>JARFIY010000189.1:0-4800000 GCA_036346155.1 Sinelater perroti
TTTACATAAACATTTAATGGGTATAATATCTTGGTTCAATTTGTAAATGAACAAGATCGTCCAAAATAGTGGAGGGGGCAATTTTCAGATGTTAGATTTTGATGACCAGTTGTGCTTCTCAGATGAATTACTATTTGTTTTGGCTAACCTCTTCAAGAAAATTCATTTTTTGTCGCTTCGATTGCTTTTAAAGTTAGGGTTCTCCCCTTTATACGCAACGACGCTAACGCAACTGCAAGCATCTCTAATAATTAAAGAATGCAATTGACACTGATAAGTATACTTTGCTGTCACTTAGTCTACAACTTTGACGCCAGATCTTGTTGAATTGTTGTGGGTTGGTACTTCAGGCTTTGCTTTTCTTCATAGTAACTTTTTCATTGTGCATTGAGGATAGTGCGTTTATTAACTTTAAAAGTGCAGTTGACTATTATAATTAATTACTAATATAAGCAGAACGACTTTGTATGGCTTTGTCAGAAACTTTCCTGCCAGTATAATTCATGAAAAAAATATCCATTGTAATATCCCCACCATATTGCTTAATGCTTGCAAACAACTTCAAATTTCTTAGATTCTTCGAACGTTTTTACCTAGTTGACGTCTATAATATAGGTACTATCGCATTTAGTGTGTATGCCGATTTAAAATTACACTTTTAAAAAGTCTAGGTGCCCTATTTTTCTGGTTTTCTCGGTATGTATTGAATAAATCACTACCTGTGCCTGAATGCAACGAGTTCATCAATGTTAACGATTGTTTACAATTATTTATGAATTTATAAAAGATAAAACTGAATGCGACTAAATTGTACTGCTCTTGATGAAGCGCCTTATTTTGTTTTTACATCAAGGTGTAGAAAGCGACGAATTACCTCAAATCTTTAGAGAAACGTACTGACAGGATTGTAAGTAAAATAATGCTTATAAATACTTTAAGATTGTTCAATTCAATTGTTTTCTGAACAGGGACGTGCCATGAATTGCAGACATGGATATATAGATTTGCAAAATCTCCTTATTCTCGTACTCAAAAAAAAATTGCAGTTTTACGATGGAAACGAACGTTATTTTGACTTCGCGTTTAACTAGCAGTGAGTAGCTCTTATTGCTAATGAATACCTGCATTCGACATTTGAAATTTATAACTGCCGTGCTGAGACATTTGCTGTAGTATTAAGTTCAGTCAAAGTAGAGCATACTTTTATGATAGCTGCAATTTGATTTTTTTCGGTCATATTTGTATTAATCTTCTAATCCTAGAAATAATTATTGTTGTCGCCGTCACTGAGTTTGAACAGACTACAATTACTTTTATCAGAATCGGGACAGATAGGCCACCATTAGAAGGTTTACTAGAAAAGCCAATAAAAAAAGAAAAATTTACTATTGACGGAAAGAGAAAGATAACCGCATTCACTTCATTCAAAGAGATAAATGAAGTAAGCACTTCATTTGCACAACATTGAATTATCACATTTAAATTATGGTTTAAACCACTTTTTATCAATATTTGCAAAAGTATTGCATTGACGTACTTATCAACATATCGTAGATCTGTATGAAATTGTTCTGGTTGTTAGGAATAATATTCACTTATTGTAGAAAATATTGTGGGATGGCTCAAGATTTAATGCACGTCCTAAATGATGGTTTGCCAAATTGAAGAGTTTGTAAATTTGGTGTGTTGCTAATTTTTTAATGGTTTAATAGGTATCAGGTATTATCTACTGTTTTTATATAAGCCAAAAATTCTTTATAGGCCGGGAGAGAGTTTTCTTAAGATTAAATTGTTTTAAAATTATTTCTGTGGATAATAATGCAACGGAATTACGGGGCTGTTTTTGCTGACTGATCTAACATAAACAAAGCCACCATTGTAAGGTATGTGCGAGGGGATTTCCGGTAACTCAGTTAGCACGTAGCAAGACAGATTGGAATCTTTTTCCAGAAAAATTAGATAATTGAATCTAGAAATACCATTGTAAACGGCACCAGATATAGAAGCTGCAGTTTTACATCTAACTAAAACCATTCAGCAGGCCGCTCGGTAAGCCACACCGAACATAGATGAGACTCACACCAAAGAGGAATGCTCTATAAACTTAAAAGGCAAACTGTCTGATAAGAGAAAAACAAGGAAACGATGGCAAATAACAAAGGCTGTATCGGACAAACAGAAGTACAGTAAACTTGTTAAAGAATTCAAAAACTTATTCCATAAGCATAGAAATGACTCGATACAAAAATTCCTTGAAGGACTCACCCCGACAGAAGCAACCGATTGTTCTCTCTGGAAAGATACTAGAAAAATAAAACATCCTCAACCACAAATTTCACAAATCAGAAATCATGACAATTCTTGGGCTAGGACTAACCAATAAAAGCCAAAAATTTTTGCCGTACATTTATCCACAGTGTTCCAACCTAATTTGTCTCAATCACCAGACGCAGCAGAAGAACTCGATAATCAACTGAATATCCCGTATCAAATGAACCTGCCTATCCGGAAAACAAATCAACGAGAAGTTGAACCAATTATACATAGGACCAACTCAAACAAGGCCGCGGGATATGATCTGATCACCCGCAAAATACTACAGGAACTACCCGAGAATGACTATAAAATACTCACATATATTTCTAATGAGGTCTTACGACTTGAATATTTTCCTTGCCAGTGGAAAGTTGCAGAGACTGTGATGATCTTAAAAACACGCAAAATACCAAATAAAGTTATATCATACCGGCCCATCAGCCTTTTGTCAATTCTATCTAAGGTTTTTAGAAGAAATAATCTTAAACAGAATGACGCTAATAATCGACGAACAACTGCTCATACCTACCTATCAGTTCGGCTTTAGGAAAAAAACATGGAATAATAGAACAAATATACCGTATAGTAAACTGTATACATCAGGACTTCAAAAATAAAAAATATTGCTCAGCTATCAGTATCAACATAAGTGAGGCATTTAAGAAGGTGTGGCACAATAGTATATTGTATAAAATTAAACTATGTTTAAACCTATCTGGACATACCGTTTACCAATTTGGGGAACTGCAAGTTTATATAACATAGAAATAATTTAGTGGTTTCAAAACAAAGTGCTCAGAGCTATAGTCAACGCCCCTTAGTATGTTTTCAATACAATATTACATTCTGATCTAGAGGTATCCACAGTCCCGCAAAAATCGGAAAAACTAGTACTAAGCACAAAGACAGTGTCTCAACTTACCTCAACCTGCTTCCTAGTACGCTGTATGATAACGAAGGTGTGCCCAGAAGATTGAAGAGCAGAGCTTGTCGACCGTTGTACTTGAACAAAACATCCAGTCACAATTCTTCATTTCAAACAAAACAAATACATAAATATAAACATAATCATGTATTGTATTAATGTAATATAATTTATAGAGATTGCTTACAGCAGCATTCCTCTCCATGTCCTATTATAGTAATAAATTAATTAAATATTAAATTAAGTGACTTCATAAGATATATTTATTGTCTGTATATGCACAAAGATTGTATTAAAGTTGGGCCAATAAAAAAAGCTAGCATGTAGATAAAAAACCTGGCCATATGTGGAATCTTCTGAAAAGTATCAAATGCTATATAAGCATTTGACAGAATTCTTCGAACTTAGTTACTTTTCTTTAGCTGGTTACTGCAAATACGCCGATTGTTGTGTTAATAAAATAAGCAATCACCATTATAAGTTATTTTATTCTATTTTACAAAAAATAAAGAACAAAAAGGAGATTAACCTGTAATGTAGGCGAGTTTTTTTTTAAAAGACGGGTTTTGTTAATTATAAGTAAGGTATATTAAAATAATTCTTTCGCCTTTAAACTAGTTTGTAAACTGTTGATAATTTCAATTTGGTTAGAAAGCTAAAGACAGCAATTTTGTCAGTCATTACTTTCAGGCAGTTCATACATTTTTGTGGTTATTGTTTTATACAATATATTTGTAGCAAAATCTGGTATTGTAATTGCAAAAACGTGCTTTAGCTTGGTGACTAACAATTATTTGCTTGTAGTCCTTGAAAAAGACGCCAATTTATAGACTGAGAAGGTGGAATGACTGCTATTTTATTATATAAGCGCAGAAGTGGGTGATCGTTGATTTAAGAATATTTATTTTTTATTTACAAACTGGCAGCTGTACTTTACAGTAAACACATTTTTCGGGCACAGTGATTATTTTATTTTGTGGATTACAGTTGTTTCGTACTTAATGTGAAAATAAAATTAGATGGAACATTAAATGTCACATCGATTTACCTTTTTATTGTAGCGTTAAAAATGTTGATCTTGTGCTTTAAGGCAGGTATGAGCACTTTTAAACAAGTTGTGTAAGAGCGTGCGGTTGATGAACATTTGTATTGTAGCGCTTCAAATTTTTGTAGATTAATTAGCTATCTCAAACTTACAAAAAAGAAGTTTATTTTTATAAATTAGGTAATTAAGAGGTCATAAAATTTAGAAATTGTCCTGGTACAACTGACTGTTGACAGATCTTTTAAAAAATACGAGCTTTACTTTCTGTCGGCCACCACATCTCTATTCTTAATTAATGTAATAATGTTTTGTGTAACACGTGTAGTTTGTTTTGATTATTGATTTGTCTACTGAGGTGAAAATACGTTTCGTCACTAAAATACGTTTTATGAAATAACGTCGCATCAATTTAGTCGTCTATAGCGTGCAATTCGTTTAGGAATGTCCCATTCTCTTATTTGATTGTAAACAATATGTATGAATAATTACTCTGTATAACAACTTTTGATGGTTGTAGTTAATTGATGTAGTGATAAAAAGTCATAAAGTAAGCTATTTCTTATATTGTTATTGATTCTTAGTATATATTTTAAACAATGTGTTATTAGAAAATCTATATCACGTAACTAAAATATCTTATATAAACAAATTGCCTGCCGACCAAGTTATATATTAGTTATCACTTTATTATAACATTTTCTTATAAATTGTTATGACCCAACGCAAGATAAATATTAAAAACCGATAGATAATTAAAACATTCTAATCGATTTCTAATCTCCTAAACGATCCCTCAATTCCAAACATGTTTTCTTTTGTCCGGGGCGAACCAACGCGTTTCTTCTCGTCTGAGCGGTATTTTTCGTCTTCTATAAACCATTTCCTGTAGCTTTCGGTTTTGCTTTTCCACTCAGCAGCAACTTCTTGTACGCTGCCTCCATTACCACCTAATTCACTCGGTTGGATGTCTTTCGGGACGTGCTTGTAAAAATTATCCAAATTATTCTCGCTACATACATACACCTAAAATATTGTTCTTAAAATATGTTACGCAAATTTAGGTAAGGAGATGTTACCCTATCTCGGATTTTACCACGAATCACTGATTTTATCAAATTGAACGTGGTTTCGAACGCAGGTGGAGCATGCGTGCAATAGACGCCTTTAATTCTCAGCGGATACGAGTTTTGCATGCATATAATAAGTTTTTTAATGAAGGTTGGCGTGTACTGAGTTAAATAACTTAAAGACACATCCTTGTAGTTTATCCAGTAACAAATTCCAGATACGATGCACTGGTCGTCTTCAAGCATTAAGATGTCAACCATCATAGTATATAATTTCACCAGATTTTCCAAGGGCATCGTGCGAGGGTCGCACACACTGTAGTTAAAATACAATATTCTGGGCCCTGAAACGCCGTGTGTTTTTGGAAGTGGATGCAAACACCTATAAATTTAATATATGTATGTGTCTTTTAAACAATAGTGTGTTCTAATACCCGATTGTAAGCATGTTTTGAATATCTTGAGAGAGGGGATCTCTGTTGGTGAATATTTCAGGTAGCAAAGTTCGTACCGAGTAGAAGTAGTCAAGCTTATCTTTAGTTTTCTGCAAACTAAATTTGGATCCTCGCAGAAAGTTTAGCAACCACTGATCGTCTAAAAAGTACAATACAAATCTCTCGGTAATGATTCTGTCTTCCGTTTTGTCTATTGCTGTCCGAAAAAATCGTGCCGATTATTAAACAAAATATTTATGCGTCGATGTTTATTTATTCAATTGTGTATTTACTAGTTTGTTTAATAATCTTTCTGTAATATTTACGCAACTTTAATATTCCATCCTTTCAGAACTTTCTTGTTTTTGAGCGTAAACATTTTCAAAGTTGTTTTTATGGTTTTCAAAGCGTTGAAGTTATTGTCTCGCAAAAACCTAAATAAATGAAAATCTGAAAGTAAAATATTTGGTAAATATAGCGAGTGGGGCGCACATCCGAGGCAATCTCCAATTTTTGTTGGGTAGTGAAAGAGACATTTAGATCTGGCATTATTCTGATGGAACATAACGCTCTTGTTATTAAATAATTTTGGGCGTGTTTCCTAAATAGCTGTCTTTAATTAGTTCAGTTACGAACAATCCTTATTTGAATTTATTGAATGGTTGTTTGGTAGGAGCTTATAATTTATTTTAAAATATTTTTCACTCAACATTGTTGTAAATGACCCATTTTTTATCTATATCCCGTCACTAATTGCTTCGAAAGAGGCGCGTTTTCGTTGTGCAGCGACTTACATAACCAGTTTCACTAAATTTTCTTGGACGATGTTTTTTTGATATTTTTAATAACTCGTGTCTTGTATCATTATCTTGAATTGCGCATCGTCAATGTTAGAGGGTTCACCAGAGCGTTGTTGGTTTTTAAGGTTGAAATCATAAACATTAAACTTAGCGAACCACTTTGGAATAGTACTTTTTCTATAAACATCGCATGTCTAAAATGCAATTTGTTTTTCCTATTTTGAAAAGAGTACAAAAAAGACAAAAATTAATTTGTTTTAAGGATATTTTTTTCGCGTTGATATTTACAAAAATTGCGCGTTTTCTATAACTGTGACGTATTTAGACATTTTCGTTTAGTACAAACCGGCACAAACTTTCCGAACAACCCATTTATTTTAGTAAATACCCATTCGCACGTTCAGATGTGGCTGCTTTGTGAGCCATTTTTTAATGTGTCCCAGGTCTTCCTCAACTCGCTCTGGTACTTCGTTCAATTCCGTTTTGGCTTTTTCTTTTAGGTTTTCCGTAAGTGGCCGGATTGTCATATTTAGAAAAATCTGCAAAATACAAATAGTGTTAGTAAAATTGCTTTGAAGCAGTTAATGATACACTTATGGTTTACATGTGCTAGTGAGCAAATTGTAATTACTCAATCGTGTAGTCCAGTCAAATTTTGCCCAACTTCGAAATTTCTCCTTACAAGATGGAATTGTGGTCTCTTATGTATTCGAGTGCGCTGATCACGGGCAAAATAATAAAAAAATTTCTAGTGTTGCACTTCTATGCGAAAATCGCTTGCACCAATCGAAAGAGCGCGCAAAGATGCATAAGAAATGATATTTTATTTGACATTGATAAACGTGAAATGTGGAGAAAAATAGCCGTGAACGCGATGTACGGAAATTAACTGCTGGCGGAGAATTCATGCGCCAAAGACGGAAGACCGTGAGAGGACAAGAGGAGGAACAAGACAAGCTCGAGCTGGCGTGATTTTCCTTTTCGACCGGCGCGCGCGTCAAAATATTCTGAAAATACTTTAAATGGGACGAAAGTATTTTAGGATAATGTTTGCATTATTGACAATTCTCGATCAATTGATAGTCCCAAGTTGTGTCAAATTTGAAAAATAACAAAAATGCAAATATATTATAGCAGTATTTTTTATTTACTGGACAATTTTCATACTTTAAAATATTTCAAAGTTCTCGTTTTATGCAAAGACGTGAATTGAACGCGAATAATAAGAGTACAACAATGCCAAGGCTCATTATCGGTCTCCGATAACCTCGTTTCGTCGTACGGATTAATAAACTTTAAAGTTACGATTTGTTGTGAAACTTACATTATTTATAAACTATCTCAACATAACAAGTTCACAATACAAAACAGCGCTGGATCCCAGCAGGTAAATGCAAATACTACTTCTTAACCAATCCCAAATTATTTTGCACCATCAAGTGCCCCAAACAATAACACCCAGATGTTTCTACAATCAACCAAGTACAACGGATAATCAATCACATCTGCAACCAAATCCACAATCCGTATTTAGCACTCAGTGGCAGCAACCACAACAAGCTTACCCGATGTATCTTACTAATTACCAACAGACAAGTACGCAAATCCAACCTACAGCTTTGCCTTACTCTGCTCAGATGGACTGGAATAGAGCGGAATCAATACAAGACGAAGCTCCACTGATATAAAACACTCAAAAATACGATAACGACAACATTTCAATAACAAGTGAAGAAACAACGACCCCTTTAAAGCCAAATGATTTTCAAGAAATAACTCGAAAACACAAAAGAAAGAAAACTAATACTCAACCAGCAGTGCCAATTGACAAAAATCCAGTTGCCACTAGCAATAGATTTCAAATACTAGCAAGTAAGGAAAACCCCCCGACATCAAGCACCTCAACAGAAACCAATGCCAAACTCCCGAAACCTCCTCCAATCCACATACATTATGTAACAAACATAATTCCTTTACTACGACTTATTGAAACACATATAAAGAAGGATGAGTACCAATATCAAGTAACAGGAGGAGGCACTGTAAAACTCCTGATTAAGACAGTCGAAAACTATAAAAAACTAATCAAGATTCTTGACGAAAATAACTTAGTCAGACACACATTCATCTTACCCGAGGATAAACCATTCAGAGTAGTGATAAGAAACCTGCATCACACCACAGATAAAATTGACATAAAGGAAGCGCTAGAGGCATTAGGCCATCAAGTAATGAACATCACAGGAGTCCAGCATCGCACTAAGAAGACCCCACTAAATTTATTCTTTATCGATCTCAAATACATGATAAAAATAAAGAAATTTACGAAATTACCTCTCTACTAAACGCTATCATTAAAGTCGAACTTCCCAATCAAAAAAAAAAAAAAAGAACTGGCACAATGTAAAAGATGTCAATGTTATGGACACACTCAAAATTACTGCACTAGACCATTACGATGTGTAAAATGTGCCGGATACCACGACTACAGAACATGCTCCAAGAAGAAAGATGATGGAAGCAAAGCAAAATGCGCACTTTGCCTAGGAGAACATCCTGGAAACTATCGGGGATGTCCAGTCTACAAAGAAATTAGAAATAGACGTTTTCCTCCACTCAGGAATCGCGGATTTACACCAGTACAGACTCAAACTCCAGCCACTAAACCAGTAGTAGCTTCTCAAATAAATAACAACCCAGGTCTCAATAATAAGGCAACAAGAACTTATGATCCGCACTCATACGCCAAGAAAGCTCAAGTCAACCACCACGATCTACAAAATATTCCGCAATACTCAAACACTATAGTATCTTTTATGCAACAGACAATAGACTCCCAAAGAACCATGATAAACCAGCTCATGGAAGAAATACGAGATTTAAAAAATCTAGTGACTCAATTAGTGAACTCTAAGAATCCCTAATGACACAAACACTTCAAATAGCCCAGTGGAACGCCAACGGTCTGGTCAACCACCGCTACGAAACAAGCTTTCCTACTACAGCATAACATTGACATACTATTGATCTCCGAAACGCATTTTACAGAACACTCCTACTTTAAAATTAGAGGTTACAACACCTTTAACACCAACTACCCCAACAATACAGCTAGAGGGGGCTCAGCAATATTAATAAAACACCATATAAGACATCACGAGACACCAAAATACTGTTTCGAATATATCCAGGCAACCACAGTATCAATAGAGGACTGGATAGGTCCCCTAAACATTTCTGCTGCTTACTGCCCTTCCGGGCATAGACCTGATAAGGAAAGCCTTGAAAGGTATATACGATCACTAGGTAACCGATTCATGGCCGGAGGTGACTTCAACGCGAAGCACCCCTCCTGGGGGTCGCGTATTGCCAACCCAAGAGGAAGAATTCTACTAACTATCATGCAAAACGAGCAACTAAGCCATCTCTCCACATATCAACCCACTTACTGGCCGACTGATCTAACGAAGATCCCCGACCTGCTCGACTTTTATGTGGTCAAGGGCATACCCCAAGGTTACCTAGAAATCTCGTCGTGCCTAGATCTATCTTCGGACCATAGCCCGATAATAGCGCAAATAAGTACAACACTATTAAGTAAAACTAGAACCCCATCCTTAACAAATAAGAAAACAGACTGGCTCTATTTCAGAGAAGTACTACAGAAAAATTTAACAATTAATATCCCACTGAAAACAGAAGAAGATATAGAAGAAGCGGTAGAAACACTTACCCAAAGAATCCATCTGGCCGCCTCAAGAGCCGCTCCACAACTACTAGCTCAAGTCACACACCAAAATTGCTCGATCGATATCAAAAAAAAAGATTGCTGAAAAAAGGCGACTACGACGGATCTGGCAACATAGCAGATTCCCAGAGGACAAATGTAGACTTAATACAGCAGCTCGAAACCTTAAAGAAATTATTAAGCAAGCAAAAAACGAATTCCTCAATGAGTACTTAGAAGGACTAACTGCAACAGAAAACACCGACTACTCCCTTTGGAAGGCCACAGGCAGACTTAATAGACCTAAAAATCATATTCCCCCAATTCGTAACCCGGACGGAACATGGGCCAGCACTGACAAAAATAAAGCAGACACTTTTGCAGCCCACCTTCAAGAAGTGTTTCAACCTCTACTTTCTAACGACCCCCACACAGACGCTGAAGTGGACAACTTACTACAGGCCCCAAATCAACTTACGTTTCCCATCAAACCTTTCACTAGGGCTGCAGTTCAAACAATGATTGATAGAAAGACTAATTGCAAAAAGTCTCCTGGACACGACTTAATCACTGGTCACATAATGAAGGAACTGCCTCCTAAAGCTATCTGTATACTCACGCTTATTTTAAACAGTATTCTGCGTACAGGATACTTTCCGTTACAATGGAAAATTGCTCAAATAATACTTATCCCCAAACCTGGAAAGCCCATCAACGAGCCCAATTCATACAGACCTATTAGTCTGTTACCGCTATTCTCAAAGCTTTTTGAAAAATTATTTCTGAACAAGCTCACCCCCATCCTGGACGACGAAAACCTAATACCTGATCACCAGTTTGGTTTTAGGAGTCACCACTCCACAATACAACAGGTACACAGGGTAGTTGAACACATTAACCAAGCATTCGAAAACAAGAACTATTGTGCGGCCGTCTTTCTTGACATCAGCCAGGCATGAAGGCCTACTCTTTAAGCTAAAGCTGATGTTACCCTACGCTTACTACCAAATCATAAAATCATACCTCGAAGATAGAAATTTCCAAGTGAAATTCGGAGAAGCAGTATCAATTCTCCATCCCATCACATCAGGCGTTTCGCAGGGTAGTGTCCTAGGTCCGGTCTTATACGTTCTATACACTGCAGACCTCCCTACGAATGCTAACAATTTGATCGCAACCTACGCTGATGACACAGCGCTTCTCTCCTCTCACACCGACCCTATTACAGCCGCTAGTAATCTACAGCAAAACTTAGACGCAGTAACCGACTGGTTCCAAAAATGGCGATTTAAAATCAACTCTCAAAAGTCACTACAAATCACGTTCACTAAACGTAGAGGAATCGTCCCTGATGTGATATTGGACGGCCGAGTTCTACCCCGTACCCCGTAGTGTGAAATATCTTGGGATGCATTTAGACAAAGGCCTGACCTGGAAAACTCATATATGGACTAAGAGAAAACACCTGAATCTTAAACTCAAGAGTTACTACTGGCTCTTAGGTCGCAACTCCAAACTCTCTCTGAGTAATAAATTATTAATCTACAAAAGTATACTGAAACCAATTTGGAGCTACGGTATCCAGTTGTGGGGTACCGCCTCACATTCCAATATCGAAATTCTGGAACGCTTTCAGTCGAAGACTTTACGCACCATCACTAACGCCCCCTATTACATACCCAACACGGAAATACGGAAAGACCTAAAAATGAAGTCAGTGAAAGAAGAAATCACCAAGTTTAGTAAAAAAATACCTCTTGCGACTAGAATCTCATTCTAACCCACTAGTGACAGAACTAATTGATGAAAGTGAACAAGTGCGCAGACTCAAACGTTTCAAGCCGTCAGATCTTTCTAATCGTTTTTAGACAGATATAATATCCCTACTACTTACTTATTATTAGTTATTAATTGTTGAAAGTAATTTCATTTGAGGAACGTCAAAGGGCGTTACCTCCCATGTAATTTACACTGCTATGTATTTCCATTATAGTAATATGATTTGCTTATTGCTAATGTAGCAGATTGCAAATAAATACCAACTGTTAAAAAAAATTTCAAAAAGGACTATTTTTCCAATCATTGTCAACTAAAATTTGACATGAAAAACAAATGCAAGTAACCATTAGAAAAGAATTCATTTTGGAAGTATTTTTTTAATGCATTTTGGACGATTTTTGATATTTTAAAAATATTTCAAAAAGGACTACTTTTATTAAAAAGTTATATTATTACAATTTTTTTTTCATACGAATCATTGAATTTCTTTTTCATGTACATCTTTAAATATTAATATTTATAATTTCGTTTTCTGCATTTACAAGATAATTATCGAAATCATTTATTTCTTCTTCAGCTATTTCATTTTCGTCTGCATCTTCATATGGAATATTTTAAACTTCATCCTACAAATCAGCTTCGTGAATATTTTTTTCCTTTCTGCGTTATCACAGCTCTCGCCATTACAGATTTTACAAGCAAAATTACAAGACAAACCTGCTTTCTTACAACTACACCGGCCTGTGTTACACTTGCTATGACAGCTGCAAAATATACAGAACGAACTATTAGTTATTTCAATGAGATGAAAACTGTATCAAATTTAAACTTACCGATTCCAATAGTTCTTTTGGTGCTGGTGGTTTATTCGTCATAATTGGGATCAACATAAAATTCGTTCTTTTCCATCCCCACTCCTCGGGATTAATTTCATTTCCCAACCACTGCTGAATTTGACAATAAACACGTTTTGCGTGTTGGTGTAAAGCAGATTCTGTAGGTGGCAAAGCAGACGACAAGTCTTTTTTTGGCAGTGAGACATAACGAACGATATATATTGTAACGCATATCATTAACAGATGTGATTTTTTGCGATTTGGTTTTATATAGATGTATAATCACTTGTTTTGCCGCTTCAAATAATTCATAAACTTGCTTATTTTTTTTCATAAAATATTTTAGCTGCATCTTGAAGATTTTTATTTTTTTTTATCAGTTGGAATATAGTTTTCTTTCCTTTCTTGTAAATAGCGCTCGTAGAATCACAGCCAGCAAAAGCGTGCGCAAATAAAATAAAACTTGAAAATGCATTGTTAACCCTAGTGGAGTACAGCTGCATTGCTTTCGTTTTTCCGTTTGAAATTTTTAAAAAATATAAATCACTTAGTTCTGATGTTAATCCTATGGCCGAAATGAGCAAATCGACGTCATTACCTACTACTGCAACAGACTGTTCGGTTGTGTTATTCTGCTCGATTGCTGTTTTAACAATTAAGTAATCGGCATCTTCAGTAGCGATTTTGGTGTCAATGTTGCGTTCACTCAAAAATTAGTCAAGAGCTGTACAAATTTAAATTTATTAGCTGTATTTCTTAAAAATTTCTTTTGGTGTAAGGAAACTAGATTATTAACCGATATTTCAACTTTTGATGCTACAGTTTTCTCCTTTCGTACGACTTAAATCCAATGATTTCATCATTGCAACCATCAAAAACGATAATGGCATCATTACCATAGCAGTGTGTTATAAAATCGTAATAAATTTTGAAAAATTCGATAAACGTTTTACTGTGGGGCCAGGCTATGTAATGCAATAGCCACCCGCCATCAACCACGTACTTAAAACTCTGCAGGAGTTCTGGTGAGTGAATAGTCGATTTTAATATTTTATACAACTTAAACTTGGCAGATTTGCGCACCCAATCGTTTTCATCGAAAAAAGCCAGAGGATATGGCGATAAATCGTATTCAAGTGCTTCTCGTGTTTTGTAGTCATTTCCTTGAAAAGCCACAACAATATGATTGAATATAAACTGAGAGTCAATTGGTAAAAAGTTGTCATTTTGAGCGCTTACCCCCCTCCCTCCCCTTGAGCACAACTGAGTGGTTTTACTTTAAATATCTGCCATAAGGTGACATTTCCGACGGTTTTCCCAAACATTGAGGAGATTCCACGCGAGCCAAGTTCAAGAACGTTATGACAATTAATATCAGACCCACCAATTATTCCTGTTGATAGTGACATAATGTTTGATCGCTTTAAAAAGGGGTCATGTTTTCGTAGCCAAAATAGTAATTTTTCGGTATCGCTGTTGTCATGTTTGATCCAGCTTTCGGACAAATCAATGTGTTGCTTGCTCGAAATTGATTTTAAATCACAATAGTTCTTCAGATTTTCCATAACGTTAACGGCAGCTGGCATACCTTGAAAATATCTAGCAATTACACTCGGTGTCACGCCTCTCCCATGTCGAAGATCGGTGCCAAAAAATATGTTGAGCGTTTGCTCAATCAGCATATCAGGTGAAACTCCTGAAAAAGGTTTGTCACTTCTTCGTATGCTGAAAAATCTTTGTTGTGTAAACTTCTGAAATTCTGCTGGGTCCATTATTAATTCTAAATCACATAAATCTTGTAGATAAATATGCGCACTTTTTGCATAAGCGTTGTGTCCAGCTGCACGAAATAATGGAAGCATACTTTCAATACTCTGTACAAACAACTTATAATCACCCAATCTCTCTGCCTCCAAAAATTGCAGTACTGTATGAAGACACTTTAAATACTGAATCCATAATTTAGCAGCAGGACCTTTTTTCCCGAGATCTACTATATTTTTAGTTAAATTTTCGGTCAAATGACAGAAAGTTTCATCTGCTTTGAAATCTCCAATGTGTGGTGGGTCTGTTGACCAACATTAAAAAAATTGTTTATGTACATTTTATTTTCATCGTAACGTTGTTCTTTCTCAATAATCATCATGCCTAACGCTGTAAAGCTTAGTATATGAGCGTGTAATGCCCTTGAAAAAGCGTGGCCTCCCAACATCTTCTTGGCCGATTCAGGAGCATATACAGTTGCCCATAAACCTTCCGAACCACTCCCACTCTTTACAAAACATGAGAAGATAAAACCCTCCTAATCTAAATAAGACTTTGCCTTGTTCTGTAATAAGTGAGCGTGCTTTCCAATACAATGGCTGATCAAACGTTAAAATTGATACAGATTGATTTATTTTGGCAGTTTCTTCTTTTGTGAACTGCAAAGCAGTATTAAGCGTAGTCAATTTAGATGGAGGCTCGTTTATGAAAGGCAAACATATGATATGAGAAGTCTCATAAGTCACCTCGCGCGACGTAACTTCCATAAAACCTTTCCACGAAGGAAAATCAGCAATATAACATTTACCAAATAAATATCTTATGTATACCGGGACAAAAACGGTATCTTTCCTACCTGCAGTGTATTCGTGTCGAGAAAATTAGTTTCTTCAAAATTATTTTCGGAGTTTAGATTTAACGAATACGTCGGAATTTGGTTTTGCGTTGCCAGAGCTTGAGACGTTGGTAATTTTTTTGATTTTGGAGTACTTCCCTCGTAATTAATGGAGTAAGCGGGCGTGTACACGGCTATCTCTCCAAGATAGTGAAATGTATTGTACCCATCCATCGTAGCAACATTGTGTTGTCATAAATATACTGTACAAAAGTGTAATCAAAGAGTGTTTGAGGAGGATGCATGATAGGAGAGGCTTCGTACATTTAGAAATTGTAATAAGACGCACTGACTCTCAGTTTGTTCAATAGATTAACTATAAGTTTGAAACCTGTTCTTCTGTGGATGTAAGTACCAACGGCCAATTACAAATGAGACGTAAAGACATTTGGACGTACGATTGACACAATACTATGCGCTATGCTGTCTGTTTTCACATAGTTATCATGCTTTACGTTTCTTTTAAATAAAAGATGGGCTAAAAATTTGTTTAAAAATGGTGGAACTTCTGTTGAAATGTTATCCAGAAAAGTGCTCGAAGGAGCGTAATTTTGCACAACGTATGAAAATATATACACTACGTGACATCATTATTACCGTGTTATTCTTCACCATTTTTCTCTATTCTGTATTTTCAATAAAGTAAGCATTACTTTGTTTTATTATGATACTAATTTAATTAAAGCCTAGCAACTCCCAATAAAACGAATAGGAGTTTAAGCTCGGCACTTATAGTACAGAAGAACATGGGGATGCACATATTGCAATAATTCAAGTAAGCTATTTCAAATATTTAACTTTTATAGCAGGCTATATCAAAGCATAAAAAGAGAAATAGATGTTGAATTTAATTAATGATTTTAACAAAGTATGCCACTAATAAAGGATACGTTAAACGATTGAACATCAAAATTCTTGTTTAATTGAAAGTATACTTTATTGAATTTCATTTGTTTTAAAGCTGTTGGCATGGAGTTTATTATTTGTTTGTAATTAAAGTAAAACCAGAGAAATATGGAGAACAAAATAATATTGTCGGTACCATAGAAAAGTTTTATTGCTTTTTTTCCAAGAACATCCTATAATAATTTTATCTGTACATCTATAATAAGAAACAAAAAAAAATATTGTCACAAATATTACTAAATGTTAGAAAGTAATAAGTATTATGTAAGCTGTTTAATCAATATTATTGTGAGTAAGGTTAGGGTTGTTGTCTTTCTTTTGGTCGAAAATGTTGGTGTGGCGGCCTTTTCGCCCTTGAACCGCTTTATATCGCGGCGGCATGCGAGCCTTTGATATCTGCACGTTTTGCCATCGCACAAAACGGCATATGGGCTTTTGCTCAGCCGACAAGTCTGCATACGCCGTCGGCGGCACCTTTTGATATGAAAGGTGCTGTCGAATGAAAATTTCCCGCAAAGACCTACCGCCAAGCCAGGCGCGAAGCCCGGCAACATTCACGCACCGCAGCTCGGCCAATTCGGTCGTGTCTTCACCCCGCAAGAAACACTCGCCATCCACAGCGCGACCAGTTCGGTCGCGTCTTATCATCCTGCAGATACCAGATCCGCAGCGCAGAGGTAAGGTGGCCACCTCGCCGACGAAGCCGAAGCCGAAGCCGATTCAGGTGAGCGATTTGGCAATATTCGTTGGTTGATATCGGTAGCCGCCCCCATCCGCTTACGCAACGGCCGTTTAAGGGACGATTTGGGCCTTGTCGGTTGACGTTCCAAACGGGCCGTACTACGTTTCGACACCGCACCACGAGAGCGGCTATTTACACGCCTGCCTCTCCATTTTTTGGTCCTTACGAGCCGGATCGGTATCAGCTACAATACTTGTAGAAACCGCTTGATAACTTGGCGTCGTCACAGACTTACGTAGGTTTTGGTAAGGTGACCGCCATAAATTACATACATATTTATTACGCTTTATTCAAGTAAAGTTCCCTTATAATGGATAAGCTGGAATTAAAATTAGTTCAGTTAACTGCCAAAAAAGAGGCGATTTTCGAACGATTTAATCGTTTGCACAATACGTCAACTAATATTTCAAATTATGAGTTACGCTCAAACGAATAATTTTTATCTCAAACTGAAGCTATTAGTGAATTATACAGCAGGTTTGAAACAATAATTGAAGAAATTAACAATTTGCAGTTTGAAATTGATCAGACTCCTCCAGACTACTCATGTTTAAATTCTATTGAAGATTTATATTCGAGTATTAAATATAAACGCAACCTTATATTGTCAAACAGCAAAACATTTACATTAGATCAAAAAAGAGGTATCGTAAAATTACCGCCAATTGATCTACCTTCTTTCGATGGCAAGACTGAGAGCTGGCCAATATTTTACGAAATATTTCGTAGCAATGTGCATTTAAATACAAATTTGACTGACGCGCAGCGTGTGCAGTATTTGATTAGTAAATTAACTCATGACGCTTTAAAATTAACCGCAGGTATTATTCCTACAGGGGATACTTATAATATTATATGGGATAGTCTTGTTAAAAAGTATCAAGATAAACGTAGTTTAGGCAGTCATTATCTAAATAACATTCTGGCCATCAAAGGATGCGTCGGTAATGCTGTTAGTTTGAATACATATATAGAAAGGTATTCCGCGTCCATCGCGGCATTAAAACATTTAGACATTCCCGACCTATTAGATTTTGTCTTGTTACATTGTAGTTTAAGAAAACTTGATCCCCAAACGCTTCAAAAATTCGAAAATAGGGTGAGCGGAATAGAATTACCCTCCTGTAAACAATTTATTTCATTTACGCAAGATTATGTCAAAGTACTCGAGCGCTCGCATGTTAATAATTCGCAGACCAAGCCGCGCGCAAATTTCAGTTTACCTTATCACAGCCTTGGCCGTGGCGCACAAGGTGCCTGCAAGTCGTTTGTGTCGAGTGAACAGATTTTTAATACGCGTTGCCCGCTATGCGACAGAGAACACCAGCTGTTTCGCTGCCTTGAATTTAAAAATATGAAATCACCGCAAGCGCGTTTCGAGTTAATTAAAGCAAACGCGGCTGTATAAACTGTTTAAGTCTATCTCACTCGTTAACTAAATGTAAATCACGGAACGTTTGTAAAATTTGTAAAAAACCGCATCATTCTTTACCCTATTTTTCCAACTTAAAGAATGATCGCCGAATTAAGCCGTCTGTGGCGGCTGGACCGCAAGCAGGTAACCGTGCGCCCATAATAGCTGAGTCAGCGCATTCAGCAACGCAACCTCACACGTTTTCTGTTTCGCTTAGTGCGGCGGCTTCCAGTTCAGCTATATTGTTATCGACCGCACAG
This sequence comes from Sinelater perroti, assembly GCA_036346155.1. Taxonomy (NCBI): domain Eukaryota; kingdom Metazoa; phylum Arthropoda; class Insecta; order Coleoptera; family Elateridae; genus Sinelater; species Sinelater perroti. Next base: position 18,911 of record JARFIY010000189.1, read on the forward strand.
ATCTATGCACATGGTAAAAACGGAAATACGCTCGTCGTCAGGTGTCTAATAGACAACGGGTCGCAAAATAACTTAATTACTATGGATTGTTGTAAACGCTTGAACATTCCCATAATTAAATTACGCAATTCATCTTTACAAGGTGTTGGTATGACCTCGCGACCTGTACACGGTTTTATTAATTTCGCAATAGAATCACGAATTAATCCTAACAACAAATATTACATTCGTGCTTTAGTAGTTGACTGCATTACAGACAAACTTCCCGCAAATTTCATTACATTAAATGAAGATATGTCATATTTAAATAATTTACCGCTTGCCGATATATCCTGGAATGTACCGGGAGAAATTGACGTTGTTCTTGGTGCTCAACTGTTTCCTTATATTTATTTGGGAGATAGGGTCGATTCTGGTAATCGCGCACCACCCGCTATACTAACCAGCTTTGGTTACGTACTTATGGGAGATATTGCATGTCATTATGATGCAACCTGCCTACATAGTACTATATCTTCGTTTACCGCGCTTGCTAACGTTGACATTGAGTCAAGTTTACGGAAGTTCTTTGAGTTAGAGGAAATTCCATCTCAACGTTTTATTAGTCCAGATGAATTAGATTGCGAAAATAACTTTAACTCTTCGATTTTATTTAAAGACGGCAGATATTTTGTTGATTTACCCTTTTCTCGAAACCCCTCGGAGTTGGGTAATTCACGCTGTCTGGCTCACCGTCGTCTACTTGCGCTCGAGCGTAAATTCGATTGCGTGCCAACCCTACGCGAAAATTATAATAAAACTATCGCCGATTATATAACGCAGGGGTATTTGTCCCAGGTGCCTGACTCTGAATTGACAGAGGAGGGTTACTACATACCGCATCACGCCGTTATCAGACCAGATAAGGACAGCATCCGTATCGTTTTAGACGCTAGTGCTAAAACGCACTCAGGGCTATCACTTAATGACATTTTGCATGTCGGACCTAATTTGCAGGCCGACTTGTTCTCGTTGTTACTCGACTTTCGTATATTCCCAATAGCAATGACCGCTGATATAAAACAAATGTTTTTGCGCATCGGAGTAAACGAGCACCATCGTAAATATTTACGAATTTTATTTCGTTTCAGTAGGAACGAACCTATTCGCACTTACAATTTTGACCGCGCACCCTTCGGGCTAAAGCCTAGCCCTTACCTAGGTATGCGTACGTTACGCAACTTAGCGTGCGAGCATAGTGACCGCTTCCCTGAGGCTTCTAAACTGGTAGAAACTCAGTTTTACATGGATGATTATGTCGATTCGGTTCCCGATGAACAGACTGCCATGCGATTGTCTCGCGAATTAATCGATTTATTTAAATTAGGCTCTTTCGACCTTGTCAAATGGGCCACTAATTCACCCGCTTTATTGGAGGTTCTTCCCGAGTCTCACCGCTCACCAGTAAATTTTTCTGGCATGGGTAACGATATTTACAATTTTAAAATCCTTGGTTTAACCTGGGATCCTGCTGACGATTACTTTTCTTTAACAACAATCGCTGTAGAAGATAAATGCACAAAGCGCACGATTCTATCGCTAGTTGCCCGCTTATTCGACGTACTTGGCGTTGTAGCTCCAGTTGTGCTGTACGCCAAAATTCTTATTAAGGAACTATGGCTAGCTAAAATAGGCTGGGATGAGGTTCCTCCGGAATCCATCATCAGTCGCTTTTCAGCTTTTGCACGCGATTTTTCTGCAGTCTCTTCTCTCAAAATTCCGCGCCATATTGGCATTGTGGGAAAAGCAGTAGTGAACATCGTAGCCTTTTGTGACGCGAGCTTCAGTGGTTACGGTTGTTGTGTTTATTTACACATCACTGATCCTGAAGGTAATATCACCGTCCGGCTTTTATTGCAAAGTCAAAGGTTTCTCCAGTTAAAATAACAACGCTAGCTCGATTAGAACTTGTCGCCGCTTTGCTGCTGTCTAAGCTTGTTCGCGTGGTCCCCGATAAACTTTCCGCTCGTCTACCTATTACAGGTGTTTACGCCTTCTCGGATTCTACAATAGCGCTTTCGTGGATCCACTCATCGCCACATAGGTGGTCAATTTTTGTCAGCAATCGTATTGTTAAAGCCGCGAATTTCGAACCACGTGTTTTTGACTCTATAGTCACCCGTGTTTGTTCGTGGAATAAACTATTGCGCATATTCATGTACAAACGTCCTGCCACCAAGCTATATCCTTTGCCAACCCAATAAACAATATTCTAGCTGACTCATGTATATATAGATAGTGTATTAATAGGGCATTTATATATAGTTTGTTACGATATAAATCTAACCGCAATTTAACGCACCTGAAATATAATAATTAACTTCAGGAATTTAATGACAATATTGTTTCAACCCGCTGTTAATAGCTCCTTGATAAAGTAGTAAATTTTTTGAAAGCTCAGGACCTTTCAAGGCGGGGAGTATGGTGTGACGGCCTTTTCGCCCTTGAACCACTTTATATCGCGGCGGCATGCGAGCCTTTGATATCTGCACGTTTTGCCATCGCACACAAAACGGCATATGGGCTTTTGCTCAGCCGACAAGTCCGCATACGCCGTCGGCGGCACCTTTTGATATGAAAGGTGCTGTCGAATGAAAATTTCCCGCAAAGACCTACCGTCAAGCCAGGCGCGAAGCCCGGCAACATTCACGCACCGCAGCTCGGCCAATTCGGTCGTGTCTTCACCCCGCAAGAAACATTCACGTACCGCAGCTCGGCCAATTCGGTCGTGTCTTCACCCCGCAAGAAACACTCGCCATCCACAGCGCGACCAGTTCGGTCGTGTCTTCACCCGCAAGAAACGTTCGCACCCCGCAGCGCGGCCAATTCGGTCGCGTCTTATCATCCTGCAGATACCAGATCCGCAGCGCAGAGGTGGCCACCTTGGAATCGCCGACGAAGCCGAAGCCGAAGCCGAAGCCGATTCAGGTGAGCGATTTGGCAATATTCGTTGGTTGATATCGGTAGCCGCCCCCATCCGCTTACGCGACGGCCGTTTAAGGGACGATTTGGGCCTTGTCGGTTGACGTTCCAAACGGGCCGTACTACGTTTCGACACCGCACCACGAGAGCGGCTATTTACACGCCTGCCTCTCCAAATGTATTTAAAATATATTTACGGATTAAGTGGAACAGCTAAAGTAGAGGTTATTAACATATTTAATTTTCTTTTGTTACGTATAAATGTGGGTTTTAATTTAACTTTTTTTTTATACATTTACATGTCTTTCTAGTCTTCCTCCCCATCATCCACATCCACATATGAACTCTTTCATTAATTACATAATTACTGACAACAATTTAATGCACTAATAGGTGCATTCATATTTTTTACTTTTACTCGCATTAAATTTTGATTAGATTATATCAAATCGTTATACTACGAAATCTATATCCCGGGTGATTTGATGCAAGAAATCTTTATTACTAGGAGTTTTACGCAATGGAAATTTAAAGTGTCTATCTTAAGTACTGTGGAGCTTCTACATTAAAGAATAATTAGAGGTCTTTATTTAGTCCATGCTGCTAATAAGAAGCGTAACTGATCTGGAAGCTTTAATATTGTCTGTGCTACGTTGCAAAATAAAAACTGCTGTTTTATTGCTATTTGTTGCTTTTCATATTCCGTAAAATATTTGATATGTATATATCTTGTTTCAATAAAAGATGTATCTATTTCTAACTAACATTCTATTGTATTTCTCAACCAATTTGTATGTATTTCTTGAATAATTATACGTTTGCTCCCGAAAAATTAAGACATATTAAGGGGATGGAAAAATAAAGTTATGCCATACGTAAGATTATGCTGGAGAGAAATAAGTGCGAATGCAAAATATGTTATTACGTTTTACTTACGTGGACCATTTTAAAATAAAATGCAATCTATGGTATTATTGTCAAACGTTAAAATTGTAGAATCCATGTAGCAGCATGAATTGGCAGAATTGGTCCGACATATTGCTTGTGCGTTACACGTGATATTGTTCAAAAATGTGCTAACACTTTCGTGACAGAGCCGCGTCAGAAAGCTAATGATATAATTACGTGGCGTAACTCTGAAACTTTAACTAAATCTATTTAGATGTAAATTGCGTTTAGTATGTTGTAACTTAGTTTACATTATATCTATTGCATTATTAGAACATAATATTCTCGAATCAAATTAAATGTGTAATTTTTTCTGAAGTAGAAAAATGGTAGGAAAAAGTTTTGGTCGAGAAACCCAACAATTTATAAATATATCGCAATTATTATTAAAAGAAAATGTTATTAAAGATTGCAATTAAATCTATAATGTAGCTATAATCAGTAGCCACATATTAATAAATATTCAAAAAGAGAGCTACTTTACATTGATTTATTCTAAACCTATAATATACAAATATAAACATAAAATTTTCACATATCTAAGTACTTTTCTTTACCTTCACAAACGAGTTTTTGCTACACCTGAACACCCTTTAAATGACTTATTTGCAAATGTCATTGAATTTTCATTCCGATATTTATCAATTTCAATAGTTAAAAGAACATTTGAAATTAATACTGGTGTAGAAAACAACAATTTATTTAACTTATTTTACATTCATTTAGTATTTGTACATTTATTTGTGTTAAATAGAATATTGTCATAGAAGCAGTTCATTTATAATTACATATTAATCAGCAATCTCAATGATTAACATTAATTAAATCTGATGACTCCTTCAGATATGGAGCACCTGTCATCCCGATTCGTGCCGTCCACTGTTTGGATCGTTGTTTTGTTTTTTTGCGTATAGTAATTAATTTGCCTTTTGTTCATTATCACAAAATACCGTAACGTGTCAAGTGAATTTCTTTTTAGGTACTTTCAAGCAGTCGGTGTTATGGTGCATCGTGTGGTCGGTCCTCGGGCTATAAGACCGTGGTTGGAGTTCGAAAACTCTTGACGTTTCGTCCACGACTGCGGCGGACATCTTCAGAAGGAAATCTGTTAAAAAATTTTATCCTTAGATATGTCTGTTAACAATGATTTTTATTTTTTCTGGTCTCTAGCACATGCTCTCATTTCTTTTAACGCTTTGCTTCTGTATTGTCCTATTTTAATGATTTGTGTTATCTACCATTCTCTCAGGCTTCCTGTTTTCCTTTTTTTTCTTAAAAATCCTCTGTCGACATAATAGCGAAGTGCCTATACCATTCAAGTTGTTTTCTTTCTATTTTCTTACATATTGACTTTTTCTGCATAGCTGATTTGCCTACGTTTTTTATATGATACATTTTTATTATTAGCATTTTTTATTTCAGTCATTGTTAGATTTGATTTATGGTTCTGTTCAATGATGTGCGTTATACTGTTGTAGATCATTATTTTGTAATTGTGGTATTGTTTATTAATAGCTTATTCCTTCTGCTTATTCCCCTTTTACTAAAGATTGTTTTCTTTTATCTCTCGTTTTGTTAGTTATTTTCAATTTGAAATTTGAGATAATTATTCCAGTTGAGAAGGCGCTTCCAAAATATTCTATCGTTGATACCCATTCAAGTATAAAATTTTTGTTTTATGGTCAAAAATTTATCCAAATCTTTTTCTTATTGTTACACCTACTCCTTTCGAAAATTGGTGATCATATGACTATTTCTATTTTTGAGATGGCAACTCAAAAGTTTTTTTATTGAAGTTTTTAGTCCGTACCATTCACACATGTTTAGCATCCCAAATGTCCTTCTTTTCTCGACGCTTTTTTTCTTCTATTTTTTCCCTTTATCTACTAATGACTTATTGTACATCATTATTTTACTATTGTTTATATCGACTTTTATCTGTATATTTTTTATTTCCCTTTGTTGTATGTAATTCGTAGTATGTTATCTGAGTAAAAAAGTACAGCTATCTGTATTAGTTTCTTGGTTTTATAACCTATTACATTGTTCAACTTTTTATTTATTTTCCTGTCGTTTTTTCAAGATATAATAAAGACTATAATAAATAGAAATAGATTTTTCTTCTATAATTCCTATTTTTAAACTAAAATCCTTCGCTTATATATATATATATATATATATATATATATATATATATATATATATAATGTTCGGATAGGTTTCCGCAGTTAACGATGTTTAAACAACTTAGTTCACGGGATGAACCGCGTCTATTTTGAGAAAATTCTCGACGTTTCGGCATCGGCTTTGATGCCATTTTCAAGAGGTTAGCTCTTCATTCGGGGTCTCAATCTGCCTACTCTCCAAGGAGAGCTGTGAGTCTTTGAATAAATCTTATTCAATTCTTGATATTTCTTTTTTATTGATAAGGCCTTTACTCAGTGCATGAGCCACTTTGTTAGCTGACTCTATGCTTCTATTCACCTCTATGCTTTGTTCTTTTGTTTCTACTATAGTTACTCCCAGATACTGGAAGTTGCTTACTTGTTCTATCTTTTCTTCATCTATTTGGATTTTTACATTTTTCTTATTGTTTGTTACTATCATTATTTTAGTTTTTTACTTATTCATCTTCATTCTATTTTGGCTTAATACTTCGTTCCACACCTGCAAATTTTCCTTAACGTCCTTTTCATTTCCCGCTATTAACACTACATCATCTGCAAATGCACATTCGGATATAACAATCTTCTCCATCTTTCTGTATCCCACAGCCAAGGGTTTTGTTCTTGTCTTGAAGATAATAAAAAGTAGTGGGCTGAGACATCTACCTTGTCTAACTCTTTCATTTGTGTAAAAAATTTCCGACTCTGCATTCTTGCTTATTATCTTATTTCTTGTCTCTTTGTACATACATTTCATGATGCTCATTAATTTCTCATTTATATTTTTCTCTCTTAAGCACTCCCGAACTTTAGCTCTCGGCACTAGGTCAAATGCCTTCTCCATATCCATAAATGCTAGGTAAATTGTTTTTGATCTTGCCAAAGTTCTATTTATAATCTCTTTAATTGTGAATACATGGTCTTGTATACTTTTTCTTTTCCTAAACCTACCTTGTACTTGTAATAACTTGGATTTTACTTCGTTCTTTAGTCTCACCTCTATAATTTTTTCAAGATTATTTATTGGGGTACTCATTAGGGTTATACCTCTGTAATTTTGGCATTCCATTGCATCTTCCTTTTTGTATATTGGCAAAATTAATCCGATTTCCCATTCTTTAGGTATTTTGTCTTCTTGCCAGACTTTATTAATTATTTTGAGTAGTATTTGTAGTCCTGTCATTGCCAAGTGCCTTCCCATTTTTCACTTCTTTTAGCGCTGTTACTAGTTCTTCTTTAATAATTCTATTCTCGTCTTCTCCTTGCTCTGTTCTATTTATTGTTTCATTTACGGTTTCTTCAGATTTTTCTCTTACATGCTCTGTTTCTATTTCGAGCAATTCTTGAAAGTATTATTTCCATTGTTGCATAACTACGGTCTTACTTCTTAATATTTCCTCTTTTTTATTTTTTATTGCGACTACATCTGTATTTTTTCCTTAGGTTTTTTAGAACTTTAAAAAATAGTTACTGATTACTTTTACTATCTTTTTATAGTTTTTTTCCGAGCATTTTCCATGTCTGCTGTTTTGCTTCTCTAACTAATTTTTTGAATTTAGTTCTTTGTTCTTTGTATACCTCATATTTTTTTTTGTTCTGCTGTTTATGTAGATTATCCACTTTACTTTCTTAATTCTAACTTGTTTTTATTTCTTCTGGCCACTACGTCGTTTGTTTCTTATCCTTGCTTTCTTTATATGTTCCACATACCTTTTTGGCGGTCTCCACTACTATATTTTTAAATATTTCCCATAATTCCTCCATGTCTTTGTTATCTATTTCATCTTTAATCTTCTCTATTTCTCTTTCAATGTATTCTTTAAATTATTTTGCTATTTCTTTATTTTCCAGCTTATAAGTTCTAATTGTTTCTCTGATTTTTTTTGTTCCTTTTTTGGAATCTTGTGGATTCTCTTTCTTGTATTCCTGTTTTATTTCTGCTATTACAAGGTAGTGGTCACTGCCTATTTCGAATCCTCTTTTGATTACTACGTCCTCTATTACTGCTCAGTTTTTCCTTTCTACAATTTTGTAGTCAATAATAGAATATTCTCCCCTGCTTGGTACTGCTCTCGTGTACTTGTGGATGTTCCTATGTTCGAATAAAGTGTTTGCGATTATTAAGTCGTGTACTACACAGAAGTCTAGCAGTCTTCGACCGTTGTTATTTCGTGCTTCTTCTCCGAATTTTCCAATCACTTTGTGTGCACCATTGCTTTTTCCTACTCTCGCATTTAAATCTTCGGCAACCACAATGTTCCCCTGGACTGCTTTTACTGTTAGATTTATTTGTTCCCAGAATTCATCTTTATCTTGTACTCTCTCATCTTCATTCGGTTCATATATTGCTATTATAGTTTCTTTTTGTGTTGCGTTTTTAAATTCAATTGTTAGTATTCTATCAGATACTGCCTTCCATTTATTTAACTAACTTATAATATCTTTGTGGAGGATGCATCCAACCCCTGTTTGCGCTCTTTCCTTCATATCTACTCCACTCCATACTTTCAGATGTCCCTTATCTAGCTCTTCTATTCAGCTCCCTTTCTTTTTAGTCTCTGATATTATTAGCATTTCAACCCCGGCTCTTTCAAATTCATCAATTAGCTCCATTTCTTTTCTTCTCATGCCCCTAATGTTCTATGTTCTTATTTTTCTCTTTGTAATTTTCCATATCCTTGTCCATTGCCTCTGTTGTTGCCTTTATTTCCGTCCTTATCCTTCCTAGTTAGTTACAAAAGTTATCTAAGCTAATATATAAATAGCAATAAGTACGGAAGCATGTAAATGGCATTATATTCCTCGATTTTTAATATTAGACCTGTATAAAACGTCTATAACTAATTGTAAACGTACGATATTTTAAAAAACGACGTATTTTAAAGAATGCAATTTAACTTGGCTTGATGTTTTCGTCTGTTTTTATAAAAAGATAGTGAATTTGATTAACTTACTAAATAAATTCAATGCCTTTCCGTTATATCAAGTCATCAGATGAATTCAAGATGCCATGTAATATAATTTAGAAGGCCAACCGTAGATAAAACGAAATTAGATTACATTTTCGGAATGCAATAAATAAATTGCTTTGTAGATTGCCGAAATAGATATCATTATATGCAATCTTAATTTTAAAAGTATGTAGGCGCTACCACTCACAAATATCGATATCTCTTCAGAAATCTATAAATAAACAGCTTTGTAGACTGCCGAAATAAGTAAGATCAAAATATGCAGTTTCATAATTTTAGATTGTGAAATTATTAATGTATTATGAATTTTAAAATATTAATCAATTATACTACAAATGTTTTGCTCTACTTTTTTTAAGAAAACCGATAAATTTCACACCGCTAAGGGTTTTTTTCAAACAGTTTACTTACTGCTAATATTATAATTATATATATAAAAAAAATTATGAGTGCTGCTGCTGCTGCTGTCACACAGATCAAAGGTCAACTCTAACTGGGTATACGTAAATGCGTTGTCATGGCAACGGCGTACGCCAATTATGTCAACCAGAGCTTTTTAATCGTGTTTTTAGTGGGTACACGTATCGAGACGTTCCAAGGCGCATTCGATTCGTAAAAGCCTCAGAAAAAAATGTTACCACATATTTTTCTGTTATAATGCGAAAGTGCATTTGTGCACGCAAAAATTCATTTATGTGATAAGCTTTTTGCAAACCCAAAAGAATATTTTATTTCTAGTTCAGTATTCGCCAAATAAGCTCATTCTCGTTACTCAAAGATTTTTGGGTCGCTGATCACGAATATGATGCTTAGAAAGTGTCCTGATGCATTTGGGGGACATAATTCTGGGGATGGGGGCGGTTTAGGAAACCAGCTCAAAGTCGTTTGTCGAGATTAAACTGTCTGTATTTGATAGCATTTTTTTTTAAATTCGGCAGTTTCCGAATTAGCACACAGTAGATATTTTATTTTTTAGCTGATGGAAAATAAATATAATATTTGGAAGATTATTATTGCAACAGAAATGATTGATTATAAAAATTTAATCATTGTAACGTTTTTATTTCTAAATCTGTTGCTCAAAATTGCTTTATGAAAATTTCAATTTACATTGATAAAAAAGAAAGGCTAAGAAAACCATATAAAATTTAAATTTGAAGATATTTCATTACTTTTGATTTTTTTACTTAAATAGAATCTTGAAAACCAGTTTTCAAACCTTCAAAATTCATTATTTACTTTTTAATACTGTTAAAACGTTTACACTGATAGGGTTGTCCGTGTACAGGCAAAAATTTTTTCGTAATAACATCTGAAAAAAAATCGTTTTTAAAAATAATTAAAATTGAATTATACTCAAATGAAAAAATGCCCTACGCGTACTTTGGTGTCCCAGGGTATCCTTTCCCTAAAGTGCCCCAGGGCATTTTGTCACTTCGGTGCGTTAGAGTTTAATTTGAGAACGAACATAGTTATCAGAGATCCCAAAAACCGCTATTTAAACAGTTTAATCTCGAAAAAGAAACAACTTTGAGCTGGTTTCCTAAAATCACTCCCATCTCCAGAATTGTGCCCCCAATTGCATCGGGGCACTTTCTAAGTATTATGTTTGTAATCAGCAAACCCCAAAAACCCTTATATAAACAGTTTAAACTCAAAAAACAAACCAATTTGAGATTTTTCCCAAAAACGCCCCCATCCCCAGGATTATGCTCTTTTCGAAGTGCATTGAGGAACTTTTTAAACATCGTATTCGTTATCAGCAACCCCAAAAACACTCATTCAGACAGTTTAAACTCGGAAAACAAACAAATTTGAGGTATTTCTTTCAAATCACCACCATCCCCAGAATTATGCCCCCCCCCCCAAGTGCATCGGGGCACTTTCTAAGCATCGTATTTGTGATCAGTGACCCCAAAAACGGGGATGAGCTTATTTTGGCTTATATTGAGCAAGAAATAAAATATTTTTTGGGCCTGCAAAAAGCGTATCAAATAAACATATTTTTTGCATGCACAAATGCACTTTCGCATTATAACAAAAAAATGTGGTAAAATCTTTTTCTGAGGCTCTTACAAGTCGACTGCGCCTTGGAACGTCTCGACATGTGTACCCACTAAAAATTTCGAGTTTTTTTACTAATTTGCTTCGACTATCAGCTTAAAGGCGCGTGGCGAACTTAAATAAAATTATAACACTTACTGGAGAGGCAGGCGTGTAAATAGCCGCTCTCGTGGTGCGGTGTGGGATACGATACCGATCCGGCTCGTAAGGACCAAAAAATGGATAGGTATGGCGTGTAAATAGCCGCTCTCGTAGTGCGGTGTGGAAACGTAGTACGGTCCGTAGTGGAAGGTCAGCCGATAAGGCCAAAATCGTCCCTTAAACGGCCGTCGCGTTAGCGGATGGGGGCGGCTACCGATATCAACCAATGAATTGCCAAATCGCTCACCTGAATCGGCTTCGGCTTCGTCGGCGATTCCAAGGTGGCCACCTCTGCGTTGCGGATCTGGTATCTGCGGGATGTTGAGACACGACCAAATTGGCCGAGCTGCGATGCGTGAATATTTGCGGGGTGTTGAATATGCGTGAATGTATGCGGGTTAAGACACGACCGTATTGGCCGCGCTGCGGGGCGTGAATGTTTGCGGGGATGCGAAATGTTTCTTGCGGGTGAAGACACGACCGTACTGGCCGCGCTGCGGGGCGTGAATATTTGCGGGTTGTTGAATATGCGTGAATGTATGCGGGTTAAGACACGACCGTGTTGGCCGCGCTGCGGAGCATGAATGCCTCGGCTGAGCAAAAGCCCATGCCGTTGTGTGTGCGACGGCAAAACGTAGCTGATATCAAAGGTCCGCATGCCGCCGCGATATAAAGCGGTTCAAGGGCGAAAAGGCCGCCACACCACTTACATATGTATCTTATACGTTAATTTTAATGCAATTAGAAATAAAAACTTTTGCATGTACACAGGTTAATAAAACATTTTTTGAAAGCAATTCAATAAGACATATTTACAGGCACAGCACATGTGCACGCTTCAAGTACGCAAACAAAACTGATTTGTATTATGTTGACATTTGATCTTAAGCGCATGATGCTTTTTTACAATATATACGATAAGTAATTTTGTTTAGAGCGCAACAGCAAAAAGTGTGTATGTAATCAGTCTTGCTTATAAATTAATGTTCTGTGATTGCCAATTATTCTCACTCCTATTTCTACAATCGGTACTTTTTGCGCACTATAAGCATATTTTATGTAATACTAAATCTTTTTTTTTATTAATAATTCCTTTATATTTACAATTTGTTATATACAAACAGTAAGTAAATAGTAAGTATTAATGAACAGTTAAGTGTCTTGCGAAAAACATTTCATTTATTGTTCTCTTTCTCTCTTACATTACTTAGTAATTATTTAGTGTACGTTACAATTATATATAAATAATATAAAACAAGATACAATTTTCTTGTGCAATTATATACTCATAGTTATTTTACAATATTGTCTGTTAGTAACTAACTTAGTTAAACCTGTCACTAAAATCTTTTTTCCTCTCTTTGCCTAAACGGTGTCGGGTACCTCTACCCATTTCCTATAGTCGTTTCTGTCTCCTGTTAATCTGTTCACTCCCTCCATTTTTTATCCTTCTAGCCATTTCCTGGATGTTGTCTATTCACATTCTCCTTGGTCTACGGCTTGGTCGTCTGCTTTCCGTTCTTGCTTCTAGAATTCGTCTTGGGATTCGGTGTTATCTTGGCTTTGTGCTTGTCTAGCACAGTCCAGCTTTCTGCTTTATAATTCAAAATTGGAGTATATACTGTTTTATATATGTGTAACTTTGTGTCTGTCCTTATCTCTCTTTTTCCTATTATACTTCTGGTGATAGCATAGTATAATTCATTTGCTTCATTTACTCTATTTAATATTTCGCTGTTTATTCTTCCATCATTTGAAATTATTGTTACTAGCTCCTTACATCTTTGTATTTGTTCTCTGTTTATGTTGTCTATTTTAATTTTTTGTGCTGGTTGGTGTTTTTGTTTTTATATGTGCAGTTTTTGTTTTGCTGATGTCGATTTTTAGTCCAACTGCTTCTATTTCCCCTTTCAATGCTTTTACTGCTGCCTGCAGTTGTTCTCTACTTTCTGCTAAAACCACAATATCATCTGCGTAGATCATGTTTTGGATTTCCACCGACTAATTACCTATCTTTAGCTTTCTGGTTTTCTGCTTGCTATTTTTCATCACCGTGTTCATAACTAAGATGAATAGTAGTGAGCTGGGACTATCATCTTGCTTGACAATAAGATCTGAGGGCTTAAAACGTCTGAGCCTCCTGACTTTATTAGTATTGTCCAAAACTGTTCTGGCTAACTCATTCGGGTGCACATTTATTCTGTCTTGGTATTTTATGTTATAATTTTTAATTTATTCACGCACTATTTTTATTTGAAGGTCACTTTGTATTATATGGTTCGGCACATGCCACAGGCCATTGACAATTGCTCTTAACATCCGAAGAATTTCTATATTTGAAGAGCTGAGTGTTCTTCACACTTGAATGCCATACTGGCTTCAGGCGGGCTTTGTGTACTAGCTTATTTTCTAATGTTAATTGTGAATTACGACCTATGAGCCAGTCCATTTTACTGAACTTGATTCCAAACTGCTTTCACTTTGTGAATATATGTTTGCGCCATATCAGTCTTCAGGCAAAATAAATTTCTAAGTATATCACATCTTCAGTTTGTGGCAATCGGCAGTTGTTTAACATTACCGCTGGGTATGAGCCTTTTTTCAAATTGAAGGCTATGTGTCTACCCTTTTTCATTGGCTCTTATTAACTGGCGAAACGAAGCGGAACCACCTATTAACTTCATGTTGTCCGTCTGTCTGTCTGTCCGTCCGCCCGTCCGAGCAAAAACTTGTGAACGGCTGGGAATTTCCAAATTCTGTTTTCATCAATCGACATGTGACCAAAAAGGTTTGCTAGAGATTTTGAAACTGATTGGTCAAAGGCCAGCGTTAGTTTTGGAGACTGCTTCGCCACTTCACTATGAGTTGCAAGCTTTGCAAGTTTATTTTCCACATTCTTAACCAATCGGCAATTTTATATAGGCTGCTTTGTAGGTTAGTTGATGCAAAAGTTGCACTCATGTGCAAAGCTGTTGTAAGCTTAGTGGGGTTGGTAAGTCAAATATATATATATATATATATATATATATATATATATATATATATATATATATATATAAGGTAAGGCAATGGAACTAAGACGCCATCCTGCGGTACACCAGATTTTACGTAGTGAATTTCAGGTATTCCTCTTGTTGTTTTATAAGAAACCAACGGCTTTCTAGATTAGACTTTAGCACTTGCTAGTAGTGATGTGGCAGATTACTTTTTAGTTTATATAGTAAACCTTAGTGCTGCATCTTAATGAAAGCCTGACTAATATCTAGAAATGCAGCAGGACACTATCTTTTAAATTCCAAGTCGTTATTAATTTCTTTGTCAATTCTGTGAACGTCTTTCATAGTTCTGTGCTGGTTCTGAAACCCAAGTTGATGATTTTGATCTAATACCGGTTTAAGCCTTTTGAGAAACAATTTTTCCAACACCTTGGAGAGTAATGGAAGGAGAGTTATGGGTCTATATAATGTTACTTTTTTGCATCTTTTTCTAGTTTTACTATTATTAGTATCTGAACTACCTTACACTGGCTAGAAAGATGATTAAGTCTGAATATCATGTTAAAGATAAATGTTATGAGTTTCAGACTTTTATAAGTAAATTCCTGTAGTACTTTACCAGTGTTTCGATTTGGTTTCGGTATGTATAATTTTTTAAATTCATTTGAGTTTGAAACTTTTGATAGGCAAATCCATTTGAAATAAAGTTGACAGAAAAGTATGTATATCATGTGTCTCCTGGGTTGTTGTTATTGCTAGATATGGCTGAAATGCATTTTCAAGATGTTTTTCAAAAACCCAAGCTTTTTTTTGTTATTTCTTACCCATTTGCGTGTATCGTCTCTGACGAGTGTTACTGGTTGTTGTGGTCTTTCATTTTTATTGTGGATTTCCAGAGCAAATGATCAGTGTCTGCTGCGGTAGAAAAGTTAGTTAGGTACTCTTAAATAAATTTGTTTTTAATTTTTAGCATAAGTACTTTGAGATTTCTAGTTGCCTTACTCAATTTCTTTCTGTCAGCATCTGATCTTATTTGTTGTGTGTCTGCTTTTTCTTAGCTATTGTTTTGCTTAAGTATTATTGGGCACGTTTCTTTAATTTTTGTTATATTCTGATCAGGAGTTGCTACTCAAGCTGCTTTCTGTATGGCTTGAGTAATTTGTTTAACCGCGGTTTCTAGGTCTTTTACTAATTTTACTGGCATATCTAGCCTTATGCTATCTAATTGCATTCTGAAGTTATCCCAATTAGTGTTGGTTATTTTTTTCTGAGCAAATA
Source organism: Sinelater perroti (assembly GCA_036346155.1). NCBI lineage: Eukaryota > Metazoa > Arthropoda > Insecta > Coleoptera > Elateridae > Sinelater > Sinelater perroti. Next base: position 34,436 of record JARFIY010000189.1, read on the forward strand.
GTGAGTGCAATTTTATCAGTATAGAAAAATGATCAGAAGAAAGATCAAGAGATGACTCACTTGTACACTGTTTAGCATTTATGCCTTTGGTGACGTAAATATCAATTATTGTTGCTAGTAGTTCTGTTGCTTTTGTTGTTGTTAGTCTTGACCCCCCGCGTATGCTTGGCCTTGTAGGCACCTTCGGAAATAAATTTGTTCTCCAAAGTGTTGAAAAAGTGTTTAAACTATTTTTGTTTGTTATTGTGTTTAGGTGGATATCGTTAACAACCCTGAACATCCTTTATAGCTTGTAAATGTTCATGATTGTAGCTTTCTAGCTCGTAATGTTTGATGCTTGTTCTAATTATTACTGTTGAACCACCATGTTCGATTCCGTTGGGATGTTTAGTGCTGTAAATGGAAAAGTTTGGAGTTTTAATGCCATTTTTATCAGCAAAGCGTGTTTTCGAGACTAACATCACGTCAAGAGAAAATACTTAATTTTGTGTACACGTTAGTCCAGACCATTGGAGTTTCTTTTTGCTAGCATTAGGCTAGCATTCTAATTTTTTTTATCTTTTTATTTTAATTTGAACTTAATCTTCATTTAACATTTTATTTGTTTTAAATTACTAAAGTATTTGTTAGTCCAGATGTTTCCATTGATCCATTCTAGTTTCTGAAATATTTTGCACACATCCCTGACATGGTTACTTTGCACTATACTCTGCATTTCACTGTTGTAATACACTTTACACTACACTAGCATAAATGGTTTTGTTCTTTTGAGCCTACTGAGAAGATCTTGATTGATTAGAAGTTGTAGAGCTTCTTGATTTGGATGTCTATAAAGTTTCTCCTCGTGGCTTCTGCCAAACTTTCTGATTATGTCCTCAACCGTGTCCACATGGAGTTCCCGATGCAAATCCCTGTCTCGCACGTACCCAGGAGCATTTACTATATTTTGTAAAACTCAATATTGTAATTTCTGGATGCAACCATAATTGCTCTTTTTTTGTACAGCCCCACAGTTTCAATAGTCATTCATAGTCGTATCAGCTGTTTATAAACCAGTACTTTATTTTGAATGTATAGTTGTAAATTTCTTCCCATAAGCTAATACATGCTGTTATATTTTAATTTTAACTCAGTTTTTTTTTAATTTCAATTTTGCATCTAACTTTAGGCCTAAGTATTTCGTGTGGGATTATGTTACTGTTCAAATTTACTGGAAGATTGTTTATTTTTCTACTCGTGAAATTTACATGACTTTCATTAGCCTTTATACGTCACGTTTTCATCCATGTGTTTTTTTTATTAATTGCGACTTGGAGGTTGGCCGCTGTATATTATCTCCTATAGCTAGTACTGCGGTGTCATCCGCAACTAACTTGATATTTTCTTCTTTCTGAATATTATATGTATACAACAGATATAGTACTGACCCAAGAACATTTCCCTGGGGGACACATGCTTTTATTATCTTAAGTTCTGAGAACTCACTTTCTTGCTTTATTTTGAAGTTTGATCTATTAGGTATGAGTCCAAGAGCTGAACATATTGGGTAAGAAAGTATCTTTTTAATTTCGTTAGTATGCCCTTGTGCCAAACTTTATCAAATGCTTTGGCAATGTCTGAAAATATCATTGAGCATGTTTTCTTTTTCTTGAGGGATTTTTTGATCATATCAATAATACGCTGTACTTGGCCTACCGTAGAATGTTTACTGCGAAACCCAAATTGATGTGAAGAGATGAGTTATTGATCTTCAATTATCGTCTTCATTCTCTTTAAAAATAATTTTTCAAACAGCTTTGGTATTATAGGTAACAATAATATGAACCTATATAAGCTTACATCGTTAATAGGTTTTCCCGGTTTTGATATTATGATAACTTCAGCTATTTTTCACATGAGTGAAACGTGTTGTAGTCTAAATGTTGCATTTATCAAGTGTGTAGTTTTCTTAGCAGCTGTTTTAATATCCTTCCGCTGACCAGGTCAAACACCGGAGCCTCTTGGATTGATATTTTTTTTATTGCTTCCAATACTTTCTTGAGAGTGGTTAGTGGTGTATTTACCATTCTTGCTATTGGTTCTGTTTGAGCTTGCATATAGATTTGTTCTGTGTTAGGTTGAAATATATCTTCTAAATAAGCTGCGAATATATCTGCTTTTTGTTTATTAGTCCTTGCCCAAGACACATCTTCCTTGAGTATCGGTGAAATATATTTTATTGGTCTGTTAATTCTTTTAGTAGCTTTCAAGAATGAATTTTCAGTAATCTTCCATTATTTTTTAGGTATAGGTATTAAGTGCTTTATTCCTAATTTTTTGGATTTTTCTTTTGAGTGTAAGTAACAGCATTCAGTCTTTGCTTGTTTTGTCTTGTTCTAGACCTTTGCCACGTCTTTCTGGCTCTCATTTTGTCTTTTATTAAGTTTATGATTTCTTTTGGGTAATTATTCCTTGTCGTCTTTCTACTTATTTCTGGTGTATTTTCCATGCTGTCTTTTGAATGTCCGTCATTAATTTTTCTGCTTCACATTTTAGCTACTCTTTTATGGATTGGTACGTTTAGCAAAATATTTTCACTGAGCTCTAAATTAAAGTCTTCCCAGTCGGCAAACCTATCAGTTAATGTTGGGTTAGTTTTCATCACACTGTCTACAAAATACCCACTTATACTAACCGCTACCTAAATGCCAAATCTCATCACCACCCTACCTAAATTCATTTGGTTGCAAAATCGCTTATGACTAGATCTATCAGACTTGTTGATATGAAAAACTGCCAAACAGAAATTAAAAACATTACCACCACCCTACTGAAAAATGGATATTGCAACAAATCCTTAACCAATATAATCAAAAATATAAATATAAATATTAACTCTTAATATCAAAACCTTCCTCACCAAAAAAAGCATTCTTACCTAATATAAGGGGCATCAGCGATAAAATAAGCCGCATATTAGTGAGCCAAGACACATATACGGTCTTTACGACCAATAACCAAATATCTGGGTTTATTCATTAAGCAAAGAATCACTCCCCCAATGAATTCCAACGAGTTTATGAAATGCCTTGGGGAGACTGCCAAAGGACCTATAAAGATAAAAAAAACGGCAACTCGCTGGTCGTAAGGAAAGGTGGTAATGGGTCGGCACTTGCTAAACATAATAAAGAAACAGGCTACTAATCAATTTTTCGCAGGCAAAAACCATTGCTTTCATTTTCCATTTTACCAGTAGAATTGTACGTGATGAAATTTAAATAGAAAAACGCCTTTAATACTTGAACACAAGAGATGATAGCCAACGCGTATCCGTCATATGGGAATCCCTCATTACCTCGTATTGTCAATTATGCAATACCCTTAAACCAACAAACTTTCTCTAACGCAATGCATTTACCGCCAAATTTTCCAGCTCTATAAATAACAGTAGGACTTCTTGGGGAGTAGGCAGATTGAGACCCCGAGGAAAAGCTAAACTCTTAAAAATTGCATCAAAGCTGATGCCTAATATCGAAATTTTTCAGAAGTACGACGTGGCTGAACCCGTGAACTAAGTTCAAATATATATACATTTTTATTTTTCAGGGTCGTCGAAGTGAATTTACAGAAATGAGCCGAGAATACGACAGATTCAGAAAATTGCCAACATAAGTTACTTTGTGGTTTGTCTATATATATTACGACGTAGCCAACAAATACATAAAATATGACCGCTAAAAGGAAGTAATTGATGACAGGAGCGATGAATGCGTCGGAGAATTGAAAGAGAAAATTGATCAGGATTCTGGACGAGCATGACTGACTTGGCAAAATAAATGGGTCTGAAAAAGTTGAGGATTAGTTTAAAATGCACAAAAACCTGTACTACATGTTTGTTCTGAAAATCGTCCTCTGTTAACTGAAAAAAAAACAAGATGAACAGGCAAACAGAGACAGGAAGGAAAATCACCAAAATGACCGCTAGACCTGCCAAGAAGCTTTTGAGTACCTACCGTCATGTGTACGAAGTTTTCAGCCTCTGTGAGCAGTGAAGAAAATGTCATAGCATCCCTTTGAGGAAGGCCTGAAGTTGTCTATCGATAGCTATATCAACGAATTAGAGACAGTTATCTAGCGCTAAGTGATCGCTGGGTGAAAATACCTGTTCCAATAGGACTCTGCTTCCGTCTACATAGCAAAGAAGATCCAAACATACAACTATTTATATCCCTCAATTTTTGGCCACTCTCCAGCCCCACTGCAAACCACTTGACTACTATGTGTGGAGCGTGATTGAGGCATCATAACTCCAAAGACTGCTTAAGGTCCTTCATAATGAAGATAGTGACACATATGGACAAGGAGAAAGTTGTGATAGCCTGGAGCAGGTTTAGGTCTCGTCTGGAGAAGGTCCTGGCTACCCATAGATTCTAATTACATTGAATAATATGATTCTCAATATTATTTTATTTGGGTTAAGCTTCATGTAAATAATTATAACTTTTTACTATTTTAATGTTATTTTTATTGTTAATTTTTTTGATTTACTTAGAAGACTTCGTGTATTGCTAAATAAACTTTTTGTTTGTTTAATATAGTGGCCTTACTTTTGGAATACTTCTAGTATATTATATATTTTGTATGAATTTCTTAAGATATTCACACAAATCATTTATAAGTATTTCTATTCGTTATTAGAATAAAACTTTTACATTGCCCATGACTATAAAAATCTGTTGCTGTTTATAACTTTATAAAGAAAACACATTTCAATAAAAATGTAAATTGCTATATTACAGTTTCCTGCAATGTTAACTTAGTTAATATAACTTTTTAGCTGTTTATATGAGTTTTAAAATAATGAACAAAACAAAAATTGCAAAAATAAGATACGAAACAAATACTGTCTTATTACAAACCTTACCCAAATGAAAAATATTTTAGAAGGGTACTAAATTCAAATATTTTTAAGAATAAGAACAGTTGTGAACGTAAGAGCAAATAAGAAAAGTAAAATCAAGATAAATATGTTTTGACTCACGCAATCAATGATAACCAAGTGTATAGCTTTAAAAAATAAAGTGCAGTTTTATGTTTTCTAATATGTTTTTTCTATAAACACGCTGGCAATATGTTTTTATGATTATGGACTGGAGAGGCAGGCGTGTAAATAGCCGCTCTCGTGGTGCGGTGTGGGATACGTAGTACGGCCCGTTATGGAACGTCAACCGATAAGGCCAAAATCGTCCCTTAAACGGCCGTCGCGAAAGCGTATGGGGGCGGCTACCGATATCCACCGAAAGTAAAGCCAAATCGCTCACCTGAATCGGCTTCGGCTTCGTCGGCGATGGTTTCACGGTGGCCACCTTGCTGCGCTGTCTTCGTGTCTGTTGCGGGATGTTAAAAACACGACCGAATTGGCCGCGCTGCGGTGTGCGTATTTGCGGGGTGTTAAGACACGACCGAATTGGCCGCGCTGCGGTTTGCGTATGTGCGGTGCGGTTTGCGTACTTGAGGGGTGTTAAGACACGACCGAATTGGCCGCGCTGCGAATCGAGTATGTTGCCGGGCTTCGCGCCTGGCTTAGCGGTAGGTCTTTGCGGGAAAATTTTCATTCGACAGCACCTTTCATATCAAAGGGTGCCCCCGACGGCGTATGCAGACTTGTCGGCTGAGCAAAAGCCCATATGCCGTTTTGTGTGCGATGGCAAAACGTAGCGACAGATATCAAAGCCGCCAGCATGCGCCGCCACGATATACAAGCGGTTCAAGGCCGAAAAGGCCGCCACACCATGGACAATTTAATTTCGCACGTTAACAAATAATTAAAATACTTTTTTTATTGGATTGCACTTACCGGCACTACAACCTCAAGGGCTTATTGTGCTTACTGACATGCAACGTTATTGCCTACTTGAGCCAAAATGGCAGTCCAAAAAAATCAATTTATATCGTTTTTTATGCAGTACAACCGTTTTACTTATGATAATAGTGTCGTTTATTTTGAAAAAATGACTGCTCTACTCTGAGAATAAAAAATCGTTTTGAGGATTTTTTTTTATTATTATTATTATTAAAAACACGGGGCCGGCGAAGAGATTGTTCTGTAAGCAATCCTAGAACGAACTTAAAAATTCGAAATCGAATATCTCGAAAATTATTCGACAGAATTTTGTCGACTTCATTTTCGAGTTCACCGTAAAATTTCCTATAAGAACCACATTTAAAATCGTAATGTAGAAAATTTTCCCGAAATTTGAAGTCGAATATCTCGAAAATTATTCGAGATAGAAATTTTTTAATTTGGAATTCGAAATCAGCGTACAATTTCCTATAAGAATCCATTTTCAAATTATAAAAAATCTCAAATTTTGTGACGGACCGACAGATCGACTAACAGGCAGACATATAGAATTCAGTAACGAACTTTTTAAGTTCGTTGAACAGCAATCAGAAATTACATATTCTATGAGCTATTTGGCTAACTTAAAATTTATTTATTAAACTGAATTCACTAGTGTCCTGATGAGGTCTTCTTCAGTAATCATACCCCTGCTCCCTTACTTCAGGTCTATTGGCCAGTGTCGTTTTAGTCGTGTGTTGCTCCGATAGTGTTTATTACTTCTCTCTTGAATGACGTCCGTGACGAATGGTATTCTTAAGTCTTGATGGAGCGTTTGATTACTCACATACCATGGTGCATCAACCATTGATTTGATGATTTTGGATTGCGATCTTTGGATTATAGCAGTGTTTGATTTGCTGGCACATCCCCATAGTTCGATGCCAAATGTCCATATCGGCTTGATCACAACTTTATATAATAGAATTTTATTCTCTAGTGACAGCTTAGATCTTCTTCCAAAAAGCCAATATAATTCTTTAAAACGTAAGTCCATTTATTTTTTTTCTTCTGATGTGTTCCTTCCATGTAAGTTTCGAATCTAGGTGAATTCCAAGGTATTTTACACTTGTTGATACCGGGAGTTGTATATTGTTGATAGTGATTCGTGGACATTGTTGTTTCCGTAAGGTGAAAGTTACTTGCAGAGACTTTGTTTCGTTAATTTTAACCTTTCATTTATCTAGCCATTGTTGAAGTAGGTTAAGGTGGACTTGTAGGCGTGCAGATGCTATTAGGGGATTGTCATTTACAGCCATAATAATTGTGTCGTCGGCAAATGTTCCTGAGATTGTTCTAGTGGTTGTGGGAAGATCGAATGTGTATATCAGATACAGGAAAGGTCTAAGGACACTACCTTGGGAAACACCTGCTTTAATTGGGTGGAAGATAGAGTTTTCTCCATTTACCCTTGTTTTAAATTTTCTGTTTTCAAGGTATGATTTTATCAATATATAGTAAGTCTCCCGTAGGATGCGTTTGCTTTTGTGTAACAGACCTGCATGCCAGACCCTGTCAAAGGCCTGGCTAACATCAAGGAATGCTGTTGTACAGTATTTTTTATTGTCCAGAGATTATTGAATAGTGTTAGCTATCTGATGACACTGCTGTGTAGTAGAGTGCTCTACTCGAAACCAAATTGATGGTCTGGGATTACATCTTGCAGAGGTGTAATATGATGTAGTAGTAGTCGTTCTAGTAGTTTTGATATGGTTGATAGCAAACTTATCGGTCTATACGAAATTACATTGTTTGGGGTTTTTCCGAGTTTTGGTATTAAAATTATCTCTGATACTTTCAGTCCTTATGGCCAGTAGTGAAGTCTGAGTACAGCATTAAATATATATGTTAACATAACTAGTCCTTTGTTGGGAATTTCTTTGAGCATCCTGGAAGTAACTTGGTCTATTCCTGGAGCTTTTTTATTGTTTAAGAAAGATATTTATTTCTGTACTTTTTTAGGGGCGAAGAGGTGTATACTGTGCGCAGTTGGATCTAGGGTTTCTCTGTCTGGTGTATCGTTATTTGGAGTAAATACTGTTGCCAAGTGTTCTGCAAAGAGATCTGCTTTTTCTTGATTGGATTTGGCCCATGGTGGTATTGCTGTAATCGGTTTTCTTGAGGTTTTAATTGGTTTCCAAATACTATTGTCATGTCTACTAAGGTTAGTGATATAATCTGAGAAACTGTTATCTCGAAGTTCTCTTAGTTTTAGTTTGAGTTTATTGCTTAAGTGATTATATTGCGTTTTATCTGCTGGGGCATGGCTTTGTTGCCATACCTTTCTGGCTTTTCTTTTCAAGGAAATAAATTTTTTAATTTCAAGCGGTATATTATCAACGGTTCTTTGTGAGTATAAATTTGGTGTAGCTTGTTTGGCAGCTTGCTGTATAGTTGAGATTAACTTGTTGACTCCTTCTTCTAGTTCAGTAGGTGTTTTAAATCTTTTTTCAAATTAATTTTTGCTGATATCTCGTTCCTATATATATCCCAGTTTGTTTTTGTTGTGTACAATTTTGGTATACGTTTATATTTATAACCGTTGAACTAACCGTCGCTATGATAGGTGTGTGGTCAGAAGATAAGTCGTAATTGGGTACTACTTGTCTGTAAAATGTCGAAATGCCGCTAGTCACAAAAAAGTAGAGGAGATCTGGAACTTTGTTCGGATCAGTAGACCAATATGTGGGGGTTCCGGTTGATAAAAATGAATAGTTCTTGTTATTCAGTACCTTTAATAGTTCTCTTCCTTTAGTTGTAGTAGTTCTGGAACCCCATAAGGCGTTTTTACTATTAAAGTCTCCTCCTGCTATGAATGTATGACCTAGTGTACCAAGAAACTCTTGAAAGTGTTCTTTTTTCAGGTTATGGCGAGGAGAACAGTATACTGCGATGAGTGTTAGATCGTATGCAAGTAATTGTATTTTAATGCTAGTTGCTTGTAGATAAGATTTTTCAAATTTTTTGAGTTCATAGTGGCTAATTGATGATTCTATTAGGATGTATCGTATGATAGAGGTGGTAGTGGGGTATTTTAAAATATGTTCTAGTGGTGAAGTGTGTTTCATTGATAAGCAGTACATCTACTAGATATTGTTGTAGGAATATTTCTATTTCTTCTTTGCGTTGAGCTAGCCCATTGGCGTTCCACAAAGCAGTTCTAAGAAATTTAGCCATTACTTAATCTTATTAATTAGCATTGTAAGCATGTTCATTACCAAGCTGTTTTGTTGTATTAATTGACTAAACATGCTTTTAAATTCTTCTAAGAATTTATTTAGGACGGTATTGGGACTTTCATTTTCTGATAATAAAGCATCTTGACTTTTTGTGACTTGTGCGTATGTCAGTCTCTGGCCAGAAAAATGGGGTTGGACTTGTAATTGTGCTTGTGCCGATAATTGGGGCAAAGCCTGCTTTGTTTGGTAGTTGCTAGTTTTGTATAGGTTATGATAATATTCACAACCTATATAATTTTCTGGGTGTGAACCACCGCACAAGGCACATTTTGCTGGAGTATCTTTGGTTTTACTACAACTTGTAGTATTATGAGGACCTCCACATTTTACGCATACATACGGTCTATTGCAGTATGTCTTGGTGTGACCGTACAACTGACATCTCGTACATTGAGGAATGTTCTTACCTTTTCTAGGTGGTTCAATTAGCATCATATGGTTTTGTAGATTTTGTATTTCATGAACTTTCTTATTATTTCCCGCCGGTTCTAAATCTATGATAAACATGTTTAGGGGTTCCTTAGTTTGTCTGTGTTTGACATTCATAATATTTCTTACTTTATGTTCTTTATTATTCAGTTCTCCCTTAATTTCTTCTGTATTTACGGTATGATGTATGTGTTTTAAGACTACTTTGTACGCTCTTTCTTCTTTTGGTTTATATGTGTGGCATACTATATTATGTGTTTTCAAAATTTCTACTAATTTTTCTATACGTGTTTGGATTGATTGCATTGATTTTTACGGTATTGTTGGCCATGCATTTTGTGACGTATTGTTCATCTTCTCTTATATCTCTTAGTTTCTTTATCATATCCGGAAAATTAATTACTTCATATATAAATATTGATGGAGGTTTAGTTTTCTCATTAGTGTTATTTTCTTTATTAGTGTCCATTGTCTCATCTTCGGCAGTGTTGTTGAGAGAACTGAATTTGTTATCCAAATTAATTCCTTCTGTTGCGTTTTTGTCAATATCAATTTTCCTTCTTTTTACACTTTGAACCACTTGCCAGGGATTCTCTTTATTACACGTAATATTCTCCTTTCCTTCATCACTTGTTCAAACCATACGTAAGATTGATGTGAGCTGTGTGGTTGCTGTATTGTTTGTTTATATTGTTCTTGATTTGGGGGAAATGCAAATGTGTAATGATTATTTGTTGACTGACCTGGGTATTGCTGCGACTGATGCATTGATGGATGGATTTGCATTTGTGACGGCGGGATAGGAGTCGTTTGTAACTGAGACATTTGTGGTTGATATACTGGCATTTGTGAAAATTGTTGCATATTTTGTGATAAATCACCCTATATAATGTTTGATGGTTGCACATTGTTTACTTGTCCGACAACGTTCCCCGAAGGAAACATTTTTAAAACAGATTATTTATCACTGTTTGCACTATCATGCATTGACCGTAGGCCAACGATATCACGCGTTCCGTCTGCTTGCTCGGTGCACTAGTACAATTGTCTAAAGATTTAACTTTATTTTTAGTCTGAGCCTGAACTAGGAGCTGCTATCAGAGGCCTTGCCGCATGGCCGCGGCTGCGGCTGCGGCTACGGCTGCACTATGCGTTCGGTATTCTGAAAACAAACTTGTAAATTACTTACAGTATTTGATTTGTGCAGGGAATGAAACCCCCGTGACCTGTGTTATTTGCACAAACTTGCACGTATTTAAAGAGTAGTTTAATCATGTTTAATTAAACTTTTATTAGCACCGTGATTTACCACGTGCTAGCACAGGTAAAGGTAGAGCCGTTTTGAGGATGCAGACGTTACTTTTGGGCTATAAATTATTTTTAATGTAAATATAAACACAAATTATATATCAGAAATGAAAGAAAATATATCACATATTAGGGTTGTCTCAAAAATGTACAATGCAACCTCTTTAATCCGAACACCTCATTGCCACGGTCTCTTTGGTTTAGCGAATCGTTCGGATTAACGAAACTATGTACCATAAACCATACAACAACGTAAATACGTATAAATGTATGTACTTTTCTATTCATATATAAAACATATAAAAAATATGCCAGTAACAAGGGCGGTATTTATTGTCTTGTGAGGTGAAAAAAATTCGTTAACTTCAATTGCTTTTTGTTTTTAATTGATGCTTCTTGGGCTTGGGCTTACAATTCTTGCAGAAATATAATTCTATGTATGGAAACATTATTTTAGATTGCCCATTCGATACACGTATTAAAGGATAATACTGCATCACCATCCTTTACTGCACAGTGAATTCTAGGAACATCATTAACTGGATTACTATCTGAATGAGTCAGAGATAATTTCTTGAATGATACTAATTTTAGTTTGTAGTTCATCGCTGATTAATTCATGTGCCACCCACTCTTCGATCTCTTTATTCGTTAAGCTTGGGCAAGCGTTTTCCCCAAGTCCAAAATTTGCAAAAAGTTTAAATCAAATTGTTGGCTTATAAATATTGACCTATAGCCATTTATGAAGCATTTGTGATACTAGGAACAGCAATATCAATAGCAGCTTAGTCAACCACACCAGAAACAAATTTCTAAAGGAATAACTGGGAATGTCTTTCCACAATAAGGCAAAAATAGCAAAAAACTAATATTGAGAAAACGGTGGCAGAAACTAAACGGAAATCTAATAACACACAATTAAACAAATCTATTATTAAAATTAAAAATTAGCCTGACCAAGAATATCTTAGTTACATATGAACCGCAGAAGTAAACAACTACTCTCTAGGGAAGGTAATAAAAAGAATTAAATGACTACAGTAACCTATACCACCAATTCAACAAAAGAACAAAACTTGGGATAGAAGTAACAATAAAAAGGCTGATCATCTCTTGAATGTTTTCCATCCATTCTCCTCAAAGCCATTGCACGAAAAAAAATAATAACGAGTTAAAACAGTACCTCTAAGCCTCCTATCAAAACGATTTACTAATAGGGAATATTAAATATAGAGATGTTGAATTTACAATCAAAATCGAAACTAATTCTAAAATGTCTCCAGGTATAAACTTAATTAAGAGAAAAATGCTACAAAAGTTAATAAAAAAAGGAATAACTGTTGCGTAGAAGATATTCAACGCAGTAATAAGACTACTATTTTGTAAAATAGTAGAAATGGTCATGCTATCCACATATAAATAAATCTGGTGTGAACATCACACGACTTTCCTTATTCTATTATTTGGGTAATTCTGGCAAAAATCCTGGGCTTCAATTTTTTTTCGAGTTATTATTTTACTAACTTTTACTTTAAATTTATGTTTATCTCGTTATAACAAATCATTTTTATTCTCATTAATTTTTGTATCTTCAACCGATTAGGTTCGTGACCGCTTTGCGACCGATTTTGCGACCTTGTGACCAAACGGCTTGGCCGATTTTTAGCAAAAGTTTCACACTGCTTTCTCGACCTACAAGTAACTTGCATACCATTTCAACTTTCTAGGTCTTACGGTTCTCGAGATATCCTGTTTACTGATAGATCGACAGACACACACACAAGCACGCACGCGCGCGCGCGCGCGTCCTAATAGCCCAAACCAATTTTTTTGGTGTTGTGAGGTTATAATTCGCCCAGAAATGTGAAAAACTGGGTAGATCAAATTTCCACCGATTACATTACTTTTCTTATTGTAGGATAAGGAAAGTAAAAAGTAGAAAAACCAACTTCGTACAAATTATTTACCAGTACTCTCTAAATGATCAAAATGGTATCTGTCTGAAAATACTTTTTTTGTGAACTATCAAGATGCGTATACGGAACTGTAACCTATATCAAGGATTGAGACCAGTTTTGTACTTAGTATTTGCAGTCGATTATCCAACAATAAAATTAACATTGTAGATTGGTACCGCTATTTTAGTCTCGCATCCAGACACCGTTAAAGCCACGAAAAACTTGCAAATGAACATCAATAAGACGCAGGTGTGATCAAAGAAATGGAGATTTCAGGCCAACGAGTATAAATTAGTGCATGTAACATTTACTGTGAATAGAGAGAATGGGAACTGTCTACCAGTATACTTAAACGGGAAACAACTCAAACAGTTGAATAATGCAAAATATCTTGCATTATATTTACGAGATGCGTTCAAGTTCTAAGGTTCCCAATTTTTTTTTCTGAAAATGCACTTGTCCAAGAAAGTTAAAACTTCTGTTAGCTTCCTATGTAATCTCCGTCTAGACGTACACTTTTTTCACAACGTTGTCGCTATGATTATGGTTGCTAAGAACACTTTTTTAGGGGTGTGTTTTGCCCACTGCAAAAATAACTAATGCAACAGCGACTCGATTGAAAAATTAGCGGTCACGAAGAGTGTCTTTCGTGGTCGGAAATTCATGGCATAATCACGTGTGAACATGTTCTGAGACATTGCTACCCGCGCCGTTTTATATTCGTCGATTAGCAGTCATGGGAACCACCTTGTAGAAACTTTCAATATTGTCAGGTCCGGTTGACTCGTGATGTAAGCTGCTATGATTTATTGCCACACAACTCTCGCCCTTCTTTAAACTTTTGCACTCACGAAAGCGCATTTTTAACATCCGTAACGCTCTTATCGCATGTCTCACTTAATTAGCGATGAATTTAGATGGGTGTTTCACTGCGAAAGAGGAGAAAACGGATGATTACACGTTGTTATGTAACACTAAATGTCGCCATTTGAAGTATACAAAACAACGCTCACTGCAATGACGGTAATTCGAACTGCGTACGTTGTTTGGTGTTGGCATCTATATTACAAATTTAAAAATATTTCTCGTGTTTTTTGAAATCAATTGTTTCTTAGATCTTAAACGCAGCTCATAGATTGTAGATTGGTAGGGCAAATGTACATATGTAAACAACTGGTGATTAATTAACGTTGACAAATAATGTAATTATTAAACATATTTGGACCTATATGGTTTAGCTCTGGGGAACTGCAAACACCAGTAATATAGAAATTATTGAAAGATTAAAAAAAAGTTATTTCATGTGTTAGTAATTGTTATATACAGAGACCTGAGCGTGTCAATACTTAAAAAAAAATTAAAATTTTAATGTTAAATTTGGTGACCTAATAGAGATGCATCCTAACTTCAGGAAGGCGTTTTCTGAAACGTTTCCTGCTTTATATTAATATAATATAAAGTTAATTTAACTATAGACAGATTTTTCAAAAAATATTGCCGATTACTTTTAGAGCAGAAGTATTTCCGTAAATTATAAATATGTATGGTACCTATCTTTCTAGGAGTAAAAACCTAATCTTATACTCAATATTTAGAATATCAGTTAATACCTTTGCAGAAATAGTTATTAACTCTAAAGACACTGACCTAGTCTAAGCTGATTGTTTAGAATTAAATTCTAACATAATATATGTGGAGAGGCAGGCGTGTAAATAGCCGCCCAATCGTCCCTTAAACGGCCAGCGCGAAAGCGGATGGGGGCGGCTACCGATATCCACCGAAAGTAAAGCCAAATCGCTCACCTGAATCGGCTTCGGCTTCGTCGGCGATGATTCCACGGTGGCCACCAAGATACGCTGTCTTCTTGTATGTTGCGGGATGTTAAATGCGGCCGTACTGGACGTGATGCGGTATGAGTATAAGCGGGTTGTTAAGCACGACCGAATTGGCCGCGCTGCGCTGCGTATATGCGGGGTGTTAAGACACGACCGAATTGGCCGAGCTGCGGAGTGCGTATATGCAAGGTGTTAAGACACGACCGAATTGGCCGCGCTGCGGTGCGTATATACTTGTCGGCTGAGCAAAGCCCATATCCCGTTTTTTGTGCGACGGCAAAACGTAGCAGCAGATGTCAAAGCCGCCCAGCATGCCGCCGCGATATAAAGCGGTTCAAGAGCGAAAAGGCCGCCACACCATACTCCCCGTCTTGAAAGGTCCTGAGCTTTCAAAAAAATTAATACCTTATCAAGGAGCTATTAACAGCGGTTTGAAACAATATTGTCATTAAATTCCTGAAATTAACTATTATATTTCAGGTGCGTTAAATTACGGTTAGATTTATATCGTAACAAACTATATAAATGCCCTATTAATA
Source organism: Sinelater perroti (assembly GCA_036346155.1). Classification (NCBI taxonomy): domain Eukaryota; kingdom Metazoa; phylum Arthropoda; class Insecta; order Coleoptera; family Elateridae; genus Sinelater; species Sinelater perroti. The sequence continues at coordinate 49,625 of JARFIY010000189.1, forward strand.
CACTATCTATATATACATGAGTCAGCTAAAATATTGTTTATTGGGTTGGCAAAGGATATAGCTTGGTGACAGGACGTTTGTATGTACCTGACCCGGTTTTTACTGAAGCTACTCGGATTACACCATCCGATCCGGGAACAGTCTCTGTTATAACGCCTAGTGGCCAAGTTAAAGGAGGTACATTATCTTGACCCAAGAGAACAACAGTACCGATCTCTATTGGGCGATCGGGTGATCCCCACTTCTGCCGAACTTGCAGCGTGTGCAAGTATTCAATTCGCCATTTTTTCCAATAAGACAGTACAAGCTGATCTAAAACCTTTTGCGGTTTGTTAAGTTCAAGTTTTCTTCTGCAATTCAGAAGAAGGTAAATACTTGAGGGGACTGGACATTAAGAAATGCGCGGGAGTGAGCACATCCGGATGCGGATCTGATGATAAAACACTAAGTGGTCGAGAATTTAAAATACCTTCCACTTGGACTAGCACGGTCAAAAGTTCCTCATAAGTGAGCAACTACTTGCCCATGATTCGATACAAGTGTGTCTTAACGCTTTTAATGTTAGATTCCCAAATGCCTCCGAAGTGCGGGGCGCGTGGCGGAATCATTGCCCACTCAATGCGTGTTTTAAGAAGCTCCTTTTTAATATCAGATTGGACAGTGGAGTTTAATAAAAAAGAATAAATTTCGCCGAGCTGTGCCTTAGCTGCGACAAAATTGGTGCCATTGTCTGAGTATAAAACAGACACTGGACCGCGGCGGGAAATAAACCTTTTGAAGGCGGAAAGAAACGCATCGGATGTAAGTTCCGATACAAGTTCGATATGTATGGCTTTAGTAACCATACAGCCAAACAAACATATGTAAACTTTCTGAGAGCGTTGACCCCTACGGCGAGCAGGTATATAAGCGACAGGCCCGGCAAAGTCTACTCCGGTATATACAAATGCTTTAGCGTCGCGGACACGATATCGTGGCAGTTCAGCCATTTTAGGTGTTGGATGTGCAGGATTTAAACGGAAACAAGTATTGCATTTGCGGCAGCGGGACCGAATGACTGTTCTACCATCCAATATCCAAAACCGCTGTCTTATAATAGACATCAATAGCCCGGGGCCCGGGTGGCAGTAAGTATTGTGGTAGTGGTCAATAATTAAGTCAACTACGCGGTCACGTTTAGCTAAAAGTGCGGGATGCTTGGCCTCGTAAGGCAGGTCCGAATGGGACAGTCTGCCCCCGATGCGTAAGATTCCGTAGTTATCGATGAAGACAGACAAACTGCGCAACTTCTTAGACGGAAGTTCGCCGGCTTTAATTAAATTTAATTCGTTAGAAAAGTGAATACTCTGAACTATTCGAATAACAAAATTTTCAGTGATTTGAATATCTTTAACACATTGATCACCATTACGTTTTTTGCTCGCAAATTTGAGAATGTACATGAATATGCGCAACAGTTTATTCCACGAAAAAACACGGGTGACTATAAAGTCAAAAACACGTGGTTCGAAATTCGCGGCTTTAACAACAAACGCCTTCGATTTGAACTCCGGTAGAGTTTCACACTCAGTTGGAATGAATGTTAAAGGCCATTCGCTATTAGACTGATTAAGCCAAGCAGGGCCATTCCATCACAGCGAGTGTTTAATTAAATCAGAAGGCAGCATGCCGCGTGAAAGGCAATCGCTGGGATTCTCTTTCCCGGACACATGATTAAAGCAAGCGGCAGGTAAATTATCGTGTATTTTAGCAATACGATTGCTGACAAAAATAAACCACCTATGTGGCGATGAGTGGATCCACGAAAGCGCTATTGTAGAATCCGAGAAGGCGTAAACACCTGTAATAGGTAAACGAGCGGAAAGTTTGTCGCGGACCACGCGAACAAGCTTAGACAACAGCAAAGCGGCAACAAGTTCTAATCGAGCTAGCGTTGTTATTTTAACTGGAGAAACCTTTGACTTTGCACATAAAAGCCGGACGGTGATATTACCTACAGGATCAGTGATGTGCAAATAAACACACCAACCGTAACCACTGAAGCTCGCGTCACAAAAGGCTACGATGTTCACTACTGCTTTTCCCACAATGCCAATATGGCGCGGAGTTTTTAGAGAAGAGAGTGCGGAAAAATCGCGTGCAAAAGCTGAAAAGCGACTGATGATGGATTCCGGAGGAACCTCATCCCAGTCTATTTTAGCTAGCCATAGTTCCTTAATAAGAATTTTGGCGTACAGCACAACTGGAGCTACAACGCCAAGTACGTCGAATAAGCGGGCAACCAGCGATAGAATCGTGCGCTTTGTGCATTTATCTTCTACAGCAACTGTTGTTAAAGAAAAGTAATCGTCAGCAGGATCCCAGGTTAAACCAAGGATTTTAAAATTGTAAATATCGTTACCCATGCCAGAAAAATTTACTGGTGAGCGGTGAGACTCGGGAAGAACCTCCAATAAAGCTGGTGAATTAGTGGCTCATTTGACAAGGTCCAAAGAGCCTAATTTAAATAAATCGATTAATTCGCGAGACAATCGCATGGCAGTCTGTTCATCGGGAACCGAATCGACATAATCATCCATATAAAACTGAGTTTCTACCAGTTTAGAAGCCTCAGGGAAGCGGTCACTATGCTCGCACGCTAAGTTGCGTAACATACGCATAGCTAGGTAAGGGCTAGGCTTTAGCCCGAAGGGTACGCGGTCAAAGTTGTAAGTGCGAATAGGTTCGTTCCTACTGAAACGAAATAAAATTCGTAAGTATTTACGATGGTGCTCGTTTACTCCGATGCGCAAAAACATTTGTTTTATATCAGCGGTCATTGCTATTGGGAATGTACGAAAGTCGAGTAACAACGAGAACAAGTCGGCCTGCAAATTAGGTCCGACATGCAAAATGTAATTAAGTGACAGCCCTGAGTGCGTTTTAGCACTAGCGTCTAAAACGATACGGATGCTGTCCTTATCTGGTCTGACAACGGCGTGATGCGGTATATAGTAACGCTCCTCTGTCAATTCAGAGTCAGGCACCTGGGGCAAATACCCCTGCGTTATATAATCGGCGATAGTTTTATTATAATTTTCGCGTAGGGTTGGCACGCAATCGAATTTACGCTCTAGCGCAAGTAGACGACGGTGAGCCATACCGCGTGAATTACCCAACTCCGAGGGGTTTCGTGAAAAGGGTAAATCAACAAAATATCGGCCGTCTTTAAATAAAGTCGAAGAGTTAAAGTTATTTTCGCAATATAATTCATCTGGACTAATAAAACGTTGAGATGGAATTTTCTCTAACTCAAAGAACTTACGTAAACTTGACTCAATGTCAACGTTAGCAAGCGCGGTAAACGAAGATGTAGTACTATGTAGGCAGGTTGCATCATAACGACATGCAATATCTCCCATAAGTACGTAACCAAAGCTGGTTAATATAGCGGGTGGTGCGCGATTACCAGAATCGACCCTATCTCCCAAATAAATATAAGGAAACAGTTGAGCACCAAGAACAACGTCAATTTTTCCCGGTACATTCCAGGATACATCGGCAAGCGGTAAATTATTTAAATATGACATATCTTCATTTAATCTAATGAAATTTGCGGGAAGTTTGTCTGTAATACAGTCAACTACTAAAGCACGAATATAATATTTGTTGTTAGGATTAATTCGCGATTCTATTGCGAAATTAATAAAACCGTGTACAGGTCGCGAGGTCATACCAACACCTTGTAAAGATGAATTGCGTAATTTAATTATGGGAATGTTCAAGCGTTTACAACAATCCATAGTAATTAAATTATTTTGCGACCCGTTGTCTATTAAACACCTGACGACGAGCGTATTTCCGTTTTTACCATGTGCATAGATCTGTGCGGTCGATAACAATATAGCCGAACTGGAAGCCGCCGCACTAAGCGATACAGTAGACGTGTCATGAGGTTGCGTTACTGAATGCACTGACTCAGCTATTATGGGCGCACGGTTACCTGTTTGCGGTCCAGCCGCCACAGACGGCTTAATAGGGCGATCATTCTTTAAGTTGGAAAAATGCAGTAAAGAATGATGCGGCTTTTTACAAGTTTTACAAACGTTCCGTGATTTACATTTAGTTAACGAGTGAGATAGACTTAAACAGTTTATACAGCCGCGTTTCGCTTTAATTAACTCGAAACGCGCTTGTGGTGATTTTATATTTTTAAATTCAAGGCAGCGAAACAGCTTGTGTTCTCTGTCGCATAGCGGGCAACACGTATTAAAAATCTGTTCACTCGACACAAACGACTTGCAGGCACCTTGTGCGCCACGGCCAAGGCTGTGATAAGGTAAACTGGAATTTGCGCGCGGCTTGGTTTGCGAATTATTAACATGCGAGCGCTCGAGTACTTTGACATAATCTTGCGTAAATGAAATAAATTGTTTACAGGAGGGTAATTCTATTCCGCTCACACTATTTTCGAATTGTTGAAGCGTTTGGGGATCAAGTTTTCTTAAACCACAATGTAACAAGACAAAATCTAATAGGTCGGGAATGTCTAACTGTTTTAATGCGGCGATGAACGAGGAATATTTTTCTATATATGTATTCAAACTAACAACATTACCGACGCATCCTTTGATGTCCAGAATGTTATTTAGATAATGACTGCCTAAACTACGTTTATCTTGATACTTTTTAACAAGACTATCCCATATAATATTATAAGTATCCCCTGTAGGAATAATACCTGCGGTTGATTTTAAAGCGTCATGAGTTAATTTACTAATCAAATACTGCACACGCTGCGCGTCAGTCAAATTGGTATTTAAATGCACATTGCTACGAAATATTTCGTAAAATATTGGCCAGCTCTCAGTCTTGCCATCGAAAGAAGGTAGTTCAATTGGCGGTAATTTTACGATACCTCTTTTTTGATCTAACGTAAATATTTTGCTGTTTGACAATATAAGGTTGCGTTTATACTTAATACTCGAATATAAATCTTCAATAGAATTTAAACATGAGTAGTCTGGAGGAGTCTGATCAATTTCAAACTGCAAATTGTTAATTTCTTCAATTATTGTTTCAAACCTGCTGTATAATTCACTAATAGCTTCAGTTTGAGATAAAAATAATTCGTTTGACCGTAACTCATAATTTGAAATATTTGTTGACGTACTGTACAAACGATTAAATCGTTCGAAAATCGCCCCTTTTTTGGCAGTTAACTGAACTAATTATAATTCAAGCTTATCCATTATAAGGGAACTTTGCTTGTATAAAGCGTAATAAATATGTATGTAATTTATGGCGGTCACCTTACCAAAACCTACGTAAGTCTGTGACAATGCCAAATTATCAAGCGGTCGAATATTACTACAAGTATTGTAGCTGATACCGATCCGGCTCGAAGGACCAAAAAATGGAGAGGCAGGCGTGTAAATATCCGCTCTCGTGGTGCGGTGTGGGATACGTAATACGGCCCGTTTTGAAATGTAAAACACTAAGGCCCAAATCGTCCCTTAAACGGCCAGCGCGAAAGCGGATGGGGGCGGCTACCGATATCCACCGAAAGTAAAGCCAAATCGCTCACCTGAATCGGCTTCGGCTTCGTTGGCGATGGTTCCACGGTGGCCACCTTGATGCGTTGTCTTCTTGTATGTTGGGGGATGTTAAATGCGGCCGTACTGGACATGATGCGGTGTGAGTATAAGCGGGTTGTTAAGACACGACCGAATTGGCCGAGCTGCGGTGCGTATATACTTGTCGGCTGAGCAAAGCCCATATGCCGTTTTGTTTTCGACGGCAAAACGTAGCAGCAGATGTCAAAGCCGCCCGGCATGCCGCCGCGATATAAAGCGGTTCAAGGGCGAAAAGCCGCCACTCCAATATGCATAAGATCCTTTATGTAGTTAAATAAATTATAAATATCTTTTTAAAGCCCGATTTCAAGCATCTTCTTCTTGAACTCCATCTCATTTGTATAGGCATAAATGCTTAATGCCCTGTGTGGGGCGCATCGTTCACATATTTGTTCGCACTGCCCGGCTGTAATAAAAATATACTTGCAGAAATTATACTGGAATAAATAATGTTATTGATTGTCATATTGATATTATTTGTTTAATACTAGTTCTATAAAATTTTTGTCCAGGATATGTTTATCTTTCAACCGAAATCCCTTATTTCCTCTTATTATTTTCTTTTTTGATAGTTATTATTATCATCAGTTTTGTTTGTTTGTATATACATTATTTTTAAATTTACTTTTTTGTTTTATTTTATTACTCCTGTCCATTAAACCATTCTTTCATTTTTATTGTTCTCTGTCTCCAGTTTTTTTCTTTGGCTTGCTTAAAGAGCCTTTTTATGATAAGTTTTCTATTTCTCCTTTATCTACTTTTTTGTCATTATTTGCTGGTTTCATTGTTACATATTTTTTATATTTCTTTCGACTTTTTACTGTTATACTTTTCTATGCATTTTATTATTTTTTTTATTTTATACCTAAACGTAACAAAATTATTACATACTAATTTATAGACGTCGATCTATAGTAATTTGTACGATCTCAAAGAACTTTGTCTCTAAGTACATTATTTGCAAAGTATGCTGTTTTTTACATTATCTTATGTCAGTTTTAATGTTTAAGTTGCATAACAAATAATTATAGTTATCTTTGCTGCTATTTTATATGGCCTTAGCCCGAACGATATACAACCGGCTAAAGAAGAAATTAAGAGAGTTTTTAATAAAGAATTTCAAACATAACTAAACTTTCTAGCAAGATACGACTATTCACCTTGAAAAGCTACCAAAAGTTTTAAAAGATTTTAGGTCCCTAATCTAACTCTCTGACATCACACAGAGTAATGGGTCAGGTCAGATCTAGAAGATACGAATGTTTTTGCTCAACACCTAGCCAAGGCGTTCAACCTTATATGAATAGACAAGATAAAGAAGCGAAAGAATATGTGTCTGCGTTTTTGCAGCTGTTGTCACTAATAGAGGATTTCTCTTCGGTAGAAATAAGCATTCTTTGGTATGGAATGGGTACAAACAGCTGAGAACCACAGAAATTACATGAGAAAACGAAGAAATGAGCAGGCTGCGGATGAAAGGGCAGCAATAAATGAAGCGAGGCGACATATATGTGTCGAAAGAACTCCGGAGGAAGTTGAAGTAAAAACCCAACAAGGCCGCTACTACGTTCCCAAAGAACACCGGAAGAAATAACTGCAGAGAACGAAGCAAAACGACAGCAAAGTTTACGAAGAACCCCGGAAGAAATAGCAGTAAGAAAGCAAGCAAGGCGACTGCAACTGCGACTGCGAGATTCTCAAAGGACATCGGAAGAAATAGCTGCAGAATAGTTACGATTGCTATAGAAAGTTCGTAACACTTGCATTCTTTGTAGCAACCAAGCGTAGCTGGCTGGATTTTCTAGTTGTGAATACAAAAAAAGGAATGTAAAGTACTAAATAAGCCAGAAAAAAAGGAAAAATATCTCTTTCAACTGTTCAACACAAATTCAGAAAAGTCGTGCCTGAATGACAGTTACGGCGTTAGGCTCATACAATTAATCAAGCTGGTACATACAGAGAGGAAATTCAAACGTGGGCTTCATCGGCGGCCGCAACCGTCTTAAGCTGGGACCTAAACCTGAAGACCAACCAAACATCCTTTTTGTCCATATGTGTCATTACCTCCACGATGGCGGCGTATCATGAGTATTCAAGAACTCAACCAAGCCACTGGTGACGAAGTTGTGGCTATTGATGAGGACCTACAGAGGCGTGTGTGTGATAATTTTAAGAAACGTTTGCAACAATGCATTGATGTAAACGGAGGCTATCTGCTTGATGTAGTTTTCAAAAAATAACCTTGTCGGTGGTAAATAAATGGCATGCTTGGTCGTATTTATAGACACTTACTTATTTTTTCCTGCTTCTGTATATAATATATGACTAGTTGAAAAATGTCATTTGGTTCCGCGTCACCCATGTATAACTATTTTCCTCACTAAAAACTTGGTCACTAGTAAGGGGTGATTTAGTCCCCATGACTACCTGTTTATTACATTTTTATCAAAAACCTAAAACACGGAAATTTTGGTTTACTATGCTCTTCAAAAAAATATTTTTAAAAAATTCTAATCTGCTGTAATTTTTAGAATAATAATTCATAAAAAATAAAGATTTGCCATCGTAAAAAATAAGGGAAGAATTCTTCGGGAGCGAAACTAGCATGATTTTATTTGTTTTCGCGGAACTCTGGCTTAATATTGCACCAAAAGGCAGCAAAATTGAAACAAAAAGGTGTAGATACTTTGTACGTAGCTATCCGGATCCATTTCCGTGCACATGATACCAGTGAAGAAATTTTTGTTATTTAAAAATTATGTGACGAGCAACTTGTTTGGCAAAAGGATAATATCAACCGAAACTAGAAGGTAATTTTTACGGACAAAGCTCTTGATTGGTAATATGTTATTGTTCCACGAGCCTTAGCAACCTCAACTAACAGGTTGGTACAGTGGATCGTGCAACATACACTAAAGGTACATCTTTCGGACTGCTTCTCAAAACTGGGTTTTGCAACGTTGCATCTGTTTACCTACAATCTAAATGATCCCAAAATGCTCGAGATTTGCAAGGAATATTTGTTACCGACTGCCGAACGTTGGATCATCAAGAAAAACTAGAACTGAATTCTGCAGTAGGACAACGACCCCATATACTGCAGTAAGCTTTGCATCAAGTAGAAAGAGCAGTTTGGTATCGTTACACTTGATTGGACGTCTCATTCGTCCGATGCAAATTTGATTGAGAATGTGTGGTCATACATCAAACACAAGCTTCGTACAAGAAAAGTGTTTACTTTGAAACAATTAACACGATAAATTTGTCGCATTTGAAGGTCTTTTCCGGATGAATAAGCCAACAATTTAGTTGAAAACATGCCTCAATAATGCCAGGAAATTATTGACTCCGGTGGTGACTGGACACATTATTGATACAATAACCTTTTTGTCCTGGTAGAGTACAACGTATCCATGTATTTCAAAACGTTTTTAAATAATTTTTGTCTACGATAACCCGAACGTGCTTTTATTTAAGTGACTATAAAATCTGCGAAAAAATGTATTTCGGCATACATCTTTATTTGAAAAACACAAAACCCTGCTTTATATAGTCAACAATATCAACAGCCATATTTTCAGCTTAAAGTGAAACTACAAAAAAAAAGAAATTCTACTAATGCTAAGCGCTACCAAAATTGCCATATTTGAAAATTTGTCTGTTATTAACCAACCAAGAAGGAAGAAATATATACGACTACACAATAGGATATGTAAATGAGTATATACATGGTTATTGGAATAAATTTCAAAAATAAATAAATAATGAAAATAACATTAGAAAAATTAAATATGTTTACATAAAACTTATCACAATTAAAGTAAATAGTATTAAGAACCATATTATTCAACGTGGGTTTCATCGGCGGCCGCAACCGTCTTAAGCTGGGACCTAAACCTGTAGACCAACCAAACGTCCTTTTTGTCCATATGTGTCATTACCTCCACGATGGAGGCCATTAAATTACCCTAGGTGTTATGACGCCTCTCATTAAATTTTATAAGTCGGAGAACCAGTAGTAATATAAATTGTTGCATAGTCATACCTGTCTTTCTTGTCTTACAGGCTGGAGCAAAATATTACTAAAACATATACTCCCGCCTAACGGCCACCTCCTTTAGGGATTCACAGCCGTTAGTGATCACCTTTAAGCCTTTTTCAAATAAGTAGACCGCTATAACAACGCCTTCGATGCCCACAAATTCCAACAACATCACCACAGAGGCAGGAAACCTTGTATGCATGATGGTAGACACATAAAAGGTCATTTGATTCACCTTTATATCCTGGACAAAACCAAACAGCAAAAATTGAAAGATGTATACGATTGGCATAGTCATCATTTGCTAAACAAAACAAGATACTGAAGAATACAAAAGTACCTCTACATATAAGAAAAATGTTTATAACTAATGTGTCTCTGCAGTACCTACATTTGGAGCACAAATATGAAGCTTTACAAGAAATATCGTAGACGAGTTAGCTAAACCACAAATAGAAGAGGCAGATGTTGAATATAAAGCTAAACGGCGATTAACCAAAGTAATAGATATTGTAAAAATGAAGATGGGCTGGTTGCACTATCCGACAGAGAGATAACAGGCGAAACAACAAAATACAACAATAAAGACCATGGACGGAATGAGGGAACAAGACATCCATACACGAGATATCAAATTATTCCAAATTTCTTTTTATGGTTTGTAATCGTTTTGCTTTCTTACGTACTAATTAACTTTTCTTTTATTTTTTCAATCGTCTTATTTTGATATAAATCAATTCGTATTTACAATTGAAACATTTATTTGCACAAATGACTTGGAAAGTAATGTTTATTTGTTATAAATGTCAATGAAGCTTAACCTGCGGCTGTCCTTCAAATGTTTATATTTCTTTATGTTAAAGTGCTCAGCCGAAAGACAAATATTAACTACATGACTATTCAGACATAGTTGTTAAAAGTATTTTTACAATATTTTATCTTTGTTTACTATTACGTAAGCAATTTAGTGTACTAACACATGTGAGACCTTTAGACACACAGTAAATTGTGCAACACTTGTTAGCTTAGTAAAGTAAGTACATACATGTATTATCCTTGTTCAAGGATATTTGCAAACATTTTATTAAGAGCCCCTTAAATAAAGAGCGCTTGTTTTGAATTTAAGAATAAGGATTTAAATTTAAAAAACTTAGTTCACGGAATGAACCGCGTCTATTTTGGGAAAATTCTCGACATTTCGGCATAGGATTTGATGCCATTTTCAAGAGGTTAGCTCTTCACTCGGGGTCTCAATCTGCCTACTCCCCAGGGAGAGCTATGAGTCTTTGAATACGACTGATCTTTAGTGTGACCTGCTTGATCTTTTATAGGGCTGAAAGTGAAAGTTTGTTTGGCGGGAGATACGTTGGGTTGGGGAAAGTTTGTAGGATTAAGGGTGTTGCGTAATTGGCGGTGGGGAGTAATAAGGGATTTCCCAATTCCTGATACTATACAGTTATTAAAATCAACGTATAATATAAATAACAATATCCGTTCCCTAATAAACCATTGTCTATCCAATACTTACTTTATCTTCCAAAATAAATTTTACCACCAATCTAATGGTGCTCCCATGGGTTCCCCACTTTCACCTGTCATTGCTAACCTTTTTATAACCGATTTTGAAACAAAAGCTCTTGCCTCCTTTCACCTTAAACCTACCTGCTGGATACGATATGTCGATGACACTTTTGTTATCTGGCCTCATGGACATGATACCCTTTCAGAATTCCTTTCCCACTTCAACCAAATCCACACCAATATCAAATTTACCATGGAAACTGAACATAACAATTCCCTTCCCTTCCTAGATACTCACATATCAAAAAATTCTTCTAATGATAGCTTTTATTACACTGTCTACAGAAAACCCACTCACACTAACCGCTACCTAAAAGCCAAATCCCGTCACCACCCTGCCCAAATCCATTCAATTGCAAAATTCCTCATAACCAGGTCCATCAGATTTTTCGATACGAAAAATCGCCAAACACAAATTAAATCCATTACCACCACCCTACTGCAAAATGGATAATCCAACAAATCCTTAACTAATATAATCAAAAATATAAATAAAAACACTAACTCTCACTAAAACAAATAATACAATAATAAAACAAATAAAACAATAATACGTGATCAAGGTCTGAGCTAAACTGAACAAAAGCCTCGTTAAAACTCACTAAATAATTCAGGAGACCTCCAGGGACTCTGCCCTCTTAAGTTTTGAGGTGGTTAAAGTTGTTTAAAAACGATGAGTCCCGTTCTAGACGACAGTCAGCCAGTAAATCTAATAAAATGAGTCTTGTGTTTGTGACTTTTTAATTATCAATCGTCGAATGAGTATTCCAATGATCGCAGAGACTCTTAGTATTTTGAAAACCACTGTGCACAAAATTGTTGCCGACAATTTGCACATGCGGAAAGTGTGTGTCCAGTTGCTCCCCAAATTGTTGACTGACGACCACAAGAACACTCGAGTGACAATCGCGAACGAACTTTTGGAATGTGTGCAAAGAAAACCTATTTTTTTGGTCATTACCGGAGACGAAACATGGGCCTTCGAGTATGACCCGGAGACGAAGTGCCAAAGTTACGAATGGTATACCTCGGAGTTCCCTTGCCCTGAGAAGGTAAGAATGAGCAAACTAAAGTAAAAGCCATACTTATTGTTTTCTTCAAGCCAAGGGGGTGGTCCACAAAGAATTTGTACCCCAAGGGCAAATGGTCAACGCTACCTACTACGTCTAAGTACTCGACAGATTAAGAAACAGGATCGTACGCACTCGAAAGGAGATTGTCGCAACCTGACAACTGCACCACGATAACACCCTCAGCCACACCGCTCTGCGCGTCCCTGAGTTTCTGGTCAAGCGCAGCTTGGAAACGTTGCCCCAGCCCACCTACAGTCCTGACTTGGCTCCAAAAAACTTATTTTTGTTCTAGATAATCAAGTTCGTCCTGAAAGGAACTCGTTTTTGAACCATTGAAGCGATCGAAACCGCCATGACGAAAGCTCTAAACGAGGTCCCGTCGACGCCTTTCAAAATGCAGACCATGCATGAAAAAGTCGCTAACAAAAGTATGTGGATGCTCAAGGGGAGTACTATCTGCAATACTTTAAAAAATATATCGTTTTTAAACTTGATGATTCCTTTAGTAATTTTGCATACTTAAGTAACAATATTAATATATTTTAGATATGACAAAAATTTCATTTAATGCTCATAACCGTAATACCTTTATTAAAAATTGTTGAGGTCACAGGATAAAGAAATGCTGTCAGATACGATTATTTTGGTAGTACTATATATTGAAAGCGATTTCATGCAGACGCATATTTTTAAGTAGGTATTAAATTTTTTTTTATTTACTCATTTGCTAATTTACAATCTACTCCTATAACTAACAGAGTAATGAGTAAATATGAGGCAGGGTTCATGGCAAGCGTTGGGTACCGTCCCTTGACGGTTCTCCACTTTCTCCTAGTTAACTAGGTCTTCTGACCATTGTCTTTTAAGTCTTCTTTCAATTTGTGGTTGGGTGTATAGTTCACTTATGAGTTGGTTGCTGTGATTGGTGCTGCGTTGTTTGGATTTGTTGGCGTGGTGGTTGATCACTTCTTTTATAAAGGATATTCCAAAATCGTTGTGGAGGGTTTGATTGGACACGTACCAGGGAGCGTCGGCCATCATGCGAAGTGTCTTCGACTGAAAGGTTTGTAGGATTTTTGTGTTGGAGGGCTTACTGCATCCCCACAGTTCGATACCGTAGGTCCAGACTGGTGTTAGAATTATTTTGTAGATGATCAGTTTGTTCTCCAGAGATAGTTGAGATTTCCTGCCTAGTAGCCAGTTCATTTTCTTCACTTTTAGATCCAGTTGTGTCCTTTTTGCCTTAATGTGCTCTTTCCATGTGAGGCTCTGGTCTAAATGTAGGCCCAAATATTTGACTGTGGCTTTCTGTGGGATCAGAGTGTTATTTATGTTAACTTGTGGACAGTTGCTTCGTTTTGTGGTGAACGTGATCTGGGCGGACTTTTCGGTGTTGACCTGGATCTTCCATCGTTTTAGCCAGTCTTGTAGTTCGTTTAGGTGATCTTGCAGTTTATTAGGAGCTCTTGCTGGATCGATATCGGACGACAAGATTGCTGTGTCGTCAGCAAATGTGGCGATCACAGTGCTCTCTGTGACGGGAATGTCAGCAGTGTATATTAAGTAGAGTAGTGGCCCAAGGACGCTGCCTTGCGGCACTATAGCTTAAGTTGGGTGGTAGCCGGAGAGTGAGTTGTTTACTTTTACTTGGTAGGATCTTTCATTAAGGTAAGATTCTAGGAGTAAGTATATGGGACTGGGAAAATGCCTTTTTAATTTATATAATAATCCGTTGGTCCAAACCTTATCAAAGACCTGCTGTACGTCAAGGAACACCGCAGCACACATCTTCTTCTCTTCGAGACTTTATTTGATTTTGTTCAGAATTCGGTGGCATTGCTGTGTTGTGGAATACTTTTGTCTGAATCCAAATTGGTGTTGAGGGATTATGTCGTCTGTGAGTGTTGATTGGGTTATTGTGTCGAGAAGACGTTTTTCAAATATTTTTGACATTTGTGGCAGCAGGCTTATTGGCCGGTACGATGAAGGTTCGGTAGGTGGTTTACCTGGTTTTCCAATCATAATTATTTGCGCGTGTTTCCACTGAACTGGGAAATAGCATAATCGAAGGATGCTGTTGAATATAGTAGTTAATAGCACGATTGCCTTTCTTGGTAAATGTTTTAAGATCTCTCCGACTATGAGGTCATACCCAGGGGTCTTGTACGAATTTGTATTGTTGGTTTGTTTTCGAATTTCTGCTGGTGTAAAAGGCTTAACGGGCAGTGATAGTTGACAGGGGGCGTTAATATAGTCTTCAATTTCTTCATCTTGGTTGTCATTGTCTGAGACTGGAGAGAACACTTTTGAAAGATGATCCGCGAATACATTGCTCTTTTCTATGTCTGACTGCGCCCAGTTTCGATCAGGTTTTCTTATGGGTGGGGTTTGTATTACTGGCCTCTTAAATCTTTTTGTTGCTTTCCACAACGAATGGTCTTCGGGGGATAGATTCGTGATGTAGTGTTTGAAGGTGTCGTTGCGGGCTTGGTTTAAAACAGAGTGGAGTTGGTGTGTTATCCTGTTAAGGTCAGTTTTGTCCTGAGGGTTTCTTGACCTTTGCCATTTCCCACGTGCTCTTCTTCTTTTTGTGATAAATTTTTTAATATGCAGAGGAATATTATCATTTCCCTGGTTTGCTTTGTTCCTTAGAGGAGTAGCTTTCCCTGCTGAGGTTTGTATTGTATTCGTTAGATGCTGTACCACCTCTTCGATTTCGAATTGCTCTTTGATACGATGATCCAGTCTGATTTCTTCATTTATTAAGTTTTGGAACATTTGCCAATTGGTATCTTTTGTGCACAAGGTAGGCATTGGCTCTCTGTAGATAACATTGGTACTGAGGG
The DNA here is from genome assembly GCA_036346155.1 of Sinelater perroti. Classification (NCBI taxonomy): domain Eukaryota; kingdom Metazoa; phylum Arthropoda; class Insecta; order Coleoptera; family Elateridae; genus Sinelater; species Sinelater perroti. The sequence continues at coordinate 64,782 of JARFIY010000189.1, forward strand.
TTAATATGGCGCTATGGTCATGGCATAGATCTAAACTAGACTTAATATCAATGTAAGTATTTGATATGCCTTTTGATATAGCGAAATCAAGTAGGTCCGGAATTTTATTCCCGTCCGTGGGCCAGTAGGTTGGCTCTCCCGTAGAAATATAAGTTAGGTTGTTTAGTTGTATTGAACGGAATAGATTGCGACCTTTAGGTGTGATTAATCTGGACCCCCATGTTTTATGTTTGGAGTTCCAGTCTCCGATTGCTATAAATTGTGTTCCAAGATAGTTGAAAAAGTCATTATATTCTTCTGTCGTGATATTGTGTCGTGGCGGGGAGTAAACAGCCGCAATAGTAGTTGGTCTAGGAAGTGATTCTAGTTTTAATAACGTCGCTTGGATTTTGGCTGTTTTAAAGGGTTGGAGGACATGGTGGTTAATAGTCGATCTAATTATGGTGGCTGAGCCTGCATGCGCCGTACCGTCAGGGTGATGAGTATAGTAAATGGTGTAGTATGGGATTCTGATAAACGTTCTTTCAGTTGAGTGGCTTTCAGAGATTAGGAGAATATCAATTTTATTGTAGTTTAAATATAGGGTGATTTCTGGAACGTGATTTGATAGCCCGTTTGCATTCCAGGCAGCTATTCGAATTGAGGAGGTCATTGTTTGGTCAAATTGCTTATGACCGTGGCAAGCATGGTGAGATCATGCTGTTTTGGTTTAGTAGCTGGTTGAATAGGTTTTTAAATTCGTATAAAAAGTTTTGCATTGTATTCGTAAGGTTGTCATTATTATTATTATTTTTATTTTGATTATTTGTTGCCCCTGCGGCTACATGGGCATAACTACCTCTAGTTTGAGGAGGCTGTTGTGTTATCTGTTGAAAAGCTGGATTTGTACTTGAATGTAATTCGAGGATTGGTTTATTTGTGAAGTTTGGATTGTGTTTATTTCTAGACTTTAATAGATCTCTGTAAGTTGTGCAGCCCTTGTAGTTGGCAGGGTGCCGTCCGCCACATAGTGCACAGGTAGCCGGGGTGTCTTTGGTTTTATTATAGCTTTTTGAATCGTGTGGTTTTCCGCATTTAACGCAGTTGTATGCTTTCATACAATACGATTTGGAGTGTCCATAGGCCTGGCATCGGGTGCATTGTATTATAGTGTTTTTATGTTTTGGTGGTTCAACTCTTATTTTTGTATTTTGTAGGAATTCTATGTTATAAATTTCTTTATTATTCCTTTGCGGACTTATATCGACGAAAAATAGTGGTAGCGGATTTTTTGTAACTCTGTGCCGTGCGTTGATGATACTTCTGACTTTATGCCCTTTTTCAGCTAGTTCTGTTGTTATATCTTCTAACGGGATTGAATGATGAAGACCGCGTATGACAACTCTATAGGCCCTGTCTTGTTTTAGTTGGTAAGTATGATATACTATTTTTTCGTCCTTCATGTGCTGGATTAATTTTCTGTAGGTGTTGGGTGTCCGTGCATTTATTTTTACTGTATTATCTGGGAAGGTTTTAGTGTAGTAAGTTTCGTCATCTGTGACAAGGGATAGATTTTCGGTCATAGCTTTGTAGTTGGTAACTCCATAAACGTAAATTGGGGGTGGTTTCGGGTCTTGCGGCTGAGTATTGTTCTTCATATTGTTCGAATTGTTAGTATGAGTTTCAATGGCATTAGTATCTGCTTCGGCGAGTGATTGAAATCTGTTTGTTGTTATAGTTTGAGGGGGATTTACGGAGTCTGTTTGGATCTTAAACCTTTTTCTCTTGTTTGTGACGCTTTGGCAGGGATGAGAGCTTGTAATTTCAGAGTCATTCTCCATTTGTTCGTCTTCGCTGGTCGTGCAATCGAAAGTTTCTTGCGTTGATTTTGTGTCGTTGTAGTTATTATTTGGCGGCATTAAAGGCTGTATGTTATTTAAAGGAGCGAGGTTAATAGGAAGTGGTGGGAATTGTTCTGTTGTTACTTGATTTTGGTAAAATTGTGGAAGTTGCATATTTATAGCTGCTGGATTTAATTGGTAATTGTGTGCATGCGGAATTTGTGCTGGTATTTGATTTTGAAGTAATTTAGGTGGCTGCATAAGGGTGTAATTATACATATTGGTGTTTAAACCGGGCCCATTCCCGGTTGGGAACATCTTTGCGAGGTATAATGCGTTTTAAAAATTATAAATTCTTACGGTTTTTAAAGGTGAAACAGTTGTTTATCACTTGAGTTAAACGTTGAAATTAAATTAATAAATATATAAATTTGCCTGACCTTAAGCAAGCTACGGCTGCGGCTCCGCCGTTGTGATAACTCAGGTATAGCTCGGCTCGCACGTTCGGTCTGCTTGAAGGCACTAGCAAGAATCAAGTAGGTATTAAATGAGTAAATTATTCAGCTTACATTCTAGTTACGAACATCATCATTTTAATATGAACGTCCGTGCATAATTAAAATTTAATTTTTCTGAAACCACAAATGCTCTCAAAGTGTACATAAAAAACCCGAACGGATTCTTACAAAAACATATTTAAATGTTAATTGGTATATTAGGGGGCCAATTTTTATCTTAATCATGTCACTTTTAAGCTTTTTTCATTGAATATGTTCTATTACCAAATAAATGTTAAGTTGTTAAACAAACGTCAAAACCAGTATTAATTTTTTGTTATATTGAATATGTAAATTTAAACTTTGGCCAGCTAACCTTCAATTCTACATTTTATTGCGTAAGACACTTTTTGTTATTCGATGTAAAATAAATATATTTTATATTTCACATATGAATTCTAAAACGTGGTGTTAGAATTTGTATAAATATAATTTACTAATTCATATACTGTGTGTCAGCTAGTACCACAAATCTTAGCAGTAAGTAAACACATTTTAAATGAAAATTTGTTTCAGATTGCTTTTTTGTTCTTTATGGTTTTTGAAAATTTGTCGGTGTTTTTTCACTCGAAACTCTTAAAATGTCTAATGTTTAACATTATAATTAATTACCAACAAAAACAATTTATAGTAGTAATCTAGAATATTAAAGCCCAGCTCAAAAATTGTTTACCAAGAGATTTCTGTATCAAAATTATTATTTTCTTTAATTTCCATATTCGTAACTGTTCTGCATCGTTTTTTAGTTTGGTTATATTTTAAGTTTAATTTTGCTAGGTATTTATTGATTATATTATAATAATTTCAAAGTTTGTTTTTATTTACATAATGCTTTGTTTTTTTTTAGAGAAGCGAGAGGATTGCTTAAAGTATTGTAAAACATATTTTTAATTTATTTTGTAATGCCATTATAATAGTACTTTTGGGTTTTATTTTAATCTTTTTTGTGTTACAGTGCCATTTCCGCTTGCAACAGCTTAATTTATTGCGTTGTACTTTTTGATATATTTTTGACTATTTTCTTTTTATATTCTTCTCAAATAGTCAGTGGGGCGTATCAAAAGCTAGGCAAATATTATAAATATAAACACAACCTTTTTCCAATTCTTGATCTACTAAGCGCGTCAACAAACTGAGGGGTGTAAATAAGAGGGCAAAAAAACAAAAGACTTGACTGCGCTGAAGTACTCAATTGGCATGAAGATAGAGCCTAAATGTTCCGTAGGTTGCAATAATTACGACGAGCTTCCATTAAGATTGGTGAAAATACAAATTGTGTCTAATTGTTAATTTTTGTTAAAAGGTCTTATTTAATATTTTTAATACATAATAAAGAAACACACAAAAAATCAACATTTAATTAATACCACATAAAAAACTTAAATTAAGAACTGAACCGTTTAGTTTCTGAAATAATTCTCTTATTAGTTTAGAGATGTGACTGCAGGGTAACGACGAGTCTTTTATATTCCGGCATTGATGATGTTTTTCTATGCTAATTTTTTCATGAATAATTCTGCTGATAAGATGGAAAATCGGAGAAATAGCCTTTGCACAGGTGAAGTTAATTTTATAATCTGCTTCTTTATTAACTTTCTACATCGGAGCTTATAGTAGAAAGTTAATGAGATTATCATCCTGTCTGTCTGCCTGTGTGTCTGGAGACACTATAACTTCCGTTCTATTCAACGGATTCACTTCAAACTTGGCATACACACATCTTAGATCAGTACCTTTCATGAGATTGATTTTCAGCTAAATCGGTTAGCGGCAACCGGAAGTGACCGTTACGATTTCGCACCGCTGTAGAAAGTTTCCTTTACGGCACTACACCGTTCTTGTTAAGTTTGATAAGTGCTAAATAGTTCTCGGGAAGGTTTTGAGACTGGGAGTTAATGTTATTGTTACTATTTTTAATTATATGAGATGCATATTTACTGAAATATTTACTCTACTGATGAGAATTTTTTGAAGCAATGTATTTGGACAGGATAATGATGAGATTTGACGTTTAGGTAGCTTTAGTATTGAATACAGATTCTATATAGAGTGCGGTCAAAGCGGCATTTGTTAATATCTAGGAAAGGAAGAAAAACTGTTTGTTTATTTTTTATGGTAAATTTGATACTGGCGTGGATTTGGTTTAGGCAGGAAATAATTGGAAAAATATTTCTTATCCGTGAAGCTGATCAAAAAAGGTATTACCGACATATTGTATCTAATAAATTTAAAATGGAAGAAGGTGAGAACTTTTAGAGGAAACCGTCAGGGGCAGCGTAAACTTTTCAGCAACATATATTTTGAAATATGGTTAAGCTTTTTTTTATTCCACGACCGCTAGAGGAGTTTAATTGCTAGTTAAGTTGACTAGCCTCCTTCTGCAGGCATATATCATCATATTTGAAGCAAGCAAATGTATCTCAATACTTTTTGTCGCTGATTGTTTCTTCGCCGAGTTCATTAAGATCGTAAAATGACTGAGTAACGTAGTATTCCTTTTGAAAATCTTAAAGCATAATGTGGGGAATATAAATATAATTTTTTAAATGTGCCGTTGATTAAAAATGTCTACTAAACGCGGATTTCAAAAATATTGCGCAAAAATACGAGGTGAATTCAAGTTATAACACCTCCAATTTTTTTTCACAAACTAGTCACACGAAACTGTAAAATTTGTGTCACTTCTCGACGTAATCTCCCTGCAGCCGTACTCATTTTCACAACGTCGACGCCATGATTTCATGCCCGCTGTGAACGCTTTATTAGGAGTCTTCTTTGGCCACTGGAAAATCGCTGATGGACTAGCGGCATGACTAGTAAATTTGCAGCCACGGACAACTGGACACTGGAAACAGCCAAAAATCGTTAGAAGCCAGGTCAGGTGAGTAGGGAGCATGAGAAATCACTCCAAAGTTGTCAGCATTCGTGGCACCTAGCGGGAGAACACTTTTCGTATTTTCAGGTCTTCATGTAGGATTGTATGTACAGATCCTATGGAAATGACAACTTTGAAGGCGATGTGTTCTACCACTCATTCGGCGATCCTCCAAAACAAGTTTCTCTACTCGCTTGATCATGTCGTCAGACCGGCTAGTGCGAGGCCGAGATTGTCTTGGTTTATTGTCTTCCTTCTCTGAACTGTCGCATCCACCAACGCACATTAGACATATCCATAACACCATCGCCACGTCTCACTCAACTGGCGATGAATTTCAATCGGTGTCACACCACGCAAATGGAGAAAACGAATGATTTACAAAAAGTGCGCGCTTATTTTGAAACAACCCGCATGTTTCTGTCTGTTTCCAGTCCTGAGAAAAAATTCGGAGTTGTTATAACTTAAATACACCTCGTACACTGTAATTATGTCTTGAATTAATAGTTTGGCATATTTAAAAGGTGGCGATTTAAAACTGCACTATTTATACTGCTTCGGAAGTTCTTTCGAAGTTGATGACATTGTGCGTGCCAAGTAATTCTGAATTCTTAATTTACGATTCTATTGCATCACATAAATAAGTGTGACAACGTCTGTGTGGATGGTACTGTTAGAAAGTAAAAATAACTACGCAGTCACTGATATTAGCATTAAACTCTTAATTTTTCTTTCAACGGGATAAAGAAACTTGTTCAGAGTTGGTGTGTGTGGAAGGGGGACAGAGATTGTAATTTTGTACAAAAGTATGACATAGTTTTTTTATATACCTCATTTATTAAAAAAGCTACCGCAAAGGAAACAAGACTATGGAAAACGCCCTCATTACTCAAATACAAAAGACAACAACTAACAAAAATACAATGTCTCTTAAAGATATATTTCTGGGATATTTAAATACAAAGACCAGTGTTATTAGTTCTAGACAAATTATGTAATTAATCAATGTCTAGCTTTCTAAATGAACCATCGATTCCAAATAAATTTGATACTTGTTTAGGCATATCAATGCGTTTCGATTCATCGGAGCAGTATTTTTCATCTTCTATGTACCACTCTCTATAGCTTTCAATTCTCTTTTTGATGGAAGCTGCCATATCACTTTCATTACCGCATTCACCGCCCTTTTCAAAAGGCAGCTCATTTTTAGGAATGTGCTCGTAAAGTTTATTATAATTACTTTCGGTGAACGCCCAAAACTAAAAAACCACACAAAAATTGTAAGTTGTGTCAAAAATGTAAAAAATATAAGTTACCTTTTCTTTTAATTCATCGCCTGCAATAATTTTACATATCTGAACAATATTATCTAAAATGAGTGGAATATTTATCCACATTATGTTTTTAATCCTCAATGGCGTTGCTTCTGATCCAAGTAATACACATCTTTTAATAAATGACGGAGTAACTTGGGATAAGTAATTCATGTTCAGTCCTTTCCAATCAATCACCAAAGAAAACCCTGATACGACAAAGTTATCGTCTTCCAATACTAACATTTCCAAAGCCATTATGCACAATATTATTAGGTCATCTAAAGCAATAGTGTCATAGTTTAAAGCACCGACATTAATAATAACCGTTCTAGGCCCTACAAAGTCTTTATCATTTGTAACCAAATAAAAGGCTCTAAAAATTTACTTCTTAAAAAAATGTGGTTGCTTTCCGTATTACCGTACCTGTTATTTAGTATTTCTTGAAACTGCGGCGAGAAAGGATCTCTATTGCTAAAATACTGCGGCAATAACGTTTTTGAAGTATGGAAAATATCCACTTTTTGTTTCACTTTCTGTAAGTTAAATTTGCATCCACGTAAAATAAAAATCAACCACTGGTCCTCTGAAAAAAATCCCAGTTTGGTTACAGCATATCAAGCATAAATAAAAAATGATACCATTTCTAACGTTCAAGTGCGGTTGTTTTGCGAGCCACTCTCGCAAATGTTGCAAATCGTGTTTAACCCGTTCTGGAGTTTCACTTAATTCATGCTTCGCTATTTGAACCAGCCCTTCTGGAAGTGGTCGAACAACCATATTCTAAAAAATAAAGAAGCAAATGTTGTACAACTATTTTCTATAAAATAAATTCACACAATTGTACAGTACACGATAATGACAGAACAATAAATGATAATCTTAGTCTTTTGCAATTCCCACTAAATTTGGTTATAGTTTTGGTTACTTCATTCAAGTTTTATCAGTTGCCATATATTAATAGAATTGTTAATAGATATACGCATATTAAAAAATTGTTGGTAACATTAAATCGTTAAGAATTATATTATTATTTGTCTGTGAATTTTTTTGTCAAAATTTAAAATTACTCTAAGTAAAATTGTTATAACATATTAATGAAGAAAAGTCGGACAGAATTGTAAGTTTTTATTATTCTAATAACCATACCCCTTTTATCCAAAATATCTTGTTAATTTTGATGTACCTCTTTGTTGCTTTCCGTATTTATTAGACTGCAAGTAGTTTTTGATTATTCAGATGCAGCAATTTAAAACTAAACTGAAATGAATTGTCCCGCTATATAAAGGGTCCGCCATCTAAGGTTTTTTTGAACTAGCGGTTATTCGGTGAATGGCAACACTTAGCTCATGACATTTTTTACAGAAAATTAGTTTTATCCTTCCGCTGAACGAAAGCGGTTGTGTATACACTTGAAGAACGCTGGGAAATATTGCGACATTACTTTGAAAATCATGGCAATGTTGCAGAATGTGTGCGAAAATTACGTACGGAAATGGGAAGAAAAGAGGCACCGTCGGCTCCGTATGTGCTTTATTTTGTTAAAAAAGTGAGAGAAACTGGCATGCTTATTGACAAACCAACGCGTGAAAAACCAAAACAGTGCTACCGAGAATATCGCTGCTGTTGCCGAGAGTGTGCGTAAATCGCCAGAAACATCAGTTCAACGTCGTTCTCAACAATTGGACATTTCGGAGACATCATTGAGACGAATTTTGCGTAAAGACCTTGCTATGACGCCGTACAAAGTCCAATTGGTTCAGCAATTGAAGCCAACTGACCATCCAATGCGTTTTCGCTTCGCTTCATGGGCTTGGGATAGACTTGAAGAAAATGCCGATTTTGGGCGAAAAATCATCTTTTCAGATGAAGCTCATTTCCATCTCGGCGGGTATGTCAACAAGCAAAATTGTCGCATTTGGGGCACAGAAAACCCGCACGCAATCAAAGAAAAGCCGATGCACCCACAACGAGTCACTGTTTGCCATTTTTTTTCGAAAATGAGCAAGGAGTGGCTGTGAGTGTTATCGGGCCATGTTGAACGAATTTTTGTTCGCAGAAATTGAAGAGGAAGATATTGGAGACATTTGGTTTTCAACAGGACGGCGCTCCGTGCCACACAGCCAACGTTCCAATCGATCTTTGGCGCACTGTCTTCGAAAATCGCATTATTAGTCGAAATTCTGATGTTGTTTGGCCGCCTCGGAGCTGCGATTTGACACCGTTGGACTATTATTTGTTGGGAGCCGTCAAAGATAAGTGTTACGCCGACAAACCAGAGGCAATTGAGGCTTTGAAGGACAACATTCGTGCAACCATAGCTGAAATAGAGCTGCATACAATCGAAAATGTACTCAAAAATTGGACCGATCGTATAGGCCATTGCATGGCTAGCCAAGGCAGCCATATGAATGAAGTTATATTCCATTATTAACCGGAAGGATTGTACTTTCAAATTAAAAAAAAAATTGGAAAAATATTCAGTAGTTTATTATTTACAGCATTTTTAAAAAAAAAGTTATATGGCGGACCCTTTATGTATACATTTATTTTCACACTTTTAGTTAGTATTTGTTAAGTTAAAATTGCTAAAATTGCACTAATACTAGTATGATAATCAACTACAAAGAAAATATATTAAATGTGGAATGAAAAAATTATATTATATAGTTGATTTTTGCATTAAAAGACCAATTTTGTTCTTAATACCCTCTACTGTTTTCATTTATTATTTTATTTCTACTAGATATTTGGTTTTGTTAAAATTTTATGACCTTTAGTGCTTAAGCGACATCTAAATATTAAATTTCTAAAAATCTTTAATATTTTGTACAGGGTGTTTCGGAATTGCACGTCACTATTTTAGGAGTGTGTTCTCTAGCATGGAATAAATAAACAAGTTTACATAAACATATGTTTCAAATTCATCTAATACCGAGATGTTGAAAGGAAAGAAAAATTATTAAATGTCTTGAAGTTAATCAAATATCTGTGAATAACGATTGCACATCTTTTATTTGCTTGGCAGGTAATTAAACATTTGTCATTAAATTACATTAGTATAAAACACTGTTTGCAAAAGTAAGTTTTTTTTTATTTAGCACCTTGTTAGACGGTAATTGTAAATAGAATAAGCTAAGTTTATCTAACAATTGTTCGCACTGTTAAGGACATGGTCCCTTTGGAGCACTTCGTTAATGTTGTGTTACACTTCACTCACGTGTTTACTCTGCTTTTTGTTAATGCACTACTCACTCACTTAAACTAGTTCAAACGGTTTCACTTTGTTCAACCGCCGCACTTTGTTCTTTGTTGTCAAGAAGTTGTAGCATCTCGACGTTTGGGTGCTGCTGAAGCCTTTCTTCGTATTTTTTCGCAAATCTCTGGATTTCTTCTGCGATCGAAGCAACCTTTAAATCCTTGTGGATGTTTTCATTTCATACATACTACAGAACATTAGCAATACTTCGTAGCGTTTTGTTTTAAAATATTTGTATCATTAATACATTTCTTCTCTTGGTACATCCCAAACTGGTTTCAGCACTTGTTTGTACAGTAATAGTTTGTTTTGTATCGACAACTCAGTGTGCCTTCCAAATAGCCAACAAGTAGATGGTTGATCTTCTTATTAGTATAGCTGACGCGCAATGACTTTGCTTCGTTTAGTTTGATTCTTCACTTCTTGGTCCAGTTGTTGACCTTATCTGTAAATATTTGTAGTTCAGTTACGTCTTCAATGCTGTCGTCTACCTCTATAATAGCCGTGTCGGCAGCAAATGTTGCAATTGTGGTTTCTTTCATGTTTGGTATGTCATTTGTATGTAGGAGATATAAGAATAGCCCTAATACGCCTCTTTGCGGCACACTAGCTAATAATTCTTTTAATTCTAAGTAGCTGTCTTTGTACTTTACTCTGAAGTGTCTATTTGAAATGTACGATTTTAATAGTTGAAAAAGATCTACCGTATATTTCAGTTTTTCGTGCCAGACTTTATCGAACGCTTGCGTAACGCCGAGAAATATAATAGACCATATTGTCTTCTCTTCAAGTGAACTTTTGATTATGTTTGAGATTCTGTGAACCTGGCCAATCGTAGAGTGCTTGCTTATAAACGCAAACTGATGGTTTCGAATCAGTTTACTTTTGTCAACCAGTCGCTTTAGTAGTTTTAAAAAGAGTTTCTCAAATAGCTTTGATATCGTCGGCAGTAACTAGATTGGTCGGTAAGATGTCTTCTCATTTGGTGGTTTGCCAGGATTTGGAATCATTATTACTTTCGCTACCATCGTCGGAATGCTGTATCGATCAGTTATGTTAGCTTAACAATTCCTTTTCTTGGGAGCTCTTTCAAGAGTTGCCCAGTTGTGAGATCAAAATCTAGGGCTCTTTTAGAACTCATGTTTTTGTTTATCTCGTTAGCAACTTCTGATTGGGGTTCTGTTATCATTGTTGGTTGCTGGTATATCTTCTTCTGCAGTTTGTTGGGGTGTGGCTGGAATTTCGCAAATAGGTCTGCTCTATGCTGGTTTTCTCTCGCCCAAAAACCATCTTCTCTCCAGATGGGTGTTTTGGGCCTCTTTAAGTTTTTGTGGCATTTCATAGTGTGTTTTTGTTATCAGACAGTTTTCTGCAGAAGCCATTAAATGTTTTGTTTTTGTTATCCCAAATTTCTCTTTTAAGTTGTTAGGTCAATGCATTTAGTCGCTTTTGTCTTCTAGTGCTCTTGCTTGCTGCCATTGTTTTCTGGCTTTTTATTCTTTGATACCATTTCTCTTATCTTTTTCGGGTGGTTTATTGCAATTATGACAACTAGCAAGATAGCTAGAAAAACTTTAGCAATACGAATTTGAGACGGAGCATAAAGCTAGGAATAATCAGTGTAATAACGACTCCTTGTCGATGAAACCGTATCCAGAAGAATACAGCAACTGTTGTCGTGCGGAGAAGAAAATGTCCTTTATACTGCGGACTACCGTGGCTAATGACTTGTGGCAGCCCAGACTTTGAAGTATGTCTGTGAATAGAAAAAAGCTAGAAGAAAACCCAACTGGACAGAAGTGGCTTTGTGTTTGCCAGCAGTAATTTCATCACCGTAGAAGAAGATGTTCTATAGCGCGTGCTAGATGGCGAAGATGGGTCTAAGAGGAAACTACAGTTATTGGTTCCAAAAGTGTTACAACAAATACATGTGTGGTGTGTCTAGTGGCTATATGGGAATTGCAAAGATTTGGGAGAAGGTTCACAAACGGTTTTACTGGGCAAATTGCAAAGAATATGTTAAAGATTAGTGAAATGTATAAAATATATAGCATGTGCAACGAGTAACGACCCGCAAAAGAAGCCGAATGTAAAAATGAGACAATATAACGTCGGGAGTATCTTTGAGAGAATTGCCATTGACATAGCTGGTCTATTCCACACACGTGACAGTGAAAATAAATTTATTTTAGTGGCTACGGAATATTTCATCAAATCTGTAGAAGCCTATGCGTTACCAAATAGGGAGCTACAACAATCGCGGAGGTGTTAATGAAAGATGATCAGCAGATATGGAGTGCCAAAGTCAAAATTTCAAATCAACGGTGTTTTCAAAAATATGCGAACTACTGGGCATCAGAAAAACTAGAACAACTCCGTTACACCCCCAGTCAGATAGAAAGGTCGAGTGCATGATCAGGACAATGGAGAAGTAGCTTTCAAAAATTGTCTCTGACTATCAATAAAAATAAAATCAATATCTCCATCTATTCCTGTTGGCTGTCCATGAGTCAACTGTTTAAATACCATCCAATGTTCTCTTTGGTCGAGAACTGAAGCTACTAAGCGACTTACTCTTTGGAAGCAAACCTGAAGAAAACATAGTCGTAGAAGACTACGTCAGTGACCTGAGAAAAAGAATGAAATAAATCTACAACATGCGATACATCAACATCGAGTGGTGAAGGATCGCTATGATATCAATGTATCAAGAGCGGGTTATAAAGAAGACGATCGAGTATGCTTATATAATTCAAAGCGGTAACGTATGTTGTCTCCAAAACTTTAACGTTCTTACAAAGGTCCATACGAGGTGCTAAAAAAGATAGACGATGTCGTGTATCCAATTTGGAAGCTATCCAGTGGCAAGCCTAGGACCGTTTAATCGACTGTGTTCTGTTGTCGGAGATGAAACTCCGCAGTCAGGGGATTTGATGTCCTTAAATTATGAAACAGGGTTCAAAGACTTCATGGGTTTAGTTGAGACCTATTTAATGCACATATCGGCGAAATTGTTTGGTGCACGCCAGTGTATTACGAGCGAAATTTGGTTCGGTGGAAGAATTAAGGAGGCAATGCTAAGAAAGCGGAAAGGCGCTGCGCATGCATTGCGGCGCTAGGAATATCTACTACCTTGTGACCAAAGAATCTTCACAAGACAAACCGACTTATCGCGCATTATGGTAAACACTGATGAAGCTACGTAGTCATTTGTTGAATGAAAACATGTGGAACTTGACATTACCGAAGCTTACGTGCGGATCGAACGACCTGAACTGGAGAATAGTTAGGTATGTGATAAAAAAGTTGTTCCGAGATTCTGGCATCGACGTCCTTGTCTGCAGTTACCATTCGCAGAAGCCGGCAATCCCGCAGAAGATCGTGGAGTGTTACTTCTACCTGACGTCTCAATGCAACAAAGGTCAAGAATATAAGTACCTTCATAACCCATCTAAACGCCGGAAAATAATAATCCTGGACGAATCATTCTGAAAAAGAGGGCAGCGTAACAAATTTTTAAGCGCGGCTAATTGGCATCTGCATTGCGTCATGCTCGGTCCGCGGCCCTTCTAGGAATGCAGCTGGACGCGTCCGTGATCGTAAACCTTCTACAAGGTTTGAGTGCCTCGTTTCCCGAAGTTCGAGGCTATTCGGCAGACCGCCGGCGAGATTCCGAATTCGACGCCAATTCCTGTTTTAAACAGAGCAAGTGGGCGAATCCAGGTAGGAGCTGTGTGCAGTTGAGTGTATATAGTAAGTGTATATATTTATTTTTTATTTATTTTTATTTTTTATTTTAAAATATTGCCAGATCAACAAACATTTTTGTTATACATAGCATTGGTAATAGAAATGTTAATATAACACTAAACAAAACTTGTGTGACAAAATAATGGTCACAATAATTTAACTTGTTGGTATTGGCTTATTCGTTAATAGGATTTGTTAGCACTATATCCTGGGGTAATTTGCGTTGCAGCCTGGTATGAATGTTCGTTTTAAAGAGTTCATAATGAACCGCGCCACTACACGCACTTGAGTTTAAGATTAATTTTTCCGCACATCTTTTAGCAAACTGATCGACGGGTAGGATGCCTAGCTCTTCGTGTAGCTGAGTGTTACGTATATACCACGGTGCGTTTACAGCAATTCTTAACACCTTGTTTTGAAAGCGTTGAATTTTTTGCAAGTGTGTTTTCGATGTATTGCACCACACTGGTGATGCGTATAATATAAGAGGTCGTAGTAAGGTTTTATACAATAAAACTGTGCATTTAATTTTGAGACTAGACTTGCGATTAATGAGCGGGTATAGCTGCTTTAATCTAGTGTATCCTTGGGTAAGTTTTTGGTTTATGTGGTATTTCCAACGGGTATCGAGATATACCCCTAGGTATTTGATTGCACCATCATTCGGATTCCAACAAATTGCGGTATTGTCAATGCGTAAACAAGGAGGATTATTGATTCTTCGCAAAGTGAAGATTTTCGCTTGGCATTTGTCAGGGTTTATGGTGATGTTCCAGAGTTTGTACCAGGAAGATAACTTGTTAATTGCATTCTGCAGCATCGCAATTGCTTCAATAAGATTGTCCGCTTGGGTAAATACGGCAGTGTCGTCCGCAAAGGTAGCAATTGTTGCATTAAGCTCAGGTAGGTCAGAAGTAAATATGTTGAAAAGCACTGGGCCCAGAATGCTTCCTTGTGGGACTCCTGCTCGACACATTTTGGTTTCGGACCGTGTTATGTTAACTTTAACTGCAAAGGTTCTATTGTCTAGAAAGGAGAAAATAAGTGCTTGAAGTTATACAGGCATGGCTATGTCTAGGATCTTTTTTTTAAGGCCTTCGATCCACACCTTGTCGAATGCCTGTGCTATGTCAAGAAAAACTGCTGTAGTGTAATGTTTCTTATGAAATCCGAGTTCGATACGCTCGCTGATTCTTTGTAGTTGATGGCTTGTTGAATGGCCTTTTCTAAAGCCAAATTGATATTTAGGCAAGATGTTGAGATTTTCAATGTGTTCTAGCAAGCGGTTGTAAGCAATTTTTTCAAGAATTTTTGATAACGACGTTAACAGACTTATGGGTCTGTAACTGCTTATTTTGTTTTTGTTTTTCCTGGTTTTCTGAACATTAGAATGTGCGCAAGTTTCCAGGACTCTGGAAAGTACCCTAGTCTCATGCAGGCATTGTAGGTAGTACATAGATAAGCTATAGCCATCAATGTGAGGTGTTTAAGAATTGTATTGGTGATCAAGTCGTGGCCAGGAGATTTCCTTTCGGGGAGCTTTTCGATAATATCCTTCAGTTCGTTAGGTGAAGTTGGTTGAACTTCATCTGGAATTGGCACCCTTCGTTCAATATCGTTTATGATTTGTGTGTTGTGAGTGGGTGTGCAAGTGATTGCAGGTGTGAATGTGTTTTCAAGATGATCAGCAAAGGCAGCTGCTTTTTCGGAGTCGGAAGTATAAGTGACTATCAGATACAGATGATAGCGTTGGCAATTCTTCTTTTTGATTTAGAATTTTTCTAGTTGTTTTCCAAAGGCCCCAATCTCCTGGGCTGAAATCTGCTATGTGTTTTTGATTTGTATTAATTCGTAGGCTGTCCAGTTCTCTTTTAATTTGGTGCGTTAGGTTGTTTAATTTATTTTTAAGTTGTGGGTTCCTGTTTCTCTGCCATTCACGCCGAAGCTGGCTTTTGTTTTTGATTAAGTTAATGATGTATCTGGGAGGATAATTGTAATTTGTCGGATGAGTCCATCTAGTGGTTGTACAAGCTAATTTAGCACTATCTTGAATTGTTGATGTAAAGTGGTCCACGGCCGCATCAATGTCTTTGGTTGTTAGTAATCGTGTTGGGCAGTGGAGTTTACTATTGAGCTGAGTTTGAAATACGTTCCAATCGATTTTGCCATTAATTAATTTTGGAGTAGATTGATTAATGATTAATGTGTTGGTGAGTGACACCAGTACTGGTAGATGATCAGAATTTAGTTCTGGAATGACACTTTGAAAGATAGGTTTACCAAAGTTTTTTAGGAGAACAATATCGAGTATGTTAGGCTGGTGGTCTTCTCGGTACGGGTAATAGGTGTAATCATCAGATGCCAAGATTTGGAAGGTGTTTGCTATGGCAAGATTTTCCAGTTTAATACCTTCGGGGTTTGTGCCTCTGCATCCCCACAGGGTATTTTTAGTACTGATTCAGTAGTGTCAAAAATTCTTTTTATATCTTCCTCAGCAATTCTTGTGTTTGGCTGCCTGTAGACACAAGCAATTATTACACTACTCTGATCATCAAGTTTAACCCTTATTGAGGTAAATTCAATTTTTAAGTTAACAATTTCTGGAAGTTGAATGTGTTCATATTTCGTTTTAATAATGATCGCTACGCCACCAGCTGCTACTCTGGAGTTTCGATCCTTGCGATAGATATGATAACCTGGGATTCGAAATTTTATGGTATCATCAAGATGCGTTTCTGATATGCAGGCGATGTCCACATTGTATCTCGCTAAAAAGGCGATAAATAGAGAGCGCTGATTGTTGATTCCATTTGCATTCCAGTTAAGGATGGTTAAACTTTGTATTGGTTTGCTTTGGTTAAGGTCCATTGATAAGCATTGGTAAGAGAGTGCTAATAATGAATGTTTTAATTTGGCTAAGGTACGGCGTAATAAGATTAAGGAGAGTTTGAATGAGATTGTCGGGTAATGCTGATGGAGTGGATGAGGAGGTAATATTGTTGTTTTGGGCGAGTCCGCTTTTAAGCTTATCTGCAAAGGTCTGTGTGTTATTGATGTATGAGTTTCTAGGTTGCGTTTGCGCTGTGGTTGCCTCCACAGTTAGCACACTTTGGTGGTTCGTTTGGCCTCTTTTGACATTCGGAATGTAGATGATTACCAGCACATTTTACGCAAACTGGTTTTAGACTGCAATAATTTTTAGTATGACCATACTGTTGACATCTGTAACACTGAGGTATATTCTTGGATTTTCTTCTAGCTTCAACAGTAACTACGGAGTGAAAAATTGCTTTTAGCGAATATATACGTTTCGCTTGCTCGTTATTGGTTAGCTCTAGAGCACAAACAGGTAGAGGTTTTCTATCTCTGGTGTACAATCGTGTTACCTTTGTCACAGGCACCTGACTAGCTAGTTCAGTTTTGATTTCCTCATCTGTCAGAGAAAGTGGAACATTTTTAATTACTACGGAAACTGGTTTGTCATTTGGGTTTTGGTAAGTATGATATTGGATTTGATTTTCTGTAAAATGTTTGGTTAATTTTCGAAAATCTTCGTCTTTTGTTAAATTAATTCGTAATGTGGTTGTGTTATACGTTGTTGTGAAGGTTCCAGCAGCTAGTTTTTGCATGTGTATATGTAAATAGTGTTATAAATTTGTATAATTGTAAGAATAGATAAGTAGTTTTAAGTAAATTAGTATGTTTTACCATATTCACCGCTGCCAAGAGCAAAAACGTTATAGTATCATGAGTTTATATAACGGCAGACGCCGTTGCATTAAGTTTTCTTTGGTTGAAAGTAATTTTCTTTATGTTTTTCATTTACGATCATAACTTTCATTTTTATTTTTATATTCTTAATGATTATGCTCCATACGTTCTTTAGCCTTTGCTTTGTTTTTAGTATTTTTTTTAGTATTAGTCCGCATTAGACCACATCATCCCCATTATAAGAACTGGCTCTAGATGTATATGACCTTTTAGGGTGTTTAACTGCTGATGTTTCTTTTTATTTAATGTTTTATTCATGATAATGATAAATATTGCAGGCTTAGATTCTTTTCCTCTTATAAATTAAAGAAGACTTTAATTTATTTTCTTCTATTTTTTTCCTATTATGTTCCTTGTCAAATATTTGTTTCACTTGTTTGATCTGCCGTTTTTATATTGAATTTGTTCTGTTTTCTTGTGTATTAGTATTAATAAATTGCTTTTCAATTCCTTAAATATTTTTTGTTTTTTCCATGCTTCTTTATATATAGTATATCTATTCTATATCTTTTTTTTTAATTATTTGATCATTTCTGGAGATATTTCTTCCTTTCCATTTGTTTTTCCAATTTTGCTTTTTTGAGTCGCATTTTTAACTTTTTCTTTCTTAATTTCTTATTATTAATCTGTTTGTTCTTCTCTGTTTTTAGTTTCTTTAGGATTTTATATTTGCTTACATAATATTCTTTCTATGTTTTTAGTATTCCTTTAGTTTGTATTTGTTTATAGTTGTATTTTATTGCTTTATATATATTTTTTATTTTGTATTTCCTTAGTCCCATTATTGTCGTCTAGACATCTCTGTTATCTATTTTAGGTAATTCCGTTATCTCTTCAACAAATATCTTCTAGGCTCTCTTTTCCGTTTTTATGGATTTTTTCACTTTTTTTTCTTGTTGTATTATCTTATTTCTCTTTTTTTATTTAATTTTATTAGACATCTAGCTTTTGCTAGTTTGTAATTTGACTTTGTTTTTTGGACTCAATTTTTTAAAATATTTCTGTTACACCTTGAATATATGTTTGTTATCTAGTCCATTACATTTCTAATATTTCGTTTTTTTAACATGAATGTATATTTGTCCTCAATTTTTTTTCTCACTTTTCATTTCTTATTATTAAGTCATTTCCTTTGCAGTAATCATTTTATTCTATTCCTTTATAGTTCTTTCTTCATGGATTCTAATACATGGCATTCCTCTATTGTAATATTTATTTCTCCACTACGCCAATCTCCCATTATTATTGTTTTTTTGTATTCTTTGTTTATATTAAATACATTTCTTCTTCTAATGGTCCATAAATTTGTATGATAGATTTGTATGATTAATTATTCCTTGCAGTGTAACACAAACTACTATTATTTTCAAATTAATTGTCTTGAATTATGTTATTGATATTCATTTCTTGTTATTTTTATCTCTTATTTAATTAGAGTATATGTATTCCATATGCCTATAATTACCTCTGTCTTTTCTGTTATTTATTTTTTTTACTTCTTTGTTCGTATCCTTGCTCATATCCTTTTTAATTGCTTGTGTTTTATATTTTTGCTTTTGTTTGAGTTTTTTGGTATTGTACCTAATTTTTTTAAAATTATTTTTATTAGACTCTCTTCTATTTCCGCATCTGAAGATTTTTCGGTGACTGTTTTTCCTGTTTTGCCTGTTCATATTTCTTTAGTTCCTACATTATTTATGCAGTCTGCTTCATTTTTGTTGTATCCTAGGGGTGCAATTGTGTATTTTCCCCGTTCACAATTAGTTCAGTATAAAAAATATATTCCTCGTAATTACTTAGTATCTTCACCCCTGTATCTGTATGTCCTTTGAATTTCTTAGTTGCTCCTTATATTTCGATCTTTATTCTCTCGGTTTCTAGTTCAACAAACATTAGTCTTCATTCTACTCTTTGTTTTACCAACCTCTTCATATAAACCGTTTTTCTTTTGTTGGGTATTACTTTTATTTAATTGTTTCTTAGTGTTTCTTTATTACATAATTTTTCACTGTTTTAATACATTTTTTTAGAAGTTTATTATTTTGTCTTTCATCTTGAATGTACTTCATTTTATTCTTTATTTTTAATTTTTTTTAATTCAATTTTTCATACTTTTTAATGTTTTCATTATTTTAATTTATATTTTCTTCCATATCGACGTTGGTGCTCATCGTGTCACTGGCCCTACTTATTACAAAACACTCCCTGGTTTTCTTCTTCTTCGCTCTTATCCTTATGCCTTCCAGCGTCGGATTTATACGTCACGGTCCTCCTTAACCCATTTCTTCCATTCTCTTCTGTCTCTTGTTAAACTTTTCATTTCATTTACTGTCTTTCCTCTTGCTTTTCCCACCTCAATGATTTGACTTATCCATTTCTTCCTGGGTCTTCCCTTTCTTCTTTTCTTTACACTTCTTGCTTCGAACACTTTTCTGCATATTCTCTCTGGTTCCATTCGTTGTATATGACCGTACCATGTTAACTGTCTCTTTTTGATTTTGTTCACTATTGGTTCCTGTTGAAAAGTTTCTCTTATTTCCTCATTCTGTACTCTATCAAACTTTGTCTTATCCGCTATCCTTCTCAAGTGTTTCATTTCTATGGCCGTTATTACACCCTCATATTTGGTTTGTATCGTCCAATTTTCACTGGCGTATAATACTGTTGGTATTGTTATTGTATTATGTACCATTAATTTCATCTCCTTTTTCCCCAATATCGTTCTATGTAATGCATAGTAGATCCTATTCCCTCTCCTCATTATGATACTCAGTTCTGCTTCTATTCGGCCATCATCTGTTATTTTTGTTCCCAAATACTCAAATGTTGAGACTCTTTCCATATTATGCCCTTTACACTTTACTTCTCTATTTTGTCCCCTCTCCTGGTTTTGATTCACTATCATTGTTTTACTTTTCTTAATGTTGACCTCCATTTTCATTTTCTGTATTTCCTCTACCCATATGTTGACTAGCTTTTGTAATTTATTATCCGCATCTGCCATTATGACTATGTCATCTGCATACATTAGACTTTTCACCTTGACTGGTTCCAGGTTTCTATATCCTATTATTGTATCCAATTCTTTCGTTTTTTATTTTAGATTTTTTGCTATTTTATCCATTATTATTATAAAAAGTAGTGGGCTTAGGCTATCGCCCTGTTTTATGCCGCTCTCCATTTTGAATTCCCCGGATGTCAGTCCAGCTATTTGAATTTTTCCTCTAACTACTTTGTATATACTTCTGATGGCCTCTATTAGTTCCTTTGTCACTTCCAGTTCCTCTAAGCATTCCCATATTTTTCCTCTCTCAACTGTATCAAAAGCTGCTCTTATGTCTAGAAAGGTAAGCAGTAGTTCATCTCCTTCCTCTATTTTTCGTTCTATAATGTTCCTCAATATGCATATGTTGTCATTAGCTTGCCTATTTGCCCTAAATGCCCCTTGTTCCTCCTCTAGTTTATTTTCTATCACTTTTCTAAGTTTCCCCTTCAGAATTCTGGTATATACTTTAAAGCACACCGAGGAGAGACAAATGGCTCTATAATTATCGCATTCCGTCTGATCCCCTTTCTTATATATTGGAACTATCAAGTTCTTTTCCCAGTCTTCTGGAATTTTCTTAGTTCTCCATGCCTCCTCACATATTTTCCAGAGCCATTCTTTACCCTTTTCTCCCATCCATTTTATCATTTCCGGGTCTATTTTGTCCTCGCCCCCTGCTTTCCCAATCTTTATCTTTTTCAGTGAATTTTCTAGTTCCTCTCTCGTTATCTGTTCTGTTTCTTCTCCTGATTCTTCCCTTTCTCTATTTGATTTTCTTTCTTCATTGTCTCCTTTCTTTTTAAACTTCTGCTCGAAGTAGTCTTTCCATACTTCCATTATTTCTTTTTTGTCTGTTGTAATATGGTTGTTTTTTATCTCTAATCCTTCTAATTTCTTTTCGTTGGCTTCCTCTCATCTTTCTTATTTTGGCCCAGAAAATCCTATTATTATCTTTATATGTTTTATTTATCTCTCTTCCAAAGTCTTCCCAGCTTTTCTTTTTAGCTTCTTTTACTGCCTGTTTTACTTTATTTCTCCTATTTTTATATTCCTCTCTATCTTGTTGCTGTCCAGTCTGTATGTATTTCTTCCAGGCCTTTTTCTTTTCCCGTATTTCTTCTTTTACTTGGTCATTCCACCAGTTTGTTCTTTTCCTATTACTATTTATTTTTGTCATCCCACAGACACTTACTGCCTTTGAGTATATTACTTCTTTAAATACTTTCCATCTTTCTTCCATTGCCCACTCACTTTTCTGCATTTCTTGTCTATGAAACTCTTCGTCTGTTTCTTCTTGATATTTTATCCTGTCTTTTTCTTCTTTTAGCTTATTTATCTTTACCTTTATAAATTTTATGTAGTTCTCTGTTTTTGGCTTATGTATTTTCCATGTCGCTCTTACTAATCTATGATTCGTTCCTAGTTCCGCCTTCTTCTCGGTTATTATTTGTTGTATACTATGTCTTAATTCCGGTGTATAGGTTATATAATCTATTATACTTTTGGCCTACTCTCCTCTGCCACAAACGTGTACTTGTCTTCTAGTTCTTGTTCCCAGAAAGTATTTCCTATCAATAGGTCGTTTCACTGGCAGAATTCTATCATTTTAGTTCCATTTGTATTCTCTATTTCCTCTCCATATCTGCCTATACATCCCAGCCCTCTATTCACATCTCTGCCTACTCGAGAGTTCCAGTCCCCCATTATTATTATTTTATCGGTATCCTCTCTCACTTCATCTATGTTTTTCTGTAATTCGTTATAGAATTCTTCAATTTTCCTTACTTCACTTCCTTCTATTGGTGCGTATATTTGTATAATTACTATTCTTTCTTCCATTTACAGGTGTAAGATTATCATTCTCGAATTCATTGCCTCTGATTTGATGACTTTTTGGTTTATTTCCTCATTCACGATGATTCCCACTCCCTCTTTTGCTCTTTCTTCCATTGTTACCCATGAATAATACATGTAGTGTGTATTTGTCAGTTTTATTGTCCCATTTCCTTTCTTCTTAGTTTCGCTTACTCCTAGTATATCAATTCCATATTCATCCATTTCTTCTGTTACCTCTATCTCTTTCCCTGTTAGTGTTGTTATATTCCATATTCCTATTTCCATTTCTTTTGTTCCCCCCAATTTTTCTTCCTGTTTCTTTTTAATTTTGTCCTCTTTTTTTCTATGTTTTTGTATATTATATGTTTCCGTCTGTTTAGGTTTGTCCATTTCGCCAATTTTCTTATTTCCATTTGCGTTAGCCTTCTTCTTTGCCTTGTCGTGTCTAGTTTCCCTCCATCGCTCCCTGCTAGTTTTTTGTATGCCGTCCTGTTTTTGTTATTTTAGTTAACTTATCTCTTAGTGTCTCTTCCTCGTTGCTCTCTGGGGATCTTTGACTCATTGTTCTTCCTTTTTTTTGTGTTCTTCTCTCTCTCATACTCGTCTTCTGCGTCATTTCGTTCTACTTCCTTATACTTCTGTCTATCTATTTGATTTAGTTTTTCCAGGGACATAATTTCTCCATTTATTATTAATTTATTCTATCGTAGTATTGCGTGATCTCCTTTTTCTCTATACTGCTTCATGTATTTCACTAGATATCTTCTCTGTTCCTGTATATCTTTTGTGAAGTCTTCCTCCATGTATATTTCTGTTCCTTTTAATTTTTGTGTAGCTTTTAGTATCTCCATCTTTTTGTTGTGGCCCCTTAGTTCTATTAGTATTGGTCTTTTTCCTCTTTGTTCGCTTCCCAATCTTCTGATTTCTGTTATTTCTTCTTCCATATTTATCTGTATTTCCATATCACTTATTATAATTCTCACTCTTTCTTTTAGTTCTAGTTGCCGTTCTCTCCCTTCATTTCCTTCATCCACTCCGTGTACTATTATTCTTTTCTTTCTTATTTCTCTTTCTAGTTTCTCTATTCTCTCTTCTTGTATTGATGTTTTTTGTTCTAGTAGTTCCTTATTTTTCTTCAGTAATTCATTTTCCATTCTTACGTTATTTAGTTCTGCCTGAAGGTTATCTATTTTAGTTTCAAGTCTCTTGTTACTATCTTCCATTTTGTCTAATTTTCCATTTATTTCTTGTAGTAGTTTCATCATACTTTGGGTATATTCGTCTTTATTTTCCATTTTTACTAAACCGACTAAGAACCGACCCGGATCCACTCCTCGGAGGTCGTCGTTCTCTTTTTATAAAAAGCTCGTTACTTCTCAAAATTCTGTAAGATTTGGAATACGGTCCTGCGGTATTTTGAAAAGCCCGCGGTTTGGTATCGCTCCGCTGTTTCGTTCACGCGCTCAGCCTGTCAGCTGTCATCGGTGTTTATTTCCTTCGCGATCTATTTTAAGTTTTCTACTCGCTGATCTTACCTTTATCTGTTGTTTATATTAACACTATTCACCTATTTTACCTTACTGTAATCACTATTTGAATTTAATTTCATTAAATTTTCACTTATTTATATTTAAACTTAGAGGCATTCACTCTTCAATCTTCCTATCACTTGCCAGGACCGGACCTCACTCCCTGATTTAAAGTTTATAAATTCAGATTTTTAGAAACTTGAATTGTTTATTTTTAATCTGTCAGTATTTAGTGAGCAATAAGTTTTGGAGTTTATTAGGACGGAAAGTTTAGGATTAAACCAATTTTCTCTTACAACAGGGTTAGTTTGACACTGAAGGTTTAAAACTTTATTAAAGTCTGGCCAGGAAAACAACATGTTTAATTAGTATTTTCAGTTATTTTGCAACCCGTCACCTTTGTAACGCTCAGCGGTATCAGATCTTTCTGAATAATGTGCTTTCAAATATTTGTTTAATATTATTTGTCTATTCAAAATACTTTCTCTTTTACAAAAGGTGTTACGAAATACGCATTAAGTATTACGTTTATAGTAACTTTTAAATAAATTGTAAAATGCTTAATAGACAGTTTTTTACTTTAATGTAACTTTTGTTCCTTTTATATTTACATCTAAATAATAGGAAAAAATCTTTTATATTAGACCATCTAAGAAAAAAATGGTCAACATTGGTCCTAGAGGTAGGATCAGAAAGAAAGTAGCCAATAGATGTAAGTTACAATACAAAAGAAAATGACAAAATAAGTAAATGCTCATTTATTGTTGGTCTGAATATTAACAGATTTGTAGTAATTGGCTTCTGTTGGCACATTTCATGTGGACTTGTATTTAGCACGAAATATGTCGGAGATACACAAACAATGGAATAACACTCTTTATTTTCTGTTCACTTACCGTATTCTATTCTTTTTAACAAATGTCAACATTTCTTATATCCAAATTTTATTTCTTTTTTCTAAGCCACTTTTGTAAAACTGTCAGTCAACACATTGCTTGAAATAGAAGCAGCTGGTTTAGATTTTTGTGTTACAAAAGAAACAGGAGATACTTCAGAAACGTATCTTTTCTTTTTCTCTGATTTTAAGTTTTCCTGTAAGTGTATCACCGTTGCATAAATGTAATCTCAAAACCTTAATTTCCTTTTATGACGAACCAAATATCCCTTGGTTTTGGTTTTCTTAACGCTAGTTAGAAATTCTAAGAATATAGATATCATCAGAGATAATTTTATCTAACGTTATATTTCGTAATTTGCTAAATCACTTATAGAATTTCCAACTAAAAACAGAAATATAAATAACTTATTTTTTTGTAAAACATTTCTACCTACTTTTTAGTTATAGGTATCATGCTTTAATGGTATAAAATTTTTTTTTATAGTAGTAGTAGTAGCAGCAGTAATTTTTTCAAATTATTTTATAAGTGACCAAAACTTATTTTAGCCATAAAAATGGCACTTACCGAAGTGCTTGACTTTCTTAATGAATGGGTAGAATATAAAAGTAAAAAATAAATTTAGTTTAAAATTGCACATGTAACGGTTATTTTAGGTTTACTATCAAAATTGCCTGCAAATGTTGTTTTTACTTATTTTTGTGTAAAGATAGATTAAAAACTAAGTTAAAACCTCCTTTTAAAACAAAATTCATTCAAAGTAATTTAGTGTTAATAAACATTTTATTAAACTATTGTTTAACATAGACGACAAGAATTTTTAAAATATTATTGCACGCACGGGCAGCTTGTATTTATATGCGTGCAAACATATCGTGAAATTTTAAGACTTTGTCTTTTATTTCAAGATCTGTAGAGACACGTTTATCTCTAGATCTGTGATGAAAGAACTACAAAAGTCAGTGTGCATAGTTAAAGATTACCCGACACGCAGTTTATGTACCTTCTTCTATATTTGAATATCTACTATTTTTATACTGCACCTAATACAACGCTATTGCTGAAAGAACAAGGAAACAAAAGAAAAAATTATATTTTATTTCTTAATCCACGAATAAAACTCTGGTATTATTTATATTTTGATCCATCCTCCTATATGTATGTATTTGAGTGGAAGCTCGTATAAAGTCGGTTATTAGAAAATAGTTGAAATCTTTACTACGGAACTTGATCTAGCTATTCATGAAGGACGGGAAATCGACTAACTTTTGTGTTTCATTTTATTATTTAATTAAGTTATATGTAATATTTGCTGATTTTATTTCAAACATACAAAGTGCGCTCAAGTTCTAAAGTCTAACTTTTTTCTCAGCAGTGACAGTAAGTAGAAAGATGTGGTTAATTTTAAAAGACGCGGAAATTATTTTTGAATTTGTTATATAGATGGTAGCAACATACAACGTACACAGGTAGAATTACCGCCAATGAAGTTATTATTGTTTTTATGCTTCAATTTGCAACGTTTAGTGTTCAAGAAGAACGTTTAATCATTTGTTTTCCCCTCTAGCGTGGTGAAACGCTCATCGAAGTTCATCGCCAATTAAGTGAATTAAGTGAAGGCGTTATGGATATTAAAAATGTTCATTTGTGGGTGCGAAACCTTAAAGAAGTTCGAGAGTTGCAACAATAAACCAAAGCATCCTAGGTCACGAACCTGCCGGATCAACACCATGATTGCGCGAATGAAGCAAGTTGTTATGGAAGACCGTAGATTAGGTGTGCGTTACATCGCCTCTAAACTTGTCATTTCCGTAGGATCTGCAAAGTTAATTTCGCACGATGACCTGAAAATGCGGAAAGTTTCTTCAAATGTGAACCTCACGAATGCTGACCGACAAATACAAGGCTGCGTGGGTGATACCGCCATGAATTTCCGATTATGATTATCTTATGATTATCTTTGTGGCTCCTCATTTTTCAATCGAGTTGCTGTTGCATTAGCGATTTTCCAATGGCCATTAAAAATGTGTTGTCAGCCGCAATGGAATCATGGCGCCCACGTTGTGAAAAATCTGTGCGTCTAGATGGGGTCACGTTTATTTTATAACCGAGCTATACATGGAATGATAGATGGTAGCATCATTAATCTGCACAACGTCAAACGCCGTTGTAGTAAATTTCCTTTTACCTTAAATGAATTTTTACAAATGGTAAACAAACTGTTACATTTGTGCTATGGTATTTTACACAAATGTAGAAAACGAAGCCTAACAGAATATAATCGAAACATTAATTTAAAATGTGTTTCTTTTGTGGAGTGGTAGATTGATATATAATTATTATCTTTTTTGAAACAAAACTCCATGTAATAGTAATTCCGGAAAGTTATCGCCATAAATTGAAATTACTACTATAAATTGGCTTTTCTAAGGCGATGATCGTAAACTAGTCGATGTTAAAATTCCCGTCTAGCATTTGGTGTTCAAATTATTGTTTTTTTGGACGGCGAAATATGTCTGACCTCTCACTAACTTATCCTCTAGATTTAAAGAAAATAAGTCCCACATGACATTGATTATAACCGGGCGTTTTTTTCGCCGAAAAGTTCAATAATAACACAAAATAACGGAGCAGATTTCTACACTTTTTTAAAATGATAAAGTAAAGCATGAGGAATGTGGAATGTGGTTTTGGAGACGCGTTTTTAGTTAACTAAAGATTAAGAAATTATATTATGACATGTCGGCATAATGCGGATTTCAAAAAACAACAAAATGGTACAAATAACGTCGGGTCGACTTATTAATGCGGCGCATTTAAAAATGGTTAATTTTAAATTGGGAAATTGATACGACTTTGGAAGCTCCTCAGACAATAATAATGATGACGTGCTTGACGTTGCATCTGATGGTTCAGTATCCTAATTCTCAGGTCATTTGATGACGAACAGTCATACGATTTTTGTAACAACTATAGAGTAGTATTCATTATTCATAAAATACGAGGGTGTTCTAAAATGCTTGTTTTCTATCTGACAGGACTCTGTTATTGAATCTCTAAGAGCAGTCCGTTATACATTTATAAACAATTTTCGCCAAATGGGTGCTGCCTACAATAACGTCTATGTAGATAGTACTGCTAGAAGTATTGCGTCATCTGTGTCAACACTAGACACCTGATCTTTTTTGACGAAATGAAAAAACTTGTTTACGCTGGCATGTGTCCGTGGCGAGGGCAGAAAAATAAAACCCATTGCTAGAACCTTCTACGATTTTTGAAGATATAAAGTTTTTTGTATATCGAATCCATTAATAAATTTATTGAAAAAAAGAGACTTTTTAAAAACACGCTCCTAGCTTAAACGCAAAAGATAGCCAAGATAGCTAAGTAATAATGCGTCATAAAGTATATTACCAGGATACTCAATACAAACACCAGTTTTATTAATTTTAATCACATTGCTTATTTAGTCAATGTCTAGCTTCCTAAATGATCCATCAATTCCAGACAAATCTGATCCATATTTAGGCGTGCCAATGCGTTTCGCTTCATCAGAGCAATATTTTATATCTTCAACGTACCATTTTCTATAGCCCTCAATTTGTTCTTTAGTAGAATTTGCCATATCACTTTCATTGCCGCATTCGCCGCCCTTTTCAAATGGCAGTTCACTTTTAGGGATGCGCTCGTAGAGTTTATCATAATTATTTTCGGTGAAAACCCAAAACTAAAAAACAGAAATTGTAAGTACGGTGTCATAAACGTCGGAAAATACAAGATTACCCTCTCTTTCAACTGATCGTTTACGAGCATTTTAAATGTTTGAACAATATAATCGAAAAACGATGGACAATTTAAGCAAATTATGTTTTTAATTCTTATTGGCAGTGCTTCGACATTAATCAATACGCATTTTTTAAGATATGATGGAGTAAATTGGAGTAAGTAGTTCATGTTTACATCTTTGAAATCAATTACCAAAGACACTCCTGACATAACGTAGTTGTCGTCTTCCAACAATAACATTTCTGTACCCATTATACTCAATTTTAATAGGTCGTCTAAAGTAACAGTATCATAATTTAAAGCACCTGCATTAACAATAGCCGTTCTGGGTCCTAAAAAGTTTTTGTCATTCGTAACTAAATATATGGCCCTAGAACATTTCTTTTTAAATGAATGTTAATGCTTTCCTTATTACTGTACCTATTGTTGAATATTTCTTGAAACTGTGGCAAAGAAGGATCTTGATTTGTAAAATATTGCGGTAATAATGTTTTTAAGGTATAGAAGTTATCCAATTTTCGCTTTGCTTTCTGTAAGCTAAATTTACACCCACGTAAGAAAGCAACTAACCACTGGTCTTCTGAAAATAGAAAACAAAAATCAGTTTGGACACCACACAGCAAGAATAAATAGAAAAATATTTGATTTACCGTTTCTGACATTCAAGTGAGGTTGCTTTGCAAGCCATTCTCGCAAATGTTGCAAGCCTTCTTTAATACGTTCTGGAGTTTCATTTAATTCATTCTTTGCTATTTGAGCCAGCTCTTCTGAAAGTGGTCGAATTGCCATTTTCTACAAAAAATTAAATTTTAGAGTAAATAAGGAAGCAAATTTTAGTATTTAAGAGGTTTTTCCGGTAAATTTCGATCGAACTTCACAAAAAATTTTTTTGCTTTTTGCAGTCCTTGGAGGGTATAAAATATGACCTTGAAACCGTTTTTCTATATTCGAATTAGTTTTGAGTGAAATCGTAATTTTAAGCTGCACCGGCCGGATTAGACGCATTGGGAGCGCTTTGGAAGTTGGTAAAACAGATTTTATGGGTATATAAACGATGTATTATATATTTAAACAATATATGGCATAATTTTTGAGATTACTTACATTACCAATTGTCACGTAGAATAACGAATGGGATTTCGACCACGCGCCGTGAAAAAAATACCAAAGGCATAGGAGGAAAAGGTGCTGGAAAATTGACGGACAAGCTAATAAAAGAATTAACAGTATTTATATATATATATATATATATATATATATATATATAAAGAGATGAAAAAAGCATCTGGGCAACATTGAAACACAAATCTTCAACCGATGATAAGCCCTAACACGAGTATTGTCCCGAAGGCGAAAATAAGTCTACTATTGTGTCTGAACTACAACAAGCGATCAAACCCGTTTATGAGGCACTTTCGGAGGACGATTTGTAGAACGGTGCACCGGCGGAAATGCTCAAAACTGTAACGAAAGTTTGAATGGTTGAGTCTGACGTCTCGCCCCGAAACACCTTCACAGCGGCTCGAAAACCATTGAACTTGCCACCAAGATCGCTTGCTGCATTTTCATCGAAGGTTTCCACAGTGTTTTGAAGATCATAGAATTTCTCGGAATCGAAATCGCCCTGCAAACCAAATGTTTTGCGACGAGCAGTGACGCGCGCGTGTGCGCGTGTCCAACATCCACTCGCCAGCAGCGAGGAAACGGGCCAGAACGCAGGAAACAGAGGAGAAAAGAAAGCAGAACGAACTGTTTGAGGAAGAAGAAGGTTTAATGTATGACTCTGATTAGCTGATTAGCTGTAAGTTAAAAAAAAGACTCTTATCAACAAAATAACATTGACAAAAATTTTAAACGCGTTTTACTCGAAGTCACATTTTTCAAACTGGCGTGTACGATTGCGGTTCGATCTAATTAACATAGAACATTGTCGTCTAAGACACTTGTAGAGAACTTTCTTTATGGGAGCTTCACATAAAAAAATTTCGAAAAAGTTTATTTTAAATATTTTTTATAGAGCTTCAAACGTGAAAAACCATGGAAATAAATAACTTTATTATTCGGGGGCCGCCATTTTTACGACAAAATTAACTTTTTTTACTTTTTTCTGCGTCAAGCTCCCGAAAATTTAGTCTATTTATGGAATATCATTCTATTTTTAATTTTTAATAAACCGTTTGGGCTGGACTTTACACGCCAGGGTGCCAGGGGGTACCATAAAAGAATTTTTGACTGAAAAAATTCGTATATATAGTCCAAAATTCGTACTATTTGATAACAAAACCCCCAAATTGTATCTTTTATATTTTCAGTAAAAGACAATTACGAAAGTATACTTATTTTCAGCTCGATTTACCGAACAAAACCCTTAAATTGGTCTTTGAATGAAGGAAAGAAATATCAAACAACGGGTTTTACGATGCCAGAAATGAGAATCAGTACAATTGTACAAAAAGAAAAAAGTATTAACGGCCACACCTTTGGGATTTAAAATTTTTAAATGACTAATTTTAATGTTATCCCTTGCCTGTGTTAATAAAATGATTATCAACAATAATTAAAAGAACTTTAGTAACATTAAATCAAGAAGGCTTATATTATGTTAGGTTATTGTAAACTTTTGTGGAATCTAAATATAAAATTAGCCTTTACATGTTTAAATAAATTTGTTATAATAAGAATTTAAGCGGACAGAAACTTGACAGAATTGTAAGCTATTATTGTTCTAATAACCATACCCGTTTCATCAAAAATGTCTTGTTGATTTTGATGTACTGTTCGATTATTGTTCGACTAAAATATGTTTTTGATTATGCAGGAGCGCCTATTCCAAACTAAAATAAAATGCGCTGCCTCACAATATTTGACACTTTAATATGTATTCGCTAGTGTAATATCGTAAAGTTTATACTAGTGCTAAAATCTACATAAGGTATAATAAAAGTGCATTAAACACAAAAGACAAACATTTCAGTAAATATAGATTTTTTAATCAATTTTGTATTTGATGCTAATTATAAGTTCCATTTGCTATTTCACTTCTATTAGATATTTTGTAAAAAATTTGTACTTTTCTGTTGAAAACATCTGGTTATTAAATTTCTAAAAAATCTTTTGTATTCTATATTTATTTAAGTGCAATTATCTATATATAGTCAATATAAACAGTCAATATTGTAAGTAAATTCTAATTTGAGTGGACATTTCCAATTAAGAAAATTTAAATAAACTTAAAGGTAAATTTTATCGGTTACTATTGTTAATAATGTTTCATAGAAGTTTGTTGAATAACTCCTGTTTCCGAAAATATCTGATTTACAAAATAAGAAAGTAAGAATGGTTAAACTAGTAAATTTTTAGAAACCGGAATACTCTGTTAAAGAATACTTTATTCAATTTTTAGAGCAGTTACTTTTTGCGTAACTTTTTGAGTTTATTAAGACACACAGTTTCTGATCTTATTAATGCTCAGTTATCAGTTAACAGCAACTTACGCTAAAACCTAATTAACAATAGCAATAAACAAAATTCAGATTACCTAACTCCACCTGCCAGTGATGTCTTTAAAAGATATACTTAAAACTCTGAAAAAAATTGAAATTATAATATTATCCCTTTCAGGTCAAGATAATATTACCAACAATAATACAACCAGCCGAGCAACAACAAGCAAAAATAAAAATTTTAGCGATATTTAACGTCAACAATTACAAAGAAATAATAGCGAACATCAAAAAATAACCAAAGAACAATAATTTACATCTTACGGCAGTAAGTACTTAAAACTAAAAGTTACAAATTGACATTATCCCTACTCTAATAAGCCATAACGTGTGCTATTTCTCTGACAAGGAAACATTTCTTTTTGCTAAACACTTTTCAACTGTATTTATTCCATTAATATCAGTTAATAACCGATCCATTATACGTATAATTAATGGCTATACTAACACAATTTTTAATACCTGACGATTCTGACCAGCCTACATATCCAAAAGAAATTAAATTCTACATCCAAGAATTGCCAAACAGAAAAGCACGACGCTACGATCTCGTCCTTAATGTAGCTTTGAATTATCTTACAAAAAAGGGCCACACTATGCAACGCGTTTATGGGGATTGGATATTTTCCAAATAAATGGAAATGTGCCCACGTAATCAGGTCTTGCAAACCAGAGATCGATTGCATCGTTGAATGAACTTAAAATAATCAATTCAATTTGTCTAATGTGGATTTAGAAGGGACGTCCAAAAATTACAAAGAATTACTGAACTATTGAAATAAAGGCATAAAAACAAACAATTTTCCGTGGCGGTCTTTTAGGTGTAATCCGGGTATTTGATAAGGTCTGGAATGAAGGACTTTAATTTAAAAATTTTTAAAATACACATTCTACCTTATTTGGTCGCTGATATATCGTCCGAGTACGGTGCGAGCTTTCTAGTTGAGCAGTCGCATGAGCGAACAGTGACCTCAGTGATAACACGACCCCGAGCATTCTATCAGCCATTTTATATAATTCTTATAAGTTACATATAAGCAAGCTTATATTTACTGCCCCTCGTGGGGACAAAACAATGTTATCAAGTAAGAGGGACGCTGATCATCTATTACCTGGTATAAACACAATTATTTATGAAAACCAACATCTTTACTAGAACAAAATAAATACTGTCTACCGACATACCTTGACCCGTCCGCAGACAACTCAACAACAGTATTACAGCATCTCTAGAGTGGTTTATGCGGTTGAGCGCAGACTGCAATGCAAATGGATCCCGGTTTCATTTCCGGAGCTTTATGATGCCAGGTGGGTGGCCTGGTCAGTTACTAAAAATAATCGAATACCTGCGCTCGTTCGAGCAAGGGATAATAATAGCGGTCGTCTAAGGAGCGGTGCTTGTCACATCGCCTCGCATCAGAGATGGTGCGCAACGACCAGGCTGTAAAGTCTGACATATGAGAGCCTTAACCTCTCAGTTCCCAGGCCGAGCTCCCACGCGGGGCATTAGAGCCTTACTATTAATCAGTATTACAAGATTACTTGATAAAGAAAAAAACCCTATTCTCGCCTGTGCTGTACGTCTAACAGCCAATGAGAAAGCGAACGAAATATTTAAAGTTGATAATTTCTGCCACTATAGTCAAGGGTGAACCACGCAAAATAACAAGAGATATGCCTTAGTGCTATAGGTCCCAACGCTACGGTCACACTAATAGCTGTTGTAGTCTGCAGCCAAGATGTGTGAAGTGCCTAGGCAGTCATATGTATAGCAATTGCGATAAAGATAAAAATACTCCTCCTATCTGCATCAACTGTAGAGATGACCATCTAGCCAACTTCAGAGGCTGCAAACATTTCCAATCATTAAAATTTTTTAAAAACAACCAGTGGTGTGGCGGCCTTTTCGCCCTTGAACCGCTTTATATCGCGGTGGCATGCGGACCTTTTGATATCAGCTACGTTTTGCCGTCGCACACGAACGGCATGGGCTTTTGCTCAGCCGAGGCTTTCACGCCCCGCAGCGCGGCCAGTACGGTCGTGTCTTCACCCGCAAGAAACATTTCGCATCCCCGCAAGCATTCACGCCCCGTAGCGCGGCCAGTTCGGTCGTGTCTTAGTCCGCATAAATTCGCATTCACGCCCCGCAGCGCGGCCAATACGGTCGTGTCTTAACCCGCATACATTCACGCATATTCAACACCCCGCAAATATTCACGCATCGCAGCTCGGCCAATTTGGTCGTGTCTCAACATCCCGCAGATACCAGATCCGCAACGCAGAGGTGGCCACCTTGGAATCGCCGACGAAGCCGAAGCCGAAGCCGATTTAGGTGAGCGATTTGGCAATTCATTGGTTGATATCGGTAGCCGCCCCCATCCGCTAACGCGACGGCCGTTTAAGGGACGATTTGGCCTTATCGGCTGACCTTCCACTACGGGCCGTACTACGTTTCCACACCGCACCACCGCACCACGAGAGCGGCTATTTACACGCCTGCCTCTCCAACCAGCGTATTCGCAATAACCCACCGAAAAAAATTAACCAAGCATTTCCAGTAGTTAACTTTAGCAGCTTCCCCCATCTTATTAAAAATTCCAATAGTCCACTCCACCTTATTAATCCTGGAAGTCAACAGTAGACACTGAACAGCAAATACTGAACCAATAGTTTAAACAATCCTAAGTTTAATTCTTAATTTAATACAACCCTACATAGCACAAATCAAACATTTTTATTAAATAAATATAAACAAAACCCTTATTTATTTAAATATCCTAAACTGAAATGCTAATGGCATTAAGTCCCAACAAATCTTATTTACAGCTTTTCTTACAACATAGATGTAGCATGTACCATGAAAACACATTTATCCTCAAACTTTAAGGCATCAGGTTACCACTGCGACCGAGTTGACAGAGTAGCAAGTTTCCCTGCCGGAGGAGTAGCTTTTTTTTTTAAATAGAAAATTATACAACATGAAGTGCTAAAAATTAATGTAACTAATCTAGAGACTATCGTAGTCAAAATTAAAACTCACGATGGCACCTATGTCAAAATTATTAGTGTCTATTTGACAACCTACCAAAATATTGTTGGATACTGATCTATCTATATGCCGTTTATTTTAGCATAAAAGAAAATGAGCAGACGATAAAATTTTACAATCGTAAAACGGGTTGGAAATACTTTAAAGAATCAACTAATAACAAAATAAACCTAAGAGTCTCGCTCAAAACAACAGAACTGGAAATTGAAGTACAAGAATTCACCACTCTAGTACAAAAATCTGCCCGGGAGGCAACATCAGTGCTAGAAAAATTTAAAAAAAGACAGTGAAATGTACAATAAACCTTCGTGAACAAATATTAGAACAAATTATAGCAAGTAATAAGACATCCACGAGATAAAACAAATTTTAACAGCGAGAAGCAACAAAAAAATTAAAACAGCCAAGAGAACATATACCACCCATACGAATATCAAACCTGGCTGGGTAGAACGAACAAAGATAATGTTGACATCTTTACTGATTACTTGAAAAATGTGTTTAAGCCACTCCCAATTATCGACAAAAACAAAGATGAAGACATCCAAAGTTTCATAGAAGAGCTAGAACAATCTAGCGAATAAATAAGTAAAAGTTGTAATCCTGAATGATCTAAGTCCAAAACAGCCCCCGGATTTGACTTGATCACGGCCAAGGTATTGAAGGAACTACCTCGGATTAATTATGCTAATATGGCTAAATAAACGCTGCCTTCAGGTTAAAACATTTTTCAGCTCAGTGGAAGACCGCAGAAATAATATTAATTAAAAAACTGGACAAACCGCCACATGAGCTTTTATCTTATCGGACGATTAGTTTGTTGTCTATCTTATCTAAAATTGCCAAAAAAAACTGTTATCCCAAAAGTTAAATAAAATAGTCGCAAAGAGAAACTTAATATCTGACCACCAATATGGGTTTCGGCGACATTATTCTACAATCGAACAGGTGCCTCATTTAGTTGACACCATCAAAAAATCATTTGAAGATAAAAATTACTATGCAGCAGTATTCCTAACATCATAGAACAAGTACTCAATTTAAAATAGCTAGAAAATCTTTGTAATGGAAATGGAGATAACAGAAAAGAAATCCAGTCGCGCATTGAACAAAATCAAAGAACATTTACAAGCATGAAAAAGTTTTTCACCATCTCCGACCTCAGCCTCAATCTACGGTTACGAATTATACGATGCTACGTATCCCCAATCCTTCTGTATGGATGTAAATGCTGGACTTTAAATCCCATCCCATAAAGAAAAATAGCAGTCTTCGAAATGTACATCTATCGACGCATTCTACGTATATCTTAGACAAAAAGAATAACACATGCCGAAGTACTCCGACGAATGTATACCGATAAAGAGCTTCTGTTAACTTTGAAGGAAAGAAAAATACATTATTTTGGGCATGTCATACGGGGCAATAAATATGAAATACTTTGCTTAATTAAAAAGGTCAATAGGGAGACCTAAAAACTCTTGGTTAAAAGGTATTCATCGCTGACTCGACTGCAAATCCATTGACATATTCAGAGCAGCAATTTTCAAAACAAAATTAGCCATATGGATCGCCAACCTTTGCAAGACGGTGCAATAAGAAGAATAAGTGTTAGCCAAGCTTTCGACAAAGTATGGCAAATGTGACTTCCTTATAAACTCAGAAAGAAACTTCCAGAAAACATCTAGATCATCCATAAATCATATCTAAGTAAGATGTACTTCTGAGTGAGATATGAAAACGAGATAACAGTTCTATACCCAATAACGTCGGGCGTGCCACAAGGTAATATACTAGGTCCGTTATTGTACCTATTATTCACTGCTGACCTCCAAACCAGTGATAGTGTATTTACAACCACATTCGCTGACGACACTGCTATTTTAGCAGTTTACAAAAATCCAGTTGAGGTAAGCAATCTACTGCAATACAATATCAATGAAATACGAAATCGAGGATTAAAGAAAACGAGATCAAGTCAAAACTGGGTACTATATTTTGAAATCATTATTGGTTTCAGGAGACAGTCTTAACTTTCAGTTAAAAACAACTTGCTTGCGTACAACGTCATCTTCAGGCCACCATGGACTTACGGTTGCAGCTCCAAATCAACTATTGCTATCATCGAAATGTACCAGTCTAAAGTGCCGCGCGCTATTACGGATACCCCTGGTTTATTACCAATAAAAACATCTAAAATTATTTCCAAGTACCCACAGTGAGTGAAACGATCGCACAGTGTAGTGTAAATTATATTTATCGATTGTAAAATCATCCGAATGTACTGGTAATAAACCTACTTGATAACAGCTCGCAGATAAAGAGACTAAAGCGCAAAATGCTATTGGACTTGGTGATAGATGAACATCAACTTGCAATTTAGTTATTTTAGTTATAAATTTGTAATAATTATCATATAGAGACTATTGTTTATTGGAACATATTTCTAACCTTGTCAACGTCGTTATATTGCACAAATGCTTAATAGATTGCATTGTAAACTCTAAACAAAAAAATATATATTACAAGAATATGATCTATACTTGTGTAGATATTTGTATACACATGTTGGAGAGGCAGGCGTGTAAATAGCCGTGCCCTCATGATGCGGAGTGGGGAACTAAGGACGGCCCGTTTTGAAAAGTAAAACGCTGAGGTACAAATCGTCCCTTAAACAGCCGGCGTGAAAGCGGATGAGTAAATGCCAAATCGTTCACCTGTAATCGGCTTCGGCTGCGGCGGCGTTGGTTTCACGGTGGTCACCTTGCGATGTCTTCGTGCCTGGAACACGACCGCACTGGCCGGGATGCGATGCGAAAGTCTTGCGGGGTGGTTAAATGTGGGTAAAATAAACACGACCGCACTGGCCGGTTTGCGGTTCGAGTATATGCCGGGCTTCACGCGTGGCTTAGCGGCGGATCATCCGCGGGAAATCTTAATTAGACAGCACTTTGCGTCTCAAAGGGTGCCGCCGACGGCGTACGCAGACTCGTCGGCTGAGCAAAAGCCCATATGCCGTCTTGTGTGCGATAGGAAAACGTGGCGGCAGATATCAAAGCCACCAGCACACCGCCATGATACACAGGCGGTTCAAGGGCGAAAAGGCCGCCACACCACATTTCTTTGTTCTCAAGGGCTTGTTTGTGTACAAGTTAAATATGTTATTAGTAAATACCTGAAATTTGGTTTTTTCCTTAAGGTACCTAATCCATCCGCTCCTCAAAGAGAGATATGAATAATTGAAATAAACTTGTTTTTATATTTTATATAGGCCATTAATTAATTAAGTCATGTGAAAGAGTTACCGATTTTATTTTACACATAATAATCTGTTATTTGAATTAAAATTTATATTTAAATCTTAGATTATTTTAAAGCAAACATTTTCTCGTAGCAACTTAAGTATATACTTTATAGCCAAACTGGATATAGAAAGGCAGATGACAGCATTGTGAGTCTGAATAACATCGGACATCGTTGCAAAAAGTTTTCTTAGGAGAGGTAAATGTTTGAAAATGGTAAACCAAAGTTACAATAATGCTATAATGTTATACGAATTTCTGAAATGAACATGTGTCAAAACTTCAACCAAAAACTTCCCAAATATTTGTACCATGTTTTTGGTGCAACTGAAAAAGTAAGTATAAGATTGATACTAAATGATTGGCTTGTTTGAGACAACTTTCTGAGATTGCGGATGATCGCAAACTAGGCGATGTTAAAGTCATCGTCCAGCATTTTGCTAGCAAAATTTTTGTTTTTTTACGGCCAAATAAAATGTATAATTTTTTTCCGAGCAGATTGGCAGCAAGTAAGTTACTCTCGGCACTGACTATCACTGGCATTTCCTTTACCAAAAAGTTGATTAAGATTACAAAATGACAGAACAGCTTACTATCTTTTTTTAAAGTGATAAAGTATAATATGAAGAACATAAATACAGATTTTGAGTCTTATTATTGTTAAACTAAATATTATGACAGTAAACTAATATTTTAGAAGACAATACAAAATTGCCAAAAAAAAAGCGCCGGGAATTATAAATTGACTTCATTATTTGGCACATTTAAAAATGGTGATTTTAACCTAAACAACTGACATTACCTTAAAAAACATTTTGACGTCGATGATAATCGACACTCACAAGCTGGAACGCAATTTGAACTCGTAAGAGTATCTGAGCTCTGGTATCATTTACCGATAATCAGTCGTCATACTAAATACTCCTTCCAAACAAGAATATAATGATAGTTGTAACTATTTAGAAAACTTTAATATAACAAGTTTTTTTAAACTTTTGTCTCTTAACCGATGGGTTTGATAAGTACAAAGTACCATGTTATTTTCTAGCTCATTTAGTATTAAAATATACAGTAGCCTTTCCTGCCCTAGTGTCGTCATCAAAATGGCAAGAGACATGGTCATTTGTTTAAAGCAATGCGCTGTTATTGACTAGCTAACGGCAGCGGGTTGTATATCAATTGACCTTCGTCAATAAATGATTGCTGTCTGCTGCATCGTTTTCATAGATAGTATTGTTACGAGATGAAAGGTAGTTGTGTCACTGGTGGCAGCACAAAACGCCTGATTTTTTAACAGAATGAAAAATCGTGTTCATCGTTGGCGTATGTGAGTAGAGAGGGATGGTAATTTAGTAGAAAAGTAATGAAACACATTGAGGAAGGATTTTCTAAGGTTTTGGGAAATCATTTTTTGGATGACTTATCTATTAGTAAAGTTGTTGCAAAAGAGAAGAAACTTTTACAATTACCGTTTTTTTTTTGGAAAAAATGCATAATTTTCAATATAATGGGAAATTCTATTTATTCAAAATATTGACGATTTAATTCTGCACATCTTGCCCATCTTTTAGGCAATTTATGAATCCCATTCCAAAAAAATTGTTTTTCCTTTGAGCGAAACCATTCATCGATCCATTTTTTAACTTCTTCGAAATTGGCGAAGTGCTGCTCTGCTAATGCGAGCCTATTGATGCGAAAAGGTGATAGTCGGACGGGGTAAGGTTTGGAGAGTACGGCGGATGCAATAATATTTCCCACCCAAGCGCTTTCAATGCTTGCTTGACCGGTTTTGCTGTATGAGGCGGCGCGTTATCGCGCTGTAACATCACTTTACCGTGTCTTCGGGCCCATTCTGATCGCTAATAGTTTCTTGGGCCACATTTAACGCTTCTGCCAATTGTTTTTGAGTTTGTGTTGGGTCTTCATCCAATAACTCCTGCAGTTTCGCATCTTCAAACTTTTTCCGTCTGCCAGAACGTTCTTTGCCTTGCACATCGAAAACACAACTTTTGAATTGTCGAAACCACGCCTCACATGTTATTATGGTTGGAACATGCTCGCCGTATGTTTCAACTAGCAAATGATGACTTTCAGCGGTTTTTTCTTTTGATTAAATAAAAAAAGTAATGCATGCCGCAAACGCACGTTTTCAGGCACATAACTTGACATTTTTGAAGATGTATAAATATATGACGGTGGTGCTTTCACAAAATATAACCTACGACGTTGAAGC
Organism: Sinelater perroti; assembly: GCA_036346155.1. Taxonomy (NCBI): domain Eukaryota; kingdom Metazoa; phylum Arthropoda; class Insecta; order Coleoptera; family Elateridae; genus Sinelater; species Sinelater perroti. The sequence goes on from JARFIY010000189.1 coordinate 105,307, forward strand.
TTGATTTCTGTAGAATAAAATGAACGCGTGTCAAATCATAATATTATATATTTTGCTAAGTTAATCAAAAAAAGGCAAATCAAAATAAAAAATCAGGCCCTAACAAAATTAATTACAGTGACTTTGATATTAAATTTAAAAAAATCATATTTTGTATCTTTAAAGTAAAGAGTCTAAGCTAACTGAAAACTAGCCAATGTTTGGTTATTATTGTACAGGGTGTTCCCTACAGGATAACTTATATGGTAATTTACAAATGTCAATTACTGCAGTTTTCAAATAAAACATGCTATATTTTGTTATTTTTATGACGATTTTTAATTCCCTTTCATTTTTTTCCCAACAATACCATGTGTAAAATTACTATTTCACTGAAAAAATTAACATTTTATGGATAAATATGTAATTTTTTAGTTTTCGCCAGTTAGTCTTGAAAATTTTTTTTTGAATTTATATCATTTTTAATTTATTATTAAGTTTAATTACACAATAATTGTCTTTCTTAAACCCTACCTATTTGTTTACAGTTGATTCAAAATTTAGTGGTCTCGCAAAATGTTAGATGTGTCAGAGAAGAATACTGAAGTAACAGTTTTTATCGTATTGCACTCCACAATAAGTTTAATAGGTTTAGATCTGTACTTAGAAAACATTAATCGTATCTCTTAAAATAATTTAAATCCTTATTTTTAAATTCAAAACAAACGATCTTTATTTAAGATGCTCTTAATAAAACTTACTTTACCAAGCAAACAAATGTTGCATAATTTACTGTGTGGCTAAATGTCTCACATATATTAGTACACTAAAATGCAGCTTACGTAATGGCAAACAAAGATAAAATATTGTAAAAATACTTTTAATGGCTATGTCTGAATAGTCATGTAGTTAATATATGTCTTTCAGGTGAGCACTTTATTGTAAAGAAATATAAACATTTGAAGGTTGAGCTTCATTGACGTTTGTAACAAGTAAACATTACTTTTCGAGTCATTTGTGTAAATCAATGTTTTAGTAGTAAATATGAATTGATTTGTATCAAAATAAAACGATTGAGAACACAAAAGAAAAGTTCATTAATGAGTAAGAAAACAAAACGATTACGAACCCTAAAAAGAGATTTGAAATAATTTAATATCTTATATATGGACGTCTTGTTCCCTCCTTCCGTCTATGATCTTTATTGTTGTATTTCGTTGTTTCGCCTATTATCTTTTTATCGGACAGTGCAACCAGCCCATCTCTATTTCTACAATATCTATTACTTTGGTTAACTTTATATTCAACATCTGCCTTTCCGTAACTATTTGTGGTTTAGGTAACTTGTATACGATATTTCTTGTCAAGCTTCATATTTCTGCTCCATATGTAGGTACTGCAGAGGCGCGTTAGTTATAGACATTTTTCTTATATGTAAAGGTACTTTTATATTTTGTTTAGCAAATGATGACTATGCCAATCGTATCCATCTTTCAATTTTTGCTGTTTGGTTTTATCCAGGATAGAAAGGTGAATCAAAGAAATGACCTTTTATGTGTCTACCATCATGCATACAAAGTTTTCTGTCTCTGTAGTGGCGTTGAAACTTCTGGGCATCGAACGGGATGTCATGGATCGCTACTTCTTTGAAAAAGGCTTAAATGTGAACACTTACGGCTGTAAATCCCTAAATACAGGTGGCAGACACACACGCACGCACGCATATATATATTCAATTTTTTATTATCGTGGGAGACATCACAAATTTGATCACTTTTGCAGAACAAACAAGCGTGCCTTAAAATGGCGCTCCTACTGTTTCCACATATCATAAAACATTTCTCACTAGAAGGATACCAAATTGTACAACGTTTGAAGCCCTTGCAAAACATCGTAGGAAAACGGGCACGCTAACACCTTAACGACTAAACGCTAGTCGACAAAGACCTCGACAAAGCGCTAACGTTGACGAAAGGTACTCCATACAGTTCAGTTATCTTCTGGTACTACCCCCAAAAGATTGTCACTGAGTTTCGATGGTTCATGTACAAGCGTATAACGAACATTGCGGGAGTTAAAATTGTATTCATTTCATGTTACGGGTGTGCAAGATATGCCACCAGAAGATTATACCCAGCGCAGATATTTCTGTCAGTGGTTGATTCGGCAATACAAACGATATCCTAACTTTCTTAGCTGCTTGCTGATTACCGATAAATCTTGCTTTACCAAAATTGGGTTTACCTATTTTCGAAGCACCTATACTTGAATCGAAGAAATCTCTCATACGCATTACCAACTATTTTTTAATTAAATGTCTGGTGTGATCTTTTTGTTGATAATCTCATAGGTCCCTTCTTTTTACCAATAAGACTTTCGGAAATATTTTACCTGCATTGTTTTGCGAAATAATCTGTATAAGCTTGTAAAAGATATTTCGTTTGTCAATGGCAGTGATTTATATATGACGGTGACTCTCCTCACTTTTTTCATGTCACTGATTACACTGGTTTGCAAAAAAATTTTTCTTTCTTTTATTATGCATAATTATTATAGATCTCATGCTCCAGAATCGAAATATAGTTATAAAAAATATCTATCACGTATACTCGTTTGTAATGGATTTTCTTTACATAAAACGCTGTTTATGCTTAAAAATTATAATCGTACACTTAATGATTGAGACAATTTTACCAATAAAAGTTATAATTTGCTCCAAAATATTAAGATCATTACAACAATTTACTATTTGTATGATAAAATAGCATTTTACTTTGTAGTTTTCTTCCTTTTCGTGTTTTACATTGGAGTTTCGCGACGAATCGACCAACAAAAATCTGCAAGCATTGCTTCTGAGAATTTCTCGCTATATCGTCTTTATATGTGCAGTGTATCTTAGTAAAACCTTTCACCATATTCATCTGATACTGCACCAAGATTTTTGGGAAAGAAATCTAAGTGCGAATCTAAAAAATGAATCTTATGGGACATGTGCATTTCAGAGCTTTATAAGAAGAAAGTTCTTGAATGATTTTTTGGTAGTTTTCAGCTTTTTTGTTTCTAAGAAAACTCTACAAAAACAATCCATGCTCTTTTTTCTGCTTTATTCAACTTTATTCCAAAATTGGCATTCTTCATAAGTTCTTCTTTCACTTTTGTGTCGCTGATTCGGGGGAATTTTGTTTTAAGATATTGAAAGCCTTCACCATCTTTGTTAATTGCTTTTACAAAGTTTTTCATAAGACCTTTATATGGAGGGGTGGTAGCAAAATTTTTCCACTTTGCACCAAAGGTTCTTTATTTACATTTTTGACTCGACGGGTCAAACTTATTCTTCGTGGCCAGTTTTTTACTACGTAGTGTTTATCTCTTGCGCTACTGCTCCATTCGCATAAAAAAACAACAAAATTTGATATATCCTCCTTGCAGTCCGGTTAACATTGCCACAAACTTTAGATCACCGCAGATGTTCTACGAGTACTGTAAATATTTAAATTTTTCCAGTAACGAATTTATATTTCCATAGTTTTCTTTCATGTGCGAGGGAGACAGAAAGGTATTTATTGCCGTTGTGGAGCAAAACAGCTTTCAAACTAATTTTAGAAGAATCAATAAAAAGTCTTCATTCCTTAGATCTTTCAAGCAAACTCAGTTCTTGTAGAAGTCCTTCAGCATTATTCCAAAACACCAAATTGCCATCTTTAGTAAAGTACAGTTTTCTTGTCTTTTAGGAAAATATGACTCTCGTACTTTTATATAACAAATTCCATTGTTTTAATCTCGATCTGAGAAGTTGAGCCTTTGATTTTGAAAGTCCTAAATCTCGAACAAGACCATTCAAATCAGATTGCTTAAGAAAATGTGGTTTTGTTGATGGACTTGTCCATAAAAATGAAGTAGTTACTCAATTGAGTCTGTTGCGAATGAGCGCCTTTATCATCCACCATTTCATCGTTGATGTTAGGATGCACTGGAGGTAAAGCATCATTGCTTCTAGGAACTGATGTTCATACAGACGCAGTGTTCGGAAATTCTATTTTATTCTTATTTATTTTTCGAAAATACCTGTGTTATAGTCATACAAAAGTAACAGTCGTTTGCATTGTTTTGTGGTTTACTCCAAATCATGGGCGTTGCAAATGACATGGACTTGATTTCATTCGAGCTAACCCCTTAAAGTTCTTGAGCAACTGTTGCAACATATTTTCGGGAGCCAATTTTTGTTTCTTTTACTGACAAGAAGCCTAAAGTAAAGTTGGTAAGCCGTCTTTACCAGAGTAGTTATTGCAGTCTGTTAAGATTTTGTAGTAAATTCACCACAAATGTAGCAAAACAGATCTGCAGAATTTTTGCAATTCCTTGGCATTTTGTACTCAAAACAAAATAAAATTTGTTATAAAATCATATCAATGTTCTTAACGCGTGAGTTTTTTTTGCTCTGTATGTTAGTTGAGAATAAATATACATTTGATATACATGTACAAGTTTTGTGCAAAACATACCAAAATATCCGGTTTAGAGTTGAAACAACCACTATACAACTTTTTAACATACTGAGCGCCAGAAAGTTACAGCAAAAACTGCGCAGGGGCATGTGTTAGTCGAAATCTTTCTTTCATATTCAAACTCAAAGACAAAATTCTACGACACATAAACCCTCAAAAAGCCCCAGGGTTTGACTTGATTAATGGCAAAGTGTTACAAAACTTAACAATCAAAGGGTACGGAGCAATACAACAGCTTTTTAACGCAATATTGAGACTTGGCTACTTCCGTTGAACATGGAAGCAGCACAAATTATAATGTTATAAAAACCGGGTAAGAATCCACACAAAATATCGTCCGACAAGTTTATTGCCAGTACTGTCAAAAGCACATAAAAAATTATTCTTAAAACGACTAAAACCCATATTAGAGTACAATAATCTTATTTCAAATCACCAGTTTGGTTTTAGAAGTCAACATCGTACTATAGAACAAGTACACAGAATAGTCAACACGATAAATAATGCATTCGAAGACAAAATGTATTGTTCGGCAGCCTTTCTTGACGTCAGCGAGGCGTTTGACAAGGTTTAACTTAAACAAAACTACCCTACAGCTTTGTGATCGTTTTCAAATCATATCTAGCAGACAGACAGTTCCTAGTGGAGTATCAGGATAAATACACTGAATTGTTTCCAATTCAACGGTAAGTGTTTGGAGTTGTCAATATGGCGAAGCCTTGGACACGACTAACGGAAGAAGGTTGATGTTTAGAGTAGAGCGAAAAGAGACAAAACGCTTTTGGGAACCTTAAGCGTGCCTTGAAAGAATGCATTTCTGAGTTACCCACAGCTAGAAGGAACGTTTGTTTCGGATACAGATGCGAGTAATGTAGGAATTGGGAGTTTGTTGAGTTATATGTAATATTTGCTGATTTTATTTCCAATATACGAGTGCGGTCAAGTTCTAAAGTAAGTACAAAAACGTGGTTAAATAATTTTTAATTTGTTATATAGATAGACGGCAGCAACATACAATGGTACCGCCAATGAAGTTAGTGTTGTTTTGTATGCTTCAATTTGCAACTTTAGTGTTCAAGAAGAACGTTTAATCATTTGTTTTCCCCTCTAGCGTGGTGAAACGCTCATCGAAGTTCATCGCCAATTACATGAATTAAGTGAAGGCGTTATGGATATTAAAAATGTGCATTTGTGGGTGCGAAACTTTAAAGAAGTTCGAGAGTTGTGCAACAATAAACCAAAGCAGCCTAGGCCACGAACCCGCCGGATCAAAACCATGATTGCGTGAATGGAGCAAGTTGTTATGGAAGACCGTAGATTAGGTGTGCGTTACATCGCCTCTAAACTTGTCATTCCTGCAAAGTTAATTTCGCACGATGACCTGAAAATGCGGAAAGTTTCTTCAAATGTGGACCTCACGAATGCTGCCCAACGAACACAAGGCTGCGCGGGTGGAAACGTCTCAGGGCATGTTGACACGTGATACCGCTATGAATTTCCGATTAAGAAGGACACTCTTTGTGGCTCCTCATTTTTCAATCAAGTTGCTGTTGCATTAGCGATTTTCCAATGGCCAAAACACATCCTTAAAAGAGTGTTGTCAGCCGCAATGGAATCATGGCGCCCACGTTGTGAAAAATCTGTGCGTCTAGATGGGGTCACGTTTATTTTATAACCGAGCTATACATGGAATGATAGATGGTAGCATCATTAATTTGCACAACGTCAAACGCCGTTGTAGTAAATTTCCTTTTGCTTTAAAGGATTTTTTACAAATGGTAAACAAATAATTACATTTCTACTATTGTATTTTACACGAATTTAGAAAATAAATGGTATCGGAACCCTAACAGAATATAATCGGAACGTTAATTTGAAATATGTTCCTTTTGTAACTGAAGAAGTGTTAGCTTGATATATTATTATATTATTAACTATTTTAAGACAAAAACCTTTTATCCTAAGGCGTAAGGTGATCAATTAAATTACTACTATAAATTTGCTTTTCTAAGGCGGCAGTCGATGTTAAAATTCTCGTCCAGCATTTGGTGTTCAAATTATTGTTTTCCTCTACGGCGAAATATGTCTGACCTTTAACTAACTTGTCTTCTAGATTTGAAAAAAATAAGCCACACCTGACATTAATTATAACTGGTATCTTTGCCGAAAGTTTAATAATAATACAAAATGACTGAGCAGATTTCTACTCTTTTTCAAAATAATAAAGTACAACATGAGAAATATTAATGTGGTTTTAGAGGCGCAATTTTGGTTAACTAAAAATTAAAAAATTATATTATTGCATGTCAGCATAATACGGACTTCAAAAGACAACAAAATGGTGCAAATAACGTCGGGTAGTTATAAATCGACATAATAATGTGGCGCATTTAAAAATGGTTAATTTTAAATTGGGAAATTGACACGACTTTGGAAGCTCCTCAAATAATAATAATGTTGACGTACTTGTCAAAAAATAACACTCAAACTTTAACCTACCAATTTATGGATACCTAAGAGCTTGGATGCGGTTTTAATTTATATGGTTCAGTATCCGAATTCTCAGGTCATTTGCTGACGACTAGTCATACGATTTTTGTAACAACTATAGAGTAGTATCGGATAAAAAATCTCATATAACAATTATTCATAAAATACGAGGATATTCTAAAATGTTTGTTTCCCATATGATAGAACTCTGTTACTGAGTCTCTAAGAGCAGTCCGTTATACATTCATTAACAATTTTCGCCAAATGGGTGCTGCCTACAACAACGTCTATGTACATGGTAGTGCTAGAAGCATTGCGTCATCTGTATCAACACTAGACACCTGATCTTTTTTGACGAAATGAAACCACTTGTTTACGCTGGCATGTGTCCGTGGCGAGGGCAGAAAAATAATAAAACCCACTGCTAGAACCTTCTACGATTTTTGAAGGTATATAGTTTTTTGTATATCGAATCCATTAATAAATTTATTGAAAAAGAGAGACTTTTCAAAAACACGCTCACAGCTTAAACGCAAAAGATAGCCAAGATAACTAAGTAATAATGCGTCACAAAGTATGTTACCAGGATATTCAATACAAACACCAGTTTTATTAATTTAGTCAATGTCTAGCTTCCTAAATGATCCATCAATTCCAGACAAATCTGATCCATGTTTGGGAGTACCAATGCGTTTCACTTCATCAGAGCAATATTTTATATCTTCAACGTACCATTCTCTATAGCCCTCAACTTGTTCTTTAATAGAATCTGTCATATCACTTTCATTGCCGCATTCGCCGCCCTTTTCAAATGGCAGTTCACTTTTAGGGATGCGCTCGTAGAGTTTATCATAATTATTTTCGGTGAAAACCTAAAACTAAAAACAGAAATTGTAAGTACGGTGTCACAAACGTCGGAAAATTTAGATCTACCCTCTCTTTCAACTGGTCGTTTGTGAGCATTTTAAATATTTGAACAAGATGATCAAAAAACGGTGGAACATTTACGCAAATTAGGTTTTTAATTCTTATTGGCAGTGTTTCGATATCAATCAATATGCATTTTTTAAGATATGATGGAGTAAATTGGAGTAAGTAGTTCATGTTTACTTCTTTGAAATCAATTATCAAAGACACTCCTGACACGACGAAGTTGTCGTCTTCCAACAATAACATTTCGATACCCATTATACTCAATTTTAATAGGTCATCTAAAGTAACAGTATCATAATTTAAAGCACCGGCATTAACAATAGCCGTTCTGGGTCCTAAAAAGTTTTCATCATTCGTAACCAAATATATGGCCCTAGAACATTTCTTTTTAAATGAATGTTAATGCTTTCCTTATTACTGTACCTATTGTTTAATATTTCTTGAAACTGTGGCAAAGAAGGATCTTGATTTGTAAAATATTGCGGTAATAATGTTTTTAAGGTATAGAAGTTATCCAATTTTTGCTTTGCTTTCTGTAAGCTAAATTTACACCCACGTAAGAAAGCAACTAACCACTGGTCTTCTGAAAATAGAAAACAAAAATCAGTTTGGGCACAATGCAGCAAGAATAAATAGAAAAATATTTGATTTACCGTCTCTAACATTCAAGTGAGATTGCTTTGCAAGCCATTCTCGCAAATGTTGCAAGCCTTCTTTAATACGTTCTGGAGTTTCATTTAATTCATTCTTTGCTATTTGAGCCAGCTCTTCTGAAAGTGGTCGAATTGCCATTTTCTAAAAAAATTTAAATTGTAGAGTAAACAAAGGAAGCAAATTTTAGTATTTAAATTAGTCTTTGACTGAAGGAAAAATTATCAAACTGGTCTTACACTGCCACAAATGAGGATCAATACAGTTGTAGAGTAGAATATGAATTGCAAAATAAACACGATGGGTCAATTTGAACCAACAAAAAAGTGATACTTCAAATACATCTTGACTACTTATAAAAGAAAAAAATACTAATGGCCAGACTTTTAGGATAATTTTAAAATTTTGAAATCGCTAATTTTAAGTGTTATCACTTGTCTGTGTTAATAAAATGGTTATTAACAATAATTATAATTAAAAGAAATTTAGTAACATTAAATCAAGAAGAATTATATTATATTAAGTTTTTCTGAACTTTTCTGGATTAAAATATAAAATTAGCCTGTACATTTTGAATAAATTTTGTTATAATAAGAATTTAAGCGGACAGAAAGTTGACAGAATTGTAAGCTATTAGTATTCTAATAATCATACCTCTTTTATCCAAAATATCTGTTTAATTTTGATGTACTCATTTGTATCTTGGATTATTGTTCGACTAAAATATGTTTTTTGTTATGCAGGAGCGGCTATTCCAAACTAAAATGAAATTCGTTGATTCACAATATATGCGCAAATTACCTTTTAACGCTTCAATGTGTATTCGATTGTGTAATATTGTAAAGTTTATACTAGTGCTAAAATTTAAATACGGTATAATAAATAATATATAATAAAAATTGCAGGAAATATAGATTTTTTAATCAATTTTGTATTTGAGGCTAATTATAATTTCCATTTGCTATTTTACTTCTATTGGCTATTTTGTAAGCATTTTGTTCTTTTGCTATATTGAAAACATCTGGTTATTAAATTTCTCAGAAATCTTCTGTATTTTGTATTTGTTTAAGTACAATCATCTATAAGCCTTTGATGTAATTTTATAAGTAAATTTTAATTTGAATAGACGGTTTCAATTAAAAAAATTTAGGTAAACTTAAAGGCAAATACCACCGGAAAAATCCCTGAACCGTGGTTAAGATGAACATTTGTGACAATCCCCAAAAAACCAAATGCTAAATATTGCGAAGATTACCGCACCATCAGCCTTATGAGTCACCTCCTAAAATTATTTCTAAAAATTATACACCGCAGAATTTTTCCAACGTGTGAAGCACAAATAAGTAGAGAACAGTTCGGATTCCGCAATGCCTTGGGAACTCGCGAAGCTATTTTTAGCCTACAAGTTCTATTTCAAAGAGCCAGAGATGTAAATCATGACATATATGCTTGCTTCATCGATTATCAAAAAGCCTTCGATAAAGTCCAACATAATAAACTAATAGACATACTTCAAGAAATAGGCCTTGATAATCGAGACATAAGAATAATAAGCAACCTTTATTGGAATCAAAAAGCAGCAGTGCAAACTGGCAATATGATATCAGAAGACATCAAGATAAAACGCGGTCTCAGGCAAGGATGCGTACTTTCTCCTCTTCTGTTCAACGTGTATTCGGAACACATCTTTCAGCAAGCTCTGGGCAGCATAGATGATGGAATCAGAGTCAACGGAGAAATATTAAATAATTTTAGATATGCGGATGACACGATAGTGTTTACAAACGACATCGCCAGTCTCCAACGAATTATGAACAGAATTACAGAAGTTAGCAAGCGGTTCGGACTGACCCTAAACACCAAAAAGACCAAATATATGATAATTACAAAAAATCACATTGTTGACACCGGATTAACGATTGACAACAACAGGATCGAACGTGTGCGAAAATATACTTACCTTGGAACAACAATCGATGAAAACTGGGACCACTCACTGGAAATAAAGTGTAGAATTGAAAAGGCGAGAGCAGCGTTCGCAAAAATGGCCAAACTATTCAAGTGCCATGAATTATCTTTACCCATTAAATTAAGACTACTGAGATATGTCTTCAGCGTATTGCTGTATGGAGCAGAGGCGTGGACACTGACAGAGGCATCAAGACGAAAAATAGAGGCCTTCGAGATGTGGTTGTACCGCAGAATCCTCCGTATATCTTGGACAGAGCATGTAACCAACCACACCGTGCTGAGGAAAATGGGGAAACAAGAAACAGAACTCCTCACAACAATAAAAGTTCGTAAGCTGGAGTATCTAGGGCACATCATGCGCAACAATCAGAGATATGGGCTCCTACAATTGGTGCTCCAGGGTAAGATCGAAGGAAAAAGAAGCATCGGCAGAAGACGCATATCGTGGCTGAAAAACCTGCAAGTATGGTTCAATACAACAACAACTGGACTGTATCGTGCCGCTGTTGATAAAGTCCGTATTGTCATCATGGTTTCCAACATCCGAAACGGATCGGAATTTTAAGAAGAAGAAGAAGAAAGGCAAATTTTATGGATATGTTTTATAGAAGTTTACTAAATAATAACTGCTGTTTCTGAAAATATCGGATTTAAAAAATAAACCAGTAAATCCTAGATTTAGCCAAAAATGTAAGCTTTTTCTATTTTCTTCTTTAGGGAGTCAAAAAGCAAGGATGGTTAAAGTAGCAAATTTTTAGAAACTGGAATACTCTGTTAAAGAATATCAATTTGATTTTTAAAGCAGTTACTTTTTTACAGTTTATTAAGACACACAGTTCCTGATCCTATTAGGGCTGAGTTATCAGCTAAAAACAATGCACGCTAAAACGACAATGATAAATTTAAGTAAAAACAGTAATAAGCAAAATATAGATTACCTAACTCCACCTGCCAGCGATGTCGTTAAAAGATATACTTAAAACTCTAAAAAAATTGAAATTATAATATTATCCCTTTTCAGGTCAAGATAATATTACCGACAATACAACCAGCCAAGAAACAACAAACAAAAATAAAAATTTTAACGATATTTATCCATAACGTCAACAATTATAAAAAATAATACCGAACATTAACAAATCACCGAAGAACAAGAATTTACATCTTACGGCAGTAAGTACTTAAAAGTAAGTGTTACAAATCATAATTATTGTCGGAAATTTGTTAAATTTTATATGAGTAATTTTATTTATTTCAAGATTCTTATAAAAACACTTACTAGTTGTTATCGAAAACGCGCAATTTTTTTTAAACGATGCAGAAATTAAAGAAGAATTGCTTTCTAAAATTTGTCAATTATAGGCTTTACGTGATTATTAAATAAAGAAAAAACCAATTACTATATAATAACACTAACTCGAAGTGAATCAGCTAATAAAATAAATAATATTAAAACTCTGTTATTCAATTGTACCCATTTAATCAAAAAAAAAAACAAAAAAAACGACAATAGTTCTACAATGTCATAAATATCAAATATACGGTCACACTAAAAACTACTGTGCGGCTAAGCCTTTAGCTTTGCTAAATGCAATAGACTATCCTCAATACGCGCAACAAAACGGAGAATCTCCCATTTGTGTTAACTGTTTCGAAAAGTATCTAGTTATTTATAAAGAAGAATACAAGATACAACATAGATGTAGGATGTGTCACGGAAACGCACTTATCCTCAAACGACAACTTTAAAGCATCAGGTTACCACTGCGACCGAGCTGACAGACTAGCAAGATTTCTTTCGGGGGAGTAGCTATTTTTGTAAAACAAAAAATTATATTACATGAAGTGCCAATAATTAATGTAATTAATCTAGAGACGATCGCAGTCAAAATTAAAATTCAGAATGGAACTTACGTCAAAATTATTAGTGTCTACCGACAACCTAACAAAAAATTATGGGATACTGACCTATATGAAATATTTAGTAGCGCAGAACCTACTATACGCATTAGTGACATAAACTTTAAAAATGCCCTATGGGGTCGTAGAACTAACAACTCGGCTGGAATCAAGCTTGATACCATTGCAACAGTGCACACTCTCCAGATAATGACCCCGGAAGACCCAATTTGTTTTCTCTACCGGACAGACTACCTACCAGATATTTTGGATATAGTTGCACGAAATTTTTTTACTCCAAATACCTCCCAACACTAAGCTTAACTCAGACCATCTACCGGTCATGATCTCATTTGCTAAAACCGTCTCCCACAGACCAAACCAACCTAAGTTAATAGATGGAACAGTTGACTGGAATAACTTTCAGGAAACCCTGGACAAAATCATAGATATCCCAATGAACTCCAAACCCCAGATGAAATAAAAGGAAAAATAACTGGAATAACAATAAATATAAGAAAAAGCATCCAAACAGCTACTCTGCCAAGAATCAAAAGAACGTCCGCGAACCCTAAAACTCCACTTTCATACATAATCAAACATAACGTTACGTAGTATGATATATAATACAGATGAAGAAAAATTTGAAGCACTTGCCGACTACCTGGAAAAATTTTTACCTTTTATAACCATCATGATCCTCGTTTTACGAATATTACGGGTAGCCACATTAAAACACACCAACCGTTAGCTGGAGAATAGATAAAGTCAACCTTACCTAAAGAAATAGCCACAATAGTTAAGACACTTCCATTAAACAAATCTTCAGTGCAAGATAGAATCGTCAATATCATTCCCAAAAATTTGACACGCTAAGCCTTAGTATGCTTAGCAACCCGCTTTAATTCTTGTTTAAGGACTGGCTACATTCCAAATCTACAATTCAATTCAAATTCTACTTTTTCACAAACCTGCTAAAAACAAGAAAGATATTTCTAGTTACCAGCCTATTAGTCTTCCAACAACACCGTCGAAATTGCTCAAAAAAGTGATTTACACCCTGCATAACAGTTTTAACGGGATAACGTCATGTGGTCTAACGTCTCCGTAGGCCTGGGGCCTAATCGATGTAGCAAATACTCCAGTACTCGTTTGACGAGTTGCCGGCGAGGTCACTTGCGTGAACCTCTACCCCACATCATTACTACAGGCGGCATCTGTTACCCACGGATGTGGGATAGGGTAGCTCCACCCGCAGTTTTATGGGTAAACGGTGTGGGGTCTCCCGTTTACCCGCCTATCCTATGATAGATAAACTCGTGATATTAGAATCAAAGTTCCAATTCGGATTTAAAAGGAGACATTCTACATGCCATCATGAAACAGGATACGAAAACAAACAATTTACAGTGATGCTTTTCGTGGATTTAGGACAAGCTTTGACCATGTGTGGACAGAAGATCTTAACTTAAATACAAGATCTCTAAACTGCAATTCCCATAATGTCTAAAAGCAATCTTGTTTTTATTTTTGACAACAAGAACTTTTTCGATTAAAATTCACGCTACAGTATCGACAATCCGACATATTAGAGCTGGAGTGCTTCAGAGGAGCATCCTGGGACCAATACTGTTCAATATCCTTTGCAGTCATATTCTCAACATCACTGGGGATCTGGAATTATATACAGATAACATCACATTGCCAGTAAGAAACTAAAATCTACTAGTATAATATAATAAATGCGTCGCAAAGATTTTCACACTAAATACGTTATTCACCCACCTCCAGTCTCAATCAAAAATCTTATTATCTGGAATCCAAAAATGGAAGCAGTGAAATATCTAAGCTTATACTTAGACACCCCCTAATTTGGAGATTTCATTTAATTAAAAAACTCAACGAGGGCCATACGAGACTGGTACAGTTATGCCCGCTCATCAACAGAAAATCTCCACGCAAAATTGAATGTGCCACTCTACTATACAAATCTTTAATTCGGCGACTAGTTCTCTATGGCTGCGTCGTGTGGGGAAACACATTAAAAATGAACTTGAATAAAATCCAAGTTTTGCAAAACAAACTCCTAAAAATCTTTGTCTATTCCTCATGGTTCATTACCAACTATCAACTCTACACTGATCTCGGCATATCTACAATTTATGAACATATTAAAAAGTCAACTCAAAAATTTTACAACAGTATTGACAAATGCAATGGTGCAGTGTATTATAATCTTGGTCAAAAACAAATACACACAATTAAAGCGATTAAAACGTTTATCTAATATTAAGTGATTCTGATGGTGATTAACTGACTTATTTCGTCTACCATACTGCGTTTAAATCAACTACATCAATTTGTATTTCTAACAAACGATAATGTGTCATATATTAGCATATCTGCATCGACGCGGTCATGAATAACAATTAATTTGTTGAACTGGTTTTAATTGATTCATTCATGATATCCCAATTCCCAATATGAGTAAACTTGGATTATTTGCTGACGACACTAACTATCACCCACAAGTAAATTGTCACTTTGGATGAACTGCAAAACCTCATCTAATAGGCAGAAATCTTAGCAGCAATGAACGTCAGGAACAAAAGTTATCGGAGTTCAAAGTTAAAATGTAACCATGTAAAAACTTTCCTTTTTTCTTACGTATCATTGAATTACGTTTAAAATGTGATCACATCAAAAACATAGTTAAAGAACAACTCTTATTCACACAACAGACAGAAAGAAATGTAAATTTTTTCAGCTATTTATTGAAGTAATCGCGCAAAGTAGCCTTGGTTCCGGGTTCTGACCTCTGCTGCTCCTTTCCCTGACCCTCACTGCCCCTAGGATTTTACCCTCTCTCTCGTCTCTCTACGTCTTTCCAAAAATATATCTGTTTGCCAGCATGGCGTTTCATCCAAATTGGCAAGTTACTTGTCAGCACAACGACCTTGTCACTGCAATTAAACTACTCCTATCAGCCATCAATACCTTAAATATTTAGTTTAATGAATGGCGCATCGCCAAAATATTTATCTTAAAACGAATAATGGATCATTCGGTATTTCAACTAGTTGGAGCTAACATACCTTGGGATTCAAGAACTGCAACAATTAAATATCTAGGAGTTTATATGAATACGAGATTAACATGGAACAAGCACATAAATAATAGATTAAAATTAAACATTTATTTCTTTTAATTAACAGAAATTTTCTATTGCATAAAGAATGTGCTATTTTACTATACCAAACACTTCTTAGACCAATCATAACAGATCCTTGCCTTCTATGGATTATAGCCTTTAGTCCTTGCAACTGTCAATATCTTTTTAAATAAATATCATTTAAAATATTTGTGTTTATCCAAAGTACATTCTAGTTTTAAAATATTGTTATACAATACGGATTAACATGACTTTATATTAATATGTTATTATACCTGAAGGAACAAATTCGATGAATTTATAGCATTAGGAAATGCTTGGTGGTAAGTAAAAAAACGTGATTGTTTTACTGATTCAATGTAATTTTTAGTAATACAATATTTGTTTCTAAATAATAATAACAAACTTTTATATTAGACCATCTAAGGGAATATTTCTGTAAAACAATATCTTCGTCGAAATAAAATTAAAGGTAAAATCTATTGAACTGTACCTGTTTTTGGCAAGCAATGCAGCAAAACATTATTCATCTAAAAAACGTTTTACAAGCGATATACAAAGATTTTCTTTCTGTTTGTCGTGCGCGTAGCGTGTTATCGGAATCGCACAGCGAACCATAAGCGCTGTTAAAACAGTGATTAACTGGAATAAACTACTTTCATTTTTTTTTCTTGTGTATTGCTTATTGTAAATTAAGCGTATACATACAATTTACGCCAGCGTATTAGCGGGGCCCCGCCGGTATAACCTAGTTCGGGTGGCCTGCGGCCCCTGGCCGCCGTTTCTGCCGCCATTCCTGCCGTCAATTCCGCATTTGATTCTCGTGCAATAAGGAAGTGAAAGCGTGCTCCGTGCGTGATAATAGTTCGAGTGCAAGTGCCTTGCGATTTATTAAAAATTCTATTATACTGCATCTGTATGTTAAGCACTCGGGATTGGGAACATGTTCCCTTCCACGAACAACTCAGGATCTGGGACCCCACAATTTAACAGTCGAGCCAGTAATGGATTTGGACAATATGCGAATCAAACGCCATTCTTAGGATTCAGTCAACAACCAAGTCAAATACCATCTACATTCACACCAACTTTTAATCAGCCTTCACCCGTAATACCAGCACAGCAGGTTAGTGCAAATTAAGATAATAATATCAAAAGTAATATAAACTACAAACCCACAAAAGATAACTTAGCATGTGACGATGTAACAATGAGCAACAACCAAACACGCCTGGCAAGTAGTAACCAAAAGAAAAAGAGCAAAACGACAAAATTCGTCCGAAACTGATGCCCAAAGAGAAACATCCAATCAATTTACACCTCTCTCTGAAAGCAGTTGTAATGTGCCCAATACTCCACCTCCTACAAAAAGAGAACTGAAACCTCCACCAAATTTTATATACGGGTTCTCAAATTACAAAGACATGGTCGACAACTTAGCACAAGTAGTTGAGGAAGAAACTTATACTACCAAAACATTAGCAAATAATAGTCATCCGTCACGTTCGTGAAGAAGAAATTGTGCACCATTCATATCAGCTAAAATAAGATAGAGCATACCGTGTAGTCATAAGGGGCATACATTATTCTATTCCCCTATCAGAAATTAAACACGAACACGAGAAAAAAGAACATAAAGTTCATAACATTATAAATGTTAGGCGTCGGGTTACCAAGGAGCCATTACCTCTATTCTTTGTAGATCTCGAGCCAAAAAACAATAATAAAGACATCTTTAAATTAGAATTTCTGTATCATTATGAAATTCGAGTAGAAGCGCTAAGAAATAAAGGTTGGATTGTACAATGCGCCAAGTGCCAACACTATGGACACACGAAAACATACTGTAGGAAACCATTTAAGTGTATTAAATGCGGAGGACCACATAACACATCTAGTTGCAGAAAATCTAAAAATACACCAGCAATATGTGCTCTGTGTCTTGAAAATCATCCAGCGAACTACAAAGGCTGCAAAGTTTATCAAGACTTAATAAACAGAAACCGTTCAATAAGATCAACCAGGCCCAGTCCTTTGGCACATATTATTAAAAATAATACTCCAACAAATCCAAATCCTACTTATGCCCAAATGACCGCAGTACAACCCAACAACCCATCAAGCAACAACGAAACATACCTAACCAGCAAATTTACTGTATTCCTCAATCATTTTAAGACTATGTTTAATCAATTTCTTAACCAAAACAGTAGGATTTTAACCATGTTGACAACAGTTATCAATAAACTAACGCAATAATGACCTTCGCACTTAGAATTGCAGAATGAAACGCAAATGGTTTATCAAACCACATTCAGGAACTTACTATTTCTTAATATGAATAAAATTGATATCCTCCTAATCGCTGAAAGCCATTCAACTCAAAGAATAACTCTTAAAATACCATACTATTCCATTTATCATGCCAACCATCCTGATGATGCGGCTCACGCAGGGTCTACAATCATAATCACATCTTCAATAAAACATCACGTACTCCAACCATACAGAACAAACAAAATTCAAGGTGCAATCATAAAAGTAGATACTTTCTCCCGGTCTATTACAATTGCTTCAATATATTGTCCACCGCGTCATTCTATAACCTATGATGAAGATCTTGAGTTTTTCTAACAACTTGGTTGTCGCTGGAGACTGGAAAGCTAAAAATACAGCTTGTGGATCTAGGCTGATTACTCCTAAAGGCAGAACACTATTGAAAGTCTTAGAATTAAATAATTTAAACTTTTTGTCGGCAGGAGAGCCAGCTTATTGGCCGACTGATCGAAACAAAATCCCAGACCTGTTGGACTTTGTCTCTACTCCAGAAGTCCATGGTCTAACTTGCAGCAATCACAATGTCCCGCTTCACATTAGAGACTTGGTTATCGAAAAGTGCAGAGCCCGACGAAGGTGGCAGATAACTAGAATTCACTTGACAAAACTTATTTAAATCGAATAACACACAACCTTTACAAAGCGAAAAACGAATCTTTTGAACACTACATCGTTAATCTATCTACTGATGATCACTTACTATAGAATGCGACAAAAAAATTCAAGAGACCCATAGTATCTATTCCACCCTTAAGAAAACCTGATGGGAGCTGGGCGCGGACGAATATTGAAAAATCCAACAGATTCGCAGAACACCTTGCTAGTGTATTTTCCGCTCCTGAGATCCTCAACGGTGATGAAGATGATGACGAAATACAAACATTTCTAAACGCTCCTTGTCAAATGTCTCCACCACCCAAGCCCATTTCTCCAGCAGAAGTCAAAAAAGAAATAAGTCTATTAAATCCTCATAAAGCTCCTGGATATGATCTCATTACAGGCGAAGTACTTAAAAACTGTCCTAAAAAAGCTGTTGTGTTACTCACAACCATATATAACAGCATGTTACGACTGTGCTACTATCCGATACTATGGAAGTATGCAGTAATAATCATGATACTGAAACCAGGAAAACCTCCAACTGATGTTAATTTATATAGGCCAATAAGTCTCCTTCCCGTAATGTCAAAAATTTTCGAAAAACTTATTCTCGCTCATTCCTAACCATCAATTCGGTTTCAGACCCAACCACTCCACTATCCAACAGTGCCACACAATCGTTAATATAATTAAAGAAAGCTTAAAAGCAAAACAAATCTATACATCAGTATTTTTAGATGTAAAACAAGCGTTTGACAGGGTGTGGCATAAGGGTTTACTCTTCAAACTAAAACAACAACTACCAAATCAATTATACCTCTTCCTTAAGTCATACATGTCCAAACGTTATTTCCAAGTTAACTTCGAAAACTCTTTATCTGAATATCAGCTTATCAAATCCGGTGTACCCCAAGAAAGTGTGCTGGGACCTTTTTTGTACTTACTGTTTACCGCTGATATACCAGCCAGCGAGGATACACTACTAGCAACGTTCGCTGATGACATAGCCATCCTTTCTACAGATCTCGATCCAATAAGAGCTGCCGAAAAACTGCAAATCTGTCTTGACCAACTCCAAAATTGGCTTACGCATTGGAAAATTAATATAAACATTGTTAAGTCATGTCAAATCACGTTCACAACACGAAGAGCCGAATGTCCCCAACTTACTTTAAATAACACTCCCGTTCCTGTTAAAAAAGAAGTTAAATACCTCGGATTGTATCTCGACGAAAAACTATCTTGGAAACCACACATTAAGGCAAAGAGACGTCAATTAACCTTAGAAGTGAGGAACATGTCTTGGTTAATAAATCGTAGCTCCCAGCTCTTACTGGAGAACAAACTTATCATATACAAGACAATACTCAAGCCTATTTGGACATATGGTGTCGAATTATGGAGCTGCAGCAAACCGTCTAATACGAAAATTTTGCAAACCTTCCAATCCAAAACCCTCAGAATGTTGATAGGTGCACCTTGATACGTTTCCAACAACACGATACACTAAGACCTCAAAATACCGTTTATAAAAGACATCATCGGTGCTTACTCTAATAAACATAAAGATCGAAACATAAACCACAGCAACGAGCTAATCAATGAACTGTTCAGACGACCAATGGAAATAGAAGACTTAAAAGAACGTGGCCAGAAGACCTAGCTAGGTGAATCTAGAGAGCCGTCAATGGATGGCCCCTGACTCAAGCGAACTAATTTGAATACATTTACTTATTACTGTATTAAGTAGATTGTAAATTTGCATTTGGAATAAAATTTTTTTTTCTGTTTAGTAAAAGTTTTTTTTCTGTTAAGCAAATGTTGTCCTTGTTTAGACGTTGCTTTTGAAGATCTAAATATATTTTTTAACACTGCTTCTCTTTTGACACTTTTGTAAAAATTATCAGTCATCACTTTTCTAGATTTCTGTGTTATAATAGGAAAAGGAGGTGTTTCAAAAATATACCTTTTTATCAAAGATAATTTTATCTAAGAACTATAGTTCGTATTTTTCTAAATCAGTTATTCCACCCAAAAACAGAAAAATGTTCACTTAAAAACTTGCTCTGAAAGATTATTAGCTAAAACTAATAAAGGTTTGTTTACCTTGAGAAAGAAAAAAGTTTAAAAAAATTTATATTAGACTCGCCCGGTGATGAAAATCACGTTGCAATGTTAAAATAGTCAAAGACAGCAGCAAAAACCTTAACATTAAACAGTAGCGGTTTCGAACTTTAATTTATAAGTAATAAAAATCCTTTAGAGCCATAAAAGTAGCACTAATCAAAGTGCGTGACTTTATTAACAAAATTCTTTATTGTACATTTTCTTTTTCAGAAGACCGAGAAATAAAAAGTAAACTTAACAAGACCGGAACTGGACATAAGTGTTTTGTGCACCTAGACATTAAAAGTTTAAGATGTAAATAATAACGTAATAGTACTGTCACTTTGCAACAATACCTTTGTGCAAGTGAAAATCACATGTGTAAAACTACTGGCATTTAAAGAATATAGACATGAGTTTATAAAGAACTCCTGATGTGACGTCCGTAAATTTATTAAGAAATTTTTCAACTATGAGGTTCATCTTCCGCTACTTCTCTTTTCTTTCTCGTTGCCCTGTGGTATGCATTGCACTTGACTTTGCTAATTTAAATTGGTCTACTTAGCTGCTCTGATTTAAATGCCGCGTAAAATATTTTAAGTTTTTTTAAAAGATATTTAATAGAATTTTTAAAACAAATCTAGAACCAAAGTATACTAGTAGTAAACATAAAAATTCTATTAATACCTATCTACATATAATAAAACAAGAATTTGATTTATTGTTAGATTGTCGCAAAATAAATATTTAGAAAAGTTTAACAAATAAAATCAAAGAAATCAGGCTTGTGCATAGAAAAGCGGAAAAATCACATAAAATTATAAAAAATAATGAAATCATGTTAAATGCAAAAGACATCTTAAAGAAAGTTGGAAACTCAAAAACAAACGACGAAAAAGAGGAAGTTTACAAGACAATGGTAATTTCTTCACTGATTTCTTCATGTTTTTTTTATTAAAGGGCTTCACACAACTTGACCGTTAATGAAAAAATATGTAACTGCCTATTTCTACTACTAATAATATAATAGTAATAAATGTAATAGTAAAAGAAAATTTTTACTTGTCGTGTAAATAAAATAGATTTTTTAAAATTTAAAAGAGCTTGCGTTGGTTGTTGTATATAATGTGCTATTATTTTTCTAAACATAACTTAAAGGTCCCGCACTGTTCAAATTTGTTTTAGATAGTTGTGGTGTAACTAACTACAGAACAATTTTGTTCAATGCTATTTTGGGTTAGTGAAGAGAAAGTGGGTGCTAATAATATAAGCAAACAGTCTTTCCATGTAACTTAAAGAGCTAAAACCAAAATTAGGTAATTTAAGCCAATCGAAACGTAACCGAAATTTGTTACAGACTTGATTTTGCACCTTTTCATTGATGCCTTTAAGAAGAGAGATTGGAGTTGTTGGTTTTTTGCTGGAGGTCTCAATCTGTCTATTTCCTAAGGAACAACACGCGTTAGCAAAACGTCACAATAATATACCAATATGTCTGTAGGAATTTTTTGATTAGATTTTTGGTATTGAAAAATTCTTGGTAATTATAAAAAAGAACAATCAAAAAAGGAGATTCCAAAGTAAGTAGGTGATTATTTGGAAACGATTTTAAAAAAAATGGTAGTATATAAGTAATGCATTAGCACTCTTAATTTTCTGTTTATTAAAAGAATTTTTCTGCCTTTTCTGCTGAACAATTGTCTTTTTTTACGCTTTGGTTGTAAAGTTTCAAATATATTTAAGGTTGGTGCGTTCTACACTGCTTTTCTTCTAAGTTACTTTTGTAGGCAGCTGATTTTAGCTGTTTGTCTTCCGATTCAAAACTTTTCCTTTATTAACGTTGCTTGTGTATGTTGGCCCAGTACCTTAATTTTTTTGCAATTGGAGATTTTGGTTTTTTATACGCTAGTGAGAAACCCTAATTTGTACATTTATTCGGCAAAATACCAATAAACTGTATGTGTGCATGTCACCCAAAAGCTCACTCTAAAGGATGATGATAAAGTTGGAAGAACAGTATCTAATTTAAATGGAACTTTCGCTACAGTTTTCTTTAAATTCTGATTTGAAAATACCAAGTTTAATATACTTATACCTTATTATACCTCAGAGAAGAAAAACGTTTAAAAAAATTGATATTATTGTTACCCTGTGATAGATATCATGCTGTAACGGTAAAATGGTTAAAAACTAAAACATATTTTAGATATGAACTAAGCGATATTTAAATGTTGGATAGTAGTGGTTTGGGACTGTGGGTGAAATATTTTTTTCGCTTATTTTATAAGTGATCAAAACTATTTTAAAGCGATAAGAATGTAGTGCTAGGAAGCAACAAAAATAGATAAGAAAATTAATGCAAAATTCTGAATTGAATATCTGACAGTTAGCGTTGGCATTAAAGTTTCTTGCAAATATTATTGTTACTTGCGTGTTGTGCGAAGACGGGTCAAAAAGTAAGTTATAACTTTCTTCCAAAACAAAATATATTAAAAAAATTAATAAACATTTAATTATTGCAGACATAGTTGCTAAGGATCTTTAAATATTTTTGCTCACAAGTAACTTGTAGCTTACATGCGCGAGAAACGTTCAGATCTAGAACTTTTTTCACTAGGTCCGTGTTGTTTAAAGTGTTTCCTTTTTCCTCTACTTCTCTCTTTGCACATCTGTTATTTTGCATTCATAGAGCGTGATATTGCAACTATACTATATAATTAAATTAATTTTACCGTAATTTGTAATTTTATAATAGTAATAAAATCAGCCAAACACCAGTAAGACATATACGTCTTGCACTAAATAACATACCTGTTGAAAAAGTCTTAAAGTATAAATATCTTGAATGCTGGATAAATGTCTCATTAGAACCAGATAAAGAAATTTTAACAAAAATTGAAATGCTTTTGTTAAATTTTAATCGATGTTAAATAATAAAAGCTTTAAATTTGTAATTCTTAAGTACTATGTGTGTTCTAACTTGCTGCAAGGAGTAGAGACTTTGACGTTAAATAAAACAATTATGAAATTAATAGAATCATTCAAAATGTGGTCAATAAGAATATTAAAAAAATCTTGGACTGATAGAGTAAGTAATGCTGAAGTATTAAGAAGAGTAGGGAAAGATAAAAAATTAGTAAGCATAATTGAAAAAAGAAAAACTTCGTACTTTAGACATATCCTCCGAAATAATAAATACAGACTACCACAGCCAATAATTAAAGGAAAACTTAAAGGAAGAAGAGGAGTGGAAGGAAAGACTATGTTGGCTTCGAAATATAAGAATATGGACTGGAATGAACGCCGAACAATTTTTCCGAGCTGCGTTTTGTCAGCGGGATTTTGTGTTCTATGCCATCTAGTTCTCACTCTTCGCTTCTGTCGAACTAATTCAAGTATGTCACTAGAAATATTTACATCTCTTTGAACACTGTTTGTGATCGTAGGTGTGGATTTCCATGCTGCATTTTGCAGAGTAGTGATAAAGTGATCAGTAGCTTGCTCTAATTCCTGGGGAGTTTTTAAACTAATATTTGATTGTAGGGTTTCTTGAAGAATGGCTCTGTATGAGTCCCAATCTGTTTTATTGTTATGAAGTGATGGTCTTGGTGATTTTTTAATTATCGTTGTACTGATTGTAGCGATAACTGGTGTATGATCTGAAGATAAGTCAAGATTGCTGATAATATCCGTGTAGTTAGAAGAAATTCCATTTGTGACAAAAAAGTCTAGCAAATCAGGTGTTTTATTATGGTCCGTGGGCCAGTATGTTAGCTCCCCAGTTGATAGGTATCCATAGTTTTCTTCTCGTAGGAGGTTATATAGAGCCCTACCTCTAGTGGTAATTAGCCGAGATCCCCAGTAGGTGTGCTTACAGTTGAAGTCTCCACCGCATATGAATTCACTGCCAAGTGATTGCAAAAACGGGTTGAGGTCCTCCTTGGTAATATTATGTCTTGGTGGACAATAGACAGCAGATATGATAATTGGGTTTGGTAATTTACAAACTTGTATTGCTGTTCCTTGTAGGCATGTATCCTCATGTTTTTGTAGTTCATAATGAACTATTGAGCTCTTTATGAGTAGCGCTGTTCCGCCGTGGGCGGTACCATCCAGATGTTCCGTATGATAGCATGTATAGTGCGGAACTCTTAGATAAGATCTGTCCGTAAAATGTGTTTCTGACATAAGAAATACATCTATATTATGGAGTTTTGAAAATAATTCGATTTCGTGAATTTTTGATTGGATGCCATTCGCATTCCATAAACATATTCGTAAGGACTTAGACATTAACGACAAGTTTATTTATGACAGTAGACAACGTGTTTATTATCATGTTGTTTTGTTGCATTCGCTGGGTGAACATCATTTTGAATTCTTCTAAGAACTTTTGTAAGATTGTGTCTTGACTGTTGGCTTGTACAGTGTCACCTTGTACTACTTGGCTGTATGTTGAGGGTGTTAACTTTGAGTGTTGTCTATTGTTACTGGGTGGTAAGTGTTTTGAATTGATAAATCTATTTTGAGTCTGTGTGTCTGGTTTCAGTTTGTTTTGCAATTCTTTGTGTACTGTACAACCTCTATAGTTAGAGGGATGATCACCGCCACATAAAGCACATTTGGCCGGCAAATCTTTTGAGTTCTTGCATGTCTTAGTGTCATGCGGTCATCCACATTTAACGCAAGCATAGGGACTGTTACAGTAGGCTTTGGTATGGTCATATTGTTGACACCTCGTACACTGGACAATTGATGTATTTTTACGTGGCGGCTCCACTTTTATAACGTGATTATTTAAGAATTTAAGATTGTAAATGTCTTTATTGTTTTCAGCAGGTTCCAAGTCTACAAAAAACATTGGTAAGGGTAATTTTGTAATTCTGTGTTTCATGTTTGTTACAGCTCTTACTTTGAAACCTTTCTCTTCCAGCGATTCTGCTATTTCGGTAGAGGGTACAGTAGGATGGAGGTTACGAATGAAAATTCTATAAGATTTATTTTCTCTCATCTGATATGTGTGGTAAATTATACCTGATTCCTTCATGAATGTTACTAACTTACGGTATGTGTCTGGAGTATTTGCACTTAGCTTAACTATATTGTCAGCCATTGCTTTTGTTTTATATTGTTCTATTTCAGCAACAGCTGTTAGAGCATTTATCATTGTATTATAATCTGTAACTCCATGTACAAATATCGGAGGTGGTCTGGGCATCTTATTTTGTTGAACAACCGGTGCGACGTCAGTAATATCCTCATTAAGGCTATTAAGGGCAGAATATCTATTATTTTGTGTAACATGTACTGCTTTATTTTGTGCTGATTGTTTTGTTATTCTTTTCCTTTTTCTGTTTTGTACACATTGCCATTCTTTATTGGGCATTGTATTCAATTCCACTTCACTATCACTATCGGGTGTATTTATTCTGTTTGATAAATTATTTGTCGGTATGTTATTTAGCTGCATTGATGTAAAAGTATGATTAGTTTGTGTATTCATTTGAGATTGTAAATTTGGGATCTGCAGATTTGACACATATGTCAAGTTGTTATGTAAATAAGGAGTATTGATAATAGGAAATTGGGGATTTACCTGGCTATCCATCGGGGCGAAGCTATTATGTGATTGAGATGCTAGCTGCTGTGTTAATTGCGTTGACGGAATATAGAAATTATTATTGCTGTTGCATGCCATTTTAGTAGCATGTGGATTGGTTTCATATAACTATTTTACCAAATGTGAGTTTATAATTATTATACTTCACACAGATTAAACCACCGTATTGCTGACCTAAGGTCAGCGATAACCGCGTTACACACTTTCACTATTATCGCTCAGCACACATCTTAACGG
Source organism: Sinelater perroti (assembly GCA_036346155.1). Classification (NCBI taxonomy): domain Eukaryota; kingdom Metazoa; phylum Arthropoda; class Insecta; order Coleoptera; family Elateridae; genus Sinelater; species Sinelater perroti. Next base: position 131,807 of record JARFIY010000189.1, read on the forward strand.
TATGAAGTATATGTATAAGTTATTTATTAGTAAATGTATTGCAAAAGAGAAAAGACTTTTATAAATAATAGTGCTTAAGCGCAAAGGATAATAACATAAAAGCATATTACCAAAATAAGTAAGTACAAACACCTATTTTATTAAACGTTGACAAATCATTTAATTAATCAATGTCTAGCTTCCTGAATGAACCTTCGATTCCAAACAAATTTGATCCATGTTTAGGCGTGCCAATGCGTTTCGCTTCATCAGAGCAATACTTTTCATCTTCAATGTACCATTCTCTATAGCTTTCAATTCGTTCTTTAATAGAATGTGTCATATCACTTTCATTACCGCATTCGCCGCCCTTTTCAAATGGCAGCTCACTTTTAGGGATGAGTTCGTAGAGCTTATCATAATTATTTTCAGTGAAAACCCAAAACTAAAAAATAAAAATTATAAGTCCACCGTCAAAAATGTAAGAAAGCACAAGTTTTACCCTCTTTTTCATTTCATCGTTTATAAGCATTTTAAATATTTGAGTAAAATGATCGAAAAGCGGTGGCACATTTACACCAATTATATTTTTAATTTTTATTGGCATTGCTTTTGTTGCAATTAATACGCATATTTTCATAAACGATGGAGTAAATTTGGGTAAATAATGTAGGTTTGCTTCTTTGCAATCAATCACTAAAGACACCCCTGACACGACGAAGTTGTCGTCTTCTAACAATAACATTTCCATACCCATTATACTCAATTTTAATAGGTCATCTAAAGTAACAGTATCATAATTTAAAGCACCGGCATTAACAATAGCCGTTCTGGGTCCTAAAAAGTCTTTTTCGTTTTTAACCAAGTATATTGCTCTAAAAAATTTTATTCAAAAAATGTTATTGCTTTATTTATTACTGTACCCATTGTTTAGCATTTCTTGAAAAGCTGGCAAAGAAGGATCTTGATTTGTAAAATATTGCGGTAATAATGTTTTTAAGGTACAGAAGTTATCCAATTTTTGCTTTGCTTTCTGTAAGCTAAATTTACACCCACGTAAAAAAGCAATTAACCATTGGTCTTCTAAAAATATAAAACAAAATATCAGTTTGGACACCACACAGCAGGCAAAAATAGAAAAATATTTGAATTACCGTTTCTAACATTCAAGTGAGGTTGCTTTGCAAGCCATTCACGCAAATGTTGCAAGCCTTCTTCAATACGTTCTGGAGTTTCATTTAATTCATTTTTTGCTAATTGTGCAAGCCCTTCTGGAAGTGGTCGAATGGTCATTTTCTACAAAACCAAAATTTTAATATAAATAAAGGAAGTAAATGTCAAGCATCTGCTTTCATCTATGTTAAGAAATTATCTTTCACACAATTTCACAGTAAATGAGAATGGCAGAACACACGCGATTGACCAATTTCAATAAATAAGAAAGAGCAATTTTAGTTTTTTGGAATTCCAAATCAATTTAGACTAAAATTAATGGTAATTAAAATTATTCTTATCATTAAATCAAGGGGAATTATATTATTATTTTTCTATAAACCTATTTAAATTAAAGCTGAAAATTGGTCAAAATGAAATTGTTATAACAATAATTTATGTGAACAAAAAACTGACTGATTTATAAGATTTATTTAATATTTATTTAATAACCATACCTTTTACTTATTTGTGTCTTTTTATTATTTTAAAACTATTATATAGTTTTTGATTATTCAGAAACGGCTGTTTCAAACTAAACTAAAATAGATTACCTCGCGCGATTTATATGTCAATTTACTTTTCACACTTTTAATACGCATTCTCTATGTTAATATTATAAAGTTCATACCAATATTAACTTTTAAATATCATAAAACAAAATTTACTTTAAATATGACAGACGCATATTATATATACGATAGCTTTTCTAAATAAAAAACCAATTTTTGACACTAACTACAACTTTTTTATTTATTTTATCACTATTAGATCCATACTACCTTTTGCTACAGATCTACAGGCATCCGAATCTGAAGTTCTAGTACCACCCCAACAGCTTTAAATCGAAATATTCCCGACACAGTTTTTCAACTTGCTATATATTTCACCTTGCTTATTAGCCTCATGGATTAATACTGTTTTATGGTTGACTCTTCAACCAAGTCCCGAGTGCTCGAAGGCGGCTCCGCAATTCAAAGCAGCTTGTAAGTTTTTCTCATCCAGAATAAATAGCCGCCCAAAACGTGGCTGATCTTTAAGATCGAGATTATCAGAATCAAACATTTTGAACCATCTTGCCATGGTTTTGCAATTTACTGTACCTTCGGCTTCAGCATTATAAGTTCTTTTTTCACCCCTTCTCGATGAGAGTTGTGGCTTTTATTAAAAACGTATTAGGATTCAAAGTTTAGCTTTGTCTATCTAGAATCAATGAAAAAACTAACTGGGATATTATAAACCCAAAATAACAATAAAAATTCACAAAAGTTGAGTACTTTGCGAGTCTGATAGATGTTTCTCGTCAACCTAGTATTATTCTGATGTAGGTCCGCCTTTAGCATTACTCGCAGTCACACTTGTCTGGCAAAACTTGCTACCTAAAGATGGGCGATTTGGTCTTACGCGTAATCTGCTTTCCATTTCTTCCTAGAAGTGTTTGATGAAGGTCAGTTCACCTAACTCTTTAAACCACAACAAAACAAGCTCCGGGCAAAATAGTTATCTTGCTGATAAAGAAAGACTGCTTTCGTAAACTGTTACCAGAGATTCGAAAGCACAAACTTGTCAAAAATATCAAGATTCATCTCGATGTTCAATGTTCCGACTATAGGAGCTAAGGAAAGCCACAAAAAGCCACACGTTACGATGTCTGCGTGGCTAAACTTTACTGATACTCCTGATATCTGCCAAACTCAAACGTTTAGTTGTGAATCGAATGGGTCATTGTCAAATTATCAAATGGAGGACAATTTGAATACTTAATTTAATTTACTTTATTAATTTGTTTTAACTGACTTAAAAGGTCATATATATATATATATATATATATATATATATATATATATATATATATATATATATATATATATATATATATGATAATATTTTGACAGATAACTTTATTGCAAATAATTTTGTCTTGCTTAGATGTACCTACTATTTATTAAACATTTGAGAAAATGTTATCGAAATAAAAAAATAAAAAAGAATTTTATAGTATATTGCAAAGAGAAAAAATGCTCTATCGAATGGTAGCGTACAATGCGTTTCTATACATAAACAAAAATCTGGTGTGAACATCACACGACTTTCCTTATCGTATTATTGTTATTATATATATATATATATATATATATATATATATATATATATATATATATATATATATATATATCGGCCCTGCACTACTCTCGTCCCGAAACTTGTTATTTTAAAAAAGGATGAGGCGCGAGTCCCACACTCGAAAACTGATTAAAATAAACAGTACAAGACAATAATTGATTCTTACTTAAAAATTTGCTACGTCACTGAAGGTAATCGTGCGAGCTCGACCGCACAGCCTTCGCCATTATCGCCTGCGTGCTCCCTGTGATTGGTCCGTTTAATTAATTTTTAATCGGCTATAACTTATTTATTCGACCTCGGATCAAAAAATTTCATTGTAATTTTTTGTTCGTCTCGGTTTGGTCTATCCGGTAATATAAATTTCCCGAAACATTTTATGAACGCCCGGTATATTAAAAATCCTGAGCTTTAATTTTTTTTCGAGTTCCTATTTTACCAACTTTTATTTTAAATTCATGTTTATCTCATGATAACAAATTATTTTTATTCTCATAAGTTTTTTGTATCTTCAAACCGTCTAGATGCGCGACCGCTTTGCGACCGATTTTGCGACCTTGTGACCAAGTGGCTCGGCCGATTTTTACCAAAAGCTTCGCACTGCGTCCCCTACCTACAGGTAACTTGCATACCAAATTTCAAGTCTCTAGCTCTTACGGTTCTCAAGATATCTTGTTTACTGACAGACCGACACACACACACACACCCAAACACCCACCCACACACACACGCACGCACGCACACACGCCCGCACGCGCGCCCGCACGCACGCACGCACGCACACACACACACACGAACCAATGGCTCAAACCAACTTTTTTGGTGTCCTGAGGCCATAATTCGTCCAAAAATGTGAAAAACTGGGTAGGTCAAATTTCCGCCGATTACATTACTTTCCTTATTATAGGATAAGGAAAGTAAAAATATTTGCAGCCACTTCCGGTCAAATGGGTCTCGAGATTTTCCAATCAGGCTGATTTTTGACGCCTGGACTTGACTTATGGTTATGGTTCTGGTATTTCTCTATTTATCACAAATCAACAATTATAAGGCTTGACAAATGTCAGAAACGACAGAAATAGAAGCTTGTCTCTAGCTTGGAAGCTGCCTTGATCAAAAGTTGAAAAATAAAACGACAGGTAGATGACATTACGTCTACATGCGTCTTCTCATTTTAATGTATAATAATAATAATAATGGTAAGTCTCTCATACGTTCGCTCTCTCTGCCCGATCGTCGCGCACCATCTCTGATGCGGGGCGATGTGGCAAACACCGCACCTTAGACGACCGCCATTATTACTCCTTGTTCAAGTCAGTGCAGGTACTCAATTATTTTTAGTGAGTGAGTAGGCCACCCGCCAGGCTTCAGAGAGCACCGGGAATTGAACCCGCGTCCGTCAGCATCGCAGCCCGCCCCTCAACCACGGGACCACTCTGGCTTCCATTTTAATGTATAGAAGCCTAAAAATTGCAAAACGGCCTAACTTAAAAACCTTTTAAGAAAACAAATTTTCAAGTAATTTTAAATGTAGATAAAAATTACATACAAAACTTTTGATTTGAACATTATTTTCTAAAATAAATATTAACGACATAAAATTGCCGCCCTCATACCTTTAACTAACCATGTATGTGTTATTTTTTACACTTTTAATGTGTATTTGCTTGTTTTAGTATTATAAAGTCCAAATTAATAGACTTATAGCTTGTTTGGTTCCCAGAAGTGGGACTGGCTGGTGCTTCTGACAAGACTTGACGAACACGGCAGTAGTCCCTTTTTTCTGTTAGAAGTCGGTCGGTGAAATAGCACGTATAATTTAGATGCTAAACCGCATTTCTTATCTTGTGATGAGTATTGCTGATGGCATCCAAGTTACAGAGGTGCGCAAAGTTTAACAACAGGTTCTTCTTATCGTTCTGCGTTCTAGAAGTCAAGTTGGAATGGCTGGATGGGTCATTCAGCCATAGTGTCGCGGCAGCAGCAGACCCTAGAAGTCATAGTGTGTCCATTCAGGGTTTGAAACAGGCGCGAGATCAATTCGAGCAGCTTTTGTACGTCCACTCGTTACAGAAGGTTAAACACAAAGACTCAATCTCGGTTGCTGTGGAGGTGGCGCCAAGGCAACAAGGTCTAGCTGAACATCGGGAAGGGCGTCTCCCCTGACCATTTGTGCGTAAGAGTACCCAGAGACGGGGTTGCGCCATGCGGTGATTGTCACTTGTGTTGAAACCGGAGCTGGCGCCTGCGGGGATGATGGGGCAAGGTGCAGCTTCAAAAATGCGGGGCATTTCCTGTAGTTAGATGGGTGCACGCCGGAGCAGCGCGGTATAACAAAGCAGTTCTTCCGAGCGCGCCAAAACTTTTGGCAAGAATGACACAGCTCAACAGTCCTCTTTTTGTGAGGTTGTTCTGCTTAAACAACAATCTGCATCACGTGCTAGAGGTTGAACACCTCTTTTCCCAATCGTTCAGCTTCCACAAAGACGAGGGATATAGGTCTCTTATCGCTCATTATTCTTATGCGGCGCACAGTCCGTACTAGGATCCTCTGCTGACAGAGATCTTGTTCCAGCATGTCATCTGGCAGAGTGCCCGACACACCGCACAGTAAAGCGCGGGAAGACAACTGCCATGGTGAAACGAGAGTTGCTGTCTTCCTTCAGCTTTGTCATTTCTCGGTAGTCGTCTGCAATGCATGCCTTTGGAGAAGTTCAGGACGCATCGTCAGCAGTTGCGGTTAGTAATCACAGCCGGCACAAGTACCGATTGGAAGTACAGTGGCGTCACACAGTCTCGAAAGCAACAAACTACGAGACTGTTCTCTTGACGAATGCCTTTACACGACTTGAATTTGCTAAACTACTTACAGTGTTGCCAACTAAAAACTGAAAATATATAAATTATTCCCCCGTAAAAAACAAAATTTTTAATTGCATATACTTTTATTTTAAAGCTTACCTATGAACTCTGTAGGTGTGGATCTATAAATATGATAAAAATAAAACAAAACCCCAGTCTAAAATTCTTTATTCCATATCTTTGTGCATCTAAATATTAAAATTTGAGGTGTCAATAGACAAGTTAATAGATTTTGTGAATAAAAATAATAACCTAATAGTACTGTTACATTACAATACTGTTTTTCAAGTGGACTTCAAATGTATGCTATTAATTTTTACTTGACGGATGCTTATTGTATAGAAAATTGTTATGGAGATTATATAATTTACATAAAAAGTTCGATGCAGTTTAGGAGTATTAAAAGTATTAATAAGATGGTTATACCGGAACATTTTAAAGTATTTGCTGTTTGTTTAAAGAATGTAGTCAGCGCTTATTAAGTTTATGCAAAACTTCTAAGAGTTTTTTTTTATTATTATTTGTAAATTTACAAAATTTACAAAAGTAAATATGTGAACACAAATGGGCGGTGTTAAGAGAAACCGTTTATTAGTGATACTCCTTTAGGAATCTTTTCACATTAGGGTGCTTAAAGGTCATGAAGCCAGATTATATTTAATCTTCTTACGGGTGGATGGACGACGGACAACTAATAAATCAAATCGGTGTTGTGATCCTAAAGCCTACTGTACTAACTTTGGAAAAATCTGCAAATCGCTTTGTGAAAATGAATAATATGCTAAGATTTTAAGATTTACATGCAAGGTTTGATTTATACCTTGGACTCGAATTGTTTCTATGTTTTGTAAGTTCAACAGTATAAATGAGATATAGGATGGGGCCAAGAACACTACCTTGTGGCACACCAAATTTTATAGGATGGATGCTGGAAAATTTGCTATCGTACTTAACTGTGAAATATCCGCCAGTAAGGCAGAAAAAGATAATAATAATTTAAGAGTAGCCGTTTTAGTGTATAGACTAACCCAGTGTGTCAGACTTTGTCAAACGCCAGGATAACGTCTAAGAACACAGCTGTGCAATATTTCTTTCCTTCGAGGTTGCGTGCTTTTCTATTAACTATTTTATGTACTTGCTATGTTGTGAAATGTTTTTTCAAAGCCCAAGCTAATATAGATGTATATGCTACGTCCGTGTTATTTAGTAGTTTTCCAAGAATGAATAACTCGAAGAGTTTTCCTAGTATAAATAGAAAACTCATCGGTCTGTAAGAGATTATATTTTTTGATTTTCTAGATTTGGACATGCTTTCACATTATATAGTAGTAAAACATAATTAATATGCGATTATATATAGCTGTCCAAAGTACAATAGCTCTTTCAGTAATTGTTTAGCTTCCTTATTTCGAGTTGTATTTCGGTTGCTGGAGTGGAACGTCTAGATACTCCTTTATAGTTTTAACCGGTAAATTAGATTAAAAAGGTTGAAGTACATACTACAAATGTTCAGAAAAATTTTTGATTTTTTCTTGTTAGATCTAGCCCATGTACCGTCAATGTTTCGTATGCGAGGTATGGTTACTTGTGACCTTTAAAATCTTTTTGTAGCCCATCTGATAGATGGTGGAATCTTCTTGCTTGAGAATTGTGATATAATTATATGGTAATCCTTGTACCTTCTAACGTCGCACTGGTAAATCTAACTAATAGATCTAAATTATAATACAAAAGAAGATGTAAAAATAGATAAATAATTACTTATTGCTATAATAAATAAGAACCTTACCTTCTTCTGTAGTTTTAGACTCTTCTGTAGATGAATTAACGTTGGTTGTGTATATAAAACTTAAAAACACCTTGATTGTGCCCTATAACTTGTAAAATATCTATTTTATTTTGGTTTGGACTTTTCTTTTCTGTACTCTGAATAAAAATGATGATCGATTGATTACCGGCAAAGACGATTTTGTCTAAAGCTAAATTTCTTATTTTGCCAAGCGAGTTACACCATTTCCAATTAAAAACAAATAGAATATAAATTACTCCATTGCAATAATTTCTTGCAATGAGTAACATGTACTTTTATTTGGCAGGCTAATGAACTCTATATCTGCGTATTTGTTTATCCAAAAATTCACTGTAAAGGATGGTAATTAATCTTTAAGAACCGCATTTATTAAATATAAGTTTTGTTGTATTTTTCTTTTTCAATAAAGAAATTGGTAACTACAATTTTTTATTTGATAATCAATTTGTCCAAACAACAGTTATTATTAAACAAATCTAATAAAGGTTTTTTTACCTTGAAGAAAGAACAAAAGTACTGGCGTTAGAGTGAGAAGTGATGTACTTTATGCTGTAGTGGTAAAACGGTTAAAGACAGACATTTACCAGATGTGGGTAGTAGTAGTTGGGCCTCTGAATCAAATATTTCTTCAACTTATTTTATAATCCAAAAAGACTTTAATGTTATAGAAGTTTCACTAATCAAAGTGTTTGATTTTGTTAACAGAATTTAAAAAATAAATAAAAAAGAACCACTGTAAAATTCTCTATTTAAATATCTGACGGATATATTAGGGTTAACATCAAAATGACCTGCAAATTTTATTGTTACTTTTTTATTGTTATGTTAACACAAAATATATGCAAAGGAATTTATATTTAATAAACAATTAAATATTTTTAACACGGTTGCGTAGGCTTTTTAAAATATTTTTGACTACGTGAGCAACTTGCATATTCCAAGCCCGCAAAAATATCTCCGAATTTATGTTGACTATTTTGAGATTGCATCTTTTATTACACGACCTGTAAGAAAACATTTATCTCTAGATCTTTGTTGAGAGAACCACACTAGGTTCGTAGTACTTACAATATTCACAATTAAAGATCTCTCTTCTTTAAACATTTGTAATTTTTCAATCAAAGAGTTTGATGTCGCAAATTTTGTATATGTTTTCCAATTTAAAGATAAAATTTCTTTCAATAATAGTTTATACCTTGTTATTAGGTCGGGCCCCGGCCGGTGGTACTTCGGGCGTCGGGACGCTACGACCGGCAACGCGTTGGGTACGGAAGGCTAAAAAACAAAGCGTCGGGTCCAACTTACGATTAGAATAACATATTTACAATCTTACAAAACATAACCTACCTTATGCTAACCTATCAACCCTAGCCAACTTAACCTACTTAGCTAATGTACAAGAACTTAACCTACGACTTAATGTCGGGCAGCGAGCTGGCGCACCATGCAGCAGGGCCAAACAGCGGGGCCGATGGCGAAGCCAGACAGCGGAGCAGCAGGGCGGCAACAGGTCCGGGCAACGGGGCCGGAAAGCGAGCAGCAAAAGAAACCAAAAGGGACTCACCTGATGACTCATAATGATTTCTTCTTAAGGGGCTGGCGACTGAGAGCGAATGCTTTAGTGGCTCAGGTTTTAAGGGCTCAGCTCGTGCCCCACTCTGCTGGTGGGGTGCAGAGTTTCAAGGTGGAAGCACGCTGAGTCCGCTAGGGGATGCGGGGCTTGTCCAGGATTGGTGGACGCCGGGGGCGCCTTTGCGCTTATTGGAAAATGCGCCTGCGCCCTTGCTCTGGTTGATAAATGCTGTGGTGGCTATGGTATGGCGTTCGGGTCGACTCGGAATCGCTTGGCACGACGCGGCGTGGTAGGTCAACTACTCCGGTGTTGCCCACGATGCCACAAAGTCGGCCTCGGGTAACATTCATTTTGCGATTATAAATTCCCAACAAAGGCCTTTGTGTTGCATACGGCTCGAAAAATTCCGGGCTAGGTAACATCAGCCCCGGCGAAATCGGGGCCAGGTAACAACCCAAAAAAGTCAGACGACAAGGCAACTACTTAGATATCAGATTTAAACCATCGACATTGGTTATCACTAAACGTTTCTTTGCCGAAGAGTTCATTGTATGTGGCTTAACAACCTCGTGAGGTAGTGTCACGTTTACGCTTTCTAGGTCTAGTTTTTCGGGACGTATCAGTCCCCATCCTCTTTTATTTTACTTTTTTACATATTTCTGTCCATGTCTCCCTTGGGGCTTCTTCTGCACTAATCGTTGCTGCCTTATTTAGATTTTTTTTTACCTCCTGTAACCAATTCGATCTTGGCCTATCCCTCCTCCCTTTTCTTGCTGAATCCTACTTTTTTTATTACTAGCACTGGGTCATCCGCGTAATTTACTATTTGTCCCTTTCTCGTTTTTATTGTTCCTTATTTACCCCCCGAGTTACATATTTTATAGCCATGTGGTGGAGAGCGAGTATTCTTGTTTAAGTTGTATAAAAAAAATTTATTTCTCCATTTTGCGTTTTCACCATTGATATAGCTGTTTCCATAATACTATGGACCATTCTTCTTAATTTCGCTGCTAATTCTAATTCCTTCATGATATACATGAGTTTTACCCTATTAACTGGATCTAAAGCTTGTTCGAAAGCTATAAATAGTAATTCCATATTTATTTTGTGTTTATGAGACTTCTTTATTATTTGTTTCATCATATGGATGGCATCTATTATAGATTTGCTTCTTGTAAACACAAAACAGTATCTTCTTATCACCGTGTCTGCATTCTTTCTTAATAGATTATTGATAATATGATCTCTGTAATTTTTACACATCTTCTGATTTTTTTTATGAATAGTTATCTGGCCAACCTGTAATACTTCAGGAGTTTTTACTTCTTTCCAGATCTTCTCTATCAGTGCGTACATTTTAATTTTTTTCTACCATATTTTATTACTTATTTTGGATTTCCCAAGTGTCTTTTGTGTCACGTTTTCTGTCTATAATTGTTTTTTCATCATCAATTTCTATCCTACCTATGCCTTCAACTACTAAGTCTTCTTACATTTGACCTTTCGTTAGTAAATTGGAGTATTCCTCCTTTCTCTCCTTTCTCTTCTATTATTTGTCATCTCTATTTTTGATACCGCTTGGCTTAGTTTTGTAATCTGATAAAGTCTGTCCACATTGTTATTTTTAATATTATTTCCAATTTACTTTAGTTTGCCTTCCATTTATTCTTTTTTTTTCATTGCTTTCTTACATTCTTTTTGCTTTTCTCCATATTATTCTTTGTGTTTTTTTCTTTTGATTTTGGCTATTTTAACCTTGCTTATATTTTCTTTTAATTTGTTTTTCTACATGCTTCATCAAGTCATTCCTTTGCTTTCTTATTTACACCCTTTCTAATTACTTATTTTACTGCTAGATTAATTTTATTTATGATGTTGTTTTATATATATATATACAGCTGTCGCCGTTTTCCTTCCTTCAACCAGGTTCTCCACGCTTCTCGTTCTTGCCAGTCATTCTCCTCTAAACCTCTCCTTTCCATCGCTTCATCCACTTCATCCCTCCACGATCTCTTCGGTCTTCCTCTCTTTCTCCTTCCTGCGGGACTCCATTCTGTTACTCGTTTGATCCATTTGTTGTCATCCGATCTTCTTACATGTCCGTACCATGCGAGTCTCTTGTTTTTGATACTATGAATTATGTCTGTCTTTACTCCCATTCTGCTTCTTATTTCTTCATTCCTGGTTCTTTCCATCTTGGTTACCCCACAACACGTCTTCCAATATTCCATTTCTGTCGCTCTTATTTTTCTTTCATTTCCCTTGTTTATTACCCAGACTTTGTACAATTGTGGTGTATATTCTCATTTTTGTGTTTTTCGTAATTTGTCTGTCCCATATTACTGGATGCAACTGTCTAATACACGATCTTGTTTGTCCCAGTCTATTTTTAATTTCCTCTTCCGTTGTTGCCTTGTCTGTTATTGTAAATCCTAAGTATTTAAATTTGTTTGTGGCTTTTATTCTTATATCCTTCTCTATTTGTAGGTCTTCTAACTTTTCTTCCGTTGTTGCTAAATACATGGTCTTCTTGTAGTTTATCTGTAACCCTGCTTTTTCGTACTCCTCGCTCAGTCTTCCCATCATGAAGTTCAAATCTTCCTCATCTTGCGCTATAACCACTTGTGGTTGGGAGTTCCTATCCTTTCCATTGCTGTCCATAATCTTTGTCTGGGAACCGTATCATATGCTTTTTCCAGATCCACGAACGCCAGTTATATCGTTCTGTTTTTAGCTCTTTTCTGTTCCAGTAATTGATCTATATATATATATATATATATATATATATATATATATATATATATATATATATATATATATATATATATATATATATGGTCCACGCATGATTTTCCTGCTGTGAACTCGGCTTGTCCTTTCCCTATTTTGTTTTGTATGTGTTTTTCTAACTTGTTTTTAAGTATTCGTCCATATATTCTTCTCATTATAGCAATGAACTGATTCCTCTGTAATTCTCACATTTCCGTCTATCGCCTTTTTTAAATATGGAGACAAGATAGGCTTTCTCCCATTCCTTAGGCATGTCTTCTCCACTCATCAGCTTCTGGGCCATTATCGTTATCATTCTGAACAATTTTTCCGTTCCTTTATGAGTTCTTGTGGTATCCCTCCTGGTCCCGCAGCCTTATTGTTTTTTAATGATTTCATTGCCGCTTTTACTTCTTCCAGTGACACCAACTCCTCTTCTTCATCTTTATCTTTATCTGTCTCCTGCTTCTCTTCCTTTTTCTTCTCTGCCTTCTCTTCGATGTTCTTCATGTACTCTTGTCTGTTTTCTGTTAGCAGGTTCGCATAGTATGCTTCCCACTCTTTGTCTTCAATGTACTGTATTTGCAGGTGTTCTTTCCTGTCTGTTCGTAGATTTTTTAGTAACTTCCATGATTTAGAGCATCTACTGCCCCCCAGGTATTGATCAATATTGGTACAGGTTCTTTGCCAGTTATCATTTATTCCCTTTATTGTCATTTTCTTCATGTCTCTGGTCTTACTTTTATAATCTCTTAAGTCTTCTTCCTTTTTTGTGCTTAACCCTTTGCTGTATAGTTCCTTTATACTTTCCTTATCCTATAATAAGGAAAGTAATGTAATCCGCGGAAATTTGACCTACCCAGTTTTTCATATTTCTGGACGAAATATAGCCTCAGGACACCAAAAAAGTTGTTTTTAGCTATTGGTTCGTGTGTGTGTGTGTGTGTGTGTGTGTCTGTCGGTCTGTCAGTAAACAGAATATCTCGAGAACCGTAAGAGCTAGAGACTTGAAATTTGGTATGCAAGTTACTTACGTAAAAATCGGCCGAGCCGTTTGGTCGCAAGGTCGCAAAATCGGTCGCAAAGCGGTCGCGAACCTAAACGGTTGAAGATACAAAAAATTTATTAGAATAAAAATGATTTGTTATCATGAGATAAACATGAATTTAAAATAAAAGTTGGTAAAATAGGAACTCGAAAAAAAATTGAAGCTCAGGATTTTTAATATACCGGGTGTTCATAAAATGTTTCGGGAAATTTATATTACCGGATAGATCAGACTGAGACGAACAAAAAATTACAATGAAATTTTTTGATCCTAGGTCAAATAAATAAGTTACAGCCGATTAAAAATTAATTAAACGTACCAATCAGCGCGCTCGGAGAGCTTCTCGGACGACTGCGGGAGTACGGGGGGGGGGGGGGGAGCGCTTGGCCGCTAGGAGGGAGCACGCAGGTGATAATGGCGAAGGCCGTGCGGCCGAGATCGCACGGTTACCTTCAGTGACGTAGCAAAATTTTAAGTGCGAGTCAATTATTGTCTTGTACTGTTTATTTTTATCAGCTTTCGAGTGTTGGACTCGCGCCTCATCCTTTTTTAAATTAACAAATTTTTAGACGAGAGCAGCGCAGGGCTGAGACGATGGACCCGGTGTAATATATAATAATAGGATAAGAAAAGTCATGTGATGTTCACACCAGATTTTTTTTTATTTGCTTCCTGGGTTTTACTTGTGAGTTTATGTTTATATTGTGTGGTTTTCTCTTCTTTTTCCCCTAATGCTTCGAATCCCGCTTGTTTTAAACTTTCCTTTATGTGTTGGTAGATCTCTTCTATGCTCTCGTATCTGAATTCTGTTAATTTATCGTCTAATCTTCTCCTATACAAATGTCTCACTGTCGTGTCTTGCAGTAGGTGTAACTTGAGCTGTCTTTCTTTCGGTATATCATTTGTTTTCTCTGTGTTTCTTTTTTCACTTGTTATTTTTCTTTGCCATGGGAACCCTATTTTTGCTGTCAGCAGTTTATGATCCGTTCCACATTCTGCCCCTCTTTTAACTCTTACGTCCTTCGTTCTCATTGTTCTGTTTCGTTTTAGTATTACGTAGTCTATTATGGATCTCAGCTGCCTTGTCTCTTTTATCCATGTGTATTTATGGATATCTTTGTGTGGGTAAAAACCATTCATGATCTTTAGATTATATAGTTCACATATCTCTGTTAATATTTCTCCATTGTCATTTATGATGTTCTCTCCGTACCTTCCTACTACCTTGTCCTTTTCTTTCCTTCCTGTTATTCCATTCAGGTCTTCTGCTATGATTATTTCTTGAGTTCGTTTAATTTTTTCTATTTTTTCTTTTAGTGCTCCTATGAATGATTCCTTCTCTGCTACTGCGCTGTCATCTGTTGGTCCATAAACACCGAGTATTACTATGTCTCTGTCGTTTCGTGATATATTTAATTTTATTATTCTTTCATTTATGGGTTTCCAGGTCTTTATGTTTCTTCTATATCTTTTTTTTTACTATTATTCCTATTCCTGCCTTTGGTCTCTTGTCTTTTTGCACTCCACTCCAACAAAGTATGTTGTTGTCAATTTCCTGAATTCCATGACCTTTCTTTTTTGTTTAGCTCAAAATTAACATATCCAGATTAATTTTTTTGAACTCTCCCATCACTTCCTTATCTTTATTCCTCCATCCTTGTACATTCCATGTTTCTACAGTTATTTTCCTATCCTTTCTTCTCTTCTTTTTCCTGGTTTTGTTTTCCTGGTTGATATCTTCAACTGGATTTTGAAATTTCAAAGCAGAATTGCCCCCCCCCCCTTATATCCTATAGGGCTCCTCTCTTCGAGGTGTGGATTACCACCCGGGGAATATTACTCTGATTTTTCATTCTGCCCATGATTTTCCAAACTCCTTTATTTTTACATGTGTTAGGTTGTTTATGCCTAATGCCATATCCCCCATATATGGTGGACCTTTATATACGGCCTCCCAATCTGAGACAGTCGCCGTTCGTAGCCGTCCACTCTGCATCAGACGCTACTAGTTTTGGCTCTTCCGCCCTTTCCGCCATTGTGACTAATTTGTCATCTTCTGCCTTCCAGGTCGTTGGCCGGTTTTCGCCTGTAATCCCAGGTAGGAGCCCTTACTGGGTACTATCAGCCGGGCCAGCTGAACCCAGGTTTTTTTTCGAGGTTATTACTCCTCGATCCTTCCTCCTTTTTCATCCGGGCTTGGGACCGGCATTGGCGGAGTTTGTGATGTTGTTTTACTTAGTCTTTATTTCACTATATTTTTTCAACAAATTTTCTAAAATATACTCTATTCTTTCATTATATTTTCAAACAAGAGCACATATATTTAACAAGGGTAAATTGTTTGATTCCATTTCCAGTCTTAAATAAAGCTTCCTTTCATTTATTTGTTTAATTTCTATTATTTCTCCTTTATTTTTTTAGTAGCATAAACACCATCCCTTAATGTCACAATTTTTTATTTTCTGAATAGATAATTGTAGCGTTTGTCTTAAATAACCTTCTTTTACCTCTCCATGTTGCTTTTTGTAAGGCGTTAATTTTATATCTTTTTAATTTATTTTTTATTGTTTCACCTTTTTTATTTCTAATAAAGTTCTCACATTATATCTGTTAAATTGCATCTCTTTTGCCTTGTTTTTTTTACTTTATAATTTTTGTTAGATTATTTGTCACATCATTTACGTTTTCCTATTTCTTGCTTATTTTATTTTTCATTTTCCACTGCATTATCATATTTGGAGATATTTTACTAACCGCTCTTTTCTTGGCCAATACTTCTTTCTTCTTCACCCTCAATAAATTGCTGCATTTGCTGTACTTTGAATTTACTTCATATTGCATAAACGCTTTTCTTTCTTATTACATTGTTTTTTTGAACTAAATGCGAATTTCAAAGCCAAAACAAAATGTAAAAACGCTGCGTAATTATAAATCGTGTGTTAGCTGTTTAACACATTTAAGAGTAGTGTGCTTAAATTAGACAATTTACACCGCTTTAGGATGGCTTTTGACGTTACTGTGACATTTTGCGTGCTACAAAGTAATTCTAAATTCTTATCTTACGAATCTATACACACCCTTCAGCTTGAACTCACATAACTGTTATTTTAAATACTTCTCGTAAACAATATGTACTATATAATAAGTGCAAGTAGTTGTACCAAACGGCTAATAACTTTAACAAGATAAAAATTTTTTATTCGTGTTGACATGCATGCGTAATGACGCATGTTGATTGAGGATTTTCCAAACTTTTCGAAAATATATAGTTTTTTGTATATTTACTACAAAGGAGGTAATACTTTTTTAAAACATACTCTTACTGTAAACCTAAAAAATAACTAAATAACATTGTTTCATAAAAGTACTTTAGGGATGTCCTCGTAGAGTTTTTCATACTTACTTTCGGTAAAAACCCAAAACTAGAAAACAGAAATTGTAAATACATTGTGAAAATTGGTATGATCAAAACACGGTGAAACATCTAAGCAAATTATGTTTTCAAATAGCAAAGGTGCTGCTTCTATTTCGATTACGCATTTTTTAATATAAGATGGAGTAAATTGGGAAAAGTAGTTCATGTTTACTTTTTTGAAATTAATCAGGAAATTATCCCTAACACGATGTAGTTATCATCCTCTAACATTAACATTTCCACGCCCAGTATTGTTAATTTATTAGGTCATCTAAAGTAATAGTGTCAAACTCAAAGCAACAACACTAACAGTTGAACAAAGACTAGAAAATATAAAGCTCTAAAAAATTACTTCTTATTATAAATTATACAAGTAAGTTGTAGAAATTAGAAATTAGATATTATATGTTGTACGTTTAGTGGGAAACGGTACCCTGTTCACAACCAACCCTCAAATGGTTTTTTGATCAGGTGCATCACAATACTACATATAAACTGCACGGCACTAACATGTATCAACAAGACATTTCCATTTAATATTAACAGGAACTACAATTACCCACGCAGGCTTTATCCCAGCATACATGCAAAATGTGCACTCGCCGCAGTTTATAAGTCAGTAGTAGGCAAACACTCCAATGCAAATTACTGCCGAACAGAAGTGTCAAACGCAAAATAATAGAAAACGCCAG
This sequence comes from Sinelater perroti, assembly GCA_036346155.1. Lineage (NCBI taxonomy): Eukaryota > Metazoa > Arthropoda > Insecta > Coleoptera > Elateridae > Sinelater > Sinelater perroti. The sequence goes on from JARFIY010000189.1 coordinate 149,291, forward strand.
AGAAATCATGTTATCCAAAATTATAAATTATATAAGCAAGTTGTAGAAACTAGAAATTCGATATTATATAGACAAAAGTAGCGAATTATACTTCATTTTCTAAACAAACCATATAGAAATATTAGCGTAGTTTTCCGCAACATGCATTCTACAGTAGATATTAAAGTACTTACCAGATGTATTAACGGTTATGGATATAATGCAACAAATATATTCAACATCAAACACACCGTAAGCAAAACACCTCTACTAATGTTCTTCGTAGAACTAGAATAAAGTTTAAACAATAAAGAGATCTATAACATAAAATTCTTAATAAAATAAAGAACTGCTTTTGAACCCCCACACATTGAACGTGAAATAATACAATGTCCAAAATATCAAGGATTTGGACACCCTTATAAAGCTTGTAAAATATGTAAAATGTGTTGAAGAATATTTAACAACAAATTGGCAAACGAAAGAAAGGAGTAAAAACGTTAAGTTTACTAATTGCCAAGGTAACCACACCGCCAGCCACCGAGGATGTCAGATGGCTAAAGAAATTCACAAGCGTAAATTAATACTATTAAAACCTAGACTGAACTTCCCACTAGTTCAATCAAGTATATCCTGTTCGCAAAAAATATCCGATAAAAATTAATAATCTCAAGTGAAAAACCAACAGCAAATACAAACATGGAACCAGCAGTCGAACAACGAAACTGAAATAATGCTGGTAAAGTTAATGGAAAAAATGGATAGCAATGTTAATTTTCTCACCACCTTAATTTCTAAACTAATATAATGCCTGTATTCTTAAATATTATTTTCTTAAACACTAACAGTTTGGCTTAGTATAGCCAAGAAGTCAAAACACTCACAATAAATAAAGACGTCAATATCATGCTTATCTCAAAAACGAATTTTTCCACAAGAGCTAAATGAAAATACATAAGTATTCTATCTACAGTACAAACTATCCGGCGGCATCGCTTATAGTGGCACAGAAGCGATAATTAAGAATTCAATTTGGTACTACGTAGGCCTTCAATGCCAACGAGAATGTCTCCGAGCCACGTGCATTGTAGTTTCCGAAGTCAACAAAGATATAATCTTTGCGGCAGTATACTACCCTCCGAAACATAAGATCAAGCAAGAAAGCTTTGAATTGTTCTTCTACATCCCCGGACCTTTCTTTGTTGCTACAGCTGACCTTAACACAAAAATCAACACTAGAGTCCATATTAATGTTACTTCTTAGATCGACAAATAAAAAAATTCTACGACGTCACACACACATGGGTTTGAGTGAGACTCGAACTCGCCTGCAAGAGGCCGCCGCGATTGCCCAAGTATTAGGCAAGAATTAAAAAAAAACTATTTAAATTACCATTTCTAACATTTAAGTGAGTTTGTTTTGCAAGCCAGTCATGTAAATGTCTTGTTCAATCCGTTCTGGAGTTTCATTCAATTCGTCATTTGCTATTTTAGCCAGCCCTTCTGATGGTGGTAGAATTAACATATTCTATAAAATTTAAAATTTTATTAAAAATAAAAGCAGGAATTGACAAACAACTGCTCTTACCTATAAAAGAAATGTGGATTGGCATAATTATATAGTGGAATTATGATGACAGAATAGACATGATGAGCCGATTTCAACGAACAAAAAAAAGCGATCTTTTGAAAATCCAAATGAATTTTGGTTATAGCGTTGATTACTTAAAAAATACAAAATATTTTAGAATTTTGAGACCATCACTCAAGTGATGTGACTTGCTAAATGTTAATTTTGTTATTATTAAGGGTAATCAAAACTTAAGTAAATTATTACCAATTTTAAATTAAGAAAAATTATATTATTATTACTCTGTGAACTTTCTTTGAAGTTAAAAATTATCTTAAGTAAAACTAGTGTGACGAAAATGTTCGTAAACAAAAGACTGACTGCAAGGTAAATAGGTAGGTCTGTTTTTCTAATAACCATACCTAATTCAAATAAAACTTTTTTCAGTTATTGTTATGATGTTAGTACGGTCCGTGCATTGAAACAGAGTTGACGTGTGCGAGCCAATTGACGTGTGCGAGCCAATTTTTACCTGCGATATCGCCGCGCCCGAGTCGCAGCCTTAAGGTCAGGCGTACTTATTTATTTAATAATTTAATACCCATGTAATCAACTTTAATATTGATGTTTCCCACTGGCAATGGGAATAATCCGCCATCACAAAATAACTCCAATATGTATCAACAATATGGTTACCCACCCTCCTATCAACAGCAACAGTATGCTGTGGGTGGCAATATACATTCAACACCACCACTCTTCGAACAAACACCATTAAAGCAGTATGCAGTGCCATCAATCCCACCGGTTCAACCCTCTCCGTATTATACAATGCCCGTAATGCAATATCAAAGGTTGTCTCAAGTGCAATTACCTTCCCCGCAAACCTTGCCGTAAAATAATCAAATAGAAAAAGACCAGCAAGAAATTTTAAGTAATGTCGGCGAAGACGAAAACATGGCTGATAATAATAACACTTGGCAAGTGGTTCCTGGCAATAAAAGGAAAAGACGGAAATATAACCCACAATTAACTCAAACATTCAACTTAACACAAACAAACCAATACTCTACGTTAACAGAGGAAACAGATGTACCAGGGGCTAGCAGCAACACTAATACTACGGGTCAAACTGTTCAACTGCCAAAACCACCGCCAATCTTTGTTCAAGGTGTTGAAAACTATCAACAAATGGTAGCTAGCATCACGCACATAGTCGAAAAGGAACAATATACCTCTAAATGTATGGCCAATAATGTCGTTAAAATCAATGTTCACACGCCTGACTCATACAGGAAATTGACCGCCCATTTTTTAGATACCAACGTTATATTTCACACATATCAAAACAAGCAGGAGAGGGCGTATAGAGTAGTTGTACGGCATCTACACCCCACAATCCCGATAAATGTAATAATAGCAGAATTGGCAGCAAAAAATCATGAAGTTCGAAATATTAGCAACATCAAACACAAACAAACTAAAGAAGCCCTGCCGTTATTCTTCGTGGACTTGGAACCGGCCGATAACAACAAAGATATTTATAAATTGCAGTATCTGCAGAACCTAAAGATAACGGTTGAACCACCTAAGTAAAATAAAAATATAGTACAATGTACAAGATGCCAAAACTTTAACCATACGAAATCATACTGCAATCGCCCATATGCGTGTGTCAAATGCAGCGGTAACCACGATACAAGAACGTGCACCAAAAATAGGGATACGCCGGTAACGTGTATCTTATGCAATGGATCACATCCTGCCAACTACAAAGGATGTATGGTCTATAGAGAATTACAAAACAAGACCTACCCAAATACACAGCAACCAAAGAAACAACCTGCACAGTATAAGCCAGATATAAGAAATTTTCCTCCTCTGCCAAAACCTAATGTTTACGTTGATATGCCGATGCATACCTATAGCCACGTTACAGCAAATAAACCAGACTCATCTAATGACCTCACCCTCGCACAATTCCTTGCCGAGTTTAAGGGAATGTTCAATCAACTGCTACAACAAAATAGCATGATCCTCAACATGCTCACAACAGTAATTGCCAAATTAGTTAAATAATGTCTAAATTCATACGTGTTGCATTATGGAATGCCAACGGCCTCCAATCTAAAAAATTGGAGGTAGAAGTCTTCCTTCAAATGAACAAAATTGATGTACTACTCATAAGTGAAACACTTTACAACAAGAACGTTTATAAAAATACCTCAATACAGCATCTACCACACTGTACACCCAGATAATACAGCCCATGGTGGCGCAGCTATTATTCGAAACTCGATAGTTCATCATGAATTACCAAAATACGAAGGACCGTTCCTGCAAGCTGCCGTTATCGAAATCAGTAAACTTCCTAGCCCAATCACACTAGCCGCTGTATATTGCCCTCCAAGACATAGACTAACCACGAACATACTACAACCATTCTTTAACACCCTTGGAGGGAGATTTATAGTAGGTGGCGACTTTAATTGTAAACATACAAGGTGGGGGTCTCGATTAATAACTACAAGGGGTAGAGAACTTGAAAAAATTCTTACTAATAACAATTACATGCATTTATCAACCGGTACTCCAACATACTGGCCGACCGACGCCAACAAGATTCCAGATTTATTAGATTTTTATATAGCCTCGGGCATTTCAAGAAATTATGTGGACGTCACTCCTAGTTTCGATCTATCTTCGGACCACAGCCCTGTGTTAGCTGTAATTAGCGCTACAGTTATCCAAAAGCAGCCTAAGCCAGTACTCTGCAATAGACGAACTGACTGGGACAAATTTAAAGTACACGTCCACCGACATATAAATATTAATATAAGCTTAAAAACACCGAAAGAAATAGAAATCGCAGTTAATCACTTTATAACAACAGTCCAAGAGGCAGCCTGGAATGCTACACCAATGAATATCCAGAAAATCGAGTCATTTAATGTTTCTAGAGATATAAGTGAATTAATAAAAGAAAAAAGGAGAGCAAGATCAATCTGGCAACGTACACACAACGTTAATGATAAAACCACATACAATCGACTTACTAATAAACTTAGGAAGAAGATGTTAGAGGCGCGTAATGAAACATTCCATAACAACATAATCAACTTATCCAAAGAAGATCACAGTATATGGAAAGCCACTAAAGGATTTAAGAGACCCCAACAACAAGTCCCGCCGTTACTCAAAAACGATGGCTCCTGGGCAAGATCAGACAAAGAAAAAGTTGAACTTTTTGCCCAACATCTGGCAGACGTATTCACACCTCACTCTAATGAAATTGATGAAGATGTTAACAACTTTCTCGAAGCACCACTACAACTATCATCCCCTATAAAAAAATTCACAATTGGTGAATTACAAAATGAAATAAAATGGTTAAATAATAAGAAAGCGCCGGGCTATGATCTCGTTACCGGCCTTGTACTTAAACAATTACCACGACAAGGAGAACAATTCTTATTGGCACTCTTTAATGCAATCCTACGCTTAACATACTGGCCCTTACAATTAAAGTTTGCACAGGTCATCCTAATATTAAAACCTGGCAAACCACCAAATGAAGCTCAGTCTTATCGCCCAATTAGTCTACTGCCTGTCGTGTCAAAACTCCTAGAAAAATTAATATTAAAGCGAATAAACGAAAATAGTCTACTTGAAGAATGGATTCCAAATCAGCAGTTTGGATTTCGCAAAGGACACTCGACCATAGAGCAATGCCACCGAATAACCAATATTATTCAGCAATCATTTCATAGTAAGAAATATTGCTCTGCTGTATTTTTAGAGGTGCGGCAAGCGTTTGACCGTGTTTGGCACAATGGGCTACTATTTAAAATTAAGCACATCTTTCCACATCAATACTATCTCCTGCTTAAATCTTATCTAACTAATCGACACTTTCAAACCAAAGTTGGTATGGAATATTCACAACTGTATCCAATCACGGCTGGTGTTCCCCAAGGAAGTGTGTTGGGGCCACTCTTATATCTGATTTTTACTGCAGATATACCGACGACACCAACCATAACATTGGGGACATTTGCAGATGACACTGCAATCCTGGCATGTCATGAAGATCCACAAATCACAACTAATATCTTGCAAGAGGCAGTAAGGACAATAGAAGGTTGGCTGGAAAAATGGAGAATTAAGGTCAATGAGACGGGATCCAATCATATAACATTTACCACAAGACGATCACAATGCCCACCTGTAAGCTTGAATAACGTACCCATCCCGCAAGCAAATGCAATTAGATACTTAGGTCTCCATATGGACACAAGATTAACGTGGAAACCACATATAATAAAAAAACGCAAAGAAATGGACATCAAAATTAAAAAAATGTATTGGCTAATAGGAAGAAACTCTCAACTCTCAACAGAAAACAAATTACTGGTGTACAAATCTATCATACGACCAATATGGACATACGGCTGTGAACTCTGGGGTTGCGCCAGCTACTCAAATATTGACATAATACAACGTTTCCAGTCTAAGACATTAAGAAGTATATTCAATGCTCCCTGGTATGTTTCAAACCGTATCCTCCACTTTGACTCCAACGTACAATATGTGCGGGACATAATCAGACAACGGGCTACAAGCCACCATGCTCGGCTAGTGGGACACGCTAATAACGAGATTACACCGCTAACATAGCAGCCAGTAATGAGACGACTTAAACGGAAGTGGCCATGGGACATGACAGAATAAAGAAATCATTTACACCATCCCCTAAGCCTTCAAATGGAGGTAACGAGACTGCACCACTGGGTGCACCTCTCTTCAAATCTATTCCAAACTTCACGCAATTAGCTCATAGAATTTATTGTAATTAATTCTGATTTCTAATGTACACGAATTCAATAAAAAAAAAGTTATTGTTATCTTAAGAATGCTTTTTCATTATTTAGGAAAGGCAATTCCAAACTAAGCAAAAATGGATTGCCTCGCAATATACATGTCAATTTACTTTTCACGCTTTCAATGTGTATTTGTTTTGTTAATATTGTTAAGTCTATATTAATGCTAAAATCGAAATAAAACAAAACAAAATTTACATAGAAAGTGAGAGGCAAACATTGTATTGTAGGGCATTCATTTAGGGGTGTGTTCTCCAGCACGAAATGAAGTAAAAGGTTTATATGAACATATGTTTTAAATTAATATATTGCTGATGTATTAAAAGTGAAAAATATTTATTTAACAATAAACAACTATTCAAAGTGCTCTCCTTCTTATCAAACCATATCAGTTACCATATGCTGTGTTTAAATAATGAGTGACAATATAAGAAAAGTGAGTAGGGGAACTGTTATGCATAAACCATATACTCTGCCTAATGGTAATTGAAATGTCTTCTAGAAGCTCATATAGATTAAAAAAAAATGCAAGTAAAATATTCTCAAAAGCCTTGCTGGTAAAAATAAGGGACCATTGAGAATGTTACCAAAAAGACTAAAACAGACATTTAATAAAAACGTATGGGTGTTTCCAAAATTAGTAATCCCATTTCTGTAAAGTAAACTTCGGTAACTATCAGGAAGCTGAGGAAGTTAGAATCTCGTATGCATTGTCGAATTAACCACTGGCAGAAATATTTGCGCCTGTTATAATCTTTTGGTAACGAACCTTGTTCAGGAGTAACGTAAAATGGATGCAATTATTGCTCGTACAATGTTTGTTATATGCTTGTACATGAAACATAAGAACGAAGTAACAATGTTCTGGTACTAGTACTAGGAGATAACTAAACAACATACAGTATCCCTTCCTCAACGTTAGCAGCGTGTCGTAATCTTTGTCGACCAGCGGTTAGTCGTTAATATTTTAGCGTGCCAGTTTCCCTCAGACGTTTTGCAATTTAGTATCCTGCTATCGGGAACTATAGCAGCACTGTTTTTACGTACCTCGCCATAAATTAAAAGCACGTCTGTTTGTTTTGCAAAAGTGGTCAAATTTGTGGTGTTTCCCTTAATTATAAAAAATGAAGAGTCTTCATTGTAGTAACTTAAACAAAACGCGCAGAACTAGTAAAGCACATTACTTACTTTCACAAGCAATGTTTAATAGTAATCAACACATTCAATAACAAATGTTTAATCGCCTGTCAAAGAAATAAACGATGTCCAATTGTTATCCACGGATATTTCAAAACTTTTAAATATTTACCTTTTCACTTTTAATATGTCGGTAATAAATCAATTTAAAATATATGTTTATATAAACATTTTTATTTATTTCTTGTTGGGGAATGCATCCCTAAAGTAGTGCCGCGCAATTCAGAAACGCTCTATATGTAGTTTAGTTGACCAATTTTATTTTTGATGCTCAATACTATGTTCATTTATTATTTTATTACTAATAGATATTTTGTTTTGTAAAAATGTTATACTGTTCAATGGGTCGGTATGACTGAATATTAAGTTTCTAAAAAAACTTTAAATGTTTTCACATTATTACATTTAGCCCTGCCGTAAGTAAATTCCAATTTCAGTAAAAATTTTCAATTAAGGATATTTATGTATACTTATAAGTCAATTTATGGATACTATTGTAAATAATATTACTCAGAAGTCTAATAAACGATAATAAGCACTACGATCCTGACAGAATCAGTTTTCGAAAGTAAACGAGTAAAATCGAAAAGTTAGACACAAATGGGAGCTGTTCTTATTCTAAAGAGTAAGGTAAAATGGAAATTACGTTAATTTCTTAACGATGTCAGATAGCATAGGTTTCAGCAAATGATAAAAATGCTGATAACAAAGAAAATTACAAATAGATACGTAAGAATAAGCCGTAACGACTGTTATATGAACTAAGTGAAACAATTTGTATCTACCTTAAAATGCGTGAGAAGAAAAACATGCCACGTGTATATATTTGTGTGCGAATGCGCTTGCTCTCGAGCACTCGTATGTGTATGAGTTAAATAAGTTATTACTAAATATTGAAATTTTGGTGTCTTCACTTAGAGATTGCAAGTATCACAGTACAAATATAACCAAGGTTGTGTACTACAATAATGTACTAACTAGTATAGGATACGATTTTGTTTTGAGTTTTCAATATTGGCAATAGTGTTATAATGTCTCTCCATACTTTCGCATCTCTGAGTTCTCCATCGGGAGTACTTCATCCAAATTCTTGTCAGGTGACAGAAGATCGATTATGGTTCGCATTCCGTTTCCATCAATCAGATTGTCATCTATTCAAGGAGGCCGCAGCCAGTGATTTCCATTATTTTCTATTTATATATTTATTATAAACTGCGGATTGAGCTTGTATTCTGCAGAATGATCCTTTGTTGAAAAAGTGTGTTATTTGTGTTTCAAAAAGAAGACGAATATGTAGAAGATTACTGGAGCTTTTCAACGGGCGGTTCAGGAAATTTCACATTATAACTCTGAAGATGATTGTCTTCCGCGGGTCATATGTAATGCGTGCAAAATTCTTATTTATCGAGCAAAAAGACCCGAATTTATCTACTGTTCAGATACCCGATTCACTCGACCTTTCCGCCTTTGCCGAAAAACACATGCACAAGGATGTCTCTGCAAATTATGTAAACTTGTAAGAGCACCAGGACATCAGAACTTTGTGCAGCGAAACATCAGTAGAATCTCTGAAATGATTTCGTTGTTTTCGTTGATTATTATAATGCAAGATTCGTTTAGTTTATAGAGTAAACAATATATTCAAGTCATTGACCACTGTTAATACCTATTGCAACTTTATTTAAGTTAACAAATAATATCTATTGAACAATGTTAATACATAGAGAATACTACACTATATTAACAATGATGTGATATTCATTTATAAACTGCCTGGAAAATAAAGTATTGACTTTTGTAATTTTTATCTTAAATTTTGATTTTTGATTTTTGTATATAATTGAATGCAGTCATACAAACTGTGGTGCAAATACGGTCCGTGTATTGAATTATTTTAAAGCAAACATTTTCTCCTAGCAAGTAAATATGTGCTTTATGAGTCCATATAACGTCGCACACAGTTGCAGAAAGTTATTTAGGAGAAAAGACTTTAAAAGTGAACCAAATGTTACATTAGTGCTGTTGCATGTTGTAGGAATTTCTGAAATAAACAAGTGCCGGAACCCCAACAAATAACATACAAAACGTTATTTGGACAATGTTCCTGGTGCAGCTAAAAGGTATAAAAATGATACATAATGATTGGTTTGTTTGAGATAACTTTTATTTAAGACCAAAACGCGCTACAATAATTATACTGAAGAGTAATCACCATCAACTTTAATTACTGCTGTACGTTGTTTCGGCAGTTTTTTGAGATCGCAAATTACTTTAAAAAGCATTCCGACGTTGATGATGACATTGTACCTACCAAAACAATTCTAAAACATTAACTTACGACATTATAAACACCCACAAGCTTAAACGTAACCTGAACCCGTAAGGTTGTCCTGATGGTTGAGTGTTTGAGTCTCTAGATCATTCAACCCATTTAGTACCAAAATATCCAATAGTTTCTTTCTACGCTACTATAGTAAATGAAACACGGACATTTGGATAAAAAAATGCGTTGTTATTGACTAGTTAACGGCAGCGGGTTGTACGTCTATTGACATTCGTCAATAAATGGTTGCTGTTTATGACATCGGTTCCGTAGATAGTACAGTAAAAAGTGAAAGTAGTTGTGTATCGCTGGTAATTTGGTAAAAAAATAATGAAACACGTTGAGAGAAGACTTTGGAAGTTTTTGTAAAATATGCAGTTTCTTGAATTAGTTATTTATTATTAAATGTATTCCAAAAAAGAAAAGACTTTTATAAATACTAGTGCTTAAACGTAAAGCATATTACCAAAATAGTAAGTACAAACACCTATTTTATTAAACGTTGACAAATCGTTTAATTAATCAATGTCTAGCTTCCTGAATGAACCTTCGATTCCAAACAAAGTTGATCCATGTTTAGGCGTTCCAAGGCGTTTCGCTTCATCAGAGCAATACTTTTCATCTTCAATGTACCATTCTCTATAGCTTTCAATTCGTTCTTTAATAGAATGTGTCATATCACTTTCATTACCGCGTTCGCCGCCCTTTTTAAATGGCAGCTCACTTTTAGAAATGAGTTCGTCATAATTATTTTCGGTGAAAACCCAAAACTAAAGTCAAAAATGTAAGAAAGCACAAGTTTTATCCTCTTTTTCATTGGATCGCTTAGAAGCATTTTAAATATTTGAATAATATGATCTAAAAGCGTTGGAACATTTACGCAAATTATGTTTTTAATTCTGAATGGCAATGCTTCTTTTCCGATTAATACGCATTTTTTAATAAATGATGGAGTAAGTTGTGGTACATAATGTAGTTTAGTTCTTTGCTGTAAATTATCAGACATCCCTGACACGACAAAGTTGTCGTCTTCTAACAATAACATTTCCGCAATCATTATACACAATTTTGCTAGGTCATCTAAAGTAACAATTTCATGATTGAAAGCACTGTAATTAATAACAACGGTTCTTGATCCTAAAAAGTTTTTTTCGTTCTTAACCAAATATATTGCTCTAAAAAATTCTTAATTAAAAAATTTTACTGCTTTATTTATTACAGCACCTATTGTTTAGTAATTGTTGAAAAGGTGCTAAAGAAGGATCTTGATTTGTAAAATATTGCGGTAATAATGTTTTTAAGGTATAGAAGCTTATCCAATCAAGATACCTAAACTACCACTAATATTTATATATAGAGTTACAATAAACTAATAAATGCTGTCGCTGAAATAGAAGAATACAAAACAAAAAAATGGCCAATAACGTAGTTAAGATAAATGCTAATATTCCTGACACATCGTAAACTGATCGCATTTATGAAGGACTTTAAAGTAATATATCACATACCAGATGAAAGAAGATTAAGTATACTGATTTGTCATTTGTAATTTACACACAAAAAATAGCTAAATCATTCGGAAAAAAAGCTTCAAAGTGGGATATATTACATATATTAAATATAGAACTGATGAAATGCTTCTGACAATGCTATTTGTAGACTTTACAATCTTCAATTTTTACTTAATCAAGTTATAAATGTTGAACCACCACATATAAATACAATTTTGCAGTGCATGAGAGGTGTCAGAAAGACTAGGGGAGCAACTTTTTGCTCTCCTACCACAAGTTTTGATGGGAGATTGGCCCAACAATCTACCCCAATAACCATTCGAGCAGTGATAGTGGGAGACAGCTTCGGCTATCTTACCCAAATTGAATTACAAATCTCTGACTTAGTGCGATATGATATCGGGGAGGCTGCCCACGACAGTCCTGCCCAGCACAAAACTAAGAACAGTGCGAAAGCCATGGGTAGGCGGCTGCGGCTGACCTGCTGGCTGTGAAATCTAAGGAAAATCCGAGGGCAAAGGGAGGCCCTGCGGGAAAACCCCAACGGGGTAACCATAATATATACATAGCCACAGCAAATCTTTCTGTAAGCGCTAATACGTATGTGTTCGACGGGTTTTATGATACCGAAACTTGGAAGAAGTCAAAATAATTTCTTGCTAAATGCGCTCTATGCGAAGGTGATCGTCCGGCTAACTATCAGGTTGTACTGTCCGTAAATTACAAAATAAGCTAAGATAGAACTATTGGTACCTATCAACTGGCGAGTCTACATATTGGTCCACGAAACAAAATAAAGTACCCAATGTACTGGACTTCTTTGTCACACATTGTATTTCTTTCAACTATACGAACATAATGAGTACTTTTGACCTATCATCTGATCATACGCCTGTTATCGCTACAATAAGCATCACAATTATTAAAGGTAACTTGGATTATCACTGTACAGTTTTAAAAGAGACTAGGTATATAGAGGTCTCCTGCAAGAAAAATTACAAACCAGTATTAGTTTGTGTACCCTCATGAAACAGAAGAAGCCACAGACGCATAGAGTAAGAACCGTATAGCACAGTATAATAATCTGTAATAAGTTATCCAATACCATAAAACACAAACTAAAAATGTTAAAGCAAGAAACTTTTCTACATTACTTAATTTTACTGTTCCGCGTAGACAACAATATTTGCAAAATTTTAAAGCAAATAAGAGGCCGCGGATTGGTGATCCGCCATTAAGAAAACCAAATAATGAATGGGCCAGAGCAGATCAAGAAAAGGCAAATCTGTTCGCCGAACAGCTAGCTTAAGTTTTCAACTTTCCGTTCAATTAAACCCGATAATCGCCCTCTAGGCGCCACTACAACTATTACTACCTGTCAAAAACTTTATCTATATAGAATTGCTAGAAGAAATTTGATATCTAAACAAGAAGAAGGCTCCTAGTTATGACTTAATAAGAACAAAGATGCTTACTAAATTATCTAAAAGCAGCATATTTATATATTTTTAATTGTACTTTACGGCTTCACTGTTACATCGCTAAAATTTACACAAATTATTTCAATATCAAAACCTGCCAAACCTGCTGAAGAAGTTGGATCTTAGCGACCAATAAGTTCATTGGCCCTAAACTGTCAAAAAAGCTTATAACTAAAAGATTACATGATACCAACATATTGAAAAATTGCAGTCTATCAGTTTGAGTTCAGAACATATTACTCTTAACAATTCCATCGTCTTATAAACATTAATAGCACAGCTTCTGATTTCAAATCTTATTGTCTTGTAACATTTGTAGATATAAAACAAGCATTTGACAAAGTGTGACATGATGGCCTGTTATACGATCAAGACTCTCCTTCCAAGCGATCAGATCATATTTGTCAGATCGATATTTTTAAATAAAATACAGCCAACAGTATTTTGCCCTTCACCCAATCATCTCTAGATTGTCTTAAAGTAGTATCCTTGAACCTCTGCTAAACATATTGTATACTGTACATATACCTACATCGCTTACATAGGTACATTTGCTGATGATACCGTCTTCTTCTCTAGTCGTATTAATCCCCACGTAGCCTCTTCAAAATCTGAAAACAATTTATTTACCCTACATACTTGGCTAAATATATTGAACATAAAAGTAAACGAAACGCTTGTGTTAATTTTACTCTCATTCACACAAAGTATCTACCTTTCACTCTAAATTTATAATTAAGCCTATGTGAATTTATGGCATTGAACTCTGAGGTTGCTCCTGCAAGTCCATTGCTAACCTTATCCAACATGTACAGTTTAAGACCCCAAGAATGTTTGCGAATGCTCCGTGGTACGTCAGCGATTTGACACTATATACTCACCTTGACGTAGCAACAGTAGAAGAAAAGCGACGACAAGCAGTAACAACTACTTCCTACAATTCAAGTTCACCCAAACACTTTCGCGTTCAACTGCATCAAAATTACCCCAAGAAAACTAAAAAAGAAGACATTGCTCAGTAATGTAAAAGGAAAATAGCTCTAATGAATTGAGATTGCCGGATGATTTCTTCCTCACATCAATAATGTTATCACATTAGTTCATAGAACGTATATTTTATTTATGAGTTTTGATTGCTAACTTATTGTTAAAATAAAAAAATAAAACCTGCTCCAAACTACTACTGATTGAACAAATGCATAGCACATTAATTGCTGCTATTCTTTACAGACCATAGAGTATAACGACAGACAAATATAAGCAATTTTGAACTCTTATTATTATTCCAAGCATTTTCAGTCTTAATTAGATATCAAAATGAATCCATGAATCATTATGTAAATTAGATAGAAGTAATATTACCCTATATGGGTTAGTATAGTAAGAAACAAGAGTAAAAAATTTCATGTCACTTATTGGTGCAATAAGTTATGCCTTAATTTTAAGACATTACGCTAAACTATATGAAAAAGATCTTTCAAACATCCTAAACTGTTAGATATTATATATTATAAATACAAATAAACTTTTTAATAAAACCACTTGAGTGACTGACGATTGTTGTAATCCAGGTGAACAAGAAACCTTTCTTTGTAGATCTAGGAAATTACTGCAATTAGTCTGGAATGCGCTAATCCATGTAATTGATCTTAGTCAGTTTGATTCTGCCTTACATAATTATTTTAATACAGGAATTCCAATTTCCTACGAGCCTTATAAACTAGAAATATACTTTTAAACTCGGTTGCTGATTTCCACTGGAAAAACACTACGAACTATTGCTCAAATTTATGGCTTCCCAAACCATTCAAATTATTTTCATCAAACTTTCTATAACCAACAAAATTATTATAACAATTTTTTAGTTATTTCTGTAAAATTTTCATTTCTTTTAATATTGAAAGTTGCGTTTTCTTATTTTTAAAATTAATTTTTGGTATTTATATTTGTTCATATTATAAGCATTTTTAACTGGCTCACACGAGGAGACATTTGGAAGACACATTTTGTTGGTTGCAGCTGCCAGCTCCTCACTCGAGCAATGCAAACGGTCCAGGATTTTCTGTCCCGTCTAGACGTTAAAGCCGTTCTATGTAGTTGGTTGTTTATAAAAACAAAAATAATCTAGATGGTCTAGGTGGTCCGGCAACCAGACGAGGTCATAGGCTGGGTTTTCAGTTCCGATTGTGATGGGCCCTACGTAGACGACTGACCGTTTGGGCTTGTGAAAAGTTTTACAGCGCCTCGAGGTATCGAGGCAGGGTACTTCCAAAGAGGGAGGCACTCTTAGCTCTGATGTGACAGAGTGTATGTCGGCTGAAAGTCCGCATTTGCATAGACATAGTTGCTAAATTATAAAGTATTGCTTTTTATTTGGCTTCATCCTGCCGCTATGTTTGTTAAAATTATTCTAATACATGTATTTAATAGTAAAATATTGTTCATTCAAGCGTGGTTTGATCAAATAATACATACAAATAAAAATGATACACAATTTTCATAATGATAAAAAAATATTAATTCATCCACATTAGGTAATTGCATTTACTTTATATGGGGAAACTGTTAAATGTACATACAACCTTATTAAAAACTTCTTTTTTAGTTATTAGAAAGCTGCGATGTTGTACTTTGCTACACATAATAAGAACAGAGACACTACTACTAATGTTCTCATTACATGTATTTTATTTTTTTAATCATTGTACTAAAGTATAAAATAAACGTGACATCTGTATATATTTTTAATATTTATATAATATAAATGTTATGTATAAGTATTATTACTAATGTAGCTTTTAAATATTGAAAGTTAATTATTTAAAAAATAAATTATTTGGACTAACTTCTATAATTCGTTTGATAATTAATTTCTTAAACTTACACCCTTATGGTGGATAAAAATTGTGTCACTTACTCCATATAATACTTATGTGAACTACCTAGAAAAGGAATACTAGCTCTCATGTACATTTACAACGCAATCCTACGACTTATTCACTGTCCTAAACAGATAAAAACTGATGAAATTATAATTATTCCAAAGCCAGGAAAAGATCTTACCATACCGCCCTATAAGTCTTTTGCCTATTACATTAAAGGTACTCGAAAGGTTTTTACTTTGGGTTCCTCAACGTCAATTTGAATTTAGACTACTCTACTCAACGATGCAGCAAGCTCACCGCATTAACTTAAGTACTAAATCAGGCATTTGAACAAAAAGAATATTGCATTACAGTTTTCCTAGATGTTAACCAGGTCTTCGACAAAATCTGGCATGCTGGATTGCTCTATAAAATCAAGAAGTTTCTTTCACCCTAGTACTTCAGCCTGCTAAAATCCTACTTCAGTGATAGAGAATTTAGAACCAATTGGAGAGGTGTCTCTGAACTACCTAATAAAATCCGGAAGCGTGTTAGGCCCGATCATATACGTACTTTATACTGCCGACATCCCTACTAGGAGAGATACTGGAGAGGCAGGCGTGTAAATAGGCGCTCTCGTGGTGCGGTGTGGGATACGATACCGATACGGCTCGTAAGGACCAAAAAAGATGGAGAGGCAGGCGTGTAAATAGCCGCTCTCGTGATGCGGTGTGTGATACGTAGTACGGCCTGTTTTGGAAGGTAAACCGATAAGGCTCAAATCGTCCCTTAAACGGCCAGCGCGAAAGCGGATGGGGGCGGTTACCGATATCCACCGAAAGTAAAGCCAAATCGCTCACCTGAATCGGCCTCGGCTTCGGCTTCGTCGGCGATGGTTTCACGGTGGCCACCATGATGCGCTGTCTTCTTGTATGTTGCGGGATGTTAAATGCGGCCGTACTGGACGTGATGCGGTGTGAATAAGCGGGTTGTTAAGCACGACCAAATTGGCCGCGCTGCGGAACGTATATATGCGGGGTATTAAGACACGACCGAATTGGCCCAGCTGCGGTTTGCGAATATTTGCGGGGTGTTAAGACACGGCCGAATTGGCCGCGCTGCGGAGCGTGTATATGCGGGGTATTAAGACACGACCGAATTGGCCGAGCTGCGGTTTGCGAATATTTGCGGGGTGTTAAGACACGACCGAATCGGCCGCGCTGCGGAGCGTGAATGTTTGTCGGCTGAGCACCCGGCATGTCGCCGCGATATAAAGCGGTTCAAGGGCGAAAAGGCTGCCACACCAGATACTGTCACTTGAACCATTGCGGACGATACTGTTATTCTTGCCATATACAAAGATTCAGTTAGAGCCTCTCAAACATTACAAAACCACCTAGATCAGCTGCAAAACTGGCTCCACCGGTAGAAGATTAAAATCAACGAAAATAAATCCCAACACTTCACTTTTAAATTGGGACATGAGCAATGCCCATCGATATACATAAACAACACAGAAATACCATGAGCTTCTTCCTTTGCTACATATCTAGTATATATTTCACTTGGATTCTAGACTTACTCACACTTACTCACATAATTAAATAGAGAAAGCAAATAGACCTCAAAACCAAAGAATTATATTGGCTGCTGGGCAAACAAATTGTCCCTGGAAAATAAACTTTTTGTGTATAGGACTATTATCGCACCAATATATATGGCATAGAACTGTGGGGCTGTGCTAGCAAATCCAGTGTGATATAATTTAACGATGTAAGTCCAAAATACTTCGAATGTTGGTGAATGCACCTTGGTACGTGACAAACCAAACGATACATGAAGATCTACAAGTACCATATGAGAAGGACGTTGTCCTAGCTAGCAATATAAATCACCTCCAACCAATCTACTCCAACCATTACTTGAAGTACCTATGAGAAGAAGATTAAAGAAGAACTGCCCATCAGACCTACTAGATGACTAAAGATCCCCTTACTGAAGTGGGGTCTGAAAACTCCATTTTTAGAGTGCGTTAGTTCGTAAAACATCACATTAGCCCACAGAATTTATTATAATTCCGATTGCTAATATAGGAAAAAACTAATCATGTCTCTTTGTAGGTGTGTTTATCAATTTTTGTTGCTCTCACTGAAATCTACGCTCCTAAATTAAACATTTTTTGAAAGAAAAGAATATTTTCTTTCTGTTAGAGGTTGCAATTTTTAACCTTAATTAAATATTTTTCTAGCATAAGCTATCGATAAATTTTTAAATTTATGTATTTCTTAAGAGACCCCACAGCAAGTATATTTAATATTTTTTTTCCTTTCTTTATTACGCAATTATTTCTGGCCTTTAGATGTACAATTGAAAGTGTTCTTTATATGATTGCTTATTTTATTTTCTTCAACAATCGTAAAAATTTTAAATAGCAAAATACTTATTCAAAAATTGCATGTAACTTTACCTTTCAATGACTGTTGTTTTTACTTATTATTTACAATACTAGCATAAGCTTTTACACTTTAAAAGTGTGAAAGATAAACTGACGTGTATGTTGTGATGCAACTTATTTTAATTTAAGTTGGAACAGTCGTTTTTACATAACAAAAAGAGTATTTTAGGCTAACGATAACCAAAAGAGGACATCAGTTTTCTTTGGAAGCCCAAACACAGACATCAAAGAGGTATAGTTATAATGTAAGTCAGCTCTTTTTTCGTTTAAAATATTGTTATAGTAAGTCTACATAGTTACAGTTTTTAACAAACTTTATTAATTTTTGCCATAAAATATTTGGCATTAAGAGCTTTCTTTACTTTATGGGGAACTTCAAATAGATATCAACCTATACGTACCTGACTTACCGATTTTATTGTTCTTTAAAATTGAAATGTCGTATATGTATATTTTACTGTATATTTTAGTCAATTATATTTATTTCATAACTGTGACCAATTGTTTAATTTATTTTTTATTTTCATAAATATTGGAATTTAGTAGAAAATGGCGATTCGGCCACTTCCAGAAGGTCTAGCTCAGATAGCGAAGAATGAATTAAATGAAACTCCAGAACGCATTAAAGAAGACTTGCAACATTTGCGAGAATGGCTTGCAAAGCAACCTCACTTAAATGTTAGAAATGGTAATTAAAATATTTCTAATTTATTCATGCTGTGATCAAACTGACACTTTGTTTTATATTTTCAGAAGACCAGTGGTTAGTCGCCTTTTTACGTGGATGCAAATTTAACTTACAGAAAGCAAAGCAAAAACTGGAAACTTTCTATACCTTAAAGACATTATCGCCGCAACATTTTACAAATCAAGATCCTTCTTTGCCATCTTTTCAAGAACTGCTAAACAATGGGTACAGTAATAAGTAAAGCAGTAATATTTTTTAAAATGAACATTTCAGCGCCTTCTACTTGGTTACGAACCGAAAAGACTTTGTAGGACCTAGAATTATTATTATTAATGCATGTTTTTTAAATTATGACACTGTTACTTTGGATGAAGTACTAAAATTGTGTATAATGATTGTGGAAATGTTATTGTTAGAAGACGACAACTTTGTTGTATCAGGAGTATCTTTGGTGATTGATTTCAAAGGATTAGACATAAATTACTTATCCCAATTGACTCCATCATTTTTTAAAAAATGCGTATTAATTGGGATAGAAACATTTCCATTGAGAATTAGAAACCTAATTTTCATAAATGTTCCATCATTTATAGAAAATATTATTCAAATATTAAAAATGTTTTTAGACAATCAAATTAAAGAGAGGGTAAGACTTATTTTGCATTTTCTCTGCGTACAATTCAGTTTTTGTTTTTTTTAGTTAAGGGTTTTTACCAACGATAGCTATGATAAACTCTATAACTGCATTCCAAAAAGTGACCTGCCTTCTGAAAAGGGTGGTGAATGCGGCAATGAAAGTAATATGGCATTCTCCATTAAAGAGAAAATTGAAAGCTATACGGAATGGTACATCGAAGATCAAAAATATTGCTCTGATGAAGCGAAACGCATTGGTACACCTAAGCAAGCATCAGATTTGTTTGGAATCGAAGGATCGTTTAGGAAATTAGACATTGATTAATTAAGCAATTTGTCTACATTTAATAAAACTGGTGTTTGTATTTGCGCATTCTGGTAATATACCTTTGTGAAGTCTTTATTAGTCATTGTTCTGTGCATTTAAACTACGAAGGTATACTAAAAAACTATATTTTCCGGGACGCTTGAAAAATCCTTTGCATTTCTTAATGTCATTATTTTTCTATAAAGTTACCTGACCACACATGGATGCAACCGTTGGAGACCTTTGGAGAAGAAATCAGGCGTCTAGTACTGACACCAGTGACGCACCTTCTAACGATGACATACACAATAGTGTTAACATTATTAATGGTCGTGCAATATTCAGCCATTAGTAATTTAAAATATGTCACTAGTTATTTTGGCTACTCCAATGGAGCCACTTAATATTGTAGGAGGAAGCTGGGTGTTTTAATAGAAAATACTTTTTTAATCGGCCTCGAAGCAATATCATCAGACGTAAAAACTGAGCTGTACTTTGTTTTATTTTTTAGAATGAGTATTTAGTAACGCAAAATCAGAGCTATTTATAAGCAATTCACCTGAGTACTTGGATTCTCAACTATGAGATGTAGCCATGTGGGTTTAAGCTCATTTAACCGTAGGTTATGGGTTTAGAATGAAGTATAGTTAAATTAGTAGATACGGTACTTACAATACTGCATCAGTATTTTTTACAACAATTAATTTAAAATAAAATTGAATTAAAGTTATCAGTGATAAAAGTTATATAAAAGGAGCAAATCAAGCATGAGAGTAAATATGCAAACGAGGACTTTTAATGATTATTTTATTATTAAATAGCATAAAGCACAACAATTGAATGGCTTTGAGAAATATAATTGACGCATGCACTTCATAGTGTTCAGTACTAATGAAATCAGAATGGCTATTACCAAGATCGCATTCATTTCGCCTTATGAGTAGGCGCATGATCCTGCTGAAATATTCAAATCCGATATTCAAACAATTTTCTAGTACAAGGTAATACAACAGCTTCTAAAATACATTTCAAGTCATTTGAGTACAAAAATAAGAACATCAGATGGTCTTGGACGCTTACGAGATCATTTGGTATAGTTATTTGCTCTGGAGAGCAACCAAAAGTCTAAAAAAGTCGCAACAATACAAAGCACCTTTTCGTATTGGTAATGGTATTTGGATCAGAACAGACCAAGAAAGGTACTAGCTTTTGCAAATCGTTTAGCTAATGTATTTCAACCTTATCCTTCAGAAATCACTAATAAAGAAGAGAATAAAATTTAACAATTTCTAAACACTCTAAACACTCCAAATAATAATAAAGAAAAAAAATCTGGACTGGATTGACTGCAACACAGTTGTTTCAAGTAGCTGAAGACCGAGAACATTTTAATCAAGTGGTAGCCAAGCTTTAAAATAAACAGAAACGGTCTACAAGAAGAAGAAGATCAAAACTGAAAATTTTAGCAACTTGAATTCACACGAAGCACTAGGATATGATTTAATCAAAGGCAAAGTTTTAAAAGAACTCAATAACAAAAACTTAAGTTTATAACCTACTGCCTGCAATACTAAGGCAAGGGTTTATCTCTCTGCAACGGAAAGTCGCTTTGATTATTCTGATTCTTAGCTTGCTTTCTCTACTATGCAAGGTATTTGAAAAACTGTTACTTAGTAGAATTACACCAACACCTGCGAAGAACAATTTAATTCCTCATCATCAGTTTAGGTTTTGCAACATGCTACCATTAAACAAATGGATAAAATCGTCGATACGATTGTCAAAGGTTTTGGAAACAAACAGATACAGCTCGGCTGTATTTTTAAACGTAACACAAGCCTTTGACAAAGGCTGGAATTAAGGTTTGTTATATAAAATTAAAAACAAAATTCCTTTATACTGTTTTCTACTTATAAAATCGTATCTTGCTGACAGATACATTTAGTCAAATTTAGAGAATATCAAACTACTATATTTCCCATCACTTTTGGCGTTCTCCAAGGTAGTGTACTGGGGCCTATTTTGCATATCATATTTATTGCAGATCTTTCTACCATCAGAACCACAATTACCCCTTCATAATAAATAATTACAAAATCCCACAAGAAGAAAATGTCTGATATCTAGGTGTCCCACTTGATAAAAGGTTAACTTTGAAAAAGAACGTCTAGTCCAAACGAAAACAACTAAGAAACATATACCGCACAATATACTGGATGGTAGGAAGTAAATGTCAGCTATCTCTCGAGAATAAGTTATTGCTATATAAAGCTATCATCAAACCAGTTTACACTTACGGAATAAAACTATGGAGAGCCAGTAAACTATTGACATCTTAAGGGGATTTTAAGCTAAGACTTTAAGATCCATAGTAAATGCCCCATGGTATATCTTGAATCAACAGCGTGACCTTAATATTTCTACGGTTAATAAGGAGATTCAAAAATAGAGTGCGCACTACCACGATCGGTTTACTACCCATCCTAATTCGTCTGTCGGGTAACTACTAGAAAGAGACGAACATGAGCCCAAACTTAAGAGGTTTAAATCTTTAGATCTACCAAACCGTTTTATGTGATTATGCGCATGTGTGCTCCTGACCAAACCAATTTGTTATACATTAAAAATTTGTTATTAATTTTTTTTATCGTGTTATGTATATACGTTGTTCTAATACTCACTAATGTCAGCAAATGGCAGATTGTAAAGTTCTTACATTAATAAAAAAAAATGTATAATTTTTGTTATTGTCGGTTTGTTTAATTTATAAAAACTTTTACGCCTGCAAAAAATTATCAGTTGACTAACAGTGATAGAAAATTTTATTTTAACAAAAGCCAGTGGATTTTTTTAAAAAAAGGCGCTCACCCAAATTACGAGTTAGCTCCTTGAAGTTTTTATTAAATAATTGGAATAAACTTACAGTCGCATAGAATAAGAATATATTTATATGTATTAACTCAATAAAGCAGTACAGCAGTGTTAATACAATTAAATAACAACACATTTGATTGTAAGAGACTAACTGGGAACTAAATTGGGAAACTATAATTGAAGCGTTCCAAAAGTTTTTATGCATTTTGATAATACCTCGAAGCTTACGCTCCTGGCAGGGCGTCTTATCTAATTGCGAACTTATGAATTGGAAATCACGTCGCTGCAGAGCTTAATAAGTTCTTGGTCTATCTACGATGATTTAACAAAAACAGCATCATTATTACGACATTGTAGTTGTCGGCATGTTTCCAGCCGTAGACGTTTTCTCTCTTTTTTGGTCTAAAAGCCACTTTTTTGTAATCATCCTCATCAGCCTTTTTCCAATTCTATCTAAAGTTTTAAAAAAATAATCTTAAAAAGAATGACGCCAATAATCGAGGAACAACTGCTTAACCTACTCATCAGTTCGGCTTTAGGAAAAAGCATGGAACGATAGAACAAATACACCGTATAGTAAACCATATACATCAGGACATCGAGAATAAAAAAATATTGCTCAGCCATCAGTATCGACATAAGTCAGGTATTTGACAAGGTGTAGCACAATGGCCTATTGTATAAAATTAAACGTAATTTCCCATATCTGATATATTTATTAATAGAATCATACCTCAACAATAAAACCTTTAGAGTTAAATATCAAGAAGCATACACTGAACTATACCCCATTCGGGCAGGTGTCCCACAGGAAAGTATTCTTGGACCTACATTATACTCTCTATACACTGCTGATCTACCATAATCCACATTAATAACTATCGCTACGTATGCTGACGACACAATAATTTTAACGTCATGTGAAAATCCCCTAGGTGCATCTACAAATCTACAAATACACACAAAATATTCAGAAAAATGGCTACAAAATTGGAAAATTATAGCTAATGAAGCCAAGTCATCACATATCAGATTTGAGATGAGGCGTGGAAGCTGTCCCGATATATCATTAAACGGTACCCGTATACCACATAAGGACAAAATTAAATATTTAGGCCTTTACATCGATAAAAGGTTAACTTGGCATACTCATATCTTCAACAAAGGGAAACAACTCAGCAAGAACTTTTTGTCAAATGTATTGACTACCCGATAGAAACTCAGCATTATCAACCGATAATAAGCTTTTGATGTACAAAACTATGCTTAAACCTATCTGGGCATACTGTTTACCAATCTGGGAAACTGCAGGTTCATCTAACATAGAAATAATGCAGCAATTCCAGAACAAATTGATCAGAGCTATAGTCAACGCGCCTTGGTATATTCCCAGCACAATATTACATTCTAATCTAGAGGTACCCACAGTCCGGCAATAAATCGGGAAAATTAGTACTAAGCACAAAGATAGAGTCTCAATTCACACCACGTTACTTGCTCTATGCTCTATGATGACGATGTGCCTAGAGATTGAAGAGATACAAACCAGCTCGACCGTTATACTTGAACGAAACATCCAGTCGCAATTCTTCATTTCAAACAAAACAAAATACATAAATATAAATATAAACATTTTTATAGACTGCTCATGGAAGCATTTCTCTATATCCTACTATAGCAATAAGTTAGTTAAGTATTAAGTTAAGTAACTACATAAGATATACTTATTGTCTGTATATGCAGAAAGATTGTTCCTTATCAAAATTCCTTGATTTTATGAGTGCTAGAACCTATGCGTTTTATCCATTTTTGATAGATTTCTGAAAATATTTTACAGTTCCGGAAGTGTTCGGTAAGAAATGCTTGAAATGTAAACAACGGCTCTTTTTTGCTTTTAGAAGTTAGAAAATAGCACTGCGCCTATCTGGTAGATTTTTCATCGCACAAAAGTGACTACAGTGCAAAATATCAAAAAATTATTTATTATAAATAGAAGTCAACCTTACACGTTGTATTTTAAAGATATGTGAGTAAAATGCAGCATAGCGTAGATCAACAACAACCGATTAAGTTATAAAAAGGCTATAGAAAAGATGCTTTATCTAAAGCACGAGTTTTTAAGTGGCACAAAAGGAAGAAAGAAATAACCTCGAGAATCAGCAACGAGCAGGGTTTTCATGCACGGAGATTTTGGAGTTTATAATAAATTAGTTTTCAAGGTTTTGACCAACGCAAATAAACAAAAACCTGTGTTAATTTTTCGTAAGCTTTTGGATCGCAAAAGAGGTACATCTGTTTTTTTGGAGTAAATGATAATTAGTGATAAAACGTGGGTTCGAGTACGACCTGGAGACGAAAAGACAGAGTGATGCACTATCTAGTCTTCTCGATCAAACAATGCTCATTGTCTTTAAAGGCTTTGCCCTCAAAGAATTTGTACCACCCAGACAGATAGTCAAAGCTTGATTTTACGTGGAAGTATTTAAATGGCTGTAGCAAATAGTCGCGCACGTTTTGAGTTTTTCACCACGATAATGCGCTGAGCTATGCATAGCTGCTAGCGAGAGAGTTTTCGACAAAAATAAACTATGGCAACTCTGCTCCAATTTTCCTATAACCCGGACCTGCCTTAACCCAACTTGTTTGTTTCCTTGATTTAAAAGCTAATTTGAAAAAACACCATTTTAGAACTATTAAAAATGTACAGGCTGTTTCGCATTGACATTCAAGAATGTCATTTTAAAGACTATTAAGTTTTCATAAACCTATTTTCAATTAAACTTTATTTGGGATCAATTTCATTACTTTCCAGGCCTACCTTGTATTCTTACATCCAGTATAGCCACCTAATTATTAAACGGACACGACGACACGTGTGAACGATGTAGGTTTGAATTTACATTAACAATGCTGGCTAAGAATAAACTCAGACTTCTAAGATAGAGTAATAATAAATATTTATTCTTTGTACATTGACAAGACATTTGAACAAGACCGATGCGGATCTTAACATTACTGTATTGTGAAGTATAATAGATTTTATTGAAAGATGTGTGCTAACACGCAAAACTTGTATGTTTAAATTTTAAATAAGTTTGTTAAAAATGTTCAGTCACTGAAAATAATTGAGTACCTGCGTTCACTCGAACAAGGAGTAATAATGAGCGGTCGTTTAAGGCGCTGTGTTTGCCACACTGCCTCGCATCAGAGATAGTGCGCGACGACCGGGAAGAGAGAGCGAACATATAAGAGCCTTAGCCTCTCAGTTCGCAGGCCGTGCTTTCACGCGGGGCTTTAGAGCCTTATAATAATAATTATTATTTTAAATAATTGCGATTTGTTAACTTAAGACACTATTTAAAGGCCTAAAGTCACTTAGTTACTCAACTTTATCCAACAAAATGTTACATGTATTGCCCGTTGTATTGAACTGTCCTATCGTTCATTTAGAGTTACTAATATTCAAAATCTTATGTTATAGTGCGTTTAATTGTTTATAGTTTTATGGAAACGTTCCGTAAAGTACGAGGTGCGTTCAAGTTCTAAGTCTCTAAATATTTTTCTCAACAGTGAGAATAAGTAGAAAGATGTGGTGATTTTTAAAAGACGCGAGAACTATTTCTGAATTTGTAATATAGACAGCAGTACCATACAAAATATACAGGTCAAATTATCACCATTGATTTGAGTTTCGTTTTCTATACTTTAAATTGTGCCCTTTACTGATCAAGAACAACGTGTAACCATCCGTTTTTTCCTCTTGCGTGATGAAACACCCATCGCCAATTAATTGAGACGTGCGGTCAAGGCGTTATGGATATTAGAAATGTGCGTTTGTGGGTGCGAAAGTTTAAAGAAGGTCGAGAGTTGTGTAATAATAAACTGAAGCCACGAACCAGCCGGACCGGAAACCAAAATTTTGCAAGTGGTGTAAGGTGTAATGGAAGACTGTCGATTAGGTGTAATATCACCTCATTTTCATAGGATTTGCGGAGTCCGTTTTGCACGATGACCTGAAAATGCTGAAAGTCTCTTCAAGGTAAGTCCCACGAATGTTGATCGACGAACACAAGACTACTCGGGTGGTAATGTCTCAGGGCATGTTCACGCGTGATGTTGACGTGAATTTCCAACCGTAAAGGTCGCTCATTTTCAATCGAGTTGCT
This sequence comes from Sinelater perroti, assembly GCA_036346155.1. Lineage (NCBI taxonomy): Eukaryota > Metazoa > Arthropoda > Insecta > Coleoptera > Elateridae > Sinelater > Sinelater perroti. The sequence goes on from JARFIY010000189.1 coordinate 176,222, forward strand.
GTTGCATCATCGATTTTCCAGTGGACAATGCACACCTTTAAAAAAGTGTTTCCAACAGCCATGAAATCATGGAGACAACGTTGTAAAAAATGTCTAGACGAAGATTACGTTGAGAAGTAACATAAGTCTCAACTTCCTTGGGTAAGTACTTTTTCAGAAAAAAAATGAAAACCCTAAAACTTGAACGCACCTTATACATACGAATTATTTTAAATTTGAAAAGGTTGTCCCTTGTATGCAAAACAAAGCTTGTTGTACGCTCAAAGAGACTGAGTATTTTTGGCTGCATGCTTTTGAACTTATGTCTTGGCACAAAAACAGCGGAGATTGTCTGTTGCGTTAAGCTCTCATTTGTTACCTGTAGTTAATTTCAGAGCTCTCAAAAACTCTACGAAAGTCTCAAAGCCACAAAAACTCTAGCATTTGTAGCCTGTATAACTATGTAGTGGACAGAGCTGCCCGACACAAGTGCCCAAGTATTCTGATTTCTCGCTGAAATAGCATGGGCGTAGTCCTTATGGCCATTCACCATTCAAGTCAAACCATAGCAAGATGATAGAAGTTAAAGTCAACATCATCGTGAAGCTAATTACAAATGGAGGATTTAATAGTGTAAGCATGCTTGTACTATTATAGTCATCCTCTATGATTATTAAAGTTCTATTTTTAACGACATTTTTCTATAACAATTTTTAAGAGAGAAATACATTATTACATTCTATCATTTAGTCCAATAGTGTTTATCTGTCGCTATGCTTATCCTAACAATTGTATTATCCAAACTACTCTGCTAAATTCCTTGCTAATTATTAAACCATTTAAAATCGGCTTGTAGCCATTCGGAAGTAAACTGATCAATTGAAAATTGATATTTCGGTAGATATTAATTCCATAAATGTTTTGATATGCCCGATTACCTCATAAGGCGCTTTGTATAGTGGATGGGATAATCCATGTAATTTCTCGGAAAGATACGGGATAATGTTGCAGGATTTTGAATAAATTCTTTTTGTACGTATCTATTTGCAAGCTGTTATATACATGGTAACAACATTAGACAAAATGCTGTTAGGACAAATATCGTAAGAGACAGCGGATCTAACGAGAGTTAGGATATACATAATAAATTATAATTTTGAACAAATAAAACACTTTTTGATTGTCGTAAATTCTAAATTAGTAGTTTAATGATAATATATGGAAAATAAAAAATCACGGTATGATCGACTGTTTTGTTTCTGTAGAATATTAGTTGTATTAAATTGGAAAACTCCTGATGCACTGACTTACCGATCACAGTTTTATCGACAGTGTTCGGATCTATAAGGGACTTATTGCGCGGGTCAGCTAACAGTTAGTAAAAACTCAAAACGTCTAGGGTGATATTCGATGTGTTATCAGCTATTATAAAAACCTACTTAAAACTACATTTTTTAAAATGGATCTCGTTGCAGTTCGACTTTTGTGCTGCTTTCATTTGTCGGCCCAGCGAGCGAGAGCTAATCAAAAGGTCAGCCGATAACTTCCTAAATTTACATTAATACATTAATACTTTGTACAAACTAACACACTACACCAATACGTCTATAAATAACTGCTCAATTAAACATGACCGCCAAGTTTCGCGCGCCAAATTACGGGTATCAATACCCTCCTTCAACACTGATGTTAATTAATCATCATCTCAATCTTAGTACATATCAACAAATGCCCCGCAACGGCAACAACAGCATTTTCAACTTCAAAAACCACCCATCTAATCGCAGCACTCACGACACACTTATCCTATATACTTAATGCAACAATCAAATCAACAAGCAACACCTACATCAACTCTCGATCAATGGCAAATTCCAAACGCAAGAAAGACAAAACGTAATGGTTCCGAACTACATCACAATTCTAAGCAAACAAAAATATCTAAAAACTGGCGTAACGCCTGAACCATCTCCAACAAATATCAACCTCTTGCCGATTCTAATTCTGAAGACGAGACAGAAGAAATAAAACCGCCGCCAGTATTTATTTATGGCTTAAATAATTTGAAAATTGCTATTGTTAAATTAATTAGTAACAAACAAGCAAAGGTACAACTAAACAAAGCTACAGATTATTATACATACAATTATCAAAATACTTAAAGAAAAAAACTCGGAATTGCATACATTCCAGCAAAAAGACAAGAAAAAGTACAAAGTAGTACATGCACCTCACCGTAGAAATCAAAGAACTAGCAGATGAAATAAATAACCATGGACATAAAGTCCTAAATATTTATAATATCAGACACAGAATCACCAAAAATTTATTGCCAATGTTCTTTGTAGAACTAGAACAGACAATAATAAAAAAATCTTTGACATAGAATTCCTAATAAAATCTAAAATAAGATTTGAACCACCTAGAGTCAAAAGGAAAATAATTCAATGTCAAAAGTGTCAAATATTTGGCCACTCAAAAAATTACTGTTAGGGAACGCCAAGATGCGTTAAATGTGCAAGCGAACACCGAACGGCAAACTGCGAAAGGAAGTTAAAACCAGGATGTGAAATGCATTAACTGTCAGGGTAGTTACCCAGCGAACTATTGCGGCTGCATAATTGCAAAAAAATTCAGAGAAGAAAATATCCTCCCTTACGTCCAAAGCCGACTAATAGTCAAATTTTGTATCAAGAGTATCGTATGCCACAAAAACATCAGACATTATGCTAGATTATAACAAAACCAGTATTCCACAATAATCTACACAAATCCCACCCAACAACAAATAGATAACAAGCTAGAGACACTTATGACAATACGCATGGAAAGAATGAACACCATACTCAATCTACTTACAACCATGATTAGCAAAATGAGTCACAATGCGTAATATCTTATAAATTGCCCTATAAAACACCAATAGCTTTGCTCAACATAGGCAGGAGGTTAAATCATTATCACTTTACGACATAGATATTATGTTAATATCAGAAACTCATTCCACAGTTAACCCTTATTTGAAGATACTAAGGTATACAATATACACTACTCCTCATCCTGATGACACTACTCATGCAGGTACCCTACTCATCATAAAATCGTCAATCAAACATTATGAATTACAAAAGATTCAATCCGAATATCTCCAAGCTATTACAATCGCGGTAATGAAGACAAAAAAAAAATGAAGAAAATTCTCTTCTGTATACTACCCTCCACGAGCCACTAGTAAAAATCAGCAATTTGCATCCTTCTTTAATACACTTGGGCCCAGGTTTATACCCGGTGAGGTTTACAATTCCAAAAATTAAATATGAGGGTTGAGAATAACATTAACTCGAGGAAAAAAGGTGTACAAAATAATAGAAGAACTTACACTACCTAAGCTCATATGAACCAACGTATTGGGCCAACAAAATTCCAGACTTATTAGATTTTTGCGTCATCAAAGGAATCTTATTAAACTATTTAAAAGCTGACTCTTGCTGAAATTGGTCCGACCACTCACCAGTACTTATTACATATATCAGAGAAGTACTAAAAGTTCGAAAGGGAAGCGACGATTAAGAAAAACTTGGAAAACCACAAAGAATCCCATAAGAAAGACCCTACTCAATTAAGCTACGCAAAAATTAAAAAGCCGCCTCTCCACCATTAAAGATAAAGTGCAAAAATACCTAACCAACCCAACTCCTACTGAGGGCACTAATTATTTTTTATGGAAAGCCACGAAACATTTAAAAGCATTAAAACTTCCAGTTCCATTTATTCGGAAACACGACAACACTTGAGCAAGAACAAATCAAGAAAAAACAAACACTTTCACAGATCATCTAACTTTAGTATTTCAACCACACGGCAGATCCTGCCACGCAAACGAAGAAACACATACATCAAACTCTCAATGAGTCTAACAAAGTTTCTCATCTTATAAGATCTGTAAAAATTAGTGAAGTGAGAACTATTATAAAAATTTTAACTCAAAGAAAGCTCCTAGTTATAACCAAATTACAACCAAAATCCTAAAAGAGTTGCCAGAAAAAGCAAAGTATCGCCCAAATGGCACCCCTCACACTCCAAGCACTGAGTAAGCCTTTTTCTGAAGTTTTAGTGCACTCTTTGAAGCATTTCCACAAACATTCGGCGATTTGGGGTCGAATGTTGTTTTTGAGGGCTTTCGGCGTCCTGGGACAATTGTTGTAAACAAGAAATTTTAGGTATTCTTACAGGAAAAATCATAAGGGGCCAAATCAGGAGAGCGTGCCGGCCAGTTCAAATCGCCTTTTAGGGAGATGAGGCTCTCGGGACTCCGTCCTACTGAAACCAGACGTCTTCCAGCTCTATCCTTTCCAATTCAGGCAAGAAAAAATCCTGGATCATGGTCAGGTAATGTGTAGAAGTGACTGTAGACGCTCGATCATTTTCTTCAAAAAAGTAAGGGTCGATAGTCCCAATTCTTAAAATTGCACACCATACTGTCACCCTGTCGGAGCGCACGGGCTTCTGCTGGAGCTCCCTGGGATTCGTATCACTCACTGAGATGAAAATGTACCTCGGCAGAGAAGAAAACGATACCGTCTCGAGGCAACTCAGGAAGCATGTTTTCACTAGCCAGTTGTATGGCTTCAAAATCACGTGGATTCAATTCTTAAACGACAACTATCTTATAGAGTGCAAATGAAGATGTTCATTAAGGATTCGTTGAATGGAACGTCTCGAAATGCCAAGGCCACCTGCCTGTTTCCGAATTGAACGCCTGGGAGATTATTGAATTGCAGCTCGAACCCTCTCGATGTTTTCTGGGTTAGTGACGGTATTCTAAGGCCCCCTTCTTATCGTGGACACATTGCCGGTATTCTGGAATGCATTAACCCACGCCGCGAGGGGCGATATTGAACTTTAAACGGAAGACACGCTGCACGCGGACGTTCGAGCGAACGTTCGACAAATAGGTCTGCACACAAAAACACGTTGTTGAACGGACTACTCGATTATAGCGACCGCAACCTCGTGGAACATAAACTTTCCATCCCCCTCTTTCGAATGACCCCACTTTCAACCTTCTGGGACCGTTAGGAAGGGAACAATGGGCTTTTGAAATTCATGCGTCTGCCGCGCACCACCTTGTATAATTAACAGATTGTAAATATTCATAGCAATAAATACATGGAAAAAATAGATCTTACTAATTGGTTATAAGGTAATACACTCAAATCAGCATTTAAGAATGCAATTATTATAATTTTGTTAAGAATATTGACGGGGACATACGGAAATGTCATCTGCTGCCACAATCACAAACAGCTCTTTGATTTCCCTAAATCGATGTGCAAAGCGGGTGGAATTCAGCCGTGTCGACCTGGAATTTTCAACGACAGCAGCAAAGCTCATCGGTTCAAGCGTAGCCGTGGCTATGGAAGGCAGGGCCTGATTAGCTGCAGGCTTAGTAAGCTGTAGCAGACCGATGCTGTATTAGTATTATAATTTATAATTGCTGTGCAGCAGTACAGACCTTCTAAATAAAGTTTAATATTAAATTAAATCGTTCAATTCACATTTATTTATAATAAAGATCGACCAATTAATGCAAAAATGGTCAAAATTTGTTAAAATAAAAGTTTTTTTAGATGTATATATATTAGCAATCAGAACTACTACATTCTGTGAGCTAATTGTATATCAAAATTTCAGCTTGAAATGACGTGACGAGAGCTCTTCCAGTGAAGGACTCTCTTAATCCACAAGAAGGTCTGCTGGCCAAAGTCTATGTAGTCGTCGTGGATGTTCTCTTTCCAGTAATGGTTGAAGCAGGTTCTTTGAGTGGGCTGCCAATCTACCGTGGTGGGTTCTACTTCGTAGCTTGATGACATCTTTGACATAGGGAATCCTCAGGTCGTGGTGTAGCGTTTGGTTTGAGACATATCACGGTGCTTGAGCTATCATACGTAGCACTTTAGATTGGCTTCTTTGGAGCAATGTTATATTGGACTTGCTTGCGCAACCCCAGATTTCTATTCCATACGTCCAAATAGGAATGATGATTGTTTTATATAGCAGTACTTTGTTTTTTAGGGAAAGTTTTGAGTTCCCTAACAGCCAATAGAGTTCTTTGATCTTCAAGTCAATCTGCTTCCTTTTTTTGGTAATGTGATCTTTCCATGTAATGTTTTTGTTCGAAAGCGTGGTTAATAACTTGGATTAATCTATGTGTTTGCTGAACTGTAGAATGTCCTGCTCGGAAACCAAATTGATGGGGAGGAAGCCAGGTATCTGGTAAAATATCGACATTTAGTCTCTGTAGTAATAAGCGTTCTAATACCTTGGAAATTGTAGGGAGCAAACTTATTGGACGGTATGAGGTTACGTCATTGGGGTTCTTTCCTGGCTTATTTATTAAGATTATTTCTGCCGTTTTTAGCATTGCAGGCCAGTGCTGCAGTCTTCAAATGGCATTAAAAATGTAGGTAGTAAAGAGTATCCCTTTTTTCGGCAATTCCCTGAGCATTTTTGGCGTCACATCGTCTGTACCTGGTGCTTTTCGGATGTTAAGATGGTTAAGTTCGTTCTGAACTTCGTGTGGAGTGAAGGATTTAATTCGAAATGGGGATTGTGGAATGTTGGATAAAATTGTTACGAAGTCATTAATTATATCTTGATTGTTGGGCTTAAAGACAGATGCGAGATGATTTCCAAAAAGATCAGTCTTTTCTTGGTCGCTTCTCGCCCATTTAGCGTTGTGATCAGCAAGATTTTTTATTGGAGCATTGTGTTCTTTTGGTTTTTTCTTGGATTTAATTGGTCTCCAGATAGAGTTGTCGAATATATTTAGTCTTATCACGTAGTGCGTGAAGGATTGTTCACGGAGTTCTTTAAGTTGCGCTTTTAATTGATTGCCAATGCGATTCAGTGTATTTTTTATCCACGGGTGCCTGGGTTGTGTGCCACCTAGACCGCGCCTTCCGTTTTTTACCAATTAAATGTTTTATTTCAAGTGGTATTGATTTTGTGGTATTAGCTATTGGCAGAGATGGAGTACTTTCCATAACTGAATGTTTAAAGGTACTTGTGAGGGCATCCAAAGCGTCTTCGACTTCGTTATGGGTGAGGCTTGTTTTTAGATTAATCCGTTGTTCCACTTCATTTTTGTATTTATTCCAATTGGTTTTGTTGTTATAAAGTTTAGATGTAAAATTCTTAATAATTACGAAAGTACTAATGGTTGCAATTGTCTGGGAATGGTCAGATGACAAATCATAACTAGGAAATACTTCCATGTATGGTGAGGAGATTCCGTTGATGATGAAATAGTCCAAAAGATGAGGAGTTTTATTTGGATCACTGGGCCAGTATGTTGGTTTACCGGTGGATAGAAATAAGTAGTTTTTTTTTCTGGATTAAATTAGTTAGCTCACGACTTTTGGTAGTTGTTAGGCGAGAGCCCCAGAGAGTATGTTTACTGTTGAAATCACCTCCAGCAAAATAAATTTGGAGCCGAGTGTGTTGAAGAAGTCCCTGAAGTGGTTGAGTTTCAAATTGTGCCTAGGAGGGCAATATACTGCAGAAACTGTTATCTCTAGGAGGACGTTTTGACTTTGAGTGAAGTGGCTTGCAAGTGATTTGTTTCATACTTTGGTAATATGTAGTGACTTATAGTATTTTTTATTAAAATTGCAGTACTTGCATGTGCAGTGTTTTCCGGGTGGTTTGTATTATAGGTTAAATAAGATGGAATACGAAAGAAGGATCTGTCAGTAAAGTGCGTTTCGCTAACAAGTAGTATGTCCATTGAATTGTGATGTAGAAAAGTCTCTACTTCGTTTTTGTGTTGAATGATGCCGTTGGCATTCCATTGGGCAATTCGTACAAATTTAGCGAATTTTATTGATGAGCGTTGTAAGAATGGTAAAAATTGAGCTGTTTTGTTGCATTAGCTGTTGGAACATATTTTTAAACTCATTTAGAAAAGTGCTGAGAGTAATTGAGTTTTCCTCTGGTGGTTTTCATTTCTTAGTATATTGGCATGTTGTGCCTTCAGGCACTTCAGGTTGTATTCTGTGTCGTGGGACAGGGTGTATCGGTGCTGGTAATTGTTGAATATTAAGTCTTTTGTTGGCATTATTGGGTTGTTTGAGGAGAGTATGGTAGAATTCGGATCCTCTATAGTTGGCAGGGTGGGGACCACCGCATAGTGCACATGTGGCAGGGGTGTTGTTTGGTTTTGTATAGCTTGTGGAATTATGGGATGCTCCACATTTCACACAGTAGTAAGGTCTGTTACAATATGTTTTAGTGTGACCATATTGCTGACAACGTGTACACCGAGTAAGTCCTTCGGTTTTTCTGGGTGGCTCGACTTGTACTATTCTGTTCTGTATACCTCGTAAATTATATATTTCTTTATTGTTATCCGCTGGCTCGAGGTCTACAAAGAATAGGTTTAATGGTTCTTTAGACACTCTACTTCTTCCATTTAAAATATTCCTGACTTGGTGTCCCTGATTGGCTAGCTTTTGCTTAATTTTATTTATGTCGGTTGTAAAGTGTAGGTTTTTGATAACCACTCTGAAGGCATGGTCCTCTTTTGGCTGGTACGTATGGTGAACAATATTGGCATTTTTCATTTGGTGAATTAGTTTCCTGTAGATTTCCGGAGTATGACAGTTTATTTTTATGGTGTTATCTGTTAAATTTTTTGTGTTAAATTGTTCAGTTTTCGCAACTGTGTTTAAACTTTTGATCATGTTACTGTAGTGTGTAACTCCACAACTATCGGAGGAGGTTTTATGGTTGTATTGTTTACTTGTATGGTAAGGGTGCTTCCCTCTTCTTCTTCATTTAGCTGGTTATATCTGTTTGTTAAAGATATTTGAGTAGTTTCTTTGATAGGTTGGGATAGTTTTCTACGTTTAAGACGTTTAACGGTTTGCCATTTGTTAGTGTTGGTGGAATTATCGTTTACGACTTCTTGAATTTCTTTGTCACTAGTAGACGTCATTCGATAAAGATTGTGAGGTAGTTGCCATCAAATTATCGTTGAGATTGGTGGGAGGATACTGATTTTGAGATAAGTTAAAATTGTTATCTGTTGATAGCGGTTGGCTTACGAATTGAAGGTTGGTGGGAAGTGGAAGCATTGGAGCACCCTGTGCGTAGTTGATGTTCGAATTATTAGATTGTCCGTAGGCGATGCTTGTTTGTTGCTCCATTTCCATTTTTGTTGTTTGCTAGCACTGTTTAATCACAGGTATGTGGCTGGGCCGATGGCGAGGCGCGGATGGCGCCGTGCAGAAACACTCTGAATTCGCACGTCTGCACTGCTTGAGCTACAAAACTCGAATAAAAATAAAAGTTCAGCAGAATTCAAAAAAGGTCCCAAAAAATGTTTTGAGCGGCAGTATGCTTTGATCAAAAAATTATCAAATTAGACTATTTTCTCACGTAGTTTACAGAAGTCACAATTATCTCCATCGACTTCGATGATTTTATGTTCAAATTATAGTACATCAAACGTACAGTAGTAACAGGCTTCGAGCTTATAGAGCTCTGAAAACACTCTCAAAGAGATAGGTCTAATTATATGACTTGATGATTCAGCATTACTGTGCATAACAATGAACTTTGCGAGTTGGTGGTATATATACTTTGGCATTCAACAAAACGATGACTGTGCCTAAAAAAAATCTGAAAGACAGTATACCGCCCGAAAAAGATTTTGCTAAAATAAGTTCTTTTAAAAAAGTTAATTAATGGAGACTACACAACAACTCTAAATACAGAAAATACATTTTGAAATTTATTAACAGAAATCGAGTTTAACAGAGCGTAGATTGTAAACTAAAACAGTACAAGGAAGAAACTTTGTATTGGCGAAATATTCTCTTAAGAGTTGTTTAAGTTGAAAACCTTTAGCTTCTTACTACTTACTTATAGCAATAATAAAATATTAGACTTTGTAAAAATGGCTTGTAATATGGCTGTGTAGCACTGATTTCAAATTTTGATCCTTTTATTTTCAAACATGTAACAAAATTTTAATATAAAGGGGACAAGTGTTTCTTATACTTATTAAATACAAATGTCAATAAATTTATTATACACTAAGTGGAGCAATTTAAATCAAATATTGTAAATGCCAAATGATTTTATTTTTATGTTATGTCGCAGGCAACTAGCTTTTGTGGTATGGTATCTATGAGAACTCCTGTTGAACAATTTTTGTCCTTTATTTCTAATTCTGGCCATAAAGGTAAAGGTAAAGCTAATGTCAATCTTAGATTTTGTAGGTATTGATACAGTTATTTACATAACGTTTTTAGCTCTTCAACTAAAAGATGGGATATCTTACAGTCTCACTTAAAAAAACCCTTTATCTTTAACAACTTTGTTGACAATCCACTGAAATACTCCTGCTAACGCCAGTCAAGTATTATAAAAATCACACCAGGAGATTTTTGGTGCTCTAACACACATAACCAATGATAATGATTCGACTAAGGACGCGCAGTATAAAGTAGCTGTAATGATGGAGAAAGTTAACAGGCTTAAAACAGCATTAATGGTACGGTTCTAGCATAATTTTCTTGTACAGTCTCGCGAAACAAATGAAAGTCTTCAAGGAGAAAGGACATCGGTACCCAACAAAGATCATTTTTCTATACAGTACTTTAGAAGCTTTTATAAAGACTATTCAAAGTTAATTAATGTGTGAATCGGAGGTCTGCAAAACAGACTTTAAAAGAAAAAGAAAGCAAAAAGTTTTTAGTGAGAACGAAGATAAAAATTATGAGTTTTTTGGGCTGCAATCTTTTGTGATAGAAACATTTTATGCTACAATTATTTTTTGCAGCTCAACTTAGCACAACAAAGGAAATTTATGCAAAATATATAAGGATTTCAGAGATGCATGGGGAATTATTCAAATTGAAAATGCCCCGCATTTTTAAAAGTTAATAAAAGTATCGACAAAAGGAGATAAAAATACCGAAAAAAACACAATTAAAAGCACAAAGACTCCTATCATTATTTGTTACTTTTATTATTACTTTTCATAATATTCTTATTGTTCTAAGAATGCTTCTAAGTATGGCCGTTACCAAATGCAGTGACTAGCGACACTTTTCAGCTTGTAAGAAAGTGAAGAACATTTTGAGATCAATATTAAAACAAGAAAAAATGACTTGCGATGCAATTTATTTATTATAAATGAGTTTCTATGGAATCTTCCCTTTGATAACATGGTTAAGAGATATGCTAATTTTAAAGTCAGGAAAAGAAATGCTTTTTAAATAAAAACTTTTAGATAATAAATAAACGTTTTTCTTTATTTTTTATTGATGTGTATGTAACAAAAATAGTAAAAATCAAAAAATATTTTATCTAAACAATTAACTTCTTTGTAATTTTTGATAACGTCCTATACACAAAAAAATTGAGAAAAGGCGAGTAGAAAATTGTTAGCCTAGGGCGCCAAAAACCTTGATCAAGCCCTCCTGAAAGAGCTTATCAACTCTTGTTTGCGTCGTATATCGTGTATATCGTGTTCAAAGCGGACAAACCTTCGATCGAATACAGAAGCTTTGTTGTTGGCTACTAATTAATCCTCTCTAAATCTGCCCTGATTTCATCAATGCAATGGTTATCTTGGTGATCATCTTTTTCCGTTAACGCGGTTTTATTTTTTGCAGTTATACGAAAGTACGTTTGCTGAGAGGTTTTGCTTTCCTGCTTTGACAGTAGAACTTGGATGTTCTGATGCCTATCTTCTGTAATTTTGTAAGCTGGAGTGTGCAAGCCATCCAGATGAGACGTTTATTGACTGCTTTTTTAGTGTCTTATGTAGAAATCTGTTTCCAAATCGCTGACGCCCTGAAGCATCAATAGCAACGATCACAACCAAACATATAAATTATGTTTGTGCTCTGTTTTGTAATATTCACATATATTTTTTTATGTATTCTATTCTCTATACACTGCTAGAGTAGTCAAATTTTTCATCCAAAATATTTCCTCTTACCACCCGGTTATTGTGCACTATTTCTTATGAAATGTGGCAAGTACTGAGCCTCGAACAACTACGTTACATGGCTGCTCGATATTTATTGCGAAAACTAACAAAACAAAAATTTTAATGTTGTAAACTTTTTATTGTTTTTTAAAATATTTTTCCTGGCGGTCAATGCATTGTTGCATAAACTGAAACTAATTTTCATAGCATTTTTTCCATAGCAAATCAGGCAGTTCCGAAACATGGGTTTTGAAATCATCAATCGCCTCTCTGGCATAAAAAAAATTATAACTTATCAGTTCCACGTTTTGAGTGCTTAAAACCCACTTGCTTGCGTCAATGTGTGCGAGCTCGCATTGGCATGGTGGAGAATGGTCCAGCGCCGCGCATTGGTTTTTCTTATTTCTCCTTTAAAAATTCGATTGAGACATGACTAGTTTTTCCTTAAAAAAACACGTGACCATTTGTTTCGAAGTGCCTCAAGTATCAACGACTTTTGTTGGGTTTGGCTCATCCTGGAAAACCCATACAGTCGACTGCTGTTTACTTTAGGGCTCACACACATAAATCCAAGATTCGTCATCTATGACGATGGTGTAAACCATATTTGAAGCACCGCAGTCGATATATATTTAGCACATCTTTCAACCAATTGACGCAAGCCTTTTTATTGAGTAATTATTAACTTATGCGGAATCCAACCGCATACAGGGTTTTACGGTTAAATATTTATGCAATATTAAATATACGCTAGTCATACTACGATATTCTACGATAAGTCACATGATGGTTTTGCTTTATCATTTCGCGCATGGCATCGATGTTTGGTGGTACCACAATCGATTACAGACGACCTTCTTTAAACTAACACACCAGCCAACTACAACCACGATTAAATGAATTAAATCAACGTTATACAGTGGCTCTGTATGGGACCTCATCACTAAAAATCAAAGTAAGTCGATCGACGCATTGTTGTCAAAATAATCTACGTAGAAAATCCTAAAAAATCATCTTACGCAAATGTTTACGGGTTCATTCCATTTTTTGGTCGAAAAGAACTATTTGACATAATTAACACAAAACAAATAGCGCCCGTATGACAAAACGTTCCGAGTACGTATACCGTCAAAAATATTAAACTGTATGATGTAAATGTCAGATCGCACCTACCACATGCTAGATCTCCAATTCGCAATAGATATCGTGCAGCCTACATACTGTGCGGAAATTAGGCGCGAAACGGCTACGATTGTTGGCAACCGGCGAGCCGACGTTCGTATAACCATGGGCGAAATTCATAGATAAATCGCGCGAATGAACGCCAAAAAAGCCCCGGGCACGATGGCGTTACCGCGGATGCGGTGTTGAAGGCTTTCGAGATTGCTCCGGCTATCTTCGAAAGCATCTTCAATGCGAGTTTAGACTTCGGCATGTTTCCGAGATGCTGGAAGATTCAGACGGTACGATTTATACCGAAACCGCGGAAAAATGATCCTACCGACCCAGGCAGCTTCCGGCCAATAAGCTTGCTCCCGGTGGTCGGTAAGGCGTTAGATCGGATAATTACAACGCGAGTAGAATACGTGGCAAATAAAAACGGCGGTTTTCACGAGCGACAATACGGTTTTCGTGCGGGTAAATCAATGACGGACGCAATCGCGTACGCGGTCTCCGAGGTCAAGGACGCTAGGAACGCGAAGGATTATTGCGCTATAATTGCCTTAGATATCGCGGGGGCGTTCGACAACGCGTGGTGGCCTGGAATTATCCGGAAACTAGCTGGGAGGGAGTGTCCACGAAATCTCCTCTCGCTAGTAAAACACTACTTCAGCGAACGAGTAGCGCAAGTAGAAACGGGCGACGGCATCGCGATACGGGAGATAACGCGGGGGTGCCCCCAGGGTTCGTGCTCTGGACCGGCATACTGGAAGCTGATATACGAAAGTATATTTAGAGTCCAGTTGCCGCAAGGATGCCGGATCGTGGGATTTGCGGACGACACAATTCAAAACTTTAAAGGCGCGCGGAAACGAGGCGCTCGGAGCGCTTAAAACGTGAGCAGACGGCGCTAAATTACGTTTTAACGCGAAAAAGACAGAGGCGGTATTTTTCGAAATGCAACGGCGAGCGCGTCTACTGCAAGGACCACATCCGATACCTTGGAGTAGAAATAGACAATAGGCTATTGTGGAAAAGCCATATACGGGCGGTTTGCGACAAGGAAAAACAAATTTCCCATCGGATGGGGGCGGCGGCGCGATTAACGTGGGGTTTTCGCGGTAAATCGGCGGCGCGAATATTCGAGGGGGCAGTACAGCCGGCTATGTTGTACGCTGCTGAGATATGGGCAGAAGGGTGCAAAGTTAAAGAGTGTAGGAACTTGCTGAGCGTCCAAAGAATACTCGCAGTCAAGGCGGCAAGTGCTTATCGCACTGTAGCCACCGAGACTGTCTTAGTATTGAGCCAGTTACCGCCTTTGCATTTTGTTTTGCAGGAGGCGGCAGATCGCAGGAGGCTGACGACCGGGCCGGAGCAGCAACTTCGAGAGGAGTTGGGGCTGCGGCAGGGCGTCATTGAGCGGAGGCAGTCCATGGAGGAGACGGGGCACCCGGCCGAGCGAGACGGCATCCCATTCAGCGTGGCGGAGCCGGAGGAGCGTCAACTGTGCTGCTACGCGGACGGATCGCGGGCGGACGACGGGAAAGCAGGGGCCGCGTTCGTGGTCATGCGAGGGGCGGAAGAAATATATTGTGGTCGAGCAAAACTCGCAGACTGGAACACCATCTTCCAGTGCGAGTTAGTAGCCATCCGATAGTGCCTGACGTATATCCATAGGCACAGAGCAGTAATCCCTAGATGCGCGGTGATATCTGACAGCAAGTCAGCGCTACTTGCTCTCAAGTATATGAGAGTGCCGACGGATTTGCAAGTTGAGGTTTGGAGCCTTGCAAAGACGCTGTCGGCCGAGATCGATGTCCGATTCCATTGGACCAAGGCGCACGTCGGGACTCCAGGCAACGAGCGTGCAGACCAGTTGGCCAAAGAGGCAACGGCAGGAGATGGACCGCTTATATTCGAGACGGTACCAATGGGGCTCGTAAAGAAACGACTACGAGCTAGGACGAGAGCAAGACGAGAGCAAGATGGGAGCAGAGATGGCAAGCAGCGGAGACGGGGCGACATGCGCGGATATTCATCCCCACGGTCGACACGGCGCGACAGGCTGCGGAGTGCTTTAACCGGCACACCGTCCAGCTTATCACTGGGCATGGCAACTTCCGGTCCTACCTAATTCGAATCCGGAAGCTGGCGGAGAACCAAAACAGATGCGCTTGTGGGGAGGTCGACGACGCCATGCACGTCCTGCTAACCTGCAACGCGGAGGAGGAGACCAGGGCCAGGGCGGAGAGAACACTGATTACCAGCGGCTGGAGATGGCCACGAACGCGGGAGGAGCTCGAGGGACTTTCAAACGTGCGTGAATGGTGGACGGCTCTTGCGGTTTTTGCGGAACGGTGCGCGAGATTACTTGTTGACGCGAACTTGTAATGGGCGCGCGGGGTTTGGGAAAAATAAGTGCTGGTGCGAATGCGAACTCTGGAACGATGCATAACAGACACTAAGAGCGGCGTAGGTTAAGGTAGTTGTTTAGTCTGTTTTTGCGTAGTATTGTAAAAGCTAGGAGAACTCGGAGCCATCAGCGGCTTCGAGTCGCCTGCCCTGACCCGGGTTTTTGTGGTTTTCCCGGGTCCTGCACTAAGGCGAATGCCGGGGCAGGTAAATTTGCGGCCACAATAGTTATAACAAATTTGGAGCATTGTTAAATACAGGTCTGCGGAAAATTGTTAATACGGTACCAGTCTTTAGTTATAAGCATTTTCCTGTAATGCTACTGTATATTAATTCATTAATAAATTGTAAGCCTACATACTGTTGTACAGGATAGTGTATTTAGCAAACTTAATATTTTTGGGCCCAAAAGTTGATTTGCTTCTTCTTCACTGTTAGTGAAAACGTATTTCATACGTTTTGACTTCTTATACAGTAAATTTTAGATACTCTAAAAGACACCAAAGATTTACAGAATTTATTATTTTTGTTATACAGAATAAACGAAAAAAAACTACTCATTAAAAATTGTAGTATCACATAATAAAGATCTCTAATGTCTCTAATGATACCAAATAGGATTTTATATTTTTTGCTTAATCACTGTTTACTTATAAAGGGTTTTCTAATAAGGGCACTGGAACTTTGACAGTGTATAGTGACCATGTTGATGAACCTGTTGAATTTGGTGGTCATAATAATTAATGTTGAGCAAATCACCATGTAAAGTTACAGTGTTAAGCAACGCGCGCAAATCATTAAATTTTACTATCAAAGTGAGTGCCCAGTTCGAGCTACGTTTTGTGCGCTACGTGATTTTTACGGTGCACACCGTCGTCCTGTTGAGTCAATCAAACAATCAAACAACATCAGTACGTCGTCGAAACGTGAGAGTGTACAGGATAACTCGAGGCAGTTAATTTCTTGTCGCGGCCAAGAACTTGGCCTTTCGCAGACATCAACTTGGCAAATTTTGCGTCAGGACTTGGGCCTGCACCCGTACACAATTTAATTAACCGAGGAACTGTAGGTAAACGACCATAGGAAACGTCGAGCATTCGCTGACTGGGCTTTAGAGCAGTTGGAAGTGGACCCCGATTTCGGACAGAAAATCATCTTCAGCGACGAAGCCCGTTTTTGGATGAATGCCTATGTGGGCAAGCAAAATTGTCGCATTTGGAGAGATAACAATCCACATGAGACACATCAGTTGCAAATGCAGAAAAAAAGTCACTGTATTGTGTAGATTTTGGTCCTACGGGATCATTGGCTCGAACTTCTTCCAAAATGAAGCTGGCGCCGCCATAACTGTCACCGGCGAGAGGTACAAGGCAATGATAACCAATTTTTTTGGCCTAAATTGGAACGACGTGCGGTTTTAACAAGACGGTGCTACGTGCCACACAGCGCATGCAACAATGGATTTTCTGTACGACAAATTCGACGGCATGGTTATCTTGCGTTTTGACGACCAAGATCGTGTGATTTAACGCCACTAGACTTTTTCTTGTAAAGCTACGTTACATCACGGGTCTAAGCGAGTAAGACATAGACGATTAATGCCTTAAAAGCCAACATAACCAATGCAACCAATGATATCGAGCCACAATTATACGGTCGAGTCATCAGAAATTGAACCTCTCGTGTGCACCTCCCAAGTCGCGGCGGCCATTTGGCCGATGTCATATTCCATACATGATGTGAACGAATACTTTTTCAAATAAAATTTTTTTTATCTCATATACAACATGCTCTATTAAATTTAAAGTTTGATCGCCTTTAATGGAAAACGCTTTAGGATTGATTTAAAGTTTAACTTATACTAGAAAGGTCACTGTCAGCTGAGTATATGCTCGCAGACAACGCGCGCTCCGACACATTCACTCAAATTATGTTTCTTTTTATTGAAAACAACTTTAGAATCTGTCAGTAGTTGAAGTTCCAAAATGGAATATTGGGTGTTAATGCTCGCATGAAAATTGGCTTTAGTAGTTGGAGTGAGGACGTATTTTATGTCGGCGGTTTTGTCAATCGTCATAACTATCATTACTGGCCGTCACGTGGTAGTGATCCCAAAATAATGGTTGGAAGAATGCAACCTCAGAATGACGGCAGACTCATCAGCTCATATCTTGTGCATGTCATCATGAATCCAGACAGCTACATTCGGATACTTGACGATTGGGTGTAGCCCGCAGAATCTGGATGGAATAATATTGACGACCTTATTTTCATGCAGGGTTATGCATCACTCTATTTTGTTCTGACTATGCGTGTGTGATTAGAACATCATTTTCCAGGGCGTTGGTGGATACGACGCAAATCTCGTAGCTTTCAAGAAATGCAGATCTCACTTGCATGATTTTTACATTTAATGGTACGCAAAAAAGGACAAAGCTTCACACACTGGAGGAATTAGTGGCGCAGATTTAGAAAATTTTTAAAAGACTGTGCAATCTATTTCCGGCCGTTTGACGAAAGTAATTGACGCCCTCTGTACCTACGTTAGAATATAAACGTTTGCTTTCATTTTCTTATGTAATTAAGTAGATGTACAACTTGTTTTAATTAATGTAGATCAGAAATATGGACCTTATTGCCAATGTTCAATGCTTAGTTATTTTTCACCTGCTTTGTAGTTTGGCGACTTATTTTTTACATAACTCTTTACAAATTAAAACATTGATTTCATCTACATTTTAGAAGAAGTAAATTTTTAAAAACGCATTCTTGGTTGTTGAATAATTTTTGTATTGTTATCAAAATCAAGCCATCATTGACAATTTTTATCTTTTAAAGAACTTTCTTTGGCTATGGAAATGAATTGAGAGCTATATCAGGATAATTAGAGAATTGTAATTAATCAAGCTCTCGCGCATGAGAATATTGTTGATACAAAATAGAATATTGGAAAGTAATTTTAGCGTACAAATTAAAAATTAAATAATACTTTCCCTTCACACTACGTTCCAAAATTTCTTTGGCATCCAAAAAAATGGTCGCCAAAAACTGAACTCGAAGGTAGAGATTGTGGATTCATCATTCTATGCTTTTTTATTTAAACTTCACATTGAAGTGGTAAACTAATGTCTTATTCATTGTCAAAGTACAATTAAGAATAGTTTTGTAAGTTTGACTAAGTTGGATTAAACTGACTTGTTAACATTTCTTGCGGAATTAGAGTACTATCTCTAAGCATCTAAGTCATCTTTATATATGTACACAAGTTTTTATGTGACAGCAAAAAATTTAAAATTGCTCTAATACGAGACACGAGCGGATTATCATTTTTATATAAAGAATTAGAAATAAAAATTGATTTACTGCTCTGAGACTATTTAAAATATCTTATGCTTTTAGAATAAAACTAAACTTAAAAGCGCAACTTAATTCTTGGTTTCTAATGTTAATCTAAGATAGTTGCTATTCAAATCTATATAGTCATAGTGGACCTTCACCTGCGTATTTTAAAACGCACTACACGAAGTGTCCGTTCTTCCATGTAATATAGAAGCAAGTTTTTAAACCAATGTTGTGTCGCTATTGCCTCCTTTTTATGTTATAATTAAAAAAAGCGTCTGTAGTCCAAATAAATGATTTACGTCGTGTTAGGAGTAATGCTGTTTGAGTTTATCAATTTCAAACCACCCTTTGTTCCATGATGAAATTTGATAGCTTTCCAAAAGTTAGCAAATCGCATGCATACATTTAGAAGTTACATAAGTAGCCGACTCTTTATAAGTTAGTATTATAATTCAATAAAAACGACCGAGAAATAAGTTAAACACTGGATATGTGCAAACTTTGTCGTTACATATCACATGAAGGTTACAGATGTGCTAATTGCACGGGACAACAAAATTGTTTTTTGACTTTATTATACGAGCTGTTTATTTTATGATTCAGTAAAGTAAGAGATTCAGGGACAAATTGATCTTTGTGTCATTTTATGTGCAATAAAAAATATGTTTTGGAAACTGTTATTGTACGAGGCCAATTCGGAAAGAAACCACCGTTTCTGTATGTGCGAGAAACAGGCGAAAATAGCGACGCCCTACGCTGTACGCAGTTCAGTACTGGTCGCTAGATTAATTGAAAATCGACGCTGTTATAAGAAATTCCGCCAAATGTGAAGTGCGTGCAGTAATGCGATTTCTGTGTACAAAAAACTTGTAACCAGATGTGATAAGGGTAAGTGTCATACGATAGCATACATGCGAGAGAGACGCTATAATAAGTGCTTCAATTTGTATGCCAATTACATCGAAATGTAATGTATTGTTCCAGGTTTTTAATACGTATAGTAAAGACTCTGTCATTGATAATTAAACGAAGGTTTTCTTCAAAATTGTTTCAGTAATAACACAATATTTTTGTAGCATACAATACAAAAATTATAATATATGTACACTGCAAATAAATATTGGAAACTTTAAGAGGTGCATTCAAGTTATAACATTTCCGATTTTTTTTCTCACAAGCTAATCATACAAAAACTGTGTAACTTGTCAACGTAATCTCTCTGCAGTCGTATACATTTTTCACAACGTCGATGCCATGATTCCATGGCCGCTGCAAACGCTTCTTTATTCCAAAAGTCGCTAGGAGCCAGCTCAGGTGAGTAGAGATCATGAGAAATCACTTCAAAGTTGTCAGCATTCGTGTCACCTGCCTGGAGGACACTTTTCGCATTTTCAGGTCTTCATTCAGGATTGTATGCACAGGTCCCACGGAAATGCCAATTTTGGAGGTGATGTGTTCCACACTCATTCGGCGATCCTCCAAAACAAGTTTCTCCGCTCGCTTGATCATGTCGTCAGACCGGCTGGTGCGAGGCCGAGGTTCTTGTCACACGATGTTCTGCTTCTTTGAACTATAGCACTCACAACCGCACATTAGACACATCCATAACTCCATCACCACATGTCTCACTCAACTGGCGATAAATTTTAATCACGCAAATGGAGATAACGAATGATTACACGCTGTTCTTATAATGAAAACGTCGCCATTTTAAGTATCAAAGACAGTCGTCATTCTCTCCGCTGCCGACAGAGTCCTGTGTGGCGTGCAGTGCTGCCATCTCTGTCACGCATTTACAAAGAGTGCGCACGTATTTTGAAACAACGCGCATGTTTCTATCTGTTCCCAGTCCTGAGAAAACAATAACTTGAACGAACCTCGTAAAATAAATAATAAATTATAGACATCTCATGAGGCGATTAATAGTCGTTAATTATGACGAAGAAAAGCGAACAAAAATACTTAGGTAATATAAAATTTTTAAAAAGTCTTGTGTCTTTCTACTTAAGTTTTGGGTTTTTAGGCTCTAAAAATTTATTTATCTTTTACTTTAATACACATTTATTTATTTACGATTGTATCTGAATAGTTTTATAACTTTTGTGACAACTTTATTAGTAGATAAGATATGTTTTACAAACCTATCAAGACGGATCATTATTTTTCTACGAAACTACTATCTCTATCCTGGCAGGGCATTCAACAATGAACAAGTTTCTTTATCGCATTAGAAAAGAAATCAGGCCTTCAAGAAAAATTCTAACAGTTGTGGTGATATACTTCTGTTCTGATTTGCACGAATCAGTTTTTTTCCTTCGGATACCATTACATATTTGTGTTTCATCATATTGTCCTCGAAGCCGCGCTATTTTAAATAGGTTTTGTACCCCTAGTCTGCTCCAAATGCTCAAATCTCTCAACGATTATATTACCCTTCATGCAACTCCGTGTTTTTATGTTC
The DNA here is from genome assembly GCA_036346155.1 of Sinelater perroti. NCBI lineage: Eukaryota > Metazoa > Arthropoda > Insecta > Coleoptera > Elateridae > Sinelater > Sinelater perroti. The sequence continues at coordinate 197,584 of JARFIY010000189.1, forward strand.
CCCATTATCAGGCAAAGTATTTGGTATTTTTCTCTCTTTACGACAATCTGTCAATCTAGAAGATTTTTTTGTATTATGTAATTATTTAGTAATCAGAACAAGGTTACATTCTATAAGCTAAATGGTTAACAATCATTATAGATACTAACGATAAGAATAACATGATGAGGCTTGCATCCTACGATACAACCTACGTAATTACAGTTTTGTACTTCGAGAGTATTAGAGTCTAATAGATATTAGGAATACACTACACACACACACACGAGTTTTTTGGCCATACCACGACACTCACACTAGGTTTATTGGCCATAGTTTCTTTAGTCTTTGGTTGACCCTGGGTTCCAGCATCTGCTCCAGTAAGGGGTTTGAGTGAGTTTCTAGGGTTGCATGGTACTTGATAGCTCTCTCCTGGATTACTTCCTGAACCGTTGGGAGATGTAAGTCCATATGCAGCGTGTTGTTGGATACATACCACGGCGCATTTGTAATCTGACGTAATATTTTTGATTGAGTACGTTGGATTAATGCGATGTTTGATTTGGATGCACAGCCCCATAACTCTACTCCACACATCCAGATTGGTTTTATAACAGTCTTATAGATTAGTGTTTTGTTTGCAAGCGATAATTTTGAATGTCTTCCAATTAGCCAGTTGAGTTCCTTTACTTTTAGATCTATTTGTTTTTTTCTTCTTCTTGAGGTGTTCCTTCCAATTTAGCTTATGATCTAGGTATAAGCCTAGATATTTTGCCGTTTCCAGTTGTGGTATTTGTGCATTATTTATTACGACTGGTGGGCATATCTGTTTTTTGAGCGTAAATGTGTGTACCGACTTGTTTTCGTTAACTTTGATTTTCCATCTGTGTAACCATTGTTGAAGGAGTACTAAGTGGTTTTGTAGGTTGGCCGATGCAGTCGCACGATTTTCATGTCTGGACAGTATAGCAGTGTCGTCTGCGAATGTTCCTATTGTTGTATATTGTGTCGTTGGTAGATCCGATGTATATAGGACATAGAGTAAAGGCCCCAGAACACTGCCTTGTGGAACGCCTGAGTTGATAGGGTGGTAATCTGATGTTACTTCATTAATTTTTATCCGAAATGTTCTATCGCTTAGATATGATTTTAGTAAATTATAGTACGCCAAAGGGAACGTTTGCTTAATTTTGAAGAGTAATCCGGGGTGCCACACTTTGTCAAATGCTTAACTAATGTCGAGAAAGACAGCTGAACAGTACTCTTTGTTTTCTAGTGCTTTATTTATGGTTTGTGTAATGCGGTGTACTTGTTGCACGGTAGAATGAGCCTGTCGAAACCCAAACTGATGAGAAGGTATCCAATGTTGGGGCAGTAAGTCTTCATTAATTCGACGAAGTATGAGTTTTTCTAACAGCTTTGAGGTCACCGGGAGGAGGCTGATAGGTCGATAGGATGTAACGTCGGTTGGTTCTTTTCCGGGTTTTCCGACCATTATGATTTGTGCAGCCTTAAAGCATTTTGGCCAATATCCTAGCCTCAGGATTGCATTGTAAATATAAGTTAAGAGCACTAGGCCCTTTTTTGGGAGTTCACGCAGCATTTTGGCAGTTATCAGATCAGTTCCTGGGGTCTTCTTGAGGTTTAGCAGATTTATTTCAGATTTTATTTCGTTTGGGGTAAAGGGTTTAATTTCATGACGTATGTCAGGAGGGATGGAAAGATTTCGATCTACTTCTTGGTCTGGTGCGCTATCAAGTGGTTGAAAGACTGAGGATAGATGTTCAGCGAAGAGTCTGACTTTGTCTCTATCGCTTTTTGCCCAAGGTTCGGTGTTGCTTTTTCTAATTGGTGGTATTTTGAATTTTGGTTTCCTAGCTTGTTTGATGGGTTTCCAGATAGAATCATCAGTTCGATTTAATTGAGATACATAGAGCTCAAATTTCTCATTTCTGATTTCTTTGAGTTTTGTTTTTAATTTATTGGTCATATGGTTGTAGGCGTTTTTGGCAGCAGGTGTATGATTTCGTTGCCAGTTAGCTCTAGCACGATGTTTTTCTGCGACCATTCGTTTAATTTCCAGTGGTATGTCAATGTTTAGTTGCTTTTGTGAAATGGTTGGTGTAGCTTGTTGCGCAGCTTGCTGGAGTTTTGTTATGAGTTCTTCAGTAGCAATTTCTTCGCATTCCTTGAGTCGAATATTTAATTTTATGGTTTCGCTTAGAATATTACGATATGTAGCCCAGTCCGTTCTAGAGTTGTGTAATCTGGTTGTGAGCTTCTTGTTTACTATAGATGCCCCAATTGTTAGTATGATAGTATATGCCTGATTGATTCCATTTACGACGAAGAAGTCTAGTAGGTCTGGTAACTTGTTTGCGTCGGTGGGCCAATAGGTTGGTGTTCCTGTTGATATAAATGAGTATTTTTTGTCCTCCATTGACTTAAGGAGTTCTCAACCTTTCGTTGTTGTTAGGCGTGAGCCCCATCTAGTATGTTTACTGTTGTAGTCCCCTCCCGCTACGAATTTGTGACTTAGTGTTAGAAAGAATTTGTCAAAATCTGCTTTTTTGATATTATGTCGGGGTGGGCAAGAAACTGCAGCAAGTGTCAATTCATATGGCAATGTTTGTACCTTGATTGTGGTGGATTGGATAAAGTCTTCCTGATATTTTATTTCTTCATGGTGTTGAATTGTTTGCTTGACAAGAATGGCTGTACCTCCATGGGCAGTACCGTCTGGGTGATTGGTATGACAGAGTTCATAACGAGGTATTTTGAAGTAAGTATGTTTCACTTATTAGCAGTACATCTATGTGGTTATGTAATAAGAACAATTTTATTTCTTCTTTATGTTGCGTTAGGCCATTAGCGTTCCACAGAGCTACTCTGAGAAACTTACCCATAATTAGGCTAGTTTATTTATTAGCGTGCTAAGCATGTTTAGAATCATGCTATTTTGTTGAATGAGTTGATTAAATATGGCTTTGAATTCAGTTAAAAACTGAGGGAGAGCGTTATTTAACATTTGTGTTGACTCATTGTAATTGTTTAGGGGGTTGGAGTTGTTGGTTACTGCATTAGCGTAAGATTTATGATGTTGACTAAGATTCAGTGACTCTGTTTACACTGCGGTGTTTGCATTATTGGTTTGTGGATTAGGGATAACATTTATTTTTGATAGTTGTGGTGCGAAGATTCTAGTCTTGCTTTGTGGATTATTTCTACGAATTAGTTGTTGATAATGATCACAACCTTTATAGTTGGCTGGGTGGTCTCGCCCGCATAATGCGCAGCCAGCTGGGGTGTCTTTGCTTTTTTTGCAGTTGATTGTATTATGTGCTCCACCGCATTTGACGCATACGAAGGGCCTGTTGCAATACGTCTTGGTGTGGCCATAGAGTTGGCACCTCGTACACTGTACAATATTATTTTTGTCTTTATTCGGATGTTCTATTATTACTACGCTATTTTGTATTCTTTCAATTTTATATACATCTTTGTTATTGTCTGCTGGCTCTATGTCAATGAAGAACATGTTTAAGGGTTCTTTGGTTATTCTATGCTTCGCATTTATAATCAAAATCGGAGGAGGTTTGGGTATTTTGGCTGATTCTGTAGTGATGCTGTTGGTAGTGTTGCTTTGTGGAGTGTCATCTATTGTATTTGTTAATACGCTATACCTGTTGGAGGTTTGTGTAATAATTTCGTCACCATTTTGTTGTGCGTTCGTCCTTATATCTTCTGCGTTTCATAGTCTTAACAGTTTGCCAAGAGTTTTCTTTCGATGTTGTAGGGGTTTCCATTTCATCGTCGCTAGTTGAAAACATTCTAACAAGTTGTTGGGGATTATTAGTTGGATAGGCTCGTTGAGGCTGGTAAGTGATTAATTGTTCTTGATTTGGAGGGGAATAATTACTGGGCCCTAATGATAATTGAAGTGATTGTGTGTTGTATGGTGGAGGAGTTTGACTGTTTATGAAACTTTGAGTTTGATACGAATTTGGAATTTGTAACTTTTGGCCACTTAATTGAGGTTGACACTGTATATTTGGTGAATATGGTTGGTTATATATGTAATTAAAGCCAGGTCCATTGCCTGTTGGAAGCATTTTGGTAATTTAAAAAGAAAGATTACCTAGCTGGATGCTTTCTTTCACTAGAAGGTTTTTAAAAGTGAAACAGTTGTTTATCACTTGAGTTAAACGTTGAAATTAAATTAATAAATATATAAATTTGCCTGACCTTAAGCAAGGCTACGGCTGCGGCTCCGCCGTTGTGATAACTCAGGTATAGCTCGGCACGCACGTTCGGTCTGCTTGAAGGCACTTAAGCGAGGCTGCGGCTCCGCTGCTGCGATATTCCAGGTATAGCTCGGCACGCACGTCTGCTCTGCTTGAAGGCACTAAAGCGAATCTAATCTAGAAGATGCTACACATTTTGCGATACATCCATATTTCAAAGGCCTTTGGCCTGTTAATTATACTTTAAGAATTCAAGTCTGAACATCAGACAATAACATAGAAAATGCATAGCATTTAGCCACGCACCATCTGAAATTAGTATTTAAGTTTTTGTTACACATAATTTTCTTAATTTTCATAAATTTGTTTCTGGCCATCTTTATTGAGATTATTTCTTTTTTGAGGTCTCATTTGCCATTTAATGAGAGCGTGGTCTCGTGGCTGAGGCTCGGGTCGCGATGCTGACGGCCCGGGTTATTCCCCGGTGCTCTCTGATGCCTGGCGGGTGGCCTACTCAGTCACAGAATGTAACGGTTGTGGTGAAACTCGTAGTTGGTAAATCAGGTATGAATAGTAAGTATCAGATGCACCCCAGCATACTGTCTCGAGGAATTCTAAATACAGAGGGAAGGAGATTTGTGGATTTGCCTTGGTAGTTCACAAAAAATGCCGGTTTGATAGTTAAGATTTTAGTATTTCGTAGATTTGGTATGAGAGAAACTTTTTTGGTTTATAAGAAAGACCTAAGTGCCAGTCCTTGTTAAAAGCTTGGAAAATATCTAAAAACTCAGCGGAGCAATATCTATGTTCGTCAAGGTCGTTATGAATTTGATCTACTAAACGATGAATTTGTTTTACTGTTGAATTTTGATGTCGAAATCTAAACTGGTGATTAAGAATTAATCCTTGTTTATCTAGGACTAACTGAAGTCGTCTCAATAATAACTTTTTAAAGACTTTGGACAGGATTGTCAAAAGACTAATGGGTGTATAGGATGTTGGATCAGTCTCTATTTTTCCAGGCTTCTGTATTATTGTTACATTTTCCGCATTTTAGTTACTTGGAAAGTACCTAATAGCGAGGCTAGCATTGTATATTTCAGTGATCGCTCGAATTGTAATTTCAGGTAGCTGTTGGAGGAATTTGATTTTTAATGTTAGTTTCTTTACTGATTACTTCCTATACTTTCGAAATCTTAAATGGGTTGATGGATAAGCGCATTTGAAAAAGGGATTGTTTTAACATCTTCCTCTGGAAAAGTTTTGTTAGATATTTCGAGGTCCGATTCAGTGTTCTTAGGCCCCTTTTTTTGATTATTTATTCTTTAAAGGCGTTAGTGTTCGAATTTTTATTGGTGAGTGTAGCTTCCCATTTCGCTTGCTGGATTATGTTAGTTAATTTTATTGCAGCTTTTTCTATATTGTATTTGGTTTTTAATGGAATTTTTAGGTTTATTTTATCAGTTAATCTGCTTCAGAAGTATTCCCAGGATTGGTCGTGTTTGAATGTGTGTTATTTCTGAGTGGAATGTGATTATAAGAAATAAATTGTCAGCAGTTAGTCCTAAACACAATTTTATTGTAAACTGCCCAATATTTAACCCTTTAATAATGCAGAAATCGATTAGGTTAGGCGATAAGTAATTTAATTGTTTACTTGTATAGCTGATAGTAGTTCACGCCTATTGGTTCTTGTGACGCGAGAGCCCCAGTCTTAGTGTTCTGCGTTATAATCGCCGATTGCGATAAATCTATTCTATAATCTTTGGAATAAATGAGGGTAATATTTTTACTTTGTTGAGTGTTTTGGAGGTCTATACACAACGGGGATCTTTGTAGTTGCTGTTTTGTCTTCAACTTGGGTAGTAGTAGCTTGTAAGTGAGTTTTTTTTCATGTTTATCTAGCTTATGATGTTTTATGTTGGATTTTATTATAACAACTGTTTCACCATGAGCAGTTCCATCAGAGTGATTTGTGTTATAAATGCAGTAGTTTGGAAATCGGATGTAACTTTTGCTGGTGAAGTGTATTTCAGTCGAGAGGAGTATATCAATTTGGTTATTTTCAAGAAATAGTTTGATCTATTGGGCATGTTGGCTAAGCCCAGCGGCATTCCAAACAATTATTTTTAAGAGTTTAGCTACTATTTCATTTTGCTAATTGGCATGGTTAGAAGGTTCTTGATAGTCCCCATTTGCTTGATTAAGCTCTTTATCGTGGATTTTAGTTTCGCCATATCGATTGACTGTTGATTGAGATGTGAATTGTGGTTGTAGTGCTCGAGTTTTGTGTAGATTGTCTTATTTGTTCTGAATAGGAAACCTGAGAAATTTGATATGTTTGGGTTGATGTGCGCACGTGCGTACTAACCTCGCGCCTTAGTTGTGGAAAGAGTTGTGTCCTCGGTAATTCGCGGGATAGTCCCCGCCACAGTTTACACATTTAACTTGGCCATCTTTAGTCTTCTTTAGTGAAGTGAGATTCTGTTCATTTAAGACGGCTATCCATTTGCTGACAGTAGCTTTTGGTATGGCCAAATCTTTGACGGTCATGCTTGTGTTTGATTTCTTCTGTGTCTGTTGAATGATGGATGTTTTTTATTACAATTCTAAATGTTCTCTCTTGCTTCGGCTTGCACGTGTGGAATTTTGTATTGTTATCTATGGGGTTTTTAATAATAGTCGTGTAAATTTTGCTTGTATTACTTTGGATTTTAATTTGATCGTTGCTTATTGCTTTTAGTGTGTAGTTTTCTTTTGTAATTTCGTTTAGTAGCGTTATTATGGAATTAATGTTTTACACATCAAATACATAAGTAGGTGATGATTTAGGGACCTTAGGAGTAATTACTTCTTGTGAGGTGCTTGCCTACTCATACATTTCTATATTCAGTGGCTCATATCTATTACTAGTTTGTACTGAGTCGTCTAGCCAATATTGGCTTATTGTTTCTTGAGTTTGATTATTTTAAGGTGACTCGTTACTGGCTAAAAAGGTCGTAGGATGCTGTTGATTTATTAGGTACATATTTGTCATCTGCGTGATAAAAATTTAGTGCGTATTGAGTAGGTTGAGGTTGTGAAGGAAAAAGCTGTGATATAATATAGGTCTGGTGTTGAAATCGCTGTTGTAAGTCAGCTTGATTTGGATAAGAATAAAAGTTAGGTTGCAAGTGAGTCATACTTTATTATTTGATAATTTATGTTTAATTCAATTTGAGATTTAATACAGAGTGAAAATAATAAATAACTAAATGATAATTTCCTTGCCGTATCAGAGAACTTGCGGTTAATGACGGCGATCAGCACCCGTTTACAGCCAGCACGCCAAGACCGACAGTCTTTTACGTGTAAATATGCAATTAGAAGCGTACTTCAACCGTAAGGTAGCTATCATTTACAATTTAGAAACTAATAAAAATGCAAGCCTGACCTAAAATAGCAGATATAGCGTTTCGGGCACTCATATATCGGAGTGCTTGCTCCGAAACATAATCGTGGAATTATCGTAAAAATAAAAACTTTTCATATAAACAAAACATTTAATTCATTTTTATTTTTGCTTCAAAAAAATGTAGGCGAATGTTAGCCATGATAGTAAAAATTTATTATGTAAGCAATGTGACGCTGTAAAATAATATGGTGGAGTTCAGTAGACGGCGATGTATTAGTTCTTGAGAAAAATAAAAATGTTTATAGAAAATGAGAAAACGGTATTTCAAAAACTTGATTAAGTTTATAATAAAAAGAGGCAAAGCAATAACTAAATTGGGTTACAGAATCTTATTTTGAACTGTCTTGGAAATTGTGAGGTAATAGTAAGAAATTTAAAGTACCTTTACTAAATATGAAGATTAACATTAATTAAAATATGCCAAGAAAAATAGAATAAAAATGAAACTAAGCTAAGAAATTGCGTATAAAGGTTCTGTATAAAATTATGTTCAGTAAACACAATACTATTATTTGTATTGCAAGCCGCATTATACAAATAATAAAATTATAAAAATAAATTTAGTATGAATCCCACAGTACCATTGAATTTCAGAATTTATTTATAATTAAAAAAAAATAACAATTGCACACCCGATGTTTTCTATTAGCTTAGAATCGTTTTTTCACACAAACCGATTTTTTTTTCAAATGGCTTTAGAAGAAAAAGTCTAATGAATTTATATTGCAAGATTACGATGGCCAATCGATGTCGCCCTTTTGCAAGATAACATGAATGGGAAATTTGTTTGAAGTAATATAAGCGTTTCACATGCAGTGTGACATATGGCTCCATCATGTTGAAACCACATATTATTTAAGTTTTGGTTTTATTAAAAAAAATTAGCATTACTCGATAGCGTACATCATTGACAGTAGCAGCATTGCCAGCCCAAAAAGTACTGATCAATGAGTTCTGCAGCCTACAATGCACACCCAACAGTGTCTTTTGTAGATGCATTAATTTTTATAAATAGTAGCTGAATTTTGACGATTCAAAACCGTATCGCTCAATATGAGTTTTTTTCTGCATAAATTACCCCAAACTATCAACCGCCTATTTTCATAATAATCTTGAATAGTATTGATGCGTTACAACACAGTATACGGTTCCATAACAACTTTGCTATATGTTTATATACCATATGTGCAAATGCAAACTTCCAATGTACACAAAAAGCAATTTGAATCTGCGTCATATTTGGGTACACATTTTAACTTATATAACTAACTTGCAAAAAGTTTTAATGAGAATTCGCACAGTTAACAAATGAGTGTAAATTGTTCCAGTCATCGTAAAGTCTTAGTTCTTGGAAATAACAATAAAAATGTTTCTCACTATTTATGATCCAAATAACTGCTTAGAGCTTTCCTTAAGTCTTCTTTTTAGACGAGGGATGCGCTTTCCTGTATTCTTCTGCCGACTGAAAAGAGATAATTATTTTTTGTTAACGTTTTTATATAAATATTTCAATTGTAATGTGACAGTTTAATATTTATTTTTGAAAATTACCTGCGGCAAATGTTCGTTGGTTTCAGTTATTTTGTTATTGAAGTCTTGGATCAGCTTTACACAGCTTTCTGCGCTGGCGTTGACAACTCTCCACGATTCAACTATATTTTGGCCTCTTATGTAGTCTTCCTTTGGGCCCATGTGGATGGATCGACTTCTAAAAGTTGTAGCTTATTTGAAACCTTTTTAAAGTTTCTATAGGTTTTTGAGAAATAAGATCTTTAGGGCAATCTTTTTTGATAGTCTAGAACATCTTTAACCTTTAAAGTCAGTTTTTTCGGATATTCTTTACCCTTGCAACTGTTTAATCATCACTGTTTAACAAAATATTTGCCACGTCGCGTTATTTTTTTTTTAATGGCCAATCCTTTTATCGAACAATGAAAATATCGCCGTGCGGCCGATCAAATACCATAAATGGTTAAACAGTTTTTAATGGCAGCGTCAGTCATTTTTCCATCGTTCTGTTAGGAATCTATTAATCTTCTTACAAAATTGATATCGTTCAATAGAGCCTCTACCACATCACCCGCACAAAACCAAGCTTAGATGTAACATTTTTCAATAAAACAGCAAACTATTCTCAATGAAATCTGCTTGTTTGATTATACTAAATTGGTTTCTAAATAAAAATATTTTGATTCAGTACAATGCCATCCAGCGGGTAAATACCTGGCTGGTGAAAACAGATGCCAGTCGCGGGAACTCCACTTAATGAAATGATAACTTCCAACAGTTTTCTGTCATTATCTCTTGGTAAATTATCTTTAATTTTTTTTTAATTCAAATTTTCATCCGCACAATCGTCTCAAATAAAAAACTGGATCTATTGCCACTTTTAACTATTTTTCCACCGACTCTGAAATCTTTTAAATAACTGAATTTCAAGTCCTGTAATTACTGATAATTTTAATTTAGCAAAAATGCTCTGAAGTATAACTTCTAAAATGTGATGCCGGCATGCCAAAAAAAAGTATGTCTTTTCCTAATTTTTGTCCCAAAATGGGGCAAGCACCATTAACACTACCGGTATTTGAAGCCGTTGTGTCAAAAACAAAGGCTTTCACTTTATCACTTAACCCCCAATTACAAAGTATATCGTAAACGGCCAAAGATACTTCAGTTCCTGTACTACTTGATAATCCAGGCAATTGTTCGGTACCAGGAGCAGGAGGACGATCTATTTGTGATTTCTGTTAAAGCTGGAAGTAGTTTCCATTCCAATGAATAACAGCAAAATCTAGGTTCAACTCATAAAACCTTGACTTGGCGGCTTCTGAACGTAGATTCTGTCTTTCTCGTCTATTTATGATATAAATGTTGGGGTCTATGGAAACGGCATCCAAAGTAGCTGAAAGTAAATGATCACTTAATTTATCGATTCGGAGTAGCTAAAAGACGTGTAGTCAATAGTTGTGTTAGAGCTCATTTTTAAAGTGTTTCAAGTGCAGCAGATGCCATTTTCTTACTCTTAGACTTAAGTAATCTGAGTTAGATTTACTTCAAATTTCCTACTCAATGTTGGAATCAGTATGCCCGTTTTCTTTATTATCGGATGCTTCTAAGTAGTCATCGCTCCAATTTTCTCCTAAAGAGGCAAACAAATGACCGTTTATAAACCTTTTCATATAATTAGCCACAATGAAAAAAACTGTCTTGTTTATCTTACCAACCTTAACTTCTTAATTTCCTAAGTATTCTTCTGTTACATTTTCTTGCATCTTAGATCGGTGAATATTTTTTCTTTCCCTTGTTTCTAATATTTTTTGTTCAGCAAGCACCAAGTCTCACTCCACATGCAACCAGGACGTCTCTTTTGCCTTTGTCAAATTAAAAATTCTTTGTCTTTGTGGCTCTGGAGTATGCGATGTCAAATAAATTGTTTAGTTCTTCTTTAAATTATTTTCTTTTCTAATTTGGGTTTTTTAGAATCTTTTCAAATTTTTTTTACAGTTAAACTTGTCTTGAGTTCAGGCTAACTTTTCGTTCAGAAAATGAGACACTCATCTATTACAAGACTTACTCTAGTGTTGAGAGGTAATTTTACAAATATCATATTATAAAAAAAACACTTTGGTAATCTCTTTTTTGATAATAGTTTGCTACTCGTTATTTTATGTTTTGTTTCACTAACATGGACAATTTTTTTCAGGCATTTTTAAAAAGCCGAGAAAAAGTTTTTTAAAAAATTGCGTCACATAGTTTTAATTTATAATACATTATATTGATCATGATTGCACAAAATGCAAAAATCACATACAGTTTTAGGAAAAAAAGAAATGAACAAATAACTAAATAATTAAAAAATAAAATAAAATAAAAAACCAATAATAATACTTTATAAAACGAGATACTATCCGATCAACGTTTGAAGAATAACAAACAAGGCACTTGCAACACCAACACACGACAAAATAATTCAAGAAGAGGTGTTGGTTTGCTAACCGTCGAGCGGGTAACAAAATTTGAAAGCAATGACGTTGGGGCGTCACAGTCTGCCAAGAAAAAATAAATCAAAACGTTTGGACTTTAAACGATACACATTTTTCTTGTCCTTGAATAACTTTTTTTTATTTTAACCCTTTTATTTACAATCTGTCCTAATTAAACTATAGACAATAAGTAGTTGACGTGTATATATTATAAGCAATGAGCAAAAACATGCTAATAGACATGCAGGGTCAGGCTCCAGTAAGCCCCCCTATAATTAATACACTATTCTATACTGCTAGCGAATGATTTGAATTGAAGGTACTTTGAGTAATTAACTAATTTATAAACTAATGGAATGGCACTGGTATAGCTTAATGTTCAAGAACAGCATTGAAACGCTTTGGTATTTCGTTTGGTTTAAAACACTTTAGACGTTTTGGGCGATCTGGTTCGTTTATTAGAGAATGTACAAGGTCGTTAGGGTGTGCTGTTAATCGGTCTTTGTATTTTTGGGCAATTTTCCCTATTTCTTCTTTAATGGTTGGAACACTTAAGTCACTTAAAATCACTTTGTTCGGCACATACCACGGCGCATTAACTACAGGTCGAAGCACTTTATTCTGGAACCTCTCGATGATGGCCAGGTTGGTGTTGCTAGCAGTTCCCCAAAGTAAGAGACCGTAGGTCCATATTGGTTTCAGAATCACCTTATAGAGCAATAGCTTATTTTCTAGCGAGAGTACAGAGTTTCTTCCAATCATCCAGTATAGTTTTCTGTATTGTATCCCTAGCTGTTTGCGTTTATTAAATATGTGGGTTCTCCAGGTCAAGCGTCGATCTAGATGGAGTCCTAAATATTTTGCGGAGTCTGCGTGTTTTATTTGTTGTCCGTTAAGTAAGATCGGTGGACAGTTATCACGGTTCATGGTGAACGTTACATGTTGGGACTTGGTTTCGTTTACCGAAATTCTCCATACCTTGAGCCATTGCTGCAATTTATTCAGAGCGGTTTGCAGGTTGGAAGTTGCAGTATTCGGATTTAGGTGCTAAGCTAGAATTGCCGTATCGTCAGCAAAAGTGGCGGTTGTAGTTAGGCTTGTAGTTGGTAAGTCAGCTGTGAAGAGTAAGAAGTAAGTAGAGGATAGGTCCTAGCACGCTGCCTTGGGGGACTCCCGATAGTATTGGGTGGAGGTTCGTGTGTTCATCTTGATAATTAACGAAGTAATGTCGATCCGTTAAGTAAGACTTTAGTATTTCATAGTATTGGTATGGTAGATATTTTTTTAATTTATAGAAGAATCCCAAGTGCCATACTTTATCGAACGCTTGTGAAATATCTAGAAACGCAGCGGAGCAATATCGATATTCATCTAGGTCGGTATGAGTTTGATCTACAAGTCGATGTATTTGTTCGATAGTTGCATGTGAGTGTCGAAAACCGAACTGGTGCTTGGGTATTAATTCTAAATCATCTAAGATTGGTTGAAGGAGTTTTAAGAACAATTTTTCAAAGACTTTTGATAGGATAGGTAGGAGGCTGATGGGACGATAAGAAGCAGGATCAGTGGGTGGCTTTCAAGGTTTCTAGATCATTGTGACCTGTGCTACTTTCCAAGCGCTTGGATAGTATCTGTTGGAGAGGATAGCATTGTATAGTTGAGTGATTGTTTGTAGTGCGGTTTCAGGTAGCTGCTGGAGAACTTTTCCAGTGATAAGGTCAAACCCTGGTGCTTTCTTGATGTTGATTTCTTTTCTAATTACTTCTTGTACTTCCCAGCGCTTGAATGGTTTAATCGGTAGGCTCATTTGGAATGGAGATTCCAGAAAGTTGTTTATTTTAGTATCTTCCTCCGGACACTGTCTAGGGTATGGTTGGAATGCGTTGACTAGGTGGTCAGCAAACGTTTCAGCTTTATCCTTACTAGTATGAGCTAATTGGCCGTTTGATTTGGTGATAGGTGGTATGTGAGCTATTGGCCTTTTGAGTTTTCTAACTGCTTTCCACAGAGAATAGTCGGTGGTTTCGGTGGCTGTAAGGTTCGCAAGGTAGTGTTGTATGCCTTCGTTTTTAATTTGTTGTTGAAGTTTCTTTAGTTTCTTTGTTGCCCGGTTTAGTGCTTGTTTGTCTGCTTCTAGACGGGTAATTTGCCAGCGTTTTCTGAGACGTCTTTTTTCCATTATCTTGTCTTTTAATAGTGTTGGACAGCTGATGGTGTAAGTAGTTTTCATCACAGGGGTGGCTTTCCATGCTATTTGTTGGATTGTACTAGTTAATTGTAGTACAGCTTCTTAAATATCATATTTGGTTTTCAACGGAACTCCCAGGTTCAATTGTTCAGTTATTATTGTTTGGAATAGGTTCCAGTCCGTTTTAGTGTTGTGAAGGACTGGTCGTGTTTGTATTTGTGTTAGTTCTGAGTAGAGTGTAATTAGAATGGAGGAGTGATCAGCTGCAAGTTCAAAGCAAGATTTGATTGTAAATTGTCTTGTATTTAGCCCTTTAGTTATACAGAAGTCAATTAAGTCTGGAATCTTTCGGCGATCTGTTGGCCAATAGGTTGGCTCGCCAGTTGGTAGGTATTGTAGATTGTTTGCATTTATAGCTGCCAGTAGCTCGCGTCCGTCAGTTCTTGTAATACGAGATCCCCAGTCCTGATGTTTCGCATTAAAGTCGCCGACTGCGAAGAATCTGTTTCCAAAACTTTGGAAGAAATGTGAGTAAGTGTCTTTTTTTGTTGAGTGTTTGGGGGGTCTATAGACGGCAGAAATTTTTAGGATTGCTGTTTTGTCTTCTACTTGGATGGTAGTAGCCTGGAGTTGTTCTGTTTCATATTTAGCCAATTCATGATGTTTTATGTTAGACTTTATGATAACTGCCGGTCCACCGTGGGCGGTTCCATCAGGATGGTTAGTGTTGTATATGCAGTAGCTTGGGAATTTAATATAGCTTTTGCTGGTAAAATGTGTTTCTGTTATGAGCCGTATGTCGATTTGATTAAGTTCAAGGAAGAGTTTGACCTCTTGGGCTTGCAGGCTAAGCCCGTTGGCATTCCAAACTGCTATAGTTAATAGTTGGTCCATTATGTCATTTTACTAATGAGCGTGGTTAGGAGATTCATAATAGTCCCCATTTGTGTAATTAAGTTCTTCATCATGGATTTTGGTTCTTCCATATCGTTTGAAGGGTGATTTAAGGCCATCGCTTGTGTTTGTGGGGTTGCATTAGAAGTCAAGTTTTGTGGAGGTTGAGTATTTTGTCTTGCTTGTTCAGCGTATGTGACCCCAGGGATTCTATAATTTTGAGTAGACGTGCGAGTGTGTGTAACTGCGCTTCTTAATCTTGGGAAGAGTTTTTCTTGGAGCTGCTTATATACTATGCATCCACGATAGTTAGCAGGATGACCCTCGCCACAGTTTACACATCTAACTTGATCATCTTTAGTTACTCTCGGACATTCTTTGGTAGGATGATTTCCTATACATTTGACACAACGAGATGTTTGTTGGCGATAGTTCTTGGTATGTCCGAACTTTGTCATTTGGCACACTGTGGCAGTGTTCTTTTAGCATGTGGCGGTTCAACAGTGATTCTTGTGTTCATGAATAGCGTGGTTTTATAAATTTCTTTGTTGTTGTCTTTTTGCTTCATTTTAACAATAAACATGGATAGAGGGGTTTTGTTTAATTGTTGTTTAATATTTCAAATATTAACTATTTTGTGACCAAGATTTTCTAGGTTTTGTTTTATTTCTGGGATGTCTGTTGAGTGATGGATATTTTTGATTACTACTCTGAATGTTTGTTCTTGCTTTGGTTTGTAAGTATGAAATTTTGTGCTCTTACCTAAAAGGTGTAATAAGGTAAAAGTAAAGTAAAAGGTCTAATAGTTGTATAGATTTTACTTGTATTGCTTTGGATTTTGACTTGTTCGTTGCTAAGTGCTTTTAATGTGT
Organism: Sinelater perroti; assembly: GCA_036346155.1. NCBI lineage: Eukaryota > Metazoa > Arthropoda > Insecta > Coleoptera > Elateridae > Sinelater > Sinelater perroti. The sequence continues at coordinate 213,198 of JARFIY010000189.1, forward strand.
AATTGTTTTTGGCGATTTCATTCAGTAGTGTCGTTAGCGAATTAATGTTTTGACATCGGATACGTAGATAGGTGGAGGTTTGGGGTCCTTCTGAACAATTGTTGTCTGTGTGGTGTTTGTTTGGTTGTCGTCTATTTCAATATTTAGTGGGTCATATCTATTAGAAGTTTCAACTGGGTTGTCTAACCAATATTGGTTTTTTTTCTCTTGCCTTTGATTATTTGTAGTGTCTTCAGGGCTCCTGGGTCTTTTTTTGTAATTGATAGTGTGCCATTCGTTGCCTGTGACATTACTAGCTAAGAGGCTCGTAGAGGGTTGATACTGATTTATCGGGTACATATTTGTCATCGGTCTATGGTAAAGATTTGGTTGGTACATGTGAGGTTGGGATTGTATAGGAAAAGTTTGTTGTTGTGATGCATTATAGGTTTGATATTGAAATTGCTGTTGTAGATTGGTTTGGTTTGGATATGAATTATAGTTAGGTTGTGAATAGGACATATTTCATAATTTAAATATTTGCGAGGTTATTTGCGTTCAATTTAAATTAATTTGTTTATAAAATAACAAATAGTGAATGATACCTGTGGTATCAGTGACCTTACGGTCAATGATAACAGTTAACACTCGTATTACAGCCGACACTTATCGCTGACGTTCTTTACGCTTCGAAAGTCAAGCGCGAACAAATTAGGATTTGTAATTTGGAATATGTATGAAATGACAGGTAATTCTAATTATAATAGAAATTGTAGGCCTGACCTTAGCAGCAGGTAGAGAGTTTTGGGGCACTTATTATCGGAGCGTGGCAAGCGCGGAAAGTTGAATAACTTGAAAATGGCTAATCCCAAGAAAAAAATCAATGACTTATTTTAGAAAAAACCATTCTGAACAAAAATGGTGGAATATATTTTTTTGGTAAGTTTAACCGTTAAGGAGTTAATTAGATGTATTGGACGATAGTGATGAAATACGAAGACTAAAACGCTTTAAACCATCGGATTTAGAAAATCGATTTAATTAAGTACTGTCGCTCTACTAAATACTTCACGCGTTGTGTTTGTAATGTTCTTGTTGGTTTGTTATACGAACTACCTATTTTTTGGCTAATTTCTACAAGCAAGAGGATTATCAGTGGATTATTCTTACCATGTCAACCTTAGATTATATTTAGATTATATTTATTTAGAATGTAAGTCTTGTCATAACATTTACTTATTGTTTTATAGAAACAGATTGTAAATTTAGTTGAAATAAAAAAAAAATTAGATGTGAGTGCAAAAAACCTAAATTAGCTGAACTTTGACCTTGATGCGTTTCCATTAAACGTGATCTGATCGATCTAAAATTTTAGGAGGGTGCGCATTTTGAAAATCTAAAGTAAAAAAATAAAAAATCACCTTAATATACAAATGATTTTCTATATTCATACTTCTTAAAGGTTTCTCATTAATTGCGTATATACCGTAATAAATATAAGTTTTCTTGTTAGAATTATAATATTTATATTTTTATAAATCTTTTATACCGTGCTCCTTTTTTCAAAATGATAGCTTTACAATTCCCATAGTTTTAGTAATAACTTTTTTTTGTCTATTGCTATTTTCTGTAATATATTATATTTTCACATTCCATAACTAATTGACCTAACTACCAATTATTGGCATTATACAATGGCACTTTTTTGTAATGCCAGCATACTTGTACTTGAGCTTAAAAAATGAAAAAGAATTGAAGTAACTGATAATATTCACAGCATTCAACTGCAAAAAAGGCCATGTTAACTCTAAAACTAATAAGTAGAATAAGAGTAAAATAAACATAAAATAACTGACTCAAACTGTCTGAAACTAATAAGTCATGTAATACAAATCATAGTTACAATAACAAAAATGTATTGTATATATTTGGTAAAAATAATACAAGATACAATAACAAATATTTCACAAAAGTTAATGCCAATTCTCTGCTCGACTCGCCCACACATTGCAAATGCGAAAATTACATACTATTTGTACTTATTCATCAACATCTAACTCTCAACCAACCCCGACAGTAAAGTCATCCTCATTCGTTTTCATTATATTAATATTAGCTCGCTATTTTCTGAATAAAAAGATTTGTAATTTATTGTAAAGAAATAAAAGCGTGCACTTTGATTATATATATTAGCACCACATTTATTAATCACCTTATGTAATCTATTGGATGGTAACCATCAAAAAGAACTTACAAGTCTTGTGTAATTTTATTCGTAGGCTTATCGATATTAAGTCTTTCACGTTTTGTTGTCGTCGTCCACTATCATAAACTTTTCTACAATAAATAAATTCTTTTACACACTGAGAAAACGACAAAATAAAACTGCTAACTGTTTTTACATAATATTTTTAGGATTTATTAAATGCTTATTGATAAGTATAATTACAACGGATATATTCCAAGTTACCATTCTTAGCCTCTACACAAGTTTTAAGAGGTCTGAGTCACTCGTTTAAGTTAGCATACACTTCATTCATTAGAAAAGTATTGACTGCAGCCGTTAGGGCCCGTTTCAAGAATCAGTATTAATTATTTTGAGCAAACTACGCCCTCGAAAACTGCTCATAGTTTATAATTTAATGGATTGAGATCTGAATTACCAGAACGCCAATCCTCTACTGTTAGAAAATGAGGTACATTGCTGCTCAGTCAAGTTTGAGTTGACCGCGCTTTGTGGGCGGGTACGGAGTTTTGGTGCAAGATTCAAGACTTACCTCAAAGAAACGTTTGATTCAAAGGTTTTACTGCAGATTCCAAAACATTTTAATAGACAGCGGCAAAAGTTTTGACTTTCTTTTCACAAAAGTTAATATTGGTTACTTGATCATAACACACTCCCCACCAAACCATTACAGCTGCTGAATCAGGACCTCTCTCTACACTATTTTTTGTAGCCCTCGTGCGTGAACTTAGTCAATAACCTCTTTGGTTGGAAATATCAAAGTTTTGGAAATTTGCGCTTTTTGGAAAGTAATCTTTTGCATACAAAAAGGAATTTGTTTTATTTGAGCACTTGCGGTTTTGATTGCTCAAACTGGACGTGTTTTTTAAACTTATCTCATTAAACAATATTACAACCCGATACAAAAATATACGGCTATCATTTTTTCAGTACTACACTTATGTAATGCTATTACAGTAATACGGGTTTCTTTGTGAACTACTCCATTGGTAAATAATCAAACTAGATAAGAAACACAATGCAAATTACAACTTTAAGACTTGACTTAATCGTATTTTAATGTGATATATATCGTAATTTATATTTATAGTATTTATGGAAATACTAGGTATATTCATTTAAAACTACGTTCATGTTAGGCTACTTCTAAACTGAACAAATTTATTTCTTTTTATTTAAAAATTTGTAAATTGCAATCTATTTCTATGAGAGTATTAAGTAAATATGATAAATGTATAAAACAGTTTAAAAAACGTCTACTGATATATCTTCTTATAGTATATTATTTCTTCGTTATATTAAGTCTTAATGGCAGGTACTGCAGAGTTTGCTTGCATTTAGAACGTTGTTGTGTAACTTTATTCATTTTCATGGTTGATCTTGGTATTTGATCATGATTTGCAGGATCTTGGTTGTGATGGTAAGAATTTTCAGGTCAGTATGGAGTATATGATTGCGAACGTACCATAGATATCTACTGTTGCTTTAAGTATTTTGAACTGAAATAAAGGGTGGCGCGGGGCCAACTTAAACCGCGAAATGAATAAATTCATGCATAAGGTGTTAAGCCTATATCCATTACTATGTTAAATCTTTTAATTTTCAAAAATATGCTGAACAATATAATTCTAAAGAATAGGGAAAATCTAATAGCATTTTAGCAAGTTCTAAAGAAATCAGATAACCACAACCCTCAACATGCGACGACGACTGAACTACTAAACATAGATGCTGAAAGTACAGTTAATCCTCAGTAACCTGAAGATGTAACCATCAAGTTAAACGAGTTTCAGGAAGTTAGACACAGGAAAAGCAAGAGATAATCAACCAGTCTAGAAATAGAAAGACAAGGGAAACTAAAGTACCTAACCTCCTTCAAAATAGATTTTAACTACTAGCAACCAACGAAAATACAAACAAAAAAAGCGATGGATACAAGTAGTAAGTAATACCTGTAAGATCGCCGCTATTTATCATTCATCATGTAATAAAAATAGACCCGCTAATACAGCTAATTGAAAGCACTATCACTAAAAATGACTATTATTATTAAACCATGAACGGCCACAAAATAAGATTACAAATTTTTACAATAGAAAATTAAAAAAAAATTAAAAAATCCTTGATAGAAACAGTTGCTAGGCATACTTTTAGCCTAAAAGAGGAACGTAGCTATAGGATAGTAAGCAGACATCTGCGCCATACAACTGACATTGATCAATTTAAGACAGCCCTAATGGCTACTAGACACACACCAACGACCATTTCAGTTTGCAAAATCAAGCAAACTGAAGAATACGAAAACACATTCTTTATAAACTTCGAGCCCAAGGAAAACAATAAAGACATCTTCAAAATAGAATACATTCTAAATGCTAAAATACAGGTAGGGCCACCACATAAGAAATATATACTCACGCATTGTAAAAGATGCTAATGCTACATATGCACACGCAATTTCTGCACTCGTCCGTTTAGAAGTGTAAAATGCAGAGTGAATTATGACAATAGGAACCGTCCGACAAATAATATCCCAACAACTAAATGTGCATTATGTAAAAGTAATCACCCGGCCAATTCTAAAAACTGTCAAGTGTACATAGAAATACTAAATCGACGTAATGTAAATTCAAAAACGAGACCAGAAAAGCAACCACAAGTCGCACAAAAGTTTGCTTTAGCGCCATCAGACTTACTACTCACAATGTTCAACCACTGGGGCTAGGGTCATACAAGCAAGCAATCTGCACCGATAAAAATAGTACATTTATTAATCAACAAAGACCTGCATTCCAATTTATGCAGGAAACCATTACAAACCAAAATAACGTTATAACGGATCCCCTACGTGAAACTAGGGAAATGAGAAAAACCATAGAGACACTTAGTAACAAACTCGCTGCGCTTAGATAACAAATTACCAATAATAATGGCTCAATATAAGATTGTTACGTGGAACGCAAATGGCCTGACGCAACATCGCCAGGAAATAGAGGCATTCCTCAACACTAACCACATTCACATACTACTCGTCTCCGAGGCGTATTTTACTACCCGCACTTATTTCAAAATGCCAAATTATAAAACTTATGACACACAATACTCGAATGATAACGCTAGAGACGGAACCGCTATCAAACAAAATAGCAAGTATTATAAATTAAACAAATTTGACAGAAATTTTCTGCAAGCCGCAACACTAAAGGTAAAAGACTGGAACGGATCCCTAGCAATATCTGCAGCATACTGTCCCCTGGATATAGAACAAATAAAGATTTTAGGAATATTTTAAATCATTAGGTCTCAGATTTATTTTCGCCGGTGATTATAATATCATACATCCACACTGGAGATCTCGACTGATTTCCCCATGAAGAAGAGACTTACAAACAGTAATGCAAGAAAAGTCTATGCAATGCTGTTTCTGTGGAAACTCCTGCTTTATATGCATACTGGCCTCGATGCAGAAATCAAATGACTAACACATCATCTCTAATATGCTTGTCAAGTAGTTCTTCTAGAGCTTTTAGTACAAAAGACATTAAATTAATTGGTCTTAGAGCCTTAACTACATTCTGTTGTGTATTTCTAAATTTTGATATAAAAGTAACTCTAATTGATCTCCAGGCTTTGTATATATATCCCAAAGCAAAATTTGCCTTGAGTTTATTGCATATTATATAGAATAGAAGGTCACTTCCCTTTTGCAACAAAATAACGTAAATTTACTTGAGTCCTGGTGATTTATAATGTTGGAATGGGTTAATTTCCCACTTAACTTTGTTTACATCTATTACTTTTTGCTATTATACTAATTCTCTCTAGATTCCCACTTTGAGGGGTTTTAGTTCTAAATTTTCACTTGGTGATATATTAGCTACCTGAGACAAAAATTGTCCCTTAAGTAGTTCTCTCATTGTTTTTTCCAGTGTAGGTGTATTTCTCTGCCTCTGCTTTTAGAGTAGTTATAGGACTCTTGGGAATATTTTGTAGTCCAGCACTTTTTTTGGGAGGTTTTCATCTCCTTACAGTACCTTCTCCAAGTATGTCTTTTGGGTTCTCCATTTTTTTATAATTATCCTATATCCCCAAATGCTTTGCTGCATTAAAAGCTTTTTTACTTTTTCTCATTCGAGCGTGATCTTTATTTCACCAGGAAAATTTTTTGTTGGAATCTCTTTTCCTCTTTATAAGCTAAGATCATTGACCTGCTACAATCGCCAGCTGTGTGCTATTTATGATCGTTCTATTCGCTTCTCTAACGTTGTGTTCTAGGTCTGACTGATAGGCTTCCCGGTTCGTTTTTTGAGGGTTACAATAATTTTCTTGTATACGGTTGAGGTGGGTTTATTGCCTACATTTAGTACGACCCGCCTTGTTGTTGGTGTTAGTATTTCCTCAGTCGATGTGCTATAAATTGATATCACAGCAGATAATGAATTGTGAGCAATTTTCTCTGTATTCTATTATCAGAACCCCCACCTCTGTGATTGACGATCTAAAGAGGTCATCATAAGGAAATTATGCCGATCTGAGCATTAGTTCCCTTAGTCTATCCTCATTCTCCGTCCTTAATCTGATTACTGTTAAGCCTCTGAAACATAAAAAAATTAAGAGCATTACTTTAAATTTTTTTTAATTATAATGTGGGTCCTAGGGAACTCCAAGGATTGATTGTAAATTCATTTCCCCGTAAACCTTTAACTTTGCTTTTGTTTATCCAGCGTTCTTAAATGAGGGCTGCGTGGAACGTTTCTTGGAAGGCAGTAAGGACAACAAAAGCTACTTTACTAAGCTAAAAATTTACTTGAAGAACCATTTCCACGACTAACACCCTTTAATATCTTAAAGGTAGTCCTGAATAACTTATAAAAAATTTTAAACTGGGATGCCTTCAAGGCACGGAAGGATTTCTTATCAATAAAATATGCAACAAATTGCCTCTCCTTTTCTATTTCTCTATTTAGAAGAAACAAACCGTTCTTTCTTAGTTAAGCGTGATCTGCCATGTCCCTCCTACACCTCAGGCTGAAGTAAAAAGATCAACGCCCTGGGTTTCTTCGGAAAGTTCTTGACTTAACCACATTCAAATCTGTGACCTCTCAAAATTGACCCAGGTCACCAGTTGTCCGAATTAGTTTCAACAAGTTTTTCTTAAACCAGGTTGGCTTGTTCTTGGTTCAGGGTTATCTCAAGTTGGAGCTTGTTTATTACTGCCATCTTGAGTCCACTAGCTGTCTTATTATATGTACCAGATATTTTCTTTTTCGTTCCTTCTCCCAGCTGCTGCTCGTTGCCGGAGGTCTTTTTACTCGTCTGGTATTTCCATGTTTTTAAAATAATGATTTACCTTAAACTTTAAGCTTGCAATTGCACAATTAAAACATGGGGCCGGCGAAGAGATTGCTCTGTAAGCAATCCCAGAACGAACTTAAAAAAACCTTTCGATTTCGATTTCGAATTTTCCGAAATTCGAAATCGAATATCTGAAAATTATTCGACATAGAATTTTTCTTCATTTTCGAATTCAGCGTAAAATTTCCTATAAGAATCACATTTAAAATCGTAATGTCAATTTTCGAAATTCGAAGTCGAATATCTCGAAAACTATTCGAGATAGAAACTTTTGATTTCGATTTTGAAATCAGCGTAAAATTTCTATAAGAATCCATTTTAAAATTTTAAAAATCCATAATTTTGTGACAGCGACAGACAGACCGACAGACCGACAGACATAGAATTCAGTAACGAACTTTTTAAGTTTGTTGAAAATACAGAAGGTCAATGGAACTGCAGTAAATTATTGTTATTTTAATTCTTGAAGTGTATAAAATTTTTGACCACATTATTGCCTTAAGCACATTAAACATTTAAATGTATAACAAAATTTCTAAAATAATTCTTGTATATTTCTCTCCCTGTTGGGATATATATTTAATCAGTATCACACTGATGATTTTGGTTAACTAATTATCAATAATACTGAAAAGAAATTCTTAGTAAAAGGCGAAATGTTAGGAAGTAGAGCGCGGTTATAGGCCGGACAACTAGTGACGGTACAACCAGGGTCATTATATTTAGTAATCTCCGGTTAAACCGGTTGCACAATGTATATTATTGCACGCGGCTTACATATAACGCAGAGCTTATGCAACTAGGAGTTAATTAATTCAAACTTAAGCTTATTTTCTCTCGGAGCTCGGCAATCTAACCCAAATTTACCTCAGTGCGACCATGTTTCTCAATTTTTTATGTAATATTTAATGCTGAAATCTTGATTTCCGTTGTAAATGTCGCTGGAAGCAGACAAAATCTTTATTAAAAAAATCAGGAATCCATATCTTACGAATACGAGGATATATCAAAACAGTTATGGGATTAGTTACATAGACGTGTTCCTAGAATGATGGAAATTATAAAATAAACTATGTTTTGTTCTTTATCATAATTAGTTCAACATTGCTCCAGCTTTTCAATTCAGTTTTGAAAATGATAATCTTAAAGATTGTTAGTATAGCCATTTCCAGCCTTAATTCTGTTTTCATTTGACTACAGTTACTTTTTGTTCAGAAATATTTTATTTTTAAAACAGGTGGAAGCCCGACTAACAAGAAACACTATCCAAGTATCCGTCACCGATTTCAAAAAACTTAGATAAGTTGTAGAAGAAAAAACAATAAGAGACACGTATTTTTATCTGCCCGTAAGCACTTTAAAGGGGTAAGAAACATTCCTAAAGTTCTCCCTAAAACAGTTTTTAAAATATCTTAAGTTCTATTTGAGGTACCTTCACAAAGCAAAATAGAAATTGTTATTTAAAAGAACCTAGAACCATGGTAGTTTTACTCCCAAAGGATTCATCGTTTATTTTTTTTATAAGAGGAAATCTTTATTTTTTATGAATTTTTATTCTAAAAATTACAAAAACGATCAAAATCTCTTAAAATATTTTTTATGAAGAAAACAGTAAACTAAAATTGACGTGCTTAAGGCTTTTCAAAAAGAAAATTAATAAACGTATAATCGTATTACTAATTCAGCCCTTACTATTGACAGACTTTTTAGTAGAAAAGTAGTTATACATTACAAATAAAAAATTGCTTTTTTTTATTAAACACTTGTTTAGAAAAGTAACGTTTTATATTGTTATATACATAGTTATTTTAGTTTGATATTCTTTTAGTGTTTAAGATAGGAGTTAATCCGTTAAATGTTACTAATTTAACGCTCGCATATTTTCAAACACAAAGTCGGAAAAAGTCCTTACAATGTTAAGGAAGTTGAAGTAAGCGATCACATCCAAATTGTGCTTTTGAACTTGATGAAGTCATTTAATATTACAGAGATAATATCGAAAACGTACTTAGATTTTCAAGAAAAATTTAAAGAATGTAATGCTCATATTAGCGCTAGCGGGTAGGTACTCTTATCGAACCCTGTTATGATAGATCTACCTCAGGGATGCAACCCTGCCCACGCGAGCCATGGTTCTCTCTCAGTCCTAATACCGAGGGGAATCACGCCCAAACCTTTAATCCTATTCACATTTCTACTCATAAGTCCTACACAGATATCCTTACCGGCTAGAAAGGCACCGGAAACCACCTATTTAAAAAAACTCCACAAAAAATCCATGATTATGGCTGATGAATACAACGGCTCCAAATACGGGCGCCCCTTAAATGGGGTAGGAATGCGAAGAATCTCCCGGTCAGCTAAAATCAGATAAGGATCTAAAGAAGTAAAGAATATTAGAACGTCGATTGTGAATACCGTACGAGAAATGAAACGACTGCTTATCGACTAACTCGGAATAAGTGAGATACGCTGGTCCAACAAAGGAAAGAACATAATAGACAAACACACCATATACTATTCGGGACAGAATAGCTCTTACCACAGAAATGGGGTTTCAATAATCCTTTAAAAAGATATAGCTAGATATAGCGACTAAACACGTAATACAACAATTAGATAGAACAATAATTATACAACTCCAAGCTAACATAAAGATAAACATAATATAAGTCTACGCGCCAACCGAAAACTATGAAGAGGAACAGGTAGAACAATTCTACAACGACTTAAAGCACGTACTAACATTTACTGGAAAACATAAAGTCACTATCATAAATGCAAAAATTGGAGATGGAAAACAGGCAAATATCATCGGAGATCACGGATTAGGAGTAAGAAATGATAGAGGCGACAGGTTGGCTGCGTTCTCTCTAGAGAACTATCTGACAATCATAAACATCTTTTTCAAGTTATATAAACGTCTCTTGTACACATGGATATCACCTGCAGATTTACCAGGAAAAATCGTTAGGAATCAGATAGATTTCATTTGTATTAACAAAAGATTTAAAAACTCTATACTTTCAGTAAAAACCTACTCTGTAGCAGACGTGCCCACAAATCATAACCTACTTCTGGGAAAGATGAGAATGCACTTTAAAAAAGTTATTAAGCCACAAAATACAATAATAAACATAGACAGAAGTAAAATTGCTAACGAACAGATACTACAAGAAATAATACAACTGGCAAATGAATTTCAAACAGCAGCAATAAGTGACGAAAGATAAGACAGGGAAAATGTGGAACAAAGCCGAAAAAATACTAATAAATGTACACAAGGATAAGCTACAGGAAAAGAAAAGATCTAAAAAACAAGAATGGAAGACGGAAGACATTCTTAGACTAATGGATCATAGAAGGAGATATAAAACCATAAATAATAGGAAATATAAAAGGATACAACATGAGGTAAGGCGAAACATAAGACAATCAAAAGTCAAAGTGGCATGCTCAACAATGTGCCAAAATAGAAGATTATGAGTAGTTACTTCAGGACCTGCAATTATCAAAAAAGAGTCATGCGAACAATAAAAATTGCAAAGAACGGGAAAGCAACCGGACTAGATCGAGTGAGCACGGAAATACTCAAACTTCGAAAAGAAAACGGAACCAAGGCTCCAACGAAACTTTTTAACACCATATATGAGACCGGAGAAATACCGATGGACTGGCTAAAATCAACTTTCGTAATGATTTCCAAAAAAAGAAGATCAACGAAATGACACGAACACAGGACAGTTAACCTGATGAGCTATGTTTTAAAAATTTTCCTAAAGTGTATATAATACACGGTAGAACATACAAAAAATTAGAAGGCGGGATTGGAAGGGCTCAGTTCGGTTTCCGAAGCGGTCTTGGAACAAGAGAAGCACTGTTTGACGTCCAAGTGTTGATTCAAAAAAATTGCGATATTCACCAAAATGTATTGTTGTGCTCGATAGACTTCAAAAAAGGCTTCGATAATGTTAAACATTATAAAATGATCAATATTCTAAATGGATTAGGCGTAGATAATAAAAACGTTAGAATCATTAATAACATACTGACACCAAACAACAGCAATAAGAATAGAACATCAACTGTCAGACGAAATTAACATCAAAAAAAGAGTCCGAATAATGTTTAAGGAATTTTAAAGAAAATATTATTTTGCTCGTCAATTTATTATTATGGATAAAACCACGATTTACAATTACGCAACGGATTAAAAACAGTAGATTAAAGCAAATGTTCCAGCTCCAAAGGAGATGAAGTCTGTTCCATCTGCGGGTAAGGTTTTGGCATCAATTTTCTTAGATGTTACAGGCGTTTTATGGATTCCTTTAAATACGAAGAAACAATAAATGGAAAATATTAGAAAAATGTTTTTACTGCGCTAGATAAAAATATTTAGAAGAAAAGACTCAGTTTGCAAATCAATCAAATCAATGTGCCTGCCCCAAAACTGCCTTAGCAATGGAACTATTGAGAGATCTACAATACGAATTGGTAAAATATCTTTTTTATTTTCAGGATTTGGCTCCGTCTACTATTGTTTGCCGATCAACGTTTTCCTTCTAATTACGAAACGATTACAACCTTAGATGAGTATTTTGCAAACCTTGAGAAGAATCGAGATGGGATAATAATGTCGGAGCATCGCTGAAAATAATGTATTTTAGTTTCAAGGGATTGGGTAAAAGAATAATAAAGTAAAAATTATATAAATTTGTTTATGAATCTTTAGACCACCCTCGTGTAAAAAAAGCGTGCAAAAAATTTGAAAATACAAATTTAAATTAAATTTTTGAAGTAATTCAAGACCTTTCCATATTGAAGTCACAATGACAGCACTGTTGTAAAGTTTAAAGCACATTACCCGTAATCTTTGTTATTGTGAGCTGGTATTGGTAAGACATTTTAAATTTTGTGGTCGCCAAACAAATTCTTTTTCAAAGCAAACGAACAAAGTATTAAATAGTCTATTTACTTCTAAAGTTAAAGCCTGATTATAATTGCATATAACCAGCTGCTGAATTAAAAGTTTTTTCTTTGGCTGTTGCTGCACTAATTTTTTGCGTTAATAATTTACTTGTATCATGAACAGTTGTTATCGCGGCTTAATTCACGTTGCAAATTTTGTTTAGCATGAGCTAAAGTTTCTTCATAAGTGTGATAAATTATTAAGACACATTGTCATCCTTTTCTTTATTGAAACCTTTGGGTAGATTTGTTGAATGTGTGTGGGATATTTAAATTTTCTGCACATTTAATACGTTTCTCACTTCAGACGGTAAAATACATTTTTCATAGCCTTCTGCGTTCAACTATGTACTTTTCTTAATTGCAACGCAGATTTATCCTAGTTATGGTGCATGTTTACCTTTGAAGTTTCTATTCCCTCCTGTAAAGTATTAAAAAAGGTACTATGGTTCTGAGCAGCACTTCTAATTGTTTTTCCATTTTTCACGTCAATTATAACTGCTGATAAATTGTCTGAAAACATTTGTTTTGTCGATTTACACTTTTTGACTATCTCTAATAATGTGTGAATGGGGGCATTGTCACTCTGAAATATGGCATTTCCGCATAGAAATAAAGCTTGCGCCATTGGATAGACCTGGTTACCGAAGTTTTCTATACATTGCTGCTGTGATCCAACCGTGTAATTTGACAAAAGGACTGTTGAATACCACGATTAGCGCCCAAGGCCATAATAGAGCTGCCACCATGTTTGACAGGCGATGCTTCAGATGGTGTTTGCTAAAGAAATATGCGCTCAGTAGTGGGGAAGAGCGTAAAATGTGACTTGTCCGACAAAACGACATGTTTTCAGTCCTCCAATGTCTAGTGCATCATCATGCATATCGCCTTTGAGCATTCGTGTCTTATTACAGGTTTGGCAATAGCAAAACGCCCGTGGATACTCATTTTATACAGTTCACGTCTCACTGTTTGGATGACACCGGGGTATTCAGGTGCTGATTAAGTTCCGTGGCAACTTTCTCGGTTGTTTTTCTTTCTGCGACGTTACAATACGCTTCAAGGACCGGTGGTCTCTATTCTATAGCTTTGCCTTTCGACAAGAATTATACTTTGCCGACCCTGTTTTACCGTGCACTGTGTATGAGGTCGTGAGTTTTGAGACCGTCCCTTGCGTTACACCGCATAAAGTCGCTGTTTAGCTTACAAATGTTCTAACTAGACGGGCACCAATAATTAGACATCTTTGAAACTTCTGATCGGACATACTAGTCACTCACCACACCTGCATAACGTCCACAAGCATACAGCCTCACTCTACTATTAGTGTACAGTCCATACTACCCGTAACAAACAAGAGGCGGTTGATTTACCCAGTGCCCAGTGTTACCCGGCACAGTAAAATATGCCCACTTTTGATAAATGTTTCCATTATTTTGTCCAATACCTATACATTGTATATAGCCACATTTAGTTAAGTTTGTACTCTGCTGCTTTTTCTTTTGTTTTGCATTGACGAGCTTTTAACGCTGCTCCCCTCAAAATCCGTGAAACAAACCAGGTAACTGATGTAGAATTGTGGACATGTAGCCTTAACCACTTTTAAAATTTTTCTTATTTTCTTTGAAAGTTATTTGATCCACGATTGTTAAATATATCCACCGAAAATTAATGACGCCAAGAACTACCTATACATTTCAAACAAACCATCGATCTAATATTATAATAATATTGCTTAGTGTTTTTTAGAGCCTTCACCAATGATAATTTCCTACATAAGGTACTGTCTTTTAGAGGGATATTAATAAGCTTAACATAAACAATAGTGTTCAATATTCCATTTAAGTTAGTTTACGTTTTTCGTGCTAATATCAAAAATAATTAATTGGCAAAAGACGTTGTATAGCTAATTTACCGAACATTTTTACATCTGAAGGTCGCAAGATTTTCTTTACAACTTGACCTAGATTGCGGTCGTTTCCAGTATAGGCGCACCTCCACTCGCTACAAGTCGCACGCTTGAACTACTTTTAATATTTTGACAGTTGAATTTCTCTTCTGAACCTTAATCGAAGGTGTTTTTATATATGCAACCAGATAAAATTACAATCATTTTAAGAGGAAAAAGCGTGCGGTTACGGTTATGACCCATTTTAAAAATGCGTTGCAGCTTTTGTTATTTGATTTGTGTGCACAAAACTTTAATATGCTTTTGGTAGCATACTTTTCGTGTGTGAAAAATATACGACACTTAAAAGCGCGGGTACAGTTAATCAGCCTGCTGTATTGTATTTTTGATGTTCTAAATTAAATATATTTGGAAGACGCTTTTGAACAGTTTACTACTATTTGGCCAGTCATTCCATGCTTACATTTCTAAGCGGTCAAACGCGTGCTTGTGCTCCGAGACGTCTGTGCCCGAAGTGTTGGAATTTATTTTATTTGGACCAGTTAAAGGTAGGCTTATTATTACATTTAATATTATAACTTACAGTTAATTTACTTATTACACACAAAATATTAGAAACTAGAATCATCTGGTACTTTCTATGCTTACTCTAGTAAGTGACGAAATATTAGCTGCAATGCAATTCATTAGCAAGCAGTATGATGCAACAACGCGATTCGAATGTATGCTACATATACATGTCACAGGATTGTTACATATAATATCTTTTTTACAAGGATAAATTGAAAAAATTTTAATATATTAATAGAAATGAAGTAATTTCAATTTATATTGCATTTTATTTAATTTCCTAGAAAACTGTCTGGCAAATATAAAATTGCAATGTTTACTCACTTTGTAGAAAATATTTTATTCCAATGTAGCTTGTTAATTTAGAATACTAAAATAATATACAATTCTGATATTTATATTACTACTAATATGTCAAATTTTTAGAATTTAAAAAAAGCTGCACTGATATTTCCATAAATAATAAGATTGATTATCAGCTAGAAATAAACCTTTAAGCAATATTATTTTAAAGGACTGGGCTAACTTTCATTTCTACGTGAAATCGTTTATTTTGATCTATAATTTGATTGATATTTCTTTCTTATTTATTAGTCGAATGGCTAACTGCCACCTTTTAATAAAAATTAACTATATTATAAGGGGTGGATCAAATTTAACGCCGAATTTGATGGAATAGTATACGAAAGAACAGTGAGTTATTATTATTAAAACGCATTATAAATTTTGCAAACATTTTGCGAAGACGGTGCGAAACCGCCGTGGAATACTTGGTTGAAAAGCGCACCAAATAAGTCAACTGACAATAAGTGAAAATTTATTATAAAACGATGAAACTGAATCGGTAATGAATATAAGATTTTGCGAGTATTAGCGTGGGATAAGATCCCGAAAGAATAGTATCGTGTTTAGTTAAAATGTTGCTGCAAATCCATAAATACAAACAGGGCAATTGGACATTTCGAGAAGACCTCTCCAGCAAATACTCATTAAAGACTTTCATAAACCTTCAGTAAAATTCAACTAAGGCAAGAACTTAGGTTTGGTGACTATTTTCACATACTGCTATTTGTCATTCGATTGTTAAAGTGCCATAAAGTAGATTCTCAGTTTAGTCAACAAATCGTTTTAGCGACGAAGCGCATTTTCAACTCGGCGGGTTCGTAAACAAGCAAAATTGTCGCAGCTAAAATGCGGAACATCCTCGCATGAATTTGAGGAGCCAGTACATTCCCAAACAAGTCCCTGGTGCGGATTTTGAGCAGGTGGCGCGATAGGCTCATGCTTTTTTGGTCACCATATTATAACTGTGAATGGTGATCGTTGTCGTTATTAGATGACCCAACATACATCTGGAACAAATGTTGTTCTAACACAGTGGTTCCCAAATTTACTGTGCCCTTGGACCCCTTCTTATAGCAAAAACTTGACCATGAACTCAAGTAAAATAACTTTACACAACTGCATAACAGAAAAAATACAAATTTAAGTTTGATGTCTTGAATGGTAAATAGTGACGTAATAATAAAATATAAATGAAACATTTTGATGTTTAAATCAATATTTATTGAATATATAACTTTTGTTTTAAAACAAAAAAATACATTATTTTTTTCCAATGACATGGATGAACCTGATGAAATAATATGAGATTATTTATGTCAGCTCTATGATTTTAAGTAACATTCGTAAGTCACCACGAACACTAATTTCCAGTCTTTTTTGCAATAAGGCTCATAATAATAATAATAATGGTAAGGCTCTACGCCCCGCGTGGGAGACGGCCTGCGAACTGAGAGGTTAAGGCTCTCATACGTTCGCTCACTGTGCCCGGTCGTCGCGCACCATCTCTGATACGGGGCAATGTGGCAAGCACCGCGCCTAAGACGACCGCCATTATTACCCCTTGTTCGAATGAACGCAGATACTCAATTATTTTTAGTGACTGAATAGGCCACCCGCCAGGTACCAGAGAGCACCGGGAATTGAACCCGGATCCGTCAGCATCGCAGCCCGTCCCTCAACCACGGGACCACGCTGGCACAATAAGGCTCATAACTGTACTAAATCTACGTTCTACTAAATGAAAAGACAAAGAAGCAATCGACAGCTTTTGTACAATGCAGGATATAAAATTAGTATCTATTTATGTAACCAGAATTTGTGGGGTCCTTGTTCAAATATTGGTTTTAGCTCCTCATTTGTGGATAACTCAATAAGTTGCTCCTGTATTAGTATGGATTTATCTGAGTTTGTAAGTCTACTTGCAAAAGGGTCCAACATCCAATCGGCGATAATCAAGTGAATAATATCTTCAAATCTTTGGCTGAGGTTAGAATGAAGAGCCTTTAAGTGCTCACAATAAGCAAGCAAAGCTTCATCTTGTTTTGGAATTTTGAAAGGTTTGGAAACTAAGAGCATTCTCCTTTTCCCAAGCTTAGTTTTATATAAAAAAAGTTTTGCAACAAACGCCTATATTATACTTTTAGTATTGACTAAATTTAATTGATCACCTTGTAGCTTCAAATTGGTTTAGTTAAATTTGGCAAATACCTAAGTCAGTCTTTTTGAATTAACTAAATTGAGCCGCAAATCATTTTCTTTACTTTCCAGGAAACAAAGTTGAGCAAATAATTTCTGATTTAAAGCATTTTTTTGATTTTATAACTGCTCTAATATCATAATTTTCACTAAACGAAAACAACTGGGCCTAAAGTTCTCTAAGTTAAATTGGCTATTAGGAAGAAAATCCAACCTATAGTGAGTCATGAAAGCATTCACTAAGTTTCTGGTGACTAAATGTTGTCGATGAATGACACAATGTACATATAATACATTCAGTATAGCTTGTTGTAAGTGCGTCAGAAAGCCTCGGTGTCGTTTTAGCATTGCCGGAGCACTGCCAGTAGCAATGGAGAGAACATTACTCAATAGCATATTTTTACATCATTTTTTTTTAATTTATTAAATATTTTTTTTAACTTTCGTATCAGTTTCCAAACATTTGGTAAATAACAATTCTTGGGAAATTTTTCTCTTTTTACAAATCTCACACGAGCTAAAAGTAAAGCTTTGTTTCCTGGACAATAGTGACTCTTCAAGCTGTATAGAGAATTCAGAAATTTTTAAGTATTCACAGAGAATTTTCTACGCACTGAGGCATTTAGTCAATCCTTCTTCGTACTCTAATATTACTCAATGGAATTCTTATAATATTTTTGTTTTAACTTTATATATATTATTATATCATATTTACAATGTGTTCTGGTGAACAATAAGTAAATCAGGCGAATTTTACAAAAAAAGTACATGTTGGATTCCGTATCAGGAGAAGGCTTCCCAAAAATTATTTATTATCTATATACAGATAATATAAAGTAGGGCTAGTGTCGATCCGAAAAATCCAGGGGGCTGAGTCTTCTCAGCTTGTCGACTGTATTGCTATTATTCACCAGATTCACAGCAAGATGGTTTGTATGATTTTCTAATCGTAAAATATACTTTGCACTCATGCACTTCACTTCTCTCACTAGTTTCACTCGAAAATCCCGATGGACGACTTCGTTGCTAACGTATCACGGTGCATCTGTTATTGCCCTTAAATTTTTAGACTGGAATCTCTGTGAAATCTCCAATTTGGAATTGCTTGTAGTTTCTCACAATTGCAGCTCGTACGTCCAAATAGGCTGTAGTATACTTTTGTAGTGTAGTACCATATTGGATTTTCTTCCTAAGAACGAGTTTAACTTAGAGAACTTTAGGCCCAGATGTTTTTGTTTAGTAAAAATACGTTTTTTCCAAGTTAGTCAGCGATCGAGGTGCATGTCAAAGTATCGAACGTCCTTTGCTTGCGGATTTGGTGTATTATTAAGGATAACAGGTTGGCATGTTTCTTTTCTGAGTGTGAAGGTGACTTGGGTGGACTTGTTTCCGTTTGATGTTATACGTCAAAGTCGAAGCCAGTTTTGTACTTGGTTGAGAAAGATTTGTAAGTTTCTTGATGCAATAACAGGATCTTCGTAAGTTGAAAGAATTGCAGTATTATCTACAAATGTAGCCGTAGTTCTAAAATCGGTGGTAGGTATATCTGCCGCATACAGTAGGTAGATCACAGATCGTTGTATGCTGCCCTACGCTACACCGGAGTTAATAGGGTTATGTTAGTTCATCCTAAAACTTCACCTGGAAGTGTCTGTTGCTCAAATAAGATTTGATCAGGTGAAAATAAGTGTGTGAAAGGTCTTTCTAAATCTTATACAATAGTCCCGCTTCTCAGACATTATCAAAAGCCTGGGTTATGTCAAGGAAAACAGTGAAGAAATATTTTTTCTCTTCTAAGGCTTGGTTGATTTCGCTTACTAGCCTGTAAACTTGTTCGATGGTGGTGTGGTGCTCTCTAAACCCGAATTGGTGTGCTGGTATTAGATCGTCGTCTTGTAGAATTGATTTGATTCTTCCCAACAAGAGTTTCTCAAAAACTTTAGATATTATTGATAGTAAGCTGATCGGACGATAAAATGACAATTCATCAGGAGGCTTGCTTGGTTTAGGTATAAGTATTATTTGGGCCACTTTCCATTGTGCCGGGAAATAGATCAATCTTAAAATAGCATTAAATATAGCCGTTATTAGTTTGTATACTTTTTGGCAATTATTTTAGGACTTCTCCTGTAATTAGATTATAACCTGTTGCTTTTTTACGATTTAGCTCGGACTTAATTAACGATCTTACTTCTGCTATCGTGATCTTTTTATTGATAGACTTAGTTGAACTGTTGTATTTCAGCTTCTTTTTCTGGTGTTAATGCAGAAGGAAAGGGTTGAAAAACATATGTTAGAAGTGCTGCAAATGTATTAGCTTTTTTTTCTCACTTTTAGTCCAATTTCTATCAGGTTTCCGAATTGGAGGGATTGCTTTCTGTGGTTGTTTTAGCTTTCTCGTGGCTTTCCATAAAGAGTAATCTATTGCTTCGGTAGCAAAAAGGGTTAGTGTACAATATTGTATAGCCTGATTCTTTAATCTTGAAGCATTGTTTTCAAATTTTCTGTAGCATTGGATAGCCTATTTTTTATCATGCAGGGATTTAGTGTTCTGTCAAATTTTACAAAGCCTTCTTTTATCGGCTAATGCTTGTTTTATTACAATAGGTAGAGTATTCTGGACTAAGCTCGCTTTTGATAAGAAGGTTGAGTCCTATTCCGCACTTTGTATAGTACGATGCAGGTGTAGTAGAGCTATTGCATCATCAATCTCATCGGTGGACTTGAGAGCTATTTTCTAGTTGACTATTACCTCGTTGATTATTAGTGGTGGTTATTTTAGTACTCCATTCCCGGTGTTTAGGGTTTTAGACAAGCCGATAATGCAGCGTGTTCCAAGTGTGCTAAATAATTGGGTGTAGTGTTCTGTTTTTGTTATGTCTTGGGGGACTATACAAAGCAGTGATTATAATTGGACCTGTCCAGTATTCTACCACCACGTTGGTAGCTTAAATGTTCTTATGAGTATACTTATCTGTTTGGTAAAGCTTTATGGAACTTTTTATAAGTATTGCTAATCCTCCGTGTGCAGCTGTGCTGGGGTGTTGTGTGTCGTACATAAAATAGTTAGGTATATAATTCTAGGGTGTGGTTTGACAAGCCATTGGCATTCAATTCTGTTATTTCGAGTGTCATTATTTCAGTTTGGAGACGAGCTATAAGGAGGTTTAGCATTGTTTTTATATTATCATCTAATTTTATCATAATTTTTTCTAAGTTCTCGATGTGGGACGTTTGTGGTGAAAGTATTGTTGTCTATTTGATACAATTTGGGCATATGTTCCTTCATTTTTGTTCGGCATTTGTATGGGCGTGATAGTTGATTGCGTTACAAGCCCTCTAAGACGTAGTGATGGAAGTTTTCTCTGCTTTAGCTCCTGGTAAACTTGGCATCCGTTGCAGTTTGCAGGACGTAAACCGCTGCATAAGACGCACTTTGTCTATTTTTTTAGTTTTACTACCCGTGCTTATTAGATGATTTGCGCCACACTTCACACAACTAGGTTAATGTGTGCAGAACCTATTAGTATGACCATACTTTTGGCAAGTTGCGCACTGTGGAATTTCTCTTTTGTGATGAGGTGGTTCTATTGTTATTTTTGTATGTAATAAATATTTAATGTCACGTATCTTTTTGTTGGATTTGCATGGAGCTAGATCGAGAAAGAACATTGAGAATGGCTCTTTGGTTGTTCTATGCTTCACATTGTATATGTTCAGAACTTTATAAAAGTTATGCTTTTTTTCATCTCATAAGTATGGAATTGTGTATTTAGCTCTATTAATCTAGTTACTAATTTTCTGTAAATATGTGCGGTTCCCGCCATTATTTTTACTTAGTTTCTACCAATAACTTTTAAAGTGTACTTTTTTCAGTTATAACATTCAATTATTCTGTCAGCGCGTTAATATTTAGTACGTCCGTAATCAATGTTGGCGGTGGTTTTACCGTTTTCGTTACTTCGGGTGTATCTGTTTCCATTGTATTATCTAATACTCGGAGCGCCTGAAATCGGTTTGTTAAAACGTGATGAATGTTCTGAGACCTTTTGCTTCACTTTACGATTTTCGTCATCTTATTTATTCTTAGGGTAACTGTGGTTCATTCCGCATTTTACTAATGTGACGTAGAAGATTGATAATAGGATTGTTGCCATAGTGTATCAGGTACTATAGTCCTACATTTTGACCTACCTAATGGTTGGATGTAGATCGCATATACTGAGACTGTGTTGCTTAGAACTGAGGTTGCATCATGTTGCCCGGAATGTAGGGATACTGCGCTTGATACTGCATCATTGCTGTAGGTAAGGCACGGAGTATGGCTGATTAATGCCAGACACTAAAGACTGGATGTCGTCACTTCTAATCACTAATATCCATTAATTACAACTATTATTAGGCATACATTAATATGTTTAATATTGTATTAAATAAAAAAAATTTAATGATAAAATTAAATGGATTATTTTTAAATACTATTGTAAATTTTATTGCTCTAGCAGGCAGGTAGTTTTTACGTAGACAGTAATCCGAAGTGAATAATATTTGGCATGTTTGTGTGTAGTCTGTGAAGTAGATCTGAGTTTCCGACTTCGAAGGCTCTGTGCTAACTTGGAGGGAGCCAAAAATCTTGAATTTTTTAAACTGTTTTTATTTTTTAATATTTCTATAAATTATGTTAGGTACAGAATTTTTCACAATATTCAGGTAAGGGTAATATTAGGGTAGTCATTATAATAAAACAAGTTTGGGCAATCCCTTCCTCAGGTAACGGGATTAGCTACAGGTGTTAGGGAAAAGTGAAAGTCCGATCCCTTGTGACCCCTCCCTTCGCTCATAAGTATCCTCTTAGCTATCCTTTAGTTGCCTTCTTAAAGTAGAGGTTTTTTCAGTTTAGTTTTGTTGTAGCCGTTCGAAGTAAATGTTTGTTGGTAACTTTTTATTTGAGTGATACTAAAAAGCGTTTTCCTTGGATTTGCTGTAATTCTGTACCTAACATAACTTACATAGAAATATTAAAAAATAAAAGTTTGTAAGGCAAAAACCTGAATTTCTCTGCTATTTTTGATAATTTGAGAAATTTATTGTGTCTCGGTAACTATTAAGTCAAAGAATACTTTTGACTAGTGAAATCGGAAGAAAATTTAATGCTATTCAACTTTTTGAATAAGTATATTTCGCTAAAAACGTATATCTTGAAAGTTATAAGCAAAAAAATAAAAACGTCCAAAAATTTAAGATTTATAATAAAAGAGTCGAATAGGGGATGAGTAAATTCAATAATTACATAAAAGCATTATCGCTTGAAGAAGCATGGAAAGGCACAAAAGAAATACTAATAACAATAGCAAGAATAGTGTGTGAAAAGACTAAAATTGTAGAGAGTAAAAAGCAAAAGAGCTGGTAAAATGAAGAAATAAAGGGAGAACTAAAGGATAAGAAAAAAAATGGGGAGAGTACCTAGGTAGCAGATCAAAAGAAAAGTATAACAGATATAAGGCGGAACAAAAAGTCTGGGAAGAGTTTGGAAAGAAGATGGAACAGGACAGAAACGGAAATCAGAAACTATTCTACAAGATACTTAGATCGCTTCGCAAAGGAAAACGACTCACAGATGGCCATAGAAAGAATAAAGTGGAAAGAATATTAGGGAGTGAAGATGAAATCATAAAGAAATGGAAGAAATATTTTGAGGACATGCTAGCAACAGAACAAGCACTTGAACGAAAATTAGAGAAAGAGAGAAAAGCAAATAGAACAGGTAATAACGAACAATATAGAAAACAAGTACAAATACAAGTAGAAGAAGTATTAGAGGCGATGAAAAAACTGAAAAGAGGAAAAGCTGCAGGTTATAATAATATAGCACCAGAGATGGTTAAAAACTTGGGAGTAAAAGACATAGAAGGGTTCACTAAATTGTTTAATAAAGCATGGCAAGAAGAAAAGATCCCCAAAGAATGGGAGATAGAAGTACTTCTACCGTTATTCAAAAAAGGAGCTACAAGAGATTGTTCCAATTATAGGGGAATTACCTTGCTACTGATAATAGCAAAACTGTATGAGAGTGTACTAGAAATGAAATTGAAGCCAGAAATTGAAAGCGAATTAGAAGATGCACAGTGTGGGCTCAGAAAAGGTAGAGGAACACAAGACCACACATTTGTACTAAAGCAACTAATAGAAAAATTCACTACAGACAAAATATTCGTAGCCTTCATAAATCTAGAAAAAGCATTTGATAGCGTATCCAGGGCAATAGTATGGAATAGTCTAAAACGGAGAAAAATAAATGAAAAACTGATAAATTGTATCAGGAGTATGTACAAAAATACACGAAATATAGTGAGAAGAGGAAACATACAATAAAACGAATCCACAACAAAATAAGGACTGAGACAGGGCGGAGTATTAAGCCCAGCGCTGTTTAATTTAGTAATAGTGAAAGAAGTGAAAGGAAAAGTGAAAAACTAGAAGTGGGATATAAACACGTGACATGATTTAGTGATGTACACCAAAAATAAACAAGACCTACAACACAACTTGGAAGTATGGAAGAACGCCTTAGAAAATAAAAATCTAAAAATAAATGCGGAGAAGACCAAGGTTATGATTTTAGGTAATAAGGGTATAGACATATCAATAAAAATAAAAATAAACGAGAAAGAAATTAAGCAAGTACGAGCATTTAAATACTTGGAAGTGACGATTCAGTGCAGTGGAAGTATCGGGGCCGAAATAAATGAAAGAATAAAAAATGAGATGAAGGTATACTACGCACTAAATAAAGGAAAAAGGTAATATCAAATCAAACGAAAATTACAGTATACAAAACCATCTTTAAACCTATATTAATATATGGGAGCGAGAGCTGGGTCCTGACGAATCAACTGGAAAGTAATATACAGGCGGTAGAGATGAAATACTTACGAGGAGTAAAAGGGATAATAAAACGAGATAGAATTAGAAATGAGGTAGTTAGGGAAGAATTTAGAGTAGAACCAGTGACAAAAAGTATTAAAAAACAGCAATTAAGGTGGTTCGGACACATAGTAAGGATGGACGAGAGGAGAACAACAAGAAGAATATGGGAGACAAGAGTACAACAGAAAAAAAGAGGCAAAGGTAGACCAAGGAAAACGTGGGATAAGGACGTAGCAGAGAATCTGATTCAAATAGGAATGACGTGAAATTAAGGAAAAATAGAGGAAAGGAATAGAAAGAAATGGGCCAAGAGAATATATAGTTAAGTAAAAAAAATTTTTAGAAAGTATTTTTAATTTTTAATTTGTAGTACAAAATGTATGAATAATATAAAAAATTTAAGTGAAATGTATTAAAATTGGCTAAATGTAACACCTTAACACCAAAAAGTAAATAAGGTTTTGATTATAATAATTTAAAAAAAACTTACAACTTATAACCTACCCATAAAACATAAGGATTTTAAACAAAAATAAAAGAGCTATGTCAGTGCGCGCAGTACTCCTTACTAAAAAACCGCACAAAATTTTCAACATCAATTAAGTTTTCCTCTAAGAGTAACTATAGAATCATAAAAGAATAATAATAAAACCATTCAAAGTCAATGGCAACACGTAGGCATAGTAAAAATTATAGACTGAAACCAAGATGCGTAGCATCCAAAGGCAATCACTTATATACTAAATGTGACAAACCACGACATGAACTCTCAATATGCACCAGCTATGGTCAGAACTACCCCGCTAACTTTTAAAAGATAAAAATCTTTCTCGGAGAGTAGAAATTATCAAAACCAACGGTTTCAAAATGGATCTCGCAAAACAGGAAAAACCAAAAGCAATCCCATATGCTATAACGATACAAAAAACTTTTCTTATCTCCCCTCCCCATATCAACTTACTATGGTACGCGAAAACAAATACCTCAACACTAAAACTTCATCTTTACTCATTACTTTACTATTATCTCTCTTATTCCAACCCCATAACAAAACAAAACCAAAAATTCTTATCTATTTTTTATCCTCTTTTTCTAATAGACCATAGTATAATTGAAAGGCAGAACTGAACATATTTAAATAATTTCTTGCAAGATATTACGTTGATGTATGATACATCTCTGAAACGCACTTAAGTCACTATAGAAAAACTGAAAATAGCTAGATATCAGATCCACTGCACAGATAGAAAAGACAACATTGCATCAGGTGGTGTGGCCATCATCATTAAGCGCAGAATCGCACAATACACATTCTAATCAATCAACACCTTCAACCTTGAGTTTGTTGCAATCAAAATACATGAGGGCACTATAATCAACTCAACAAGCACTACGAGATCTAAACATCTCAACAATCTTAAGGATAAACGAACCCATCCTACTTATTGCAGACTTAAACTCCAAAAACACAATCTGAGGATGCAAAGTAACAAATCTTACTGGAACAAAGCTATGCAATTTATTATCTATGTATGTTTTTCAAAGAAAAGTCACTGATGATCCCACTTACTACGTCTATACAAGTGATCACTCACAAAAACTTTAATAAGTAAACTCACTGAACTAGATTCGAATAGATAATCATATCATTTATAATATGGCCAGAAAAATTCATATTCGGGGCTAGATTAGTCAACGAAATAGTCACCTAGAACCGTTACAATACAACTTTCAAGCAGCAATTCAAGTATCAAAACTGTTTTTAGTCCTCAGCCGAAATTAGTGAAAAAATTATGCACGTAACAAAAATAATTTCTGGCAGTGTGAATCGAGCTACCAAAGAAAGGTTAACAGAAAACTTATCACCCAAATATATGCTATATTTAAATAAGCAAAAAACACTCTGCGACGAGAATGACAAAGCAACCGAAGTGACATGACAAAAAAAACGTGAATACTTTATCTCATTGCATTAAAAAGGAACTCAGTACCTATTAAATCAACCCCTATCAAAATCACATCAGCAATTTTCAACGAGAAGATTTTTTTTTTATAACATCCCATTTATTTGCAACTGTATAAGTACATTTAGCAAAGTCATTTGATAATTAAATAGACATGTAGAAGCATGCTCAGCAGAATACTTTTATAACAGATAAGCTTATAGGGTTTGTGTGACAAACGGAAAAAATCTTACAAACTACAACTTATAACTAGTCTTAAAGTAAACTAAGAATTCAAAATCTGGTTGGCAGATCGTTTGGCACATGTCGATGTAAACGCCTGTTGTCACTGGGCGGATCCATAAGATCTATTGCGAGGATGTTGGGATGGGCGCTAAGTCGAGTACTGTATTGGAAGCTGTAACGCCTAATTTCGTCCTTGACTGTGGGGATACGAAGATCCTTTATGATAACCGTGTTTGGTACAAACCATGCGCAGCACTTTTCTTTGGAAACGCTCTAGAATTTCAATATTTGAAGTGGACGCAGTCCCCCAGAGTTGGATGCCATACGTCCAGATTGGCTTGATTATTGTTTTGTAAACCAGAAGTTTGTTGTCTAGCGAGAGTTTAGATTTATGCCCAATTAACCAGTACATCTTAGTAAGGGTTAATCCTAGTTGCTTCCGTTTTGTAAATATATGTTTGCGCCAATTAAGCCTTCTGTCGAGGTGTAGTCCGAGGTATTTCACATCATCTTGTTGTGGAAGTTGGCTATTGTTTAGATAAACAGGTGGGCACGTGTTTCTCCGAGTGGTGAAGGTTATGTGAACGGATTTGGTGTCATTGGCTTTAATTCTCCACTTTTCAACCAGTTTTGGACTGCAGTGAGGTTAGTTTGTAGTTTCTGCGAGGCAATGTTGGGATCTCTATCAGATGCTAAGACTGCAGTGTCGTCGGCAAAGGTTGCTATCAAAGTTTCTGGCGTAGTTGGTAAGTCTGCAGTATATAACACATATAATAGTGGTCCGAGAACACTTCCCTGTGGCACACCGGCGTTTATTGGAAAAAGTTCCGTATATTCGGTTTCAAACTTTACCAGGAAGGATCTATTATTTATGTAAGATTTAAGGATAAGGAAGTGGTTTAGAGGGAGAAGTAGTCGCAACCTGTAGAGAAGTCCAACGTGCCAGACTTTATCGAACGCCTGAGTGATGTCTAAAAATGCAGCAGAACAGTACTCTTTATTTTCAAAGGTATCGTTAATCCTTTGGACAACTCGATGCATTTGTTCTATCGTGGAGTGCATCCTCCTGAAGCAAAATTGGTGATTGGGGATTATATCATTGTTTTCCAGGATTGGTAAGAGCCTTGTTAGTAAGAGCTTTTCAAACACTTTTGAAACAATTAGCAGGAGACTTATTGGCCGATAAGATGTAGGTTCGCTGGGAGGTTTCCCTGGTTTTAATATTAGAATGACCTGCGCCACTTTCCATTGGTCTGGGAAATACCCTGTGCGAAGGACTGCGTTGAACAGCTGGGTAAGATATTTAGTTCCGATGGTAGGTAGTTCTTTAAGAATTTTACCAGTAATTAGGTCATATCCTGGAGCTTTCTTAGGGTGAAGAGTGCCAATGATTTCATCGACGTCAGCAGTTTTGAGTCGCTGGATTGGTAATTCTAGTTGATATGGGGACTCTAATTGTTGAATAATTTCTGCTTCTTCTTCGGGCCTATTATCTGATTGGTGTGGCTGGAAGACGTTTGTTAAATGGTTGGCAAAAACACGTGCTTTTCCAGAATTTGTTCTGGCCCACTCTCCTTGAGGTGTCCTGATGGGCGGGGAATGTTTTTATCTGTTTTAATTTTCTAGTTGTCTTCACAGAGAGTAGTCGGTAGCTTCAGTAGCTGTAAGTTCTTCTAAGAAAGTCTGGATGCATTCATTTTGTGTTTGTTTAGTATTTCTTTTAGTTCTTGTGTGACTGCATTGAGTAAACGTTTGCTTTCAGGTGTTCTCAGTCTTTGCCATTTCTTGCGGATTCTTCTCTTTTCAAGAATTTTTTGCTTGATTAATATAGGACAGTCATAAGCGGTGGTAATCGCTGATTGCTCAGGCGTTGAATTCCAGGCTGCCCATTGTATCGTATCATTGAAATGCTTAACAGCATGTTCTATGTCTGTTTCGGTCTTAAGAGATACGTTTAATGTTAGTTTTGATTAACTAGGATTCTGAAGTAGTCCCAATTTGTGAATTTAGTACATAGACACGGTTGTTTTTCTCTATTTATTACTTTTGTTGAAAGTGAAACTAAGACTGGGGAATGATCCGAAGATAGGTCGAAACAAGATCGAGCGATAATGAGGTCCTGGGGGATACCTTTTGTAACACAGAAGTCTACAAGGTCTGGTTGTTTATTTCTGTCAGATGGCCAGTAAGTGGGTTCACCAGTAGAGACATGTTTCAAATTATTGCTTTCTATAGTTTTAAGTAGCTCGCGTCCTTTGTGTGTTATAATTCGAGATCCCCAATCGGTGTGTTTGGCGTTGTAATCGTCTCCTGTAACAAACCGTCGTCCTAAGGTATTATAGAAATCCTCGAAATGCTCCTGTTTTACTGTATGGTTAGGGGGGAAATATACTGCTGAAATTGTTAACGAACTGGCTGAATCTTCTATGGACACACTGGTTGCTTGGAGAAAAGGTTTGCTGTAACTGCTTAGTTGGTGGTGTTTTATTGCGTTTTTGATAATTATGCGGATCCACCTCGAGCAGTTCCTGCTGGGTGATTAGTATTATAGACATTGTAGTTGGGAATTTTAAATAATTTCTTTCTGTAAAGTGGGTTTCAGAAATTAGCATGACGTCAATATTGTGAATTAGTATAAATGTTTTAGTTCTTCAATGTGGTTGAATGGGCCATTGGCGTTCCATAAGGCGAGTTGTAAGTTTTAGCCATTATGTGAGTTTGGAGAGCACGGTTGTCAGGAGGTTTAGTAGGGTTCCTATTTGGTCGAACATGTTTTTCATCATGTTTTTTAGATCTTGAAATTCATTGGATTGGTGATTAGGTTGATTAGTGTTTGGAAGATGCATTATGTTGGCGGGGGCGTGAGAATGTTGCTGGGCTTCATTTACTGCATGAGCGTATGACAGTCCTGGTTGAAATTGTTGATGACGTATGACTGATGCAGGGGGAGTATACTGTTTTGGTCTAAGCGGTGGAAATTTTTTCTTTTGAAGTTCTTTATAATTATACATCCCTTATAATTGGCAGGGTGATTACCTCCGCACAGGACACATCTCACATCTTTGGATTTTTCTTTGCGTTGACACTGCGCAGTAGGGTGATCGCCTGTACATTTTACGCATCTGGGTTTTAAATGGCAGAAACTTTTAGTGTGGCCGTATCTTTGACATCTCGCGCACTGAGCGATTTGTCTTTTCTGTTTCGGAGGTTCAAATTTGATTTTGCACTGTTGTATATACTCAACATTGTATATATCTTTATTATTGGTTGCTGATTTTAATTCAATAAAGAACATTGGAAGTGGTAATTTTGTTCTGTACTGTTTGACGTTCCAAATATTCGTGACCGTGTGCCCTAATTTCTCTATTTCAGCTTTGATTTCTTGGGTGCTGATGGAGTAGTGCATATATTTTAATACTACCTTGTAAGTTCGTTCCTCTTTTAATTTATAGGTGTGAAATTCAGTCTGCTTTTCATTTAAGGCTTTTATTATGACACCATAATATTCAGCCGTTTTAGGTTGAACTTTACTTGATTTTCAGAGAGAGCTTTAATTTCATATTGCTGTTTTGCGATTTGGTCTAGGAGTTTAATAAGCGGAGCAATACTTATAACACCATTTATAAAAATTGGAGGAGGTTTAGGGAATTTTCAGAACTTTTAATTGATTGAGTATCCTGTTCTTTTCTGCTAGAGACGAGTAACGATTAGAGGTGGAAGGTGGATTTAACCAATACTCATTGTCTTTCGAATGTTTGGCTTTTAGTTCTAAATCATCCACAGGATTTCTACTTCTTTTGTATACAACTTTGTTCCAAGGATTATTTCCTACTGGTTGCGATAAGAATGTAGGGGTTTGAGGATGGTATTGGGGTTGTTGATAGGGTTGGGAATAAAACATAGTTTGTTGAGGCTGGATAAATGAATTACCTGGCATTTGCGTTTGTTGGAACTGTGTGGTGTACATTGGTATCGATTAAAACGTGCGATTCAGAGTATTAAAAAAGGATTTTAAAGCAAACCATTTACAGCCAGCTTGTTTATTAAGGGAGACCTACCACTTGAAAATGGCAAAAAAAATTAATTTTTGGTTTGTTATCTTAAAAAATACTACATACATCACTGGTATATTTGATATTACAATTATGTAGTTCTGGCGAGTAAACTTTATTTTTAAATTTTTGTATTCGAACACTGGGTTTTGTTGCAATTGATTTTACCCAAGTTTGAAAATAGTCCGGTGTTATAATAAGCAAAAAATTAATATAATAACTTCTATGTATTTATAAACATACAGAGGTTAGAATATTATTAAATAAGAAATATTAAAATGTGCAAGATAAAAAAGAAAAAACTAGTATGTCCCAGGCACATAGAGGGCTCATCTCCTTTATCCTTAAGCTTCCTTTGTGCTTGGGACCTTTTTCGTCTTACTCTCTACTGCACGACGTATTCAAATCTGGTCTAGCATCCTCAGGCCATCACCACAAAATTGCCATAAAAAGATATTATACATATTCCTAATCTTTTTAGGACTTGGCAATAAAAAATGTTACCATCGGTGAAGTTGCACACAGCCTTATGGACTCCTAATGTTAGAGTACCAAGCTGAACGAAATTAGTTTTGGGGGCAAAACCCTAAATAACATTATTGGCACTCTCATTAAATGAGCTGAGTGATCGTATATCGTCCCTTCAAGTTGGGCTTTTTTAAAAAAATTAATATTACCATGAATTACATTTAGAAAATTCACATAGTATGTCAATAGTCAAAGTGATAAACATAAGTTCATACTTTACACCATCAGGACACAAAAATGCATAGGATTATTGTCACTTGAAATGACGTGGACAAATTTGGGCCAAACTACCTTTTTCATTTTTTGGAAGTTGGAAGTGTTGATAGGCCGTAATATTTCTGCAAATTTGCAATGGCAGTATCTGTAAATCTGTTTCTTTCGGCTACAGGCTTACCATCAGAACTTGAAATGTTGAAATCTTGTTTCTGCTAAAAATTCTCTTGTTAGCTCTACACTATGTGTCTATTTTTGACTTGTAAAACATACCCATTTTTTTCTGAACATACCCTGTGCATTTTGATTTCCTTACTTCTTGTGGCCCATGCACATTGGCTTCTTGGACAGTCTTAAAAGATTTCGAGCCGCCATTGCCAAGATATCTAGAAAAAAATTTATAACGCATAAGGATACGCCAAACAATAATGATATAGTTCTCTTTACCTGGTATAGCTGACTCCATATTTTTTCTCTGGTTGGATAAAGATATCCATGCCACAGCTTACACCTTACAAATTTTTAATTGCAATTAAATACATACTGTTTTCTTTTTTAGACAATCCCACGTTATCAGTTAAAATTCATATATTTCAATTCTCAACCAGAAACAGATACAAGTGTCCTTAAAAGCGCACTACTGGCTCCGATTCTCTTCAGCAACTTCATGCGAGACTTCCTCATCACTATTGCTGACCTTGCAATGTTTGCAAATGATACAATTATATTAAACAAAATTAACGTATAGAATTGACAATTTGTAAGTTACAAGATGCTACCAATATAGTAATCAGATGTCAAACAATGTTATCTGGAGTAGCAGGCGTGTAAATAACCGTGCTCTTGGGAACCAAATTACGATCCGTATCGGGAAAAACGCTGGGACCCAAATCGTCCTTAAACAACCCGCGCGAAAGCGAATGGAAGGCGGTTTCCGATAACAAAATCGAGTAAATTGCTGAATCGCCTACCTGTGATTGGCTTCGGACTGCTGATTTCTGCTTTAACTTCCTGGTGGCCACCGTATGTCCAATTGGCTTCGCGCCTGGCTCGGTGGGAAGTTATATGCGGGAAAATTATGATGCGTTCCAGTTCACAACAGCGTTTCAAAAGTGCGGCCGATGGCGCTTGCAGGCTCGCACTTCGAGCGAAAAAGGCCCATCTGCCGTTTTGGTTTGCGATAGCAAAACGCCCGCCGGCAGATATAGGCCACCCACATATCAGACAAACACAGGCGGTTTAAGGGAGAAAGACCGCTACACCACTATCTATTTATTCACTATGTTAAATGTATCACATTTACGTTAAGATAAATTAATAACCCATCCAAAATTTTAACAACAGGCCATTCTATCCAGTAGAATTCCAATGATAGGCTTGTTAAATACTTAGGTATTTTATTTCAGTTTTACATGACAATACAATGTACTAAAGAAACTAAACGAAGGATACAAGAAATTAGTCTAATTATACTCACTTATGAATCATAAATTTACCTTGCAAACCAAATGTGGCACCATTTTCTACAAGTCACTGATACACTCGTTCGTTACACAATTTACACAATCAATGAACATATTGCAAAGTTGTTTAAAAATTCCATACCAATCTCAGCAATTGCAGTGGTGCCACTTAGGCCAACGAGGAATTCATGCGCGACTAAAATGCAAGCGAACACAAAATTTATATCTGAGTGACAATAGTAATGATTAAGGGATCATGAAAACATACCTAGTGCTTCTATAGTAAATCCTAACTAATCAATAGTAGTAAATTTTCTAAGCGATCATCATTGCCATTTATGTTGTTTAATATATTATGTCTGTTACGGCCGTTTTGGTGTAGCCATGATAGTTTTGGAAACGTTCGAACGACTTTAATTTGTGCGTGTAAACAAAACCGTTTTGACCTAGAGTTCGATTAAGTTTCCCGGAGGTCATTCGTTGTGGACCGATTCAATGAACGGGAATCGATATTTGCCGATGGAAAAACTCGCTCCGGTTTCTTTTGTATTTGATCCGGCGAAAAAAAATAGAAAATCCTGTTGTAAACCTCGGACACGACCAGCTGAAGGACCCACATCAGGAAAGACGTACACATACAGGGGAAGCCGCAAGACGACCGAATAAAAGGAATTGGTGATTGGCCTGAACAATGTCAGTTGCTATGAATACAGTGTATATTATCGAACAAGCAAAAACCTAGTTAAAAAATGGCAGTTTTGTTGTTAAATACACCCGTTAAAAAGTATTTGATGTTATTCAATTTCTATCTCTAATTGTTTTTTTAGTTTCAGTTTGCAACATTGTTGTTGTAATTCTACAACTGCTTAATAATTTAATCGTACTTAACCCTAAGATTTCCACTACATTTGTAACTGTCTTTCTAGTACAATGGTGTTCCGATCGTTACCAGAAGAGTTGGCGCGAATAGCGGAAAAGGAATTGAACGAACATCCAGCACGAATCGTGGAAGACTTGCGGCATCTGAGGGAATGGCTTGCAAAACAACCGCACTTGAATGTTAGAGACGGTATTTAAAATTCCTTTTGTAACAGACCGTTTTCAACTTTTCATCAAACCAATACGCGTTTTCTTTTTTCAGATGACCAATGGTTGGTGGCCTTTTTGCGCGGATGCAAACACAGCTTGCACAGAGTAAAAGATAAAATTGACGGTTTCTACACTGTAAGAACTTTAACGCCGGAATATTTTACCAACAGAGATCCTTTATTACCAGAAATGCAAGAAATATTCAAAAACGGGTAAAAATTAAGTGTTTCAAGACCATTTTAAAAATCATTATATTGTTTTAGGTACTTGTACGTTGTTTTAAATGACAAAAAATTTCTTGGGCCTAGAACAATTTGCATTGATTGCTCTGCATTAAATTATCACACTGTTACTTTAGATAGTCTATTTAAAGTGACCGCGATGGGGGCCGAAATACTGATGCTTGAAGACGACA
The DNA here is from genome assembly GCA_036346155.1 of Sinelater perroti. Taxonomy (NCBI): domain Eukaryota; kingdom Metazoa; phylum Arthropoda; class Insecta; order Coleoptera; family Elateridae; genus Sinelater; species Sinelater perroti. The sequence continues at coordinate 247,641 of JARFIY010000189.1, forward strand.
ACTTTACTGTATCGGGAGTATCGGTGCTAATCAATTTAAAAGGATTCAACATAAACTATTTATCGCAATGTACGCCCACCTTTTTCAAAAAATGCGTTACTATCGGATTAGAAGCGTATCCAATTAGGATTAAAAACATTTGTTACATAAATGCCCCAGACTTTTTGCACAGCTGTTTTCAAATATTCAAATTGTTTCTAAGCAGCAAAATGAAAGAACGGGTAAGACTTTTCTCTCATTTTATTTACGAAGTAACGTATTCTGTTTCAGATATTTGTGTTTAATGAAAGCAATTCTGATAAACTTTACCAGCACATTCCTAGAGCAGAGCTGCCCTTTGAAATGGGAGGCGAATGTGGTAGTTCAAGAGATATGATTGCTTATAGTAAAGAGAAAATTGAAAGCTACAGAAAATGGTTGCTAGAAGATGAAACGTATCGTTCTGACGAAACGAAACGAATTGGCTCGCATAAAATGGCACAAGATATATTTGGAGTGGATGGGTCATTTAGAAAGCTAGATATCGATTAATTCAACATTTTTGTTCACCTACATGTTAATAATCTTTCATTATTTTAGAATAATATCTCACTAGAAAAAATAAATGTCCAAAAAATAAAAACTGTCGGTTATGAATGACTATTTGTTAGAGGAGTGACACAATATAGTTATAAAAACTTGTAAAAGACATATGAGTAAATTATTTTGCAACTAAACCAAAATTCATGGCGATGATAACCATAGAGTATAGTTTGTCTAATGTTTAGTATACCGTTATGCAGGTAAAGTCAAGATTTTCTGTAAAAAATGCAATAAATGTAAAATTTTTCATAATTGCGCACCTTTTTTACATTTTTAAAGATCAATGTTACAAATAATATAAAAATATATATTTTTATTAAATTTTGACTCTGCTTATCTTTTCTACTTTATAAAAGAAAATTAAATAGCTACTACAATTGAAACTTGTTACATTTTGTTAGAGTTAAAGTAAAAGTATTCCAAAATAGCCGAAAACACTGTTAAACTAATTATATTTGATTAATATTAGCACAATAGAATTGCTTACAAATTTACTGGTTGTTTTTGAACTTATGGACTAATTTTAACTATAGTCGCAAATTGGCAAAAAGTGTAATTGTTGCGAGAATTTGAAACCAAATTACATCTGGTCTCTTTAATTTTTTTTATTCAGTTGCACATTTATAATCTACTCAGAGTAGGTGAGTAATAGGTAAATCTTATAGTGGTTTACATGACATATGGGGAAGATAGCCAACGCTACTCTCTCCGCTGAAGTCTGCGTGTGACTGGTAGATGGTTGGATAGCTGCTCGATAAAGTAATTTTATATCCTACTAGCTTATGGATATATTCGCTTGCAAATCTTTGTATTTCACGGACAAAATATAGGATTTTCAGGTCGGTATGCAATGTATCATTTCTGATATACGATTCTGCGTTTGCTAACATTCGAAGGGTCTTGGACTGAAAACTGCAATATCTTGGCGTAAAAGGTTTTGGCGCAACTCTTAGTTGAATTGCATATGTGCATATGGGTTTCGGCATTACTTTGTATAAGAGCAACTTATTAAATAGGTAAAACTGTAAGCGAGGTCTAATCAGTCAGTACATTTTTTTCATTTTTATGTCAAGCCGTTTCCTTTTCGCTTTGATGTGGGCACTCCAGGTAAGCTTTTTATCAAGGTGCAATACAAGGTATTTTATTTCTGTTTCAGCGACAGTAGTTGAATGTAGTTTGTGAACAGGTTGTTCGTCGGTTAGTGAAGCTGATTTGAGCGGATTTTTCACTGTTGATTGTTACCCTCCATTTGTTGGTCCAGTCTTGTCAAGTGTTGTTATAGGTATTCTACTGCAATTTGTGGTGTTTCGCTAACTGCTAAAATGGCCACATTATCCGCAAATGTAGCGATTATAGTGTTGTCAGTGGTTGACAAGTCGGAGGAGTAGGCCAAGTAGAGGAGTGATCCTAGCTGCCCTCAAACTCAATTTGGTAGTAGTCTTATCAGACTTATTAGCTCGTTGTTGCTGACTTGGAAAAGCCGCTCGTCGTGATACAATTTTAGCAATAGATAGATCTGACTTGAAAAGTAGTTTTATTTTTTACAACGATCCTTTATGCTGGACCTTAGCGAATACCTGCTTTTTGTCCAAATACGCAGCTGCACAGACTTTCTTGGCTTCAAGACACTCCATGATTTTATTTACGATCTGGTGGCTTTGATGTATCGTCGAATGGTATTCACGAAATCCGAACTGGTAAGGTGATATTAGCTGGTCTACCGTCTCCCTAATTCTTCTAAAGAGCAATCTTTCAAAGGTCTCGAACACGATGGGCAGAAGTCTTATAGGTTTGTAGGATGTGTCTTGGTTGGAAGGTTTTCCAGCCTTAGCAATCGTGATGACAAACTGTTACTGAAGATAAATCTTAGAATACTATTGTAGATAGTGCTGAGAAGCACTAGCGCCTTGCGTGGTAGGTGTTGCAAAATTTCTCCTGCTATTAGATTATAACCTGGAGCTTTTCGGAAATTTGCATGTTGAATTTGCTGACGGACTTCAGTTCGGAAAAACGGCGAGAGTGGTAAGTGTAGCTGATCTGGAACGTCTAGAAATATTTTGATTCTGTTGTCATTGGTATGCTCTTGGGAATTTGAAAGTAGGAATACAGTAACAAGATATTTACAAAAAGTATCTGCTTTCTCATTATCTGTTCTACCCCAGCTGTTATCGGGTTTTCAAATTGGTGGGATTGTTATTACTGGATTTTTTAATTTCTTGGTGTGATCGAAAGGAGAGAGTTGTGAAATATAATTAATTGATAAACGAGCCTGTTATAAGAAGGTTGTCTTGCCTGAATTTTATTCTCTGATTAATAAGGTCTCGTATGTAGTGAGGGATGTTAGTTATTTCAGGAGTGCTCTTTGTAGGAGTAGGAGTGGTTTCCCATGCAGCTGCTTGAAGCATGATAGTCAAATATTGTGTGTAAGCATCGAGATCTCTACTCTAATAGCTAGGCTGAGGGTTTCGTCTCGGTAGGTTCTGAGCTGATCCAAATCTGTATATTTAGTACTAAGTTTCAAGGGCATGTTTTTGATGATTATAGTTGTACTTATAATAACGATGACTGGAGAGTAATCGGTTGAAAGGCCTTAGTTTGATTCTGTTCTAATATAAAGTATTTACTATACCGTAGGTAACTGCACAGTCCAAAAGATCCGGAAGTTTGTGTGGATCGCTATGCCAGTAGGTAGGTTCTCCAGTTGATAGATAGTTGTATTGTGGAGGTTACGTCCTTTTGAATTAATTAGTTTTGACCTTTCAAGCTGCATTTTTCGAGTTCCAGTCTTCTTTTGCTAAGAATCTGGTGCCTAGGGACCCGAAAAAATCTTTGTAATTGTCACTTTAAATAGCATATCTTAGAGGAATATATATTGCTGCAACTATAAGCCAGTACGGGAGAGTGTGACCTTGTATACTTTCAATTTGAATTTTTCATGTTTGATAGTGTTGGATTTCGTGATAGAAAATTGTATTTTTAACAATCACGGCTGAGCCACTATGGGCTGCTGCATCCGAGTGTTGTGACGTGCTATTTTTAGTGCGGTCCTGTTCATTGCACGAGTTTCAGAAATAAGCAGTTAATTGCAATTTTTATAATTTTATAAATGCTGAAATGGTCGATACGGTGCTCATGGATAGCCGTGCCGATGAAGATGCTCTGAGTGCTCCTTAATCGGCAACTGCCTTTACAAGTCTTGTTTCGAACGGTCTTTTACCGACTAAGAAAAACTGGTTTGTTGAAAAAAAGGTTTTATTGTACCAGATGCAGGATATCAGCAATAAAAGATATCAGAAGTAAAAAAAACAGTTTTAAATATTGTTGATGAAAATCCAAAATAAGTTTTAGAAGAATTTCGGCTTATGTAGGTATTAGCAGATATCTTATTTGGAGAAATTTTTACAAGCAACTCCTACCATGTCCAACAGATGCAAGCCCTTACTCTTCCGTATTATCAAGTGAAAATGACATTCTGTTTATGATTATTTACGGAAAGCTAGTAAACGCCCAGATTGTGTTGCTAGTAGTTCTTTTTAGTAATGAAACCGGTTTTGCTAATGATGGAATTTTTCATTTTCACAATAATCAGGTTTGGTCTGACGAGAATCCTCAAACCGTCGTTGGATCCAGACGTTTTACTCTAATATATCTGGCTAGGTGTGGCGAGGGATAGGTCGTTAGAAACGGTTGTTTTACCACAGTTCTGCATAAATTAGTTTATTGGAAAAAAACTCTTCCTGAATTTCTAGATACTTATAAATCAGAGCCCAAATCACTGGTTTACCCAAGCTGTAATTATATGCCATTTTACACTTACTGTTGGGAAACATCTGGTAGATGAATACGGCGAAGTGGTTTCATTGCATGGTCTTCAAAATCTTTTAATTAAACTTCTTTAGACTTTGTATTTAGTTTACGCACCACCTGTAAACGATTTTTCAGATTTGAAAACTTTTGCTCCAATGGTAGCATTTAAGGTGGTTGCCGAAACTCTCTAAATTTTCTTATAACTTATAAGCAAATTTACTTGTATACGTTTGTAAAATATCTAAAAATTTATGTATGTTGCTTATCATACATCCATTTGCAGTGTTGTTAAAATTACGTCTTAAGAAGTAATTAAGTAATTAAAATTACAATTATCTCAAAAAATATATAATTAGTTATTTTCCAAAACACAAAATATTTGGCTGTAATAAATTATAATTATAATTACTCGTTTAGTTTAATTAAAAAGTCAATGAAATATTTAATTATAAAATTTGAAAATTTTTACGAGATTCGCAAATGTAGTATTTCTTAAGTAGGCGGTAAATAGTTACTGTAAGAAGTAAGTAATATGGTAATTAGTATGGTCTGAGTTGGGAAAAGGTACAACAATTGATAAATAATAGCGGAACTCACAACTTATTACTTATATTTATATATAAATATTTATTAATCAGAACTTAGAAATAGAAACTTACAATACAATACAAAACCGAAATGCGTAGTACTATATAATAATATATTATACTGATATTAATATTAAATTAACCTAAACTAAATACAATTCGAACAGCTATTACAAATCCTTGTTATGTTTTAAAAATAATAAATTTTCAAATTGTTTATCAGGCAACTTATTTCGTAAAGGTGTTAAAATTTGACCTTCTGCGCTAAACATGCGTTTAACGGGTGCAGATGAAGAATAACATTATATTTTTGAACTTGTTAAGAATTGAGCTATAATTCTTTTAAAACAATATTTTATCTCGCAATTTTAAATAAACCGAAAATTCAATATGAGATGCGTACTTGCTGAGATTATCAGCATTGGCAGTAGCGGCTTGCATAAAATCAAAAACAATATCATTATTTTGCAAAGGCGAAGGCGGAGAATTTTGATTATCTTTGGGAGGAGGAAAGAATTGTCTTTTAACTTCATTCATAAATAGGTCTTTAAATGTAAGATAGTTTTGTTTATCTTTCTCAAAATTATTCCAATTGAATTTTTTTGTATTTCATGCTTATTTACAATCTACTCTTTAATTGAGTAATAAGTAAATAGTAGAATATTACATGTCATGTGGGGGGATATAGCCAGTGCTATTCTCCAGAATAATTAATGTTGTGGAAGCTAGTGGATGAGGTCCTGTGGCCAATTTCGCTGGAGTTCGCGGACAATTGCAGGTGAGTTGGACAGCCGATCGATGAGGTTGTTTTCGTGCCCTACGAGCTGGTGGTGGCAGGTGGTGGCGAGTCTCTGGATTTTATAAGCAAAAGTTGGGATGTTCAGATCTGTGTGGAGGGTATTGTTCCGAATGTACCAAGGTGCGTTAGTAATCAGGCGGAGAATTTTAGATTGAAACCGCTGTAATGTTTTGGTGTGGGAGGCCTTTGTGCAGCCCCAAAGTTGTACCACATAGGTCCATATGGGTTTTAATATGGTCTTGTATAGAAGGAGTTTGTTTGTGAGAGAAAGTTGAGAGCGGGGTCCCAACAACCAATACATTTTCTTGAGTTTTAGGTCAAGTTGTTTTCTTTTGGCTTTAATATGGGTGCTACAAGTGAGTTTTGCGTCGAGATGCAGCCCTAAATATTTTAATTCAGTGTTCAGGGGAAGGGGGTGTCATGGAATCTGACTTGTGGGCAGATTGCTCGTCTGGTGGTAAAAGTTATTTGGGTGGATTTTTCAGCATTAATTGATACCCTCCAATGTCTAGCCCAGTCCTGTAGTAGGTCCAGATGGTGCTGAAGGCGATCGGTTGCAACCTGCGGTGTTTCACTAGCTGCTAGAATAGCCGTGTCGTCCGCGAATGTGGCAATCATTGTGTTGTTCATGGTTGGCAAGTCGGAAGTGTAAAGTAGGTAGAGGGGTAGCCCCAGTACACTGCCTTGCGGGACTCCTGATGTAATGTGGTGGTACTAAGAGACCGTGTTGTTGATTTTGACTAGAATAGCCGGTAAACAAGGTGTGATTTAAATAACAAATAGAGCTGGCTTGGAAAGTGAAGTTCCCTGTGCCATACCTTGTCGAACGCCTGCTTTATGTCTAGGAGTGCAGTCGTACAGATCTTTTTGGTTTCAAGGCATTCCATTATTTGGGTGACGATTCGGTGACCTTGATGTATCGTCGAGTGGTGCTCACGGAAACCGAATTGATAGGAAGATATGATCTGGTCAAGGTCAACTGTATCTTTGATTCGTTTAAGTAATAGTCTTTCAAATGTCTTGGATAGAAGAGGAAGGAGACTTATTGGTCAATAGGAAGAGGATTGGTGAGATGGTTTTCCAGGCTTAGCAATCATTATAATTTGAGCGAACTTCCATTGCATCGGAAAGTAGGTTAAGTGTAGTATGCTATTATAGATGGTGGAGTAAGTACTATTGCCTTGCGTGGGAGATGGTGTAATAGTTCTCCTACTATGAGGTTGTATCCGGGAGTTTTTCGTTTATTGGTGTGTATTAGCTCATAACGGACTTCAGCTGGGAAGAATGGTGCTATGGGTAAATGAAGTTGGCAGGGGCGTCCAGGAAGAAGTCGATTTCGTTGCTGTCGTGATTTTCTTGGGGGGGAGGAGTCGTAAATACATCGGCTAGATATGCTCCGAATGTATATGTCTTCTCTTTATCAGTTCTGGCCTAGCTATTGTCAGGTCTTTTGATGAATGGTAGTGCTACTATCGGTTGTTTGAGTTTATTCGTTGCCTTCCATAGAGTTTGGATCGTTTTGAGAGAGTTTAAATAGGTAATCGTTGAATGAGTCATTGCGAACTTCCAGTAAGGCGTTGTGCAAGCGGTGGACAAGTCTGCTATAGGAGGTTCTGTCTTGTCGTGTTTGTGTTCGCTGCCACTGTTTTCGAGCTCTGCGTTTTTTAACTATAAGGTCTCGGATGTGACGAGGAATGTTATTTGCTAGCCAGGCAGCTGTTTGGAGCATAGTGGTCAAGTACTGAGTAGCAACATCGAGATCCTGACTGTCCTGAATTCGAATAGCCAAGTTGAGATTTTCATCTAGGTAGTTTGTAAATTGATCCCAGTGTGTATATTTACTGCAGAGTCTTGGAGACGGTTTTTTAGTGATTATGGCGGTGCTAAGATTAACGATGACTGGAGAATGGTCGGTAGATAAATTTTGATTTGATTCTGCCTTGGTGTAGGTATGTGCTATACCGTTTGTGACTGCGTAATCTAGTAAATCGGGGAGTTTATTCGGATCACTGGGCCAATAAGGGGGTTCTCCAGTTGAGATGTATCTAAAGTTAACAAGGTTGCGCCTTTTTGGGTTGATTAATCTCGACCCCCAGGCTGTATTCTTTGCGTTCTAATCGCCTCCTGCTATGAACTTATTTGCTAGCAGTATAAAGAACTCTTCATATTCATCAGATGAGATGGAATGAGGTGGAGGATTGTAAACTGCTGCTACAACAAGTCAATATGGAAGGGTGTGGAACTGAATGATTGTGCTTTGAATTTTTTCTGTTAGATAATTTTGTAATTCATGGTAAACTATAGTGTTTTTGACAATTAATGCTGCCCCGCCGTGGGCCGTTCCATGTGGGTGATTGGCATAATAAATACTATAGTAAGGAATTTTTAGAAATGTTCTTGTTGTTGCATGCGTTTCTGAGATGAGCATTATATCTATGTGTTGTAGTTGTAGAAAGATAGAAACTTCAGGAACATGGTTTGTGATGCCGTTGGCGTTCCAGAGCCAATTGAATTTAAATACAAATAGAGAACACGTTGCAAAAATATATGATTTACTGGAGATTTTATTATAATTCAAAATATGAGTAAACCAACATTACGCATTTGCTACAATAGATCCACAGAGCTTAGAACAAAGCTTTAAGTTTCTAATTTGTTTTCGCTATGGATGAGCTGAACAATTGTGGGCAGCACATATCCTGAATTTCTCCCAGAAGGTTATAGAGAGCTATTGTTAATGGTTTTATAACTATAAAATACTATGAGGTGTCCGTCAAAAGTATTTTTGGCGTCCTAGGCTGACAATTTTTCACCCACCTTTCGTCAAAGCTTTGCAAGGTGAGAAAGTATATATTTTTAACTGGATCGACTTTTTTCCTGGTTTGGAAACGTGGAACAATTGAACTTAGTGCCCATTCATAATGAACGTAAGTATAAACCGTCCCTAAAGAATACGTAATAAAGGAAGTACAAATAAGTCTCCGCCGTTTGACAAAAGATTGTCCCACCAGTAAGTTAAGGTTGAAATTGTCAGATGTAAAAAGTCATATCGTAAGGTTGGACATCTGGCAACGCCATAAAAATATTAGCGATTTTTTATTAACATCACATAATTTTTTTGTGCGACAATGACGAGTTTTGAGCTGAATAAGCGTCATTTGCGCAAACTTTTGATTTACTTCTTTAATTTGAAGAAATCTGCGGTTGGGGCGCATCGATTGCTTGTAGAAGCATATGGTGAGGCTGATTTAAGTGAGAGAAGTTGTCGTGAGTGGTTTCATAAGTTTAAGAACGGTGAGTTTGACGTCGAAGACGAAGAACGTAGCGGAAGGCCGAAAGTTTACGAAGATGCGGTATTGGAAGCTTTATTGGAGGAAGATTCCTGCAAAACGCAAGAAAAACTTGCATTTACATTAGAGTGACTCAACAAGCAATTCAGATCGTTTAAAATCATTGGGAATGAATCAAAAGCAAGGAAATATGAACTGAATCCGAGAAACTTTAAACGCAGATTTTTCACATGTGAAATGCTGCTTGCCAAGCATAAACGAAAGGGTTTTTTGCATTGTATAGTCACTGGTGATGATAAATAAATCCACTACAATAACCCAAAGAAGAGTAAATTATGGGGACCATGTGGTTATGCTTCAACATCGACAGCCCACCCGAATATTCATGGAAAAAATCTGGTGTGAACATCACACAACTTTTCTTATCCTATCATTATATATTATACCGGGTCCATCGTCTCGGCCCTGCGCTGCTTTCGTCCTGGAACTTGTTATTTTAAAAAAGGACGAAGCGCGTGTCCATCGTCTCGGCCCTGCGCTGCTCTCGTCTAAAAATTTGTTAATTTAAAAAAGAACGAGGCGCGAGTCCATCACTCGAAAGCTGATTAAAATAAGCAGTACAAGACAATAATTGACTCGTACTTAAAATTTTGGTACGTCACTGAAGGTAACCGTGCGAGCTCGGTCGCACGGCTTTCCCCATTATTGCCTGCGTGCTCCCTCCTAGCGGCCAAGCGCTTCCCCCTCCCCCCGTCCTCCCGCAGTCGGCCAAGAAGCTCTCCGAGCGCGCTGTGATTGCTCCGTTTAATTAATTTTTAATCGGCTATACTTATTTATTTGACATCTGATCAAAAAATTTCATTATAATTTTTTGTTCGTCTCAGTCTGATCTATTTGGTAATATAAATTTTCCGAAACATTTTATGAACACCCGGTATATTAAAAATCCTGAGCTTCAATTTTGTTACTAGTTCCTATTTTACCAACTTTTATTTTAAATGCATGTTTATCTTATGATAACAAATCATTTTTATCGTCATGAATTTTTTGTATCTTCAACCATTTAGATTCGCGACCGTTTTTCGACAGATTTTGCGACCGTGCGACCAAACGGCTCAGCCGATTTTTACCAAAAGCTTCGCACTGCGTCCCCTACCTACAAGTAACTTGCATAACAAATTTCAAGTCTCTACCTCTTACGGTTCTCGAGATATCCTGTTTACTGACAGACCGACAGACACACACACACACACACACACACACACACACACACATGTTATGTATTTGGTGGATAAGCTTGGTGTTGTGTATTATGAGTTGCTCAAACCGAAGGAAACTATTACTGGGGCTTTCTACCGAACCAGTTGATAAGACTGAGCCGAGTACTCAAGGAAGAACGCGCCCACTACGACTCCAGACACGACAAAATTATTCTCCTACATGATAATGCTCGTCCACCTGTTGCAGCGTCCGCCAAAACCTACTTGGAAACACTCAATTGGGAAGTTCTACCCCACCCGCCGTATTCACCAGACATTGCCCCTTCTGATCATCATTTGTTGCAATCGTTGGCACATGGCCTGTCTGAGCAGCACTTCACATCATATAAAGATTAAAAAAATGGGATCGAGTCGTGGTTAGCCTCAAAACATAAAGCGTTCTTCCGACGCAGTACCCGTATGCTGCCAGAAAGATGGGAAAAAGTAGTAGCTAGCGATGGACAATACTTTGAATAAAACATAAGGTTCCGTTCTTTCACAATAAATGCCATATTTTTGATAAAGAACGGTGGAGACTTATTTGTACTCTCTACATAAAGTTGAACTCCCGTAATTTTTACGTTTTACGTTCAAACATAAGAAATACGTAGGTTAAAATCGGTCCAACTTTACATATTTCTTACATTCATTTACAGTAAATTTTAATTTTTCCCTAGATTAATGTTGGTAGTAGTAACAGAATGTTTATTTTGATTCTGAAATTGCATAACCTAAATTTAAAATAGTCATCATTTTGGTTTCGTTTTTACAATGGATAGGGAACTATTAATTAGGTTAGCAAATATGCATCTGTTGCTAGACAATAAAGGAGATAATAGGTACAAAAGCAACATAATTATTCAAAATTCCTGAAGGAATATTGCTACGGCTACGTTAATTGAGCATGCTCAACTTTCCAATGTTTACATAAGGCTTATGTGCATTATACGTATTTCTTATAGGTGGCTTATTATAAATGTGCATTTACAATCAAACCTCCGCTCGATGAAAACAAATCAAATGACCGTGGCAGACGCCCTTTTTGCGTTTCACAATGCAGCGGCCCGATGACAGTCGCGGCCGCTTGGCAGTTCGGTAAGAAGCAAGAGTGGTCCTGATTTGCGTGCACAGGCACACGGACCTCTTCGTGTAAATTAAGCGCTCAGAGTGCAGCACGTCAAATTTCATGTCAGGCGTCCCTTTTTACTTTTTGTTTCTTCTTTTTTGTTTACTATGCACGGATCTCCTCGTATAAATTGAAGGCCTAAAATCTAGCTGTGCTAAATCTTAAGTTCATCACAAATTTAATCCAAGTGTTCTTTTAAAACAAAAACATTGCGACACAATTAAAAATTTAGACAAATTGTGTTGGACAAAGTATTTCTAACTTTTTATGGCAGATTCGTTCTACTTTATTGGAAGCTTTAGTAGATCTACTGATGCTATTCCAAATGGACGTGAGTTTTCCAAAAATACTATAGTAATTTTTTTAAAGATGATCTTATTTGTGGAAACCGCCTTTTGAATATTAATTGCAACCATATGGAGTGTATGTGAACAACATCTGAATTGTGGCGAAAGCTAAATTACATCGTTAAAGTCGTCATTTACCAAGTGTACCGGAAAGTCTTTACCGATTTTTTTGGAAAAAAATGCATAATTTTCGATATAATGGGAACATTTATTTATTCAAAATATTGACCATTTAATGCTGCACATCTTGCCCATCTTTCAGGCAATTTATGAATCCCATTCCAAAAAAATTGTTTTTCCTTTGAGCGAAACCATTCATCGATCCATTTTTTAACTTCTTCGAAATTGGCGAAGTGCTGCTTTGCTAATGCAGACCCCATTGATGAGAAAAAGTGATAGTCGGACGAGGCAATGTCTGGAGAGTACGGCGGGTGCCATAATATTTCCCACCCAATGCTTCCTTGACTGGTTTTGCTGTATGAGGCGGTGCGTTATCGTGCTGTAAAATCACTTTACCGTGTCTTCGGGCCCATTCTGGTTGCTAATAGTTTTTTGGGCCATATTTCACGCTTCTGCCAATTGTTTTTGAGTTTGTGTTGGGTCTTCATCCAATAACTCCTGCAGTTTCGCACCTTCAAACTTTTTCGGTCTGCCAGAACGTTCTTTGTCTTGCACCACGCCTCACATGTTTTTATAGTTGGAGCATGCTCGTCGTATGTTTCAACTAGCAAATGATGACTTTCAGCGGCTTTTTTCTTTTGATTAAATAAAAAAAGTAATGCATTTGCACGTTTTCAGGCACATAACTTGACATTTTTGAAGAGGTGTAAATATATGACGGTGGTACTTTCACAAAATATAACCTACGACGTTGAAGCTTGATGTCTGTAGAATAAAATGAACAAGTGTCAAATCATAATATTGTATATTAAGCCTAGAGACACCCATTGGAAAAAAACGGTAAAAACTTTCCGGTACACCTGGTATACTAATATTTGAAAAATTTATATCAGCGATATCAACATCGTGTTCCTGATTTTCCAGTTTCAATTGTTCAGTTAGTAGCATTGCCTGTGAATGTCCCTGATATTTTCTCGTTGATGATTCTAAATGGAGTGTGTATATCATTCAACGTTTTTTCTATTTCTGTATAAGTATTATTTTCTACATAAAGTGTCGTTAGCAATAATATGAGCTGTTACACTAAAGTAGCTCTAATTTTTTGACTATATATCAGCTGTTGTACATATGAATTCTGATTCGGAGGAAACATCTATAACTTTAGACTTACATTCTTTCATGCGAGCTAAAATTTGTTTAACCAGAGTCGGACGATAAACAGAAGAAAAGGTACCGTTGGAAACACCTTCCAACATATTTCGAAATAAAGGTTTACCGACTGTACGACAACGTCTTTCTTTAATTATAAAGTCAACAACAAGCTGATTACTCTGAAAAAAAAGATCATATTTATTCGCTAGATAGCTTTGGAATAGCAGTTTTCAAAACTCACTTTCTCATTGCACATGGCCGTTTTCCTTACTGCAGTTATTAAGAATGGGGTGCTTGTTATCACCACCTGTTCGAATTTTGGTCTTTAAAATCACAGGAAAGTAATGTTTGTTTGACAGCTTTTTTCGGCAGGAACATAAGCCCTATCTTTTGGATACTTTCGCTATAGAATTAAAGTTAGTTAATTGAATTTTAAAAAGAATTTAGTATGATAATGTTTAAATAAAAGAAAAAAATTGTTTACGTATCTTTAGATGCGTTTGGAAATTGGATATTACCTTGGGAAACTCACTTATTAAACCGATGTTTGCACTTATGCTTTTGCTATAGAATTAAAGTTAGTTTAAGATAAAATTTGAGTTTATTTTTTTAATTTTAGTGTATACAGGAAAAACATTAAATTTTCCAAATGACGGCTTTACATCCAATTGATCGTTGGCAAAATTATTCTGTACTTTATCCAAAGAACTAACAAAGTTATTTTGGTATGCTGTAAAACATTCTTTTTTTGAGCTTATCTTGTAGCATTTGGTATATTTTATACAAGTAACTTAAGTTGAGAAAATAATAGCTTGTGAAACGTTTGTGCCGTTTTGGTTTTTTAATATGATTTTTGTAATACTTTATTCCGAACAAAAAACAAAACTAATAATCACATTATTTTCTGTAGACCTCGATAACTATCTGCCACTTTTCGAGTAAAATATCTATGCAACCGTATCAATCAAGATGACGATGAGCAACTTCAGCACGCGTTTTTTTCTGGGCTTTGGTCAATTCATATAGCACCCACTTTGACTTCTTCCAGACCTTACTCCGTTCATGCAGAATGTTGGCGATGGTCTTAAAGCAAAAATAGAATTCTTCAGCTAGCAGTCGACATGTTATCGACGGATTCTCTTCGACCATCTTAAAAACAGCTTGACGATTAACTTCGGCTGCATTAAAGCTCCATTAAGCTTGCGCGTCGCTTCACTAACATTTTCCCTACGCGCCATTCGTGCATGAATAGCAAGCAAATTTGTTCCCAAGACATCTTCAACTTAAAGCCAGTATACACTAAAATGTTCGCAAGAAAACGCTCAATCAAACTATAGCAAAATTATTCAATCTCATTGCAACAATCATGTTAAAAAACCAAAACTATACAAACTTTTACACAACCTATTAGTATGAATGACCAAATATTGAGCTTTAGAAAGCTTAGAAAGGATTAATTTTTAATCAATAGACTTTCTGCGTGGCTTCGTACAGTTGACATAATTAGGTGTAGATTTACAGAAAAACAATGTTAATTCATAACAAAGAATTTATAAAATATACGTGTGGATTATTTAATATACGATGTTAAATCGTTAAGAAATTGCAAATCTTTTTATACATAAACCCCATTGAAAATATCCGGAATATTTTTGTTTATTTTATATCATGTATGACCAACTTCCCAATGAAATAAAACGATTATTATCACTTTAATCTAAAATATAAAAAAGTTTCTCATCATATACTTAATTAGAACTGTACACTCTGTTTCACTATCCCTGGGAGGTGGTGCATCGGCATAGAAGAGAGCCGAATGGTATCTTTACTGGGAATTAGAATACATAATCTAAAATTCTGAAATCACAAAACTAATAAAAATATGTTCTTTTACATATTACACATGTTGATGAAATCGTCTGAATTTTAATTTTTGCTTGGCAGTTAGCAACAAAAAAGTTTGATTGGGGTGTTTTGTCAGCTATTGTTAATATAAAATTAGGTATCTCATTTAATACCAATTTACTGGTTTTTGTAATGAGTACCACATTTAAATCGTCGTGCACAGACAAAAAATATTATTATGCTCTATGGACGACGTGGCTTTCTCTGCTTAGTTAGCTTTATTGATAAGTTTGTGGCATTTGCAACCTTTAGAAGTTATTCCAGATTACAAAAGATTTTCCATCGCTTCGCTTAGTGCTAGTTTTTCTAGTTAGTCTCTATAGTTATTCTTTCTAGTTAGTTCTTCTTAGTTAAATTATACTATTAGTTCTAACTTGTTAATTACTGCGAATTAATTTACCTGATTTATTAAGTGTTATAATAAAAACTAAAAAAGCTAACACGCAACCTAAATGAGTGCATTTTTAAAAAAGCCACTCAGTTTAAAATGTAACTAACGCAACCTTAGGGGATAACGAAACATAGAGAACTTTTCCTAAATATGTCTCTAATTTATAGTCAGATTTGTCGTCGTCGTTCTCCACAGCCACCGTGACCCAGCAACCCTATTTAATCTATGGTCATCGTTAACCATATTCAACTGCAAAGAACCACCTCGTCGAATTCTAAGTCTAGAGCACGCAACATACATTTTATGGAAAATTCAGACAAGGAAAAACTAACCATTCGAAACGAAAGTAAATAGTAAATTTCTATGCGTTATTAAACAGAAGTAATTCTTTAATGTATAACCCGTAAATATGTAAATTGTATTTAAAAGCTCCATATATTTTTTAATTACAATTAAATATAATCAAGCTATTAGTAAAAATAAACCTGCAAAGCTTGCAACGCATAGCGAAGTGGCGAAGCAGTCTGACCACGTTAACCTTTGACCAATCAGTTTCAAAATCACTAGCAAACAAGCCTTTTTGGTCACCTGTCGATTGGTGAAAACAGAATTTGGAAATTACCAGCCGTTCTCGAGTTTTAGCTCGAACGGACCAACGGACAGACAGACGGACAACATGAAGTTAGTAAGTGACTCCACTTCGCTTCGCCACTTAATAATGATAATAATAATAACAATGAATGTGCAATTGCATAAAAAACATCTTAAAGCTCATATAAAGAATTATTAAATTGTAAAGACAATCAGTTAATTGATGTGTATTGCGTAAAGGTAATTTACCTATATGTCAACACACAATTAAAAGGCATGAGTAACACTTATGGTAAAGTTAATAAACTTGCAAAGCATAGAGAAGTGGCGAAGCAGTCTCCCAAACTAACGCTGACCTTTGACGAATCAGTTTCAAAATCACTAGCAAACAAGCCTTTTGGTCACCTGTCGATTGGAGAAAACAGAATTTGGAAATTCCCAGCCGTTCTCGAGTTTTTGCTCGGACGGGCGGAGGGATAGACAGACGGACAACATGAAGTTAGTAAGTGACTCCGCTTCGCTTCGTCACTTAATAATTGTACGATAGCCTATAACTAACACACAAAAAAAACAACTCATCAACATAATCTGCGCTTAAAATTTGCAAATATACTATTGTGTTTAAAAAATAAGGTGATTTTTTATTTGAAACTCGAACGAAAGTTGCAGTAAAAAGTAATTTTTTATTTTGTCTAGACGCAACTATCAGTGACATTTGCTTTTTATTTCAATTTGATATTCCAAATAGTTAATCAGTTGCAGCGGTTTATTTACATAACATTTTTTCGATTTTTAAAATGTCTAGTGGTCGAATAAAGAAGTTGCACTAAATTTTGTGTTCTAAATGAAATTATTACTACAGGAAGCATTTGGTTGTCAATCTTTATTGAGAAAACTGTATTCCAGTGGCATAAGTACTTTAGAGAAGATCTTAAATCCTTAGAAGATGAACTTTGTTCTGGTCGTCAGCAATCAAAGAAAATTATTAAAAAAATAGAAACAAAGTAATGGTAAATTGTCACTCGACTCTCGGAGAGCTTTTTAGATATGGAGATATGAATGGATTTAGTAGACGCATTTTTTGGGACTTGAAACGTTGATTAGCAAGACTCACCAATTATTCGTGAGCTTTTCGCCAAAAATTAACGAGAATGGTATAAAACCATAAATGAAACTTTCGCCAGCGGTGTGGCGAATTAGCGAGAGGTGAAATAAACGCATGTACAAAACTCTGGTGTTCTAATTTCAAAAAATTAATGGCAGAATAATGTTTCTTATGACGTCTGCTTTCGAATGAGGTATCACATGACATGTTATGTGATGGAAAAAAGTTTGACCTCACCGTTGACCCCTTGACCTTTGGTCGATTTGGCTGAAATTCAGTAGAAGAAGGTATTGACCTAAGGTATATGTATGCCAAGTTTGAAGTGAATCCGATGTTTATAACGAAAGTTATCGTGTCTCCAAACAGACAGACATCATATTAAAATCATTAACTTTCGCCTATAGCGTTCCGCTGTCGAAAGTTAATAAATATTACTTTACTAGCTATTTATTTTCTGTAAACGTCATAAAGCATCTTTTCCTGTTTAGTCGATTAATAAAATCTTTTTAAGATTCCGATTTGATTCAGTTAAATCGATAAAACGAACAATCGAAGGATATGCAAATGAAAATTCCAAAAATTAATTATGAAACATGCCTGGAAGATTAGATTAAACTTTGGCATATGTGTATCGCAACAATAGGGGACTACTTTGAAGGAAACTATAAATATGAATAAATAAATAATTAATATATGTTTTACTCAAACAGACATATTACCTTTTAAACAGAGTAGCATAACTGACAAACAATAAATAAACGTGCAATTTTAAAAATCTAACTGACGTATAGCTTTTTTTTGTATATATTTGTATATAGTATTAGAGGTATTAATATATAATATTAGAGGAAAAATAATGGGTAACAAAATTCTATAAGCCGGAGTACCAAGCTGTTCAAATATATTTAAAGGAGCTAGCTATTGCAACAGATTATCGTTACCAGATATTTTGCCCAAATATGAGTCTAACACTTTAGATTCCATTTTATGGAATATCAATAAATATGATGAGTGCGACACAACCAATTAATTAATATTGGTATATTTTTCTCTGTCTGTTTTAAGTGCTTCATGACTTTAAAATGTATTGGTCTTTTGCTTCTTGTGTATTCGTTTACAAGGATTTTATTTTTTTTATTATTCTTTTCACTTCACTTGCGACTTTTTCTATGTCGCTACTTATATGATTCCGTTCTCCATCGCAATTGGTATTTTTGCCAAGTGTTCCTTTATTCTGCTTCTGTATAAAATTATAATACTTCTCTCATGGGATATTTATACTCTAAATATTTCTTCGGCCGAAGTTTTTGCTTTTGGTTTTACTCACCTTGCTAGTAATGAAAATATATACATCAATAAATAATGATTTAGAGAGATGTTGCTATCCCGGTGACCTCTTACATTTTAAATTAAGTTTTTTATTTTGCCACATAAAATTATATAATCTACACTAGGTCCATGATTTCCTGCGCTGCTTATATTTCTATAAATATTCGGAAAAATGTAAGTTGTCTCAGATTTTTCCTATTGTTATTCATTCGGTGTTCCCCAAAGCTTTCCACCACTACAAGTACTGGGCAAATTTCCTACTTGAGCATTTAAATTTCTACATATTAAGACATGACCTGTTCTGCTATTTTTATTAATTGTTTGTTGTAGTTGATCGTAAATTTTCTGCATATCCTTTTCTTCCATTTTCTGTTGTGTACACGTCTATGTTATTTTAATTGTAAAGTATATTGTCATTATATATCAATAGTAACCCCCAACTGTAGTTGTAATAGACTGTAGCTAACGAGGAAGAGCGAAAAAACCGGAACCTTTCGGCTAATGGAGCTTACCCTAAAAGAAAAGACTAGTTCTCTAAGTTGGGGTTGAGGCGTAGGGATCAGCAACCCTTCACTTGTAAAAAAAACAGTACCATTAAAAAGACTTTCGACAAGCCTCGGAATTGGACGGATAATAGCTTGAGACGACAATTGGCAAAGAAACGGAACATAAGATTAGCTATCTGGAATGTACAGGGGATAAGTAATAAAATGGTAGAAATAATAAGAGAATTCAACCAGCAAAAAATTGACAAACCAGTTCTATCGGAAACGAAAAAAAAATGAAAAAAAGAAAGAATTAACAGACTACTTACAAATTTGATCTGATGTAGATAAATATGAAAACGCAGTATTTGGTGTTGCCAACCCAATTGTGGGTTTAATCACTACATGCTCGAATTAAAACTCATTTGGCCTTTTAAAACCAACTTTAACAGACCAGTACAAAAAATACAGTAAAATATAAAAATATAGAAGAGGAAAAGTACAAATTATACCTGTTCTCAGAACCCAGTATCAGAACACTATATAAAAATCGATTAAAGAATTAACTTAAAACTTATGAGAAAGTAGATGATATAGAAAAGGAATATACCAGGAATATATCAAGAAAGCATTCTATCAAGCACTTGGAAAATAGATAAGAGGAAAAAGAAGCAAAAACCTTTCTAGATGACAGAACAGATAAAGAAATTGATAACAAAAAAGAAGAAATGATATAACAAACTAAGCAAAGTCGTGAAAGTAGAGGTAAATACAAAGAAAAAAATAAAAAATAGAAGAATAGAATAATAATAGATTCCGGTCTACAGAAACTTAGAAAACAGTTAAAGGGTTAAAAATAAATGATGCACAATGTGATCAATTAATTTAAATATGATAATATAATATAAAACCATTATAAAATGTTACTAACAGAAAACCGCAACGAATACAAAGAGATACAACATACAATAAAGCAAAGAAAGAATGTCAACCTATTAGTAATAAAAGAAGAAACTAAAAAACAGATTATGAATATGAAAAATTAAAATCACCAGCACCAGGCTTGATATACGTATAGATTTAGTGAAATATAGAGAAAAAGAAATTATAAGCAAAATTGCAAAGTTAATGGATAAATGTGATAGATCAGTACGGATCCCTCAGAAATGGAAAAATCTATATAACACCGATTTTTAAAAAGGAAAATGGAAAGGACCCTGGTTGCTACAGAGGCATTAGTGTTATGGATAGTATCATTAGGTTCCTTGGAAAGATACTCCAGGAAATGGTAAGAACAAATAAGTGAAGATCAGAGTGGCTTTTTACCACAATTCTGTATCGACAATCTCTGTATACTACAACATATATTAGAAAAAAATCAATGGGAGAGGAAATACATCTCGCCTAAGTTGACCTTGAAAAAGCATACAATTCTATACAACAAAATAAACTTTAGGAAGCCCTGATTGAACTAAACATGAATACCCATTTGATAGCTATCATAAAAGAACTTTATAACAACAATACATCCTACGTAAAACGGGGAAAACCATTATTAACATCAATATCAATAACCATAAGACTTCGCCAAGGATGTAGTCTATCACCAAGATTATTTAATCTTTACGTAGAACTTGAGGGAATGAAAAAGAAAATGTACAGAAATGTACACTAAATTTTGCGAACGATCAAGTACTTATAACTCAAAATTTATTCGATCTGGAATTTATGCTGAAGAGACTATACTAAATACCAAAAGTGGGGATTACAAGTGAGTTTATAGAAAACAGGGTATCTGGTAGTTAATAGTGAGACACAATTTCAAGTCCTCCTAAATGATAATACACTTGTAAAACTAGTTGAAGAATTTAAATACCTTGAAGCCATTGTAGATCGAAAAGGACTAGAAGAAGGAGAAATAAAACATAGAATACAAAATAGCAAACAGTAATAGTCTCAATTTGCTATGGTGGGATAAAAACATATTCAAAAAGACAAAGAAAAGAATAGGTCAATCAATGCTAGAATCAGTGCTCTGTTATGGAAGTGAGATCTGAGTGATAAGTGCAGAAATAAAGCGCAAGTTACAAGCAGTAGAAATAGACTGCTTGAGACATACTGCCAGAATATATAAGCTTCAACACATACCCAACAAAGAAATTAGACGACAGATGAAGGCGGTACAAATAGTTATCGATAGAATTTAAATGCGCGGTTTATGGTAGTTTAGACATCTAATGAGATTGACGGAAAATACACAAAGAATATTTCGCTGACAACCTGAAAAAAAACTGAACGAAGACATGACTCATGACGGAGAGGGTTGGAGAAAGAGATTGAGCATGCAGCGTTTGGCTATATAATGATGTTACATGTATTGTAATTATTTATCTTAATATATATACACATAGAGACAAAAGTATACTTCACTAAATCAAGTTTATTAGACCTTTTCCCTCCTTTGTGACAACCAGACTCAGCACATCCTACATAATACTCCTATTACTATTACATTATCTATCAGAAAATTACTAGCAAAGGATTAAAAACCAGTCTACTTCCAAATTACACAATTTTTAGAGCATAGGTAGCTTGATTACCTAAGTATAGAGCAAATTCTTAACATGGCATGTGGATACTAAAATGGCAAGCTCACGAAAATAGTATAAAATTGTTTCCTACACTTTATTTACATATCAAACTTTTTATTTAGTCTATGAACATGTAGTAGTAGCAATAAAAATTATTTTTGCCGAGATAAATTTACCATGTTAGAGGCTTCTCGTATTAGTTGTCAAATGAGCATTTATTATTTATTGAATCAAATTTCTTAAAGAAAAAAATCAGGTTAAATTTAAGTGCTTTTATTACTGATAAAATCACATTTTTATAGGTTTGTTTATCAAACGCTAATGTCTATTTAAATAACTAAGTTTGCTCGATCTTGAGATGTAGAAGTGATATGAATGAATAAATAGATATCTGAATTTACAGTATAGTTGCAGGTATCGGCAGAGAAGACATACAAATATTTTACCTCTAGGTATGCATGATTGTGCAAATTCTTATAAACTAGAGAATGACAGATGACAATAGTAAGGAATACAAATTATAGCCATAAACATGAGCATAGGCGTTATTGTAATAAAAAATTTATTTTTTTCGGATTTTATATATTTCAAATAAACAATCATCAAAATTCTTTAGATTAATATAGTCTTGAAATTTCACAAAACCGAGTTGGTACTTTTTACATGTTAGAACGTTCTACCTAATTTAAATTCACAAAACAATTTTTTTTGATTTCTCAGCCAGTTCAATTAATTTTTATAATGTTACGTTAGAATTAAGCCTTTGTTTTGCAAATATTGATCAACACATTTCTCATTTCCAAAAATTTTATCGGAAACAGTACTTTAAAATTGCATAGCCTATAATAAGCTGTTGACAAATTTGCAAAATTCTCGGAAAAAAAAATTATTAAGGAACGTAGAGCATGTTATACTTTAGTAAGTTTTATAAAAATAAATTATTTATATAATAAAACTATAGTAGAACTTCTACTTAGCGAAGTTGATGTAGCCACAAAAATGTTTGTTATAAAAACATTTCGTTATATAGGAAACTTTACATTAGAATGAGAGAGATGCAGCAAATACAAAATTCTAATAGAACAGTTTTACTCTTATACTACTTATGGTATTATATAATATATAACATAGTTAACATATATTAATAAGTTAAAATATATATATGTAAGCTTTGAATATAGCTTAGTTAAGTTTAAAGTTTCCTCCCCGTAGAGGCGTATAAAATGTTCGGGTAGGTTTCCACGGTTAACTATGTTTAAACAATTTAGTTCACGGATGAACCGCGTCTATTTTGGGAAAATTCTCGACGTTTCAGCATCGGCTTTGATGCCATTTTCAAGATATATATATATATATATATATATATATATATATATATATATATATATATATAACTCTAAGGGAAGGAAACTTTAAACTTAACTAAGCTATATTCACAGCTTACATTACATAAGGCCAAACTTTTGTGTGACCTTGCATTCTTAAAATCCTGCAGAGACCAACAGGTGATACCTCCGAATTACGCGCCTTAAAAGCTCTAAAAGAAAATAATAATATTACAATTTTACAGGCAGATAAGGACAAAGCTACAGTGATCCAGCGGACTACATCGGTAAAATGCACAATTTACTTAAATCCTCTGATTATCGCCATGTACCTAATAACTCCACTACCTATCTCGAAAAGAAAACCAAAACCCTAATTACTAACTCCAACCTATCATCCGATACCAAGAAACTTCTCATACCCCGAGAAAAATCTTCCAGAATTCCCAATTTGTATGGTCTCCCAAAAATTCACAAAGAGAACATTCCCTTACGCCCTATAGTTAGTGCGATCGGTTCTTCCGCCCACAATCTATCCAAATACCTTGCCAAGACTCTCCAACCTGTCACAAAGCAGGCATCATCCTACGCCCAAAACTCCTATCATTTCCTAGAAGTACTGAAAACCTTCCCTATACGCAAAGGTGACATCATGGTCAGCTTTGATGTCGTTTCTTTGTTTACGAACATCCCAATTCCTGATACCGTACAGTTATTAAAGTCAACGTATAATGTAAATAACAATATCCTCTCCCTAATAAACCATTGTCTATCCAATACTTACTTTATCTTCCAAAATAAATTTTACCGCCAAACTGATGGTGCTCCCATGGGTTCCCCACTTTCACCTGTCATTGCTAACCTTTTTATGACCGACTTTGAAACAAAAGCGCTTGCCTCCTTTCACCTTAAACCTACCTGCTGGATACGATATGTCGACATGTTTATTATCTGGCCTCGTGTACATGATACCCTTCCAGAATTCCTTTCCCACCTCAACCAAATCCACACCAACATCAAATTTACCATGGAAATTGAACATAACAATTCCCTTCCCTTCCTAGATACTCTCATAACAATAAATCCTTCTAATGACAGCTTTTATTACACTGTCTACAGAAAACCCACTCACACTAACCGCTACCTAAATGCCAAATCCCATCACCACCCTGCCCAAATCCATTTGGTTGCAAAATCCCTCATAACCAGATCCATCAGACTTTCGGATACGAAAAATCGCCAAACAGAAATTAAATACATTACCACCACCTTACTGCAAAATGGTTATTCTAACAAATCTTTAACTGAAAAGAATCACTGCCCCAATAAATCCCAAGGAGTGTATAAAATACCTTGTGGAGACTGCCAAATATCTAGCCGAATATACTAACATTCTCTGGCCGTACGGAAAGGTGATAATAGTTCGGCATTTGCCAAACACAACAAAGAAACAGGCCACAAAATCAATTTCTCTGGGGCTAAAACCATTGCCCCCATTTCCCATTTCACCAACAGAATAATACCTGAGGCAATTGAAATAGAAAAACGCCCACAGTGTCTCAACACAAGAGATGACAGCCAACGTTTACCCGTCTTATGGAAATTCCTTATTACCCCACACCGCCAATTACGCAATAATCCTACAAATTTTCCCCAACCCAACGCATCTCCCGCCAAACAAACTTTCACTTCCAGCCCTATAAAAGATCAAGCAGGTCACACGAAAGCTCAGTCTTATTCAAAGACTCATAGCTCTCCTTGGGGAGTAGGCAGATTGATACCCCAAGTGAAGAGCTAACCTCTTGAAAATGGCATCAGAGCCGATGCCGAAAAAATAGACGCGGTTCATCCGGTGAACTAAGTTGTTTATATATATATATATATATATATATATATAACGTTTTTCCGGAAAGTAATGATATTTATTTTCTTAGTCCAACCAAAAGGATTTGGATGGGAAGAGCCCTAATAGTTAAGTGGAGATGTTAGATGATTTGACCCAGCTCTTTCACCTTTAAGCTTTTACAGGGTACTGAATGATTACGAAGTAGACAACTTTTCGAGCGTCGCGCTATAGCACAGAGTCGATCAGCGATACGTCATAAAATTTTGCGTTGAAGTCAAAAATCCTCAACAGCGACGCTTACTATAAAATGAGAAAACCTACAGAAAGGACGCTTTATGAAAAGCAAATTTGTTTAGGTAGATCAGTTTAAAGAAGGAGAAAAGGACATCGAGGTTGAGCACCGTACAAGGCAACTTCTTAGGAGATTCCAGTTCATGACTTGCAGGCAAGCTAGACTAGTTGCAGAACTGCGGGCAACGATAAATTGATGTTTAAGGATGGTATTTTGAAGAATATTAAGGGTATATAAACATATATTCAATTAAAGGAATTCTTTGAGATCAGTCTAATTACTTTCTGGATGTACCTTAGATACACATTTACTCACTTAATCTACTACAATTTGTTTGTTTTCTCAAAAATGTCATTTTGTCTGTGTAATGTACTTAAGCAGATTTTTATTTACACAAAAACTTTTGCATTTACTTAACGATTTAGATATTCTTCTCCAGTTCTATCTTGTTTTATTTTTGGAACGCCACAAATTTGATTAGTTCGTTAAATAGAAATTTAGTTTGTAAAATACTACGGTAAATTACTTTAGCAGAAAAACAGTATTAAAATTTTTGTTAAATAAGGAATTCAGTAAAACAGAAGATTCATTTTAATTAAATAGTTTTAAAAACAATATCTATTGTTCGAAATCGGGGAACAATTTACGAGCTGTTAATTATCACACACTCTTTTAAAGTTATGAAAACGATAGCCACGAATACTGCGCTTTTGCCTTTCTAAGTAGTTAAATAATAGTTGAGACCTTGGTTTTTATTTTCCTTTAATTACATTAATTAGAACAAGTTAATAACAAAATTACATATACATTTTGTATCGCTTTTATTGAATGTGCCATATAAATTAGGCGCAAGCTTTTACATTTTTAAAGGATGAACTGTAAATTAATGAGTTTTATTACACTTCACTATTTAATTTAAATATTGGGGTTTGTGGGAAGCACTTTAAAAACTCCTCTAAAGTTTACAGGAAAAATAGCCTGGTGTCCTGCGAAGTAATGCAATGTAACAATTTAACATGGTGGATATATTATATATTTTCAGACATTTTTTCAGTTGGGACGCACTTACCGGGATTATTGTGTCTACTAGATACAACTTAAACTAGAACATCTCATACACCTATAAATTTTCAGCCTGCGCCAGGTTCGCGGACAGAGGAGCAAGGCTCGTAACCACGACGTCATGGCAGTATTTTCGGACATACGAGCAGATAAGTTTTTTTTTGTTTTGCCGGAAAATCAGAGGATAACCACCAAAGTTGGATTGAATAGATTACGCCTCAAATAGACCTCCCACATAAATAAAGATATAATACGTTGGTTGCTATATGGTATGTACCAAAGCAGAAACTGATAAGTCAACCTACACAATCTTTACAATTCAACACGTTGAAAATGTAGTTGTCAATGCCACAGCCATACGCGCAATAGATGCACCAAACTCCGTCGTTGCGTCAAATGTGCTGAATTACATAATTATCGTAAGTGTCCAAAAAACTGTAAAGGTAGTAAACCAGCGAAATGTGATTTGTGAGGCAGTGCTCATTCCGCCAATTACAAAGTCCCAGGTTATAGATGTCAAATACAGTGCACAAAAGAGAACCATTTTACCTGGTTGTTTACCTTTAAATAAAAACCAACATGTCGAAGAAATTTTTCAATTTTCAAAAACAATCCACCAGATGTTAGGACCGCAAGAGGAAGATCTCATCTCTATAATGGTTTAAATGCAGCAAACTTTTGAGAGAAACGCCGTTGAAAAACAAAAATAGCTCCTATTAATAAAATAGCCAATGCTCTTTCTTCACACAAACACGAAGTTACAACATTCCTCTTATACAACAATATTGATGTCCTACTTACTTCAGAAACCCATTTTTTCAGCAGAAGCCAAGTTAACATTCCTAACTGCGCCATCTGCTCTACGACGCATCCTGATACAGATAGTCACGCGCGTAGTGGTGCAGCTATACTAATTAAAAACCACATCAGACATCTTAAACTACCCAATTTCAGGAAGACTACTTACAAGCAAAAACTGTACCGATTTAAGACTGGCATGGTCCACTTAAACTGTTTGCAGCTTACTGTATTCTAAATTATCCTGCCAACAAAAAAGGTTTTATCACATATTTCCGGTCACTAGGTAACAGATTCGTGGCCGGAGGTGACTATAACACAAAGCATACTCAGTGGAGTTCTTGTCTTTCTTCTCCAGGCATGAGTAGAGTTTTGTATCAGGAGTTGCAGGAACTTCCGCTAAATCATTTGTCTACTGGCCAACAGACGTAAACAAAATACTGGGTCTGTTGATCTTCTTTGCTCTAGGATACCAGGATACCTGATCAACGCCAGATATTTCTTCTGATCCTACCGCTATTATATCCCTGCAAGTGCTTCCATTCTTGTTAAAGAGCATAATAATCATACAACATTCTTACATATTGGTATTACTTCAGTCATCTAGTCGATTCCCAACCTAACTTGAAACATTTTCAAAGAATTATCGAAGACTTAAAAGCGGTTGTTGTACATCTCACCACAATAATTCAAGAATCAACTTGAGCAGCAATACCTAAAATTTTATTAAAAAGCGCATAATAATGTTGTCCAATATCTGTTAAAAAATATCAGAAAAGAGACGGCTTAGGCAAATTTAGCAAACGACCAGATATCTAACAGACAAAGAACTATATAACTAAGCACCCAATGAATTAAAAACTCTAATCAGAAATCTAAAAAACAAGTTTTCAAAAATATTTCGAAAACTTAAGTGCTACAGAGGTTACAAAGTATTCTCTTTGAAAAACAACCAAAAGAATCAAGCATTAGAAGCAACCGGTTTTCCCTTAAACAAAATAAATAGCAGTTGGGCATACGTAGACTCGAATAAGGCTGATACTTGTACTCAACACCAAGTGTGTCAATCTCTTCCACTTTTGAAGAAGGATTGGAAGTTAAGAATGTACTAGAAGCTACTTATCAGATGTGTCCTTTGCCAGATTTGTTCATAGTCGGGACAGTTAGAACCATGTTAAAACCAATCTTCATTCAAAAAGGACTCCTAGCTTTAACTTAATTGCGGGACAACTCAACAAGGAACTTCCACGTAGGGGCTTTGTTTTATTAAAAACTATCTATAATACCGTTTTGACTGTAGAATACTTCCCAGCGCAATGGAAGGTTTCCAGGTAATTTTAATTTTAAACTACACAGTAAAGCCAGTTTGTACAGACTTATCAGTATCTTGCCCATCCTTGGCAAAATATTTAAAAAAAGTATTTCAAAAGATTGCTGACTTTAATCTTATTCCTGACCACCTGTTTGGTTTTCGGGAGCAGCATTCTGCCATATATGAGATAAACTTTAAAAATCAATTCTTTGAAAAAAAGATGTATTGCACCGCAGCCTTTCTTGACGATAGCCAGGCTTTTGGCAAAGTCTGGCACGATGGTCTATTTAAATTAAAAAAAATGTATTACCTCACTCATACTGTACAATTTATTAAGGAAATATTACAAAAAAATATTTACAGTCAGCCGGTGCTCCGCCTTACGGCACTACACCGGCATTGCTTCTTTCTTTACATGCCTTTTGAACATTCTTCACATTTATCATTGTCGTGGTATGTGCAAAAGACCTGCCCCGGCATTTGCCTTTGTGCAGGACTCGGGGAAAACCACGAAAAACCCGAGTCAGGGCAGGTGACTTCAAGCAGTCTACTGCTCTTTGTCTCCTTCGTTACAATTCTAAAGCCGCTTATTATTATAACATATTTTATATTCTTGCGAGTGCGCGGTTATTAGTCTCTATCTCTTATGCCGTCTCAAGCAAGTCGTGAATTATTAGTCCAGGCTGTTATGCTAGCTGCCGCAATTTTGAGTCCCGGCTGTTGTGCCTTATTTTATGCAATTTTAAGTCCGAGCTTTTATGCATGCCAGCCGCAATTGTGAGTCCCGGCTCTAATGTGTTTACACTTTTCACTTACACCTCCCAACCCCAATCGCGATCGCGTCCTACCCCGGGTTCAGTTTAGCTACGCGTGAGCAAAACTGATCCAGCGCGTTCCACCAGCAGGCTTCTGTTGAGAGCATCGTAACGTCTTCGGGCGTTCGTGGCCATCTCAGTCCTTCTTTTATTAGTACTCCTTCTGATCTTGCCCTGGCTTCGTTCTCCACAGTACATGAGGTCAGCACGTGAAGGGCGTTATCCACCTCTCCGCATTCGCATCTGTCCTGTCCCGGTTGCAGCTTCCCGAACCTTGTTAGGTAAGCGCGAAAGTTTCCGTGACCCGTAACGATCTGTACGGTGCGCCAGTTGAGATGCGCGGACGCAATGTTCACTGTCTCTAGGGTAGGCAAAACGTTCTTGCGTGTTTTCCCGTTGTTGCTG
Source organism: Sinelater perroti (assembly GCA_036346155.1). Classification (NCBI taxonomy): domain Eukaryota; kingdom Metazoa; phylum Arthropoda; class Insecta; order Coleoptera; family Elateridae; genus Sinelater; species Sinelater perroti. Next base: position 276,962 of record JARFIY010000189.1, read on the forward strand.
TTTGCCACCTATTTGTCCATAGATTCCTCGTTCTGTCCTTCAAACGCGTTTTGATAAGACTTCGCGGAATGGCAGTAAATTGCGCAGGTCCATCTTCGGCGGCTGCTTCCTTGGCCAGCTCGTCAGCACGTTCATTCTTTGCGGTGCCAACGTGCGCCTTTGTCCAGTGGAACGAGACTTCTGTTTCTTCTTTCAGTCTTTTTATAAGAGTCCAGACCTCCAACTGCAACTCAGAAGGTGATTTCATCGTGCTCAGAGCCTCTAATGCCGATCTGCTATCCGAAACTATCGAGCATCTTGCGATGATGCGCCGATAGTGTATCAAATATCGCAGACCTTCCCTGATAGCCACTAGTTCGCACTGAAAGACAGTACTCCAGTCCGCTAATTTAATTTTCTGGCAGTGGATCTCTTCTTGTTCCTGATGAATCACGAACGCCGCTCCCGCTCTTCCGTCTTTTAGTCTGGATCCGTCTGTGTGGCACGTCAGGTGGTGTATTTCCTCTTCCGTGGTGGTGAACGAGATGCCATCCCATTCCGCTGGATGGTGGCCTGCTTCCTCCATACTCGTCTTGCGTTCGGCTGGGACCGGAGCAGGCTGGAGCCTCAGTTCCCGTCGCAGTCGCTCGTCACCCGCTTCGATGCGTTTCCTCTCGGCTGTTTCCTGCAATACAAAATCAACCGGCGGTAACTTGCTCAACACTAGAGCGGCTTCAGTAGCAACGGTACGGTACGCCATTGCTGCTCGGACAGCTAGTATACGCTGAGCCCCTAATAGCTGCTTCACCTGCTTGGTTTTGCAACCCTCGGCCCACACCTCGCTCGCGTACAACATTGCCGGCTGTACTGCGCCCAAATATATATGCGCAACCGTCCTGCCCCTAAACCCCTGTCAACCGCTGCCGCGCCGATTTTGTGCGAAATCTGCTTGCCTTTTTCGCTAGCCATCTTAATATGTGGGTGCCACGAAAGCCTATCGTCTATTTGAACGCCCAAGTAGCGTATATGCTCCTTGCAATGTATACGATCGCCGTTAAAAATGAAACTTGGCCTCTGTTGCCCTAGACGCTTACCAAAAATAACGCTTCCGTCTTTTTGGCGTTAAAACAAAGTTTCTCGCTTTCTGCCCATTTATGGAGTATACCTAGCGCCTCGTTTGCTCTTGCTTTTAGTGCTTTATATTGGACAGCACGTGCGATAATTATTGTATCGTCGGCGAATCCCACTATTTCGCACCCACCTGGTAATTTTCCCGAAAATACTTTCGTATACTAACTTCCAATAGACGGGCCCAGAACACGATCCCTGAGGGCAGCCCCTAACTACCTGTCGCTTAACTAAGCCGTTAGGTGTTTCCACTTGAGCCGTCCTATTCGAGAAATAATGTTTTACTAGGCGCAATAAATTTCGCGGGCAATTCCTCCGCACGAGTTCGTCTAAAATTCGCGGCCACCATGCGTTATCGAAGGCCCCGGCAATATCTAAGGCAATCAAGGCACAATATTCTCCTTTCTCCCTAGCATTTTTTACTTTTCCTACTACATATTCGATCGCATTTATAGTAGAAATGCCAGCGCGAAACCCAAATTGGCGTTGATGAAATCCGCCGCTTTCTTTTATAACATGCTCAACCCTGGTTGCAATAATTCTGTCTAACGCTTTACCAATTACCGGCAATAGACTGATAGGCCTAAAACTACCTGGATCTGTAGGGTCGTTTTGCCTCGGCTTGGGAATAAACCTAACCGTTTGAATTTTCCAACATTTAGGGAATGTCCCTAACCTAAGCCACGCATTAAATATGTTTATAAATAGTTCCGGCGCTAAGTTATAGGCTCTGAGTGCTGCATCAGACGTTATCCCATCGTGCCCGGGCGCTTTATTTGGGTTTATTCGTTTAAGCGCTCTTACTATTTCACCCGATCGAATTGCCTTATCGTCTCGCTGATTACCCGGTTCCTTAAGTACCGCGCGTCGTAATTCCGCGTGTATCTCGTTGTCTCTATCAGCCGCATCGCTAGGAAAGTAAACCGACAACAAATACTCCGCACTTTCTTGCGCACCCCTCATATAGGTACCGTTACTGTGCTTGACGCATGAACTCGCCGTTTTGATTTTTTTCCCGCGAATAACTCGGTACGCCATGCCCCAGGGATCTTTTTCGGTGCTTTTAGTGCAAAAGTCTTTCCATTTCTGAGCCCTTGTGTCTTCCAATAAATTCTTGTATTCTCGAAAGGCCTGCCTGTATTCACGTTCTCTTTCTTCTCTACCATCACCCCTGTAGCGCTGAAAAATTCTACGTTTTCTTCGAGTATCGGCACGCTTTTCTGTCAATTCTCTGGTCCACCAGGGGACACTTGCTTTAAACACTTTCCGTTTGGGCATTGATTTTTCGCAAGCCTTGATTACCGCTTCGTTGAGTTGAGATGCCACTTCTTCCAATTGTTTCTCTTCTTCAATTTCTGCGGTTATGCGCGGACAAGATTCCTGAAAGGCCTCGTCAAATTTAGCCCAGTTTGTCTTTTTGTTACAAAAGCGCGCCGTACCCGTAGTGTTTCTGCTGTCGCTTCCAGTGTTATCAGACCATGTTAAGTTCCAGGTTATCATCTTACGGTCAGAAAGTGTTATTGCGTCGCTAACTTTCCAATCTTGGATCATGGCTAGCATCCCGATGCTTGCCGCCCTGGTGTCCATCAAAAGTAGGTTCGCTGTCTTCGTTGGCTACTGTTATATTACAGCGTTCGAAGATCTCTACCAGTTTTCTTCCTCGGGCGTCCTCAACATCGCCGCCCCAGACTGGTGACTTGGCGTTAAAATCTCCCGCTACTAGGATCTTTTGCTTTGTGCGTTGTAATTCGGTTAGGATGCTAGCAAGTTTCTCAAGCTCTATAGTGTCGTCGTAGTTACTAGGACAATTAACCGGTGGAATGTAAACCGAAATTATATAAAAGCTTTCACCGGCCTTGGTCATTTTGATGACTGTCATTAACTCGTTGGACATGTCATTAACCCTGACATTCGGCATTGCAAATTATAATTCCGCTTCGAGGTCGTTGTACCGCTTTGTTCATTACTAAGAACCCACCCGGAAAGCCCGTGATTAGCTCGCCCTTTGTATTTGGCTCTTGGACAATAGCGCAATCTACCTTTGCTTCAATTAGATATTTTGCTAAATTGTTTGTCGCTGCCTTGCCCTTACCCAAGTTAAGCTGAACAACTTTTATTGCGGTGCCCTTAATTTTATTAGAATAGGATCTAATATTCATAATCAATTCCGCTGATGATGGACTGTTTAAGGCGGTTCATCGTGGGGCAAGAGGGCGATTTGGCGTTATGTTCTGTATCGCATGCCGGTCCCCGTTTGCTTTCGTTTGCCCTAACACATACTATGCAGCATTTTTTAGCTACTGTGCAGTCCGCGTACTTATGTTTACCTGCACATCGTCCGCAGAGCTGCTCTTTTTCTTTACAGTCTTTGGAGCGGTGCCCGTAACCGTAACACATAAAACATTGCGTTAACGAGAAATAATTTTCAGCAGAAGCAGTCTCCCATTCCAAATTAATACGCCGCCCCAAAAACGCCGCTCTAGCCCTCGGGGATACTTCCAGCACTACGCTAACACGGCTGCTTTTCCGGCCCCCCATTCTAAACCGCTCTTTAACTTCCCTATCAAAGTTTTCTACGCCTCCAATTTCCTGAACCAGTGAAGGGTTATTTTTAACAATGACCTCCCTCAGTTTCTCTTTATCTAAAGAGCTATCTATGTAAGGCAGCTTAATTCGCGGAAAATTCTTTCGCATTTCTACCCCCTTTAGCTCGTTACCTGCCTGAACAGCAACCGCTAACCTTAGCTTTTCGGCGTCTGCCCTTTCATGCAGCTCAACAATTACTGCCCCCGATCTTGTGCTCTTCAGAGCCGCAATTGAAATTTCGGCCTTCCTTGGATCGATTTTCTCTTTCAATATTTTTTAATTTTTCAGCCTCCATATTTTCACCTTTGGAAACTATTTTAACTGCGTGGGTAACAGGCTTCGGTCGGGAAGCTACCTGCGCGAAGCTTAGCGGTGCTGCTGCCCCATCAACCGTTACGTTGCTGCTACCTCGAAAAGTAGAGGCACTTATCCGGCTTTTGAGCTGTTGAATTTCAGCATCTTTTTCCTTGATGGTGTCCTTCAGGCTTCGAATCATGCCAACCATTTGGTTTCCCAAGTCGCGAAGTTTTTCCGATGCCGCCCGGCACTCTTTTCGCTGATCCACCTTCATTGTCTCGGTGCGCAACGGGATGTTCTCTTGTAGAACTCGCACAAGAGCAGCAATTTTGTTGCTCAACAAACATTCCGCAGTTTCTTTCAGCTCAGCACGAAAATCACTCGCTGGAATATCCGCGTTACAAACACTCGCGTTTGAACAGACCGAGTTCCGCCGTAATGACTCCATTACGGTAACCTCGCCCTCGGCCACCTCAGTCATCATCGCTCGTGAAGCACGTCTACCTGCTTCAAGCGCTCGATGACAACTTCCTTACCTCACTCATACTATATTATCCTCAACTTTATTTGGAAAATAGATATTTCCAAGTTAAATATGAGCAGCAGTTAACCGACCTTTACCCATTCTGCTCTGGTGTGCCTCGGGGTAGCATATTAGAGTTTCTCCTATATCTTCTCTTTAGCACTGATCTACCCACCAGTGATCGAACATACAGAACAACCTTTGCCGACTACAAAGCTATTTTGATTTAACATAAAGACCCGGTTGCAGCTGCTGAGATCCTTCAAATTACCCTATATGATATAGAAGAGTAGGCTAAAAAGTGGAGGATAAAAATTAATGAAACCAAGTTGCAGTATATTACTTTTACTAAATGTAAAAAAAACACTCCGTAAGTTTTTATAAATAATGTGCCGTTACCTCAAGTAACACAGGCGAAATACTTAGATATGCAGCTATACAAGCGTCTCACATGGAAAGATCACATATAGAAGGAACATTAAACATTACTGGCTTTTAGGACACTTCCTGTTTGCAGCAAACTGCTCGTCTACAATGTAGCCTTCAAGTCTATATGGACTTATTTCATACAAGTGTGAAGTACAGCCACCAACAATAATATTCAAATTATGGAACGCTTCCATTCTAAAGTGCTGCGTACTATTTGTAATGCTACTTACTTTTTCAGAAACTTAGACATAATAAATGGTCTAAAAGTGGACTCTGTTAAAAATAATATAGTGAAGTACAGTGAAAAGTACCTAAAGAACTTAAAATAGCATAGTAATCAGAGAAGATGTAAGTACTTTGTACTCATACAGAACAATAGTTTTATAATAATCTATTTCAAACTCTTAAAAAACTTTTTTTTTACTAAATTAATTTTATTCTAAATATAATTCCTAAAAAAGTCCGCCCGCCAGATTGTCGAAAATAAATAGCAACGGCAATATTTATCGATATAATCCAGGTGTTAGATAAGATATGATATAGTGATCTCTTGTATAAAATCTTTTGTTAATTGTTTCTTTTCTTTAATACAATGATATATCACAGCTAAGTGTTTTAGAACACACTTAGAAAATTTTACTTTTAACCTTATCAAATTCTCGTTCGATATTTTATATTTATATCAGACTTAAAGACGTTGACTAGCGTATCTACTCATGACACATTATTCCATTAAGATCTTACTTCAACATCATCATATCTCTAAAATCATCTAAATCAACTATAACCGAAGTGCAATATGCCCTAATTTCCATTGATAACCAGTTATACCGCAATTAATATATGTAAAATGTTTAAGAGCCCAATTCAATAGTAAATTCAGTTGGGGATTAAATTAAGAAAAACGAAACGTAAATAGAACCTCATTTTAAATACACACACTAGCTACTTAGTGGAAATCAAAATTATCTTTCAATAATAAAATATTGTTATACAAAACGTCTGATTTAAAGTTGGAGATACGTCAGTAAATCAAAATTATTTCATCATTCAACATACACAAGTGAAAATAATTTAGCAATGGTCAACACTCTCTGGTATGTAATTAAATAAATGCTACCCAACAATCTTAAAATACAAATGATTCTCACAACAATTCAAGAAAGGAGCTCCAAACATTACGATGAATTAGAACAGCGTCAACCCACTTCTTCTATCTCTCATCTAAGATCAAGCAACAAAAGGTTGCAAATAAACTGATTAGTTGACCAAAAATAAGTCAGACAGAGGTATTCGCTAAAGGAGACCACATTACGATAGAGTAATTTTGAGTAATAAAAGTTCCAAGAAAATATCCTACAGAAAGTGTTTGCGTCCGATGGTTTAGCAAATAAATGAAAAATGGCTATTGTGCTAAATAATGCTTTGGTTAGCTCTTGAAATATTTAAAGGGCTTGAGAAACAACTTAGAAAAGTAACCAAAAAAAAAACTTTTAGTCAGTTTATTCACAAAAGGAACTATTGTCTGGCGTGACTTGCTTCGATTAAGAATAATAATCTTGAATACGTTAAGGCATAAACACTGCTACAAATTTTTAAGCTATTTCACATACCATAGTAGAATAGCTTTAGAACATAGACTCCTTCGCGTTTTTCGGCGGCAACCTAAAACACCAAAAACTTTTTCGCCCTTCGCGGAAGACATCAAACCAATCCTTGCTATGTTTAGAAGTCCCCGAACGTTTGGGCCACTGTTAAGCACCTCCTTCTCTGAAAGCGTTTGAAAGGCACACCGTCTTCTAAATCCAGGATTTAGTAGAGAAGAAAGAGTAAGTACTTAGATTCAAGAACCTTGTTAAGTCAAGAGTATTAACGTTAACCCTGTTTCTTGTGCTTTAGACGTGTTTCAACAAACCAGTTGTCGTCCGTCTTCAACATGGTTCCATCCATACCCGGCAGCTGCCCCCAAATTGTCAATTATATTTAAATTCAGTAATTTAGAAGATTATTTACTATATCAAGTAAGGGTTGGTTTCTAAACCATTTTTGAACCACTCGAGATTTCTTTACAGAGCTGCTATAGTGCATAAATGTTATACGTTGAGGTCCTCATGGGTGGGAGTAGATTTTCGTTTAAAATTTAAATTCTTTCTCAGTTATGCAACAACTAGTCCAGATTAATTTGCCTGAATAAGCAAGTGACATCCATGGTGTATGGTTTTCAATATATTTTATTGTTTGTAATGTATTCCTTTTCTTGGCCACAACGACTGCTTCGTCGTCATGTGTTTAAACAATTTTCTCATCGACAAAAATTACATGCGCTCAAGGTGTGTCACAAGTTTTCTTAAACAAATTGTAGACCGATACGAGTCAGGACTTTAGGGCTGGATGCTTACTATTTAAATTTCCGCGATACGTACAGTCTGTTAAATAATAAAGTCATTGACGCAATCTGAAAAATAAAAATGCAGATACATTAGAATCAAAATACTTTTCAGCAGACTTCACCAAACATTTCTGGGAAATGGTGCACATTTTCTTGGGATTTAAGTTGTCCGCAAACTTTTACTATTTTTATTACTCTTCGCTGACTACGCTTCGATAAAGCAAACCGTGCCCTAAAAGAAGGCTCCCCCATAAAGATTGTTGTGACGCGGGCTGTTCTCCGACAGATCATCTACATTCATAATTTCCAAATATTGCTTTACCCACTTCCGAGTTCCGCACATAATTTGCTTTTCAAATATTTGTATTTTTTAGTTTTTCGATATTTCTTTTTGAATTCACTAGGAATCGTTGAAGCGTACCGCATGCTTTTGCCTGGAGATAATTAAATACCCGTGCTTGTGATTACCCATGAACTGCAGCCGTATCTACATTCGTTAAGCTATCAGCAGACGGACGTGGCAAAATTTGCATTCCGACGATTATGCTTTACGATAATACGTTTTCACCTTGAGTATGTCAGCAATAAATTTATTTTCCTAACGTCATTTGAAATAAATGTGCCTAATAAGCTTAAAATAAAAACTTGCTTTGCTATTTCCCTTTCTCTTAAGTAGTCAGCTCTCGTTTAATTGTTAATGATTGTGTATGCTTGCTATTTGATTAATATATAATAATAATATTATTAGATATTACATAATATGTTTTCCAATAACAAAGTTTATTGTGATTATGTAGTTTCGCTTTGTGATACTGTGACCATAATCTGTTAATTACATTACAAATTTTATTACAAACCACAACATCCGCACCTAAAACGTGCACACAATTTTTTACCCCAAAAGCATTAACAAACCATCAAATTGAGTTAAATTTTTATTTTATGTTATCATAATTTTTTTACAAAATTTATTGACGTTTTTAACAATTGAACTAGAAGCTATCAGCAAATGTGCAACAAATGATAGAAATTATGAAAATATGTATAAAATAAATTATGCAATTCGGTAACATATTAGCTGCTGTTGCTATGTTAAGAGAAGTTAACAGTGACGAGAGAGGGGAAGAGAGAAGTTTTAACATCTGCATGTTGTCAAACATCAAAGAAATAAATAGTTAAAAAAAACCTTAGTGAGTTAAATGTTACATCTTTAGACTTTTAGTCAGAACTTTATACGTTGAATTTTTAAATGCTTTTAAGCTTTTGAACATGATCTTCCAAGTTAATATTTAAATTTATTTTTTAATATCAATGCATGGTTTTAATAGCACTGTCCGAAGTCAAATTTATATTTTCTTTAACGTCATTTTTTAATTAAATAATTACAAAACATTTAAAAAAATTATATTTAGTAAAAGTAATTTTAATTACATACATACGTAATCAGTCCTCTTCTACCTTACTATGTAGAGGTGTAAAGGTGTATTAGGTTGCTCCACTTGCTCCTATCCCTCGCTAAACTGTCCTCATTCCAAGTTCTCCTAAGTCTTTCTCTTTTTTCTTTTGTCTGCGCCCATTTTTCATATTTTTTACTATTCTGGTTTTATCTGTCTCCACCTTAGCTGATCTGTTTCAATTTTGTTTTCAATTGAGTTAACATTAGACCATTCCCGAATTGTATTTTAGGAACTTCTGCTGCTGCTTGTAAATATTTCATTTCAATGACCTGTAACTTACTCCTAGCTATGTGATTCAACATCCACTTTTCACTGCCATAAGGCATAAATATATTAAACAAAAATGTTGGGCAACTCAATCGTCGCGACACATTTATTTGAAGACCATAGGAAAGAAGATCAACCCTCAATACCAACACGCGATCTGGATTCGATCCGCTTCGAATAATTAAGAAATTATGAGTTAGTAGCAAATAAAACTTAAATAAAACAAATTCTTAAATAGGCTGCCTTAAATCTTTTCAGTTCTTCTTACTTTCCTTGATTGTTTAAAAATGCGGTTGCAACTTGGTTTGAAAATGTTTTAATCTTCCTGTAATTTTTTTGTACTGAATTAGGATGTGGTACGTGTTTGACGCATACCATAATGCGCCTTCTATTGAACGAAATGCTTTTTTAAAATTAAATTAAATTGAGTTAAATATCAAAAACTCATTATGGTAGCTTAAACTAATATGGTTTTAAAATTATTTTATATGATAAATATTTTCTCTTGGTAAATATATCTGATAATGACCGGAAATATTTTACTATTGTTATATAGGGTAATTCAAATTGTATTTCAAGATGTTTTTCCTGGATAAAACACAAAATATTGAAATGGACATAATTTTATTATTATCAGTGTAAAATACAGAGTGTAGTTACGTATAAAACATAATGTCGGCTAAATACCTTCCATAACTTTGCTGATATACGACTATTTTATGGCGAAGTTTTCCATAATGCTTTCCAATTACATGTCTGATGTTCTTTTTCAGTTTAAAAATCGTAGCATGTTTGTTGATATAACTCCTTTCGTTTAAATAGCTTTAGAGGAGAAAATACTAATGGGGTTAGATCGCAAAACTGCGGTAACCAATCGTTGTCACCCCTCCTTCTGTCGTGTGACATGTGGCTTTATATCATTGAAACCACAGGTCATTTAAGTTTGAACCGTTGGTTTTATTGAAAAAAGGTGTTTAGAATTTCTCGATAATGCACACCATTAACAGTAACAGCGTTGCTAGTTTCATACTTAAAAAATACTAATGCATTATTCAGGCCACAATACATAGCAAGCAATGTGTTTTTTATGGATGCATATAGATTTTCGGTATCCCAGATGCAAAAATTGTGGTGCTTTGCAAAGTCATTCAAAGAACAACGAGTTTTATGGGTTTATTGCAAAATCAGCACTAATTTCTACGTTCTATAAAATCAAATTTAAAAATGCGAAGCTCTAGATAGATTTAGAAAAAGAACGGATACTAGATTCACAGATTAATATAATTTTGCTTTTTTTGAGGAGGGTGCACTTATTAGAATTGCAGCCTCAAAGGCTTACTGTGACTACTAACATACAACTTAAATACTACGTCATATAGCAAGGCTACTACAGCAGCGGCCTTGATTTTTTACTGTTTAAATGTTCACCTAAATAAACCTTAAACTTACAACCAATACTATCAGAAGTCCCACACGGTATCACGCTAGGACCACATCTTATATTTATTATACACTTTTGTGCTAGCCTCCCACGTAAAAGCCTAAAACTGCGCCCAGATACCTACAAGCCCACCTCAACAAAATTCTTTTTAACATATCTTTGTAAGGTATATGATGAAATTCAATAATTGTCTATCGGTCACTCTGATTGGTCAATAATTTCAACACAGAATCAGCAAAACATTTACAGGTATTGAACAAAATAATGGAAACACTTCTCAAAAGCAAGACATATTTTTACTGCGCTTGGGCACTACGTAAATCAACCCTCTCTTGTTTGTTGCACGTAGTTTGGATTGTGCACTAATAATATAGGGAGGCAATATGGTTATGAACGTTGTGCACGTGTGGGGAGTGACCAGTATATCCGACTTAATGGAATTTCAAAGAGGTCTAATTGTTAATGCCCGCCTAGCTGGAACTTCAGTGAGCAAAACAGCGACGATATGCGCGATAACACGAGAAACGGTCTCGAAAGTCACGACCGCATGCATAGTGCACGGTAAAACAAGACCGGTAAGCATAAAAGTAGTTGAAAAACGAAGATACAGAATAGGGACCCCCAAGCCTAGAAGCATATTGTGACGTCGCAGAAAAAAACGGCAATTAAAAACCCCAATGTTATCCAAAACCGTGAGGCCATAACTCCATAAAATAGGTAGCCATGGCCGTGTTGCTATTGCCAAACCCCTAATAACAAATACGAATTATCTAAGGCGGCGTGTATGGTACAATGCCCACAAGGACTCGACGTTGAAAGATTGGCAACGTGTCGTTTGATCGGACGAGTTATTATATGCTTTACATTCTTACTCACCACTGGCCGCATGGCGTCTGACTCTTTCCGCCCGACTGTCAAACATGTTGGTGGCTCTATTATGGTCTGGGGAATTATATCATGATATTTGGCAGCCCCCCTTTTCACATTACACAGTCGGGTCACAGCAGCAGTGTATAGAGAACTGTTCGGTAACCAAGTCCACCCAATGGTGCAAACTTTATTTCTAGACAGGAATGCCGTATTCTAGGATGATAATGGCCTTATTCACACCGATGACCTTGTTCAAGAGTAGTTACAAGAGCTTGCTGATAAGGTTCACCATCATCCCCAGATCTAAATATCATCGAGCCTCTAAGAGTTTGGGGTCGATTTTCACCTTCTTTGTCTCTGCCTGAGCTAGAGGTTGTGCTGAATAAAGAATGACTTTAAATTCCACTCACCACTATTCAGGACTTGTATCGGTCTATTCCGTCCAGAATGCAAGCTGTATTGCATGCTAAAGTTGGACCAACACTGTATTAATACAAGCTATTATGATTTCCACAACTGTTTGCATTATTTTGGTCCAGTACCTGTAGAATTACATCTAAATCACCGATGAACGTAGAAAACTTATGTATTCACTATACGGAAACAACTTGCCCTTAAACTCAGTAAATTATACTTAATGATTTTTTATTGACTTCTTATTTGTGTACAATCTGTCCATTGTTACGGTCTGTAAAGTTCTTTGGTTATATCGTTGCATATCTTCTGTAGCCCTAGTCAATTGCCATCTTTTCCAAGCTTTCCTTTTATCAGCTATCTTATCTTTGAGGATCACAGGAAGTTTCTCTATAATATGAGTATGACAAGTGTCTGGAGTTGCCTGCCATGCAGCAGATTGTATGGCTTTGGTTAAATTTGTTATTACGTCTTCTATATCAAATTCGGTTTTGAGTGGAATATCTAATGTTATTAATTGGTCTAGATTTTCTCGAAAAGGTTCCAGTCCATTTTGTTACTATATAGGGACGGCTTTTTTGGTTTTCCAAGTACTTATGTTAATATGGTTACTAGTATTGGAGTATGGGCAGAACTGAGCTCTAGACAAGATTCAATCGAGGTTTCCTTTCTATCTAGCCCTTTTGCGATGCAGTAGTCTAGCAGGTCAGATAGTCTATTAAGATCCGACGGCCAATATGTAGGTTCCCCTCTTGATAGATAAAATAGGTTGTTGTGTTTTACGGTTTTCAAAAGTTTTTTTCCTTTAGTTGTAATAGTTTTGCATTAAAGTCTCTTCCAACGATAAATCGAGTTCCTAGTGTTTTAAAGAAATTAGTAAAGTCGGCTTCTTTATTGTTATGTTAGGTGGACAGTAGATCGCTGCTATAATAATTTTCCTGGTGGAGTCTTCTACGACATTGGTAGCTTGTGTGTTTGTACTCAGGTAGCTCATAGTGTTTAATTTTCTGTTTAATAATGATTGCTGATCCTCCGTGTACCTTATCACCAGGATGATTGGTACACTATTCATTGTAGTTGGGTATTATTATGCGACTTGTTGTGGTAAATAAGTTTCAGACAACAGTAGTATGTCTAGATTTGAATTTTGTAAAATCATTTTTATTTCTTGCGCGTGTTGACACAAGCCGATGGAGTTTCATACCTATTACTGAGCTTTGTTCATAAGCATTGACATGAGATTTATGAGCGTACTGATTTGGTCCATGATATTTTTCATCATTTGATGGAGTTCAGATAAATCCTTGGAGGATTGAGTTTCAATGGCAGGTGGAATGGGGTTTTATTGATTGGGAGGTAGGGTATGTTGTCTATTTTTTTGCTTGAGCATATGTCATTCCTGCTTGAGCTAGTTTTATTTGAATATTTCATTTTCTTAATGTTGGGTAAAATGTTTGTTGCAATTGTTTGTGCACCACACAACTTCTGCAGTTAGCTGGATGTTTTTCGTTGCAATTGACACATTTTACGTTGGTATCTTTTTCTTTTCTTGGACATGTTGTTGTACAATGTAGCTCTGTGCATATAACGCATTTTGGGGTATTTTGCCAAAAGTTTTTGTGTGTCTTAATATTTTACAGCGCTTGCATTGGGGTATTTCTCGCCTTGTGCGTTCAACTTCAAATTGTACTTTTCTATTCAAAAATAGTAACTTATAAATTTCCTTGTTGTTATTTGGTATTTATGAAGTACATTGTTCGATCTCTCTTCAGATCATTCTGCTGTACTAATCACTATACACACCGATATTATCCACAACCAACGACAACCCTCTTTATTTAGCTTTGATACTAACAGGGATATGTTCCGAGGACACCTAGATGCGTCGATCCATCCTTAAAATCTGCCCAAGAACTAGATAATGTGGTTGAGGCGCTTACAAGTGCTATACAAAATTCTGCCTGGCAAGCCACTCCTAATAGTAATAAAACACAAATAAAAGACACATGTCCTATAGTAATCAAAGATCAGATAGCAACAAAACGTAAACTACGCAAAAGATGGCAACTGACAAGAACAGCAGAAGATAAAAGAATCTTTAACAAAGCTGCCAGAAACCTCAAACAATTACTGCTTAACCATAAAAATCAGTCTATCCAAGAATACCTCAGCAATCTATCTCCCACGGAAGCCTCTGATTATTCCTTATGGAAGGCCACATGCAAGCTCAAATGCCCACAACAACCTATGCCACCAATTAAAGATGCAACTGACAAATGGACAAGAAGTAATGCAGCAAAGGCCACTGCATTTGCTGAGCATCTTGCAAATGTTTTCTCAACCACATCCGGCACAAATAGCCGCGTCAGAAGAAGCTGATATCCACAGCTTCCTTGAAGCGCCATTTCAAATGCACTTACCCGTAAAGAAGTTCACATCTACTGAAGTCCAGAACGTGATCTCCTCCGAACTTAATCCGAAGAAAGCACCAGGTTGGGACCTCATCACTGGCAAGGTGTTACAAGAAATAACCCGAGATGCATCAAACTCCTGACCTATATATATAACGCTATCCTTCGTCTCAGATACTTCCCCATCTCCTGGAAATTAGCCCAAATCACCATGATACTGAAACCAGGAAAAGCCCCAACTGTAATAGACTCCTACCGACCTATCAGCTTATTGCCTGTACTGTCTAAAGTGTTTGAAAAGCTACTCCTTAAACGACTTAAGCCAATACTGGAAAACGAACAGCTTATACCAAACCATCAATTTGGCTTTCGAACCCACCATAGCACCATCGAACAAGTACATCGAATTGTTAAAAAAGTAAGCAATGATTTTGAACGAAAACGCTACTGCTCTGCGGTATTTCTCGATGTCAAACAAGCCTTTGACAAGGTTTGGCACATAGGCTTATACTACAAACTCAAGCAAGTGTTACCACATCACTTCTACGAAGTCTTGCGATCTTTTCTTGAATACAGATGGTTTACGGTCAAACTGTGTGACGAATACTCGAATCTCCATCCTATCCAATCCGGCGTTCCCCAGGGTAGCGTATTGGGACCTGTGCTCTACTTACTCTTCACAGCTGATATACCAACCACAGCACTCACGACAATGGCAACTTTTGCTGATGATACGGCAGTCTTAGCGTCGCACACTGATCCTATCATGGCATCTGAAAATTTGCAACAAGCTCTCACACTAATTGAAAATTGGCTGCACAAATGGAGAATCCAAATTAATGAATCTAAATCCTCACACGTCACATTTACTACCAATAGAAGCACTTGCCCAGCAGTAACCTTAAATAATATTGAAATTCCGCAAACCCTAGACGTTAAATACCTAGGAATCCATCTAGACCGACGACTCACGTGGCGTAAACACATATTTACTAAAAGGAAACAACTGGGCCTCAAATTTCGTCAAATGTACTGGCTGATAGGTAGACAATCCCAACTTACGCTCGAGAACAAGTTATTACTCTACAAGTCTATTCTAAAACCTATATGGACTTACGGCTTGCAACTATGTGGTACTGCTAGTATCTCCAATATCGAGATCTTGCAGCGATTCCAAAATAAAACGCTCAGAACTATAGCTGACGCTCCCTACTATGTGCCTAATTTTGTGTTACACAGTGATTTTAAAATTAAAACAGTGCGGGAAGAAATTAAACAAAAATATATTAAATATCGTGATCGATTGGAGGTATACCCTAACGAGGTAGCCAACGAACTATTGGACGATAGTGATGAAATACGAAGACTAAAACGCTTTAAACCATCGGATTTAGAAAATTGATTTAATTAAGTACTGTCGCTCTACTAAATACTTCACGCGTTGTGTTTGTAATGTTCTTGTTGGTTTGTTATACGAATTACCTATCTTTTGGCTAATTTCTACAAGCAAGAGGATTATCAGTGGATTATCCTTACCATGTCAACCTTAGATTATATTTAGATTATATTTATTTAGAATGTAAGTCTTGTCATAACATTTACTTATTGTTTAATAGAAACAGATTGTAAATTTATTTGAAATAAAAAAAAAATGAAGTACATTGGTAGTGATATTTTTTTGTCACGTTGTCTTATATTTCATATGTCGGTTACGTGGTGTCCTTTTTGTAGTAAGCTATTCTTTATTTCTTCTACCTCTGTTGTTGGATGAATATTTTTAAAAATTACTTGAAAGGCTCTATCGGGTATGAAATTCTGTTTTTCTTTTATCTACCAGTGCTTTTATTATGGAAGTATAGTCAAAACTTTCTAGCGGTTGTACTTTTACCTGGTCGTTGTACAGCGCTTTTAGTATATATTTATCCTTGGCAATATTATCTAACAATTTAACTAGAGGTTTTATGTTTTTAACTTCCATTATAAATATCGGCGGTGGCTTTGTTTCGGTCATTTTGTTATTACTTTCTTCTTCTGAGATTGTACTAAATCTGTTGTTTCCCAGTCAGTATTCTCTCTTTTCTGTAGTGCTAGATTCGGATTCTTCGGCATCCCTAAATCGTTTTTTACTGTCAGATACTTGTCATTGATTTATTGCTGAAGTGTATTTATAATTGGTATTTGAGTAATATTTTTTGGTTGACAGTTGTAATTTTTTTTATTGACATTTACTTGAAATCTGCTACAACAGCAATAAGCAAATTAGAATAATACAGAAATGTAACATTGCACTAGAAGTAACGTGTGAGAGAACGTCCTGTGGCATCCCTCGCTGACTATTATAAACAGTATCATTTTCCACATATGATTGTTGCATTGGAATGGGTTGCGAGTATGATAAGTTTCTTGGTGTTTGAAAGTACGAAATCTGGGGGTTTGATTCTTCATTATGTTTGCTGCGTACAGCCCGTAATAGGGTGTATATGCCATTTTAAATTATAATGAAATATTTATGTATTCACAGTTAACATCAGTTATTTACAAATTTATAAATTATGAATAAATGTACGTACAGATTGTACTTGACCAAAGGTCAAGTGTATGTTGCCTGATAATGTCCTTATGCAAGCCTGCAGCTGCACTGCCGCGGTGACGCAGGTATAATCAATCCACCCACGTCCGCTCTGTCTAGATGCACAAGGCTAACGGAGGCAAGAGTGACGGCAGAACGGCGGCAAGAACGGCGGCAGGAACGGTGGCAGGAACCGTGACAGGAACGACGGCAAGGGGCCGCAGGCCAGCTAAACTATTGTACTTTCAGCGAATGCATATAGTAATAAATTATCATGACACACCCCTGAACCGTCCCTGAAACGCAGAAAGATGTGCGCCACAGCTAGGTTTACAATGTAGCATTTATAATATTTTATATTTACTTCTTTGCATTAAGGGAGAATATACCTTCGTGAGGGCAATATCAAGGGTCATTTTGACATTTATTTAAAAAAGACAAATCAATATTTTTACAAACGGGTTTTCATACATGTTAGTATAGATCTTTAAGTATAAAAATTTTTATAAATAATTTTAAAATAAAAAGGCGCAGTGATTGATAGAAAAAATATCTTTTTTAAGCCCCTCCCCGGGCGCACCACATGTCACAATTATCAACCTAGAACAAAAAACGAAATATATTCTAAAAGTAATGTAGATATAAAAAACTAGTCCAGCACGTAATACTTTTAAATATATTTATTTTTAAAAAATGTCTCAATATTAGGAGAAAAAAAGTTTTCGACCATAAATCGATCATAAAATTTTTAAACCTCAACTAATCGAGAAATGGACTAGAAAATGTTGTTAAGAAGCTACAGTTACAATTTCAGGTCAACCGGTTCAAAACTGTAGGCGCTACGGTGTCGCCCGACTTCAAAAACATGTTTTTGATAAAAACGCGTTTAAAGTTTAAAGTACTGCAAAATCATGGAAATTTAGTGTTTACCTTTAATCGGAGATGCCTGGACTATACAGTTGTCCTTCTAGTTTAACATTTTCCTGCTGAATTTAGTAGATTTAATGCAAGTGAACAGTCGATAACATGTATTTGCCGCTCTAATGACTTCAAAATTTAAAAAGCAAACATTGGAAAAATTTTCTCAAAATAGTGAAAATTAGCACTAGAACCTTCCTCGAAACATTGAATTTTGGACCACTCAAAAATTTTCTCCTCATAAAACCTTTTAGATATCATTTTTGGATTCTTACGGAATTTTTTAAGCCAATAAAAAAATGCAATTTTTTTTACAAAGCGTATTCCCCAGATGAATCAAAATTTAAAAACTCACTTTTACAATACACACTATCATTAATAGTGAGAAACAAATGTAATCGCCACTTCTAACCACAACAAGTTAGCCTCAGCACTAACACACGAGTGCCCAAAAATGTGTCAGTGTGTACCTGACTACTGAAATACCCACACTTTTTTAAACTGGCCAATTACAGAGAATTGTTTAAAATTAGCTGGAGTTTTTGACAGTTGTATTACTATATGTATTTGCTGAACGAATTGTAGGTCATATCGGCGGGGCTCCGCCAATGGATGCACTCGCTAGGCCTTACCGACTTGCGGTTATCGCTACGACGCAGTTGCTGCGCTCGCAATGATGGCTCAGGTAAAATCTGCTTGCGCCAATTAATCGCGCTGAATTATAGGAAGAAAATCTAAGCTATCTATAAGTAATGAATTATTAATACATAAACTCGCTTTAAAACCCATATCAGTTACTTTGAGGGGAACAGCCATGGAAATATTGGAATGTTCTTAAAATAAACTACTTAGAATCGTGATGAGCAGGCCTTGGTACGTGCCGAACAAAATTTTAGTAAAAAATACGAAGACAAGAGTTGAACGAAGGCGGTTGAAGTGAATTACATAATTTGATATAAATATATCAAACACATCATTTATTTATAAATCAGGTTAAATTAAATAATAAAGAGGACTCACTGAAGCTTTATTTCACATGGCACTTTATTTGCCACTTACCTAAATGTAAACATATAAATATTACCCTTCATACGGAATAGATTGTAAGTAAAAGAGGTTAATAAAAGAAAATGTTCATCTGGTATTATTTATCACAAACTTTTTAGTATTATAATCAAACATAACTAAATTAATACAAGAATTTCACCAAATAAGTGGAAACAGTAGAATAGAAGAAAAAGAAGTTCGTATATTTCAACTATTACATTTCTATTACATAATTTTTTATTTTTTTACAAATTGAGCCACTGGCATTAGGACAAATAGACATGCTTATTCCAACGTCAATGTTATCTTTCTGTACATGTAATGACAGTAAATTAAACATAAATTATCGTTAATAAGACAGGTTGAGAGTGCGCCGTGTTTTCAAGCGGAGCGCAGGCGGTACCTGTGTTACCGCAGGTGCCAGGTAGTGCTATTGTGCTCCGTGCGCCGATCAAGTGTAAGGAGACGTGTAAGTGACCTGAAGTCAACAGATGTAATAAGAAGTGCCTTTATAGGTAAGCTACTTATATATTTGTTGGTGGTTGTAAATTCATTTACGGAAACTAGCATTTTTTGTATCCCAATCATAAGTTTAAAACATGTTAATTCACAAACGTCGTACGATCGATATCCAATATCCAATATTTTGTTCGCCTCCACAAATGCAAATATCACAACAGCAACAAAATTTGCCCAAACTGTAATTTCAAAACAAACAAGAATTTGAAACATCAATGCAAATTAACAGTGGGACACACAGTGGGACACACTAACAACCACGTGCCGCCTAACAAAAAGTTAGACTACTGGCTAGATGCAACAGGGACTTCAGATATCAATTACTAGCAGAAAAAAAAAGAAAATTATAAACCACTGGAAGAGACAAAGATACCCTCCTAACAAATATTTTTTTAACCTATGCTAAAGACTAACGACCTAAATCCACTACTTCCAATTAAAGCATAACCGAACATTTTGAGTAGTCTAACAGCACTTGTATCCTACGATTAATATAAATACTCTCACTATAAAAATATCATAAATGTAGATACTGATTACAGTATGTCACAGTAATCAGTATCTCCAATATTAAACATATAATTCGAAAAACTTCGTTACCTATGTTTTTGTTTTGCTGCACCAAAATAGTTTGTCATTTTCATTCAATGGTTTTAATCTTTTCAATAATAGTTTTGATATATAATTAAAGAAATGGGACGGTAGGATTTAACAGCAGTTGGCGGTTTTCCTATCTTTATAGCATATATATCTGCTACTTTCCAGCACGCAGGAACGGGTGCTAACGGGAGTGATGTTTGTGATTTGTGATTTTCTATTATAGATAAATCATTTTCCTCTTGTATCTGGTTAGGCGTGAAAGTGTCTGCCAAATGTTTTGCAAACTTGTCTACTTTCTGTTTATTACCTCTGGTGCACGCTCCTCTACAATTTCTGATAAGTGGAATAGTGGTAATGGGTCTTCTAATCTTTCTGGTGGCTTTCCAGAGAAAATAATTAGATTTTGCATTAGCTGCAAGGTTTCGAAAATAGAAATTTAACTGCTGCCATCTACTCCTTACTCTTCCTTTTTCCTTGATGTGTTATCTTGTTTCAGTAGGATAATTAATAACTTTGGTGAGATGATCAAGTTTTTTGGTATTGTCATATGCAGATTTTTGAACAAGTTTGCTAGAATTTTCAGGTTATATGTACCTCAAGATATTCAGTTGTGTATTCAAGTTGATGCTATTGTGAAGCTCAACCCGAAAATTTCCCAGTAAGTAGTTTTGTTGACAAGAGTGGGTCGGGCTGCTTTTTAATGATTACTTCCCTAAGAGTCATTAGAGTGATTGGAATCTAAATCAAGGTTCTTTTAACATCAATAAAATTAGGAAAAACTTTTTCGAAATAAAAAATCGAGTAGATCTGGTATTTTGTTCGGGCCTGACGGCCAGTATGTGAGTTTTCTTGATGAATGATAATTACAGTTTTTCTTACAGGTTTCTTCAGCTCCTTACCTTTTGTTGTAGTTAGTCTAAATCCCTAGACATTAAAGAATCTTTCATTTGGATATTGCAGAAGAGTTAGATAATCCTTGTTTTAGATTGTGCCCGGGTGGATTATAAATGGCATCTATTCGCATTATTTCTTTGGTAGATTTGACCCATATTATCGTAAGTTGTACGTCTACTCGTTGTAGATGGCAATGTTCAAATTGATTTATTGATACCTTATTATTGCACTACCACCCTTGATTATCTGGATGGATGGTGTGGTATATATTGTAACCTTTTAACCTAACCAATGAATTTTTAGTCATTTTAGGTTTCTTGGATAATATGCTATTATTACTTTAAGTAGTAATTTTTAGGTCTTTACAATCCATAACAATGATTTGCCTGTAGGTATTTCTCCAGTATTTCTGGCTTCTCATATGTCGAGTTTTTCATGGACTCGCTCAAAAGTTTTTATTATACTTTGCAATTTCTGCAGCGTAGGTGGATCTGTGGCGTATGTATTGGTCCTGCTAAATTGTTTTGGGCTGCTTGCGATTATGAAACTCCAGTTCCGACTTTACTTGGTACTACGGTTGAGCAACCGTTTTCTTGACTTTAAAAGCATTATCTTTTCTTTTTTGACAGACACAGATTTCTAATCATTACTTTAATGGGCCTAGAGATTTTGTTTTCATAAGTGTGCCAGTCAAAGTCAGCCTTCATTAAAGCTGTTACGTTTCCTATAGCCTTCATCAAAGCTGACATTAACTTTAATCTGTTGATTTTTCATCAAACTGGTTTTTAGTGAAGTCTTCAAGAGTTTAACTTTTTGACTTTGTTATAATCTTTTATATTATTTAGTATGACCGGTGGTGGATTGGGGATTTTAGTAGCTTTATTTATTTGCTGGTCTTAAATGTTTTCTATTTTTTCAAGCGATTTCGTTTTTGTGCGCTTTTTATTCGGGATGTAGGTAAAACCCAAATCAGTTTCTTTTCTAATTATTTCTTCCGTTTCATCTGTATTTTCTGGGTTATAGGTTGTTTTCTTCTTAATTGGGTTATTTACTTGTGTTGAATCTTTTCATCTGAAAGGTCTCTTTGTTTATTTTTCTCTTTTAAGGTAATGACTTGACCTTTTAATGTCTTGATTTCATTTAAAGCTTGTTGTGGCTGAAATTGCAACTTAGATTATTTTATTCTCTAATTGGTGTATATTTGGTGATATAATAGCACATTATTCTGGTCAAAAGCCGGCGGTATCACAAATAAAATTTGAACTAGCAATGTGTGATATATAAAATACACCGGAAACACTTAATTCAAGATTGTAAATGAAAACAAAAGAAAAAGGGCGTTAAATTTGTTAACAAGTTGTAGAGGAAGCGTAGTCGTTTAATAAATACACAAAATATTACACTTTAAGAAACCAACATATAATTTAACCTAATAAAGTCGCAGATTAAAATCTGTAAAAATACCAACTAGTGAAAAATCATAATTCTACTCAAAACCTTAGCTATATTCAAAAATTATAATAAAACTTATAAAATAGATGGATAAGCTATTAAATTTATTTCTGACCACTACACACAAAATTTGATAATGGCCCACTTTCTTAAATTAGCACTCTAAAGTGCTAATGGCTTTGCTCAGCACTGTCAAAAAGTAGTAACATTTCTAGCAGACTACAATATTAACATTACATTAATTTTTTAGTCACACTTTATCAATTTAAACTATACAAAAATCCTAAAACACACTATTTACACAAATAATTACACAGCCTGCACTAGGCTCGTTAAAACTGCTGTTGTAATCAAATCAGCTATAAAGAATTATAAAATACAAAATACATTTCAGACCACCAGCACCTCAGTAGTACCAAATAACACAAGGGTCATTTTTTCTGCGATATAGTACTCTTCTAAATATCCTTTTGGACCTCAGAGTCATAGCAAGAGTAGATTATAATCAAAACGTTAATGGGAATTTAGGGTCATTTTAATATTTTAAATAATATAAATTTAATATATTAAATAATCGGTCACCCAGTGAACCAACACACTGCCCGTTGGATTTACTAAAAATCGCTAATTTATTAGGTTTCTTTATTATGAACGAAATAGTAACAAAGCAAAAAAGCGGAATCATGCTTGATTTCTCTTTTTATCATTAATATTGTACCAAATTGATAAAACCCCTCTCTCCAAAAAGTTTATATTAAGAAAACTAACTAGGGCTATTTTGGAGAGCTGGTGGACGAAAAAGTGGACGAAAAGATTCAAAATCTACTCATGTACTTGTTAAGTAGAAAATAGCAGATAAAATAAGGCTTAGACCAATTTGGCAAAATACGAGACATCCTAGAGACAAAACTAAGGTTAACTTAGCAACCCGTAAATCAAAATTTTTATAGCACACCTTAGAACATTTAAGATTTTGTCTAAACCTATGGAAAACTACAAAGAAGCTCCAAAGACCTCAGCTGATTGCTCAGTTTCTTAGGATACCCAACTGTACCTGGGTAAAACTTCTGCCGAAAAGACAAACGCCCTCGTCAACATTTTTAATACATTTTTCAACCTTATTCTTTAACCTTTTCTGCTGTCCAGGAAGGATTGATTCATCAATTAGCCCAAAAACCCATTCAGGCTTCAGAAAATATGAAATAAATTAAAATGGCTGAAACAAAATCAGCAATTAATATGTGAAAGTTAAATAAATCTCACCGTTACGATTTGATAACAGCCAAAATTCTGGAAGAAGCGCCAAAATGTGGTTTAAAAGTTTTAATTTTTATTTAATCCTTTTTTAAGATTAAAAACCTCACTAGAACAAAGTTGCTCAAATTGCAGCCACCCCAAAATTGGCGGGTGATTTCAAAGATTTTTCATAACGAGCACGTACTAGGGTGCAGATTTTAAACAATCTACACATCAGACGCTCCAACTACTAAACAAACCATGACCACTACCTATGCGAACGACACTGTTATGCTAGTCAAAAACCAAGTGGATGCATATGACATTTATATTATGTAAGATCTTGTCCTTTAGTTGCAAGAAATTTTCGTAAGAAGACAATGCTAAATATTTGGGCATGTACTTTGATCAAAGATTAACTATCAAAAAGAAATAAATTCAACTAGGTTTAAAATACAAACAAATGTATTGGAAGGAGCTTCTAAACTCTCTATTGGCAATAAGTTATTACTATACAAAACTGTTCTGCAGTCCATGTAGATGTACGAAATTTAACTAAATGGCTTAGTCAGCAACTCAAATCAGAAGATACTTTAAAATTTCCAAAACATTGTCAATGCGTCTAGATATGTACCAAACTGGGTTAGACAAAACGATATACCTATGCCATAAATAAAAGAAATAGTGGCCTACGGTGTTAAATACAATGATAAACTCAATGCGCATACTAGATAACTTGCAAGTTTAATTACATAATTACATTCTTAGTTTAGCTTCAAAAATCCAAATAATTAGATTAAATTTAGTTAACAAAATGCTCTCGCTGGCGAACTCATTTACATGGTCCTCTTATTTTAACAAAATTTTATTTTTGTATGGCAGTATGTAAATACTTACTGATGTTATTAATAAAAACAATCTATAAAGTTATGTTTATTTATAGTAAACAAAAAAATCATTTGCATCGTGCTTTTAATCAAAAAGGTTACGACTTCCACCCGATAGGATAAAGCCTTTCTTGGAAACACGGCTTTTGGTTTAATTTTTGCGGGTCGTTGCTATATTAAGTACAACAGCAAAGTTAAAACACAGTTTTTTAACCTACAATTTCCACATGTGACCCATAACCAAACTCAATTACCTGCTTTGTAATGCACCAACTGAATCTAAATTAACAAACCAGCAATATCAAAAACAGATTTACATTCAACATAAATAAAAAATCCGATACAAATTCAATTAATAAAAAAAAATATTATAAAACAAAAAAAAATGACAAGGAAGGAAGAAAAAGATTTACTTTAGTCCTTTCAAAATAATTAATCTAGTAGGAACTTGTTACACAAACAAGAAACAACAATAGACAGTTTGTTTAAAGCTACAGGAATTAATAATAGAAAACTTCACCTTCTCCACCACCCACTTATTGTACAAGATATATCCAAAAAGTAATGAGAATATAGGAGGGCGGAGTCTTTGGACTTGACGATTGGTGGGAAATGTAAGGTAAATGGTCCGACCCAGCTCATTTGCCTTTAAAACTTTACAAAGCACGTATCACTTGCAAAGTAGACAACTATTTGAGCATTGCGCCACGAATTACGATGCAACACGGTGTCGATTAACGATACGCAATAAAATTTTGCATTAACCACAAAAAATCCACACCTGAGACGCTTGCGATACTACAGAAAGCTTATGAGAAAGATGTTTTATTAAAAGCACAACTGTTTAGGTGAATAAGGTGTTCACAGAAGAAAGAGAAGAGGTTGAAAATGAATAACGCGTAGGATATTTATCAACGTAATGAAGCTGATTTCAGACTTTGGCCGAGTTTTGAGTGTTAGATTGATAGCAGACAAAGTAGGACTTTCAAAAACCCATTGTGTATAAAACTGTTGAGACGAAATTTTAGATATGCAAAACTTGTGCTAAATTGATTTCCGACGTACACAAAAACTGGGAGTTGATTTCTGATCAGCCTAAATCAGCTTAAAATGACACAATTTTGGGATTTTTATGAGAATATATAGGCTTTGGTCGAAAGTACTTTCAAAGAAGTTCCAGTTCAAGAGATCCAGGTAAGCTACAATGCGTGGCAGAATCTCTAACAACAGTATCTTGACACTTAAATGTTATTTTAAAGAGTGTTAAGTGTATATAAACATATATTTTGGGAGAGGCAGGCGTGTAAATAACCGCTCTCGTGGATGCGGTGTGGGATACGATACCGATGCGGCTCGTAAGGACCAAAAAATGGAGAGGCAGGCGTGTAAATAGCCGCTCTCGTAGTGCGGTGTGAAAACGTAGTACGGCCCGTAGTGGAATGTCAGCCGATAAGGCCAAATCGTCCCTTAAACGGCCGTCGCGTTAGCGGATGGGGGGCGGCTACCGATATCAACCAATGAATTGCCAAATCGCTCACCTGAATCGGCTTCGGCTTCGGCTTCGTCGGCGATTCCAAGGTGGCCACCTCTGCGTTGCGGATCTGGTATGTGCGGGATGTTGAGACACGACCAAATTGGCCGAGCTGCGATGCGTGAATATTTGCGGGGCTGCGAAATGCGAATTTATGCGGACTGAGACACGACCGTAGTGGCCGCGCTGCGGGGCATGAATATGAATGTATGCGGGGATGCGAATATGAATTTATGCGGACTAAGACACGACCGAACTGGCCGCGCTGCGGGGCGTGAATGCTTGCGGGGCAAAAGCCCATGCCGTTTGTGTGCGACGGCAAAACGTAGCTGATATCAAAGGCTCGCATGCCGCCACGATATAAAGCGGTTCAAGGGCGAAAAGGCCGCCACACCATATTTAATTAGACAAATTTTCTGGAATCAGTCTCATTGTTTTCCGGGTATATTTTGTACACACAAACTAAATAATTAATTACAATAAGTTTATCAAAACCTAGAATTATAGTGCACAACAACAATATCTAATTATCTAATTTAAATTAGTTCGCAAATCTTAGATTCTTACACGATAGTAAAAACATCTCAAGATAAAAATACATAAAAAAGTTTTTATTCACACAAGGTGGGGCCCCATCTTGTTGAAATATAAAGTTGTTGGAATCATCTCTTAGTTACAGAATCATCCACATATTTAGGTGTGTTGTACCCACGTAATCTTTACTGCAGAAAACAAGACCCATCACTTTTATTTTGGAAAATATACAAAATGCATTAAGTTTTGATAAACATTTTTCAACTTTAGGATTTTCCGTGTCGCGTGTCCGAAAATTGTGACGGTTGATCTTTCTAGTTACGTGAAATATCACCTCGTCACTGAACACCAGACGGTTAACAAATTCATCGTCCTCCATTGTCTGTACGTTTAAAACATAATTCGTAAGGCCACATTTTAAACACGAACTGTTTCTCTTTGTTGTCATGTATCATTCAATATTATATCTATAATACTTTTGAAATATATCTTTCTAAGACTCGATAAGTTTTTGTAGTAATCCTGCACCTAACAATTCAAAAGAAGGCATTGTTTTCAAAGATAATTAGGCATCATGTTAACAAACTTTGAAAATTTCAACTTTACTGGTTAGTGTCTACAAACTGTAGTGCAATATAAGTTTTCTTCCTAGGGCTTTGATCCTATCCTATGACATTGTTGGACGCTAGAATGTTGTTCTCAAAATGCAACTTGGTAGCCACGAAACCAACTATTTGGTAATCCATCTTGCTTTAGCTTTTTATAAGCAAACTAAAGGGTCGGTAGAAACTGAGGTCAGTAGGAGGCTCACCACGGTTTGAGATTAAAATAATTTAGATAAGCTTAAGTTGTTTAAGTCAATAGGTAAATTTTACAACATAGTTGAAGATTGTGATTAGCAATAATATTCTTTTCTTTGAAAACTATTGGAAAAATTCAGTCATGACATGGTGTTTTCTGGTTTTATATATATTTGATCTTTCTCTGCGTTTTCGCTTAAAAAGTGGTGATAGGTGGCGATAATAGGTATTTTAATGATAATTGCAGTGCTAATAATGGCAATAATATGGAAATGATGCGACGAAAGATTATAACTTGATGATACCTTAATGCAGTTTCAAAAATATCACGATTTGTATTAGCGTTTGTAGTCCTAATATATGAGTTTTCCATCTGTTAAACAAGTATAATGGTTATTATTTATTTATATAGCTTTCTGCACCTGTGAGTGGTTAATCTCAACTCATATGGAGTATTTTAGCGTTACTGGCCCCGCATAAAATAAACGTTGAGCTAATTAATAAGATTTTATAATTTTTTCACCTCGATGGTTGTAACTAAAAATAAGGCTATTTTATATTATGAAAGTTCAAAATGAATAACGGGTTTTTTGATTATTTGAAAAAGTGTTTATGCTGTTTTACTTTAGGTCACCTCACGCTTCCGTTTCTTAATTTACTAATATTGATATTTAAATAAACACCTAATAACAGTATAAACTCGTATTCTCTCAGCGAGCGAATGCCTACATGTCTAAACGGTCCAAAACTCAAGCGAAAAGTCGCACGATAAAATATATCACCAAACTTTTTGAAAATTACGTCATATAAAATGTAACAAAAAAATATAAAATATTAAGAAAACGCTATCCTAGGAACACGTAGTAGACGCTGGCTGCAAAAGATAAAAGGCATTAGGAAAAAATAGATAAAAGACAAACGAAATCACACTCGCCACTTTCCTCGATCTTCCTTGTCATAGTTGTTCCTTAACGGTACCTCTCAATTCCCCAAAAACGGATTCGCTAATAGAGAAAAGGTAGTATACACACCTGCTATTTAGTATTCTTTCCCGGTTAATGGAAAGACTCTAGAGCGACTCGTAAAAAGCGTTCTTCCTTTCGGCCGCGGTGTTGATTTTAGGCTCAGAGAGAGCAGACAGAAGGACGGCTTTGTCAAAGACACATCCAAGGCGTAAGTCGGGTTAGAGGAAAATGCAATTTTACAGCGAGATGGTAGATCCAGCACAAAGCGGGTGAACACGTCATTTGCAAATGGCGACATACCCGATAGAATATGTATTTTCAAACAGCACTAACAGAGAGCGGGTAAAGCCCCAATTTAAACTAAAATGGAATATTTTTGGATAATTAAAGAACAGACACGATTTGACCGTAACAGTGTTGTAAATCTCTTTTAGAAAAGCATTGGTATTGCTTACTAACTTAAACAGCAGTATCTTAAAACTGGCCTTTTTTATAATGAAAATATG
Source organism: Sinelater perroti (assembly GCA_036346155.1). Classification (NCBI taxonomy): domain Eukaryota; kingdom Metazoa; phylum Arthropoda; class Insecta; order Coleoptera; family Elateridae; genus Sinelater; species Sinelater perroti. Next base: position 305,611 of record JARFIY010000189.1, read on the forward strand.
ATTAGATTTTATTATGCAAAACCTATAAAACATTTAACCAACCTTTATTCTACAAATTAGCAAGACGGTGCGAATGGTGAAATCGTCTGGGCGAATTCGATCTCGTCGGACAAAGCAACAGATTGCTGTTATGCAAGACAGTATCACTGCAACTTCTCAAAAATCGATTTGTCAACTTTCACGACAGTTGGATAACTGGCGCAAAAGTTTAAACCTGCTGATCATGGAAAACGGGCGCAATTTGCTAAATGGGTTGTGGAGAGACTGATAATGGATAAACATTTTTACAAAAAATTTTTAATCATAAAGCCCACTTTTATTTTTGTGGGTTCGTCAATAAACAGAAAATAAAAATCCTCAAATAATCGAGAAATGTGAAATTCATTCACAAAAAACAACTTTGTGGTGTGGTTTTTGGAAAGATGGAATGATAGGCCCTTCTTTAAAGATGACGGGGAAACTACAATTACCAGCAATATAGAACGTTACCATAACACAATACTCAATCGGTTGTAGCCTACCTTTGAAGACATGGAATATTTACGATCTCTGGTTTCAGCAGAACGGAGCTGCCTGTCGCACTTTACGTGAGATAATTGCTTTACTCCACAACAAATTCCCATCTGTAAAATGGTTTTATAATAAAAAAGGAATAAAACAGGCATATCAAATTTTCTTGGTTACTATACAATGCAGCACTACATTTTTTATTTGATTTAATTTTTCAGAATTAAAAACATAAATCCATAATATGCATCTCACAAATTTTGTTAGGTGTAATTTAATAAAAATGGTTATAGAACAATTTCTATAAGTAGAATTACAGTTGTTTGAGTTTTGCAGTGTAAGATTGTTCCCGACCGCAGCTGCAGCCAGGCGACAAGATAAGCAAGTAACCCTGCGGTCACGTACCGTAAGATATTTCTATTATTAATTTAACTTAGTTTCGCTATATCGGCAACTTATAACTGAGGTCAAAATCAAATCACACGAAGGCCAACGGCTCAACAATTTATTCCAATGCAAACAGAAGCTCAGGCGACGCAATTTGTCCAACAAAGCTGCTGTTACCAGGTCGGGCCCGAGCGGTGATATATCGGGACGCTACGACCGGCAACGCGTGGGGCACGGAAGGCTACAAAAACGAAGCGTCGGCTTCAACTTACAATTAGAATTATATTTAACAACCTTACAAACCTAACCTACCTTACGCTAACGTAACCTAGTTAGCTAATTTACAAGAACTTAACCTACGACTTAAAGTATGCGATGAAACGGGCCGCAAGCTAGGTGCAGCAGCGGAGCCGGTGGCGGTGGCGGAACCAGGCAGCGAACAGCAGGGACGGTAGCGCAGCTGGGCAGCGTGCAGTAGGGCCGATGTCGGAACCGCAAACCGAGCAGCAGGTCCGGGCAGCGAGCAGCAGATCCGGACGGCGAGCAGCAAAAGGGACTCACCTGATTACACTTGATGGTTTCTTCTGGAGGAGCTGACGACTGAGCGCGAATTCTTCGGTTGCTCAGGTTTTAAGGGCTCAGTCGTGCCCCACTCTGCTAGTGGAGTGCAGAGTTCAGGGTAGAAGCACACTGAGCCCGCTGGGGAATACAGGGCTTGCCCAGGATTGGTGGACGCCGGGGGTGCCTTTTCTCTGATTGGAAAATGCCGTGGCGACTATGGTCGGTGGCATTCGGGTTGACTCGGGATCGCTTAACATGACGCGGCGCGGCAGGTCAATTACTCCGGTGTTGCACACGGCGCCACAAATTCGGCCTCAGGTAGCATTCCTTTGTGATAACAAATTCCAAAGGAGAGTTTTGTGTTGCACGAAAAATTCCGGGCCAGGTAATATCAGCCCTGCCGAAATCGCGGCCAGGTAACACTACCAATATGCTCCCAATTTCAAATTTCAGTCAAACAACCACAGATTGCTCTGCTCCAGACACATTCTAACTTCAAATGATGCATCTTAGCAGACTCGATTTATCTATCAGCAGCAACAAACTCCTACAGTTTCTCACAGCACAGAATGGCAAATAGTTAATAATAAAAAATGTAACCGACAAGAAAACACCAATAATAATCTGTCGAACTACGAACTACTTGGTAAACCCTGAAAACCGTTTTAGTGCTCTTACCGATGTAAATTTATAGGAACAGGATTCGATTTTATCTAAAAAAAAGTGATCCTAAACCTCCACCGATATTCGTCTCGACTGTGAAATCCATCGATTCTTTACTCAACTTCTTTAAATCTATAGCCAAATACAGGCAGATATTAAAGGCTTGATCAAACGATGATATTAAAATACTTTCGAAAAATTACTCGTTAATAACCAAAAGTCTAGCATAAAAAAACACAAAATTCCACACTTATCAAATGAAGCAGGAGCGCAAATTTTGAATCTGTTTAAGTAATTTACATCTATCAACGAGCATTAAAGGAATCCAGGAGGAACTACAAACACTTGGGCATAAAGCAACCAACGCATAAAACGTTAAGCAGGCTAACCCAAAAAAAGAATTACCCCTCTTTATTGTAGATTTAAAACCCTCTGGTAATAATAAAGATATATACAATATAGCTACACTTATGCATTCTGTTGTCAAATTTGAACTTCCACGTGCCAAGCGAACAGTCCCTCAGTGCTCCAGGTGTCAAAAATATGGCATACCAAGAATTTTTCAACAGAATTTCTCAATGTGTAAAATGCACATGTATGGATTCTACGTCGCAATGTGAAGACAAAGAAAAATATATGTGCGACGTGTGTCAATTGTAACGGAAATCATCCTGCAAGTTATAGTGGATGCTCTGTCTATAAGGAACACCAGCAAAGAACTTTCCCATCTCTACGACAAAAAACTCTCCCAATTAGAAGATCCTGTCAACCAGGACTTTCATTCGCTCAAGCATTAATCAATAACACCCAACCCTTCAACAGTATAACTTTACAGCAACAGAATACTGGCCCAACACCTCAACCTAACCACATGACTGAATTAAAGCAGATGCTAAAACAACTGACTCTTAACCACCGTTGTAGCTAAAACATATAATGGACAGTCACCTTAAAATAGCGGTATGGAACGCCAACCGGTTGTCATAACATAAAAATGGGCTCATTGCTTTTATCACAAACCACTGCCTCGACATCGTTTTAATTTTACAAACGTACTTTACACAGCGTACCTACTTTAACATTCCAGGATTCACAGTTTATGCAACACAACATCCTAACGGTACAGCACATGCTAACACTGCTATACTCGTCAAGATTCAGTTAAGCATTATGTACTTCCCAAATACAGTCTCCCTCAACTACAAGCTAGGTCGATAGTAGCCGAAGATTGGTCAGGTTCACTCACAATATCAGCGGTTTATTGCCCACCAAGGCATAATAATAAACAAAATATATACAAAGATTATTTCCGCACACTAGGTAATAGACTTGTTTCGGGTGGTAACTTTAACGCAAAGCGCGCCAATTGGAATTCTAGGCTTAACACTGTCAAAGGCAGAGAAATGCTAAAAGTTGTAACCAACGTGGGACCCTTGTCCACTGGCAAACCTGCACATACTGGTCCACGGACCCTAGAAAACAGTGCTGATCATCTAGTCAACGTTTTCAAACTATTCCCGGCCAATCCAGACAACAAAAATGATATCCGCAACATACTAGAAATGCCATGTCAAATGAGTGTGGCAATTAAAAAGTTTAAGGTTTATCAGGTAGAAAGCACGATTCACACATAAGTAAACACACACAAAGCCCCTGGGTATGATCTCATTCCCGTCTGTCTCAAAAATTAGCCTCAAAAAGAATATCAGTATCTTTAACGGAGTTTTACGACTTCGACACTTTCCTGAATCATGAAGAACAGCAGTAATAATTATAATACCAAAGCTAGGCAAATCTAGTAATCAACCAGTCTACTATAGTCCAATCAGTCTGCTATCAACTCTGTCAAAAATGTTTGAAAAACTGGCCCTGCAAAGGTTATACCCACTACTCTTAGAAAATCATTTGATACGTGATCATCAATTTGGTTTCCGGAAAAACCATGCGACAGTTGTATAAGTTCACAGACAAAATCATGAAAGACTTTGAGAAACGTAAATACTTGCACAACTGTATTTCTGGATGTCATACAGGCCTTTGACAAGGTCTGGTTCGAAGGTCTGCTTTGTAAAATCAAGAAAACCCTATCTACAGATTATTTCGAACTGTCATAAGTCTGTTCATAAGTCATACTTAACCACTCGATGCTTTTTTGTTAGATATGGTAGCGAGTTAACACCTCTATACCACATTAACTTAGGCGTAACCGCAGGGTAGTGTGTTGGGGCCGATTATCTACTTGCTATTTACAGCGAATCTCCCCACAACACCCACAACCATTGACGCTACTTTAGCCGACAAGGCCATTCTCTTGTCGCACACCAACCCCAACATAGAATCCTAACAGTTGCAAGACCACCTAGGCAAAATACAGAGTTGGTGTACCAAGTGGCGCGTCTCTATAAACAAAAGCAAATCAATTCATGTAACGTTCACCCTAAGGAGAGGCACCTGTCTGCTACTGACGAAAAACAATCAACAGAATCCTGCAAACTGATAGTGACAAATATCTCGCTATCCACCTGGATAAAAAGCTGAGATGGAAAACGCATATATAGACAAAACGCAAAACAGATGGGCCTAAAATTACAAAAAATGTACTGGCTACTAGGGCGACAATTTCAGATATCCTTGGAGAATAAGTTGCTCCTATACAATACTATGGTCAAGCCGATATGGAACATATGGAATACAACCCTGGTGTACTACCAAGACATCCAATATTGAAATTCTTAAAATAATTTAATCCAAAGTACCCAGAATGATTGTAGACTGACTATGGTATGTCTCCAATAAAACCATAACATGCGATCTTAAAATGGCTTCAGTTAATGAGGAAATACACTAGTGAAGGGCTTAACCGAAAGTGACGACGAAGTTCAACCGCGTCTAAAAAGATTCAAACCTTTAGATCTCATAAACAGCTTTGAGTAACTGCGCAGTGCAGTGTCGCAAAAGCATAGACTAGCCAGAATTTGTTAAATAAATTTCAGTTTATTATAGGTGAACACTCATTAAATGCTTAACCCTTATGTTGTCATCAATTTACAGTTTGTAGTGCAATGTTTTAAATTAAAAAATACGTAGAATTACAAAAATTAACACCTTTATTTTTAGTTGCGAGCACAGTTTCTATTACAATTATCTTCAATCTTTGAAACGATACTTAAGAAGATGCTGCTTTACTGTAATATCTGTGGAAAACAGCTTATTTGAATTTTTCACTGATGTAATTTGAATAACACTTTTGTCGACGAGGCTACACAACTGTACTATATACTCCTAGTAGTTATGTTGGAGGTTGTAGAATCTTGTTGTGCTTTTCCATTATGCAGCTCTACTTCCAATTGCCAATTACACAACTATTTTCTAGGTAATGGTTATTAGAGGACGTTCACAACTTACCACAAAAACTTAAGTGCAAAACTTTTCGATGTGCTACATTGAAATAAAGCCCTTAAATTTACTAATACTATATTATCACTCCTAATATACAAATGATTAAGTTTTTTCTTTTACGCGGAATTCCGCGTTTGATTTTTTGTTGTAGGTCATTACTTTATTTGGCATTTTTGCCCTTAAATATCGGTAGGTAAATACTTGTTGCGCTCCGAATAAACCCATGTTGTTCTCAAGAAAGTACTTTTTTAGCGCACTTACTGACACTGCAGCCTCAAGGGCTTATTGTGCCTACTAACATGCACTTATATTAAGACGTCACATACACTCATCAGTTTCCACGAAAACTCGAACTTGCTTGCGCCGGCTCGCGGACAGAGGAGCAATGGTCGTGTCCGTATGAGCCAAAGCATCAGCTCCAAGAAAGTACTACTCATATTTCTAATCATTGTTTTCCATTTAGGATTACTTGTATTTTTTATTACATTACGTTTGAAGTCTATAACCTAAATCTAGACGTTAAAGGGGAAATAGAGGATTTTAAACTCGCATCGGCGATGACATACTACTAAAAATTGCCGTGAGAAGAAATTTGTTAAATTATAATCAGATAGACAAGCTAATTGCCATACATGTTTTCTTAACAAATTAATAACAATTACAAAATCCCATTGTTTGAGTAAGCTCGTCAGTCGATAAAGTCTATTGGTAGTACGCTAAGTTGTTTATCATACGACTACAAACGAGCACTATTCACTATTGATTATCGACTTACTGTTCGAGATGTAGGTCTTCTGAAAGTTCTCGCTTTAGCCAAGTATTTTTTTTTATTTATTTATTTTTATTAGCAATCAGATTTACAATAGAATTCTATGAGCTAATGTGTTGATCTAAGAACTAAGTAGCTCTTCATTGACGTGGTGAGGTCTTCTCCAGTGACAAGTCCTTAGACATTTTTTAGATCATTAGGCCATTTCCGTTTAAGCCTTCTCGTATTTTGTATTTCCAGAAGGAGATTAAGAAGTGCGTTTACGTGGTGTTCTAGCTTTATGTGGTGTTTAATACTTTCTTCAGTTATGACATCTTTAGCATATGGAATTTTCAGGTCTGAATGAAGTGTGTCATTAGTAACATACCATGGGGCATTGGAGATCATACGTAATATTTTAGACTGACTTCTCTGTATAATTGCCATATTCGTACGACTCGTACATCCCCAGAGTTCAATTCCATAAACCCATATTGGCTTAAGGATCGTTTTATAAAGAAGGAACTTATTTTCAAGTGGTAGTTTTGACTTCCTACCAAGTAACCATTGCATTTCATTAAGTTTTAGATCGATCTGTTTACGTTTTTTAACCAAGTGTTGTTTCCATGATAGTTTATTATCTAAATGTATCCCCAAGTATTTTGTACAAGATGAAGTAGGTATTTGTATGTTATTTAGATGAACAGGGGGGCACAGGTCTTTTCTTAAGGTAAAATTAACTTGTACAGATTTATCTTCATTGATCTTGATTTTTCATTTATGTGTCCACTCTTGTATTTGATTTAGATGATTTTGTAGGGTAATGGTTGCTAGTTGTGGGTCATCGTTGGTAGAAAGGACAACAGTGTCGTCAGCGAAGGTGCCCATTGTAGTATAATCATTTACTGGTAAACCCGAAGTGTACAGCACGTATAAGAAGGGACCGATGACACTAGCCTGTGGTACACTGGACTTGATCGGTTTCATGCCAGACACATCTTCATTGACTCTTGTTCTAAATTATCTGTCGCTTAAGTAGGATTTTAGGAGATTATGGTATGTTACGGGCAAGAATGTTCTAATCTTGTATAATAGACCCGTGTGCCAAACTTTGTCGAAGGCTCTACTTAATATATATATACTATATAATATATATATATATATATATCGATATTATATATATATATATCTCCGTTTACACTCCTTCAACTGGTGTCTCTACGCTTCTCGATTCTTGACCAGTCAATTCTCCTCTAAACTTTCCTTTCCATCGCTTTATCACACTTCATTCCCTCCACACTCTACCTCGGTCTTCCTCTTTTCTGCTTCCTGCGGGACTCAATCTGTTACTCGATATTGAATCCATCTGTTTGTCTCTCCGATCTAGGTCTTACATGTCCGTACCATGCGAGTCTCTTCGTTTTCGATAATATGAACTTAATGTCTGTCATCTACTCCCATTACTATCTTCTTATTTCTTCATTCCTAGGTTCTTTCCATTTTAGGTTACCCATCTATGCAGGACCTACCTTCAATATTTCCATTTCTTGATCGCTCTTACTTTTTCCTTCATTTCTTGTTTATTACCCAGACTTGCTCCATACGTCTTATACTTTGTACAATTGTGGTGTATATTCTCGTATCTACATTTAGTTTTCCTCGTCAATTTGTCTATCCCATATTACTGGATGCAACTGTCTAATAGCACGATCTTGTTTGTCCCAGTCTATTCTTATATTTACCGTCTTCCGATTGTTGCCTTGTCTGTTATTGTTAAATCCTATGAGTATCTTGAAAGTTGATTTGTGGCATTTTAATTCTTATATCGCTTCTCTATTTGTAAGTATTCTAACTTTAGAGTCTTCCGTTGTTGCTAAATACATGGTCATCTTGTAGTTTATCTGTAACCCCGCTTATTCGTACTCCTCGCTCAAATCTTCCTCATCTTAGTGCTATAACCACTTGATTCATCTGCGTAGCATTCAACGTGTATAGATATTTCGTTTCTGATTTCTGGCACCCATACCCTCGCATTTTACGCTTCCAGTTTTCAGTGTTTCTTCTAGATAGATCTTAAATGAAAGATCGGTGATATGGAGCATCCCTGTAAGTAAGCGACCTTCTATTGTCTGGAAGTTACCTATTATCTTCTAAAGTCCGGCGGTTTTTGGATGTAGCACTCTGATTTCCTTGTAGCAAACTATTTAACGGCCCTTATTAGGTGGTCCATGGGATATTCCTAATCCTCTCAAATTTGTCTGTCCGAATTAAATCTTTTGTCTGGAAACCGTGGATAACATATGCTTTATTCAGATCCCCGAACGCCAGATATATCGTTCTGTTTTTAGCTCTTTTCTTTTCCAGTAATTGTTCTATATATATATGGTCCACGCATGATTTTCCTGCTGTGAACCCGGCCTGTTCTTTCCCTATTTTGTTTTTTATGTGTTTTTCTAACTTGTTCTTAAGTATTCGTCTTCCCATTATAGCAATGAGACTGATTCCTCTGTAATTCTCACATTTCCGTCTATCGCTCTTTTTAAATATGGAGACAAGATAGGCTTCCTTCCATTCCTTATGCATGTCTTCTCCACTCATCACTTTCTGGACCATTATCGTTATCATTCTGAACAATTTTTCCGTTCCATACTTTATGAGTTCCGGTGGCATTCCTCCTGGTCCCGCAGCCTTATTGTTTTTTAATGATTTAATTGCCGCTTTTAGTTCTTCCAGTGACACCATCTCCTCTTCTTCATCTTTATCTTTATCTGTCTCCTTATTCTCTTCCTTTTCCTTCTCTGCCTTCTCTTCGATGTCCTTCATGCACTCTTGTCTGTTTTCTGTTAGCAGGTTCGCATAGTATGCTTCCCACTCTTTGTCTTCAATGTACTGTATTTGCAGATGTTATTTCCTGTCTGTTCGTAGATTTTTTAGTAACTTCCATGATTCAGAGCATCTAGTGCCCCCCCAGGTATTGATCAATATTGGTACAGGTTGTTTGCCAGTTGTCATTTTTTTCCTTTATTGTCATTTTCTTCACTTCTCTTTTACTTTTATAATCTCTTAAGTCTTCTTCCTTTCTGTGCTTAACTATTTGCTGTATAGTTCCTTTTTTAGTTTAATTGCTTTCTGGGTTTCACTTGTGAGTTTGTGTTTATATTGTGTGGTTTCTCTTCTGTTTTCCCTAATCCAGCTTGTTTTAAACTTTCCTTTATGCGTTGGTAGATCTCTTCTATGTTCTCGTATCTCGAATTCTGTCAATTTAGCGTCTAATCTTCTCCTATATAAATCTCTCACTGTCGTGTCTTGTAGTAGGTGTAACTTGAGCTGTCTTTCTTTCGGTATATCATTTGTTTTCTTTGTGTTTCTTTTTTCACTTGTTATTTTTCTTTGCCATGGGAACCCTATTTTTGCTATCAGCAGCTTATGATCCGTTCCACATTCTGCCCCTCTTTTGACTCTTACGTCCTTCGTTCTCATTATACTGCTTCGTTTTAGTATTACGTAGTCTATTATGGATCTCAGCTGCCTTGTCTCTTGTATCCATGTGACTCTACTTACATCTAAGAAAACCGATGTACAGTATTTTTTATTTTCGAATGCTTCATTAGTTTTGTGACAGATTCTATGAATTTGTTGTATCGTAGAGTGATTTTGAGGTGATTTTGATGTTAAGGTATCCATTCTTTGCTGTTAGGATTAGCAACTATTCTTTGCAATATAAGTCTTTCCAGTATTTTTGAGATTATAGACAACAAGCTCATTGGACGATATGATGAAACCTTGTTTAAGTCTTTGCCCGGTTTAGGTATTAATATGATTTCTGCGGATTTCAGTTGCTTGGACCAGTAATTTAACTTAATGATAGCATTAAATATATAAGTAAGTAACACTAGTCCTTTTCTTGGTAGTTTTTTTAACATTTTAGGAGTCACGCCATCTATGCCATGAGATTTAGGGAATTTTAGTATTTTGATTTCTTTTTGAATCTCTCTAGGAGAGAAACTTGTTATTCCTCGAACATTGGTTGTGATGTTACTTAATTGTCTCTCTATCTCATCGTCGACTACATCATTGTTGGGGGGTGAAGACAACCTCAAGGTACCCTGCAAACAATTTAGCCTTTTCCTCGTCACTTCCGGCCCATCTCTAGTTTGGGTTTGCTTCACTAAATATGGAAGGCACTTGGTTTTTAGGCTTTCGTGCATTTTTTACCGGCTTCCAGATTGAGTTGTCGTATCTGTTCAAACTAATGATGTAGTCATTAAAGGATTGATTTTGCACATCTTTAATTTTTTGTTTCAGCTGTTACTTAGTCGATTGAAGGTATTTTTATCAGCAGGTGCTTGGGTCCTGTGCCAAGTTGCTCTGGCTCTTTTTTTCACAGCTATAAGTTTTTTAATCTCCACAGGGACGTTGAATGTAGAACTCTGAGGATACACTGGAGGAGTTACTTGCTGCTCAGCCTCCTTAAGGATGCAGAACCACTTATTTAATGCTTCGTCAATTTCTTCTGGAGTTTCAGACTAACTTTTAAGTTTCTATTTTCTTGAATATGATTTTGATACACTTCTCAATCGGCTTTTCTGTTGTGCAATCTAACAATACGCTTTTTATGTATGGCACAAGAACTGATGGTGGCTATTATCGGAGAGTGATCCGAGGAAAGGTCATAGCTAGGAACAATATCCATATATGGTGATGAGATACCATTCGTTATGAAAAGATCCAGTGGGTCGGGAGTTTTGTTGGGATCGGTAGGCCAATAGGTAGGAGTACCTGTAGAAAGGAAAGAATAATTTTCTGCCTTTAGTAATTGTCATGCGGGATCCCCAAAGGGAGTTTTTACTGTTAAAGTCGCCTCCTACAATAAATTTTGTTCCTAGAGTCCGGAAGAAGTTCTGAAAATGTTCTTTTTTGATGTTGTGACGCGGTGGGCAGTAAACAGAAGCTACTGTTAATTCATACGGGAACATTTTAACTCTTATTTCTGTGGCTTGTAGGTGTACTGTCTCGTATTTAGGTAATTCGAAGTGGCTGATAGATTTCTTAATTATTATGGCTGCACCAGCATGGGCAGTATTATTTGGATGGTTGGTGAAATAAGTATATTAAAGTAGGATCTGTCTGTGAAGTGAGTTTCTGCTATTAATAGTATATCAGTAGAATTGTTATGAAGGAATATTTCAACCTCCTGGTTGTGCTGTAGAAGGCCATTGGCATTCCACTGGGCTATTTTTACATATTTAATGAATTTTGTTGATCAGGGTTGAGAGCATGTTCAACACCATGCTATTTTGTTGCATTAGCTGCTGAAACAGCTTTAAAATCATCTAAAAATTTGCTCATTATTGAAGAAATGTTGACTTCATTTTGTTTGTTGCCTGGTATGCGTTCATTTGAGTTTAAATTGTGTTCACCTGTTCTAATACCTTTTACTGCATTCGCATAACTAAAATTTTGGTGGACATGGGGTGTTAGTATCCGGTTTGGTGGTGTTGTGACTGTTATTGTATTTTGCTGAATATTTAGACTGTTATTCGCATTATTGGGCTTTTTTAACAATCTATAATAGAATTCACAGCCTCTGTAATTTGCCGTGTGAGCACCACCGCACAAAGCGCATTTGGCTGGAGTTTCTTTACTTTTCTTACAGTTAGTTTTGTTATGTGATCTTCCACATTTAACACAAACGAATTATTTATTGCAATAGGCTATTGTACGCCCATATTGTTGGCAGAGTACATTGAACTATACCGTTGATCTTTTTGGGCGGTTCTATTGCAATTATTTGATTTTGAAATTTAGTTACTTTATATATATCTTTATTGTTAGTTGCTGGCTCTAAATCTACGAAAAACATATTTAGAGGCTCCTTGGTAGCTCTATTTTTCACATTTAAAATGTTTCTGACTTTGTGTCCCATGGTATTAAGTTAATTCTTGATTTCATTTGTATCTGTAGTGGAATGCAGGTTTTTGATGACGACTCTGAATGCTCGATCTTCCTTCAGCTGATATGTATGATGTACTATGTCGTGTTCGCGCATATGTCGTATCAATTTTCTGTATGTTTTTGGAAGATTACAGTTGATTTTTATGGTATTGTCAGCTAACATTTTTGTAGAGTATTGTTCAATTTCAGCAATTGCATTGAGGCTTTTGATCATTTCCTGATAATTTAACATCCCGTAGACGAAGATTGGAGGAGGCTTTCGAATTGTATTGTCGGCTTGCTTGTTGTTAGGTATTTCCGTCTCCATTTCTGTTAGTTGGCTGAATTTATTACTTAACGTAATATCGTGGCTATTTGGGGGACGTATCTTTCTTCTTTTTGTTTGTTAGACCGTTTACCATGAATTTTTGTTGACATCTTGTTCAGGAGTTTTATCGTCGCTTGTAGAAGACATGCGATAGTAGAAGTGAGTAGTATTTGAAGTATGTTGTGTATTTTGAACAGGTGGATTAACAAGATGCTCTTGCGGTAAGTAATAATTAACACTACTTGGTGTTGGTTGATTTACTTGCTAGAGTTGTAAAAAAGCGGTAGTTGAGAATTTAATGGGACAGCCTGTATAGCATTGTTATTTTAAACTTGTTGATGGCGATAAATAACTTCTGGGCCATTAAATGCCGGTATCATTCTTTGGTTTTATTATTGTGTTGAATATAAATACGACTAAATAGTAACTTTGCACTTATTTTATTTGTTTAACACAGTGCAGTTGATAGCAGAGCACTCGAACACTTGCTTACGCTACGAATCTCAAGCGGATACTCATAACCAAGTATAAATGTTTCTTTTTGATGTTTTAGTAGGTTGCCCCAAAACACTTGTTTAAATTAAGAATAAACTTTTTAGTTGATATTTTAACGAAGTCCGATATTTGTTCAATGCCTATTTTATCATGTATTTGTTTATTGCAAACCACGGCCAGTTTAGAGTTATATTTAGCAGTGCGTTTTAAAATACTTGCACTTTATTTGTGTTCTGGAGTTTTAGTTCACACTGGCCAACAATAAATAAATGAGGGTTTAAATATGAATTTATCTATTAGGAAAGAGCATTCTACTTTGAAATAAGGTTTTTTTATTTACAATTTAATATAGCATCGCCAATCAAGCATGACTTTCATGAAGCTGTTTATTTATATAAAAACCCCATTTTAAGCTATGTATCTAACTAGACGCCTAGTTATTTTATAAATGGATCTCTCAGGTGCCATTCAATATTGTTAGAATTTATTCGAAGTAGGAATGGATTTATTATTCTTCGCAGAGTAAATGTCTTGCATTCGCACTTCGTGTCGAATTTATTTGAATTTAGTTTGTTTATCGCTTTCTGAAGATTAATTCCTATTCAGATTCGTAAGTTGTAAAACTACCGCCGGGTCGCCTGAGAATATTGTCAATTTTGTTTTTCTTGGTAACTAAATATCATATACATATATATTGAATAATGTTGGACCTGATATACTCTCCTGTGAGACTCCTGTCTGGATATTTTTGCTATCTGACTACACCGAGTTTATTCTTATTGAAAAGGATCTTTCACGCAGAAAGGTTGGAATGTTTATCTAAAGACGTTTAAACATAAGTTCTCCTGTTCAGATTTTATCGTAGGCTAGTTACAGGTCTAAAAATGGTACTACTGTGTATTGTTTAGAATAAAATCCCTTTTCAATGCTTTTTGTTAATCTTAGTAATTATTATCTTACTCCATGATTTTCTTTCAATCTAAACTGGGATGGGAGAATAATGCTAATAAATTTTGGCCGCTTGTAAATAAGTTTTGTTCAGTAATTTGAATAATAAAGATTGTACAAAATATAAAAAGAATAAGAGGGGAGTACTGGGAGAGATTTACAAAAGGACTAGAGCCAGATTTTGTACAAGAAACATAGACAAATATGGAGGTTTATAAGACAACAGAGAAGTAAAATGAAGGAACGATGCCGCATTTATGGTAAGACAGCTAAAAGAAAAGTTACTGGAATATAATATCCAACAAATCTACGCCTAACAGACCTCAAGAAGGCGTTTGATAGGATTCAAATAGGAGACATCCGTTATATAATAGAAATATCCCGTTAAATCTAATAAAAACCGTCGAAAATATTTACAAAGATAACAAAGTAATCGTCAGAACAAAAGACGAATTTACGAAACCCATAAACTGTAAAATCGGCATTAGATATGAGCTCTATGCTGTTCAATCTGATGACGGACGAAATCATCAAGAAATTCAAAACAAACATAGGATACAAAATGGAAAATATAGAGTTAAAAGTTGTCTGTTATGCCTACGATTAGGTGGGTTATGGGGTTTAGTGATTAAACGGGTTATCGAGTTATGGGGTTTAAAAGCTTGGATTTTCATATTGCAACTTATTCTTAGAGTTATGCGCGTTTAATATCTTAAATTGTGGCTTTTTTGAGGTTATGGCAGAATTCTGATCTGATGGGACTAAATAGGCCTCGGATTCGGATTGAGTGACCCTAAAAACATATAGTAAACATAGTCAGACTCCCAGATGAGGACAAACATTTCATTCTTAGAGTTATGTGCGTCTAATTTTTTAAATTATGGGTTTTTAAGGTTATAGCAGAATCCTGACTTGAGGGGGTTAAATGGACCCCGGATTCGGATTCAGCGATCCCAAAAATATATATTAAACATGGTCAGACCCCCAGATCAAAACAATTTTTTTGTGTGGCTGTGTAATTGGATAAAAAGAAAAAGAAGAGAATGGAGCAAACATATAGAAAGAGTGCCAGATGACAGAGTGGTGAGAGTAGCAACAGACAAGTTGCCAGTCGCTAAAAGAGCCCAGAAGAGGACGGCGCGATGATCAGTTCCTTGCGCGGGTATTTAAGTTGACTTCAATTGGATTAGCTAGTATTTTGCATTTGTCTTAGTATTTAACTCGTTGCTTGCTGTTCGATTGTTTCTGTAAATTAGATAACCTGGTAATTTAAATTTTTCATCTTTGATTAAATGCGTTTTTAATATACAAACAATTTCAATGTTACGTCTAGATAGAAAGTTTATAAACTCTTTGTCTTTTAATTCCGTCTGCATTTCAATTTTTGAGATTTCTATGTTATTTATAAAATTATATAAATTAATTAAATCTAGGTTGAATCAAAATAGATATGAATGTTGTAAGGTAGTATTTAATTTTGTCGAGATGTGGTGCAATTAACTCTTTCAGTAGTTTAATAATTGTTGCAACGATATCTGGGGTTTTGGTTCGGTTTGGTGCCGAATTTGAGTTTCCTCTAACTATCCTCGCGTATGTTTCCTCAGTTATTCTGCTAGAGTTCTCTTAGAACGCTTTGGACTTAATATTGTTATCAATTTTTGTATAATAGAAACTTTTTGTCCTTTTTTTGGATAGTCAGTGTATATGTGGTTTTCTGTGCATTTAATGCAACGTAGTTTGAGTTTGCAACATTTTTTGGCTCTTCTTCAAGGATGTAGCGGCCTAGTTTAGTGAAATTAAAAATTTCTGTTACTTTATCGCTTTTAGTAAAGGCTACTGCACAAATAGGTATGGTTGTTTGGGTTTTGTTTCGATTTTATTATTTTCTGGTGTTGTTTTTTGGCTTGTCTGAGATTGTTTTTATCGATAAGTTGTATCAATAAGTAGTATGTACTTGCCTAGATAAAATATTGTGCATTAAATAAATACGATTTGTTATCAGTTGCGAATGGTAAAAGGTCACCGCTATCACGTTTAAAACTCATAGTTTATTTTTAAATTGAGCCCTTCGAAAAGCCCAATTGAATGCTTGGGTTATATAGTTTTTATAATTGAATTTTTGAAAGATTATGGCCAAGCTATCACTGCAGTCGTATTAACGTTTTCCCTATGCCGTGTTCAATTCAAAACTTTCTGAGAAGAAATAAAAGCTTTATAAACAACCTACAATGTTAATAACATTAAAAAGAAACTTAGTAATAAATTGCTATATTGGCTAAGCTAATTAATTTTGGTTAAATTACAATGTAATGGCGCCTGAACTGCCACAATCTCAATGTTATGAATAACCAAAAAAACAAAAAAAACTAATTTAATAAAAATATTAGTAGTAAATAAAAAATAGGACTGTTGCCCAAAATTACAACAAATTAGCCGGTTTAAATAATTTAGAAAACACATAATTGCTTCTAAATTTTAAGTTTATCTAGTAGTAGATAAACTATCTGCTATAAATAACCCAGTTTGCATTATACGAGCATCTAGTGAAGATTGATTTAGCTGCATAACAGTTTTACGACAGTAACTTAACAGTCGCACATTACTAATTATATTTTTTTAATTTGTGTGTATAACCTTAGGCTGTTTGCATGACAATAAATTTAAAAGGTAAAATTATTCTAATGTTTGTAATTATTTTTCGGAAATCACTATTTTTATTTAGTCAAATAATAAATTTATTACTACACAATTCCAGTTACAAAACATTAAATAATTGTAAATATACTAAAACTTAAATTTTTATTTGTATTATCTGTAACTTTAAAAGGTTATGAGTAGACAGTCACATAAAACATAATTTATTCCGATAGCACCATTCTTTGCCCATTGGTTCTCACGCGTACCTACAAATGGAGATTCGACCGTTACCGAAAGAACTGCAGATGAAAGCAGAACAAGAATTAAACGAAGTGCAAGGGCGAGTGGAAGAAGACTTGGAACATATTAAAACCTGGCTGGATAAACAACCGCACCTTAATGTCAGAAGGGGTAATTTCGCCAGAATAAATGTTATTATATTCCGATATTAGTTTTATTCCGTTATCATTTTTATTTTCCAGATCATCAGTGGTTGATAAGTTTTCTGCGAGGATGCAAATTTAGCTTGCAAAAGGCCAAGGACAAACTTGAGTATTTTATGTCCGCGCGAACTTTGCTGCCTGAAATATTTAGCAATAGGGACCCCTTCTCGCCAGATATTCAAGAAATGCTTAAAATCGGGTACAAGATTCGCGATATATAATACACGTATATTATAGTGTACATGCATTATAAACATTTTCAGGTGCCTATTTCCGCTTCCGAAAACAGAGGATGATTTGGGGCCCCGAATTGTGTATTTTAACACTGGAGTTTGCAATCCTCACACGATCACTCTAGAAAAGGTGCTGAGATTATATTCGATGTTTGTTGATATTTTAATGCTTGAGGATGACAACAGTGTAGTTTCTGGAGTTTGCTATTGGATAAACTACAAGGACTCGTCTTTGAACTATGTAACTCAATACACGCCAACCGTTATTCAGAAAGTGATAATTTGCATGCAAAACTCTTATCCAATGCGAATCAAAGGCGTTTATTGCACGCATGCTCCAAGTATACTGGAAACCACCTTCAATTTGATAAAATCAGTAATGGGCACTAAAATTCGAGAAAGGGTAAGTACGCATTATAGTTGTATTTTAAATGCTAAGGTGGTGTTTTAGATGTTTGTATATAGCGAAGACAATTTTAATAAATTTGACGTCCATGTCTCTAAGAATATACAACCTGCCGAATTGGGAGGTAGCGGAGGTAATATTCCAGATATTGCCGCTCACTGGAAAAGCAAAATAGAGGGTTACCGAGAGTGGTTTTTAGAAGACGAGCAGTACCGTTCTGATGAAAGGAAACGGCTTGGACAACCTAGAACAACAGCAGACATGTTTGGAATAGAGGGGTCTTTTAGAAAATTAGAAATTGATTAATATTGTCGCATGTACTTCTGTAGGTAAATATTACAATTGGAAAAAGCTTGCTAAATGTCTCTTCATATTTTCCACCCTTATCTGTTCACTTTTAAATCAACTTGCAATAGTTCCTCTTTTAAATATATTTTATAAATTTATTTTTATTTTTAAACAAATGTTTTGTCATCTTGAGAACATAGTACTACAATTTTAATCTTTAAATTAGGTCTGACTTTCTTTAGATTTTTTCACTGTTATCAAATAACTGAAACTTATTAATATTTATGTATCTGCACGCTTTCTAAAAGTAACATCAAACGCGATATCTAAACGGTGTCTTCTAAGAGTCTGTTTAGTTTAAGTGCCCCAAAAAAGAACACTTCAACATATATTTGTTATGATTGTTTCAATTTTTTATGAGTAGGTTTACTTCAAAATGTGCTCCTAAAACAATACAATTTTTTCTATTTGACTCACTATAATTAATAATTTAACCGAAATAATCTAATACGTAATTTTAATAATTAAATATAACTTGCGTTGCTTTTCTCTTTTCTTTAGCACCTCTTCATTCTTAATTTTTGATTACAGGGAATGTCTAAAAACGTCCAAATTTTAATTGAATTTAATTTATTAATCGTTTTAATTTGTAGAATTCATGTTTCTTGTTCAATAAGGTTGTTGTTCAAAAAGTTTATTTTTTACTATATTCTTGTGCCTTTTGTTTGATTTTATAAATGTAATAAATCTTCAAGGTTATTTTTATTATATTGTCAGCATGGCGAAAATACGATATACTCATTTTATTTGTTATAAGCTTGTTCAACATATACGCGGCTAACATATACATATTTTTCATAATTTAGACGTTTTTCTCCAAGTTCGATTTAAAAAACAGTGCTTACTTTAATAACGTCAATGCATACGTTATTACACAATTAGAATTTGTAGGCGCCGATATGAAAACATTGAAAAAAGCTCATTGACGAGTTTATGGAAAACGGAGAGCAGGGTAAAGCCTACAATGTGAGTTACTTTAAAAAGATAAGCGTTCTACAAAGTAGCGCATGGGATATTATCAAATGTGTAGAGGGTGCAAAAGAACATTGTGTTAAGTCAAAAGAATTAGAAAAATTGCTACTGTACGAATATGTAAGGAAAATATTTTAGAAAAAAAGTTGATGTAAAAAGAGAATATCAGTTCTAAAATTCAGTAAAACGCAACTAAGAAATCATAAGGATTTATTGCGTAAGCTGCGAGGAACGCATCTGAAGCTGTCAAATAAAACTTTCGTGCTAATGGACGATCAGTCCTACTTCAGATTAGATAGAACGGATATTAAGGTTTGAATTCTGAGGTAATTTATAAAACACCCGCTAAGTTTCTTAAGAGGATTTTGATTTGGCTGGCTAGAGGGTGATTTAAATTGAACTTTAGGAAGTTTTTCTGAAAAAAATACAAACTATTGGAACAATCCGAATTTTATTGCTATCGGTGTAAAGCACAAACTTAACTAAACTATTCTTTTAGCAAAGTCTTTTCCATAAATGCGGCTTTATTTCAGCAATTACATGTTTAAAAGTCTAATGGAGGTAGATTGTAAGGCCGCAATACCCGATAGATTAATTACACACTCTCATAATTCAGGTAGATTATTTGAAGGCCGTAAGTACGTCTGCGCCTTTTGTTCAATAGTATTAAATAAAAACTGTCCTAAAAACCTATACAGATGAAACTATGATATGCAAATGCGTATGACTTTTTTCTAGTCACAAAATCAGTGATAACACTGTAATGAAGCGCGGCATAAAACTTCCCACAAATCAAAACTATTATTTCCGCAATGCATTCTACCAGAAGAACTACCCATTACCAATAAAAATATAAAAAGGTCTAATTTCTATTGCCTCTATCCCAATCACTTTTGACCAAACTGGAAGAGGTTTTATATACACATGAAGTCTACTACATACTTTTGGATCATAGTAAATCCATAGAAATTTTTTGGAATCTCTTAATGTTTTATCTATAAACTTGTTCTAAATTACAGTATTAAATACCTTAGCTTTTAGTATAATGAGAGTGTCTAATAATTATTTATTTATTAAACAGCTTGCTTCGAGAAATATAAAATCCTTATATGACAATATTTTCTTATTAAAAGTTTACTTAATTTGAGAAACAGGTAAAAATTTTACAAATTGGTATTTAGTAAGTACATAGAATGTTAAAATAAGTCCCTTAACCAATGTGCTAACCGATAACTCCTTCATGAACACTTACTTGCAAAAACACACTTCAAAAACATCTCTTTATAATATTCGCTCTTTTGCACGTTTCTAATTAGTTTCTAATTAAGTTCACGTTGAGTCTTTTCACTACTAATGGAAATAGTCTTGCTACAGGATCTCTCTGTAATTCTACCTTTTATTTTTGTTACTACACTTTGGTATCTTTTCATAAATAACACAATTTTTAAATAGCTGGACTCTTTTTAAGAAAAACTGTTACTTCATTTCCATCAATGCCTATGTGAGCTTCAATCGATTCGAAAGGGATATGCCCTCCTTTCTCCATTAATGTTTTTTTTAAGTTTATTGTTTTTATGGTGCTACTATAATTATTAAAATCGTATTCTCTAAAAGTGCTTTTCTGTCGAAGATAAAAAAAAGTAGGTCTCAAATCTTAAAAAAAATGAAAAGGCATGGGTTTGTAAACGTCGTAGGGAGTCTTCCTGTTTACTACTGTATTCTGCCTCAATAGATAAAAGGCGCTGATCTGTGTTTGTGGTTGGCCATTTGTTGTGTTGTCTTTGGTGGACCTGGAGTTTGGGCGGCGATGTTATCAATTCTTTTTGTTTAATTTACCAATTTTTGTCACTCAATAACTTGAGCAACATGTAGTTTGTTTTTATTTAAAGCGAAGTTTGTAAATTCCCTGGAAAAGCTTATTCTAACAAAATAGAGATTGTAAAAAATACAAACGTACCTTGACGATTTCAAGTGTGGATCCCAATGATGAAGAGAAATCTATTTTTGACCTCTTCTGTATTTATTTTATCTCTAATTTTTTTCTTTCGTCGATCATCGACAAAAAAGAAGAGCGGGAGTCATCATAGAGTCAAATTTGCATATTAATTATTAATTACCGTCAATATAGACAGCACGCAGCATATCATCTACAACCAAAACTGTAAAATCGTAAAGATATAAACCAGCTAAGGAAAAACCCCTGGGATTAGTCGTTCATAAAGTTTTATCTTCTGTTACTTCTGATCCCATCAGAACAGACCTTGTCAGTCTCCCAATTCCCGAATAGAATGAGGCTTACCCAAAGAAAAACAAATATAGTCACTATCTCCGCCAAATGAAGCGATATTATTACAACAAAACAACGCGCTATTCCAAGAAAATAGCACAAGATCAAAAAAAAAAGAAGAAGAGCTATTTAATGCATGGAAAAATTTGGAGTATAAAAGAAACTACACAGTCAATAAATTTAACGCAATGCAGCTTTAATTGCAATAATTGTAAAATATGCATGCAGATTTATAAAATAAATATACAGAGTAAGAAACAAGTGTGGCACAAACTTTAATATCGCATAAAGTTAAACAGGCGCCAGACCAATACTTTACTGATAAAGAAGAATTAATCAAAGAAACCAAGTGGAAAAGGAGCAAAACTTAGAAGAAAAATAGATACTTCACTCTCCCCCTCCACAAGGTACCACAAAAGTCTCCAAACAAAATATTCCAAAGGCATCAGAAACACAGCAACCCAAAAGGAAGAAAGCGACGCAGCCTGCGCCAATAGTTGTTAATGGCGTAAAGAATTTTAACCACCTGCATGAGGGCACAGAAAAGATGACGATCTGTCAGATTAAAATTTTAAATAAATAAAATATAAAAATTTATGTACTAGATAAAGAATGCTACAAAAATGTTGAGTGAAGAAAGTTACTTGTGGCATTCCTACAAAAATAAACAAAATAAACCTATCAATAAACTGATAGCAAATAAATTACACCACTCGTGTAATACTGAGCAAATAATAATGACTCTAAGGAAAAGCGGATATAAGTTATTTGAAGCGGTGCCCAAATTGAAGTATAAAACTGAAAAACATCTGAATATGCTTGTACTTACTTTCAGAAATGACAAAGGCGTCAATAAAATATATGGGATAACAGACATTATGAAAATGAGAGTGGAAATTCTCCCAATTAAAAAATCAAAAATAATACCTCAGTGTAAAAGATGCCAGGCCTATGGACACACACAGAGGTACTGCGCTAAAGAGCCAATGTGTGCGAATGTCCGGGAAAGGATCTAACGTCTGATTGTGAGAAACCTGCAAAAACATAGCCCAAAACAAGAGTGTATTATTAGAGCCAACACCTATTCTGAAGCAATAAATGGTAAAAAACGAGAAAGAAAATAATAAAGAAAATTAATATTCAGCTGCAGCAGCTTTTCAACAAATAGAATATGGTTGAACGTATCTCTAAACTAAAATATCGTGCCCAATGAGCGATACCCACAATTACAAATAACTAATTAGTTAAAAATCATAAAATGGAATTTTAATGATGTCCAGCAGCACCAGCAGGACTTGCAAGTAGTCCTAAATATAGAAAAAATGGATATAAAAAAATGCTGAAACACATTCCACCAAAGAATTAGACGTTTTAAAGGATACAAGGTCTGTCATACCATTCTATCAGATAATTCAAAAAGAGGCGGGAGTGCAGTAATTGTAAAGGAACCTGCTTTACTATCAAGAAATAGAATATCGAACTAAAGAAATAGAAGTCACACATAAAACATACAAAATTATAATGTGCGCCGAGATATGCTATAAAGAAAGAACAACACATTAATTTTTTAAACAGACTAGAAATTTAAACAAAATCCCAGATTTCAAATATTTCTTTGTAATCAGAAAAGTTCCATCAAATTACTTACACGTCCAAGAAGTATGGAACATAAACTCAGATCAATTCGCAATACTGTTTCCCTAAGTAACAGCGTTATTAAAGAAAACTGCAGACTCGTCTATAGACTAACGAATTAGAAAAGCTTCAAAATGAGTCTTAAAACTACATTAAACTATCGTTTCCTTTAAATGCAGAAGAACAGTTAGGCAATGCAGTAGAACTGTTTGTCAGAAACATCCAGCAAGCATCGTAGGAGAAAAAAACTGATTGTTAGAAGAAAATGGCAACAGACCGGATCGCCTGCGGATAAGACAGCTTTAAACATGCTTCTCAGCAGTTAAAACGAGAATTGATCAATATTCGAGTAAACTTACAAATGAAAAAAGACTACACTCTATGGAAAGCCACCAAAATATCAATAAGGTATACATTACAAAATCCGCCAATTAAAAGTGCTGATGGAAGCTGGGTCCGCAGTAACTTGCAAAAAGCGAGCAGATTTGCAGCACATTTAGAAATAAAATCGCAACTAAATAATGGAGATGATTTCGGGATTAGTCTGTACCAACATAAAACGATTTTTCTATCAGACTTACCTCCCCAAAAAAAGTATTTAAGTCACATCGTACAAGCCAGTCTCCTTACTACCTATTATCTTGAAACTATGAAAAATTGCTTCTTAAGATATTAAAACCGATAATAGAAGAAAAAAAGTTGATTCCCTCTCATCAATTTGGATTTAGAGAGAAGCACTACACGATTGATAATATACATAGAATTGATACAATTAAAAAATTGCTAAAAGAAAAGAAAATTTACTACACCATATTACTCGATGTTGCACAGGCTTTGGATAAAGTCTGGCACAAAGACTTGTTTCATAAACTGAATATTCTTTCGCCACGACGGTATTCTTAACTCTTAAAACCTTATTTGAAAGAAAGATACTTCAGAATTAAGCAAGGAGGCGCATACATTTAAATAAAATAAATTAAGGCAGAAGTACCACAAAAGAGTGTACTAAGCCCATACTCTGTCTATTATATATTAAAGACATCCCTAACCGAAGAAAGGAAACAATAACAACATTCGCGGGTAATACAGCTGTTTTAACTGCTGGAAAAAAACATAAAGAGGCTGCTGAGAAGCTGCATTTCCATTGGTAGAATTTATAATTGGACTTAAACTTGGCGCATCAAGTTAAATGAAGGTAAGTTGGTGTACATAAACTACACTAACAAACAACAACAGTATATACCCATTAGAATAAACACCACCCAGATTCCACATGCCGAAATGGTCAAATATCTGGGCATGAATCTTGACACAAGGCTACGCTGGAAAATCTACGTAAAAAAGAAAAGGGGGTGCTTGAAATGAAATATAAAAAAATATATTGGTTGCTTGGAAGAAATTCTAAGTTCTCTACATATAATAAACTGCTACTACGCAAGCCAATTTTGAAATCTGCGTGGAAATGTGGCATCCAATTGTGGAGCTGTGCCAGCAAATACAACACTCAGATAATTCAACGATTTCATAACAAAGTTTTAAGAAACATTGCTGATGCATCTTGGTACATCCGTAACAGTGACCCACGCCGAGATCTTGTAATAAACACAATTGATTAAACTATTAACAAATTTGGCAAAGGCCACAAACAACGGCTGTGAACATCAAAGCGATCCAGCTCCTCGATAACACTATCATAGCAAAAAGACTGGAGAGGACTAAACTATTAAGTTAGCTCGGTAAATACAACAGTGCAAAGCAGAGTAAAGTGCGGCAGTAATTTGAAGTGTAAATAGGTTACCAGACTCTAAGGTGTGCTAAAGAGTAAGGCCTTCGTTTAATACAGTCAGTTAAGTAAGAGCGTGTTCGGCATAATTAGCAGTTGCGAGTCGAAAGAGACAACGTTTGTCCTCAATACTACGTAGGCGTAGCGCTACGAGGCTGTATTCGTTTGTACCTACCCGAAAAGTTCAAAATTGTCTCATTCAACGGTTGCTAAATACATAAACAAGTCGAAAACATTTGTCAGCAAGTGAGTACAGCAATATAAGGAGACAAAAGTTGTCGATGACTTGCCGGAACGCGGCTCGATAGGAAAAGTGTCCCCTAAAGTCGAAAACACATTGTAAACTTGTTTTGCAAAACCTGGGCTTAACATTGCGTCAAAAAGCAGCAAAATTGAAACAAAAAGGTTTAGACATATTGTACGTAGATATCAGAACCCACCTCTGTGCGCAGGATATCAAATTCCGTAGTTCAGTGAAGAAACCTTTATTTAGGTATATGTTATCGTTCCATGAGCCTGGTCAATCTCAATAACAAGTTGATGTAGCGGAGCCTTAAACACCCAGAAAAACCTACCTGGTATTGTAGTATTTAAACTTTGAACTACGTAAACGGGTTTTAAATTTGCAGACATTTTATTCCAGCAACTAGAAACTCAAAAATAATTTGGAAAATGTAATTAGATTAATTATAGTTGAACCAGAAATGTAAAGAAATTACTATTAAATTACAATAAACAATAAAGTAATTAATTACCAACCGAATTACTGTGCAAGTAATGGAATTACTCTTTTAACTAATTGTAATTAATTATTTAACAACACTGGTATTTTGCTATCGTCTCTTTTAGTGCTACTTATGTTTGGTTTAATATATTAGTACTGTTGCAGCTAGTCTTACATAGTTTGTTTAGTTTTATTATTCCTTGCTAGTGCCTTCAAGCAGACCGAACGTGCGTGCCGAGCTATACCTGAGTTATCACAACGGCGGAGCCGCAGCCGTAGCCTTGCTTAAGGTCAGGCAAATTTATATATTTATTAATTTAATTTCGAAAACTCGTGTACATTTTTAAACGTTTTCATAATATTGAAAATATTATTAAGAATCCTATTACACTGCATGCGAACGATAAACACTCGGGATCGGGAACATGTTCCCTTCCACGAGTAACGCAGTACCTGGGACCCCACAATTTAACACTCAAGCCAATAATGGATTCGGACAAAATGGTAATTACTATAATCAGCCTATTGTGCAGTCATCAAATATACCAGGACAATCGTTTATAAATGCACAAATGCCACTAATGTACCCCAACCGATCCCCACCGAATCAAGCACCTTTACTAGGATTCAATCTACAGCCAAGTCAAATAGCACCTTCATTCACACCAACTTATAATCAATTTCCACCTGTACTATCAGCACAGCAGATTAGTGCAAATTATGATAATTCTGTTAGCAACAATATAAACTATAAAACCACAGAAGATAACTTAGCATGTGATGATGAAACAATGAACTATAATAAAACACAAAATCAAACCAAACACGCCTGGCAAATAGTAACCAAAAGAAAAAGAGCAAAACGACAAAATTCTTCTGAAACTGATGCCTAAATAGAAACTGCTAATCAGTTCTCGCTTCTCTCTGAAAGCAATAACAACACGTCTAATACTTCAATTCCTCAAAAAGAGAACCTAAACCTCCACCAATCTTTATATACGGGGTCTCAAATTACAAAGACATAATCGATAACTTAGCACAAGTAGTTGAAAAAGAAACTTACACTACCAAAACGTTAGCAAACAATACTATTAAAATAAACCCCAACACTCCTGAAACTTATAGAAAACTCATTCCTCACGTTAGTGAAGAAGAAATTGTGCACCATTCATATCAGTTAAAACAAGATAGAGCATACCGTGTAGTCATAAGAGGCATCCACCCTTCTATTCCCCTACCAGAAATTACACAAGAACTCGAGAAGAACACAAAGTTCGTAATATTACAAATGTCAGGCATCGGGTTACTAAAGAGCCCTTACCTCTATTCTTTGTAGATATCGAGCCTCAAAACAATAATAAAGACATCTTTAAATTAGAATTTCTGTATCATTCTAAAATTCGAGTAGAAGCGCCAAGAAATAAAGGTGGGATCGTACAATGCACAAGATGCCAAGACTATGGACACACGAAAACCTATTGTAGGAAACCGTTTAAGTGTGTTAAATGCGGAGGACCACATAACACCTCTAGTTGCAGCAAATCTAAAAATACACCAGCAACATGTGCTCTATGTCAGAAAAATCATCCAGCGAACTACAAAGGCTGTAAAGTTTATCAAGACTTAATAAACAGAAACCATCACCTAAGACCAACCAGGCCCAGTCCTTTGTCACAAAATATTACAACTAATACTCCACTACATCCAACAACCCCAACCCCTACTTATGCCCAAATGACCGCAGTACAACCTAACATCCCATCTAACAACACCTAAACAGACCTAACTAGCAAATTTACTATATTCCTTAATGATTTTAAGAATATGTTCAATCAATTACTCAACCAGAACAGTATGATTCTAACCATGCTGACAACAGTTATCAATAAATTAACTCAGTAATGGCCCCTGCACTTAGAATTGCAGAATGGAACGCAAATGGCTTATCAAACCATATTCAGGAACTTACGATATTTCTTAACATAAATAAAATTGATATCCTCCTAATCGCTGAAAGTCATTCAACACAAAGGACAACTCTTAAAATACCATACTATTCCATTTACTATGCTAACCATCCTGATGATACGGCTCACGCAGGGTCTGTAATCATAATCAAATCTTCAATAAAACATCACGTACTCAACCATACATAACACAAAATTCAAAGTGCCATCATAAAAGTAGATACTTTCTCTTGACCTATTACAATTGCTTCACTATATTGTCCACCACGTTATTCTATAACATGCGATGTATACCTCGAGTTCTTCCAACGACTCGGCTCACACTTTTTAGTTGCCGGAGACTGGAATGCTAAAAATACAGCCTGGGGATCTAGGCTGATTACTCCTAAAGGCAGAATAATATTGAGAGTTTTAGAAATAAATAATTTCAACTATTTTTCGACTGGAGAGCCAACTTATTGGCCAACCAATCGAAATAAAATCCCCGACCTGTTAGACTTTGCCATAACTAAGGGAATCTCAGACCTACATAGTGATATTGAATCCAATGTAGATCTGCACTCTGACCACAGTCCTGTAATAATAAATTTAAGCACCAGTATTATATGGAAAAAGCCACAACAGAGACTGTCTTCCAAAAAGACTGATTTAAACCTATTCCGTCAACATATCAACGATAATATATCACTAAATATCCGCTTAAAAGATAAGGAGGGCATAGATGAACCTGTGCAGTACCTAACTACGTTAATACAAAGTGCTTCCTGGACCTCTACTCCAGAACCCCATGGTCTTACTCGCAACAATCAGAACATTCCGCTTCATATTAGAGAATTGGTCATCGCAAAGCGCAGAGCTCGGCGCAGGTGGCAGACTACCAGGAATCCACTTGACAAAACTTATTTAAATCAAATAACGCACAATCTCCACAATGCTATCCAAGAAGCAAAAAACGAATCCTTCGAACACTACGTCGTCAATCTATCTACTGATGATCACTCCCTGTGCAACGCGACAAAGAAATTCAAAAGACCCGTAGTATTTATTCCACCTCTACGAAAAGCTGATGGGAGCTGGGCGCGGACGAATATTGAATAATCCAACAGATTCGCAGAACATCTTGCTAATGTATTTTTCGCTCCTGATATCCTCAACGATGATGAAGATGATGTCGAAATACAAACATTCTTAAACGCCCCCTGTCAGATGTCGCTTCCACCCAAGCCTATTTCACCTGCAGGAGTCAAAAAAGAAATAAATCTCTTAAATCCTCATAAAACTCCTGGATATGATCTCATCACAGGTGAAGTACTGAAAAACTGCCCTAGAAAAGCTATTGTATTACTCACAACCATATATAACAGCATACTACGCCTGTGCTACTATCCGATACTATGGAAGTATGCAATAATAATCATGATACTGAAGCCAAGAAAACCTCCAACTGATGCCACTTCCTATAGGCCAATAAGCCTCCTTCCTGTAATGTCCAAAATTTTCGAAAGACTTATCCTCACCAGAATTGCAAACGTAACACTTATAGATGCCTTAATCCCTAACCACCAATTCGGCTTCAGACCCAATCACTCCACTATCCAACAGTGCCATAGAATTGTTAATAAAATCAAAGAAAGCTTAGAAGCAAAACAAATGTGTACATCAGCATTTTTAGACGTAAAACAGCCGTTTGACAGGGTGTGGCATGCAGGCATACTTTTCAAACTTAAACAACACTTACCAAATCAATTGTTCCTCATCCTTAAGTCATACATGTCCAACCGTTACTTCCAAGTTAAATTCGAATACTCATTATCTGACTACCAGACTATCAACTCTGGCGTGCCCCAAGGAAGTGTTCTGGGACCTTTCCTGTACTTACTGTTTACCTCTGATATACCAGCCAGCGATGATACACTACTAGCAACGTTCGCTGATGATACAGCCATCCTTTCTACAGATCTCGATCCGATACGAGCTTCTGCAAAATTGCAAGCTTATCTTGATCAACTCCAAATTTGGCTTACGCAGTGGAAAATTAATCTAAACGTTGATAAGTCGTGTCAAGTCACGTTCACAACACGAAGAGCAGAATGTCCTCCTCTTACCTTCAATAACACTCCCATTCCTGTCAAAGAAGAAGTTAAATAGCTCGGCCTTCACCTTGACGCAAAACTAACTTGGAGAACACACATTAAGGCAAAAAGACGTCAATTAGATTTAAAAGTGAGGAATATGTCTTGGTTACTAAATCGTAGATCTCAGCTCTCACTACAGAACAAACTCCTCATATACAAAACCATTCTTAGGCCTATTTGGACATATGGTGTCGAATTATGGGGCTGCAGCAAACCGTCTAATACAAAAATTTTACAAACCTTTCAATCTAAAACCCTCAGAATGTTACTAAATGCACCTTGGTATGTCTCCAACAACACCATACACGACGACCTCAAAATACCGTTTGTACACGACGTCATCAGTGCTTATTCTGTTAAACACAAAAATCGAAGCATAACCCACAGCAACGAGCTAATCAGTGAACTGTTCAGACAACCATTGGAAAATAGAAGACTTAACAGGACATGTCCAGAAGACCTAGCTAGGTGAATCCAGAGGGCCGTCAATGGATGGCCCCTGACTCAAGTGAACTTCTTTCAACCCATTTACTTATTACTTTATTAAGTAGATTGTAAATTTGCATTAATCCAATGAAAAAAAGTTTTATTATTCAATGTTCTATATATTGCACCACATATAGACTGATATTTATGTATCTTCTTAAACTGTAAATCTTCGTGCAACGTTCTCAAGCTTTTTGTTTCGTTTTTTTCTTTGCCATTGGTCCACTTGCTGTTTTTATGCTGCTTTTTATATTATGTATTTGTTTATTCTGTTTGTGTATAAATTTCTGGTGCTTTCTGCCTGGAATAAATATAGTTTAAACACTTCCCCGACTAAAGTTACGGTCCTTGCTTTTGGTTTTCTCTACTTTGCTAATAATGTAACTGTAGACGTTAATAAGTAATGATCTGAATAAATATCACTATCTCGATAAACCCTTACACCTTAAAATAAACTATTTATTTTCTTATTTGGAATTATATAATCTATAGCAGATTGCTAATCTATTTGTAGATGTCCTTTTTTTAGAAAAATGCGTTCGAAATTTTCAAATTTTAAATTTCGCAAATTTTTCTCTGGTTATCGCCGTTGTCATTTATTTGATATTCTCTCCCACCATCCAAGTAGTAGCAAATTTTCTTCTCGGGTTAAGAGGTGTTCATTTTGTTATTTTTATTAAGTGTCTCTTATAGTTAATTATAAAATATTTCTGTATCTTATTTTCCTCCGGTATGTGCACATCTATGATATTTATGTGGCTTTTGTCAATTGTTAAGAGTATTGTTATTATTTTTTTATTTATATATGTATTTCTTGTTATTTTGTTTTTCTATTTGTTGTTTACAAGTACCGCTGCTCTACAACATGCAAGTTTATTTTAATTTTATAATACTCAGCTATAAACCAGTGTAATCGTCTAAATATTATAACTTTCAACTTTTCTTTGTTTTCGTTATAACAACAATTCTATTCCTTGTTCTTTCAACATTTCTTTTACTTATTTTACAAATCTTCTATCCAATAATTCTTGATCTATATTTTCTTTGCTGCCAACTTGGTGTTTTGTTAGTTTTATTTTTATACCTTTTTAAAATAGTTTTCAAAGCCCTTCCCTAACTATAAACTTGTTATCTTTTCCAACAGTGTAATCTTTGATGTAAAACGTATTAAGCTGTAACCAAGCTTGATTTTTTAAATTTCATAATACCATTTGATAATTGTTGATATTAACTTACTAATTACTTTAGTATTTCCCATTTGTCGTCAGAAAAGTAATATATTCTTTGTTTACTAATAAAATGTAGCCCTTCTTTCATTATAGGTTCTGCTAGCCCGTTTTCTTTTGCACTTATTCGATTATTGTTTTGTAATATAGATCTTGCATTAATTTCCTACATGTCCAGTTATATATTTGAAAGAAAAGTATTGCCTTTTTCAAATGACTCTAATTATTTTTATTGGCATCCAAATATATGCTAACTGCCAAAATTTTTAATTTTAAAGTTTATTTCTAGGAGAATCTAATCCTCGATCAACAAATAGCTCATTTTATTATTTATTAAAATAGCAGCTCTTTTCCTTCTATTTTCATATAAATAACTTATTTAAAAAGTCCTAATTTCAGCCATATTTACGTCATAGAGTTCTAAAAGAATAATTACTTTTTCCTTTTTTATACTATATATTTTTAAAAACTTTAAATAATTCTATTCCAATTATTGATTTTTCATATTTCTTCTTATTTTTTATATTTCGTTTTATTTTGAAAAATATGCTTAGAGTTTATGTCGTTTTCAAATCGCTTAAGACATTTAATTTACCAACCAGCGTTGCTTTTAATTTAACCGTTTATCATTTAAACTGTTTAGCTTCTTTTAATTTTATTATTACATATCCTTCACATGTTTATCATGTTTATAATTTTCTGTTGAAAATCTCTTTAAGTTGCAATTTATTTATTAACTGTCTTAATACGTTCCTAAAACACCCGCCTACATCATCCGTAGTCGTTTCTCTGTGTACGTGTAGATGCGCATGGTTATTAGTGCCTTGTTTATACTTGTATAGTGCTTTTTTTAATTTCAATACATTTGTTATATTTGTTACATTTGTTAAGCATCACGACGAATTACCCAAGTATGTAGTATTACACTACTATTACTACATGCTTGGGTATTCATTCCCAATAAACGAAGCTCCAATATTAGAAGAGCGCCAGTAGTATATCTTGCAATACACATTTTCCCAATTTACCACTTTTACTAGTCGTTTTAAGTACCTTTAAATAGTCATGTAACTTACAGCTAATTTTATTGCAAGATCTATTAACTGTAGCAGAATTTTCAAAGCACCATTACTGTTGTGGCCGAAAAGTGGACTATATAGTAATTTTAAATTTGAATAAAGGAACTTCAAACAAAAGCTAAAGCTAAAACACTAGCCTGTGAAAACGGTGCTTTCTCGTAGAAATCGGTTCCCTGCGTTGTTGGTCCTGGGGGTCCAGGAAGAGGAAATAAGAGTGTGGGTAAAAAGATAAGACAAGTTACCCGACTCTTCACAGCGGAGCCGAACGGTAGCGTCTTTCCTGGTGCAAAGGTTCCTCCGTCGTTCCTTGCCGAGTCAGAACAAAGAAAATAATGGAGCATTTTACCAGCAAAAATTTCAACCCGAAATGCAATTGGGATACAAAGGACCTCCGGGAAGAGGTTAATCTGGTCGGCAAAATACAAAATCAGCTTTGAACAAAACGGCCTCGCAAAAATGAAAACTTCTACGCCGGCGAACCCTCGGTCAAAAACGCCCTCGGCTTGCAGAAAATTTAAAGCCGGTCGCCCGCTTTCTAAACTGTCACAAACTAAATTAAAAAACGATACGTGCCAAAGGAAAGGCCAGGCCAGCAAAGCCGATGCATTATATATCAGCGCTCCGCGTGATCGGACAAATTCGGCGTCCAACAAAACTAAATATATATACAGGAAAGAACCAAAATATGGCCGGTCATAATTTAAAATTTAAAATAAAAGCAACTGAAGATTGCTCGCTATCGTTGTTCCTAACTCTTCACATCATCTCTGACACAATATTTTACTTGCCAGATCACTACGACATTGCTTACTTTATATATTATATATGTGTATAAAGTGTTTTTCGGCCACTCTTAGATCCAATTAAAAAAAATATTGAGCCCTGTCTATTCTATAAATATTTCATACAAATATTGCGTCACGTCATATGTATACGCGTTTATGCAGGGCCCGGCAGAATGATCTCCCCCTTTTGAATTGATCACCGCGCGCAGTGTATTGGTAGACGACGCTTGAGGCACGCGTCGTTGAGCAGCACAAGGCATATACTTTTAATACCCATCATGACGTGGAATAGTGAACATCGTGCGTGTCTGTCGGGGACTTATTTTAAAAGCCGTGATTCTGTGGTTGGAACACAGCGGCTATTTCGTAGGCATTTCAGAGTAAGTGTTCCGATCAAGAAAACCAACACGTTGGGAGTACACAATTTCGAACAGACTGGTTCAGCATTATAGCAGAAATTACCCGGTAGACCCAAAAACATCGCAGCAATGAGGCAGGCTATTGTCACATTGCCATAACGTTCTACCGTTAAGCATACTGTCGTCTTGAAAATATCTGACCGGAGCGAGAGGAGAATTCTGCAGTGTTAGATCATGTTCTATCCATACAAACTGATGGTGACCTAGCAACTTAAAAAATAGGACTGGTAATGAGGAAACATATATAAAGAAATTGTTTGAAAACAATCGACCACAACTTCCGCAGATAAATAATGAAAGTGGACAAAACGTAATGAAGAAGTTGAAATTACAATAAGGTATATGAAAGAAAGGAAAGTAGCAAGAGCGGATTGAATTGAACTAGAATTTCTCAAATTATTTGAGGAACAAGGAATAAACTGGTTATATAATAAAATCTTTAACTCTGGGAATATTTCCGAGGGCTGGCTAATATCGATTAAAAAATTACTCTACCCAAAAAAAATGGACCTAAAACTTGTAGCGACTATCGCACAATAAGCCTTATGAGTTAACTCTTAAAGAAATTTCTTACATTATGCACAATATAAAGTTTATGACATACAAATACTGTTGGTACACAGGAAACATTGTTTAGCATTCAAGTACTCTTATAAAGATGCAGGGATGTGAATTGTAATGGTTACACCTGCTTTATTGACTACAATAAGGCTTTTTATAGAGTACAGCACCAGAAAATAATTTAAGTCCTGAAAAGCATCAGATTGAATGAAAAAGGTCTTGGAATAATGGTAAACTTATACCAAGCCAATCGGCATTTTTAAGACTGGATAGGGGAAGCCCAGATAATATTAAGATTCTGCGAGGAGTAAAGCAGAGCCGGGTTCTGCTACCGCTGATTTTTAACATATACTTGTATTTATAATGCATCTTTGGAGAAGCATTCTACTAAATGCATGAGGAAATTTTGCTGAATTGTAAAAGAGTAAACAATACTAGATATGCCGACAATACAGTCATTTTTGCAGACGGAATAGAAAGACTACAATAGCTCATGAACAGAGTAACGGAGAGCAGCCACCAGTACAACCTGGGCATTAATATTAATAAAACTAAATTAATGGTCATCAGTAAAAGCAACTACGAAATCCAACAACAGCTAATAATTAGTAAAAAAACCTGTTGAAATATTCCTACATTAGTACGACTCTTAAATATCAGTGGGACATCTCTCAATAAATAAGGATTCCCATTGAGAAAGCAAAATCTACATTTAATAGTACGCATTTAATATTTTAAAATCATCATTTGACCATGGCCAAAAAAATATCAATATTACGTTGTTATGTGTTTTCCGTACTACTATATATATATATATTTTTTTTTATTTATTTAATTAGCAATCAAAATACAAGGTATTCTATAAGCTAATTTGTTAACCTACAATCTAAATTTAGGATTTAGATCGATTAATAACATGATGAGATCTCATCCAGCGATGAGCTCTCTAAGTCTATTTATATGTTAGGTCAGCTGGCCACTGTCTTTTTAGTCTTCTTATTGCTGTGTCTTCTAGTAAGGGCTGTATTAAAGGATTTGTGTGAGGTTCCAATTTTTGGAGGTGGGTGATGCTTCTCTCATGGATAACTTCTTTTGTAGTTGGTATCTTCAAATCTTTGTGGATCATTTCATTTGCAATATACCATGGGGCATTAACTATCGTTATTAGTATTTTGGACTGGCACCTTTGGATTATTTCGATATTGGACTTGCTGGCACAGCCCCATAGTTCTATTCCATACGTCCATATGGGTTTGATTACTGATTTGTACAACAATAGTTTGTTTTCTATAGATAGCGGAGACTTTCTACCGATCAACCAACGTACTACTATATGGAGTAGAAAATCATGGACTTTAACAGAAGCCCTAATTAAAAAACTAGAAGCTTTAGAGATATGGCTGTATCGAAGGATTATGAGAGTTTTGGACAGAACATACCACAAACCTTAAATTCCCCAAAGAATGCAAAAGAAGATAGAAATAGTGAATGCAGTAGAAGTCCGCAAACTTAAATATATGGGCTATATTATGCGAAACGACAATAAATATTAGCTTTTACAGAGTATGCTGCAGGGAAAGCGAAGCCCAGGCAAAAGGATATCATGAATAAAATATCTGAGAACGTGTTTTGGCAAAATCATAACAGAAGTATTCAGAATCGTATATTAACAAAGTATTAGTGGCCAGGATAGTTGGGAATATCCGGGCGAAATGGTAACCTTAAGAAGAAAACCTAACAGACTGTCACTGAAAACATGTTTTAGCTGATGGTGTTGTGCTCAGTAGCGACGAAGCCCATTTTCATTTATCGGATTGCATCAATGAACAAAATTTTCGATTCTCACCAACTCTATGAGCGACTTACCCACAATCAGGGTGCAATTGTTTGTGTGCTCTTACGGAATTTGAAGTTTTCATCTACTCGCTACGTTGCTGTTATGCAATTTTCTGCAGTTTAGATTTAACCAAGATGGAAATGAATCACTCTGATTTTAACATACCATGGCCGGTTAGGTTACCGGTTGCGATATCTTTCTCTGGGGACTAAAACGTGAAGTTTTTCGTGGAAAGTCGCGGACTATTAAGAAATTAAAGTATGCTATTTGCAACGAAATCGCAGCAGTGGCAGCAAAAATGACTCGGCAATCAATGCAGAACTTTAAGGTGAGGCTGTAGAAGTGTATCACTCGTGGGGGCAAACATTTTGACAATGTGACAATGTTTACTGGTTGATAACTAAATGGAAAGCATTTTTTTGTGTGATGGTACAATAAAACATTAAAAATAATCTATGTTCTTCCTTTTACTACGGCTTTGAAAAACAGAGATCATTTTGCTAGACCCTGTATAGACAGGTATGGGCAATAAAGCGCAGCAAACCATATACGCGTTTTTGTCTAACAGAATTTAAATTTTTTTTTTTTTTATTGATCAGATACATAACTATTTACAATCTGCTGCAAAGCAATAAGTAAATGATTTACGTAACTGTGGGTTTAGGTGGAAGTTGACGTTCATTAACGTCACTTCTGCTGTAACTTAATGTAAGAATAGTAGTACTAAATCCGGAAGGGTAAGTCCAAGGTGTAGTGTCTTTTAAGTCTGCGGTTGTGTTCACTGCTATCTAGTAGGTTTAAAGCTAAATGATTGGGGTGCAAGTCTAGTTTATTGATATATCTTTCACTATTTTTAACTATTTCACTTTTCACTAAACTTATTTTTAGGTCACTGTAAATGTCCGCATTGGTTATGTAGTATGGTGCATTAGTGATGGTTCTGAGTGTTTTTGACTGGAATCTTTCAATTATCGAGATATTGGAAGATGAAGCAGTTCCCCATATCTGGATACCATACATCCACACGGGCTTGAATATGACCTTATATATTAACAGCTTGTTGTCGAGAGAAAGTTTCGAGTTTCTACCCAGTAGCCAGTAATGCT
The DNA here is from genome assembly GCA_036346155.1 of Sinelater perroti. NCBI lineage: Eukaryota > Metazoa > Arthropoda > Insecta > Coleoptera > Elateridae > Sinelater > Sinelater perroti. Next base: position 342,650 of record JARFIY010000189.1, read on the forward strand.
TGCTGAATTTTAAATTTAATTGTAGTCTTTTCTTCCACAAGTGTGTTTTCCACGTAAGGCCCTTATCGAGATGTATTCCCAGATATTTAGCCGAATCGGCCTGCGGAATTTGCTGTCCATTGAGCATTATTGGCGGGCATATACCACGTCATTTAGTGAATGTGACGTGCACAGATTTCGCTTCGTTTATTTTAATGCGCCACTTTTTAAACCAATCGTGAACAGTATTGAGCCTGTTCAGAATTTAAATAATTGAGCAACTATACAACATGTAGTAGAACATAAAATGAATAAACGGATATGCAGCTGTAGATATAGATGTAACGGCTATGCGTTACTTAATAATAAAAATGAATATAATTCATTTGTGCAACTAGAAATTGTATGATCTTTTTATATAAATTCGGTGTTTTGTTACTGATATTGCTTCAATTTTAAACCTTGTACTTAATAAAATAATAATGTACGGCTCTAGGCAACGCATCAAAGCATGGCCTGTAAACTAAGAGTTCAAGGGATTTATATGTTCTCTTCCCCCCCCCCCCTCTCTATCTGTCCGGTCGTCACGCACCATCTCTGATGCGAAGCGAAGCCTTTTGTTCGAGTGAACGCAGGTATTATTTTTAGTGACTGAGTAGGGCGCCCGCTAAGCATCAGAAAGTTCCGGGAATGGAACCTGGGTCCGTCCGCATCGCAGTCTGCGCCACTCTAGCCATTGCTTAATGAAATAAATAAAAAAAAACAATAAATTATAATTGTTTTATTAATAGTTTGTTAGTCATATAAAAAGTAAAATGATGCATAATTTAAAGACAGAATTTGAAAATAGAATTGTTAATACATTTTATAAAATAGAACCATATGCAAAACACCACCAAAAATTAAACAAAAAGCAATATTAATTGTAAACAACATACTTTATCAATCAATATTTAGTTTCCTAAATGATCCTTCAACTCCAAATAAATCTACCGCCGTTCTGGGTGATCCAATTCGTTTAGTTTCATTAGAACGGTATTTTTCATCTTCAATAAACCATTCTCTATAGTTTTCAATTCTTTTTTTAGTAGAAGCCACCATATCTCTTACATGTCCACATTCTCCACCCTTTTCAAAGGGCAGTTCACTTTTAGGAACATGCTCGTAAAGGTTATCATAATCACTTTCGGTGTACACCAAAAACTGAAAGAGCTAAAAATTATAAACAAGACGTCGTAGAGGTAAAAGCAATCGAACCTTACCCTTTCTTTTAGCTTATTGCTTAAAACTAACTTAACTATTTGGAAACAGCTTTCTAAAACAGCTGAGGCGTTTATGCAGATAATTTTTTTAATCCTGAACGGGTAGGCTTCTACCCCAATTGCGACACACTTTTTAAAAAATGTTGGAGTGCATTGCGATAAATAGTTTATATTTAGTCCTTTACAATCGATCAATAGCGTTACTCCTGACACAATGAAATTGTCGTCTTCTAGCATTAAAATATCCGCACCCATTGCACACGTCTTAACCAAGTCATCTACAGTAACGGTATCATAATTCAATCCACGCAAATCAATGCAAATTGTTCTAGGTCCAGAATAATCTTCCTTGTTTGTAACCAAGTACAGGGCTCTAAAATATTACTAGTTTGTTCCAATTTTATGTTACTCCATTTACATTTGTACCCAGAATCTAGAAGCTCTTGAATTTTTGGTAGAAAAGGGTCCCTGTTAGAAAAATATTCCGGCGATAAAGTCCTTATGGTATGGAGGTTCTCAATCTTTTCCTTTGCTTTCTGCAAACTAAACTTGCACCCACGCAAAAATGCAAATAACCATTGATCATCTAAAATGTGCGGCCGTGTATTAGATCATAATACAACAAATACTGTGCTTACCATTTCTAACATTCAGATGAGGTTGCTTCACGAGCCATTCTCGCAGATGTCTCAAGTCTTCTTTAGCCCGTTCTGGATTTTCATTTAGGTCACATTTGGCAGTTACGGCTAGCTTTTCTGGCAGGATTCGGAGAACCATTTTTTGCTAAAATTATTGGATATAAATTTCCGTACCATACGATCTAATGATCTTTAAAAGTATAATTAGTTATTTCGATAAAATAAAGTTGACAACAAGTTAGAGGCGTGGTGGTTTAGCGGATAGGTCGCTAGACTACGAAACTAAGAGTTGCGGGTTCAAATCCCGCTCTCGCCAATTCAATCGCTGACATTTTTATGGCCCCGCTCGACTCAGACTGCAACAAATGACTACCTGGAGGTCAAACTCTGGGGTAATAATGGGCGATCGGTACGTAGCGCTAGCCACGTTACTACCCTTATGTACCGTAGGCTCTAGATTTGTAGCAGACCTATCCTGTTACGATCCTAAAGGGCCTTCGGGGCCTGTTATAGGGTACTATTATTATTATTATTATTATTATTATTATTATTACTAAACAAGTATAATAATAATAATAATAATGGTAACGCTCTACGCCTCGAGTGGAAGTACGGCCTGCGAACTGAGAGGTTAAGGCTCTCATACGTTCGCTCTCTCTGCCCGGTCGTCGCGCACCATCTCTGATGCGGGGCGATGTGGCAAGCACCGTGCCTAAGACGACTGCCATTATTATTATATTAGCCCTTGTTCGAATGAACGCAGGTACTCAATTATTTTTAGTGACTGAGTAGGCCACCCGCTAGGCATCAGAGAGCACCGGGAATTGAACCCGGGTCCGTCAGCATCGCAGCCCGTCCCTCAACCACGGGACCACGCTGGCACAAACAAGTATAATAAGTATATTTAATATAAAATTAATCTTATCTAAGAAATACATAAATCAATAGATCTGCCAGTGCAATTTTGAAATAAACTTCCGTTTGATTATCAATAACAGACACGCGCAAATACAGAATCTTTTTTATACAAATTAGAAACCCACAACATGTACATTATTTTTCGACTTAATCTGAAAACGAAGCCATCCTGTAGTAGTATCTTGAAGCGTAGTACCATAGTGCATAATAAACCTCTTTGTCAATTTCCTGCTCGAATTCATAGTTAACTACAAATGGACGGCCTACTTTGTTGCCTCGTCGTATACGTTAGTGTGTCCATCTTTAAACATGCGACACCATTGACGTACAACACCTTTATTTATCATGTTGGTCTGTAAAAATTACACAGTTAGCGATAAATCGCAACTATCGTAAGTTTTTCGAACATAGAAATTATATTACTATACGCGCTTCATATTTGGTAGGATTTTCTATGGCAGCATTCATTTTCAATTTATTTAGCGGACTGCAACACAATCTTCTTCTTCCAAGGCAAGGCTTACTGAACTAATGAGTATAGCGCCTCAAGACGAGCGTTGCTATCTCCGCATATTTCTCGCGCATGCGTAAATAAAGTTTTTTCTGAATTGCCCTTGTATCTTCCCTGAAACCAAAACTTCGCCTAAACAGTATAAAAACATTTCCTTTGTCTTTTTAAAGAAAAATCTGCCATTTACAATATCTGGTTTTCTGTTTAACAAAGGAATTGTTAACATGCAATATCAATGCAATTTATGTACATTGCAAATCGACATCTTTGCGTGGCTCTATAACATTTATATTACCTCATTAATTTATCTAGAAAATCTCTATCACATTTTGTGCTATTCTTAATATAATAATAATTACATGTTTATACTTAACTTATTTATTAGAGATATTGTCAGTATGGTGCATTGAGGAGACGAGAATAACAATTTTTATACGTTTACTTGTGTGCTTGCAACTCTACGTCTCGTGTAGGCGCATATATTCGCCCTCACTGCCCTAACGCCGCGCATCATGTCTAATACGGAGCAATTCACTTCACTTCATCATAATCTGGTATTGGGGGTTCCTGGGACCCCAGCCGCTAACCCCCAACGCTGCGGTGACATCTGGTGGTCGTTGATTGGCCTGCAGGAAAGCAGACCGCCCCCGCTCCGCCTTATGGGGGAATCAGAATCTTCGGGCGCTTGTGGCGGGTGCCCCTGTCAACGTCATAGTTGTAGAGACCACGGACTGCTGGATTTCCGTGGTCTTGGACGCTGGCATGGAGTTATAGGGCGCACTGGGAGATATACTCCTGGATGGTTGGCACGTCGGCATCGCTGTCTAAGATGGTATTGCGTACATACCACGGAGAGCCAAAGATGGTCCGAAGGGCCCGGTTCTGGACCACCTGGAGTTTATTCACGTGGGTCTTGGCTGCATAACCCCAAACAGCACAAGCGTCATCGTAGGCCTGATGACTGTTTTATACAGGAGTAGCTTGTTTTTGGTGTACATTTTGCTGTTGGGGTGTAGCAAGCTGCCCAAGGCTTGATGGACTGCCTTGGCTCGCGTCACCGTGTTGTCCACGTAAACTCTCCAGGTAAGCTTTTTGTCAATGGTCACTCCGAGGTATCGTGCCTCTTCTCTCCAGGGTATATCCTGTCCGAAGATCCTGATATTCCTGATGTCACCGCGCCATCGTAGCTTCTCCTTGGTGGAGAACAGGATCACCGCACTCTTCTCTGGATTGATTCTAATCCTCCACCGGTCGCACCAATCTTCCATGTTATCTAGCTCCTTCTGGACATGCCGTAGTGCCAGGGAGGGCCTCAGCGAGCTTGACAATACCGCTGTGTCGTCTGCGAACTGGGCCATCGTCGTGGAAGGCGTCGTTGGGATGTCCCGCACGTACAAGTTGAATAGTACGGGGGAAAGTAGCGAGCCTTGGGGGACTCCGCCTCGGAGACGCCTCTCCGATGACTACACGCCGCCGAACTTGATCCGGAACCTCCTACCAGACAGGAAGGACCGGATCAGCTGGACCATCGGCAGCGGGATGTTGTCTGAAGCCATCTTGTAGACGAGGCCGTGATGCCACACCTTGTCGAACTCCTTGGCTACATCAAGGAAGGCCGCAGCTGGTGAAGCCTTCAGTAATCTTCTCTAGCACCCGAAGGAGTTGGTGGGTGGTGGAGTGGCCGTGGCGGAACCCGAACTGGTTGGATGGAAGAAGTTCGAGTTCTTCGACCGCTGCCCTCAGGCGTTGGTGGATGATGCGTTCCACCAGTTTCCCCAAGTTCGGCAGCTGGCTGATCGGCCGATAATCCTGGGGGAACGTACCTGATTTCCCGGGCTTGGGAATCGTCACCACGTCTGCAATCATCCACTGGCTCGGGAAGTGTCGCAGGCTTAGGACAGCGTTGGTAATGGCAAGAACGTAGACGCCTGCCATCTTCGGGAGAGTCTTCAGCGCGCGGTTGGGTATGCCATCTGGTCCGGGGGCCTTCCGGAGGGGCAGTGCGCTGATGAGTTTCCGAAGTTCCTCGGGGGACGCGTGCTCCAAAAGATCATTGACGTGCTGATCCCGAAGGCGTCCCACTCTGCGATCGACCGCGGCAAAATGGTCAAGATCGGCGCCTTCGTAGTCGATGTCGCACTGCCGCTCGAGGCAGTCAGCAAATGCTTCTGCCTTGTTTTGAGCGGTGTACGCGACGCCTGTTTCCCCGTGGATGGGCGATACGGGGGATCTTCTATTCTTCAGGATCATGACCATTCTCCAGAGCGAGTAGTCGGTCACATCGAGGGCTTCGAGCTTGTTCTTCCAGGCGGCGTTGCGGTGCTCCGCGACGGCGGTCTTAACCTGGGCAGCTAGTCGCTTGTACTCCCTTTGATCATCGGGGTGCAAGAACCGCTGCGCGCGCCGTCGCGCCCGATTCTTCTCTCGAATCCGTTCCTTCAACTCTGGAGGCAGAAGGTCTCTTCCATCTCCGGCGCGGACGAGGTTGGTAGCGAAGCGGTAATACGGAGCAATATGACAAGCATCACCTTTTAAGCGACTTGAAGTGAATAAAGATGCAAATATTTTTAGTGACTAAATAGGTCACTCGTCAGGCTTCAGGATTAAATCCAGGTCTGTTTATGTCATAATCAAGCACTTCGGGTGCTTGAATATGCTGGCGCTTGGCTTAGTTGTGTATAAAACTCAATTTAAATCTTAAGTGAACAAGAACTTTGATAAATACAAGTAATCGGCATACTTTTTGGTAAACCCCTTTTTGTTTTCCTCATTGGAGTCAATTTATATTTTAGGATCTGTTCTACTAGTGTTATGTAAGTTTTATTATTAAACTCTAAGATTTTTCTAGAATTTGGTTGTCACTGCGCGAAGTCCTTAATTAGTTTCTGCCAATTTTCCCAAATGCATTTCGAAATTGCAGCAGTGGAAAGTGAAGTCCTCGCCGAACACTCAAATTTTAACTTCGTAGTTTTCTATTTTTAATAGCACATAGACTCTAAAAAACCTCTAAAACCTTGAAACTTACTAAACGATTATCAATATTTTCCAATATACTAGCACTGTAGAATTCTTTGCAGTTATTAGTAAATATGTGGTTTGAGCAGCAAATTTGTGATTCTGCTTTATCACTGGACTAATGCTAAGATCATTAAAACAAAATATTTTAATATACTGACAAATTTAATTCTACACATAGTCGCAGGATAAATTATGCAAGTACATACTGTATTTTAATTTCACAAATCTCTTGAGTCGATTAAGACGCCAATAAAAGCTTTCGGTTTTGTTTTGTCAATTTCACAAATGTTTCCTTCACGCCCTTTTATTTTTTTTATCTTATCATATTTAAAATTTTCTATATATAAAAAATAAAAATAAATATAACTAATTCAACTTTTTTACTTCAAATCTTTTCCGACTTGAAATAGTTTGAATTCCTTATTAGCAAGTAAAGACGTTCTAACTCATAATTAGCAGTTGAGTGTAGTGCTGTAAATATCTGTGATTATCTCATTAGAACTGTACGTACAAATAACTTCATTTAACATGTTTCCTTGCGAAACTTATCATGTGCTGTGGCCGCCAACCTTTAAGCAATCATGGTCCAATAACAACAATTCTTTTATTAACCACATACGCAGTAGTGGTTAATGCAAAGTTCGCATCTAAATCAAATAAATTATCCTGCTTTAAACATGCAGTTCTCACAAATATACCAGGGCCAAGCGGAATAAATTCCAACCTTCAATAATCATTATTAAAATGCTCAATAAATATACCCACAAACTTCTTCACACTCAAATATTAACAACAAACATAATAAGAATATGTAAACAAATTCTTACGCGTCACTCAGTGAAGACGAATCGACTACTAATAAAACAGACTCACCAGTAAAGAAACGTGAATGGTAAGTGACAAAAAAAAAGAAAGAGATTAACTCATCCTACAACACAAATGCAAACTTTGTAAATCAAAGTTTAAAATATAAAGTTAAAAAAAACGCTTTCACTAACAGATCCTGCGCAAACCAATACAGAATCACACAAAGAAGTTACAAATCAACAAGCACAAGTCCCTAAACCACCCCCTATCTATATTTATGGGGTAACAAATTACAAGAAAATGGCAGACAATCTGGCCAAAACTGCTGATGACAAAACATCCTGCACCAAATCATTGACAGATAACACAGTTAAAATAAACCCCCGAACTATAAGTGACCTATTGAAAATTAATTCATCACCTACGCTAGGAAAGCATCGTGCACCACACGTACCAACCAAAGCAAGAGAGAGCATACAAACTGGTCATACGCAATCAACAAGTAAAATAACACAAGAGTTGGAGTAAATGGAGCATAAGGTCAGAAATATTATAAATGTCCGACACAGATCAAGTAAACTTTCTCTTTCCTTATTCCTTTTGGACTTAGAACTACAAGATAACAACAAAGAGTTATACAACCTGCAGTTCTTGCTACATACTAAAATCACCTAAACCAAAGAAAATTGCCAAGAGTACAGACATTCAAAAACATATTGTATTGTGTCAAATGCGGTAAACCATATGACTCAAAAACGTGTACCAAGTCAAAAGATTTAGCTGCAACATATAGCGCACATGTTGCCATAACCAAAGACGTATCTGACCTATAGTCCACAATAGAGTCAAACCTTGACCTAAACGGTGAACACAGAGGTTTAATAATAACACTAAGTATGAATATAATATATAATAAACCAATATCCAAATTATGTTCGATGACAACTAACTGGGACTTTTCCAAGAGCCAGTTAATGAAAACATCAACCTAAGGTTTAGAATAAAAGAACCATCCGAGATCGAAAAAGTTGTTAACCATTTATCAGACACAATGCAGCATGGAAAGCCACACCTTTAAAAAAGAAAATTCAACCGCACAAAAATAACATACCCTTACATATAAAATAACTTGTAATCGAAAAAAGAAGAGCCCGTGGTAAATGGCACAGAACAAGAAATCTATGACAAAACGTAACTTAGCAAACTAACCCATCAACTTTATTCAGCCCTCCAATAGGCTAGCAACGACATATTCAAACACTACATCGCTAAACCAGCACCACAAGATCATTTGCTATAAAAGGCCACTAAGAAATTTAAAAGACAACAATATAGAAACCAGATAGCAACTGGGCACAATCAGACGAAAAAAAAGCGAATATTTTTGCTGAACACCTGGCAAATATGTTCACTCCTAATAACACCTTCCTTAACGCTCCATGTCAACTTTCACTACCTGTAAATCCATTTTTACCAGGTAAAGTTGGTCAAATAATTAACACAAGAAACATTTTTAAAGCGCTTAGATATGATTTGGTGATCGGCAAAATATTAAAACACCTGTCCAGGTATACCCTAAGGTAGTGTCTTTAAACCGCTTTATACTTAATTTTCATTGCGGATATACCTACGACGATACCGCACTAGCCACATTTGCTGACGATACAGCAATCATGGAAACTGACACAAATCCAGCCACAGCTTCTGATAAGCTCCAAAACCACCTGAACTATTTAGACAATTGGCTATGACGTTGAAAAATTATAGTTAACACCGACCAATCTCATGTCTAGCAACGTTAAAACCTTTTACGTATTTCTCTGCATATATGTTTATACCCATATATTTACTGTATAGTAGATTGTAAAACTGCAATTAACAAAAAAAATAGTTAGAAGCTAAATATTTCTAGGTTTGTCTAGCAAAATAAACTAAAGGAGGAACAAGGGGGATTTAGGGCAAATAGGCAAGCTAATGACAACATATGGATATTGAGGAACATTATAGAATGAAAAATAGAGGAAGGAGATGAACTACTGCTTACCTTTCTAGACATAAGAGCAGCTTTTGATACAGTTGAGAGAGGAAAAATATGGGAATGCTTAGAGGAACTGGAAGTGACAAAGGAACTAATAGAGGCCATCAGAAGTATATACAAAGTAGTTAGAGGAAAAATTCAAATAGCTGGACTGACATCCGGGGAATTCAAAATATAGAGCGGCATAAAACAGGGCGATAGCCTAAGCCCACTACTTTTTATAATAATAATGGATAAAATAGCAAAAAATCTAAAAGAAAAAACGAAAGGATTGGATACAACAATAGGATATAGAAAACTGGAACCAGTCAAGGTGAAAAGTTTAATGTATGCAGATGACATAGTCATAATGGCAGATACGGATAATAAATTACAAAAGCTAGTAAACATATGGGTAGAGGAAATAGAGAAAATGAAAATGGAGGTCAACATTAAGAAAAGTAAAACAATGATAGTGAATCAAAACCAGGAGAGGGGACAAAATAGAGAAGTAAAGTGTAAAGGGCATAATATGGAAAGAGTCTCAACATTTGAGTATTTGGGAGCAATAATAACAGATGATGGCCGAATAGAAGCAGAACTGAGTAACAGAATGAGGAGAGGGAATAGGATCTACTATGCATTACATAGAACGATATTGGAAAAAAAGGAGATAGACCAAAAAGTGAAATTAATGGTACATAATGCAATAACAATACCAACAGTGTTATACGCCAGTGAAAATTGGACGATACAAACCAAACATGAGGGTGTAATAACGGCCATAGAAATGAAACACTTGAGAAGGATAGCGGATAAGACAAAGTTTGATAGAGTACGGAATGAGGAAATAAGAGAAACTTTACAAGAGGAACCAATAGTGAACAAAATCAAAAAGAGACAGTTAACATGGTACGGTCATATACAACAAATGAAACCAGAGAGAATATGCAGAAAAGTGTTCGAAGCAAGAAGTGTAAAGAAAAGAAGAAAGGGAAGACCCAGGAAGAAATGGATAAGTCAAATCATTGAGGTGGGAAAAGCAAGAGGAAAGACAGTAAACGAAATGAAAAGTTTAACAAGAGACAGAAAAGAATGGAAGAAATGGGTTAAGGAGGACCGTGACGTATAAATCCGACGCTGGAAGGCATAAGGATAAGAGCGAAGAAGAAGAAGAAGTCTAGCAAATGCTTAATCACTGCTTCAATATTTTCACATTCACTTTCCTCTTCTTCCTTATCGCAACTTTGATCATCATCTGTTACAACCTCGCCGTCATTGTCGTAGTTAGATAAATCATTGTCAGTTTAGTTTATAAAAAGACCGCACAATTCACCCTCGAATAAAGAATAACGACAATTTTTGCTCCATATTATCCTGTATATTGTTTTTGCAATCATTTCTAAGCTGTGAGAATAAAACAATTTTATTTTAGCCCTAGTTTTACAAAAAGTCTGCAAAAACGCTCACACATGAGACACTGTCACTATTAAACAATTAACAAATATTTACGCTTTGTATACTTGCACCAATATAAAAATATGTAGAAATAGACTTAGAAACAGAAATATCACAGAATGTTAAGCAGTGAGGTCAATTTATGACAATAAAATACATTAATTCTAATCCTTTTATTAGCATCGTCGCAGATGCATATATAAATAAATTTGTACTTGTGTATATTCAATATTTGTAAGAAATATTTAATTAAATCAACACTGAAAAACTAGATAAAATAAACAATACAAATAACAAATTGGATGATGCTACACCACCAATTACGAAAATTGTTTAACATTGCACATGGAATCTTGATGAACTAGTTAAGAACAATTCGTACTATCTATTATCGACATAACATAAAGATAGTAATAATGCATCTTTAAACTCGCAAAATATTCTCATGAATAAACCAAAACAAGATAAAGTACCTTCTTTATTTTAATATAATTTTAACAACCACAAGGAAAGAATTGCCAAAAAGCAATTAGACAAGAGAGTTCATGATCATTTACATCAGTAAACATTTCAACATTAGCTTTATGTCACATAAAAATTTTGCTATACTTTATAGTTTTCAAAATCCCTGTGGTGAACTTCTTTTTGTAGTTATCAAAAAGGTGCCACATTCGTTAACTTAAAAATAAAGTAAATAAGAACTTCTGCCTAAAAATTGCCTATCTTGAGCCTTATCCCACTAATTAACAAAAATAAACTCCCAGTTCCCACAATACTTAGTTCTAACGAAATTCCTAAAGAAATCTTTGAACTTAAATCAATTTTTGATTTATTGTTACATAGAAATTTGAAAGAAAACAAGAAATATTTTACAAAACCCACACTAAAAATTATTGTGGTGTAAAGTCACTGCGTGTCAAGTGCCTTGAATATCATCTACTCAAAACATGCAAGACAAACAACTTAAGTGTGTAAATTACAGTGGTCGTCTTCTTTCTAGTTATAAAGGACCCTCTAATCAAGTAGAACAACAACGAACTCCAATATAAAATTTTAAACTAATATTCAAATAACGCACCATTAAATTTTTATTTTATTATTTTATTACAAACAATAGCACAATCAATTCTTTATCTTGAAAAAATTCTATAATTTATAAAAGACCTAAAATAAGATGCTTTATATCATTTTTAATGGCTATTCTATGACTACTAATTTAAAAAATTATTACTGTTTAACTCTTAGTTAGACTACTTTGATAAATTACCTGTCAACAACATAGAAGTAATATCAATTTTGTATATTAATACAACAAATATAGGAAAAGTTAAATTTACAAGTGCTTACAACCAAATTTCTTCTTGGAGATGACTCATGTTCACTTTCAGTAGATATAGAAGATCTTAACTATAAGAATACATGCTGGGGTTGTCGTGCAATCAGTTCAGATACAGGGTGAGTTGAAAGTAACTAGGCATTAAAAATTGTTAATAAAATCCTTATTTCTAATTAGATTAAAGTGTACATGTACTTTGTTACATGATAAAATAAAAATATCTTTAAATTTTAACGTAGACACTGGTGGCGTTAAGCAGTTTTGTCAAGTGACAAGAAATGAAGTGCGGAATATTTTGAAGAAAGTCGTTTAGAATATTGCTGAGAACCTCCTAAATCCTTGCCTTCAAGCGTTGCCCAGTTCAGTTCCCGCTTTATGTGGTCTCTAGCAAAACGCCTTTACTCTAACCACATATGTACAGTAAGAACAAAAAGAGGTGGTGCGCCATCTTGCATGAAAATAAAGTCGCTAGTGTCTTCGCAGCCAGATGTCGCCAGCCACACGTACCTTGAAGCATGTGCATGTAGTGGTCTGCATTTGTGGTTTCACGACCGATGCTTATGCTATCGACGAGGAAAATATGAAATCCTATTTAGTATCGTCTATTTAGAGACTGTTTCCGTCACCACTTCATTGACACTACAAGTTATTTTTAATGTTCAAATTTTAGCATCAAACTCAAGAATTATACATCAAAACATCAATTAGATGCAGTGGTGTGTATAAAAAATTAAAATTAATGCTTAATTTTTTTAGGCGTTTCTATTCTATATTGCACTAGTTGGGGACACTACTTATAATTATTGTTACTGTACTAGGTCTTCTTCTTCTTCTACTCTTATATAGGCTATTAGCCTGTTTCTAACTACACATTTCGTGTAGTACTATGAGCCATGCTGGGAGTACCCCGGGCAGGTGGCTAGTCTGACCCGTTAGAAGAAGGAGAATGTACTTTACGACCGCCAAAGGTGTTTGTATGATGGCCGGAGAGCACTCGATGTTTGCCGTTATTTTTGACCTGGGAGTCGAACCCAGGGCCCCCCGCGCGTTAGTCTGGCAGGCCGAAGCCTTTCCGTCGCGGCTGTCGTGCTCTCTTACTGTACTAGGTGTATAAGAAAATAAGAAAACCCTATTGCTGTAAATGTGAGTATAAAGGGAGTATAAGGAATGGTGAAGCGCAAGTCATAGCCTCTCCCATCCAACTTCACTTTTGCGAGGGTGTACCCTATTTTACCCAGCGGGGTTGCTAGATCCCCAACTGGGCGCCTCCCCAGGTGGCGGATAGGGGAACGCCCGTCAGATATGGCGGGTACCGGGAAATAAAATACCGGGCGGACCAAAACTAGCAGTAGCGTCTGACTCAGATTGAGCGGCTACAAATAGGGCACTCTTTTGCCCTGGGATCGAGAACGGTCCTAAAGGCGGAAGAACTACGAGGGTGGTCAACGGCATAAGGATACAGAAGGCAACGGGAAACCACTGTATTAAAGGCCCATTTGGGCATCCCTAGTAAAATCAATATGGCTGAATTCAGAGCAAAATGTTCCGAGTCTCTAGTTCCCCGTTCGGATCTCCGGGGAACGGTTTTGAATAAAGCTGCAAGAAAGAGGAAAGAGATGAAGATAGCTACATGGAATATTCAATCTATATATGAAGCAGGAAAATCCATAACGTGCTTCAAGAAATGGAACGTCTTAAGGTTAACATAATGGGACTGAGTGAAACCAGGTGGCCAAATTCAGGAAATGCAAATTAACAAAGCAAAGATATACTACTCAGGTAACAACGACCCATACCATTGGAATGGAGTAGCAATAGTAGTAGACAAATCCTGTGTAATCAGTAATTAGCTTCATGCCTGTCTCAGATAGAGTAATCATGTTAAGAACTCAAACACTCCAAGGAATAATGAATATAATACAGGTATATGCCCTACGGCAGATAAGGATGAGGAAGAAGTAGAACAATTTTATAACGACGTTCAGCAAGCTATAAATATCACAAAAACAGAGAAATCACGATTGTCATGGGGATTTCAACTCAAAAATAGGAAAAGGAGAAGTGGAGGATATCATAGGTAATTACGGACTGGGACTAAGAAATGAGAGGGGAGATAGACTGGAACAGTTCTGCCAAGAACAGGAAATGATAATCTCAAATACGTTCTTTAAATTGCCAGAAAGAAGGCTATATACGTGGAGAGCACCAGCAGATAATAACAACAACATAGTCCGAAACCAAATAGACTATGTATTGATAAATAAACGATATCGCAATTCCATCAAGTCGGCCAAAACATATCCAGGCGCAGATGCAACAACTGACCACAATCCGGTGATAATAAAAATCGAAACACGATTAAAAAAACTTACATCACAACAGAACAAAAAACAACTACAGATATCACAATTAAAAGACCAAGTAACAAAAGATCAATTAGCGGTAAAATTAATAAAGAACTAGAAGAAAAATAGATAGAAACTTGAAGGAGACCCAAATAACAAATGGGAAGCATTTAAAAGCAATAATGACCCCAAGTAGAAATATTAGGAGAATCAAAGGTAAATAACACAAATAAAATATGGATGACAGATGAGATACTGGAACTGATGGAAAACAGAAGACAACATAAGAATAGAGACAATGAAATGTATAAAACCTTACATAAAGAAATAAGAAGGAAGATTAGAGAAGCTAAGGAGATATGGTACACAAATAAATGTGCAGAAGTAGAAGAATTGCAAGCAAGACATGATGATTTCAACTTGCACAAGAAAATAAAGGAAATGGCGGGAATAAGAAAATCAAATAAAAATAATATCCTCTTGGACAGAAATAGGTAAAATAATACCCGACATCAAAGGTAAATTAGAAAGATGGAAAGAGTATATCCAGGAATTATTCGAAGATGAAAGACAACAAGAAGCAATAGAAGAAAATACAGAACGAGACAGTGGACCATATATAACAGAAGAAGTAATACATGCAATAAAGTTGGCAAAATGCAATAAAGCTCCGGGTCCTGATGAAATTCCAGCTGAAATAATAAAATTAATCACGGAAGAACAAATAGGCGTGTTGGTGGATTTATATAATACAGTATATAATACAGGAATAATCCCTACAGAATGGCTCAGATCGACATTCATCGCTTTACCCAAAAAAGCCAACGCAAGAGAATGTAATGATCATAGGACAATTAGTTTAATAAGTCACACTCTTAAAATATTTCTGAAAATATTGCATAAAAGAATTTTCAGAAAGCTAGAACAAGACTTTAGTGAAACCCAATTTGGTTTCAGGAAAGCAATGGGCACAAGAGAAGCCCTGTTCGCAGTGAATATGTTAACTCAGAGATGTATGGATATCAATCAACCAATATATGTCTGCTTCCTCGATTACAACAAAGCATTTGACAAGGTCCGCCATAACTACCTCATTCGACTACTTAAAGATAAAAATATAGATATGAAAGATATTAGAATAATAACTCAGTTATATTTCAACCAGATTGTTAATGTAAAAGTTAATAATGAGTTAACTGAAGAAGTACAGATACAAAGAGGAGTAAGGCAGGGATGTGTGCTTTCGCCTTTACTCTTCAACGTATATTCTGAGGAAATAATCAAGAACGCACTGGAAGAGGTATCAATTGGGATTAAAGTTAACGGGAAATATATAAACAATATTAGATATGCAGATGACACTATACTCATGGCAGAGTCATTAGAAGATTTACAAAGGATATTAGATCTAGTAGTCGAAAATAGTGAAGAAAAGGGTCTGTCACTAAATATCAAAAAGACTAAATTTATGACAATCACAAAATCACAACAACGACAAGAAAATATATGGATTAGAGGAGAACAAGTGGAGAAGGTACAAAAATACAAATACCTGGGAACTATTGTCAACGAGAACAATGAATACACAGAGGAAATTAGAGCAAGAATTGCCCAGGCCAGGATCATATTTAATAAAATGAGAAATATACTATGCAACAGAGACTTATGTCTACAGCTAAGAATCAGAATGTTGAGATGCTACGTGTTTTCAGTAGCATTTTATGGAATGGAGGCTTGGACGATGAAGAAAAACATCAGTGATCGACTGGAAGCATTCGAGATGTGGACCTATCGAAGAATGTTGAAAATCAGCTGGGTGGACAGAGTGACGAATGGTGAGGTACTCAGAAGAATGGGGAAGGAAAAGAAGTATTGAATACAGTTAAGATACGGAAATTACAGTATCTGGGGCATGTGATGCGGGAGAAAGATATGAAATCCTACAAAATATCATGCAAGGGAAGATACAGGGTAAAAGGAATAAAGGAAGAAGACGCATCTCCTGGTTGAGTAACCTGAGACAATGGTACAATTGCAGTTCTATTGAATTGTTCAGAGCAGCAACGTCGAGAATACAAACAGCCATAATGATAGCCAATCTTCTAAGAGGAGACGGCACTTCAGAAGAAGAAGAAGAACCCTATTTTACACAAACAAGGCTCTGACGACTGAGTAATGGCGGTATAACAGCAATACTAGTAATTATAATAGATGAAATGCTATCATAGACAATTAGTCTACACAATGTGATTGAACATAACTAACGAGCTAACAAAAGCAAAACAAATCAATACATTCTTGAGTAGTCTGAAAAGTTTTGAGTCTAACATAGAAACAAGTATTTTGTCTGTCAAATTTTATTTTATTTTTTAACATAGTCTCTTTTTCCAGCAATTCTCCAACAACTTTAAGCCGCACTGCTTTGCAAAACAGGCAGCTACGGTTGCGATGACTTCTTTGTTTGATAAAAATTTCTGTCTTCCAATCCAAATTTTGAGTTTAGGAAACAGGAAATAGTCGCTGCGAGTCAGATCTGGTGAATATCCTAGGTGGCCAATCAACTCAAACTGCAATTCTTGAATTTTGAGCACGGTGACCTCCGAAGTGTGAGCCGGTACGTTGTTTTGATGAAAGAACACTTTCTTAAGTTTTAAATGGGTCGGTTTTTCAGCAATTGCTACCTGCAATTGGGCCAATCACGATGCTTAGTACGACTGTGTAATTGTTTTCCCTTTTTCTGAATATAATTTCCTAGTTATCACAAAAAATAGTCACCATGAAATCGCCTTCACCATTTTTAATACAGATTTACCATTTGCAATCTACTGTTTTGACTGTTTCTTCGGTTTAGGAGTGTAATGGTGGGCCCAAATGTTATCGACAGTGATAAATCAACGCAAAAAGTGTTACTCTTTTCACTGGCACTGCTTGGTGTATTGGAAATGTTTATTTAAATGAATTTTTGGTTCAAAGGGAACAAGCGAGGGGCCCAATGCGCGGACAGCTTTTTCATGCCCAATTCTTCAGTCAATATATGACAAATGCGTTTTTTCGATATGCCCACAGTTTCTGCTATCTCTTTAATCTTGATTTGATGGCCGTCCAATACCATTTGGTAAACTTTTTTTATGTTATCGGTGAAGGGCGCAGTTGTTGGCCGTCTCGAACGAGCATCATCAGTCAAGCTGGTATGACCTCCTTTAAATTCAGTTACTCATCTTTTTACCGAGGAAAATTATGGAACAAGGTCTTCGTAAGCGGCATCTAACTAGGCTTTAACTTGCGTAGCTGTATTGGTTTTCAAATGCATGTACTTAGTTACGACACGGTATTGGATTTTTTCTATTTTTATAAAAGCACTGACATTGACTGATACAAACTAAAGGAACAACTAAGCGCCCAAACCGGCTGAAAATTTTACAGGTATCTTTCAAAGCATGTACCATTGTAGTAGCAAAATGGTTGGGGACGCGGTAGCTCAGATGGTTCAACCAGTTGGCTCTGTCCTCTAGCCGGCGCGCGGGAGTACGAATTTTTTTTTTTATTATTATGTAATTATTTAGCAATCAGAACAAGGTTACATTCTATAAGCTAAATGGTTAACAATCATTATAGATACTAACGATAAGAATAACATGATGAGGCTTGCATCCTACGATACAACCTACGTAATTACAGTTTTGTACTTCGAGAGTATTAGAGTATAATAGATATTAGGAATACACTACACATACACACGAGTTTGTTGGCCATACCACGACACTCACACTAGATTTATTAGCCATAGTTTCTTTAGTCTTTGGTTGACCCTGGGTTTCAGCATCTGCTCCAGTAAGGGGTTTGAGTGAGTTTCTAGGGTTGCATGGTACTTGATAGCTCTCTCCTGGATTACTTCCTGGACCGTTGGGAGATGTAAGTCCATATGCAGCGTGTTGTTGGATACATACCACGGCGCATTTGTAATCTGACGTAATATTTTTGATTGAATACGTTGGATTAATGCGATGTTTGATTTGGATGCACAGCCCCATAACTCTACTCCATACATCCAGATTGGTTTTATAACAGTCTTATAGATTAGGGTTTTGTTTGCAAGCGATAATTTTGAATGTCTTCCAATTAACCAGTTGAGTTCCTTTACTTTTAGATCTATTTGTTTTTTTTTCTTCTTGAGGTGTTCCTTCCAATTTAGCTTATGATTGCCGTTTCCAGTTGTGGTATTTGTGCATTATTTATTACGACTGGTGGGCATATCTGTTTTTTGAGCGTAAATGTTGTGTGTACCGACTTGTTTTCGTTAACTTTGATTTTCCATCTGTGTAACCATTGTTGAAGGAGTACTAAGTAGTTTTGTAGGTTGGCCGATGCAGTTGCAGGATTTTCATGTCTGGACAGTATAGCAGTGTCGTCTGCGAATGTTCCTATTGTTGTATATTGTGTCGTTGGTAGATCCGATGTATATAGGACATAGAGTAAAGGCCCCAGAACACTGCCTTGTGGAACGCCTGAGTTGATAGGGTGGTAATCTGATGTTACTTCATTAATTTTTATCTGAAATGTTCTATCGCTTAGATATGATTTTAGTAAATTATAGTATGCCAAAGGGAACGTTTGCTTAATTTTGAAAAGTAATCCAGGGTGCCACACTTTGTCAAATGCTTGACTAATGTCGAGAAAGACAGCTGAACAGTACTCTTTGTTTTCTAGTGCTTTATTTATGGTTTGTGTAATGCGGTGTACTTGTTGCACGGTAGAATGAGCCTGTCGAAACCCAAACTGATGAGAAGGTATCCAATGTTGGGGCAGTAAGTCTTCATTAATTCGACGAAGTATGAGTTTTTCTAACAGCTTTGAGGTCACCGGGAGGAGGCTGATAGGTCGGTAGGATGTAACATCGGTTGGTTCTTTTCCGGGTTTTCCGACCATTATGATTCGTGCAGCCTTAAAGCATTTTGGCCAATATCCTAGCCTCAGGATTGCATTGTAAATATAAGTTAAGAGCACTAGGCCCTTTTTGGGAGTTCACGCAGCATTTTGGCAGTTATCAGATCAGTTCCTGGGGTCTTCTTGAGGTTTAGCAGATTTATTTCAGATTTTATTTCGTTTGGGGTAAAGGGTTTAATTTCATGACGTATGTCAGGAGGGATGGAAAGATTTCGATCTACTTCTTGGTCTGGTGCGCTATCAAGTGGTTGAAAGACTGAGGATAGATGTTCAGCGAAGAGTCTGACTTTGTCTCTATCGCTTTTTGCCCAAGGTTCGGTGTTGCTTTTTCTAATTGGTGGTATTTTGAATTTTGGTTTCCTAGCTTGTTTGATGGGTTTCCAGATAGAATCATCAGTTCGATTTAATTGAGATACATAGAGCTCAAATTTCTCATTTCTGATTTCTTTGACTTTTGTTTTTAATTTATTGGTCATATAGTTGTAGGCGTTTTTGGCAGCAGGTGTATGATTTCGTTGCCAGTTAGCTCTAGCACGACGTTTTTCTGCGACCATTCGTTTAATTTCCAGTGGTATGTCAATGTTTAGTTGCTTTTGTGAAATGGTTGGTGTAGCTTGTTGCGCGGCTTGCTGGAGTTTTGTTATGAGTTCTTCAGTAGCTGTTTCAATTTCTTCGCATTCCTTGAGTCGAATGTTTAATTTTATGGTTTCGCTTAGAATATTACGATATGTAGCCCAGTCCGTTCTAGAGTTGTGTAATCTGGTTGTGAGTTTCTTGTTTACTATAGATGCTCCAATTGTTAGTATGATAGGAGAATGATCGGAAGTTAGGTCATAACTGGGTATTACAGTAGTATATGCCTGATTGATTCCATTTACGACGAAGAAGTCTAGTAGGTCTGGTAACTTGTTTGCGTCGGTGGGCCAATAGGTTGGTGTTCCTGTTGATATAAATGAGTATTTTTGTCCTCCATTGACTTAAGGAGTTCTCAACCTTTCGTTGTTGTTAGGCGTGAGCCCCATCTAGTATGTTTACTGTTGTAGTCCCCTCCGCTACGAATTTGTGACTTAGTGTTAGAAAGAATTTGTCAAAATCTGCTTTTTTGATATTATGTCGGGGTGGGCAATAAACTGCAGCAAGTGTCAATTCATATGGCAATGTTTGTACCTTGATTTTGGTGGCTTGGATAAAGTCTTCCTGATATTTTATTTCTTCATGGTGTTGAATTGTTTGCTTGACAAGAATGGCTGTACCTCCATGGGCAGTACCGTCTGGGTGATTGGTATGATAGAGTTCATAATGAGGTATTTTGAAGTAAGTCTGTTGTGTGAAGTGTGTTTCACTTATTAGCAGTACATCTATGTGGTTATGTAATAAGAACAATTTTATTTCTTCTTTATGTTGCGTTAGGCCATTAGCGTTCCACAGAGCTACTCTGAGAAACTTACCCATAATTAGGCTAGTTTATTTATTAGCGTGCTAAGCATGTTTAGAATCATGCTATTTTGTTGAATGAGTTGATTAAACATGGCTTTGAATTCAGTTAAAAACTGAGGGAGAGCGATGTTTAACATTTGTGTTGACTCGTTGTAATTGTTTAGGGGGTTGGAGTTGTTGGTTACTGCATTAGCGTAACATTTATGATGTTGACTAAGATTCAGTGACTGTTTGCACTGCGGTGTTTGCATTATTGGTTTGTGGATTGGGGATAACATTTATTTTGATAGTTGTGGTGCGAAGGTTCTAGTCTTGCTTTGTGGATTATTTCTACGAATTAGTTGTTGATAATGATCACAACCTTTATAGTTGGCCGGGTGGTCTCGCCCGCATAATGCGCAGCTAGCTGGGGTGTCTTTGCTTTTTTTGCAGTTGATTGTATTATGTGCTCCACCGCATTTGACGCATACGAAGGGCCTGTTGCAATACGTCTTGGTGTGGCCATAGAGTTGGCACCTCGTACACTGTACAATATTATTTTTGTCTTTATTCGGAGGTTCTATTATTACTACGATATTTTGTATTCTTTCAATTTTATATACATCTTTGTTATTGTCTGCTGGGTCTATGTCAATGAAAAACATGGTTAAGGGTTCTTTGGTTATTCTATGCTTCTCATTTATAATATTTCTAACTTTATGTCCTTTATTTTCTAATTCTTCTGAATGTGTTTGATAACAATTCGGTATGCTCGTTCCGTCTTTAATTGATATGTGTGGTGTATTATGTTTTGTTCCTTGAAGTATTTTGTTAATTTTCTGTATCCATCAACTGTATTACAGTTAATTTTAATTGTATTATTGGCTAAGCTCTTTGTTCATCTTCTAAATGATCGCGTATTTGGGTGAGCATGTTTGGAAAATTTACTACTCCGTACACAAAAATCGGAGGAGGTTTGGGTATTTTGGCTGAATCTGTAGTGATGCTGTTGGTAGTATTGCTTTGTGGAGTGTCATCTATTGTATTTGTTAATACGCTATACTTGTTGGAGGTTTGTGTAACATTTTCGTCACCATTTTGATGTGCGTTTGTCCTTATTTTTCTGCGTTTCATAGCCTTAACAGTTTGCCAAGAGTTTTCTTTCGATGTTGTAGGGGTTTCCATTTCATCGTCGATAGTTGAATACATACTAACAAGTTGTTGGGGATTATTAGTTGGATAGGCTCCTTGAGGATGGTAAGTGATTAATTGTTCTTGATTTGGAGGGGAATAATTACTGGGCCCTGATGATAATTGAAGTGATTGTGTGTTGTATTTTGCAGGAGTTTGACTGTTTATGAAACTTTGAGTTTGATACGTATTTGGAATTTGTAACTTTTGGGCACTTAATTGAGGTTGACACTGTATATTTGGTGAATATGGTTGGTTATATATGTAATTAAAGCCAGGTCCATTGCCTGCTGGAAGCATTTTGGTAATTTAAAAGGAAAGATTACCTAGCTGGATGTTTTCTTTCACTAGAAGGTTTTTAAAAGTGAAACAGTTGTTTATCACTTGAGTTAAACGTTGAAATTAAATTAATAAATATATAGATTTGCCTGACCTTAAGCAAGGCTACGGCTGCGGCTCCGCCGTTGTGATAACTCAGGTATAGCTCGGCACGCACGTTCGGTCTGCTTGAAGACACTAGCAAGAATGGGGAGTACGAGTCTCGCTCAACTCAGGGTGTGTGTGAATGTCCTAGCATTTAAGTGCATGTTAGTGGGCACGATATGCCCTTAAGGCTGCAGTGTCTGTAAGTGCGTCAAAAAAAAAGCAAAATGGTTTTGCCGAGTAGGGCCATCTTCATGTTGAGGCTCAAAATTTTTCAGACTGTCCACGTATACACAAAAACTGTCCTTAGAAAGACTACCGTACTAGACTTGACACCAAACGTCGTAATCAAAAACCTCGCCAAAAATCCTTATCTTTTTTAACTTCACTATTCAATGCCTTAACACTAGGCTACCTTTTTACTACATGGGGATATTTACATATTTTTGTGTACAAAAAGGTAGAAATAAGCACTTATTGCTTTATTTTAAAGTTCAATTATTTAAAAAAGCAACTAGCAAACACTTAAACTGCCTTTTAAGAGAACACGACAATTGAACTAACTAAAATTACATTTCACGAAAGAATTGACATGGCTGTTTTCAACGAACTTAAAAAGTTCGTTACTGAATTCCATATGTCTGTCGGTCTGTCTGTCGCTGTCACAAAATTATGGATTTTTTCTTCTTCTTCTTCTTTTTCATCTTCCCTTGTACCATTAAGGTGTCGGGTAGTGTTCTAGGACCCACTTTTTCCATTGAGTTCGATTTCTTGCAATTTTTGTAGTTCCTCAAGTGTAGTGTCATGTTTTTTGCTATATCTTGGACTATGTTAGTTAACGTTTTCCGTGGTCTTCCAGTGCCTTCTTGTGTGTTGTTTTTGATTGTAGATATTTTTCGTTGTTCTTTCGGGCTCCATTCTTATAATATGTGCTTGCCAATTTAATTGTTTCTTTTCTATTTTGTTCGTTATCTTTTCTTGTTTGAGTTCGTTATATATCGTTTCATTTTTTATTCTGTCTAGTCTAGAAACTCCTTGTATTTTTCTGAGGAATTTCATTTCTACAGTAGTTAATTTTCTTTTATGTTCTGGTAAAGTTGTTAGCGCCTCTATTGAGTATAGTAATGTTGGTGCTACTACTGTGTTGTATACCATTTGTTTTGTGCTTATTCCTACTTCCCTTTTCCTAATATTGTTTGGTTTATTGTATAATACATATTGGTCGCTTTTCTAGCTTTGTTAGTCACTTCCATTTCTATTTTGCCATCGTTACTGATTATTGATCCTAGATATTCGAATACCGTTACTTCTTCTAGTTGATTTCCTTTACATGTTAGGTGGATGTTTTCTTCTTTTTTCCTTGTGACTTGCATTACTTTTGTTTTGTTTTCGTTAATCTTCATTTCCATCTTCTCCAGTTCTGATGTCCATATGTCTATTGATTTTTGCATTTTGTGGCTGTATCTGTTATCAGAACGATATCATCTGCATATATGAGTGCTTCTATTTTATTGGATTCATGCCTTTATATCCTATTATAGTTTTTGGGGTTTTTTTAGACAGTTTTTCATTATTCGATCTATGTATATAATAAAGAGTAACGGGCTTAGCGAATCACCTTGTTTTAATCCCGTTTCTATTTTGAATAGTTCTGATTTCATCCCATTTATTTGGATGATTCCTGTGACGTTTTTATATATGCTCTTTATTGCACTCCTCAATTGTTTTGTGACTTGTAACTGTTCCAGGCAGTGCCATATTTCGTTTCGGTTAACCGTGTCGAAAGCCGCTTTCAGATCCATGAACGTTAGGAATAGTTGTGTATTTGTTGCTATTCTATCTTCTATTAGTTTTCTTATGACACTGATATGGTCCGTTGTTTGTCTAGCTGCTCTAAAGCCTCCTTGTTCGTCTTCTATTTTGTCTCCTATTTCTTCTCTTAGTCGCTTTTCTAATATTTTACTGTATATTTTTATTGCAACTGATGCCAGACATATCGCTCTATAATTATCAGAATCGTTTTCTTTTCCTTCTTATGTATTGGAATTATTGTGTTTCTCTCCCAGTCTTTTGGTATTTCGTTGTTTTCCATATCCTTTTTATTAGGTCTGTCATCCATTCCGTTAGTTTTGTTCCTCCCATTTTATCATTTCTGGCGCAACCTCATCTGGTCCATTAGCTTTTCCTGTTCGTAGTTCTTTGATTGCATTTGACACTTCGATGTATGTTATTTCGTCTTGTTCTGTTTCTACTTCTTCTTCGTGTTCTTCCATTTCTTCTTGTGTTTGATGTGTGTGTTTTGCGAATTTGTTTTCAAAGTATTTTCTCCATGTTTCTATATTTTCTTTCTGGTTCGAATTATTTCTCTTTGTTTTCAATGATTTTATTATGTTCCAGAAGTTCCTTTCATTGTTTTTGTATTTTTCTTGAATTTCTTTCCCGAATGCTTCCCAGCTCTGGGTTTTTGCTTTCTTTACTTCATTCTTTGCTTCATTCCTTCTTCTTATGTATTCTTCCTTATCTTCGTCTTTCTTTGTCAATTGGTATTTATTCCATGCTAACTTTTTGTTGTTTATTTTCTGTTTTACCTCATTATTCCATATCTCGAATAGTTTTCGAGATATTCGACTTCGAATTTCGGGAAAATTTCGACATTGCGATTTTATGAGTAATTCTTAAAGAAAATTTTACGCTGATTTCAATAATGAAATCGAAAAAATTCTATGTCGAATAATTTTCCAGATATTCGATTTCGAATTTTCCCGAAATTCGAAATCGAAATCGAAAGGTTTTTTTAAGTTCGTTCTGGGATTGCTTACAGAGCAATCTCTTCGCCGGCCCCATGTTTTATATATAACATAAGTTTTCGATAAGGTACGCATCAAATATTTAAGGCATAAATTACTCCTCTTATCACCAGCAAAATTATAGCAAAAGCTTATGAATATAACATCGAAATGCACCTGCTATTCATAGATTTCCGCAAAGCATCCGACGAAATTAGAAGACCACAAATAATAAAAGACATGCAAGAATTACAAATACCACAAAAATTAATACGACTAACGCAAATGACAATGGAAAACTCAGAAGCGACAATAAAAGTGGGAGAGGAAGAAGCAGAGTACATAAAGATAAACAAGGGCGTAAGACAAGGGGATGCACTATCGCCAGTGCTATTCAACGTGATTGTAAAAAACATAATAAGAAAAACAGAACACATAGGAAAAATAAGAAATAAGGAAATACAGATGTTGGCGTACGCTGATAATTTAGTTATTATATCAAGGTGCAAAACAAAACTAAATGAGACGTTGAAGATAATAGATAAAGAAGCGAAAAAAAAAGGCTCTCAATGAACAAAGATAAAATGTGGTATATGAGATGTAAAAGAGGAAACATAGAAGATCAAACACCATACAAGTCCAAGCATTAACATATTTGGGTATTGAGATAAATAATAAAAACAGTAAAGTAAAAGACATAAAAGATAGAATCCAAAGGGGACACAAAGTGTTTAACATATACAAACCATTGCTAAAAGATCACAAGCTAACAAAAGATACAAAAATAAGAATTTACAAGAAATTAATAAGACCCACAGTTATATACGCAGCTGAAACAATGAAAACAGGAGAAGACGAATATAGAGTGAGGATGAGAAAGAAATAGACGAGTTAGAAAGTGAGGACATAGTACGAGAAATTAAAGCACAAAGGATATGATGGTTGGGACATGTAACGAGAGCAAACGAAAATAGAATGATCAAGACAATAACCGAATGGAAGCCAGAAACAACAAGACCAAGGGGGAAACCCAAAAATAGATGAAAAAACGATGTCCTAGAAGACCTAAAGAAAATGAACGTGAAGGGATGGAGGGAAAAAGCCACAAATAGGCAGGAATGGAGAAAAATAATAGAAAAGGCTAAATCAGACCAGCACATTTAACATGATTATGTGTAATAATAAGCACTAATCCAGCTTAATAAAAAAGGATTGAAGAGCCCGAAAAGGGCGCCGATGATTCCCAAGGAATTAAGTCAGATATTATTATTATTATTATTATCACCAGCAAAAATGCAAAGCTAATAGTTATTAGAGAGTATATATACAACAGCTGCCATCTTTTTCTTTTTCGATAGCAGAACTTTCTAAATTGAACGGCGCTATCTCAGGCAATGAATGTACTCTTAATACCCCAATATAGAATTCTCGAAAAAAAATTATTCAATATACATATATATGTCCGACGTGCCCAATCTTTCGCAAAATAAAATGCCATTATTTGCAGATGACAGTTATTTTTACCCTACACATGGATCTTGACTTAACATTTTCACACATTGTCCAATATTCCATTTAGGTAAATGTATTGCCTAATGGTGTATCACACTTAGTTCAGCCAAGTGTTAAATAATAATTTTCACTATTAGACATACCTTAAATTGCAACATACATGTCGTTAGCACACCGATTACGTATGACGCCAGGAGCAAAACCATCAAATGCTTACAAATCCACGAGATTAATTTAGAAGCACGGCATTAATAAAACGTCAAGGTTAGACTATAATAGGCTGCGATTACTTATCCAATTATCAATAAAATATTTTTTCCATAAAGAGATTATACGATTTTGCTTTACAAAACTTTCATTTAGACTACAACTTTTAGATCGACCTAAAAGTTCTGCAAATCTTCTAAAATAAAATGCTAAAATATAAATCAACGTCCAATAATACATTCGTACACAACAAATTAATACTGAAACAGAAATGGACACCATTAGGATAGGATATAAAGCTTACAAAAAATTTGCATACTCTCAGCATTAGCGACATCACCTACCTTCAAAACTTCGGCGTAGAAGTAAAACTGTCTTAAGATCTACTAGTGATAGTGAATAACAGTAAATAAATAAACCATCATCAGTAAACAATTGTTGAAGAATTATTCAGACGCCTACTGCACACTTGCAAACATACACGTGCATGAAAATAAAATGTAAACATAATAGACGTTAAAATTAGAAAAAACGATTTTCCAATTATTCATTTAGCTGTATTTAATGTTTAAATGGGGTCAATAAGCGTAATATATAGCCTCTGGCTTCCAAATGACAAACTCGCCTTTCCGTGGTGCAGCCAACTTTTACTAATGATTCTCTGGCGACCAGAAACTGATGGAATAACCATAGCAAACACAAGAAACACTAAAAGAGAACATGTCTTTCTACACATATTAGCCGAAGATTTTAGCTGACATGTCGCGGAAAAAGTCGGATACTATCTCGATATAGTGGAAATTTTCAAGATTATCAGCACCAATCGAATCTCTGTGTGGGGGTAACTAAAAAAAACAAATAAATCCAAATGAATAATTGTAATATGATACGTTAAAACAATGTGGAAAAGCGGATAATTAGAAAATATCAAATAAGGAGTGAAACACAATAACATAGATCTCCTCGGAATAAGTGAAATAAGATAGCCACAAGAAGGCGATATGTAAAGTGACAAATACAGGATAATATACACTGCTGCTGTAAATGGGTAATTCGAAGTAGGAGTTATCATGAGAAAATACTAAAAAGTTACGCTATCAAAGGTGAAAAACTAACAAACTAAAAGTCACAATAAAATACAAGTTTGCATGCCACCTACAGACTATAATGACCATAACGTGATATAAATACAGGAAGAAATAGAAGAAGTAATAAAATACCCAAAAAAGAAGAAAACCTAATATTAATAGGGGATGTAAATGAATTTATTGGTGAAGGAGTGAAAAGTAGAATTGCGGATCGATACGCATTAGGAAGAAGAAATGAAAGTATTGTGCAAAGCACAATTTATTAGTAACAGCCACACTAGTTTAACATCACGCAGGTAAAAGTAGGTAGTCATAACAATTTAGTAACAATAATAAGTAACTTAAGATTTAAGAAACAAAAGGGGTGAAAAAATGGCAAATAGATAAAATAAAACAAAAAAATATAAAGAAATTATTAGTCAATAGAATTCTTAGAGATTTGACAAAATAACGCAAAAGACAAAATAAAATAAAGGTAGATAAAATTTGGATTATAAGACAATAAATAATTAACGCAGCTGATAAGATATTGCAATTTAAAAACGACGAAACGCGGAAATCCTACATCACGAAGAATAACCAAATGATAAAAAAATAAAAAAACATAGAAACCTGCAAACAAATTATAGAAGAAAAAGTATTGAGAACTAAAAAACAGCAATCAGTAAAGAATGTGCTAAAGTAATAGAAATATATATAAAGAAAAATTGTGAACCTACTCAAAGAAACAAAATTTGATCAGACCTCCAAAGTAAAAAAAAGAAGGTTCGTAGGTGTAAGAGACAAAATAGAAAATATTCTGCTGGAACAAAACGACAATGCAAAAATGTGAAAACGCTACATTAAAACAGCAAAGAAGATAGTATTCTAGGACCAGAAGACCAGGTCAGTGAAGATAGAAAAGAAAATGTGATAATTTAGACAGAATACGCCAAAGCGAATTTAGAAATTAATAAAACGAAAAAGATTGATCAACGTTCAGCAGAAATTATTAGGAATTTAGGAGAAAGAAGCCATGAGACACTTTACATTCTAATATATAATAATAATTGCTGTACTCAAAAGAAACACAATAATAAATTATCGTTCAGTAGCTGCAATAACAGTTATTTCACAAATGCTGGTTTAAAAAAATGTAGGACAAAATAAAAACCAAAGTATATTGCCTTCACAGATCTAGAAAAGTTCTTTGAAAACTTAGAGTGGTCAAAACTGTTTTAACGATACCAAAAGGAGAGAGGAGGTAATTTTAAAAATCTGTAAAAATGTGATGTGCATGTAGCCGTGAAAAACAAAAAATTATAATTACAATAATAAAGCATTTATACATTTAATGAAAATGATACAAGATATAATAAATTACATACATAACCTTAGTTCCTCTAAAGTGTGTAGCTTGGGTTTTCACATATTTCTCCCGGCATGGTTTCTACTGTCCAAAACATTTTGCAAAACCCCATATTGGAATTTCAAATTGCCTGGTCATAATAGCCACCCTTTGAAATCTCTTTTATTTTAAAGGTGATCTTTGAAATTAGCTAAAAATTATTGGACAATAGGTCTGGACTATACGATGATTAAGTCACCCATGGATGTTTGAGGATCTAGCCTTTGCATGCTGATAGTTTCAGTCTTATTTAGTTTATCGATCGGTATTATTTCTAGCTTTCACTCCGATCACCGACAGAAGGAAGAGGCAATCGAGAAATGAGTCCGATTTACGTATTAATTATTAATCCTAATTTTTAGCTAGATCAAGTTGAGGAAATTATATCCTGTTTCAAGAACATGGATGGTTGCAGATCTATCGAGTGTCGCCATCCATAATTCGATTTATAGAAGCAACGATAACGCAGTGTATGAGTAATATATGGTTTACTGTGACGGTAGCTGTATCCAGACAGTAAGCATCGCTTTTGAGAAAGAGATATTTTAAGGTGACTTCTTATCTCCCTTATTTCATTTAGCATTAATTTTCCCAAACAATATGCTAAACAGGCAAAGTTTATGATTTAAAATAGACGCTAAGAAGAAAGTCAACTACCCTACTTATTCTATATGCACAAAAGATGAGATATAACTAAAGCAAGGTCTAACTATTGACAAATATATTCAGTGATGGCATCAAAATGAAATTTCGTCTGGATAACTAAACTACGGGTAAACTATCTAGGGCCAAAATATTCAAATAAATAACCAAACTGTCATTAGAAACATAAACACAGATAAGAGTTTGGTGTAAAAGGAAACAACAGTTTTAATATAATAGACGAAAAGATTAATAATAATCGGACAATCATACAAAGATTGACGTTGCATGACTACATCAAAAAACAAGATGGGAGAAGGAAATTTATTTAACTAAAGATAATATTTAATTCAGTCATTGTCGGTCTAAAGGAATGAATCAACCAAAGTAGAAACAGATTCAATAGGCTAGCTAAAAATCCACTCCATTCGAAAAGAAAATTAAGAAATAAAAGAGAAATATAAGATGCAAGCGATCAAAGTACTTAAAATATCAGCTAAATACAAGTTTCAAAAATAAAAAACCACTAATAATAGACAATCCTTTCGAGACTTAAAAAGACCGTTTGTTAATAAATATTCTTCTGTACAGTAGCTAGGTCTTAAAAGGAATCAACAAACATCAAGTACCATTAGAAGAATATCTTAAAATAGCTAATAAAAAGTAAATTTAGACTCCCCAATAAGGCAGTACTGCATAGCAAAAGAGGAAGAACCTACTTGTTGATTGATGCAGCTTTTTAGGATAAATTACTTTGATTTTAGGGCGAGATTTGAATTTAGCAGACTAAAGATCAACAAGACTAGAATATAATAATAATGATAATAATAATGATGATGTTGTCTACAGTAAAAAAAATACGGTTAATAGTTTCTATCTCTTTCCTATTTTATGTAAATGCTTCCGTATTATTTCGTCACTTACTTTAAACAATTCTCTTGGCAAGTTAAAGTAAAATTGTCTCAAACCAATTGATATTAAAAATTGATGATCTGCTTGATCTGGTTTTATTTTTTAATGATTCATCTCCTCCAGAAACTTTTTAAGCCACCTCTGGATAATTCTTGGAATCACCGTCTTCTTTCTGAACGCAGTAGAATTTTTTGCAACTTATTCTAGCTTTTTCTAGCTTATTCTAGCGTTAGTCCCACGCACGCTACGCTATTTTTTAGACATAATTGAGAATTATATTTTAAATTAAAGTGAACAGTTAGAGATTTAATCAACGACTAAAGCAAAAATAAGTGCTAATATAACGGAGAAACAATTCTTGGACGAGTGCAAACGACCGAGCTTTGTTGGTTATTTATTGTTTTTACGATAGAATCGAACATTTAATGAATTCGGTAGTTTTTAAATGATCACTGAAATAATAATAAAAAACTCATAATATAGAAAATTTTTTAATCACTAAATCCATGTTTGAAAAATCAATTTTTTATTGTATTTTAAGCGTATATTAGGAAAAATAGTTCATGAGTTAAGAAAGCTAAGTAATCACTAATGCATACGATAGTGCGATCATGTAGAAAAAGCCGTATGTTATGTACTAATTATAAAGCAATCACAAAACTTATATTGTATACATTGTTATATTTATAAATTTACCTTAATAATGAAAAAAGCTGCAGTTCAAAATCTGCAATGCTTGGACCCTTTCAAAATTACCCGCAGGTACAGCCACACTTGAAAATATTCCTATACAAAGTCCTCGGGGGTCAAATACTTAATGGAATTTTAATAATGGAATTGTAAATTTAAAAAAAAATTAAAAATAAATTTATAAGTTTGTTACTTTTGTTGCTATACCTATACAAATTTCTACAAGGCGCCACTAATATATAAGTCTACATCATTATTGACCGATAATATTCAACAACAGGAACTGCACATTCGCCTTGAAAATTTTCCTTGAGCCTTTAACAAATATATTGAACATGTTTACCCTCTAATTGATGCATAAATAAGTAATTTGCAAGTATAATACGTAGTAAAAGAACTATTTACAAAAAACCTCTCAAACATTTCAATTAATTATTAAGATACAAAAATAACATATTCTATATAAATCCGTAATAATTTAACCAATACTATTAAAAACATATAAATAGTCAAAAAATAATTAAGCAACAAATTCGAACAAATTAAAAAAATTATGTAGAAGGCTAACAAATCAACAGTGATTTACCTGGTTTTAATCCGTCCCTAAATATCTGATGGAGATGATATTGTTGAGGAACAGTTCCACTATTTAAAAGGGCACACTTAAATAGTGACCAATTTTTCTTTTACCTCTTATAAAACCAATAAATTAGCACCGGCGTAAAAACTACTGGTTGCTAGTCACTAAAACATAAGATTAATTAGAATCGTGCAAAAATCAGCTAATATGTATTTTAATTACCTGTTGTAGTATTTAGCAAAATTTTGCTAGCGACCACCGCACATGACGCAAGGTGGGTTTCAACAACCCAGCCGTTTTGTTCAGCTCCACATATATCTTTGCGCAACTCCTCCAAAAACACTCACTATCATATCCTTGAAAATATACCTGCTGTTGCTCAACATGTTGGGCTGCTGTAAACTTAGGGCACGCCGACTCAGCTGATTGCTTTATTTTTGCGTGATTCGTTGCGCATCGGTCAAATTAAATAAGCTAGCCGTTTAAACAGCATTTAAAGTTGTAAGAGCGAAAACTTTGAAAAATAATATAACAAATTAGTGCGTGTATTGCACTAATTTTAGGCAGAACGCTTATTAATAGTCAAGACAACGCCTTAGAAACGTTTTACGTCACTAGAAACAACAAAACTTGTTTTTAATGTACAAGTTATAGCCTTTTTTAGATAACATTTATTATAATGCAAATTCATGTGGATATTAAAAAAATTAAAATATTAACCAACTGCTTTTTGCTTTAGCGATTAATGATAAATTATTTTCATAAGGATCATTTTCTTCAACTTTCAAAAATGTAGATGCTACTAAGCATTAAATTATGGACGCTAAGATTACTTTCCTTGGCGAAAATCACACAAAATTACAAATAAAATAATCATTTGTATTAAATTAAAAAATTACCGGTCTCCAGAACAAATCTTAGTTTTCGATGTTTAATACCTTGCAATATAGATATTTAACAATCACAGCAATTATTTTAATTATTTAACTAATTTGACTTTGCTGACAATTGATTCAGTAAGTTAAAACTTTTTATATCGGCTGTGGGCGGACTAAAATTATTTTATTAAATTTATTGAAGCATTATAAAAATACAAACATGCAAAGTTATCTTTGTACATAATCGCTTGACCTAGAAACTCATTTTTTATAACAGATAAGTTAGTAAATAAATACGAACGCAGGAATCCGTTCGCACCCTTAGCAATGCAGATAAGTTGCGGTCGCACATAAATACATTCTATTTGAGGACATCATAGCTAATATAGAAGCAGCCATACGAACCCTCTTATCGAATGAAACAGAGAAAGTTAGGATAGAGACTACTTAAGCCACCTAAAAAACCTAGCCAGGGCCAAATTAAATGATCTTTGTGAACTCAAAATGACGACACAATTATCATCATCTTAGGAGCAAATAAAGGCAATGCTTCAGTTACAATGTTACAGGAGGATTACACAAAGAACATAGACGAACTGCTTGATTCTAAAACAGGTACTACGCAGCACGAGCAAATTGGTAATTGATGCTATTAAAAAAAACAACAACAGTAAAGATGCTACCTCCATAAATATGCGAGCATCTACAATGATAATGTACTATTGCAACCCATTGTCATCTACAAACTAGCAAATACTTTTTTATTACAACCGCATGTTGGACTGACCAACAGTTAGATCAAAGAGTCTGAATACTTTCTCAATCACCTTCAAAACAGACGGCTGTAGGAAAAATTACTAATGATCAGTCTTTATTTAACGTTTAGGTATACCCAAGTTCCTATCCAAAAGCCCTAGGCCACCTTAAGCAAGTTTTACAGCTCCTACGAACTTGTTTAAAGTCCAGCTACTTTGTTTGAAAAAACTTGATATACGAACAAAAAACAAATTAGGAAATCCACTCAGCCCTGTAATCGCCATCGACTATATAGAGAAATCCGAAAATACATCAACATTCAAATTTCTAATGTGGCTAAGATACATCTGTAACATAATATGGAGACACGGCGAGGAGACACCACTGTAGTTTCTTAAATACATTAATTCGATATATCCGAGTGTACAGTTTACTATGGGACTGGAATTATGAACAAACACAAGGTAAAAACCACTACTACTATTAATATACAGATTTTGCTTTGGTCAGCCAATGATACAAAATATACCAGGATACACCAGGAATATATTTCATACCATGTTTGTGTTACCACCAAAATACAAGTACACTAACAACAACTACGTTTCAATACATCCAGCTAAATATGCTTTGGAAAATCCTGGCTACGAGATAGTCTAACCCTAGCTACTATTGCCAGAAATTATACAGAAATTTATAAATATGAAGATAATTCTAAAATAGGCGACGGATGTTATTTATTTAAATGTTGGTTTATCGCTCATAAGGGACAGAAAAAACAAACCGCCATGCAATGAAAAAGCAAGTGACATCAGCAACTGCAAGAAATTATCTGCAACCGATCAATTTAAACGGCAGCTAGCTCGGTTATGTCAGCAGGTAACCCCCATCACCATCCCTATTACGCACGTATGAGTATAAAAGTGAAACGCATGGGACAATAATTTTCGTCCTGCGTTATGTTTGACGATTGCGACAGTGATGGTCCAGAGAAGTGGCTGGCAGAGATGCTAGCTGTAGACCCCAAACCAAAGAAACCTACTACAGCAGACCTATTTTGAGAATACTGGGGGGGTACATTTAATATTTTCAGCGACTTCCATGAGGAGCCTGATCGGCCCCACCCGGACGAGCTGCCTCAGCTGCCCCACTTGCTTCAACATCCAAAGTCGCGCTAACTGCTCCGGCAGCCGTTTCCTTTCTCCACCTAAAAAAGCGACTTAAAACCTCCCCCCACCCAATGTAAGCCACAATATGGCAAGCGCTACCAAATCCGTTGCACAAAGGTGACGTGCTGCCAACATATTCCGCAGCGCCAGCGGAAATAAATTTTCTCATCATCCTTTGGACAAAAAAAGCTTGGCTAACCATTAGGGCGGTCATTCACGAGCGGAAAATCGGCTTTATGAAGGCCAAAAGTGTGGCGGAAGGGACTTCGATGCTGACCACCTCCCCGATGACTACCGGCGTTTGATTCGCTTCACGGAGGAAGCGAGAATTCTTCTTAAAAATAAAAGGCTCCTCCAGGTTGTCATGAGAGGTGTATCCGAGGGGGAGCTAAAGAAGCTCCAGCAACGCGGCATCTCCATCCTCACCGTAAGAAGGATAAGCAAAACTCATGTTCATAAAATGTGAGCGGTCTATCAAGGGCAAGGCAGTACACAACGTTTGCGGCATCTTCGACGTGGATGTTTCGATGAAGCAGCCACATAAGAAGAAAGTGATCTCACAGTTCGTCAAGTGTGAAGTCCGCCACTCCAGGGAGTGCACAAAGCTCCTCAATGAGCCAGACACCTGTGCGAACTGCCAGAGAAACCATCCAGCAAGCTTCAAAGGATGCCCAGCATTCCTGAAGCCTACTCTACGCAAGACAGCGACCACTTCCGGCCGCACTTACGCCGCAGCGACTCGAGAGTACTCCAGCGCCCATACCAATCACCGCCCGCAGAGAGCTCCTCCATCAGCCTAAGTACTAAGGCTAGACCACAATCTGCAACTGGTTCCAGGACTCGGACCCCACTAAGCTCCTGGAAACAGTTAAAAACATCGCGACGGAGAACGCCACCAATGTAGTATAAATTATTGCAGGACTCCTGTCTTTCAAAGATGGTATTAAGATCATACTTGACTTATTTAGTAAGTATTAAACAGACATGGATTATCTAAGCTTCCGGCCATCTAGAAAACGCCTTATGGCACATCTACTTCCTTCGCCAAGACTTCCTAGAGAAGAAAGGTTAGAGGCTTAGACCCACAGACCAAACAAGCGGTTTAAAATTTTTAACCTGGAGAGGTTCACCTAGAGTTGCCACGTCGATCGGGCGGTGATATCCTAGGAACCGGCTGCCTTTTCGTTATAAGATAATAATTTCTAAATTGGCAGCACTGCGCTAAATATAATATCAATAAGCTCTAAGTGATCCAGAACCGGGTTTATGTCTGGCGCTCCCTGATATATCGGAAATACAATTCTCTATCGAGACGCCGACCATCTAGGAGCATATTTCCTAGTGCGCTACCCAACTATTTTCAAAGTTGAAGGTCACGGTAACCCCAACATCCGCGGCCTCTGAGATTACGAGTTAAACAGGGACGTCCACCGAAAGCGCCCAAAGATTCTGATCTCCCGTAAGACAGTACGGGGCAACCTAATGTGGGCCAACTAACCTTCACGGCAGGTCATCAAAGAAGAAGCGAACGAGGGGTTGGACTCGGAGACTCCTTAATGTCGCCAACGAAATCAACGTCGCCGCAGTAACTTAATTTTAGAAAATTGTTTTCTGAAATTTGCTTTAGTTGTGCAGAACACGTCAAGGGTTTCCAAAATGTGACCAAGAGAAAGACTGACACGATGGCTATTCGAATAGCTTAGAACGCGAGGACATTAGAGCGCGAGGACATTGCAGCACAAAATAAAAATTACATGAAGAAGTAATATTAAACTTGATAAAAGCAATATTTTACTATTTTACATAAGGGTCTACAACATTGATAATAAAATTATTATTATTACTGACTTTGAAGAAGAGTAATCCAAGTATAATTTGTCTTTTAGTCAGCTATTGAAGTGTCTAAAACAGTCCGCTACGTTAATCAATTTTAATTTTGACCTTCACTAAATTGTAATATTACTTTATAAATAGTATATATAATTTAGTTTGCTTTTTATGCTTTTGCGCTATCTCTTGTGGAGATACCAAATTGAAATTTTGGGGAAAGTGGATTCGGTGAACCCAATTAAAAAAGCTTTGACATTCTCAACAGAAGTGAAACGGGTATAATTCAAGTAATATTGCAAGGGTATAAAGAGGTGACAATGCACTATAAAGGGGCGAAGTCTAATAAATACGTGGAATGAAGTAAAATCTAACAAATTTAGGTCAGTAATCGTTTGAAGGAGTATGATTAAGCGATATTCTGTAGCAAAATAACTTTTCTTCTAGCCTTGCCATATAACGAGTCTTAGTGTTCAGCATGTTACTAACGAGTATCAATTGCTGTTAGTAATGAGTCTACCAGGTAGAAACAACTTATAGTGCACGATACATTGATTCCACCAACCGTGGGAACCTGGCGTGGAGTCCTAATCAATGGTTTATTCAAATAAACTAGCAATTTTTGTAGTCTTTGTAAAAATTTATGTTTTATTAAAGGTCATAATTTAGTGCAAAAATATTTTTTTGAATTTGGAGAACAAATACATAGGAACAACGTAACGCCTACCCTTACCTTAAGTTTGTGAGTTTATGGGAAACGTGACATACGTTCTTTGGCTTATGTAGACGCTTAAAATAACTCGACGTATTATTCCGTGTTTATTTGGATTTCAGCTACGCCTGATAGCAAAATCTCTTTCAAGCTTTTATCTTTGATTTTCTTTGGCTTCTTACGCACTTAAATCATTGTAGCTACTTTTGAGGGTAAAATTAAAGTTTTGAAGCCATAAAAATCAAGTGTCTTAAATGTTGCTCGTAACACAACACTGTTTTTACCACTAATTTTGAGGACATGTTAGTAGGATCAAGTATGTTTTGCAATGCATTGTACAGCTGACTATACATAAAAATTTGAGCTAGCCAAAAATCAATTTACATAACTTATATATTCGTTTTTATAATAAATAAATTCTTAGATAAAAAAATTAAGGCTAGTTGTTATAAAATTGCAAATGCCATAAAGTTTCTATTATAATATATCTTCACTATCTTATTGTTTTTACTTTGTTATTATAATCATATTTATTTTTTTTGCACTGAAATAAATAATGTTTGTAAGAGAAAATTCTTAAATTAAATAAATCTCATCAGCTGATCGATATTTGGAGATACCGTATGGTAAATATATAGCGCTATAAATCTATAGCCAGCACCTAAACTTTCTAAAACACTAATTAGGCTGTTATATAACAAAAAATCTAGATGACATTAGAGAAACTTTCCATAGTACTGTTGTACAACCATTTAATTGTAAAGCAATCTATAGGATTGTAAATAAAAGTTTTGGAGATGCACTGGAATGGGAAAAGTTTGTTGGTTTGGAGGTGTTGTGTAATCGATGGCGCGAGGAAATGACGGGTTTTCGTACGACAATTAAGCGTTGGCTATCATCTCTTGTACTCAGGATGTGAGGGCGTTTTCTTGTTTCAATTGCCTCAAAAATGATCCTTCTGGTGAGATGAGAAATGGGAGTAATGGTTTTTTCATGGGTAAAGTTAATTTTGTGACTTGTCCATTTTATTGAGCCGTACGATTAGAGTGCTCATATATTCGGCTAAATATGTATCGGTTTCTCTGGCCTAAATATCTAAATAGGTGTTTTAGCAATCTCCATACCTCGTGGAGAGGTATCTCTTATCCTTAAAATTCATTAAGGTAGTGATCCTTGGCTGATCGAATAAAATCAGCTATTTTATTATTCGTGAAGACCACACCTTATTAATATGCGGCTTACTATATTGGTAATGCCTTTGACGTAAATCAAAAACGCCTTTTAATGACCGGGCAGGTTTTAGGATTGAGAGTTGATGGTTTTATCAATATTTAAAATTAAATGGAATTCCATACAAAAATTCTTTGCCAAAATACAATAAAGAAGTACGCCACTAAATTAACTCCTCTCAGTTTCCATCCTACAAAATTATTTGTAAAGACCGTGATATAGAAAAACGCATTTGATAACCAAATACAAGCAATAATTGCAAAAGTTTCCCTGCATAAGGACACTTTTCATTACCCCTCAACGCCAGTCATGCAACATTTCAAAACTAAAATCTTTTCTAAGCTAAAAAAACACCACATAACATTCCTACAAAACCTTCACTTCCAATCCTATAAATAACAATTTGTTATGACTCATATCCTTTCTTAAGGAGTAGTCATATTGAGTTAATTCTCTTGAAAGTGGCATCAGAATAAAAGTCAAACCGTGGAGAGTTATTTCAGAAACTAAAGTTTTCAAATAATAATAAACCGCATAAACTTATATCTCACATAAAAAAATTATTGATTAATACGAAATAAAAACATGAACTAATTATGTTCATAAATATAGAATAAAAACTGTTTATAATAAAAGGCAATATATTGAAAGAAAATTATTTTTTCGTCTTCGCTTGGATTTAAAGAACATCTGGATTTATCTACAAAATTTATTTTATACTATTAGAATATTTATAATTGCTTTTTCGCGGTTTATTGCAATTAGTAGCCGCAGCAAAAAACGTTTTGGGGTTAGTTTCGTTGATAATGAACGACATCAAACAAAAAAACACGCTGTTGCGCTTCAGTTTTGTTGCAGTCTTTAATCGTAAACTCCTGAAGGTGACGATTCTTCTCTTTGACAGACTTTAGTGGTAGTCTAAGACACTTAAATGAATTAGGAAGTTCCTGACAAGAAACAAAATGCATTTATAATAACCGTCGTATGATGCAAATCAGAATAATGAACATTAAGGAATAAAGTAGCCTAAAACAGCTGTTATTTATTTAAAAACGTATAAAAAACGAGAAGATAAATCTAAAAAGATAATAAAAAAATCAAAACTGAAAAACATTACTTACGAAGAAGTCCCATCTATAGAGCCAGACATTTTACATGCAGTTGTGGAACGTGCTCCTATTTTAACAGTAAAAATGAAAAACATTTAGACTTGAAACCATTTTGTAGTCTATATAATAAATAAATATACAATATTAGTGTTATTTACGATTTTTAAAAAACAAAACTATTTTTCACTCCTCTTTCATTAAATCAAAGCTTAAAAATTTCTAGATGAAACGAAAATTTAATTTATTTGAATACAAAAATGCAGATGCAGATGTAGTAAATTACAAACATTAGTAATAAAAGATGCACATCCTTGTATTTAATTAGTAGTAAAAGTAAACCTACCGTTTAGGAATCGTGGTAATAACCTGAAAATGGAAGCTATTATATAAATGTTCGTTATAATCTCCGAGAAGGTAACGACCAAGATTATTAAAGTGCCAATCAAGGTTACTGTAAATTAATCGACTGTCACAAAGAATTATTGAGCGAGATCAACAGAAAAATAAATAGTGAGAGCCCGTAACTTCGCCCAAAACGATTTTACCTCTAAAAGAAGGATAAAGACAGTTATAATGTCAACCAGGTAAACCTATAAATCTTTCATAGAGTCTAAGAGAAATTAAGAAGTTTTTGAAAAACATTTTCTTCTTCATTGCTCTATTAGAATTAAAGTTTTTTAGTTTGGCGTACAAAAAATATACTCTAAAGGTCAAATTTATATGCTCTTGTATGTGCGCTGTGCATTAATATCAATCAAAATGTTTTTATAAATATAAATGGTAATTAAAATGCCTTCCCAAAAAACTTGTTTATTTCACGTAAATAGCAATTTGCCTTGCAACATTTTATTTTAACCTTCGACTTAGATTGTATTTAAAGTACTTATACAACGTACTATTTAAAAAAATCTAATTTTTTACAATAATTAAACTGTAGTTATAACATTTATCCGAGGCGGACTAAAACTAGCAACATGTGTATTGTTTGTCTCTGAATGAGCGATACCTAATAGCGGAGGTACCCCAGTGTAAAATTTAACCTGACATAACGTATAAAATTCATATACCAAGGAATTTGTCCAACATGGTGTAGTAGGTTAAATAACTCCAAATTTAAAGTAACGATACGCAAAAGGAAAGAACCTTCAGCCTCACTAAGTTTTAAACTCCCACCCAAGACAACAAACAGAATAGTAAGAAAATAGAAAGTGCTAAAAATCTCTAGGTTTGACCAAGTTGCCGAAGTAAGAAGAAAAGGAAATTATTTATAGGCACATACAATATATATAAATATATATAAACACCGGTAAAACACCACAAGTTAACAGAATTAGAAGAAGAGTTCAAGCATATTAAATAGGATATTCTTGGAAAAAGTGAAGTAATCAGAAGGGGTGAATAATGTTTAAGACTTAACTCAAAACACAACAGACAAGAATATTTCTAATAAATAAAATGCTAAGTAGAAATATAACGCATTTTAGAACTGTGATGCATCGAACAATATACATATGTATAATAAAACTGATATCGACAAAAACACACTTAAAATTATATGGATTTTAAGAACTTACTAAAAAACACAACGACAAAGTAGTAGCACAATTATACGAAGAAACAAATGAGTACATTTTGGAAAATTTCACAAAATATCTACTAATCATAGAGGATTCAAGTCAGGGTATGATAAAAATAAAAAATAAAATAAATTATTAGTAGACATGAGATAAGAACAAAAAGGATAGAGGGGATATACCATGTGTACAAGTATAAAATTCAAATTTTTTTCAAAAAAAACCCGTTAAATTCAAAAGAATAATAAAAAGTGGTTTATTCAAAATATGCTCCATTGCTAATGACACATTTTCCCATATTTCGGGTAATTTGTGGATACAACGCCAGTACAATCTTCTCCTTTTGCCGCGAACCATTCATCGATCCAATTTTTCACATCTTTGAACGAACCAACTGCTCAGCAAGTGCGTGGCCCATCGATACAAACAAGTGGTAATCGGAGGCACATCTGGTGAGTAAACCACATGGGGTAGCACTTCCAAGTTGAGTGTTTTCAACGTGTCACGAACCGATTTTGTCGTATGTGATGGAGCATTGTCATGGAGAAAAATGATCTTGTGTTACCTTTTTCGGTATTCTGGTCATTTTGCGATTAGCAAACGGCTCAAATCGATCAATTGCTGTTGGTAGCGTTTGGTATTAATCGTTTCATTAGGCTTTAACAGCTTATAATAGACCACACCTTTCTGGTCCCACCAAACACAGAGCATCGTTTTCCTGCCAAAGCGATTTGATCTTGCGGTCGATATGGATGGTGTGCCTCGGTATACGCATGATTTTGTGCGCTTGAGATTTTTAAAATATCTCACTTTTTATCCCCAGTAAAGATACAATGCAAAAATAACTTTTGTTTGTATCGTTCGAGCAAAATTTCAGATATGTTTATGCGCCTTTCCATCTGCCTCTCGTTCAGCTCATGTGGTATTCATGTGCAGACCTTCTGAATCTTTCTCATCCCTCGTAGGCGATTGAAAACAGCTTGTTGACTGACGTTCAAGTGCTCTGCAAGTTGATTTTGTGTTTATGAATCGTCTTCGTCCAACAATGCTTGCATATCCACATTTTCGTACTTTTTTGTGGTTTTCCGTGTTCCTTGTCTACAACATTGAAATCGCCACTTTTGAAACGTCGAAACCATCGTTCACACGTATCTTGCGATGGAAAAAGTTCACCACAAGCTTCTCGAAGTAATCGGTATGATTCAGCAGCAGTTTTCTTCAGGTGAAAACAAAAAATTAATGCTTTCCGCGAATGCTCTTTATTTGGCACAAATTTCGACACCGCAAAACAATACTATGCAAGCACTTTTTCAACTTATCACTTGTGCGCGTTGACTCTTGTTAGTGGCACAACAAAATGGCATATAAGTCAAATTTTTATACTCCATTGGCGCACCATCTGTTGTCTCAAATCCGCACTTTATACTTGTACACTTGGTATTAATAATTTTTTAGGACAACAGAAAATGTTTTTGAAAAAATAAATAAATAAAAAACAAGTGTATGTGGATAACTAACGAAGAAATAATAAATTAAGTTCGACTTTATCATAACAGTACACAAACAATGTACACATGCAATCAAAGATGTACCAGTACTAAATAAAATAAATACAAAATTTAGCGAGTTGTATAATAGCCATCATTATCAAAATTAAAGAATAAAAGATTATAAAACTAAATAGCAGAACAAAATTAAATTATGCAACAGCAAAATAAAAAAGAATACGAAGTAGTATTAAGTAAAAATCTAAGAAAAATGGCAATAAAAGGCGAAAGTGGGGTGTAAGGGGCTCACCAACATCCAAGGGCTCAAATGTCAACCCCACCTGCAAGAGAGGCACAATAAAATGCCCGGTACACCCTGCCAGAAAACAAACGGGGAAACAAATGGACGGTCAACCCGAAGACGACTAAAAGCAGGAAAAAGGATAAGATTAGGGATATGGAACGTAACATCTTTAACTGGGAAGGAACCTGAAATAATCGAAGAAATAGAAAAGTATAAAATCCAATTACTAGGAGTATCAGAAATAAAAAAGAAAGGAAGTGGAGAAACTCATATGGACAAGGGGTATACACTAAAATATTCAGGTACACCTAGAGGTAACAGAACAACGGAAGGTGTAGGAATCATAGTAAGTAACGAACTAAGTAGGAAAATAACCAGCTGGGAAGCTATAAATCCAAGAATATTGACCATAAACCTAAACCTACAAGAAAAAGTGGGGATTATACAAATATACGCACCAACGGAAAACGCTACCGTAGACGAAAAAGACGCGTTATATGAAGAACTACAGAGAGAAACCAACACGTTATAGTAATGGGGGATTGGAATGCCCATATAGGAAACCAAGAAAGAAGAGGGCATGGTACAATGGGAAAGCATGGGCTGGAATGTGAAATTAATGATAATGGACAAAGGATGCTCGATTTCTGTATCGTAAATCAAATATTCATAGGAAATACCTGGTTCAACCACAAAAATGTTCATAAAATCACATATGAAGTGCAAGGGCTAGAACATCGAAGCATGATAGACTATATAACATACACCAAAAATATGAGATACGCCGTAAACGACGTGAAAGCAATCAGAGGGGCGGAGTTGAGCACAGCACATCGAGTAATCGCAGATACCAACATAGAGAAACCAAAAAAGGAAAGAGGTAAAAAATATGAAAGAATTAAGCTAGAACTTTTGGATGAACCAAATATAAGAACAGAATACGAGGAAAGACTCCAATAGAAGTTGAAAGAATATGAAAATAGCAACCAGCAACAAACCCTTAATGAAGTATGGGAAAAACTCAAAGCGGCACTCCAAACAACAGCAAAAGAAATATGCGGAACAAAAATAGTCAGACAAAACAATGACCAAAAACGAACTA
Organism: Sinelater perroti; assembly: GCA_036346155.1. Taxonomy (NCBI): domain Eukaryota; kingdom Metazoa; phylum Arthropoda; class Insecta; order Coleoptera; family Elateridae; genus Sinelater; species Sinelater perroti. Next base: position 386,865 of record JARFIY010000189.1, read on the forward strand.
AATGGTGGAATGAGGAAGTGAAAAAGAAAATTAAGGAGAAAAAGGAGGCGTGGAAAAATATACAAGAACAAAACAAATGGAGATAGAGTAATATATGCACAAAAAGAAATGAGGCGAAGGAAGCAGTGAAACAAGCCAAACGAGAGAGCTGGGAAAGTTTCGGAAGGAACATTGAAGACAACTATATAAGCAACTAGAAACAATTTTGGAATATAATTAAAAGACTAAAAGGAAATAGAACCCAAAAGATTAGAAGTATAAGAAATGCTGCTGGTGAATTGCAAACGGAAACAAAAGACATACTACAAGCCTGGGCGGAACATTACACGTCCAAATTCAAGGGAGATAGAAATGCACAAATAGTGGCAGAAGACAATAACGAACAGGAAGAAGTGGATATAATAACTGAAGAAGAAATAAGAACGGCCCTAATGAAAGCAAAAAATGGAAAAGCCGCGGGAGAAGACGGAATAACCGCAGAAATGCTAAAAAAGGGAGGGCCCATACTAGTACAATGGCTGAAACAAATCTTTCAGAAAGCCTGGAACACAGAGAATATACCAGATGAATGGAGAAGAAATATCATTGTACCTCTACACAAAAAAGGAGATTCCACAAATAGTGACAACTACAGAGCTATATGTCTATCAGGAGTAGCGTTCAAAGTATACTCAAGAATTTTAGAAAGCAGACTAAGAGTAGAAATAGGAAATAAAATACAAGATGAACAAGCAGCATACACACCGGGGAGACAAACCCACGATCACATATTTACCCTTCGAACGCTATCAGAGAAAAGAATAGATAAAAACAGAACACTATATTTGGCATGCTTAGATTTAAAATCTGCATTCGACAAAGTACCACGCCAATATATATGGGAAGCACTAGACCATCTGGAGGTAAGCCCAAAATTAAAACGAGTAATAAGAAGTGTAAATACCAATAGTACCGGCTCAGTAAGTCTAAACGGGCAAACATCTACGGAATTCAAGATGGAAAAGGGCATAAAACAGGGAGATAGTCTCAGCCCCCTACTTTTCGTGATATATATGGATTACATAAACGAAAAATATAAAAAAGACATCAGAAATACTAGCCTGGGATACCTGAATCTATACCCAGTACTGACACAAGACTTACTATATGCCGACGATATAATTCTGATCGCAACAAGTGAAGGACAACTGCAAAGGAAAGTAACAACATGGAAGAACAGATTGGAAGAGAAGGGGGTGCAGATAATATAAAAAGAGCAAGGCAAATGCAAATACAGATAGAAGGAAGACAATTGCAGGAAGTAGAGGAACTTGAATACTTAGGAGTAAGAATAAGTGCAAATGGGAAAATTGACGAAGAAATAAGAAGCAGAGTAAATAAAGCTAACAAAGTCTACTATCAAATAAACAATACCTTAATAGGAAAAAAAGGAATTAAGTAGAAAAGCAAAAAATGCACTTATATAAAACAATCTACGTGCCTACCGTAACATATGGAGCCGAATCATGGGTAATGCAAGATAAATACAGATCAAAAATAACAGCAACAGAAATGAAGTACCTAAGACGGGTAATTGGAAAACAAAAGAGACCGTGTAAGGAATCGCAGTGTACGAGACGAACTAGATCAGGAACCCTTAGTAGAAAACATAGAATTAAAACAACTTCAATGGTTTGGACATATGGTACGAATGAGTGAGACAAGGTACCCCAAGAAAGTGTTTGCAATGAAAGATGAAGGAAAGCGTCCCAGAGGAAGGCCTAGAAAAGTATGGGAAGACAACATCAGAGAAGTGGCAAGAAAAAGAGGCAAGACCATAGAACAAATAAAGATCCTGGCAAGGGATAGAAACGCTTACAACCGATGGCTCAAAACCCCAACACCGTGAGGTAAAATGGGAGAAAAGAAAGAAGAAGAAGAAGAAGAAGACGAAAGTATTCTGTAAGAACGGAACAAAAAATAATATCAACAATAACAGATGACGTCTAAAGATAATAAGAAGCAGAACAGATATTTCTATATATTTAAAATTTTTAAAAATCATTAAAAACAGAACGTGAAATCCAGAAGCTTAATAGAAAAATAAGAATTTTTTTTAGAAAAATCAAAAAAGTTATTGAAACCGAGAAAAATAACAGTGACAAAAAAATTACGAGGTGAAATTACAATATTATTAGAAGATGCTAATGGCGCCTTTATTGTAGACTAAAAGAAGATCCTCGAATGAGTAAAACAATTTTACAAAGAACTTTATAAAGCATGAACAGACACACAAACAATAAAGCAAAAATTAACAAATGTAAATGCAAAAGATAATTTTAAAATTTAAATATATGAAATAGGAAAAATATTAAAACAAATAAAAGAAAAGAAATTGCCTTGATAAAATGAAGTCCTGACGGAAAATATAAAGAAAAGGGGGGCAGTAACTACTACAACTAAAAATATTGTACAATAACTGAAAAAAAATATTGCAAGATTGAGACAATACACTCATAATATTATTTTTTAAGAAATGCCACAAACGAGATTAGCAAATTACGGACCAATCACTCTATTACCAGAAATACGCAACAATTTATAAGGATTATAAAATGGCGTAGGTAGGTTTTCGTAGTCCTTACAGTACTTAAGAGCACTTGCAAATAGTATAAAGCGTAATAGAAAAATCTAAAGAATGTAGCTTACTTTTTGTCTTGCCTTCATACATTATAAACGGCCTTCGACTCAGTAGAACATTGGGCTATAATAAAATCTCTAGAAAATATCAGAGTTGATTCCCAAATACAAGTTGATAAAAAAATATTTATAAAAACGCAACATATAAAATAAAATTACAAATGCAGAAGATAAGGCAATTTCTGCTAAATTATTTATATTATATCTACAAGTTGTATTTAGAAACCTTGTCTAGGGAGCAAAAAGATTAAACATTGACGGAAAGAGAATGAACCAGTTACAATTTGCGGATAACATCCTACTAACATCCGAAAATCTGTAGAATTTACAAGAAATATTAACAGAAAAACAAAAAAAACCGGTTTTAAGAAATAAGGTAATTATAAAGAATTTAGTAAAACAAGGAATCACTATACAGTTGGAGGACAAAAATATAGAAATAGTTGACAGTTATAATTATCTTGGATAACTTATACTAGAGTTATTTTGGATGATGGAGTGAGATTTTACAAAGCAACATTTATCAAAAACTAAAAACAGGTTTATTTAATAACGACATAGCTCTTGCATTAAACTACGCAGTACAAATATAGAAATTAAAAAAAAAGAATATAAAAAAATTGAGAATAGCACAAAGATCAGTGGAACGTAGAATGCTGAGAATAATTCTGAAAGACAAAATAACAAAGATAAGGCGAAAGTAAATGTATTTCAAAAAGCTCTTAAATTAAAATGATCGTGGACTAGGCACATTACAATAACAGCATATGGACCAAAAAATAGTGCACTGAAAACCAAGAGCAAAAAAAAAGAAACAAAAAAACCTAACTTAGATGGGCAGATCTTATGTTTTTAACTTTTTTAATATTAAAATATTAATTTTATCAATGTAAATTCAAAATTAATTTTATACATTTTTTACCTTCTCTCGCCTCCTTTAAGTATCTTAGCAGAAATTATTTTTAGCAAATTTACCAATTTTGTAATTCAACCTGAGCTTACCAGTTTGCCCATTTATAATTCTTTAATTATAATTTAAAATATATTTTAGCAATTTAAAAAGTCGCGACATTTTTATAGGGATGATTTACGAGACTATTTAGAGAGGCATAAAATAAAATGCAAAATTTTCTAGACGTTGTAAAAAAGAATTGGTACGCTCAAATGCAGGACAAATTTTTTACCGGATTCTTTATCTTTACGTTTTTTTTTCGTTGAGGCGCAGCTACTAAAATTGCAGCATCAAGAGCTTATTGTTTTTTTTTTATTATTATTTAATGCAAATTTACAAGCTGCTCCGGGGAACTATAAGTAAATGGGTAAATGCTAGACTTTGAGAGGAGACGCTTACCATCGACAGGACTCCAGTGAATAATAATATTGTAATTTGCTATTTAATTAACGTCGGTTCGCCATTTGCGTTTTAGTCGTCTTCTGATTTCGGATAGATCTCTCAGCTGAATGACTTGTTTATTTCCTGCAATTATATTTAAGTAGTTGGTGGTGAATCTACGGATTTCTTCCTGTACTAGTGGAATGCCTGACTCTTTCCAGTATTTTTTGTATTTGAGGGTCCAAATCGGTTTTAGTATAGATTTATACAGTAATAATTTATTTTCTGTTGCAAGTTTCGATTTGCGACCAAGCAGACAATGCATTTGTTTCAGTTTCAGGTTGATCCGAGTTTCCTTAGCTGTTATGTGTTGTTTCCAGGTTAGTCTTCTATCCATTGTCTATCCTAGGTACTTTACTTGGTTTGCCACTGGCAACTGGGTATTGTTTATTGATACTGGTGGGCAGTCCGTTTGTTTATATGTAAAGGTGATTTGGGTTAATTTGGCTTAATTGACTTGTACTCGCCAGAAGTGCGCCCAGTATTGTAGCTGGTTAAGGTGGGTTTGTAACTTTTCAATAGCAATTTGTGGGTCTTTACCGACAGCGATGATTGCTGTTTCATCAGCAAATGTGTCGATGGTGGTGTTGTTTCTAATGGGGATGTCGGCCGTGAAGATGAGGTAGAGAAGAGGTCCAGGACACTTCCTTTGGGGAACATCTGATTTAATTGAATGGTATGGGGAAGTTTCGAAGTTACATTTAGTTGGAAGATTGCGCTTGATTTTGTATAGAATGCCGTCACTCCAAACCTGATCGAACGCCTGTTGAATATCCAGGAAGGCAGCTGTGCATAGTTTCTTTTATTCTAGACTAGTGAGAATGGTGTTAACAATTCTATGACCTTGTGGAATGGTGGAATGATGTTCGCAAAAGCCAAACTGATGTGAAAGTATTATTTCATCCAGATTTACGTCTTTGATTAGCCTTTTTAGCAACAGTCTTTGAAATATTTTGGACATGATAGGTAGGAGATTTATAGGCCGATAAGATGTTACATTATTTGGCTTTGCCTGATTTGGGAATTAAAATTATTATTATTACAAGGTTTTACACTCAATTAGAGTTCTAACCACTCTTTATTTAGAGTTCTGTTGACCTTCTTTTGTAGAGGGTCACTCCACTGTTTTTCTTCTTGTTTTGCGCTTATAGATTAGTGTGTATTTTTGCTTTCTTAACAATGTCCCTCCATTTCTTTTGTTCTATATCTTCTCTCTTCAATATGCAATTCCTAGCAGTTTAATATCCTCCGGTACTTGATCTATCCATCGTGATCTCGATCTCCTTCCCTGTTTTTTCTTGTGAGGTTTCCATCTTGTTATTCTTCTATGTATTGATCTTTCATCTTTTCGATATATATGTCCCAGCCATCATATTCTTTGTGCTTTTATTATCTTCACTATATCTTCGTATTTCAGTATTTTCTTTATTTTAAAATTCATTAATTCCCTATACTAGATTTCCAGTATCTTAATTGGTCCATAAATCCTTCTTATAATTTTCCTTTCAATATTTTTAATTTTTTTTGTTTTCTTTTATTTAGACACTGGTCATATTGCTACTTTATAAATTCTCATTTTTGTGTCTTTATTTATCTTTTTATTTTACGTCAGCGTTTTGTATTTCAGGTGTACTCTATTCCCTGCCTAAATTCTTTGCGCTATTTTTAAACTTTTATTGTTCCTGTTATTTACTATTATACCTAAGTATCTGAAATTCTCGACTTTTTCGAATCTAAAATTTCCTATTCTTCTTTCATTTTTATTAGTTTTACAAGATCACCTACTTATCTTCATAGATTTAGTCTTGCTCTCATTAATTGAGGGAATTAAAATGATTTGGGCGAATTTCCAGGTCATTGGAAAGTAAGCTAATCTTAGCATACTATTGAATATTGTTGTTAACATAACGAGAGCTTTCCTAGGTAATTCTTTGAGTATTTGACCGCTGATCAAGTCAAAGTGCTTTAAAATTACTGCATTTTGTGATTTTTTGATTGTTAGTCATTGGAGGTGGACTATCAAGGTAGCGTGTTATCATAGCATCATTGTTATTATTTCCTTGCAGTATTGGTGTGCTAAAAACTTCGGCAAGATGCATTGCAAAGATATTGGCTTTATCTTTATCGGTTTTCGCCCAACTATCGTCTTCTTTTCTTATAGGAGAAATGTGAGTGATGGGTCTCTTGAACTTCTTAGTTGCTTTCCAAATTGTGGTCCACCTTTGATAGGTTGGTAATATATGCCTCGAATTTATTATTGCAAATGTTTTGTGAAGCAGCTTTTAGTTGTCTAGTAAGGCGAGACTATTATATTTACTTTTATCAATTCTGTTTCGGCTCCTTTGCCATCTGCGTCTAGCACTCCTTTTTCTGTTACCAGTTCTCTGATGAATAACGAGGTGTTACTTCTAGATTCCACTCCTGGGGGTTTGGGTGGTGTACATTAGACTGAGGTGTCAATATCATCAGGGTTTGTAGTTTAATGGTGGGTAGATTTATACATATTCTGAAAGTCTTTAAAATTATTATTAGAAAATCTCATGTGAGTTAACAGATTGCCACGTTTCCTTTTTTAAAGTGTACATATCCATTATTTTAGTTCATTAAATTTCAGTCTTCCTTTCTCTATTCAAATATTTGAAATATCAGATATTGAAATTATTTCAATTATAACGTAAACCCTAATGTATCATGCAAATATGACAACAAAATGCCGTAAACCAAAACTCTAAACCTAAACTAAGCAACAAGATCTAGGGTTGCAAAAGTATTGAATATTTGAATTATAATTACAAAACTTAAACAAAACCATACTGCGTGATAAAAGCTTTTTTGAGCAAGCATCGTCTTTAATATTCTTATTTGAGTGTGTACGTCGTGCAACATTTGCATATAGAGTTTTGGATGTATTATGCATATACACAAAATATTTACGTTGCATAAAAATTTAAGAACTCTTAACATAGACGAAATTCTTTTGACCAATTGATTAAACATTACAAGAGACTGTAGTGTAGTAACAAAGTCCCAACTGACGAAAAAAAGTCCACTGATAAAGGATCGTATACGATAAAAGAACTAGAAAACATATTGCAAAAATGTGAGTTTAGCAAAAATAAATGTGGAATTCATAAAATACACATACCTACAAAAATTAATAAACGATAAACACGCAGCACCCAGCCATAAAACTTAACTATAGTGACTTATTAGACTGGTAAAAACTAAACTAGAGCAATTTAAAATATCCTCTTAACAAAGCCATATAGACTCTGTTGATCATAAGCATCCCAATATGTGGAGAGCCATCAAAAAGATATCAAAACAACCAGTGCTAATTTTACAACTTTGGCATACTTCTTGTACTTTTTCAGAAGATTCAGAAAAGTGTGACATTCTCGCAGAGCAGCTGGAGAAAATGTACTATCTATCTTGAGCAAACTCAATTGCACTAGTTTCTTCCGTTACAATAATTATTGGTACAATTTCAGCATCAAAAGTAAAAACGTATATTAAGAAACTCGAATCAGTCTTATTTAACAGCGCCATTCTATGATGTTTGTGAAATGGATACTTCCCTATGGCTTAGAGATCAGAAATTTGATAATTCCAAAACCTGACAGACAGCACGACAGTTCTGCAAACTATCGCCCAATTTGGTTGCTACCTACACTTTCAAAATTTTACAGACTAATAACATTATTCCATAAATTGAGTTTAAATTTTAAAAATCTTATGCAACTAGACACCGGCTTCTGAGACTCACAAATCTGGTAGAAGAAGGTTTTGCAAACAAAATGCACATGCTTGCCGCTTTCGTAGATCTGGCATTGATCTTTGATCGGATTTGGACTGACTGGTTTTCCACAAAATAATAACGAATATTTCACAATATTCACTGAAGATAATAATTGAGAACAAGTTGATCCTTCACCTCTTCGATCCGTCAAATTAACGCTGGGATATTTTTTAACATATACATTGATGACGCTATATGTAAATGAAAAGACTCAAAGGTATCCGGATAGATAGGGACAAATATATCAACTGACCTTCAAAGAGCTTGTCACCAACTTCACTTGATATGCAAAAAATACGATTTAACCAGCTTACATAAGAAAACAAAGACTGTGGCGTTCTACGAGAAATATCCAGTCCGGGCATAGATTTCCTTACCCCCCAACCAACCGAACAAATTAACCACTTCAACTAGTTGGCATGTGACGTTACAATCTATGATACGGAAACCAAAACGCATAGATTTATTATTAAAAAACCCTCTGCGATAAGACTAGAATAACATAATGTTATAAAGCTATATCTGTATCAATTCTTATCTTGTTGCATAGCAACAAAATTAGATTTTAAAACATAAACACCCTTTGCATATTCAAAATTAAAATTTCTGAGAGTTATTCAAGGTTATACCAGGACGGACAAATATGAAAATGTAAACTACACGTTAGGATGGAAGGTCACCTATTAAAACGATGGCGTACAGATATTTGACTGGTGGAAAAAGGAGCTTGGGTAAACCGCAAAAAAATGAGCCGGGACGGGTCCTGACATCTAAACCTTGGATTGGAAAAAAGAAGTAGTAAAAGAAAAAAAGAATCTACTAAAGATTTAAATTAATTTTGTTTATAAAATATTAAATATATTTTAAAGCTTTGGCTTTTCGATTCTTTCTACTATATATTTATATAAATTAACTATTTTTAGTGTGTATTATTACTGAACATTTTTATAAAGAAACATTAAATATAAATTTTTATAACCCTAGACAAAGTCTACCTACAGTAAAAAACTTCCTATACATTTATTTGGATAAATTTGAAAATGTTGATTTTAAAAAGAAGAGGTATCGTGTATTGTACAGATCTTGAACTCAAATGAAGCAACTATGAGAAGAAATAAACAGAAAATTAAAGCCCCCAGTTCTAAGGTTTTCTATCTTCGCAAATATGATAGCTTGTCCTAGAATACCAACACTTAAAAAGATAAAAATCTTTAATTATTTACAACGTAAAAATTTAAAGATTTAGAACTTTTAATCAATAATAGAAATCTCCTAATAGCCTCGAATTTCTTACTAGCAAATTCAAAAAACGCTTTTTATTACAAAACATAAAATACAATAAGAAATTCATGGCAACTACAAAAAGTATTACATCAGATCAAGTTCTTAATGCTAATGAGGCTGGCATTAATAGAAAAAGTTCCTAAAAAAGGATAATACTAATTATGTTCAGTAACGCGTCAGGCGTTACTTGGTTAAACCCAATAAGTAAATATAAATTCCTCAATCATCCTGCAATAGAAAACCTAAATAAGCTTACGACAAAATATTAATTTAATTGTAAATAAGGTTTTAAAAGTAACTTTAAAAAACCTTTTAAAATTATTAAAAAATGGAAAAATTGTAGCCACTTCGGCGGTCGGTAAAAGGTCAAGCCGCTACCTGCACGGAGAATAGGCGTCTGTCGGACGAGGCTCAAAAGCGCGAATGGAGTTTCAGGTAAACCGTCCTTAACAACCTACCAGGGCTGTTTAGTGTCACTGAACTAGCGGCTACTTCGATAAAATGTATTCGACCATCCAGCCTTCTAAATTTTCCATGGGGTTGACGTCAGATGACGCACTTGTCCATGCTAGTCCAGAACAATGACCTTGTTCGCCACAAGGTGCTGTTGCGACCCGGTCAATGAGTTAAAGATTTAGGGATATCGGTGTTTTTCCGCTGAAAAATCCACGGAAACTGCGATGAGAGGCCTGACGGAAAATGAGTGTTTGGCGAGGGGGCGTCTTCGTAGTATCTGGTATTCCCGGCTCGTACAAAGGCCGCCTAAAGCATTACGGGTCTTACATAAAATCCGTGCCAGTTGCAGTGAATGAGGTCAAGGCTACCCAAGTTGAACTTCTTTTCATCGGGATGGTTCAAGTTACATGCTTTAGAGTGAAATTTATCATGATATCTTTATGCACAGAAGTTTTGAGTCATTTCATTTTCTAAAAATGCATGTCCTAGTATGAATCTCCACTGCGAACAGCTTTCGGCGAGTAGTAAGGCAAATAATTCGACAGTACTTCCGTTTTGTGATTTTTTGTAGTTCAGAAGGTTAGTCGAGTACAGAAATATGTGGATTATGCTGATGGACAACTGAAACTCTCACGTAATACATTTAGTTCACTTTTACCTCTTGAACAAAAGCAAAAATCTTACTGCTTACTGTTTGAACACTTAATTGCCTTTGCTCTAGTTTTATGGTCGATAAAGATTAAGATAAGTTAGATAAGAGACAAGGATTAATATCAATGCCGTCTTACTCCAATTTTCATTACGCATAATTCCTCAAAATAATAAAAACCTACCTGAACTAATGAGTTATCATGTGCTGTAAGACCGCTTTGTCAGTATATTTAGTTACAAATAAAGAAGCTTCTTGAAATTATAGCCACATTCAAAACCAAAAGAAACATTGGAGTGAATTTTGAATAAACTGAACAAAGTCATAGCGGCATAGAAACACTTTAAAATTTTGGACTGTATTAATCTCACAACTTAACCCATAAAAAAAAATAAGAAGGTTAATACAGACCATTTCTGAAAAAATTAAAGGGCCTGGTCAATTAAAAATGTAAATTTAGTCGAACGAGAAATTAGAAGGGGTGCAATAGAAAAACTTTCAGTCTATAAAAGAGATGGTATGATTGTCAAAAATATTCAAGAATTACTGGTGTAAGAAGAGACTGGTGTGAAAGAGGCATCTGCATCAAACAAGTTAATTTTGAAGACGATAGTACAAAGACGGTAAAATTAAACATTTTAACCTAGAAATCAGCCTAGAGTTAACTCAAAAGTTGGAATTATATTTTCTAAACTTAAAAAGGTTCTTCTACTGAAAAAAGCACAGAATTGAATACGAAAACTTTACAAGTAGTCGGTTCTAAGACAAAATTTGCAGGTGCAAGGTGCTGCAGAAGAAAGTTTAGAAGATAAAAATATTTCACTAAACTAAAAAACTCCAACTTAATAGTGATTAGTAGTGATGTCTAAGAAAATATGTATTATTATTATTATTATTATAGAACATAACCTTTTTTTGTACTATTTCTATTTTTATATAGCACAAATTCGCATTTTCCGTAAACCTAACAAGAGTGTTTTACAGAGAATATTTGTACTTTAATCTTGTACAAACTATTTCAAAATGACCTGTAGAACATTACAAATTAAAAATTTTAGAAAATAAAAATAATTTCAGGTAACATTTTGTATAGGTTAAATTTTAAATAATCAGAATTTGTACTAATAAAAATGTGGGAGAAAATATTAACACAGAAGTGCGTGCTCTTTCCAAGCTCATAATCACGATCAATTTATAAAAACCCAATTTTCCAAAATTGATGATACTTAAAAATCCCATTAGGGCAAAACTCTTAAAAAACATGTAGCGACTTACACCCTCTTCTCCAAAAAATAACCGGAATGACTTAAAAATAAAATCATTTCGGCTACTTAAAATATTCCTTCACAAAAAATACAACGATTTGCGCATTCAAAAAATGCATAAATAATTTTTTCTTGTCGTTGATAAAATAGGGTTGAGATTGCGCGTCGTTGTTGCAAAATCCTTACATTGCCAAATGCAGCAGTAAAATAGAAGTCTAGTGAACACGGGAATGCTGAAACAAAAAAATTTGATTTTTGCTTAAAAAGCGACTGACAACTGATGCAAAGGTGCATTATCGTACAACAATCACCAACTGCCTGTTTTACAATATGCAGAACAAATACGACCTACCAAAACCTTAATGCGCCAATGCAATTTTTCTCTTCGAGTACTTCAACAGAGAGAATCGTATACAACTTTCTGTTTGCCAGAAGTGTTCGGAAAAATAAGAAAAAACAACAAACGACGCCGGATCATTCTCTACCATAGCAATGCGAGCTCACACACATCGACGCAAACAACTGACTTTTTGAGAACTCAAAATGTCGAATTGATGAGTCATCCGCGCAGACCTGATTTGGTCAAAACTGAGTAAACTGAGAACAAACCGTTTTAAAACCCCAGTGTTACGAAAATATGTTCCGACGTATGAAACAATGTACTGACAGTCATTATTCATTTTAAAATGATATATCTGAGCCACAAAAATTAAACAACCCAATAAACTAGCAAGAGAAGAATAGTTTGTAGTGAGTGCACTACTTCATTCTCGAATTTTCCAAACCCAAGAGAACACGGGGAATCGTTCGGCAGGAAAAGTGATGGCAATATTCTTCTGGGACTGGTAGGGGTTATACATGCAGACTTTCTGATAGATTGCAGAATAGTCAATGCAACTTATTACTCAGACCTGCTGGAAACAGACGTGAAGGAAAAGATCCGATCCAAATGAAAAAACGTAGAAAGCGGGTAGCTTATCTTCAAGACTCTTGAACCTTCTGCTACATCCGCCGTACAGTCTCAATTTGGCCCCATGTTTATCATTTCGTAAACCTCAAATTAGATTTGCAAGGCATACGGTTTTCGGACAACGACGCCGTCATCCAAACTGTTCGGGAGTGGATACACCGCCAACCAAAAGCCTTTTTTAAAAACAGTATCAGGATGCTTCTAGATGGTTGGAAAATGTGTTGACTTCGAAGAAAACTAACACATGTAAGAAAGTGTCTGGCAATTTGTCATAGTTAAACCATCTTGTAATTCGTCAACTATACGCTAATTTTAACAATAGCCCTATTTGACGTTTGTTTCACATACATTGTTACCTTTGTTGAACTTATTATTTCTCCTTGCATTTTCACACCTTAACATGCTTAAATAAACTGTCAAGATTTCAACAGACATAACAGTAATCATATTAAATACTCTTACTTTTCTTTTTATTAATCCGAAGTATTTTTATTGATACATATTTACACAATCTCCAATTAAAAAAATATTCATAAAACTGTAAAAAGGCATTTCACACTTTTTTTATCTGCTTAAATAACTGCCCAAATTCGTAAAGGTGTTACCAATAGTTAGAAAATGTATTATTAATGTATAAAATAAAGTGATTTTTGATTTATATGGCTTTCCTGATTATTATTCTTTATTTAGCTATTGCTATAAATATTTTAAAAAAATATAATTCTAAGAATTTTTAATTAATCATGTCGATTACATCTACGACTCAGTGTATCTATTCTAATGCAGTATTGTTGGCGAAACCCAAATTGATGATGGGGGATAGTTTCTTCTTCTTCATTTATTGTTGCCATTCTCTTTAGTATTAATCTCTATAATACTTTTGACAGTATTGATAGGAGCATTATCGGTCTATATGAGGTAACCTTATGTGGAGGTTTGCCCGGTTTCAATATTTGTATTATTGTTTTACAGTATCTTGGAGATAATCCTTTGGTAACAAAGAAATCTACGGCATCGGGTACTTTATGTGGGTCAGCCGGCCACTATGTGGGCTCCCCGGTGTATATGTAGTTTTAGTTGTTAGTCAGTGCGGCTTTGTGTAATTTGCGTATTTGGTTGTTGTTAACCTCGAGCCCCAGATTGGATTTTTGGCGTTGAAGTCACCGCCAGTTAAGAACCTGTTACCTAGATTTATGAAGAATGTTTCATACTGGTTTTGTTTGACAGAGTGCCTAAGCGGGCTGTATATCGGAGCAACTATTAGTGGACTACTAGGACTTTGGACGTTGATTATAGTGCCTTGTATATAGTCAGTTACAAAGGCATCCATGACGAAGTGAGATATTTTGTTGTTTATAATAATTGCCGAGCCAGCTGTTCCATCGGGATGATTGGTGTGGTATGTAGTATAATTATAAATGTTGAAGTAGCTCCTTTCCGTAAAATGGGTTTCTGAGATCTATAATACATCAATTTTTTGCTCTTTTAAAAATAGTTCGACTAGAAGACGATGTTGTACTAGCCCATTTGCATTCCATGAGGCTCGGAGGGAATCCATTATTGGTTTTTAGTGACTAGCGTGGTAAGCAGATTTATCATTATGCTATTTTAGTTCATTAGTGGTTTGAACATTGATTCAAACTTAGACAAGAATTGAGTTAGTGAAATAACGTTACTGTTGGTATTTTGGGTTGAATATTGTTCTGATGACTGGATGTAATTTGGGAGAAGCTTGGACCATTCACATTTGCAGAATATATACGTTGAGCAGTGATCGGTACATTAGGCTTTTTTGTGCTTTGTGGTCCTAATGAGGTTGCTGTCTTTCCTCTACTTAGTAGAAGTTGTTGATAAATCTGGCATCCGTTGTAGTTTGCCGGGTGTGGTCCTTGACACAATGCACAGTTACGGGAGCTTCTCTCTTTTTTTGCAGAAGCTAGTGCTGTGCTCTTCTCCACACTTAACACATAAGTAGGGTTTATTGCAGTAGCTTTTACTGTGACCATAAGACTGGGACCTCGTGCATTGGATGATTGAATTTCTTTTACGTGGTGGTTCGACTGTTATCATTTGATGGTTAATGTGCTTTATCTCATACACTTTTTTGTTGTTTTCTGTAGGTTCAAGATCTACAAAGAACATAGACAATGGCGTTTTTGTTACTCGATGACGGACATTTATAATATTACGCACAATATATCCTTCCTTTTGAAGTTCACTTTTGATTTCATTCATATCTGCCGTATGATGAATGTTTCTAAGTACCACTCTGTAGGCCCTGCCTTCCTTTAGCTGATAGGTATGGTGTATGATCCCTTCATCTTTGAAATGTGTAATTAGTCTTCTGTATGAATCAGGAGTGTTTGTGTTGATTTCAATGGTATTGTTTGATTGGGTCTTTGTATAAAATTGCTCTGTTTCTATTACTTTTGTTAGGTTTTTAACCTTATCATAGTTTGTTACGCCATATATAAATATTGGGGGAGGTTTAGAAATTTTCTTTTCTTCGTTTACACCTGATGTTTGCGTTGTATTGTTGGTACTAATGTCGGCTAACACATTGTTTATTATTTTGGGTTGGAGTCGGGTTAACCATTATTAAATTTACCCCTGACATACGTGTAATTCGCTTGCGTTTTCTAAAATGTTGCCAATCATGGTGATTATCTGTTATGTCCTCGTGGGAATCATCAACGAGTGTTGCTTGTGTGTTGGCAGTTCTATCAGGATTATAATTTTGGCTATTTACTGGTACGAATGAGGGTGTGTTAATTAGCGGAGGAAATGCCGATGTATGACTTGGATATTGAACTAGTGGTGCACAGGAATAATTATTTGGTGCGAATTGCAGAAATTCAGGGTTTTGTGATGATTGTTGATTACCAAACACCGGATGTTGCATGAGTGAATGGGATTTGCGCAAGTTGCGATTGTGGTGAATACATATTTTGGTCAGTACATTGCAAAATTTGCCGAAGCAGAGTTCGGTAATGTATGTAAATTATTATATTTAAAAGGTTATTGTATGTGTTTAAACTTACACATGAGTTGGAAATTGAACAGCTGCTATACAATAGCGCTGTCTGTAAGGCCTCCGCGGTGCGGATAAGCCGCATTCACTTAACTTAATGATTGTTATACGGGTTATCACTTAAACTTTTGTGAACTAGAACATCAATTAGTACGACTTCACGATATAAAAGTCAAGTGAGAACTAAACGTCATTTTGTCATTTAGTTACTGATTACAGAACCATAATTTGTGGTTCATAATTGTTGAAATAGTATATCGCCAAACGTTGCCTTAATATTTACAAAGTTAAATTCATATTATCAGTAATATCGAGATCCAATTACAAAGCGTTTATTTTTCCGCGGCGTATCTCGCCAGCTTTTCTTTTAATATGTATAAAAGCCCAAACAGATTGGTGGAATGAAGATATTAAAAACGAAATTAAAACAAAGAAACGGAAATGAAAAAATCATTTAAATAAGAAAACTGAAGAAGCATATCAAGAATACAAGGAACAAAGGAAGAAAGTTAAAGAAATAATAAAGACAGCTAAAGAAAAGTCATGGGAGAAGTTCGGACACAGAATGGAACATAACAGCAAAGAAAACCAGAAGCTATTTTATAGGGTGCTCAAAAATTGTAGAACAGAGAAGAAAACAATACTAAACCAAGTCAAGAATAAAAGAGGTAAACTCATAACCGAAGAAAATGAAGTGATAAAGAAAAGGTAACACAAAATTCAAGAGAAGATGAAGAAGGAGAACAAAGAGCAGAAATAATGGAAGTAATAACGGATGAAGAACCCACAATGAAGGAACTATGTGAAGCAATAAAAACGTTAAGAATGGGAAAACACCTGGACACGACGGAGTAGAGGCAGAAATGGTGAAAACTATGGGAAAATATGGAGCACAAATATTCTTAGACATTTGCAAAGAGGCTTGGAGAACCGGTAGAATACCAAAGAGTGGGAAGTGGGAATCATATTACCACTGTACAAAAAGGAGATAGGCTTAGTTGTCATAACTACCGAGGAATAACACTGTTGAGCATAGCATGTAAGGTTTATGAAAGAATTTTAGAACAGAAACTAAGAAAAGTCCTAGCAAGACAACTAATAGACTCTCAAAGCGGATTCAGAAAGGGACATAGCATACAAGACCACATATTTAGCTTAAAAGAAGTAATAGAAAGAACACTAAAACAAGACAGAAAAGTTTACCTAGCCTTCATCGATTTAGAAAAAGCTTTTGACCGCGCACCAAGAAAAAAGATCTGGAAGAGCCTAATTAGAAGGGGTGTAGAAAAACAATTGCTTAATGCCACCAAAAGCATGTACCAAAACTGCAGGAACTATGTAAGAACTAGATACTCACAATCGGAAGAGTTCATAACAAGCAATGGCCTAAGACAAGGTGGTGTACTAAGCCCTCTGCTGTTCATACTACTCACGGACGACATTATTAACGCATGTAGGTCAAAAGTAGCGAAATTATGTGTAGGATACAGAAACATGCAACGAATAAACATCTCGGAATGTGCGTTTGCTGATGACGTTGTGATATTCGCACCAAAGGAGAGGGACCTACAATACAACATGGAAAGAAACGTTAGAGGACTACAACATGAAAATTAACATAGGCAAAACTAAGGTCATGGCAATTGGTAAAGAAGAACAGACAAACATAAAAATCAACAACAGTAAATTAGAACAAGTCAAAAGTTTCACATATTTAGGAGTTACTATAGACAGCAAAGGAGTACACGAAGCTGAACTAAACAAACGAATAGAAAACACTGCCAAGTTGTACTACGCACTAGGAAAGACATTCTTGAACAACAAAGAGATTTCTAGGAAAACAAAACTCACCATATATAAAACAATTTATCTACCGACATTGACATTTGGGGGGGAATCGTGGGTAACAACGAAGAGACAGGAAAGTAAACTACAAAGTATGGAAATGAAATATCTGAGGAAAGTACTAGGAGTAACCAGAAGAGATAAAATACGAAATCAAATAATTCGAGAAGAACTTAAAGTAGAACAACTGAAAAAAATATAGAAGCACGACAGCTACAATGGTTAGGATATCTACTTAGAATGGACAAAGGTAGACAGGTTAAGAAAATATGGGAATCGAAAGTAGGTACTAGTAGAACAAGAGAAGACCACGAAAACATGGACAAGAACAATAGAAGAAAAACTTCTTCAGAAAGGAATAACATGGCAAGAAGCGAAGGTAATGGCACAGAACAAAAGGAGTGGACCAGATTAGTACATACGGGTAGAAATCAAGAATAATTTTAGTTTTAAATATTATGTCAAGAATTAGTTTAGTTTTTTTTTGTAAATACATACCTTTACACTGTATGGTAGGAAAGGTCTTGATAATATATATATATATATATATATATATATATATATATATATATATATATAAAGCCCAAAAACCAATAGGTTTGGTGACCTAGCCGTCCATGGTATACTATAGTGTAATAAAATGAACTGACTTGGAAACACTTATCATCTAAGAACTTCTCACGAAATTTTTGCCGTGCATGCGGTAATGGCATTTTGTTTGATGAGCAGTGGTGCAATTCTATGTTTGCTTAGTCTGGGCTCCAGAAAATTGCGTAACATCGCAAAATAGCTGGTAGATGTGGAAGTCACCGCGCGTTCTGGTTCTTCAAAAAAATACCGCCTTATAATGCTGTTCTGTAACAGTATACTATACAGTTACACGTTGACTATGGAGAGGTTACTCATGAATTTTAAATCGTAAATTTAAGGAACCCGTTACCGAAGATTCTGCTTATTAACGCAGCCTGATAAATGAAAATGAACTTTGTCAGTATTGAGTATTTGAAGTTCCAAGACTATTTGTATGTATAGAATATGAGAGCGCAGTGTAAAATTCTCCTTATCTTCCCAGGGCGAGAGCATGCTTAGTGGTTGAACCACAGTAAAGCAGTAGTTTTATTCTTGGGTTTTTTGTTCGCGGATTCTTCACTGTCCAGGACCTAGAGTCTGACATGGCTACGGCTTTTACTTTCGTATCAAGTAAAGCGGGAACGTCAGCACCTTTGATCTCGTATTTCAAGATACAAGGTTTGTATAAAAAGTATCGGGAAAAGTTTGAAAAAAATAGATTTATTTGAGATATTGCTACAATACCTTCAAAAGTCTTCAAAATACATCCCTTAAGCGTCGACATACTTTTGCCAGAGGCTTTTCTACGACTTGAAGGCTCTCTGGTAGGCGAATTCCGGAACGTCCTCAAGGTTATGCGTATAAGCTTTTTTGACGGCACTTAGGTCCCATGGTGGTGTCTTTTGAGGGAGGATTTTACTTTTGGGAATAGTAAGTAGTCTGCTGGTATCAAGTCGGGGCGGTAAGGGAGTTGATAAATCGTCCAAAAAATCTTCAACGCGTTGTAGAAGGTCTTTGCAAGCAGACACATGTCTCTGTTTTAGTCGTCCGTCAAGACCTTCGAGACAAGTTTAGCGCAGATCCTTCTCATCGCCAAATTTTCAGTGATAATGCTGTGGACTGTCATCTTATCAGTACCAATTTTATCTGCGACAACGCGCAAACTTAATCTACTGTTTAAATTTAACGCTTTACGCACACGTTGCACGTTGTCGTCGATTCTTGAGGTCCACGAGGACTCTGTTCTCCACACTCTCTCAGTCATCTTTGAAAAGCTTGTGCCACTTAAAAACTGAAATTTGTAACACGCTTTCATCCTTCAACCTTTGTAAAATCATGCCTAACGTTTGTTGCAAATTTGCGCTTGCACCGAGGACGAACGTTGGCAGACAACTGGCGCTTGGCGCGGCTTGAGAGTCACATCCCTCACCACAAGCATGCGCGGAACAAATTGCTCTCGATACTTTTTATACAAACCTTGTATGCCACCGCGCAGGCCATAAAAGCAAACATGGCTACGATGTTATACATGGACTATTCAAAAAGTTATTTAGTGATTATACAGACAAATATAAATTATGATATATCGATATGGGAATCGTTACTGCAACACCAAAACTATAAATAAAAATATATTGGTTGTAGTAGATTGTTTTAATGTATGGATGAGTATTATAACTTGTGCTCGTCAAATTTATAATCAAGAATAACTTTAATTATCCATGTACAAGTTAGTCTCCATGTCTGCTTTTCGGTTTGCGCGGCAAAAAATCTGGGGACACAAAATCAAAGTTGCCGAGCAGAGTGCAACTACTACTTTACTATATACTGTGGCGGAACGTTGTGAAGATGTGAGAAATTGTGTATCCCTATTATTCATACAATTTTTTATGGATGATAATACTGAGTAAGGCCACTTTGTCATGCTCTTTACGAATCGCCCTGATTCCTCTGTCAAGAAAGCGCAAAAAAAATAATTAAAATCTTATAAAAAACAATCATCAATGATATATTGAGTTGTTGATTTTTGGGTTATTAGGTCGTGGTGGGAGTTTGAAAACTTTTAAAGTTTCGTCCACAACTGCGGCAGACATATTCAAAATAAAACCTTCTAAAAACTAAATTGCCGTCCCGTGCTCTTTCTCTTTTATATTCGTGCGCATGTGGTAGGGATGCTGGTGAGGGGCCGTTCTTGACGTTATCAAGTTAGCTGTTGACGTAAATTGGGTTGTTACAGGTAATATAGGGGTAATTGTTGATGTCACTTGCTTTGTCATTGCATGACGATCTGCTTTATGCCCCTTAAGAGCAGTTAACCATAATTTAGGTAAATAAAATACATCCTCCCTGTTTTTTTTTTGTTTGAAATATTTTATTTAGCATTCAGACTAATGCATAATTTTATAAATTAAAGATCTGACAATAACTAACACGTACTAACGCCAAAATAACATAATCAGGTTCAATTGCTCACAACTTTTAATTTTTTTGTTGATTACTGGCTCCAGAAGCTGTTCCATTAGCGGGTTATGATGATTTCTTATAAAATCATAATTTGTGATGGCTTTCTTGAGGACAGCTTTTTCTACGGTTGGAACATTTAGATCTCTATGTAGTGCATGGTTTGTTATGTACATTATGACAGCATTTACATTTGAAGGAATATCTTGGATTGGCATTTTTGAATTATTTCGATATTTGATTTAGAGACACATCCCCATAGTTCTGGTTCATATGCTCATGGGTTGAATGATTGAAATATAGATTAGAATACACACAATTTTCTTCCTATCAGCCACAGCAGTACCCTTATTTTGATTTCTACTTGTTTTATCTTTTTTTGTGATCTGTTGTTTCCAAGTCAGTTTAGTGTCTAAGTAAGTATAGACTTAAATATTTTACACTTTATATTTGTGGTATCTGTACGTTGTTTATTGTGACAGCGGAACGTGTTTCTTTTCGGAGGGTGAATGTAATATGCACCGTTTAGTTCTCATTTATTTTTATTTTTTACTTTTTCTACCACTGCTAAAGATTATGTAGATTATTTTGTGTAATGTTTGAGGCTATTTAAGGATCTTTATTGCAGGAGAGAAAAGCCATATCATCGACAAATGTTATTGCATTTTGTGCCATCGGTAGATCTGACGTGTACAAAACATACATTAGTGGGCCAAGGACGCCGCCTTGTAGCACTCTTAAACTAATTGGAAATTAGTTGGCTTTCTTTTAATTTACCTTAGTTTTAAAGGTTCTTTCGTTCAAGTATATCCTTAGAAGGTTGATGTAAGCTGATGGAAGAATATGTTTGATTTTATAAACTAGTCCAGGGTGTCAAAAGCAAAACTAATATCAAAAAAAACTCCACTACAATATTGTTTATTTTCAAATGCTTTGTTTGTAGTTTGTATAATTAGGTGAACTTGTACCGTAGAGTGTTTTTGACGGAAGCAAAACTGATGATCTGGTGTTCTGTTTTCTAGAAGCAAGTCTACTTTTAGTTTACAAAACGCCAGTCTTTCAAGCAATTTTAAGATTACTGAAAACAAACTTATAGACTTGTAAGTGCTGTTTTAAGACGTTTTCGTCATTATTCAAGTCGTAGTATAGCGTTATAGATGAAATCCAAATAATTCCTTTATTATTTTAGCTTTTACAAGATCAATTCTAGGTGACTTTCTTGGATTTAGAAACTTAATTTTTTTCATAATATTTTTTTTGCAATAAGGCTTTGATAGACATGTGTGTTATAGATGGAATAGATAGGCTTCTATTTTTTGGTTTGCTTTATTGTGTAGTGGTTGGAATACGGAAACTAAATATTCTGTAAGCAAGTTAGCTTTCTCAGAGTCACTTTTTTCCCGTGGTTAATTAATGTGTTTTTTATTGGTGGTGTAAGAGTGTTTTTTTGAATTCTTAATTAGTTTCCAGATAGAGTTATTGCTTCTAGTTAATTTTGTTACATATTGCTCAAATTCTGCGTTTAATACTTTTTTGAGCTTATTTTTTAATCTGTGACTCATTTGATTATAAACCTGTCCGTCAGATGGTGTGTCAGTACGTTTGTATTTTGCTGTAGCACCTAGGTTTCAAATATGTGGGTAATTACCCCCCTCGGGGGTAAAACACTTATTCTACAGGGGTAATAATCCTGTCGTTTTTCTTTCTCTCTCGCCCCGAGATGTGCTAGCTAGCGCTAATGAGGCAACAGCGCTGCATGTGCGGTGGAACAGCCAATAAGAGAAGTGGGAAAAAGATTTTGCCATCATCAGCCATGGCTTCTACATCCGAATAAAGCGCTACAATGGAGTTCCACGAATCTTGTTGACGTGTTATACGTAACAAAGTTCTTTCTGCAGAGAGCATGAAACCGAGAAAATTAAAAGAATATCGAGAAAGATTTTGTAAGAAAAAATAGAGGGTTTTGAAGTCTTTGCGACTGGATTCTATAGGAAATGTACAAAAAGCAAATGAATCACGTCTTTAAGCTTCACATCAAATTTTTTGTCCCATTGCTATAAACAAAAACCGCATACTATAGGAGAAGATCTCATCAAACCAAACATGTGACTAAAATAAAACAAATATCACTCTCCTATTCAACAGTTTAAAGTTGTATTTTAGAGTTGAGTAACGACATTTTGACAACCGTTATTATATAATCAAAAAAGTTCTATGTTTGAGCTGCAATTGGACGAGTCAACTGATTTGTGTTCCTAATTAATGGTATTTATTCGGTGCATTAAAGATGGCTGTGTAAAAGAGGAATACTTGTTCTGCAAGTCTTTGCCTACCACTACTCGCGGCGAAGACGTATTCAAAACGCTAAACTAAAACAGTTTATTGAGGAAAACGGACTGGACTGGTCAAAGCGTTTATACAGATGGGTATTCGTTCTGGATTTCAAGCACTCGTGAAACAAGTTTCCCATCAACTTTATCTTATCATTGCCTAATACACCGTTACGTTTTGGCTGTTGAAGCCCTTCCTCCAGATTTACTAAAAAAATTGTGAATCATATTCGTGGCAGCGCCACGAATTCCAGTTTACTCCAAGTTTTATGCGATGAAGTAGGTGAGAAATTTAATGCTCCTTTGGACCTCACAGAAGTACGTTGGTTGTCAAGAGGAAAAGTTTTAAACAGAATTTATGAGCTCCGTGAAGAAATGGGTTTTTTTTTAAACCAGAGAACACAAAAAAATATAAAACATTTGTCAAAATGCCAGCGCATCTTGCTAATTTTTTCAGCGAAATTAACAGTTTCTATATCTCATTACAAGGAAATTCGAATGTCTTGACAGCGCAGGGTAAAGTTGCAAGTTTTGTGCGTAAATTGTAACTTTACCAACCCAGAGTTCGAGTTGGCTATGTGTCGATGTTTACACAACTGCGCGAGCAATTGGTAGATGACGAACCTAGCAAAATTACGTTTGAAAATTCCATGGTTCAACATTTATCTGCAGTAGTAGACTCACTGAAACAATATTTCTCGGACATGAATAATCGTTAGTCCAACTATTGGATATTAAAACTATTTTCTACTGATGATCACATTTTTAAAGACAAAGATATGTCAGCCAAAGTAGAATTTTTCGGACTACGCCAGTATAGCACTTTCAAAGTGAATTTCAAAATGATGACCTCGGTACATTTTGGCGAAAAGTAAGCACCGAATATCCTATTATAGCTGACAGAGCTCTAAGAATATTAATACCATTTGCTACTACTTATAGATGTGAGAGTGATTTCTCACTTTTAGTAATAGTAAAAACAAAGGCTAGAAACCGTTTCAATTTGGAACATAACTTGAGATGCGCTTTAAGTTAAAGTAAACTTAACATAAAAAAACTTGTGAATGCAAAACAACACCAATCTTCATATTCTTCTTCTTCTTCTTATGGTCCTTCTCCTTCACGGAGGTTGGTTATCATCATTCTTATATGGATTTTGTCGACGGCCGATCGAAATAGTTCAATGCTGCTGGAATTCAACCAATCTCTGAGATTTTTTAGCCAAGACATTTTAGGCCTACCAACATTTCTTTTTCCCTTTATCGTCCCTTGCATGATGAGTTGGAGCAGTGCGTATTTGGGATTTCTCATTACATGGCCTAAGTACTCTAGTTTCCTCTTTTTATTGTATTTATTATTTCACATTCCTTGTTCATCCTTGTCAAAACTTCTCTGTTAGTTATTCTTTCAATCCAGGCTATACGCAACATTCTGCGGTAACACCACATTTCAAAGGCTTGTATTTTGTTTGTTTGCTTTTTCTTAAGTGTCCAAGCTTCTACGCCATAGAGCATGATATTAAATACATAACAGCGAAGCATTCGTATTCTGAGCCCAATGTTTATGTTTCGGTTGCAAAGTACTTTCTTTAATTTTGCAAAGCAGGATCTAGTTATTTCTATACGAGTTCTTATCTCCGTTGTTTGATCAGCTGTTTGTTCTATCCACGTCCCGAGGTATTTGTATTTCTTTACCCGTTCTATTAATATGTTTGCAACTCTTAAATTTCCTTGAATGTGTGGAGTTTTTGTAACTACCATCCATTTGGTTTTATTAAAATTTATTTTTAAGCCGTAGTGGTTACAGCGATCATTTACTTTTTCAAGCAGATGTTGTATGTCAGTAAGGTTGCTTGCTAAGAGGATTGTGTCATCTGCGTATCTCATTTTGTTAACTATTACTCCATTTATAATAATTCCCGCAGATTCCTCATCTAAGGCTTCTCTAAAGATGGCTTCGCTGTAGATGTTAAACAGAAGTGGAGATAGGATGCACCCCTGTCTCACTCCACGGCGTATCTCAATTTCCTCGGTTATTTCTGTTCCAACTTTTATGTTAGCACTCTGTCCCCAATATAGGTTACTAATTATCCTCACATCTCTCCTATCTATGCCTTTCTTAAGTAAAAGTTCTTGTAGTTTACCATGTTTCACTTTATCAAACACCTTTTCGAAATCGATGAAGCAGGTAAACACATTTTGGTTCATATCCATGCATCGCTGGTATAGCACATTAACCCCAAAGACAGCTTCACGCGTTCCAAAACCTGCGCGGAAACCAAACTGGGAGTTACTTATTCCTTCTTCCAATGTTTTGTAAATTCTTTTATGAATTATTTTCAAGAATATTTTTAAAATATGTCCCATAAGTGCAATAGTTCGGTAATGTGAGCAATCTCTTGCGTTAATTTTCTTGGGAATTAAAATAAAGGCAGATAGCAACCATTGTTTGGGAATTTGCCCAGTGTCATAAATAGTGTTAAAAAGGTCTAAAATAACATCTAATGTTTCATCGTTAGAAAGTTTAACAATCTTCATATTGAATATCATTAATTCATTATTTATAAAGTACATTGAAATAGTAACAACGTATATTTTTGTGCAATTTATTATGATTAATAAAAACAATTTGTATTTGCAGGTATCGTTTTCTTTAATAACATTTTAAGGGGGGGGGGGTGAAATCAGTTTCCTAATAGGTCATAAAAGTAACAAAATTGAAAAATTTAGGAATCGCTGCTCTAACAAGTCTTTTTCTAACACTGCTTTTGTAATTTTTAACGGTATGTCCTGACTTATTTTTGTTACGTGAAGTAGTGGTGAAGGCTGTTGTGCAGCTTGTTGCATTTTGCTTATAAATGCTAATGTGCTAAGCTTTAGTTTGTACCTATTTCTGTTTATTTAATTGTTCGAGTATTGTGTTGTCCAGGCGAGTTCTTGTATATTACAAATGTTCCAACTGTTGTTATAATCGAAGAGTGGTCAGAAGACAAATAGTAGCTGAGTGTATTGTTCTAACAAATTGATCTAACAAATCAGGCACTTTTCGTAGATTAGTTGGCCAGTAGGTTGATAGAAATGTTGTTAAGGGTTCACTACCTTTGGTTGTTACTGGGCGTGAGCCCCAGCTAGTGTGTTTGCTGTTGTAATCACCACCATCTAAAAATTTATGGACTAATGTTTGGAAAAATTATTAAAAATAGTTTTTTTTTATTGTAACGAGTTGGACAATAAAAGGCTGCAATTGTTAGTTGATTCTGTAAAGCTTTTACTTTTATTGTACTCGATTGTATGAGGTTGTTTAATATTTCGGTAATTGATAGTGATGGATTATACTTTTAATAAGAACTGCTGCGCCGCCATGCGCGGTACCGTTAGGGCAAATTTTATTGTATATTACAAAGTTTGGTAATTTAAAATATGTTCTGTCTGTAAAATGTATTTCACTGGACTATAAAACATCGATGTGTTTAATTATTAAAAATGTTTGCACTTCCTTTTTGTGTCGGCCAAGATCATTGACATTCTATTATTTTACCCTTACGACTAATTTGCTAATATTATTGTTAGCATGTTAAGTGCAGTGCCATGTTATTTTGTTAAACTAATTGATTGGACATGGCTTTCATTTCATTAAGAAAACGAAACAGTATGTTGTTCAATTATTCTTATGTATTAGCATTATTTGGGCTGTTATTGATTGAATTTGGAATTTACATTATTTGAAGTTATTGGATTTATGGCACTAACATTTTTTGTATGATATTCCTCAATTACTTTGTAATAATATTGTAATAAAATATAATTTATAAATGGCTGGATGGTACTTTCTGCGCAATGTACAAGTGGCTGGCGTTTCCTTGGATTTTTTACAGCTTACAGTACCGTGCTCTACATTTCACGCACACGTATCGTCTATTACAATAAGACTCTCATACACCGTATTTCGTTTTGTGAAAAGGTTTAATCTTGATGTTTATGTTTTGTAATCTTTTTATGTTGTATACTTCTTTGTTATTTCTTGCTATCTCGAGATCAACAAAAAAAATGTTTAAAGATTTCTTTGTAGTTTTGATTCTAGTATTTTTATGTTTCTCACTTTGTATCTCAAGTTTGACAATTGATCTGCTATATTTGCAATTGGGGTGAAGCTATGCAGATGTCTGATAACCATTCCGCAGACTCAATCCTCTTTTAGTTGATAGCTGTGATAATTAATTTTTTTTTATTTAAGTGTTTAATTTCAGTAATATTGCAATTAATCTTGATAATGTTATTAGCTAAGCTCTTTATAGTGTAATGTTCAGCTTCTAAGTAGTTTCTTAGTTGCACTACCATTTTTTGATAGTCTATAACTTTATATATGTTTATAGGTGGAGATTTGCTGTTTTTTACGGAAAAATCTGTGTCTTGACGGTTGTTTTCTTCAACTGCTAATGTGCTAAGCTTTAGTTTTTATTTTATTGGTTTAACAAATATTTACAGATTTTATTATTTTATTTTGTTTTGTACTTTTTCTTGTTGCCATAGAATAGGGTTAGTTTCCTATGTATCATCTGGTTAATCTTCAATAGTCGATAGCATTCTTATAATTTGTTGATGGCGATATCTCAGCTGTGGTGGATTGGTTAACGTAGAAGGCAGTAATTGATACTGTATTTGCTGCATACGTTCTTGAGGACACACTTCATATGCTGATCAATGAGGTACCACACCATTATAGCTCATTTATTACGGTTGTATGATTTATCTAGCATTTTGTATCGTTTATGAAGAATTATTTGGTTACGCCACTTGCGTAATGGGAGAAAATAATAAATAAAATAAATATATAGTATATATTTTCTTGTAGATTTATTGTGTTTTTATATTTGCTTAATCAGTTCAAGTTGTTATTTTATACAACTTATCAATTGTATTTTTATTGGCGAAATTTCGCGAAGCGTACGTGCTGCATTTTCTATGACTTGTTCGGCTACCTGTTCCATTGCTTTTTTAGTATGGTTCTATTTTTTTACAATTCCTATTTTTTTACTTTTCCCATCCAATTTATCTATCTTGTCTACATATTCTTACTTTATGTGTGTACCACTTAATTTTTTAAATTCCTATTTTATTAGAATATTTTTATTCCTGGTATTTTAACTTTTAATTTAATTTTCTCCACTATCGTAAAATGGTGAAAATCCCTGCATGCTTATAATATGTGCATACATCTTTATCGAAATCTGTCTTTTCTGATTGATCGATATGCGGTCTATTTGTTTTTGAGCTCTCTGATTCAGGTCACTTTATGTCTTTCAGGATGTTTAAACTTTGAACTTCTAATAACCAAATTTGTTATTGCCGCCAAATTGCGTAACCGTTGTCCATTGTTATTAGTATGATCATAAATTGTTTGTCTCTGTGCTATATGTTCATTGTAGTCTTCTTTCTCAATTGTGTGCTAAAATCACCTAGCACCACTATAATGTCCAACAGCAAGAATATTGGCGAGGCAATTAAAATAGAAAACGCCCTCCATACCTGAATATGAAAAATGATAGTCAACGTTTACCTGTCATATGGAAACCCTTTATTATTCCGACTCAGTGCATTATCTTCCAAAATTTTTAATTTTAAGCTTATAAACAACAGAACACGACACACAAAAGGTCAGTTCTTTTTAAAAACTCATAATCTTCTTTGGAAAGGAGATCGGGGCTCCGATTAAAGATATACTCTCTTGAATGTGGCATCAAAGCAGATACCAAAAAGGTTGCGGTTCAACCCATGATTCAACTTGTTCAAATGTAATTACGCCCAAGTCGGGGCAAAGGTCGCAAACTTGAGAAGTTGGGGATCTCATATGTGATCCCTCATTGCTCTGTTGTGCACCATTTCTAACATGAAGCGGTGTTGCAAGATCCTGTTTTTGCGCGACTGCTTCATCACCTTTTGTTTGAATATTAAACCTGTGTCATGATATAACGACGTTTACAATAGTTAGTGTTTTTAAGAAATTTGCCAAAAGAATGAGTAAAAAATTCTGGCAAGAATAATAATGGTGTCACTAAAATAAGGTATTTACTGATACCCCAGGATCTAAAAATAAAATAATTTAGTTTTATGCATTATTCCTATAGTTACTACCAAACAAATCAAAATTTTAACAGAGGATTCTCGAATAGACTAGAATCCTTTGTTATGAGTGTGAATAATCCTACAGCAATTATTTTGCGTAAACCGAATTCTATACTAACAAATATTAAACAAAATAGATAAAGAATTAATTTATTTTTATTATAAAAAATAAAATTAGACCTTGCAACAAATCCCATCTAATATGTTGTATGGGGTTTTGTTACCATCATAAACCGGAATTATGAGTAAATCATAATAAATTGTTGCCAAACTTTAAACAGCTTAACCATACAATTCCAGAATTAAGAAAAAAATTCGATCTTCCAGAAATTTTAACTGGGAACTTACTAAATAGAAGTCTGACATTCTAACTATCACATGTCTTCTTCTGTTTTAAAATTTATTTTTTGCTATTTGTACCAGTTTTTGTGGCAAGTGTGTGTGCAGTTTTTTATTTAAATAAATCCTTAATTTTTACATATAGTAAACTTATTGGCACATTTTTTGTCTTTGAAAAAGAAAAATTATTTTCTGCTAATAATTTGTTGCTTATTTATATATTTTATTTAAATTAATACTTTTAAAGTGCAATATTAAACATTTTGATTTATTTTTATACTATCGTAATTGTTTATTACCTAAACATGCTAAAATTTATCTGCTTTCGTGACTAAACTTTATATTTTATGATGTAAAACTGTTTGAGTCACGTATTCAGTTTACTTGCTTTGTGCATAATAAAATTTTGAAAAAATGTACCTATCAAATATTCAAACAATGCAACACAAGATACAGTTAAAGCAATACTGTTAAGAAACTGCTTATTGAAGTATCTTAGTGTTAATCGGTTTTGATTTCCGAACAACATGAAGTTTCTTAGTGTATTTATGATATTATATTTAGATATATCGCATTGTGATACTTTTATAAACGCATATCCCACAATTCCAGAAAAAGGGTATGAGAGCAATTTCGGTAAGCCTCTGATTTTAACACCATTGATCCGTCAAGGGCAAATCAAGCAAGCGCAAACTGCGGCCGAAGTCACATTAGAGGGTTTCGAGGCATTAAAAGCTACGCGGCCTATTTGACAGTGGACGATCAGTTTGACTCTAACATGTTTTTTTGGTTCTTTCCTTCGCAAAGCGACTACGCTAAGGATCCTGTACTTCTCTGGTTGCAAGGAGGACCAGGAGTGACGTCCCTTCTAGGACTTTTTATGGAAAATGGCCCGTTCGTTATAACAAAAGAACAGGTTATACAGCTGAGGACAATTGCGTGGACGCAGAATCACTCCGTTCTTTACATTGACAATCCTGTGGGGACCGGTTTTAGTTTCACAAATGCAAACGGTTATTCTCAAAACCAGACTGCAGTTGGAATCAACGTGTATAATGCCCTTTTACAATTCTTTCAGCTCTTTCCGGAACTACAGAAAAATAAATTCTTTGTTACCGGCGAATCTTATGCAGGAAAGTACGTACCAGCAGTATCTTATACGATTTATAAAAATAATGCTTTTGCCAAACAAAAAATTAATTTAGAAGGTTTGGCAATTGGCAATGGGTTAAGTGATCCAGAACATCAGCTGAAGTACGGAGAATACCTATATCAACTTGGATTAATAGATGCAAATGCCAAACGAATCGTGCAGCAGTGCGAACAACAAGCTATAGAATATATTAAGAGCAAACAGTGGGTGAAAGCCACTAAAGTCTTTGATTATGTTTTCCATGACAAATCATTGTTTGAAAACATTACCGGTTTAGATAATCACTACAACTACTTAGTGGCTAAGACTGCTGTTGATATGTTTCAGTTTGTTGGCCAGTTTGTAAATAAAATAGAAGTGAGACGGGCAATTCATGTAGGTAATGCTACATTCCATGCAAACGGCCAACCTGTGAAACTACATCTGGAAGCAGATTTTATGCAATCAGTCGCGCCATGGATATCCGAGTTGTTAAATCATTATCGTGTTTTGATTTACAATGGGCAATTAGATGTTGTTGTGGCATATCCTTTGACGGTTAACTATTTGCAAAATCTTAACTTCAGTGCAGCGGACGCGTACAAAGTGGCAATTAGACGTCAATGGTTTGTAGGTGACTCTTTAGCCGGTTATGTAAAGACGGCTGGGAATCTTACGGAAGTCATGGTGAGAAACGCAGGCCATATGGTGCCTACAGATCAACCGCTATGGGCTTTTGATCTCATTAGTCGATTTACGCGTAATAAATTCTTCTATGATTAATTTAGTTAAACATATCCATTATATGATATTAATGCAATTTTGTATAAAAAAATACATTAACGGAATTAATTTTATAAAAGTAATATGTACCAATATAAATTATATTGTAATCCAGTCAATTGGCTGACTAAATACAAAATAAACAAATAAAAGAACAATAAATTATAGTTACATAAAACGCTAAGAGGTATAGATTATTTTCTACACTTAATTATATGTAATTAACTTGTCAATAGAAACAATCATGTTTATTAATAACAATAGATTAATTTTTTTTAATACACTTAAAAGTTAGTATTAGTTGTACATAACATTAAAAAGACCCAACTTCGGTGTGCAGTGGCTGTCTTGCTGGAACCAAGAGAAATTTACGCTTCTTTATCTCGCATTAGAAATACATTTCTCCAAAGCTTCTTTTTAATAGACTTGACTATCTATAGTCTTTGTCAATAATATTGCAACTATTTTTTTATTATATGATAGAAGATTGCCTATCATACGTTGAATACAAGGACGGAAAAGCAGTAAAACAGGCAGATGGGAGTTTACTTATCCAGGACAAAATAAGCTTTGTCACTAAAATGCATATGCTTGATATCGATTCGTTAACCTCTGATCTCGAAAATTTTATTTATAAAATGGGATATTTGGTTAATTCTTTTTGGGCCAAAGACTATAGGCTTTGAATGTTATAGAAAAACAAGTCCGTTTTACCGTTCAGTTCTTGTGAGACTTGTAACAGTTCTAATTGTGACAGTGCTTGAAATATATTTTAAATCTCTTCAGGCTCTTCAATCTTTTAAAAATTTTTACTAAACTATTAAATTAATTTAAAAAAAAATTAATTTAAAGAAATAATCAGATTAAAATTGCTGTACTACCATGAAGTTTTATATGCAATCCAAACAGGTTGAAAGGTGCCCTCTTTGTATCAACAAATAGCAACCCAATCTTTAATGGTGTAAGTTGCCTTTGCGTGGTCATTAAAATCGATAATCATTATTTCATAGAAATTGAAAACTCATGTACTCCAAACTTTCATTAAAAAATGTCATTAAAAACACAATAACTTTTAGACTATGTAATGGTCGTTCATGTATCTGTCTTGGATTTTCGTTGGCCCAGTAGCGGCAGTTGTGTTTCTTTACGTGACCATTTAAGTGAAAGTTCGCTTCGTCATTATACATTGAAGCATTTCATTTGCAAAATTCAGCCGGAGAGGATCGTCGGTAATGTTCAGGTTTCGAGCTGAATTTTGTAGGCTGTAAGTTGTAAAGCTTGCTTCAGAATCTTGTGCAACGACGATTTTTTAATGTTAAGTTCTTGACTGCTTTTGCAAACTGATTGACACGGATTTTTACGAACCGAAACTTTCACTTCTTCCATCGTTTGTTAGCTTTGAACAGAGCGCGGGCGACCTTATTGAGAATTTTTAAAGTCGAACAAACATTCGAATCCATTTTCTGATGGTATCGTCCTTCGGTACATTCCGTGCGTTAAGTGCTGCACAACATAAGCGCGATAGTCTCCCGAGTACACTTTTATGGCTACCTTATCTCCAAAGAGCAGTGCAACAACCTATTCTTACCGCGCCATTATATGGACGGCGCAGATACAAATACCTTCTACCCTTTCTGGATACACTGTACTATTCAACTTTGAAAGATTTGTTCGATTTAATACATATAAAGTTTGGCTATAGTGGTAAAAGAGAATTGCAGTAAACGTATCCAAATACAAGATAAATAATGTCCAATTTTAATATTATTAAATGCGTCAAAATAGTCTCACTTCAGAAATTGATGTGGGCAAGATTCATATTGCGGTGCATGAACCACACATGCGTGATTATAATTTGTAAACAATAGACAGCGTCACATACAGGTTTCAAAAAATTACTATAATAGAAAATTTAAAATACGAATCTTGAGCCCAATAATGTAACAAAAAAGCCAACAAATAGGCGACGAAGATATTGTCGGAGAAAGAAAGCTAAGAGGCTACACTACGAAAAAATTATGTTATGATGCAGAATTTCACAATCAAAAGTAAAAAAATAATAGAATCGAAAGCAATACAAGAATAAAATCGGTGTATTAAAAAACGAAACAAAAAAACGAAAAAAATAAAAAGGAAATGTAACGATTCTAAAATGAAAAGAAGCAAAATAATGTAGTGAAGCAAAGATGGACATTGAATATCACAAAAATTGAATAAAGATATGTTAAAAGTAATTAGGGACAGAAATACAAGATAAATTGGCTAGGAAACTAGAACACAAAGTTTACTTAATAAAATTGAAAAATTCGGCCTGGCCTAGAGTGAAAGATCAAGTGAAATTTACTGCAAACAAATATGCTTAGAAATAGAAAAATAGTGTCCAATAAAATAAAAGGAACAGTGAGGAAACCAATAAAAAGGTATTTAACCACCACACGTATGGTCTATTACAATAAGATTCGAAATGTCCATATAGTTGACACCTTGTACACTGCATAATTTTTTTTTTGTTTTGTGAGAAAGTTCAATCTTGATGTTTACGTTTTGTAGTCTCTCTATGTTGTATACTTTCTTATTACCGTTTGCTAGCTCAAAATCAACGAAAAAGATATTTAAAGTTTTATTTTGTAAATCTGTATTTAGCATTTGTAATGTTTCTGACCTTGTGTCTCAAGTTTAACAATTGAACTACCTATATATATTTGCAATTGGGATGGAGCTATGCAGATGTTTGATAACCCCTGTGTAGACTCGATCTTCTTTCAGTTGATGGCCCTTCATAACGGCCATTTTCTTCCTTTAAGTATCTAATTCATTTTCGGTAATTTTTGTAATATTGCAATTAATCTTGATAATGTTATTAGCTAATCTCTTCATGGTATAATGTTCATCTTCTAAGTAGTTTGTTAGTTGCATTACCATTTTTAAATAGTCTCTTACTTTGTATATGTATATAGAGAGAGATTTGCTAATTTTTATGGTAAATATGTATCTTGACGGTTAGTTTCTTCAGCTATTAATGTGCTAAGCTTGTTATTAGTTGTTATTTTATTGGTTTCATGATTATTTACACTTCTTATTGTCTTTTATCGTTTTGTACTTTTTACTTGTTGCCATAAAATATTGTTAGTTTCTTATGCATGATCTGGTTCATGTATACCGGGTGATAATATCCTTATAATTTGTTGATGGCGATATCCCAGCTGTGGTGGATTCGTAAACGTAAAAGGCAGTATTTGATACTGTATTTCTTGTATACGTGCTTGAGGAGACAATTCATAGGCTGATCCATGAGGTTTCAGACTATTATAGTTAATTTGTTGCGATTGTATGATTTATCTAGTATTTTGTATTATTTATGAAGAATTATCTAGAAACGCCTCTGGAGAAATAGGAGGAAAAGATTGTATATACATATTTTGTTCTTGTAGATTTATTGTGTTTTTATATTTGTTTAACCACTTCAAATTGTTGTTTTATACATCTTATCAGTTGTATTTTCATTGCTGAAGTTTCGCAGAGCGTTAGGAGATTTTAAAGTTATTAATTAAATTAAATTAAATATCTTGTTAAGTAAATAAGGCATTAAATTAATAAAAGTATTTTAAATGGCCTGATACATCACACGAGATAATATTCTCCCTATGAAAATAACTTTTGTATTTGTAAGTTTCTGCAGTCTTTCTGTATGACCTCATATAATAGCTTCTACAGTTAATAATATTTGCATTTTCTCTTCTTCAGAATATCATAGCTAACGTAGAAGCAGTCATACAAAACCTACCAGCAGATGAATCAGAGGAATGTCGGGACATCACGCATCTTAGTCGTGATGAGCCGCCTAAGAAGAACCCACCTAAAACAGATTTAAATGCCCTTCGTAAATTTAACAACGACGATACCATTATCTTATCAGTAGGCAAAGGTAACGCCACATTTATAGTGTCACAGAAGAATTACACAAAAAAGATGTCCAAACTGTTCAATTCGAACACCTACACTCAAACGCGATCCCACAGTACGGATACTGCGTGACACGTACAAATTAATTTCTGGATCATGCCATTAAGAAAAGGATAACAACATCAAAGACGTTGCCTCCAAAAATAAACGGGCTTCCTAAAATCGACAAGCATTGTCAGTACCATCGGTGATCCTACTTACAAATTGGCGAAATGCTTGCCCAGCCTACAAGAATTACACATTATACTCTACAGGCAATAACATCAAAACTTCCGCCCACTTTGTCGTCATCCTTCAAGACATCCCAACTATAGAAAAAAGATCTGGTGGACAATATTGATATGACGTCCCTGTTTACCAAAGTTCCGATTCGAAATGTTCTATTATATATTCAGCGAATACATATAGTAATAAATCATCATGACACATCCATGAACAGCTCCTAAAACGCAGAAAGATTTGCGCAAAAACCAGGTTACCATGTAGCTTTTTGTTTGTTAAAATTTGATTTTGATTTTTAGCCTACAAATATGTACATTCCGAAGCAAACGCACTATCAACTCGACCAACCGGGCACTGCGGAAAAACGCGCTTTTTGCGCTGATTTGTTCGGGTGGAATTTTTGCCCGTTGCACAACGGGGTTATATTTTAGGGCACTTGCACTTGTTTTTTTGAATTTCTGATCGCGGGTTCGGATTCCACGTCAAATTTGTCTGTTTCGTTTTTCCAGAGGGAGCTGGCGGCTAGGGAATATTATGTGCTGTGCTTATGTATCTATAAAGAGAAAGAGATATACCGTATTTACTCTCCCTCTATTATAAGGCCCTCCTAATTTTTAACGTATTGTTTACAGAGTAATAATTTATATGCAAATTTAAAAATATTAGACACCTAAGAAAATAAAAGTAACAGAATTTTAGAGCCGTACTCAAAGTAAAACTAAGTTTTCAGAAATTCCTTGTCAAGGGAATACAATAGATGTGTAAGTCAATAGAAGGATTAGGCTCTGCCCTGGGACATATCGTATTTCACCCTCTAGCAGTAACAATAAGATTGCACGAGGATGGAAGCAAGTAGGCCCGCTTGACTTTGGGACCGGTACCTGCTCATGCCATTCAGGATTACAGCTCGATTTTCTAAAATCGGTATTCAGTCTTTTGCTTGAGTGCTGGGTGGCATAGTGTTTAGTGCCTTTTATGAATAAATACTGCATGAAAAAGTGAATTTCCGGAAAAGCTACATTGCAAATTTTAAGTTAGATGTTCTTGCATTTGCCGAGAAAAATAGATTGAGGGTTGCAAATCGTGAGTTCTCAGTGCAACCGAACATAGTCAGATATTAGAGAAAAAATTCGAGCCGCAAAGAAACGAACTCGCTCTTTTCGAGTTTCGAAAAAAGGACGCCTCTCTATGGTGGACGATGCGATTATAGCTTGGGTGGAAGAGAAAAAAAAGAAGGTGGTGCCGTTACATGCGAAATGATTCAAATAAAAGCCCATTCCGCGTTTTACTTTCATGCAGTAAGGAAGTGTTCCGAGCTCGTAGTGATAAGTGAGTGCAACGCGCGGAAATCGTATATCAGTATACCTCAACTGATATAAACTATTTTTACATTATATATTTTTGAAACACCAGCGAACTAATCGCAAGTCATCAACATGAATTACAGTAGCAGCAATTATTATTATCAACAGCCAACAACCGCTCAACAGGGTTTCCAGCCTCCCATTAATTTAAATTAGACGACAAGCCAGGTAATACCACTATCTCCTGTTATAAATGCTTCTTATATACCTATTAACCAGCAATATATACCCCACACACAAATTCCAAACATATTTTCCCAAACACCGTTACAGATACATAACCCTATCACATCAACGCAATCAAATAACATGCTTAATAACGATGCAAGAAGTAACATGAATACCTCAGATTCTGAAAACGATATTGAATTATCTAATACACCAAGTAAAGATTGGCAATGTGTCAGAAATAATAAACGTAAACGAATATCTAAACAACCAGCATCAGCGAACACTATGATACCTACTATAGATAATAACAGATACTCGGTCCTCACAAATCTTACTAATGCGGCTGAAATAGAAAATATATCAAACACACAGCAAAATAAAACACTCAAACCACCACCAATATTTGTACAAGGGGCTTACGGACTTTAATAAAATGGTCGCAGCACTAACAGATGCTGCAGAATCAGAACAATACAAAACTAAAGCACTGGCTGATAAGGTAATTAAGATATGTGCCAATACGGCTGATATATATATCGCAAGCTAATCACACTCATGAAAGAATCTAACGTCATATATCACACCTATCAGATGAAAGAAAATAAAGCATACCGTGTCGTCATCCGTAACTTACACCACTCTGTTCCCACAAAAGAAATAGCCGATTTACTGGAGGAGAATGGTCACAAAGTGAGATCCGTAACCAACATTAAATACCGAATAACAAAAATGCCCTTGCCAGTGTTCTTTGCAGACTTGGAATCTTCGCCAAGTAACAAATACATTTATAACCTCAGGTTTTTACGAAAACAAATTATAAAGGTCGAACCACCACTCAGAAATACAACAATCGTACAGTGTATGAGGTGCCAACAGTATAACCATACTCAGGCCTACTGTAACCGCCCATTTGTATGTGTAAAATGCGGCGGCTCACATGATACCCGATCTTGTAAGAAGACAAAAGACTTAAAGACTTAAATATGCTCTCTGTGTCGGAGAGCCCCGGCTAATTATCGAGGCTGTAGCGTACATAAGGAACTTCAAAACTTGTAAGATAATGGCTAATTCACTCCATATATATTTATGGAATGCTAATGGCATCCTGTCAAAAATCTATGAAATTGAACCATTTTTAAAGCTAAATAATATATATATATCCTACTTATATCTAAGATACACTTTACAGACAGGTCTTTTCTAGTGGTATTCCCACACTACACATGCTATAACACAGAACATCCTGACGGTACAGCGCACCGAGGCACAGCTATATTAATACGGAGCTCAATCGCTCACAATGAACTGGAAAAGTACGAAGAACCGTTTCTCCAAGCAACTACTATTCAAGTCTACAAATTATCACATCCACTAGTAATCTCTGTTGCGTATAGCCCACCCAGGCATAGACTTTCCAAAGACGTCCTCAAGCCATTCTTTTAATCTCTTGGCAACAACTTTATATGTGGAGGTGACTATAACTGCAAACATACCTACTGGGGCTCTCGTGTAATAACTACCAGAAGCAGAGCTTTATATGAACTCATCCGCGAAGAAAACTATGACTACCTATCCACTGGAGAGCCCACGTACTGAGCCACGGATCTAAATAATGTACCTGATTTACTGGACTATCTTATCACCCAAGGTATATCCTCTACCTATACAGATATAGTCAGCAGCACTGACCTATCATCCGATCATACACCAGTCATTGCTAAAATTAGCACTACAATTATTAAAAGACAACCTAGACCATCCCTATACAACCAAAAAACCGACTGGGACGAATTCAGAAGGCTTTTGCAAGAAAATCTCCAAACCAACATCAGCCTGCGCACTCCTAATGATATAGAGGAAGCCACAGAACACTTCACCACTACTGTTTAATCTAAAGCCTGGAGGGCTAATCCCAAACTAAATGCGGTACGACAGGATAGAAATATCCCCAATGAAATCCTTGAACTCATCAAGCACAATAGGAGGGCAAGATCTAAATGGCACAGGACTCGAAACGCAGCTGAAAAAACGATATTTAATAGACTAACCAATGCCCTCAAAAATAAACTCAAACTGCACAAGCAAGAAACTTTTCAACACTATCTGACTTCCTTGTCCCGAGCCGACCACAGTATCTAGAAAGTTTTTAAAGCGAATAAAAGATCACATAATGACTGGGCTAAGATAGATCAAGAAAAAGCAGATCTCTTCACCCAGCACTTTGCCCAAGTTTTCACCCCCTACTCTACTGCACCCGATTCCCGAACCTGTTCAACTCCATATTGAGATGCCAATATTGGCCATCATCGTTAAAATTCGCGAAAATTATTCTAATACCAAAACCTGGTAAACCTGCTGAAGATGTTGCCTCTTACCGTCCAATAAGTCTGCTGCCACTACTCTCTAAGCTGTTAGAAAAACTTATAATCAAAAGACTGTATGATAGTGACATACTGGAAAACTGCATACCAGACCATCAGTTTGGATTTAGGCGGTACGATTCCACGATTTAGCAATTCCATCGACTTGTAAATATCATCAATGCGGCCCTCGACGCCAAATCTTACTGCTCTGCAGTTTTTATAGACATTAAACAGGTATTTGACAAGGTATGGCATGATGGCCTATTATATAAAATTAAAGAACTACTGCCAAATGAATATTACCTTTTGCTAAAATCGTACTTGAATGATCGCTACTTCCAAATCAAATATGGCCAACATTATTCTGACCTCCGACCAATCACCTCTGTTGTGCCTCAATGCAGTGTCCTTGGACCGCTGCTATATTTACTATATACCTCAGATGTTTCCGCAACAAATAATACTCACTTAGGCACATACGCAGATGACACTGTCCTCCTTTCCAGTCATACCAAATTTTTTGCACATACCACGACAATGATAAATGCGAAGAATATTCAAAAGACATGTAACGGAAGAAGCAATGCCGGTGTAGTGCCTTAAGGCGGAGCACCGGCTGACTGTAAATATTTTTTTTTGTAATATTTCCTCAATAAATTGTACAGTCATACCAGTCCATATAGCATCCTCTAACCTACAAACCCATCTAACTCATCTTCAGACCTGGCTTGCTAAATGGAGAATCAAGGTCAATGAAACGAAAAGCACTCACGTTAATTTCACTCTAAATCACTCCGACTGCCCCCCAGTTTTTCTGAACAACGTACCCATTCCTCAGAAGCCCGCTACTTAGGTCTTCATTTAGACCGACGACTCACCTGGAAGTCTCATATATTAAAAAAGCGTAAAGAGATTGATCTGCGAATCAAGAAAATGTACTGGGCGCTTGGTAAAAAGTCATGTATTTCCCTCGAAAACAAGATCCTGCTCGACAAAACAGTAATCAGGCCCATATGGTCTTACGGCATTGAGCTATGGGGCTGCTCTTGTAAGTCCAATGTTAACATTATTCAACGCCTACTGGAGAGGCAGGCGTGTAAATAGCCGCTCTCGTGGATGCGGTGTTGGATACGATACCGATGCGGCTCGTAAGGACCAACAAATGGAGAGGCAGGCGTGTAAATAGCCGCTCTCTTGATGCGGTGTGAAAACGTAGTACGGCCCGTTTGGAAGGTCAGCCGGTAAGGCCAAATCGTCCCTTAAACGGCCGTCGCGTAAGCGGATGGGGGCGGCTACCGATATCCACCAACGAATATTGCCAAATCGCTCACCTGAATCGGCTTCGGCTTCGGCTTCGTCGGCGATTCCCAGGTGGCCGCCTCTGCGTTGCGGATCGGGTTTGCGGGTAGCGACTGTTCTTGCGGGGTGAAGACACGACCGAATTGGTCGCGCTGCGGATGGCGAGTTTCTTGCGGGTTGAGACACGACCAAGTTGGCCGAGCTGCGATGCGTGAATGTATGCGGTGTTAAACACGACCAAATTGGCCGAGCTGCGGTACGTGACTGTTGCCGGGCTTCGCGCCTGGCTTGGCGGTAGGTCTTTACGGGCAATTTGCATTTCAAATCAAAAGGTGCCGCCGACGGCGTATGCAGACTTGTCGGCGGAGCAAAAGCCCATATGCCGTTTTGTGTGCGATGGCAAAACGTAGCAGACATCACAGCCGTCAGCATGCCGCCGCGATATAAAGCGGTTCAAGGGCGAAAAGGCCGCCACACCACCTACAATCCAAACCCATCAGACTGCTAGCAAATGCTCCGTGGTATGTCAGCAACTTGACCCTGCATACGGACCTAAAAGTCACAACGGTAGAAGAAGAACGTACCAAACGAAGTAACACCCACTTTGCGCGGTTGCACGCCCATCCCAACACCCTTGCATCCAACCTTCATCAGGATCCCCCACCGAGAAGATTAAAAATAAAGAAATGGCCCAGTGATCTTAAAGGAGTGCAACTCTAATGAAACGGGTAACATCGCTGGATGGACTCCCCCATACGTTAAATGTCATCACATTAGCTCATAGAACATTGATTTATTGTATTACGTTTCGATTGTTAATTTGCTTATAACCAATAAAAAAAAATAAAATAAAATGAAAGCCCGAGAAATCGCAAGGCAACAATGCAAGTGACTTCAAAGCCAGTTTAGGTTGAGTGGTAAGACTGATGAAAAGGAAGGGTTTCAGTTTGAGGAGAACAACATCATTGTGTCAACGGTTGCCAGCAGACTACACGAATAAAATGTTGCAGTTTTAGCGTTTCGTGTTGCGTCAGAGGGGAGCACATCAGTACATATTCTCACAAATTAGTAATGCTGATAAAACGCCACTTTACTTTGAAATTCCGCGTAACACAACTGTGAATAAAGTAGGTGAACGAAGTGTACTTGTAAAAACAACGGGTTCAAAAAAAATGAGGTGCACAGTTATGCTCTCTATCACTGCAGACGGTCGGAAATTGCCACCATATGTAATTGTTAAAAGAAAAACTCTTTCCAAGAGACCTTTACCGAAAGTTATCTATGTCCGTGTACAAGACAAAAGTTGGATGGACTCTAAACTTATGCACGATTGGTTAGAGGTAATATGGATATGTCCTCCTGGTGGACTGTTAAGAAAACGATGTCTACTAGTTCTCGACAGCTTTCGTGGTCATATTGAGGAATCAGTAAAAAACAGAATAAAGGAATTAAATACGCATTCAGCAATCATTTCTGAAAGACTCAATTCTTTACTACAACCCCTAGATGTGAGTGTAAATAAGCTATTAAAAGATTTCGTAAAAACTCTATACACAGATTGGATGGCAAATGGCTAACATTCATTCATGAAGACAGGTAAAATTCAAAATCCCTTCACTAAAATTCTGTGCTCCTGGATTGTCAAAGCTTAAGACCAAATTTCATCTAAATTCATCCAGAAAAGCTTAAAAAATCTAGTATTTCCGATGCACTGGACGAAACTGGAGATGAGCTCGTTTACGAGGATAGCAACGATCCATCTGAGGTAAGTGATGATTATGGTGATGACGATAACGATGGCAACAGCAGTAAAAGTAAGCTGATAAATGTGTAAATACATATATTAGTGAATTATCTATAAATTGGTTGTTGTAATCAAGCGTATTATGTAAGCCTTTAGATTTAGTTGTGGTTTAAAATCACTAGCTTGAAAATTTGAGTCATTGATAGGCCTAGTTTTAAAACACCGGTAACTTGGGTTAAGGCCGACTATTCTTTTATTTTCAGGCACACCTGTAAATCAGACTGAGATGTTCTACTTTTATAATTTCAGGTATTGTGAGTAGACAACATTTATTTATAAGAGAAGAATTACGAAATTTTCTATCATAAGTACCGTAAAGTCAATTAGTCCAATCTTTAAGTGTTATTGTATTGGATGAATACCTGTTATCACAAATAATAAATATAATAATTCTCTCGAGATATTATCTAAGAGAGTTTTTATATATTTACAGGAGCATACATAATAAAACAAAATCTGATTTCTAGTCAGATTTCTGTAGAATATCAGATCATGAAGTTTGTATTGTTTCTGTACCTCAAAGGAAAAGGAAATTCCTTTTCCGTGAAAAGAACCCAAGAAGAATATTCACCAACACCTGGTTCGCTACTTTATCTAACGCCTCTAATTAAGGATGGTAAAATCCAAGAAGCACGAAGGGCATCAAGAATGTAGATCCCAGGTTATAAGAACATCAAAGGCTACTCATAATACTTTACCGTAGACGAGAAATATAATTCTAATATATTCTTCTACTTTTTCCCTTCCCAATCCCGCCAGGAAACGGATCCAGTTATTTTATGGCTGCAAGGCGGGCCAGGATCATCTGATACCATTGGGCTTTTCTTGCTGAACGGACCGCTTGTACTAAGGGAAAACTTAACCTTGACACCTAGAGAAACGGCGTGGACCAAGAATCATTCCGTTCTGTATATAGACAGTCCCGTGGGTACAGAGTACAGTTTTACAAATGATGACGGTTACGCAAAAAACCAAACAACTGTCGGAGAAAACGCCTACAGTGCCCTGTTGCAATTTTTACTTTCCTTATCCTATAATAAGGAAAGTAATGTTATCGGCAGAAATTTGACCTACCCAATTTTTCACATTTCTGGACGAATTATAGCCTCAGGACACCAAAAAAGTTGGTTTGGGCCATTGGTTCGTGTTGTGTGTGTGTGTGTGTGTGTGTGTGTGTGTCTGGCGGTCTGTCAGTAAACAGGATATCTCAAGAATCGTAAGAGCTAGAGACTTCAAATTTGGTATGCAAGTTAGTAGTAGGGGACGCAGTGCGAAACTTTTGATAAAAATCGGCCGAGCCGTAAAGCTGGTAAAGTAGGAACTCGAAAAAAATTGAAGCCCAGGATTTTTGCCAGAATTACCCAAATAATAGGATAAGGACAGTCGTGTGATGTTCACACCAGATTTTTTCCCGGAGCTACGAAAAAACGACTTTTTGTATCTGGTGCGTGATATGGCGGAAAGGACGCACCAGCAGTTTCATACACTATTAATAAGAAAAATCGGTGCGCAAAACAAAAAATTAACTTAAAAGGATTAAGCATAGGAGACGGATAGATCGATCCTCAATCTCAAATACATCATGGAGATTGTTTGTATGGTATTGATTTGATCGACGAACAACAAAGAAAGGTGTTTGCCGAACACGAGCTTCAGACAGCCGAGTTAATTAAAAACAAAAAATGGATGGAGGCTCTTGATTCTTAGGTTGCTTTAGGAGGACATAACTTACGTAGCCTTTATACAAATTTTACCGGTTATAAATATTTTTATAACTACAATGATTCTAATAAGGGTTTTACTTACTTATACGAATTCATTCAACGTCCTGATATCAGAAATGCAATTCATGTTGGAAATAATACTTTTCGTGTCGATGATGAAGTGGTTACAAACTTATTCGCAGAATATATGCAATCGGTCGCTCCTTGGTTGTCTGAATTAGCGTGCCATTATCGAGTTTTGATTTATACCTAATAATAAATCATTATTAGACAAGAAACTTTTTAAATCACTTTGACTATTGCAGTGCAGCTGAATTTAAA
Source organism: Sinelater perroti (assembly GCA_036346155.1). NCBI lineage: Eukaryota > Metazoa > Arthropoda > Insecta > Coleoptera > Elateridae > Sinelater > Sinelater perroti. Next base: position 431,203 of record JARFIY010000189.1, read on the forward strand.
AATGCGACAAGACATCAGTGGCATGTGGGAGAAGAACTTGCGGGCTACTACAAAAAAGGTGGAAACCTTATCGACGTGTTAGTGTTAAATGCTGGGCATCTCGTTGCTCAAGATCAACCAGAAACAGCTTTAGACCTAATTACCCGATTTACTTGCAATCAATCCTTGGCCTAAATATTATATTTTATAGATTGTATGATTAAGTTCAAGTTAAATACCTTGTGTAGTAATTTAAATATACATGTCGTACAACTATTAATATATGCATTTATTTCTGTTATTTACATACATCAAATTATTGATGTTAGCATTATCCAGTGCAATATAAAATAATTTGTAATTTATTATGTTTTCTTGTTGGTCTTAAATAAAAGTATTAAACTAAACTTTTTATTGTCATTTACATAATCTAGCATGTTACATGTAATGTACAGATACAGAAACAAAAGTTTTGATAATAATTTGTGCATATTATTTTAACTAGAATATTAATTCCAAAGCATATAATATTTAAAAGTATAAAAAAAGTATAAATATAAACTAATAAACTATAAAGAGTTAACAATTTAATATATTTGTTTAGTTTGTTTTAGAGTCGGAAAAGCAGGAAATTGTTTTTATATTTTAAAATGTAACTAATTTTTTTTAATTGTTTTGACTGTAAGATTTTTAATTGTTAATTGTGATTTCTAACTACACAGAGTACATGTAGACGTTGAAATCCTTCTTGTCCGAATTAGCTTACAATTATCAAGTTTTAATTTATACCGGTCCTTTTAGGTCATCTTAATCGTTGTGCCAACTTTGCCTTCGTGAGTCAATGGGAGGATTGAGAAGCTGATACCACTGCTGAGGGCAAATAAACAAGAAAGCCTGCTACGATATGTCATAATTATAAAGTCAAAATGTTCAACGAAATAACAATGTAAATAAACAGGAGCGGAAACTAGAAGCAGAAAATATTCAAGAAGTCGTGGAAACACTAATTAAATACAAAATGGCTAAAACAACCCAAAAAGAATTAGATGGTAACGGCGCATTCGATAATTATGGATATGTACTGATATATAGCGATGAAGAAACATTGGGACAAAAAGAGAATATTTTATGATAAGCAAATGGCTACAATAAACTTACAATCAATTAACAGAAAGATTTTACATTACATTAAGCAGAAGAAGAAGTGTATCGGCTCTATGACTTGCAAAGTGAGTGTGAGAAACTATTCAGATATGATGCAACATGCAACTTTAATTCAAAAGTTGGTAAGAAGAAAATGCAATAAAAGAGTCGCTGGCAATCATACATTACAAAATAAAACAAACATAACAGATAGAGAGCCACTTAGCTAAACTTTTATCACTTATTTTGAACACAAGAGAATCTATATAGAGACATAAAATGTGTCAGAGACTACCCAAACAAATCAACTAGACCATGACTCGGCATACAAAAGAAGAGCAACTTGAACAAGAGATGTGCGTACTATTCCCTGGGTCTTTCTTCAAGTCTTCTCCCCGTTCGTTTCCATTGCTTTGTTGAATATGAATTGTCCACTCGTTTAATGTGTAATAGTTAGGCGATTCTCTAGGTTTTAATATAGCATACAGTGTCTTCTCTGCTAATCAGGTTGCCTAGTTCATGATTCATTTTAATTCGGTATGACCCATCTTCACTTCTCTTCGGTTTAAATATTTTACAGAGCTTGTTTCGCAAATTCGTAGTTGTTTTATTTTCTATATTTTCTGCAGTAGCTTAAATATTATTATTATTTTATAAACTTTATTTAGATTAGCTTTTCTTCCAATCTCCATAAAAAATATTTCCTTCTTTGGCTTCACATCCACTAGTTTTAGAAATAAATTTTTTCGATTCAATTTTTACTGCATGATAATTATTTTCCTATTATTAGTTATTTCAGTTTACCTTCTTTTGACTTCGTGCATTGAATTGCTTGCTCTGTTTCTCTGGAGTCATTTGTTTCTTGACACATTTTTAAAGCCATCGTTGCCCCACATTCATCATCAAACAATTCGTTCTTCTTTTCTATTTCTCTTATTTTTGCATTTTTTAAATATCTTTTAAAATATATTAAATAAATACATTAAATAAAATCAGTACTGAAGCAAAGGTACTTTTAGAAAAAAGAAAATAAGAGATATAATCTGAATACAAGAGGGTATTGATGCTGAACTAACTAAACTAAATAAACTAGTACGAAAAGAAAAGAGAAAATATAATACAAAAATAATATTAGAAACTATCGAAGCGGGTAAAGATCCAAAAGCAGCCAGAAGTATAGAAAATAAGAAAATACTGAAATATACAAAACAAAGACCGAATAAATATAACAAACAAATATGAATTACTAAAGGAAATAACACATTACTATACAGACCTTTATAACACTAAAGTACAAGCCAATACGGCACAACAAGAAGAGGACAGTAAGAGAAAATACAAAACATTGGATTAGATAAAAGGTGTTAAGGCTTCAGAACCAAATAATGTTAAAATAAGTGTAAATTAGCAAAGCTATATAATAGATGTACAGAAGTAAATACAATTCCGATAATGTGGCAAGTAGCAGAAGTTATACTTACATATAAGAAAGGAAATCCCTTACAACTAGATAACTATAGGTCAATTAGTCTCTTGTCGTAAATGATATAAACTTTTCACGCTTATAATTACGAAAGGTTTGACAAATAAAGTAAATAACTGCCGGCCTTCATAGACTTTAAAAAGTCGTTTGATTACATTGGAATATGGTCTGTTCTAAATGCCTAAAAATGTGGAATCGACAGCAGATATATAAACTTAATTAAAATCATTTACATCAATGCAATAACGTAAATAAAAGTATACAACAACATAAATCAAATTCTTATAAAGAAAGTAGTGCGGTAGGGATATACTATATCCCCAAAACTGTTCTTTACTACATTGGAAGGTATTTTCAGTTTGTTAGACTGGGAAGAAAATAGATTAAAATTGACGCTATATACTTGAATCACCTGAGATTCGCAGATGAAGTAGTAAAAGTGAGCAATAATTAACAAGAGCTACAAAAAAGGATCACAGATTTAAGTAATCGTAGTACTCGTTTTACTTTTGAAGAGTGAAGACGTGTTGGATGCCGCTCTAGCAGTGATATCTAATACGAGATTGCGATTGCGATTGTAAAACGCGAAGTGAAGTGTGATAAGGATCCTGCCGAGAAAGTGCAACTGCCTGAAAATGTGATTGTACTCTGCTCGGTAAGATAACAAGCTAATCATTTTGCAGCAGTGCAAATATGCACACAGCAACAGAATGAATAATCTCCCGCTAATGCAACGACCTCCAACACCAGCTGAGGCTTTATTATCTCAGCAAAACCAGATTCTTGTACAAGATAATCAATTAAAAACTCAAAATGAGCTTAATTTATGGCACGCTTGGCAACAATCCCTCGCAACCATCGAAACTCTACAGGATAATATCAACCAGCTAATGCAAAGGGTAAAAAGCCTCGAGAACCCAGTGGCGGTACCCAAAGCAGAGCAAGTAACTGATGAAAAGTCGAATATCACACCGACGAAGAAGAATTAGCCAGAGAAACAAACTGGATAGTTCAGAAATCAAGACATAAAAAACGGAAAGCAATTGCGTCCCCGGAGATCTCTCCACAGCAGCAATCAACAACCGCTAAACAATCAGACAATAAGTCGAAAGAGAAGAAAACAGCCCTACCTCCACCAATAAATCTGGTAAATATAAAAGAATACGAAACTGTACATGACATATTGCAAGCAGCAAAGGTTAGTTATAGAGTAACCGCTATGAATAATGATGTATTTAAGATCAACGTTTCAGATGAAACGCAATACTGTAGTCTGATCTCAACTCTACGCAATTACGATGTCGAATATTATACCTATGAAGACAAACAAAACCGACCCATAAAAGTTACGGCCAGAGGTGTACACCCGACGTGTTCAATAAAAATGATCACAGAAGACTTAATAGAAAGAGGATTTAAAATCGTAAATGTTACTAACATTATGAAAAAAACGAAAACAGAGAATGGCATTATCACTAAGCCACTGCCTCTATACATGTTAGATTTTGACAAATCAGAAGATATTAAAGATATTCACAAAATTAGTATGATTGCAGGATTGAGGGTAAAAATTGAACCTCTACGTAAGAAAACAACCCTTATCCCGCGATGCAAAAAGTGCCAGGCGTATGGACACACCCAATCCTTCTGCCACAAAGAGGCAAGGTGCGTAAAGTGTGCAGGACCTCACGCTACTAAGAACTGCAAGTTAACTAAACCTGCAAAAGCTAAATGCGTCAATTGTGGAGAAGCTCACCCGGCAAACTATCGCGGGTGCGTAGTCGCAAAGGAACTTCAAAACGTAGGAAAACCCTACAAGAAAACAAACGAAACAACGAAGAACAACTAATGCCCAAGAAACGGCACCAACAAAGAAAACGCTGCAAAATTTTCCAACTCACAAGGACGTCGTGTGCAAAATAGCTCAGCAGGTACCAGATACGCACGAATGGCAAAGGTAAAACTCAACAAGGCAAGATCGAAGAAGCTAATATGGATGTAATCAACAAAACATTGCAAGCAATTCTTGGAAAACTCGAAAAGCAAGAAGATTCCATAAAGTCTATCTTAACTAGAGTGACGAAACTAGAAAATAGCAATAGGGTCGCGCCCATAACTAGGAAATAAAAATGGCTATGTCAATTAGAATAGCAGCATGGAATGCAAATGGGCTTCTCAAGCACGCCCATGAATTAGAACTATTCCTCTGGGATAAAAAAATAGACATCTGCCTAATTTATGAAACCCATTTTACTAAGGAAAACTACCTAAATATAAAAGGGTACAAACTATACCACACCCCCCATCCAGATAATACAGCAAGGGGTGGATTGGCGGTATTATTAAAAGATAACGTAAAACATTATGAAGAAGTAAACTACAACACTCACGAAATTCAAGCAACAGCGGTAAAAATCCTCACAAAGTCCAAGGATTATACAGTTGCTGCAATATACTGTCCACCAAGGTACGCACTAGAAAAAGATGACTTTATAAGGCTTTTCCAAGAGCTAGAGATCACTTCCTATTAGGAGGTGACTTCAACGCCAAACATACCCACTGGGGATCCAGACTTGTCACTACTAAAGGAAAACAGCTATATGAAGCGATCAAGCAAGCTAAATGCGTATGTCATTCAACTGGCAAACCAACATACTGGCCGTCAGATAGCAACAAAATACCAGATCTGATAGACTTCTTCATACTGAAAAGCGTATCTTCCAACTACATTGGTATTGAAGATAACTACAACATGTCATCAGACCACCCCCCCCATTATCCTGACACTAAGCGAAACAATAATCAATAAATCATCTTCACCATCACTAACAAACAAATGGACTGACTGGGATGGATTTAGAGCAGAAGTAGAACAGCGTATCAAACTAAATGTTCCACTAAGATCAATTGAGCAGCTAGATGAACAAGCAGAGCGGTTTGTAATCGACCTGCAGCAAGCCGCATGGAGCAATACCCCTGAGCCAAAAAGAAAAACAATTGGCGTGAACTACCCTAGGGAGATCAGAAAACTTGTCTCAGCGAAACTAAAAGCACGGAAGAAATGGCAACAAACCAGAGCTTCGGCAGACAAACAACTGCTAAACCGGCTAAGCCAACAACTCAAAGAAGAGATCCGTTCTGTTAAGAATGAAACGTTCACTGAATTCCTAAAGGGACTAACAGACGATAAAGATGCCGAATACTCTCTCTGGAAAGCCACAAGTAGATTAAAGCGGCCTCATAATCATAATCCACCCATTCGTAAAAATGATGGCGGATGGGCTAGAAAAGACGAGGAAAAAGCAGAAATATTTGCTGAACACTTAGCGAATACATTCCAACCACATCCAGCTGATGACAATGAGAACCTACCAGAGATAAACAATAGGGAGGACAGGGCCATATTGCCAGTAACTCCAAAAGAAATTTACAATGAGATACAAAAGAATCTCAGTGCCAAAAAAGCCCCCGGCTATGACTTAATAAGAGGACAACTGCTAAAGGAACTACCAGAAAAGGGTATAATGAAGCTTATGCATCTATTCAATGCTGTGCTACGACTACAGTACGTACCGCTGCAGTGGAAAGTTGCGGAAGTTATTATGATCCCCAAACCAGGGAAACCACCCAATGAGAAAGCATCTTACCGCCCGATTTCACTACTACCAAACATAACCAAACTGTTCGAAAAACTGCTTCTGAAACGCCTCAAGCCAATTATTGAAGAAAAGCAGCTCATTTCAACTCACCAGTTTGAATTTCGGAACAAACATTCGACCATTGATCAAGTGCACCGAATCACTGATGTAATTGAAAGAACCCTAGAAGAAAAATAAATATGCGCAGCGATATTTCTTGACGTGGCCCAAGCTTTTGACAAAGTATGGCACGAGGGCCTCGAATACAAAATAACTAAAAATCTGCCTAGGCAGATGAGCCACATTCTGATCATACATCTCTGGCCGACAGTTCAGAGTGAGATATGGCGAAGAATACTCCGAACTAAAAGCTATTGCCGCAGGTGTACCGCAAGGAAGCGTCCTTGGGCCAGTTCTATACTTGCTTTATACTAGTGACATCCCCATGAGTGATGGAGTGACGACAGCCACATTTGCTGACGACACTGCATTACTGGCCACAAGCAACGAAATAGAAGTAGCTACTAATAAACTACAATTAGCCGTCAACAACGTCACCAGGTGGACCAAGAAGTGGCGAATTAAACTAAACGAGGCGAAGTCTACCCATATAAACTTCATCAATAAAAGAATTGATTACTTGCCTGTAGTGATCAATCAGCAAACAATTCCTTACGCTAACACAGCTAAATATTTGGGTATGACACTAGATGCCAAGCTCAGGTGGAAAGCACATATAAAGAATAAACGCGAAGAACTTTGCATTAGATTCAGAAAAATGTGGTGGTTGCTTGGACGACATTCCGAGCTGTCTCTGCATAACAAACTATTGTTGTATAAACAAATTCTAAAACCAATTTGGACTTACGGTGTGCAGCTGTGGGGATGCACAAAGAAATCTAATGTAAAAATTATTCAAACCTTTCAAAACAAAGTACTGCGGAGCATCGTCAACGCTCCATGGTACATTAGAAATGAAGACATCCACAGGGACCTAAAAGTGCCTATGGTCAGTGAGGAAATTAAACGGTTTGCGAAAAAACACGAAACAAGGCTACATGAACATGTGAATGTCGAAGTGCTACAATTACTCGACAACAGTAGACTTATACATAGGCTACAAAGGCAAAAACCTTTTGAACTAGTGTAAGTTAAGTTAAGTGAATTATGAGCAATTAAAACATGTGAACGAAGTGTTTTTAACATATGTGGAGTGCGCCAATGGGAGTATATCCACCAACTGCTAAGACTTACCTAGATTTAAGACTTTAAACTTGAATTTAACTGAGAATTTATTAAGAACAAATTGCTAGATAGTATTTACTAGTTGCAATGTATACGCTTAGTGCGTGTTAAATAAAATTAAAAAAAAGATTTAAGTAATCGGGCAAAGAAAGTAGGAGTTGAAATAAATAAGGCAAAAACAAATATAATAAGCAATACACTAGAAAATATCAACATTATTCTAGAAGATTAACCGTTGGAAGTGGTGGATAGCTGTATATACCTCGCCAAAAGATTTCAACAGAAAAAGACAACATCCCTGAAGAAATAACAAGAAGAATAAGATTGACTTGGAGTTCATTTGGAAAGCTAAATTTCATCTTTAAGATTGATATTCCAAACGTGTTAAAAGCAACCATTGCTTACTCCCAAAGCTGACTTATGAAGCAGAAACGTAGAGCTTGACAAAGAAAAACGCCAAGAGGCTAAACACGTATATAAAGAGCTCACAAAAGATATATATTAGGAATTAGATTAAACGATCGTAAAAGAAGTACATGGACAAGACAACAAACAAAACTAACAGATGTCATTCAATAATTCGCACAACTTAAGTGGCAATGGGAAGGACATATAGCCCGAACAAAGTACAAACGATAGACCACACATGTTAGATCGAAGACCTTGCGACACCAAAAGAGGCGTTGGAGAACCTGTCATTCGGTGGCGAGATAATGTAAAGAAAAATTGCCGGAACAACGTGGATGAGAATAGCAGCAGATAAAAAGGTATATATTTAATAAGAACGTTATTGTACTTTTTAAATAAAAAATATTAAAGGATAAAACAATTTCTATGGCCTAACCAGCTATGTATATATTTAAACAAACATCTTGTAGTGCTGAACCGACTTAGTGATCATCAAACTTTTCCTATACACATTTTATCTTGTCACTTTAACTCAGTGAAACTGTTCAAATATTACTGTAATGCTTGGAAAAAATATTTATGAAGTAAAAAAAATTCAGTTTTTTCGACTTTACTGAGTAAAAATACTTAATCTTAATGAATGTGTCTTAAGCCTTCCATTTCCTTCACATTGCAGCACTATATTTGCAAATTACACATCAGGAAAACCACCAGACAGCACAGACTACCTTTAATAAAAAACGAATCACTTAATAAACTGAAAGATAGAGGTCATTCGCTGGAGTATAACAAATACGGTGCTACCAATTGCATGTCTCTAAAGCGGTTTATTATCGCGCAATTTTAAAATCATTCACTTTTGACCTCGTGTATTAAATTAAATTAATATAAACTTTATGATGTGATGACTAAAAAGAAAACTTACTTCCTCATTCCTCGGAGGTATGGTTCTAGAACGATTCTCTTATGAAATCTGGTCGTTAACAATGCCTCAACCCTTTTTTGTTCTTTTAACTTGGTGCAATTGTCCGGTTGTTTACTATTATTCTTTAGCATTCTTTATATCAGTTACAATTTTCTTCAGTTTCTTCCTAGTTGTCCTTTATTTAAATTTTATAATACCAGCTGATTTTAAATCGTTTTCTACTTCTTCTATTAATCTTAGCCTCGATTTGTCTCAGCTTCTCTTAACCCCTACTTTGTTATAACATTTTCTTTGTGTATTGCTTTGTATATATTTTTCTTAATATTTCACATAGTATGCGCTCGACTTATGTCAAGCGTAGACGTATTCGAAAGAACATGTCAGATGTTTACAATTTAAAACTAATGTTATTACATTACACGAGATGGTATTTAGCGACCCAGGAACGACGAATTTATCATAGCTATTGCAACGACGGAATGAAGGTGTTGATCATCCAACAACAGAAAATGATATGATTAAAAATCTAGTTTCAATCGTAGCATTTTATTAAATTTACACTCTTCTAATATACGCACAACAACTAGACGGTGTTTTTGTAACAACTGCCTTATATATGTTCCATATTTGCAGCGATATGTAATGTTAATAGGCGACCATATATCGGGGGACCATTTTGTATTTACCTGTCCCCCCCGAAAACTTTGGGTCATTCAAAGACACGACTTATCTATAATTTCTCGTTGACATAAGTTTGATTTATTAGGTTCAATGTTTAACTAGCGCTTTTTCCCAGCTTAGCGTAAAACTTAATGTTAACTCTCTGCTTGGAATTTGCGTCTATCACGTCTCTCGTGCAACTTGCACTTAAATTCCCCAATAAAATGAACATTGGATTAATATGCACAGCCTTGCCGCCCAATGAATTTATCTAAAAACACTCCTTAAGCCATGTTTATTTTTAGGTGATTGAATAACACCAATTTTTTTGTTTAAATATCAGAAAAATAACTTAAAAATCAGCCCTAAAACTTTTCTGACAAAGGTTATTCAACAGGTTTTGAATGACATATATATACACACCATTACATTCCAAAGATGGGAGAAATTAAAATAGCTATTTAATTTCTAGGAATCTGATACCCTTTAAACAGTTCTGTCTTAATTATTATGTAATAAGCTTATCAGAAGTCTAAGAACAGGTGATGCAAATCAATATTTTATTACCCGAACCCCACCAAAATTTAAATATTTTTAAATGTTTGATTATTTGTTACTTTCACTTATAGAAAGCCACATGTATCAACTTAGTGCTTTATATAATCTACTAGCCGGCTCGGGGCGCCTTCGGCTCCCCTTCTCCTCCTAGCCCTGCGGGAATGCGTTTTTATTTAACACGTTCGCTGCCAAGCCGATTTCGATGAACTGTTCCCACACGCCAAAAAAATTTCTCACTTTATTCTATAGAAATATAAAAATAAATATTTTTTTTATATTAGGAGAATTATTTCTATTGTTTTTGTCAAAAATTGAAAAAAATTTCCCGAGTTATCTCGTGGTCGGGCATGTCTAAACATGTTGGTACCTTTAGCCAAGCCACGAGTATTCTCGTGGTGGTGTGATCGTGTTTATTCCTGTTCCCGGCACGTTATTGGCTGTCTAGCGCTTGACTGCAAGCGCTCACTGGAGTACATGTGAGCGCATATGCGTTAGTGAATTGTTTTACCACCGTTCAGTGATACTAGACGATCGTTTTTGTAAAAATGGACCGAAAAGAAAGTTGACTGATGCTGAACTTGCGCAATACGCCGAAATGGATGAGTCGGATTGGGATGAATTTCTTGAAATAACAGTGACAACAGTGCAGAGAACGAATTATCAAGTGAATCCGAGTCTTCCAAACGTGACGAAAGTGAAGATGAAAGCCCCACGGAGCTAAATTCAACAACGGATGTTGATGGTTGGTGCGACATAGAAGAGGAACCATCAGACTTTGGATTTGAGGTTAGAAATATTGGACTAAATTATAATGGTGAAGATTCCTTATCAGTAGAGTACCTGACAAATTTGTTCTTTTCTGAAGAATTTTTGAAGCTTTTAGTTGATCAGACAAATCTTTATGCCCAGCAAGAAATTTCAAAAATGCTGTTACAAGATCGTCTAGATTGAATAAATGGGTAGATACTAATATAGATGAGATGCGTGTTTTCCTTGGGATAATTTTGAGCATGGGACCATGTGTATTACCATCCATTGAGCATTATTGGAGTAAAATACTTTGTATAAAATGCCCTTCTACTCATCTGTGATGAGCCGAAATAGATTCCAATTACTAATGCGCTTTTGCATTTTTCCGATAATACCATACAAACAGAAGATCGGTTATATAAAATCAGACCAATTCTCGATCACTTCAACAACCTAATGCGTTACAACTATGTACCCGATCGTAACCTATGCATTGATGAATCCATGTTATTGTGGCGTGGAAGGCTATTCTTTAGGCAGTATATCAAAAACAAAAAACACAAATATGGAATAAAACTGTACGAATTATGCGAATCTAATGGAATGGTTTTGAAAATTAAAATATATTGCGGAAAAACAGAAACTGTTGTTCACAAAGATGGACACGCTGTCGAAGTAGTCTTGCACTTGATGGAGGATTATTTAGATCAGGGTATAAGTTATACACAGACAATTTTACAATTCACTTGCACTTACGAGTATTATGACAGCTAGAAAACCTATATTTGTGGCACTCTGCGCAGTAACCGCAAAGGAAATCCACAAAAGAAGTGACAAAAAACTAAAAGGGAGAGTATATATGGCAAAGAAATGAATCTGCGGTTGTGTGTAAGTGGAAAGACAAGCGCGATGTCCTCTCAATATCAAACATGCATAAGGTGGAAATGGTCGATGTCAGTAACAGAAATGGAGAAATTGCAAAACCAAATATAATCAAAGATTACAATGCTGGAATGTCAGGTATTGACCTATCAGATCAAATGCTAAGCTACTACAGCGGCTTGAGAAAACCATAAGGTGGCCAAAAACTTGGTTTGCATATCATTGAAATATACATACACAATGCATGTTTACTGTTTCGTAAAGCAAACAAATCTAACATTACAACTTTAAAATTTAGAGAACAAGTGATCAGAACACTAATTGGAGATAAAATGCCAGAGACATGCAAAAGGCAGAAAAAAAATGACTTTCACTACTTAGAGATCATACCACCCACAGAAAAAAATGCGACCAACAAAAGCCTGCCGTGTTTGCACCAGCCAGAAACGACGTCGGGAAACACGATATTATTGCCCAGTATGTCCAGAAAAACCTGCATTATGCGTAGATAAGTGTTTCAAAGGATATCATGAGTGAAATTTGTTCTTATTACCTTGTTTGTATCACTGTTTCTTATCTTGACCTTGTTTGCATCACTCTTTTTTATTTTGATCTTGTTTGTATCACTCTTTCTTATTTTGATGTTATTGGAAAAAAAATTAAAAAAATTTGTTCGACAGTGTTTTTCTTATTTTTCAACCTTTCACACACGCCAATCAAACAGAATAAACACGTATTTACAACGAGATAAGTCGTACTTGGCACCGAAAAATAGAATCTCTAAGAACGAGATAACTCGTGATTGGCGCCAACGGCCAGACTTCCATCACGAGTTATCTCGTGGTCGGCAGCGAACGTGTTAAGGAAGTGCACCCCTTAATAACATAAACCCGTAATTAATAAATTTCTTAAAACACGGGTTCTCTAATTTTAACTATAGATTATTCCTGTCAAATATCTTTAATAAGTATGTAGATGGAGAATATCTCTCTGTTTAGAGAAATTAAATAATTATAGAAGTCAAAAGATGACCTGCTACGACTTAGAAGATTGCAACAAACCTAGATATCGCCATCTATTTTTTTTTTTGAAAGTGAATAGAGGCACAAATTTAGGGGCCGGAACCGAAAACTTTGCGGCCACTTCCGGTCAAACCGGATTTTCCGATCAGGCTGATTTTTGACTTATGGTCCTTAGTTGAATACTAAAAACGTTGTCTCTACCTATCACAGATCAAAAATTATAAGGCGTGACAATGTCAGAAATGACAAAAATAGAAGCTTAACTTTTGACCCTCAGTTTAGCTCTTGTGGGGGGTCGGATCAAAATTTTCGAGACACGGTTCCTTTCAATTTGGTCGAAGATTATTTCTGTCAAGTGTCACGTTTCTAACTCGAGCCGTTTTCGAAAAAGCCTAAAACTTTGGACCTCCATTAGACCCCCATTACGTGGGGGGCAAATTTTGAAAACTCCTTTTTAGTGCGTCCCTACGTCATTCAGAGAATAAAATTCTAACGTTTCAAGGTTCTAGGTTCGGCGGTTTAGGCTGGGCGTTGATGAAACAGCCAGTCAGTCAATCAGTCTCTTTCATACGTATAGATTATAAAGAACGATGTCTCCATTTACATAATACCTTGTCACCTTCCTTGGATATTTAGCATATCATTGTTATTCTATCTATAGAGGATTATTTTCTGTTTCCAAATATTCTCTAGTAAAGCTGTTCCTCCAAAATGCCACCTTTACCTGATGCTTCTCAATTTTTAAACACCATGATGTCTTACGCCAATTTTTCTCTAGTAGATGAATTTATCATATATTTTTAAGCTGAACCTATCCATTTTATAATTATTATAAGAGAATTATCCTTTTCTTTTTTCATGTTGTCTTCTTTTTTCTGCATTAATAATTTTTTCATTTTTTTATTTTTAGTTTTCTGTCTTATCTTTTTTGTCTCTTAACATTTCTATTTATTTGTTTTTATTGTCTATTACTTGTTCGTATTTTTCATTATTCTATTTTTTTATCTTATTTTTTCGGCGTTTCAACAATTCAATTTTTTCTATATGCTATTTATGTATCGGTCTTTAGATTTCTCATCCCTCTGAGTTTATTTACATAAAAATATTGACTAACAGCGTCTCCTGTCTTTTATGTGCTACTTTTTGTTTGATTATAATGATCCATGATCAATTTGGTTTTTTGTTTTCTTATGTCTATTGCTAACCACCACATTTCTTTCATTAAAAATCTGTTAGCCGAATTATATTGTTGTTACTATTAAGATGTGGGTAATATTTTGTTAAGTTTGTTACAAATTATTTATAATAGTATAATCATTTATAATAGTTTCAGTTTTTTTAAACGTTATTATTATTAAATGTTATCTTAACTTTTAGATTTTCTAATCTAAAAATAAAAGTTTTATTCTATTATATCAGTATCTGGAGAGGCAGGCGTGTAAATAGCCGTGCTCTCTTAAGCGGTGTGGGGAACAAAGTACGGCCCATCTCGTAGTAAGACGCTGAGGCCCAAATCGTCCTTAAACGGCCGGCGCGAAAGCGGATGGGGCGGCTACCGATAACAAACAACGAGTAAATTTGCCAAATCGGCTTCGGCTTTAGCTGCGTTGATTTACTTGTGGCCACCGTACTATGATCTCTTCGTGCCTGGCTTTGCGGGGGAGTTAGCTGCGGGTAGATTATAACGCGATCGCACTTGCCGGGTTGCGTTTCGATAGTGTCGCCTGGCTTTGCGCCTGGCTTAGCGGTAGATTATTTTGCGGGAAATTTTGATTCGACAGCACTTGTCGGCATGCGTTTCAAAAGGTGCCGCCGACGGCGTATGCAGGCTCGCAGGCCGAGCGAAAAAAAGCCCATATGCCGTTTTTTGTGTGCGATAGCAAAACGTCCGCCGGCAGACATCGAAGTCACTCGCACCGCCTCGAGACACAGACGGTTCAAGGGCAAAAAGCCACCACACCAATATCCTTTATTAACTTTCTACAGTGGAGCTTATAGTAGAAAGTTAATGAGATTATCAACCTGTCTGCCTGTCTGTGTGTCTGGAGACACTATAACTTCCGTTCTATCTAACGGATTCACTTTAAACTTGGCATACACACGTCTTAGGTCAGCACCTTTCATGGGATTGATTTTCAGCCAAATCGGTTAACGGCAACCGGAAGTGACCGTTACGATTTCGCACCGCTGTAGAAAGTTTCCTTTACGGTATTACACCGTTCTTGTTTATTTTGAAACCTACTCCCACTTATATTTTTTACCCCCACTATAACATATCGTACTACTTTACATTTTTTATATGATTTTTTATCTACGCCATTACTGAATTGTAAGAGTCTATAGTTTTTGGAATCTTCCTGTTATTCCCAAAATATGTACATTCTATTTATCAACTATTGTATTTTTTATTTCTTTTAATTTCTTTACTTGTTTCAAAATCAATGTAATTATCATTGACGATTTTGTTCTCGTTATTTAATCTCACTAGTTTTTTGTTCTCTTGCTTATGTTATCTTTCATATCCGTCCAACGAAGCTGTTTTACTAGGGGAATCTCTCACTAATTGTTATATACAGTCTCCGTTATTTTCAATAAATCTATCTAGTTCTTCCAAATACATTATTTCATACATTGCCTCGTTAATAACTATTTATTATATTAAAGTTAAACCTAAAGTCTCTTCAGTTTTGCTTGTTTTGAATGAGCTAGTACTAGACTTCGTTCATATTTTGTTTTTTATTTAATCTTCCTCAATTCAAATATCAGTATCTCTTGGTATTGTAACAGATTCCCGAATGACACACAGCCACGCACGTTTAGCTATGTTAACTTAACCAGTTCTTAAGTATCACGCATCCTCACAGAAATTTCCGAACGCCACCTGCAACGATTCCCGCCCCGTCACAGTCGAGAGAGTGACAATGCCTTCCAGAAATTCAACGGCACATATTTAAAGACTCAAACAACGGAAAATTGTCAGATGTTTATTAGAAGCTTACTTCCTAGAACCGATTCTGAGTTGCTTAAATATTACACTGTAAGGTAACTCGAGGAAGTTCAGTGTCGAAAGCAAAAGTCTGATGGACTAATACAGTGTAATTTTATCTTACATAAATAGTATTAAGTTATTTTGTTTTCCTGTACGGAAAACATATAAATAGTTTAAGTGTTATGCGTATTATTCACTACTGTGTAAAACAGAAACGTTATAGTATTATAGATTGTTTTGACATCTAGTTTTTTTTTATTGATATAATTTTACCAGTATTTGTCCCTTTCCCTGTAGAACCATATTTATTTATTCTTTTGATCATATCAATTTCCAGCAATCTTTTTCATAGTTTCCTCCTACTTTTGTTCCTCTCCACTCACTATTAATAAACTTTTTTCTTAATTTCTTATTCTCTACTTTAATTATCTCTTGTCCGTAAAGTAATTTTTAAAATTTATGTTTAGCATTTGCAATTTATATTTTACTTTTCTTAATATGTCCTTTATTGTTTCCAGGCTTTGATTACTGGTTTTTATGTTTGCAAATTCGTTGACTTGTTATGATACGGCCCACTCTATTGTTTGTAAGTCAAGCTCTTCTGGCGCCCACCGACAGACATCTTGATTTAAATGGATGCTCTGCGAAAAGCAATCCAAAACATTTTGCAACATTTTTAATTATTTTTTATTTAAGTTTATAATCTCTTCCTTAGATTAACTTATTCGCCACCTCTTGCACCATTATTTTTAACACTGCGTACAACATTATTAGAGGTAATATATACAATTGAGTATAGTGATCAATTGTACAAGTAGGTCGAAACTTCTGACCACCTTTTTTGAGCTCCTCATTAAAAAGTAGAATAGGAATGTCTCATAAATCCGACTGGTGTGGCGGCCTTTTCGCCCTTGAACCGCTTATATCGCGGCGGCAAGCTGGCGGCTGTGATGTCTGCTACGTTTTGCCGTCGCACACAAAACGGCATATGGGCTTTTGCTCAGCCGACAAGTCTGCATACGCCGTCGGCGGCACCTTTTGATATGAAAGGTGCTGGCGAATGCAAATTGCCCGAAAAGACCTACCGCCAAGCCAGGCGCGAAGCCCGGCAAGATTCGCAATCCGCAACGCGGCCAATTTGGTCGTGTTTTAACACCGCACATTCACGCATCGCAGCTCGGCCAATTTGGTCGTGTCTCAACCCGCATACATTCACGCATCGCAGCTCGGCCAACTTGGTCGTGTCTCAACCCACAAGAAACTCGCCATCCGCAGCGCGACCAATTCGGTCGTGTCTTCACCCCGCAAGAACATTCGCTACCCGCAGAAACCCGATCCGCAACGCAGAGGCGGCCACCTGGGAATCGCCGACGAAGCCGAAGCCGAAGCCGATTCAGGTGAGCGATTTGGCAATATTCGTTGGTGGATATCGGTAGCCGCCCCCATCCGCTTACGCGACGGCCGTTTAAGGGACGATTTGGGCCTTCTCGGTTGCCGTTCCAAACGGGCCGTACTACGTTTTCACACCGCATCACGAGAGCGGCTATTTACACGCCTGCCTCTCCATTTTTTGGTCCTTACGAGCCGCATCGGTATCGTATCCAAACCGCATCCACGAGAGCGGCTATTTACACGCCTGCCTCTCCACCGACCCATTGAAACACCCCTAAGGGGGGGTTTCCTGCTTTTTTTATTTTAAAGTGACATATCTCATGAACGATAATATATAGAGTGCTGAGACCTTCATAGTTGATTGGTTGGTCTAAGTTTGAGTTTCCAAGGCTTATGAGTTTCAACATTTGTATATATTACCGTTTCGCCCCCTGATCTTGTTTACTAACACATATTAGTATCAATTACTGTTTTAAATCTCACTACAAAAAATAAAAGTAGATATTAGAGAACATTTTAGAAGCTTAAGCGGAGAAAAAAAATCAAAAAATTGATCAAAAATTTGGAAGCAGAATTGCAGGTAGATCAACTGTGGTTGTCTTCCTTTTTTGGGGTATTCTACGTTGGGTTGCCTTATTAGTACGTTTTTTTTTCAAGAAGGCATTTCTTGACGCACACGATTTGCACTTTCAACGCTATTCCTTCACATCTTCGTAACTGCAAATTATTATTCTGACACAAGTGTTATGATCTGGATTTAATATCATTAGTGTTCTCTAAAGTTTTTAGAAGACCATCTTCTATCTTTAGGACATCCTATTGTGCCCAATAAAACTTTATCACCTTATAACGATATGGTTTTATCAACAAAATACCCGTTTTTATTATAAAACCTCCATATCTCCTTCTTGTAGTTGTTCTGTAGATTCTTATAATATAATGTGTTTATCATAATTTAATTTAATGCATGAAATACAAAAAGTAAACGAAATAATAAAGTACCCAGCAGGAAATAGTGCGCTTAACAAATTGCGTTCATTATAATCTAAAAAGTGACAACATTTTGTTTGTTGATTTATTAATGATCGTAAATTAAATAACAATCGATCCTCGATCCAGAAGTGCACCAACCACAACAGACAAATATTATGTTACAAGAATCAACGTTTAAATAGACAGTTAATGGTATGTTATGCCATAATAAATTAACAAAAATTAGAGTGCACCAAATCACCGCAAAATCATCCAGTTAAAGTATGCCAGGAACTGCTGAAATAACAACAATAGTAACGCTTTACTAAAAAGAACCATTACAAGTGATAACACACGGATTAATTGGGCCAGCAAAAGCTTCCACTTTGCCAATTTTCTTATTCCCCCGATCTAGCACAATCTGGCCTTTTCTTGTTTTCAAAATTAAAGTTAGTGTTGAAAGAGAGATGTTTCGACAAATTTGGAGAAGTTAAAACGAATTAGCCACAGGCTCTAGAAGATATCTCAAAAACGGCTTAGGAGTACTTCAAGAAGTGGAAAAGAATACTTCAAAGATAACAAAAAACAATAATTTATAAGTAAATAAATTAGAAAAACTAAGTACCATGACATTTTAAACTAGTCGTGTATAACAAACAAGTAAATAATCGTTAAGAAGGTGTTTATGTTGCAAATTAATGTTTGCAACAATACTTCTATCGTTAATGTTTATAATGTAATTGTTGTGTTGCTTTTAAATTTTATTAAAGAGATAACACAGAAAATACTAATAATCAAATAAAGAAATATTTTTTAAAGTACTGTATTTATTTTATAATATTCTCTTTATCTGAAAGATGAAAAAAAATAATTGTATTCTAATAAATTTACTCAATCCGCTTACATTGCAACTACATTACAATATAAATACAATGTTTGTTAAATCGTAAAAAATAATTCATTCAAATTATCAACTAGTCGTTCTGTTTTATCACGGTACATACAGAGAAAGCTTCATCCGGATTGCTTCTCAGTACATTTGTCAGAGCGATTCATACTAGTAACATCAACTTTCATCTCCAGCAATAATATTTAACACAAATATGGGATCAATTCTTCCCTTTTCCAACAGTTCAGCAGTAAGTGTTCGTCTGGTTAGTTTTTTTTAGTGGTTTAGTTTTTCCATTTCTCTAAATCGTTGCTTATGAATCGATGACACACATCCATATTCAATTTTAGTTCTTCTGATATTATGCGTACAATAACATGACGTGCGGCAGACTCTGGCAATACCTTCCACTAAATTCTCCCCTAATAACTTTTATGTTCTTTAAAGGCACAACTTTGTCATAAGGCCAACAAGACAACACCGAGTCGCTACACACAACCCTACCACCCAGCCAGTTTATGTAGAAACATTTCCAAGGCCATGCCTGTTAGTGAACACGTCATGTGGCTGAATAATCTTCAAATCTTGTATTTGAATATCACAGGTTAAGAATTTTCTGACAAATGCTGTAGATATTACCTGTTTTTTTGGTGGATAATTAGATTGTATAAATAAAAATAAATGATATTATTTTCATGTTCTAAAGAAATTATTAGTACCGCTCTCGTCTCTTTCAAATAACTACTTTTTTGCCTAATGGTACAATTATTGTTTTCCTACATACAAGAAACAATATTGAAAATGAATATGAAAAATGTTCATACCTCGTCAGTAAGACATACATAATAACTACATTGGCATAAAATTTGAAGAAACTCCGGTGTGACCTATTTATTTCTTAAATGTGACCGCGTAGAGTACTTTATACCTCATCTAAAGCGTTGGACGAAAAGAACAGACATACAACTATCTGTCAAGTTTCCTTGAAGCGACTATATTAGAATATTAATCAACTCAATTCTCCATATTTGGTACATATTTGGTACAAAAATATATAGAACTCGTTAAAACAAAAATCAGCTTTTTAAATTTGCATATTAAAAAAAGTTGAAATTACTCATAACTATATATAATCATGTTACTGTAATTATAAAATTAACTTCTGATGTTAACTTTTAAGTTTCAACGTCTCCAAGCGGCTGCACGAAACATTAGTAGTCAGGTTCTGCACCAAAAACATTGTGACAATTCTCTTTAATTTACCTCCGATATAGTTTTTTAAATTTTGCATTTTTTACAATTCAGGAACTATTTTTATTTTGGTTTGCAGTTAATTATCTCAATTGTTAGTTAATCAGTACTTTGAATTATTTTAAATAAGTTAACGCGATCGTTCTAAAAAATAATTGTTTTGTTTATTAGATATTATAGCAATTTCTGTTTAGATTAAAAATTTAGTATTATTTACGATGTATATTTTCAATTAATGTATTCAGTAATTTAACTTCGCAAATATTAAACATGCAGCCACTAAGAGCTCGGAAATGTATTTTTGTTGGTATAACAGTTTCCTATTTAAAAGAGTAAACTATAACTTTTGTACTTTTCCCTATACTCGCTGTAAATTTAATGTGACACTTTTCTAAGCGTTTATAAAATGCAATCATATGTTTGCAATATAGACTATGACTTTCATTGGTTAACTAGTATAATAATGATTTTTATGAAAGTATTAAAATATAATTCAAAATTCCCATCGATGTTCTGCAACTATAACATTACTAAAACATGAATCGAAAATATGCCTCCAACTACACAAGATTATAAAACTTTTAGAGAAGTGCCGACAAGTGTTACTTAAACGATGTTAATAACTAGATTCAATTTAGTGGTTGTCATTCTTATGGAAAAGTGCAGAACTTATAAAAATAAAGACAAATACAATATAAACGATTTCATATGCAGATTAAACGAAAAATCAAAGAAACGAATTGAATAGCTATATTATTTAATTTGCATAAGAAGGTGAACAAAACTGCCGATATATTTAAGGCAAGACGCAAGGGAATTCTTGTGGACGATAACGACGAAGCCATCTTAGTTACGGGCGAAAGACGAAACAAATAGAAAGATTATATGCAATCACTGTACAACGACAAACACAGAGAAGATTTGGAATAAATTATAATTAAAACTGAACTTACCATCACTACAGAAGAAGTTTCCAACTCAATTAAGAAGCTAAAGAGTAACAAAGCAACGGGACCGGACGAAGTATGTGGCGACATCCTAAAGCTAATTCGGGAGGACCATCTAGACATTATAACCGATCTCTTTAATCAAATATATGACATTAAAATAATTTCAAGGAACTGGTTGCTCTGAACGTTTATTCCCATTCCGAAGAAACCGAAGAATATAGATCTATAAGCTTAATGTGCCACATTTTGAAAGTACTTTTCAAGATTATACACGAACGAATATACCGAAAGGTGGAATAAAATATAAGCAAAACACAATTTGAATTTAGAAGCGGCTTCGGCACAAAGACAGCATTATTTTGTTTGAATCTGTTAATTCAAAGAGCCCGTGACGTTAACTGCGATGTCCTTATCTGCTTTATCGACCTTGAAAAAGCTTTTATAAAGTAAACGACAATAAACTAATAGAACTACTTCGACAATCAAATCTTGATGATAAAGGTATTCGTATAATTTCTAATCTCTATTGGCAAACAAAAAAACGCTTGTAAAAGTAGAAGACAAGACATCGGAGGAGTTCGGGGTTCAACATGGAGTTCGACAAGGCTGTGTGTTATCTCCACTATTTTTTAACGCATACTCCGAGAGACTGTTTACTGAAGCACTAGAGGAGACTGAAGATAGCATTCTAATGAACGGCGTTTTTATTAATAACTTAAGATATGCGAACGGCAAAGTCATGCTTGTTGATACAGCAGAGGAACTGCAACGACTAATAGAGAAAGCAGCAGAAAGATGTGCGCAATATAACAAGCGTTTAAATACAAGCAAAACTAAAATCATGGTGGTAGGCAAAAATAACAACAATAACGCTACGCTTCGTGTAGATGGCTCCCAAATCCAAACATCATCATCTATTACATATTTGGGAATACAACTGAAAGAAAATTAGGATCAAGCTAAGAAAATAAGAATCAGAATTAAAAAGGCACAAATCTCTTTGAATAACATAAAAACTGTGTTATGCAACGTGAATCTAAATATTAAAATACAAACTCATACTCTAAGATGATACGTGTTCTCGATATTGATGTATGGTATTGGAGCCTGACGGATGCTGCGTGCAAACGCCTAGAAGCGTTTGGAAGGTGGTGTTATCGACGCATGTTACGGATATCTTGGACACATCACGTAACAAACGAAGCCGTCCTGCAACGTATTAGTAAAGAAAAAGAAGTGATAAAAACTGTTGAGAAGAGAAAACTTTCATACTTTGGCCATATCATGCGAAATAAGAAATATAACATCTTGCAACTGGTTATGCAAGGAAAAATCGCTGGCAAAAGAGGACCCGAAAGTCGCCAATCATCATGGTTATGCAATCTGAGACAATGGAAAAACATCTGCAGACTTATTTAGAACCGCAGTTGATAGAGTTAAATGGGCCAGAATAATCGCCAACGTCTACTGAGGACATGGCGCAGAAAAAAGAAATTTTTAATTTGTAACCTAAACATGCTACAACCATTAATAGCTAATAAATTTCATTTCTAGTATCTAACCACGTTAATTTAAAGCGCTTCGTGGAAATCCACTCCTAAAATCACAGATTGGTTTAAGAAAGCCACAATGTTCAAAGAATTGATTACTGACAAATGCAGAGCTAGAGGAAGATGGCAAACAACTATAAATCCACTTGACAAGACTTACTTAAATTGAATAACGCATAACCTCCGCAGGCCTATTTAAGGCTAAAAAATAAATCTTTCAAATCCTACTTGCCAACTTATCTACCGATTATCACTTACTGTGAAAAGCAACAAGAAAACTTAAGAAACCTGCAATATCGATTCTACCATTAAGAAAAACTGATGGTATCTGTTCATTATTTTTTGGCGATTTCTATTTTCAGATTTCTACTCCCGCATTTCAGCATTTCTATGGAGATTTTGTCATTTTCTGGCGCAGTGCCATTCTTCATTTTGTTCAGTGCCGAGCCAAAATAATGAACAAATGTATACAGGAAGGAAAAATCCCAACAGATTGGTATAACGCCAAAATTATACTTATTCACAAGAAATGGGATAATAGGAAGCTAGCAAACTATAGACCAATCAGCTTACTCTCAACTATGTACAAACTACTGACAAGAATAATAACAAATAGGCTAGAAAGTAGAATTGACTTCTATCAAGCAGTAGAACAAGCAGGCTTCCGTAAAGGATATTCAACAAATGACCACTTACAAACAATTAAAACACTTATTAAACGTAACGAACGTGTAACTAATACAACATCAATCTAACACTAGGTTTTGTGGATTACGAAAACGCGTTCGAGTAGATTGAACTACTCTACATACTAAACGCAATGGACTCGTGCAGAATAGACTCTAGATACACTAACCTCATAAAAGATATATACACCAAAGCTACATCCGAAATAAAACTGAACAATTTAACAACCACAAAATTTAGGGTAGAAAGAGGCGTCAGACAAGGCGACTGCATTTCACCTAAACTATTTAGTCTAGTCCTGGAAAATACTTTAAAACGTATAAACGTCGATGGAAAGTATATAAACCACCTTAAATATGTCGATGATTTTGTGATAATAGCCAATGACACAAAAGAGTTAAAAACCATGATGACGCAACTAAACATAGAATCAAAGAAAGTAGGACTGAATATCAATTATGCTAAAACAAAAATTCTAACAGCAGAGAATATAAATTCTATAGACTTAGACAATTCAAACATAGAAAGAGTTACGTCATATATATATATATATATATATATATATATATATATATATATATATATATATATATACAAAAGGATCTTCACAGCTGACGCTGTCTTCCTTCACTCAACCGTTTCTTCCACTCCTTCTTGTCTTCCCAATCTCCGTCTGCTAGCCCTCTTCTTTCCATGGCTTCGTCCACCTCATCTCTGAAAGATCTTCGGTGTCTTCCTCTCTTTCGTTTTCCTGGAGGACTCCACTCTGTTATTTTCTTTATCCATCGATTATTGTCCGTCCTTCTAACATGGCCGTACCATATTAATTTCTTTTCCTCGATGTACATTCATCTACATTCATTCTCCTCTCTATTTCTGTATTTCTAATTCTGTCCAGTCGTGTCACCTGGCAGCACCTTCTCCAAAATTCCATTTCTGTGGCTTTTATTTTTCCTCTATTTTTCTTATTAATTATCCAGTTTTCTGCCCCATATGTCATAATACTTCTAATAATTGTGTTATATATTCTGTGTTTTGTATTTTTTGTAATGTGTGTGTTCCATAGAATGGGATGTAGTTGTTTGATACTTATTCTAGTTTGTCCTAACCTGTTCTTTATTTCTTCTTCTGTAGATGTATTTTTTGATATAGTAAAGCCTAGGTATTTGAACTTATTTTTCCTCTTATTTCTACATTGTCGTCTATTTCTAAGTTTTTGCCTCTTCTTCTGTAATCGCTAAATATTCTGTCTTGTCGAAGTTTATTTCCATACCGGCCTTAGTGTACTCGTCTTTTAGTTTCCGTAGCATATAACTCAGGTCCTCTTCATCTTGGGCTATTATCACTTGATCATCTGCGTAGCTTAGTGTATAAAGATGTTCATTGCGCACTGGTATCCCCATTCCTCACATTTCCTTTTCCAATTCTTTAAGGTATCTTCTAAGAATATCTTGAATAGGGTTGAGATGTGCAGCATCCTTGTAGGAGCCCTTTTGTTGTCTTAAAGTAATTACTGATCGTCTGCCCCACTTTCACTGCCACTTGGTTGTTTCCATAAAGTTGCTGTATTGCCCTGATTAGACTTTTGTTGATCCCTATATTACTCATCGCTTCCCACAGTTTTTTTCTGGGAACCGAGTCGTACGCTTTTCTGAGGTCTCTGAAGGCCAAGTGAATGTCCCTGTTTTTCGCTCTTTTCTTCGCTATAAGTTGTTGGATAGTATATATGTTGTCTATACAGGATTTTTCGGCTGTGAATCCTGTTTGGTCTTCTCCTATTTTTCCATGAATATTGTCTTCTATTTTATTTTTTACTATTTTTGCATAAATTCTTCCCATTAGAGAGATCACACTAATGCCTCTATAGTTGTCACATATTCTGCGATTACCTTTTTTAAATATCGACGTTATATACGCTTTTGTCCATTCATTCGGTAGTACATCCCCATTTAGTGCTTTACGAAACATATGTTGCATCATTCGTAGTAATTTCGGGGTTCCATACTTTACCATTTCGGGTACTATTCCTCCCGGTCCTCCTGATTTTCTATTTTTTAATGATTGTGTGGCCTTTTTGACTTCTCCAATTGTTATTTCTACTTCTTCGTGTTCTATTTGGTCATTTTGTTTATTTTCTATCGTTTGTCCTTTAAACTCTTCTCTATTTTCTGTTAGCAGGTCCTGGTAGTATTGCTCCCATTTTTCTTGTTGTATGAACGGTATGTATGCCTTTTCTTTTGAATTTGTTCTTAACGTTTTTAGTATTCGCCATGCTTCTGAACTCTTTGTTCCCCCTATGTATTGGTCAATGTTTGTGCACATGGTTTTCCACTGATCATTCTTTCTCTTGTTACTAATCGTTTTACCTCTTTGTTCTTCTCTTTGTACTTTTGTTGATCTTCTTGCGTTTTGGTGCTTAGCCACCTATTATATTGTTCTTTCTTTTCCTGGATACTTTTTAGCGTATTTTCACCAAGGATTATCTTGTGATTATTGTTCTTTTTTATTCTGACTCCCAGTACCTCCCGAGCTGTTTCTTTTATACTAGTTTTTATATGTTCGTACATTTCTGTTATATTATCAAATGTGAATTCATTTAGTTTCTGATCCAATTTTCTTTGGTAGAGTTCTCTTATTTTTTCGTCTTGTAGCTGGTCGAATTGGTGCTGATCCTCTATTTTTTCCTGTGTTTGTTTGTAGGTTATTGTTGTTTTCCTATACCAAGGGAATTCCATCTTTGCGATTAATAATTTGTGGTCTGTGCCACATTCCGCCCCTCTTTTAACTCGTACATCTTTTATTTTTATTTTGGTGTTGATTCTTATTATGATGTAATCGATAATTGATTTCAGATTTCTTGTCATCCGTTCCCAAGTATATTTGTGGATCATTTTATGCCGTTGAAACCCATTCGTTATTCGGAGGTTATTTATTTCACATAATTCTATAATTCTCTCCATTATCATTTGTAACTTCCTCTCCGAATGGTCCTATTGTCTTGTTGTTAGCTTCCTTGCCTGTTCTACCATTAAGGTCACCTGCTACTATAATTTCTTGGGAGTCTCTTATTTTCTGTTTCCTCCCTAGCGTTTCCATAAAGTCCTTTTTTCATTTTGAGTGCTATCGTCAGTTGGTCCATATACGCCGAGAATTGCTATCTCTTTTCCATATATTTCTATTTGTACTTTGATGATTCTCTCGCTTATTGGTTCCCAGGATTTGATTCTCTCTGCCAGTTTCTTTCTTATTATCATTCCTACTCCAGCTTGAGCTCGTTTTTCTTTGTTGACTCCACTCCAGCAATGAAAAACGTCTTGGATAATTTCCGTTCCGTTTCCCTTCTTCTTTGTTTCGCCGGTAATTAGTATATCTATTTTCATTTTCTTAAATTATATATATATATATATATATATATATATATATATATATATATATATCGCAATATAATGCTAAAATATGAAAACCAGGAAGTAGAGATGAGAAGACAAACTAGAATAGGCTGGATAGCATTCGGTAAGCTATCATATATATTATGCTCAGACAAATTTACAAGA
Organism: Sinelater perroti; assembly: GCA_036346155.1. Classification (NCBI taxonomy): domain Eukaryota; kingdom Metazoa; phylum Arthropoda; class Insecta; order Coleoptera; family Elateridae; genus Sinelater; species Sinelater perroti. The sequence goes on from JARFIY010000189.1 coordinate 458,130, forward strand.
AAACAAAAAGCCAAAATATTCTACATGTGTATTATACTCGTACTCAGTTATCGCATGGAAACAACAACATTCACTAAAAGAATTATCCAACGCTTAAGAAAAACCCAAACAGCCATGGAAAGAAAAATGCTAGAAATAAAGCTGACCGACCGAAAAATAATAGAATGGATCAGGAGACAAACAGGAGTTTAAGACTTAATTGAACACATCACGAAACAAAAATGGTCGTGGGCTGGCCATATTATAAGAACAGAGGATGAAAGATGGACCAAAAAGGTGATAGAATGGAGAGCAAGACAAGGAAAAAGAGGAGTCGGGAGACCACCACAGAGATGGGTTGACGACATCAGAAGAGTGGCTGGAAAGCAATGGCATCGACGGGCGCAAAACAGAAACAATGTCCTACAATGGAAAACAATTGTGCTACTGGCAACCATATTGCAACAGCATATTGCAACTATGTTACTATCCGTTGCTGTGAAAATAAACTCTAATAATCATGATACAGAACCATGGGGAATCTCCAGCTAATGTTAGTTCGTATAGACCAATCTACCATCATGTCCAAAGTTTTTAAAAGACTTATTCCTGCCAGAATTGCAGACATAACAGATATCAATAACTTAATTTCTAGCCACCTCAGACACAACCATTCCACTATCCAACAGCGTCACAGAATTGTTAATAAAATCAAAGAAAGCCTAGAATCAAAACAAAAGTGTCCGTCAGTATTTCTGGATGTAAAGCAAGCTTTTGATAAGATATGATATGCGGGCCTACTTTTCAGACTAAAACGACGACTACGTTTTTTTTTTATAAACCCCTACAAGAAAAAATTGCGCATAGTGAGGTCTGGCAACCTTGGAGGCTAGTGACGTAAAGCTAAATCGTTAGATCCTATCGTTATAAAATCTAATTATTTAAAAATTCTCGAACTTCCAGGCTCTAGCGTGGTGATGCCCCGTCCTACTGGAAAATAAATAATTTAAATCGCTCTATAACAGTGGGAAAACCAATTTTCAAACATATCTAAATATGTGAATCCTTTAACAGTGTTCCCTACGAAGAAAAAGGGACCGTAAACCTATTCCCGAGAGATTGCACAAAACACATTAAGTTTAGAAGAGTCTCTCTCTTGCTGAACAATTTAATGTGGCTGCTCCGTATTCTAACATTATGGAGGTCTACCTTGCCACTGAAATAAAAAGTAGCTTCGCTAGAAAACCCTAAGCGTGTTACAAAATTGTCATTTTCCGCCGCCTTGTCTATGATAAACTCACCCAACTCCACATATCATTGTTTGTTATCTGCATGAAGAGTTTGCATTAATTGAATCATGTACGGTTTCATAATCAAACGTTACCGCAAAGCAAGCCAGACAGATTTGGGAAAATGTTAGTTCTTTACCGGCACGGCGAGTAGATTTTTGGTGGCTACGTGCGAAACTCAGCGCTCCGTATCTTTGTCTTACACATGGGACGACCAGTGGATTTCCCTTTACACAGACAACCAGTGTCTTAAATTGTATATACCATCGCCTAATGCTCTGAGCTGTAGGAGATTCAACATGTTGTCGCCAAAACTCACGTTGAACAATTGTTACGAACTCACACTTCGCGAAGCGTAGAAACCAAAATGATTTCTGTTGTCCAATCGCCATCTTGACAAACACTGAAGTGGCAGGTGAACGAAACGCGCTGGTGCTACCTATCGACAACCGCGTGAAACTCGAGAATTCTCTCTTTCTAACAGTTACATTGTTCGATCAAAACGGATTAAAAGCTGAATAGTTATGATTTTTTTAAATCAGATTAATAAAAGGTGTCCAAAAATTAACGCAAGATTTGAGTTAAATAGAAAACACAGTTTTTAGTCTTTTGATTGTAATTTTTTTATTGAATCATAAAGTACATAGGATAGGGTTATTTATGAAATAACACATCGGACAAATGGCCTCCGCGGCTTTGCATACACATACGCACTCGTTTGTCGAAATTTTCCAAGACCATTCTGCATAAAGTGGCTGAATTTCGTTGATGAAACGTTGAATCTCCTCCTTTAATGCACGCGTGGTTGTGGGCTTGTTTACATAGACCTGTGATTTTAAATAACCCCATAAAAAGAAATCTAATGGTGTTAAATCACACGATCTAGGGGGCCAATTCTGATCACCGAAACGAGAGAGTACACGACCTGGAAACGTCTCATGCAGTAATTGAAGTGTTTCACGGGCTGTATAGCATGTGGCACCGTCTTGTTGAAACCACATATTGGCCACATCAACATCATCCAATTTCGGCAAAAAGAACTATGTTATCATGTCACGATATCGAGCACCAGTAACAGTCACTGCTTGACCAGCCTCATTTTCAAAAAAGTATGGTCCAATTATGCATCCAGCCCAAAATCCACACCAAACAGTGACGCGTTGTGGATGCATTTGTTTTTCGACAATGACATGTGGGTTTTCAGAACCCCAAAAAGCGGCAATTTTTGCAATTAACAAACCCATCAAGTTGAAAATGTGCTTCGTCGCTTAGGATGATTTTGCTCGAAAAATCAGCATCCATTTGTTGATGCTCAATAATCCATTCAACAAACTCTCTTCGCTGTGCATGGTCATTAGGCTTCAGTTGTTGTGTTAATTGAATTTTGTAAGCATGAGACACAGATCTTTAGTGAGTATACGCTGTAGAGAGCTTCTTGAAATTTGCAATTCTTGTCCACGACGCCGAATTGAGGTTCCTGGATTGTCACCGACACTCTCACGCACTGCTTCGATGTTGACATTTGAACGGCTTGTTTTTGGACGACCAGTGTGTTTGGCGTCTCCAGCGGATCCTGTCTCTCGGAATTTTTCAATTAATCTCTTCACAGTTGACGAAATTAAAACACTATTCCGACCATATTTTGTATGAAATTTTCGAACAGCGGCCGCCAAGCTTTCATTATTTTTGAAATATTGTTCAATAATGAAGACACGTGTAACGCTCCATTTTTACTAACCCTAAACTGTCAACTGTCGATTTGTTTTTGTTTTAGGGTTGTCAACCCTTTACTGCATAAATGGCGGCAAATTTAAATCTTGCGTTAATTCTGGGACACCCTTTATATTGCCAGCCGGTGACGGCGCGCGTTGCAACGGCTAAATGTTAACTCCACTATTTTTATAATTTAACCAGCTTGCAAACAATGAAGAAAAATGTTTCCTATAATTTTGGCAGGTAATAGGAACCAAATACGCAATTAATTTGTCTCGGAGTAATTTCGATTTACGCCGACCGACCGTAAAGCCATTGAAAATATGAACGTGATAGGAAATATTTTTGAGTATTTGCCCCGCTACAACCATTTTCCAGTTTCTATTGTATAGACATCGACAACCTACACAAACCTCAAGACTTTTATCAAGCCTTGATACTTATCTGCCCTACTTAAATAAATGGTTTTACACTTTGCTTTGTGTAGTTTATTTTTTATTATTAAATTTATTTTATAACTTTCTTTATTTTCATCTCTTCTTATCATTTATTATAAACATTTTGTATTTTATTAAATATAATCTTAACAGTGATTTTTCTTGTAATATAAATTAGAAGAACGTCTGTAGTCCTTGAGTCATTTAAAAAATGTAAAAGAAAAATCAAATGAAATTTAATTGAGTGCCCTCATGAAGGTCCCAGGAACATGTGAAAATTCGACACTTTCCTTTCTTACCAAGCGAAAGCCCCTGAAAAACTTAATTGAGCGGTTTTTTCAGCATTAAGAAGCTGGGACATCTACTTTGAGAACATTCTTCAACATTTCAAGTTTGTGATTATCTGCTTTGGTACATATTTGTATCTGGATATTGCTAGTGCAAGCGTGATTTACCGGGGATACAGTTTTGTACAATAACAAATATATGGAATTTAAACACCAGCTTCTCAGTAACCTATCTTTGCCAAGCTGGCCAATACTATTTAACAATTTCTATCCAATTGCAGCTATGTAGTGTTGTTATATTTATGCTAGGACAAAAGTCTTTATAAATGTTTTTACTTAGGTGGATCATAAGTAAGCACTTTAAATAAACAAATCCGTACTGTAGATCTAGTATTATTAAAAATTAAAATTCGTTTCTAAAACTCCAGTATTCCTATTTTTCTTAGACCACAACTAGCTTGATTACATAAAAGCGATAATAGATGCAGATAAGATAAATAACTTTATTAAAAACGTATTAAGTTTGTACCAAATTGCCGATATTTTTAGCTTTTTAATTAAGTACATTTTAAATTGCCTTGACGTGGTTACTTTATGTTACTTAATTGTTATTTGGCATGCCTTTATTTCATCGGCTTCCATCTAGGGCAATAAATTTTTGTTTGATTATATAAAAAACAAATATTAGTAATAATCACATACACCAATAATTTTATTAAGATTTTTATTCGCGTTAAATCACATTACATTCGTTTTTAGCTAAAATGCATATAAAATGTAGATTAATAAGATCATCCCACTTAATTATGACGTAAATGTCGATAAATTAGGTTGTTTTTAATCCTGTTTACTCGGGTCCTAAATTAGATTAAAATACCGAATAAATTCACCAGCGAGTGGTTAACACAAAGAACGTTGGACCGTGCAGTATCTTATTTGTAACAGCAATGCATGCAAAGCGTTCCATAACTTTACACATTTATAAAACAGACATGAGGTCACTATACACAACATGAAAAAGATTAAGTGCAAGCCAAATACGGACTTATCAAAATATGTTTTGGCTATTATCCACTGAAGGGGTAATAACCTTCCCCAGCAAAATTATGCGCACTTTTTCTTCTCTTGGGATATCTTTATTTCGCTTATTTTCCCACACACTTATTTAAATGAGAGGCAACAACTAATATTTAATTATACATGTTTTGATAACGTTTTACCTAAAATAAGAGTGGATAATATTATCATTTCAAAACAAATATATACATATTTAAAAACTCACGATCGATAACTCTACAATAAAAATGACAGTTACTGAGGCAAAAACATTTTATGAGGGTAGGGCGGCGATTGCATAAAGGTAAGTTAACCCGCGGTTTCGCTAAACCTGGTTTAATCTTAAGCCGAGATTAACTACGGTTCAGCGCTATATGCGTTGCATAAACCAAGATCAGTATTGTCAGTTAACCCACATTTAGTATTGCAAAGGTTCCTAAAGATCAAATTCCATAAAATTATATATTGTTTTAATGTGCTGCTCCATTAATCTCATAAATAATAGACGCGATAAAAGATGTTATTTGAGTACCTAGGCTCATTTAGCAAGAAAATAAAATAAAATTATTTATTTGATTAGTGGTTTGTAATTGTCTAAGAAATTATTTATTTTACAACATATTATTGTGGTTTGTTTGAATTAAAGTACCTTATTCAAACTTTGAGAGTCATGGGCTTGGGTCCCCCGCTGTAACTTGGCAATCACGCAGCCAATGGTTATAATTCATAGCTCGTTTAAAAGAGCGTTTCAAGTATAACAAAAATGTGTTGGGGTCCAAACGGAAATTTATTGCACACAATGCATTTTTTGCAAAAACCATTAGGCATGTGGTTGTTACATATGTGCAAGGCTAAAACCATATAACTGGGCAACCACGCATCCAATGGTTATAATTAATAGCTCATTCAAAAAAGCATTTTAAGTATAACAAAACATCGTTTTGGTCTAGACGGAAATTCCGTTGTACACAATGCATTTTTTTTATCAAAAACCATTAGCCATGTGCAAGGCTAAAACCTTGTAACTTGGCAGCCAAGCATCCAATGGTTACAATTAATAACTTGCTTAAAAGAGCGTTTCAAGTAATCTTAAACTAAACTGGTTGATCTTCAAGACTAAACTCTCCTCCGCGAAATCTTTGGTACCACTTCTTGCACGTTGCATGACTTACAGCATTCTCACCATATGCAGCACAAATCATTTCGGTGGCTTCAGCAGCGTTTTTCTTAAGATGAAACGCGAAGTGAATAGAAAATCGAATATGCTCTTTTGTGATTGCCATCGTGAACACAGCTGATTATTGAGGTTATGGACATCAAACGCCAAATCGCATGATGTTTCGAAAGACCAAATGTCATTGCTTTAAAACCGCAAGAGGGCGGACTAATACGTTACATGTAAACGGTGATTTGCGTTCTGTGAAATCTAAAGCTAAGAACTTATTTATACAGCTATTAGAATTCTAGGCTAGGCAGCAGTAGCTTTTTTTCTACTCTCATTCTTCTTGTCATTTTCCTGTACATCTCTCTCTGTCTATCATTCTGTGAGTTTATTCTCTAATTTGTATAATTTTTTTGGTGCAAATAGGTGAATTTGTATTGTGTCCGTGACCACTTATAGTGCCTTTGTTAATGTTTTAACAATTTTTATTGGTGTCTGTCTGCACATTTTCTTTTCTTACCTAATTTTTTTTACTGAGTTTTGGTTTTTTTACGTTTTCTCAATATGCTCTCCCATACACAGGTCTCTAAATAATTCACGTTTAGCCACTTTTTATTTTAGTACTTATATTAAGCAACGTGTTTCTGCCGTTTAATCGCGGCCACCGACTTGCACGGAACAACTTCCAGCCCCCATTTCTTTGTCTAATAACTTATTAAGAATAGCATGTATTTTATATCCCGGCTCTTCCCTTGCTAGCTACTATTAGAAGGTCATCCGTATATCTTGTAGCAGTAATCCCTAATTGGAGCTCTAGAAGGAGTGCTTTATCGTAATACAGATTGCATAGTATTGGCTCAGTATGAAACCCTGAGGCACTCCGCTTGTTACCTCGACTCACAGTCGACTCTTTCGCTTCAGTAGCTGCCTATTACGTTTTGTTTGTTGGTGGGTTATTTCAATTTTCTTATTTTTTTCTTTATCGCTGTCTACGGCATAGAGTTGACAGAGTTTCTAACGGCACTAATACTGTGAAATCTGGTCGTAATTTTACTTCGATAACTATATACTTTACTTCATTATCAACATTAATTGTTAACTTATCTTTTTGTAATTAATACTGTTTTACAAACACTTGGTGGTTTGGCTGTGGGGTTTAGTAAACATAAAGCTCTGTGCTCTTTTTCGCCATCGTTGTATTTACTTTCATATTAATTGATTTTCTGCTTTCAGTGGACCATTAAAAAGTAAGCGATAGATTTCCGGGAAAGTTGTCACAATTATTTTAGTTACTTTTTATCTTGGTACTTTTTTTTCTAAATTTTTTATCCGACTACTTTTTACTCAGTGCACGGTATAATTTCTTTTGTCTTTTGGTTCTTGGTGTTGCCGTTTTTATGTTTGGAAAATAGTTTTTCGACTATTTTGCCGTGCTTCTCATTATTTAGCTTCGCAGCTGAGTTTGTTCTCTTTTTTTGTATACTGCCTTCCAAGCCTCGTCCTTCGCTTTTTTAATAAAGATTTTCAGTCTTTCTTCTGTTTACATATCTGCTAGGCTTTGCAGATTTCTCTTTCATGTGTCTGCTTCCGTTGAGTCTGGTGACTTTTCTTTAGACCTCCGTGCATGCTTGTCTTTTCTGGGCCAGTTCTTCATTCTACCAATAAATATGCTTTCTGTTTCTACAGTTTCTTTTTTTTCTGTATATTATTGTTACATGCTTCTTTCGGAATTTTCATCAGTTGTCCTATAATAACCTCTCCGTTGAATTGTTTTAATTTTCTCTGTTACTTTTCCTGCTTTACTGTCTTTTTAGTGCCATCGGGTTGTCTTCTCCGCGTTATTATATTGTTGTTTTTTTGTTCAGTTTCAGATCCAAGTAAACAGAGTTATAATTTCTTATTGTTCCTTCTAATACTCTTGGTTTATATAGTACTGATGTTCTCTTATTTGAAAAGTGTGGATTTTGCCTTTATTAATTACTTCGTAGTCCTTGTCCAACACATGAGTGTTGTTCCTCTTTCATTTCCTTGCGGAACGATCATTCTGCATTTTGCATTAAAATCAGTGGAAACCATAGAAATGTTGGTTGGACACTTATCTATTAACCGGTTTCTTTTATTCAATTTACGCTTATCATCGGCATTGTCTAAAATATTTCAGTATTTCAGTATTTATTTATGGGATGTTTTGGGAATAACATGTGCACTTGTTTCTGCCTCTCTTCCTCGTTCAGTGCTACTGGAGTCCTTAGTCTGAGTTTTCCTGTGACAATTTGATAGCCTTTTCCCCATATGTCGTCTACTAGTTCCTTGCATAATTTCTACTATGACAGCTTATTTGTTTATTGATGGCATTTTTTAGTGTCCGTTTGGCTTAATTATATTTTCTTTTGGCTTCCACTTTCTTTTAGTCGTTCTGTTTATCCTTCTTGCAACCCTCCTTAGCCTTATGCACTTATTTCTTTTGTCTGCAATGTCGGGCGTCCACCAATGAACAAGGGGATGCACGTTCTCCGGTTTTCTCTTGCGTGAAAAGCATTTGTCTCATTTGTCTACTATATATTTTACTAGCTCCTGCGGCTTGATAGGTTTGTTTGCATCTGGTGTATGTGTTATTATCGGTTGGTCTGTGAGTTTTTCCATCCTTCCGTTATGATTCTTCATCCTCTTGGTTCTGTAGAGATCACCCCTTTTTTGGGTCTCTTCCAGGTCGAATCTAATTGTTCAGTGGGAGCTCATATTTTCAGTATCCTCTTCTACTCGCCATCCGTTTATGCGTCTGCTTATTTCTGTGGAAGTTATCGTGACATCGATTACCGACGTACCGTTTGCGTTTGCAAAGGTAGGGGTGTTTCCTTTGTTAGCTACTACAAGTTCTTGTAACTCTACCCATTCCTCCAATATGCGGCCTTTGTTGTTAATTACCGGTGAGCCAAATATAAGGGCTTTCGAGTTAGGTCTCCTCCGATTATTAAGTGGAGAAGCGAAGTGGAGTCACTTACTAACTTCATGTTGTCCGTCTGTCTGTCTGTCCGTCCGTCCGAGCAAAACCTCGAGAACGGCTGGGCATTTCCAAATGCCGTTTTCACCAATCGACAGGTGACCAAAAAAGCTTGTTTGCTAGTGATTATGAAACTGATTGGTCAAAGGTCAGCGTTAGTTTGGGAGACTGCTTCGCCACTTCGCTATGCGTTGCAAGCTTTGCAGGTTTATTATGTTCTTTCCTTTATGCTTGCTCATGTGTCTGCCTAATATATGTAGGATTGTTCATATTCTTCATCCGTTTTGTTCAGGGAGAAGTACCACGAGTATATAACGGCGTCGCGTAACTCGATGCAGACGAAGCCGTTATGGCCCCTGTAGTTTTGTATACTTAATTTTTTATTTATGCATTGGTCTTTGTCACAGAAGATTTTAACTTTTCTTTTTTTGTTTGATCCTTGTCTTATTATTATATCGATGTTATTTTCAAAGGCGCTCTGTATTAGAAGAGCGTGCGCCGCATGTGATCTGTCTAAGTTTATTTGAAAAACTTAATCATTATTGGTGTCATTCTGGTTTCCTATCACTGTGTCTTCTGGGCTGTAGTAGCTTTGTTAGACGGATGGGAGTAGAGGTAAAGATGGTTTCTCTATATCATTCTTATTTCTTGCCTGCAGTTGCTGCTGGGTTACTTCCCTCCTTAGGGCTGATGCCCTTGCCTTTTTTCTTGCGTATGACAGTGCTGTCTTAAAGTTTGTACACTGTCCACTACCAGCTTTATGCCCTATGACCTGGCAGATCGGGCACGCCTTTTTCTCATTGCACTCCCTGTAAAAATGTCCTTATTTTTCACAGGTTTTTCCTGTTGCAGTGCGTTTCCTTATGTTTGCAGGACCAGCGCTTGTGACATTTGGTTACGTTGACTCTTTTCTCCATGGAGCACCTCACCATCCCTATCCTTAAGTAGCGCTCTTGTAGCAGCAAATCTGCATCCTCTTTGTTAATCATTAGTGATTTACAGGGTCTTGTTTGCATTTAGCCTCAATTCGCTCAGTTTCAAGGTTTTTTCTTTCGATGGCTGCTACGACTTCTTCTTTTTCTGTTATCGCATCTAGGCCTCCAATATAGATGATTTACATCCTATAGACTTGCCCTGCTCTTCTTACCTTTATTGTTTTTGACGCATTTTCTATGGTCAGTTTAAGGTTTCTTACCGCGTCTTCCTTCTTATCTGTGGTTGTTGGTAATTTACCGACTTTTTTACTTCCAACTCCTCTTATAACATTGCAAATGGGATTATTTCCAAATATTTCTTTGACATTATTCAGTACTGTTTTGTAGTCCTTCCCTCTGTCATCCACTATTAGCGCGTTTGTCTTTTTTCTTTTGTCTGTTTGACAACGGTCTTCGTGGCATTTATTCTGCTTGTTGTATAAACGCGTACTTTCTTGTCCGAGCCGTTGAAAATGCATTTTACCATTTTTTGGAACCTATGGGTGCTCATGCATTCCACGTGATGCATAGCTATCCATTCGATGTTGTCTGCCTCGGTTTGAATTCTGTTAATCTTTTCCCATAGGTCTTCGTCGATGCCGTCATGCGTGTGGTAGTTTGAGGAATAAAACCTCATCCGTGGCTCCTTGGCTTCCATAAGCTCTGGATATCTGTCTCTATAGAGCTTTTATATACTGCTCTCCATATTTCTATCCGTTGGTTCCACCAGTAATATTTTAGCCACAGAGTCTTTGGTGTTCATGGGATTTCCGATCTTTACCTTTGTGTTTTTAAAGATTCTTTTATGTTTTATTTTCTTTCTTTTCCAGAGTAGTCATTCCTCTGATCGACGCAAGTAATGAATTCTGGATTTTATTTCATGTTGTCGTTTGTGTAAAGCAATCCTTCGTGGCCGGTTTGCGCGTGTGTCATGTTTTTGATCGTCCCTGCCTGTTTCCACTTATAAGCTTCCCGCCATTTTCTTTTCAATACTTCTACATGTTTTTTAATATATGAGGCAACTTCCTTGATTTACCTTTTTTTATTATTATTCTCGTAGACTTTTTGGTCCAAGGTTTGGGAACATTTTGTTACTGCTGCAAGTGTCTCGTTTAGTACAATGGCAACAAAGTCCTTTCTCTTTGTAGTGTTGCAGTTTCCGTACAGGTACAATTTTTCTCTTCCTCTCTATTTCTTTACAGTCCACGTGTCTTGGCCCGCGCATGGGGATCTAGATCGTCTGTCCCTTTGTTGAAAGGGGTCTCTTCTTACATGATCCCTTTTACTTGTTCCTGTGTCGGTCTGGACCGATCTCGTTTTAAATATCTGTTCTTCAGGCTTTGTTGGTTTTGTAGTCCTAGGATGACTGTATTGAAATTAATGTCAGCCCACACTAGAACCTAACCTAAGCCTAATTTTACCTGATCATACCCGACCTGGTTTACTTATTTTTGGTTTCACTAAAGTAAAGTTTAATCGAAAAGAAAATAAATCTAAAAAAATTGTTTATTGCACAAAATATATAAAAAGACAGTTTTGATTATCTCATATAAAACGTTGCAATTTTAAATTTTTGTATTAACTACCTCTTTTTATTTTGTTTAATAGTTATTTTTTGACATTTATGACTACAATCGTATATAAAAAATAACATGCACTTATTTTTGAAGAATATTTATTAGTTATTAGAAAGTGCGTGTATATTAATCAAAAAACACCATGTTTTTCTTTTATTTATATTTTTTATGTTTTGCAAAAATTTTTGTTATTATTAATACTAAAAGTCTAAGGATATGAGATATTTTCTTTAGCTTAATTGACTTACAAATTTTTTTTTTTTTTTATTTCAACTAAATTTACAATCTGTTTCTATAAAACAATAAGTAAATGTTATGACAAGACTTACATTCTAAATAAATATAATCTAAATATAATCTAAGGTTGACATGGTAAGGATAATCCACTGATAATCCTCTTGCTTGTAGAAATTAGCCAAAAGATAGGTAATTCGTATAACAAACCAACAAGAACTTTACAAACACAACGCGTGAAGTATTTAGTAGAGCGACAGTACTTAATTAAATCGATTTTCTAAATCCGATGGTTTACAGCGTTTTAGTCTTCGTACTTCATCACTATCGTCCAATAGTTCGTTGGCTACCTCGTTAGGGTGTACCTCCAATCGATCACGATATTTAATATATCTTTGTTTAATTTCTTCCCGCACTGTTTTAATTTTAAAATCACTGTGTAACACAAAATTAGGCACATAGTAGGGAGCGTCAGCTATAGTTCTGAGCGTTTTATTTTGGAATGGCTGCAAGATCTCGATATTGGAGATACTAGCAGTACCCCATAGTTGCAAGCCGTAAGTCCATATAGGTTTTAGAATAGACTTGTAGAGTAATAACTTGTTCTCGAGCGTAAGTTGGGATTGTCTACCTATCAGCCAGTACATTTGATGAAATTTGAGGCCAAGTTGTTTTTTTTTAGTAAATATGTGTTTACGCTACGTGAGTCGTCGGTCTAGATGGATTCCTAGGTATTTAACGTCTAGGGTTTGCGGAATTTCGATATTATTTAAGGTTACTGCTGGGCAAGTGCTTCTATTGGTAGTAAATGTGACGTGTGAGGATTTAGATTCATTAATTTGGATTCTCCATTTGTGCAGCCAATTTTCAATTAGTGTGAGAGCTTGTTGCAAATTTTCAGATGCCATGATAGGATCAGTGTGCGACGCTAAAACTGCCGTATCATCAGCAAAAGTTGCCATTGTCGTGAGTGCTGTGGTTGGTATATCAGCTGTGAAGAGTAAGTAGAGCACAGGTCCCAATACGCTACCCTGGGGAACGCCGGATTGGATAGGATGGAGATTCGAGTATTCGTCACACAGTTTGACCGTAAACCATCTGTATTCAAGAAAAGATCGCAAGACTTCGTAGAAGTGATGTGGTAACACTTGCTTGAGTTTGTAGTATAAGCCTATGTGCCAAACCTTGTCAAAGGCTTGTTTGACATCGAAAAATACCGCAGAGCAGTAGCGTTTTCGTTCAAAATCATTGCTTACTTTTTTAACAATTCGATGTACTTGTTCGATGGTGCTATGGTGGGTTCGAAAGCCAAATTGATGGTTTGGTATAAGCTGTTCGTTTTCCAGTATTGGCTTAAGTCGTTTAAGGAGTAGCTTTTCAAACACTTTAGACAGTACAGGCAATAAGCTGATAGGTCGGTAGGAATCTATTACAGTTGGGGCTTTTCCTGGTTTCAGTATCATGGTGATTTGGGCTAATTTCCAGGAGATGGGAAGTATCTGTGACGAAGGATAGCGTTATATATATAGGTCCGGAGTTTGATGCATCTCGGGGTTATTTCTTGTAACACCTTGCCAGTGATGAGGTCCCAACCTGGTGCTTTCTTCGGATTAAGTTCGGAGGAGATCACGTTCTGGACTTCAGTAGATGTGAACTTCTTTACGGGTAAGTGCATTTGAAATGGCGCTTCAAGGAAGCTGTGGATATCAGCTTCTTCTGCCGCGGCTATTTGTGCCGGATATGGTTGGAAAACATTTGCAAGATGCTCAGCAAATGCAGTGGCCTTTGCTGCATTACTTCTTGTCCATTTGTCAGTTTATATTTAATTGGTGGCATAGGTTGTTGTGGGCATTTGAGCTTGCGTGTGGCCTTCCATAAGGAATAATCAGAGGCTTCCGTGGGAGATAGATTGCTGAGGTATTCTTGGATAGACTGATTTTTATGGTTAAGCAGTAATTGTTTAAAGTTTCTGGCAGCTTTGTTAAAGATTCTTTTATCTTCTGCTGTTCTTGTCAGTTGCCATCTTTTGCGTAGTTTACGTTTTGTTGCTATCTGATCTCTGATTACTATAGGACATGTGTCTTTTATTTGCGTTTTATTACTATTAGGAGTGGCTTGCCAGGCAGAATTTTGTATAGCACTTGTAAGCGCCTCAACCACATTATCTAGTTCTTGGGCAGATTTTAAGGATACATTGAGCTGGATCGACGCATCTAGGTGTCCTCGGAACATATCCCAGTTAGTAGCAGAGCTAAATAAAGTGGGTTGTCGTTGCTTGTGGATAATATCGGTGTGTATAGTGATTAGTACAGCAGAATGATCTGAAGAGAGATCGAACAATGATGCGGCTTTACAGTGTTTATTGTTAATATTCTTTATAATAGCAAAGTCTAGAGCGTCAGGTAATCTCCTCGGATCGGTTGGCCAATAGGTTGGTTCTCCCGTTGCGACGGAATTTAGGTTACTGCGTCTCATTGCATCCATCAGTTCTCTTCCCTTTGCTGTCGTAGTTCGTGAGCCCCACTGTGGGTGTTTAGCATTATAGTCGCCACCAGCTAGGAACCTGTTTCCTAAAGTTCTGAAAAAGTGCTAGAACTTATCTCTTTTGTTATTATGCTTAGGGGGGCAGTATACAGATGACACCACAAACGTTCCTAGATTATCTTCTATGGCGACGATTGTAGCTTGGAGATAATCGTGGCAGTAGGCTTGTAATTCGAAGTGTTTAATGTTTTGTCTTATGATTATCGCTGTTCCACCATGTGCATTAGCAGATGGATGTTTAGTACAATAAACGTAATAGTTCGGTATTTTAATGTAAGTTCTCTCAGTGCAGTGCGCTTCGGAAATTAACAGGACATCTATTTTATGTATTTGTAAGAAATATTTAAGTTCTTCTGTGTGTTGGCTGAGGCCATTGGCATTCCATAGGGTTAATGTAAGTGCGATAGCCATTAATTTAGTTTTAGCGACGACGGTAGTTAAAAGGTTTAGCATTGTACCTATTTGTTCAACTAACTTTTTCATCATGTCTTTTAATTCGCGCATCTCATTTGATTGTTGATCATGGGTACTAGGAGCAGTTTGAGCGAAGTTATTTGTATCTTGCGAACTTTGCACATTACCTGTTATTTGTTGGGAGTATAAGAGGCCAGGTTGAACCAATCTTGTGGGTGGTTTACTGCGATTGTTTCATAAGGTTGGGTAAAGTTTTTGCTGGAGTTGTTTATACACAAAACAACCCTTATAGTTAGCGGGGTGATTTCCGCTACAGTTTGTGCATTTCACGTCATTACTTTTTCTTTACGTAAGCACTCTGCTGTTGAATGACTTCCCATACACTTGACGCATCTGGGGGTTGGAAGCAGTAGTTTTGGTGTGCCCAAATCGTTGGCACTTGGCACATTGCGGAATTTCTCGTTTAGCTCGTACTGGTTCAAATTGTATGATAGAGTTTTGGAGTTGTTTGATATTGTAGATTTCTTTGTTGTTCTCTTTAACTTGTAGATCGATAAAGAATAGGGGTAATGGTAGTTTGTCACTCGATGTTTAATGTTCCACACATTGACGGCTGTGTGCCCAAGGGCAAGTAGCTCATTTTTATTAGCTCTTCGCTAGTCGAAGAATGCAAGTTTTCAGGACTACTCGGAAATTCCTGTCTTTTTTGGGCTTGTAAGTGTGGAACTCGGTGCCTCGTTCCTGAAGGGCTTTTACGATAGCTACATATTTTTCGCTAGTTTTTGGTTGTATTTTGACTTGCTCAGAGCTGAGTGTTTTTAATAAGTAATTGTTAGGTGCAATGTTTTCAAGCATTTCCGTTAGCGGTTTGATATTTGTTACGCGAGATACAAAGATCGGTGGAGGTTTATTTTCGTTTGGATGGGTTTCATTTTGTTCACTTTCCATTGCTGCATTTTCTGATAATGGATCATATCTATTTGAAGTGGACACGGGGTTACTTAGCCAGTAATGCGATTTAGATTGGTCTGTATTAGTATCTGTTATCACTTCAGAAGTTCTTATTCTTTTTCTACTATTATTGGTTACTAATCGCTAATCATTATCGATAGGTTGCGATAACGATGGAAATTGCATGTTTACTGGTTGTTGCTGACTATAAAAAGGTAGGTTAGGTGTAGGCAGTTGGTTGTAATACATACCATTTTGCATTGGTATATGTTGTGAGTACGCCCCTGGTTGTTGACCCATTTGGAAATGTGATGTTTGATTATAGGCTGCAGGTTGCTGCATAGATCCCATTTGCAGGTTTGTATAATTTTGCGAGAACGCCATGTGAATGTGTGCAGTTGAATGCGGTTAGTGATAACACTTATAAATACACAAGTCAAAAAGTAGATAGGCCTTACGGCCTTCACTTCAAGTCGATTCCGATACCACAGCGCTAGACACTTCTTTACGCTTCGGAAATCAAAAGCGGACAGCTGTTGGTAGCACTAAATTGACTTGAAGGTTGCGTAATACGAGATAAGGCGGCCGCAGCCGCGTTATCGAACAACGTACCTGACCTGAACTCGCAACGCATGAGATAAATAAATGCGGTCGACCTTTCCTTAAGGCTATAGCGCAGGTAATAAGTCCGAATCGTTATATTTATAAATTTGACAGGAATAGCAAATTCCTGTTAGTTGACACGGGATAAAGTCTGTTTTACCCCGACTCTGCTGCGATGGCGAGGAACCCGGTGCAGTACTCCTTCCCCTCAGAGCGGCGGCAGTGGCGGCAAGAAGGGCGGTGAAAGGCTGCAGGCTAGGCGGCCTAAGCCACACTGATGACGAGCCCTGGGCCTCATTCACATCTTGGTGTGTCGCAAGTCCAATCCCGGAAATTGTTTATGTTCTCACAAGGCTTGAACACTAGCAAATTAACACTTGTCACACACAGCGCGAGCTGGCTGCATAACACATCCGCTCGGTTTGAATGCTCGAACCGAACTGACTTAAAAATATGTCTTATAATACGTGTTAACGTATTTGTAACTGCGGCTTTGCATAAGTACAAGTCCGGGTTTTTACATTCGCTGATCGGGTCCTATTCCAATCTTTCCTGTGGCGTGGTTCTTATAGTTTTTAAATATCGCTTTTCTGATTTATTTTTAGCACCGCGACTTTTTATTGATGCGAGATGGCTGGTTTCAGATTAGTAATTTATTTAAATAGTTCCTAGAATGTTTGTAAATCCCACATCTGATATCAGTTTGTAACAGATTTGCTTTATAGGTTGGATTATTTATTTTAACTTAACAACGATTTACAATACACAGGCGCTATTTACCTGAGCAGTAAATTAGCCACAAACTAACTAACGTATTAATACTATCACAAATTATTATTTCCGTTAGCCGCTTTCTTCCTTAGACCATTTAGATCATCATGGGGCTGTACCTGATTGAAACGCAACGTTTTTCAACTATTCCTGTTACATTTAGTTATAGAAGCCTCGAGAGAAATGCTAAATAAGAAACCTTTTTTGTTCTCTAAAAATTTCTGGAAATTAGCATAAATATTATTTTATTTATTTTAAATGTTTGCCGTAACATTTTTATATAACATTGTATAATAAATAAAAATTATTTTAAATTGTTAGTTTTAACTTATGTATTAGTAAGCTTCCATAGTCTAGAATCTCTTTGTACTTTCCTGACTTATAATCTTGTTACAAATAACCAGATAATCACAGAAAAACCAACGTTGACGCTAATTCTAATATAATTATCAAGTAGAGATTTATTTTTTTTGTTCTAAACTATTAAACTGTAGATTAAATTGAAAATTGTTCCATAAATTCTTTGTCAACAGGACTATTCACCTGTTTAGATTTCCCTTCTTATTACCTATACTTACATACTATACTTATAAAATTACCTAAAGTAATTTGGAATCACCTGTGTTTCTTAATAAAAATTGTTAAGTTCAAAGCCCAAATAAATTTTTACCTTTAACCGCTTGATAGTTGCAAGTGTAAAAATATTCTAAAGACTCATTGGGCTAGCTTTATTAATATTAACCCATTACAATGTTTTTGTGTTTTACAAGCAGTACGCGAGAAAGCCATGTCCCAACGCTACACTCTGTCAAATTCAAATATTTTTTTCCTCCCTTTTCATAACTCACTAACACGCACGGCAAGCGGTATGTATTATAAAACACTGCCAAATTTCTCTAAAAATGTAACATACTATATTTTTGAAATTATATCTAGACTCTCACACGGTTTTAGTCAGTCCTATTGATTTAGGGGGCGGGGGACAAAAATGTAAAAGGAAAAACAGAATTCCAGAAGAAATTCAAAAACCACGCCGTACTAAATATAGCAACATGTAACACCACAACTTTGCTATTAGAAGAAAAACGAATGAAAATAGAGTTTGAACTGGCAAATATCAGATGGGATATTGTAGACCTCAACGAAGTTAAACGGCGAGGAGGAAGCTTAAAGACACTAAAATCAAATCACGTGTTTTACCACATAGGTAGTGAAATAGATATATGTGGAGGTATTGACTTCTTCATATGCAAAAGCATGCCAACAACATTAGCTCAAAGAAAGTAAACCAATGAGAGTAGAAGTTTAAAGATCACATGAAGATACTACATGAAAATCATACAAGTATATGCACCGACAGGCAACCACACAGATGACTAAATGGATACCTTCAAAGACATTATAACCCAAGAAATGAATAAAATATCCACTCATCTCATCATATGTGGTGATTTTAATTCCGAAGTGGGTTGAAAGAAGAAGATATAACGGGTGACTCAGAATAAAATGCATATTTGTCTTTGAAATAGCGCGGGATATAATAGTGAGAGAGGGGCGGGCGGCCATGTTCTGAGTAGTAGGGAGCATGGAATTTGTCAGTTGCAATGGAGCAGTTCCGGGGGAGCAACGTGCCTTTTGTGTGCGCAGTTATTACGAAACCAGCAGTTACGTAACTATACGTAGGCGTTTTCGAGTTTGATATGGGCTTCATGAGATACAGCAAGCGCCAAGTGACAATTTAATAAAGCTTTAGGTTCAGAAGTTTGAGCGTAGTGGTTTTACCATGAATTCCAAACCTGTTAGCTGCCGGCGAACAGCGAGAACGCCAACAAACGATGGGGTGCGCGCTAGCGTTCGGTAACATCCCTGAATGTCGAGCTGCAAACGCGCGACGGCTTTAAATTTGAACTGGTCCAGCGTTTTTATGAATTTTGCAAAAAGACACAAGATCCAGTTAATGCAAGCTCTAAAAGCAACGGACAATCCTCGCTTTTGCGCGCGAGATATTTTTGGAGTATGAAAATTTTTTGTGTTTTAGTGTTGAAGCCCATTTTAACTTAGGTGGGTACGTTAACTGTCAAAATTTGCGGTATTGGTCAGAAAACAATCCTCTGGAAAAACATCAGGAATATTTCTACAGCCCCAAAGTCACTGTTTGGGCTGCAATTTTTTCAAATAGCATTATTAGTCCGTATTTTTTTAAAGATAACCATAAGCGTGTACTTACTGTCAATTCTGAAAAAAACACTGCCATGATTCGTAATTTCTTTAGCCCGGATCTTCAAGTATGGAAAGGATATGTCTACAATATGGTTCCAGCAAGATAGTGCCACAAGTAACACAGCACGCGCAGCATTAGATGACAATCATATAGAAGCGAATGAGCAAAAAACAAAAAGAAATTTAGACTTGCAAGAAATTTAAATTTCTAAAAAAGTATTGAATACACTAGATAACTTGCTTTAATATTTAGCAAAATTTTCGATACCATCGAAGAAGATAACATAAAAAAGTCCTATTAGCTATAGATGTACTAAACTTGTAGATAACATTTTCACAAATGCAACTATTACGGTTAAACTGCACGAAGAAACGAAACCTATAAAAATAGAGCGAGAAGTCAGGCAAGACGACACGTTATCACTCAAACTAGTTGTCTTAGAATATGCATTTAAAACACTTAATTGAAATACGAAAGTGATATCAATAGACGAAGAGTAGATCAATCATCTGTGTTTCGCAGGTGACGTAGTCTTAATATAGGGTGACCTAGAAAAAATTAAGACAATGGCAGCTGAACTTGACACTGTCTCTAGGAGAATTGGCTAATAAATAAACGCTAGCAAAATAAAGCTTCTGACAAACTTAATACCTAGTATAAAACTAAAACTGAAGGATTTAAACAAAAATAACCGAAAATAAGTACATTTCAGTCACGACATTTTGATATCGTGAGATAAACAAACTGCTGCCAAACGGCAAATAAATCTAAGCTGAGCAGCTTATAGATACTTAAGAGATATATTTTTACAGGTAACCTATCTATATATCTCATCTGATCAGCGTGTGCTCCCAGTAATGACATATTGAGCAGAAATCAAAAAGTAGCAGAAAAACTTTGAATAACTTAAAGAAAATGGAACGATTAACGATTTAAGTAACACGGATAGAATGAAAAATGAAAAACTAACACAAAGGATACAAATTACAGATGTTATTAAAAGAGTAAATAACCTAAAATGGGATTGGACAGGATATATAGCTAGAATAAAAAATGGAAGGTAGACACGAAAGATGTTTTAATGCAGACCAAGAGCTTATAAACGAAGTGTAGGTAGGAAGACCATCCATGTGGACTAACTGGATGAATGAAACACAAAATATCTGTAATATGTAAAATTTTAGAAGAGACCTTTGTTTAACGATAGATAAGAAAATGCTGAGTAATGATGATAATGATGTCAGAACACAATTGTCGTTGTTTTAACTGTTACCAAGATGTGTACTACCGAGCAGATGTTCTCGTGACAATAAATAACTGCTAATAATGCTAATCAATTATAAAAGTATCGTGAATTAGTCGTAAAGGTGAAATAAATAAATCCCAACATCCAGTTCATTACAATATTTTATCAAAATATTCATGATGTAATTGTTTTAAATGTATCATTTATTGAGTTTTTAACTCTCTCTTGGTTGTCACTAAAATGTTATTACATGTTATTATTATATGATAAACACGTATTGTACACCATAAATCATTCTTCTTCTTCTTATGGTCCTTCTCCTTCATGGAGGTTGGTTATCATAATTCTTATACGGATTTTGTCGACGGCCGATCGAAATAGTTCAATGCTGCTGCAATTAAACCAATCTCTGAGATTTTTTAGCCAAGACATTTTACGCCTACCAACATTTCTTTTACCCTTTACCTTCCCTTGCATGATGAGTTGGAGCAGTGCGTATTTGGGATTTCTCATTACATGGCCTTAGTACTCTAGTTTCCTCTTTTTTATTGTATTTATTATTTCACATTCCTTGTTCATCCTTGTCAAAACTTCTCTGTTAGTTATTCTTTCAATCCAGGCTATACGCAACATTCTGCGGTAACACCACATTTCAAAGGCTTGTATTTTGTTTGTTTGCTCTTTCTTAAGTGTCCAAGCTTCTACGCCATAGAGCATGATATTAAATACATAACAGCGAAGCATTCGTATTCTGAGCCTAATTTTTATGTTTCGGTTGCAAAGTACTTTCTTTAATTTTGCAAAGCAGGATCTAGCTATTTCTATACGAGTTCTTATCTCCGTTGTTTGATCAGCTGTTTGTTCTATCCACGTCCCGAGGTATTTGTATTTCCTTACCCGTTCTATTAATATGTTTGCAACTCTTAAGTTTCCTTGAATGTGTGGAGTTTTTGTAACTACCATCCATTTGGTTTTATTAAAATTTATTTTTAAGCCGCAGTGGTTACAGCGATCATTTACTTTTTCAAGCAAATGTTGTATGTCAGTAAGGTTGCTTGCTAATAGGATTGTGTCATCTGCGTATCTCATGTTGTTAACTATTTCTCCATTTATAATAATTCCCGCAGATTCCTCATCTAAGGCTTCTCTAAAGATGGTTTCGCTGTAGATGTTAAACAGAAGTGGAGATAGGATGCATCCCTGTCTCACTCCACGGCGTATCTCAATTTCCTCGGTTATTTCTGTTCCAACTTTTATGTTAGCACTCTGTCCCCAATATAGGTTACTAATTATCCTCACATCTCTCCTATCTATGCCTTTCTTAAGTAAAAGTTCTTGTATTTTACCATGTTTCACTTTATCAAACGCCTTTTCGAAATCGATGAAGCAGGTAAACACATTTTGGTTCATATCCGTGCATCGCTGGTATAGCACATTAACCCCAAAGAGAGCTTTTCGCGTTCCAAGACCTGCGCGGAAACCAAATTGGGAGTTACTTATTCCTTCTTCCAATGTTTTGTAAATTCTTTTATGAATTATTTTCAAAAATAGTTTTAAAATATCTCCCATAAGTGCAATAGTTCGGTAATCTGAGCAATCTCTTGCGTTAATTTTCTTGGGAATTAAAATAAAGGTAGATAGCAACCATTGTTTGGGAATTTGCCCAGTGTCATAAATAGTGTTAAAAAGGTCTAAAATAACATCTCGTCCGGGCCAGCAACTTTGGCTGTTTTCATGTTTTCTAGTGCATAATTTAGTTCCGATTTTAGAATTTTAAAATTTTCGTCCTTTACTTCTAAACTGGTGTTTTCCGGCCTTTCGTCATTGTAAAGTTCTTGGATATATATCTTCCATCTGTTTATTTGTTTATTGATCTTTTATATCTGTTAGTATATGTCCATCAGCATCTTTGATGACATTATTGGCGCCACTTTTCTTTTTATATCCTGTTACTTCTTTGATCTTTTTGTACATGTGGAAGTTGTCATGCTTACTTTGTAGTAGTTCTATTTCTTCACATTGTTCAGACAGGTGTTTTTCTTTCGCTATTTTTATTTTACTTTGTATTGTTTTATGAATTTCTTTATATTTTTGTACATTTAGCTTATTCCTTCTTCTCAGATCCATGAGATCTAAAATATCCTGTGTCATCCAAGGTTTCTTTTTATTCTCTTACTTACTAGGTGTTTTTGGTTACAGATGTTAGTACATTTTGTATTTTGTTCCATTTTCATCAATATTGACTTCGTCTATTTGCATATTTATATTTTTTATCTCATTTGTTATTTTCTGTTGAACTATATTATATATTTTGGGTTCCTTTAAACGTCTTGTATCTATATAGTCATTCTGGGGTCTTATAAATCATTATAAAATACCTATTAAACTATTGTGGTCAGAGCATCTAAAAAAGGAGTTAAATTCAAAATTGCAAAGCTTTCTTTGAGGAAATCAAAACTATTTTTTCTTTTATGCTTGTGCAATAAACGCAGTAAAAATCTTTCAAATTTTGGGTTTAATTTCTTTTAACTGTATGCTTTCTACATAGATATAACATTCAGTACTAAGAAAAGTTATCCAAAAATAAAATTGACTTTTCAATTGACATTTTTGTGTAGTAAATTGAAACCCTAGAAAAAATTACTTTTGAAGAAATTTTCATATATTGTATAAGCTTACACTAACAAAATTCTTTTAACGGCGTGTTTTAAATTAAAAGTTTCATTCTTTAGAGAGCACTAATTTTAAACCAATATAATGCGGCGAATCTTGTTTTGGGCGTTTTGCTTTAGTAACATCAATGTACCTCTTCCGATATCTTCCTTGCGCTCGGTCAATGCAAGCGATACCATCAGAGCGAAGCCACTGAACTTCTAAAATTGCATGTTAAATAACATTTTTTGTCTCAGTAACTGTTATCTTTATGGCAGAGTTATCAGTCGTAAATTTTTAAATATTGAATTACTGGTTTTCAAATAATTACATTACCAGCACTTGTTTCAGGTAGAACGTTAACAAAACGCGCATAATAAGGTATTAATTGTAGCTAATGCATTCCATTGAAAAAAGTGCGTGGGAAAATAAAAAAATAAGGATATCTCAAGAGAAGAACATCATTTAGCTGACGAAGGTTATTACCCCTTCAGCGAATATAGCCAAAACAAATTTTGATAAACCCGCATTTAACTCGCACTTAATCTTTTTCATGTTGCATATAGTGACCTCATGTCTCTTTTATAAATGTGGAACGTTTTGCATGCATTGCTGTTACAAATAAGATACTACACAACCCAACGTTCTTTGTGTTAACCACTCGCTGGTGGGATTGTTCGATACTTTAATCTAATTTGGGCCCAGAGTAAACAAGACCAAAAAACAACTTAATTTATTGACATTTCCGTCACATTGAAATACGATAATCTTGTTGATCCACATTTTAGTGGTATTTTACAGAAAAAGGTTTAATTATAATTGAACGTTTACAAATTAGAATGCAATGAAATCATGTAATTATTGATAACGTCTGTTCTTTATAAATAAACACTAAGGTGGTATAATGTTACTTTTAATTATTAAAAAGCCAAAATTTGATGAAACTATTGATCATATCTGCATCTATTACCATTTTTGTGTTATTGAGTTTATTGTGATTGAAGAAAAATAACTCCAGCATCTTACTAGGGCTACTTAAATAAAACATAAAACGACAATAGTTCTAGCTTTAAGTTCTTTATAAAATCGTTAATTTAAATGTTTGAAAAACGCTAGGCCCTTTATTTACATACGGAGGTCCGTGCATAGTAAACAAAGACAGCCTGTACATTTAAATAAAAAGTAAGCAAAGACGACTGACATTAAATTTGCAGTGGCGGTGCTCTGGGCTTTTGATTTAAACGAGGAGGTCCATGCATTCATGCACGCACGTCGGGGCCGCTCTCACTCCTTGCAGAATGGCCGGGCGGCCGCAGCTTTCAGCGGGCCACTGTATTGCCGCACGCAAAAAGCGCGTCTGCGACGGCCATTTGACTTGCTGCCGCCGAGCATAGGTTCGATTATAAGCGTCCATTCATAATGGATGTAAGCATAAACCGCCAATAAGAAATACGTATAATGCATGTAAACCTTATGTAAACATTTGAAACTTGCGCATGCCCAAACACAGTAGCGGCAGCAATGTCTTTCCAGGCATAATTATGTTGCCTTTGTACCTGTTATTCATTTTATGGTGTAGGAACAGATACATATTTACTTACTTAATTAATAGTTCCCTATTCGTTGCAAAAACGAAGCCAGAATGTCGACAATTCTAAGTTAAGTAATGCAATTTCATAATCAAAACAAATATTCTGTTACTGCTGCCAACATTAATCTAAAGAAAAATTAAAATATTACTGCAAATGAACGTAAGAAATACGTAAAGTTGAACCAATTTTAACTTTCGTATTTTTTACGTTTGAACGTAAAACGTAAAAATTACGGGAGTGTATTATAAGTGAGCGCGTAAGCTTTGCATAGATTCAACTTCACGTATTACGTATTTATTATGGGAGGCTTATGCTTACGTCCAACATGAATTGGCGCTAAGTTAAATTGTATTACGTTCCCGATTCAGAGAACAAACCTATCCAGTTAAAAATTTATACGTTCACACCTTACAAAAATTTGAGGGAAGGCGGGTGAAAAATTGTCAGCCTTCTGTCATTTCTGATATCTGTCTAGCTTTATAATTTTTGATCTGTGGTAGACAGAGACATAACGTTTTCAGTATTCAACTAAGGACCATAAGTCAAGTCCAGACGCCAAAGATCAGCCTGATCGGAAAATCTCGAGACTGGTTCCACTGGAAGTGGTCACAAATTTTTCAGTTTCGGCCGCTAAATTTTGCTTTTATTTGAATATAATCTGTTTCAAGCAAATCTTGTTAAACTCTACAGTTTATTTTCATGCATAGGGCCCGCTCTGCTTTACCTGTAAAGCAATTTTTTTACTTTTTAAGTAGCAGATAATGATCAAACAGACATTATCCAAAGTAAATACAAAACAGATAATAATGAAGTATCTAATTGCGGAAAATATTGGAGTAACTGATAATCTCTCCAGACTATGATGTCAGTTTGACAAAGGCACGTTATCGAAAAGCTGGTGTTTAAATTTCATGTTTGTTACGGGACGAACCGAGGTCAAAAATGCTACTTACGTAAATCACACTTGCACTAGTAACATTAAAATAAACGCTGCTTTATTAATTGTTGAGTTTGCGCTCCAGGAAATGCATAACATCTCAACATAGCGGATAGATGTAACAGTTACTGCATGTCTTTCTTTCTCAAGAAATACGGCTCTATGCTACAAATTTCAAATATTAAAGTTATTGAAGTAGACCGATACATTAAAATGAGCGAACGGCATTAGCTGGAACACTTGCCAACGTGTTCTCGCAAGCAGCCTGTCGGGCGTACCAGTCACATTCTCTAACTTTCTGGATCACCATTAGTTTTATGGATGAAATATAAGATCGTAGTATAGAACACTTCGAACGCTCAGTTCACATATTCCCAAGATCAGAGTATACTTAGCGGCGGAACGTTGTGGCGATGTGATTTTCATGCACACAAAATTATGGTTTTCTTGGTCGAAAGTCTTTCGTGACGACCTACTCCAAAATTACTACACAATAGCCGCTGCGCCACAAACACATAATCACCATATGTGAAATAAGTCTTCAACACACTAAAATGACATGCTTTGTACTGCTCAAGGATGTACGAATCGAGCGCCGCCTATTAATACATTACGTGCGGCATCAATTAAAAAAGGCTGTATGTACCAATGTGACAAATCATTATAGTAGAGCATATTCGACAATAAAAAACGCAACGTGGGTATTCTACCTCTTTAATACTGAACAAAAGACCACGCAATTTAATATTTTTCAGGAGGTTCTCGCTCATTACGAAAAGGAAGGAAACATATTTTTACAACCGATACTAATCTCCAAATTTAAAAGAACAAGTACAGAGTAACAAATTAAAGATAAATGTGTATACACCACAATCAAATCAAAGCTGTTGTGGGAAATATCCTTGAAATTGTTTTTAAACCGCAAAAGTTTAATTTTCACTTTTTCAACAAACGAAACAATGAATACGCAAGTCTCTCTAATAAAAATGGTCTATCAATCGAAAGCTTGTTTTCTCTTCAAGAAAACGCGTACGCTACATTGGAGCAACAATCAAAGCTACTTTATGAAGCCTTGGTCTTCTAGTTCTTCTCTTATTTTGCTTCTGACTTTTCGGGTCTTGCCTATCACTTTCCGTAGGTACTTCATTTCGGATGCTCTTATTTTTTATCTCACTTTATCTACCAATGCCCATGATTCTGACCCATACAGTAATGTGGGTGTATACATTATTTGGTAAATATACATTTTTGCTTTGACTCTTAGTTATTTTTTGCCTATTAGGGTGTTGTTTGTTTGATAGTAAATTTTACTTGCCTCGTTTATCCTATGTCTGACTTTTTTTTGTTTTTCCATTTTTGTTGATTATTGTTCCTAATTATTCTATTTAATCCACTCCAGTTGTTGTTTCTATTCGAATGGTCATTCTTGCTTTTTTGTTTTTCTCTGAAGATATGCATTATTTTACTTTTATTGATATTAATCTCCATGCCTTTTTTCTCTAGGTTTTTGTTCCAAATGTTTACATTATTTTGAGTTGACGCTGGTTGTCCGTAGAGTAATATGCTGTCTGTGTATATCAGATCTTGTGACATTATTTGCATTAAATTGCGATATCTTAGTCTTGTTCGTCTTTATTTCGTTTTTGCACTTTTTGATAATGCTATTCATGTATACTATGAAAAGTAACGGGCTAAGACTATCGCCCTGCCTCGCTCCCTTATCCATATTGAATTTATCTGATTTGCGTCCGTAGAGCCTTACTACTCTATCTACATTTTTGTTGGTCCTTTTAATTATTTGAATTAACTTGAGGCTTTGTAAATCTTCTAGTGCTTTCCATATATGTTTTTGTGATACTTGGTCGAATACACCTTTTAAGTCTAACAAAGCCAACAAGATATCTCTATTTTTGTCTATTTTCTTTTCTATTATGTTTGGAATTGTGATGTTGGGTTTGTCTGCCAGGACGAAAAGCCGCTTTACAATTTGGAGTACTTTTTACTTGCAACTGATGATAAACATATTGCCTTACAGTTATCACAGATTTAAAAAGAGAAACTTTCTTGTATATGGGCACAATGATACTCGTTGGTATCTGCTCTGTTCTCAAGGCCTGTTGAAATATTGTCTTGAGCCATTTTAAGATTGGTTCTTCTCTTTTCTTAATCAATCCTGGTGTAATGTTATCGTCTCCAGAAACGTTTCCATTCCGTATTGATTTTAATTTTTTCTTTAGTAATATCACCCTCAACCTTGTTTTCTTCATACTTTCTTTCCTCTCTGGTTCGCTACTTTAGTTTTCCTCGTTTTGAAACTTAGTTTTGTAGTACTCTTGTCAAGCTCTTAATACTTCTCTTTGGTTCTTTACGTTTCGTACCTGTTTTGCTTAATTTTCTTTTGATCTTTTTATCGCAATCCAAAAACTGCTTTTAATTTTTATGTAGCACTCTTTTATTTTCCCCCAAACACTTCCCTTTAGAAATTCAATGATTTGAAAACAACAATTAAATAGAAGAATTTATGTAAAAATGGCTTCAGGACTAACCCGTAAACTTTTGCTCGAGTAGCATCAAAAAGTTGGTTCTTGATTAGTTGAAATGCTTAAAAATGGAGACATGGTATATAAGAAAGTAGCTTTGTATGTTACATCGTTAAATCGTGCTACAAGAAAGCGTTATAACCAACATTTTGTTAAATTTAATTTACTTACGCGTTAGATATATGAGAGTAATTGAAAACCTGTTTGCGCATGCGCTATAAATAATCGTAAACAGCAACTCTTATCCTATGGCGCAGTTTACCTGTCCACAGTTGTCAATAATCACTGCTAAAAAAAACACCAAATGTAAAATGCGTGCAATAATATGATTTCTGTATGTGAAAAAACTTTTCATAATTGTAATTTATTGCAAACTGTATAATGTGTACAAACAAAATGCGACGAATAAAGATGTTATACGTGAACGGTGTGACGTGTTTAAAATAAACATGCACAATGAGGCAAGAAGTGACCACTCGTCTGTAGTCAATAATAAACTTGTGGAAGAGTTTTATGTAGAAAGAAAAGAAATCACTTGGTAACAATGCACTGAGATCATTTCATTTCCTTTCCCAGCTGCAAAATATATATATAATAATGATGAGGCACTATGCCCCGCGTGGGAGCACGGCCTGCGAACTGAGAGGTTAAGGGTCTCATACTTTCGCTCTCTCTGCCCGGTCGTCGCGCACCATCTCTGATGAGAGGCGATGTGGCGAGCACGCGCCTTAGTCGACCGCCATTATTAGCCCTTGTTCGAAGTGAACGCAGGTACTCGATTATTTTTAGTGACTGAGTAGGCCACCCGCCAGGCTTCAGAGAGCACCGGGAATTGAACCCGGGTCCGTCAGCATCGCAGCCCGCCCCTCAACCACAGTACCACGCTGGCAGCAGCTGCAAAATATAATCATTAAAAATATAAAAGAATTAAAGACTTGATTGGGTTGTAAGACCAATCGATACAATCATGTTTTATTTCACGTTCTTTAGTTCAATTTCAAACACTAAGGTAGAAAATTTTAGGATGCGATCCCTTGGTTCCGTAAGCCATGTTTGGAGACCAGATGATCTTTCGCTTGCCGCGCACTTTAATACTAGAAATCCATACATTCCAGCCTTTAATCACTTCTTGCTTGCTTAAGCAAAATTTGAATAATGCTCCTTGAAATTCTTAATGAATAGCTTGTTTTGTTCAAGGAGTTCTTTGGAGTACACGAAAGCAAGCCTTCCTGGTTTTATAATTGGCCCTAAACCAATCAAACCTTCTTCCAAAGTGAGCTTTTGAAGTGAACCGGTGTCTTGCTGCGACATGCATAGAACTATCACCCTGTTTGCTGCCCTTTAGGGTTTTATTATCTTTTTGAATTTTAAAATCATTTGCAGTCTTATTTTGTTTGTTTGGTGTTTTCATCATAGTGCCACTTTTCTAACCCGTTTTCTCATTTTTACCCTTTTTCTTTTACCGCTCATTTTCTTCTGCTGATTTTATTTCTCTGTCTCTTTCTCCATTCATCTGTGGCTTTGCTTAAGCTTTTCCCCCTTTCTCTTCACTTAAACCGGAAAACTTCTAACCAGATACCTGCTCTTCTTTATCACCATAATTATCATTATCATCATCCTTTCCAACCATGCTATTTTTATTCTTCAGCTTCCTCATCAGAGTTGTACTTATACAATTTTTTCATACTTAACCATGCCCATTTCCTCCTCTACAAGTTACCTGATTAAGTAAATGTTACTGTCGCCGTTTGTTGCCAAAATCACCTTATCACCAGTCTCAAAATTCAGGTCCAGACCACACTGCATATTTTGTCTATTTGTGTCTGTGTTTAGCGCCGTTTTGGTTTCATTACCTTGACGAATTTTGTGACTAGTTAAAACCTAAGGATCAACAGCCAGCCGCCTTGCAACTAACGGGAAACGCTCGGTAGTACTGAAGAAACGCGGGAAGTAAAGCGGACTTTCAAACCTTGTAAGAGGTTATGATGAGTGACTCAACTTTTATAGCGATTATGTCAAAAAGTAATATACTGTTATTGTAGGTTTCTAATATGCATAATAAAGGTTCTAATAACAAATTTTTTCTGAATTTCTTTCGTACAAACCGATTCTCTACTTTTTAAATAAAAAATAGTGTTTATTTATACAAACTCATAATGCACGTTAATCAAGTTATCTCAAGCAGCATCTATATATTTGTGGCGTGTCATTGCTTTCGCAATGTGACACTGATCTAGTTCTGTTCATAAAAAGTCTTGCGATTGATTTAATTACTAAAATACGTAAGTTAACGTTTGAGGCACTTTGTAGTAATAATAATAGTAAGGCTCTAACACCCCGGGTGGAAGCATCGCCTGCGAGCAGAGAGGTTAAGGCTCTCATATGGCCGTCACTGTGCCCAGTTGTCGTCGCACACCATCTCTGATGTGGGGCGATGTGGCAAGCACCACGCCTTAAACGACCGCCTTTATTACCCTCTGCTCGAGCAAGCGCAGGTACTCAATTATTTTCATTGATTGAGTAGGCCACCCGCCAAGCATCAGAGAGCTCCGGGAATAAACTCGGGTTCTTCCGTACCCCAGCACTGGACTACATTAAAAGCAGTAAAATAATTATTTCAAAATAGAATAAATGCAATATTAGTGACAGAACCAACAGATAATATCTTGTAAAAATAGTAGGAAAATGTTCAAAAAACTATAAAACAAAAAGCTTACGAAACGTTGAGTGAACAAAAAACCCAAAGAAAAAGAGAGAACTTTGAATTTTGAACCAAAAAATAAAACAAGCAATGAAAAAAATGCATTCAGCTTATTTAAAATATATGTAAAACAAAGCAGAGAAACCGAGATACAACAGCAAATGGTCTATTGCAATCTCTCTTATATGCAGAATACAATGAGATTTATAAATTACGTAAAAACCGATGTAGAAAGTTCAACCGATAAAGCACTCTATACGGACGACCTAATAACTACAAAAAAACTAAAGAATGTATTAGGTAAAACTAAAAAATTGTAGTCATTAGAAGAAATAAATGTGGAACTAATAAAACACATACTGAAACATCGGTTTCTACATCTGAGGAAAATGTGCAGGGTGCAACGAGTAATATCAAATAACTGAATAAAATCTAAAGTAATAACCATTTTCAAAAGGGACACTAGAATTAAACTAAAATCTATAGGAACATCTTCTTCTTCTTCTTCTTTTACTTCTCCCTTATGCCCTAAAGCGTCGGGTCCTCTAACCACTTCCGGAAGCTGTCTCGGTTGGTTGCCATTCTTTTTACTTCTCTTAGGTGTTTTCCTCTCTGTTCTACCCTCTTTTCTAAGCTCTGTTCCCATGTTTCTCGTGGCCTTCCTCTGCTTCTTGTTCCCTCTGGCTTTGCTTCTAGAATTCTTCTGGGGTCTCTATTTCTTGACATCCTCACTATGTGCCCATACCACTGTAATTGTCTCTTCTCTACCTCTTGTATTAGCGGTTGCTGACCTACTTCTTCTCTGGTTATTGTATTTCGTATGCGATCTCTTTTGTTCTACCTACTAGTCTTCTTAGATATTTCATTTCACTCGCCGTAATTTTGCTTCTGGTTTTATCTTGTATTGTCCAGCTCTCCGCCCCATACGTTAATACTGGTGTGTATATGCTTTTGTATACCCTAAGCTTTGTTTGCATGCTTACTTCTTTTTTCGCTATTATTGATTTGTTAATCGCATAATATACTTTGCTTGCTTTATCTCTTCTATTCAGAATCTCCTGTTCTATCGTGCCAGTTTTATTTATTATCGTTCCTAAATATTCATAGTTATTGACCCATTCTAGTTCTTCCCCATTGCATATTATTCTTGTGTTTTCGTTTGTATCATTTTTCTCGATTTTCATAATTTTAGTCTTGTTTGTGTTTATTTTCATACCTCTTCTTTCTATCGCTCTATTCCATTTGTTTATTGCTAGTTGTAATTTTCTAGTTGAGTCTGCTAGAAGCACGATGTCGTCTGCATATACGAGGCATTGTATATATATGGGCTCTAAATTCCAATTTCCTACCTTCACATTGAATCTTGGTTCTTTTGCTTCCTGAATAATCTGATTCATTACTATTATGAACAGTAGGGGCTCAGTGAGTCTCCTTGTTTGATCCTTTTCCATTTCAAAGCTTTGAGATTCTTTCCCTTTAATTCGCACTCTTCCTTTTGCATTAACGTATACTCTTTTTATGGCCTGTTGTAGTGGGTATGATACATTTAGTTCTGCTAGCGCATTCCATATTGTTTGTTTGGGTACTGTGTCAAATGCTGATTTTATATCTATGAATGCTAGATACAAAGGGTTTCCCTTTCTAATCTCTTTTCTGTAACTGTTCTTAGTACAAAGATATGATCTTGTGTTTGCCTCTGTGGCCTGTAAGCGGCTTGTTCTTCACATAGTTTTTCTTCAACTTCTTCTCGTAATCTTCTTTCTAGTATTCTTGAATATATCTTCTGTACTATTGAAGAAAGGCATATTGCCCTGTAGTTGCCGCAATCGTTTGTATCTCCTTCTTGTGTATAGGTACCACTATGTTTTCTTCCCAGTCATCTGGTATTTTTCCCCTTTCCAGGCTAGTTGACATATCTCTTTTATCCACTTTAATATTCTATCTCCCCATTCTTTATCATTTCTGGAGTTATGCCATCTCTACCTCCTGCTTTTCCTTGTTTAATATGTTTTACGGCTTCTATCACCTCTTCTATTTCTATGTCTATTTCTTCTTCTTCTTCCTGAACTGTTCCTCTTCTCTCTCTGCCCCGGATATTATCATCTTTTTAAATATGTTGTTGTAATACTCCTCCATGCCTCAAGATTCTTCCTTCTTCTGTTTCTACTATGCCTTTGTTGTTCCTTATACTCCATACTTGCTTTCCATATTTCCCTCTTAGCCCTCTGATTACTTTCCAAAACTGTCTTCCGTTATCTTCGTTGAATTTCGTCTCTAGTTCTTTTCCGAATTCCTCCCAAGTTTCTTGTTTTGCTCTATGTACCGCTTCTTTGGCTTCATTTCTTTTATTTATATAGTGTTGTTTATCGCAATCTTTCTTACTTTGTATATACCTTTTCCAAGCTTTCTTTTTGATCTTTACTTTATCTTTTACTTCTTCGTTCCACCACCGGGTTCTTTTTTGATCTCCCTTTACTGTTACCTTTCCGCAGGTCTTTACTGCCTTTTCCACTATTTCTGTTTTTAGTATTGTCCACTTCTTTTCCATGGGCCATTGGTTTCCTTCTTCTGCTTCTTTCGCTTCCCATCCTTCTAAGGTGTCTTCTAATCTCTTTTTGAATTCTTTTTCTTTTTCTGGTTTTCTTAATACTGATATTTTTATTTTCTGATATTCTCTTTGTTTCCTGGGTTCCCTGCTATAAAATTTGGTGTCTGTTATTAGCAGTCTATGGTCTGTATGCAGTTCGGCCCCCCTTATTACTTTTACATCTGTTATGGCATATTTCGCTTCTCTGTTGTATGTTATATAGTCGTTAATGCTTTTCGCTTCTCTTCCTGCTGCCTCAAAAGTAATTTTGTGTATTATCTTATGCTTAAAGTGGCTGTTTCCGATTAACATTTGATTGGTAACACAAAGTCTATCATTCTTCTTCCGTTATTATTTATGGTAGATTCTCCTCCATATTTACCTATCGTGCCATATCCTATATCTTGTCTATTTCCTATTCTGGCATTCCAGTCTCCATTTATTAATATGTGTCTGCTTCTTTCTCTCCCTTTATCTATTTGTACTTGGAGTTCTTCGTAGAATGTCTCTTTCTCTTCTTCTGTGGAGTTTTCTGTGGGGCGTAGATCTGTATTATGGTTATTTCTTCTTGCAGTTTTAGGTCTACTATAATATCCTTGCATTTACCGCTTCCCATTGTTTTACTTGTTGGGCCATCTGTGTAGTTAGGATTATTCCTACGCCCTCTTTAGCTCGTCCTGCTGATCCTGAGTATATAAGCTGGTAACCTTGATCTAATAGTTGTCTTCCGTTTCCTTTCTTCTTTATTTCACTTATACCTAGCATCTCCATATTATATTTGGCCATTTCTTCTATTATTTCTACTTCCTTTCCGTTTATACCGTTTACATTCCACGTTCCAATTCTTATCCGTGATTCGCGCCGAGTCCGTTTCCCAGTTTTCCGTCCATTTCCGAGGCGATTGTTTGTTCTCTGAATCTGTTTACCTTGTGCGGGTGATTAGCCCAGCCACAAGGGCCCCGTTACCTCGGGACAACTGGTATCAGGTTATACCCCCCGATCCTGGGTCGCCAGAGCCTCGTCTGTTATCTAACAGGGGGTACCACGTGTAGGTGAGGTTGGCATTTGGGTGTCTAGATGTTGGCGCCACCCCTTACCCCCCTATAGGAACATCAATATATTAAATTCCATATACACTAAATACACAAAAATTTACTATATGAAGAACAACACAAATTTCCCAAAAAGAGCCCCTGTGTAGATCATATCTTTATTATTCATAAAGTCATTGAAAATCGTAGAGTTTAATCTCAAAACGCATATTGCTTTTATAAACTTCACCACAGCATTTGACAATGTAAAACAAATATAGGACATTGTGAAAAACTGAGATTATTTAGCACAACTTATAGAATGTCTTATAAGTCCCTGTAGAATAACACAGAAGTCGTAAGACTTATATAACCGCTGCAGGAAGCTCTTCTTTAGTATCAAAGCTGTATGGAAATTGTGTGATATTTCGTCCACAACTTTTGACATATAAAGGGTCTTTCATTAAGCGCTTTCTATCTTTAAATTTAAATAAAACAAAGTGTGCGGAGATATCATCGAAATTTTTTATTCGTTTGAAAGGCCTATCGATGCCATTATTTATGGAATATAACATCGTGCAAATGTCCGCCGCGGCTTCGCTGGGTGGTGCGCATCCGAAATGTCCAATTTTCCAAAACTCTGGCGCATAAATCAGGCTGAATTTGACCGATGGCATGGGTTATGTTGACTTTGAGGACCGCATAGACCTGCGACTTAAGAAAACCCCACAAGAAAAAGTCTAACTGGGTCAAATCGCACGATCTCACATCACCTCTACGTGAGATGACCATGCCCTCAAATCGCTCGTGCAGAATGTCCAATGTGGCATGAGCTGTGTGGCATGTAGAGCCTGTTGAAACCACATATCATTGGTGTTTATACCATCCAATTAAGGCCAAAATAAGTTGGTAATCATCGACCTACAGCGCTCGCCGTTGACGGTGATGGCCTAGCCAACGTCGTTCTCAAAGAAATATGGACCGATGACGCCGCCAGCCCAAAATCCACACCAAACAGTGACTTTTTCGGGATGGATTGAACGCTCTTGGATCTCATGTGGATTTGAATCGTCCCAAATTTGACAATTTTGTTTGTTGACATACCCATTCATCTAGAAATGGGCCTCATCGCAGAAGATGATTTTTCGATGAAAATTAGGGTCGGTTTCCAACTGCTCCAGGGCCCATTCAGCGAACGCACGTCGTTATCTATGGTCGTTTACCTTCAGTTCCTGGGTCAATTGAATTTTGTACGGGTACAGGCCCAAGTCACGACGCAAAATTCGCCAAGTTGTCTGCGAAAGCCCGAGGAGATGTTTTCGGCAGATCTTGCGTTTCGTCGTCGTACGGGTGTTGATTGATTTATCCACCACACTGCGAGTAGTCCTCTCGGTAGGGCGATTATGGCGACCGTAAAATGGGCGAAGCGCGCGGAACGTTGCCCGTTTTGATAAAACAATTTTATCATTTGCACGTGTTGTTGGACGCTATATCCGCCCATGGTGATTTGGCAAAATAAACTGAATAAATGATAGCCAATTCGACAGATGTAGCTTCAACAATATGGCCGCTATCAACTGTCAAATTTCGGAAATCCCTATTGGAAGACCCTTTATAATGAACACAGCGTGACGTAAATTGCGTCCTAACTAAAGTCAAACAATTTATTAACTTAATAAATTCCACGCATCACTCATAGTGCGTAACGACACTCAATTAAGGTGATACTTTTCATGGTAAGGGCAGTAATTCTCTGATAGCGTTAATCGTTCTTGCTTGGCTAAATTATTTAATTAATACGTCATTGAGTACATTTACAAACCTCAAATGATAGAAGATTAATGAGATTAGCAGGAAAATGACACAACAGTGCATGTTGTTATTGATTAAAATGTTGCAAATAAAATAAACATCGAACAGATGTTAAGCGGTTTTCGCCATTTTGCGCGCGCTTCCCTCACAATACCATTTTCAGTCATTTTTCTGCTATTATCTGACCATGGTTAATTCAGATGGCATTCAAAACTATAACTCGCACCTCGTCTCTTCAAGGCGAATCTAAAAAGCCCCCAACCATTAAAATCGGTTGCTTCTTTGATTCACAGCGTGTGTTTTTCTCTTTGTTAAATAGAAAGATACTAACCACAAGGGTATTCTGATAAACAGGAACAAATATATTAACTGTCTACTTTTTGGTGACGACTTAGCTATAACTCAAGACTGTCAAGTACCTTCAAGGAGCTTTGTTATTAATTTTGGTTGACATGGAAATAATATGATTTGATCATCTCACAGTAGACAAAACACACAAACTGTGATATTCTATGGGAAAGAACCAATCTGAACCAAGATTTCTTTAAAGGGCCAACCAATCAAACAAGTTAACTACTTTAGCTATTTGGGATGTAGCGCAAGATATGATATAAATCATAACCAAAGCGCATACTATTAGAAAAAGTATTCACAGCAAGGCTAAAAAACAACACAAATAAAATTTTATAATACTGTGGAAATCCCTGTATTGCTGTACGGTAGCAAAACAAGTCTCTGATGTAAAAATCTATAAACCCTTGAACGATAATCCAGAATCGATGATATAAAAGGAAATTTAGTACATGTCGTAGCAACAACTGAAGCCAACAAACAGAACCAGAAACTACACATGGAAAGGAAGGTAGATCACCGATTACCAAAAATGACATACAAATATCGACCTTGTGGAAAACTGGCCCTATTTTTTTAGAGATGGTGTATAGCAACTGGGCAGTGGAGGTAAACATATCAGAGCCTTAACCTCTCAGCTTGCAAGCCGAGCTCCCATGCGGAGCGTTAGAGCCTTACCATTATTATTATTATTATGTGAGCAGGTATTATACTGTAAATTTTCGTTGCTATAGCCATCTATATCTTACCAGCACTTCCCTACTATTTACTACTCGTATTTCTTGTAAAAGGATTTGCTATGTTCACTTATCAACAAAATCTATCATTCTGTAATCATTTTTATTCCACTTCTCAACTTTCTATTCCCATTCTGTGAGAGCTTGTCCTTGACTTTCACATCCTGACTTCTTTTTACACAATGTTTTTAATTTCTCTATTAACTTATAGAATGTTTTTAAACGGTTATGTTTTACAGTTCTATTTTATATTTGTTTTGCAAAACTTTACTTTGGGCATTGAAAGAGAAGATCGATAAGAATCATGGGCAGACCATGACTGACCAGGCAAAAGAAATGGACGTAGCGAGGTAGGCAGTTAGTCTAGCAGTAAGCTAAGACCTGCACTATTAGTCTTTAGTCCAAAGGAACTGCCAACTGTTTACTAAAAAAAAGCACGATAGATAGGAAGTTAAAGTCCTAGACCTTGACATAAAGCATAACAAAGTCGGCTTTCTAGGAATAAAAAGAACTTCTTCCATGACAAGAAGGTGGATTTACTAAGATGCCTCTGAAGTGCTTACCGTCATGCATACAAAGTTTCTCACCTCTGTGATAGTGTTGGGGTTTGTGAGCAACAAAAAGAATGTCTTAGCGAGCCATTTCTCTAGGACGCCCTAAAGGTTACTGCTATATCAATGTGCAAACAGTTGTATTAATTTTACGTATTTCGAGGATTCTGTATTTACATGTCACTTTTTAGAGCCTTTATTATCTTCTTATACCCTTATCATTATTTCAGTTAACTTTGGTACTACTACTAAAGATCTGGTTGTTTTTTTGGCTTTTTGTTGTTTTAATATTATTTACACTTCCTGATTTTTTCTTCTGCATTTTCCTTCATCCATTAAGCAATGCTCAGCATCCAAACTTCTAATTAACTTTTTTAATGTTTCCCGTATTATTGTTTTTACGCAAATTTATTTCATTTACACCGGCCTTGCAGTTTTCTTATTTCTTTATTACTTTTAACAAGTCGATGCGCATCCGAACACTTTTTTATTTATATATTTTAAAATGCATTTCGCTAGTTTACAATTACGTCAGATATTAGCGATATACAAGTGGCATCAAAAAACTTAAAAGTCTATTTTGAAAAGTTAAATTTTTGAATGATCATACTCTCAACTCTTTACGATATAGAAGAAAAACTCATTGCTTTTGGTACTACCTGCCGTAATAAATAACAAAATTAAAAAAGTTTAAAACCAGGCACGACTATTATAAAGGGAGATACATTTTTCCGCTTTTTATTTTACCAAATTTACATTATTTTTATTGTTATTTTAATAATTTTTTTCTACACAAAAGTTGTTATAAAGCTGTTGAGCATTTAACTTATTTAATTGAATGCAAATACTTAAAACGTGTAATTATAGTTAATAATATTGCACTATATTTTGCTAACTAAAAATATCATTAGATACTTGATTACTTCAAAATATATCATGTATATGTTGTCTCTAATGTTTATATATTATAGTTTAAAGTATCATCTGTAAAACTAACGAGTTACTAAGCTGCACAAATAAAAAGTAAGTTACCATTCAGTATTTGCATATCTGTGGTAGTACGCTTTTATTGTGCACCCCGTACATTCCGCTGGATCGGGATTTTGCGGGGGTTACAATAGATGCACGTATTACGTGACTTTTCTCTCGTAGAAGCGAAGAGGAAATACCCGGATTTGTGCAAACCGTTCGTTGACCGGCCGGCAGTGGGTTGAAAGTTTCAACTTGAAGCTTGAGGATTTGGTATTTCCTGCCCTCTTAGAAGCCTACCTGTTTGGAGCCTACGTGATCGTAGTGACGTACGGCACTCGATCCTGGGCATCGATGGAATGCAACAAGTGCTCTCATGATGCAACTGCTGACAAAAGCTGCAATTACCAATTTGACGCAATAACTGCAGAAACGATTAACGTGTTGATGTAGCTGTGTGGCATCACGAACACACAATTTAATTGAGTTGGGGAACAAGCGGTTCCGACTACAATTCACTTTATTAGTATTACTTATGTCGTGACATAATCGTTAGTCATCAATTTTCCATACCGGTTCTGTTACGCTTTCCATGCAATTTGCTTTTATAAATTTTGTTTGTTCCGCCCTTTAACTACAAGATGTGACAGATTTTGTGTCGTCCATTAATTTAAACAATTTGACCTCACTTAACATGAAATTTTAAAACATAATTGCCATTTTGATTTCATCATTTGAAATAATCCTAAAAATCCTGTAAGTAAAACATGTAAATTATCTTTATTATATTGTGTCTACGTACTGGTAACTACTTTATAAGGTATCAGGATACATAAGGTGTTACACTTAAACTCTGGTATAATATATTCCACATAGAGTAAACTCTTGCTTTTACTTTTAATGAAAAAACAAATCACAGTTTCTATTATTATGATGTATTTAGAGCTCGCCTGTAAGGAATATCTTTATAATAAGTGCCTGGTTGAAAATATTAAGTTAACATCACAAATCTACCACATTTCTCGATTATAGCGAACTAGATTACATAGTAATTGATCTAGATGAGCTAGTTCAAGGGCATTGGGTGTCTAATCATATAAATTTATGCTGTTGGATTAGTAATTCTCCGTATTCAGTCGATGATTTCCTGTTATATATTTTTTTATAATATACTCAAGATTTGTAATTTGCTCTAGAGGAGTAATAAGCAAATATATATATATATATATATATATATATATATATATATATATATATATATATATATATATATATATATATATATATATATATAACTAGCCCACTTTAAATTAACTACTTTTAAATAGTCAGT
Organism: Sinelater perroti; assembly: GCA_036346155.1. NCBI lineage: Eukaryota > Metazoa > Arthropoda > Insecta > Coleoptera > Elateridae > Sinelater > Sinelater perroti. The sequence continues at coordinate 498,382 of JARFIY010000189.1, forward strand.
GGTTTATCTCTTGTTTAACCTTTTTCTTATTCCTAGTGAAACACTAAGAGTACTAGGTTTTTCTTTAGGGTGTCCAAGAAGACTAAGTATCTTCTAGTTAACTTGCGGATTTCATCGTCACGAAGGGAATGCCTAATTCATCTTGTATGGTTTTATCGTTGACGTACTAGAGAGCTTTGGACATTATTCTTAATATTTTTAATTATATTCTTTGGATAATTTTGATGTTAAAAGATTTAGCACAGCCCCGAACTGTACTCTGTAATTAGGTAAAGAAATGGAATCCCAGCACACTACCCTGGGAAACTCCGGACTGCCATTAGACAAGGACTGCTCAAAAATTTCTCATTATCATTATTGTCATTTAGGGATGGACTAAAGATTTTTGATAGCTAATTTACAAAAACAGCTGCCTTATTTTGATCCATCTTACTCCAACTACCATTTTCTTTTTCCAGTAGAGGAATTTGGGCGACTGGTTTTTGAGACTTTTGGCAGCTTTCCCCATTGATTGGTCTTCTCTTGATAACATAGTTATGCAAGTTTCAAAAATGGTGTTTTTAATTCCTTGTAACTTATATTTTAGTTGCCTCGTCAGCTTAGTAACTTGCGAAAGCCTGTAAGGTATAGACGAAAGTTAATGCAATCACGATCGTATCTGACTGTCTGTGTGTATATGTATGTCTATCGACACGATATCTCCGAAACTACTTGACGACCGATTCGTTTCATATTTGGTCAATAGGTACCTTATCTCCATATTTTCCCCGGTATTGAATTTCAGACTTGTATCTGTTATTTGATCCGAGATACGCTTATCTCTGGTTTTCTGCAAGTTTTTGAAGACTCAGCATATTTTATAGTTGGCAATGATACTATAGTACTTTCTCAAAGAGTAAAACTGCCGGACGCATATTTTGATTTTCGACATTCTGTTGAATTGTGGTTAGTACAGCATTTCACATACTTTTTACGGTACGCTTTAGAGTGTCTATATATTTGCCAACTTGAGAATTGTATTATACATTTTTTATTAAACGGTTTCATTTAGATTCGCATTTTACACAGAAGTTAAAAATCATACACCTCTTTGTTATTTGGTTGGGGTTCAAGATCAATGTAAAATAGCACTAGGGGTAGTTTACTTTTTTATGTTTTATATTTATATTTAAAGCAGATGAATTAACCAATAATGAGGAAGCAAACCAAATATTTAAATTAAAAGCACTACACCACTTCTTGGTAACGGTGAAAATTAGAAAAAGTCTGTAAAACTACCGTAGTGTCATAAATGCCAGCGTTATGGACACACGGAAAACTACCGCACCTTTACCCAGAGATGCGTAAAATGTGCAGCAGTTTACAATCATATGGACTGTCCTAAAAAGCGTGAAGACAAACCTACATGTGCTAACTGTGGGGGTGACCATGCAACAAGCTACCGAAAATGTAGCCACCATAAGAAATTACAACAAAAAGGCATAAAACAACAATTGAAACATTAACACAAATGTAATCAGATGAAGATCATAAAATGCATACGTCAATAAAACACAAACTTTCGCCGACAGAGTTAAAAATCTTTATAACACCGACCTTTTCTCTGAAACTGAAAAGTCAAACCCATCAACAATAGCGCCCTCATCAAATACCTTTATCAATGTCCTAAAGAATTTAATAACATTTTCTTTGACTCAAATTAAAACGTGCATGATGAACACTATAGTGCTTTTACTCTTCAATGGACCATAATATGCTAAAACTTCTAGAAAATATAACAATACTAAACTGGAACGCAAATTATCAATTAACCCCAGTCTTTATAGCCTGTTTAGCCAGACATTGCTTACATCTCTGAAACCCATTTAACTGAAAATAACATTATAAAAATACATGGGTACAAAGTATATCGTAAAGACCGAAATGCCAGGGTAGCCCCTGGAGGAGTAGTAATTATGATCAAAAAAAAAAAAAAAACTCGAACGCACCTTTATCCCTGACCTTCCCAACCTTAAGTTAGAAGTCACTGGAATAAAAGTAAAAATAAATGACAATAGCCAAGTTATCATTCTAAGCATATACAAGCAACCAAACAAAAAGCTTAACAATAAACTCAAAATTATAACACACCTGAGCCAACATTGGTAATTGGAGATCTTAACACTAAACACACAACATAGGGATGAAGAGTAAATAACTCTAAAAGAATTAAACTCAAACATTACTCAACAGTACACGGTTTACAAATGAATGTATACACTTATTGTCCATACTGAATTGACCACCAACCAGTGTCTTATATAGATATTGTCCTGCAGAAAGTGTAATTACGGAACTAAATTGCGACCACCTGCCTGTATTAAACTTTTTTTGCTAACCAAAAATTAAAGATCCCCCACTTAAACTAACTAATGGACCAATCAAATGGGACAATGCCCAAGCTGCGCTAGACCAAAACTTCGCGAGATTACATACATTAAATAATAAGGAAGACATCGATACAGCTGTTTCTAATGTCACTGCATAAATTATCAATGCTGCGCATACAATTATCCTCCGGATTACATTATAAACTTAATTTTAAAACGTAGCCAGGCAAGACGACAATAGCAAAGGACTAGAAACCCTGAAACAAAAAGGCTTCTGAATGACTTAACGCACCGACTAAAAAGAGAAATGGATGACTACAGAAGGTATATTGAAAACATAGGCCCTGGAGATCCGAGAATGTGGAAAACTACCAGAAGAATCTTACATCTGCCAATGATACTCTCACTACGGATATTGAAAAAGCATAAGCTTTTGCTGAGCATCTAGAACATGTTTTTACACCCGCAATCATCTGCACTCCCGCATAGATAGCGCAAGTAGTCAATAATATAGAGAGGAGTTATCCAGTAATTACAGGCGATATTAAACAAACATCTCCAAATAAAATTGACAGAATTATAGCAACAATACAAAAGCGAAAATCACACGGCCGTGACTTTATACTTAACTTGGTCTTGCAACTCCTAACCAAGAAAAGCTTAGCATATCTAGCAACAATAATTAATGCATGTTTACGAACAAGTTTCTTTCCTCGGACGTGGAAATATGTCCATATTCTTATGTTTGCTAAATCTGGAAAAGACGAAAATACTGTTATCCACACATGACTGATCACAGAAGTACAAACATTCCAAATGACTCCAACCCTCCAATTTGGCTTAAAAAGAAGACATTTTATTTGTCACCAGTTAAAGCGAGTCAGCGAAATAATTAAAAATGGTTGCAAAAATAGGTGCTATACTACAGTTTTCTTATACATAAACCAGGCCCTTGACAAAGTCCAGATTGAAGGTCTTAACAAGATGCTCCTAGATATTCACATATCCAGCTATTTTCAAGCAATTGCTTTGTTCTTTCTTGAAGGGGGAACATTTGCAGTAAAAGTACACTCAACAATTTTAAGAACCAAATGCATCCAGGTAGGAGTACCACAGGGCAAATTTTCACCAAATTTTCAAGACGTTTAAACAATAATAAATTTCTGTTCTTTCGTAAAAGGCATAACAAATTATTTGTTAAATTTATCCCCAGTTCATATCTGCAGTCACTTCATATAGATATTTAATAATAGAAGTCAGTTAGATTACGTTACAATGGAAAAGATTGGCACAACTTTATAATTATTAGTAAATAACCAACTTAACATTAATAAAAAATATGCTATCAAATATACATCATTATCATCACCAGCCATTGGAGTCCACTACACTTTGATCATAGCCATAGGCCAAGAAGCGATCATTGGAGTCCACTACAGGACGTAGACTTCCCTTGAATTTGCAGTTTTGCAATGAAAAGAAGATTTGACACACTTGCCGGGCGGGTTGGCGAGTGGACAGGGTGCATGGAGGGTAAGAGTGTGTAAATTATGGATACGATTAAGGTTGGGACACGACTCTTCTTCGGTGTTAGGAAATGGAGAAAAGTCGATCTACCCAAACAAATGTTAATTATAAAAAAAATTAATGAAAAAGCGATTCAACAGAATCTCATAAACTACTAGATATTCTCCAATTAAATATAACAAAATTTCAATGAGTAAAATAGTTAATGAAAGTATTTTAAAAAGTGTCGTATCATTCGCGGAGCAGGCATATTTCGTAGCGTTGTCGCCGCGACCCTTCTAGGTACCTGAGAACCGACTAATTATTAACTACCTGAAAACCGAGGCCCTGTAATTACCGTTAAGTACGGTTTGAGACATTTTAACAATGAACCAAGAAGTAGACCAATTAGAAAATTATATTAAGACCTGTGCTGATACAATTGTTTTTAATTTTAAACTATTTACTTTTTAGCCCCCATTATACATATACTGTTAAACTATATACATATGTAATGTTCTAATTTTTATATGTAAGCAACTGCTTTTAAACAGGTTTTTAAATTTTTTGTTCCTGTAAATTTTGAAAGTACGTTTTTTATTTTTATATTTAAATTAATATAAATGGTTTTTCGGTGTTTATGCAATAACCCCATTTTTACTAACTATGGTAAATTTATACTTAAAATTTACTGCGTACCTATAAAATGCGTATCTACTGCAACAAAATATACATCTACAGCAGCAAATAGAAAAACAACAACAACTTTACTACAACTAACACAAGAAATCAGACAGCTCCGAGAGGAGATGAAGCATGCTCCCAAATCCAAAAAATAATGGCTCAATTATTCAAAATTGCTAATGGCATCCCGAACCACAAACATGAAGTAGAATTATTCTTAACTTTCAATAAGATCGATATTTTGCTTATATCGGAATCACACTTAACAACAAATACCAGTTTTAAAATTCCACACTATATAATATACAATGCAGTACACCCGGATACAGAACGACGAGCCAGTGCGGGTGCAGCAATTATCATAAGAAACGGTATAAAACACCATGTGTTAGACAAAATCGAAGAAGCGTGTCTCCAGGCAGCAAGCATTGTTTTAGAAGACTGACTCGGTCCTATAACCGTATCTGCAGCCTATTGCCCTCCAAACTACCCTGCAGATAAACAAATCTTTATAAATTACTTCACTCAGCTCGGACATAGATTTCTAGCGGGTGGTGACTATAATGCGAAGCATGTCAGCTGGGGATCCAGACTATCAGCCCCCGGGAGAGGTAAAATACTACACGCAGTAATTGACGAACTCCATCTGAACCATCTTTCCTCGTATAAACCAACATATTGGCCGACGGACCCCAACAAACTACCAGATTGCCTGGACTTCTTTGTCACTAAAGGGTTTACTCCAGGATCCCTAGACATTGAACCAAGTGATGACTTAGCATCTAATCACTCTCCAGTGGTTGCAACCATCTATTCAGGTATAAAAGAAAAAGAGCAGAAGATACAACTTTACAACCGTAAAACAGATTGGGGTTACTTAACGACAAAACAAACCTAAGAGTCTCGCTCAAAACAACAGAAGAGTTGGAAACAGAAGTACAAAACTTTACCTCTCTAATACAAGAATCTACATGGGAAGCAACACCGGTGCAAAATAAATCTAAATAAAAAACAGTTGATTGTCCAATACACATCCGCCAAAAAATACTAGAAAGAAGACGACTTCGACAGATTTGGCAATTATCAAGACACCCACAAGATAAAACAAATTTTAATCGTGCTGCAATTGAAGGAGTTGTTAAAAGAACTCAAGAACAGATCATTCCAAGAATACTTGGAAAGGCTAACACCAACAGTTGACACTGAATATGCTCTGTGGAAAGCAACAAAAAAATTAAAACAACCAAGAGAACATATACCACCCATCAGAATACCAAACAACGGCTGGGCGAAAACAGACAAGAAAAAGGCTGAAACTTTTGCCGGGTATCTAGAAACGTATTTAAACCATTACCAAAGATTGACGATGTCGATGATAACGAAATTCAAAGATTCCTAGAAGAGCCTGAACAACATAGTGAACCTGTACCTTTAGCAACACGAAAAGAAGTAAAGGATGTAATTCTGCACGATCTGAATCCTAAGAAGGCCCCCGGTTACGACTCGATAACGGGTAAATTAATTAAGGAACTTCCTCGCAAGGGCATAATTATGCTAACACAGCTCATAAACGCTGTTTTCAGACTACAACATTTCCCAGCCCAATGGAAGACAGCAGAAATAATATTAATTAAAAAACCCGGCAAACCACCACAGGAGCCTTCATCTTATAGGCCGATTAGTTTGTTGCCAGTCTTATCTAAAATTGTTGAAAAGCTATTAGCCAAAAGGTTAAATAAGATAGTCGCAGAGAGAAACCTGATACCTGATCACCAATTCGGGTTTAGACAGCAACATTCTACAATTGAACAGGTGCATCGTGTAGTCGATACCATTAATAAGACGTTGGAAAATAAAAATTATTGCGCCACAGTATTCTTGGACATTAGCCAGGCTTTCGATCAGGTATGGCACCAGGGACTTCTCTATAAGCTCAGAAAGATAGTTCCAGAAAAATTTTACATCCTCCTTAAATCATTTCTAACTGAGAGGTACTTCCGAGTGAGATATGAAAGTGAAATAACAACACAGCACCCAATAACGTCTGGCGTACCACAAGGTAGTATACTGGGTCCTTTATTGTACCTCTTATTCACTGCTGATCTTCCAACCAATAACGAAGCGCTCACAACCACATTCGCAGACGATACTGCCATATTAGCTGTACATAAAAGTCCAATTGAAGCAAGCAACATACTACAAAACAGTATTAATGAAATCCATAAATGGACCCAGAAGTGGAGGATTAAAATAAACGAGGCTAAGTCCAACCACATTGTCTTCACTAAATGCCGAGGCGATTCACCACAAGTAATGATAGGAAATCAGTTTATACCTACCAGATAGTGTAAAATACCTCGGTATACACTTAGACAAGGGATTGACCTGGCGTACACATATTTGGAAAAAACGCAAACAACTAGGTACTAAATTCCAAAACCATTATTGGCTGCTGGGATGGCAGTCTCAACTTACACTTCAAAACAAATTACTTGCATACAATGTCATCTTCAGGCCAGTATGGACATATGGGCTACAGCTTTGGGGAAGAGCATCGAAATCGAACATCGCCATCATCGAGAGATTCCAGTCTAAAGTGCTGCGTGCTCTTGTAGACGCCCCATGGTTTGTAACAAATAAAGACATCTACAATGATCTGCAAGTGCTGACAGTAAGTGAAACGATTGTGCAGTGCAGTGTTAAATACATTCAACGATTGGAAAATCATCCAAATGTACTGGCAGTAAATTTGCTTGATAACAGTGAACAGACAAAGAGACTTAAGCGTAAAACGCCACTCGATTTAGTTCATGACCGATAAATATCCTATTTTAGAGTTTAGTTAAGTTTACAAACAAATTTAAATTAATTTACATATAGAGATTATTGTTCATTGGAGCATATCTCTTTTCAAGTTAATGTTGTCAATCCACATAAATGCTTATTGTTAATTTTGTAACAGATTGCATAAAAAACAAAAAAAAATTATGAAAAAAATATGAAATTTGTTGTGCCATTCTTCTACAGCGTTGTTCGTACCGAATCCGGAGAAAAAAGCCGTGATAAAAAATTAATTTGTTAACAAATAAATTTACATATTTATTAATCTAATTATTGTGAATAACACGAAATCTTATGTTATGCCATACTTCTCTCAGAAAATTATGCGTACGCAAAATCTTTGGAATCGCGCGTATTTTAAAATTCCATAACAAAGTATTTCAAAGACAAAGTTACACTTATTCTAAATAAACAGTTAGGTTGCAGCTGGCAATTTTTTTTCAAAAGTTGAATAGTGTAATGCATGTCTTCTCAAATTTATCTGGCAACAATGCAAATGTTAGTGGAATCACATTTGCTGCCACTTGGCTGCTTCCTACATTAGCATGTAACACATCACTCAATAAGTTCGTAGAGTGACTAATAAAACAACAATTGTTTGGCAAAATTCGACTTTATTTATTAAAATGGTATCCTTTAAGAGTGATACATTTATTCCAATGCTTCTATAACATTTCGATGCTTTTTTTGTAGAACAATTTATCTTTGGTCTCAAAATAGCCAGAGTCCGAATAACACATGTTAAACCATTGCTTTGCTTGAACGGTATTTTGTCCCATTAAAAGGCAATGCTTATATATATATACATATATATTTATTCGGATAGGTTATATAATTAAAATATAAAGCGACTGTTCGCCCTGAAGGTTGGTTGAATAGTAAAACTAAAAATGCGTATGCATTATTACATGTGTTTTAGTCACGCTTGGTAATCAGGGTGACGCCTTTTAGCGCCAGGGACATCTTTATCACTAAATTTTGACAAATCCAGAAGTTTGCCAAACATTATATGTATACCGTTGGCTAAAAAATAAATAGTTTAAAATTAAAAACGTTTTATCGGTACAGCCGTAAATATAATTTTCTAAACGGTCTACTTCTTGGTTTGTTGTTATAAGGTTTAAAAAAAGTACTTAACGTTAGTTTCAGCGCCTCAGTCTTCAGGTAGTTAATAACTCTATGGCGCAAACTACACGGTTTTCAGGTACCTAGAAGGGCCGCGGAGCCAAAGCTACGAAACAGCCGTAGCGCGAATAACATGCAATCTCTTATAAAATGTAAATGCTGCAAAGGGTACAAATTATTCTATTTGAAAGGTTCATCCTCTAACAATTCAAAACGGCAATTAGACATAAAATGAGAAATTTGTACAATATTTGTACAAATGTTTGGCAAAAATATGTCAACCTTTACAATCCTAACGTAGAACCGTAAATTAAGAATGCTATAGAAACTACATACTAAATATTTCCTTGTTAGATATATTTACAATTAGAACGTCAAAAAATGACTCAACTAATTTACATCCACCAATGGTTTGGTTTTGGCTATCTAACAGGCCATCTAATTAAAGAACTTTGACGTAAAAGCACAGTTATGCTAACAAATTTCTAAAATTCTGCCTGTAGGCTAGATTGTCTCCCCCTGCAGTGGTATTTTCAAATAAAATGCGGTTTTACAGATATATTAACGTTTTACTCATTTCAAGTAAATTGCAAAAGCTGCTCATTAAAAAACTAAAATCTGAATGAAATGCACTCAGTTATACAAGGTGCATTCAAGTTATAACACCTCCAATTCTTTTTTCAGAATTGGGAACAGATAGAAACATACGGTTTATTTCAAAATACGCGCGCACTTTTTGTGAATGCGTGACAGAGTTGGCAGCACTGCACGGCACACAGGACTTTAGCGCCGAGAATGATGACCGTTTCTAATACTTAAAATGGCGACGTTTTCATTACAAGAACATAGCCTAATCATTTATTTCCTACATTTCCGTAGTGTGACACCGATTTAAATTCATCGCCAGTTGAGTGAGACATGTGGTGATTTGTGGGCGTTTGTGGGTGCGAGTTCAAAGAAGGCAGAACGTCGTGTGGCAACAAACCAAGACAATCTCGGTCTCGCACCAGCCGGTTTGACGATGATGGCATAATCAAGCGAGTGGAGAAATTTATTTTGGAGGAACGCCGGATGAGTGTAGAACATATCGCCTCCAAAGTTGACATTTCCGTGGGATCTGTGCACATAATCTTGCATGAAGACCTGAAAATGCGAAAAGTGTCTTCCAGATGGGACGCAAGAATTTCTTCGTGACAACTTTGAAGTGATTTCTCATGCTCCCTGCTCACCTGACCTTTTCCAACGATAAAAGACACTATCCGTGGTCGCAAATTCGCTAGTCGTGCCGTTATTGCATCATTCCAGTAAGTCAAACATACTTCTAAAGAAGCGTTCGCAGCGGCCATGGAATCTACGTCTAGAAGTGACACAAGTTTCACAGTTTTCGTGTGATTAGTTTGTGAAAAAAAGAATCGGAGGTGTTATAACTTGAATACACCTCATATACATCAGATTCATGGAATCCTCGAGTCCATTAAAAAATATACTGTAAAGTAGCCTTTCTTGATGATAAAGTCTGGCATGAAAAACTACTATTTATAAATCAAAAGTCTTATTGTCCCATCCATACTACATTACTGCAAGTTTTACACACAGGAAATATATTTTCAAGTAAAATATATAGATCATTTAAGTAAACCTTATCAAGTTCAATCTGATTTACCACACGGCAGAGTAATTGAACTTCTTATACCTTTTTATAGCTGATCTATCAATACTCAATCATTTACAGCCTTTTTTTCCGACGACCAAGCAATCATGATTAAACATAAAGACCTTCTAATACCTGCCAAAATGTTGGAAATAGAACTTTTAGAAAGGATTTCTGAAGTATTATTTGACTATATAAGGTAATCTTTAATTTTGTATGGACCTATGAGATCCGTTTATAATATGTAGCGACCGACACAAATTTTCCAGTTACCGAACACTTCATAGTCCGAAGTGCTACGAGTAACTGTGACACTTTACAGTTTTTAAAACACATGGATGTTCTAAAGTACCTAAATATAGATTCAATAAAATCAGTTGCAAAAAACAAAGATTATTTTAAAAATTATCTTGTGATAACAGTGAAAATGTTCAAATACTGCATAGAAATAAGTTATTAGTTTGTTTAATTAATTTAAATTTTGAATTTGTTGGAAATACTGTCATATAGGTATAACCATAAAACCTAGTTGACAGTAACAAATTTCGGTCGAAGCTAATCCTCACAGTTTTTATTTATTATAATTTATGCACGTTATAAATAATAAATAAATGAAAAATTATTAAGATAAATAGCTTTTGTGGCTCATAGTTGTAAATCGTCTTTCTCACTGATATGAACAATGTAAAAAAAGAAAGCAGCGTCACTATTAATTTTAGCACAACACAGCTATAGCTCACTCTACAATGACTGCACACCTCCCAACAATTTGTAGTTCTAAAAAAATTCCGCTGTAGCATCATCGTTACGTCACTCTGCATTAATTCTTTTCCTTAAAAAACCACACGCATTATAACGGAAGAAACACATGTTGCTTTAATATTATGAAATTTTTACGTTTATTCATTAAGTGCGGATTCGTCTGAAAGCCTCATGAATGAACTCCTACCAGAAAGTGATAAAGATTTTTTATTTCCTGCGAATGCAATCTTGATCGGGCTCCTCAAGGGTCGCGTACGTGTTCCCCGATTAGATAGCCTTCCGATTCCAAGAAAAGGTCAGGCGATGTCGGCGATGACGCTCGATTGGCTTGAATGGGGATATGGAGAAACAGCGCTGGTCACAGACTGCGCGGTGCCAGCCCCTACGGAAAAAACCGCGCCAGATGACGCAAACACGTATTAAGTTAAGGCTGTGGGATACTTTTCCTCGCTCCTGAATGAGCTCCAAGGTTAATTAATTGCTCCACAAACGATTCATTCGCAAAAACAGCAAGCCGTCTGCGAAATTAAAACATATGCACCACTGATGTTTGCTAGAAATAGAATTCCATTACTTCGGCTCGTTTCTCTTGGCGAACTCAATTCTTATTGGAGATTTCCCGCCTTGTTTTTAACTGATTTTATCTTTCAATGTTGCAATGCAGTTTAACCACATCATTACCTACGTAATATGACACGTGAGTTCAATCTAAAACAGGCGTACTGGAGGATAAATGTTTCATAAGGCTTTGAAAGTCGCAATACAAAAAACAAACATCCTTAAATCACGAATTCCAAGAACTGAATTATGTTAAAAAGGTCGTATGCACGATCAAAAAGTTACCAGAAATTTTGCAAGCCTTAATTGAAAATGTTAAATTTCATACTGAACCCTTATATGTGGGTTCATTTTTTTCTACATTTATGCAAACATTAGGTTATCCACAAGTCGTATTAAAATGTAATTGATTTCATCTAAACGGGTGAAACTGTTATATACCTCAATAAAGGGTTGTATAGCTAAAAAATGAAAGATTTTTTGGGAGAGCACCAATGTTGAATGATGACTTTAGGGTTTGCAAATGTAAGTTCTTACCATTTGGTCTGTAGTATCGATAAAAACTTTTATTGAATGTAAAATGATGCTATTTTGGTATTTTTCTTCCTTTTGTCACTAATAATTGTTGTACTATGGATTATGGTGACAGGGGAAACATTTGTGTTAGTTTTACAAACACATAGGGTGGATAAAAAGTAACTAGGCATTAAAATTGGCTTATAGTATAATTGGAGTCACGATGAAAACATTCTGTAAATAAACAATAGTAAATAGGATTTCATATTTCCTACATCGATGGTACAGGCATCAACCACCAGTACATGTAACGTAAACAAAAATGGTTGACCGTTTGACTGTTTGGCAGCGAGCTCTCAAGTGTGGAATTCCATCGTTTTTGTTTAGAAATGGCAGGAGAGAATAAAGAGAGAAATTCAGTAAAAAATGTTATGCAGAGCTAACTCCCACAGACTCGGTCCGTGATTGATTGCAAAAAGAAGCAGCAAGAACGTAGCAACAATCCAGGAAAAGTTTACCAGCAGCCCACAAAATCAAGACGTCAAACAACTCGTAAAAGTGAACCAACAAGACAAGTACAGTGTTGCAAAAAGAACAAAATTTTCGCCCGTAAAAATACCATTACGCACAGTAGCTAAAATCTGAATACTGCGATCGCAGAATGGAATATGAGGAGTTAATTCTGTATCAGCATGAAGATTCGTTGAATTGTTTGAAAATATCCTTTGAAATGACATATTTCTTATCGGTGGTTTCGCCAATCGTCGCAACTGCCATTACTGGGCGTCACGTAATAGCAATTCCCAAATAAAAGTTGGTGAGATGCAAATTTTGCCAAAAGTGACGGTATGGTAGAAAATGACGACAACAAGACTCATTGATGTCATTACGTGTAGCCCATTAATGGAGGCAGTTACATTCGGATGCTTGAAGATTTTGTATGGCCCACGGTATCTGTTTAGGATAACATTGACGACTTTATTTTCATGCTGGATAGTAGCGCACTACTTCATTTGAGTTTTCTCGCGCGTGCGTGGTTAGAACAGCATTTTCCAGGACGTTGACTGGCACTCCAAGAAATCTAAATCTCATATTATATAATTTTTACCTTTGTACAGGACACTGAAAGACTTGAAGACACAGATTTAGGAAGTTCTCGGCAAGATCCCAAACGACTTCCTGGGCCATTTGAGAAAACTGGTTGATGCTACCAAACCTCACGTATAAATTTAAAGATTTTATTTTTTGCTATATAAAAAATACATGTACAGTCTGTTTCAATAAATGTACATTAAAAGTATGGACTTTATTACAAATTAGCAATATCTTGTTACTTTTTACCCACCCTGTACTTGACTAGTGTAAGCAAAAAGTACTGATACGAACAACACAACTTTGCAAAGCTTCATACATGAAATCACTTATCGTTTATTTCGTCGAATGATATCAACTATTGTAAGACATTTTTTCGGTGGAATGTTTGAAAAAAAATTGTCCGTAGTCATTTTCCTGTCGATTTGCAACAAACTATCGTACGATAAGGATTCTTAAGTTTCTTTGAACGTTTTTACTCGTTTGACGTCCACAATATACCTTCCAATCGAATGCATATGTTGATTCAAAATCATACGTGCAAATAGTTTTTATGCCATATTTTCCTGGCTTGCTTGGTGTATACTGAGTGAACAACACCTACCCCTAAATGCAATGAGTTGTTTTGCTCTGGGACGTGACAAACCGCTCTGGTCTTTTGTCATTAAAATGCAGAAATCAACAAATTATCTCAAATATTTCGACAAATGTATTGATGATTTGTTTTGTTGTTTGAAAATAATTCTCGAACAAGAATGTTCCAGTTCTTTTCGATGACCGAAAACGAAAAAATGTCCTCTGATTCAAAATTGTTCCACTAAAGTTCCTTACTACCCTTCCTTTACAGTTAGCGCAAATTTCTTGCAAAAGATCATGTTCTTTTGATACCACAATCAAAAATTTGCAAATAGTCAATTTTCTCGCTTGCCTTCGAAATTCAAGACGGTACGATGGTACGATTATATTTTTGATCTCCTGATTCGATGTGGAATTGTCTTTGTTTTGCTTTTACATACTATCACAACCTTTGTCAGATAATTCCAAAAAAGCCCTATCTCGTCACCATTCTGATTTCTTCTTTACCGACTCAAGGCTTTAAAGTTTTTTTTTTATAATATCTGAGTAGCTATTTGTTACACCTTACTATTTAGTAGCACAAAACATAACGAAAAGATCCATAAAAGATGTGCATGAAAAAAAATTAAATTGAGTTACAAACAAAATGATCATTCTTCGGGCAAAAATGACCCAGCTTTTGCATCTAAGGGTTAAATAATAGTAGAAGCAAATTGTAAAATAAAATTGAAAAATATAAATTTTTAATTGTCTTGTAATTAACAGTCAACGCTTGGATTGGTATATGTAATAAACAGTTTCTTTTCAAAAGTTTGCATAGGACAACAATCTAAGGAAAATGATTTATGTTTTAGTCAGCTAATAAAAGTGGCTACGCTTAATTCATAAATTCTGTGAAATACAAAGCTGAATCTACAATAAAACATGGGGCCGGCGAAGAGATTGCTCTGTAAGCAATCCCAGAACGAACTTAAAAAAACTTTTCGATTTCGATTTCGAATTTCGGGATCTCGAAAATTATTCGACATAGAATTTTTTCGACTTCATTTTCTAATTCAGCGTAAAATTTCCTATAAGAATCACATTTAAAATCGTAATGTCGAAAATTTTCCCGAAATTCGAAGTCGAATATCTCGAAAACTATTCGAGATAGAAACTTTTTGATTTCGATTTTGAAATCAGCGTAAAATTTCCTATAAGAATCCATTTTAAAATTTTAAAAAATCCATAATTTTGTGACAGCGACAGACAGACAGACAGACAGACAGACAGACAGACAGACAGACAGACAGACAGACAGACAGACAGACAGACAGACGACAGACAGACAGACAGACAGACCGACAGACCGACAGACCGACAGACCGACAGACCGACAGACCGACAGACCGACAGACCGACAGACCGACAGACCGACAGACCGACAGACCGACAGACCGACAGACCGACAGACCGACAGACCGACAGACCGACAGACCGACAGACCGACAGACCGACAGACCGACAGACCGACAGACCGACAGACCGACAGACCGACAGACCGACAGACCGACAGACCGACAGACCGACAGACCGACAGACCGACAGACCGACAGACCGACAGACCGACAGACCGACAGACCGACAGACCGACAGACATATAGAATTCAGTAACGAACTTTTTAAGTTCGTTGAAAATGTAAAAAATATCTAATCTTACAAGTGTTTGGGAATAAATATATATAGTTCATACCACCATTGTATGATAAATTGAGGATCGTTTTTTTACAGTTTTAAGATAACTCCAAGTGACTACTATCTGCTTGCCTCTTTAAAAAATAAATTAAAAATAGCTATAAGGGATGATCCGTTTGCAAATGTTGGTAAATTTCCAAATTGAATTTGTCGACTAATTGAATCTCGCTCAGTTACCTACAGTGCCGGTTCCTTCTTGATTTAACTGAGCAATCCACTCTCCAACCGCCGATTTCGACAATAACCAGCTCCTTAAGCATTTTTACAACTGTCTATGAATTTGGTCACCTATTCAAATACATTGGTGATCTTTATAATCGCCAATTATTCTTTGTCCGAAATAATCAACGTCATTTTGTGATGTTTGTATACTCTAATAACAAAAATTTTCTAACGTACTTACTATTATATAATAAAGGTATAGTCTGATTTCATTGTAAGAGAGCTATTAGAGAGACACTATTAATACCTGATGTTATAAAAGATAAGAAATTTCACGCTGTTTACATTCTGTTTTGTCTAACAATTTGACAGGCATTTTTTAGAATAAAATCTTTTTATTCTATAAAATTTAAACATATTTAATTTTAATACTTCTCTTACAGTCTTTGTCTATCGAGTTTTTATGCTCTTTTATTTCTAGCAGTTGTAAATTATTTTTTGAGTTAATTTACCGGTGGCTTCATACTGTATCTAAATAAAATTTACGTTGTTTTAATTAGGTTTATTATGTGTTTTCCAATTCCTCATATTAAAGTTAAAATTAAAGTCAACAAACTTAGATCAATTATTATTATTTATATCATAATCCCGTGACATATTTTATATCTTTCTTTAAATCAACCAATTTTTAGTGGAGCACTGTGTTACTGAATTTTTAACTTATTTTATTTGGTACCGTAAACTGGGTTTACAAGGCCCAAATTCCACGTTTTTTCACTTATTTAGTATAATTTTAGCAAGACTATTATGTATTAGTACGTCTAGTAGTTTTTTATTTAAGTTTTCTTGACTATCCAAATTTCCCATACAAATTTTTAAAAAATAGGGACACTATTATATGATGTTGAGGTGATTTTGGCCCACATCCAATTTTTATCCCTATATTATATTTAAAGCGTGTCTTGGGCCAATAGCACTCTAAAATATGTACTGGGAAACTAACGAGTAGAATTTCCTCCAAAATTTGTAAATTTGCTATAGTGTTAGTGTTTTGAGATTAGAAAAGGCCAATAAACTATAAATACGATAAACAATATTTTTTTATTCATAACCTTACAAAGAGAAATAAGTACATTTTATACAAAACTGTCGATCTCATGCACAGAAAATTGATTCCGTTTAAGCACAATACTTCACTCCAGTTACAAGGAATCGAATCCTCCTTAGGGGATCTCCATAATTTAAGATCTTTTGTTGGATTCTTCGTTTGAAAAAGAGATTAAAGCCTTCTCTTTTGGCGGGGCTGGCGTTTTGAAGCTTCTTCGATCAGACTTTTATCTAACTCATTTATATTTTAAGGCAAACGATCTAGCAAGATGTTTCTATAAATCAGATAAATTCCACAGTTTTTGAAACCAGATTTTAAATTTTGTGCCATTTTTGGTTCCAACTGCTTCATTAATTCCTTTAACAGCGCAGGAAAGGCTTTCTTAGGAATTTTCGCAAATTTTGAACCACTCTTTGACTCCTTCCACTATGTCAGGATTACACGTTATATTCTCTTTATGTGGGCAAAAAATGCCACATCCAAAGGTTGTGTGAGAATGTAGTGTTAAGTGGTAAACACACAATCTTATGTTATGCTGCTCATATAGTTCTAAAACTGGGATGTTAATATGTGATGATAAATTGTATCCAATAAATACCAGTGGCCCATGTTCATTTTTGGCAGTGTTTATAAACAGCGTTTTAAACCGATCTTTAAAAATTATTGCATCGAACCATCCATTTTTAGTACGATTGTAACAGGCATCTTTTGGACCGTTTTCAGTCTAAGTCGTCCACATATGATCGGCCTTATAGACAACGTACGGTGAAAGACACTTGCCATCAACGTTCCCGCAGAACAAGAGTGAAGTAGAGCTTTTACTAAAGTTGCAAATTTTCCCGACATACTTTGTGTCTCGCTTGCAATTTACTTTTCGATTACCAGTCGTCACTAAGATTGGTTTCATCATAATTCCAAATACAGGTCGGTAGAACATCCTTTAGAACGACACTCAAATTGCCCATATACTTGTTAAGTTGAGCTTCACCAATGTTAGCAAGCTCTTTCTTAATATTAGCACCGGTTCTAATTAAAAGGACCGAATGCCTTTTCAAGAAACTCTGTGACCACTCGTAACCATAGTCGGATAATTTGATCAGATGTTAAACAAACTCATCTTCTTCTTTGACACTGAACACGTGAGAACCACCCACCGGCTTATAGTGCACACCTTACTGTTACTACTATTATATTTGTTCCAGTAAGAAGCTGCATTACTACTTTTCTTTTTTTTTTTAATTATTTTATCCTTAAAGGATAACATCGACTAACTAAACATTTTTATTTAATATTCACGAATAAAGCACTGATAGATATATTAAAATATTAACAATAACAATTTACTTTTTTTAAATATATTAACAAATTTATTAAGATTATGGTTACTTTCATGTCTGGTGAGCTACTCTAGACACAAAACTTTGCTTAGTTTTATTACTATCTTTCTAAAATAATATTTGTTAATTTGCTACGTCTTGTCGTTATTTATCTGTCAGGATATGCTTAAAATAGTGACTAAACTGCTTCCTAACCAGTAAAGATGGGTCTGCCAAACAAGTAACTAGAATAACTTTATCCACAATATTTTCTATTTTTACAGTATCGATTTTTGCCAGAAAAAATGACTGGCTGTTAAAAGTTATTCGGTCGAAAACGCATCTCTGTTGGCGCTTTTTGGAATAGCGCCAACAAGAGTTCCTTGGTGATGTGTTCGTACAGCTCTGTTCTAAAAAAAAGTAACTCTAAATGGCGTCCCTGCCTTTTTCTAAGATCTGCCCAATTTAGCCACTGCTTCTCAAGGCTCCTTCAGAGTTTTTTTACAGCAATACGTTTTGTTCATCAGAAGATCCTAGAAATTTGAGTTATAAAAGTACTAATAGTTTTTCGCTTTATTGTTAATATATTTTCAAATATTCACTTATTTCTCGCTACGAGACACCATGATAAACCTGACCAAGGTACGTCTACGATTAAAGTTATCTAATTCTTGGCATCGAGGTAAGCGTAACAATACTAAACTGTCTACATATTTCTAATTATACTTTTTACCACTTTTAATTGCCAAATTCTCGTTTGATTAGATACGTACTTTTCTCTTTATCATTTGACGCTCAAAAACATTCAATTTTGGGATGTTACGGTGGGACTATTGATTTTATTCAGACGCGCAATTCCGTTTTCTTTGAAAAGTACAATATTCGGTTCGACATAGCGGATGGAAGTTTTATCGGGCTAAAAGAAAATCTTTTCATCCCTGTTAAGCGATCTCATCTGATGATTCAGAATGTTAGACCTTTCTCATATCTTATCACAAAAGCATGAGAAATTTCATTATTATGGTCTGCCAAACGAATACTTCGGCAGAAATTTGGTCTTTTGGTTAATTTTAACTTTTATAGTTAACCTGTAACAATTATAATTTCCCTGAAATCCAGTAACAGCAATCGATCAGATTTATGAGTCTGGATAAACTATGCGTTTGCCAGTTTTATTCTTTTTTAATTTCTAACTTTAGTATGATCAAATGAGAACTTTGAAAGTAACTCAAGCAAACACAATAATCCAAAATTTGTCAAAAACTATTTTGTTTACCAATTGCTTCATTTACTTGTGCAACTCTTTTTTTTATTAATAGGGGTTATGCCAGATCAGCATTACATTTGCTATTACATGGTAAGGTTAAAAGATTTTTAACATTTATATCACTAAAATAGATAGTTCACTGTGATTTTGACAATTAAATTAGTTATTCTCACTATTTAGGACATCAATAGGTAACTTCCATTTAAGTCTGGTGTGTAAGTTTTCAGTGCCCAAGTTGTAGTGAACCGCACCACTGCATTGATTTATGTTATCATAAAATTTTTGGGCTGTTTTCTTTGTGAATTCTTTCACTGTCAGGATTCCTGTTTCTCGGTGGAGCTGCGATCTTGCGTACCACTGTGCATTTGTTATTATACGAATAATTTTATTTTGTAACACTTGGATTTTGCGAAGATTAGTTTTTGATGTCGCGCACCAGACACTGCACCCGTATGTAAAAATTGGTCGAATGATGAGAACCCCACATTTTATTTTCAATGTTGACTTCTTGTTGATGATGGGATAGAGCATGGCCAGTCTTGCGTATGATTCAGTCAGCCGCGCTATCTTTCGGATTCCAAGGGATAGATACATTATTGATAACTATGTTAGGTGGGTCTTGTGGGTGACGCAAGGTAAAGATTTTGGCATCACATTTGCTGGGATTAATTCGTATAAACCATTTATTAAACCATGAGTTAAGATGATTCAGACTTTGTTGCAGATTGTTTGCGGCTAGGTTAGTGTCATAGTCTTGAGTTATGATTGCTGTATCGTCGGCATACATTGCGATGTCAGAGTTTGGTGTTGTAGGAGCATCATGCATGAAAATATTGTATAACAAGGGACTCAGTACGGATCCCTGCGGTACTCCCGCATTGATTTTACGTACTGATGAGGTACTTCCTTTTATTCTTGTCTGGAACGTTCTGTCAGTTAAAAATGATTTAACTATGTTTAATAGGTAAACAGGGATTGCCAAATCTTTCATTTTGTATAATAAGCCGTTTATCCATACACGATCAAAGGCTTGCACCATATCTACAAGTGCCATTATCGTGTGCATTTTGTTTTCGTAACCCTTTTCAATTATCTCAGTGAGTCGTAAGATTTGATGACCAGTAGAGTGTGCGCTTCTAAAACCAAATTGGAATTTGGGCAGGACTGCGTTATCTTCTAAAAACTGGTTTAATCGGCTTTGAATGGTTCGTTCAAAAGCTTTAGAAATTGTGGACAGCAGGCTGATGGGTCGGTAGTTGTTAGGGTTGTCATGCGGTTTATTTGGTTTGGGAATCATTTGAATTAGTGCTCGCTTCCATTCGGTAGGGAAGTAAACCAATCTGAAGCAGGAATTAAATATGGCTGTTAGTAAACATATACTTTTTTGCGGTAGATTTTTCAGAATTGTTGGGGATCATGTCGATTCCTGGTGCTTTTTTGGTTTTAAGTTTTTTTATGCATTCTTTAATTTCTGTTGGGGAGATAGGGTTACCTAGCATTTGTTCTTGGGGTGTAATATTTTGAGATTCCATTTCAACCTCTCTGATATGATTGGGATCATTGTTAAAATATGCGGTGGTAAATGTTTGTGCAACTCTTAATATCACTGATCAGTAAAACTATAACGCAATAAATAATAAAACGCAATAAATTACAACAATAAATAAAAATTAAAAAAAAAAGCTATTATAACCAAAAATATAACATTCCTCGTTTATTAGTTATTTTCTATGTAATTTTGGCGATTATCTACATTGTAGTAATTAAATTACTAGTACAAACTGAATTATTGCTTAAACATTACTTATTAAATATTAAAATTAATTGCATCACTGAATGTAAATAATAGCCCAAAATTGTTTATAAAACAGACAATAAACAATTAATTTTATATTTATTTGTAAATTATGTTGTTACAAATATAAACAAACACATAAAAAGTAGGCGTGGCCTGTTAGCAACTTAAAGAAATTTTAATGCCTTCTTATACACCAAAAATAAACAACTACCTAACCTTGGCCAATCGGTTTATTAATACGATAGTTATGATGCAACTTCAAATTCTCTTAAAAACATAGTAGTTTTTTATTCAGCGTAATTTCTTTGCATATATTTGTAAATGATGAGAGCGGATGTAGTAGGCAAACAATTCTTTATAGCAAGTTGTGATCCAATACATTTCCAAACTTAATTATATAAAAAATAAAAATATAAAATTCCAAAATAAAATTAATGTAATTCAAAGTAAACATAAGTTTTTTTGTTTTATTAAAGTTGCCTATTTACTGGGACGTGAGTAATAAGTAAATTTTATGGAGTTTGACATGTCAGTGGGGGATCCGGCCAGCGCCTTTATTCCCGTAGGCTAAGAGGAGAGATACAATTAAACGCCAAAAATCAAGCATTTTTCAAACATTTTTTACTAAGAACTTTTTATTTTAATTCAGCCAAATTTAGCTTGATGTTTACTACGTATCTAAGGAATAAAAAAGCATTTTTTTTCTATTACAAAATGGCGGACTTATATATGCCCAAAAACACCATGTCCCAATCTGAGGACCGACTTGCGGGAATTCTGGAGGCCACAATTTTTATCTAAAACAGTCCAGCAAGAAATTTATGTTAATTAGTGATATAATTTCTATGTAAACCAATAAAAATAAAGAAAAACTAACAATGAAGAATTGGCACAAGGTCAAAAATTTACCAAAAACTTGCGATAATTGCAATAACATTTATATATTGGAAAGTCGAATCGTTAAAACCTTTGGTTCACACAGTAGCTAATAATATAGGAAAGAAACCAATCTCAGTTTTATCAAAATCGGTTGAGCACTTTTTGAGATATTTTTCCCGCAAATCTCAAAAATTCTGTTTTTGAAAAACACGTTTAAAGTTTTGATTACCGAAAAATGATGTTTATCCTCTAATAGGCGATTCCAGGACTGTACAAACGACTTTAATTTTTTTCGAAAAAATGATTCTCTTTAGCCAGTAAGTCTTTGCGAGCTTTACGAGCTTCCTTAGTGCACTAGAGGGTGCGACGGCCCTGCCTGTCGATTCGCTCGACATCCTTCGACGTGGCGTAAGTAAGACTTTGCCTGCCAACCACGATCTCCATGGCGTTCATAATTCGTAATATCAAAACAAGGCCTTTGTTAAACACCCCAGCAGCCATATAAGCTGCGATGTCGACGATTTTAGCACCAGAATATAAGTGTTTAGGCGCCAAATGCCACACGATGCTATTGAAACTTTCTGGTGTTCTGGGTGTGGCCGCCTAAACACTTTTCTGGTAAATTATCGTTGAATATTCAATATAAATTGGCTCCAAGTGCTTTTTTACATCTGAATAAAGTGGTGTTGGGTGCTTCAAAAGATTTTCAGCTGCTCTGGTCGCCTCCGCCTTCTTCCAGTCACACCAATTGTCGGCTCCTTCCGGGCAGTACGAGTGAATCGGATTCTCTTCGGTCAAACATAAATGATAATAAGTAGCTAAAACAGCTTTTTTTATGTCAGCTGCACTATTCATATTCCTCCGAATCGTCAAACTATAGTAACTTGATAGCTTAGTGCATCCGTAACTTGCCTTTACCTCCAAGTTTTTTCGTTTTCTTCAAATTTTGCAAACGACTTCCTAATCTTTTTCGAACGTGTCAGATACATTCGTTCTTCGTTACAATCAGTTCATCGCCGTAAGAAGAAGCATCGACGATGGCCTTAAAGATCTTGAAGTCACCATCTCCGATGTAATCACTATATTTCAAATCCGCGTTTTCTTTGTTGCCAGTGGTCCACTGATTACCGCAGAATCTTCTTTTGTGTGGCTTTGCTATACGATCAGAATCATCTCGAGACCTTTTTGGATACGATGTCATCTTGATTTTTGTAAAAACACGTGTATTCGCTTCAAGCAGTAGAGTTACACTAACTTGAGTAACCATTACACGTGAATTTAAATTCGATGAGTGCACACTCTATAACTATTTTCCAACGTTTATGTACAGGTATATACATATATATATATATATATATATATATATATATATATATATATATACGTATACAATCCTCCTAGGTATATAAATTCCTGTCATAAGTATCCTAAAATAAGAAAAAGAGTCACTTCGTTGACCGTTCGAAAATACCAGCTGCGCGCTCCGAAAGGCGTCTTCGAAAAACGTCGAAGAAAGTTAGAAGGACTTCGAATTTCAATTCCAGGGTTTCACCGTTGTATTTTACAGAAAATTTAATATCTTTTTGAGCAAATAAATTGTTTTTTTTTTACCTTTTAACTGTATCTCTCTCCTAAATAATAGGTAGTTCTGGGTGGTTACACAGGTAGGTCTTGTAGCCAATGTGGTTTTAATAGTCTGGTGACGCCCAGCTGGTTGGAGAGCTGTTCTATTAGTTGATTTCCATACTTGGTAGGTTATTTGTGTATATTCGGACAAGCCTCTGGATCTCTGAGACTACGTCGGAATTCTTAGGTCGGTATGAAGAGTTTCATTGGTGACGTACCATGGAGCGTTGCTTATTGTGCGAAGAATTTTTGGCTGATAGCTCCAGGTTTTTGGTGTAGCAAGCTTTAGCACAACCCCACAGTTAAATTCCATATGTTCAGATAGGTTTAATAATACATTTATATAGTAATAGTTTGTTTGAAAGTAAGAGTTGGGAGCGTTTGTCGATAAGCCAATGCATTTGCTTACTTTTGAGTTTCATTTACTTTCGTTTGGCTTTGATGTGTGTGCTCCAGGTTAGCTTGTTGTCTAGATGTAGTATTTGATGTCTGCTTTCTGAGGTATCGGAGTATTGTTGACACTGTTTCGTGGACTTACGATGCGTCTATCATTGAACGTAAATTGTGCGGGTTTATTGTTATTGACTGTAATTTGCCATTTATTAAACCAGTTTTGTAGGATGTTTAGGTGAGTTTGTAAATAGGCTGCTGCAGTTATTGGGTTTTAGTGGACTAAGAAGATAGCTGTATCATCAACAAACATAGCAAGTAAAGTATTGTTTGTTGTATTATGTTGTCAGAAGTATACAGAAGCTAAAGTAGCGGTCCTAAAATGCTTCCCTGCGGTAGTCCGGAGGTGATTTTATAGTATTCAGAAGTTGTGTTGTTTATTTTAACTTGGAATATCATCTCGGTTAAATATGATTTTAATATTAGGTATAACTAGCATGGGAAATGGAGTTCAATTTTATATAACAGATCCGTGTGCCAGACTTTGTCGAAGGCCTACTTTATGTCTAAGCATACCATTGTACAAACGCACTTAGTCTTTAAGATCTCCATAATGCTGCTAATAATTCGATGCCTTTGGTGAATAGTTGAATGATGCTGCCGAAAGACAAACTGGTAGTTTGGGATAACTTGGTATAGGTCTATAATTTTATGGATTTTTGTGAGGAGTAACTTTTCAAATATTTTACATGAGTGGTATATGGGGGTAAGTAGCACTAGGGCTTTCATAGGAATGTTTTCCGAAACATCTCTTACGATTAGGTCGTAGCCAAGTATTTTACGGGTATTAGCTAGCCTGATTTGTTGGTACGTACATTTAGCAGGGCACATCAAGAAATTATGTAATTTCGGCGTTATCGCTGTTTCCTACCGGTTGAGGTGCTGAAAACACAGTAGCGAGATGGTCGGCAAATATATCTGTTTCTTCGTTGTCTGATCTAGCCTATGTATCCTCGAACTTTTTGATTAAAAGTATCGATACTGTTGGTCTCTTGAATTTTTTTATTGACTTGCATATCATATGATCAATAGGTGATAAGTTATGATATAATGCTGGAAAGTGTCGTTCTGGACTTTTAATAATTCAGTGTGGAGCTGATGAGTGAGCTTATTATATATAGTCTTGTCTTTGTCTAGTTGGCTGCCACTTTTTTCGTGTCTTGCGTTTTTCTGTGATAAGATGTATGTGATGAGGAATGTTAATATCTATTGGATGCTTGTTGCACTGGGTGTAGCTTGCCATGCGGCATTTTATATCATTGTGGTTAAGTATCGAATTGCTTCGTCTGGGTTGTGGGCGTCCTTAATTCGGATAGCTAGACTACTTTTAAGGTCCAGTATACTTCTAAAATTGCCCCAGTTGGTGTTCTTAGTGCAGAGTTATGAGAATAGTTCTCTGGTGATAATAGAGATACTTAAGGTAATTACAATTGGGATGTGGTCAGAGGGCAAGCCATAATGCATTTATAAATTCATACTTGGAGCGTGTTCAAATATTGTTAAAGGAGTGATGAGGCCTGATTGATTAATCTGTGTAAGGATCACCGTATCATCTGTGAACGTTTCCAGTACGATACTATCGGTAGTTGAAAGATCAGAAGTGAACAACAAATATAACAACGGTTCTAGGACGTTACCTTGAAGGACTCCTAAATTAATGGAATGTAAGTTGAAACATCGTCATTTACTCTTGTACGAAAATTGCCGTGGGTCAGATACGATTCAAGCAATTTAAAGAACGTAGGTAAATATTTTTTACTTTATATAACAACCCAAAATGCCAGACGACCTATTCAAAGGCCTGGATTACGTCTAAGAATATTGCTGGATAGTATGCTTATTTTCCAAGGCTCTATTAACAGAATGTGTAATACGGTGGCACTGTTCAGTTATAGAATGATCCCGTCGAAAGCCAAACTAATAAAGAAGCATCCAATCGTTAGATGTGAAGTGAAAATCAGTTTTTTTAAGCTCTGTTTTTTTTTAAAGTTTAGAAACTAATGAAAGCATACTAATGAATCGGTAAGATGTGACCTTATTAGGTTTCTTTTTAGGTTTGTGAATTAAAACTATTTCTGCTATTTTTAGTTTGTCTAGCTAATACTGTGTTAGAAATATTGCATTGACAGGTATGTAATCAGTACTACAGCTTTTCTGAGTAATTTTTTCAGCATTTTCACAGTAATGAGATCCATTACAAGTGCTTTTCTAGAGTTTAAATATCGTATCTCTGTCTTTAGTTCCTTCGGTGTAATAAATGCTACAGGTTTAGTTTTTAATAATGGCGTTTGTAAATAGTCAAGAATTTTTTTGTCTGCAACATTAGTGTGAGAGCGAAAATCTTCATCGAGATAATTCGCAGACTTCAGCCTTTTCTTGATCGTTCATGGCTCATTGTTTCTAAGTTGTTGTTTATCGATATACTGGACTTGTGGAAGTTGTTGGCTTACGGGAGGATTTTCAAATAAATGACGTAATCCTTTTCATACTTGGCATCTCACAGTGCTTGATTGAACAATTTATTATTACCGCTATACCCCCGTACGCAGTTCCATCTGGATGATTCGTGAAGTAGGTATTAATTTTAAAAGCTTAATTTTAAAGTTATAGAATGTTTAATAATAAATTAAGAGTTTGTACAGTATAACTTACACCATCCTATATCATAGTTGAGTCCGCAAAAAATAACGATTTTGAAATGAAAATATGTGTCATTTCAATATTATTGTATCAAAGCATTGGTTTGCCAGCTTCTGTTCTTCAAAATGAATTACACAAATGCTGAGATGTGCAATATGCATTTTGTTTACGGCCTTGCCAATGGCAATTCACGAACAGCTGCACGTATTTATGAAGAACGATACCCGAACTGGGTAATCCTCATTTCATATTTGCCCGTCTTCACCAACGTTTTAATGAAACAGGAAGTTTTAAAAAACAGTTGATAATGGACACCCTCACATAGTTAGAACTCCACAAGTTGAAGAAATGGTGCTAAATTAAATACTATAAGCACACCAATTCTCAGTTAATGTGTAAGCCGGAATTGTTGAAAATCACTTGATAGATCCACATTTTTTGTCGGTAAGGTTAAGTGGAGGAGTATATCGCCATTTTCTTAAAGAGGAATTGTCACTGCTGTTAGCAGAAGACCCATAATTAATAAAGATTATAAATATATTTTATGCACGGTGGTGCTCCGGCACATTGTAGTTTGGTGGCTCGTGAGTTTTTGGACAGTGCATATCAGTGGATAAGTCGAGGATGCCTACAACCGTGGCGTTCTCGGTTCTCCTAGCGTTTTCTAAGGTCACCTTAAATCGCTAGTTTTTACGACACCCATTGAAAATGTTGTATCTTTTGAAACAATTTGAAACAACCCCGGTATTACTAAACGTGTTCGCCATGCTGTACAATGGAGGACAGAAGCCTATATTGTAGTTGGCGGCGATCATTTTCAACAATTCCTATAAGTTCATTTTGTTTATTACCTGCCCTTTATTGCATAAACTTTTAATTTATTATTAAACATCCTATAACTTTAAAACTAAGCCGTTTTGGACATTTATTTGTATAAACTTTTATGGTCAAAATAATTCCAGGATTCAGTGCTTAAAGTTTGTCGCATATATTTAGAATCACTCTGTACAATGGTATTTTAAAATATATTTTGTCGGTGAAGTGGGTCTCACTAACCATTGGAGTTTTAGAGAGCTATTTTTAGGAATTTAGGCATTATTATTTATTTTACTAATTTATATTGTTAGCATGTTGATAACCATGCTGTTTTGTTAAATCCACTGGTTGAAAATTGTTTTAAGTTTCTCCAAAAATTCAATTAATATCATACTAGTGTTATCAGTTCTCGCTTTTGCATTGTGAAGTGTATTATTTGATATTGCTCTGCATGGCTTTTAATATGCGCGTTTATAATTATCTACTGGGGGTGGATTTGCATGGATTTGGTTGGTTGGTGACTTACTGATAAAATTCACAACCCCTATAATTGGCTGAATGATTACCCCCGCACAAACCACATGTTGCTGGTGTGTTCTTGTTTTTGCTGCAGCTTGGGGTACTGTGCTGTCATCCGCGTTCAATACACACGTAAAGTCTGTTGACACCTCATGCACTACAATTACTTTGTTATTTTTCTTGATGGTTCTATATGGATGATACTATTCTACAGTCTTGTTAATTTATAAATATCTTTGTCATTTGCAGAAGGATTTTTGTGATACATTGTTTAACATTAATTACTTGTCTAACTTTATGTCTTAGCATCTGGCCCAAGGGTCTTTTATTGTTTTATTTACGTCACTATCACTAGTAAATAATTGTTTGTTGTACGCAATTAGTTAACATAAGGCGACCTCGGGTGGTGTTGTCTTTTCCGATTGAAGTCCCAGCATAGTTGTCGCCGATGTTTGTGCTATGAACTTTAAACCGAAACTCGCAATTTTTAAACAAAGTTATGGCTCCGCCTCTGCGATAACACAGACGTAAACGGCTCCCACGCATTAACTCTGCCTAGACTCGAGGCATCGTCCCAGGTCGCTGCGCGACTCACGATCACGCGGCCGTACCCTTTGCAAACTCGAACCGAACTGAATAATAGAATATAAAACATAAGAAAATATCGAGAAAAGGATCTAACAAATAAAAAAATAATTAAGATAATAGAAAAAACTGTAATAAAAAAATATGTTCAAAAATTAAGAAATGAAGAATATAATATACCACATGCTCGGAAATGTTTAATACAAGCTAATAACAGCTGCGAAAAAGATTTTATTCTACTGAAAACAACAACTCAAACAACATGGATAAGCAAAAACTCTCTATCATTACATATTTACAAAACAAAAGAGATTTAAAGTCATTATAAGTAGAAAAGTTAAAAAAGGAAAAAACAGCTTAGACAATACTGCCATAAAATTAGCTGCCGTTATGCTTGACTTTGAAGACAGACGGAGTTCCGAAAAGCTCTTTCGAAGATATATGTTGTTTTTTGTTTGCATCTGACTTTTGAAAGCTGAGAAGAAGTTACTTTGACTTTTGGCTTGCATAATCGCCATTTTTCCAAGATGACAGCTGAAGATTAGAATAGCTTTTCTGAGATCTGCATGAGTAGAAGAAGAAAATGGTATTTTCCGTATTCAAATTGGTAATGTCATTTGGTTGATACAACACACATACGCATGCGCACACAAGCGCTTACATACATACTACAATAAATATTAATGAGACTTTGCACTTCATAACGAAGTATTGCTTACGAAATGATGCATCAGTGCTTCCATGTATCCCAAAGTATTAGTCTTTTTTGTTTCCTGTCCCCTTTCGGTTAACTTTGTCTAGATCACAAAACAGTGCTACACAAACACAAAAATCTTTGTAATAACCGACTCTTTGCTATAGTAACGCAAACGATATTTTGTCGGTTTCTATTTACCTACGCACAACTTCTTGGTCATATGTGTTTCGTTTATAAATTAGTAGTTACATTTTTAAAACTCTTCATTTAAAAGTTATTATCTTGTTAGAACAAAGACAAAAAAACTGAAAACTGAGGTTGTGTTTAGCAATAAAAGGCAATGGTTTTGTTTAAGCAGTTACAAATTACAAATAGAATAATTCTATATAAGGCTTAGAAACGTAGACTAAAAAGAAGAAAAAACTACACATTCGTTTAAAGGATGGTGTCGGAGAAGAATGTGATTACACTTTTTAAAGTGATTGATCATTTTAAAGCAATTTTATCACAACATCAAAGAATCCCGTGTGGCACTTAAACTTAAATGACATTATGTGAGATAGTAAAACAACAGTACCATAATCACGAAACTTTCCGATCTACTGAATACTACAACATGAGGTAGCGGGTATGTACATCACCTTGATCCCGGAGGTAACCAGACCTACTACAGAGCCCTAGCACACTTTGCCCACGCGAGCTCTTGATTTTCCTCACATCCCTTTTATGAGAGAATCAGCCCACCCTTTTTGTTCCTACCCATTCACCACTCGTCCCTCCCCCCCCCCGATCAATCCAAGGAAGGAACTGGGGACCACCTTGGTTTCCACTACTTTTATGAGAGTCATTATGGTTTCGCTCAGTACAAATTATTCTGGAGTTAAAAGCAATATGGATATGGTAATGAGAGGAGCTGTGCGTATGAGAAAAAAATCTGAAAATAGCAATATGTAACACAAGAGACCTTTTATTAACGGGCAAACTAAACATAGAAGAAAATAGAATATAAAAAAGAAAATAATGAGGCTAAATAAAGACTTTTAGAATCTCAGAAACACATTGGCGTAACAACAGCCATTTTAGTACCACCAGTAAAAATAAAGTATACTTTTCTGGAAATGACGCACACAGCATAAATGACACTGGTCTCATAATACATAAAAATTGTATAAAATTTATTATGGGATATAATACGCACACCGACAGAATTATTTCTTTAAAGATACGTGCAAAACCTTGCAATTTAAACTTCGTGCAAATATACGCACCTACAGTGTAATCTACAAATGAAGATCTAGACATTTTTTACCACTCGCTACAAGATATAATAGATCAATTGCCTAGCAGAGAAATAAACATGGTAATTAGAGACTTTAATGCCAAAATTGGAGAAACAACACAGGACGATCCCTACAGAAACATACTTGGTAAATTTAGACTAGGTGAAAGAAACATAAGAGGTAAACGTCTCATATCTCAAACCCTCTTCCAACACCACCCCAGGAAACTTTATATCTGGAAGCATCCTGACAGTATACATAGAAATCAGATTGACCTTATTTTATTAAGTCAACTATAAGAAATATCAAAACCTACCCCAATGCAAACTGTGGCACAGACCACCAACTTTTAGTAGCAAAAATATCCATTAAATTCAAATGCAGTCAAAACGAAAAACTAACAAAAAAAGACAATTAATAACAAAAAAGCATTTCAACCATGATTAACCGACACATTATTAAAAGAACAACCAAACAATGAAACTTTAAACAGAATGTGGTAAAATTTAAAATGTGGAATAATAAAACCGTAGAAACAGAAAACAGAATAACTCTAAATCCAACAAATCCTAAATAACCATAGATGTCATTAAATATATTAGGATTGATAGAAGAAAACTTAAGAGCACTGGAATGCGCTAGATAAGTAGAGACATTCAACGCTCATGCAGAATCGACAAAAGTAATTATTACAGTAACTATGCTAACATTTCCAAAACTAACAACACTTCCAAGTAGTCAAACATATCACAACAGAATTCAAGCCGTAAAACTGGAATTTTTTAAACAAACAAGACGAAAAGTTACTAACATCACAGAGATTTTAGATAAATTGGGGAAATACTGTGATAGACTATTTAACGACCACGTGCAACCTGAAAAGGAGCTGCAGTCAGGAATAGAAGAGAAAGCACCTTACATTATGCGAAAAGAAATTAATGATGCTCTCAAGCAACTAAAGACAGGAAAAGCAATTGTCAACGATGGAATTAGTGCAGAAGTGATTAAAGCTCTGGGAGACTTGAAAGTTGATGTAATACAAACCATCTGAAACACGGACAGATGGCCAAAGGATTGGTACAACTTAGTCTTTGTATTTATACACATAAAAGAACCAAAAGACAAATATGACAACTACAGAATAATTGCCCTAATACCGCATATCAGCAAGATCTTACTACATATAATAAATGAAAAATTAAAAGCGTATCTAGAAAAGGCAACAGCACTCAAAAAAACATTCTTAACCTTAGAAAAATAATAACGAAAGCAAAGGAATACAACCTGTTTGTTGGTTATGTAGACTATCAGAAGGCTTTTGGGAGCATAAATTGAAAGAAGCTATAGGACATTCTCAAAAAAATTGCATATTATTACACTAATTCAAGAACTATATAACAATGGATATGTTGTAATAAAAATTGACGTCAAGCAGTCAAAGGGATTTAACATAAGAAAGACGAATATGTAAAGAGAGAAGTGCTACAAAACACCATTGGAGGATTCAAGATCAACGGCGAAACAATATGCTGATGATACTCCTATTCTCACTTTCACTGAAGATTAAAATTACAACGCGACAATGGCTTAAACGGAAATAAAACAGAAACAAAAGTCCTCGTAGTCGATAAAGCAAATAATAAGAAGCCTGATTTAAAAGAAATTGGAAAATAACAAGCAACACAAAAGTATCATTGGTAAGAACTCTGATTGTCCCCATATTATAATATAGAACCAAATCGTGGACAGTAAAAGAAAAAGAACGCAAAAGAATTGACGCTTTTGAGATGTGGTGCTAGAGAAGAACTATGTGTTCTTCTTCTTTCTTCTTTTAAGTGGGCTATTTAGCCTGTTTCTAACCACACAGTCGTGCGATACCTATTAGCCATGTTGGACGTACCTTCGGTGGGGTTAACTTGTTCGTTTAGAAGGAGAATAGTACTTCACAACCGCTAAAGGCATTCGTATGACGACCGGAGAGCATTCGATGTTTGCTATTGTTATTGACCCGGGAATCAAACCCAGGACTGTCGCGCGCCGGTGTGGTAGCTCGAGGTCTTTAGCTCGCGGCTAGTGTGGTTTCAACTATATGTTAATGTATATAAAGCAATTCAGTTTTGATTTCTTCGTTTAATCTGTTTAATAACGTCGCACAATACTCGCTTGTTATATTTTTCTGTTGTAACTAGTCCATAAAATTTTTTTAAAAATTCCAAATACAATAACCATTATTTTTTAAAGTTACTTGGTCAAAGTCTATCCATTGTTTTGGTTACTCTTTGGTCTCTGTCTAAACATTACGAAAAAATCTTCATTTAAACTCGTTTTTGGTCAATTGTAAGCCAATATAACGCCCTTCTTAAATGAGCTTTCTCGTGTCTTAATTTTAATACAAACTACTGTATACAAAGTCATACAAAATATTAATCACAAAGCTATAGATATTTTAAAAATCTTTTTTATCAGCAGCAATTTTTGGGCTATCAATAAATACCTAAGACATTCTGATTGTTCATCTCTATGTAGAGTTAGTATGCAGTTTGGAACTGTTGTATATAAAAAAAGATACATAAAACTTTTTTAATTCTGCTTTTATTTATTATTAAAAAAAACCTATTACCATTCAGAAGTTATTCATATTATGAGAAATTATTATTAGGTTAATTTAAAATCAACGATTGTTCGTACCGTTTTTTTTGTTACTTAAAAATGACGTTTGATCACAAAAACTGCAACATTCGATTGTTTAAAAATGCACCTCACATATCATATTTATATTTGTCATCTTATGCTTTATTACTCCAAGAAAGGATGGAAAGCTGCTCAGTTATTTCAACGAGCTCTTCGTCGAAAAAATGAACAGTGATAATCAATGTTTAGAATGATTTGCTCTCTTTGAATTTGGTAATAAACAAGTCAGGGAGATTTTGACAACCAATTACTTCTGACAATTTTAAAAAGAGATGGAAATTTGACCATCAAGATACTAGCTAAGGACTTCAACACCGATCAATTCTGGATAAATAATACTCATAACAGGCAACAAAAAAAAGCTACTTATAGCTAAATGTAATAATTAAGCAGGATTAGAAATTAGTTCCAACCCCAAATTATTTAATTCTACCGTTACTAATACAGACTTCTGAGACGACGCGTTGAAGTGGTGGTGGGGCACAATTTGGGCGCCAATCTTTATTGCTTTTGATTTTGTATTTTTTTAATGTTTTGTTACAGTTTTTTCCTCTTTCAAGTAATTGACCAGAATGACGTTTTGAAAACCCTAACAATTGTGTTTGCCTTCTTAGTCACGCTTTCACTTCATTGTTCACTGTTTTCTTTGTTGCTTTATCTTATATATCTATAATGACTTTAACTCGGCATCCTAAGAGGACTTTATTTTCTACCATATGTAAATTCATTTATTCAGAAATAGTCTTCAACTATGACGTAGAGTTTTCCTTAATCTTTTTTTATTTTTATTTTATTGATAACTTTAAAATCTGCTATCTTATAACATTCAGTAATTATTTTAACTTAAAATTAATATAAACTAGACATGCTGAAAATATTCTATTGACCTTTCTCTTTTATAAACATTAATGTCGATTTTGTACCTAGACAAGAATAACATGAACACAAATTAACACAACTTTATGTTTTAGATGAAATGGGCTGGCAGATCACACGGTTTATATCTTTTGAGTTTATGTTCTTCTTCATCGCTATCCATAAGGCACTCCACGAGTGTATTTGGGTGAACACTAAGCCTTTCGCGGTAAACGAACACTGCATTTTGTATTTTTTTAGTAATGGTTGCAATACCTAGGTCCTTACTTATTGTTACATTAGGAACATACCAAGGGGTGCCAACTAAAGATCGCAAAACTCTTGCCCGGAATTGTTTTAGTATTTCGATGTTTGACTTGCTTGCAGTACCTCATAACTGGATTCCGTATGTCCATATTGGTTTAATAATAGTTTTGTATAGTAATATTTTATTTTCTAGGGATAATTGAGAATGGCGCCCTAATAGCCAATACATCTTTTGGAATTTTAAGCCCATCTGTTTCCTTTTTGTGAAGATATGTTTCTTCCACATTAATCTTCTGTCCAAATGTAACCCTACATATTTAACGCTGTCATCATGTGATTTTTGTTGGTTGTTCAATACTACAGTTGGGCAAGTAGCTCTACTTGTTGTGAAAGTTACTTGGACCAATTTGGCTTTGTTAATATGTATACGCCACCATTAAACCATCATTCTAGGGCATTTAAATGTGCTTGGAGATAATTAGACGCTGTAGTTGGATCCGTACGTGAAGAGAGTATCGCTGTGTCAGCAGCAAACGTCGATAGTGTAGTTCTTGGTGTAGTGAGTAGATCAGCAACGAAGATAAGATATAAAAACGGTCCCAGTACATTCCATTGGGGAACACCAGTATTACTAGGAAATAATGAGGTTTGTGAATCACCACACCTGACGAAGAAGTGACGATCGGTTAAGTAGGATTTCATGATTTCATATAGGTCATGGAGAAGGATATTTTTTAGTTTAAACAGTAAGCGTTGGTGCCAGATCTTGTCAAAAAGCTTGCGCAACATCTAAAAATACTGCTGAACAATATTTTCTTTCTTGAAAGTTTTTTAGGATTCAGTCTGTAATTCTATGAATTTGTTCAGCTGTTTTCGGAAGCTAATGATGGTTAGGTATAACGTTTTTCTTCGTAATGTTCTGCTTTGTCTGCGCTTTTCTGCCATTTTCTTTTGCCTGTCAAGCTCCTTTTTGTATAGCTTGATTACCTACCTTAATCTGAGCATCTTTTTACTTCTCAAAATAAAAGCGCTTTGTCACTTTGTAGCAACTCTTACAGTATCAACTTGAAATGTCTCTATGTGTCATTTCCGTCTCAAATTGTGTCGCTGTCCCAGAGACTCATAGGAGAGCAAGTTAACAAATATGATTAATTTTAATATACATTTTATTGCGAAATTACTTCGTTACATTATTTTTCAATGTAAAAATTTCTTATTTTAATAAATCTTTTAGCGACTAACAAGGTTTTCTCAAAAAAAAATGTACCAAAGAAAGTAACAATTATGCACTGCATTCTGAAAACCTATGCCGTTCGTAAATTAATTTAATATAAATTTTGTTTGTTATAATACACTCAGTTTTTAGTATTTCTGTTATAACACAGAACATCTATTATATTCGGGTTACTGTTCCTAGAAATTGTACCACTTATATAAATTTCATGATGATAGATAATCGTTTCTATATTTTGTGTACCTCGTCGTTCAGCTGCAGTGTAGTTTAAAAGTAATATTGCAACTTTATATAAGCACGCATTAATAATGCTGTATTATAATATGTACGCAACCTGCCAATGCAAAGTGTATCATTAAAGTATATTAAAGTACAAAAATATAGTAGAGAGTTTTGTAAAAGCAACAGTTTTGTTAAGAAAAATAATAAAACCTCATCCAATTTGCTGAAATGGAATATTAGTTGATAAGTTAACAAAAAAGTAGAAAACAATTACAACTAATAGCTGACCGATAGCAGACCAAAATGGTTTTACGTGTTCTAAGGAGATATAAGAGCTGATATAATAAGTGAAAATATGGCTGTGCTATCGTTCAAGTAAACAAGACAGTTAATGTTAATGTAGAATAATTTACTATATTAGTACAAACCACTGACTGTGTATTAGTTATTTGTTTAATTAAAACAAAAATAATTACTATTTAAAATAAATATATTTATTAAGAATTTAAGTGTCATATATTTTTATTTAGTTCGCTTCAGTTTGATATTTCAAAACTTTTCCATATTAAATAAGTTTAAACCTTAAAATCTTCTTTTCTCTCTTACCAGATGACTGATGGTATTTCCCTTTTAGGTTTGTTTATTTTTCTATTTCTTTTTTACATTTCTATTAAAAATTAATAATAAACAGAATAAGCAATTGTTAATATTATATTGACTACTACTCGGGGCACTGTATTTAATAAAAGCAATCTTGTAGATTAAATTTATGTTAAGCTTCCTAAAGTTTTTGCTTTGATTCTGATAAAAATGTTATACATTAAGTTTAAAGACAAGGTCTATTATTCAGTAACGACAAGCACAAAAAACTAAATTATCTCCTGTAATACAACCAACAAATAAAATTATACTACAGAGTTTCGAAATATCTTTCTTGGGCTTCATTAGTAGTTTCAAACTATGCTCCTCATCTCACTCATCTTCAGATTGTTCCAGTCCACTAGAAGGAACTGCTGCAGCAACAAAAAACTTCTATGGAATTTTGGCCAGACTTAGAGACTAGAACAGGCAAATTCAACAATTTCTTTCAGTGCCAATAAAATCAGGAAAGCTTTTTTTACATAATGCTTGCAAAGTCTGGTCCCGTAAACAAGGGCAGAATTCTTTTGAAATATTCAAATCTGGTCGCCAAACTGTTCTTGAGTTTGGGCCCAAGTACAGTTTGGTGTAATAGAGCAATTTTAAAAATACCGTTATATTAAGGATTTTTTCTTTGAAAGGAAAAATACATTTCGTGTCATACCATTATAGATAATGATGCATAACCGTATTAGATTATCTTAGACGTTTACAAAACCACTTCCTATATTTTTGGTTACTGTGCGCCTGCTCAACTATACAAATTTTCTCATTTATAAAAAATATATTTGCCAGATGACCAACTGCGACATGATACTTTACGTATCGGCTTCTTCTCAGCTATAAAGTTTACATCTTTTAGATACCGCCCATTTTGCAAGTTTCCTAATTAATACCAATTACTTATCCAATTTTTGTTACAGCCCAGACTTCTGAAACCTTTTTTGGAAAATATTTGAAGAACAGGATATCCGTTGGTGCTTTTAATATTGAATTATCTCTTTTTGAAAACCATGTCTTAAAACTTTGCTTATAATATGTAATTCAGTAGCTTCAGAACTGCTAGAAAGTTATTCATCAAGAAAAAGGTTTCCAATATATTGTCCTTTATTTTCTTATTTTATTTTATTGTTCATTATTGAACAAGATATTGCGTAATTGTATAACAACATGCTTTAGCACGGTGTTTTGGTACCTTTCTGGTAAAAATTTGGTAAAGTTTTTTTTATCTTTTTTAGGAAAATATATATTAAAATTATTGCTATAAAACACAGTAACGGAAGTGCGATGATATACACGGTTCATGTCTGGACGTCATAATTGGTGAATGTAAACATGTTAATAATGCCAATGGTTCGAATTATTAAAAGAGACCTGTATAAGAAGTGGGCAGCAGAAGATGCCAACTTTCAAGCGAATAGAGATAGTATCACTTCGAGAGTGTGTTTTAAGTCTGCAACTATGTCACCTATTTATATACTTGTCCAATTTCAATAAAATATGGTACATGGTTGCTTTAGCCAATGCTAAAAACCAAATTTCTTTTTGAAAATACAAAAGACCGTTATTGAATTCGATCTTTCGTTATTTAATTAATTTTAACAAATAATACTTTGTTTTATTTATGGGCCTACTGCACTATAACATTACGAAGGCTATTAATTAGATTTCAAACTTAGTTCCAAAACAATTTGGAAGCGCTCTCCCACACATAGATAGTCTTCAATTTTACGCTGTAGGGGGACAATAAATTTATTTAATTAATTTAATTAAAAATGTAAACTATCCTAAAATAAGCACTCGACTACGCACCAACACCTTAGACAAAATTCTTCAAAGTAACAAAAGTTATTGACCAACTTAGAAGTTCCTGAAAAAAATTAGACACTGGCAGAAGGAATTCCTTTACATAAGTTAGAGGAATGTCCACTTCGTGATTTCTTAGAGAAGTACTGCAATCAAAAAGTCTTCAGTGTTAAAACACTGCCGCAAGTTGTACCATCAATCTACGAGGAGGTGTTAAATGAAGTGGGACAAAAAATGAACAAGGCGGCCGATGCTGTTGGCTGCAATATTGCCAACGCTCAAGTGTCGGCCACCAATGTCTCCACCTCAAAAGGCCTTGCGAATTTTTGTGGCTAAGATTGCCAAACGTCGCCGAAAGAGTTTTCCCATGGTCACGAACAGTGTGGCGCATATACTTAAGGCAAGACAGACTGTATCTTTATCCAAAGCTGCCTTTATTCACCTCCCTAGCATACAGACTTTACAGAGTGGCAGAGGCTGTAAGAGAAGCCTACCCTGATGTGAACAAACTCATTTCTTCAGCAAAAAATCTTATTTTGAAAACCTCCAGCCGAGTTGCTACTTTTAGAAGAATTTTACTCCTTCAGAAACAGTAATCGCAAAATGTGACACTTGACTCTCTGCTGACTTCTACTATTAAAGACATTTTCGAGAATTTCTTCAGATAATAGAAAAACCGGAAAACAATGCTGAGTATGTGGGAAAGGCAAAGGAAGTAGTGAAAAGAAACCCTAAAAAGTAAATTAACTGCGATAGCTTCAAATTATGGGTTTATTCCAGCAAATATCGAAAATAATAAAGATAAAATTAGAGACTAAATGAAGCCCATGTTGGGAAAAAATGATAGATGGGGGGCACTAAAACAAATTACTGATACATTGACAGAGAAGAAATGAGACTTCCACGATGTGGTAGCAGAAAAATACCCTCTAGCAACATCAGCTGATGTTGAAAGGTCGTTTTTACAATTAAAATATTTATTAAGTGACCGCCAACTGTCATTTAAAGTAGAAATTTAATTTGCACCAAAAAAATACTTTAAAAATTACAACCTTTAGGGGCTATTAAGAATTTTCTTAACAGATATAAAAGATATATAATAAAGGTTTATTTGCTGTTCTTTAAGAGAGGTATAATTTGTCTAGCTCTGGTTATAACCCAAGGGTCGGAAACTAATAAATTGCGGTCCGGATCCGGGCCGCGAAGGGTAGAAAACTGAACCCCAAAAAAATCACTCTACATGAACGAGCAAGAAAAATCTGCAGAAGCAGTGAAGCATGCGTGATAGACGCTTAATAGGCGCCAGAAGCCATTTTAGATTCCGAGACAGTAAAAGAATATAGTTTTTGAAGAAAAAAGGATATCGTCGCTGCTATTTAAGGTATTCCATTGTCGGCAAGAAGTAACACAAGAACAGAAATTTTGGTTGCTGACAACAAAAGTAGCTTGCTCAATCTTTTATAGAAGGCACCTTGCTACGCTATTTTACTTGATGAATCGTGATATTGTTGATGATGAACAAATGTCCGTTTTTTGGCAAATTTTTGACATTGAAAGTAAAGTATTTAAGGTTGAATTAATAGCAATATTGCCGTTTAAAGCGGAGAAGATTTGTTCGAGACTATTTATGATTTCAAAACAAAATCAAACATTAATTTCAACTTTCAACTGACGGGGCCCCGACAATAATAGGTAAAGAAAAGGGATTGGTAAAGAGAATCAAGAATAAGATGCTGGGTTACTGTCTCATTCGTGTAGTTTTCTTTTTTATAAAATTCCAAACCACATCTATCTCTAGAGAAGTTGAATACATCATCTACAAATGTAACATCTTTTTCTTTATAAAATATTTACATAGATTTTTTTCTAAAATAATCAATCAGCTAATAAGCGGAGACTGACATTTTTCTGCATTATGCATTGTGAAACGAACTATATTTAGAGTAGAAATATTAATCAATGGACTTAAGGTTAATCCATAATTTTCTCGATACTCATACTTTAAATTCTTCAAGACAATGTCGATTTACTTATTCTAAAGTTTAAGAGAACTACACCAAGCACAGCAAGTGCACAAGCTTAATCTTCGTTGGGATTAATTAACATTTTTATTTTTAAAATTTTAGTTGACTGTATCAGTTAGTCCTTTTAGATAAATACTACCTTTACCAATTAAATTTATAATTTTAGATAGTAGTTAACTACTTCCAAGTAGTTTCAAAATAAATGTAGTAAAGTTTATTTGATTTAAAAAAGTGTTTTTTTGATTGACTCCAACAACGAGCATATCATATTTTACGCTGTCACTGGAAAAGCTTATGCTTAAACTATCAAACAACAAATTATTATTAGAAAGATTTCTAACTGTAAAATATTCATTTATGAAAAAAGCTTGAGCACAAGTATAAATATGTAAATATAATGAGTAATAAGATGTTATTCGTTTAGATAATTTAAACGAATGGTTAACAAGATTGCCTATTCGTCATGAATCATGTCAACAGATTTTTATATGTTTATTGTAAAAGTTTAGTGTTTAATTACCTTTTGTCTTGATTTATTTAAATTTCTAATAAATGCACTATTTTTTAACTGCATTAAAAATCCAGAAAGTTTTGTTCGCTCAAAAAGTTTATAATTGTAAAAAGAGTTGGCAAAATTTAGCAGCAAGATGTTAAAGTAAAAATAAATCATTCCAAAAATGACCAAATTACAGGCTATGATAAAAAATGTTTAGGAAAGCCTTCTACTGCGAAGATAGATCTCAAACTCAGAAGGACTGAACCATGTATTTCCGCAGTGCGCCCATAAATTCGGTTATAAGTACGATTAACTGTTATTGCATAATATTTTCAGGATTTACTAAATAATTATTGGTAAGTATAGTTACTACGGAGTCCACTCGCCTATGGCAGTTGCACTACAAAAAGTATTAAGTACAGTCGTCAGAGCTCGCTTCGCTTTGAAGAATCAACATCAGGTTATTTTTTGAACAAACTGTGCACTTCAAAACCACCCATAATTTGCAATCTAATGGATTGAGATCTGGTCTCCAGGAAATCTAATCATCTGCTACTCGAAAATGAGGCATATTATCGCTCAGTCAAGTTTGAGTTGATCGTGCTCTGTGGAGCAGTCTTGCTGAAATATTCAAAGCTCAGCTCGAAAAATTATGTGATTTGGAGATTGCACTACATTTTCTGAAACATTCTGTTTGTACACAGCGCCAAAGTTTTGACTCCTTTTTCACAAAAATAAATGTCATTTACTCCATCATAACGCACTCCCCACCAAGCCATTACAGCTGTTGGATGATAGTCTCTCAGAACCCTCGACACTAACTGAGATTCTTTTTTGGATACCCTACCTCGTCATTTTGTTAGTTGAAAAATTCATCCGGCGTAAAAAATTTTCATTCGTAAACAAAAATTTTCTGTGGCCATCATACGCGCACACAGTCAACAACCTTTTTGCCTTTTTCTTCTGTCACCAAATGCTCTATAGGCTTTTCGTAAATAGCTAAATCATAAGTCTTGCTTAATAATACAAGACATAGAGGTTTTGGAAATTTGTATCATAATCTTCTACTTACAAAGAAGATTTTGATTAATTTTTGCACTTACAGTTTTAACTGCCTGAAGAGTCCGAACTTGCCGGGATTTTCTAGATCTTGGACGATCTTCGATACCTGCGGTCATAATAAACAATTTTATAGCCCGATACACAAACATACGGCTAATGTCGAGATTACACTTTTTCACTTCCACAGCAATACGGTTTTTCTTTATTACTCTACTCCATTGGTAAATAACCAAATTTAACAAGAAACACAAAGTAATTTACAACTTTAAGACTTGACTGTTGCCATCGTATCGCAAAGTTGTAGATACCTCAAAGTTGTGTAAAGCAAGCGTAGTTTTGATTTTATTATATTCATAGATATAACCAGCAAGTCAACATTGAGGAAATTGTAACTAAATTAAAAATTAATGATAATATAGTATTTGCACTCGTGACTCATGACTTAATCAATTTTCGAACAATTTATGACAAAATCTAGCAAAAAGGTGTTTGAAAAGTGTTATGACATTAACCGAAATCCATTTCTAGTACATTTTGTCGAAAATTTACAATCTAATTAATATTGTTAAGGCACTATCGAATTGATTATGTATGAGCCTAAAAACCTTTACTCATAAGGAAATTGGATGGCTTTTAAGCAGCTATACTAAGTCTATTAAAGTAAGAAGAGAATGTATGAAAAAATTACTTTAGAAAAGTGCCTTTTTCTCGCACAGCAAATAATTGTATTATTTTTATTGTGTGTGCATGTTAATATTTTGTATTTATTCTTATAAATACAATTGTAGTTAAGGAAAGCCAATTATAATGTAGCAAAACTTATAACTTAATAGACTCGTCGGCGATTCGCAGAACGGCCATATTAATGCCCGTCTGCCTGCACAATACCTAATTTAAGATGCGCCGCCGCAAAAATTTTAATGTCATTTATAAATTTCAGTATTTGTAACCCACGCAATGCAAAAGTTCTCTGCGGCTGCATCTTTTTAAAACGAGTTGAATAAATGAAGTGACGAGACCGAATACGTAAGAAGGGTACGTGAATTTGCATTGTCTGATTTATTGTACACAGCAGCAGCAAAAACATTATTCACGACCTAAGAAAACACATTATGCGATAAACCGTCTCTTCTTTATAGGTTCAGGTGAGTGACATGTCAAGTAAAAGCCGGTTAAACTCCGATCCACCGTGACGGACATTTCGACTCCACCTGAAATTTTTCGGTTATTCCAAAATTCATTTCATTAAAAACGCATATTAATAAACACACAGTCAATAATTTTAACAGCTATCACTCATTGTTTTTTTTAATCTTTAACGACTAACGAATGCTCTAGAGTGGTAAAATGTGACAAGAATAAAATGCAATATGATATTGAAAACGTTATTCAGATGCTAGAAAATCTAAATATTAAAAGAAAAGTTAAAAAAAAAGAAATTGAAAGAAGGACGAGTAATTTTATTTTTACCAATTTTATAAGTAAAAAAAATATTCGGATAAACCAAATTGTACATTTCCTCCCAAACATCATTGGACATTAGTTTGCTAAAAAATAATGTGGTAGTTAAAGGGATGAAATTTCATGAGAAGCAAGCAGTTACAGGAGTCAAGCAGTATTTTAAGGATAAATTACAGGTAGAGGTTGACATAAGGAAAGTAGTAGCGATTAACACCAAACGCGGGAAATCTGTAAATATAGTGAAATTGGCAAGCTGGGAAAATAAGCAAAAAGTGATAAAATAAATACAAGCTAAGGCATATATTGAAGCAGACCTCACTCAAAAAGAAAGGGAAATTTAATGGGAGATTAAAAATATAGCGAATGAAGAAAAAGGTGAAGGAAACACCTAAAAGTAAGATACAAGAAAATTGTCGTTGAAGGAGAACAATCTGGATGGAATGACAAAGAAAAGAGCATGGTGAGGACTACAAAAAACTAAAAAAGCAAGATAACTGTGCAGAGGCAAGGGGAACAGACAAAACATTTCTCGAACATCAGGAGTTATAAACTAAAGTCAGAAGAAATTAGGGAAGAGTACCAATACGAGGTCGAAAAAGAGATA
The DNA here is from genome assembly GCA_036346155.1 of Sinelater perroti. Lineage (NCBI taxonomy): Eukaryota > Metazoa > Arthropoda > Insecta > Coleoptera > Elateridae > Sinelater > Sinelater perroti. Next base: position 542,300 of record JARFIY010000189.1, read on the forward strand.
GAACTACACTGGTGCAGTAAACTAAACGAAGATTTGGAAAATAGTTGGAATATGTTTAAGGGCATTATAATTAGAGCCACAATAAAAGTATGCGGTATAGTAAGATATAAATACAAGAAAAAGCATACACCGTAGTGGAATGAAGAAAGAAGAAATTTTGGAAGAAGTATTTTCAATCAAGAAACGACTATGACTATACAGTGTATAAAGAACCAAAAACACAAGTCAAAAATTGGTTAAGGATGCAAAACAAAAATCTTGGGAAAACTTTGGATTGAGAATGGAAGCACAAGGACAGGATAATTTCAAACTGTTATACAGAACGCTAAAAACACTGAAGAAGATAAATAATATAAAACAGCACTATATAAAGAGCAAGGAAGGAAAACTCTTAACGTTAAATCAACAAATAAGGGATAGATGGTACCAATATTTCAAAGAATTGTTCGAGTGTCATAACCAACAGTGCGAACTACAGAATCTGAGAAAAAAGTACGTGAAATAATTTCAGTAGAAGCATATATACAGTTCGAAGAGGTTCTTTACTCACTTAAAAAACTGAAAGATGGGAAAACGCCAGGCGAAAACGGTATTTAACCGGAAATGATGAAATATATGGAAGATGCGGAGATTAATGTACTACACTCAATAATAAAGATTGCATAAAGAAGCAAACTCCGGAGGAATGGAAATTGGTAATAATTGTACCACTACTTATACAAGGGGACGCCTCAATTTGTCGTAATTATAGGGGATTCCTCTTCTGTTAGTAGTACGTAAATTATATGAACGAATATTAGAATATGAGCCGTAGTTGCTAGACTACGAAAATAAGAGTTGCGGATTCGAATCCCGCTCTTGCCAATTCAATCGGTGGAATTTTTACGGTCCAGCTCTACTCAGGCTGCAATAAATGAGTACCTGGAGGTCAAACTCTGGGGTAATAATAGGCGGTCGGTACGTAGCGCTAGCTACGTTACTACCCTTGTGTACCGTAGGCTCTAAATTGTAGCAGACTTATCCTGTTACAAACCCAAAGGGCCTTTGAGGCCTGTTACGGGGAACTATTATTAGAATATCAGCTTAGAACAGTATTAGAATCAACACTACAGGAAAATCAGGCTGGTTTCCGAGCTGGAAGAAGTACGCAAGACTGAATATTCAATATAAGGTAAATATGAAGAAGTGTACATATGTGCAGGTGACTTAGAAAAGGCGTTTAAAATTGTACCAAGAAAATGGATCTGGAACACTCTAGAGAAGTGTGAAGAACTAGTGAAAGCAATTAGAAGCCTATATAGCAATACCAAAAGTTCTGTAAGGACGGTAAATAGAAATACCAAGGAATTTATCACTTTCAAAGGAGTGAGACAAAGAGGAACACTAAGCCCTCTGTTCATAATAGTGACGGATGAAATCGCCCGGAAAGCCAAAAATGCTGTTAAAGGATTTAGAGTGGGAACTAGACATCTGAAACCAGTAATAGTGAGAGAGTTTCTATATGCAGACGGCGTGATGTTAGTAGCAAACAGTCAAAAAAAGCAATTAACAGGTGGAAATTTTTATTCGACGTTTACGAAATGAGAATCAATGTGCAGAAAACCGAATTTAAGGTAATATCGGGAGGAGGGCAAAAACTTAATATTAACTTGGACGAACATGGGTTCAACCCAGTGAACAATATAAAATTGGGTCAGAAACAGACATTAATAATCGAATTAAAAACACGACACGTTTATACAATGCTTTAAAATCAGCCTTCATGAACAAAAGAGAAGTTAGTAAAAAGACGAAAGTAAAAATTTACAATACGGTTTTAGTGCCCGTATTAATATATGGTAGTGGGTCGTAGGTATTAAACAAAAAATTAAAAGAAAAAATAACGGCCGCGGAAATGAATATACTAAGGAAAATTGAAGGGGTCACAAGCCTTGACAAATTGGAAAATAGGATCATAAAAAATAGACTAGGAGTGAAACCTGTCGCTGATAAGATTTGAGCACTTAATTAGAATGGGAAATGATGTCTTAGTAAAGGAAATATGGGAAGCAGGATGGGATAAAAAGAACAGGAGAGAACGACCCAAGAAAACCTGTAACCAAAAAATAGGTGATATATTAAGGGCAAGAGGCAGCACATGGCTCAAAGCTAAAAGACGGGCAATGGGAAGAAAATAGTGAAAAACCTTTTGTGGTAGCAAAACAAATCCGACACCTAGCGGTAAATAGAGGAACGGATAAGTAAGTTTGCTAAAAGAACTTACCAAATATTGTAAGTAATCTACGAAGGACTCACATTTATATTGTGTTTCGCTGCCATTTTAAAGAGTTAGAGTACTTTAACTGACTTTTCTTCAAAATAAAGTTTTTACAAAGATTATTTTATATATCTATAACAAGACAGTCTCACACCTAATCTTTAGGTAACGCCTTTTTAGTTCTACGTGAAAATTTTTTACAGCACTTTTTGCTTCTTTTTCATATAAACTATAGGTTGCAGAAATAAGATGTTGAAAATAGACTCGTAAAATACATGCAACACGTTTAATGGTATCTTCATCCATATTCTTGAACACAAGCAAACTTTTATCATAAGTACACATATACACTAAAGGAACTAACATTACGCGGTATATCATCTACTCGATAAAACGATTTTACTAGTAAATAAATCTTTATCTGATTTAGATGTTACAACGGTAGCAGCTTCCAAGTGATGAAAATCACAATTTCAAAAAAGGCCATTTACTATCTTACTATCTAATTCAGTTCCCAAACATGTGCACCCAAATAGATGATTTATTTTAGAAAATTCGGCTTAAGCAATTAGTATACCAATGTTGATAAATTTGCTCATCATCTGCGGAACGAAAAAAAATGAGGAGGTAGCATTTTGATAATCTCCATAGGATTTTCCTTTTTTAGTGCAATGTACGGCTGTCTTGCCTTGCGTTTTTTAAGGGTTGTTTTATTAGCCTAATTGGATCGCCTTTCATTTTAAGCTATTGAAACATAGTTTTAAAAAATTCGGATGTCCCTAACCATTACAAGCTTGTATGGTTTGATACAAAGAAACTTTTTCCTGAAAAATTTGTTTGCAATAGCGCTACAGTTCTGAAAAGTGCAAAAGCTCTGAAAATTCCGAGGAACCCCCGGGCACCAACGGTTTTAGAAAGTTTGAGGGCGACAGAAGCAACGGCTCAGTGTCTTCATCAATAGCCTCTCCCGTTCCCTCATCGTTTACGTCATCGGCTAGAATTAGCCTCTTATCCCTTCTTCTAGCTTTTTCTTTCGTCTTAAAATATATTACAGTAATCTAAAAGACTTGCACAATATCGTTTTGACGTCGAAGCAAAAAATGTAATACAACTATTGCTAAAATCACAAAGCAATAATAAGACTGTATAAGTTGGGCATATAATTTTAAAGGCAAGAGAAAAGCGTGATGTCGTTTCTATAATATAGTAAAAACTATAAATAGTAAATAGGGCAACAAAATAATCTGCTAAATAAATAGAACATCACGTGGAGAAATTAAAGACAAACGTCTAGAGTGATACAACAATTAGATATACGTAACATTAACGTTTCCCCTTTGTGCATTTGTTGTCCACAAGAACTAAATTGTAGCGCCATGCTATTGTGCACACATCTACTGTAAGCTGAAGAATGCTTAGTTTTAGATTAAGATAATGTAGACTAAGAGAAAATCTACTTACCATATCTCTCAGAAGCAAAGATGCTTTCAACTAACGTGGGTTAAACAACATAAAACTAGACTACAGAGCAGTACAAATATTATGTTAGAAGCTGTTCTAGAAAAAAATATTCAGCAAATCGTGTACACCATATACCTAATTAAACATCCAACTACTATCATGATACGGAAATGTATGTTGAAACAGTTGGTCAACTACATATCGTATGTGAGATAACGAATGCCCTGAGGTATTCTAGAGTGACATCCTGCCTAGTTAAAAATACTTATTTAGAGAGGATTTCATTTTCCACAACGATAATACATTTTATCATAAGGCAAAACTAATGCAATCCGGGATGACCATTAATATTAATCAAAACTAACAGAACGAAGCAATATTAATATTAGTTTAGGTTTAAGTACTTGTACGTCATTAATTTTGCTAGTTTATATTATCTTGTAGGTGTAAAAAACTCGCTTTACAAACATTTTTATCTTTTAGTCACAATTTTTCTGTTTTATTTTTTAAATTAAATTATTGCAATTAAATGTACGTGCAAGCTAGAGAACAAATGGCCAAAAATATTCGAAAGCAGTGCATTATATGTTCAAACATGCGTTGATTTATTTTAATTGAGTTTAATTCGCCATTTATTTGTCTATTGTTTTATCTGATCTGTAATTACAATCCAGCAGCTCCTATTGGGTCAGAGTGTCTTGCCAGAATTGTCATATCAGCAAGTGTTGCTGTTTTTATATCCGGAGATGTCGGAAGTTCTACGGTGGGCATGAGGTAAATAATCGCTCCCAGAACACTTTCCTGTGAGACGCCAGCGTTTATGGGATAAAATTAACTTACTTTTGCTCTATTTCAACCTAGAAATATCTCTCTTCTAGGACTTCAACATGGTGATTAATGTATGAGAAAATGTTTGTTTTAGTTAAATCTTCTTCTTGTAGTGCCTTGACCGTTAACGGTAGTTGGCTTTTATATTGGCTATCATGTTTTCTATGGTGGCTTTATTGACTGCTGCTCGAAGCAATTGAATGGTCGTCTTCTCATACCAGTCTCGTAAGTTGTTCGGCCATGAAGTCCTTCTACCTGGCCTACATTTACTGACTATTCTTCCCTGTATGATTAAACGGAGACTTTCATATTTTTCGCAGTGTCTCATTATGTGACCGAAGTGCTGCATCTTTCGCTTTTTTATAGTTTTAACTATTTCCAATTCTTTATTCATTCGCATGAGTACCTCGTTTATACTTGGTCTGTCTATCAGCTTATCTTTAATAACCTTCTGTACACCCACATTTTAAAGGATTGTAGTAGTTTAAGTGTGCTTTTTGTTAGTGTCTACATTTCGACATCACACAATAGAATTCTTCATTCTTATATCTCGAGTATATAAGACCTTTCTCATCTTAATAAATGCTGCCTTTGCTTTTTTTATGCGGATTTTAATTTCTACGGATGGGTCCTAGTTTTCATTGAAGGTACTTCTCAGATAAATCAATTTTTGGCCTTTTCTAACGATCAACAACATAAAGATAAAATCAAACTATTTCTTCATAACAATTCAGTTAACGTCTTCTTAATCAGTAAAACCATAATGTATCCTCCAAATAATAACGCACACTCTAGAAGTTTAATTCTCATTCAAAACAATATTAGTCATTATAAGCTTTCAAGATTTAACTGTTAGTATGTTTACCATAAATAGATACACTACATCTAAACTAGACAAGGATAAGTTAAGAAAAATATAAACATAATGTAGTAGCTCAATATAAGTCTTAAGACTTCGGTGCAGATCAATGAAGCTCTCACAGATCTAACTAATATTCTTAAATAAGCAATCCAAAGCACCAGACTGCAGAATGATGCACAACCAAATTCTAAAAGCATACATGTAGAGTTGAAATAACCTGTCGCTGAAAAAGACAAAATACCGAAGAGGCCATATATCTGCAGAGAGAACAACATATAATCGAGTTAGTAACAACCTTAAAGCATAACTGAAAGAATGAAAAGATCATTTATTTCACGAATACGCTATCAGTCTAAATCTATTTAAATACTAAAAAAGCACCAGGCATCAATAAACTAACATCAAAAATGATAAAAAAAATTTCCAAAGGAAGTAGTTGAACAATTAATGTACATATACAATGCAATATTCAGACTTAGCTACTGACCTAAATAATTAAAAACATCTGAAGTCCTCTCAATACTAGGAAAGGATCTAAAAAAGAGCCTATAATATTAAAAATCGTTAAGCAGCTATTACTCCGAAGACTAAATCAAGATTTAACCCCAGGCAACTAAATGCTCCTCTAGCAATTTGGATTTAAAAGTGACCATTCGACTGTGCAACAAACCCTTTTAATGATGTATTAGAAAACAAGAAATTTCTACACAGCAACCTTCCTAGTCGTTAGCTAAACCCCTGGTAAGGTTTGGCACAAAGACTTGTTAATCAAAATCAAACTTTACTTGCCTCTAGAGTACTTCAAAATTGTTAAATCGTGATCGTTAAGTGATAGCGCATTTAAAACAAGAGTCAATCAAAAGTAGTCAGATATATGTGAAATAAAAGCGGGGGCTTTATTATACAAGGCAGCATAACCGGGCCACTATTGTATATTAATACTATAATAGAAACGTTCGCACAAGACATAGTGGCACTTCTCAGGGATCAAGAATCACAAACATCTGCTACTAAATTACAAAACCATATAATTGAGGTACCACTCTAATCAGTCTATACAAGTCACTTTTATGATAAGAAAAAAGCAGTACCTATCAGTCGACCTTAATAGCATAAACACACTACAGACCAACACAACCAACTACTCAAGCTTTCATTTAAAGTGGAACTGGAAATAACATAATCAAAAAGCAAAAACAGCTCGACTTATAAACAAAAAATATGTATTGGTTGATTGAAAAAAGTCACATTTATCACTAGAGAAAAATTGCTACTATATAAAACCGTCATCAAATCCATATGACTTTATGGAGCTGAGCTTTGGGATGTGCAAAGCAACATAATTATAATCTAAAGCTGTCAATCCAAAATACTACAAATAATAACAAACGCATCCTGGTATGTCACCAATAAGACATTATACGATGATCTGAAAGTGCCCTATGTTATAGATGTTATTAAGAAGCAAAGTATTAACACTATAAGAAAACTAGAAAGTCATAACAAAATTTTGCCTCGCTCGTTCCTAAAAAACGAAATAACAGACGCCTAAGAAGAATTTAGTCAACAGGCCTATTAAATGATTGAAGAAGACACTTTACTGTAATTATTTAGAACTTAAGAGAGCACATTCGCTCATAGAATTACAAATTCTGATTGCTAATACCACAAAAAATAATATGCCAGAAAAACAGAAGCTAATCCAACCACTTCAAATAAGGAAATTAAAAATATGCTATTATATAGTGTATGTATACATAAACTATTTATTGGTTCTTGGTTCTTTACAACCTAGGCAAAAAGTGCATTACAACGAACTACTGATTTCGCTACTTTTATTTTTCAGCCCGGGAGCCAGCACCGTCCCCCAATCCAGAAGCTCCGTCTGCAGCTAACGTGTTTCCGTCCTGAAACGGCACCGTGTGTGGCCCACCACAAAAATGTGAAGCAAAATCGACAATGCCATCGTAAATCTCCCTGATTTATGGGAGTTATGACTATTATTTTAATTTGCTTGGCGGCGGAGGTGCTGCGGTCGCGCGGCGGCGCGCCGCCTCAAAGAGCAGAATTGAACTATGCTTATTGGATGTCTGCTCGCGGCCGTATTTTCAGCTCTCGCGAAACGATCGCGGCGATGGGAGTTAAGTAGGTGAATTCAAAGGGCCTACGCGGCCGTCGTTGCCCGCAGGTTACTGCATAAACTGCTCACATTACTGGGGCCGCTGAAGGAGTCGAAAACAACCGTGACGGATGGCGTCGCAGTGGCAGTTGATCAACAAGACATTTTTCATAGATTGCCCCAATAACAGAGCGATTGTTTTTGTTTGCATAGTGATGCTTGTTTGCGCGAATTACGAAATAGAGTAATGATGTGAATAGATCTGTTTGACCTTGCTGATGGAAACTTTTTTCGTGGCAACACTATTAATATATCTGCTTGTTACACATCTGTCTCGTGACAACAGATTGGATGCGTTTGGTTTATTTTACGAATGATTAATTGTCTAATTGTCTAATAAGCTATGCAGCTTTGATAGCCTTCCTGCGCAAGGGAAAATTACATATCCCACGAGCGTACAATGGATATTATCAATTTGTAGTGGTAACTGGCATTGCAAGATATTTACTTTTATCTAATCAATACACTGTAACTTGCAAAAGTTAGCAAACATAAATAACACTAAAATAATTAGGTTTCTTATGTACCTTAAATTGACTATGTACGACATCCTACAAGAGTATGCAATTTCGAAATAATCTATTCATTCGAAGAAGAAGGCAGCCCAAAAGTTCTTTCCAGAATATTCGTAGTTGTTATTTACAAAAATTAACACATCACTCAATAAGTTTGTAGGATGACTATTAGATAGCGCCACTATTGACAAATCCATATGATTTTTAAAAACTACTAACCTTCAAATGATAAACATCAAAATTTCATGACAATCTGATGTTTAGTTCACACATTACAGTAGTTTTAATGACGCTACTTGTGTAATTTTCAAAACAATGGAAAAATCTGAATTTCGTGTTGATCAAGTATTGCTTTTAATGGGAAAATACCATTAAAACAAAGGAATGGCTTGAAAAATGTTATTTGGACTTTGCTCCATCGAGGCAAATGGTAAAAAAGTGGTTTGCTGATTTTAAACACCTATGATGTTAAACACTCTGGTCGCCCAAATTCGGTAGTTGTTCCAGAAAACATAAAAAAGTCCATAAAATAGTTTTGACCGATAGTAAATTGAAGTTGCGTGAGATAGCTGACAATGTATTCACCATTTTCCATAAAAAATTGTCTATGATAAAGCTCTGTTCGAGGTGGGTACCGCGTTTGCTCACAGTCGATCAAAAATAACAACACGTCGACGATTCAGAGCGCGGAGCCGTTTCAGCGCAATAGAAAGGATTTTATGAGGTATGTGACAATGGATAAACATGGATCTATCATTACATTCCAGAGTCAAATCAACAGTCAGCTGAGTGGACGGGAAAGGGTGAAAGCCGCCCAAAGTCACCAAAAACGCAAATATCAGCTGCTAAGGTTCTGCCATCCGTATTTTGGGATGCCCACGATATTTTATTCATCGATTACCTTGAGAAAAGAACAACCATTAATAGCGAATATTATATGAAGTTTGAAAAAAAAAATTGTAACGAACAACCCCAAATAAAGAAGAAAAAGTGCTCTTTCACCAAGACATCGTACCGTGTCACAAATCGATTGCAACAATGGCAAAATTGCACGAATTGCACTTTGAATTGCTTCCCCATTTCTCCGGATCTGGCTTCCAGCTCCCCTGTTTGCAAACCTAAAAAAATGATCCGGGAAAAGAGATTTGTCTTCAATGAAGAAGTCTATTCTATCTTCAGTGAAGAAGCCTATTTTGAGGCCAAAGATAAATCGTTCTACAAAAAAGGCATCGAAATGTTAGAGAAGCGTTGGAATGAATTTATTACTCTTAAAGGAGACCATCTTAATGAATAAAGTCAATCCTACGAACTTATTCAGTGATGTGTTAATATTCATTTTGAGGACCAGTAAGGTCACGTTGTGTTGAATCGTTACAGAGAACCAGAGACCCCTTTTGGCTAACATGCAGCTGCTATAATAAATTGTTTTTATTCCTCTTTTGCTGATCAACCTGTAAATTCCAAACTTTCCCTGAAATCTTCACTAACAATGGATTTTTACAAAAAGTGCTATTCTATCATATTGTGATTCTTAAAAATCAAATACAGTATATGAACATTTAAATCAGAAAAATAAAGAGAATTTTAATTTTCCAGTTTGATGATAAAAAAGTTTAAAACACATTGCTAAAAATTACTGAATCTACTATCTTCCATATTTATATTAAGTGGCGCAAAAAGAACGAATGTTTTGGAAATGGGTAGTACTTGAGAAGGAGAAGGTCAGTGACTAACGCACACCGCTTGTAAATGGTTCAGAGAATTCAGATTCAATAGCCATGGCGCAGTGGAACGTAAAACATTGAGATTTTGCAATTTTTAAAAATAACGTTATTGTTCAACATCTTTTGCGTCTGTAGTTCAACTATCTGAGTGACAGGCCGATTCTGATTGCAACACAATACTTCAATGTGTTAAATCGTTTAGCACAACCGGATCAGTTATGTAGAAAAAATCAGCTGGCCCTCTCCGTACGACTCAGACTCCAGAAAATGTTAAGAAAATGAGGTCGGTTCTTTAGGACCCTTTGCATTCCACCAGACATCGTGCTCCAACTTTGAATCTCTCCCGCCGCTCACTACAACGCATCCTACACGCCGAGTTGAAATTCCATCCGTATAAAATTATGATTTTTCAAAAATTGTTTCAAGGCGATTTTGTCAAACGCAAACTATCTTGTGAGAGAAAGCTTAAAATTATTGTTTCCAATGATGTAATTGTAATGTGGCACATTTTCATTTGGATGGTTGTCAGTACGAAAAATTGTCGATTTTGGGCAGCAGAAAACCCACCATAATTACACCAAAATTATCTCCTCACTGCCAAAGTCACAGTTTGGTGCTGTTTCGAAATGTTTGGACCTTACTTTTTTTGAAGAAGAAGGGGTTCAAGTACTAGTGCTTGAGGCCGTATCTGTACTCGTTAAGCTATCAGTAGCCGTCTATGGCAGACGTAACAATAATGCTGTTTAAACTGTCAAGCTATGAAAAACGTGTATTGTTCTACATAAAGTGTAAGCAAGAATAAGTAATAAATCTCAAAGCCAAGAAACGGCATTATCCAAAATTTTCATTCATTCAGTATACATGGCCATCCATACATGATTCTATCAACTATATAGGGTTATACAAATATACAGTTTATGGAAATTTAGTGTAAACCTACAAATAATTATTAATTGCACCACAACCAATTATAGTATCTCAATATTCCTATATCACAAATGTCTACGTAACCACTCAATATTCTTACTGATAATGATCTACGATCTATGATCTAATGATGAAAATCGAGTACAAGCTTTATAATAAAAGAGATATATATATATATATATAAATATAAATATATAAATATATATATATATAAAGAAATATCTTCTAGCAAAAGATATATAAACAAGAGAGAGAGAGAGAGAGAGAGAGAGAGAGAGAGAGAGAGAGAGAGACGGGAAATTAAGGCGCTCCAAACAAATAAAGAAATAGAAGAACAGAGAGGAAAGGTCAAAAGAATTAACAGGCAAAAAAACTATTAACGAACGTTAAAGAAGTGAAATACTATTATCAGAGAAAAGAAATAAGGAAATTCTAAAAACATAAATATGTGTTATAATTTAAAGACAAAGAAGGGGAAAACGATCGGAGAAGAAGAAAATATACTGGAAAGATGGAAAGAATATTTTACGAATTGCTTAATGAGGGTGCAGAGGAAGAGGAAGATGGGACAATAATGACAAGAAAAAAAATGAAAATTTGAGAAGCTCGCAAAAGAAGATTTAGAAGAAGTCTTAAAAAATCTAAAAACAATAAAAGTCCGGGTTCAAAATGGAATTGCAGCAGAAAATATGAAATATAAAAGAGAAATAATAAAAAGCTAATCTATGGGAGTTAGTAAGGGCGATTTAAAAAGAAGAAAAGGTATCGAAACTGGAAAAGAGCAACTATAGTGCCTCTATTTAAAAAGAGAGATAGATGTAGTATACAAAATAGTAACGACTGTACTTAAGGTAAGACTAAATGCTAGTCAGTGGAAGGACAGATAGGAGAGTACCAAATTTGATTTATGAAGGGATAGGAAACAACAAACTATCTATTCACACTAAAAGAATTGTAACCTTTTATAAGCATGGAATTGCGGCAGTTATACTCTTCATAGGTTTCAAGAAAACTTACGATTCGGTGAAAAGCTCAAAACCGATTAAAATTTTGAGATAATTAAATATATCAGAAAGTTAATAAAACTGGTGAACGTAACACTTAGGAACACTACAAACGACGTGAGAGTAAAAGAAGAAACAACAGGAGATTTGAAATACGAACACACCTTAGAAAAGAAGACCCACCCTCGACTTTGTTATTTAATATAATTTTAGAAAAGATCGTTAAAGTCAGTTAAGCAGAGAGAGGCTCATATTATATAAAAGTGAGTATGCTACTGATGTTGCCATAGTGGCTAGGAATGAGAAAGTACTAAAATAAACAAGGAAAAACTGATAGAAGTGGCGTACAGTGTAGGACTACAAATAAATCAAGATAAAAGTAAAGTGATAAAGATTGTGGGAAGAGAAAATGGAATTTGTAGAAGTGGATCACTTCATGCGCTTAGTGTAGAGAAGAACAAGGAATTCGAGTAACAAAAAATAAAGTAAATATGTGTTATGGAATAATAAACCACCTACTACGTGGAAACAACAAAGGGGTACGAAAATTAAAATGTTATTAAGATCAACTGTATTGCATAGCTGTGATGCACGGCTCCTAAATAAGAAGACGTAAGAAATGTTGAGCTGGGAAAGGAAGCTAATCAGAAGGACAGTAGGAGAAAATAAAAAAAATGTAGAATATAAAAAAAAGCAAACCAAAGATAGATATAGTAATAAAATAGAAACGTTATAGCGGCTTAATTATCTCAAGAGAATAGAGGAGCAACGGCAAAGAAGGCAAAAAGAGAGCAAGTCCACGGAAATGATAAAAGGAAGCAGTTCAGACAGATTTAGAAGAAAATGATATAGACAAGTGGAAGAAGAAATCAAAAATAGAAAAGAATAGATATAATAATAATAATCTAATGGCAAGTGATAATAAATCCATGCATAATAAGAATATAGAAGAAAGTAGAGATTTTTGGTAAATTTTCATAAAAAAATTAAATAAAGTGGTAAACGAACAAAAATTCGAATAATAAATATGCAACACAAAGTTATCAAACTTTCATGCTATTGTTAACTAAAATCTCAAACAAAAAGGATAATTACGATCTAGAATTCTTAAACCGCACAAATTGAAATAAATCAGACAAAGTATGAGATGCCTATGTTCTGGTGATTTAAGAGTGCTACTGCACAAAACCACTTTATTGTGTAAAATGGGAAAAAGGGCACGATTCCCAAATTTGTGATAAACCTAGGGGCATCCCACCAATTTCTGCTTTTTATCAGGAAAGTAACTTAGCAAACTACAAAAGTTGCAGCTTAATCGTGATTTATTAAACATAAAAAATTCCCGTTGACTTATAGTACAACAGTATCAACCACAAAATATCTATATTAAACCTAATCAACAAGAGATTATTAAAACAGTACATCATATACAACTAAACTCAAGGCAATGTTTTGAAACCTTGCCTATCTTTTAATTGCATAATAAATATAGCAACTGCAGCTGATTTATACATCTTCATTATTGAATAAGACCTAGAAGGAGCAAAAAAGTGAACATATCTTAACCTCTCTCTAGACCAGTGGTTCCCAAAGTAATTCCTACGTACCCCCAGGAGTCTTTGTGGCCGTTGAGGTGTCTGGGGGTGCGTGGACAACGTCGATAGGTCCGCAAAAGGTTTAATATAAAGTAAAATAATTGTGACCCATTTTCATTATTATGAAAGTTAAAATAAATAGCAGTAAATAAATTGGTAGCCATTTTTACGTCCTGAGTAAAAGATAAGTATAGATAGGTACATAAAATATAAGTAATGGCAAGCGTCTCACGATGGAAGTTGGGCCGACCGAGGCCATCTATCTATATTTCTATGCAGATTTATACAGGAACGGAATCCCGCTGCCACTTGCACTAACTTGTCTAAAATATGCCACTATAAAAAAGTCGCGCGTTTTATCAACAATTTAGTTCTGTTTGGTGCATGATCTGAAGTGTATGCGACAAATGTTCCTAGTCTTGAACAAAAAACAACATTATTTTTTGTATTGTTACGAAAGGAACGTACGTTACGTAAGTATTTTCGAATACAATTGATATTGTATATTAAGTTTATTTTAGCAAAGTTATACTTTTTAATAGTTAATTTATATAATAGTTTTATAATATAACAAGAAGACTGTCCACCGCTATTTTTTTATTTTAAAAATATTGGGGGGTAAAAGTTTAGGGTTATATGTTCTGATGTGGGAAAAATCTTAAAAAAAATTCGTAAAAAATAAAATAAAGAATTTCCTATAACCGGACCCAATTGTAAATCTGAACCATCTAGAGGCCCACTCAAACATACACAAAAAATTTCATCAAAATCGGTTCACCCGTTTAGAAATTCAGTGACATACACACGTACAGAAGAATTATTATACATTTATCAACATTATATTTTGTTATTTATTAATTTATTTAATAATAATTAAATTATTTCTTTTTCTCGAAAAATAGATATTTAAATTAGTAAAAAATGCTTACTTATACAATATGTGATACACACTTAATACTTTATCCTTAGATTTTAAATAATTAATTGTGGCATTCCATTTTCAAAATAAAACAAATTATTAATAAGTAGTGGTATTTGCAAAGAAATAATTTGTTTTATTTTTTATATCTTAAATTTGTTTTTTTTCAAATAACAGTAAGCGTAAGCTAAGGAAACAATGCAGACAATATAGTATTGAACATTTAAAATGTGGCTTTATTCTGTTGCCAGAAAATAGTACTTCACCTGTATGCCTTCTACGTAATAAAACTTTGTCAAATAAATTAATAAGATCTTCTAAGCTTAAGGAACGTTTGACAAAAGTCCATAGCGAAAAAAAGATAAAGATTTAACTTTTTCTAAAACAGTAAAAGAAAAATATTTGAAAACATCGTCATCGCCACAACTCTTTTTTTTAGCGCACTTACCGGCACTGCAGCCTTAATGGCTTATTGTGCCTACTATTACGCACTTAATGTTAGAAAAAAACACACCCATGGGTTGAGCGAGATTCGAACTCACCCGCGGCGGCTCGAGGACAGAGGAACGACGATCTTGACCGCCGAGCCAACGCGGCTCCTGCCACAACTCTTAGCGACATCTGAGCGCGATAACGATGGACTGCTTCTTATAACATATCTTTACTGATTGCAAAACCGCAAAGCCGCACACCATTGGTGAAGAATTTATTCTACCAGCTGTAAGTAAAGTAATGTGCTGCATAAACCAGTTTTTATATTATAAAAATTCCATTAAATAATAATACAGCGCAAAGGATTAACATGAATTAGTGCCTAGAAAACTCTTGGTGTGGCTACTTAAAAACATCTGAATTCTCTGTGTAGCCTGTTTGGATCGATTTTATGCACTTTTTGATTTACGGTGTTGGAATTCATGGAAAGTAAAGACAATGATTTGCGGCTTAATTTAATTCATTGAAAAAATGGCAGAGCTTATACGACTCACTTATTTGTTAAATTTAAAGCTGCAAGGTAATCGATTAAATTTAATCAAAACTAAAAGTACAATATCTGCGTTTGTTGCGAAACTTTTTCTATGCAAACAAAACTTGGAGGCAGGCAAATGCTCTGTTCCCAAATCTTTCAAAATTGCAAAAATGAAATGATTTGTTTGCTTATTGTCAACACTTAACAGGTCTTCATTCTAACCTCAGCCAAAGATTGAAGACATTCTTATTGATCCCTTTTGCAAGTAGACACACAAACTCAGATGAATCCATACTAATACAGAAGCAACTTATTGAATTATCCACAAATGAGGAGCTGAAACTAATGTTTGAACAAGGATACCACAAATTCTGGTTAGAAAAACAGATACCAATTTTATATCTTGCATTATAGGTCGCTGTACAAAAGCTGTTGATTGATTTTTCATCTTTCTATTTAGTAGAAGGTGTATTTAGTTGTTATAAGCCTCATCACGAAAAAAAGAAACCGACTGCTAATTAGTGATCGAGGATCTCATATCATCCCATCAGGTCCAGTGATCTCATTAAAAAAATGTTTTTGTATTTTAAAACAAAAGTTATAGTTTCAATAATTACTAGTTTAAATATAGAAGATATACGAACAAATTATCAACAACAGATTAAAGACAATATTAGAACCACAACTAGCAGAACCACAAAGCGAAATTAGACCGGGAAGAACACGCAAGATCACATCTTCACAATAAAACAAATAATAGAGAAAAGACAACCACACAATAAAAACCTCTACCTAACCTTCATAAACCTAAAGAAGGCCTTTGAAACCGTACCTAGAATAAAATTGTAGGACAGATTTAAAATGGGAATACATAATAAAATAATAAAAGTGATTCAAGGCATATAAAAACAACACAAACTATATAATAAGGAACAACATGAAATTAAAAGGCTTTAGAACAGAGGTGGGATTAAGACAAGGAGGAGGACTAAGTACTTATGAATAAGATCATCAGGAAAAGCAAACAAAAAGTAAATAAATTATTTATTGGATATAGAAATCTAGAAAGAGTAGAGATAGAAGCAGAAGTTTTCGCGGATGATAACAGCGGAAAGTGAAAAGAAACTACAAGAAAACTTAAACATATGGAAAGAGATAATGGAAGAAGAATGGAAATAAATATAAATAAAACAAAAGTTATGATAATTTGAGAACAGGATACTAAAATAAATATTGAAATAAATAATTTAAAATTAGAACAAGTAGAAGAATATAAATATCTGGGAGTAACGTTGGAGAAAACAGGGAAACAAGAAGCAGAAGTCAATGAAAGAATTAATAAAACAATAAAGCTATACTACGCAATGAATCAAATTTATAAACAAAAGAGAAATATCTAAACAAACAAAAATAAAAGTTTTCAATACTATATACAGACCAGTACTAACCACCGGATGCAAAACCTGGGTACTGTTTGAAAGGCAAAAACAAGATACAAGACGCAGAGATGAAATAATTGAGACAAGCACTAGGAGTGACTAGAAGAGACAGAATTAGAAACACACAAATAAGACAAGAACTAGGAGTACAATCAATAATGCGCTTCATTAAAGAACGACCACTCAGTTGGTGGGTCCACATACAACGAATGAATAGTAAAAGACAAGTAAAATTGGTGTATGAAGCGAGGATACAGGCAAAAAGGAAAAGAGGAAGGCCAAGAAAAACGTAGAACCAGGTAATAGGTACAATACTAAAAGGAAGAGATAAAACATGGGGAGAAGCAACAACATTAGCAAAAAACAGAAAAGAATGAAAGAGGTATGAACCTCTATGAAGATATGAAAAAAAAATGTAAATACATACCACGAAAAATTGTAAAGCCGACACAGTTAGGTATAAGTGTACATGATTATAAAAAAAAATAAAGAAATATTTTATTTATATTTTATTTTTACTATTTACCATTCAAGACATCAGTTAAATTTGTAATATTTCTATTATTCAATTATGTAAAGTTATTTTACTTAGGGGTTTATGGCCAGGCTTTTTCTATAAGAAAGGATTCATGGGAATAGTAATGATCTGTACAAAACATATTAATCTAAGATTCAAAATTATAACAGATGCTCCATGGTATGTGTCCAATAACGCCATGCACGAAGACCTGAGAATCTCGAACATCAGCAAGGATAAACGAACGTCACACCAATAAACATAGAAAAAGTAACTTTCGTCGCTAATATGCCCTTTTTACTAGAACTTAACGATCAACTACTTGATGACAAAGGACTGAATGGATTATAGTTAGTCAGATTTGGAGAATTAAAATGAACTGCCAGTGAATTGCTTCACTAAAGTAGACAAAGGCTCAATTATGCCATTTACTTGTAGTGTTATTTGAGCAAATTGTATATTAGATTGCAGTTAACATAAAAACTATTTTTTAATTAAATAATTTTAAATATTAGAAACGTTGCAAACAAGGTAGAGTTTGCGTATTCTTCTACTAATTTTTACGGCACACTCCCTCTCAATTGAGTTAAGAAAATGCATACCTTTCCAATGATAATTATTTTAATCTCGCATACCTAAAATGTATGGAATTGTTTACGACGCGTGTTATCATCAAGCGTAATCAGCTCCTGCATTCCGTCGACTGTGCATAACGATAACGCATGTCTTCACCTTGAACGTATGAGCAATCGCAAAGGATTCATTTCCTCGCCATTTAAAGCAAATGTGTCGAACAGCTTAAAGCAAATGTCAAAAAAACTTGTTTGGGTATTCCCAATCTACCGGAAGCGGTTAGCTTTCGTTCTATTTCTAATTATTGGTTACGGTCGTTACGCGCAAAACTAATAACCAACTCTTTTCTAATTAGAAACTTTACTGCGATTACAAAGTACCGCTTGGTGCTACTGCGATCACAAACCTATTAATTGAATTAAAATGTTTTGTTCTCCGAATAGCCGTTTTTAAAGAATCCAATCTGATTTTTATACGCGAAAATCATATAACTTGCAAGTATCAAATTTCACAAGACTACAAAAAATTTCTATATGATTCTTATAACAACAGCATGTAAAGCTTGCATTTTTTTAAATTATTATTTACGTTTTGGTTCGTTTAGCTTCCATTCTATGAAAACTCGGCGACGATATCTTTGATGATATTTAATTTATGTATTTGATAAAACTGAAATTGTAAAATTTGTCTGTCGTGAATTAATCGACTTTTTGTTTTATTAAAAAATGAATGACGTACAATCGTATACAACAGAAGACTGAACGACGTATTAAGTTGAATTTTTCATTTTACGTGATCACAAATTTTTTAATGACTTTTATAATAATGGAACTCGAAACTATTACGAGAAAATTTGCAACAATTCTAAAAAAAATTAAAACTAAGAATATGCACTTTGATAAAGTATTATCTGCTAATGGAAGTTTTTTTCTTCTTTTCGACCTTCTCTATAGCTTCTGTCTATTTTTCCAATCTCTGATTTTAAGAGTTTTCTTTTCCAAAATAGTATTTACTTATGTTTTTTATTTCAGAGGTCGTATTCCACTTCGTTGCCTTCCTTGTGGTGTCCACTGTTCTTCGGCCACCTCTCTTTTGACATTCTCTCCATCTCCATACCATTTTAAAGAGCGGTTTTTCACATTCCTGCTAATTGAAATTTTATTCCCATTTTCTTTCACATTTTTTCTGTGTTCCACCTATTTTTAGGCTTCTTCACACGAAGTCTAATTCTGTTGACCTTATTCAGGGTTGCGCGTAAACACGGGACCTTCTGAACGGTGGTTGATGGGGTGGTCACACTGGGTAACTCCTCCGGCTTCATGTTCCGATCTATCGAAACCTAAAATTAGTTGTGATGGAGCGTTGGACCGACCCACAGCGCGCTTTCGCTATCAAAGCGTGTTACACTTTAAACGTTAGCTGTGCAACAAGCATTTCGGGGGCATTTTATCTTCGTGCTACCAGCCGAGTTCCATCTCGTAATGCAATTGGTTTGTGGGTTTCACGCTTTGAAGAAACAGGTTCTGCTTTGAACCGAAGACCTGCAAACCGAGATCCGTCAGAGTACCCGAGACAGCGGCAGCTGTGAGAGGCGTTTTTTTGCAAAGCTCGAACCGGTCAGGAAATTGATGCGAGTCCTACCGACCTACTGGAGCGAGTGGCACAACATTTGATGGAGGAGTGCGTGGACAAAAATAGAGGACATTTGACTAATGTAATTTTTAGATCGTAAAAATTTAGCTCTTTGTGAATATTTTGTACTCTACTTTTTTTATATACAATTTTCATTAAACCCCAAAATTTTTATTTTAAAAGGTCCTGTTTTTACGCGTCACCCTGTATTATCTCTAATTTTTGTAGTAACAAACCACGTTTCTCTTCTACATAATATTATACTTTGTACAATGCTTTCTCATTTCTTTTGTACATTATATAATTCCAAGTAATTTATTTTTTACCTTTTTTACCATTCTAATTCTCTTATTTATATCTTCCTCTGTTGGGCTATTACTTGTTATAATTAATTCTAGATATTTGTCCTTCTCCAATACACATACATATACTCTATCTTTTCTTCATACATCATTTTTTCACAAATCCTACAAATCACAGGATCTTAAATGAACCACAAAGATATCATATATTTCGTATTGATTCTAACAAATTCTTTGATTACCTGGGCATCTAGCCCAAAACATAAGTCTGCTATTTCGACTCGGAAATCAAGTACTAAACAAATCCATGCGGACTGTTACCAATGCGTCAGTGAAGCACTGCTAAAAATGCATCATAATCAAGAAAGATCGTTTGTTTTCCCAGACAACTTTCTTTTTTATATCACTCGTACGTGTTGTCTGCGGTGTGTTCTGGTTCTTTTACTTTTTTGAGGTTGATATTTTGTTACATCTATTGTCTCTTGCTCTCTTAATGTGTCCAGCCAAATTCCATCTTAGAGTGCACATATTCGTTATATGACACCTATAACTTTAAACTTTCTTCTAATTTCCAAATTAGGTATATGATCTCGTAGTGTTATATTCAGTACTCTCATTTCTGCCCGTCTGCGTTTTTTGTAACAAATTTACAATAATCTTATTGAGCGATTACGTCCCTGTTCCATATATGACGGCCGGTAACACATATTGGTCAAAGATTGTAGCCTTTTTTTTATATTAAATTCCAATATTGTCTGTAGTCTCCCAGGTTAACGCAACTTTTTGTATCAGATCTGCATTTAAATTGTTTCTGAATATATGTCTTCAATATATGCATGATTTAAATTTTTTAAACTTTTTCTCTCGTGTTATTTGTAGTTCTTCTCTACTTTGTGCGTTAGGTAATTTGTTTTACTTAAGTTTATCTTCAGTGCTATCTTTTTCATTACTTGTGCAATTCATTGAGCATCTCTTGCAGTTCATCTCTGTTATTTTCTATCAGGATTATATCATCGACGAACCTTAGATTCAAGTTTTCGTTGTGTACAGAAGCTCTTTGTTTCGCACTCTAGCTATCTAAAAAACATCTTTCATTGCTATTGTGAATTGTATGGGAGAAATCAGATCTCTTTGACAAACTCGATGTTGTACATTTATTTTGTTTTTTTTTTGTTTGTGCCTCGTTACTTGTATTGTAACCTTTTTGTATGTGCATTAAATTAAACTTGTTTATGTATTATCTACCCGGTTATTGCTTACGGCACTAATACTGCTCATACTACGTAGTCGGCTACTGCTATCCATAAAGGTACATTTTACTCGTTTGTCTTCTACATTAATATGTTCATACCAAGATACTGAAATCTTTTCTAAATCCAACCTGTTTGAAGAGCTATTACTGGTCAAGTTTATTTGCGGGTCTTTGAGTTTTGTAATTATTTTGTACAAAAATAAGACTATAAATTAATAATTTATGCTTCTTTTCTTTTTAAAATAATAATACCATTAACCCATTTAAGCCGTCATCTAGAATTTGACATTCTACCAAAAATTTCTTATAAAGCTTCTTTAGTACGATTCCTCAACTATGATGTTGCCTCTATATATATATATATATATATATATATATATATATATATATATATATATATATATATATATATATATATATATATATATTTTAAAATATATATATATATATATATATATATATAATTATATATATATATATATATTATATAGTATTTTAGAAATACTATATATATATATATATATATATATATATATATATATATAGTATTTTTAGAAGTGGAGCAGCAAAAATGTTCAAAATACAGCAACTAAAGCGCCGGAAATCAACTAAAAGTGAATAACAACATTCTAACATAAGCATAAGCATTGGCATCAATGACGGTCTGGTACCTATTAGGCACAAAGTCCAGAAGAGTATAGATGAAAGAGAGGAGGATATTCTTTCATTCTTCTTCTAGTTGGACATACTTCTCATCTGTATTTTTAGCATTTCTGTCAAACAAACGACGCTCCAGCTCCGCCAGATACGCTCAACGATGTTCAGGTTGAGGTATTGGCTGAGCCAGTCGAGGAGGGTCATACGACAGCGAGCAAACTGGCACTGAACATACTTTATAACGATGTTTGGGATCATTGTCCTGTCGAAAGGTAAAACTCCTGCCCATGTTTTGCAAGGCATATGAGAGCGCCCAGGCCATGACACTTCTACCCCCGTGGAAATCTGCTACTTGGAATCGAAACGAGTGCCTTGGGGACAACGAATCTATTGATTCCCGTCCGTTCCGAACAACACATACTTGCTTTCGTCAATCCAGAGCACATTTTCCCACTCTTTTCTCGTCCAGATCTTGTGTGTCTGAGCCCACTCTACGCACGCCTTCCTGTTCTTTTTCAAAATCATCAGCTTCTTGACCGGATGATGTCCATTAAGTCTAGCTTGCTGCAAATCGAACAGATAGTTTCGTGTCCAGGAGATCACACATTCGACGAGAAATGTCAGCTGTTATGAGGTGGGGGTCTTAAAATCCTGCAGAGACCAACAGGTGATACTTGTTGGTTTGCGATTAAAACATCACCAAAAATCTTCCACCATCTCCCGTATCCTTAAAAAAGCAGAGCTATCTCTACTTAGAAACTCCATCCATGCTACCCGTAAAACCTCGCCAATACCAATCTGGAACTTTATGGCCTTTTCCATAAATTAAGTTCCTCTAAAATTCATCCTATTATCTGAGATGCTTTCTCTAGGATTATACACGACAAAGCGTCGTGCATATCCGAAAAGAAAACCGACACCCAGAAATGCAAACTTTCCAAGTTGTGCCAAAGTAAAATTCCTAATACCCAACCATCCCTGACCAACACGACGGTACATAACCTTTCTGACTACCCTGTAAGCAACCTAGCTATTCAGGCTCTGGAAAAAGGTTTTAACTTTGCTGTAACACCAAACCGCATTTCCACTGAACAAATTATATCCCAAATAGAATCCTCCATTTCCACCCTTCCCGAAAATGTGGCAAATGAAACCAGGCAAGATGTAGCCAAAGTGCTATGTACAGCCGAATTACCAAAACCAAATATCAAAGCCTCCGAATTACGCGCCTTAAAAGCTCTAAAAGAAAATAATAATATTACTATTTTACAGGCAGATAAGGGCAACGCTACAGTGATCCCAAATACTGCGGACTACATCGGTAAGATGCACAATTTACTTAAATCCTCTGATTATCGCCATGTACCTAATAATCCCACTACCTACCTCGAAAAGAAAACCAAAACCCTCATTACTAACTCCAACTTATCATCCGATACCAAGAAACTCCTCATACCCCGAGAAAAATCTTCCAGAATTCCCAAATTGTATGGCCTCCCAAAAATTCACAAAGAGAACATTCCTTTACGCCCTATAGTTAGTGCGTTGGGTTCTCCCACCCACAATCTAGCCAAATACCTTGCCAAGACTCTCCAACCTCTCACAGAGCAGGCATAATCCTACGTCCGAATCTCCTATCATTTCCTAGAAATACTGAAAACCTTCCCTATATGCAAAGGTGACATCAAGGTAAGCTTTGATGTCGTTTCTTTGTTTACAAACATCCCAATTCCTGATACCCTACAGTTATTAAAGTCAACATATAATATAAATAACAATATCCTCTCCCTAATAAACCATTGCCTATCCAATACTTACTTTACCTTCCAAAATAAATTTTACCGCCAAACTAATGGTGCTCCCATGGGTTCCTTAAACCTACCTACTGGATACGATATGTCGATGACACTTTTGTTATCTGGCCTCATGGACATGATACCCTTCCAGAATTCCTTTCCCACTTCAACCAAATCCACACCAACATCAAATTTACCATGGAAACTGAACATAACAATTCCCTTCCCTTCCTAGATACTCTCATAACAAGAAATCCTTTTAATGACAGCTTTTATTACACTGTCTACAGAAAACCCACTCACACTAACCGCTACCTAAATGCCAAATCCCATCACCACCCATTCTGTTGGAAAATCCCTCATAACTAGATCTATCAGACTTTCCGACACGAAAAATAGCCAAACAGAAATCAAAACCATTACCACCACCCTTCTGCAAAATGGACATTCCAACAAATAAAATCAAAAATATAAATAAAAACACTAACTCTCAATCCCAAAACCCTCCTGACCAACAAAAAGCATTCCTACCTTACAGCAGAGGCATCACCGATAGAATAAGCCGCATACTAATGCAGCAAAATATCCGCATGGTCTTTACGACCAATAACCAAATATCTGGGCTTATTCGCTCAGCAAAGGATCACTGCCCCAATGAATCCCAAGGAGTGTATGAATTGCCTTGTGGAGACTGCCAAAGGACCTACATAGGTCAAACAAATCGGCAAATATCTAGCCGAATATAGGAGCATTCCCTGGCCGTACGGAAAGGCGATAATGGTTCGGCACTTGCCAAACACAGCAAAGAAACAAGCCACAAAATTAATTTCTCTGGGGCTAAAACCATTGCCCCCATCTCCCATTTTACCAGCAGTATAGTACGTGAGGCAATTGAAATAGGAAAACGCCCACAGTGCCTCAACACAAGAGATGACAGCCAGCGTTTGTCTGTCATGTGGAAGTCCCTTATTGCTCCACACCGCCAATTACACAACACCCTTAATCCTACAAACTTTCTCCAACTCAACGCATCTCCCGCCAAACAAACTTTCACTTCCAGCCCTATAAAAGATCAAGCAGGTCACACGAAAGGTCAGACTTATTCAAAGACTCATAGCTCTCCCTGGGAAGTAGGCAGATTGAGACCTCGAGTGAAGAGCTAACCTCTTGAAAATGGTATCAAAGCCGATGCCGAAACGTCGAGAATTTACCAAAAATAGACGCAGTTCATCGCGTGAACTAAGTTGTTTAAGCATAGTTAACCGCGGAAACCTATCGGAACATATATTTTCCAGGTTTCCATCTTTTCTTTTTTGCTTAGTAGTATTTTTCCCTCATTATTTATTAATATGTTGGAATTTTGTGGTCTGTCCTTCCTTGTCACTTCTCTAATTTTCTTAAATGTATTGCATTTTTTGTCAAGTTCTTCAATTTCACTACATCTCTTACTACTTCTACTACTTCTCCTTAGATTCTCTTATTTTTCTCCTAATTGTCCTCTGTATTTGTTTATAATTTTCTATATTCACGTTTTTCATTATTCTGCGATTTGCTATGAGTTTTAAAATTTTATTGATCATCCAGTCTTCTTTCTTAGACTTATTTTTTAATTTTGGTTTTTCTATTGTTATATTTGTGATTGGTTTCTTCAGGGCATTCCAAATTTTATTTACGTCGTTATTTTGAATGTCATTTTCAGGCCTTTGTCTCTCTTTTTATATTCTGATCTTGCAGCTTTTTTATGTCAATTTGAATGCAGTTAGTTGTCTTTTTAATAGTCTTTAATCTTGTTTTAAATTTTGCAACCACCGGGTTGTGATCTGAACCAACATCAGCTCTGAGGTGTGTTTTTACAGCGTATGTGCTGTTTCTAAATCGTTTTTTTTACAAATAGGTAATCTATTTGATTCCTAATTATATTATTAAGGTCCACGTGTAGATTTTCCGAGGGGGCAATTTAAAATATGTATTACTAATTACAAACTATTCTTCTTGGCAGAATTGTAAGAGTCTATGGCTCGTTCCTTTCTTGTTCTTAAGCCATGTTCTCCTACTATCTAATATATATTTGTCTTATCTCTCTAAACTTATAATTCTATCTCCTCCTAGACCGATTTCCTTGAAACTTGCACACCACCATCACATCTATATTTGCTAATTCAGTGCAAAAAATCAGCCTTCTAACTTTAACCGTTTTTGAATTATTTAAATATTTTTATTATTGTCGCAGAAACATGTGGAATGTTCTACACGACTGCCTGGCGTCTAGATCAGGCTTCGTCGACGAAACCTGGAGGGTTCTCTTCTGGTGTCTTTATATTTGCTTCTGCCTATCTTTGCGTTCATATCCCCCATCACTATGTCAGTTCGTGCCCCTTTGTATGTTTTACTAATTTCAGTTGTTCATAAAAATCTTCTGTCATGTCATTATCCTTATCTGCATTTGGGACATACATTTCTATCACATTAATGTTAACCGGATGTGCTGCTATTTGTAGCATCATGACTCTATCTGACAATGGGAGAAATTTGATGACAAACTTATTTATTTTTTTATTAACCAGTATCGCCGCTGTTTTGCAGTTTTGCCAGAGTAATACATTCTACCATTATGTGTAGGACACTCTCCTTTTCCTTTCCATTTTACTTCACTTATACCAATAGTATCTAGCTTTAATCTTTCCATTTCTTCCGTTAAGTTTCTAAGTTTTCCTGTTTCGCGCAAACTTCTAACGTTCCAAGTTGCAATGCTCTTTTGGGCTGACCCGAATATTCTTCGCACCTTCTGTCGGGGACTGAGGGATATTTCATTTGAGTTTTCAGCTATTGATGATTTTTTACCTAGGACTAAATAAATAGACTATGGTTTTTCGTAAACTTCCGCCCGCTGTTACCATACCGATACCCGTTATCCTCGCCAACATATTGCCAACCATAACTGTTCCAGTCCGCACGACCTCCACTTAATAGTTGATACTGATAGTGCAGCTGCCCACTACCAGACTAGTTTTCGTTTTGGATACTTTACATACTGATATCTTGGTAGAGGATCGTGTTTTTAACAAACCATACAGCGCCAAAGATGGCCGTGAGAAAACGGTTCTGGACCAACTGGAACTTGTTCGCGTGTATCTTAGCACAGTACTCCCAAATTGGGCACGTATGCAGCATAATCGGGCGAATCAAAAATCTGTGGGTTGCATCCGCTTTTGCAACCACCTAATTTACGTAGGGCTTCTAGGTAAACTTTTCTTTGAAAGGATTGTTCCACGGTAACGTGCCTTTCTCAGTCAAAGTTTTCAAATTTCGCCAGGTCTAATCGTCAACGAAGTAGAGTTTTTGTGGAGAACAGAACTGTTGCACTCTTCTCAACGTTGATTCCACATGCTACACCAGTCTTCAAACATGTTTAGCTCCTCTTGGACACTCTGGATTGTCAGGAAGAGTTGTCATAAGCTTGACAGCACGCTGTATTTTTTGTATGTTACGCCATCGTCGAGGAGGTCACCGTCGGGATGATCTAGACGTAGAGGTTGAACGGCATCAGAGACAGCACGGAGCGTTGGGAACCACCGACTTATATAGGCCTCCCTGGTAACTTCACACCCCCCGAGCTTGATCTGGAAAATCCGGACGGAGATGATATTAAAGGTCTTGGCTATATTAAAAAAATCTTGTAAAAAATAGGTCAGCTTAAGTAAACATACTCAATTAACAAATTGACAAATTAGTGTTGACTAAGAAATGAAAGATTATGGCCACTAATTTAAAAATATGTCGTTCAAAACGATCCAAAACTTACTCTTCTTGTTTACCTTAAAAAGTTGGAATAATTAACCTAAAACTTAATTTATGTCGTCTTGGTAATGAAACAACTATCACAAATAAGCAAATTTGAGGTATTGTATACGCACAAAATGCAACGGATCAAACAAAAACCTGTAGACTAACAAAATAGAATTATCAAATAAATAAAGTTATAGCGAAAATCTACAAATATAGTAAAATACACTCTATAGCAATTGATTGACTTCATCCCAACTTTTTTAAATTTTCTTAGTAATATTAACATTTTAAAGAAGTGAAGGTTTATTTACTGACAATGAGGTACACTACCGCTCATGTAAGTAAGAACGCCTTATTAGAATTCAGTTGTACAGTGAATGGCTATACTTTTTGTAATAAGTTTTTTGTTTAATCTTAGACAATATTGTTTTGAATGAAAAGAATTAGTCACATTATGTCTTTGAACTGTCACTCAACACTTCGAATCTTTCATTCTGTCCCTATCCCTTGTTTTAAATGTTTGTTTATATTAAAGAAAAACTATACGCCATCCGGAGCTCCGACTTTCTGGCTCGCCAGTTTATCATAAAATTTTTTGCCACTCACTTGGGTTCTTTTCACGTCTCGTTTTGAAGTTTTGCATTCAGTGGCTCGGTTTTAACGGTGCATTTTAATGGACAATTGATTAATTTCACGATTATACAAACTTAATTTTAACAGTACAAATCCAGTACATTCTATCTTGTGACAGATATAACATGTCACAATGAAATTATTCATTGCCCGCGTCATTGTGCTCAAATTCCAGAACTTTCTAATTCGTTCTAAAATCGCGCGTTTGAATATAAAGCGAAGTAGTTGAGCATTCACCGCAATCGAATAGGAGAAATGTTGTTATGGTAACTGTTGACCGTTGCGTTAAAAGCTTTGTAATTTATAATTATTGTGTACCTGTGCAATCCTTGTAAATAAAGTTTAGTTTTGAATTAAATCGTCGTTCAATTCAAATTTTATTATCGTGTATTATATCATAAAACCTGAACAATGAGCGGCAAAGATTTGTGTAATCAAGAAAACACTAAAACTATGCACTTTTTCTTACGTGGTGTGCATCAATCACAGTTATCGCCAACGCCTCCAGTGACTTAAAGTCTAAATTGTAGCGTATCAAATATGTAGATGTAAGAGGCTTCAAGATTATAGAGCTTTGAAAACACTCTCAACGAGAAGACCCAATTGTATTAATCGATGATCCTGCATTATGGTGCGTAAGTAATTAACTTTGTGGGTTGGTGGTGCACAGTGTCATTCAACAAAACAAAAGACAGTATGCGACTTACAAAAATTGCTACAATCAGTTGGTTTAATGTTGATTAATGAATGGAGATCGCATCAAGTAAAATTGATTGGTTTATTTAAAATCCAGCAAACGAGTACTTTGCTCGCCGTGGAAACTCTGTGAATAAACAATGTTCCTAGCATCTAGGAGGTTTTAAAGATTGAAAAAAATAACCGTATAATAATAAACCACGACAATAACTCTAAAAACAAAGAATGACAATAATAAAATATTAAGCTCTGTAAGAAATGGTAACGTTCTTGGGTGTAAAGAGTTAATTCTAAAATTCCATCCTTTCATGGTGCAACTTGTAAAATAAATTTAAAATAAAAAAAAAACTTATCATATAGAACTGTCAACATTCATTATACAGTCATTGGACTAAATTAAGCAAGGTAAGTCTAAGAGATTGTAAAAGCTAAGTATTATTCCATAATTGTAGACTCAGCACTGGATATATTCCACACCGACCAAGTAGTTTGTGCTACGTTATATACTACAATTAGGAGAAAAATAAGAGAATCTAAGGAGAAGTAGTTAAGTAAGATGTAGTGAAATTGAAGAACTTGACAAAAAACGCAATACATTTAATCTACATAAGAAAATTAGAGAAGTGACAAGGAAGGACAGACCACAAAATTCCAACATATTAATAAATAATGAGGGAAAAATACTGCTAAGCAAAAAATAAAAAAAAGGTAGGAATGATTTTGTTGGTCAGGAGGGTTTTGGGATTGAGAGTTAGTGTTTTTATTTATATTTTTGATTATATTTGTTAAGGATTTGTTGGAATATCCATTTTGCAGAAGGGTGGTGGTAATGGATTTGATTTCTGTTTGGCGATTTTTCGTGTCGGAAAGTCTGATGGATCTAGTTATGAGGGATTTTACAACCGAATGGGATTTGGCATTTAGGTAGCGGTTAGTGTGAGTGGGTTTTCTGTAGACAGTATAATAAAAGCTGTCATTAGAAGGATTTCTTGTTATGAGGGTATCTAGGAAGGGAAGGGAATTGTTATGTTCAGTTTCCATGGTGAATTTGATGTTGGTGTGGATTTGGTATGGAAGGGTATCATGTCCATGAGGCCAGATAACAAAAGTGTCATCGACATATCGTATCCAGCAGATAGGTTTAAGGAACCCATGGGAGCACCATTAGTTTGGCGGTAAAATTTATTTTGGAAGGTAAAGTATTGGATAGGCAATGGTTTATTAGGGAGAGGATATTGTTATTTATATTATACGTTGACTTTAATAGCTGTAGGGTATCAGGAATTGGGATGTTTGTAAACAATGAAACGACATCAAAGCTTACCATGATGTCACCTTTGCATATAGGGAAGGTTTTCAGTATTTCTAGGAAATGATAGGAGATTCGGACGTAGGATGACGCCTGCTCTGTGAGAGGTTGGAGAGTCTTGGCAAGGTATTTGGCTAGGTTGTGGGTGGGAGAACCCAACGCACTAACTATAGGGCGTAAAGGAATGTCTCTGTGTGAATTTTTGGGAGGCCATACAATTTGGGAATTCTGGAAGATTTTTCTCGGGGTATGAGGAGTTTCTTGGTATCGGATGATAAGTTGGGGTTGGTAATGAGGGTTTTGGTTTTCTTTTCGAGGTAGGTAGTGGGATTATTAGGTACATGGCGATAATCAGAGGATTTAAGTAAATTGTGCATCTTACCGATGTAGTCCGCAGTGTTTAGGATCACTGTAACGGTGTCCTCATCTGCCTGTAAAATTGTAATATTATTATTTTATTTTAGAGCTTTTAAGGCGCGTAATTCGGAGACTTTGATATTTGGTTTTGGTAATTCGGCTGTACGTACCACTTCGGCTACATCTTGCCTGGTTTAATTTGCCACATTTTCGGGAAGGGTGGAAATGGAGGATTCTATTTGGGATATAATTTGTTCAGTGGAAATGCGGTTTGGTGTTACAGCAAAGTTAAAACCTTTTTCCAGAGCCTGAATAGCTAGGTTGCTTACAGGGTAGTCAGAAAGGTTATGTACCGTCGTGTTGGTCAGGGATGGTTGGGTATTGGGAATTTTACTTTGGCACAACTTGGAAAGTTTGCATTTCTGGGTGTTGGTTTTCTTTTCAGATATGCACGACGCTTTGTCGTGTATAATCCTAGAGAAAACATTCCAGATAATAGGATGCATTTTGGAGGAACTTAATTTATGCAAAAGGCCATAAAGTTCCAGATTGGTATTGGCGAGGTTTTTACGGGTAGCATGGATGGAGTTTCTAAGTAGAGATAGCTCTGCTTTTTAAGGATACGGGAGATGATGGATGATTTTTGGTGAAACCAACAGGTATTACCTGTTGGTGTCTGCAGGATTTTAAAAATGCAAGGTCACACAAAAGTTTGGCCTTATGTAATGTAAGTTTTGAATATAGCTTAGTTAAGTTTAAAGTTTCCTCCCCGTAGAGGCGTATAAAATGTTCGGATAGGTTTCCGCGGTTAACTATGTTTAAACAACTTAGTTCACGGGATGAACCACGTCTATTATTGGTAAATTCATACAAAATTAAAATCATGGTAATAAGTAAGGCGAAAAATGTGCCAACTAATATTGTAATCAACTGAAAGCGGCTGGAATAAGTGGAAAAGCATATATACCTGGAATGCAGTGTCAATGAAAAATGGGATCACAGCGTATAAATCAAGAGTCGAATAGAACAAACCAACGCAGCATTCTTAAAACTAAAGAAACTTTCAAATTTACAACTTTACATGGGAATGGTCTGATGTTATGTTCTATCTGTTTTGCTGTATGGTGTTGAAACATGGACGTTCACTCAAGCATCGATTAAAAAAATAGAATCCTTTGAAATGTGGATATGCCGCCACATACTTAAAATATCTTGGTTTGACAGAATACGAAATGAAACAGTTTTACAAAGAATGGGGAAGGACAGAGAAATTCTAAGTACAATACAAAAAAGGAAAAATTGAATATTTAGGACACAAAATGCAAAATAAACAGTACCAGTTGCTGCAGTTAATAATCCCAGGAAAAACTGAAAGTAGAGGAAGTGCTGGGGGAAGACGAATATTCTGGTTTAAGAATTTGCATACTTGGTTTAGAAGGAGTACAAGTTCCTTGTTTCGGGCTGCGGTATTGAAAGTGGAAATAGCATTGATGGTGGCCAACCTTCGTTAAGAAGACGGCACTCCAAGAAGAAGAAGTAATCTTCGTTAAGTCCTCCAAAATATTTTAGGATTTTCTTTGGATACAATGGCATCTAAACTTCACATGACATTATTTTAAACAAGCCTATATAAAACCACAAAATGTATTGTAAATAAGATAAACTGTACTACAAGAAATTTTCTTAGTGGTAAAAACAAAGAAAGAAAAGCATGTTCTGAATTGATTTTTTTTTTTATTGATAATTTACCAAAAAAGGAAACGGTTTTTATATAACCACTTAAATTATTTATTTAAATTATTACTATTTTTATTTTGATTAGGGCGTACTTACTAGCAGTGGGGCCTTTAGGGCTTATTGTGTTTACTAACATGCAACTTAATACTACGATGTCGCATACACACATGATTTAGATGGCGTGAATCAAGAACATCTAGAATGGCACAACTTCACCTCGTATAGCACAATGTCACCCCACTTTATGGTATATTGCAGCAAAGAGACTCCTCACCTTTAAAAACTTAGCCGACAATCTGATAGTGTCTGTGCTGATGCCAATCAAGAATTATATAAATCATACCAAGAGGATATTGATGCTTTAACACACTTTACCGATGATAGTGATCAGACTAAAGACACGCGGTATGAAGCAAATGTTACATAAAAAAAGACTTAAAGAGCCTTGAAATGACGTTAATGGTACTTTTCGAGAACAATATTCTTGTAAAATCTCGAGAAATAAGTAAAAGTTTACAAAGAAAAAGTAAGAACACAAGGTCATTATTCTATATAGTACTTAAGAAGCTCTTCGAAATGATGATGAATTTTTAAGGCTACAAAACAAAGCAAAATTGATGTGTGGAACTGAAGTCTACAAAACGCTCGCTTGGGTGGGAACAAAAATGGAAATTACGAGTTTTTTGGACGATAGTCTTTTGTAATAGAAGCATATTATGCTGCAGTTAATTTTTTGAAGCTCAGCTTGGTACAAAAGAGTACAATCTATACATAACGGCTTTAAATTTCTATGGAAAATCACTAAAATGGGAATGATGAAATACTGCGGAGGGCAAATCGGCTATTGGAAAGGATGTTTCTGATTTAAATAAAACATTCCTCGAGCAATGTGCATATTTAGTAGCATTTTTAAAAAGTAATAAAAATATTAACAACGAAGTTAAGAATATCAAACTGTAAACACAGTTAGAACCACAAAGACTCTTAGTTTTATTGAAGTCATAAGACTTAGAGTCTACTTTTCTCAATAATGTGATAGATCCAATAATTTTCTAGATATGTCAGTTACTAACTGCACTGGAAAACAATCCTTTTCAACTCTAAAAAGAATAAAAAAATTTTAAATCAACGTTAAAACAAGACAAAATGACGAACTTTGCACTTTTATTTATTGAGAATAAGTTCCTACAGAGTCTTTCTTTTGCTAAGCCAGAAAAAGAAATGTTTCTTAGATGAAATAAACATTTTCTTTTATTTTCGTCCTTGATATGTGAATGTATTTTTGTAATGGGGCCACCGCTGTAGCCTAATAATCAGGGGCACTGCTCTTCTGTTCGGAGATCCAGTGCACGGACGAGTTTGAGTTTCGGTGCACGCCTATGAGTGCATATAACAATGTAGTATTTAAGTTGCATGTTAGTAATCCTAGTAAACCCTTAGGGCTGCAGGAAATAATATTATATATATGACAAAAATTTAAAAAAAAAATAAATAGTTTTTCTACACAATTAACTTCTTTATAATAATTTGAAAACTTCCCAAAAATGCAAAAATTGTGAGAAGGGGAGGGTGCAAAATCGTTAGCCTAAAGCGCCAAAAAACTTAATCAGGCCTTGTCTAGATGACCCACACAATTAACAATTTTAAAACAAGCAAAACCTGGAAAAGTTGATGCAACAAAACCAGGGAATAGTGAAAATATAAAATAGTAAAGTTCATTTTTTCACCTGACTTGAATGTATTTGAGAATGTGTGTTAGACTTAGTGGAAATGTCTATGATGACATAGAACAATACGAAAACAAAGGAAATTGACTCATGCCATTAAGTGAGCCTGGAGTGGTATTCTAATAAGCATTAAGGGAAATCCAACAAGTTAATATGAAAATTTATTACATAGTTGTACACAGAATTAACCAGTCAATCTTCTTAATAGTATGGTATTTTCAAGCGTGTAATTTACAGCAGGCAATGTATTAATGGAATATTCCAACAAGCCCTCCTAAGTACAAAATTATCGGTTTCATTTTCTGCGAAACGGTGAAATCGTGCTCCAACAGCCTTTCCTTGACCAACCCGCGCTCCGCTACAATGTTTCAAAACAAGTCGTGAAATTTAGAGTAAATTGCGGCGCTGCGCCACTTAAAGTAATCAACGCGTTTTTGCAGGTGATGCGATTTAAATTGCAGGGATAGGGTAACATGCTTATTCCGACTGCATAATGACAAGACGCAGTAATAATGCACCGTCACTTAAAGCTGCATTTTTACCTTTTTCCTCGGCCGCTATTAGCGCACTTGCCCGGGAGCCATGCGAGCCACGCGTTTTCCACTTTCTCGACGACGTACTTTTCCACGTTATATAAAGCTCCCACCTGGCATACTTCGATAAGCCGGAATCCAAACAGCTGAACTAGTTAATCAATGAAAATCTGCTTCTTCGAACTACGAGCCTAGCGAGATTCCTGGAAAAATAACTGAGTCTTACTAATTAATTAAGTAAATTCGGCGAAACGGGCTGCTCCGAAAACCCCGTCGCCAATTATTACTTGTGGCTTAATAATTTAGGGGGAAGAGAACAGAATTGAAAGTAGCTGATGACGTAGCATGGAAATTTAAGAGCAACTGAGTTCGAACATTAGCTAATTAAATAGTTGATTTTTTAAAAATTCTGAAATATTGAATATCTCTTATCAGAGGTGATGCTTTTTAGACCATAAATGATTGAAGTTATCATTTAATAATTATAACTTCTATACGTGTATAAATAAGTTCTCAGCTTTAGATTTCACAGGATTCAAATCACCGTTTACATGTATTAGTCCGCCCTCTTGCGGTTTTAAAGCTATGACATTTGGTCTTTCGAAACATCATGCGATTTGGCGTTTGATGCACATAACCTCAATAATCAGTTGTGTTCACGATGGCAATCACAAAAGAGCATATTCGATTTTCTATTCAGTTCGCGTTACATCTTAAGAAAAACGCTGCTAAAGCCACCGAAACGATATGGTGAGAATGCTGTAAGTCATGCAACGTGCAAAAAGTGGTACTAAAGATTTCGCGGAGGGGAGTTTAGTCTTGAAGCTTAACCACGAGCTGGACGCCCTCAAACATTTGACACGGATGAGCGACATTGCTGGATCAAAACAATGCGCAAACTGAAAAGGAGCTTGCAGAACAGCTTGGTGTCACTCAGCCAGCCATTTCCATACGTTTGCATGCAATGGGTAAGATACAAAAGGAAGGCAGATGGGTTCCGCATAAACTGTCCGAAGATAACAAAAATCGACGGCGTGACACCGCACTCCATTTGCTTTCAAGGAACCTAGAAAAGGATTTTCTGATTAAAATTATTACGGGAGATGAAAAATAGATCTTGTACGACATTCCCAAGTGCAAAAAATCATGGGTAGACCCTGGCAAACCTTCGACATCGACTCCAAAGCCCAATATCCACGCCAAAAAGAATTTGCTCTGTATCTGGTGGGATTGTAAAGGTGTGCTGTACTATGAACTCTTGAAACCAGGTGAAACAGTTACGACGGATCGCTACCAACAGCAACTCATCAATTTGAGCGACGCAATCGAAGAAAAGAGGCCATTTACTCAACAAGGAAGTCGCAAAGTCATCCTGCTCCATGATAATGCCCGACCACATGTTGCGAAGGCGACGCAAGAACACATCTTCGCGTTAGGCTTGGGAACTTCTCCCACATGCGGCGTATAGCCCAGACATGGCCCCTTTCGATTATTATTTATTCCGGTCGTTACAGCATCACTTGGCTGATACGCACTTCAAAACAGAAGAAGAAATCCGAAAATGCATCGATAACTTTATCGTCTCGAAGCCGATGAGCTTCTATCACCAGGCAATTCGCAAGCTACCCGAAAGATGACAAAAGGTCATCAATGCCAACGGAGAATACTTTGATACTTAAGCTTTTTTGGTTTGTTTTTAAATAAAACTTTAATTTTGTAAAAAAGGCTGAGAACTTATTTATACACTTAATACAACTACAACAAAAACAATTTCGAACAACCTTGAAAATGCAAAAGCAATTTTCTGCGTCCTTTTTTGTAATGCAAACCAAGCCCTAGTTTTATGACTTTTCAAAGTTTTCTTACTCTTATTGTTAGTTAGAGGTTTACGAACACGAACTGCTATTTTATTATTTTCAGTAAAGGTGACTCCTGCTAACGGCAGCAATATCACGCAACTGTCCTTGAATAGGTATATTATAAATAAGTAATTTCGTTTGAGAGTAAGCATAATTGGGTAATGTAGAGGTAAAAGGTAGGCTGATTAATTTTTAATTTAAGCAATACATAAAAGTAACTATTAGTATCATCATTAATATTTTAATTCTTTTGTACATTTACTATAAAAACGTATTTTCTATATTTAATTTAAAGATTCAATCACACGCGCCTAATATTTCAATTATTCTTGTGATTAAAACAAAATACTTTTGGGTCTTATCAAAGTTACAACAATGATGATTCTAGTCCTTATAAAGCTACCAAAAGAATCATGTAAAATGACCAAAGATGTGCTTATCAAAAAAAGAAAAACATTACCGTTATTTGCTGCGTCAATGTAACTAATCTATGCCACCCTTTTGTCTCTCTTTATAAAAAGAAATCAAGCCAAATCTGTTGAGCAGAATTTTTTGATCTATTACCAGCATTCTGGTTCGCTACAGAATGATCATGACTTATACGTGTCATTTTGAGTAATAAATTTCTGCCTTGACCATCATACAGGACCTTCATTATGTGACTCAGACAATAAAAAAAATCATTATAAAAAAAGCGAAAGACAAAACTCAATTCTTTTTTATTATTATGCTGATGAATAAATGGAGTTTAATGCATTATGTTTTCAAAATGACTGTCTTCACTAGAGATGGTCATTTTAACCCTTTTCTCGAAACTCTCAGTTGCGGCTTTTCTAATGTCTGCAGAAACGGCCAAAACCTCTTTTGCGATGCGATTCTTGAGTTCGTCGATGGACTAGAGTTTGTTCCGATAAACCTTATCCTTACGATAACCACATAAGGATAAATCTCATAGGTTTAAATCGGAAAAATTTACGGGAGTCGTCTAGACTTATGATCTTCTTTTCAAGTACTTCTGCAAAGATGTCAAATTTGCTTTAAGTCTTGCCGAAACCAGTATTGGTTGACCGGTCTTGTCTCTCACAATTGTAATGGATTTCTCTAGAACTTCTGTGCGATAAACCTCTTCAGTTATATATTTTGTGTGAAACAGTGGACCGATAATTCCATAGTGGAAAATTGCACACCACACAGTAACTTTTATTGCGTGCAATCGACAAACTGCTGTCAAATGTGGGTTTTTGGTACCCCAATGTGGGTAATTTTGTTTGCTAACATAGCCATCTCGTTAAAAATAGACATCATTCCTTAAATGGACGTGCTTTATGGTTCAAACCATCTCCATAATCAGTTTACAAAAGCGAATCTTTTGCCAATATCGACTACGATGAGAGCCGCATTCAGTTGAATCTTATACCGAAATCGATTCAATTTCTTGATGAGGAAGAAGCATAAAATTACATAAAGCCTACACTCACACCGAGTTGAGTTGCGCGTTTAGAGACCGAAGTTGTGGGATTTTGTTAATAAAGCTTCTGAGCTTCTTCTACGGTCTCGGGAATTATCATAGTAACTAGTCTGTCGGTTATTGTCAAATTGTTATCCATTACACTTTCCTGCCAATTATAACATGATAAAATAGACAATTTAACTATAGAGCAAATTTTATCTTGGTATGTTTTATCTTGTTATTGTAGAGACAGGCAAGGTAGTGTGCTTATCAAACTTGGCCTTAAAGACAGTTAGCGCTCCACTAGCACTTCGGCCTCTCTCGTAAAAGGTGGTTGAATAGCTGGTCTTAGCCATATTCAATGTTGACTTAAAGTGTAAACAAAACTCTAAACATTGACCTAGTTATAACTAAAATCAAATATAAAATTAGCTCAAAAGTTTGACTATGATAATAAAAAACTCTTTTGTATAACATAATGAAGGTTCTGCATTGCACTCTTTAGTTTTCCTTTTACACCATTCCCCTCTGAATGTAGGTTTATTGATCTATTAATAATTATGTTGCGATAACTTTATGAATCTTATTTAAAGGCAGCAACTGTAAACAATGGTACAAAAAGGTTAGAATTTTGTCAAAAAAATATTTATCATTCTGATTGGCTACAGATCAACACTTAAACAATCTTTTAAGCAAACTATCATACAGGCAAGATGAGATTCAAAAGAATGATATTCTTGCATCTAAAGGAAACAAAACCAAAAGAACTAAATAATTAAATAACCACAAAAGAGAATCAAAGTCAAAAATCTCTTGATCTGGCAATGCAAAGAGGCCAGAATTGCGGAAAATTTAAAACAGAAGTTTTGTTGTCTCTCTTCAAAAGAAATGTGTTTAGAGCAGTAAATATGACCAGCAGGTGATACATCTAATATTTGAAATATAAAATCACATGACGTTTTATATATAATGTAACAGTAGCTAAACTAAGTAAAAACCCACATGTTGCTTACTAATGACAACACTAACCATAATTTAACTTCAATGTGTGAGAAAGAATATGTAGACTTTCTTACATGTCCACCACATTTTAGTTAAATAACAAGGAGGGTGGGGATTGCGTTACAAAGGTAGCACCTTTAATAGTGGTTAGTTACAGCAAGTGCTTTTAGCAGAAGTTGGACCACAGTGACTGGTTCTCGCAAGATACCCAGCTTCAAGTGCCACATGTTAGAAAACTATATCGATTTACAATCTAAACTAAGTGAGGGTATCTATGATAGATATGATAAAGTGTAGCGTCTGATCCGAAGTGAGCGACTACAAACTTGACTTCTTTTTGATTTGTTTCTTCCATCTTAGTATAGCATCTAAATTCATACCTAAATATTTCACAGTGTTAGCATCTGGACCTGCAAGTTGTCAAAGGTCTTACAATACATAAAGTTGGCATAGACAGATTTATTCTCATTGAGCCTTATACCCTAGTTTTTCGTCCATACATAAATTTTATCTATTGCCTCTTTTGTTTGTTATTCGCTCCGCGTTGTTTAGCTTCAGCAAAAATACTTGTATCATCTGCAAATGTAACTATCGGAGAATTGGTAGTTTAAGGTGTGTCGCAAGTTTACAGTGAGTACAATACGGACCCAGCACACTGCCTTGTGGTACACCAGATCTGGTGAGTCTTCTCATCGAAAGCGAAAATGTCTGTTACTTAATGTAAGATTACAGTAATAGATTATAGCCTTTAGGTAACCATTTATCAATATTTAATTTCAATCGGGAGTGCCACACCTTATCAAATGCTTGGGCTACGTCAAGGATGTAACCAAGGAAATATTCTTTTCTTCAAATGCCTTTTTGATGATGTTAGTTTTTATACAGTTCAAAGATAACTAGTAGCAAAGTTTTTTGAGTTTAAGAATCATAACCTCTACAATTTATGCAAATTATTAATCGGGTTGGTCAGTTTGACAATATGTTTTTTGTATAATTACTTAGGGATTTTTCCATTTATAGGATCATATCCTGAAGATTTTCAGGAGTTTAGGCTTTATTTAATTTTCTTCGATACTCCCTTTTAAAAAGTTAGTTCTGTATTTATATTATTTAAGCATGCATTCAACGTGGTAGCCGCAGGCTCACATTTCATTTGGTTGAGATTTGCTTTTTCTGGCTTGTGCCTACCCCACGTTCCTCCAGATTTTCTCAGTGATAGGATAAGCAGCATTGGTTTTTAATTTTCTTCATGTCTCTCCATAGTGAATAATTAGTATTCTTTTCGTAGGTAAGATTGCTCAAGTAGTTGTTGAAGATCTCGTTTTTTTTCTTAATTATATATCTCAGCTGGTTTAGCCTGGTCTCATCTCTTGGAGCTCCCGTTTGATATTTACTTGCCCCTCGTTTTTCAAAAATAAGTTCTCGAATCTATGTCGGGTCTTCATTTGACCATCCTAGTGTTGGCCCGTGCTACCTGGTGTACGTCTCCAACAAACCTAATCTAATCAAACTCGAATTCTTCAGTAATTGTAATCCTACTGTACAAGTGGATTTTAATCCAACCTAAAACTGTTCAGTTAATTGTTTTGTTTGTTAGAAACGGCAAACATTTAGTTTTGACCTGGTAGCTTAATAACTACAGACAAATGAACTACCGCTAACTCTAATCGTTCTTTAACATTAACATGGTTATGATAAATCTTTCTGGTGCCAAGACGATCGAGCAAGTCCGGAATTTTGTATCTGTAGTCCCAGTAAGTCGGTGCTCCAGTGGAATAGAAAGTAACTAACTCTGTTACTGTGAAATACATTTATCTACCTTTTGAGATACTTAGTTTTAATTTCTAATAGATGCATTGAAGTCTCCTCCCAGCATACAGTCTGTTCAATAATAAAGTGGCTGGTGCAATCTTGAAAAATATGTTGGTATTTTTTTCTTTTATTGAAGTGTATACAAGCTTTCCTAAAATCAGCTAATATCTGGTGCAATTATTTCCATTACTAATTATAAGTTTATACCTTTTTCCATACTATCGATGAACTTTTCTACTTAATAATTTGACAAAAATCACCATATCTTGTTAATTTGAAATAACAGCTGCCATACATTTTTAATAAGATAAACATATAAAAATTCCGGCCATTTAAATTGTCTGTAAACAAAAAGAAGCAACAAAAATCTCGTTTACAGAAGCATTCCCAAACATGCACTTTTACGGGGTCATTTACTCGTCGCTGATCAACCCTTTGATAAAAAAAACTATGCCCAGAAGGAAGTCTTGTTTGTAAAGATATCATTGTTCCAATTTTAATCCAAATGTCCACGACAAACTTTTTTCCACGTGATTTTCTGATAATCGAAGTTTCTTCAAAGTTGATCTAAAAGAAACTTTTTTACGCAGGCGACTTCAAATCGTGATTAGAGAGATCTGAATTTTTTTCTTGCAAAGTTTCATTTGGGCACAACACAGTAAAAGGCCTGACTTGTCTTGAAACAGACGCAAGATCGCTTTAGCTTTTTTTGTTGTTGTGGCACAGACTATTCTCCAATCCGATAGATTGTCTACGTAGCCAAGCTCCAAATATTGTTTTATCCAGTTTCTAACAAATGCCCCCGACTTTTGCATATATATGTACAGCTGCTTTATACGTCAGTTTCGGCCCTTTCGCATGATTTACTAAAAAAGACCAAGGGTTTACCCAGACACAAATAACGGCGCAAAAAAGGGAGTAATTCCAACAAACTGCTAGCTAAAAGACCAATTAATACAAAAAACTTATATGAAAAACTATTTGAAGAAGAAAACACAGATAAGGAATCTAATAACGCCTAAAGCACAAGATATCAACAATTTCCCTTTTTTTAGACATCTCAAGTAACTAATCTTTATCTACAAAAGCTACAAAGCAACCTAATACTTACTGCCCAACAGCCTTCCGCCACCTAGCATAACAATTGTCTAAGTTTGAAGAAATAGTGCAAAATCTAACAAACACGCTGTTAGATATTAACACAGCGTTAATTAACAAAATCAACAATCGCTAATTTACTAAAAATGGGCGCCTGGGATATTAACGGCTTGTCCCAAGGAAGCTAAGAATTAAAAACTTTTCTAATACATCAAAATCTAGACGTACTTCACGAGTAAAAGTTACCTACTACGACTACTGCATCTATGTTACACTACACGCTGACAATACAGCCCACGGAGCTATAATAATAAAAACTTCCAAAAAACACCATAAAAATGAAAGCTTCGCAAAAGATTTTATTTGAGCAACTACCCTTACTGTACTTGATTATCTCGGATCCATCAAACTATCAGCCATATATTCTCCACCAAAACATAAAATTACAAAAAAATAGTGCAAGCAATATTTCGATACACTTGACGACAAAGTTATTAGTCGAAACGATTTCAAGGCTAAAAACCCATGGTGGGGATCTAGAACAAATACGTCTACGCCAAAAGAAAGTAAACTCTATCTAACGTTGCCTAAAACCAATCTAACATTGCTATCCACGGGTGAACCAACGTACTGGCCTACCGACAGAAAATGTTCGCCAGACCTCTTAGACTTCTGTATAACAAAAGACACTGCAAACTCACCTAAACATACATTCAAGCTTCGAGCTTTCATCCGACCATTTTCCCATAATTGCATAATTGGTGCAATAAAAATAAGGAAGAACTAGACCTAGCTGCTGACTTGTTAACCCAGATTATTTAGGACGCTTGGTCATTAGCTCCAAAAATAGACAA
This sequence comes from Sinelater perroti, assembly GCA_036346155.1. Taxonomy (NCBI): domain Eukaryota; kingdom Metazoa; phylum Arthropoda; class Insecta; order Coleoptera; family Elateridae; genus Sinelater; species Sinelater perroti. Next base: position 584,559 of record JARFIY010000189.1, read on the forward strand.
CAAACTGCAACAGAGACTATGTTTCGATACAGCTAAAGAAAAATAAAAAAACGGAAATTAAAAAAATATTTTAAAAATTTTCCTCTAAATAAAACCAGGTGCAACAAAGCAGCAAAATAATTGAAAATATTACTAAAAAAAGAAAAATGCGCTTATCCAAAACTATTTACCAATATACCAACTCTCTTTGGAAGGCGACGAGAAACATCAAGCATCCCCGGCAGCATACTTAATCAATCAAACTTAAAAATGGCAAATAGGGTAAATTAAATATAGAAAAGTTAAAACACTTGCTAAACATTTTTAAAAAAACATTTACTCCTTTCCTTAGAATAATTACTAAAAATTAGGAAGAACAAATACATAGTTCTAAGATTCGCCACTTCAATTGGAACTCCCACTAAGAAAGTTCAAGATCTACAAGTCCAACAAATAATCGGCAAAGATCTCAATAGCAAAAAAGCTTCAGGGTGGGATCAAATCACAGATAAAGTAATCAAAGAACTTCCAGAAAACTTTCAAGCATCCTGAAAACAACATAAATTATACTTATAGTAAAACCTGGCAGATCCTGGAAGCGTGGAGTCATACAGGCTAATCATCCTTCTGCCAACAATATCGAAAGCATTTGAAAAACAACATGGAACCATCGAACAGGTACACCGTGTAGTACGATCACATAAATTTTGATATCGAGAGAAAGATTCTGCTCAGCTGTATTTTTTGACATGTCACAAGCCTTCAATAAGATCTAGCGCTCAAAACTACTGTACAAAATTTAAAAACAACTACCCCATCTTCTTCTTTATGTTCCATCTCCGATACGGAGTTTGGAAATCATCCTAACAATTTGCACTTTTGAAACTGCTGCTCAAAGAGTTGATTGAGCTCAGTTATACCATTCATAAGATTGCCAACCACGACATCCTTCTTCTTCCCACATATTGCCTTGATTTTTCCTGCCTGATAAGTTGCAACAGATAATAATGTTTCCTGACATCACGTGTCCCAAATATTGAAGTTTGCGCGTTTAATTTCATCCAATATTTCCGTTTCCTGTTTATTCACTCTGTTTAAGACATCCGTATTCCTTATTTTTTCGACCCATGAGATTCTCAGAATTCTCCATATGTCCACATCTCTAATGCTTCTAATTTTTCATAAGATGTATTGTTCAATGTCCATGCTTCCATTCCATATAAAAGTGTGGAGGAATAACATTTCACTATTCGTAAAATGTTAAGGTAAAGTCTTGCTGCATAGGACATTTCATATTTAAGAATACATTTCTGCTTGTTCTATCCTAGAGGTTATTTCGGGTATTATCATTTATCGTTGACTATAGTGCCTAAATATCTGTATTTCTTTACTTTCAATCTTGTCTCCTTGAAATTAAGTTAACGTTATAGTAGTTTTTTAGAGATAATCATGAATTTTGTTTTCTTTGTGTTTAGGCTTAGTCTTAGGCTACCCCATAATGTATACCTTTTATTAAAGTTGTACTTAGAAGACAGACAGTGCTGTATTAGGCATTATGATGAACAAACATGCCTAAAACGAATCAAATCAAGCATCCCGCAAGAAAGCATCCTAGAGTCAATCTTATATATGCTCTTTACCACCGATTTTCTAGTAATGCAAGGGATAGCAGCACCAACTTTCGTTTGCACACTACGGTGATTGCCCCACACAGAGATCCCGCAACCGCTTCTAATCTTGTTCAAAAAAATATAAACCAAATTGAGAAGTGTCTTAAAACTTGGAGAATCAGGGTTAATAAACAAAATCTGTACATGTAACTTTCACCTATCCACCAATTTACCTCAACGAGCAAGCTGTAGCCCAAGATACAAAAGCTAAATACTTAAGTGTATTCCTAGACAGACGATTGATATAGAGGCCCCATAATGACACAAAAAAGAAGCAATTAAATTAAACATCAAATTAAGGCAACTATATTGGATAATTGGAAGAAAGTCGCAACTCACACTATAAAATAAAGTGCTTGTGTATAAAGAAATATTAAAGTCAGTCTGGAGTTACAGGAGTGCAGCTATGGGGCTCTGCTTCTAATTCATAGTTTGTGACCAATGTGACACTAAGAAGAGACGTGCAAATACCTACAGTTAAAAAAGTAGCCAAACAACTCAGTGTAAAATTATCAGCGACCTTCCTTTGTGATACTTAAGAACTTTCTTGATGTATGTTAGAGAGAAGAAAGCGTTAAATATTGCCAATTATTCCTTTCTTTGTGAAAAGAAAAACAACTATTGGTATTATGAAAATGCATAATTTATGCCGATATGCTTATTTATAATAAAGGAGTGGAAAATAATATTACTTATGTTAGTACTTTACAATTAATACATACAAAAATATTGCTATTCGTCAAAATAAAAAAGATTTTATTTCAAAACTTTGCGTTCAGCTCCTGTATGATAGGGCAGCAAGGAAATTAAAATTTATATGTTCCACTATCGATTTGGTCGAACACCCGCCATAAAAAGCGTCACCTCGACTGCCGTTATAAAACACTTTTCATGTCCAGCATGAATTAAAATAACCGAGTAGTGCAGCTCGCTGGCGATCGCAGTCCACAAAAAGTCTGTTTTAACTCGATACTTCTATTTTTACGTTCTTGCTTTCTTAATGTCATAATTGGCGGGCAACACTCTTTATTCATGCAAATTACGGGTTTGTTTTTATGTAACCTTTATAGTTTTTGAGAGATTAATTTGGAGCAATGCTCCTTCCGCTCGTTTGAATGTCGAGTTATAGAAAGGCGACATCTATTATTAATGTTTCTACTGTTTAGTAACAATAAAATTGATATTCGACTATCTATCATCAGTTGATTTAATTTTTTCTTCTAAAAAACTTATACAAATAATTTTTAGTAAAATTTAATGTATATTTTTACTTTCCTTATCCTATAATAAGGAAATGTAATCGGTGGAAATTTGACCTACCCAGTTTTTCACATTTCTGGACGAATTATAGCTTCAGGACACCAAAAAAGTTGTTTTGAGCCATTGGTTCGTGTGTGTGTGTGTGTGTCGGTCTGTCAGTAAACAAGATATCTTAAGAACCGTAAGAGCTACAGACTTGAAATTTGGTATGCACGTTACTTCTAGGTAGGGGACGCAGTGCGAAGCTTTTGGTAAAAATCGGCTGAGCCGTTTGGTCGTAAGGTCGCAAATCGGTCGCAAAGCGGTCGCGAATCTAAACGGTTAAAGATACAAAAAATTTATGAGAATAAAAATGATTTTTTATCTTGAGATAACCATGAATTTAAAATAAAAGTTGGTAAAATAGAAACTCGAAAAAAAATTGAAGCTCAGGATTTTTAATATACCGGGTATTCATGAAATGTTTCGGAAAATGTATATTACCGGATAGATCAGACCGAGACGAACAAAAAATTACAATAAAATTTTTTGATCCGAGGTCAAATAAATAAATTATAGCCGATTAAAAATTAATTAAACGGACCAATCATAGTGCGCTCGGTGAGCTACCGGACCGACTGCGGGAGGACGGGGGGGGGGGGAGCTCTTGGCCGCTAGGAGGGAGCACGCAGGCGATAATGGCGAAGGCTGTGCGGCAGAGCTCGCACGGTTACTTTCAGTGACGTAGCAAGATTTTAAGTACGAGTCAATTATTATCTTGCACTGTTTATTTTAATCAGCTTTCCAGTGTTGGACTCGCGCCTCGTCCTTTTTTAAAATAACAAGTTTCGCGACGAGAGCAGCACAGGGCCGATATATATATATATAATAGGATAAGGAAAGTCGTGTGATGTTCACACCAGATTTTTTTTATTATTACGTTTATTCTCTTAGTTCTGGCTTTCTTGATATTGTTTCTACAGGTTTTATGTCTGATATAGTTTAGACATAATAAATAAACAAAATAAATGTAATTTCAGTTATGTTTTAAATAGTTAACACACCAAAGTTGAGACCATTTACGAAAATTAAGTCACTGGTGTTATCAATTTTTGCACAAGCTCAGGTGGAATTTTCCGTGATGCCCAAAACCGGAACTCTTCGATGGTTTGCGCTATTGCACCTCTTTTCTTTTAATATTTTCTTTACGATAGACCAATACTGACCAGTGAACCTGCGTTCTGGACTATTTGGTGGATTCATTTATTTTGGGACATAATCCACACCATTAGCAGCGTTTCTTAGAGTATAGTAGAACGTCGCGAGATCTGACGTCTTTCCAAACACTCTTTTAGATAGACTTACTCGTGATGAAAGCTCTACTTGTCAAACCGCAATTGCTTATGGTTTGCCAGACAATAATTTCTTTGGGAATTTTGCTCTGGAGCATATTTCTGGCTGCAACCAGTGTAGTAATCTTTCCCAGCAATATTAAAAAATTGACGAAGCAATATATCTCATCATCCATCACCGCGCACTGATATCGTGTCAATAAATTTTCGTACAACCGACGAAAATGGGAGTGTGCTGTTTAATTGCAGAAGACTGCGACATTTTGACATTCTTAACCACCTCTCGCACAAAAATCTTCAGATTATCTTTAAAAAGGTGCAACACTTTCTGTTTCTTCTTTTAATCTGTTATTCCCGGTTTACCTCCATTTCCTGATTTTCTTTCCACCGTAAGTCGTTCCCTAAACTGTTTTAGCACACGAGCGGCAGCCGACTTAGGATCATTTGCTTTTCGAGCAAGCTGACGAATACTCGGATTGGGATTGTGTGAAAAACTAACAAAAATAAATGTTTAATGTTGGAAAATTTTTATTGTCTTTCAAAATATTTTCCCAGCATACGCTGGAACTAATGTTTATAAAAAAATTTTCTATAGAGAATAAGTTATCTCCAAAACATAAATTTTTAATACATCAGCAGCCTCTTTCGACACCGAAAATTGATGTCCACGCAGTTTGCTTTTCACGCGTGGGAACAAAAAGAAATTGTTAAGGGTCAAATCAAGACTTTTCGGCGGATGACCTATCAATTCGATATTTTGAGTGCTCAAAAACCCATTTCTTTATGCCAGAATTGACCGTTTTAGGATTCTCTAAAAGAATGGCTGCAACATGTCTAGCTTTTCAAAAAAAAAAAAAAAACAGAGGACCCCTTGCTTCAAAGTGTTTCCACCGCGAATGACTTTTGTTGGGTTTTGCTCATCTTGGAAGACCCATGCAGTCAACTGCTGTTTACTTTCAGGTTTATACACGTAAATCCAAAATTCGTCACCTGTTACGGTATTTGAACCACTTCGATCGTATTTCTTTCCACCAATCGACACGAGTCTGTTTTTGAGCGATCGTTAACTTATGTGCGATCCAATGCGCACACAGCTTTTTCGCGGTTAAATATTCATGCACTATCGAATATACGCTAATGCCTAAGGATGCCTGAATTTTACGATAAGTCAAATGACGATCCTGCTTTATCAGTTCACGCGCGGCATCGATGATTGCCTTCTTTAAATTCACCCGTCAGCAAACGACAACCGCAACTAAATTTATTGAATCAACAATATGCAGTGGCTCTGTGTGGGTCTTTATCACCAAATGTCGAAGTGAGTTGATCGACCCACTGTTGTTCAGACAACCCACGTGAGAAGTCGTAAAATACATTGCACGAAAATTCTCACGAGTTAATTCTATTTTCTAGCCGAGAGGAAATTTTCAACTTAATGTCCGCATCAGAAAACGTTCTTAGTACGTATGGTGTCAAAAGTGTGTGATATGCAAACGTAAAATCGCACCTAGCACGCGCAGATTTACCAATTCGCAATAGATATCGTGAAGCCCACATAGCAATTAGCTCGTCTAGGCACGATTGCGCTTACAAAGTTTCGATTCCTCCTCAAAAGTAACTTTTCCAAAACAGCGCGAATATTTATTTATCTTCTCAGCCCAACTTAATTGTTCCTATTTAAAAATATTTTTAGGAACCGATTCAGCTTTGACCATATTTTAGTTCAGATCTACGATTGTGCCTTTACATCTCATCTATATTCATAAATATTCTCCCAAAATTTATTGGGTTGAAGGCTATCAAACAAGCTGCTGAAGTTAGTACTCTTCAATTTTAAGACCCAAAACCCTTTCATGGATTTTATCAACAATATCTGATCCGGTTGTTGTTTTACATTTGTTGAATATGAATTTAACATGCCTGTTACCACGTTTGAATTTTAAGCTCCAAATTCTCATAATAAAAAATAAAGACGAAGAATTTACTTTCTCTTGAGATTCCTTCTTCCAAATAAAGAAGGAATTTAAAACGCACCAATTGTTTGGTTTGAATACTTCACAAAAACAAACATTAGAATGGCCATGTTCATCAAGAACTAACGTGATTAGAAGCAAATTAACATGAGGATTCTGTTAAAACCACAATGATCTCATATAACACTAATTTAATATTTATAATACTTACAAATTACTAATAAAAATGTAAAATTAAGTATAGTAATAAAAAAACAATTAAATACTTATATTAGATGTAAAAGAAATTAAAGGTATGTTAATACATAAACTTATTTTTTAATCCATGAATTAGCTATCTCTTTAATGTCGTCTACCCATCCGCTACCCATAAGTAATTTTACCACGCTACGTTTGTGTGATCTTGGTCTCCATGTAGGAGTGTTTTGTCTATTTTATTTATTTATGAGTGGCTATGTGTGTCGCCCATCTCCACTTTGCCATCGCATTTTCTTCTATGACATCTAGTAAATATCTCTATTTCGTCTTCTAATTACTTCTTTGGTAATCTCTTATTTCTAATATGACACGTCCCACTTTCCTTTCAGTTGTTATTGGGTTTTCTATTAATTGTATAGTTAGCGACATGATCTTGACAGCATACGTTAAGACTGAAAGTACACACGTCAATCATTTTTTTAAGTTGATTAGTATTTTCGAGTCTTAAAATATTAATTCTAGTGTACTAGTGGGTTTATTTCGGTAGCTTATTTTTATTTGGCAAGTTTTGCTGTGTACCCTATTCTTTACCAACTCCAAGTATTGTATGTCTTGAAAACATAACCTTAGTCCTTCTTATGTTCATAGAGAAGCCTATTTCTTTAGATATCATTCTAAGGTTGCTTGCTCTGTTGTGGTTCTTTAGAGTTGCTTTAAGACGATATTCTCTGTGAAACGCAGATAATATCAACTGTCTATGTGTGTCTTAAATAAAAAAAATGGAATTTTATTTTTATGTCTTACATCACGTTTAATGCTACCCTTGTTAATAAGGCCTTCTGTAAGTGTCGAAATAGAACTGTAGCGTTGTCGTGTATATATTTCATTGTATTTCTATATATATTCTTGCCTTATTCATAACCCCATAGCCCAAAGTCCTACCGAATCAAATGCTTGTTATAATCTACAAACACCAGATAGAGTGGAATGTTATATAAATTACACATCTCTATTAACGTACGCAGGGTATGCTCTATCGTATTACAATCCTTATGAAAACTTAGCTGTTCAGGAGGCTGATATTCATCGAATTTATTTGTTAATCTATTAGTAATTATCCTAGTAAACCGTTTACATAAATAATAAATAAGGCTTACGAGTCTATAATTTTGGTTTTAAATTATCCTTTTTCTTATAAAACAAAATAACTTGCACGTTTTACCAACTTTGGGTATTGAACTTTCAGTAAGAGATTTGTAATACAAATGGCACAGTATTTTAGAACATTGCAGCATAAGTAACCCAGGAACAATTGATTAAATGGTTAATAAAAGAGTTGAAATGCCTTAAATTTTTGATTACTACTGTTTTAGATATCTGCCCTTCTACTAACACCGATTTAATTTTTTGCGTTTTAGTAATTTATGGTAATTTGCGGGTATATTTATAACCCTTCTCAAATAGAACCAATTCTCTATAAAGATTGTAATTCTAATTGGATACTTATTAAAATTGAATTGTTCCCTAAACTCTCCGAAAATATTCTTCCCACTAATTCAAGTGAATACAATTATCAATTTATGAAGGTATCTATCAATAAAACCTAAATATATCAGTACAATCTTAAAAATGTTCTAATATACTAAATTAAAATTATATCCAAAGTAAATTACATTTTAAATAATTTAAATAGAATACTCCCCAAGATTAATTTTAAATTTTTTCATGTAATTATTTAGGTGATTTTTTCTAAAATAATATTAAAAACTTTTAAAAAATAGTTTTGATTTGACACATATATTAGTTTGTTTTTATTTACCTATTATAATTATTTATATACAAAGTTGGCCGAAATGAGTATTCAATATTTTTCTGCAAAGATGGATCAATAATCAACCAAGCATTTTTGCTATGGCCAGTGACACCTATGAATTGATTAAATGAATATAAAAAAGTTAATCACTACATCGTCCTTGGCCCAGTTCTGGTAGTTGAAAGTTAATTGTTTTCACTTAAAATAACATCACAGCCCATTGTAACTTTATTAAAGATAAAACTTGAGATTAGCTACAGAATTGTCCAATCCATCACCAAGAACGCAGTACAACATTGCAAAATTGCTGCACGGCGAATTTCAAAACTGCTGCTCAGGGAACAACTAAATTGTTCCTGCATACTTTAATGACCTGGGTGCCCCCAGATCGAATTAGAGTCTGGGAAAATTAATAAAAAATATAAAAGAAAATATTGAGAGTGCCCAGTAAAAGTAATAGTTTGTGTATCTAGAAAATAGTGTTTTTGGACGCTATAATGGTCTTACGTATTGATTTCTTTGGAGATTGTCAAATCTTCAACGCCCTTTATTACTGAAACCTTTTGGGGACGATGAAAGTAGCCCGCTCATTAGCCTACAAAGCAAGAAAAAACTATCCAAAAAAATCAAAATCTACACTACGACATAAATCCTTTATCCTTTAATTGTTTTAATTTACTATCTCTATAGCTTGTCTTCCCCTGTACCAGGTGTACATGTATGAATTGCGGATTTGAGACAACATATAGTGCGCCAATGCAGTGTGGAGTATAAAAATTTGACGTATATGCCATTTCGTTGTTCCACCAACAAGAGTCAACACCCACAACCGATAAATTGAAAAAGTGTTTGAATAGTATTGTTTTGTTGTGTTCAATATGTCGAAATTTGTGCCAAATAAAGAAATTTACGGACAGCATTAATTTTTTGTTTTCATTTGAAGAAAACTGCTGCTGAACCATACCAATTACTTCGAGAAGCTTATGATGAACTTGCTCCGTCGCAAAATAGGTTAAAACGATGGTTTCGGCGTTTCAAAAGTGGTGATTTTGATATTGCAGACAAGGAACACGAAAAACCACCAAAAAAGCACAAAGATGTAAAATTGCAAGCATTGTTGGACGCAGACGCTTCACAAAAACAACTCGCAGAGCAAGTGAACGTTAGTCAACAAACTGTTTCCAATCTCCTACGTGAGATGGACAAGATTCAGAAGGTCGGCAGATGGATACCACATGAGCTGAACGAGAGGCAAACGGAAAGGCGCAAAAACACATCTGAAATTTTGCTCGAACGATACAAACGAAAGTCGTTTTTGCATCGCATCGTTACTGGGGATAAAAAGTGGATATAATTTAAAAATTGCTTTGGTAGAAAAACGATGCTCTGTGTTTGGTGGGACCAGAAAGGTGTGGTCTATTATGAGCTATTAAAGCCTGATGAAACGGTTAATACCAAACACTACCAACAACAATTAATCGATTTGAACTGTTCGCTACTCACAAAACGACCACAATATCGAAAAAGGCAACACAATATTTGTTTGTGACACGTTGGAAGCACTCAACTGGGAATTGCTACCCCATGCGGCTTACTACCAGACTTGGCTCCTTCCGATTACCACTTGTTTGTATCGATGGGCCACGCACTTGCTGAGCAGCGCTTTGGCTCGTTCGAAGATGTGAAAAGATGGATCGATAAATAGTTAGCGGTAAAAGGGGAAAATCTTTAGTGGCGTGCTATCCGCAAATTACATGGGAAAAATGTATAACTAGCAATGGAACATAGTTTTAATAAACCACTTTTTATCATTCTTTCGAATTTAACGGGTTTTTTTTTTTTGAAGAAATCCGCATTTCATACTTGTACATCTAGTATAATTTGAATATTTTTAAACGTCTTAAGCGGATGAATATTAGTACTCAGAAATCAAAACTACGTTGGAAAATAAATTGTTATTCTTTTTGTAAAACCACGATATGACAAAAAATTAAAAAGGTCGGTTTTTACTCGATTTATTATCGTTGTGATTGAAAAAAACTCTACCTCACACTATACATCTAAATTTTAAAAAAAAATGTTTACATTGGCTTTTACCAATCCTACCTCTTTTATAATAGAAACAAACACCTTGTCCTATTTCACTTTCTTGAAAATTCAAAAAACGTAATAATATAACTTTCAAGGTAGGGCCGTCGCTGAAGCAAACTAGTCATGAGCAATACTAAATATGGTGGTATTTAACGTTGAATGCTAGTAGGCACTCTTGAAGCTGCAGTCCCAGCAAATGCGCCGCAACTAAAATAAATTACTTGCACTCCAAAAACTTTTATGTATTATGTATTTTCTACATTTTTAATTAATGTTAACAAGTAGAAATTTTATGTTTATATATAATCCCATATAAAAAGCTATTACTTTTAATTTAAAACTTTTTAATAAATATTAACTTGCCTTATTTAACTCCATAAACAAATAATAGTACATTACATCATGTGAATCACTAACTTTAAAATAACCGAGTATATGCTCAAAAATAATTGAAAATAAACATTAAAATCATTATTGCTTTTGATATATACCATAATTACCTTATTGGTCTAGGTAAACCTGCCACTATTAAAAGAAATATTTCAGATTCTTTTCCGACAGCTTAAATCCATGTTTTTACTTTCGCGTGTCATATAAATAAATATAGAACCCGTTGACTTGAGATCCATGAATCATCCTTTTGCAATGCTGGTTTTCTTTATCTGATCCCTGTTCAGTAGGCCTCATTAGCTGACGTTTAGTTTTCCTAACACATCTGTGCCTGCTCTGAAAGCATCGAGTCATATAATATAATTACAACAAAAAAGTTATACATCAAGTAATAATGGTACAAGATACAAAAATACTGCATGTAGTTCCTATAACGTAAGCACCTTGGGATCTCATACACTTGTGCTTGCTACGACTTTCATCGGGGCTACTGAGTTTTGCTTTCGAATCGTAGCCATACACCCATGTTTCATCTCTAATTATGACCCTTTTGAAGAAATATTGGTGACATTCTGAAACAAGTCATCAACGAATGCGGCTCAATGTTCCTTCAGCTACGGAGTTGCACGATAAGTTTCAAAATTTCTACGTTTTAATTTTTAAAATCTCCAACCTATCTCTCAATTCCCAAACTCTTAATTGCCAATACTTGTTGTTCTTTCAGAATGCGAATTACTTTCACCAGAATACCAGCCATCTCTAAATCGTTTGTGCCATGCCTTTAATTGTGCCGCACTCATTGCATCGTTCCGGAAAGCTCCTCACAAAATTTTATATACATTCTCTGATCTATTTGCACAGTCATTGTAAATGCGACGATCACATACGACAAGTACTCAATCACCGACGCCTAACTTTCAAATGTAAAGTAAATGTAAAATCGTTCTCATTTACGCATGCGTATTACAGTCCACTTTCATTAGCTGTCGTAGTCATCCAAATTGTTTCCATTATATTATTATTGGTCCTACATTTTTGAGACAGACCTTATGTATAAAAATTATATTGCTACAACTTATTTTGATTTCTGACAAATTAAATTTTTTTTATTACATGGTTTGGTAGATTTAAGTCAACATCCAAGTTTTAGTAGAAGCCAGTACATTTTTTCCAAATTTGTATTTATTTCGTGTCTTTTTAAGATTTTAGACCAGTAACTAATTTATCAATTGTTTTAATGCCTAGACAAAACAATAACACCAGCTTTTTCGATGTCTTCGTCAGTTTTTAAAGAGCGCGACACTTTTAAGGTCTTACTTTCTTTAAATTTTAAAGTTACTAAAAAATTCTGTTATACTCAGCTTATTTAATTGAAAATTATATAACTTACATGGTTTCAAAGTGATTTGGTGTATCCATTTACTTTATGTAATTGACTTTTTGTGTCTTTATTATATAAATTTATTTTGCGTTTGAAAGTAGATAATAAATAATGTGACTCTTATACTGCTATAGAGTTTATTATTTATTTAATATTTATAATAAAAATAAGTAACTCCTCAAACAGGTAGTCCAGTCAAAAATTATCGCATAATTTTTGGATCACTTTCTAGTGTATCTCATACTTTGTACTAATAGATACGATAATCGTCCAGTTAAAATCATTACGAACTATTATTATTATTATAATCATATACCCTTATGGTGGTATGTATTTACATTTTATTTTATTTCATATCTATAAACCTCTTCCATTATTTTCTGTTTTTTGGTAATGTTGTTGCTTCTTCCCATGTTTTATCTCTTCCTTTTAGTACGAACTATGTGTAAAAAAACAATATTTGAAAAAAAATTAGTTTTTATTCATCATTTAACTAAGAAAGTGTAGGAGTAAAAAATCTACCATACATTTAGCTAAATTAAATTAACATAAACATAAAATGTATTATAGAGCAAGTCATTCTATTTGCACAGTGAAGTATGGCCATTAATATTAATAATAATACTCAACTTTCTGTTTCGAAAACCAAAATCTGCTACACTTTGGTTTTTAACAATAAAAAACTGCAAAAACCGTTTATAGTAATAATAAGTTTGCATAATTAAAGTTTATAGGCTTTTTAGTGGTTTTTATAAAATAGTGTTTTACAAAATTATAGAAAATTCTAGTTTAAATTAGTAAAAAATACTCAGAGACATACTAATTTTTATTTCTCAGCAGTTTTATTACTGCCTGTATAAAAGCAACCAATATATGTCTGCTTCCTCGATTACAACAAAGCATTTGACAAAGTCCGCCATAACTACCTCATTCGATTACTTAAAGATAAAAATATAGATATGAAAGATATTAGAATAATAACTCAGTTATATTTCAACCAGATTGCTAATGTAAAAGTGGATAATGAGTTAACTGAAGAAGTACAGATACAAAGAGGAGTAAGGCAGGGATGTGTGCTTTCGCCTTTACTCTTCAACGTATATTCTGAGGAAATAATCAAGAACGCACTGGAAGAAGTATCAATTGGGATTAAAGTTAACGGGAAATATATAAACAATATTAGATATGCAGATGACACTATACTCATGGCAGAGTCATTAGAAGATTTACAAAGGATATTAGATCTAGTAGTCGAAAGTAGTGAAGAAAAGGGTCTGTCACTAAATATCAAAAGACTAAATTTATGACAATCACAAAATCACAATAACGACAAGAAAATATATGGATTAGAGGAGAACAAGTGGAGAAGGTACAAAAATACAAATACCTGGGAACTATTGTCAACGAGAACAATGAATACACAGAGGAAATTAGAGCAAGAATTGGCCAGGCCAGGACCATATTTAATAAAATGAGAAATATACTATGCAACAGAGACTTATGTCTACAGCTAAGAATCAGAATGTTGAGATGCTACGTGTTTTCAGTAGCATTTTATGGAATGGAGGCTTGGACGATGAAGAAAACATCAGTGATCGACTGGAAGCATTCGAGATGTGGACCTATCGAAGAATGTTGAAAATCAGCTGGGTGGACAGAGTGACGAATGGTGAGGTACTCAGAAGAATGGGAAGGAAAAGAAGTATTGAATACAGTTAAGATACGGAAATTACAGTATCTGGGGCATGTGATGCGGGGAGAAAGATATGAAATCCTACAAAATATCATGCAAGGGAAGATACAGGGTAATAGGAATAGAGGAAGAAGACGCATCTCCTGGTTGAGTAACCTGAGACAATGGTACAATTGCAGTTCTATTGAATTGTTCAGAGCAGCAACGTCGAGAATACAAACAGCCATAATGATAGTCAATCTTCTAAGAGGAGACAGCACTTAAGAAGAAGAAGAAAGTATAAAAGCCTGCAATGCTAACTAAGCCTATTTGTATTTATATTTAACATTATTATTTACAAAAGATTGCTTTAAAAAACAGCAGTACAATACTTTACACGCGCACAACTTCCATATCCGACTATTAACTAAACTATCACCAAATTGAATTGTGTTTTCACCTGATGATATTTTTACAAACTCATCATATTTGTTCTGCCATATTTACTGACATTCTTTCGTAAATTTGCAGTTCCATTTCCAACTATATATTACTTATTTTAGAACAAAAGATATTTTTAGAACAGTTTAAATAATAGGTAATTAAAATTATTAATTACCTATTGGAACGAATTGTACAAAGTAATAAGGAGATTTAAATATGACCGGAACTAATTTATGCATAAACAAGCCGCACTGCACAGCAGTGAAGCCTTGAGAGGGTGAAACCACAACCCTCACCCTCCCTCCTGCTACGGTGCAGTCCTGTTTGGATGTTGCTAGAATGATGAGCGAACAGAACGTACCGCGGAGCGTGGAACAACGCATTCTGATCAAATTCCGTCCGCTGAAATTCACCACAGATTTCAACAACAGTATGGTAAATAGTGACTTTCACGGGCCCATGTGTTTGAGTGGTGTAAGTGTTTCAAAGAGGACAGAGAGCGCATGGAAATGAATCGCATGATCGTGAGTCTCAAACATCCATTAGCAAGCCAAACATTAATCGTGCAGGCGCACTTATTCGTGAGACTAGGCCCAAACTACTATCAAGCAACTTGAAGCAATGCTATCTATCAGTGTTGGTAGTGTAAAAGAAATTGTGAACAACCACCTACACTATCGCAAGGTAGGTACCAGCCCCTTTGACGGAAATCAACAAAATGGTGCGCATGCAAGCTGCCAGTTGTCTCCTACAGCAATTTGAAAACGAAAATAATGCATTTTTGAAGTTTATAGGGTGCACTACTTCATTTTCGAGTCCCAGCAGTCATCACGCGAGTGGTGGCATACCAGTTCTCCCAAACCCAACAGAGTACAAAGAAGCCGTTCGGCAAGAAAAGTGATGGCAACGTTCTTCTGGGACTGGCAGAGAATTATCCATGTAGACTTTCTGACGAAAGACAGGGCAGTCAATACAGCTTATTACTCAGACCTCCTGGCAACAGAAGTGAAGGAAAAGATCCGATCCAAGCGGAAAACAAGTGGAAAGCGGGTAGTCTTTCTTCAAAATAACGCACGCCTGCATACGGCCAAAACAGCAATAAAAACTTTCCAGAAATTGAAATAAAACCTGCTACATTCGCCGTACAGAAGAATCAAATCAAATTTGCAGATTGTTCGGAAGCCGACACGCCGCCAACCAAAACCCTTTTTTAAAAAGAGCATCGGGCTCTTTCCAGAACATTGGAAATTTGTTGACTGGAGAGAATACTGTAAGACTGACATATAGAAGGAGTGCAATAGTTAGTTACTCAGGTTACTAAGGTCAGTCGGAGTTCAGACACTCGACTCCGATCCACAGCGAAATACAGTCAGAAGATAATTTTCTAAAATTAAGTGACTGTCCCGTGCGTTATCGCTCAAATACAGCAACTGTGGTAAAATGGTGTTCCATTGTTGACGTCAAGGGATGGTGAATAACGTAATCGGCTGCTACGTCAATCGGGTCGCTGCAGATAATATTTCGACATTTTCTGACATCACTCACTCTTTCAGCTTATCGCACTTTGTTTTTCCCCCTTTAAGAGTGAGAAACCAGAATTTGGTTGATTAAATCAGGATTCAGTAACACCGGTCGTTAAAGACTTCGCATCTATTTGTACAAGTAATTGTTGGACAATTTGGTTTTTTTTAAATCATATTTCAACCACCTTGTATTATTTATAGTTGATTTATAAAAACTAAATCAAGGTGATAGTAACCTAAAACCAGATTTATTAAGATAAGTTAAGTCGGTACCAGGGTTCATCTCTTATACGTCAAAGATGTGACTGTAGGTTACGATGCGATATATTCAATTGTTGAATTTCAAATATTAGTTTTAAAAATTAATTAACCTGCTAAAGTAAATTATCTGCGAAAGAGTTTTTTGCCAACGCGGGGAGTAACGGGGTTAAAATTGGGATGAAATATTGAAGATTAATAAGTTTAATTAGTGTTGCATTTAAAAGAAGAGTTTATTCAAGTGGTCTATGGCTCAGTGATAGAATGTAGCACTTATAATATAATAGTGTGAGTTCAATACTGCTTTATTTTTTATACTTTAATTTTAGTTTAATAAATTTACTTGTTTTATTTTAGAGCCAGCGTGGTCCCGTGGTTGAGAGGCGGGTTGCGATGCTAACGGACCCGAGTTCAATTGCTGGTGCTCTTTGATGCCAGGCGGGTGGCCTATTCAAGCACTAAAAATAATTGAGTACTTGCGTTCACTCGAACAAGGGGTAATAATTGCGGTCGTCTTAGGCGCGGTACTTGCCACGTCGCCCCGCATCAGAGATGGTGCCAACGACTGGGCAGAGAGAGCGAACGTATGAGAGGCATTAACCTCTCAGTTCGCAGGCCGGCTCCCACACGGGGCTTAGAGCCTTTAAATTAAATTAAATTAAATTTCAATTATTTTATTTTTTTAATTTATAAATGATTAATTAAATTAAATTTCAATAATATTTTATTTTTTAATTTGACTTAAATATCAATAAATTATGTTTAAAATAATTTAAATAAATAATATTAACTGAATTTATTTTAAAATTTTCTATTTGTTTACAAAATTAATAATATATCAATAAGTTATGTTTAAAAATAATTTAAAATAAATAAATTTATTAAATTAAAATTAAAATATAAAAAATAAACAAGTACGAACGCGCAACTCCGGTCCCACAGATGTCCGGGGCTTGTATACATAAACAAAAATCGCATTTCGGTCAAACCGGTTCGATCAGACTAATTTTTGGCGTCGGGACTTGACTTATGGTCCTTACTTGAATACTGAGAACGTTATTTCTCTATCTATCACAGATCAAAAATTATAAGGCGTGGCAGATGTCAGAAATGACAGAAATAGAAGCTTGCCTTCAGCTTGGAAGCTGCCTTGATCAAAAGTTAAAAAATAATAGGACGGACAGACAGACGACATTACTCTCTACATAAGGCTTCTTATTTTAATGTATAGAAGCCTAAAATGAATACTGCAAGCAGTATCGAACTCGCAATTTTTATTTTAGCATAATAATTAATTCTTAAAAATAATATTTAAAATACAAGAACAACTGAATATATCGTATCGTTAAAAATAACACTTCTATAGCCTAAGTAGATAAGTCCTTAAACAGAGTCGGGTTTGCAGTTAAAGAAACTTTTAATAGAATAAAATCCTGCGTCAGATATATTATTACATACATTATAAAAGATGTTTAAAAAGGGGCGCCGAATTTGAAATTTAATAAATTAGTCAAATTTTTATACAATTAGTTATATTTAACATACTTCTAATCAGTAGAATCTCTCATTTACGTATGACACATAATGTCAAGCATATGTGCACCCACACTGAGTCTGCATGCATTTATGTGTTCCTCAAAATTACTGGTAACTCCCGCAGATGTCTGGCCCGATGCCTCCAATCACGCGTAGGATTTTCGCCTTCAGTTCCAGAATAGCGCATGGTTTGTTAGCGTATAGTTGTGATTTTACAAACTGCCATAAGAAGAAATCACAGGGTGTAAAATTGCAGAACGTTAATAACCGTTCTAGTCATGGTGCAAGGAAATTACTCGTTACGGGAATTTTTCATATCGTAATCTCCTTATCTTCAAAGGTAGGCCACAACCGATTGGATGTCATGTTACATTTTCCAGTGACGGTAACTGCAGTCCCTGTTCCACGACGAAAACAAACTGATGTACTGGTAAAACAACCAGTACTACATTAATCGAAGTGATAAAACATAACAAAAATAACAGGCAAAATGAAAAATGCCACTCAATGCAAAGTTATGAAACACTTTTTATATTTCAAATATAATGGTTATAATCTGCACCGACAGAAATTAAAAAACAAAATGTAAAGATGAATTCTAAGCCATGACAAGAATAACCTTTAGCGATATAAACTGCAATAGTCATAACACGAAAATTTTAACAACAATAAGAGCAGATGATAGCAATACCTAGATCGGAGGCAGAATTGTATAGAACAGATACTAGTAAACTTTTGTACGAACAACAGTCTAGTAATTGAAGGAACTTTGTTTTTGCACCGGGCTCGTCAAAAAATCAAGGAAAATTAGATTGACCATATCATAGTCAATCGCAAGATAGGTCATTGTTGAACAAGAGGAGCAAATGAGAAGCAGACATGGGCAGCTAGTGTAATTTAAAATCGTAGAAAGTATTGTTAAATTTAAGTAGATGATTTGTTGTAAATAGCCTCAAAACTCCAAACATTGGTAGAAAACGTGATCTACAAGCAGTCGCCAAAACATAAGGAAAAATGTTAAATATACTAACAAAAAGATTGATTAGGACACTTTAAAACAAAAGAGACATAAATGATAAATAATAATTAAAAAAATACACGAAAACCAAAAAAATTAGTGAGAAAAAAAATATAGAGGAACAAACAAAAGTGGGTGAATAAACAAGTACGGTTACTTGCGGAAAATCTGTCAGTAAGCAACATTATACTATCAGCAAAACACTCACAAAAAGAACCAACAATAAATAAAATTAAATACATTATTACCAACCTGAGAAATCTAAAAAAATGAGGAAAAATGAGAGTATTTCAAGACTTATTAAGAAAGACTGTTGAGACGGGTCAGGGTTGACCTTCAGTGTCTTACTTAGAAGAAGTTAAGCCAACTCTAGAAAGCAACAAAAGCAAGACATTGCTGAAAAAGAGCATAAAAACTGCAAACGGGGTGCTAAGAAAAATGTAAAAAGTTACATTCGGGAATCAAATACTACTTTTGTATATTTATATACTTCTTCTTCATGTGCGTTATCCGTTCCGGGTGTTCGCGATCAATATGGCAATCTTAAATTTGTTGACGGCTGTTAGAAAGAGGTCTGCCGTTGTCATTGAAAACCAAGATCTTAAATTCCTTAGCCAGGAGATGCGCCTGCGTCCGGGTCCTCTCTTTCCTAGCACTTTACCTTGTAGTATCCGTTGAAGTATCCCATAACGTTGTTCATTCCTCATAATATGTCCGAAATACTGTAACTTTCTGATTTTTATAGTTTTTACGATTTCAGTTATTTTATTCATTCTCAGTAGTACTTCAACATTCGTCACATGGTCGACCCAAGATACTATCAATATTCTCCTGTACGTCCACATCTCAAAGGCCTCAAGTTTCTTCATTGATGCTTCCGTCAGCGTCCAAGTCTCAGCTTCATACAACAGGACAGAGAACACAACATTTTAATAGTCTAATTTTTGTATTCAAGTTTAGATCTCGAGACTTAAACACTTTCTGCATGTTTACAAATATTAATCTGGCTTTCTCAATCCTGCACTTTATTTCTTTAGAGTGGCCCCATTGACTATTCATCGACGTACCTAGGTAATTTATTGATGTTACTCTTTCAATTGGTTGAGAGTTAACTATTAAGGGTTCGGGTGGAATTGTATTCTTACTGATAACCATGTATTTTGTTTTTTGTATATTCATTTCAAGTCCATATCGTCGACTGACCATTTCAATGTTTGACATGAGTTCTTTTAAACCTTCGAAGCTGTCCGCAAATATAATCGCATCGTCCGCATATCTAATGTTATTCATTCTAGTTCCGTTTAATAATATACCAGCATCTATACCTTGCAGAGATTCGTTAAATATTTGCTCAGAATAAATGTTGAATAACAGGGGCGACAGAACACATCCCTGTCGCACGCCTCGTCTTATCTCTATCTCGTCTGAATTATTTCCATCTATTGTAATGTGTGCAGATTGATTCCAATAGAGGTTAGTTATGATTTGAAGATCTTTGTCATCTATCCCAATTTTTTCCAAGACATTAATAAGTTTATCATGCTTAACTCTATCAAATGCTTTATAATAATCTATAAAGCAAGCGCAAATATCGACATTTACATCTCTGCAACGTTGAAACATAACTTGTACAGCAAAAAGAGCTTCCCTAGTGCCCAAGGCGTTACGGAATCCGAATTGAGTTTCACCTAGTTGTTCTTTACAGAGCTTATATATTCGTCTATGTATTATTTTTAAAAAGATTTTAAGAAGATGTGACATAATGCTAATCGTTCGGTAATCGGCACAGTATTTCGCGCTTGGTTTTCTTGGTATGACAATGAAAGTTGATTTGAGCCATTCTCTGGGTATTTTTTCCTGAGTCATATATTTGTTTAAAGATGCTTGTTATCCATGTTATAGCATCATCGTCAAAAAATTTTAAAATTTGGGATTGGATTCCAACCGGGCCTGCCATTTTTCCATCTTTCATAATATTTATTGTTGCACGTCCTTTGTTATATATGGTCCAGTTACACATGCTATTTGCTTCGGATCACCCCTCTGTTCGTCCTCGAAAAGTTTTGTAATATAGTCTTTCCATTGTTCTATTTTTGCTTCTTTATCTATAATGATATTTCCTTCCTCGTCTATCAATCGTCCAACTGATTTGCGTTTGACCATACCTGCCGCTTCTTTTACCTTACGATGCATGTTAAAATGGTCGTGTTTCTTTTCTAATTCCTCAATTTCCTTACATTGTTCTTCTAACCACTTTCTCTTAGCTATTCTTATTTCTTTCTGAATATTTCTTTGTATTTCCCTATATTTTCTTATGTTGGTTCTCTTATATCTTTTGCTTTCGTCCATCATATACAGAATCTCGTCGGTCATCCATTGATGTTTTTTAGGCTTAGTCGGTTTCAAATGGTCTTTGTAAATTTTTTCTATTGTTGATCTGAATTCTGCCAGCTTTACTTCAATATTGTTACTGGTATCTATGTTCGCAATCCCTTTCTTCAATGTAGCTGCTACTTGGATTTTGATGTTGTTGTCTTTTAATTTCGTCGTGTCGTATTGTTGTTTACGATTGTTTTTCTCTACTTTCTTCAGTCTTACGTTTATTTTGGCTACCAGTGCGTTATGGTCAGATCCTATGTCAGCACTTGGGTAAGTTTTCACTGATTGTATGCTATTCCTGAATCTTTTATTTATTAGTAGATAGTCAATTTGATTTCTGACCACATTTCTAGGTTTATCTTGAGGCGATATCTAGGCAGATAGTTTGAAGAAGGTGTTCATGATAGCCAATTGGTCTTCTTGTGCAAATGCATAGACTGCTTGGCTTGCAATCTCATTTCGGTCTCCCAAACCATAACTTCCCGCTCTTCCTTTTTCCAATTTTGGCGTTATAATCTCCCATTATAATGTTTATATCTTGTTTTGAAAGTTTTCTAACAAGACCGTCTAATATTCTATAAAATGATTCTATTTCGTCTTCGGTTTTTCCTGCTGTTGGAGCAAATACCTGAACGATATTGCATTTAATTGGTGTTGTGCTTAAAGCAACTATTAACAATTTTTGATTAACTGGTACAAAATTCTCGATGAATTGATTCATTTCTTTGGACACTATAATTCCGACGCCGTTTTCATGCTTATTTTGGCTGTTGCCAGAGTAGTAGATTGTATGTTCTTTAACTTGACATTGACTTGTTCCCGACCATCTCATCTCACTGATGCCCATGATGTCGATAGATAGTCGTTTCATTTCTCGGATAGCGTTATGGGGTTTTCCAGCCTCATAAAGTGTTCTTACATTCCACGTACTTATTTATATACGTTCTGGTAAAATACAAACATCTCTCAAAGAATTAATATTTCTGTTGTTAATACAAATATCCCGTTGTTTTGTGCTAAACTTGTAAAACATAGAAAATTAATTTATTAAAAAAAATTAAACAGAAGACACGAAGTAGAATTAACCAGGATTAAGTCGATTGAGAGATAAACGAAAGAGACAGCTAAGGCATAAATAGATGAGAATAATAATAGGTCTAGTAAAAAGAAATCCATTATTTTCCCAATAGAAGCTTTTAACAAATTGTATCTCGCTCTCTAAAAGTCTGATCAGTTTATACTAGATGGCGTTAGAAATCTGACATTTTGTACTACAAAAACATATTTGACAGTTTTGTGAATGGTTGACTTAGTTTTGTTTGAGCTCACGTCAAAGATGGACACCAGCAAAGAGAAAATACGCTATATTTTACAGTTTTTCTTCGATAAAGGTGAAAACGCTAGCCAGGTGGTTGAAAATGTGAATAGTGTTTATGGTTCTGATACTGTAACAACCAATCAACCGCAGTTTCGTAATTTCGATGTCAAAGACGCACCACGCTCTGGAAGGCCAATTGTCGAATATGTGGATAAAATTATGAAAATGGCCGAGTCCAACCGTCATATAAGCACTGTTTCTATTACCCAGGAGCTAAACATTGCACAAAAAACATTTATAATCATTTTAAAAAAGCTGGATACAAAAATAAGCTGAATGTATGGGTGCCACACGAGTTAACGCAAAAAAACCTCATGGACCGAATCTCCATCTGTGAATCGCTGCTGAATCGCAACAAAATCGACCCATTTCTGAAGCGGATGGTGACTGGTGATAAAAAGTGGATCACTTACGACAACGTCAAGCGAAAATGGTCGTGGTCGAAGCGCGGTGAGCCGGCGCAAACGGTGGCCAAGCCAGGATTGACGGCCAGGAAGGTTTTGCTGTGCGTTTAGTGGAATTGGCAAGGAATCATATACTATGAGCTGCTCCCCTACGGCCAAACTCTTAATTCGAACCTGTACTGTGAACAATTGGACCGTCTGAAGGAAGCAATCGCCCAGAAGCGGCTAATTTTGGCCACTAGGACAGGAATTGTGTTTCATCAAGACAACGCCAGGCCACACACATCGATAGTGACTCGCCAGAAGCTCCGGGAGCTTGGTTGGGAGGTTCTTATGCATCCACCTTACAGTCCGGACCTGGCACCAAGTGATTACCACCTGTTCTTATCCATGGCAAACTATTTTGCTGGTGAAAAATTAGCCTCAAGAGAGGCTTGTGAAAATCGACTGTCCCAGATTTTTCTCAATAGAAACGAGGGCTTCTATGAGAGAGCCATAATGTAATTACCTTCAAAATGGAAACAAGTTATAGTACAAAACGGCGCATATTTGACCTAAATCGGTTCATTCTAAGTATGTTAAATAAAACCTTCAATTTCATGCAAAAATAATGGATTTCTTTTTACTAGACCTATTGTTCAGAGATAGAAATCAATAAAGTGTCCTCTCGGATATTCTAGGTTCTTGCAGGAATTTTAACAAATTATTTGTTATTATTAACTCTTTATATTCTTGAAGAGCACTTGGTTTTTGTATTTCAACCACTAGACAATAAATCAAATAAAGTATTAGAACAAAGTATGTTTATACCACTTATAATACAGATGCCTATCAATATCTTATCACCAAAATAAATGGCGAACAAATTAAATCACTAAATGTAAGAAAGTCGCCTGGAATTGGTCTTGTAACAGCTAAAATGATGAAGGAATCACCTAGAAAAGCGATAGTGATCTGGTAATACTGGCCAAAATGTCTTAAAACGCTACAAATCACAATGACCAGTAAACCAGAAAAAAACAACATATGCCTTCTTTTAGAAACCCATAAGTTTGTTGTTGGTAGTCTCAAAATTATTTGAAAGACTGGTGCTCTTTAGACTAAATGTAGACTTGTCTCCAAAAAACTGGATACCAGACCATCAGTTTAACGATACTCCGTCAAATTATAGATCCCTGGTATGTAACAAACCATACACTACATACAGATCTATACGAGCCAAAAGAAGGAGAAACTATCCGTAAAAAGCCAACCCGCTAATGGATTAATTTCTGGAACTGGTAATCAACAAAAGACTTAAAAAGCTGTGGACAAGTGAACTAATTTAAGTTAATCTACTTTTAAGTTTAATTAAGTTTATACATAATCTGATCATGTCATTTTGTCGCTAGTACATGTTAGAATTGTGTTGTTCTAAAGGCTAAATAAAATATTCAAAATTTTTTGCATGAATATAGAGCAAACAGTTAATTGAATTATAAATATCCTTACAAATTAGTATTAGTTAAACTCCTAATTAAATTACTTTTAGGGTACAACTAAATATTATGTGTCCTGTCATTTTAGACATGCTTTTAAATAATTATATTGGTAACTCACTCCAGTATGTAAAATACTATAACATTATCCAAAAGAATAAACATTAATAAAATTGCATTACTGTGCTAGACGAAATAAATACATATAAGGGCATATTAAACAAAAACACTTTTTTGAAATATTTTAATTAAACTGAACTTGTATCATTATCGCTATAGTTTTTTCTGTGCAATACAAGTTATGTTAAAACATGAAAGATTCATGAATATAAAATTATAATTTAAATTGATACATTAATTTCTTTATATTTTCTTGAAATTGTTTAAACTTGGGAACTTGTTCTGCACTGATTTCTTCCATTACTGCTTTTTTATAGTACATTTCAGGTATCTTCAGACATTCTCTTCAAAGTGTCGTTAATCTTTTTGTTACTATATTTAATATTTTTCGAAGTCTCATAAACGCCTGCTTTTAGATCATATTCTATACTTAGCCTTAGGTCTATCGACAACTAATCCTTCTTTCTACTTAAATTTAATTATTCTTGCTATTAGTTTAAGCTTAAATTTTGTTATAATCAAATGATGATTGCTTCCTGTATCTGCTTTTCATTTGCTCCTTATGTTCAATAATGACATATCTAGCAACGGACCGGAATATGTTCGATCTGATTTTCCGTGATTTTATCACAAGTCCAAGGCGAGAACAAAGTTCCACCAACTATCAGTTTGTTATTCCCAGAAAGGTTAACTAGTAGTTATATTATACCATTTCTGCCGAAAATTCCATGTAGTCACTTCTATTATCTGCTTTTATTATTCGTATTTTACTCTTTGCAATTTTAATGTTTCTACGGTTTATTCTTCTCATGGCTTAGAATTTATCTCTACTATGTTGTTCCTTAATTTCCATTGGTGCAACATGCTCGAGATTTGAGAGAATATGTATTTACCCTGATAGCATTCGCTAGCTTTCATTGGAATCGAACCTGTTCTGGCAAAGTGATGGGCCTAAGAATATGTGCAACACAAAAGAGTTGAAAAGGAAAAAATGAAATCCTTAGTTGAAATTAATTTAATGATTATTTCAACACATGGTGTTGCCACCTTTACTCCTAATTGCACTTTCCAAGCGATGACGCATGGATCGAGTGACTTTTCCTATACTGTCTTAAACTCATCCCAAACATGCTAAATTGGATTCACGTTTGGGCACTCAACTCTTGCTTGAGGTCAACGCCAGTCATATGTCGATTTCTGAAGGATACTGAGACGAGAAATCGATCGTCTCTCTCCGTTGTGACGCGCCTATAACCGCTTCCTTGCCGGCGGACGTAGCTATCAGTTTCCCGGTACCGACAGCTGATCGACTCAGATTTAGTCGATTTGCCACGGCCCTCTGACTGAGGCTCTCTCTCAAAAATACAACTGCCTTGGCTGCTTTATCGGCTGTAGTATCCAAGTGATTGAAATGAATTACCGGATTGCAAGCGTACTGTAGGCCAATCGCAGTCGTTGCGCACGTGCGTTCCAATCAGCAAGATTTGTAAAACCCCGTTCCTAATGCATATTTTTTTAAATGCGTCATCCGATTGATGCAATAGCAACAGTTTTTTAAAGCTCAGTAATAAAGGTACTCCTTGCGCGTTAATGTTTTTATTTTCATTTTCCTTAGACTGAATCAGGAAATGAAAATGCGTGCAGCTAATGAGTCGATTGTTTTGCTCTCAAGTGTATATTAAATAATCTGTTAACATCCTAACTGACGCGAGATTCTATTTGATTAACCTTTTAAAAAAAATCTACCCTATTTCGGTACTCCGTGTATTCACTTGACTGTTGTTCCGAATACTTGAATCATTTTGCATTGATACCTCGCCGGACTCCGGAAACCTCATTTTGTTAACATCTAATATGTCCAGTCAATGATTTTTCATATTATTTTTTATTGCTTCAACTATGTTGAATATTTTAGTGTTTCTATATTTTGAAATTTTGTAAAAAAAATTTGCGCCATTTCATAAGACAAAAACTACGCAAAACTGGCTACAACACAATGTATCAGATTTGACTGGTCATCTAGCAGCCCTAATTTATTATTTGCTTTATAATTGTTTTGATGGACATGGTACGCTACAAAAAATGCCTTAACAATAAATATTTGAGGTTGTTGTCCGAGCTATTAATATGTGGCCAGTGTGATTCAATGCTAAAGTCAAAAGTAATTTTCAATACCATTGTTATATGTCACATGTGAATCAAAGAATTTTGGTCAAAATTATATATATAAAAAAAATTATGAGTGCTGCTGCTGCTGCTGCTGCTGTCACACAGGTCAAAGGTCAAATCGTTCGTGCCTTTCCGTGCCGACCCGAGCGCCTCCGAAGAACAAATTTCGGCCCTGCGGCAAGCGCGACCGAGGTAATATATTTCCGGAACCGCAAGCGATAGAAAATTTTCGTTTGAGAGGGGGTAATAAAGCACTCGTATTTTATAAAAATAGTTTTTATTTTATTGCAATGTCACAAAAAAATATGAATATATTTAAATTGTCTATTCGAAATATAAAATTTAAACAGTTTATTTTACTTATATATAAAATATGTGTCTTTTCTTTTAATATTAATTTTGTAGCTTAAACCGTTATTCGGGTGATTTTCTTAGGCCAATTTATTTTACAAGCATACTGTAGTCCCTTTTGAATAAAACAAAAAATGGGCCTGCCGACCACGAACCGAACGGCCGTCTCGGCTTCCGAGAAGCAAAGCACTCAAGAGCTCGAAAGCATCGGCCCAGACTAATAAAATGATTGAGTATCTTTCTGGAAGTGTCTTTTGTAGGCAGGTAACAACAAAAGGGTTATTCTCAGAAAAAGCCAAGGACCTTCGTTCTTCGCCTGCCTGGCCAAGCGGTGCAAAGCGGCCCGTGCAAATTTGCTCCTGCAGTATCAAAACGTACTGCTTTGGTGTTCGTGCTTTTTTATTTCTAACAATTTACATAGCTAATATGCATAACTATAACAGTTAGATAAAAATGAAAAAATTGTTATTAAATAAGAATGAATGGAAATTAATTTGCAAAAGTTTACGTAATTTGTTGAAATAAGTATCTAAAAGTTTTTAAAAATTGTTATAAGAGCGAATTACACACATTAATTTC
This sequence comes from Sinelater perroti, assembly GCA_036346155.1. Lineage (NCBI taxonomy): Eukaryota > Metazoa > Arthropoda > Insecta > Coleoptera > Elateridae > Sinelater > Sinelater perroti. Next base: position 611,954 of record JARFIY010000189.1, read on the forward strand.
ATAATGATTTTAATTTAGGAGTTGTCAAACTTCGAAAAATAGTCTGCGGTATCAATGGTATTTATTAAACGACAGTTCTTTCCATCACTGTAGATTATTAAGCTTGGAAACGGAAATAATTCGTACAAGAGTTAGTCCAAACAATAAATTAAATAAAGCATCAATATAAAGTTCAAATTTTGCAAATTTGTCATTGCAATAACTAATTTATAAAACGGTGCGTTGTGCTGGTAAAACGACATTTTTAGAAACTATCATTCTCCCCTTTTGACTTTTATTGTTTACCTTATCTGAATACTTATTTAATGTTAATCTTTAAGAACTTCATCGTCTCAACAGACACTCACTTTTAATAGTATTGGCAGGTCAAAAAAATACTGTTTTTAACTTCGCAGATGCGTAAAGTGCACAGAAAATGATTCAATAGTAGCCTAATTAGGAAAAGAAAGAAGTAACAAAGTGAAATGTAACCACCCTACCAATTATAAGAGATGTTGGGTTGATAAACTGAGCATAACAAGAACTCCACCCAACTTTACGAAATAATTTCAGCATAATTCTTCCAAACATGGTACAGTCTGGGCTATCATTTTTCCCAACAAGTAATGGGAAATACAAGAACCGCGTAGGACTTACGTAGCAAACTAATGCTGGTATTTCCGTCCAACAAACAAATAAAGTGAGCAAACTAAGGAGCATAATAAAAACATTAGTAGAGCAAATAGGCACAATGTTAGATCTGTTAAGTATCGTCGGCACTAAATTAGCTTAATGGCTGTAGTTCTTACATTAGTATGGAACGCCAACGGCTTCAGTAAACACACAAATGAACTTGAGTACTTTCTGAAGAGAACTTACTTTAAAATACCAAACTACAATGTTTACTATGCTAAACATCTTTCTGGTAACACACATACCAGAGCAGCAGTAATTATGAAGCGAAACATTAAACATTATGAAGTAAAAGCATATTGTTGTGATTACTTTCAAGCCACAAATGTCGCAATAGAAATTTATAAAGGTATTCGTTGTGTCATCTGTATATTGCCCACGTAAGGGAGCAATTTGTACATTTTTGAAAACCCTTTGAAAATAGATTTCTAGTTGGCAGTTATTATAATGCCAAACATCAGCAGTGGGGTTCAGGGCTTACGAGTACAAAAGGAAGGAAATTGATAGTTGCAGTGAAATGTAATAACCTTTACTCGATCGCTACTCAAACTGCGAAACCAAATACTAGTAAAATACCTAGTGCCATAGACCTGTGACAAAAAAATGCACTAACTACCATATATTCTCAAATTTTACATAATCATCTATTCAGAAAGTTGCTTAGCAAGCAACTCCCGATGGCAATCAAATGCAATTTAGAGATACATGTCCTGTAATGATCAGTGAGAAAATAGCAGAAAAGCATAAGCTATGCATATAATAAGGGCTGAAAGAGATAAAAAAAACTGACAACGTTCCCAGGAAATTAGTCTGTCTAGGAATATCTTAGCAATATATCTCCTAGGAAAGCCAGTGAATATTCCGTCTACAACAAAATTTACCTCCATTTAAAGGCGTAAATAGAAAATAGGCAAGAAACGACAAAAAACCTCTACATTTGCTGAGAACCTTGAAAACGTATTTCAACCATTATTTATTATTATTTTTATTGCTTAGATGTATTTTTGGATGTTGAAAAACCGTTTGATAAGATAAATAAAGAAAGTATTTCCGCATTATTTCTGTGAAATCGAATCTCCGTGAATTTTTTTTAATGTCTAACATTCAAAAAAGCGTGCTTGGCATACTAGGAAGCCCAAAAAGCATTTTCACGGCAATCAACACGCTGCAACCAAAGCTGCACTCAAAGAAAGTCAAACGAACCTGGATGCAACAGGTGCATCAGCCAAGAAAATTCGGATAGATGAAGGCTGCTCGGTATACTCGGATCCTTCAGTTTTGTACGTGTTTTTGGCTTTCAATTCGATTTTCGGAACAATGAGTAAGCTGATTAAGTGTAGAAAATGCGATGGTGATGTGCACTTTCAAAAATCACCAGTGTTTGGACTTGGTTTCCAATTGCATATAATTTGTGATTGTTCTGATACGAAAATCGATCCTGTCCAAGGATTGACACAAAACGCATTTCGGGGGTGAAAAAATTTGAAATAAATCGAAAATTTGTGTTTGTCATGCAGATACTTGGCGTGGGTATCCAGGGTATCCATGTCTGTGGGCTGATGGACATATGTGCGGGCATGGCGAATAGCACGTATTACGACATATTGAAGCACATAACTATTGCAAGCGAAACAGTTTTCAATGCCTCAATCCATAAGGTCGCGTAAAGTGAACAAGAAGAGAACAAAAAGAATGGAAAACTGGAAGCCATTCTGTCAGTGTCGGGGGACGGAACGTGGTCTAAACGTGGCTATACTTGTTTACTTGGGGTCATTACTTTGATTGGTAAATACACCGAAAAGGTACTTGATTTGATAGTAAAGAGTAGTTTTTGCTTGGCTTGTAAAAAGATGCTGAAGGAATTGAGTAAAGAAGATTTTGAGCTTTGGTACGATGAGTATGCTGAAGATTGTTCGGCCAATCATAGCGGAAGTGCAAGTAAAATGGAGGTGTATGGCGTAATCGAACTGTTTGAACGATCTCTGGACCAGCATGATGTACTTTATGGCGAGTACATTGGCGATGGAGACAGCAAGACTTACTCGAATCTTTTTGAAAAAACGTGTATGGCGAGGAGTTTCCTGTGAAGAAACTGAAGTGCGTACTTTATGTAGGGAAACGAATGTACAAGCGCCTGAAAGAAGCCAAGAAAAAATTGACCGTTAAAAAATCTGCAAAGCTGAGAAAAAAGCCTCGGAAAAGGCCGTCAAGGAAGCCGAGAAGGAAGCAGTAGAAGAACTACCGGAAGAAGTTGCTGAAAACACCGAGAACGATACTGAAACTGCAGGCCAAGAAAACGAAGGCCAATCTGATGGAACTTCAGTAAAGAAAAAACCGGGTCGAAAACGTAAGGTCACAAAATTCGTCAAAAAAACAGGATGCAAGCCTCCCAAAAAGTGCCCCCAAAAAAACCTGAGCCCAAGGATCCTGTCGCTAATTTTACGGATAAAATAATCCGAGAAATGTCGACTATTTATGAAATGTACAAAGAAATTTCGGCTGGATTTTACCATAAAATTTCGACCAACGACCATCTGCAACATGACAACTGCAATGTAGAATGGTGTAAGTGGATGCAGCACACGGCGAATGAACTGGAATTTGAACACCCACCACCCCTAGATCCAGAAGTTCAAGATGTCGTGAAGGAGATCTACACTTCATTGAGTGATCTAGAACTTCTTCAGAGGTGCTTGGGAAAAAATAACCAGAACAACAATGAGTGTTATAACTCATGCCTCTGGCAACTGGCTCCCAAGCACGCCTACGTTGGTAAAAACGTCCTGGACATCTGTGCCTGGATTTCAGCAACCGTTTTCAATGACGGTGCCAAATCATTGCTAATGATGCTGAAGTGCATGGAAGTCAAGGTGGGAGAGATTGCTGACAACCATTTCGCGAGAGTTGACAAGCAGCGAGAAAAACAATGTTCGCGCCGGTGCACTGAGGCCAGCAAACAGGGCAAAATCGACAAGAAAAAGAGGGTCCAAGACTTTCAAAAGGCATATGAGGAACAGGAAGGCTTATTATATGCACCAGGGATCGACTAGACACTGTAAATCACGCAAATCAAGCCATTTTCTGGAAAATATTGCACGAAAAATCTTTTTTTTATTTATTTAAATGCGTTTTTCTCGAAATCCATTTTTTAAAACGTAGTACAAGGATAACTTGAGAACTGTTCAACCGATTTTGATCTACCTGGGCTCATTTTTTTCCTAGTTTAATTCTTGAAGTTAATAACCACTTTGGGCCTTGGGGGTGGCATTGTTCGATTTTTACATGCTTTTTTATAAAAAAAATTCGGGAAAAAATTTCCGTTTTTTCGTAAAAGTTGAATCAAATTTTTTAGTCAAAGTGGTCAATAACCTAGATCTTTTAATGCTCTTAAAAACGTTTTTTTTCAGATGACTTGGAGCCTCGTAATCCATGTACTACGAAAGAAGTAGTCTTTTCTGGGCGCCCTCTGGTGACGACGAACGAAATTGAAATGACAGAAAAAATGTTCAACCGTTTTTTCGTAAAAAAAAAACTTTTCATTTTTTTTTTTGGCTCCAAAGCAGAATGTTCCCTTAATTTTGTATGGTCTTCTACTTCAGATAGAAATGTTTTATTACTACATACAGTTTTCTTTCATTTCTATATCAAATTGAGAATATAATTGATGCAAAACTTTGTCAAAAGTAATTTTATCACTTTAATTGCTGAATATTTACAATCTGTGTGACAAGAAAGTGACTGTCGCCATTTGATAAGGAGGCACCTTAACATATAGTCAGTGAACTCTATAATAAATGCAAAATTCCTGAAGCGATACGAGGCAGTATTTTAGTGAATCATGGGAAAGGACTGAAACTGGTGCATAAAGCGGCTACAAAATATATGCGGAAGTCAGGGGCGTACGTTAAAAAGTGGTACAGGATATTTAAAGGTTGTGAATAGATGATTTATCGAAGAGAACAATAACTCGCGTCATAACAACGAAGAAGGATAAAATGATCTTGCGCTGTGCCCAAATAAAACTCCGCAAAAGATAAACTCAGTTTTCTCTAAATACTGTAACCACTGTAAGAAAAATATCACCTTAATCGAAGAATGTAATGAAAGAAAATATAGCAATAAAGTTAATCAACTTACAGATTTTAATGCATCAAAAAACGCGCTTCTCTTCTGGTAGTCACCGACCAGGAGTAACCCAATCACCTAATGGTGCCAGAAAACCACATAATATAATTCTTCTTTCAGAAGATCCTATCTCAGATGTAAAATTTAATTGTCCACAATCCCAATTAGGATACTTACGCTTGTTGCATTTCAATTGTTAAGGCCGATAAATTATAAAATAATCACCGCTTGAATACAAACGATGTTACAAACATACGCAGTGTAAAAAAGAACAAATCCATAAAACGTTAATTTCAACTTTATTGCAAACAGATTATGTAAATCATAAATTCGATATCTACTCTATAAAACTGCAAAATGGAACTAACATTGAAACTCCCCTACAGTTATAAATCAATGATAAAATAAAGTAATTTGGCAGTTCGCGCCAACTATCAATTCTTGTCGTTAGTAGGCGCATGAGGCACAACTTTGATTTATGTGGCCTGTCTTTGGAGCGGGCCTTTTTACTAGTAATAAATAAAAATATAAATATACCTTACGATAGTATTCTTGATTGTGATTATTTAAAGATTACAAACTTATTAATCGACTACAATAAAATGATGGTAATTAACAATGTAGTCTCAATTCTAATAGTTAATATTAATTCAGCAAACAAAAATTGACGCCTCCTAGTGAGACTGTTGTAGAAGCTGAAATCGCAAATCCTGAGATAAAAGAAAGTCTGGGTTACTGTTACATAAAGCCATTACTAATTGTAAGGTTAATTTTAATTCTAAGGCTTATATTTCAATTCTAAACACTACTAATAAAGTTAAAACTATAGAAAGGTTTAAACTTACTTTAGAATCAATTTCAAAAAATTCATTCGCTTTTACTATCAGGTTATGGAAATTTTATCGTATATACAATAAAATGAAATTAAAATATATATGGCCTAACATATCTAATGAAATACGACAATATGTAGACAAGCAAGGACTGCAATCTACAGCGACAACCGTTTTAAATGGTATCTCTTGAAGGATCAAATTCAGTTAATCAATTCTACGATATCTAATTTTAACAGTTCTATTTCGAACCTTGAATTAGAAAAATTTTAATAAAAATATAAAAAAAAATTTATAAACAAAATTTCTAATATAAGCTTTGTACAATATAAGCTTTAGCACAATCTCATATGACTCTTATCACATACCTGGCCAATTAATTGAGAGAATAATATGACGTTGTCATAGACACTGTTTTTTTTGTGAAGCAGGGAACCATTTACCCTTCATTAACTTTTAAAATTCTTAAGAGAGCTTCAAAATAATGTTAGAGTGTTATCAGATGGAAAAATTTTTCTCTTGCTTTAGAAAACAATAATTCTGCTAAATTAGTTGACACTTCTAAACTTACCATATATTACAGTATAAATAAGATCATTTACATCATTAGTATCCTTCTCACAAAGAATTCGATCTTTACATTATACAAGGTGGTACAAATATGACCAAAACTAATTTTTTTGAAAAAAAAAACTAATTTCTAAACACTTACTTGCACCTTCAACGTAGTCCTCTTCAAAGTCAACATTTTTTATCAACGTTCTGGAAACATCTCGATGACCTTTTCAAAAAAAGGCTTTTGGTTGGCAGCGTAACGACTCCCGAACAGTCTGGACGACGGCATCTTTGTCCTCAAGCCGCCTGCCTTGCAAGTCTGATTTGAACCTTCCGATAGAAATCGCTTGGAGCCAAATCGGCACTGTACGGCGGATGTGACAGAAGGTTTCATTTCAATTTTCGTCAGAAAGTCTACATGAATAACCGCTGCCAGTCCCAGAAAAACATTGCCATCACTTTTCTTGGCGAACGGCTTCTCCGCGCTTTCTTGGGTTTGAGAGAACTGGTGTGCCGCCACTCGCGTGATGACTGCTGGCCCTCGGAAATGAAGTGGTGCACCTACGTTTTATTTGTGGTTACTATAGACTTCAAAAATGCATCACCTTTGTCTTAAACTGTGGTAGGAGACGACTGGCAGCTTGCATAAGCACCACTTTGTTCACGTCCTTCAAAATGCGTGCCCACCATGCATTCACTTTGCGCTCGGTGACGGATGTTCGTAACCAACGATTATGCAGTTTATTTTCCATCCGTTCTCTCCCCTCTCTGAAGCACATATACCACTCAAACACGCGGATCCGCGAAAGACACTCTTTTCCATACTGTTGTTGAGTCTGTGGCGAATTTCAGCGGACAGGACGCTTTTTCCAACAAGGAATTTGATCACAATGCGTTGTTCCACTGTCCGCGGTACCATCTGTTTGCTCATTACTTTAGCAACATCCAAACAGGACTGAACAGGTTTTAATCTAATCAGGAGGGAAAGTGAAAGTTATGGCACTTTCTCAAGGTCGCACAGTTGCTGTACAGTACGATCATATTTGAACCACTTTGTATAACCTCATGTCTTTACCAATTTTTTTTTCTATGGCTTAGCAGTCCTTTCGATAACTAGACCTTTGTTTTACTGAGCGCGGTGGCTAATATTTTGAAGCAATATCCAAGAGGAGCTCGTCTATTACGTTTCCTTAACTTTCTTTACTATCTGTGGCCATTCTTTCCCGTTTCCAGTTTTTTGTTTTCAATTTTTTAACTCAATTTTTCTTAAATCTACTACCTTCCAGTTTCCAGTTGCAAGCTCTTTTTATATTTCTTTCGTCTTCCATACGTTGTATATGTCCCAGTAAACTTACCCTCTCACTTTTTGTTTCTTTTACAATATTTGGCCTATCAAACAATGTCATTAGCTATGCATTTGTCTTTATTTTCCATATATTATTTTTACACACGGAACCATATATCTTTCTTAACATTTTCCCATACTCCTAAAATATCTTCATCTTTTTCGTCAAGTTCCATGTGGCAGAAGCATACATCACTATCGGTCTTATTACGGTTATATAAATCTTTATTTTAAAGTTTCTCTGGAGCTTTTGTGTTTTCAACATTTCTCTTAATACATAAAAGTATCTATTGCCAGCTACCATTCTGGCATTTACAACTAATAATGTTTTATTTTTTGCCGTGATTATTAAGCACAGATATTTAAAACTGTCTAATTAGAACTTCTCATTTTCCTCCTGCTCTTGTAATTTCTTGATGTTACCATGTACTTTGTTTTTCAGAATTTATTCTTAGCCCCATGCTGCTTCTTTAAAGACTATTATATTTAAATCATCTGCATATGCTAATAATTAATTGCCTCTATTAAAAATGCTTCCTATTTGGTTGATTAGTATTTTTCTTACCACTTTTTCTAGGGCTATATTAAATGGCGTTGTTGATATTAAGTGCTCTTGTCTCAGCCCTTGGTTGATGTCAAATTTCTCTGTTACCTAGTTTTGTATTTTAACTTTGACTTTAGTCTCTGTCAAGCACATCTTAACGAGCTTTTGCAATTTGCGCGGTAGTTTTAATTCTTCCAATACTTCATACAACTTACTTCGAATTATGGAGTCATATGCCTGTATAAAATCTATAAATAAGTAGTGTAAGTTAATGTCGTATTCATAGAATTTTTCTGGTCTGCTGTAAATCTATTTCTCGTAAAGTTGCACTGATATTCCCCATCTCTTTTTTCATATATATGTTTCTCTCCGCCAACTTGTTGAATAACTTATAACTTACGTTTAACAGAGATATACCCCTATAGTCTACATATCTAGTTTTGTCCCATTTTTTTATGTAGTGGGCTGAGGATCGCCATTTTCCAGTCTCACTTCAGATTATTGATCATACCCTGCATGTTCAATTGATTTTCCATCTTTGCACCTCTTTATTACTAATTTTTTCCTAATTATTACTTCATTATTATCCTATACCATTTCATTCTTGGCTGGAACCCTTTTTTTGGTAAGACGCCTCTTTGTAAAAATGTCTTGCTTTTTTATTGTTCGTAACACTCTTCCTCTAGTTTCTTTTGTTGCCAGTCCCTTTTTTGCGATTTTTTCTTTTCGCTTATTTTACTTTACTGTTATATTTCTACTTCAATTTTTGGGCGTTTACTTATATTTACTCTTAACTTATTTCTTTCTTCTAACATTTTATAGCATTTTTTATTGAACCAATCTTGTTTTTTTTGTGTTTTTTAATCTAATACTTCCTTTGCTTCTTTTTCTCTTCTAGCTTTTTTGTAATGTTTCTACGAAGCACCGTTGTAAATGTTGATATTTTGTTAACATGTCTGTAATGTACAGTATTTTTGTCTCTATCTTTCTCCCTTATTGTAGCTATCTTTTGTTTATATTTATATTTACTAGGTTTATTAACATATGATCTGTTTAAGTTTCTGTTTGTCCATCTGGTGAGACTCAGGTTTCTTTATGTGTATCTTTATGTGCGAATCTTGTACTACACACCACCATATCCCTTCCTGTTGCGAAATCTATAAGTTGTTTTTTCATTCTCATTACTTCTCTCATGCAGACTATGTTTACCTACTAGCTGTAGCTCTCATTTGACCCTAGATACAGGGGTCAGAAGGTCACATGTATGACTTACTTTGCTTTTGAAAGTTGCCTTTTCGGATTTTACATACATCTTGTTATAAATACATTAAAAACTAGAATAATTACGATAGAAGGAGAGTGCAAGACATTTACAAAATATGTACAGCTTTTCGCGGGTAATCATATCGTGATGGAATACAAAAACATTGCACCATTGAAAACGATTGCTGTACAAAATAAAAAATAAATCAAACACTGGATCAATTTTTTCTGAAACCAATACACTGTTCGCCTCGATGACCTAAAGATTACATCGCACAAGCTAGATGAATTGAATTCTAAAATCAACCACTTCAGTCAACCTCACATCATTCGTTAAGCGAGTTGGTATTCGATATTAATCTCCTCAGTAGCCAATTTCGTTGAAATTTGCGTTTTTTATCGACTTCTGTCTTATTTTGGTCTGTGGAAGCTATCGAAATTGGATTTTATAACTAAAAGTGCAAGTAAAACTTCACACCAAAGTTGTTTAGTTAAAATATAACAGAAGAACTTTAGTAAAGATGACGGAAAGAAGTGATGACGACATACGCTTCGATGCTACCGCGCCACCACCATATCACCGGAGGTCTTCAAGCAAGTCTCTACCGTCCGGGGGATTCAAAAAAGCACCTCCTACTAACTTGCGCAGATCTTCCCATTTTGTCTACAACGAGTAATTAGTATTAGAGAGCTAAAATATTCAATTTAGCGCAAGGAAACGCTTTCCTGAATCCGCAGCTTTAAACTTAGCTTATTTTCATATTTTATGTTATATATATATATATATTATATTTGATTTTAGAATAATTATGCATGCATAGAATAATTTAAAATAGAATGATGTAACCAATATGTTTCGAGTTGCTTTCGTGTCCTATTTAAGTATTTATGTATATTTAGTAACGTAGCGTTTACATGACTGTTAAGGGCAACTTAACAAGCCATTCAATCGCCCCCAACTGCCGACGTTTGTTGTCATCTGAAGGGTGGTCTAGCAAATAGTCATATCATGTTCAACGCTTAGCATTTGTCAAGTATTATTTGAAGATAAGTCGCTTCGTTTTTGCTTATCTGCTATAATTGGTCGCTACACATCTCTTAGTTTTAATTGAATGGAGCCATGTTTAGTTCCCTTACGTAAGCTAAACTCAGCCGATTCCTGCTTTTTGTAAGAATCCATTGAGGTTCCATTATAAGCTAATAATTAAAGCAAATTCAGACAGTCCCATTCGATATTGCCCTGAAAAAACTTCTTAGAAACCCCAGCTGTACTAGTTCAGAAATAAAAGTGTTTGTCAAACTTAAATCTGTTGCGTTGATTTCTAAATTCCGCAACGATGATCGGCAGAAAAACTCATTAAGAGGTGTACAACTATAATCAGTAGTGGAGGTGATTGAACCAGATCTTAGGTAAAAAGTGCACGAAAAATTGCTTAGTTAAATTAAAATTTACAAGAAAATTTAATATTCCTTCTAACACTAAATTATATTTCTAATTTTCTTTTAATTATGCAAAAACCGAAATAAACGCGGAAAAACTAACTCTCAATTAATAAAAAGCATAAAACAGTTCGAGTGTAGGCTCAATAATAGACTATAATAATAATCGTGCAATTACAAAACGGAATAACAAAATATGCAAATGGAAATCTCACTCTATTAAGATAATTTTTAAAATCACTTCTAATTATCCCCCTATTATAAGTAATTATTTGCAGTTACTGGCGCAGTACGGTCCATTATGCAAACGGTTATTAATAACCCATCGTGCGCACCAAACCGTTTGTGAATCTTCCTTTGCATTGAAAGTTCTCGAACATTTCTGTGGCAATTCTTTGCTTAAGGGTTCGTGTTACTAGTCACGTACACCCTAAAATGATGGGCCAGATCACGTAGCCACCTTAAAGTTAATATTGTCCCGTAATATACATGATTTCCAAACTATAAGCAAACAGAATGGTATAAAAACGCAAATTCTTAATAATATAATTGAATAATTAAATAAATAAATAATTAAACTGTTTTACTTTTAATAATAATTAAAAGATAATTATTATAACCAACAAGGGAACAATCAATTTTGTTCAAACTTTGTTTCAAATTTTAGTTCCTGATTACCTTTTTTTAATAGATGAAAAACACAAATTATAAGTTGTAAATTAAAAAAATAAACATTTAAAAGTATATTAACTCACTAATTACTTAATAAGTGATTGAAGTTTAGGATGTCTGTTACAGAAAATACATTTAAATGATCATAATTACTTGTTTATATTTGGCACATATATCAAATTTTAAAAATTAATAAATATTTTCATAAACAACAATTTAAAATTTTGTAAAATACATAAATTTAACCAAAATGACCTTAAGTGTTTCTAATTATTGTAAATAGTAATAGTACAATTATTGTAAAATGTTATCCTTGAAACTATTATTGCATTCTGATGTTTATTCGTCTAAATGTAAATGTTTATCGACATCACGTGCTTTCATAGTATCAATACAAACAACAAAATTAGAATCGGTAAGTTTTTGTTGTGGTATGGATCACAAGTATTACATAGATAAATTAAACTTTAAGTAAAATAATTTAGTAATGCTTAATTGCTACACTTTCAACTAAACACATTTATAAACAACAAAATTGAGAATTTATGTCTATATATAGAGTGTAAAATTCTTGCATAAACGTTGACCATAATAATTTAAAAATTACAATAATACCAAATCTAATTAAAAATAATCTGTTACATTTGTTATTAGAAAAATTGTAAAGAAAGGAATAATTTTAAAATTTCTTCTTCTATTTTTTAAAATAGATTCTTTTGGTTCGTTTTATCTAAACTTTATTAGAACATTTTTTAGACAATTCTTTGAGAACTATAAAGATAAATTTCTCAATTCTTGTACGTTAAAACTAGAATTTTAGAGTAAAATAGACACTAATTAAATTATAGACAGCTAAACACCAAGTTGAAGAAAACGTTTCTTGATATTAGTGTCAAGTATTTTTAAAAATACAGTTTGTCAATGCCAGTACTTTGCAAATTGTCGAATCTATTTATAGTACCAATATGATACTTCAAAACAAAGATTTTTGGACGTACTTTTCAATTTGATCTTTGAACCGCTCGTAACATTTAGCCACAACCACATAGCTTACAGTTCCTTGTATTTTCGATATTCTCGTTTCCAGTACTAAAAAATAAAAACTCAAAATTTAATCTTGGTATTGCCATTTGAAATCCAAAGGTAAAGATTTTTACTACATCATAAGCACGAAAAATTACCAAAAAAAAACATTCAAATAAACTTTTTCATAGCTGTTGAGGTACTTCTTTTACAACACAATAACATTCTTAAACATCTGTGGACAATTTAGTGTTATTTGAATCATGATAGGCTTACCCCTATATAAAGATCTAGACGATTTCAACCTCGTGTGTATTATAGGGCAGGCTGATTGTGGATCAGTAAACTATGAACATTGTCAAGACCTAACCTTCTAGGATATTCGAACAGAACAGTGGTAAAACAGTTTACATTTACAAATGCCTTGCTAAAAAAAGTTTTGCTGACACTCTTTTAGAAAAAATATCGACGAGAGATTTCAACCGGATAACTTCTAGTGGTGTATCATCTTTTCTAACAAAAGTCAATACCGCCAATTTAATGGTAGTAGTCGAACCTGAGCATTTTAGCGTTGATACAATCAATTAAATGATAAGTTCCTTTAACATACCATAAAATTTATAGAAATTAACATATTAGTGTGAAGACCAGGTTTAATCTTGTGTGATGACACGGTAACTGCCGACATCTACATTAAAACTTAGAGTGGTTGACTACAATAATAACGTTAAAAACAATGTTTTGAGGGAGGGTAGCGTCCTTTGATATTGGGAGCGTATAACTGTCAAGTAAAAAAAGTAACAAATTTAACTTTTGCTCTATTCATAAACTCAAATGAAAACCTATAGCGCATTTCCAACAAAACATAGTTAAAAAGCATGAAAAGCTAACAACTAAGTTAACGGTAACGATAACGATAACAATTTTTTTTCAAATTATCAGAATTAACAAAAAAATCCTTTATGGCAATACTATCAATTAGCAAATATATAAATTTTATCTTGATATAAATCGAACCAAAATTAATGTAAACAACTTCCTCTTTTTAAATGGCCTTCCCCACTTTTAGAATAAACCTAGATTTATAGTTAACAAACATATGTTCCAAATTTCATCTAAATCTGGTTGGAACGGTTTAAATTGCAAAAGTTCAAAAACATTTGGAGATAGCTTTTCTCACTTCTTTGACTATTTTGTTCATTAAGAAATTTAGTTAAAGTACTTACCAAACAAATATGTGTGCAAAGTTTTATTCAAATTCGGGTGTGTGTATATAAATTAAAAATGATCTGCACCTCATTTTTTAATTTATTTAAGATACACAAATGGAGCGGTTGAACAAGTATGTTGTCAAGTATATAGTTCAAGAACAAGGTTGCATATTCCTTTTAAAAATAACACTTATGCACCGTTATATTTCTAAGCCACACATTGCTTTTTAGATTTTGGCCTCACGTTTCATCTGCTGTGACTATTCTGCTCAAAAATTCTTTGTCTTCATAGATGTAGCACTCAATTAACCGTTGGTAGGCTCTCTTTATGAAAGTCAAGCACGTAATGGGTGATTTAATGGCAGAACCATGACTAATCTATAGAGAACACACTACATTGTAGATGGTAACTCGCCGATTTACCAATACCATTTCTTGAGCTTGCTGCGACTTCTCGTAAATGATAGAAGATAAAGAACTCCTCCCTCTTCGTGCATCATGCTTGTTCGGCAACTTTTAAACTTCTCAATCCACTCATATGCCTTCAATAAATTTCAGTCCCTGGCACTCCTACCGGACAGATAGATCAAGTTATTGCCCTTTGTTTCTTCTTAATGCACACCGCTAGCAGACCGGCCATATTTACTCTGAAACAGACAAGAAAAATTACGTTATTAATCAAACTTCGATAACGTGACCACAGTACTATCAACACTAAGCATACAGGCACAAAATTCAATATGAGAAACCTAAAGACGTCTTATGGGGAAAGTAAAACTTTATCGTAACTATCAAAGAGATACTAAAAAAACTAAAAAAAAATGTTCAAATGACGAGATGATAACAAGCAACTGACTTCAGCTTTTTTCTAAAATGTTGCGTTTCCACACTCTAAGTAATTTTCTCTAAATGTAATTTAACAAACTGGTGATAAAAACAATAAAACATTTTCAAATAATAATATGAATGATAATCCCTCTCTATTCCAGTTTAGTGCCCAAATCTATGTTTCTAGTTGTCATACGCACAAGGTGATTCAAATATGACTGGGATTTATTTATTTACAAAAAATGCTAAACACTTACTTACACATGCTAGTCTTCGACGTACGAGTTTTTTCCAACGTTCTGGAAGAATCCTGATGCCCTTTTCAAAAAATGATTTTTTGTTAGCAGCCTGTCCATTCCCAAAGAGTTTGGATGAGGGTGTCGTTGTCCGCAAGATTTTTATTGTTGTTTTGGCCATATGGGGGCTTTTCACCTATCTTCCGCTTGGATTGAATCTTTTCCTTCACGTCTATTACCAGGACGTTTGAATAATAAGCTGCATTAACTGTTTTGGTATTTGTCAGAAAGTATACATGCCAGTCCCTGAAGAACGTTTCCATTACTTTTCCTGTCAAAGGCCTTCTCCGTGCTCTCTTGGGTTTGGGAAAACCCAATACTGGGACTCGGGAATGAAGTAGTGCACGTACGTTTTATCAGGGATTACTATAGACTTTAAAAACATCACATTTGTCTTCAAACTGCTGTATGAGACGACTGGCTGGTTGCATGCGCACCATTTTGTTCACGTTTGTCAAAGGTGGTTTTTCACGGTGCCTTCTACATTATCAACGCTGATGGACTTACTCCAAGTTGCTCGATAGTGCTGCGCCTATTCTTACGAATAAGCGCGTCTGCACGATCAACGTTTGGTTCGGTTCATTCTTCACGCGCTATCTGCCCTCACTGAAGCACTTACACGTGAGAGACACTCTTCCCCATACTGTTATTGAAGTCTGTGGTAAATTTCAGCGCACGGGGTTTGCTCATCACTTTAGCAACCTCCAAACAGGACTGAAAAGGTTCTAACCCCAGCAATGGGGGGGGGGCAGGTAGTAGCTCCACTTTCTCAAGGTCACACAGCTGCTGCGCAGTGCGGCTTGTTTGCACACAGACCAGTTCCAGCTATATTTGAACCTTGTATTCGGCAAAATCTTTATTATAAATGTCTCGCTAATATTCGTTTTTTATAATTTATAATTTTAAAATACAAAATTGTGCATCAAGATTAACAATAAACTTTGGCGTAGATACATTAACTATTAATGGAAACAATGAATCAAAGTAATATAGCTGCTTTGGAATCAATAATTGAAATTAATTATTTTGTTAACTGCAGTCCGCGGAAAAGAGTCAGCGTTTCATATTACAATAAGAATTTATAGATTTTTATTTTACAATAGATTAGTATCAATCAGTTACAAATATAATTTAAAATTTATGAATAGATGTTAATGTGTTGAGCAATGGATAAAATTTTTACTAATTTTGTTGGTCATACCATTAAAAGAGCGCTAAACATGGGAAAAAAGTCTTTTGCTCGACCGAAAATAATTTCAAACGGAGATAAACGAGCTACCTTTCACATTACACCAAATGCGACCCTTGTTGCCAGAATTATAATTGTTAAAATGATATTGAGAGCAATGTAAGAAATTTGCAATAAAACGCTGCATAAATATATCAAAAACTGCCCTTAAGTGAACTCACATCAACATATGGTTGCAGTTTGCAAAAATTACATGATATGGACAAGTGAATCACAAAACGCAGATTTTTTTGGCGAAAAGAAATTGGCTGGTTCCAATCGATTTAGTTTCTATTACTATTTACAGAAGAAGGAGAGGATTTTTTCGCGGTGGTAAATGGGAGCAGATCCAGTTATGTTTTGTATAAGATCAAATGTAAAATTAAAAACTACCTGAAGCTTTAAATGGGTGAATAGTTGCAAGGGGTTGAAACCTTTTACCATTTGCTAAAAGATAGCTAATACATAATATATTTCCCGGCAAAATAACATTGCTATCAATTCTTTAACAGTTGTTACCAGATGTTTTGAAGCCAACAATGTAAGCTAACAAAATCTCCGCATATAAATACGAGTACGCAACTTTACTTATAAAAAGTCGTTTACTTACCCAATCTTCGAAATAACCCCACTTGCTTTATTTGCATTTGCATCACATTTGGAAAAAACAATGATATAAAGATGATAAACTCTAACAAACTTTTCTCAACATCTTCGACAGACGGGTGTCAACAAATTAACGTTGTAGAGATCTGAAATGGTAAAGGGGCAAAGTCTAGCCGGGTATGATTTTTCAGGGCAGTTGGTAATCACTTGCAATATCATATCATCTACTATTGTTTGTGGAGAACACAACAGGGTTTATTGTAAATTCTCCCCAACTTGTTTGGGTACATAGAAATGGCTTAACGTATTACTCCGCTTTATTTTGTGAATTTTTATTCTACATGACAGCAATCCTCTTTCTAAAAGTTGTTCCATTTCCTAATTTTTTATCTTTGATTTTTTGGCTGCGCAGTAAGTTTCATATCATGTAGCTCAAATTTTGACTTAAAAAATATTTTTCCTGCAAGTCAAAAACTTTATTTTCCATGGCTCGTCGGCACTTTTCAGATGCAACGCGAAAGGAAAACAGTGTCAAACGCCATTACTTTCATCGCTGATGTTTAGGTTACATTGGTAAGAGAGATGTCTCTAACACTGATTTGTAAAGCTGAAAGATGGCGCTTCGCTATGATTGTATGAAGATTACGTCATATAAATTTAAATGCGTGTAAGCATAATTTAAAATTAGATCCCGAGAATAAAGTTGCGCACCTAATATAATAGAAATGATTGGAGGAATGTGGAGAGGCAGGCGTGTAAATAGCCGCTCTCGTGGTGCGGTGTGGGATACGATACCGATACGGCTCGTAAGGACCAAAAAAGATGGAGAGGCAGGCGTGTAAATAGCCGCTCTCGTGATGCGGTGTGGAAACGTAGTACGGCCCGTAGTGGAAGGTCAGCCGATAAGGCCAAAATCGTCCCTTAAACGGCCGTCGCGTAAGCGGATGGGGGCGGCTACCGATATCAACCAATGAATTGCCAAATCGCTCACCTGAATCGGCTTCGGCTTCGGCTTCGTCGGCGATTCCAAGGTGGCCACCTCTGCGTTGCGGATCTGGTATCTGCGGGATGTTGAGACACGACCAAATTGGCCGAGCTGCGATGCGTGAATTTATGCGGGTTTATGCGTGAATGCTTGCGGGGATGCGAAATGTTTCTTGCGGGTGAAGACACGACCGTACTGGCCGAGCTGCGGTGCGTGAATGTGTCGGCTGAGCAAAAGCCCGTGCCGTTCTGTGTGCGATGGCAAAACGTGCAGATATCAAAGGCCCGCATGCCGCCGCGATATAAAGCGGTTCAAGGGCGGAAAGGCCGCCACGCCAGAATGTTTGAAACAAAAGTGTACAAGGAAGCATGCCACGAGTGACAACTTAAAAGATGAAATTACCTAAGCTCATAAAAATATTTTATAGAATTACATAAAATCAAGCTCCTGAATTATTTGATATGAATGATTTTGAGGTGAGCTTTTCCTACTTACTCTAACAATCGATTTGCAGTGCACAAATTACATCAAAATCATATGTATAAAGAAATTCGTGAGATAGTTGTAACACGGGTTGGAGAAATTGCGAATAAACTAGAGGAGATAGAATGCATTTCGTGAGTAATAACGAAGGTTTTAGTACTGCAAACATTTCTCTAAAATAACTACTTCGAAAGCGTCAAGCTACAATTATCAAATTTTTGGTTACAACTGACCTTTTTCGTTCAATTAGATCTCCTTTGCAGCATAAGACGTCCCAATACGTTTGGAAAAGCAAATACGAAAGAGGAAATATAGCCATATGTTTGGTGAATATTTATAGTTCTTGGTGACTTATAATAATAAACTGGCAGTACTTTAAAAAAATGCAAAGTTTTATGATGTTTTACTTAAAACTTCTATCTTTTATTTTGTACCCTTGAAAGGTGGGTTCATATTTTAAGCGTAATCGAATTTATTTTTGTGTACGTATATAAATACACAATTTCTATATAATTGTTTAATTTTACTAAGATAATATTAAATTTATTTATTTTCTCAGGTTACTCAAAAAGCTCTTAGTTGCCCTTACTTTGAACAAACTTTATATTTTACAGATGTTGATTCACTGTTTATACAACTTGTTGCTAAAGTAATCCAACTTTATTTAATGCTACGTCGTTCGCAAGTCATTAAGAAATTAAAGATCATCACTGTTGCAGAAATTGTAGTTGTTTTCTAAAATGTTTTAATACACGTTACGTAAAACTGTACCAATCGTTTACGAGAGACGAAAACATTGTAAACATTATTTAAATAGCGGACTATAAACATTATTTGTAAATAAACCTTGTTTACAAGTTCGTAGAATATGTTATTATATTTATGCAATACATTATATCCTACCTTGTGGTTTACACTATTTTCACAATTTTGAAATCTAACATGCAATTTTTTATAGATAATAAATAGTAAATGGTCATTACCTATAAAAGAAAAAAAATAAAAAAACACTGAATAAAAGTTTGAACAAACTTATAATTGTACATTTTAGAATAAGTGTACTTTTTATGCCTCTATTTATCAAAAACTACATATATAATTCTAGCGAGTCTATTACCTCCGTAATACGTTTTTAGACAAATTTGTTCTTCAAATGTCAAACTACATAAATATCAGATATTTACCACACAACTCCTATTTTTAACTTAAGTAGTAATGTATGAAACACTAACAATATCTTTATCATAACAGATAACATGTCTAGGGTAGTTGAGAAATTAGACTATTTTCTTAATGTAAAAATAAAATGCTATCAAATGTATTCTTCTATTTCCTTCAAGCTATTTTATTTATACGTTAGTCTTAAACTGCGTTTATTATACTAGGTGGCACAAAAGTCATCACCCTATCGCAAAACGCTCTAATTTTTGCAAATGACATATCATGTCATCGCAACAGTAGCAGAATGCACGTAGACAAACCATGAATTACTTTTAACAATTAACCGGTCAGTGGTTTTGGTTCAACGTGAATTTCGTCGTCGATTCCTGGTCGCGTGGCACCAACTGTACAAACACTGCGGAGTTTAGCCCCTCGCCTCCAGGAGACTGGCTCACCGCCGAACAATAGCAGATGTGGCCGGCCCTGGAGCAGCCGTTCGGACGAGAATATCGTTGCTGTGGCTGTAGGTGTTCAAGAGGACCTCAAACATCAACCAGACGATGGGCACACAATTATGCATCAATAGACGGCCTTTACAGCATGTTTTGGTAAGGCTTGAAGATGTTCCCGTACAAAGTGCAAATAGCGCACCGGAAATCGCGCGTATGTAAATTTCAGCTAAGTCCTCCTAAACCTGACCTCAATGAGAATCATTTTCCATTGAAAATCATCATGAGCGGCGAGGCGCTTTTCCACCTATGCGGATACGTGAATAAGCAAAATTTTCGCTTCTGAAGCAATGAAAATCCGCGTATAATCCACGAAGAGCAATTAAATACTCTCAAAGTCACTGTTTGGTGCGGCATTTACGGAGGAAGGTGATTGTCTCATATTTTTTCCAGAACGTTGTCGGCAACACTGTTATTGCGACTTGTGAGCTCTGCATAACCATGATCAACGGCTTTCTGCTGCCGAAAATTGACGAATGGGTTTGGAGAACATGTGGTTCTAGCAAGACAGTGCAACTGCACACACTGCACGAGCGACTGGACATTCTAAATTTGCACTGGTCCTCAAGATCGCCCTATTTGATCATTCTAGATTTCCTTCTTTGGATTTTTTGAAGTAAAGAAGAACATTCGACAAGAAATAAAGAATCTATCGTTAGCAATTTTGAGAAAAGTCATGGAAACTGCTGTGAAACGAGCCCAAATGTGCACAACTCTGGCGGCGACTACATGACCTATATTATCTTCGCAAGTTAATAGAAAAAAATATAGACGTTTAAATAAACACAATCAACAAGCATAATCAATTATTTTTTTTACAAACAAAGTTACTGCTTTAGGAAATTGAGTGATGACTTTTGCGCCACCTTGTACAAGGTGAAAAAAGCATTTTATATGCTATCTTTAAATTTTTTTTTTCATATACACGTATTCTCTATATTTTGTATGCTTTATTTAAATTTTATAAAATAGATAAACATATTATTTTAAAACAACCCATCAACTGACATAAAAAATTCTGTACACAATCTTCTCATTTAAATCGATTATGTTTACTCATAATTAAAATGTGTCCTTATTGTAATTGTTGTATGAATGTTAGATTTCTATTTATAATAATTTATTTATTTATTGATTTTTTTTAATTATTTTGCACAATAAAATCAATTTTTTCTTATTTTCCCGTATTTTTATCTTAGCTTTTATATATGTTTCCTTTAATAACAAATACTTATTATTGTTTTCTTAAAACTTGTCTCTTTTTAAGTTGTTTAAAGTTTCAAGTTTTTTCTTTTCCTAGTTAAATCACAAGATTTTGCAGGCCAATTGGTGTGGAAATTTTGTAATATTATATGCTCGAATTTAATAGCAAATGCTGCCATACTGACGGAACTAGATTTGTTTAAAAAAAACTTGATTATCATGTAGCGGAAACGACCGCCATTCACAATTACATCTCCAGCATCATCTTCCAGAAAGTATAGAGCTATCGTGCCAGTCCCCAAAATCCCCGCTAAACAGTGATTGGTTTGAATTAAATTTTATTTTCATGAGTTACTTTAGGATTTACAAACTCCAAATGGGACAATTTAGTGTAATTTTTGGAAAATTAACTTCAATGTCGTCATCAAAAGAGAATGGAGTTAGTTTTTAATCGGGCTTTCAATTTGTCTGCTCCCCAAGGAAAACCATATGTTGTAGAAGAATCCTGTTTTCTTTTGGGCTTTACTAGAGTGGAGAAAACTAGTTTGTTTAGACGAGTTATATAACTGATGATCTAAGATATTTAACGAGTTTTTTTTTCTGTCAGTGACACCTCTGAGGTAAGACAATAATCCCTTTACTTAGTCAGAAAAGTTTTGGAATTTGTGCTTTTGTTAACATTCTTAATGATACGAGCCAAGAATTTTTTGTGTCCGTTTTATATTACGGTTTTAGTAATAGTTTTCATTGTATTTTGTCTTACTATGGCAATGTTTTAGATACCTGATACTAAGGGACTTTACAGTGGTGTAGATTTGAGTTGGTTAATGATGGTATTTAGCAATTAAATAATTTTCCTGTATACAGATGTGCAGATAACTGTCTTTGAGAGGATTTTTTTATTACAAGTGTATCCGAAAAGATTATAAATTGTTTTGTTCGTCTTCCACTGTAAACTTAATTTTGGTGTAAATTTATTTAGGTGGGAAAAAACTGGGAAAGGGATTATTGTCTATGAGACCAGATAACAAAAGTATCATCGACGTACCTTATTCAACACGTCGATTTAAGTGGAAAAAGTATCTCTGTTTCAAAGTGGGCCATAAAAAGTTTACTACAGAGGGTAAAAGAGGAGAACCCACTGACACCACTGCCAGATTGATTAATTAATTTGAAGGTATCGTCTTCTAGGTTATCGGTAGATATAAGCAGTTGTATAGTATCAGGTATGCAAATATTGGGGCTCGGGGTGACGCCGTCCTAGGCTGAACCCAGAGCTGCAGATGCGCAACCCTAACAAGCCACTAGCCTCTCTGCAGCCCAAGACTGTTGTGCGTGGTGAAGAACCACATCCTCCTCGAAGTGAGCCCTGGGTAACGCTAAACACGACGGATCTAGAGGAGTAAACCTCGAAAATAAATCCTGCCCCGAGATTGGGTAACCAACCCCGGTGGAGGAGCAGAATCGCGACGAGACGCCAAAACCTGGAAGGAAAGGAAGAACTGCCGAAACTCCCCACCCTTGAAACGTGTTCATGCTGCCGTAAACCCGGATAACAACATGGAATAGTAGGAGTCGCCACCCGAAGCTTGGGGTGGGAAGGGAAGGCGCTATGGACGCCGTGTCTCGCACCAGCGTGGACCCTGCTGCGAGGGAAAATAGGCCGTTCTAGGACGAACGTCCAAAAAACCGGAAAAAGCGATATAGGATATAAAGAAGTTATCAAGAATTTATAGAAGCGTAGAGGCTGGCTACCTCTTAAAATTTTTCGAGACAAGACAGACACAAATGTACTCATGGTAGGGAACCAGGCCGATAAAGAAACTGGAACAAAAAGGACAGAACAGATAGATCCGCCCGTCAGAAGGCGGACACTATCGGAAACATCCACAGAAATGCAAGCCTATCGGGAAAGAGGTGGGGAAAAGGAAGACGACGAAGAAACCGAAACCGAAGAACACGAAGAGAACGAGAGCCGACTAAGAAGCCAACCAACTGCGACAACCCAAGACCCACTAAAAAATGAAAATAAAAGATTAAGGGACACATTGGAAGCACTACAAAGAAATCGACAATCTAGGAAAAGCGGTAGCTTCAAATAGAAACACGCAGAGAGACATCAAACACGCAAAGGAAAAACTAACAAGACTGGCAACAAAGATAAAAGAAAGAAAGGATAGGTGGACCATACCCTATAACACACAGATAAATACCAGAGAACAAACGGAATGTGAAACAAAGGAGAAACAAAAACACACAAAAGATTGTGCCACGCAGACCAGTACAGAGAAACATGAAATGCAAAAAAGAGTAGAAGAAAAAATAGAAGAAGAGTTTGACTGGGAGTTGCACAAAACATACATCAAGGAAGCATGGCCAAAGGAAACGTACAAGAACACGGAAGTACAAACAGGCAGTCCTTTGCATGCCCCCAGCGAAAGTGACATAGCAATAATCATAAAGGGAGAAACACAGTACGACAAAGGAATTATTAGAGAACTACGAAAGCAAAACCCTATAACAGAAGAAAGCTTCAAGGAAAACAAGGTAAAACAAGGCAAAATAATAAGTATAATAAACACAATGGTGACGGAAGAGGACAAAGGTGCAGAACAGAAAACACACAATAGATACATATATCTAGCATTCATAGAAGAGGAAAAAGAAGAGGGAAAAAGAGCAACGAAAGTATACGAAACGATAAAGAGAATTAAGGAAAGAGTGAAAGGAAAAATTGAAGTAGAATAATACTTGCAAGCAACGAAACTGATGACTGGATACAAAGGTATCTTAGAAACATAACAGAATGGGGGGTATACAAAAGCGGAATAAAAGTAGAGGTATGTAAAATAGAAAAATAAAATATAGATGGGAACTATAACAAACCGAAACAGAGATGGGAGGCACTAATAGTAACACCCGCAGAAGGAAACGCGTACGCAGACGTGGTCAGAAGTATGAGGAAAAACGTAGAAAAAATCAGGACCGGTAACATCAAGATTAGATATCAAGGCGAAGAGGAAAGTGGCCAGAAATTAATCCAAAAGATTAAAGAAAACGTAAAAGAGGCACGAACCACATATATAGCGGGAAAACGAACGCAAGAAATAATAATCAAGGACATGGACATAGCTACTAGACGAGAAGAAATAGAGATGGCAATCAAAGACGAATACGGAAGAGTAGAAGAACCACAGCCGAAGGTAAAAAGAATAAGGGACACACAAAACGAAACAATGATAGCAACGGTAACCGTAGATGCAGACTAAGCCAGACGAGCAATAACAAGAGGGAAAATAAAAATAGGCTGGAACGTGTGCAGAGTGGAAAAAAAATAAACATAGTCAAGTGCTACAGATGCCAAGAACACGGACACGTGGCAAGTAGATGCACGGGATCGGACAGGACAAATACCTGCCTAAGGTGCAGTCAAGAAGGGCATAAAATAGAAGAATGTACAAACGAGGAAAGATGTATTGAATGCAAACAAAAAGGACATAAGCAAGGTACGTTCAAATGCAAGAAATACAAGGAACTGATAGAGAGAAGCAGGAAATATAGAAGCAGCGGCAGAAATAACCATGGTTATTAAAGCAAGACATACAATAGCAAATTGACGCAGAAAATATAATAGAATTAACGATAACCGGATAATGAAAAAAAAACAGAATACAACGAGAAAATAATGAAGGAAAGGCAAAGGAGAGAAAGGGACAATGACCAAGAACAGGAATAATACACCGACACGCCAGAAGTAATGCGGAAGCGGATACCTGGCGCGACGGTGGAAAAGAAGGATGGGTTTTAGTGGGTAGTGCCTACGTAGATAGGAGAGTCCCACACTCCTGTGCTATAGACTCAAGCACAGGGAAGGTACATAAAGTATTTCCTCTCCTGCTAAAATAAAAAAAAAGGTATGCAAATATTAATAAACAAGGAGGCAACATCATCTTTGCGCATTGGATAAGATATGAGAATTTCTAAGAAGTATTGGGAGTTTAAAACGTATCATCATGGAAGCATCATCATGCTTGTTTTATAGGAGACTGACTGATTTTGGCCAGTTAAGGATATCAGGAGATAGATTTGAGTTGTTTTTGGTTTTCTTTTCAACGCAGGTTCTTGAGTTGTTAGGTATTTGATAATTAAAAAAAAAGTTAATTCAGTTACTAACCTAGATATTGCATTTAATAAATTCTATATAAAGCCTCACAAACATGCCTGTCTGATATTTCAAGCAAATGAAGTAATTTACACGTGTGCTTTAAACAAATGATTTCTAATTACAAATTCAGGCAAAGTAAATTGTTTTTCACAGTAAATTTTTGTGTCACCATCATATATATTTCAGTGGCAGCACATTGTCTGCTCCTAATTTTGTACAAAAGTGGTACGAAAAACAAAAGCTACAAATAAAGTGTTTAATTTGATAGAAAGAGCTCTTAAATAATACAATTATTTAAGTAAATTAAACTTGGTGTTTGGTTAAGCTTACCTGAAACGAATATAGAACCAATAATGAAGCATGGCTGTTACGAAAAGGTGACGACCTGGAATGTGTGCGAGTTAGAAAGCAGAAAATAAATTTAACAAATCGCATTATTCTATTGAAAAATATTATAACCCCATTAGTCTATTTCTTTACTTATTTCAAGATTTGCCAAACTATTAGCATTTATAATACATTCCAACGTATGTCACTAAATCCTCTTCTTTGTTCTTTAACATACGATTTACACACTCATAACTACAAGAATCTTGTTTTTACTTCATTTTAATTTTCATTTTTCCTAATGTTTTTTTCTTCCAAATGTCTGCATTTTTAAAAACACGTTTTTTACTTTCCTTATCCTATAATAAGGAAAGTAATGTAATCGACGGAAATTTGACCTACCCAGTTTTTCACATTTCTGGACGAAATATAGCCTCAGGACACCAAAAAAGTTGTTTTTAGCCATTGGTTTGTGTGTGTGTGTGTGTCTGTCTGCCAGTAAACAAGATATCTCGAGAACCGTAAGAGCTAGAGACTTGACATTTGGTATGCAAGTTACTTGTAGGTAGGGGGCGCAGTGCGAAGCTTTTGGTAAAAATCGGCCGTGCCGTTTGGTCACAAGGTCGCAAAATCGGTCTCAAAGCAGTCGCGTATCTAAACGGTTGAAGATACAAAACATTTATGAAAATAAAAATGATTTATTATCATGAGATAAACATGAATTTAAAATAAAAGTTGGTAAAATAGGAACTCGAAAAAAATTGAAACTCAGGATTTTTAACATACCGGTGTTCATAAAATATTTCGGAAATTTATATTACTGGATAGATCAAACCGAGACGAACAAAAATTAAAATGTAATTTTTTGATCCGAGGTCAAATAAATAAGTTGTAGCCGATTAAAAATTAATTAAACGGACCAATCACAGCGAGCTCGGAGGGTTACCGGGCCGACTTCGGGAGGACGGGGGGCGCTTGGCCGCTAGGAGGGAGCACGCAGGCGATAATTTTATATATATATATATATATATATATATATATATATATATAATAGGATAAGGAAAGTCGTGTGATGTTCACACCAGATTTTTATAAAACCAACTGACACATAGTAAAGTTTTACAGGACTTAATGCCAAAAAATCTGTTTATCTTTTCTTTTGTAATTGAAATTTGTATGTGTCTATTAGTTTTCAGTGCATTCCAATTTATTCATCACTTGGTTTGAAATTAAGGCAGAAATTTGGTTTAAAAATATTAAATTTTATTTTTTATTTTACCTTTTTTACAATTCTGCTTTCTTCATATTGATTTCTTATGTCTTGGCCATGATTTCTTAACTTAAAATATAAATTATTATATAATATAATTGTAAGATTTTATGAAATTATAAATATTGTATTGTGTACTAAGAAAAGGGGTGTTTTTTAATTGCCCCAATATTGTTCTCATATCTTATTAAAGAAACGTAAAATATTTTTCTTTTTCTCGTTTTTTTTTAGGTTTGTACCTGTAGTCTATAGTGTTTCAGTTTCTACAGATGTAAAAATCCAATTTTCTAACCATATCTTTTCCCTGTTGGGCATTCCCTATTGCTATTTTGATTAATCTGCCGTCACCGGGTCTTTGGACATGATTATTTCACTTTTTTTAACTTTCCCTAAGAAACTTTATAATATTCGTTACGCCACACATTTCTTATTTCTTATCATTTTTCCTCTGGATTCCTTCGGTATCGTTCTTAGTGTACTCATCTTTATAGTTCGAAGCAGTTGTTTCGTCTTACTGGTATTCGCGGTATAGATCATTACCGGTCTTACTGTGGTTTTGTATTTTTTTGTATTGATTTTTACATATTTATTTCTCTAGCTAACATTTAGCGTTTTTGTATTGGCTTGTCTGAAGAAGCGCCATTCCGATGATTGTTGGTTCGTTCCGATGTCATATTTATAGACACATGTCTCATCACCAGTAATAATGCCTTCGATAACATTTTGGCCCAAGGAGAGCATTTCTTTAGCGACAGCAATGCTGTGCTGTTTCTGCAAAAAAATCAGCACTCTCGGCACAAGCCGCGCTTCAACTCGTCTCAACATCGTGCATAGCGCTCTGCACCGATCCGAACGAGACACCAAGATCAGCTGCTATCTCCCTGATGCTCACACGACGATGTTCGAGCACAATTTTCTTAACTTCTCGATGTTTTCGTCGGTCACAAAGGTGGATGGACGACCGGAACGAAGCAAATTATCAACCTCAGTACGGCCCGCTTTAAACTCTTTGTACCACTCAGATGCTTGTGTTTCTGACATTGTCGAGTCCCCATAGGCTACTGTTAACATTTTCAGCGCCCCCACACATGATATTTAGTTACAAACACAAAATTTCAGTCAGACTCTTTGCTCAACTAAATTCGACATAGTGAAATTCGCAGAATACACCAAACAACTTATTTGCAAAGCTATGACGCACAAACTATCTGACAAATTGCGCTCAAAACTGATATGTAAACGACTGACAGACGTACCAATCTAGAAAAAAAATGATTTTGACAATATTTCAAGCTCGGTTCGTTTAAATGACATATTCGGGCTACTTTTTGATCAGAAGGTATAGTGTGTTTGTTTTTTCTTTTTGGGTGCTTAAAGAGAAATACACTTACACTTATAAGACAACCAATTGGTAAAAAACGATAAAATAGTACTAGCAAAAAAAGATAAAGTTATCTTTATATATGATTACTGTTTCTACTCAACATTATTTTATTTTTTACAAGTAAATTAATATTTACAACATATTAAGAGTATTAGGACAAAACAAAAAAGTGTGTACATTTATCGAGAAGTTAAAAGAAAACACTGCCACGATGCCGTTAGTATACATGCAACACCCTATACATAAGAAATTTGCAACATCCTCTATTGCATGACAGCAGGGTCACCGTATCGATAACGATAAGGTTACTGCGAACGTGAATTTTAAGTTAGAAACTACGAATCTAGGTTTTTCCGTCTTCGCCCAACTTTTGATTTTTTGTGCGTGTAAAATGTGGACTTTCCATCCTTGATAATTGTATCTGCATATTACTCATTGCAGTTAATAAGTTGGATACATTTATTTAAATAAATAGCAGTAAAGCGTCAATTATTCGGAAATCGGTTATTTCAACGACCGATTATTTGAGTTAAGTTGTCTGTCGCTACGTACAATTTTATAATAATAAAACGAGAGCTTTTGCAACCTTTGATATGCCTGTATAGTAGTGCATGGTAATTTGTTTTGTTCTACCAAGTTTAACAACCATAGTTTAAATATAATCACAACTGTTGACAAAAACGAACCGATATCCGTCTCAAAATTAAAAAATCTTTAGAAATTATATTTCTGAAGATTTTACCACAGGTTGTAATTTAAAATCAGTTTTTTTAAGGATTTGTCCTTGAAGTATATTTTTTGTACATAACTAATAAATAAGAAGAAATAACATGTAAAACGTATATTATCAGTCGTAAAAAAACGTAAAAAGCCTATATTAAGATGTATTATGTCATAAATAATAAATTATCCGACACATTAATGTATTCTTAAAGTGTTTAGGGTTGTAATTACAGCGTTCAATTTAAGTAGAGTTTATATTAAATTTTGTTTGCTTGGTTTGCGATGTTTTCAATCTTTGCTTTATTTTGAAATAAGGAAGACACAATCACGACATTAATAACTACAATTCTGTTTACTTATGTTGCTTCCATCAATTAACTATTTTTCCTCATGTTTTCTTGTAATAATAAAAATCTGTATAAATAGAACATAACTACGCGAACATATTCAATCATTGGGCATTAAAAAGCTACAAATAATTACGGCATAAAATATTTGTCAATAAAATTCGGGCTCATGCTAGACAGTTGAAAATCCAATTATAAAAATCAAATCTAGGTAGAATGGGAAAATTGTGGGTTTATGTTTACTACAATCATAGCTAAAATTCCCTATCGTTGAGAGACTCCATTATCATCCAGCGTTTTTTACAACTTTGTCCGAAAGGAAGCTTGAACAAATAATGAAAGTTTTTGGCGTAGAAGAATAAAAATACTTAAATGATGACTTACAAAAAAAAAATTTTAATTCTCGAACAACTGTTAGAAAAGTTTGCGAATGCAAGTATTAACTGAATCATTACTCGTCTTCCGTGCAAGGCTTAACGAGTAAAATATAGAATTAAATTATACGAACTCTGTCCAACACAAAGATATGTAAATACATGTAATCGAAAAAATTTAGAAAGCATAACATCAATAGAAAGTCTGGTCATGTGATTGTTGAATCCATAGACAAATGGAATGGTTTTGTACCCCTATATAGTTAAACAATGCTAACTGCCTAGGAAAGAAACAAAGATAACCATTAGAAGGAGTCTACAAAAAACAAATCGATAGTATAAAAAGGTAATATTATATTTATTGTATATGGAAGAAAGTTAGTAGAATTTAGAGAAGCAATTATTAGATCAGTGATTAGAATATATTATAACAAGATGAAATGTCAACAATAATTTAAAAAAAATATGACAACAACAGTATGGCAGCTTTTACTCAGCATTTTCTTGTAAAAAATGATTCACATCAAAATATCGGCGAACATGATATTGCTTTAATAATTGAATTTCAAAACCTGCACGATGTTCTGAAGTATAGCATAACAGTTATAGAAAATATTAAATAAAAAATGCTGAATTTTATTTATTATTGTTTGATTATGGCCTAATCCATATAAATGTACGCAAATAAGGTCGCAAAATAGTGTTAATTTAAATAGCTTGTCACTTATGTTTATATTTTAGAAACAGCATTGCATCTACCTGTTTCCAAAATAGATAATGCTTTAAGAAACAAAAAGGTACTTTTAGCTTCCTTTTTGAATATTGAGGGAATATATGATAATACATCCCTAGATTCAATCGTTACAAGGTTGAGGAATAAAGAACTCGACGAAACAAGCTGCTGGACGATGGACTGTATGTTTACAGAAATATTAGTATCCTTGATGGGCGAAACAACGGCGGCTCGGGTGGCAAAAGGATGTCCGCAGGGAGAAGTTCTGTCTCCTTTACTGTGGAACCTTATAATGGGCAAGTTGTTAAATATACTCGAAGAGATCAGATACAGAGCACTAGGACATGCAGATGAGTTGATCATACTATCACAGGAAAAATGTAATAATACAAAAAAAATGTATTGTTATTTTTATTACTTTTTTATTATTTCAAAATATAATATCTAAATCTAGTTACAAATTAAACAAATGTGGGAAAACTACATATAAGCCTTTCGAAATCGACCATAACAGGATTTACAAGAAAGAAAAACAGGCGCAGAAATAAAGTTATCAGGTGAGGTAAAGTATCTTGGAGTCATTTTGGACTCGAAACTCACCTGAAATTAACACATTCAAAAAATCAAAAAGAAAGCAGATGCAACACTAATGTTGGCCAGATGAGCTCATGAAAAAACATGAAGTCTAAAACTAAAAATAATGTAATGGGTGTGCACTACGATGGGCAAACCCATGATAACATATAGAGCTTTGGCATGGCGGACAAAGGAGGCGCAAAAAACCACTATAACCGTACTAAATAAAGTACAAAGATTTGCTTGCCTGGAAATAACGGGCGCTATATAAAAGTGGGAAAGACCATCTTCTTCTTATTTAATCAGTGTCTCATACGCCTCCCCCATCTCCTTACACCTGTCGCGGTCCTGTGCCCTTGTACTTTTTTCCGGCTACTTTTCTGATATTATCGTACCATCTGTATAAAGGTCTTCCTATGCTCCGTCTTCCTGTCCATGGCCTTCATTTGGTAGTAATTGTCCATTTGTTGGTTTCTATTCGGGCTACATGGCCTGCCCATCTCCATTTTATTTTTATTATCGTATGATATATATCTTCCATTTTGTTAGTTGTCTGATTCTCTCTACAGGTATTTTGTCTTTTAGACTGATATTCAGTATTGCTCGTTCCATGTTCCTTTGGGTTACTTGTATGTTCTTTTTGTAAAGGCCCATGTTTTCGACCCATATATCAATACAAGGATAATATATTGTTGTAATACTTGTGTTTTCATATGTATAGTAAATTTTCTACTTGTATTTTTGAGTAAATGTTTTAACCTTCCAAAAGCCACCCATGCCAATTTTATTCTTTGCAAAGATTTCTGCATATCTTTGCTTATAGTTATTCTTTGGCCCAGATATATGTAATTTCCTACGTTCTCGATGTTGTCTCCTAGTTTTATTGTTGCTGTTTGCTAATTTTTGAATCTTTGCATTTTTTGTTTTTTGCATGTTCATTGTTAATCTGATCTCTTCCGATCGTTCTTGTAGTTTATTCAGCATTTCTTGCAAATTTCTCAGCAAATCTTAGGTTGATCATTCTCCGACCATCTATTGTTAGACCTCGTTTCTCCCAATGCAGTTTTTTTAAAAACGTCCTCTAATGCCAGTGTGAACAACTTCGGTGAAATTGCGTCGCCCCGTCTGATTCCTCTCTTTATTTTTATTGGTTTGGTGTTTTTGTGCATTCTCACTATTTTCCAAAAGTTTTATATATCTTGAGTCTATGAGAATGTTTTGCAATGGTTTGAGGATAGTCCACATTTCTATTGAGTCAAATGCTTTGTTATAATCAAGAAAAGCAAGGTATAAATTTATGTTGTACCCGTGCGTTTTCAAATTATGTTTCGGAGTGATTGTATGTGGTCTAGCGTGCTGTACCGTTTCCTAAATCCCGCTTGCTCCGGCGGTCGGTACGAGTCAAGTTTCTATGTCAATCTGTTTGTTATTATTTTGGTTAGTAATTTGTAACTTTGACGCAACGGACTAATCGGTCTCTAGTTTTTTACCAGTGTTTTATCGCCTTTTTTATGTATTAACACCACGGTGGCGTTGTTCCATCCTGGAGGTATTTTTCCTTCTTCTAGGCATTTATTTAATAAAGTTTTTAGGCTCTGTAGTAATGTTTTATCCCCATGTTTGATAAGTTCTGGTAATACTTAGTCCTCTCCTGATGCTCGATTACTCTTAAGGTCTTTTATTGTTCTGAAAGTTCTGGGAAAGGCATATGACGCCAAAATTCGCATTCAACGTGAATTTTAAAGTTAGCATTATGGATCCAAATAAATGTAACAGGAACAGACTCGGAAAAATTATCTGGCATGCGTATGGATCAAAGACCTAGTCTGAAACGGGAGCAGACATATACTGTGAAAAGCAAAACTTGCTTTACTAGGAAAATATACATCCGTTTTTCGAGCGGATATATTTGCCATACTGCAGTACTCCAGGCAAAATAATTTAAAAACTTATTGAAATATGTGAATTAATATATCCATCAGGCACACCTAAAAACATTAAAAAACCCAAGAGTAATATCTAGGCTGGTATGGAAACGCCGTGAGGAACTCAGTGCTCTGGCAAACCACAATAAGTTAATTACGTTGTGGATACCAGAGCACTGTGAAATTCCGGGCAACGATAAAAAAAGGATCATCAATTTCATGTATAGGCCCCGAACTTGCACTGAGAGTATATAACGGTACAATACAAAGCCGAGTAAGAGAATAGGCCAGGAAACAACATAAAAATACTAGGAAAATGTATTGCTATAGTTTTCCTTACGGAACATTGTTTTCTCACAGGACACATGACGGCGCTGCACAATGAAAACTTGAGTTGAAGATTATGTGGTATGAAAGAAAGACAAGCATCCACATCTTAATGAATTCAGAAGAATACAGTAACTATCCTGTAAGAGACTTGTGTAGACTTATTCAAAGAACGAGGATACTGGAATAAGTGCTATAAAGAAAATGACTGCAATGCTACTGGAGACATAGATCAGACAACTCTCAAAAAAAAAACAAAAAAAAATTATATTTTTGCTGTAATATCCAGTATTGCCACACTACAATATCTGTTAAATTCAACTGACGCCATGGCGGTTATATCCGCAATTTAATTAAAGGTACTGAATTGGTTCGAACTAAGTTTCTGTAAACAGATAAAATAAAACTATGATTACAATATCCTAGATAATTTGAACTTTTCTCCTTTCGATTGTCCATCAATATGTTATAATGCTATTTTTCTTTTAAAAAGCTCATTTAATATTTAAATTTAACACAAAGAAAATATTTCTGGTTTTTTTAATTTTTTTTTAGTTTGATTGTTATATTAACATTAAATAACTCTTAATCATCAACTACGATACGTATGAAGAATTCAGTAATAGTCAGTAAAAATTTTGGAAAACTCATTACTCTTGACATCCGTGTGCCGTTCTTGCAAGCTTTTTCCCACTTTATGCAAATGTTCTCAAAGGCTTCAAAAATGTCTGTAAATTTACGCACTATGTTCGTCAATTGGTCATCTATCACATATACTTTGATATTCTTTCATAAAGCTCAATTTCTTTGCAACCTCCCTTTCTCGGATCCAGCAAATTCCCTCAATTCTCCATTGTTGACCACAAATTTTCAACCAACACCTAATTTGTTTGTATATCATATTCTTCTTTTCTAAACTTTGTATATTTAAAACTCATTATTGTTATACCAAAATGCCACATACTATATAAACTCACAAAGAATGTAATCGATGAAAAGTATGTCATTGATTAATATTTCTTATTGGCATAAGCAAATAACTGTAATTTTAGGTTAAAAAGAAAAAAATGATCTAATTTTGAACATAAAACCTTAAACCTTTTTGTTAGTTAATGAGTTCAAAAATGGATAACTAGTCAAAAACCTATCAAAAGTAAAAATTTTTTATGCGCATTTATTTTTATAGTCGCGTATTAAGACCATCTGTTGGTGACACTGGTATTACATCTGAGAAGAAATTTTTTTCTTTTTTGCAGAAATACAAAGCAATTCGTATAAAAAAGCTCCACAGACGTTTAGCAGCAAAAAGATACATATCGTTATACTTTTCTAATCGTAAATTTTTAATTCTTTATATTCACTAAAAGATAGTAAACGATTATATGTTAGTATTGCAGCATTTTATAATTCAATTACATTTTTTTAATTTTAAAATGTTCAAAGTAGTTTGCAGCTGCAAATAGCAACAATTACTCTGATTATTTTTTTTTTCTTTAGAACAATAACACCTTTTTTAGTTTTTCAAAGAAAATATGGCATATCTTGTACTCATTTTAAAAAGAACTCCTTATCTTTAAAAACTTTATTGACAACCCGATGGACTGCCTGTGCTAATGGTACTATTCTAAACGAAGTTGAGGTTTCAAGGCCAGAAACCAAGGCAAAGTTGATGTGTGAAACTGAACTCTATAAAACAAATATAACAAGAAAACCAAAAATTCGTTGTGATGAAAACAAAGATGGAAGTTTTCTGGACGACAATCTCGCGATAGAAACATATTATGCGGCAATTTATTCTCTAAAGCTCATCGTAGCACGAGATACAATAAATATGCAGAAATACATGAGGGTTTAGAGAAATCACTTAAATGGAAAATGACAGAATGCGACAGAAAGCAAATCAGCTAATAAAAAAGCATGCTTTGATTTAGAAAAAACATTTTTGGATGAATGTATGCCTTTAGCAGCATTTTTAAAAATCAGTAAAATTATTGACAAACAAGATAAAAACATCGTGCGGCTGGTTCTTCAGTTATTAGGCCGTGGTCGGAGTTCGGAAACTCTTGACATTTCCTTTACAATTGCGGAGGACATCTTCAGAAAAAAATCTTCTAAAAATTGAGATAAGAACATTAAATCAAAGACACATTTGGTTTTAATTTTTTAGCCAAAACTTTTTTAAATTAAGCTTTTGACTTAAAAATTAGGCTCAATATAAACAAATTAATTAATAATGGCTTATTATTGATATTTTACGATTTTTTTTTTGTAGAATCGACGCAAGTGCGAATTGTCTCCATAATTTTTTTTAATTTTAATTTGCTACAAAACACAACATAAACAAACAAATCAACGAATATAAAAACTACAACTTTAATACTCAGTTGCAAAACCCTTGGCGTGGATTACCGCTTAAATTCTGTACGGCACGGACTCGATTATTTTGTCGATCGTAAACTGAGGAATGCTGGTTCAT
Source organism: Sinelater perroti (assembly GCA_036346155.1). Classification (NCBI taxonomy): domain Eukaryota; kingdom Metazoa; phylum Arthropoda; class Insecta; order Coleoptera; family Elateridae; genus Sinelater; species Sinelater perroti. The sequence goes on from JARFIY010000189.1 coordinate 647,563, forward strand.
GCGACCTGCAGCTGGCCAAATTTTTCGTTCGGATTCAAGTCCAGGGACTGCGATGGGCTTGAACCAACCTGTAGAAGACAAGAGCGGTGCTTGGAATCATTGTCCTGCTGGAATATCTAGCCATAATGCCCAAGTACATCTTGGCGTCTATGGTTCCTTCAATAAGACGAAGAGGACTCATTGCTTTGCAACAGAAAGATCCATGCACCATACAGAACTATCGTCATGATTGACCTTCGGAAGCTGATACTTCGGGTCAGGACGTCGAACGTAGGTCACATCATCCGTACCGAACACTATAAATTTGATTCATCATTCGAGATCACCTTCTTCCACTGCTGAATGGTCCAGTCTTTGTGGACCTCTCCAGCTGTGCCTTGCAATTCTTCAGCGAGATCGACGGCTTCTTGGAAAATCGGTATCCATGCAGTCCCATATATTGAAGCCGATGTCGGACAGTGCAAACTGAGGGATTCGGCCCTTCTGGAATCGAGATTTCGCGGAGAATATCGGCTCCACTGAAAGAGGGTTACTTCTCGAAATTCGAAGTTTGTTCTGATCAACGACGTGCGACGTGATGCGAGATGGTCCGAGACCGACTTTGGTTTTAACTGATCCGTGGCCCTTATACTTTTTCCAAACCTTTTGAATAATCCGTTCGTAGATGTACACTGTCCAAGCGGCCGTGAACTGTTGCGTCTGGCTGGTACTGCCAAAAGCTCGGATAATTAACATGTGATGGCAATGGTTGAAAATGACTAAATACATACCAAACTATAAAAACAAAATAATAAAACGGATAAAACGAGCAAAAAACGACAATATTGAACAGTTCACTTTCACTGATACTGCGCTGCCAACTGTAACTCATTATGAGAGTGTTCAACAGTAAGATTTTTGGTCTTCTCATGTGCAAATTTCCAGTAAAAAAGTTACTTTTAAGAAAACCAAACATGGCCAAGACCGCTACTATATTATTATGGGTTGTAGATAGTGGTTTTCCTAATGTTGCCATCGTTTCAATAATTTTTCTAAGTACGGCAGTTACAAACTACACTGGAGAACAATACTTTTCAGCTCTTAAGAGAGCTAAACACTTTTTGAGATCAACGATAAGACGAGAAAAAATTACGGATCTTGCATTTGTATTTATTGACGGTGCGTTTCTGGAGTCTTTCTTTTGATGACGTAGTCCAGAGATTTTCTAATTCTAAAGTCAGGAAACGAAATGTTTAAGTAAAAGTTTTGTATGTATGTAACAGAAATTAAAAAATTCAATAATTGTTTTGTCTAAACACTGAACTTCTTTGTACTTTTTGATAACGGTCCAAACATACAAAAATTTCGGGGATGGTGGGTGAAAAATGGTCAGCATAGGGCGTCAAAAACTTAATCAGACCCTGCATGTGCCGATCATTGCTCTTTTGTTTGCAAAATCATAATTTTTATTATAGAGTTGCTTTTAATTTTTAATTCTTTAGTAGTTCTATCAGCACTTTCCATTTTTAACTAAGGTAATATAGAGCTTTATTTTCAGTTCGTATACAAAGTAGGTATTTTATTAGTATATCAAAGGTTAAATTTTAAAATGGAATGCAAACTTTTTGGAATACACTCATAAGATCTATATTAATTCGTAATTTATTAACTTTTTTCAGATCAACTCTAAGCAAACTAATTTCGTGTATTAAATAACTTGCAATCAGATTGCATTATTTCACGGGAGCTCACCTATCAAAAGGCGGCAATTTGCCCGGATCGAATTACAGTTAGCCGCAGTCCGGCCTTCGCGGGCTAACCGGAAAATTATTGGCTGCAGGCCGATAGGGCCTGAATGAAATTCCTCCGTTGCGTCAGCAGCGCCAGATTTTCGGAAGAGCACATCTAGCAATTAGTGAAGACGCGCGCTGCGCACGCACGTCCTTCCGCCGCCGGCACATATATAAACGATCTTCGGTGGGCTCGCCAACAACACGTGGTTCGTGCAACGCGAACGTTCTTTCTGCAAAGCCGAAATCGCAGTGCCTGCACCCTCTCACGATGACGCTGCGGAAGTGCCTTACTCTCGCCGTCGCCGCTATGCTGGTGGTACAGACCCTAGGAGCCTCCATCTTGACCAGGGTGAGTCTTCCTGCTTTTTAGCATTTCTGTGATATTAAAGTTTTCGGGGCAGCGGCGCAAATCATTACATCATCATCTTAAGATAAACACATCCAATATCTCGTTTATCAAACGTACCTTCACGTTCTTCGACGAAGCTCCACTTGCTCACATTACGTACCTTCATTGCAATGTTCACTTGCACATTTTTACCACGCTGGATTAGTGTGCCGTGTGGAGACATGACTAACAGTGAACTGCTTTTTTCTGAGAAGCCATCCAATTTCAAAATCTAATGGCGCGATCCTGTAACGGCCTGTTTGGTCTGCGTGACACTAATGTGCCGCAAATTAGCGAAGCGAATTGCTAACATTAGCCAGCTGATGCCTAGTTATTAACGCACCGCAGTTAGTTCCTAGAAGCTATCACTTGTTGCTAATGGGAAGACAGGTGTGAAACGCCGGCTTCGTCTTGGCACTACCTGCACCCGCCGCCCTGTACAGCTGACGCAATCTTAGCAGAGGTTGCCTGCGGGGCTGCGTAGCTGATCGAGTGACATCTAATTAAATTTGATGAATCAAATAAAAAGGGGCTGCTGTAGGGTCATCTGCGCATCGACTAACTCATTAATAACTTAAAAACTTGTGCAACGTTTTGGTGTTACAAGCTTCAGTAGTTGGTTCGTAAATCAAATCTTGCGGATCGCTGCGCTGTCGGTTTCGAGTAATAAATCACTTACACCTGTAGCCCGAGAGCAATCCGAAACCGAGCTTCAGGTTCCAGCAAGTCATCAAATTTCAGCTTCAGCCGCGCCTGTTCGGCGTCTCGAAAGACGCTCCATCGCCGTTAGCACGTAGCACATAATCCGGAAACAACAAACAGAAAATTTTTCATTACCCCGGAACGAAGAATTCTTTTCGCAATTCCAGTTACCATTCTCATACCTAATCGTTATATAGCCAAAACTTAATACATTTCTGCATTGAAATCCCTCACCTACTGCGTTGGCAAAACAAAATACCAGGGAGCGATTATTTTATTTTCTTTTGATAATATGAATACGTTTGAAGGACAAACCGTCGCTGGTTCATATCGCTCCCAAATCTGCCAAATGCCGTTCATGGAGGATAGTGGTTCATTCATAAGCGCTTATCTGGCGTGGATTGAGCGCAAATGAGCTCCTTGCCTTACGCACTGCATCGGCGACAATGGGAGTAGTAAGAGCAGCCTTGGGGCAAAGGAGGGGCCTCAAATGGGACTTCGATTGACGATCGGTGGAACCATGCATCATTAATCCGCTTATCGGTGACTCCGCTGCCACCCGTGCTGATTAATATTTTTATCTCCTGCTGACGTCCCATCAATCTTTATTTACGTACTTACTCAATGTAAACACGCCTTTGTTGGTCTCCTCTACTGAGAACTGGTTATCTGCCGGCTTGCTTCTTTTACGGTGGGAGCGATATTAATTAGCCAGGCAGTTTTATCATTATAAATATCTAAAATAAAGGCCCACTGTACATCTTGAGCTGGGACTAGTTTATCAGACCTAATCGATCAAAGCTGGCTTTATCTTGTAACGAGTTTACTATCTGATACATTTCGGTGGCCTAATTGAGGTTTTCATTGTTGCAGTTGTCAATGTAAGAGATGTATTTTATTCAGATACTTTTTCTATAATCTATTAGGATCATAAATCAACATATGCACTTTTCAAAAAATCTTATCTTTTCTCCGCCCCGTTCCTCCGAAGCGATCCCATTGGCTGTTGATAGCAGCAATCGTTTACCCTAGATTTCAACATGGCTTCTTGCATGATGCACTTTTTTTATATTACCCAATTTTTCAGAGGTCGCTCCCTGAAAGCGCGGAGGACAACAATAAACCTACAGAGATTTGCCAAAGGAACACGCCCTGCGGGTGGGCCGTGTACACCAGATACACCCGAGTGATAGATTACTTCATGAAGAACAAGTAAGTGGCTTTTTGGAAAATATCTAATAAAGGCTGAATTGATCAAATCAATCTCCGTTGCTACGGAATATATGGAAACGCGCGTTCGTGATCGAAAGTATTTAGAACTTTTTGCGCTAGCACAACATGCAAAGGCATGGAAAAATCCATTTTAAATTGATCTACGTTAGCAGCAGGTTTTAAGGGCACGAGGATCAAATCAAGGTTATTCTGACACACTTTTGCAGCAATTAGCGCACGCGGGCTAGCGAAAGTTTTTTATTTTTCTGTAAACGCTATCGGTTGTCGTGGACCAACTTATTTATTTAAGTACCAAGAAGGTGTTGCGTTATCCTTCGGAGCGACAAGACGTCCAAAACCCTGCATCTGATTTTCTGCTCCCGCGAGCGTAAAACCAAAACCTCATTACGAAAACGGCAGGCGTAGAATAACGTTCAGAGCTGAATGAGCACGCGTCGGTCTGCTTGTTCAAGTTACCAATCGCAGCGAAGATCCTTTGTGATCTTAATTTTTATGAGTAAACAAATTCCTCGCGAGTGGAAACTGCAACTAATTTACATCTGTAGCGTTTAGCACGTTCTGCCAAATAACACCTCGCTCTTTCATTATTCCGTAATGACTTTCGTCACACATTCACATTCTTGTTCAGCAATAAACGATTTCGATACTATTTCATATGATCTTACACGATTTTAAATCATCTTGACAGGGTTTCATTGATGTAACAATGCTAATCTTATGTATTAATAACAAACATATTTTATTTACAAATGCATTTTCTATTATTTGGCATTTTTTACAACTCTGCGTACTTTTTCTTCGGCCTATACACCTAGAAGGTTGGCCAAAAAATTCGTGCTCAATATGAAAATGACATTTTTTATGCAAGAATTTATTCAGAAACAACAACTATTCAAAATAAAGGCCGTCATAGTCTATAATTTTGGTTCCTTCGAATCAAATAATCTTTGACGTGTTTTTTCAACTTCATCGAAAGGCTGAAATCGGCGACTATGCAAGAGGTGGTCCACTGATTGGATGAGACTGTAATCGGAAAACTTCCACCTCAAACTTTTCCTTAGTTTTCTTGTCAGTATGTGGTTTGGTATGGTCCTGCTGAATCAAAGCACACTTTTGTGTGGTTGGTTCTCGAATTATAATGCCGTGGTCGGAGTTCAGAAACTATTGACATTTCGTGCGAAAACGCACGGGACAGTCACTTAATTTTTAGAAGATTTTCTTCTGATAATGTCCTCCACAGTCGTGGACGAAACGTCAAAGTTTTGAACTCCGACCACGGCTTTATAACCCGAGAACCAACCACAAGTTGCACCATAACACCGGCCGTGAAAGCCTTCGTATCTTTTTTTATTATTATTGTTATTATATACAGTGCAAATTTACAAGCTTGCTCTGTGGGAGCTATAAGTAAATGGGATGAAAGCTAAACTATGAGAGGAGAAGCTGTCCAATGATAGCACCCAGTGAGTGCAAAAGATAAGGATGATCATTTACTATGTTTTAATTATTGTCTGTTGGCCATCGTCGTTTCAGCCGTCTTCTGACCACAGGTGGATCCCACAGTTGATGGACTAAATCATTGGGATGGCCAGCAAGGCTGTCTAGGTATTTGGTGGTTAGTCTGAAAATTTCGTCTGCTGTGAGTGGGATTCCTGAGTCGTTATGCAGATTTTTGTTTTTGACATACCATGGGGCGTTGAATATCATCCTGAGAACCTTCGACTGAACTCTTTGGAGGATCTTGGTGTTTGAAGGCTTTGCACATCCCCAAAGCTAAACGCCATGCGTCCAGATTGGCTTTAGAATACATTTATAGAGCAAGACTGTATTTGCTGTTCTTAGCTTTGACTTGCGACCAAGAAGCCAGTGCACCTGTTTAAGTTTTAGGTTGATCTGAATCTTCTTCGTTGTTATATGTGGTTTACATGTAAGTTTAGAGCTTTCTAAAGTACAACTTTATTTACGTTTGACTGGGGGGGGGTGTAACCAAATTTACTAAAATATTCTTTCTAGTCGCCAAGTTTACTCAAAGTATTGTTTTTATTAGTAAGGTTCCTGAATGGTTTTGTGAACTTTAGTAACTAATAAGATGTTCACCTCACTTTGTTGCTATTTAAATTTTATAGGTTAGATCTTATTGATAACAGATTCTAATTAAGCGAACCACAGAATTTATAATGTTTATATACGCTTAAATCTACAAATATGAATATTGAAATGCACATAGCCTCTATAAAGAATCTTTACGATAAACTACTGCTTGAAAAGTGCAATATAAAATATATATTTTTCATGGAAAACTGCTTTTCATTCTGTATTTTAAACCTTTTGGTTATAACTTTTCTTTTTAATCTTATATTAACAATCATATTTTGCATTTACTTATTTTTTTGTTTTGTAATTGATTTTTTTTATTTTACTTTACTTTAATACCCCAAAAATGTATTAACGCACTTGAAGAAAGTTATCTTATAAAAATGGTTGCAGTACGAAAATCGCACAGGCAACGCAATCCATTCCCCGCACCTCGTCTGCAATTTGTTGGAAGTTTTGTACGATCGCAAGTTGTTTTGTAGCAATAATTCTGGCTTAAATTTTTGCAATGTGCCTTAATTTGTTCACAACACTTATGTACGACCCTTCTAGCTTTTTTACAGCCCCTGGCTGATGCATGTTTTGTACAGTATTTTGGTAGGCGAAAATTTGGCTCAGATTGTTATCTATCAAAATAAGAGTATAAAAAAAGAACTGAAAGAGTTTTAAATGCGTTGTAGATGTTCTATCTACATAACATAATACTAAACTACTAAAACTACTAAACCTGCCTAATTACGCCAAAGCTTTTTTAACATTCGCAATGAATTGTCAAAAAATGCGTAACCAAAGCACTAGTAATTGACTTTATCTCTTTGGATCTGAAATGTTGAAGAGCCAAATCGGGTAGTTTCTTGAAAAGGTTCCACTGCTTTGTCCAAATCGTAATACGAAACTTGATATTATTAGGCAAGAAAAGAGCGTATGCGAATTATGTCGTTAAGAGGAACCTAAAGCTTGTTCGGTGTTTTATAACGGACATCTGATATTTTTATGACTCAATATAATGTGTTCGGCCAACAAGATCCTTATAATTTAAGCGGATATTTAATTATTGTGAACTTGATTGCAAAAGATGTTAAAATTTTATTGCTTATTTAATTATCTCAACGTCATGAAATATATTGTAAATATGTGTAAGTATAACTAAAGATGTGCGAAAAATCTTTGTCGCTTTAGGAAACAATTCACGTTTAATTTGATAATAGAAAAACATTTTGTGCAGACTAGTATAAAAACACTGATAAGGAAAACATAGAGACCAACGCAAAGCGTATTCTACAAGTCATTTTAAAAAGATGGAAGTTTGAAAGATCAATTACCTAGAGAGTGGAAAAATTATATATCCACTCGAAGAAGGTGAAAAGATCACAAACAAAAGTGCTCAAAAAAGAGAAAATTTGTCCAAGAAGCAGTGAGCAAATTTAAGATAAGTCATTAACATACAAAAATATGAAAGAAAGTTCTTATAAGAAAAGAATGGTAAAAATAACTGAACAGTTAAAAAAATTATTGCGTAAACTATACGAAGGGTACCTGAAGCCTTTAAATCAAGCTTTTGTGGCGATAGATGATGAGTCCAACTTTACATTGGGTGGAATTTTACAAATAAGGCGTTAAGATCTATTATGAAGTAATTTATAAAAACGCGTCAAGTTTTGGGTGATTTGCCCACATGATTGGCTGTTCAGGACTCGGTGTCAGTTAACAAATATGTTCAGAGGAATTCATTTACAAATACAAAAACATCAGGATGGAAATTATATTTTCTGATCAAGTATGGCAACGTCGCACCACGCACACAATAATTTAGCCATATCAAATGTATTCCAAGTTATTCTCCAGTTAAAGCATTTAGTATCAACTAAATCAAAACGTTTATAAGGATAGCTAGGAGTAAAAATAACGAAGAAACAACCATAGTTAAGAAAATACTCCACTAATTCTACTCTATACAATTTGTGAGTACTGAAGTGCGACAAGCAGAGATTTATGAGCTAGACTATGTATTTCTATATTAAATCGGTTCTTATTTAAGTTAATTATAGGAACGTTCTTTTTAGATAAAAAGCATCAAAAAAATCGTGGATTTTTAGTTTAATTAAGACGACAATAGCGAACATTTGTAAATGATGGCTCGGAACCCAAAAATGTAAAAAACTAAAACATAAAATTTAGCAGTAATACGTAGTGTTTTGTAAGTATCGAGCAAAAATTAATGTAATGAAATGATAATAGTAAACTGTAATGCGCATGCGTGAATGAAAACACTACCCGTTGCTGATAAATGAGTCCATCCAGAGTTTAATAATCGCATTTAAAATAATGAACCAATTAGAGCAACCAAGAATAGTCCACAGAAACTATTCGGATTATTTAAAAGGTTTTGGGTACGAATCAATGAGCGCAGCAAGAATAAAGGCATAGCACAGGTAATTTGGAGATGACCAGAAATCTGTTAAAAACGCTCCACGTTCTGGAAGACCACCGGGAAATGATAAATGTACGAATTACAATTTAACAAGGATTGGCGACTAATAGTGCAAGAACTATAAGATAGTCTAAGGATTCTAAATCTGAGGTGCTTTAGAGCACTACAAAGGAACCAGATTTCCCCAAAAAATGTTATAACCGGAGGTGAAACTGTTACAATTCAGAAAGAAAAGTCCTATCGTCCTAATAGAATTCTTCTAATTTTATATCTCGGAATAAGACCAATAAAAGTCTTAGCAAGGGGTTTATTTGCAAACGGACTGAGGCTACACCAATCTTTCTTATGTCCTCGTACCATTTTTATTAAACATATGGATTTTTTTGTTATTTTGATTAATTTTTGTTTGACATGGCCTGGTACTTTTTAAATAGCCCACATATGTAACGTTAATGTCAATTATAAAGTTTATCTTCTTCCACTTGCAAAAAATGATTTTTACGGGTTTTTTTCTATCAATGAAAAATAGAAAATTTCAAGAGGAATACAAAAAATGGTTTATTCAAAGTATCGTCCCTCGTTAGCTACACATTTTCGCCATCTCTATGGCAATATATCAATAGCGCGACAATAAAACGACTCGTCTTTGGACCGAAACCGTTCATCCAACCAATTTTGTACTTCTTCGAAATTGGCCCAGCCAAGCCATGCTCCATCGACCGGAACAAGTGATAATTGGAAGGGACTAAGTCTGGCGAATACAGCGAGTGCGGTAGCAGATCCAATTTCAGCCTTTTGATGTCCTGGACGATGGAAGTGCGATGATACGGAGCGTTGTCGTGTTGCAACATCACTCGTTCGTGTCTCGCGTCCCATTATGGCCGTTTTTCGAGCAATGCATGGTTTAAATTTATCAGTAGCGATATCCATTGACAATTTCGTCCGGTTTCAGCAACTCATAGTATACGATTTCTTTCTGGTTCCACCAAACGCAGAGCATTGTCTTCTATCTGAAGCGATTTGGCCGTGCCGTCAATGTTGATGCTTAGCCAGGTAAAAACCGCGATTTTTTGCGCTTAGGACTTTTGAAATATATCCACTTCTCATCCCCAGTAATAATTTGATGCAGGAAACTCTTTCTTTCATGCCACAAAAGCAAAATGTCTGCAGTGGCTCTTCGATTTTCCATCTGTCTCTCAGTCAACGCGGCACTCATTTTCCTTAATTTTGAATTTTTCCCAAGACATGTAAACGTTTGGAAATATCTTGGAGAGTCATATTTAATGCCTCCGCAAGTTGATCTTGTGTTTGCGTAACATCTTTATGCAATAACGGCTGCAGATCGGTGTCCTCAATTGTTTTTGGTCTTCCGGAGCGCTCCTTGTCCGCAGTGTCGAAATCGCCGCTTCTGAAGCGTTTAAACCGATCTTCACAGGTAGTTTTGATGGTGCATGTTCGCCGTACGCCTTCTCAAGACAAACGACGTGCTTAACTGCATTTTTTGTCAAGTTAAAACAGAAAAGCTAAGCTTCCCGCAAATGCTGTTTATTTGGCACAAAACTCAATATTTTCGTTGTTAGAAAAAATATTTTTGCGTTTCGATATGTGTTGGTATTACAATTGGTTATTGTTAACAGATGTCCAAGCTATAAAAACACAATTTCAGACATGTATGTCGACTACAAATGTCGTTAGTGTCATACATGTGTGAAACTCGGAAACTTAGTTGCGCACGTAGTACTTAATCAGCGATAGTGCATTTTTTGTTGGTGACTCCTTATGAATAAAATTAGGTGGTCTATAGAGAGAGTGTTGATTGCTATAAACAGTGTGTTATTTTGCAATAACTTATTAATTTTTACAAACCAATCGTTAGTTGGTTTTGGTATTTTTCTAAGTGGACTACAATTAAATGGAAAATTTTTAAACTATAATAGTTACTGTCGTGTAGCTATATATGTATATATATATATAATTGTAGTTGTTTATTATTGTATTATTTTTTGGTGTTTTGAATTTTTATCATAATGGACTAAATCTTTTATTTAAGACAATTAGGGAGTCTTATGCTTAAAACACATTAAAAAAGAAAAGTTTTAAAGCATTTTATACCAGAAAAAGTTGTAATTTACAGCAAATTAAACAGTTTGAAAACATAAAAGAGGGAAGCTGTCTATTCTTATCAATTGAAAACAAAATTTAATACAGAAATATAACACCGGATTGGCATGCTCAAATAAACTAGTTACAAATTCAATGTTTCCCAATGTTTTTTTCACTATACCCTAACAGAAAACGGTTTAAGTTATCCCACGAGACTGAAAGCTCCCCCACACAGTGAGAAATAACTTGCCACCTTTTCAAAAAGTTTTGTAAAAATTCTTATTGATTTTATTGATAGATGACGCAACATATTTTACTGTTACAAAAATGCCATGAAAGAACGAATATTTCAGTGGTATAAAGATAATATAAAAATATACCCAAAGAAAAATTAAAATAATCCAAACAGGACAGTCCTCAAAATTCAGCTGTTAAGTAAAACAAAATGAATTGTTTTCCTCTTGTGCAAAAATTAAAACATTTGGTTTTATTATTTGTTGTGTATTTTGTCTCGACCTAACTGCACTTAAAAAATCTGGTATGAACATCACACGACTTTCCTTATCCTTTATTATTATTATAGGGTCCATTTTGCGCTGTTCTCGTCTCGGAACTTGTTATTTTAATAAAAGGAGAGCGAGTCCAACACGAAAGCTGATTAAAATAAACAGTACAAGAAATAATTGATCGTTCTTATTTTGCTACGTCACTGAAGGTAACCGTGCGAGCTCGGTCCTATCGCTGCGTGCCCTAGCGGCGCTCGATCTATCCGGTAATATAAATTTCGTGAAACATTTTATGAACACCGGTATTTTAACAATCCTGAGCTTAATTGTTTGAGTTTCTATAAATATTTTAAATTCATGTTTATCTCATGATAACAAACTCGTTCTTAAAATTTTTGTATCTTCAACTGTTTAGACTCGCGAACCGCTGCGACCGATTTTGCGACCTTGCGACCAAACGACTCGGCCGATTTTTACCAAAAGCTTCGCACTGCGTCCCCTACCTACAAGTAACTTGCATACCAAGTCTCTAGCTCTTACGGTTCTCGAGATATCCTGTTTACTGACAGACCGACAGACACACATGAACCAATGGCTCAAACCAACTTTTTTGGTGTCCTGGGGCTATATTTCGTCCAGAAATGTGAAAAATTGGGTAGGTCAAATTTCCGCCGATTACATTACTTTCCTTATTATAGGATAAGGAAAGTAAAAATTTAGAACGATTAAAAAAAAATTGTGCTAAAGAATATAACCCCCCTCTCCAAAACATACCAAAAGAGACTTATTAAACATTTATAGAGTATACTGTGTAGGTTGGTATGCATTGATGGCTGGAAAACTGAAACGGGAAAACAACTGTGGACAAACAAATAAAAGAAGTCAATATAAGTATTAAAATCAAATTAAATATAACTTCGTTTAATAAATATTTTCCACCCGTATTAGTTTTCAAAATACAAAAATCTTTTGAAAAGTCTTACCTTCTTTTCGATAATTTTATTAATGGTAGTATTTTTGGAAGAAAAAAGCCTTTATACAACAAGTAAATTGAAGAAGTGTATAAATTAAGATTCTGACCATGGTTATTTAGACGTTCTTCTATATTTATAGCGTTTTACGGATTCCGCTTTAAAAAAACGATTCGTCCATTGAGAGTCCCAATTTTGAATATCTTTGTATGAGCTGAAGTGCTGTTATGGAAGCCCGTGTACCCTCAATCTAAATAAGCGGTATCCAGTAGCAGCAATGTCTGGTCAATACGGTGGGTAAGGAAAGAAATCCCTGCTGAGTGCTTTCGATGTGCTTTTGACCTATTTTTCCTTTTGGTGGATTCAAGGCGTTTGATCTTTAATTATCGGTTCAAATTGTCCGACCAAATGTGAAGTATTGCCTTCTTTCCAGAAATATTCTATTTTGGCGTTGGTCTTGGTGCCTGCTATGAGTCGCAAAATTTTGCATCCCAAATAATTAAAATATAAATAAATAAAATATAAGTTTTCATACAATTTTGTCTTCGAGTCTTTCCGTGCGTCCTAAACGTTCCTTGTCTCTCACGTCAAAATCACCAAAATGTAAGCAGCAAAACCATTATTTGCATGTTATTTCTGATGGAACAAATTCACCATTAGCTTTTACAATTGTTCGACAGGATTCAACAGCACTTTTCTTTATACTGAAAATATACAGAAACACTTCCCGCAACTGACACTGATTCGACTTGAATTGGACTCATTGTTACAAACGCAAACTTTTAGGTGTACTGAATATTAGTGACAGCTAAATCATCACTGGAGAGATGCCGATTACACTTACGTCTACTCAAGCTGCCGATATTTGTCGTTGGAGTGTGAAAACTTTTGAGTGCAATAGATACAAATGAGCTATATGATTCCTATAAGATTGGGAGTATTCCCTATCAAGGAGTGTCATTATTTCCTACGATCACTTTCCGTGTCCATATACTCACGCCAACCCTAAAAAAGTTTCTTCATCCTATTGCAGAAGAAATTAGGCATCTGTTACTTGCACCTTTTGAAACACACCGCCTAACAGTGTTGAGATTCACACAGGCGTTGGCAACAATCTTTCGTTGCACAACTCTCAATCGTTAGGAACTTAATAACAGCGCAGTACTTCAAATGAATGTGTCACTTATCATTTTGTTCGTTACAATAGGGCAACCTGAAATTGCATGGAAACTTAACAATCAATGAATTAAAGAATACTATAATACTTATTTCATTTGCCTTCAAGCAATATTATCAGATCTGTCAACTAGAAAGTAGGAATTTTCAAAGCTGCTTTTTATTATTATGCAAAAAAATGTTTTAGATTATATTCTTCATTCATTTTCTACAAAATTTGTGCACTCAATTTGTCTGTACATTTAATTAACTCTTTTTGTTATATTTCAACCGGTGCTAGTTAGGTTTCCTGTTACATATTTTTAATTTTATATATATTGCCGAAAAACAAACGGAGAAGGTGTGCGTTGAACGTAATGCGTTAGTAAACCAGCTACGTTGATCACTGCACAAACAAAATTATAGAAACATTTTTAAATTGGCGAATCACGAGCCCATGACTATGTTTTGATTTTGAAAATAAAAAAGCGATAGCGAAAGCGCCATCCGCGAAGGCGTGAAAGATAAGCACGCACTGTAAACATCATCCTCAATAAAAAGTCCAGAAGTCAGCAAAACAGCGACCGATTCAGCGCCTCTGTTTCAGATCGTTAGCTTTTTTGCCGTTATGTTTAACCTTCGCTTTTTGCAGACACGTCTTGCTAATGACGGCATTTCAGTTATTCGTCCGAGTTTAATCTGCACCTGGATTTCTCGTAACAAAATGTATAACATAATTTATTATATTATGAAGGCTCAAATGTCACATGTAAGAAGACTTTGTTTATACTTTAAGTATTTCGATTTTCTGTTATAAAACTATTTGGTTATTATTTTTTATAATACATAAACATGCAAGGGCAAAGCATTTGCAGGAGGGAGGAGGTCAATTTAGCAATATGGATAGACACTTTTACATAACAATACATAATTTTTCATTGTAGTCTTCTATATTTGCTTCAAACTACATTATGCTGCAAGAAGATAATTACTTGTTCAATTCTTCTTATAATAATATTTTGGTACTGTATATATACTTGCGAGTTTCAAAAAACTATTAGTTTTTATGTTGAATGCTTGTGAAATGCTTTCTGATAAAAATTATATTCTGTCATTTATTTTTCAACTCATAAGCATAACTATACAAATGCTGTTAGCAAATAACCAAACGCGTTAGTTTATAAAATCTATTGTAAATAATTTTAATTATCTAAAACTTGTTATCATAACTCGAAAATTATTTTTATACAAAGTTAAGAAAGCGCGCATATTTTCGACTTTGATTGCAATGTCTTATAGATGATTTGTATATAAGATGGTGGTCTCAAAAGACAGCAATGGAGAGATGCCTTTGATTATTTCATATCGTCAATTACACAACAACTTTTAACCCAACAAACTTGCTCCAACTTTAGATGACTTTATCTGAACAATAAACTTGGCAAACTTTTACTTTTAAAATCTAATATCATGGTGTTAGAGCAAGAGATAAAACTGTCCAAAATTTTGAGAGGACTTAAAACAGTTTGGGCACAATACCTTTAAAAAAACTCGAGTGTGCGCGTGGCATAAATAATATGTGGGAGGATGAGAAGCAACTGAAAATAAAAATCAGATCCTGTGCAGCTGCCCAAACTTGACACAAATGGAAGATTTGTTCTAAACTGCACCGAAATACTCTCTGTACAGTCCAGACTTATCATCCTGCGGTTAGCATTTAGGAAAAGTATGTAATATACTCAATGCACTCCAACTAGTACTAGGATTGAATCATCTTAATCTCATTTTAGTGTGCTAATCATTTTTTTAAAATGATAAAAGATCCTGGAACATCTTTGTACTAATTTAAACGTGAACTTCTACGACTTCAATTTATTCCTCAAATTAAAAAAAGCTAACAATACTACTGCCACTACTTAATATCTTCCAAAAACGTGCCAAAAGATAATATATTTGGCACAGATTTGCATTGAACGAAAAAATGTGAACGTACGCTAACCTTAGCATAAGATACCCTACAAATTTGTATGTGCCTACACTAAAGGACTTTGTTTTTGAGTAATTTTAAGACGCATTATTTATTGAGTTAAATATAGTCTTTAGATAACTTCAAAATGTTCTTGTTTTCCACATTATAGATAAATGTTATATTTATGCCTATTTAATCAACGTCATAAACGAAGCGCAATTGATTCTGTACTGACGCAAAAATTTATACGCATAGGTCACACCATAAATACATCTCATATTTGAATTTTTGCCTTTTAAATTACATCAATGATAAGGAAACCTATTTCTTCAGGGCACTATAATAATTTAAAAAATAAATGGAAACACGGGAACTTGACCAAAAAAATATAAAATTTAATACGATTGTAATGTAGCAGCAAAAATTAGAAACTAGTAAGGTGGATCGGATCACTCGCGTCGAATTTTTTGTTCTTTAGCATATCGCTTTGTTGACCTTCAAGCGTTTATCCCTTTAAAAGTTAAATCTGTTTCCACTTATTTCCAAACTTGTCCCTTTAAATGAGAGTGGTCTTTCATCTTCATCTCTTTTGAGCTTCCTTTTTCAGTGATCCATCTTATAGTTTCTAATCTTTGGTAATAGTGTGTATGTTTTTGTAAAAAAATATTTTTTACTTTGAAAAATTACCACGAATATAAATGAAATGTCGAAGCGATCTCTGAAGATAAAGTTGGAATAAAACTCAAAGTTCTTTAGTGGTTTATGCGGTTCAAAAATAACATAATTCACTAAAATTTACAAGTGCCTTAGAATCTTTATCTAATGATAAAATTAATAGAAATACGTGGATGTATAATTTACGCAATTACACACAGGAGTATTGTAAATCTTCACAGAAAGAATTCGCAACATATGAATGCTGTTCCTTCATCCGATGCATTCTTTGCCTAATGCCTGAGACTTTTTGGCAGAAATTTTCGTCCAAATTTAAAGAGTATCGCAGAAAATTCTGAAATACCGACAACTCATGACGTATTTACTATAGACTTGCAACCTACATGCGTGGTGTTTACGCAGCCTCTGCTGTTTATGTAAATTTAAATTAAATGGTTACATATTTACATAAATGGTGTCTGTGTAAACATTTATTAGCACCTTTATAGGTGTTTATCGATGAAGTAAATATTTTTATCTACTGTTTTGGCGTAAGGCAACAACATTTTAACGCGTCCAATTAATTCATGCATATAATTATACACGGAGTTTATATATAGTTTTCCTAGTCTATTAAAATACTTCTTATCCTTTTTGAAAATTTTTTTATATAGAGTGGTTCAAATTGAACTTTAGTGTGTTTTTGAATAAAATACAAAATATTGGAAAAATCCAAATTTTATTGCTCTCAGTGTATAGATTTAGCTATTAAATATGAAATATGATGGCCAAATGCCTTCTACGATTCCGCCAACATACCATCATTCTTTAGAGAAGTTTCTTATAACGCTTTCCCATAAATGCAGACCTCTTAAAGCAATTATATGCACATCTAATGTTTTCTTTTAGCCCTGAAATAGCAGCAAGTTTGCTGACATAAATCCCTTCCTTCAAATAAATCCATAGGAAAAAGTCTAATGGAACAAGATCGCGACAATACAACTAGGAAATGTAATTTGACGTAGTTTTTTATGTGCTTATGTCATTCAGTTTTATATCGTTGGGGTTTATTAAAAGTTGTTCAGCATCTCCCGATAACATACACCGGTGACAGTTACAGCTTCGTTTTCAAAAAAGTAATGGTGAATAAATTCCCCAGCCCACAATGCACACAAAATAGTGCATTTTGTAGAAGCATTTGTTTTTCATTAATAGCACTAAATTTTCACTATCCCAAATGCGGCCATGTGGTATTTTCACAATAAACTTGAATGATATCGATGCGTTGATGCACTATATACAGTGTCATAACGGCTTTACCATATGTTTAGACACCAACTGTACTAATAAAAACTTCCATCGTTTATAGAATCATAAAGTTTAATTTAGATTACTTAGATTATCGAACTCTGCACTAAAACGTGCATTATCTTGTGTTACTCTTTTAAGAAACGTGGAAAAGTACGAGATTAAACGTGACAGCGCGAGGATTTAAATTCAACTTTATTGAAAATGAATTTTCCAATACACTTAAACATATAGTTTACAGCATAATAGAACGGCCCCATTTGTTTCGGAGAAGTTGCAATCATCATTAAAATAATAATTAGGCACATTGCACTACCAGACGAAACTCTGTCGATATTAGAAATGACTGTAGTAGAAGTTTAACTGGATAATAATGTTCAAGTTAAAGTCGTAGCTGTTTATAAACAGCCAAGTTGAGCAGGGATTAATAAACATATTCAGCGATAACAAAAATATCCTACTAATAGGAGACCTCAACAGCAAAACCGCACCTGAGGTTGCCGAGCAAGTAACTCTGATAGCATTAAGTTGTATACAATTTCTACTACATATGCTATACAAGTATCAGCACCCTAAGAGCACACATACCATCTATACCAACGAGATCTTCAATCAGACATTTTAGACGTAATTTTACATAAGGACTTTACACGTGGAAATGGACTCCGTCCATCTTCCTGTTTCAATTTCCTTTGCGAGTCAATCACAATTTACTCTTCCTACACCAAGAGTCATCAATAGAATGGTTGACTGGGAATTGCTCCAAAGTACAGTCAATGCAAACATCAAAATACCTAGAAATTTAAGTAGCGCAGAGAACATTAAGCAAGCCTTAAACAAAAAAATTAACATCAGAACCAAATATACCACCAAGAGACATTTTAAATTTAATAAAATATAAAAATCGAACACTAACAGCCTGGAAAAGTTTCAAAGATCCACAGTTGTAAATATTAATCAAATAGAAACTTAGAAGGAGTAGAAAGATATGTTTGCAAACCCTAGAAGCAATTCGCGATCACATAGAACGAACATCACTCAATGAACCAAAAACAGTTTCAGCTACAAAAATTACCAGGACCAGACATAATTCCACAGAAACCAGATATCCTTCTTGTTACTATTTAATGCATGTTTAAGAAAAAAGAACCAAGAAATAAGCCAATCAACCTACTTCCTACATTATCCAAACTATTGGGAAAACTTATTAACAACTATTTAAAAACTGCTTGGACTTTAAAAACATTCTCCGGGAGCTTCAATTTGATTTAAAAGAAAAACATGGCACAAGTACTATGATTAACTGAAGTTATAGAAAAAGTATCACTGAACCAATATACTGCGTTCGCCTTCTTCGACCTACAACAAGCATTTGATAGAACATGGACTAATATATAAACTAATTTAAGTAAACATTCCACCCCACCTTATAAACATCATATACTATCTTCAGCAGAACAGAACTTTTAGAATCAATTTCTTTTACCCTAATAACAAAAATATTAAAGCCGGAGTTTCCCAAGGGAGCATTTTGGGTTAAAAGTTGTTCAACATATTTATATGTTCACGATATTCTTGTAACATATAATTCGGAGCCGACAATATTTGCAAATGGTACTGCCATTATTACAAAATGCTGTTGATAACTTGGTCAAGTGGTTCAGCAAATAGAGAGTAAAATTGATCCCGCTAAGTGTAAATGCAAAATATTTACGCTTCAAAGAATGAATAATCCAACGCCGTTAACAACACAATTATTGGTTGAAACTCGACAGTTAAATACTTAGTTTATATTTAGATACACAATTGAAATGGAGCTTTCATATTAATTAAAAATTAAATTAATGCCATGCAGGTTTGAGACTATTATATCCCATTCTAAATATAAAATCTCCATTAAAGGTAAAATGTTATCTTTTACTCTACAAATCTATTCTAAGGGCTATACTCACATACTGTTGTCCAACACGGAGCTTTCTGTCTCTTCCTCTTTTTCTTCTCTACCCTCTTTACCCTCACTCTCTTTCTCTCATTCCTCTCATCCCTCTCTTCTCTTTCATCTCTCTAGGTCTTCAGTGTTTTGACTGATTTGACGAATGTTTGCAACTTTATCTTCTCCCGGCTTTATAATATTTCATCATCATAATTTGTTTCATATATAAATGGCGTGGGCATCCCCTTATTCTTCTTTCTATAATTGTTCTCATAATTCTTTTCCGGCGAATAATGCGTCCAATTTGCTGGTTTCGTCTTTTCTGGGTCTGTTTTCACATCCTCTTTTCTTCTTCAGCTTTTTTCAGTTCTTCGTTAATAACCCTATTCATCCGGATAGTCTTTATTATTCTTCTATAATACCATTGTTTAAAGGCTTCAATCGTTCTTTTTTTATAGACCAATGGTCTACAATTCACAGCCGTACAAAGCGACACTCCACACAAAAGTGTGTATAAAAGCCTTTTCTACGTTTAACGAAATATTATTGCAAGTTAGAAGACTTCTTTTATTTAGATAAAGCTTTTTTGGCTTGTACATATATTTGGTGGTTTTTCCTATCTTGCTTCTCCAATCTTTTGTACTATAGCTGCCTAAATATGTATATTCAGTTACCTCGCCTAATTTCTCCCCATAAATTCTTACTTCTATATGCAGCAATGCTTCTAAAACAAATATAAATCAAATTCAGGTATCCCAAAATAAAGTTCTGTACATAATTCTAAATACCTCCTTCTTTGTATAAAATGACTAGATACATGAGAAATTGGAAATTTCAAAAATTAGTGAATATATTAAGAACAAATTTATTTCTACCCTACTCCAATGTCCAAGAACTGCATTTTACAACTGAGGACAAAGAAATATTCATGGTAAACTGAAAGATATATGTGATTTGTGAATTAATAGTAAAATAACCTAAATAATAGTGAACTATGACCATGTAACTATGTTTAGTGATAACGTTTATTTTAACCAAACCATGTATGGTATTTTTTTGCAGAGCCGACTAAATTTAAAAAAAACGAAACATGGAAAACCAATTTTTCTAATTTATTCTAGATAAGTCGATTCTTTAGTTTCTCTCACAATTTTAATAACGAAAGAGAACATTTAAACTATCAATTGCGTTCAATAAATGCGAGCGGAAATTACTAATTAATAAATTAGTTCTGTTTTTTTACTTCTCAATGGGTTCTTTGTGATGTCAACTCGAGCCTGTTTAATCAATTTGTTCCGATAAGCACTTCTGCCGCAAAACGAGGCCTTCGACTCCGTGATCGCTTATTTGCGCAGAATTATCAACGGCAGCTGAACATTTTGTGCGACTAAACTTTTGTATGCATAAATTAACTAATCGGCGACGCCCACTCATAATCCAAATGATTTTTTTAAAGCGAATGATATTGTTTTAGGTGCGAATGCCCGGCAAACAAAAGCTGCATCCGGACGGACGACGACATCTCTGTGGCGGCGTACGTCTACAGGTGTAAAGACAACAACTCGAAAAACACGGACAACAACTCCTGAGGCTAGCTGCCCTGCGGCCCTGCCTAAAAGCCAAAACGCTGCTTTAGAGAATAGTACGCCGCTGCGGCTGTACATATTTAGTTCCATTTACTAAACGCTAGTTGTCTTAAAACTTAGAGGCTCCGCAGCGCAGCATTTTTGTTTCACCATTTATTACATCAACCGCATTGAACCAAAACTAGCAGAACGACCAATGAAATATCAGAGGTGCAATGATGGGAGATGATGACTGAGCTGAAGTGGCGCTTTACTTAAATAGATAGTTTTGGTTATCATAACCATAATCGCCTTTCGCTAAAAATGCATTCGTGGTAAACGTTCAACTCTACCGAACCCACATTCGCGTGCAGTATTTAACATAAAGTACTTAGGTCGGCGTGTTATAATTAAGGAGATAACTACGGTGCTTTAAAAATGTAAGAGCGTTGAGTCGTTCTCTTGAAAACTGTGCGTTAACCTTTAAGGTTTACTCTAGTTTGATAGCTCATCACGAAGTTTTGTACTGATCTTGAATAGAAGCAAGAACTGTTAGCTTTCAGAGGTTGATTAGCCGTACAACTATCCAATTTTGTACAAATGTTAACATTTCATCGAGCAATAGGTGGATCTGTTTGCGAATTTCATAGAAATAGACATAGTAATAAGTTACCTAGTAATTCTGTACTGTCAGTATTTAAACCAGTTGTGATCTATTTATATTACTTTACTAATTTTTCTATCTATAATCAGCCTCTGATTAACTCTTCTCGTTGCGTTAGGCGTATAACTAATTTATTGCTAGCTTAGAACAGTAGAACTACTCAGTATTTTAGTTGTCCAAGTTGCGTGTATATTTATTACTGCAAGTAACGTAGCGTAGTTTTACTACCAGACTGTCACGGCGTAGGATTTTGTACATATGAGAATAAAGTGATTTGACAATTTGCGTCTTTTGCTTCCGATGCCCTCGCAGATAAGCCGCCCCAACTCTATCGGTGTTTGTGTGGTTCTAGCTAACATTGCGCTCCCTAGATATGACTGTAATTTATTTCTTGCAAAATATGTCGTATCTGACAATAAATAATGTATGCCTGGCGATAACGCCAAGCAGCAGAAATGTGCCACTTCTTAATGGAATAATTATTTGCTGATAGCGGCCGATCTAAATATGTCTCTTTCATTGCGATATCTTGTGTTGCATTTTCATCTAAATCTAATTTTTTGGGAACATGAAATAATTTTGGCTAGTCTACTCTTTAAGAAAAAAGTTGAATGTAAGTGAAAACGATTTAGTCCATTTTATGTGTCCACAAGCGATTGACAGTTATGCTAAGAATTCATTAACTACACAAAATTATAGTGAAATCATCAAATTTATCATAATGCACATGTTAAACGTGAAAATTAAAATTTAGCAATTGGAATTTTATATTTGTCATAACGAAGCACGAAAACAAATATTCCAATAAATCTGCGATATACGAAGAAAGCTATCCTAAAAGTTGTAGGTAGAAGAGACCTAAGACAGATTATTTGTGAAATTAGGACTACAACAGTGCCGGCACTAGCGTTTAGGCGACAACGCAATCACGTCACAGCACAATGCAACCTTCACTTAAAATTGAAGAAGAATGGCCAAATGTTTAGCAAGAGCTTTGCGAGAACGATACGAAAATTTGATGTTATTTTTCATCTAAATAACTCACCAAATGAATCTGAAGATTTGCTCCACTCGCGCAATTATGGTTTTGGTCTGGCTAGTTCGTGGCTGAGGCTGCTTTAGTTTATTGTCACACAACTTGTGACTTTCTTTAAACTTTAGCATTCACAACGCCTTCACCGTATGTTTCACTCAATTGGCGACGAATTATAATGAGCGTTTTACCACGCAAGAGAAGAAAATGGATGATTAAACGTTATTCTTGAACACTAAACGTTGTCGTTTTAAGTAAACAACATTCACTGCAATGCCGATAATTCAATTTGTGTACGTTGTATAGTACTGTTATCTATATTTTTTCAGCCTAGCGCAGTTAAAAATAGGCCTTTTGGATTTAATTAAACGCCACGTCTTGCCGGGCGTTGAGTGGATAGTGAATCACTATTAACCGCAAAAAAGTGTTTGATAAGACCGGAGAACATTGAACAGCTTCGTCATGCTTCGAACTAGGGTCGATTTAGGTTGACACCAACTACCTCGCGGCTGATCGCGCTATGCCGATATCATACTACACATTCAACAACATCTTGCGATTTAATTAACCAAGCGTCTATATTATTTTCACTATTAAGAAAAAAATTTGAAGAACCTTAGAACTTGAACACGCCTCGTATCTCGACTAGTGGTCGATTTACTACACCAACTACTTCCTGATCGCGCTATGCCGATATCAACTAACCAACAACATCTTGCGATTTAAGACCAAGCGATTTATTTTTGTGGAATTGTGGAATACCTGAAATCCACAAACAGTTGATTAACAAATTCCAATGTGTTATCTATAAAGTTAATCCGAACATATGCAAAATTGTAATGGAAAATTTTGTGAAAAAATAAAGATTTGCTGCCGAAGCTGGGGTAGCTGTTTGTCAAGCATAATTTTCCATATTTTATACTTAATAAAAATATAATTACAAAAAACAATTCAATAATCTTTTTTTTGAAAATTTAAATCTCGATTTCAATTTGGACCATCCTTTAACTAGACTCTTTGCTTTAGTACGTAGCTACTCCTAAGGTAACTTAGCTTCCACTATCTACAATATAAATTATCTATCATGACAATTTTTTTTTATTTCCGAAGTTGCTGTGTGGCTCGATCTTTGTGCTCCTAAGCTAAAAGTTAGAATCAATAACTTCTCCTTTGACGTGGACTGTTTCTGGTTAATACAAAAGTTTCTTTCCTTAAGATACTTATCGACAAAAGTCTGTTGAAACCTTCAATAATGATTCCCCTACTTACAAAAACTATTCATCTTGCATAATGTTATACTTTATAATGATCTGAGGCTTGCTGTCAAAAGAATATTGGTGTAATAATAATTCTACGATAAATATAAGGGTTGAACTATTCTTGTAAATATCATGAGACCGTGAGTTTCACGTGAGTTGCTCTTAATGAAACTAGGCTACCGTTTTGTGTTAGTAGATTGTATAAGAAACTCGGAACATTAGAGTTGCGAGAAGGCTAAGTGCAATCAAAAGGAATAACTGCCAGCCACATTTTTAGTAAAGAAAACTATATCCACAAATAGTTGATATAGCCGTTATACTGTCCAAGTAATACTAATCAACATAGTGCTCAAAGCAATGACGTTCTGGCTATTAGCAAATTTTTTTGGGAAATCCGCGTTATCAAAGAAGTAACGATGTTGAGATTATTTGGATGTGCCCCCTAATGAGTATGCAAAATGTATTCTACTTTGAAGAGTTCATAGTAGAGGCGATATCTGCTTTGGCACCACCTTCAACAGCTTTGGAAAAATTGAGAAGAAAAAAATTAACTGCACAAGTCAAAATCGTAATAATCTAAAAAAGCTAGAAATCCTGGCATAGCAGTTAATTTTATCTGAGGACTGGTCGAGGTTTTAACAAACAGATCGTAAGTGACACTGCTTATTCACAAAAAGAACGATATCATTATGTCTATGTCTATACAATGAATCCGACGCTTTAAGGTGCGTCAGCCTTAATATAAAATTGTGAGGAGGGGGGTAATCAGAAACGTGAGTGGCATAATCAATGCTTGCTTAACTAGAATTATGAACTTGACAGTCTACTATAAAATGAAGCAATTAAAAAACGTGGTTCAAAATTCACACTTTAGAAAATAGCCCATAATTACTTTATCGAAATACACCATTTTATTGATCGCATTACTAATAAAAGGTGTCCTAAAAGAAATGCGGAATTTAAATTTTGAATAAATATTTTTTAATTCTTAATTAGCAAAGTTATAACATTATTTTCATTGCCAAATAAGATAGTCGTGTTCAACTCAACAATCGTTATTTTTTGCATAAACTTTGGTCTACATGAATGGCACAGTGTGAAGTCGCAAGATCTTGGTGGTCAGTTCATTTGGTTTTTGGGAAACAAGTCGTCCATTAAGTTTTTGTACCAACAATCGGCTTTAGTTTTTGAATTATCTGAATCTTGAATGGATGCAAATGCAGACTTTTGTTAAAATCCGGTATATTGAAGTTTTTGAAATGCTCAGTTGCAGTGACCGATGGCGCACTGAGGTTTCTGGACACTCTGTCATATTATCGTCCGCAGTAGCAATGTTTTTAGCTAAACGACGTCAGCCAGTTTTTTATTACTTGCAATTGAACCTGTTTGTTCTAAATTTTTATTTTTTTTACTGTTATTTCACTTGTTGCGTTTCTCTTGGCGAAACATTCTCTGTGCTTGTAATGAATTTTAGCAATCGTCACTCGCTTCTCCATCAAGTAGCGCTTTACAGTAATTAATCTCAATATATTTACTACAAAATGTCACCACACAGAATTTACTAACCTCATAGAAAAAATATTTGCGCAATTTAAATCCTATGTTTCTTTTGGGATACTCCTTATAGATAAAAAAACATAGACATTTTAAAAGAGTGTTTGTTATTAATAATTAATTAAGTTATTTAAGATGACAATATTTTACTTTTAAATCAGATTCGATTGTTCTTTAATGGGACTTCAAAAATTATTTAAAAAGGTATACGATGCCAACTACCCTTTAACTGTCATATTTTAATTTATACCTAGGTATGGTTGCGGTTTTCTATGGTTTTCCTTATTAGAGTGTAGTTCTCAGTAAATGTAATTTATGTAATGTACGATATCATTTGTGTATTGATACACGACTTCAATTAGTAAAGCTTTAACTCAGGCAGAATTGGAAGAACATATAAATAAGATCTTATGGAAAGAAGAAACAGATTTAGATGGGTTGACTTAGAAAGCGATGCTGAAAGTGGATGAACTTTTGATGAAGTGCATTAGGATAGTTAAGGATTTTTAGCTGAAAGAAATGTTGAGTCAGAAGAAAAAGAATTGAAGTGGAAGAAATTATAAATGTTTCACTTCACCAAAGTTCAGGGAACATTACTAAAAAATCAAAAATTATTTTTTACTGACGAAATGATAAATCTGATTATACTACCTACTAATAAAGAAATTGCTAGGCGTTCTGAAAGATATGTTAATCAACGGTTTGTTTATCTAGCAAAAGAATAGAAAACTAGTTTTTTTACTGTCCTCTATATCACAGGTGTGTTTAAAGCAATTATTTGTTCGTTAAACAGTTATTTTTAAAACATTTGGCATTCCTATGTTCAAAGTAACTACGTCTGAGAGGCGTTTCGTATTTTTGTTAAATTACCTTCAGTTTAAGAATGGAGAAGCCAGAAAAGAACGACAAAGTTATAATGAATTTATGCCAATTTGAGATTTATGGAATAAATATATTGAAAGCTGCAAAAAGTATACCTTTGATGAGCAACTGTTAAGTTTTAGTGAAAGTGTAGCTTTAAGGCACACACCTCTAACAAGTTAAATAAATATGAAATCAAGATCGTAATTATATGTGGTTCCAAAACTTTCTACAAGATGTTGGCAATTATTACTTCAAATGAAAATATACATATACGCTAAGTTCTAAAACTACACTAACAGATTTAAGGAACTAACAGAAATGGATAACCGGTTTTGCCTTTCGATTTAACCGAAAAGCTACTTCAAAAAGTTAAAAATTATAGGACTAATGAAAAAATAAAATGAGCATTCCCCAAAAACCCAATCCAAGTACAAATCTCCAAAGAAGAAATAATATTTTTCTCTTAAAAGCAGAAAAAGCCCCGTGTGGGGAGCCTATAAACTTCATCGGGCGCGTCCCCAGGGTGGCAGATAGGGAAACGGCCTTCAGGTAAGATGGGTAGGATGGAAATAAAATACTACTCGCAGATCAACAGGCAAACCAGCGTCTGATTCAAAATAAAAGGCTCCAAACAGTGTCTGACCTACAGTGCGCAGCTGAATATAGATGGCTCATCGCGTAACAAATGATATAATAAAAAATCTGTAGAAGAAAAACAATTTCCGAGTGAAAATCCACCACTCGTTTAGAAAGAAGTCTCAAGGATACGGAGAAGGCAATTCTGTTGTTACTCAAGATTCTAGACACAACAAACGTAAATCCAAGAAGAAGCAAAGATCAAAAGGTAGAAAGCTAATAATAGGAACATGGAGTATAGAATATACAAGGTGATTTAAATATGACCGGGACTGGTTTGTGTGTAAGCAAGCCGCACTGTGCAGCAGCTGTGCGATCTTCAGAAAACGGAGCCACAACCTCCACCCTCCCTTCTGCTTGGGTTAGAACCTGTTCAGTTCTATTCAATTGCTAGAGTGATGAGCTAACAGAAGATACCGCGGAGTGTAAAACAATCCATTTTAATCAAATTCCTAGTTGGAGAAAACGTCCCGTCCGCTGAAATTTAGCAGACTCCGACAACAGTATGGAGAAGAGTGTCTCTCACAGACCCGTATACGTGGGTAGTCTAACTACTCCAGGAAAAGCAGAGAGCGCGTAAAGAATGAACCTCATGATCATCGGCCGTGAACATCCGTCACTGACCCAAACATTGATCATACAGACGCACTTATTCGTAAGAATAAGTGCAGCACTATCAATAAACTTGAAGCAATGCTGTCGATCAGTGTTGGTAGTGTAGAAGACAATGTGAAAAACCACCTGCACTATCGCAAGATGAATTCACGGGGGGTACTACGTGCTTTGATTGACGTGAACAAAATGGTGCACATGCAAACTTCCAGCCGTCTCCTACAGCAATTTGAAGACAAAAGGGATGCATTTTTAAAGTCTATAGTGATCAGCGATAAAATATGGGTGCACTACTTCGTTCCCAAGTTCCAGTAAACATCACGTGGTTTGCGGACAACGATGGCGTCAGCCAGGCCATTCTGGAGTGGATGCGCCGCCAACTAAAAGCCTTTTTTAAAAAGGGCATCAGAATGACATGCGCAACTAAGTGCTTGTCAATTTTTTTTGTTAAAAAAAGTCCCGGTTATATTTGAACCACCTTGTACAAGGGCATTTCAAGAACTAAAGAAATATAAGATTGACATCCGGACATTGACAGAAACAAAAAAAAAAGAATGTAGTAATAAATATTTAGCCGACTTCATTATGTTCTATACCGGAGTAGAAAAGCATAAAAGGGCAAAAGCAGGAGTGGCTATTGTAGTTCACAAAAAGCTAAGAAAATGTATTTGAAACTGGCAGGAAATTAGTGAAAGAATAATAATGATAGAACTACAAATAGAAACATATACCATAATACTAGTGGCAGTATATGCGCCATCAAAAAATGCTATAGTTAGAATAAAAGGAAGATTTTATAAAACTCCTTAAAGACGCGAGTAACAGAAAGGAATTAATAATAATAGTGGATTTAAATGCTAGAACTGGTCGAAGAGAAAGTGATCCAGTAGTAGGGAGATTTGGAGAAGAAGTCCACAATTGAAACGGGGAAAGGTTGATAGAAATATGTCAGACGTTCACTCTCAGAATAATAAACGGGTATTTCAAACATAAAGACATACACAAATTTACCTGGCATCAACCAACAAAGCAACTCGAGTCCATTATAAATTACATGATCCAAAGACAAAATTCCTAGATAAAAACGACAGATGTAAGGGTTTATAAGAAAACGACAATGTACGGTCCAATTAGAAGTGCAAAAAAAGCATTAAAAGAAATAAAGAAGCAGATGATAATAATTATAACTTAGAATTACTAAATGACGAATTCATAAATTTCTTGTACAAACTAACAATAGCCGCAAAATTACAAGAAGGATAGCAAGGTACAGCACAACAAGAATATGAAAAAATAAAAAAAAGTTTTACACAGCAACGTATGGAATTCTGGATACCGTAGAACCAAAAACAAAAAACCAAAAGAATACTGGTGGAGCGAAGGAGTAGAAGAGGTAATAAAAAAATTAAAAAATGTATAATTTCTGGCTGACAAAACAATATCCGGACGTGAGAGCAAGAAATAATAAGAAAAAGAAACAGAAAAAGTTATAAAGGTAAAAAACGAAGTTTGGAAGATGCTCTAAAATGGAATGGAATACATAGAAGAGACAAGAACAAAAGGAGCATGAGAGACGATAAAAAACTTAAGAAAAATAGGTAAATTTAAGAATCTCAGTATACCAGTAACGAAATGGTAACAATATTACTCAAACATATTACAAGAGAATAGAGTACCAAAAACGTGGAAAACAAGTATACCAACAAATAGAGAAAATGTGGAACAGATAACAGAGAAACAGTAAAAAAATGAAAAGATATAAAGTTCAGGAGGCATACCGATAAAATTGTTTTACTAAAAGTCATACAAAAAACTGATGTATATTTTTAATAAACGTTTAATGATAGGGACGACCTTCCAAATAGCTGGAAGTTAGGATTTTTAAGGCCAATTCACAAAAAAGGAACGAAGAAAAGTTGTATGAATTACAGAGGAATATGTGTACTGGCGTCAACCGTTAGAATGTACGAACATATAATTAGAAAGAGATTAGAGAGAGCAATAAACATCGCAGAGGACCAAAGTGGGTTTAGAGCAGGAAGATCATGTATAGATAACAAATTTACAATAAGACAATTAACGGAAAAGAAAAAAGTAAATAATTTAGAAAAACATACGATATTGTCCCCTTGCAACGATTGTTCAAAATAATAAAAAAGCTGGTATTAAAAAATACTGTATAAATACAATAAAGGTAATATACAGAGACCAACAAAGTACAATTAAATTCGGAAAAAACATATCACAGCCTTTTAAAACTAACAAAGGATTGCGACAGGAATGTAGCTTATTCCTAACTCTTTAAAATATTCTTAGAATATGGATGCACAACGAGCAAACTGATAAAGAGTTCCTCTCTGGATAACACCACCATAAAGAGACTAATAACATCAGAGGCGCTGCCCCCAAGAATATACGGGGTCTCCAAAATATACAAGGACGATGTACCGCTGCGACCCATTGTCAGTGCCATAGGGGGTCCTACCTAGAAGTTGGCCAAATACTTATCCAGTCTGTTACAACCGTACATTGGACATACCAGCAGTTATATCAAGGACTCCGCACATTTTGTTAACCAGCTTCAAGACATCCAGCTACAGAGGGGAGATCTAATGGTTAGCTTCGATGTAGCTTCCCTGTTTACCAAAGTGCCGATTCAAGATGCCCTGGATCACCTGAAGAAAATTTTTCCTAACGATATCTTGCAGATATTTCAGCAATACTTTACGTCCAGTTACTTTGTTTGGCAGGGCGTATATTACGAACAAAAAGACGGAGTAGCAACAGGTAGCCCACTTAGCCCTGTAATCGCCAATTACTACATAGAGAAATTTGAAAAGATAGCCATCAATACAGCACCTTTAAAACCCGCAATATGGCTAAGATACGTCGATGACACCTTTGTAATATGGAAACACGGAAAGGAGACCCTACCACAATTTCTTATGCACTTGAATTCTATACACCCAAGCATTCAGTTTACCATGGAACTGGAATCGAAAGATAGGATTGCTTTCTTAGACGTACATCGGAGAATGGACATTTACAACACACAGTGTATAGAAAACCCACGCATACGGACAGATACCTTCATGAGCAGTCGAATCACCACCCAAGTTAAAAAGAACGGTTGTGAAAACATTGTTAGATCAAGCACGTCGGACCGGATAGGAAAAATTCTCAATAAACACAAGGTGGAAACCATCTACACTACCACCACCAAAATACGATATTTGCTTAGACCAGCCAAAGATACAAGAAACTCACAGTATACACCAAGGGTATACTGCATACCTTGCTCATGTAAGTAAGTCTACATTAGGACTACGGGCCGAACGATTACCACCAGGATAAAGGAACATAAATGTCATCTATGCCTTAATCAACCTGATAAACCAGCAGTTGCCGAACATGCTTTGGAAAATCCTAACCACGAGATAGAATTCGGGCAAACACAAGTTTTATCCAACTATAGGAATTACTACCCGAGATTATACAGAGAAGCGGTGGAGATTTAGAAATACAAAAATAATTTTAACAGGGACGACGGATTTAATCTACCTAGGTCTTGATTTATCGCTCTTAAGATGCAAAAAACATGCCACAATACGGCGAAAGAGCGAGTGACGTCAGAAAATGCTAAAATGTTACCTGCAACGTCCCGATTGACGTCAGCAACTAGCCCAATCACGTTATCTACTATCCCGGTGATGTCAACAACGCCCCCCCCCCCAACACCATCCCTACCATACCCGCTGAGTATAAAAACGATAACGCACGGGACAGTCACTTAATTTTTAGAAGATTTTCCTCTGAAGATGTCTGCCGCAGTTGTGGACGAAACGTCAAGAGTGTCTGAACTCCGAACACGGCTTTATTATAACCCGAGAACCAACTACACGATGCACCATAACACCGGCCGTAAAAGCCTTCGCATCTAGGAGAAGAGGCAGACCGGAAGAATTATGATTCAAGCGGTACAAAAAAATATGAAAGAAAGGAACTCATAAAGAACACTGGTTAGATCAAAAGAAGAGACAGCCAAGAAGGCTCTAGTGAAACTTGCAGTATTTATTTTCTGCCCTCCAAAACCTGTAGATGGAGTAATAAAAAAATTTAAAATTGTTTTATTTTACTGTTCTATAAACGGAATATTTGACACATATGGTCAGCTTTGCCACTCAAAATCAGTAGAAAGAAAAGTAAGACAATAGTCATTAAAAATATTCTATTAGATGCCATCATTCATAATTCCAAATAAACTCCTTAACTAGTTCAGTCAAACATCTAAAACAGGATAAAAAAAATTTCAATGCCTTTTCGTATAACAATGATAAATGTATTGGACAGAAAAAAAAAAAATAAAATCTGCAGAAACGTCAGCAACAGATGTCATGTTTTCCCAAAAACTGTGTGACGAACACAGACGACTTTTTGTATAGACTGTCTAGATGATTTATAATCAATTTAAAATACTAAGCACAATAAAAACTCGTTCCAGCTTATTTGCAATAAATCTGCAATTCTATGAGGCGCTATATGCGACGCCACATTATCATTTATGTCGCAATACTTTGGGTTGCCATTCTAAGGTTAAAGAGAAACTGATATTGACGCTTTTACTTTCGGAGTACTAAGGATATCTTCAAGTTAAAACTATGGCTAAGATTAATCGCTAAAACCGCTTATATATAAGAAGATAACAATTAAACAACCACTTTTAATTCACATTAAAAACTTGCAATATACACTTATAGATGCATTAAATCATGTTATAAGGCAGATTATTATGTTCTATACGGTATGTAATTGGCGCAGAAATGACAATTAACCTGTTCTTTAAATAAGAAAGTTCATTATATGTCAGACAACTTCCATAACAAAAATTACAATTAAATTGTTACTTTTACTATTTAGGATTTAAAAAGGCAAAACACACCATGTGACGTCAAGTGTTAATTATGCATCTAGCATTTCGTGGCAACTGTACTACGAACAGTAAAATATTTCAAAAATCATTGTACATACTTAATACTTTCAGTTCTAATACATTTGGGCCATAGATATCTAATAACATCCCAATCAATAAAATGAAAAAGACTTCTTTAGAAATATTATACTTCTTGCCAATAACGCCAAGAGCCTATTACTTCCTTTTTGTGGACTACTTTTATCAACCAAAGCACGATGAGCTAAAATATATAATCGAATGGATTTATAAAATATTAAGTATGTAAAAAATAATTAAATTAAATTAATTAAATAAATATCATGTATGATGTATAAAGTGGAGGAGGATTTGTATAATGTAACAATAAGGTAAATGTTGAATCTAATGTTTGATCGATTTACCTATTTCTAGTAATAGATAAGGTTAAATCAAGTCTAAAGCGCTCCAGATAATTTCTGTTCAAATACTTGGTTTTGGAATCTCATAAATAAGTCTGCCTAAAGTTTCCAAACGGTTAGTCATCAACTTATTCTCGAAAATGTAAGTTCATTTACTATTAAGATGCTTTCTAAAAAAAATTGTGCATTCTACTTGTGAATTGGCAAGCTGTTGACTGGCATTTTTAGTCAATTTGCAGATTCTGTAAATCCACCAAATTCTAAAAAACAAGAAAACATATATAGTAATAATCAATATACAGAGTTTGTCCGAAAAGTATCTGAAATAATTCAACAAAAGCGAAAGTATTTCAGGTAATGATTTATTTCTTTAAAATCCTTCAAAATAGTTTTCTCCTATATCTTCACAGCGTTTCCAACGTGCCTGCCACGCTTTGAAGGCTTCCTGGGATGCGAAAACTAAAATACTGTTTGTGGCTTTGGTCACGGCGGTTTTTGCCCTCTCCACCGACCCAAAACGGGCTCCTTTCTGACTGGATTTGAGTTTTAGGAACAGAAAGAAGTCGGGCAGGGTTAAGCCCAGGCTATATAGCGGTTAAGGCAACGTTGCCATGTTGTGTCAAAAATTCCCTCACGGCAGCAACGTGAGCGATTCAAAAGTTTTAGTTTTTGACATGACTTCCTTGCCGTGAGCTTCCCTTGTCAAATTCTAAGTCTCGAAGCCAGATTTTTGAGTTTATCACAAAACTGCAACGCATACGTTGCTCTGGCGTACGCTGCATATCGAGTCTGTGACGCGCCAAGAAACACTGTTTGTGGAAAGCGCGATCCTCACTCTCTCAAAGCTCAAAGGTAACTGAACCGTGTCGCATTCTTTACCTAAAACCCCCACCACACCATCCATTCCTCCAAGAAGCAAGTCTCTCTAGCCCTTCCGGTTGGCTAAAGAAATTATTCCCAATACTTTTCGGACAAACCGTGTACATTCAAAAGCACAGTGCAAAGTGAAAAGTGCACAGTGAAAAGAGTAGCCCCAGATTAAACGCCGGATGTTTTGGTCGGTTGGTGGAAATAAAATGAATCCACTGTCCAAAGATTAATTACAAAATTTGAAAAAACCTTGTGAGTATCAACGTAGGGTAAGATTCCTGGAGAATATCGCCATAGTGAAAATGTCGCTACAAATCCGAAAATATCGACTTGCCAATGTACACAACAATTGGACATCTGAAAAGCTCATTTCAGCGAATACTCACTAAAGGCTTACACCATCATGCGTACAAAATTTTAGTTTAATCAAAAAATCATATTCAGCGATAAGGCACATTTCCAACTCGACTTGTTCATAAACAAAATTGTCCTATCTTCAGATAAACCATAAAAGCAAATGCGTCCCCAACGAGTTACTGTTTAATGTGGATTTTGTACAGGTGGCGTGATAGACCCATA
Source organism: Sinelater perroti (assembly GCA_036346155.1). Classification (NCBI taxonomy): domain Eukaryota; kingdom Metazoa; phylum Arthropoda; class Insecta; order Coleoptera; family Elateridae; genus Sinelater; species Sinelater perroti. Next base: position 681,767 of record JARFIY010000189.1, read on the forward strand.
CTTTTTGAGAATGATGCTGAAAATGTTGTAACTGCGAATAGCGATCGTCATCGTTACATAATAGCCCAGCATTTTTGGCACCAACTGGGCACCATCGACCTGAAACAATTTTCTTGTTGCGTAATTTCATTAAATACCGACGTCAACTGACTAGCAAGATTTTGAAAAAATTGAAATTCGACGTGTGATTGAGTTGATCAGAATATAAGCGAAGTCACGATATTCACTTTATAAGAAACAATGACATTCTAAGTGACTCAAAAGTTGCACCGTAAAAAAAGTGATAGTGAAGTTCAGTGACAAGTACTTACAAACCGCTAGACTTTCCGTGTAGATTTTTTAAGTAAAAACACAACACATTATGTAGAAAAATACAAGTTCAATATACAGTTAACAAAACATGTCAGTTACCAACTAGATTCCCTTTTTTAAAATGACCCAACTTCACACATGTGTGCTCTGCACTCGGCTCACATTAAGACAAGTTTATCATGACTGGGGAAAGGAAAGACTACCTCTACCTTCCCCCAATTTTAAAACTATTTTAAACTACACAGAACACAACAAACCCAATTAGGAAAACAAGATGATTGAGGCTGTACATCTGGATCTTCAATTTTCGGTGCGTTTGGGTGTAACAACGAGTGAGCTTCCAAGATTTGGTCGATGTGACGCTTATATCTGAAGCCGTTGCATGCCAAGGTATAGGTAACAAGCCCAGAGATTTTATCAATGACCACTTTAGCTGGTACTTAAAAAATGTTTGCATCAACACTTTCTAGTTAACGTTTAAAGATCGAGATTTGACACGTTTGTCATAATTCTTAATCTGCTGCTGTTGCGCTTGGCTGACGTAGAACTGGACAATCCATCAGCATTTTCAATTTTGTGCTTGCAAAAGTCTAGCTGGAGATACTTCTGTTATAGCATGGGGCGTAAGAGAATAGAAACTGCTGCAACTTAAACTCCACATCTCCGTTAACATGCAATGCATGGACAAACTTTTCAACTTTACCGTTGGACCGGTGATGATACTCGGAACTACTAATAGGACAAATACCGTTGTTTCTGCAAAAGATTTGGAAATTTCTTGAGGTAAACTGCCCTCCATTGTCTGTAACAACCTGGTCCAGAATTCAAAAATGACACATTATTTCATGGAAAATAATGCACGAAACCTGCAAAGTCCATGTGGGTCCGCTGCCATGGTTTTCCAGGAAACTTTCATGGATGAAGAAGAGCAGATTTGGGATTGTTTTAATTTTCGCAGCACTGCCGACACATTTTACACACATTTTTGATGTCACTGTCGACCTGTGGCCACCAAATGTACTGGCAAGCGAGAGACCTCACCTGGACGATACCGTTGTGATTGGAATAAAGCTTCGATAGTAACTTTTGACAAAGTCTACTGGAAGTCACGGTTCTTATACCCCACATTATTACCCATTGTAAAATGTATAATTTCTTCTTACGCAGGTAGAATGAGTGCAGTTCGTCAGTTTTGGACATGAACTCTAACCAACTAGAATGAGGATGTAGACAACTGACAGCTCCTTATCCATCGACGTTGTAGCGGCGATGCTCGTGACGTTTATCGGAAGAATCTCCTGATGCTCTGCCACAATCAGGTTTACTTTGGATTCAATTTCTTCTTCTGAGACTTCTAGATCGGGCGATGACGTTGGACAACAAGACAACTCATCTGCATTCTTGTGGTCCTTGGTATTACGATACTCGATATCGTAACAGAACTGTGACAAGTATGTGCGGTTGCAGGTTACTTTTCCCAGGAGGGGACGATGATCCGTAACCAGGATAAACTTCTGATTGCATAGGTACTTAAAGTATTTCTTGACTCCAATGATAATGGACAAGGCTTCTTTTTCAATCTGAGAGAATTTTGGAGACGTACGTTATGAGATGTTCCTCCCCATCTGGATAACGATGAAATAAAAGAATTCCAATTCCACTGAAAGATGTGTCGCTTAATATTCCAATGGGGACGGTTGGATCATGGTGAACAAGAAGTTCTGCTGACGAAAGCACAGATTTGACGTGTTCAAATGCTTGTTGACACTTTGATGGCTAGTTCCAGTTTGCTCCTTTTTGTAAAATTTGATAAAAATGTCATAAACTTTCCGTAAAAGTTGATCAAATCGAGGAATGAATGTACTTCGGACACATCCACTGGACGCTGGATTACATGGATAGCTTCAACTTTTTTTAGACTGGTGTGGACCCTTTCCTTGAATACGACGTATCTCAAATACTTAATTTTCCGCTGTAAAAATTCACATTTATCCTTGGACAAGCGATAATTGAATTTTCGCATACGATTGAATATAGCTCTTAGCGTCTGAAGATGATTTTAGTCTGACTAACCATTGCATCATCTATCATCAATTAAAATCCATACATTTATCCATAAACTTCTAGAATAAGGCTGAGGAGGAGGCGTTGCCATGTAGTAGGACGTTACACGGTACAGACCTCGGATTGTGCTAATAACGAGGAATTTATTGCAAGTTTCCTCCACTCCCAGTTAATGATAAGCGTTGACTCCATCCAACTTGGAAAACTTGTCTCCTCCGGCGATTGACAAAATAAATCCTCTGATGTTGTCGACGGGTACTGGGTGACGTAAAGTTGACTATTCACTGTTGACTTGAAATCACCCGTGATTCGAACTTTTTTATTGGGCTTCTGGACCACGACAATTGATGATGCCCACTCACTAGGTTCAGTCCGCTCGGTAACTCCAGATTGTTCCATTTCTGCAAACTCCTGATCGTCTTTGCTACGTAATGCAAAGAAGACGCGCCTTCAAAAACTTTAGCGCTGCGTCGTCCTTGAGCAAGTTTTGGACTTAAATCTATAATTTCTACCAGTAGGAGATGAGAACAGATCACCATACTCCTTTAAGGGAGACACCAGTGTGAGCCTGTTGTATGCGGTAGCCTTCTTAACATGGTAGGAAGAAAGCTTAAACATCAGATCACGACCAAATGAGGACTCGTGTTTTACCACTGAAATGCGATGTGTGATTTCCGCTCCATTATACTTCAACTTACTCAAAAGATCTCCGATGGTGTCAAAAGTTTGTCCCAAGTAAGTATAATAAGTGTACTTGGACGAGTACAATATTAGAGAATTAATTTTCTTCTAAAAACCTTTATTGAGCATTGACTGTTGACAGTTACCTCCAACTTGTTGCTGCTGTTTGGAACAGAAGTACTTTTTGAAGTGTCCACGCTTCCCGTAAGAATGACAAACATAGAACTGCTGTTGGGGAATTTGGAGAGGCTTTTACCAGATTTGAAGCCTTGTGGACTGTCTCCTCTTGTTTGGGCTATTACAAATGAGTGCTACGCTGGACTAGGCAGATTCATGTACAAGTGCAACTTGCAACATTTCGTCCAGTGTCGCATCATCCGTGTTGCTACGCTAAACAAACCGTAGATAAACTGCTCACAGAGTCGCTCGTTAAAGTCTGTAAACTTACACATTAATTCGTCTTGATGCTGTCCGTGGTTGGCGATTCTAAAATGTTCTGCGAGGCCCTTCGGTATAGGCTTGAAATGCGCCTTCAAGATTGCGATGAAATCTTTGAGGGGTTTGGAGACTAAGTCGTCCGGTGCTACTAGGTTAAACAACGTGGAGAAGGTGGCTATCCCAATACTGTACAATTTATTAAGGAAATATTACAAAAAAATATTTACAGTCAGCCGGTGATCCGCCTTACGGCACTACACCGGCATTGCTTCTTCCTTTACATGCCTTTTGAACATTCTTCGCATTTATTATTGTCGTGGTATGTGCAAAAGACCTGCCCCGGCATTTGCCTTTGTGCAGGACTCGGGGAAAACCACGAAAAACCCGGCAGGTGACTTCAAGCAGTCTACTGCTCTTTGTCTCCTTCGTTACAATTCTAAAGCCGCTTATTATTATAACATATTTTATATTCTTGCGAGTGCGCGGTTATTAGTCTCTATCTCTTATGCCGTCTCAAGCAAGTCGCGAATGTTAGTCCAGGCTGTTATGCTAGCTGCCGCAATTTTGAGTCCCGGCTGTTGTGCCTTATTTTATGCAATTTTAAGTCCGAGCTTTCATGCATGCCAGCCGCAATTGTGAGTCCCGGCTCTAATGTGTTTACACTTTTCACTTACACCTCCCAACCCCAATCGCGATCGTTCAGTTTAGCTACGCGTGAGCAAAACTGATCCAGCGCGTTCCACCAGCAGGCTTCTGTTGAGAGCATCGTAACGTCTTCGGGCGTTTGTGGCCATCTCAGTCCTTCTTTTATTAGTACTCCTTCTGATCTTGCCCTGGCTTCGTTCTCCACAGTACATGAGGTCAGCACGTGAAGGGCGTTATCCACCTCTCCGCATTCGCATCTGTCCTGTCCCGGTTGCAGCTTCCCGAACCTTGTTAGGTAAGCGCGAAAGTTTCCGTGACCCGTAACGATCTGTACGGTGCGCCAGTTGAGATGCGCGGACGCAATGTTGACTGTCTCTAGAGTAGGCAAAACGTTCTTGCGTGTTTTCCCGTTGTTGCTGTTTGCCACCTATTTGTCCATAGATTCTTCGTTCTGTCCTTCAAACGCGTTTTGATAAGACTTCGCGGAATGGCAGTAAATTGCGCAGGTCCATCTTCGGCGGCTGCTTCCTTGGCCAGCTCGTCAGCACGTTCATTCTTTGCGGTGCCAACGTGCGCCTTTGTCCAGTGGAACGAGACTTCTGTTTCTTCTTTCAGCCTTTTTATAAGAGTCCAGACCTCCAACTGCAACTCAGAAGGTGATTTCATCGTGCTCAGAGCCTCTAATGCCGATCTGCTATCCGAAACTATCGAGCATCTTGCGATGATGTGCCGATAGTGTATCAAATATCGCAGACCTTCCCTGATAGCCACTAGTTCGCACTGAAAGACAGTGCTCCAGTCCGCTAATTTAATTTTCTGGCAGTGGATCTCTTCTTGTTCCTGATGAATCACGAACGCCGCTCCCGCTCTTCCGTCTTTTAGTCTGGATCCGTCTGTGTGGCACGTCAGGTGGTGTATTTCCTCTTCCGTGGTGGTGAACGAGATGCCATCCCATTCCGCTGGATGGTGGCCTGCTTCCTCCATACTCGTCTTGCGTTCGGCTGGGACCGGAGCAGGCTGGAGCCTCAGTTCCCGTCGCAGTCGCTCGTCACCCGCTTCGATGCGTTTCTTCTCGGCTGTTTCCTGCAATACAAAATCAACCGGCGGTAACTTGCTCAACACTAGAGCGGCTTCAGTAGCAACGGTACGGTACGCCATTGCTGCTCGGACAGCTAGTATACGCTGAGCCCCTAATAGCTGCTTGGTTTTGCAACCCTCGGCCCACACCTCGCTCGCGTACAATATTGCCGGCTGTACTGCGCCCAAATATATATGCGCAACCGTCCTGCCCCTAAACCCCCAAGTCAACCGCGCTGCCGCGCCGATTTTGTGCGAAATCTGCTTGCCTTTTTCGCTAGTCATCTTAATATGTGGGTGCCACGAAAGCCTATCGTCTATTTGAACGCCCAAGTAGCGTATATGCTCCTTGCAATGTATACGATCGCCGTTAAAAATGAAACTTGGCCTCTGTTGCCCTAGATGCTTACCAAAAAATAACGCTTCCGTTTTTTTGGCGTTAAAACTAAGTTTCTCGCTTTCTGCCCATTTATGGCGTATACCTAGCGCCTCGTTTGCTCTTGCTTTTAGTGCTTTATATTGGACAGCACGTGCGATAATTATCGTATCGTCGGCGAATCCCACTATTTCGCACCCACCTGGTAATTTTCCCGAAAATACTTTCGTATACTAACTTCCAATAGACGGGCCCAGAACACGATCCCTGAGGGCAGCCCCTAACTACCTGTCGCGTAACTAAGCCGTTAGGTGTTTCTACTTGAGCCGTCCTATTCGAGAAATAATGTTTAACTAGACGCAATAAATTTCGCGGGCAATTCCTCAGCACGAGTTCGTCTAAAATTCTCGGCCACCATGCGTTATCGAAGGCCCCGGCAATATCTAAGGCAATCAAGGCACAATATTCTCCTTTGTCCCTAGCATTTTTACTTTTCCTACTACATATTCGATCGCATTTATAGTAGAAATGCCAGCGCGAAACCCAAATTGGCGTTGATATAACATGCTCAACCCTGGTTGCAATAATTCTGTCTAACGCTTTACCAATTACCGGGAATAGACTGATAGGCCTAAAACTACCTGGATCTGTAGGGTCGTTTTTCCTCGGCTTGGGAACAAACCTAACCGTTTGAATTTTCCAACATTTAGGGAATGTCCCTAACCTAAGACACGCATTAAATATGTTTATAAATAGTTCCGGCGCTAAGTTATAGGCTCTGAGTGCTGCATCAGACGTTATCCCATCGTGCCCGGGCGCTTTATTTGGGTTTATTCGTTTAAGCGCTCTTACTATTTCGCCCGATCGAATTGCCTTATCGTCTCGCTGATTACCCGGTTCCTTAAGTACCGCGCGTCGTAATTCCGCGTGTATCTCGTTGTCTGTATCAGCCGTATCGCTAGGAAGCTATCCCAATACTAGAAAGAAAGATGGCTCGGCACCGTTTCTGTTTCTATTTTGTGGTCAATCGTATTGTCTACTGGGAAACTGTCAAAAACCTTGGCCCAAGTTTCAAAGTCGTCGGATGCAGACTTAAAATTTGTTAATACTCCAATTACTGACATTCTGGACAACTGCAAACTGACAAAAATCTGTTAGATAACCATACAATGATTTGTACTTCTCTTTCAATTTTCTGCGATAAGCATCCTTAGCGCTCTTGGATATCTCATCCTCCAAAAAGGAGAATCTAGTTGATATGTTTTGTTAACTGTAAATTAAAGTCATAAATAGAAGTATGTTAGCGTGTGATGTAAAAATTACGGTGTCTGCGTTGGAATTTAATTAATTGCATATACCATAAGAAGATTGATATAACAATAATTCTGTGAGAAAGGCAACGGTGGACCCATTTGTATAAATAAAATGAGACTGTGTAATAGTGTTATAGTTGTTGCTCTTAATGGAACAATGCTACCGTCTTGTATTAGTAAATAATTCCTAACAACTCTCAATAAAAGAGATTAACAAGTATATCCACAAATAATTAATTAAACATAAGGACACGTAAACTGCAAATCTCACTAACAGAATAACATGCATTAAGCAGGTTGGTTTAAATCTGAAACTTCCGTGAATGCAGAGTAATTAGAGAAGAAAATAAATCGCCGTGTACAGATTACTTAAATTGTAAAAATTCATTGATTACCGTGATTGATTAAAGCTCTTAGTTTTGGCCAGTACGACACTAGGTTACGATTCTCGGTACGAGATTTTTAACTGTGTTTTTTAAATGAAGCAGAACTAGAGAAGCTTGTAAGATCTAAGGATAGAGAAGAAACTTTGACTTAGAGAATAATGCTGAATGTAAAATATGAATGAAATTTCGTTAATAAGAATTTGGACAAACAAAGGTGGAGAGAGAGGGGGAGGAGAAGAGGAAGGAAAGGAGAGAGAAGAGAGAGAGAGAGAGAGAGAGAGAGAGAGAGAGTAGTGGGTTGTCCTAAAAGTGCGTACCGATTAGTAAGCAAAATTCAAAGACAAAACTTGTATGTATCGATATTTATTTATTTAGCATCTTTCATGTGACTTGAAGATTTTATACTACCAGAACTTCTCAGATTTTTGATGAAAAACTTCTCAAGGCTATTGTTTGTGGCTTCCAAAGAGTTAAAGTTTTTGCCATTAGAAGAATTTTGTAAAGATCTAAATAAATAAAAATCTGAAGGCGTAATGTCCGTTGAATATGACGGGTGTACAACGCATTCCAGCCAAACATAGACATAATATCTAGCAATATCTTAGTTGAACACGACGCTCTTCCTATTAGCTAATTCTGCACGTTTTTACTAAATTGCTATCTTTAATTATTTGAATTTGCCGACTGTTCGTTTCCAAATACAAAGCATGACTTTCTTCGGATGAAAACCAGCGTTGGAGGTAGCTAATGGCAGTTTATTTCGCTTACCTAAGAACATCTTTCGCTCAACATTGTTATAAATGATCTATTTTTTATTTTCTATCAGGTCACAGGTGAAAATGCAATCTATTAAATTTTTGTCAGTCAAATTGTGCGAAACTCAAACATCGTAGCGATTTACGTAGCTAAACTTCACTAAATGCTCTTGGATGGTGGTTTTCGGTATTTTTAATATTTCTGCTAGATTTTTCATCGTGTATCGTGGCTTATTCTCGACCTGTGTCTTGATTTGCTCATCGTCAGCGGTAAAGGTCTACCCGAGCGTTGTTGACCTTTAAGGTTAAAATCACCAGCTCTTAACTTACCGAACCACTTATGAACAGTTCTTCTAGCTAAAGAACTGTAAACAGCACATAACTTTTTTTTCTAAAAATGCATTGAAATGTCATCTTTAAGAATATGTACACAAATCGTGCGTTTCCTATAATTGTGGCATATTCAGACATTTTCCACTGTCATCTAGTGAAAATGGGCGCAAATTTTCGGACAACCCAATACCAGTGATTGTATGTGCACGTTTCTGACATTACACTTTTTTTAATATTTGAGCCTAACTTTAAGTGTAATCCACATAAGTATTAAATTAATATTTATCCCAAATTTAAATCAATATACAATAGAGCTAATTGTTTTTATCTCTCTGAGCAAATAAAAGACAATTTATCATACAAAGTAAAATATTTATTAAGCTGTAATATTAATAAACAGCTTACCTACATGATATCTGTCAGTCAATGTGAAGTCACCGATGATTAAGTCAGAATAACATTTAACAAGAAACAGAAATACAATTTAATTTAACTTTGATTGTTGACTTGTTATTTTTTTTTAAACTAATATTTAATTTAATTCCTTAAACGTAATCCACCAATCCTTGTTTCTATAATGCTATTTATATAACTAACAACAACATCTTATCGATTAATTAATTATAAATGACCTATCAAACAAAACAACATCCATTAAATAAATAAGTCTAAGATTAAACTATGCAATAAAGACAACTTATTGCTTATTCATCAACTTTGCATAATTATTCCGTTAAATTAACACTTTACTTTTCAATAATATATTTTCTTCCGCCTGCTCCTTTTTTTTAATTACATTTATTGCCAGATCAACAAATATTTTTGTTATACGTAGCATCGATATTACATAATGTGCTTAACTGGGACTAAATAACATAAGGAAACTTTTAGCTGTCTCGGTGAATTTTTCAATAACAGTTTCAGTGATTCTCGCAATAAGCTAATATCATGTCCTGAGATTGTGTGGATCTTTGTTCGAAAAAGATCATGATGAAGACGCACTTAAGTTGGTTATAACCTTTTTTGCACTTTTTTTAATGTGGTTTTCAATGGACATAATTCCAGGTTCATTATGCAGATGTATATTTCGAAAATACCAGGGCGCGTTGACTGCGACCCGCAACACTTTGTTTCGGAACCTCTGTAGCTTACGTCTGTTGGTTTGAGATGTATTACACCATATCGGTGATCCATGCAGAATTAAAGATCGTAGCAGGCTTTTATACAGCAAGACAGTACATTCAATTTTTAAGGAAGATTGGCGGTTAATTAGTGGGTACAACTTTTTGAGTCTGGTTTAATTTTTGATTAATATGAAAGTCCCAAGTCAGCCGTGTGTCGAGGTAGATGCCAAGGTATTGAACCGCTGAGTCATTTGGTTTCCATGGTATTTGTTTATTATTAATGTGTACGGAGTTGGGATTCATGAATCTTCTGAGCGTGAAGATTTTGGCTTGACATTTTTCTGAGTTTATTTGAGTTGGAACCACCGAGAAAGTTGGTGTGTAGCTTGGAGTTCTAGCACTGCTTCATTCAATAACGTTGCCTGTGTGAATATGGCTGTGTCTCCCTCAAAGGTAGCAAGAGTTGCCTTGGATTCGAGCAGTTCGGATGTGTATATGCAGAATAGGGTTAGACCCAGAATGCTGCCTTGCGAGATGCCAGCGTGGATATTCTTGGTTTCTGATAGTGTTGAGTTTACTTGGACAGCAAAGGCTCTATTTTCAACAAACGAAAATAATATGGCTTTTAGATGGCGTGGTAAGTTAATATCCAGGATATCCAAAAATAAAGCCGTGGTGTATAGTTTACTTACGAAGTCGCGCTCAATATGCTCACTTTTTTGAATGTCGTAAAATGAAAAGGGATTAGGAATCACTAGCACTGGGCTATAAAACTTATTACGCTTTTTGCTTATTCAGAAATAAAATTTGCAGTCTTTATCAGATTAAATAGTAGAATCTCTTAAGAGCTAATTCCTCCTAGAAATAAATCTTTCCATCGGACAAGAGCATAGCAATTAAATATAACGTCTCATCTCTTCATTAAAAAGTCTACAAATGAGTCCTAACTTATAAATATATATTGTTCACATAGGTTACGGTAACAGAAAATCAACCTAATCATTAAGCTAACTTGTTATTTGTTATTTTCTTCGGTTGAGTTTTAAGCGTCTTTTTACTGTACTTTAGTCCTTTCACTCAGTTCCAATAGTACATATTCAGTCATTTAGGCAGGAAATATAAGTTCTAAGCCTTTTTTTGCTAGTACAGCTGTTCCATCTCTTTACAAACATTTCTTAGAATTAATTTGGTAACCACTTAGAGTTATTATTGCAACCTAGCTATTATATAAGTATAAATAGTCGCATATTTTCCCTGGCTAAAGATATATTAAACTAAAAAGGTTTACTATATACTCCATTTCCAGTGCCACTATCGTTTCTGGATTCGCCTATGCACCAGATTCCAGTCAAGAAATGGAAAAGCTTTATTAAAGTTTGATTTTTCTGAGATAGTGTTAATGTTTATTTTTAATATAGCTTTGTAACAATTCTTGTTACCCTGGATTGATCAGGAACTTGACCACAAGGTCTTTTGCATAAATTCTGAAATTATATTAGATACTTGTCTCGAAATGAGTATTACTAGATCGTCAACGTACCGATAAATATAATAGTCGTGCCTATTCAATTCAACAAAAGGTTTTTCGTTTATAAGATTTACAGCAAAGATTCTAAGATTTTCTTTGGGGACGACCTTTGGTAGCAACTATCACCTTTATTTTACCAAACATGGTTAATTGAGTCCTTCGGTCGTGCAATGTGTTAACCTATTTACTTGCAGATGGTATCTTCTGTTTCTCACCACTGGAATATGAACAAAATGTCAAGAAAACTATCAGTACTATTCGCTAACAATTTAGAAAGTTTCAGATTTATTTATCAACTTTTCTTCATTGATAGGCATGCAAGTATAAATGAAACAATCTCTCTGACGATAAATTTTTCCTAACATCAATTAATTTTTTTATCAACTGTATAAAAAAAAAAGATAAATTGTTAGATCTGTATTCTTTTGTTTGGAAAACACCTCTTCCAACTTTAGGGACAAAGTTTATTTTAAATAGCTTTCAAACATACAGATTATATCATCTGGTTAGGCTTGCTCTTGAAAGATTCGCGAGCAAGCCGTGTGAGTTGCATGAGTGCACAAAAAGTTCCCGTGTTCCATCCGGCTGGCTATGAAAATGAGTGCGAAACGCCTAGGCCTACATGATCAGTTGCAAGAACTCGGGCCAATGTACACGGAGGTATTCAAGAATTTTCTTAAGAGTCGATCACGTGGAACTTCTCTTGCCGTCCTTGCAGTCACGATTGCAGTCATTACTGCAGTCACCTTAGCCAGCGACTTTGCGATCGCCCTCACCTCCCCTGTTAGATAATAACTTACCTCAACCCAGTCTAGGCTAATCCCAACGAAGATAAAGATGATAACCGCTTTCGTCATACTCCGGGACAAAAGCCTTGGCTTTCGTGAGAAAGACTATCCACGGCCACAACATTGGCTTTCTAAAAGCCAAAAATTCGCTTCTTGGCGAAAGCAAAGATTCAGCACCAATGTCACCTGCTAAAAGCAGACAGCCCTCTCCACGCCGTAATATGCGATGTCCCCGGGTATAGTCAACAGGAGCTCCTCGACAACTACATCCTCATAGTCACTGTGAAGCAGATGCCGCTCATGTTCTTAAAACTTGAGCGGCCCAAGAAGGCGAAAAAATCTTCCATCTTTGATTTAGCTGTGGCGGTGGAGCAGCTAAATAAGAGGAAGATCGTGAGCTAGTGCCCCAGCTTTAAACTTGAACGGCGTTGCTGTCGCGCCAGCTCAAAATACTTGAAGTACGGAAACGACCAGCATTCGACTACACCAAATCGCAGCTACGCCGCTGCTACCAAGGGAAATGCTACGACCTTTTTCTCATCAACCCAGCGGCTTTCATAATGACCGGGCAGCTGTTCGGCCCCTCTATGTTCCTGACGTCTATTCAAAACAACGTGGTGGCCATCCAGAACGCCACAAACTTCCTGGAGGTCATTGCATGACTGATAACCAGCAAGAAAAATATCATTGTCATTTTTTGAATATTCAGGTCGAACTGAATATTTGGGACAAATATAAGCTTCTGCCACTCCATTGTTTAATGTCAGGCCTTTCAAAAGAAGTTATGGTACTCAAGAACCTTGAGTGGTATAGATGGTAACAATAACGCTCTTAAACGTTTACAAAGCTTTAGTATAATAATAATTCTCCGTATTGTAACACCATAGGCATAATCCTATAAAGGCTAGATGATTTATTTGATTTTAAGAATTCTATAACCGACTTGAAACTATCATGTGATAGTTTCGTTCAAAATTAGCCAATATATTTGGGATGTCCTGATAATAAATTGTATGAGGTGTACTTAAAGTATTGCCTTTCTTACTTGTCTTAGTATATATATTTCCCATTTCGCTTCATTATTATTCCAGTGAGTTGATAAGAATTGTCTAGAGTTGTGCCGATTTAGAAAAATTTTTAGTTTTTTGAGGAAGGTTTATTTGGATATTTATTTTAGCCAAGCAATTTTTTTATTATTTGCAACAAGGACGTGACAATATTTATCTCACTCTACTTGCGCACGATTTCTTTGCGCAGAGGTTAACTCAATGTCCCTGTTATTTGTAAATACATTTTTAACATTAATTATGTTAGCTTGCAAATCCTCCTTGTATTTTTCACAGTCCGTGTTTCTTGGAATTTAATACTCCGAGTTTGTCTTATCAATATTTTTGATTTATATATCTATTATCGAAGAGGAGTGGTAATTTAAGAGCTTATACGAGAGATTACCACAATAACTTCTTTACGAGTCTTTATATTAGAGGTTGATTTATGCCCTTTATTCATTATGTTCAAATGTTAACATATTACATGATAAGCATAAAAGTCAATTCCATCTACAATCTGCAGAATTATGAACCTGCAATTTTCTCCGGGTTGCTGTAGTTCATCCCATCTTATTGAATGAATCAAATGCAAGGTATACGTAAGTATAATTCGCTTAAAAAATGTAATTTTAATTACATCTCTGCAACAAATATTCATCAGTTTTTTTCAAAGTTTTTGTTATACATTAACTTATCCTTAACGATTCCAAAGCCAAACACTACCTCTTGAATAGCCAAGGTTTTTAAATCATGGCCACATCAATGTCTTTACGAATCAACTATTTATACAAGGCAACAATTGTCAACCTGCCACGTAAAATGTTTACTTGGATAGCTTTAAAAGCCACTAATATGCCCAATTTTTTTAAGATATTAAAAATTATCTCATTTAAACCTTAACAGGCTTTAAAACTTATCTTCCTCAATTCGCTCAGTGAATTCTTGTGAACTGCCAGAACTAAAACAATGTGTTGTAATTTAGTTCGGATGTAAATAATTTTCCAGTCGTCTGTTATGTCTTCAGTAAAGGAAAAAGCTTGGTGTATTTTTTAACTCTTATTAATCCGTACCAGTCTGATGGTTTTCAGCAGGTCTTATGCTTCTTTAATCTGGAATTTTGCCTCTGCACATAACTATAATTGTGAAGTCTTCAGTATTCACTTATTTGAATATTTGTTTATGCGGAAGATAAACAGTACCTCAGTATGTTAGCAGTTTTTGTAAATTGAGGGCCTGTACCAGGTTTAGACTAAACATGTTTCGAGTGTTAACCTGCTTTATCTGTTCTTAGGATAGATTTGCAAGGTTATGGCCATCTTTATAACTATTACCTGTACGCTACCTTGATCTTTCTTAATGCTTGCGAAAATAAGGAAAAAATACTTCCTTTCGTTTAAATTTTCTTTTTCAGTCAAGTCTATCTGTATTTTTAATAGCTCTTATTTGCGATTTACCCTAGGCTTTTTAGACTTTAGAGGTTTTTCTCTAGCTCTTGCCGCCGCTATAGCAAATTTTAGGCGATCATAAAGCTTCTCACATTCCTCCAAAGTTGGTTTGGTTTCCGTTAATATCTGGAGGTAAAGTTTATTTACGGGCTCTTAATTATTGGAAATATTAACCCTTGCCGTTTTCACTGCCTAGGAAGACAAAATTGACACAGGTTTGCTTTAGTTTCCATCGGAATGAGTTTTTTTTTAAATATTTATGTTCTCATCTGTAATTGTCTTTGCGAGTAGGTTACATGGTTTAAATTAATAACTGTATATGCTAGGATGCGTTTGTACCACAAGGAAGTAATCAGTAGAGACTGATCCCTTAGGCAGCCACTCAACCTTTAGCCGCATGTTCTCTATACTCTATAATTTAGGTACCATTTTCTTGATGCAAGCCTTTAATGATGATTTAACAATTGGATAAAAGGCACTTTTTTCCCAATTGAAAAAAGATTTGTAATTAGTGAATATATCTATGTTTGCTTGATGTTAAATCAATTACTCTTTTCTAGACGTCATTTCCTAAAAGTCAATATTTATAACTTTAATTCCCTTTTCCTTTTCAAATTCACTTTGGAAAAAGTGATCTAAATACTGTTATGGTACTAACTGCAAAATTCCCGAAGCAACGTCTGATGGTAACGATATTTCTTTTAAGATTCTTTGTAGTACAGAACAGCAATCTTTATAACTGCATTCCTTATTATTTTTTATAGACTCAGACTCCAATCAACAGGCACCTATTAATTAAGGCTTCCACATTGCGTAAACTAGTCAAACTCTCTGTATATTTTAACCAATTTATCCCACTACACGGTAAAGTAAATGTTTTATGCTCCTACCGTCTGTCCCATCATGTTACTAAAGGATGATCGACTTCCACGCCACGTATTGACTTAATGATGTGTGATCGCGTCTTTATTTTCCTCATTGCAGTAAATAGCAAAATTGAAACGTAAGGAAAACCAGTTCCGTTGTCAGTGTCAACAGGAGTTTCCTTAAAGCAAATCTTTAGAAAATTAAAGAAATGCGCCCAGTTTAAAGCATAGTCTAATTTCAAGTAAACAACCTATAGACAGAAAGCAATTCAGGTCGTCCTATTCTCAGAAATAAATAATTTCAAAAATAGTTTTGTCTATGACTAAGTAACACCAACGAATGAAACCGCAAGATTCTAAAACAGCCTGGTCTGTATAATTCAACTTTTTTTCTGAATAAAAACGCCATACTATACTTGCTTTAGAGAATGCTTCAAATGCTCATACATAACAATCGATTTAACAATACAATATTTTGGGAGAAGTAACATGGGGTAGAGACAATTTTGAACGTCATCAATTTGATCCAGTCTTATTTCGAGACAAACAACCCCATTTTTATTGGTGATAATCGTATTGTGGTTTACTCTTTATTGTTTACCACGTGTAAATTATTAAACAACTTTTACTCAATTCGAAATTTGAGTCATAAATTTAAATTAGATAACAAAGTCTTTTTAAAAGAAAAATGCCATCTTTGATAATTAGTAGAAGCTTACAAAAAATCTAAAAACCGTTTTTCTATTTATTTAAAAATAAACAAAAAAATAGTTCAGTTACTTTCTAATTATTTCATTCATTTTGCTACACTTACTCTTGTAAAGATTATATCCTCTTTGACGTATTTCCTTTTTATTTATTACACAATCATGCAAAGCGACGCGTTAAAAATAAATAAATAAAAACTGTCTGTTGTAATTACCAAAAATCTCTATATGTTTTAAGTGAAATTTATTAATTTTATTTCCTAAGACAAGCTAAAAATTCTAACAGCTCATCAAACCGTAAAACCAACGTTTCTCTTGAAAAAGATACAATTAATTTTTATTTCCTATATTATACTTTCTTCTGCATAGTTAGCGGTTTCCACGGACAAAGATAAAGAAGAGATAGATATATACGAAGGAGCTAAGAAGATTCTTGCTGTGTAATCAGAGAATTAATATCAAATAACAAATTCTCTTTTTTCAACATTTGTATATGGAGCATAATGTTTTTTTGTGTTATTTTTTATTGTTAAGCTTTTACTACATCAATTTGCAATTATTTTCTTTTAAAAGTTCAGTTAATTTTTTTCCAACTTTGGGCTCAAATATGCGTAACAAATTTTCGAAAATAAAAAAAAAATTTTTTTAGACTTCACCATTGAAATAACCTCCATATTGTCATTGACATACTTTTATTACCCAGACTGATCTTTCGTCCATTATTAAACATAATTTTCCTAAAATTTTTCGTATTATTCTATTTTGCATTCATCCAGTTAGCTGTTATTCTTTTAATACCGTCTGCCCAACGCATGAGTGGTCTTTTTACACTTCGTTTATCAGCTCTTGGTTTTCATTTCACCATCTTCCGTATCCACCTTCCATTCTTCATCCTGATTGTATGTCCTAGCAAGTTTCATTTCAGGTTACGTATTCTTTCAATAACATATGTAACTTGTGCTCTTCTTTTTTATTTATTTTTTATTTTACCCCTAAGTATTACTTCATAGCTCTTTTTATTTTTCTTTGAGTAGTTCGAAATTTTTTGAGTCTGTGCCAAAGTTTCCGTTCCATGTATCATCACTGGAAGCATGTATTGACTAAATACCTTTCTCTTGAGCCAGATGGGTATGTTACCTTTAAATATGTCTCTTAAGGATCCACACGCTGCCGAGTTTAAATTTATTTTAGCAGTTTGGTTATCTCGTAATGATCTCATGACCCAAATATACCTAGTTTTCGGTTGTTTTTATGTCTATATCCTTCAGTTTTGGTTTTTCACTAGGAAGTAAGTTCGTCATAAACTTTTTTTACGGCGTTTATTTCTAAGGCAACTCTCCTACAGGCAGTGTCAAGTTAAGTTGCCATTATCGTGCTTTCTTCTAGGTCATCCGATATTAAGACTACGTCATCTACGAAACGAAAATCATTTAGCTGCTCTTCGTCTGTTGTGCCTTTGTGTCCCAGTTAAGCGTTTTGCAAGTATGTTCTAGCGCAACTGTAAATGGTTTGGGTGATATTCTTGCCTAACTATTCGTTCTACTTTTTAGGTTTAGTTTCTTCATGCAGTTTAACCGTTACAGTTGTATTTGTGTAAATGTTGTCTATAAGTTTAGTAATAGATACGACTTTCTCTCATGGCACCCATAATGTTATCCCTTTCGATAACTCTGAAAGTTTTGCGAAAATCAATAAATATTAAGACAAGTAGTCTACTATATTCAATACTTTTTCTATAAGACTTTTAATATATTGTTGATGGTCGTTTGTGCCAAAGCCTTGTCTAAACCCGACCTGTTCTTTTGGCTGATGTAAATCTAATTTCCTTTCAAGTCTAGTTGTTCTTATTCTGGTGAATAGCTTATGGATATATATGGATAATTTTCTAGATCTGCTTTATCTCCTTTTTTGCGAATAATGATAGTTACTACACTGTTATATAGTGGGTGTTGTACACTTCCATAAGCATAAATTAAATAGATTTTTTATTGTTTTCAGTAATGTGTAGTCTCCGGTTTTTATAGTTTCCATCATAATATCATTTTCATCGGGAGCTTTATTGTTTTTCACCTTACTATCTTTCATCTTTATTCTTTTCATCTGAGTAATCCATCTCTGTTATTGGAATGTTTAGTAACTCTTCATATCCTTCTAGCATTGCAGCCTCAAGGGCTTATTATGCCTATTAACATACAACCTCGTATACTGATTATCAACCGGAACGTCACATACATCCAGGAAAGACTGGAACTCAACTGCGCGCTGGGTTCCCGCACAAAGGAGCATTCGCTCTTGACCAATCGCCTACAGCGGCAACCCTATCTGATGTTTATACAAATTTTGTAAATCACGTGGAACCTAATAGCTAAATCACTCAACACTACAAAAATAAAATGCGAAACAGAAAATGTTAATAATATTAATATTATCTACTTATAAAATAATTGAGAAGATATTTGATGCTCGTCGTAGGACCATGAAATTTTGTCACCGTAACCGCTTTACTATACTAAGCCTCTGTGCAAAAGAAAAAAGCTAGCCTTCAATTTTAATTTAAAGGGTACTAACTGGGGTTTGAAAACAAATTTTTTAAAAATAGACTAATTTTAATTTTCTCTGTGTGTCCGCACTATTGTTGCTAAAAAATACGTAGTTAATATAAAAGAATAAAACTCCCTTGATTGTTTTTTACAAACAAATCGTATGCCGTAAAATTTAATGTCACTTTGACAATTAACCGTCCGCCGTCCGTTGGTCTCACTTTTTATTAGCGTTGAATTTTTTTCGTCGCCATTATTATCTACTTATAATACTCATAAATGGGATTCTAATTTTTACACGCTCCAGAATTTTTGTATTATTAATAGCTGCATATTTACAACTATCCGAACGACTAATAAGCAGATATAATCTTATATTATACATTGACATGAAAGGGGAAGTCGCCCAGTGGCAATCCCCAGATATTAATTAATACTAGTTAAATAAATTAGAATAATGCATTTGCATTGTGAGCTTTTATTGAAATTTGTAACAAAATATGTAATCAGAAATATTAAATTCATATGAGCCGAATTTTATAAATATGAAATAAAAAATAATTATACTAAAACAAATAAAAACAAAACGAGAATAGGCAGTAACAATAAAATAAAGTACGAATTAAACAAAAAAACATAATAGAGAAAATATGTAACAAAAAACAGTAAGAATAACAGTGATAGAGTATTTTCAAAAATTAGCAATTTTCTGACAAGAAACCGATTAATAGAAAAAAAATTAAAATATTAAAAGCAAGTTAAAAAATCATTTTAAATATAAAATGGAACGACGCTTTTCGGCTATTTCAGAGCATAATTTTAATGGCTGCTTTCAATCTCCCAAAAAATGCCGCAGTAATAGCTTTCTTCTTCTCAAAGTAGCCGTCAACCAAGAGAATTTTTTAGTGCCCCAAAAGTTGACGTCGTCCCTCTTTTAATAAATGATAACTTTTCGCCTTTTTTAAAAACAGTCCTACTCTTACGGTCTACTGTTTAGACCTTATGGACAAAAAAACATTATAATTTTTTTTGATTTTTCTTAAACGCATGCAAACAGTTGACTAATGCATGAGAATTTTATCTAATTTCCATTCTTTCAAAATCTTTCAAAACGATATCAGAATTTTGTCAATGATATCTGACGTGACAGCTATTTTGGACTTTTAAAACGTGGTAAGACTGTTTTGTTATGCTGTTTATAGAATGTTTTTGTTAAAAAAATAATGACTCATCCAATGTAGACAAAACCGTTTCGTAGATTTACGTTGCTGTTATCTTCTCAAAAAATGCATTACACTCCAAATTAAAATACACACACCCGTGTCTGATTTGCTGGGTCTCGCAACGGGCGCCTCTCCAGGTGGCAGATAGAGGAATGCTCGGGGCGGACCAAAATCCAGCTAGGGGAAGAAAACCCCGGAACAAAAACTAAATAAGGTAGGTTCCACCACAAGGAAGAGATACTCCAGTACCGGCGCTCATTGAGAGTGGGCAAGCGGGCTCCCAGGCGTCGTCATCCAAGGACCGCAGTGCCCCCGTAGTGAAAACCCTGGCCACGGAGGCATCTAATACTAAAGGAGGAAATAGGAAGCAGGAGGTCTTTCTGAGACTCAGAAGTCAAATCAACGAGGTGGCCGAGTCACAAAAAGATTAACATATTAATGGCCTTAATCAAACCCAGCTACACTAAGTCCAAGCCCCAAGCTTGGAAAGTGAGGTCCAGCAAAACCTTTCCTGTAGGGAAGGTAATCGGGACCTCGCCGTTGATAAAAGCTTGGAAAAGGTGTAAAAGCGTTTCCAAACACAACCACCCAAGAGGAAAATGGCTAAGAAAACAAGGAGAAAAGTGATCTAGCCGATAATCCCCTACCCGGACGTAGCCAGGACTCCGGCAATAAAGACCGGAACGAGAATAAAGGCGACTGAAAAGAGAGAACGGCACCCTTGACGCACGAGACCTAATGTGCTGGTCATAAGGACCAATGAAAAGCATAACAATGCCGACATATACCCCAAACTGAAGTCGGAGCCAAAGCTGAAGGCCTTGAATGGCGCAATCACAAAAGTTTGCCGAAATTCAGCGGGAAACTTCCTCTTGGAGCTCGACCACGCGAAGAGACAGATAGCAGACGACCTCAAAGCAGAGGCGATACAGATTTTGGACCAAATGGCAGAGGTGAGAGCATTGACTCGCTCCGATAAGTAGAGATCAGAGACCTCAAGGAGTACACCAAAAAGAAAATTTCCGGGGCCCTCAATAGAACCCTAGAACCAACGAAGCAGGTCGGCCCTGGGGCAATAAAGAGTATTAATATGACATTTGACAGGGCGAAATTATGCGTGCGGTGCGGAAAAGAGGGCAAGGAAGAGCTACGCTGCTGTGTTTAAGCAACGAAGAGAATAGAAAACACGTGGCAGATAGTCAAAGGTGCTCAGATTATCAAAAAGCACTAAAAAGCGCCATTAGAAAACGGAGGTGAAGATCTTGCAGGTGAACCTAAATCACTGAGAGGTAACCCAAGATCTCCTGCACCAAACCGTGCGAGATATACCTCCGCCTGTCGACAGAGGAGACATTTCGAGTATCGCGGAAGAGGAACTTCTAAGGGCGAGTTCCAAGATAAAAAATTTTAACGCCCCGGGACCCGATGGAATCCCAAATGTAACACTGAAGCTGGATCTGACCCGATCTCATTTTGGAGATTTACAATCTTTCATCACAACTGAAAGAGACAGAACCTTGTTCTCATCCCGAAAGAAAAAAGTCGCCGAGGACCCCTCCTCGTATCGTCTAACATGCCTATTGGACTCAGCACGGAAAGTCTTTGAGCAGGTTATCAGCAACCGAACGATGAGGTTCATCGAGGAACACGGAGGGTTCACAGAAAAATAGTTTAGCTTCAGGGAGGCCCGTTCTACTGTCGACGCAATCAAGCTAGTGGCAAACCTGGCCTGAAAAATTACTGAGCGTAAGAGTTAGCACCGTGGTGCAAAGAAATATTGCAGTATCGTCAAACTGGATATAAAGAACGCCTTTACTTCAGCAAGCTAGAGCTGCACTCTGTAGGCCCTGGAGCGCCTACAGGTTTCTAGCTACATTTGCAGAACTGTTAAAGACTTTGAGGAACGGAATCCTAATGCACAACACGGTTGAAGAGCCACGGAACTATCGGGTCACGGTAGGCTTCCTCGGTGCTGGGCCTGCTGTTATGGAACATCATGTACGATGCAGTGCTGAAGCTCCGAATACCTAAAAAAGCAACAATAGTTGGTTTCGCCAATTGTCTAGCAGTGACCATCGTCGCAAAAGTAATTGACCAGGTAAATAGCATTGCCTATAAATCCGTATTTACAGTTAAGGAGTGGATGACATCAGCGGGTTTACAAGTCGCGGACCACAAAACAGAAATTCTACTGGTTACTAGTAGGAAAAAGACCAAAACCTGCAGCTTCTGCGTGGAAAACTGCGAAACATTCTCGAACTTATCTCTTTGGCACCTGGAAGTGTTTGTCGACGCACTATTTCGGCTTGATATGCACCTGAGGACTATCGCAAAAAAGCCGGAAAAGCCGTAACGACGCTGTCTAGAATTATGTTCGACATCGGCGCCGCTAGACTAAGCAAAAGAAGACTGTTGGCTAATGCAGCGTGCTCGATCCTGCTCAAGGCGGCACCGATGTCCTTAATGTCGTTACATACAGGAAATAAATAGTATCAGTGTATCGTTAGAGTGCACTAAGAATGGCTTCCGCCTTCCACACTGTGTTCTATGACGCGGTATGCGTGATGGTATCGACACCACCGATCGAGATACTAGCAGATAAAAGACGGCGTCTCCAAGACCGCGGTAAATCGAAAACGCCAAGGAAGGTGCCCACAAAAGAGGAAAGAAAAGATACAACGACTCTCTGGCAACACCGTTGGGACGCCTCTATCAATGGTAGATGGACCCATCGACTGATTCCGGAAGTGAAGGATCGGTTACCTAGAGAGAAGAATTTCACATCCGCAAAGGTGTTCGACAAGGATGCGTATTGTCCCCGATGTTATTTAACGCCTACTCTGAAAACCTCTTCAAAGAAGCCCTAGAGGGTGCAGAAGATGGAATCAAAATAAACGGAGAGATAGTCAACAACATTAGATATGCGGACGACACGGTTCTGCTGGCCAACACTTCAGAAGGATTGCAAATATTAATAGACCGCGTAACAGAAACTAGTAAAAATTACGGTATGCGGCTTAACATAAGTAAAACAAAAGTGATGATCATGAGTAAAAATGCCAACATAAACGTGAATTTCCACATAAATCAATCCCCTTTAGAAAGAGTACAGGCGTTTAATTACTTGGGATGTACGTTAAACGAGAGATGGGACCATACTTAGGAAATAAAAGTTCGAATCGAAAAGGCGCGGAGTGCATTTAACCGCCTAAAGAAAGTACTTTGTAATTTGAGTTTAAATTTGCAACTTCGTACTCGAATACTTAGATGTTATGTTTTCTCAATTCTTTTATATGGGACAGAAGCATGGACTCTCACAGAAGCTGCAAACAAACGATTGGGAGCTTTTGAGCTATGGTGCTATCGCCGTATGCTCAGAATTTCATGGATACACCATGTAACAAATCAGACAGTCCTTCAGCGCATGAACAAGGACAGAGAGATCCTTAATGCTGTTAAGAAAAGGAAACTAGCATACTTTGGTCACATCATGCGAAATGATAAATATCGTCTTTTGCAGTTGATTATGCAAGGAAAAATCAAAAGCAAACGAGGTCCTGGTAGACGAAGAATCTCATGGCTTTGCAACCTTAGGCAGTGGACAGGAATGACATCGGTCGTCCTGTTCCGAACAGCGATAAACAAGATTAGATGGGCCAGACTGATCGCCAACGTCCAATGAGGATACGGCACAAGCAGAAGAAGAAGAGAGCTTGGGAAGGCTGACTACTATCTTACCCAGTTTCTCAGTAACCATAAATGTTTTCGAGTGTATCAAAAACGCTTCCACTTAGACAACACGGCGAATTGCCCAAATTGTTCAAACGTGGACGGAGACTAGAAGCATACCTTCTCTGACTGCCCCCGCCGAAAGTCAGGAGTTTCATTGGTTGCCAAACACGCAGCTTACTCCGGCGAGTATCGTGACCCGGACCATTTGTGACGGGGTGGACAACTTCGCCGCAACAGCGATGAATAAACTTCAAGAAAAAGAAAGTCTGAGAAAAGAACAACGATGAAAACCATCAAGCGACTGACGCGAAAGTCGAAGCCCGAATAAGTGAAAAAGCCACGACTAACCCTCACACCGCAAAGTAACGCCTGACGGCAATCCCGCTGAAAACTCTGGGCAAGGAGAAATGGACGGGGGTAGCCAGCATAATTGGCATAACCCTGAATGCGGTCCTGCGGGGTATCTTCTTGGTCTTCACAGAACAAGAGAACCAAAGACTGTGATAAGATTTTTCACATGTACACACATAATCAATTATAGATTTCAGATATCTTGATAACTTTCTATCCATGCGGTCTTACCATATTATCATTTACTTTCTTTCCAGTTCTTCCAGTAATTTCTCCCTCTGTTATAAATTCGTGGGGTTAACTTACTTTCTCAATTTTTTCTCTTAACGTTTCCATGAGTTCTCCTTTTTTATTTGTGGGGCTGTTGTCAGTTGACCTGTATATTCCTAGTATTAATGTATGTCATCCAAAGATTTCTATCTGTAATCTTATTAATCTTTCATTTATCGGTTACTAAGCTAGTATCGTTTGTGCCAGCTCTTTGCTGATGATAATTGTTACTCCGGCTTTTGATCTTTGCTCCTTCTTTACTCCATTCCAATAATATTTCAAATCTTTTCTGTACAGCTATCTTTTTTCTTTGTTTCACTAATGCTTATTAAGTCCTTTCCTTTTTTTAAATTAAGATTCAATTCTAGGTTCATTAACCTAGAAGTGAAATTGTCCTTTTCCCTATCTGATAAGACTGACCCCCTTTGTTAAAGCTTTGCATTGCCACTTGGAAATATATCTTTTGTTTTACATTTTACTTTTTGTTTAAACTCATTTTAGTTTGTTTTTTTTATATGGAATAGGTTGCTTACGCCTAGTGCCACAACTCCTTAGTTGCGTTGTCAAAGATATCATTTCCTATTGCTTTATTATATCGTCTATTATGAGTAAGCCAATCAAATGAAAAAAATTTAAATTAAAAATACCGTAAACCTATAAATTACATAAAAGATAAAAGAAAAAAGTATAAAATATTTATTGTTTTTTGAACTAAAAGGAAGAATAGCGAATAAATTAAAAACTCTAAAATTGATATATCAAAATAACAAGCAATGCACACATTCCCAAATGATAAATTCAAAAAGCTAAGAATATATAATGAATTAAAAAATATAATGTTATTAAACAATACATTAAAAATATATAAAAAATAAAAACAAAAATAAGAATAACCAAAAACGTGGAAAGCTAAATAAGTAATAAAAAATAATAAGGAAAAAGACATTCAGTGTCTGATTTTAAATCCACGATTTCTGAACTCCGGCCAATTAAAAATCTGTCATGCATATTGTGAAACCTTATGTTGTGCTAATTACAAAATGCACTTTTTTTGGCGCACTTACTGGCACTGCAGCTTATTGTGCCTACTAACATGCACTTAATATGCTAGAACATCACACACACCCATGGGTTGAGCGAGACTCGAACTCGCCCGCGCCGACTTGATGACAGAAACGATGATCTTGACCACCGAACCACCGCGACTCCACAAAGTGCACTTAGAATGAGAACAAAACTAGCGAAAAACTTACTATAAAAACCGGCTATTTAGCGATGAGGCTCATTTTTCTTTAAACGGCTTTGTGAATCGTCAAAATTGTCATATCTGGGGTAGCGAAAATCCACGTGCTGTTTGCGAAAAACAAATGCATCTACAAAAATACACTATTGGCGTCCATTATGGATTGGAGAGATTATTTGAACTTAAATAGCATGTGGTTTTAAGATGGAGCTACATGTTATATATTAACTCTATTTCAAACCAATTTTTCTCTTTGTTATCTTGCAGAATAGTGGCATCAATTGTTCACCCTCAGTGTTGCAATCTACCGAATTAGACTCTTTCCTCTGAAACTATTTGAAGTAAAAGGTTTATGTCAACAAATTTGTTAAAAGAGAAGATCAGGCATATAATTGCTGAAATAGAGCCGCATTCATAGGGTTTTCAATATTTTGTGTTCTATTAGAGAAAAAACATCCTAAAGTTCAATTTGGATAATCCGGTATGACATTGGCATTGCTTCAAGTTTATTTCCAACTCAAAAGAAAATTTGTTTTCATGTTAAATTCAGCTTTGTAGCAACGAAAACCAACGTTGGCGTATATATAATATATTGCTGTTTAAGATTTAGTGTTGACGTAAAAGTACGTTTAAGTTCTCAGATAGTTTAAGGCCAACTTCTTTTGACAAAAATAGAATTCAATTAATATCCTTATATTGCTAAAAATACGTACTGCACATTAATCATGTTACCATGTTTGTAAACAGTACTGAGCCTAATCCGCATACTGCGCAAAACGCTAAATTTATAAGTCGCAGTTTTGCGCTCCAAACTAATACCCCTTTCAAAATTGAAACTGAATTTTCGCGACAAAAAAAAACTAGACCATATCAAAAGTCAGGCATTTATTAATTTCTATATTCTTTGTTTGACTGTACATTATAAAACTGTTTCCTTCTATTGACATAATAAATGCTATTAATTATTTAGTAACCTAATGCCTACTTTTCCACAAAGTTGTGTACTTCATTTAAGGCTATCTGTAATCTATTTTAAGTATGTATTTCAAATATTCTTTTTTCTGATATGGCACTAAAATTGCTTATAGGCGTAAACTTTTTTCTTTAAATCGTGACCTTAAAGCGCATATACTTAATTAAGTAATAAGTGTAGTGCCACAGATACTCATTAATACTGTTTATAGTTTCATTTTCTTATTTTGATATTTATCCATTTAAAAATTTTAACTCTGTCCCGACAAAAACAAATTACATCGGCAACAAAATATAAATAGTTTATTTAGGTGCCTCTTACTTTATATTTATCATTTTAAATGAGATTTGAACGAATTTTGACGTAAGCGTTCCTTTAGCAAGTATCTACAATTTCCACTATAATGGAGGGCATTTTATCAAGTTCTATGACAATTCGTAAAGCAACAATGTGCTAAAAACATTGTAATCAGTATTGTTTATAAATTATAGCAATGAACAAAATTAAATTACATTATAGTTTATAACTATAAAGAACAGAAGAAGCACAGAAATAATAAAATTAAAAAACTTTAGTAATGCTGGAAAAAATCGATGGATCTTACATTTCTTGAGAGTGTACAACTATTTACATTCTATTTTCTAGGTTTTATTGATCTGAAAAAATATCGGACTTATTTATTCTTGTAGTATGCACTCAGTATAACCTACATCTTTCTGTTTTTTATGAAGTTTCTAAGTTAAACAAAAAATTCCATTGTAAGTAGTTCCAATCAAAATATTCCATATACGAAGCCGTTCAAAAGAACTTTGCCTTCTAGGTATTTTCAAGTCAAAACGTTCACGCATTAACCAAATCTTGGTTAGGAATAGTAGAGGTTTTGTAATTCTACGAGGCGCATTCATAAAGTAAGGGCCGTTTGGTCACAGAAAAAAATGTACTCATAAGAAACAAATTTTATTGTCATATTTAGTTAGGTACAATCTTACTTTACTTTCTACATAATCGCCGTTCACTTTTAAGCATTTTTCGTACCGCTGCACCAGCTTCTTTAACCCCTCTGCATAGAAGCTTGCCGCCTGAGAGTTGAACCAGTTGACAACGGCGTTTTTGAGTCCGTCTTCGGTTTCAAAACGTTGTCCACCCAGCCACCGTTTAAAATGCAAGAAGAGGAAGTAGTCGCTAGGTGCAAGGTCGGGACTGTACGGTGGGTGGTCAAAGTTCCCAACGAAAATCTTGAATTTTCTCAATGGTTTTGCAGCAGTGTGAGGACACGCGTTATCGTGGAGGAGGATTATGCCAGATGACAGTTTCCGCGGTGTTTGTTTTTGATCGCACGTCTCAAGTGTTTGAGCGTTTCGCAGTACACGTCAGCTGTAATTGTTGTCCCACGTTCCATGAAATCAACCAAAAGAACACCGTCTTTGTCCCAAAAACTGTAGCCATCAATTTTCGACTTGTGTACTGAGTTTGTTTAAACTTTTCGGTTTTGGTGAGGATGAGTGTCGCCACTGCATTGATTGCAGTTTTGTTTCTGTGGCGTAGGATACCCACGTCTCGTCCCCAGTAACAATGTGAGAAACAAATCATCTCCATTTTGTTGATAACGGGCCAAAAACTTTCGTCCACTAGACATTCTTTGCTCTTTGTGGTGGTCGGTGAGCATTTTGGTACCCACCTTTGCACACAATTTGCTGTATGCGAGGTTTTCTGTGACAATATTGTAAACAGTAGTGCGTCCAAGTTGAGGAAATTTGTCAGCCAGGCCACTAATCGTCAATCGACGATCAGATCGCAGTGCTTGGTCCACTTGTGAAACGATTTCATCAGTCTGGATACTGGGCCTGCCACTCCGCTCTTCGTCATGGACATTTGTTCGGCCATTTGTAAAATAACGGCACCATTGTTCAACCTTTCCTTCACTCATAACTGTAGGTCCGTAAACCAGGCATAACTCCCGATGAATTTCAGCAGCCGACGATCCTTTTGCACATAAGGAACGAATCACAGAACGCACTTCACACTTGGCGGGATCAACGATTTTCGCGGCCATTGTTCTTTGCATTCACTGACAACAATACAATTTCAGAATCAAAACAAATGACGCTGTAGCTTCGCAATGAGTCAGTAGATGGCGCTGCAGTGGTAAAACTGTGCTTCGAAGCGCCACTATTTATATACATGCAAACGGCCCTTACTTTATGAATGCGCCTCGTACATTCCCTCCGACTATTTTACGAAGTTTCCCAAAAGTATAATGTCATAACAATTTTGGTCTTAGATTCCATCATAAATATGATTTATGTACGAGGCGTTTCAAGTTGTAAGGTTTTTTTCTTAAAAAGGTACTTACCTAAAAAAAAACTGTTACTTCTCAACGTAATATCCATCTAGACGTACACATTCTTCACAACGTCGTCACCATGATTCTATGGCTTCTGAAAACACTTCTTTAGGGGGTGCTGATGCAACAGCGGCTCGATTAGAAAATGAGAGGCCACGGAGTGTCCTTCATGCTCGGAAGTTCATGGTGTCAACATGTCCTAAGACGTTACCACCCGCACAGCCTAATGTTCGTCAATCAGCATTCGTAGGGCCCACCTTAAAACTTTCTGCATTTTTAGGTCATCAAGCAAAGTGGATTCCGCAAATACTACAAAAATATCAAGTTCAGAAGCGATATCACCCACACCTAATCGACGGTCTTCCACAACAGCTTTCTCCACTCGCGAAATCATGGTTTTGGTCCGGCCGGTTTGCGGCCGAAACTGCTTCGTTTTATTGTCGAACAATTCTGACTTTCTTAAAACTTTCGCACCTACTAACGCACATTTTTAACGTCCATAACGCCTTCACCGCATGTTTCATTCAATGGACGATGAATTTCTTACCACGTAAGAATAGAAAACGGATGATTATACGTCGTTTTTGAACACTAAATGTCGGTATTTTAAATATTCAAATCAATACTCACTGCAATGGCGATAATTCCACATGTGTACATTGTATAGTGCTGCTATCTCTATTACAAATTTAAGAATATTTCCCGTGTCTTTTAAAATTAATTGCATCTTTCTACTTACTCTCACTATTGAGAAAGAAAATTGGAGACTTTAGAACTTGAACGTACCTCGTAATAATGTAGCAAGACAAGGAGCGCCCATAAAGCTCATTTTCAATCCAAATTTCTCGTCTGTATATTTTTGTAAGATTCTACTATTACAATAAATATTTGTCCATATATTTTGTCATATGAAAGTGCAGGCCTTTATTGTCGCATTTTGGAAAAATTTCTTTGTCTGCTTTTACTACTACGTGAAGCCTCAAACTGATGGCAACATCTGCCCAGACCTTCATTTCTTTGAAAATATTTTATAGGTTTTTGCTTTTAAAACTAAGCAGACTACATGCAGAAAAATTACTTTCCTACTATTAGCTAGACCCAAGGGTGCATAGTTTTAAACTCGCCGTCCATAATTTTGTTGTTGTTAAACGTATTGCATTTTGCCGGCAATTTAAATAAGTTATTGAACGACGATGTGCCAACCGATCAACAGTCTTACCGCTCAATGTAATTTTATTTATAATTTCTTTGCTACCAAGACCTGCAACAGTCTGAATGATATTCTGTACGATACTATAATACAAAGGCCTGCACTGCTTTTTGTTTAATGACACCCTTTAGCTTTAAAACTGTCTAGCACCATAAATAAAGTGCATGGTTTTGTACCGTCGCTTTCCAACGGCATATCGTCCGCATTCTTCTCGATTATAAAGAAAGTTCTGCAAATGCTACCTTCACATCACCAATATAATTCTTATATATTAATTGTGTAATCTGATTTGGCTCTCCATCAGCTTCCGAATTCTTACTAGTGGAACACTGCAGCTTCTCGCACCGTATCGACTTTAAGGATGAATATCTATGCATGTCGCCCCGTTTTTGCTGGTTGCCATCTCTGCTCTTATTTTGATCTCATCCTAGCTCGTAATCGTTTTTTTACGAGCCCCATTGGCACCATTTCGAATATCAGGGTTTCTGATCCTGCCGCTGTCTCTTCAGTCGGTTGATCCGCAGATCATGAAGACAGCGACCAAGATGTGGAAACGGCTGTCCACTATCTAGAAACAGAAAAACAAGACGTCAACCATCATGAATCGTGTGCAGCGAGAAAAGATCTCAAGAACCAGTTGGCCAACCGCCCAGCAAAGATCAAGTCATACGCAAGGCACTCTATACGTTGCTATTGGCAATCAAAACAACTTTCGATAGCACAGACGACTCGAAGAAGACGATGGACGTGCTGTTAAAAACGCTGCTTAAAAAATAATTGCTAAACAAAATGGAAAACTTGGCCATCAACAAGAAGAATGACGGCGATGGCGTAGCCTCACCAATAATACACAAATGCTAACGTAATGATAAATTAAAATGGTAGGAAAATAAACGGCCAAAGAAGCCAACAGTGCAACAATAAAAGTTTGGAGACAAATTTCTGCCAGAAACTATGCCACAAGAAAGCTATGTGCTATAAGTTCGAGTGCAAAACATAATAGCAAAGGTCGGCCAATTCAGCAATTACAATGATGTATGTCAAATGGTCTTCGACTAAGGCGCGTTCTACCATTTGACTTTTGGGCGATATGGGTTAAATAATTTTAAGTTTGATCCACCACTCACAATATTAGTTGACAATAAGACCAAAATAGAAATGTACGGGCAAGGCCGCGTGTCCATCGACTCATGTCAATGGCCAAGTAAATTCTGCGAGCATAACAATGTGTAGTAAGGTCCCCAAATTGGCAAAACATATTTTATGTTAGTGCGGCAATAGCTAAAGAAGTAGCCTTAAATTCAAAGACACTAAATATACGTTAAAAACGTAAAATAATGTGTTAGTTGAAAAGCGGCATTTTTGAACTACATGTTTGAGTGCTTGAAAGGTCGAAAGGACTAGTAACCGTCAGTGTAGAAAGGCAAATATATTGCAAATACACGCATAAAAATTCTAAGCAGTGTCCAGAAGTCAGACTGCGAACATTGTGACTTTGGCCATTTGCGGGTGACATTTCAAGACTTAAGAGTCGTGGACAAAAATTCACTTTGGCATCAAACCAACCAACAAAGTGTTTAGTCAATTGTTTAGGGGCGAGAAATTATTTTAACGGTCGCATATATCAGAAACCATACGCTACGTAAGCAACTTGATGGTCGCACAATATACGAAGTGGGACAAAAGCCCGATTTTAACCATCTACACAAAATTGGCAGCGATGCGTGCGTTCATTCGCAAGGTTGAATGTGGAAAATGCCCGCCACAAGATCACAAGCGGAAAATCCGATGAAAAGCCCAGAGATCAAAAAGTCAAAAAGTTATTGAAATTATATTGAAGGAGCCAGTCCAAAACAGAGTGCAGAATTAGAGACAAGGGATCAGAAAGTGTGCGCGTTAATTTCTAAAACGTTGATCTTTGTAGTCGAAATTATGCCTACAACAGTGGTCGAGGTCAAATCACTCCTGACTTGGAAAGAGTGGAATAAAACCATGAAAAAATTAAAGTCCTAATTGAATTAAAAACGTTAATCTTCTGTCACCTACTACCAGGCTGTCTTGGTCATCAAAACAAATCCTGCATGACTAGATATAAAGCGCGTCTCGTGATCAAAGATTGCTCACCAAAAAGGAACTTTATCGCCAATTGCGCACTTCAACTCTGTGCGCGTGTTGTTGGTTATCGACTCGAATACTAGAAAATATCTCAGCGAAACCCAAAGACGGCTTTATTTCATGGTGACTTAGAGAAGAAAAATCTACTGGGTGGCCAGAAGTTAAAAATTAATTACAAAAAACGGTAAAATATTTATAATGACAACATTTAATAAACAAGATTTTCAAAGTGTTTCCCTTCATATGCAAGCACATGTTGAAAATGATTTCCAAAAGCCATAATTGCTTTGTGAAGAATGTCCAACTAATGCTTCCACATTCTCTAACATGGCCAACATTGTCATTGTGTTAAAACTTTGCCACTAGTTTTGATAATCAAGGAAAAAATATTTTATTAGTTTTATAAATTGAGGTGTTATTAAATTTAGTATACTTACCACCTAATAGTCGATTCATTCAAAGTCGAAGTTCTGCCGAATTTTTCTTTGTACTTCCTCGCCATTACGACAGAAGATTCGCCATTTTGGTACTAAACCTTCACGATAAAGCTATGTTCTTCGATTGTCCGAGTGTCTTTAACATCGGCAATATTTAACTTCGGTAATAACAAATTATAAAATGCTAAACACGTGCCTACAAAACAATAATAAGATAAATGAGTTTGCTCATTCGTTTAGAGGTGGCGCCAAAAAACTTCCGGC
Source organism: Sinelater perroti (assembly GCA_036346155.1). Taxonomy (NCBI): domain Eukaryota; kingdom Metazoa; phylum Arthropoda; class Insecta; order Coleoptera; family Elateridae; genus Sinelater; species Sinelater perroti. The sequence goes on from JARFIY010000189.1 coordinate 714,356, forward strand.
GCGAGTTTCAGCCACCCAGTACATGGGAGAGCCAGAGGAATTTAAGGGTAGCAGTGTCCGCGTGTGCAAATTCTAGAAAAGTTTCTACAGCCTCAAGCAAGCGCCGCTTGTGTTCCACAAGAAGGTAACATGTTAAATAAATCGGGATGAAGCCATCAAACGTGGATCTGTGAGTGTACACCAACGAAAATAAGAAAGTATATCTGACCTTGGATGTGGATGATTGCTTTGCACTTGTCTGTGATCCAGCGCATGTGTTAAAATTAAGTGAATTGATAAAAAAGAATTAGACGTCACCAGCAGTTTAGCTATCTGTTATCTTGGTCTCGAAATTGGTAGTGACCGTGACTAACGTAAATGCGGATTTACCAGACGGGCTACACCCAAAACGCATTAAACAATTTCGGTATGAACGATGACAATTATGTCGCGGTACTAACCGATCCAAATGTGCTACAAGCAAATGTTGAGAATAGATAGCCCGGAAAAGTGACCAACGTGCCTTACCGTTAGGCCGTCAGTTCGCTTATGTATTGCGAGGTTAGCACAGTGGTCTGGTTCAGCCGTAACCAGACGATAACATCAGATTCGTCGTATAATGCAGAATATGTGGCTGTGTATATGGCTACTAAGGAAGTCATCTAAACACGTGGCTTGCTCTCCGATATTGGGTGTGAACACAGTGGGCAATCGCCGTTGTACATCAACAATGTTGAGATCATTTGCTTTGAGTTTCCAATAAAGTTTTTAACGGTTATTAGCTTTATTCAACCAGTGGCTAATTTTCAGTGCCATTACACAACTCAACAGTTTCTATTTATGCATTTTCCTACTTTTAATATTAATGATAAATCTAGTTATTCCACATGTTTTCAAATATTTCATTTTTGTACTTTATCAAACGCCAAATTTTTTTTACAATGTATAACTTCGCTGCTTTCTCTGTTACTGCTATTTCATAAGTACAAAGTGTGTTCCAATTCTAAGGTCTCTAAATTTTTTCTCGGCAATGAGAATACGTAAGAACACGCGGTTAATTTTAAAAAATGCATAAATATTTCTGAATTTGTAATATATATGGCAGCACCATTAACGTACACAGGTCTAATTACCGCCATTACAGTAAGTATCGTTTTTTATACTTCAAATGGCGACGTTTAGTGTTCAAGAACAACGTGTACTCATCCGTTTTCTCCTCTTTCGTGGTAAACCGCCTATCGCAATTTATCGCCATTTTAAAGAAAAATGCGGTGAAGGCGTTATGGATGTTAAAAATACCGTCCGTGGGGCAAAAGTTTAAAGAAGAAGAGTTGCGTGCCAATAAACCGAAGCAACCTCGTCCACGAACCAGTCTGATCGAAACTATAATTGCTCAAGCGAGGCAAGTTGTTATGGAAGACCGTCGATTAGGTGTGTATGATATCGCCTCTAAACTCGTCAAGGTGGGTCCCACGAATGCTAACCGACAAACACAAGACTGCGCAGGATAGCAATGTCTCAGGGCATGTTGACACGTAGTGCCGCCATGATTTTCAACCATGAAGGACACTCTCCGTGGCCGCTCACTTTTCAATATAGCCAATAGAACCCGGGTCCGCCTGCATCGCAGTCCACGCTTCATCCTCTTGGGCCACTTTGGCATTCCTTTATACTTTATATAGTATAATAAAGTTTTCTGACAGATGCGAAAAATGTTTATTTTTTGCAAGAATTAAAGACAAATATAACATTCTTCAAAATACATCCTATCATTGTCAGTGATTTTTTCCAGCGCTTTACAAGATGTCGAATCTGTCCACAATACTAATCAGCCGACATTGAAAGGAAGAATTCTTGATGTGCTTGGCTTCTTGTGCAAAATCGAGTTGACGCAAGTGATTTCAGACGTGCGAAACGTCAAGTTCAATCGACAAACGATAGCGCGTCAAAACGCAAAGTTCAATTTTTGTCAATCGATAAGGATTGTTACACAAAAAAACTGGAAAATATATAAAAATCAAAATGGTTACAACTGTTAAGAAATATTTCTTACAGCCTAATACTATTATTAATAATATTATTTCTGGAATCCATTTAATTTCTTTATTTATGTAAATCGTTGTTATTAAGTTACTTTTTGTGTCCTTGTTTCTCTCATTTTATCGTTTTGGAATCTGTATTGATGTATTCATTTGCCTTTCAGGTTTTAATTTTTACTATTACTTTTTCTACATTTTTTATTGTAGTTCTATATCTTTGTCTCTTTGGTTTTATGTCAAATTTATTTTCATTATAACCTCCCTAAATTTTATTTTCGTTTGATTACGTTTATTCTACTTCCCTCTATTCTTGATTAATTTATTATCAACTCTTCTTATTAACTCTTTCTAGCTTTAGCGCTCTATTTTTCTAATGACGGCCCTGTCTTTACCTGTGTCAACACATGATAAACTACAATGCCAATAAAAGTTAAATTAAACTAATATTTAAATAAATACAAGTATTGTACAAACAAAACGGGACACAAGAGTTTCATTTCATAGGTAACTGAAAAACTGTAAATAATTTACAAGTTTTGTTTTCAAAAAATCGAACGCATAGTGCGGCCGCGGCCATGCAGCAAAGCCGCTGATAGCAGCTTCTTCTTCTTCTTTGTCCTTTCCCTTGTATCTTACGGTGTCGGGTCCTCGATCCATTTTTGGTACTCCTTTCTGTTGAGCGCCATCCTCTTTACTTCCTCGATGTTCCTTCCCCTCTGCTGTACCACAGTTTTAATACTGTCTATCCATTCCATTCTGGGCCTGCCCCTTCCTCTCTTCCCATCTCCTCTTGCTTCCATGATCCTCCTTGGGAGCCTCTTGCTGTCCATACGTACCACATGTCCATACCACTGCAGCTGTCTATTTTGTATGGTTTCTATCAGCGGATCTACACTTAGCTCTTCTCTTGTAATTATGTTTCTCACTCTATCTCTTCTGGTCCTGTCCATTATTCGCCTTAAATACCTCATTTCTGCGGCAGTGATTTTACTTTCGTGTTTGTCTTGCATGGGCCAAGTTTCCGCTCCGTATATCAGTGTTGGTACATATACTGTTTTGTATAGGTGTAACTTTGTTTCTTTTCTCAATTCTTTTTTATTTACCAGTGTTGTGTTTATCTGGTAGTATACTTTTGCTGCTTTTGATGTTCTGTTTCTTATTTCCTGTTCTAATGTCCCATCATTGCTTAATATTACTCCCAGGTACTCATATTGTTTTACTACTTCTAGGGTGTTCTGTCCGCATCTAATATTCATGTCTTCATCCTCATTGCCTGTTTGTTTGCTAATTTTCATGAATTTGCTTTTTTTTGCATTAATTTTCATTCCTGCATTCTGTATACTGTTGTTCCACTTATTGACTGCGGCTTGTAATTTCCTGGCTGTGTCCGCCAGTAGCACAATATCGTCTGCATACACCAGGCTTTGGAGGTTTACTTCTTCCATTCTCCAGTGCCCCAATTTTAAATTTATTGATCTCTGTTTACTCTTCTTTAGGATTTGGTCCATAACTATAATGAATAGGAGAGGACTAAGGGAGTCTCCTTGTTTGATTCCTTTTTCTATGTTAAAGCTCTTCGACTCCTTCCCCTTTATTCTGACTGTTCCTATTACTTTTTTCTATAACGCTTTTGTGACTTTGGTCAGTTTGTCGGGTACTCCTGTCTCTTCCATGGCCTTCCATATAATCCTCTTTGGTATACTGTCGAAGGCTGCACTTATGTCTAAAAATGCCAGGTATAATAGTTTTCCTTCTTCTAATCTCTTTTCCGTCGCCGCTCTTATAGTGTATATGTGATCTTGTGTTTGTCTATTTTTTCGAAATGCCGCTTGTTCCTCTTGTAATTCATTGTCCACGTAACTTCTGATCCGTGTCTCAATTATTCTCGAGAATATCTTCTGTATACATGATGACAGGCAGATGGCTCGGTAGTTATCACAATCATTAGTATTTCCCTTTTTGTGTATTGGGACGATTATATTCTCCTCTCATTCTTTAGGTATGACTTCTTCATCCCAGGCTTGTTGGCATATTCTTTGAATCCACTCTCCCAATTTTTCACCTCCGTATTTGACCATCTCGGGCTGATTTCGTCTTTTCCGGCCGATTTTCCTAATTTCAGTCTGTTAATTGCTTCTATTACTTCTTCTGTGGTTATTATTTGTTCACCCTCCATTTCTGCTGGGGCTTGCCTTATGTTTCTCCTCTCAGGTTCCATTCCTTCTGCCTTAAATTTATCTTTGTAATATTCACTCCATGTATCTAGGATTTTGCTTTCTTCTGTGACCATGACTCCGTTTTTATCTTTTATACACCATGTTGTTTTGCCATATTTTCCCCTTAGTTGTTTGACTGTCGTCCAAAACTCTTTCTTGTTATTAGTGTTATCTCGGAATTTCTCCTCAATTTCCTTTCCAAAGTCCTCCCATGCTTTATTCTTTGCTTCCTTAACTATTTCCTTTCTTTCGTTCCTCAATGTTATATAGCTGTCTTCTTCTCTTTTCGTCTGCAGATATTTCTTCCATGCCCTCTTCTTTTCTTTGACTTTCTGTTTTATCTCTTCATTCCACCATTTTGTTCTTTTTTGTTTTGGGCTAATTCTCTTTTCTCCACATACCTCTATAGCTGCTTTTATTATTGTGGTTTTGAGTCTCTCCCATCTTTCGTCTATCGTCCATTGATCTCTTTGCTCTTCCTCTCTTTCATGTTGTCTTAACAATTCGTTGATTTTATGCTGGTATTCTATTTTTTCTGTTCTGTCCTTAGTTCTTCCGTCTTTATCCTCTGGTACTCCTTTTCTGGTGGTTTCGGTACTCTCGCATAGAATCTTGTATCTACTGTGACTAATTTGTGGTCGGAATTTATTTCCGCTCCTCTTATAGCTTTTACATCTAATATAGCATATTTAGTTTCTGGGGTGTAGGTGTAGTAGTCTATTGTACTCCTGGCATTTCGATTGTCTGCTGTGAAAGTGATCTTATGTATGTCCTTGTGGTTGAACCAACTATTTCCGATTAACATCCTATTAGTGATACAAAAGTCTATCATTCTGTTACCGTTGTCGTTTATTATCCTGTCTGTACAGAACTTCCCCAATACTCCATTCCCTGTTCAAGGGTCGTTCCCAACTCTGCCGTTCCAATCCCCCATGACGATAACGTGTCTTGATCTTTCCTTAGCTTTCTCGTATGTTTGTTGTAAACTTGTGTAGAACATCTCTTTCTCTAGTATATCTGCGTCCTCTGTAGGTGCATAGATTTGTATTAGTGTTACTTCTTCATTCAAAGTTATGTCCAGCGTGATTATTCGTGAGTTAATGCCTTCCCAGCCCGTCATTTGGTTAGTTAATTCATTACTTATTAGGAAACCTACCCCTTCTTTTGCTCTCGCTCCTAATGGTACACCTGAGTATATAAGTTTGTATCCTTTGTCCATCATTATTTCTTTACTTCCTTTTTTGTTTACTTCTGATAGTCCTAGTATTTTGACCCTATATCTTATCATTTCCTCTATCAGCTCCACCTCCTTTCCATTTAACCCCCTAATATTCCATATTCCTAATCTAGTCCGTTGTTCTCGCTTTGGTCGCTTTCCATGCATCCGTCCATGTCCGAGGCTAGTGATTGTTCTCTGAATCTAGATACCTCGTATGGGTGATTAGCCCGACGACGAGGGCCCCGTTAGCTCGGGACAACTGGTATCGGGATATACCCCCCGATGCTGGATCGTCAGAGCCCCGTTCGTTTTCTAGCAGAGGGTACCACGTGCAGGTGGGGTTGACATTTGAGTAGCTGGATGTTGGCGCCACTCCTTACCTTCCGCTGATAGCAGCTCCCAGTTCAAATCCGGACTAAAAGTAAAGTTAAATTTTAGATGGACCGCATTTGATTCTTGCGCAATGAAGAAGTGTTTACGCCGTGCGTAATAAGAGCTTGAGTTCAAGTGCCTGCCGTGGTAATAAAAATATAAATAAATTCTGTATATATTTTACATTTTACCGTAACATTTCCAACTACATTATTACAACTTTCATAATACTTAATGTGATTGACGATTACTAGGAATTGGAAACATGTTCCTTTTCGAGACGAATACGGGACCTGCGGTTCCGTATATTAATAGCCAAACCGGCAATGGATTCGGATTATATGATAACTATTATACTCAGCCTTTTGTGCAGTCATCACATTTATCAAATTAACTACTTGATAATACACTAATGCCAACGATGTATTTAAACTAATCAGCAGCCAATCAAGCATCGTTCCTAGATACTAGCCAGCAATCCAGCCAAATACCACCTGTACTCGTACCAAATATTAATCACTCTACACCTTTTACAACAGCACAAGCCAGTGCAAACCATATTCATAGCAACTAGAAAAATTTCAGTACAAATTACAAAACTACTGATGGTAATCTAATTTGTGCTGATGAGTCATTGTTCGATAATGAAATTGAAAACCAAACTAAGATGGTAACTAAAAAAAAGAACAAAACGGCAAACTTCCACGGAATTTGATATTCAAATCAAAACAGCAAACAGGTTTGAAACTCTGTCTGAAAACCTCCACCAATTTCTATATATGGAGTTACAGATTACAATGCTATGATTAACAACTTACCAAAAATATCACAAGAAACGCATTTTACTAAAGCACTAGCAAGCAACGTTACAAAAATAAACCCAACTTCCCCATATACTTATATAAAACTTGTTCGCCATGTTTGTGAAGATAAAATAGTAAACCACATATTTCAACTAAAACAAGATCAAGCTTGCCGTGCAGTAATATGAGGCATACATCATTCCGTCCCTTTGCCTCAAATTAAAAAAGAACTTGAAAAAAGAAACATAAAATTTGCAACATTATTAATGTTAGACACAGGATTACCAAAAAGCCACTATCCCTGTTCTTCGTAGACCTCAACCAAAATAATAATAATAAAGATATCTTTAAATTGGAATTCCTATCTCACTGTAAAATCAGAGTAAAAGCACCAAAGATGTACAAAATGCCAAGACTGTGGATACATAAAGACGTACTGTAGGAAACCATTTAAGTGTATTAAATGTGGAGGACCACATAACATACTGAGCTGTAATAAATCTAGAGATACCTCAGCTACATGTGCTTTATGCCTTGGAAATCATCCAGCAAACTGCAGATGATGTAAAGTATCCCAAGATCTAATTAATAAAAATAGTGCATTAAAATCAAATAGACCCAGCTCTATGGCTAAAGTCATCAAAAACACTACTCCAGCGAATCCAACAGTCACAAACTCTACTTATGACCAAACGGCTACTGTCCAACCAAACATCCCATCAAATATCAACGAAACAGATCTAACTAGCAAACTTACTGCATTCCTCAATGATTTTAAAAACATGTTCAATCAATTGCTCAACCAAAACAGCATGATCTTAACCATGCTGACAACCGTTTTCAATAAATTAGCTCAATAATAGCTACTTCAGAATTGCAGAATGGAATGCAAATGGTTCATCTAATCCTATACAAGAACTCACTATTTTTTTTAATATAAATAAAATCGACATCCTCCTAATTGCTGAAAGTCAGTCAACAGAAAGGACAGCTCTCAAAATACCATGCTACTCCATGTATCATGCCAATCATCCTGACGGCACGACTCACGCTGGGTCCGCTAGCATAATGAGGTCCGTACTAAAACACCACTTACTACAATCTTATATTACTAATAAAATACAAAACACCATCATAAAAATAGCAGCTCTGTTAGTCTCTTGTAATTGTCGCTATCTATTGTACACCAGGTCATGCTATAACCTACGATGAATAATATGAGTTTTTCCAACAACTTGACTCCCACTTCCTGATTGCCGGTGACTGAAATGCCAAGCATACAACTTGGAGATCTAGGCTCATTACTCCTAAAAGTAGAACATTGTTGCAACTCGTAGGACGAACAAATCTAAACTTAGTATCGACTGGAGAATCAACCTATTGGCCGACCGATGTAAACAAAACTCCGGATCTGTTAGACTTTACCATAACTAAGGGAACCTCTGAAATATATAGTTCCATAGAATCAAATCTTGATCTGCATTCTGAACACAGTCCTCTAATAATGACCCTAAACACTAGTATTATATGGAAACAACCCCCACCTAGACTCTGCTCTACATAGATACATTGGGACTTATTTCTCCAACATATTAATGACAATATTACGTTAAACATCAATTTAAAAGATAACGAATTAAAAGAAGGCATCGGATGAAGCTGTGCAATGTCTAACCACACTAATTCAAAGGGACTCGCAGAAATCCACTTCAGAAATCCACAGACTAGTCCAAGAGAATCACAATATTCCACTTCACATTAAAAAATTGGTCACTGGCAAACGCAGAGATCGACGAAGATGGCAAACAACTAGAAATTCTTTCGATAAAACTTATCTAAATCAAATAATACACAACCTTCACATGGCTATACAAAAAGTTAAAAACCCATCTTTTGAAGACTACCTATAGTATCGATTCCACCACTAAGAAAAGCAGATTATAGTTGGGCGCGGACAAATACTAAAACACCTTGCAACTGTATTCTCTGTCCCAGAGAACCACAACGATGATGAAGCCGACAACGAAATACAAACATCCTAAAACGCCCCTTGTCAGTTATCCTTACTACTCAAATCTATCTCTCCAGCAGAAGCTAAAAACGAAATAAAGCTATCAAAGTCTCATAAAGTTCCAGGATACGATCTCCTAACAGACGAAGTACTTAAAAACTATCCCAGAAAAGCTGTTGTGTTACTGGCAACAGCCTGCTATTACTATGCTACTATCCGATACTATGGAAATATGGTGTAATAATCATGCTCCTGAAACCCGAAAAACCTCCAACTGATACTAGTTCATATAGACCTATAAGCCTCCTTACTATCATGTCCAAAATTGTTGAAAGACTTTTTGCCAGAATTATAGATGCAAAGAACGCCAATGTCTTAATATCCAACCATGAGTTTGGCTTCAGACAGAATCACTCCAACAATGCCACAAGATAATAAAATTATAGGAAGTCTAGAAGCAAAATTGGTGTTTATATCAACATTTTTAGATGTGAGGCAAGCCTTTGACAGGGTGTGGCATACCGGCCTACTTTTTAAACTAAAACAACAACTACCTACCCAACTATTCTTATCCGTAAATCATACTTGTCCGATTGTTTCTTCCAAATCAAGAGTGGAAGCTCCCTATCAGAGAAGCGTACGGGGACCTTTCCTTTACCTACTATACAATGCCGATATACCAGCTAGTAAAGATACGCTGACGACACAGCCATCCTTACCACAAAGCTTTTGAAAAACTACAAAAACTATCTAAACCAACTCCAAAGATGGCTTAAACAGTGAAGAATCAACATAATCACTGGTAAGTCCTGTAAGTCACCTTCACTACAAGAAGAGCCAAATGCCTCAAATTACTCTAAACAACACTCCCGTTCCCATTAAAAACGAAGTCAAATACCTCGAACTTCACCTCGATGGAAAACTAACATGTAAATCACACATCAAAGCCAAAACCATGTTCTGGTTAATAAACCGTAAAGCCCAACTCACAGTGGAAAACAAACTCATCAAATCAATATCAAATATATCTAAAGCACAATGCGAAGGTCCCCAGTTCCTGGCCGTGTGAGAAGCATCGTTGCTATATATTTCGGAATGTCGACATAACGTCAATACCCATTACGGAGATGCACCAGAGTGAGACGGAATTCGTGACTGGCACAATCGTTTGAGGGCAGCAATAGTAACGATTGCTATAGAAAGCTCGTAACACTTGCATTCTCTATAGTAGCCAAGCGTAGCTGGCTGGATTTTCTAGTCATGTATAAGGCAATACTGAGACCAATTTGGACATATGATATCAAACTCTGGGGTTGTAGCAAACCTTTCAATACAAAAATCCTTCAAAATTTTCAATCTAAAACCCTTGGAATGATAACAAATGCGCCCTGGTATGTCTCTAACAACACCAAACACAAAGACCTCAAAATTCCCTTTATAAAAGATATAAGCATAAACATCGCAGCATGCACCATAACAACCATCTAATCAACCAGTTGTTCAACTAACCACTAAAACTAGACGAATTAAACCAATGTGACCAGAAGACCTATGGTAGTTGGCGAGAGAACGGTTAGTGGATAGCTCCACCTCAAATTAACTAATATAATCACACTTACTCGTTACTTTTTAAGTAGATTGTAAATATTTTATTAAATTAAGTAAAAAACCTTTGTAACTATTCTTTCTCATAGTTTCTTATATTTAATTATGTATTGCATTCTGCTTTATTCTTCCTTTAAACAGACAAACCTTTGCCATAATTTTTTTCATTTATACGTCTCTTTTTCCACTTAATCCTTAGTATAATTATTTGTTTTTTATATCAAATACTTTTTGCTCTATTATATAAAATTTATGGGGACGGGTAACCGAACACATCGGCTCCGTCACGCTATATAAAATTCTTACTGTTAACACGGCGAAAGTGGATAAAAATTTATAAAAAATTGCATGTGAGTAGAGTAGATACCAGTGAACAAAGTACAGCAGACACTGGTAAGAAACTGATTATTTTTATTGTTACGAATGTCATAACCTCAACAACGCAGAAAGAGGTGTTTGTATAAAACTCGCACGTGTACCCCACATCGGCTGATGCGAGGTCGAGCCGGACTGTTAAGCCAACAATAAAAATTCGTGCGGCAAAAATAGTATCATAAATAACAGTATTGGGCACAATTAAAATTAAAATTATACACGGGCATAAATATTAAATACGAATAATTACAGTGATACAAAACTTACGAATGGAGTAAAAATAGTTAAAAACAGTAAAAATAAAATGGATATGGAAAGAATTGAAGCAATGTTTGCCACTATAAATGAAAACACGAGCCAAACGAATTATAAGTTGGATAAGATAATTCAAGAATTAAATCAAGTTAAAGAGGAAAACACGAAACTAATGAAACAAGTGACAGAACAAAACACCAGAATAGAAATGCTAGAAAGAGAAGTAAGAGGAAAAATCTGGTAATGAAGGGTATTAAAGAAGAAACAAACGAGGACGAAGAAATAACTAGAAGAAAAGCATGTGCAGTAATAGATAAAATAGGAGTAACCCTAGATGGAAAAGTCGATATAGATGAGATAAAAAGATTAGGAAAACCCATGGACGGAAAAACAAGGCCAATATTAGTAAAACTAACAAAGACGAGTACTAAGCAAGAGATAATACGAAACGCAAAAAACCTAAAAGGATCAGACATCTGGATAGATGAAGATTATACGAAAAAGGTCCAAGAAGAAAGAAGAAGACTAATACCTTTGCTAAAAGAAGCCAGAGAAAAAGGACAAACGGCATATTTAAGTTATGATAAATTAAAGATATACAACAAAATGGTTACACATAAAGAAATACAACAAGAAAGTCTAGTAGAATCCGCAGGGAGACAAAATACTAACTACAAGAGAACAGTAGCTGAGAGATCCCCTGATGGACAAAATTTTACGGAACAAATGAGAAAAATAACACGCACAACCTGGAGAAAAAACTAAAAGCGGAAGATAAGAACATGGGACCGATCTATGGGAAAACGAACAAGGCAATGAAAAGGACTGAGAGATGGAAAATAGGAACATGGAACATAAGAAGTATAGCAGGAAAGGAACATGAATTAGATGAAGAATTTAACAAAGCAAGACTACACATTTTAGGAATAACTGAAACTAAAAAGAAAGGGAGTGGAGAGATAATTCTGCCAAGTGGAAACCTACTAATATGTACAGGAGTCGAACGAAATCAGAGGGCAAGAGAGGGGGTAGGCTGTATAGTTAAAAAGGAAATAACTAAATATATTACGAAATCGGTAGCATTTACAGAACGATTACTTATGATAGAGATACAAGCGGGTAACACAGTTAAAAGCACGATGATAATTGCATACGGACCAGGGGAAAATGACAAGGCACAAATAAAAGAACAGTTTTGGGAGCAACTAGCAGAAACAATAGAAAGCCTAAATGGAAGAATAATTATAATTGGAGATCTAAATGGAAGAGTAGGGAAAAAAGATGCGGTATCAGGGGAGACAATAGGGGCACATGGAGAAGAAACAAGAAATACAAATGGGAAAAGATTAATAGATTTCTGTATATTGAATAACCTAGTTCTAACAAATTCCTTCTTCGAACATAAAGATATACATAAGTATACGAGAGAAATAGTAAGTAGAAATGAGAAGTCAATCATCGACTACGTAATAATAAATAAGCAATATAGAAGAGACATACAAGATACAAGAGTAAAAAGAGGAGCCGAATTATATACGGATCACTACCTGGTAGTATCGGAAATGAAAATGGAGTTAGTAAGGAAACTAAGGAAACAAAAAGGATAAAATGATTAACACACAAGAGAAGATAAAAATAAGATCACACAAATTAAGGGAAGAAGAAATAGCAAATAAATATACTGAAGGAACAGAAAAAGAAATGGGAACTCTAAAAGCAAGTATTATGAATTATAACATAGAAGAGCTTTGGATAAAATTTAAAGAAACTGTAATAAACACAGCCAAACCAATATGTGGACAGACGAGTGATAATAAATATAGAAAGAAATCGAGTTGGTGGAACGAAGAGATAAAGGAAGAAACAAAGCTAAAGAAAATGACGTGGAAAACATATCTAAGAAACAAAAATAACGAAAACTATACAAAATATAAAGAACAGAGACTAAAGGTCAAAGAGATGGTGAAAAGAGCAAAAATACACACATGGGAAGAATTCGGCGAAAAGATGGAGAAGGACAGAATAGGTAACCAGAAACTGTTTTATAAAGTACTGAAAATATTAAGGAAAGGAAAAGAAACAAAATGTCAATATATTAACTCAAAGAAAGGGGAAATGTTAACGGAAAACAACGATATAATGTTACGATGGAAAGAATACTTCGAAGAGTTGCTAAACGCATACACATCAAGTACATGGGACATCGAAGAAGAAAATAGGGAAGAAGAAGACGTGGAACAAGGGAGAACATTTAGTCTGGAAGAAGTAGGAGAAGCTATAAAGAAGCTTAAGAGAGGCAAAGCACCAGGCCATGATAATATAACAACAGAAATGTTAAAGCTACTAGGGCCCAACGGTCTAGAGGTATTGACAACACTGTTTAACAAAATTGCAGAAGAAAACAAAATACCGATGGAATGGGAAATTGGTATAATATTACCACTATACAAGTCCGGAAATAAGAAAGACTGCAATAACTATAGAGGGATAACATTACTCAGCAATGCATATAAAGTGTACGAGAGACTACTAGACGACAAATTGAAAGCCAAAACAGAAGACCAAATGGAAGAATCGCAAAGTGGTTTTAGAAGAGGAGAGGAATACAGGACCACATATTCACAATAAAACAGCTGATAGAGAAGTTCCACAGCAATGACATATATGTGGCGTTTATCGATATTAAAAAGCCTTCGACAGCATACCAAGAAGAGTTATATGGAATAGCCTTAAGAAAAGAGGAATTGAAACAGACTGAGAAGCAATATAGCTAGTTTATACAATAAAACTCGAAATCAGGTCAGAACAAATAATATGGAGTCAGACGAATTTGTAACAAAAGAAGGCATGAGACAAGGGGAGTATTAAGCCCAACACTCTTTAATATTGTATTAGATGAAGTAATAAAAGAAGTTAAACATAAAGTTAAGAAACTGTTAGTGGGCTATAGAAATTTGGAAGCGGTATATATAACAGAATGTGCATTCGCGGATGATCTGATGATCTGTGCAAAAAACCAGGAAGAATTGCAAAGAAACTTAGAACTGTGGAACACAGCACTACAAAAACGAAATCTAATGATAAATACTATTAAGACCAAAGTGATGATACTAGGAAGAAACAATAGACAAATAAGAATACAACTTAATAATAAAGAGATCGAACAAGTAGACAGTTTTAAGTATCTGGGAATACCAATCCAGAAAGATGGGAAAAACGAAACGGAAATAAATAGCAGAATTGAAAGTGCTAATAAAGTGTATTACGCCCTAAACAATGCTTTAATTACGAAAAAAGAGATAAGCAATAAAACAAAGCTAACAGTATACAACACGATATTCAAGCCGATATTGATGTTTGGTTTCGAAAGCTGGACGCTCACGAAAAGACAAGAAAATAAGATACAAGCATGTGAGATGAAATTCCTGAGAGGAATCATGGGTGTTACTAAAAGAGATAGACTAAGAAATGAAGAAATACGAACGGCGCTAAAAGTTGAACCAATAAAGAAGGACATAGAAAGACAACAGATGAGATGGTTTGGACACTTGATCAGAATGGGGAATAACAGACAAACAAAAATAATTTGGCAAACCAAAACAATAAGAAAAAGAACAAGAGGAAGGCCAAGAAGGAGATGGGATGAGACAATAGCGGAGTCCTAAAGATCAAGAATCGAAACTGGCAAGAGGCCAAAACATTGGCACAGAACAAAAGGAATGGGCAAGGTTCGTACGTACATAACAAATACACAATAAAAGAGAGTAATCAATGTAGTGAAGCGTGTGAGTGAACTATAGATTGGTGCGGTTAAGAATGACTGAAGATCGTCATACGAAACATAGTGTAGTGTAATGCAAGTGAAGTAAATAGAATACCAACTTGCATAGGAACTGTAAGATAAAATGTATTGTAAATCCAATTTAATTTAATTTAATTGGTTTATTTGAAATTAATTTAAAAACGGTATTGACAATAATTATTAGAATGTAAATTGTTTTCACGGAAATGTAAATGTATGTAAGCTTACAAACACCCTACACCGTAAGGTAAATGGGTTAAGTATATATATATATATATATATATATATATATATATATATATATATATATATATATGTTTTTCAAGTTCTTTAACGGTTTGATTTTGATATTATGCTCTTTAATTTCTATGTTACGTATTTCTTGGCTTTTTATTGTAATCTTAATAATTCTTATAATTATCATTAGTAGTTTGTGATGAGTTTTCAATTTACTTCTATTAAATAGTGTTTTTATTTCTTTTAGTAAACAGTGAAATGATAAGACTGCAAATTAGATAAACTATGCTGTTAATTTTAATCAACCTTTGATATTTTAGTTCTTCTGTTCTTTTGTCGAGTGTCTAGCAATGTGTAGCAAATTTATTTCAAAACTTAAGCAAATGACATATTTAAAAATCAAATACCTAGAATTTCTATATCAGTAACCTCGTAATTATATCATTGTCACTGTTCCTTACTGTTTGGAGATTTATGATTCTTAAAATCCAAAATTATTATTGTTTCAAGAGTCAAATGTTACCATAAGCAAACACTTGAATTTAAGATGGATTAAGTTTCATAAGCCTTTTTTTAAAATTGCAACAAAGATAAAAACAAAAAATGACCACAAAGTTATTTAAGGTCATCTGTATAAAATTTTAATTGCTATATTATATATTATATATTATTGCAAGTAGTGGCGAGATAATTTATATTAATTTTGAATGACACTCAAACATTGCTAAGTAATTACCAGTGCTATAAAAACTCGTGATGCATATTCATATCACTTCAGCTCGATAAACTAAATGAATGAAATTTTTCAAACGTTATATCTTATCTAAATATGGTGCAACGAGTAGGTCAACAAATTATATTCTTTCTGCTTAATTAATTTACGCTAAAGCCAGGCCTCATTGAAAATTTCCTGGTAATCTGCGCCCGCAATTAAAACTATACATGACGCTGATTAAAATTATACGAAATTTTATCCAAATGCGCTGCCGGGTAATTACTTTTTCGGAATTTAAGTTATACTGGCCAGTTAAACAATTTACAGTGCGAGTGTAAATTATGTACCATTATGAACAGCATGCTAGTGGACATCGATCAAGGTTAAAGTAATGTCAAGAATAACTTCAAAATAAACTCGAAAAACAGCTAATTAGAAATATCTTACTATTTCCACATCATCAATGTAATAAAATTTATATTATAAAAAAAATCCTGAAATAATTTACAAAAATATATTAAGCGAAAGGTTCTAATAGAGTGATTAACGTACCTGACTTTAAAAAGAATGTGTTACGATGGAAAACGGGCAGTTCTTTGCCTCTCCTTTCTCGCTAAATGGGGAATATAACCGAAGTGAGCAATTCCTTTAGTAGGCTCACCATTGATTGAATTGCAGCAGTGGACATGGACCGCAAGGTTGAAACTTTACCGACCTTCCGGCACACAAATTGGGTTATCCAAAGTGAGTCGATATAATATGGCATGCGAAGACTACCTTTTCGTTTGATGTTTTACTTTTGACAAAATTTGTCCATGTTACAAAATACCAGATGTTTTTTAGTAGTTACAGCAATCTTGGAAAATACTAAGTTTACTACTATCGAAACAATAAAAATAATTGATAGCTTGCTTTTCTCTGATAATAATTATAACACTGAACCATTCGATCAAATGAGTAAAACAATGAATTACGATCCTTAACAAACAAACTTACAAACAGCTCAATAAGCTTGCCAGTAATTGTGATATACAGATTTCTCAACCTGCGTCAACGATTGTTGTGTATCTAATGATACTATACATAGATAATTTGAATCTCTGTATAGAGCCAATTGAGTGATACATGCGGTGAAGACGTTATAGATTTTAAAAATGTGCGTTTGTGTGTACGAAAATTTAAAAAAGGGCAAGAGTTGTGTAACAATGAACCGAAGTAACCTCCGCCACAAACCAGCCGGGCCGAAACCATGATTGCGTGAGTAGAGCAAGTTGTTATAGAAGACTATCGGATATAGGTGGGCGTGATATTACCTCTAAACTTAGCATTTCCGCAGGATCTGTAGATTCTATTTTGCATGATAACCTGAAAATGCGAAAAGTTTTTCAAGGACACGTTAGCACGTGATGGCGCCACAAATTTCCGACCATGAAGGACACTCTCCGTGGTCGCTCATTTTCCAATCGAGACACTGTTGCATCGGCAATTTTTCAGAGAGCAAAAAACCCTAAGAAGTGTTCTTAGCAGCCATGGAACCATGGCGACGACGTTGTAAAAAATATGCACGTCTAGGCGGAGGTTATCTTGGGTAAGTACTTTTTCAGAAAAAAAATTTAGAGACCTTAGAATGCACCTTTTATATGGCAGTTGGCGCCATCCTGCTAAAACCACATTTGTTCTAGATCCATATTGACCAGTTGGTTGGACAAACCACTGCCGATATTTTACATTAAGATACTGATTACGTTAAAATAATTAATGTACTCTCATTTGTTGTTGAAGCTTAATAATAAAACTTAAATAATAGGTGAGATAAATGCCAATACTCCAGACACATGTAAAAATTGATAATGTTTGTAAATAAACCTAAGGTGGTAGTATAACACAAATAAATAAAGAAGAACAAAACATATAACGTAGTTATTCGAAATCCACGCCATCAAAAAGCACCACCGTTTAAAAAAGTTACAAAGTAAAGCCTCAACGTAAACATGAAACATAAGCTTACTAAATCATCAATTTCAATATGTTTGATTAAGCTGGAGCTAGCTGAAAATAACAAGCATATTTACAATCTTCAATTATTAACTATTCAATTTATATAAGTAGAACGGCTACATAGAAAAACATCAATCGTACAATATATGTTATATAGTGGCAATCATCAAGAAAATACATTACACTAATTGGAGAGGCAGGCGTGTAAATAGCCGCTCAGTGGATGCATGTATACGATACCGATGCTGAAGGACCAAAAAATGGAGAGGCAGGCGTATAAACTAACCGTCTCGTGGTTGTGGAAACGTAGTACGGCCCGTAGTGGAAGGTCAGCCGATAAGGCCAAATCATCCCTTAAACGGCCGTCGCGTTCAGCGATGCGGCTACCGATATCAACCAATGAATTGCCAAATCGCTCACCTGAATCGGCTTCGGCTTCGTCGGCGATTCAAGGTGGCCAATAACCTCTGCGTTGCGGATCTGGTATCTTCCAGGGATGTTGAGACACGACCAAATTGAGCCAACTGCGATGCGTGAATATTTGGGGATGAAAATGTTTCTGATGTATGCGGGTTAAACGACGTAGCCGCGCTGCGTGCATGAATCTGAATTTATGCGGACTAAGACACGACCGAACTGGCCGCGCTGTGGGGCGTGAAAGCTTCGGCTGAGCAAAAGCCCATGCCGTTTGTGTGCGACGGCAAAACGTAGCTGATATCAAAGGCGCGCATGCCGCCGCGATATAAAGCGGTTCAAGGGCGAAAAGGCCGCCACACCACTAATTCCTAGAACAATTCAAAATAATGTTTACGTAGCTAAGGTAACAACATAATAAGCTACTAAACATATTGTCTACTGTTACACGTAAATTTAATCTTCCATTATGGAATGCAAATGACATACTAATAAAAAGTTTAATCATGTATTATAAAATATGAAGAACCATCTTCACAAACAACAATAATTATTATCCAATCCAATCCCAATATCAATATGACCAAGAAAACTCGCATTTTTTTAGTCACTTGACAGAATTTTTACATATGGTGGAAACTTCAATTATAAAAACACTTATTGAGATTCTTAATTAGTTGCGACCAGGGACAGGGGATTATATAATCTCATACGCGAAGAAAATTGAGACTTTTTCCAACTAGTGATCCTACAGATCAAGATAGAATACTTTTAGATTTTTTTTAATAAATAGTATTTCTTCTAATAAAAATATACCAAAAGCAACATTAACTTATCGTCTAGGCATACACTATCTCCATAATACCATAACGCGATTGAAATTCATTTAAAATCAATTTTAAAAAAGACCTACAAATAAGTTTAAATACTGTACGCCATCTAAAGGAAGCGACTGATTATTTATCACTAGATATTTGGTAGAGGATTGAATATAAGCATGTGTATTTTGATCCGCGTAAGGAATTGGCAAATAATGAGGTTACACAAGGCAGTTCAAGTATGACCGGAACTGATTTGTGTGTAAATAAGCCGCACAGCGCAGCAGCTTCAGAGAAAGTTGAAGTAGAAAACCAAACGAGACGACAACAACGTTGTCAAAAAACATCGAAGAAATAGCAGCAAGAAACCAAGCAAGGCGACTGCGACGTTCTCAAAGAACATAAAAAAAATAGCTGCAGAATAGTAACGATTGCTACAGAAAGTTTGTAACACTTGCATTCTCTATAGCAGCCAAGCTAGCTAGCTAGATTTCTAGTCTTACTTATGCGATCGTTATTTCGGAGTTAGATATAAACATCATTTTTAGGATCTTTATTAAGTTTGTTGAGACCGAAAAGTGGACTGTACAGTTATTTTAAATTTGAACAAAAGGATCTTCAAACAAAAGCTAAAGCTAAAAACACTAACCTGTGGAAACGGCACTTTCCCGCAGAAATCGGTTCCTTGTGCTGTTGGTTCTGGGGGGGATCCAGAAAAAGCAAATAAGGGTGTGGATAAAAAGATAGGACAAGTTACCCCAATCTTCACAGCGGAGCCGAACGGCAGCGTCTTTCCTGGTGCAAAGGTTCCTTGCCGAGTCAGAGCAAAGAAAAAATAGACCGAGTTTTACCAGCAAAAATTTCAACCTTGAAATGCAATCGGGAAACAAAAGGACCTCCGGGAAGAGGTTAATCTGGTCGGCCAAATATCGAATTTCGCCACAAAATTAGCTTTTAACAAAACGGCCTCGCAGAAATGAAAACTTCTACTGCCAATCAAACACGCCGGCGAACTCTCGGTCAAAAACGCTCCCGCTTGCGGAAAATTTAAAGCCGGTCGCCCGTTTTCTAAACTGCCACAAACTAAATTCAAAAATGAAGCCAAAAGAGTCAAGCAAGGGCCAGGCAGCCGAAAGCAAAGGTAAAGGCGGACGCTATCATAGCAAAAGGCGAAGCGCGGCCCGCGGCCTATATATCAGCGCTACGCGTGATTGTGCAAATTCGCCGCTGATATTACAAATTCAAAATATACAGGAGAGAACCAAATTACGACCGGCCCTAATTTAAAATTAAAATAAAAGTAATTGGGGATTAGCGCGAACAAAGTTGATTCTAAGAAAACATCGTTTGACTATTATTATGTCTTTTTTATACTTCATACATGCATTTAATAGAAGATATATAGGTACATTGCTGATAATACAGTCCTTTTGTCAGTCCATAGCAATGTTCAATTAACCTCGCTTAACCTGCAAATTTATTTGTCCCTACTACAAACCCGAAAAAGAAATAGAGAATAAAAGTAAACTAAACAAAAAGTAAATAATCTTTTTTTTTAACTTTATTTATATTTACAATCTGCTTTAGTGAGCAATAAGTAAATTTGGCGAATTTACAATAAATATTATTTACATGTGGGATGCTTTCCCAATGGAATGCTCCCTTAAGAATTACTTGTAGGTGCATTACACCTATACACATAACACTGATATGCAATGAGATCAGTATAGATCTGGTAGGTCTAGAGGGTCGTATCTTTTCAGCCTGTGAGTGGTATTACTATTATCTAACAGATTTACGGCCAGAGTGTTTGTATAACTTTCAAGGCGAGTAAGATATTTTGCACTCACGTACTTCACTTCTTCTTTCACTAATTTTACTCGCAAGTCTCGATGGATGACTTCGTTTTTTACATATCATGGTGCGTCCACAATTGCTCTCAGAGTTTTAGATTGAAATCTTTGCAATATTTCCAGATTGGAGTTACTAGTAGTCCCCCATAGTTGCAAGCCATATGTCCATATGGGCTTTAACACAGTCTTGTACAGTAGTACCTTGTTTTGCAAAGACAGTTTAGATTCACGTCCTAACAGCCAGTTTAATTTTGTTAACTTCAATCCCAGTTGTTTCCTTTTGCTAAATATATGTTTTCTCCACGTTAGTCTGCGATCAAGATGTATGCCGAGGTATCTAACGTCTTGTGTTTGTGGAAGTGGGGTGTTATTGAGGATGACTGAAGGGCATGTCTCCCTTCTGAGTGTAAATGTAACTTGTGCGGATTTGACTTCGTTTGCTGTTGGGCGCCAGACTCCACTTTATTAAGACAGTTCTGTAAGTTTTTTGATGCTATCACAGAGCTTTCGTGGGTTGCAAGGATTGAAGTGTCATCTGCGAACGTGGCTGTGTGTACAATACATAAAGAATAGGTCCTAATGTGCTTCCTTGCGGTGTACCAGATTTTATAGGATGCAATTTTGTGATTGCGCCTTGAAACTTCACTTGAAAATATCCATTGGTTAGATATCATTTCATTAGTTGATAGTAGGTGTGTAAAAGGTTTTTCTTAATCTTGCACAATAGGCCTTCATGCCAGACTTTATCAAAGGCCTGCGTTATGTCTAAAAACGTATTCTGTGGACTTGTTCGATAGTGGAATGTTCCTGCCTAAACCCGAATTGGTGTTCCGGTATGAGGTGATTCTCCTCTAAGATCGGTTTGATTCTCTTGAGTAGGAGTTTTTCAAAGACTCTAGACACTATCGGCAACAAACTAATTGGACGATAAGATGGTGGTTCCTCTAGAGGTTTGCCTGGTTTAGGTACGAGCACTATTTGAGCCACTTTCCACTGGGCTAGAAAATAGTTCAATAGTTCAATCTTCAAGATTGCTATTTGGGTCTACACTTAAAAAAGTGACGCAGTAAAAACACATATTAAAGTATAGGAAGAAAATGGACTAACGAATTAAAAAAAATTATACTAACGTCTCGGCAAAAATACTGTTTACCTTTAGAAAATAAAATTATTCTGTACTAAATAGTAATAAACCCCTCCTTAATACATCGGTGATTTAACGCTAGACACTAAGTTACCAATGATACAAGAAGAATATATCAATATAAATAACTACCATTTTATCCAAGTTTATCCAAATAGAAAAGATAAAATGACTTCAGAATTAATAAAGTTACATTTAAAACAAGTAAGAGCATAGATTAAAACGTATACATGATAAAACATGAAAAGATAAAAATCCTGAAAGAACGAGAACAGAACATTATATCATTACATATAAAATACACAAAAATACCAGTGAATGTAAAAATTACAGGATTTCGCGATTAACATCAGTTGCACCAAAAATGTACATAAAAATGATGTAAGAAAATTAAAGATCAAAATTCGAAAGAATTGAAATAAATATGAAAAAAGCATATATATATATATATATATATATATATATATATATATATATATATATTATTATTTTGGCTCTCTTTGAGCATCTGGTGTCATTTTGAGAGTTCACACTGCCGTCAAAAAAATATGGTCCGAAAATCTTTCCCTGAACTTGCACAACAAGCGGTCACTTTTGTTGAATAGAGAGGCTTTACAATGGCAAGCTGAGAATTTTCGCTACCCCAGCGGCGCAAGTTTTGCTGTTTAACACAACACTGCATCACTAAACTAAATTTTCGAAGCATCAATCGAACCGTTTTTCATTTTTTCAATCAACTGGCCAAATAGAAATCTTTTCTCGATATGGTGCGGCTTCAGTCTTGAATCTTGTAGGGGAATATTTTTAAATGTTTTGGACACCTCCATATATGATCCCTGCTTGCTGAGCTGCTCGCCGAATAAACAAACCTGGCTGATCTTTGAAAAGATCTCCAACCTTTTCGATCTTTTGTGGCGTCACAGCGGTAGATCACCAGCCAGAGTTTGCGGCTCGAAGGTTCTAGACACTGCCAATTGTCTCAAATCTCTGAATCAGGGTAACAGTAGTAAGAGAAATTTTCACAGACTGTGGTATATTTTTACTCCGAAATATTATTTACTCTTTCTCACTTGCTTATCGTTTTTTCAAAATGTTTGTCTTTGCTTAAGGGAGACTTCTTAAAGGCTCGTCGGACCATGATACAACTTTTTCCAAATTCATAAAATTTCTGTGCAATAAACAGCCTTTCTTCGAAAGATTAAGTATTTTATGTTTCCAATTAGATAGTTACGTGATCAATGGTTTGCTACAAAACTTTTATTATGTATGGTATCTAACGCTGATCTACCTTCTTTTATTATTTTTAGTAGGCAAATATGTTCCAATACCTATTATTAATCACCCTGTCTATGCAGATGGCATAATACTAATTAAAAAAGTGCGCCATAATTGAAAAATAAAATAAATATACAGAAAGAAAACCCAAAACAAATGAAATTAAAAATAACCATAAACAAAACGAAAGCGATAAAAGTAAGCAATAAGAAAACGCAAACATAAGAATAAAAATTTAAAACAAGGTCTTTAAAGAAGTAAAGAGGTGTGTGTATTTTGGAACAAACTGCAAAGAGGCAGGGAAATGCAGAACAGAGTAGGTAAATCAAAACAAATATATTACATGAGAAATAACCCATTAGCCAGAAAAAAAGAAAATAGCACCGAAACAAAAACAGTGCGGAGAGTTGGTCAATAATGTACACGCACAAATCGACAATAGCGATAACAGAAATTATATGTCTGAGAAGGGTAACCGTTAATATATGAAAAGATCAAATGCAAAATGCAACAATAAACGAGAGACTAAAACAGGAATCAGTAAGAAAAAATATATAAAAACAGCAATTAAAAAAGAGTAGAAGGACCAAGACGAAGGGAAAATCCGAGAAAATATAAAAGATGTAAAAGAAAGAAAAAGTAAAATAATAGCAGATGCAAGAAATATGGCAAGCGATAGAAAAACACACAAAAAATGAATAGAATTCCCGACGTTCTATGGACTTAAAAGATAAAAAAAAGTAAAGTAAGTTTTCAATCGAAAACATTGGGAATTATTGCAAATCCTCTTTGGTATTTTTATCGTATGCTGCATGGTGACTTTAGAATACCAACGGTACAGGAAGAATTTATCAAAATAAGCAACAACTACTTCCTGCGAGCACGACCCCATCCAAATTCTCTCGCATCCAGTCTGCATCATGATCATGATCATTAATCTACAAGAAAAGTAGCTATCAAGTAATGAAATCGATTGTCCTCATACTAATATTGTCATTCTATCAACTCACCAGACATTATTTACACTTATTTAATTACTTATTTATTTATAGTTATATGCGTATTAAAATGGGCGTGCTTTTTATAGCGCAAACATCTGTGTTAATAATTGTTCCAACAATGGACGCTCTGACGGTCTCATAAAATTAAATTTTGTTGAGTATAAGTGTGACGGGAAAGCAGTTTCGGCGCTTTAAAAAAGCGTCCCGTGTCGCAGATATCACCTCTTACTTTCAACAATGTCACAAGATCAAAGTGAATTTTTCTTTACTTCATTTACAAAGAAATAGACTCCCTTAATTATAGATTTCATGAAAATGTGAGACATGAAAGGTATCTTATCAGAGCTTAACATTAAAGCTTTTTTTCTTTTAAATAACACATAAGAGGTTTTTCATTTACACTAAGAAACTTTCAACAAAATGTTACAAACTCATTTCTCTTAAGTGAAACTAAAACAAGAGCTCTGAAACAGCCTCGTTTTTTTTTATTCAATTCGATGAACATTTCATACTCTTCAGTATAATAGAACTTAGAATGCGTAGCAAAATGGAGCCACACGCTCCACTTCTGCTTTATTGGTACAATTACTCGGAGAAAGGTAATTATGGAGCAGCCACCAAGATTTTACGACTTAACGCCGTTCTTTTTCTTGCGGAGTCGCGCAAAGTTTATCGTTTCTTTCGCAAACCACAAACAGCTGAAGGTTTTAAAACAAACAGCGTTCGTGTTTCTGATGAGGTATGACCTAGATTATGGGCGAGAGTAATCGAGAATTGGGTTAATTATATTTATTCCACTAAATACAGTTGTTAGAGTCAGTTAAATAATATTAAAGTGCCATCAAATTTACTTACAAATAAACATTTAGATTGCCTTTTAAATTATTCGTTTTACTGTAATCTATTGTTTTTATTGTAAAACTGCTCTTTTTTCTATCAAAGAAATCCTCTGACAAGTGTACTATTTTCAAAAGAACTGAATAAAAAATGATACGGCAAAATTTGTATATTTTTCACTTAACTAGTGGAAACCACGCCCTTACACAACAATAAACTATAATAAGAAATATACAGGGTTGTATCCAGAAGTAGTAGGACTGTTCTTTTTCCGCGTGCGCGGAGCGACGGAGGGGGATCTGCAAGGCCGGATGTTATGGAGGGGAGCCTTGGGAACAGGTTTCGACCTGCGGCAGTCGCCTGCGTGCGTTAGTTGAGTGTGGTCCATTGTTTTAGTGACGCCTCGTCGTCAGTTGCGATGGAACAAAATTTGGAGCAGCGGTACGCCATCAAATTTTGCTACAAACTTGGAAAATCAGCGACCGAAACCAAGAACATGCTTACGCAGGCCCACAAGAAGAATACCATGAGCCGTTCCTCGATATTTGAGTGGCACAAGTTGTTTCGGGAGGTGAGGGAGCTCGTCGAGGACGACCAACGCGCCGGGCGTCCGTCAACCTCGCGAACGGACGACAATGTGCTGAAAGTTAAGCAACTTTTGAACTCTGACCGACGGTTGGGAATTAAATTAATTAGTGATGAGCTGAATCTTTCGTACGGGACTGTTCAGCGCATCATCACAGAGGATTTGTCGATAAGAAAAGTGCCACGGCGCGTGGATTGTGAGGGATCTCCTGGCCAAATTCGGCGTTTCCACGTTGCCTCACCCCTCTACAGCCCTGATGTGGCACCGCCGGACTTCTTCCTGTTCCCCCGGATCAAGAGGCAGCTCAAGGGGCATCGTTTCGACTCGATGGAAGCAGTCCAAGCGGCAACGACGAGGGCGCTGAACAGCATTCCGGAGGACGACTTCCAGAAGGCCTTCGCAACCTGGAAGGCTCGCTACCAGAAGTGTGTGGATGCCCAAGGGGCCTATTTTGAAGAGTATGAAGTCGATGTACCAAAATGTTCAATAATTTTTTTTAAAAAAAATCAGTTTACTACTTTTGGATACCACCCTGTACTATTAAATAAATTCAAGCTAATTTTGCACGAGTTTAAAACCCGTTTTGTCTTTTCTTCGTTGCTCGCACTTGTCGCCTTTTGTAGAAATGTTAATTCCAATATGAAATGAAGAAAAATAGTAGTTGGTGCAACCAAAGCCTGATCAACCCATAGGATAATTCAACTGCAGTCTAGGACGCCAGGATTTTGGGCCGCAAAATTTTGGGTTGAAGAAACGAAAACTAAGCTCAATCAGAGAAACTGAATAAGTTATAACTATTAAACTTTGACGTAGTATATTCGACGTATAATAAATTTTTAAAAACATTTCTATTGGAACAGAAATAACATGTCACAAAAAGATTATTCAGGAACTTTCCAGAATGATCGATCACCGTACGCGTTATTCCTAGCGACGCCCTTAGGTTAAAATTCCAGAACCTTCCAATTCATTTCCACAATGCAGATGGACATTCACGGCAGTGGAATAGAATAAGTCATGCAGGAAACAATAGTGGTACAAATAAATTAGTGTTGTTATTGTAACCGTTGACTGTTGCGTTAATATTATAATAATTTATAATTATTGTACAGTAGTGCAGCGCGTGCGAATAAAGTTTAGTTTATTCAAACATTCAATTTACATTTCTTTTATCATTATAAAGGCCAGACAATGAGTAGCAAAGGTGGTCGAAATTTATTTAAAAAAAAGAACAAATAGAGCAGAATTCGAAAAACTTTCCAAATAGCGCCTTAAAGGCAGGATGTTGTGATTACGGAAATATCAAAACTAGACACTTGAAACTGATATTGCCACTTCATTCTACAACACTGAGGCTACGATGCTCTTAGGAGACATTAAAACACTATCTGAGAATGTCGAGCAACAAATCCAGAGAGTATAAGATTACATAACATTACCTCAAACCATGGTATTTTAATTGCCGTCCCAAAACCAATATACATATTTCCCGTATAGAGCAGACCACCAGCCTAACATATTAAACATTATTCTTCATAGAAACCTACAAAAAGCAATACAAAAGATGGTAACATGAAATGGACTCGGATCATCACCCAGTCATCATGTCTCCTATCAATCAGGCCTCCTATTCCTAAACTAATAGGTGGAACGACTGAACTACTTTCCAAAATATCTTGGACCAGAAACTCAGATGGATTAGACTGCTCTAAACCGTCATGTATTTTGATGACACATTAACAAAATACACTACGGCTATATAAAAGGCGCACAATACCGTACAAATGCCGTACAAACGCAAAAGTTCTACCTCACACGGTTGAACACCTGCACACCAATTAAATCAAAAAATAAATATAGAAAATAATGGCAAAGGACTCCAAAACGTTATAATATAAATTAAATCACTTACAATTAGTGAAACTAAAGCTAGATAGTTTTAGAACAGCAAGATGCAATAGTTACCTTGAAAGAATTCATCCTGAGACTTAATCATCTGGCAATATACCAAAAGATTGTTAAAACAGTCTAATATTATTTGCCCTATAATTAATAATAACGCAACATACACTCCCACAGAAGAAAAATCAGAAATCGTAGTCATGCATCTAAAGCAGGTCTTTAAGCCAAACCAAGTTGAAAATAATCCCCATCCTCGATGCCCAAATAACAATGCCATACAAGGCCTCCACCTTCACAAGATTGTAGACATAGTCCTACATAAGATAATAGTCTACATAATTAAAATCATATATTCCTTCTTGAGCAACGGAATATTCAAAGTGGGGAACAACGTCACTCTATGCAGTGTGAAAGCAATAAAAACGGAAGTCCCTCAAGGCAACTTACTCGAATCTATCTTATTCAACATATATGTCCATAATCTGCCTATGATTACTAATTCAAGACTGCCAATATATGCAGATGACACCGGAAACCTTATTCGGTGTACAACAATAGAAACAGCAATTAAACATCTACAAAACACAGTAAACAAAAATAAATCCCACAGAATATTAATCTAAAATATTCATACTTTAACGTCACACAAATTTTCCACCTATTAGAATAAATAATGCTATCGTCCCATGGAATCACAAGGATTCTGCAGTAGAATACTTTGTCTACTTTGATACAAAATTCAACTAGGGATATCATATCAACAGAAAACTTAAGTCGTGCTAGACTTAACATACGAGGTGCATTCAAGTTATAACACTTCCGAATTTTTTTCTCAGGACTGGGAACAGAAAAAAACATGCGGTTTGTTTCAAAATACGCCCGCACTCTTTGTGAATGCGTGACAAATATGGCAGCACTGCTCGGATTCTGGCGGCAGCGGCGAGAATTCGAACTGTTTTTGATACTTAAAATGGCGACGTTTTCATTACAAGAACAGTGTCTAATCACTTGTTTGCTCCATTTGTGTGGTGTGACACCGATTGAAATTCACCGCCAGTTGAGTGATTTGTGGGCGTTTGTGGGTGCGAGTTCAAAGAAGCAGAACGTCGTGTGACAACAAACCAAGACAGTCTCGGCTCGCACCAGCCGGTCTAACAACATAATCAAGCGAGTGAAGAAATTTGTTTTGGAGGATCGCCGAATGAGTGTGGAACACATCGCCTGCAAAGTTGGCATTTCCATAAGATCTGTGCACACAATCCTGCATAAAGACCTAAAAATGCAAAAAGTGTCCTCCAGGGGGGTGCCACGAATGTTGACAACTTTGAAGTGATTTCTCGTGCTTCCTACTCACCTGACCTGCCTCCTAGCGGCTTTTGGCTGTTTCCAACGATGTCCGTGCCACTATTGCATCATCGATTTTCCAGTGGTCAAATAAGCGTTCGCAGCTGCCATGGCATCATGGCGTCGACGTTGTGAAAATGTGCAGGGAGATTACGTCGAAAAGTGACACAAGTTTCGCCGTTTTCGTGTCATTAGTTTGCGAGGAAAAAATCGGAAGTGTTATATCTTGAATGCACCTCGTATTCTACTCATTAATCAACCGAAGATCCAAGCTTAGATCAGAACTTTTAATTTATAAGGCGATACTCCAACCTGTTTTAACTTACCTTAACTTACATGGCCGTTATAGAGCAATGCATCCAAAACAACACTCATAATCCATACATAACAAAGTAGTAGGTGTTGTAATTAGCTGCCCCTGGGTCGTACGAAACGCACAAATACATCAAGAACTAAGTATTTCTCTTACACCAAACTACATAAAAAGCTAAATGCCAACTTTAATTTTATGCTTTGTACTAGTGCAACTCAACTAAATCTCTGTCCAAATAACTTGCATACAAGACTGAAACTAAAGCTTCCTCAAGACCTACTGGATATACCTTAATTTTATAATATAACTAAACTACTATTAGATAGAGGTGCGAATTAATCCTTTCTCTATGTAACGAAACTCCTATACATAACCTTGTGCAATGTAACTAAGCCGTGTATTGCAACAAGAATTGCAGAGCCAGCTAAATAAAAAGACTTTTTTCTTGTGTAGTGTGCAGCAAAAACAATCGTCGCCAGCGATTTCAGTGACTTCAAGCCTAAATTGTAGTGCATCAAATGTACAGTTGCAACAAGTTTCGAGCTCACATAGTTCTTAAAATAGTCTCAAAAAGGTAGATCCAATTATACCACTCATAACCTGGCATCGTGGTGCATGAACTTCATGAGTTGGAGTGACCTACAATGGCCTTCAACAAAACGATAACTCTAAAAACTCACTCAAAAAATATTTTGTACCAATCAGTTCTTTTATAAAAAGTTAATAAATGGAGAACACATCAAGCAAAATTGGTTGGTTTATCCAAAATCAACTGGACGAGTATTTTGTACACCGTGCAGTTTCCTATGGAGGAAGGACGTTCCTGGCAACTAAGATGTTTGATGATTGGAAGAATAACCATATAATAGACGATTACGGCAACAACTTTGAACATAGAAAGTGAGTGCATTTCAAGATTTATTAGTAAATAATAATGAAGTGTCGGACTTTGTAAGAAATAATAACTTTCTTAGCTGTACAGAACTAATTTTAAAATAGGATCATTTTATGGCCAAACATGTAGTGAAATTTATAAATAAAGGACTCAGCCGTTCCTCATACTTATTAAATAGAAATGTCAATAAATTTATTATACAGTTAGCAGACCAGGTTAAGGCAAAGATTGTCCAAGAAATTGTAAACGTTAAGTATTATTCCATAATTGTGGACTCAACGCCAAATGTGTCGTACGCAGATCAATTACTTAGCTTTTTTGGTACACTCTCTGCTCCTTACAGGAATCCTTGTTGAATGTTTTTTTGACGTTCATTTCCATGTGTGGCCATAAATATGAAAAGATGACGAGTGTAATAATGTTGACCGTAGATTTTGTAATTTTGATCTAAGTAACTATAGAGGATAGAGCTCTGAGTGCTACTTTACAACTAGTCCCAGAAGGTTTTTGATTCTTTGACACACATTACCCATGATAGTGTTCAAACTAAGGACGTACAGAATAAAGCAAATGTGATTTTAAAAAAACTTAAGAGTATCAAATGGTACGTATCTTAAAATGTTCTTGAAAGTTTAGAAGCTTTTAAAAACACTTTCCGAAACAAATATAAGTTTCCAAAGTTAAGAAACAAAGTAAAATTGACTTGTGAAACTGACGCTTACAAAACAGACAGTACAAGAAAAAGGAAGCCAAAAATTCTTTTTGGTAAAAAAAAGTTTTTTGGGGTCTTGTGTGATTCTCTGAAACTCAACTTAGTGAGAAAAGGACAATTTATACTGAAATACACAAGAATTTAAATTTCTATGTAAAATCATTCAAATGTAAAATGAAAGCATACGGCAAAAGGCAAATCAGACATTGGAAAAGTATCCTTCTGATTTAGATAAAACATACACTGAGGAACGTGTTAATTTAGCAGTATTTTTAAGAATTAATAAAACTATTGACAAATAAGATAGGAATACCAAAACAAAAACGACTATTAGAACCATAAATACTCCTAGCATTATTAAAGTCATGGAACATACCAGGTACGTTCAAGTTCTAAAGTCTTCAAATTACTTATCCAAATACTTACCCAAGAAAGTTAAAACTTCTGTTACTTTTCAACGTAATCTCCGTCTAGACGTGCACATTTTTCACAACGTCGTCACCATAATTATATGGCTGCCGAGAATACTTCTTTAGGGGGATGTTTTTCCCACTGGAAAATCGCTAAAGTAACAGCAACTCGGTTAAAAAATGAGCGCCCAAGAAGGGTGCCCTTCTTAGTCAGAAATTCATAGAAGCAGCACGTGTTAGCATGTCCTAAAACATTGTCACTCGCGGAACCTTGAGTTAGTCGGTCAGCATTCGTGGGATCCACATTAAAGAAACTTTCCGCGTTTTTAGGTCGTCATGTATAATAAACTTCACAAATTCTACCAAAATGGCAAGTTTAGAGACGATATCACGCACATCCAATCAAGGACCTTTTATAACAACTTTCTCTACTCGCCTATTTATAGTTTCGATACGGCTAGTTTGTGGACGAGGCTGCTTCGGTTTATTGTCACACAACTCTCAACTTTCTTTAAACTTTTGCACAAACGCACATTTTTAACACCCATAATGCGTTTACTGCACTTGTCACTCAATTGGCGATGAATTTCGATGGGCGCTTCACCACACAAGAGGAAAAAACGGATGATTACCCGTTGTTCTTGAACACTAAACGTCGCCACAAAACAACAATAACGGCAATGGCGATAATTCGACCTGTGTACATTGTGTGGTACTGCCATCTATATTACAAATTCAGAAATATTTCCCGCGTCTTCTAAAATTAACCGCATCTTTCTACCTACTCTCACTGTTGAAGAAAAAATGAAGGAGTTAGAACTTGAACGCACCTCGTAGACTCTATTTTTCCCAATATTGCCATCGTTCTAAGAATTTTTAAGTGTGGTAATTACTAATTGCACTAAAGAATAATCTTTCTCAGCTCTTAAGAAAGTAAAAACTTTTTGAGACCAACGTTAAAAGAGAAGAAAATAGCTGGCCTTACACTTATTTATTAAGAGTGAGTTTCTACAGTCATTCTTTTAATTAAACATGTTCTAGAAGATTGCTTGCTAACTCTAAAGGTGGAAAAAGAAATTTTTTAATTAAGAGTTTTTAAATCAAATGGACATTTGTTTTTATTTTTCCTTATTGATGTGTGAATCTATGTAAAATTGAAAAAATCAAATAAACGTTTTGTCTAAACAATCAATTTCCTATTAATTTATTAATGTTCCAAACAGGCAAAAATTACTGCTCGCGGTGCATTTGGAGCTTAACGCAGTCGAAAGTAATAGCACAGCATACAATAAAGTAGTAGTTGCACTCTGCGTCGGCATCTTTAATCTCGTGTTCCAAGATATGCCATTGCGCTGGCCATAAAAATAAACATGGCGACTACATTATACATGGATTATTCAAAAAGTTATTTATAGATTTAAGTGTTCGACTACAATATTCTGCTTCGGTAGACTGTGAGAAGAAATGTTGCTGAGGGAACGAAGAACAAACATCGTTCATAAATCGGAAATGTCCAACGTTGGGGTCATTGTCAATGTAACCGGACAAAATACATACCTGTTCATGTCTTGAAAACAATAAGCTGATAATTGTTTGGTAATAAAGAAAAAAATTATGTTGTTTTGATCCATTAGATTACTGTTAATATTTTCCAGTTTAACGCAGTTATTAGCTCTTCTCCACGAGTCTTTTTAAGGAGTAATGCCACTCTAGCTATTGAAAAAAAAAGTTTATTTTTAATAATTTATTGTGTAGTATGGAAAGCGGCATGGAATTTCTTTTTAAACAGTTCATGTAGCATGTGTTAAAGTGTAAAAAAATTATTATTTTGTTACAAAATGGCGGCGACAGAGCCAATTTTCAAAATCGTGTTTTTTTAAAAAACCTTGGCGGGAGACAGGATTTCTCGCGACCTATAAGACCTGGAACAAAAAACCAAAAATTTTCTTACACTACATACTATTTCCTACAAAAGTACTTACGGATTCTTTTTAAATCAATTTTTGTAAAAATGATGCACTTTTGAAAAAATCTTGATCTTTGCCAAAAAACACGTTTTAAATTGTTTATAAGAACAAAAATTTACATCAAATTGAAAAACGGCTACGTACTTCTATAAAGAATGTAATTGAGAAACTACTGTTAAAATTTCAAATAGATCCAAGCGATAATATTCGAATAATCTTTTCTCCCAGCCTGAAAAAGGTGATTTCGAGAAAAACGCTTTTAAAATTTTACGAACACTTAAATCCTTGAAAGTAACGGACACGTGTATTCGGCGTCGATTTCGCAGCTACACTGACTCACACATACACGTTTATTATACAATTACGTACCTTAATGGACTCCTGAGAAACTCTATAAACATTTGCTCTGTAAGTAACGTGGTCACTTACTATATTAACACGTAAAAGCAGTATAAAAGCGACCGCGCCACCTGCACATCCCATCCCGGGCCCTAAAACTCCGAAAAGCGCCAGGACCTGATGGCATCCCAAACAGGGCGCTAAAAGCTCTCCCAAACAAGGCAGTCGTCTGCATCGCACACCTTGCCAACGCTGTCCTCCGACTACGCTACTTTCCAAGTTCCTGGAAGGTTGCGGATGTCGTGATGATTCCCAAACCTGGGAAGACCGGCACGTTTCCCCAGGATTACCGACCAATCAGCCTCCTACCAACCCTGGGGAAACTGATGGAACACATCATCCATCGCCGGTTACAGACAGCGGTCGAAGACCTCGAACTGATTCCAGAGAACCAGATTCCGTTCAGACTAGTCTACACCCATCAACTTCTCCGGGTGGTGGAAAAGATCTCGGAAGGCTTCCTCAAGAAGCTCCATACCGCAGCAGCCTTCCTAGATGTGGCCAAGGCCTTCGACAAGGTCTGGCACAAGGGCCTCGTCTACAAGATGGCTTCAGCATCAATCCCACTACCGATAACCCAACTGATTCAGTCCTTCCTCTCCTGCCGAAGGTTCCGGATCAAACTCGGTGGCGTGAAGTCATCAGAGAGTCGTCTCCGAGCCGGCGTCCCCCAAGGCTCAGTGTTGTCCCCGACGTTATTCAAGATCTATTCGGGATATCCCCACGACGCTCTCCACGATGGTGGCCCAATATGCAGACGACACAGCGGTGCTGTCAAGCTCGCGAAGACCCACAATAGCAATAGAGCGCGTGCAAGAAGAATTGGATGAGATAGAAGAATGGTGCACCAAATGGCGAATAATCGTCAATGCGGAGAAGAGCACTGCCATCCTATTCACCACCAACACTGGACTTCGTCGGCGGCCTGACCTGGCACGACTCAGAATCTTCGACCGGGAGACAGCCTGGCGAGAAGAGGCACGATACCTGGGAGTGACCTTAGATGAGAAGCTCACCTGGAGATCACAAGTCGATCGAGCGGTAAACAAAGCGAAGGCAGCCAGACAGCCACTTGGCTCCCTTCTCCACCCTCGGAGCAAGCTGTCCTTCCAGAACAAAAAGACGATTTACACCACCATCATCCGCCCGATCATAACGTACGCAAGCCCCGCTTAGGGCTTCTGCGCCAAAACCCATATCAACAAACTCCAGGTGGTCCAGAACCGGGCCCTAAGGTCCATCTTTGGCGCTCCCTGGTACATCAGGAATACAGTTCTACATCGCGATGCCAACGTGCCAACAATTCAGGAATTCATCTCCCAGAGCGCTGAAAAGCTCTTTACCAGCGTCCAGGGACACGGAAACCCAATCATCCGTGCCCTATACGACTACGAGTTGGACAGAGGCGCCCGCCGTAAGCGCCCGAAGATTCTGATCCCACCTAAGGCGGTACGGGGGAGGCCTAGTGTAGGCCCACCACCTTCCAAGCCAGGTCACCGCAGAGATGGGGGTTAGGGGTTGGACTCAGGAACCCCCAACAACGAGATGAAGTCAAAGTCAAAGTCAAGCACATCCCATTGTGCTCAACGCAGGCTCCGAGGCACTGCGGCAAAATCAAGAATTAAGCTATTTAAATTTTTTTCACTGTAAGACTATATGAATATCATTTTTGAGACCCTAAAGTATTTTTTAAGCCAAAAAATCAATTTTTTCAAAATTCTAGAGTGGTGTTACCTCTTAAGGATGGAAAAAGTAGGCATCTTCAGGTTGGAGTACAGGTGACACACTTGCCGAAATTGTTTCATGAAAAGAGATATTTTTCATATAGTGCAGCAGTAAATTTGCCAGATTTTGAGCAATCTACCATCACATTTGGCAAATCATTGACTACCTCATCAACTTGTTCTTGAACATAAGGACCAAATTGATCACCCGTCACTTCCTGGAAACAAAGATGGCATGGGCTGACAATCTCACCACATGCATTGATGGAAATCTGGAGGCTGTAAAATGGCTAACTTTGTTTTTGCTGTTTATTACAATTTCAGTTACCTTTTCCTCAGTATACGACAGCGTGTGGGTTGCCGCCGGTTCGTACGCGAATCCACTCTAATTGACGTTTAAAAGTCTGCGGACTTTGATCACAAAATCTTCCATTATCGTTTGATCGTTAGTTTTGGATTTCAATTGCTTGAGCGTTACAGACTTGTTGACTTTATCAAAAACTTATCGCACACTTATAAATATTACTGGATAAATAGATTTATTATCAAAAGCTAAATCAATTATATTTACAACACAACTATTGAATTATTTTTTTAAAGGGAGTACAAATAAGTCTCCGCCGTTTGACAAAAGATGGCCCCACCAGGAAGTTATGGTTAAAATTGTCAGATGTAAAACGTCATATACTGAGGTTGGACATCTGGCAACACCGTAACCTTAAAATATTAGCAATTTTGTATCAGCATCGAATAAGCATCATTTGCTGGAACGTTTGATTTACTTCTTTAATTTGAAGAAATCTGCAGCTGAGGCGCATCGATTGCTTGCAGAAGCATATGGTGAAGCTGCTTAAAGTGGGAAAAGTTGTCGTGAGTGGTTTCATGAGTTTAAGAACGGTGAGTTTAACGAAGGCTGAAAGTGTACCAAGATGCGGACTTGAAAGCATTATTAGAGGAAGATTCCTACCAAACGCAAGAATAACTTGCACTTACATTAGAGTAACTCAACCAGCAATTTCACATCGTTTAAAATCATTGAGAATGATTCAAAAGCAAGGAAATTGGGTTCCATATGAACTGAAGCTGAGAAACAATAAACGCCGATTTTGCACATGTGAAATACTGCTTGCAGAGCATAAACGAAAAGGTTTTTTGCATCGTATAGTCACTGGTGATATAAAATGGATCCACTACGATAACCCAAAGAAGAGGAAATCATGAGGACCACATAGCCATGTTTCAATATCGACAGCCAAATGAAAAAACTCATGTTGTGTATTTGGTGGGATCAGCTTGGTGTCGTGTATTATGAGTTGCTCAAACCGAACGAAACCATTACTGGGGCTCTCTATCGAACGCAATTAATGAGATTGAGCCGAGCACTCAAGGAAAAGCGCGACAATACTTTGAATAAAATATAAGGTTCCACTCTTTCACAATAAATGCCCAGTTTTTGACAAAAAACGGCGGAGACTTATTTGTACTCCTTGTAATATCCATTTTTTATTTTCAATCTGCAATTTAGCATTAAGCAAATCACGTTATATAACAGGTTAAAGACTGCTCAATAACTATTTTCATATAATAAGTAGGTTTTTTTAGAGCTTAGTGACCTAAGGATAACATGCTTAAAAATTAAACCTCAATTCTAAAACTAACTTGAAAGTAATTAAAATATATTTTTTAATTCTTTGAGTGCATGCTACAGAAGTCTTTTGTTGTTTCTTGGCTGGTTCATAAGGTTTGTTGCCAAATCATTTGGGTGTATGCTGAGAAGGGTTGGATATTGCTTGCTGTAGTTGTCTATTTCCTCTTAACCGTTGGGATCTGGATATCATTCCGAATAACCGCGTCTGCCACGTACTAGGATGCGTTTACAATCATACGCAACACTTTTGAGTGGGAACGTTCAAGTATCTCTGTATTGGAGTTGGAAGCGGTACTTCAGAGTTGGATTCCATAGCATCACATGGGTTTAATTATGGCTTTATAAACAAGAAGTTTGTTGTTGATAGTAAGTTTTGAATTTTGACCAAGTAGCCAGTACATTTTGCTGGGTGTCAGACTTATTTGTTTCCTCTTCGTAAATACGTGCTTTCGCCAGGTGAGCCTTCTGCCCAAATGGAGTCCAAGATATTTTACTTCTTCCTAGTTGCAGTTCAGTGTGGTTTAGGCAAACCAAAAAAAATGAGAGCAAGTTTCTTGTCGTGCGGTAAATCTTATATGTGCAGATTTGGTTTTATTAACTTTTATTCTCCACTTTTTTAGCCATGATTGTATTGGAGTTAGGATGTAGTCAAAAAGTTGGTATAATAAGTATAACAAAGGCCTAAAAACACTGCCTTGCGATACACTAGTCGATTTTGCAGATTTGATTTGAGTAGGTGAAAATAATTCAAGGGGAAAATCAATCGCAACTTAGCTAACAATGCAACATGCCACACCTTATCAAAAGCATGCACAATGTTAAGAAATGCTGCGCAGCAGTATTGTTTTTTCTCAAATCCTACAATAAGTTTATTAACAACTTCGTGAATTTGCTCTATCATAGAGTGCATCGGCCTAAAGCCTAACTGGTAGTATATATATTTTCGTTATTTTCAAGGGCTTTTTCAAACACTCCAGGGGTTATGGGTAGCAGGCTTATTGGTCGATCGATAGGACGATTTGTGTTACCTTCCACGAACTTGGAAAGTCCCCAATGTGCAGGATTGCATTAAATAGTTGCGTGAGATATTTTATTCCTTTGTAGGGCAATTGTTCACGAATTTGGTCAGTTATCAAGTGCTTTCTTGAGGTGCAGTCTTTTAACAACGATTTGAACTTGGAATAATATGTCTTATGTGTGGTTTTTAACTCGTCAATTTGTTTTTCCGGTAGTTTACAAATTTAATGGAATAAGCTCAAAAGACTAGTTCTTTAGGAGATTTGCTAGTTTTAACATGAAAATTATCTATGTAAATTTTTATAGCACTGCCAGTAATTAAGAGTAAAATAAAATATATTTTTTAACGATATTAACGATCACTTTATCCGTTATTAAATTGCGCCCGAGTACTTTTCATTTTTTAAGATGTTGAATTTCATTACGTAATTCGGTAGGAGCATTACCTTTAGGAAGCAGTAAAAATTGGATTAAACATTGAAAGACATCAACAAAGTATTGGGCGTTTTCTTAATCCGACCTAGCCTAACTATTATTTATTTTTCTGCCTGTAGTTTATTATTTTCCTTGGCAATTTTCCAAATACTAATATCTGTATGGGATAAGGTAGTTCAATAATGTTAAAAGGTTTTTTGCTTCTGGTGTTTAAACTATTAAATAACCTATTAGATATTGTTTTATCAGATATATTGCGCGCTCTATGCCATTTAGCT
The DNA here is from genome assembly GCA_036346155.1 of Sinelater perroti. NCBI lineage: Eukaryota > Metazoa > Arthropoda > Insecta > Coleoptera > Elateridae > Sinelater > Sinelater perroti. The sequence goes on from JARFIY010000189.1 coordinate 752,954, forward strand.
CTTGCCTTACTTTCTGTCGTATTAGATCTAATATTTTATTAAGAATATTTGTATCTTCAGGAATTTTTCTTGATATCACTATTGTGTGCTACACAGTTGTGATAAAAAGATCAGTAGCTTCCTCTAGGTTAGGTAGAGTATTTACACATATTTATCTATGAAGTAGCTTCAAAATTGATTTTAAATGAATCTCAATCTATTTTATTATTATGAAATTATGGCCTTGGTAATATTTTAATTATTATTAGACTGTTTATATATAATAAAATAAGTCAGGGTTATATGATGTCTATGTAATTGGAAAAACGTCGAAAAGATCAGGTATTTTATTTTGATCTGTAAGCTAATATGTAGGCTCACCAGTTAAAAGAAAGCCCGAATTTCTTTCTAATTGAGAATCCCAAAAAGTTTGTTTAAGATTAGTCCCTACCACATCAAAAATGCTACCAAATGACTGAAAAAATAGCTTGAGGTCTTACTTGGTATTACGTCTAGTGGGGAGATACAATTGGATTGGTTAATTTGCAAACATGGATTCTCGTTGTCTGTATAAATGCTTCTTTGTAATTGATTATTAAACTTTTTATTAGTATCGTTATACCTTCGTTAACAGTTCCAAGTTTGTGTGATGTAAATTATAGTTAGGGAGTCTAAAATAGGATCTAAAACATATGAAAATGTAGTTCCTCAAGACACTGTTTTAGGAAGAACTTTGTATCGGACATATACATATATTGAATCTACGTACATCAGGTTCTAACGCAACAGGCACATTTGCAGGTGATACTGTTATCTAACAGTAAGTTATCCATAAAGATCAGGCTCATCTATTCTAAATAGATAAAAATAAATAAAAATTAACATTTAACATTTATACTAAAAAAAATTCTCCAGTGCACATTAACATATAGAAGTACTGTTCATAACATGTGTCGAGTGCTTGAGAATCTATCTTAATAGTGAACTTAACTGGAAAGAACACATAAATAAGAAGCGAAAACGGACAGACCTTAAAATGAGAGACTGAACTGGCTGATGGGCAGAAACTCACAAATGTTATTAAAGAATAAAATACCATTATAATATGTAGTAATTATCCCCAAAAAAAAACTGCAGTATTGAGCTGTGAGATTGCATTAGCAATTTCAGTATAACTATAATACAAACGAGTACAATCAAAGATCCTAAAAGCAATAGACGACACTCCATGGTATGTTACTACTCAGATGTTACATCAGGACCTCCATATCTCAACAGTCCAAGAGACAATTCAAATCATAAACCAAAAAGATGAACTACACTTGATAGCATAATAATCGACTCGCTAGCTGCACGCGCATTTTCATCTACCGTTTCAGTCTAAAAAAATAAAAATAAAAACATTAAGGTGCAAGGAGTATCTTTATTATTGAGCCTTGAAAAACTGTTGCTATTGCATTAATCGGATGACGCATAAAAAATATACGCATAGCGAACAGGGTTTTACAAGCCTTGCTAATTGGAACGCACTGTGATTGGCCTACAGTACGCTTGCAATCCGATAAATCATTTCGGTCACTTACCTAAAGTTGACGTAAGTGCGACGTAAGATTCGCAAGATAATGGATACCGCAGCCGCCGAAGGCAGTTGCATTGTTGAGAGAGGGCCTCAGTCAGAGGACCGTAGCAAATCTACTAAATCTGAGTCAATCAGCCGTGTCGAGTGTGTGGCATCGGTACCGGGAAACCGGTGGCTACTTTGCTTAATTGCTGTAATACACTTTCGTTTGACACGTGCATTTCTCAGCATAAGCCATAACATCAATACCCAAATGCTTCCAGGCGTTTCATAGCATCTTCATAGTGCATACTCCGGCTTTTCTATCCTGGTTTGAATTTCCTTTGAGCAGCCCAGTTTTCGTTTAGATATCAACCGAGATAATTGATATTTTAACTCGCTGCAGAGCTTCATCTTCTGTAAAAAGTCAACATTAATGTTCGTTTGTAAATAAACATAATTTTTGTTTTTTTAGCTTTTAGTTCCCGGCCATATTCTTTGCTGATTGTTACTATTCGGTCTATCAGTGTCTTTAGATCTTCAGGGCTTGTCGCTAGTATGGTAGAGTCGTCGACGTAATAGATATTATTTATAGTCACTCCGTTTATTGTCATATCTACATGTAGTTCTTCCAAACCTTTTCAAAATAATCCTAGGAGTATATTTAAATAGCAAGGGTGACAGTATGCACCCCTGTCTCACTCCTTTTCGTATATTTATCTGTAATTATGTTAATTTCTCTGTTCTAATTGATGCATTCTTGTTCCAATATAGATTCGTTATGATTCGTCTTTCTTCTTTGTCGATGGCAATTTTCTCTAAAATTGGTACAAGTTTCTTTCACGTATGACCTTCAAGAAAATTTTAAGCATGCTGGTCATCAGACTTATCAATCTGTGTTCTTTGCATTTATTAGTTCTGTAGTCTTTGGAGATAGGTACAAAGGTAAAGCCAGTCTTGTAGAATTTCTCTTATCATATATTTAATTGAATAAATCAGTCATAGAATCCAAGTAACCCTACTGATCATGGAGCTCGGATGCCAAGATCCGGCAGAGAGGACAACCTCGGTCGTCATCAAGCGAAACCCTTGCAAAATAAACAACGAACAGAATAAAAGAGGTCACTTAACACAACCAAAAATTACAACATGGAACGTCAAGAGTTTATACCAAGCGAGAAAGATGCACAACGCAGTAGAAGAAATGGAGAGTTAAATATAGATATCTTGGGCATAAGTGATGTTCAGTGGACATGTACTATTCTGATTCATGATTCATCTCCTAGATATGGTGTAGCATTTATGGTAATAAACAATATAAAAAAATCAATTCTAAATGTCATACAATTTTCAGAAAAGAATATTATGCTACAGCTCAAAGACCACAAGCACGACATCAATATGATCCAGGTTTATACTCCGACAACTGACAAACATGACGAAGAAATTAATACGTTCTACCACCAATAAGAAGAGATGCTAAAAGCTACGAACGGTAGAGGCATTTACGCTTCTCTTAGGGGATTTTAACGCGACAATTAGAGAAGGTACAGTTAATAGATTGGTCGGTAAATATAGATTAGCAGTAAGAAACGAAAGAGGCGATAGATTATTCGAATTCTACCAAGAAAGGAATATGGTCATTACTAACACCTGGTACCGACTACCCAAACGAAGACTATACACATGGGCATCCCCTAGAAATACTAAAGAAAACATAATCAAGAACCAGATAGATTATATACTTATAAACAACAGGTACAAAAACTCCTATATGTAAAGACATATCCCGGGACCGATATAGGCTCGGATCATAGTAGCAAGTATTAATATAAGGTTGAAAAGAATCAAACGAAGCGTTCGAAACCAAAAATTGACTCCAGAATGCTAAAAATTGGTAATATTAGAAATAAAATTAAGAAGAGTATTAAAGAAGATATAGAAAATGCAATAGAAATTGCTAAATAAAATGTAGATGTCAATGAGAAATTGAAGATTATAGAACAAGCAATACTGACTTCAGGACAAAAACAACTAAAATATGAAAGACGGAACGCCAAAAAAAGAATGGTTGACTGAGGAAATTCTTAATTTAATGGAAGAGAGAAAAAAGCAAAAGGGAAGATGAAGTTAAATACAGAGCTATTAATAAAAGAATTAAAAATAAAATAAACGAAGCAAAAAAAACTAATGAAACAACAATGCAAGGAAATAGAAGCATTAGATCGGAAGTATAACACGTTCAACATGTATAAGATGATCAAGGCATTCACCGAAACCAGTAAGAGAATACATCAACGATTCATAAAGGATCAACAAGAAAACATAATCTTAAATGTTTCATCAACACTAAAACGGTGGGAAGAATATATCAAAGAACTGTTCTCGGATGAAAGATACAACGCCTACCAAACAGAACCATTATCACCTGATCAACAAATTATTACTGCAGAAAATGGGTAAACTATTAAGAACTCCAAAGGTAATAAAGCAGCTGGACCAGACGAAATACCGGTGAAATTGTTAAAATTAACAGAAAAGCAGAATTTAAGCATACTGGAGGATCTGTACAAGCACAGGTATCATACCAGATAAATGTCTTCGTTCAACGTTTGTAGCAATCCCAAAAAAGATAACGCAAAGGAATGTTCAGAACACCGAACATTAAGCATTGTGAGCCACACATTAGTGTTATTGAAAATAATACATAACAGAATATATAAAACGCTCGAGGAAAACATTCGAGAAACCCAGTTCGGATTCAGAAATGGAATGAGAACCAGAGAAGTGCTTTACACTATGAATATATTAATACAAAGAAGCCTAGATGTACAACTACACTTATGCTTCATTAATTACGAAAAAGCTTTCGACAGAGCACGTCATCATAAAAGAATCCACATACTTAAAGAGAAATGCATTGATGGCAAAATAATAAATCTCATTCAAACATTATACTGGAATCAAAAAGAAAGAGAAGTGTCAAACGAACTAAATATCTGTACAGGAGTTAGGCAAGGGTGTATCATGTCTCCGATAATATTTAACTTATACTCGGAGGAAATATTTCGTCAAACACTTGCCAATATAGTCAAATATCAAATAATATCAAGTATGCAGATGATACCGTAATTATCACAACTAGTAAGGAAGACCTACAAAAGCTCATAAACGCATTAGTGCTTACAGTAATGTATTTGGGATCAACATAAATCTCAAAAAAACAAAACAAGTTTATGGTTATAAACAAAGAACCAACTAATCCTCCACAACAACTGATAATTAACAACACTGTGATTAAACTTGTAAAGAAGTATCAGTATTTAGGTACGATAATAAGATAACAAACACAACATAGAAATAAACAGACGAATGGAGATTGCAAGAGCAGCTTTCATAAAAATGAGACCACTATTTTCAAATAAAAACCTTAATATAGAGCTGATAGTACTTACATTACGATGCTATATCTTTCCACTGTTACTGTATGGGAGTAAGACGTGGACACTAAAAAAACAAAACCTAAAGAATATTGAGTCGTTTAAGATATGGGTATATCGACGAATTTTAAAAATACCATTCACCGACAAGATTATTAACCGTAAAGTACTGCAACAAATTGGAAAAATTGGAAAACTGGAAAACTTAGGACACATTATGAGAGGTCTTAAGTATGAGATATTGCGGCTAATTTTATAGGGGAAGATAAATGGAAAAAGATCTATAGGCAGAAGGCTGAGAAATCTCCGGGAGTGGTTCGATTGGACTTCAGTAGATCTATTCAGAGTGGTAACATCTAAGATCCGTATAGCCTTGATGGTCGCCAACCTCCGTACAGATAAAGCACTCTAAGAAGAAAGATCCAGGTGTTCTTTGTTTATTAGCTTTATTATTTCGGTGTAAATCTCATCCGGACCAGGAATTTTTCCATTTTTCATGCAGCGTATTGCTGTCATTACTTCTGTTTTAGTAATGCATGGTCTATCTGCTAAATCATTTCTTCTCTCTGTTCTCCTGTAAAAACTTCTTTGACATATTCTTCCCAGGTTTTCAGTCTCATTTCGGGTTCCCTGATTATCGTTCCGTTTTAATCTGTTAGAAGTGTTTTATTGGTAATATCAGCGGTATGTTTTACTTTCCGGTGGATATTTATGGAGTCGTGTTTCCTTTCTAACTCTTCTATCTCAACACATTGTTCGTTTAACCAGTCTTTGCTTCTTTGATCTTATTTTGAATTAGTTTGTTTAGTTTTTATATTTCTGGTCGTTGCAATTTTTCTAGAGTCGTTCATTTTTTTTCTATTATTACATCTGTATCTTTTTTGTATATCCGCCATCTTATTATCAATTTCCGTTTTAACTTTAATCTTGATCCCTTTATCTTTTAATTTGCTCATCTCGGGTTTGTTATGTGCTCATTGTTCCTTCAGTTTTCTCTTTAGTCTCAGTTTCATTTTAGAAAGTAACAGAGTGTGATCTGAAGAGATATCAGCTCCTGAATATGTTTTGATTGTAATTATAGTTTCGGAATCTAGCATTGATCATTGAAGTCAATTTGGTTTCTGATTATTTTTCCTTCTTTGTCGTTTGGTGTTCGATATGTGTACAGACGTCTAAGAGGTAGTTGGTATTTTTTAGTGTGTTGTTGAGGTCTTCACAAAACTTTTTGACTTTATCTTCAGATCTCTCTGCTATTGGTGCATAGGTAACTATTATGTTTAATTTAAATGGTGTCACATTTATTTTCATTATTGCTATCCTATCTGATATGTCCTAGTACACTGTCATCTAGCTTCTTTTGCATTATTATTGCTATATAGTATACATGGTAATTATCCAGCTAGCATACTCCAGATTCTAACCATCGTACATAGTTAAGTGCAAGCAAGAATGTCTAAGTGTAATCGATTGATTTCTTATTATGTTTACGGTCTTACCTGCTTGAAACATATTTTGTAAATCCCAAGTGTCGATTCTAAAATGCCGTGTCTTTAAGATGGCTTCTTGTTTCTTAGCTTCATTCAAAACAGTCCTCCCTGGAAACATTTTGTTTGGTTTTAGCGATATCCAGTTAGGATTGAATGCAATGGTTTCCCGTTGCCTTCTGCATTTCTATGCTGTTGATCTGCTGTTGATTTATCTGCCTTTAGAAGCAATTTTCCCGTGAGGGGTAACTAGTCCCCCATCGGGCACCTCCCCAGGTGGCGGATAGGGGAATGCTCACCAGATATGGCGGGTACCGGGGAAATAAAATACCCGGGGCGGACCAAAACTAGTAGGTATTGGGAAGCAGCAAGTACCATAACTGGACTAAGGCGGAGGAGATGGACTCTGGAACGGCTTACCCCCAGATAGTCATAGGCGACGGCCACATAATGGCCCTACCGGTTATGATACTGCGATGAGGAAGGCAACGGAAAACCACCTCATTACTTATTTCCTAGTACAATCATCATGGCTGAGAACATACAAACTACGGCCCTCAGTCCCCGGCAGACCTTCAATGGTCAGAGGGTGCGAAGAATGGAATGCGCGAAGTATATTTGGAGCAGGAAGACTGCAAAATGTAACCAAAGAGATGAATCGACTACAGCTGGACATTCTCGGAATTAGTGAAGTACGGTGGCCAGGATCTGGTAAAATAAAAACAGATAATGGAGTAATGTACTACTCAGGCAGTAATGAAGCAAAACACCAACATGGAGTCGGAATAATAGTCACCAAAGAAACTAACAAAAGCGTCACTAGTTTCACACCACTATCTGAAAGAGCAATATTAATACAACTATGTGCCACAGTAAGTAAAATAAATATAATCCAAGTCTATGCACCTACCAATGAGAAAAACGCGGATGAAGTAGAAGAATTATATGAACAAATAGACACCATTCTATCCCTAACCAAAAAGAGCGATGTGACATTAATAATAGGAGACTTTAATGCCAAAATTGGAAAAGGAAGAAGTGGAGAACATGTAGGAGAGTTCGGTCTTGGAATGCGAAATGAAAGGGGTGATAGACTGATCCAATTTTGCCAAGAAAGAGAATTTATAGTAGCCAACACATTCTTTAAACTGCCAGATAGAAGATTATGGACTTGGAAATCACCACAAGACACACCACAGAATATTTGCCGAAATCAAATTGACTATGTTTTAATTAGAAAACGATACAGAAATAGTATAAGTCGGCAAAAACATATCCAGGGACAGATATAGCGTCTGATCACAATCCTGTTGTCATAAAAATGCATATAAAACTTAAGAAGATAAAAATAACAAAGAAGACAAGTAGAATAGAAATGCAACACCTGAAGGAAGAAAACATAAGAACACAAGTTAAAAATGAAATAAATAACAATTTAAGCAACATGGGAAGACACTCCTTGGATAACAACGACAACATAGATTCAAGATGGCATACCATAAAAGATGCGATAATGAAACCAGCGAAAGAAATACGTACCGAAAGAAAACCAACAAAGAAAAAAAGGTGGATGACAGACGAAATCTTAGAGCTGATGGAAGAGAGAAGAAAAAGTAAGATAAAAGAAGACGGCAAATACAGTGAAATCCACAAATTGATAAGGAAAAAAATTAAAACGGAAAAAAAAAATTGGATGAAACAAGAATGTGAAGAAATAGAAAAGGCACAACAGAAACACGATATGTTTAACGTACACAGAAAGATCAAAGATGTCACAGGTACATACAAGAAGAGACAATCAAACATTTTAAAAGACAAACAAGGAATAATTATACTAGATGTAAAACAAAAAATAGAAAGATGGAAAGAATATATTGAAGAACTATTCGCCGATAACAGAAAGGAAGACTATAAAACTATTGAAGGAGAACATGGCCCCAAAATAACAAAAGAAGAAGTCATTAAAGCATTTGAAACATCAAAATGCGGTAAAGCAACTGGACCAGACGAAGTTCCAATTGAACTAATTAAACTAATAGACGACGACCAAGTAAATATTCTTGTAGATTTATACAACACTATATACTCAACTGGTATAATACCGAAAGAATGGCTGAATTCAACGTTTATTACAATACCAAAGAAAAACAACGCAAAGGAATGCTGTGAACACAGAACGATAAGCTTAATGAGCCACACGCTTAAAGCCTTTCTAAAGATCATACACGCAAGAATATATAAAAAACTAGAAGTAGATATTAGTGAGACACAGTTTGGCTTTAGAAATGGTTTTGGAACAAGAGAAGCATTGTTCACACTAAACATACTAATACAGAGATGCAGAGATATTAATAAAGAAGTATACGCATGCTTCATAGACTACGAAAAAGCGTTCGATAAAGTTAGACACGATAAACTAATGAAACTCCTAAAACAAAAGAACATAGACGTAGAAGACATGCGGACTTATATTGGCAACAAAAAACAACAGTAAAAGTAGAAAATCAGCTGACAGAAGAAATAAAAATACAGAGGGGAGTTCGGCAAGGTTGTATTCTTTCGCCCATGCTGTTCAACATATACTCGGAAGCAATATTTCAAGAAGCATTAATGGAAGAAAACGGTGGTATAGCAGTAAACGGAAAGATAATTAACAACATACGTTATGCTGATGATACTGTACTTTTAGCAGACAATATTCCAGATTTACAGAGACTTATTGAACAGACAAATGACATCAGCAGAAAATATGGTCTCCGAATGAATTTAAATAAAACTAAATACATGGCAATCACAAAAACACCAGTGACATTAGAATAGATAATGTGAGTATAGAGAGAGTAAACAAATATAAATACCTGGGAACATGGGTGAATGATAATTGGGAATACACAAATGAAATAAGGACACGTATTGAAATGGCTAGAGTCACATTTGTAAAGATGAAGCAAATTCTAACCAACAGGGATTTAAGCTTGGAAATACGGATGAGGACAACCAGATGCTATGTTTTCAGTGTTCTCTTATATGGAATGGAGGCATGGACCCTAAATAAAGAAATTAGCAGAAAAATAGAAGCATTCGAACTCTGGATATACCGGCGAATATTGAAAATATCATGGATGGATAGAGTGAGAAACGAGGAGGTGCTACGACGAATGAACAAGAACAAAGAACTCCTGTATACAATAAAGAAAAGAAAGCTGGAATATTTAGGCCACGTAATGAGAGGGAACAAATACCAAATTCTACAACTGGTAATACAAGGAAAGATACATGGAAAACGAGACGTGGAAAGAAGAAGAATATCCTGGCTTAAAAACCTACGCCAGTGGTACGACTGCACGTCAAGAGAATTGTTTAGAGCAGCAATGTCCAAAGTTAGAATAGCAATGATAATTGCCAACATCCGATAGGATACGGCACCTAAAGAAGAAGAAGAAGCAATTTCTTACCCTAAGGGCGAGAGTATCCTTACCTGTATTCGCTTATCCACCCTCAAAGAGGCTATTGGCGAGGTATACGAGGATCGCTTATACTGGCGATCACTCGATCTGCTTGGTCGGACACTGTTTATTCGTCAGATATTCTTGCTTGTTTCGCAGCTAACCTTTATGTTTAAAGGCCATTCACTATCCCCCACCTGTGACACGACTGGTAACTTGCAGCACAGCCCCAGCTCTCTGATAGTGATAAAAGTATTCTAACTTGATCTTGCGAACTGTAAACACATTTTAAATGTAAAAATCTCAATTTACAGTTAACTGCACACTCACCAAGTAAGATTGTAAGATGTTCATAAATTCTATTCTACGTTATTAAAGTCTTGCTCATTATCCAGAACTTTTGCAATACTGTAAAAGTCCAAATAAATATTATAAATATGGTTTAGAGACCATGCAACAAGTTCCAATTAAAAATGTGGTAATCTTTCATCATAGAGTAAAGCATCCAGTAATAAAGCACTCTTCAGTAATGGAGCAACACTTCATACTAAGAGAAGGTGAATTCAAAGAAAGGTTAAATTTTATCCATCTATGGCTGATAAATCTCAAAGATAATTTACTACATTTATCTTTTACTATTAAGGTAAAGGTACCTTTATAACATTTTGTAAAGATTATTAGTTTTCTAATAGAATCTGCATATTCATACATTATTACACTACTGGATATAAAAATCTACGTTTTATCACTACTGAATAAATTTGTTTCATTAATGGTTTTAATTTTATTCTAGTAATAGAACAGAATTGAAGCTTTACATTCATTCCTTGATGTTATTTACATATTTAACAGTCCCTATTAAAGTTGGTATAAGTTCATCTTTCCTGGACTATATGCAGCTTTCAAAAATGCTAGAAAAAAAATGATTCCAAAAGAAACTTCCTCATGTTGCAACCAGCACCCATTTGTTGCAGTACCATATTGAGAAAGAAAATAAAAACAAAGAAACTGCTAAAACTGCTAAAAGGAAATCTTAATGAAGGTAGTTGTCCCTAAGAAGGTAACAAAAACATCTAAAAGTCTTTTTGTAGACGAAGATGATTTCAAATGTTCATTGGATTTGCTCTTCTCTGATGATTGTTCGTAGAGTGAAGAGGGCATCTGTGCAGCTCCATGTAACTAAAAATATTCAAAATTAAGATTTTAACACTTCAGACTATTTCTACAAAGAGATCAGACCTCAACACCAATTAGACGATCTGGATAATAAAAATACTTAGTCTTTGATAGAAAGGGGGATTATATTAAACTATCATAAAGCATACCAGCCGGACCCGTGTCTTCAAGCAGAGCGAACGTGCGTGCCGGGCTATACCTGTGTTATCGCAACGGCGGAACCGCAGCTTTGCTTAAGGTCAGGTAATTTCATTTATTAATTTAATTCAAAAAGCTCCCATTTGAATTTCGTGAAGTAAAATTGCATGTGAGTGCTCTGCGAGATATCGAGTGTTAAGCGATTAACGTGTGACCCTAAGGTCATTCTATGATCAATTTATACACGGTGCGGCCAAAATGGTCAACAACCCTTATTTCAACAATACATCGTTTATGCAGTTAAATCCTACAATGTACAATCAAAATGTACCGCTACAATACACACCTGTAAATAACATGTGTTACCCACAACCAATGACGCAACAAGCCCAGTATCAATCAGCATTTAGCTACAGCCAACAACAGCAACCAAACATACAAACACCAAATCAACCCATGTACTACTCTTACAGAAATCCCTACAAAATCAAATGTCCATGACTGGCACACTGTTAAAAGTAAAAAGTGAGGGAGACTGATATATGAAGATGAAACTCAAACAAGTCAAACTGACTTAAGTACAAAGTACTCGCTAAGCAATAATAGATTTTCTAGACTCATAAACACCATGGAAACAAATACAAACAATGAGAATCGAACCAAAAAAACGAAACCTCCACCAATTTTTATCGCCGGAGTGGAAAATGTAAATCCATTAATTGCAGAATTAAATAAGGTAGCAAAAGATAAGTATTAGTACAAACCATTGACTAGTGAACAAGTAAAAATAGAACCGAAAGATAGCCACACGTATACCAACATTATAAAAATGCCATTTTAAAAAATACACAATATCACACCTATAAAGCCAAATAGGACAAAAGTTTTATAGTTGTATTAAAAAATGTACACTACTCAACTGACACCAACAAAATAAAACAAAGTATAGAGGCTCTGGGACACGAAGTGACCAACATATAGAACATTAAACAACAACATACCAATGTTTTTTGTCGATCTGAAACAAAAGGACAACAAGGATATTTACAAAGTGAAATTATTATTGAACTCCACGCTACGTAAAGTGCATAGGAAACCATCACACATCAGACTGTCCTAGGAAAACAAAAAGTATAGAAGTACAATACTGTAAAAAAATCCCCGTCAACTACAAAGGTTATATTGTGCATAAACAGCTACAGCAAAAGCTGTATCCGCAGTCAAGTAATAAAGTAATAACACCAAAAACTTTTAAAAGCCACTATGCTCAGCCTAACATAACTTATGCACAAAATGCCTAACATGACCAACAACGAATAAACAAGTTAAATCAAATTAATCCAGTCACGGTCACTCAGCAAGACAATGATATAGGTAAATTAAAAAACATGATGAGAGAGCTCATCAGTCAGATGGGACCATAATGAGTCTTCTTTCCATTTTAGCCAATAAAATTTCATAATGGCTCAGTTGATTAAAATAGGAATATGGAATGCTAACGCTTGTGCCAATATGTAAAAGAAATCAAACTATTCTTACAACACCATAATATAGATATGCTCATATCAGAAACGCACTTCACCCAAAAAGGTCACATTACAATACCACGATACTACATATATAGCACTAGACATCCTGATGGTACTGCACATGGTATAACAGTCATTATTAGAGAAAGCATCAAGCATCATGAATTAGAAAGTTACAATAAAGAATACCTGCAAGCAACAACGGTAGCACCCGAAGATAATATAGGAACACTAAATTATCGGCAATCTACTGTCCACCTAAACATAATAACAAGAGGGAAAAGTATGAACACGATTTGAGAACTTTGGGAAAAAATTTATCTCTGGAGGCGACTGGAACGTAAAGCCTCAACATTGGGGATCACGCGTTAGAGCAACAAAGGGAAGAGAACTATATGCGGCCTTGAATGCAAACAATCTAACTGCAGTATCCACTGGGAAACCTACCTACTGGCCCACTGATAGAAGGAGAATTCCAGATTTGTTAGATCACGGGTGAAATTTAAATGTGATTTCGAACGGGGCGGTCGTGTAAAAATTGCGCGGAAGAAAACCTTGGTATTGAGGAATCTAAAAACCAACTAAAAGTGTGAAAGTGAGTAGAAGGGCCAAAAGGAAAAGTCCCACAGAGCCCTACAACAAGGAGAATAAGGTAGGACTAGAATTAATTAGATTAAGAACGAAATTAGAGCCGAGAAGCGAACAAGCGCAACAGTGAAAGCGGACACTCGAGGTCAAGCACAAGGCGTGCGACTGTCGATAAGAGATAACCGAACGACGACCGGGCGGGTATTGTAAACAAAGCACGGATCAGTATCAAGGATAGTAACACAACAAACAAACGAAGCTTGGGGACGGCAAGAAGCGGGCGACGTCCTTCGCGGAGTAGATCCGGCGGCCTTATCGCGCCGCACGCAAGCATTAATTACGGAAACTGGCCCGGGCTCACACTACTACCACGTCAAGAATATTGCGGGAACCTGAATTTACAAGCAATAATAAAAGATAAAGAAGGAAATAAAATCAGAAATGGCAGAACTAGCAATAATAGGTACAACTCTACAAGCCATACAAAACCAACTAATGGAAATGAACGAGGACATCAGGAAAAGTGTAGAAAGCAGCGATAGAAACAACGGAGAAATAAAACAATTACGGGAAGCACTAGAAAACAGAGAAAACTAATTGGAAAACAAGAAATCGAAATCAGCAAACTGCAAGAAACGGTTAATAAACAAGAAAGAAGAATACACAATATGGAGAAAGAGTTGAAAAGAGGAATGTTGTATGCTATGGAGTAGAGGAGGATCAAGAGGAGACGCCAGAAAATACTAAGAGGAAATTTATAGAACTGATGAATAATCTAAAGGTGGTGGTAAACGCAGAAACAGGAGTGGAAAAAGTTACAAGACTAGGAGAGTACAGAGAGAACAAAAGAGACCTATACTAGCGACACTAACAAATTGGAATACTAAGATGGAAATATTCAAAATGCAAAAAATTAAAAGGAACAACGATCTGGATCAGTAATGACCTAACAAAAAGGAACAAGATGAGAAGAAAATCCTAACACAACATTTAAGGAATGCCAAGGAAAAAGGATACAGGGCAAGAATATGGAGAAATAAACTAATAGTAAATAACGAGGCATATGAAATAGAGGAATTAACCATAAATGAGAAACCGGAGAAAACAGAAATTGAAGTAATACAAAGCACAGTAGAAAACGAAACAGAAGAAAACAAGAAAAGAAACAGATCTACCGATGATGAGGAAACAAATTTTAATAAAGGCGCAGTACCAAAAAAGAAAAACTACATGCAAACCATCTTAGCCCCAATGAGGACTGAAAGAACAGAGAAAGGAGACGAAGAACATAAAAGAACACTCAGGAACATTACTAAAACAGGAAGGGAACATCATACCCCAAAAAACCTATAGAAGGGGACAGGAACTGGACGGCTCAAGCGATGACGGATGATAACGAAAAAGGACAATCAACAAACACCGAGGAAACAATAAACACTACACCAAAGATAACAAATAAATTGAAACAAGAACAACAGCAAATTAATATAGGAACATGGAACGTGACATCCCTAAATGGAAAGGAAGAAGAAATAATAGATGAAATGAAGCAAAGGAAAATACAAATTATGGGACTAAGTGAAACAAAAAACACGGGAAGGGATATAAACAACTAAACGAAGGATATACACTATACTACTCAGGAAACACAACAGAAACAAGAGCTAAAGGAGGAGTTGGAATAGTAGTAACCGACGAAATTAATCAAAGAATATTGAACTGGAAAGCAATAAACCCAAGAATAATAACTATAGAAATAGAATTAGAAACAAAACTAGCAATAACACAAATCTATGCTCCAATCCAAGGAACGGAAGAAGAAGAGTTAGAAAGATATTATAACGAGCTACAAGAAACATTAGACGAATTAAGAGAAACGTATGAAAACATACTAATAATAGGAGACTGGAATTCCAGAATTGGAAGAGACAAAAACAAGGGATTAGGGACCGTAGGAAACTATGGAGAAACAGAAAGGAATAGTAATGGAGAAAAATGCTACAATTTTGCATATCAAATGAATTAAGAATAGGCAATACATTCTACAAACAAGAAATAAACTACACATTCGAAGCAATAGAAAGAAGAGCGAAAAGCCATATAGATTACATCGTATATACAAGACAAATGGAAACACTGATCCAAAATGTTAAAATAATCAAAATGCAGAATTAAGTACACAACACAAATTAGTAACGGCTAGAATAACAACAAAACTACCCCAAGCAGAAGAAGTAAAAAAGTATAGGAGAATAAAGATATGGGAACTACAGAATGACGAAACTAGGAGAAAATACCAGGAAAAACTACAACAAAGACTAGAACAATTCGAAAAACGAAAGAAAGAAATGACGATAAATGATATTTGGAACACACTCAAAGACGAAGCTATTCAGACGGCAAAAGAAGTATGTGGGGAAAAGACAGTACAACAACATACAAAAAGAACAAAATGGTGGAATAATGAGGTAAAACAGAAAATAAACAACAAAAAGTTAGCCTGGAAGAAATACCAATTAACAAAGAAAGACGAAGATAAGGAAGAATACATAAGAAGAAGGAATGAAGCAAAGATTGAAGTAAAGAAAGCAAAAACCCAGAGCTGGGAAACATTTGGGAAAGAAATTCAAGAAAAATACAAAAACAATAAAAGGAACTTCTGGAACATAATAAAATCATTGAAAACAAAGAGAAATAAAACATAAAACTAGTTAAAGACCACACAGGAAAAATTAGTTCGAACCAGAAAGAAAATATAGAAACATGGAGAAAATACTTTGAAAACAAATTCAAAACCACACATCAAACACAAGAAGAAATGGAAGAACACGAAGAAGAGGTAGAAACAGAACAAGACGAAATAACATACATCGAAGTGTCAAATGCAATCAAAGAACTACGAACAGGAAAAGCTAATGGACCAGATGAGGTTGCGCCAGAAATGATAAAATGGGGAGGAACAAAACTAACGGAATGGATGACAGACCTAATAAAAGGATATGGAAAAACAACGAAATACCAAAAGACTGGGAGAAACACAATAATTCCAATACATAAGAAGGAAAAGAAAACGATTGTGATAATTATAGAGCGATATGTCTGGCATCAGTTGCAATAAAAATATACAGTAAAATATTAGAAAAGCGACTAAGAGAAGAAATAGGAGACAAAATAGAAGACGAACAAGGAGGCTTTAGAGCAGCTAGACAAACAACGGATCATATCAGTGTCATAAGAAAACTAATAGAAGATAGAATAGCAACAAATACACAACTATTCCTAACGTTCATGGATCTGAAAGCGGCTTTCGACACGGTTAACCGAAACAAAATATGGCACTGCCTGGAACAGCTACAAGTCACAAAACAATTGAGGAGTGCAATAAAGAGCATATATAAAAACGTCACAGGAATCATCCAAATAAATGGGATGAAATCAGAACCATTCAAAATAGAAACGGGATTAAAACAAGGTGATTCGCTAAGCCCGTTACTCTTTATTATATACATAGATCGAATAATGAAAAACTGTCTAGAAAAAACCCCAAAAACTATAATAGGATATAAAGACATGAAACCAATAAAAATAGAAGCACTCATATATGCAGATGATATCGTTCTGATAACAGATACAGCTACAAAAATGCAAAAATCAATAGACATATGGACATCAGAACTGGAGAAGATGGAAATGAAGATTAACGAAAACAAAACAAAAGTAATGCAAGTCACAAGGAAAAAAGAAGAAAACATCCACCTAACATGTAAAGGAAATCAACTAGAAGAAGTAACGGTATTCGAATATCTAGGATCAATAATCAGTAACGATGGCAAAATAGAAATGGAAGTGGCTAACAAAGCTAGAAAAGCGACCAATATGTATTATACAATAAACCAAACAATATTAGGAAAAAGGTGAAGTAGGAATAAGCACAAAACAAATGGTATACAACACAGTAGTAGTACCAACATTATTATACTCAATAGAGGCGCTAACAACTTTACCAGAACATAAAAGAAAATTAACTACTGTAGAAATGAAATTCCTCAGAAAAATACAAGGAGTTACTAGACTAGACAGAATAAAAACGAAACGATATATAACGAACTCAAACAAGAAAAGATAACGAACAAAATAGAAAAGAAACAATTAAATTGGCAAGCACATATTATAAGAATGGAGCCCGAAAGAACAACGAAAAAATATCTACAATCAAAAACAACACACAAGAAGGCACCGGGAAGACCACGGAAAACGTTAACTAACATAGTCCAAGACATAGCAAAAAAACATGACACTACACTTGAGGAACTACAAAAAATTGCAAGAAATCGAAATCAATGGAAAAAGTGGGTCCTAGAACACTACCCGACACCTTAATGGTACAAGGGATGATGAAAAAGAAGAAGAAGAAGAAGTTAGATCACGCAATTGTTAAAAAAATCGACATAAGGAAAGTCAAGGCGAACACCTGCTTTGACTTTTCGTATGATCATTCATCGATAATAATTACATTACATTCCTCAAGCCGACCACCTGCTAGGTGGAACGACGACATAGCACAAGTAGCAGGAAAACTATGGAGACATACAGCAAGAGAAAGAGAACCATGGAAAATTAAAGGGGAGGACTATATCCACAAGTGGATCTAAAAGTCTGAAGAAGAAGAAAAACAAAAATAACCGACATTGTACAGCTAACTGTGTAGTGTATAGAACAGCATTAGATGAACTAATTAATTTAGATTTGCCTCTGAAAACACCAGAACTTGATTTCGCAGTCATTAATTTCACAAAAGTAGTGCAGAATTCAGCTTGGGCTGCAACACCAGACCACAATCACGTAACGCTCAAAGAAAAATGCTCTGTGATAGTTAAACAAAAGATCCAAGAATGAAGGAAGCTTAGAAAAAAATGGCAAATTACAAGAGCTGAGAATGATAAAAAGAAATTCAATAAGGCAGCAATAGAATTGAAGCAACTATTGACACAAGTAAAGAATGAATATATCGAGGATTACTTAAGTAACTTGTCTGCAACAGAAACGACCGAGTATTCCTTATGGAAGGCCACCAGGAAACTGAAAAGACCCCAAGTATCTTTTCCACCAATTAAAGATCAGAACGGTCAATGGGCCAGAAGCAGCAAACAAAACGCCTCAGTATTTGCAGACCACCCAACAACTGTTTTCAAACCACATAACATAGATGCACACCAACATGAACAAAATTTTTTGGAATTTCTTAATACACCTTACCAAATGGACATCCCAAACCAAAACATTAAACTTAGTAATTGAAAATATAATTTCATGGCATATTAATCCCAAGAAAGCTTCAGGGTTTGATTTGATCAGTGGGAAAGTGTTACAAAAATTATCACCTAAAGGATTGAAAGCCATACAGCAAATTTTTAATGCAGTTCTGAGGCTTGGATACTTTCCTTCTTCGTGGAAAGTAGCGGAAATCATCATGTTGCCAAAGCTTAGTAAAAACCCAAATGAAACAACCTCTTATCAGCCAATAAGCCTATTGCCTATTCTTTCAAGTTTTTGAAAAAATATTTCTAAAACGACTAACACCGGTATTAGAGAATAACAAGCTTATTCCTCATCATCAGATTGAGTTTAGAAGTCAGGATGGTACAATTGAGCAAATCCATCACATAGTTAACACAATTAGTAACGCCTTTGAAGAAAACAGTACTGTTCGTTGGCATATCTGGAAATCAGCCTTTGACAAGGTCTGACATGAAGGTCTTCTTTATAAGATTAAATTACTTCTTCCATATAGTTTTGTTATTATTCTAAAGTCCTACTTACAGGAAAGACACTTTCTTGTTAAATACCAGGACAAACATACTAACTTATATCTAATTAAATCAGGAGTTCTTAAGGAAGCGTTTTGAGACCTATCCTGTATCTCCTATATACAGCTGATCTTCAAATAACTCACAATACTACAGTTGCTACTTATGCAGATGATATGGCAGTAATCGCAGCACATCACTATTCAACAGCAGCCTTACAATATCTTCAGGAAAACCTAACTATGCTACAGGACTGGTTAACCAAATGGAAAATAAGTTTATAATTTTTTAACTTGTAAAGGGGTCACGTATTCAAGAAGGTTGAAAAACACTGGTCTAAACAAACAAAAAAGTGGAAAATAAACAGTCTCTTTAGTAGTTTCCATATATTTCATTTTAATATTTAATGAATAAAATAATACATAGATGGTAACAATTAAAAACAATATCTATAAACTGATACCGTAAAATGAGTACATAATTACAAATCTTAGGCTCTAACAACAGTAAACAGTAATATAAAAGTGTAAAGCATATGCTATGTATACATATCTCCACACATTTGAGATTAAAACAGGCACAGAACCTCGTTCATCGTTAAAACTAGCCTACCTATTATCTATAGTTTATCAGTTAGGAATGCACTCTAGTTTGAGCCATGAACGCAAATAATCAGTTAAAAACAAATGCACTGCTGTAGCATCCAAAAAGCTTCAACAATAATAACTAACTGTCGTGCTTTGGCCTCAGCAACTTCTCTGGATGACAATAAGCAAGCTGTGAAAAATCTCTCACAACATCGTTGAACATTTCATCATTAGTAACCCCTATATCGGAGTCCTTCATTTCCTCATTCAGCCTACCTAACCGTAATCTATAAGAGAAATGTCAGATTAACTTTTAAACAATGACAAAATTTGCTTACAAAGTGACAATATCTGCATGCTCCATGCCTTCAGCAATGGACAGGGGCACCTTTCCTCATCATCCTCCAAATGCTGATTTGCCCGGTATTTGAGAAGCAGACAGATCTGAGCAGTGTGCCCTTCCTGAGTTGCTAAATGTAGAGGAGTTTTTCCGTTTTGATCTTGAACATTAATTTTTGCTCCATTTAGAAGCAGGTAGGCACATGCCATCACAGAACCCTACAATAAAATAATTAAATTTCTCTCATTATTCACAATGAAACTACTTACACTCAAGACTGCTTGGTGCAAAGCAGTTCGACCTTTGTCTTCAACATTAGCCCAAAACTTGTCAGCTCCAAGAGCAAGAGCTTCACACATAATTGGCAAATTATGGGCTGTTGCAGCTTTATATAAGAGGAGATTTGGATCAAGCTTTGAAATATCTTCTTCAGCTAGTAAGACACATAATTATAATAAATAAAAAAATCATAATCAACTAACCAGTCATTTGTTCATCTTCTTCACCACCAGTAGAGTCTTGATCACTACTTAAACTGAAAGAGCCATCTAGAGCTTGCTTATCTAAATCACTACCAAACAATAAAACATTAGAATTTCTTTTCAACAGGCTGCTGCTGCTATCATCTAGATTTTCACTCCCATCTACTTCTGCGGGCACATCAGTTGCAACTGTCTCACGCCTAGACTCCTCCTTGTTCTTCTGCTTCTTACTATTGTCGCAACTCCTCGGCCGCCGGCGCAGCTTGCGGACGCTCCACTTGCGCACTTTCGCCATGCTCATACGTGGGGTCCTCTGCAAGGAGCCTGAAGAGCCTGGCAACTTTTTGATAAAGCACCTGTCCACATACTTTGCTTTGATCCAGGCTTCCCTTATAGATCTATAATATTAAACATATACTAGCCAACATCAGATGATACAAACAGTATTCGGGCTCACCCAAGGCAGTTTGGTGTCGCACGTACAAATTCAAGTGGAATGTTTGCCTCATAGATTTTGTTTACAATGTCATTCCCAAGTTCGGCCATCACCTTTATACTTTCTGGCTCCCAATCATCTAAGGTGAGTGACCGCACCTTGCTATAATGCACCCCCAAACTTCTATGGACTCCAGAACATTCTAAGTTTCAGACAACAAAAAAATTCGGTTAGTTTGGTCTATTTAAGGAGTAATAAATAACAATAATCCAAACTCTGCAATTGCTAGAAATAATGACATTAATATGCTCATATCATATGATCATTTCAATACTTATTTTCCAACATATTGCTGATGACTAGTTGATCTAATTGCTTGTGGTTAAGCAATATTTAAAAAAAAACTTAAAAACTAAAGAAATGCTAGCCAAAATCTAACAAAGTTTTTTTTAAATATTTGCATTTCACATTTCCCAACTCGAAATTGTCAACTATTTTAATGACTACAAAATGGTTATATCATAATACCAAATAACCATATATACAAATTGATCAAATATGTATTGTACAATGTTAAATAGTAGATTTACAAATTTTTTGTTTTTTTACATGCAATTGTTTATTACAATAAACCTGCAAAGCTTGCAATGCATAGAGAAGTGGCGAAGCAGTCTCCCAAATTTGAGAACCCTCTAGTTTGTAGGTTTAAAAGCAAATTCATGGGATGATCAAAATGCAATTAGTGTTCAAAGACGAGTTGAATGATATGCTACATGTCCTATGTTGCTATTTTAAAAATTTGAAATCGTAAAGGTCACTAACGCTGACCTTTGAACAATCAGTTTCAAAATCACTAGCAAACAAGCCTTTTTGGTCACCTGTCGATTGGTGAAAACAGAATTTGGAAATTCCCAGCCGTTCTCGAGTTTTTGCTCGGACAGATGGACGGACGGACAACATGAAGTTAGTAAGTGACTCCACTTCGCTTTGCCACTTAATAATTATATCAAGTAATCTGAAAACTTTATAATACCACCACGTATGAGATACTATATTGAAGAAAAAACATACTTTGTTAAAAAAATTTCTCAATTATTATTAACTTTGTTATATTTTATTGTTCCACCTTTAAATTTAATAACATCTATTATTTCGAAATACTCTATACTAGTTTCTAATGTTTTTCAGAAACAGCTGCATTTCATTTTTCTTGTGGAACTTCTTTTGATACATATCTTGTGCTTTAGTGTGCTCAAAGATGCTCATTTGGGTTTAAATCTGCTGAATGGGCTAGCCAGTCCAACACAGGCACTTGATTACTTTGAAACCACTAGTTTTAAACAAAGATCATCACTAAAGTAAAACATTAAAAAATAAAAAACCACGTAGACTCAGATAAAAAAGAACATCCAATAGTTCTTTGTCAGATTGAATAAAATATGAAATAAATGTCAATGAAATATATAGGATAAGCATATGCAAAGTATCCAGCAAATTTGTTTATAAATTATTTATGTATAGGATTTATTTCTATTTAGTTTCAGAAGAAGAAAAGATATAAAGGAAAGATATTGGTTAACAATGTAAAGGCATCAGTGAAAATCAAAAAGCTTATGGTGAAAAACATCAACATACTCTAATACATTCTTTAACTAAATATCAGTATTAGAATAAGTGTAAAGACCCACAGTATTAAATTATTTCTAGGTTATTACCTAGTGTGAGACAACAAAAAAGAGATAACTTAAATAGGATTGAGGTGATTAAAGTTCATGCTAAGATATTCCTACAACTGTTGCTGAATCATACGATGGTGAGGTCTCCAGCACTAACACAGAAGGATGATGTTTTCATCGACCATAAAAAATCTAAATGAAGCTATGATGACACTAAATATTTATATTATTAAAAAACAACTGAAAGAGACTGATAATGCTAATTTTTTGTGCCAATCAACATTCAAGAGTAAGAAGTGTTGGTATCAAAAATTTTAAAGAGGTTGGTAAATTTAACATACGATCATACTCACCATGATCAATGCAAATAATGTTTTTGGACAATGTATGATATAAAATTCATCAATGTGTTTGACCCTTTTTAGATTGAAGTACTGTAAATGGTAAATGTTCTTTATCATATGTAGGGCACATTTTTGAAACCGTTAGAAGATGATAATGAAATATAATTCCAACAAAATCAAACTACTTCTCATATTACAATATCTGTACAGTATTACTTCAAGAAATGCTTAAAGATCATGTCATGTTTTAGATTGTAAATATTTTTCTTGGATGGTGCTTTTTAATGGTAAACCATGAACGACTGTTGTTAAGGACAACATTAACATAAAAATGCAGAATCTCTCACAAAATACTATAATAAAGATTATGAAACATATGGTGACCCAAATTTGTTGCTGTCGAGACGTAAATATAACCAATGAAAACATCACCTGAATTAATCATCCAAGATTGAAATTATAAATATTTAATAACAATTTCAAGAAAGTAATAAAATTTAATATTAGAAAAGGCAAACGGAAAAATAAAAGAATAATTTTTTTCAAAAGAAATTTTCATAAATGTTACATCTAATTTTTTTAAGAACTTGATTAAAATATTAAGCACATAATGATACAATGCTGCTTGAGCAAAATACGAAATGAATTGAAATGAAGACAAAGTTCTATTAATAATTATGATGTCATAATCAATAGAACATTGTGCCTTTATCATAGACATTTATTTTAATGATTATAATGGCCCTTTGCTTAACAAGATATTTAACTGCTATTTTTGACTGAAAGACTATAATGAAATTGTTTTATAGCATCACATGTCAAAAACATTGATTGTCTACACGTACTTTGACTTCTAAAATAACCTAATTCAAAGTTCAATTAAGGAAATATTGGCTATTGGCATAGATATAGGATTTTACAAAATCCCAAAGAAAAAGGCTGCATGGTATCAGATAGCATTATCTCAGTCACCGCTGCCACAAACCCACATAGCACGGTGTAGGAAACAGCATATTTGAACTACAAACTAGTAATCCTGTGGATTGTTTATAGACAAGATTATATTTTCAATGCACATTGAATCTTAATGTATGTATATCTGGAAGACATATATCTTTATGTGTGCTGGCATTGAATTAGACTTTTGTAAACCTCTTCATATCTTTAACATTTACTGGCCAAACATACTAATGTGAATATTCAACAATATGTCTATCTCTTTAGGGAAACAATAGGACCTACTTTTCTGTTTATAAACAATAATCCAGCTCTCTTTCAAACGGACTTTGTGTATAGGTATCTAAAAGTAGAGAATGGATATTCAGTATACAAAGTGGGCATCGAAATCCCCTGATCTAAAGCCTATTGAACACGCTTATGAATGTGCTCAAAAAACACATTGCAGAATAACATCCTTCTGCTCCTCATGCTCTTCAAGAGCTGTGTACAGCATTCTTGCTGAAGTAAATCTCTATTTCTTCGAAATAAAAACTTTTTGCTAGCTACCACACTCTTTACAAAAATTTGATTGCTTACGCCATATTAAAATAAGATTATACATAGTTTTAAGATACTTATAAAATTCCATAAAAAGAACAATTGTTTTTTCAAAGTGATAAATATGATTATAACTCACCTATACATAAAGTAATACCAAGGTTAATACTAGCCCATCGAGGATTCGGACTGCCACAGTCGCAACAATAATTGTTGCCAGGAATTTTTAACAACTGCATCCACATTCTGGAACAAAACAATATGCATTTTATAAAATCTATCATTCAATACAACAAATTTATGCATGAACAATTAACTCAAAATCCTTTGGGTTTTGTACAGATGATACAACTAGCGATTGGCTAAACATTTTTGCAAGAGACACTGTTGTCATGTAAATCGGAGAACGACAGACAAATAAATATTTATAAGATAAATAATCATATATTACATAGTAGCTTCATAAAATTCTGCATGATCAATCTGAGCGAGAAACAGTTTTAGCATTAGAAATTCTCAAATAAAAACAAAAAATTTAAAAAATTCTGGATTAAACCGAACCCCCCCCCCCCCCAAATAATAGCTTAAAACACATGTCACAGTTAAATGAGAAAAAAAGGACAACATCTGACATACTTATGGTTCTAAAATTTAATCTACTAGTACTAATTATAAATTACGTATAAAGCATAAAAACGAAAATAACCTCAGTAGGTTCTCATTGTCAATATCTAACTCTTTCCAGATACATAAAACTGTATCCAACCTTATCTAAATCCAGTCTAAAATATTAGACCCGACTCAATCACAAGTAGGTTTATGATATTAAGACTATTTCAAACAAATCTAAAATGTTACTTGAATAGAAGAAGGCTTAGACTTGACAAAATTATCTGATTAAACCAGATTGTTTTAATACCTCAGTAGTTTATTGTCAATTAAGTTTTAGAAATTAAAAGACTGTATACCACCAGTCATTTAACTAAATTAGCGTATATTATATTAGACCTCGATCTCAGACACAATAGGTTTTGATGCCTACAGCTATTCAGTCACTATAAATAATTGATAGAAGTACTCAAACAAGAGGTAGAGCAAAAATTTTCAGAGAAGAATACACCACGTGATACAAAGCTGCGTGCACTTGCCCGTTGCGATAGACGGCAGTGGCGTAGCAGATTTAGGTTGTAAGTGGGTTACGGGCAAAAGTCTTAATACAAATTTAGGGAGAAATCTCAAATTAATAAAAAAATTCTGTTCTGGAAAAAATTGAGTAAATTTTTTTGTGATGATTAATATTTCCCAATTCAAAGAAACGGTCTATTTCAAAATTTCAGATGTGCCGCAGAGAAAAGATAAGTACGCCCATGTACCCAGACCACCCCTTTTAATGGAAATTGGACTAGTCTGGCTGAATATTTGTTCTCTGCGCTGATGACGTCAGTGTGACGTACATATTCTTCTCTAAAAATTTTCGCTCTACTAATGGCGGTCGTCTAAGGCGTGGTGCTTGCCACATCGCCCCGCACCAGAGATGGTGTGCAACAACCGGCCACAGTGAGCGAACATATGAAAGCCTTAACCTCTCAGTTTGCAGGCCGTGCTCCCACGCCGGCCGTTAGAGCCATACCATTATTAACTTTCTACAGCGGAGCTTATAGTAGGAAGTTAATGAGATTATCATCCTGTCTGTCTGTGTGCCTGGAGACACTATAACTTCCGTTCAATTCAACGGATTCACTTCAAACTTGGCATACTCACATCTTAAGTCAGTACCTTTCATGGGATTGATTTTCAGCCAAATCGGTTAACGGCAACCGGACGTGACAGTTACGATTTCGCACCATTGTAGAAAGTTTCCTTTACGGTATTATAGCGTTCTTGTTATTATATTATATTATATCTAAAATCCAATACTCTAAAATTTCAATAGATAAATGTCATATTGAACCTAACATACTGCATCTCTATAATTTTGCAAAAAAGAAACTCCTTATAACTCCATTAAGGATATCTAACATGTTAAATGAAACTATGTGTAATTGACTATTCATCATCAGAATTATAATTAGAATTGTGCTGAATTTATATTATCCAGTCAGGCGCAGTGAGGAATTGTAACATTTCCAACTATTTAAATGTAGTTTTAGTGGCAGTATTTATATGTTTAATAAATACAACCTGTATAAAATGTTTAAATATAAAAACGCAACAATTTAATTGTTGGAAACGCTACTATTCCACTGACTGAATGACATAAATACATCTTTACAAATAAGTCAAAATTTTATCTAAGTGTAAGAACGTACTGATGCTTGATAACGCTTAAATAAAAGAATATTACATTTGCTATGTGACATCTAGACACTTCTTAACAACCCCAGTGAAGGACAACTCTACTTCAGAGGTGTGATCCTACTTATGTAAACCTTGGTTCTCTTTCACTTCCTATTACCAAAGAGAAATTACATCCAAAACCCTTTATCCTACCTTTACTACAACGTATTCTCTTCTCTGTATATCTTCATGATCACCCCCCCCCTCCTCTATAGCATGATAGGGTACAGCCTAAAATCCTCTTAAAAATGATGAAGATAAAAGAAAATCAACAAATATGACCCTTGGTGCTTAGAAGATCTAACAGACTATAGTGATCTCAAAAGAGGATACTGAAAACCACAGAGAAAGTGTCTGCTACCAAGCAAGACGAATAACGCCATATACAATATAAGAATTTGGTTACATAAGAAAACTCAAACACATACATTAGCATACAGTAGGCCTATATAAAACCAGACTAAGAAAACAGCAGATTATCCTAAATTTACATGTCATCCAGTGTATATCCAACTTGATAAAAGCAAATCATATTCGACGGAATGACAACAGGCCTAAATCATGGAACTTTGGCTGCCATGATCCATGACTTGAAAATGACAAAGGTATGTGCACTATGGGTTCCCCATACTCTTACCAAACAGTGAAGATATGCCAACAGTTATTGTAGAAGAACAGAACTAGTCTAAGAAATGACAGCATGTTAAAAGTCCTCTTCCCAAAAAGCCACGACCAGGATTATTTATCTCAAAAAAAGTTGTCTTTTGGGATCAGGAGAGGATTCTGTTGATCGATGGGCTGCTGCAAAATCGTTACCAGTGAGCAGTACCAAGTTACTAAAGCAATAATCCTACTATATTTGACAAAACTGCAATAATAAATGGAAACGCGGCATGTACTTCCAAACACAACAACATGTAGCCACGTCAGTTGCCTCTCTGCAGACTGTTATGCACACTGTGCTGCCTCGCTCAACATATTCGCTAGATCTTAAATCAAGCGACTAATATCTGTTTGACTCAACAACAAGCTTCAGTCGGCTGTTCACAAATAGTGTCATGTCACACTCAAAGAATTGTTTGCAACAGCTTTATGGTCAGAGCAATGGCAAAAGTGCATAGTCATTGAAGGAAAATACCTCTAATCAAATGTGTACTTAACTTCTTTCTAGTAAAATATTAGTGAAGAGAAAACAATTGCAGTGCCAATCATTTGTGAACGCCCTGAGTATGAAAGAAACTAGTACGCCAGACTGCTTATGACAGAAAATCTTATGGGATAGAAAGGACGACATAGATTGGTTTCAATAAAAATATCAGAAGGAATAAGTGTCTTTTATCTAAAGGCATCAAAATAAAGTCGATTTAATCCTAAATAAGTCAGGTAAAAAAATGATTGAATCTGCAAAAGATTTTAACCAGTATGAGAAACAACAGTCTTTCAGAGGTGTACATTAAATAAAGTCAGAACAAAAAAAAATAAAATTTTAATTTTCTGCACAAACATTTGCAGAATGTGATAAAGAAGAACACGGTAATAGTTATTGGGGACGTAAATGCAAACTACACTAAAGAAATGTTTGTTTACGTGTGACAAGAAATAGTAATTACAAAAAATTTGCTTCTATATAAATTATTGGAAGATTTGATAGCAGTCATAAGATTACACAACTTAAATTTAAATTAATTACTGTTATGACAGCTAGATGGTGCATCATAACATCCTGAAAAGAAAAGGTAAGAAACCCCAAAAATACTTGGAGAATTTTACATAGAGCTCTGAAAGGAGAGAAAGTGGTAAAATAAATCAGTAAGTAAGTGAGTTGTAGACTCTAGAAACTATCTCAAAAAGAATTGAATGTGAAAAGTAGCCCGAGATCTGATAAAAGAAAAAAAAATGATGAAAGAAAGAACCACAAGAAACCATAGAAGTACAAAACATATGCAACCAAGGGCAGAAAGATCAAATGAGCATAGCTTTTGACTCAATAAAATTAGCATTTTTTTGTCATTTTCAAAGGGAGAATGCTTTTGCAGTAAAAAACTTTTGTAACGGCTGTTTTCCAATTTACATAAAACTTGATGTGTATATTCAACATATATTTATTTACAAAAATCCAAAATTTTAAAAATTTACCATCAATAGTTTCAAAAATATAGACACCCCAAGGTGCCATCTCCAAACATTTTATACACGATATAAAAAAATTAGTGGAAGATACGAAATTTAAAAAAAATAAAAATGAAAAATAATTATTACTTTGATTTAGAAAATGTTTATGTTTAAACCAGGTGTGCATTCACTAATAGATTTTGATATTCCATAGCCATCTTTTGGAAATTTTAACAGACATACTAATGATGCATATCCCAACTTTGTAGCAGACTACATAATCCGCAGAGCTTGTCACATGAAGATAACAAAGAATATGATGCATTGTATATAACTGAATCAATACTCATAAAATTAATTGTAATAATTAAAAATAGCTTGTTCGCATAAGATCCTAAATACTGGGTGAGTTGAAATATCATTAGTACTCTTCACTTATACCAACAAACTAAATGGGGAAAAAAACTTTAACAATTCAGTAATTTAAAACAACTTGTACTGTTCCAACCTAAAAATCATAATCATGATAAGTATCTCAATTTGTTATACTAAATTACAGTGAGTACTATCGAAAAAACACCATCGAATTGTCTAAAATGAACCCAGCTACAACATAAATAAGATTCTGCTTATGCATCAATTCAAAATCAGTGTTTTCTGTGTAGTAAAACTGAAAAGGGCGAAAATAGATGTAGAATTCCCAAAGCTGTTCATAAATAGCCTTCAAAAAACATTTAAATGGGAAGTTATTTAAGAAACCTGAATTAAACAACATAAAAGTAACTGAAACCAACTTTCAAATACAAAGTACAACACTGAAGAATTGGATACGGCCTATAATAATGAAGAATGAATTTCAGCCTATTGATTTTAGCAAACCTATTAAAAATGCCAATAAAAAATATCTCCCCTCTCTCTCTCTCCCACCCCCTAAAATAATTGAACGTTTAAATGATTAAGTCCTGTTAAGTCCAAGTTAAAAATCGACTAAAGTCATTCTTTTGTTCAATCCATGTTAACATTTTGTTTTTAAATAAAATTTAAAAATGTACATCAATTTAAAGCCAATTAAGTCCAAGACAAGTGACGTACAAAAAACTATTCTTTTATTTAATGAAATCCAACTTTTTACATTGTCTTCATATAGATAGATAGTTTCTTCCTTAGAAACGCATCTCCTTCAGTTAAAGACGCCTACATATCCCATCTTTCTTTTTTCAAAAAGGCGAACATTACTGACCCCCCTCTGCAACTCACAAACCTCACAAAACCTCTTTACTCTCTTTCCACACTTTTGATTCTCCACTCAACTCCACCCGTCAGTGAGGCACGTGGTATAATGATAGGTGCAAAACTGACAATATTTTGAGCCTGGTTCAAGCCCTTTTGGGTGCAGAAAGTTTTGCCTCATTTTTGAGGAATGAATTTACATGTTTGAATAGAAAAGACCTTTCCTGTACATGCCACATCGGCTGCCACATTCGTTTTGCTCACGATTGTTGCTTTGAATGTAATAGATATTGCAGAATGCAGCTGACAATAAAAGCCGTCACAGCCGCATTGGCGCTGAAGTACACAGATGAACCCTATTCATCCAATGCCGCTGACAACAAAGTTTACTCTCATCACGGGATGAGAGTAAACTGCTACATTGACTAGTCTGTGTCATCGAGTGCCACGTCGAAGGTGTTGATCAAGTGAAGGGAAGGAATAAGAGTGTACAGAACGGTTGCTAGAACATCAGGTCGTAAAATATACATTTTTGAAAACTTTTGCAGGAACAGAAAACGGAATATAACAAGAAAGTCCTGAACACCTTTCTCCAAGAATTTACGGAAAATTGATATTTTTCCTTGTTAGTTCAAGGAGAGGAGTCTAAAGAGTTGGTGGAGGATGCCAGTTAAACGGTCTGATCCAACTAATTTATCTTGAGCCTTTACAGAGTGCAAAACTCGTGAAATAAACAGCTATTTAAAGGTGCATCACAAATCAAAATGCAGTACAGTGTCAAACATACAATTTGCGGTAAACTCAAAAATCCACAGCAGACTGCTTGCTATGATACAGAAAGTCTATAAAAGGGAAGATTTATTAAAAGCGCAAGTGTTTAGGTGCCACAAAGGGTTCGATGAAGGAAGAGAGCATTGAGCATGAGCAACGAGCAGGGCGCCCATTAACGTCTTACAATATAGACAATATGGCTAAAATGTTAATAGTAGATGAAGGGGGGATTCCAAAATCCATTGTAAATAAAATAGTCACAACACAATTGCAGACGTGGAAAGACTGTGCTATATTAATTCCAAGGTTTTGACAGACCAATAGAATTAAAACGTGTTGATTTGTCATGAGTTCAAATCCGGCTTCTAGTCCAGGCGAGCTACAATGCATGGCAGGACCGCTGGCAATGGTGTTTGATACTTAAAGATATTATTTTAAAGAACATTAAGTGTATATAAGCATATCTTCAATATGCTTCTCTAAATTATTTCATATGTGAAAAACACTACTGGCTACATTTTTTTTAATCATTTCTTTACACACAATGCTGTGACAATCTAAAAAATGTTTTTCATTAAATCAGAAACATATAAAGATTTCTACTCCATATTCTAAAAAAACTGAACACATTTTTGACCAAATCTATATCTCCAAGACAAAAAAGATAACAATCAACTGAGAGAACCAAGAAAATCTTCTTAAAAAAGTTTGGAATAGTAATGCCATCTCCAAAAAGATCAATCTAAAGTTCCTTAATGGGGATAATACATTAATAATTAAAAGGTCAATAAAATCGATTTTTTTTTTGTTTACCCTAGAAAGTTAGTAAATATCCCGCAGAATACACTCGTGAATGTTTGAAAACTTTTTCTTTATGATATCAGCTTCTAGTTAAACCAAAGAGTTTACAATTTTAAAGTTGCAAAATTAATTATTTATTACATAAATAGTTGAAAAACTTCCGTAAATTTTCGATTTTGTCAAAATAAACTACTGCCAATAGTCTAATTTTTTGTTTTTTCCTAATTTTTGAGGTTTAGCGACAAATTGTAACTGTTTTTTACATATATTTTTTTTCAGGTATGTTACTGATCAAAATTACGGCAACCAGAACCAGCATAAGTGATTATAGAAGATTCACATTGCGCCACAGTACAGCCGCCATTTTATTTTCAAAATTTAAAAAAATGTTTTGTATACTTGTATAAACTGCATTTCATCACCGTAAACTATAGACCCAGATTGTACCAACGTAATTATATTCTTGGGTGCCAACCTACAAAAAAAAAAACGAAAGGCGTCAGCATTGTACCAACATACAAAGAAGAACTGAATTGGTGGTACCAACAAACGTCAAACGACGAAAATAAAATGAAGACCATGATGAAAGAAAACAATATGCTCAAATCGAAAGTAACAGAACTAGAACAAAAACTATTAAACATCGAAAAAGAAAAGCGCAAAAACAACCTAGTCTTTTTTGGACTCGAGGAATTAGGCAAAAACGAATGTGAGCTTGTAGACTGTATAAAAGAAACAATAATAGACATAGGTGTACACATAGAGTGCCAAGAAATCAGCAATCTATACAGGATTGGGCGACGAACTACCGACAAAAACCGACCAATAGTGGTCACATTCACAACTTTATGGAAAAAACACGTAATTATGAAAAATAAGGCTCGTTTTCCACCAAATATCTACATCAAAGAAGACTTCTCAAAGGAAGTATTAGAAAAACGTAAACTGTTACAGCCCCTGGTTGAAGAAGAGAAGAAGAAAGGGCATATTGCATTCATTAAATATGACAAAATAATAATCAAGACAGCTCCTCAACAAGATAAAAATCGTGATAAAAGGAAGAAAAAAGAGTCTGGCTCACCAAACACATCTTCACAAAAGAAAACCAACCTACAGAGCAAGGGGGCCAACAAACCTACAACCAAGGAAGTCCTGAAACCTGGCATACTCAACTATGTGGAATGTGGACGAAGTGCTACTTTATCAGAGCAATCAAAAAACTAATAACCCACGCCGACGCCTCAAGACAAAACAAGCAAGTAAAACAACTGACCCCAAAACACATGTAGTAATCACCAACATCCGGAACCGAACCAAAGATTATACAACTTTATCCAAATCAACTTTGGAAAAGTGCACCCCAAGCCGGTTGGTCACTGTGGGGGAAGAAGACGACTACCTTCTAGCGAATAAAGAAAAACCAAGTAATATTTACATAACCACTCTAAATACACTCTCATGAACACAACTACCCACTATACATGACCTTTGTGGATTATAATAAAGCATTTGACTCCTTGGAACATCACGGGCATAAGACACATAACAAAAATAGAAGATGTGAACAAAACAAAACATCGCAAATGGCGGTGGGTAGGACATATGCTCAGAGAACATAAAAATATGGACAAAGCACATAACAGAATGGACTCCCCGATTCCAAACCAAAAGAAAAAGAAGAAGACATAGAAAACGATGGTCCGATGAAATAAAAAAAAATAGCAGGTCCATTATGGCAGCGAACAGCTAAAATTAAGGAAGAGTGGAAAAAGCTAAAAGAGGCCTGTGTCGTAAAGACACACCAACACCGAATAAAAATATTTAAAATGCAACATAAACAATTAACTTATAAACTATTGGCATATAAAGGCTATAATAAAAAAATATATATATTGCATAAACATGTGTGCAAAATTTCATTATGATCAAATAAAAACTTCTTATTGAAAAACGTATTTGAAAAATGCACTTTTTTGGCCCGTCTAATTGTATTACCCCCCTTAACATAAACATCAAATCCATTTTCCTCTATAGGTGTAAAACATGGAAAATGACCAAAAAAATTACAAAACGAATTTAAAAACTCTAAGCTATAACTTATGGAAATTCAAAAAAACACTATTTTATCATAATAAATACATTAAGGTTATATTTGCTGCACAATTAATTTTGGAAGCAATAAATAATAAGGTACATGTCTATATAGTATCAAATGAATTAATAATATTTCTTTAAATCTGACTTTAAAAATCACTAAATTGCTAAGATAAAAAAAAGAGTTGTTACCCCTACCCCTCACTTCAATACTTTTGAAAAACCATCCTTTGCAAACTAAATATGTTCAAAAAATAAAGTTAAAGATTATATGATAGCCAAAATTTACCCAAACAGAATACTAACCTGCTATGTTTATTGTCGCTGCTTTTATTAAGTACCGAGACAGAATTATCACTTCCACTACTATGGGAAACTGAACTGTTGTTAGAATCCCGCCGTGCATCATTCTGATTACTAACATCACCATGAATACTCTGTATGGCTGCACCTATGCTCTTCTGGAGTGCCGAGATCCAAATATCAAACATTTCCTTAGTGTCGGCCTGCAACATGTGACTCCTGCAACAAATAAAAACAACAACACTTCAGCTACTTTCTTTCCTTCATATTCATCCTTACTTTGATGGAGAAACTATCTCAAAGCAGAATCGCCTTTCACCTTCCAAGATTGGCTTCACTGTACAAAGCCGCAAGTCATCCTCCATCACTGTGACCTGATCCTCGCCAGTTCGTTTTCTGCAACTTAAGAGCTAGAACAAGCCATCGGCACACAAAACCTAACTCACCTATAAACTAATCTGTTGTCATACAAGTAAAACCACCTCCTGTTCCATGACTTAAAGGCGCTGGACGTTCTTTTGAACAAATAGCCCTCGAGTATTGGACTACCTTTGGCTGAGGAAATAATCACTGATTCGTGGGTGTTGACAATCGTGTGGCGATTCTCCAGCTCCTTCTCTATCTTGTATGTGTCTTCTTGTAGATGCGAAATCTAGTGGAGAACAAGCAATGAGAAAACTCAAGCAATGAAAGTTACAAAAAACCTACACGATTTAAAAATGACATTTCGTCTTACAATTTTATTCTTTAATAATCCAGATAGCCGCTGATGTCCCAAATTTAATATGCAAAATCTTATACAATAGTGTCGACAGATAGTGTTTCAAGAATAGTCATCAAAGTATCCAGATAAGAAGCAAGGATCTATATTGTTCATCAACACGATTACCATAAATCCAGATATGGAGTAACAAACAGACTCGGTGAAATAATTTATTTCAAAATAATTAAAATCTAATTTTAACACTAAATGGAATAAATCAAAATTGTAAATATTATCAATCTCACAACAGAACGATACCTGTACACCATACAACGTAACAACTCGCATGCTATACCAACTACAGTGCTGTTATTTAGAAAGTAGGGAGTGATGAGCGGTTTGACTATATTTCAATAATTGTAATTATATGCAGATGTCCCAAATTTAATATGCAAAATCTTATACAATAGTGTCGACAGATAGTGTTTCAAGAATAGTAAAACTAGATAAGAAGCAAGGATAATTCATCAACACGATCCATAAATCGTGACTACAAATGATGGTCTAATAAAAATAATTAAAATTAATTTTAACACTAAATGGAATACAAAAAGAAATATTTTGTCTCACAGGGACAATGTCCATACATCCATCGTTCACTGTATTTAGAATGCTTTACCACTGTCATTTCCACTAAAATTCCACATAACAGACAGTAAAAGGATTGCAAAAGACAAGAGTGTTTCAGAAAAATCTATCTTATAACACTAGCTCACCAATATTATTAATTCACCAACAAAAACATCAACTAAAGAAAGACACTTTAGAAGAATTTTAAACTGCTGAAGTTCTGGAATTCTATTTTTTAAAGCAACTAAATGGCGCATTTTATTTGTTTAAAGTGGATTATGCGAACATCAGTGACATGAGATCACTATATTGAGGGAAAAATTCAATTAATGCGATTTCGTGAAACATTACTTGAAAACATAATCGAAAGATTTATTAATACCACTATAATTTTTTTCGTTTAGTTTTTTTGAAATGTAAAGTCTACGCCAACAATACAAAAACCAATGAAGAGCTGAAAAACAATATCGCAAACGCCATTGTTAAAACAGGGGCAATTTTGTAAATGGGTTTGTAAAAATTTAATGATAAGTAGTCATTTTCACAAAAATGTATACGCCTTAAATATAAAATAAACATTTATAATTAAAAAAAACAATCATTTTATGAAAAGCTTTTGGTATCAAGTAACATGATTATTTATCTTAAGTGAAATATTAAAAAAAAAAACATTTTTGTCAGAAGAATCCTGATATGGAGCATTTAATACACAATAAAACAAAAATGTGTATTCACAAACACTGTAATTCCAAAAATCCGATTCTTAATTTATAGATTCGACAAAAACCGCGTGAAAACGCCGAAGATACCATTTAAAACAAAATAAATATTTGTGCGTACTAACATGCACACATATACACATAAGCATAGATATATATAGAATCCAGTTACAAATTTTTAATTGAGTTTCACATGGAGTTAGTTGTTAGATGGAATAAATAGCTCAGCGACGGCCTCTGTCAATTCCAAGGAGGGATGACGTGTCAGACCAATAACCTACTTGTCATAAAACAATCCAAATGCTCAAAGCACAAAGCATTGCCTCAGAAACAGAATGGATAAAGTGACAACGATCCGGCAATGAAAAAGGGCCAAGAGAAAGAAGGAAAATATATTAAGATTTGGAAGGTACTAGGTTAACAAAGAGTATAAGGTGATAATGAAATTAGAGAAAAGAAGCTAGGTTTGTGTAGCATCTTGGAGACAAAAAGAAAGGTAAAGATTCAGTAAAAATTAAAAACTACAATATATTGGGAAAAAAAATAAAACGGCAGGCATGAAAACACTGCTATATATATTGACGAAATTGGCTATGCCAATGAAAGACTGAAGAAAATTATTTTAAAATTAACAGTAAATATCTGCATGTTATCAGTGTTTATATGTCTGACATCGCAAAACAAAGGAAGGAAAAAAATTTTAGAAATAATTGGAAAATTTTATTGACATGTCTTTCAACCACCAGATTATTGTAATAGATGAAACACTCGAATAAGAAATGATCTATCTACTCAACGGTGTCAAATAACGTTTCCATGAAGATGTTACTAATTACAACGGAGACTTGCTAACTGACTTTTGTGCTCAAAACAACTTGAGAATTAACAATACGTTTTATAAACAATATCTTAAATACAAATTCAGCAACGCACAAGGCCAACAATCTATCATTGATTGATTGATCAAAATAAAACTCCAACTAAAACAATATACGTAGAAATTCAATGTAGAATCCTTACAAAATAAACTATACACAAAAAGATTAAAAAATGAAGTTAACCTAAGATTGATAAACGACAATGACGACCCAGAAGAACCATAGGCGAAACTAAGAGGCAATATCAAGGGTGCCGAGCAAGCTATTGACAAAAAAAAAGTCAACTTATACTCACCACATAATAAAAGAGATAAGGCAAAGTAAATCACAAATTAGAAGAAAAAAGCATTTCTATGGTACAAAACTACGAAAGTCCCGGAAGACAAAGGAGACTATGTATAACACAGCAACACACAAGGTAAGACAATTGAAAGAAATATTTGTAGGGGTCACAAAAGAAAATATGAAGAATGGCGAGAAACGGAAACTCGAATTTTAACGACACCGCTAGAATAAATACAATTAATAATAAACAGTATTTTGAAGAATTATACAAAAAAGATAAATGCGCCCCAGTATGAAGAACATCACTATACAGTAATGATAAAATGTTTTTCAAAAAACCGACGTACAGAAAGCACTCAAAAATAAAAAGATCCCCGAAAACGATAGAATAAGAAATGAATTGTTGAAATATGAAGAAAGATCTCTAGAGTAGAATCAAACAAACACTTTAATAACATGTTAAGGTACCATTCAAATGGAAAACCAGTGTAACCACCTCAATCTTTAAAAAGAGAGATAAAAACAGCTCCAAAAGTTACACGAAAATAACACTTAAATTCAACACAAAAGCTGTTTACAAAAATGCTACAAGAAAAGAATATACCGACACAGTTAATAACAATTATAGAAGATATAAACAAGAGTCCAAGAAAAAAATATTAGAAGTAATGTCCTTTCCATATCTAGAGATAGAAACATCAAGTGACTGAAATAGGTACCACAAAGTCAAAAAACAAGTTATGGAAGTAGCACGAGTATCAGAATATCTAGAGACGTTGTTATCTAGATAAATAAATACCTAAGAATCGAAAGCAAGGCAAAAATATGTAAAACTATGGTAAGATTAAGCTGTACAGACACCATCAAGACAAAAGAACTGCTATGGGTCAGAAATACGAGATAGGATAATATGGTAAATGAAACTATAATAAATGAGTGCGGCGTAACACATATCATAAAATTCGTTAGGGGGGGTCTAAAAGAGTGAGTAAAATGGCCATGTCTAAAGAACTAGTGACAATAAATTAATCAAAATATCAAAAGACCTAGGACTGTAATAGAAAAGAGAACGGAGCTGAATACAGAATAGAAGACTATGATGAAGTTGGGTTTCCACAACTACATAAACTGAAACACCCTAGACTAAAACATGAAGAACAAATGCAAAGCTAAAAATAAAAGAGGAAGAGAAAGAAAAAGTGTTGATCACTATGTTGTCTGCTAGAAATTTATTAAAAGAAGATTTTGTAAAGCAGAAATAAAATATAATTCTTTTACTTCAAAGCAAACATATATATCTACAATTTTTCTTTCCAATTAATTAAAGAGGGTTGTAAAAAAAAGCTGCACGTTGTGAAAATCTGGAACATGGTGTCACAGAATAGAATTGTGCTAACAGCGACTCACAAAATACATTTAAATTAGGTCCATTAGCACCAAAACTACACTTTGAAGTAACAAAAACGTATAATGTGGTTTGACCTAAATATTGTTCATGCTGGAGGTTCTGTAATAATTTAATGTTTTCTATATCTTAAACTAAATCTTATAGAAGTATTGGTATTTATATGTAGCCTTTCCCAATATTTCTATAATACACCTTACATGTATGTTTTCTCAAGAAAATGGCCACGTGACTGACCTCACAGTATGCCTAACCAAAAAGCATTCAGCAATATCCTTACTTCAATTAAATTGCTAAATCTCTAAAATCATCCAAAACAGAAATGCAGAAATATCAACTCTATTTTTCAACTTTACTTAAAATAAACACCAATCAAGGTCTTAACAATTGCCAAAATTTAAGTTACAAAGTTAACTCTTATACAATTACGTTTATTTGGTTATTTTTAATTTAACAATTACGTATTTATTTGTACCTAAAGGCTGTTACCAATGATAATTTTCAATAATTAGCTAACAAAATTTTGAGTACTCAATTATAAAAAATCCCAACTGTTTTAGAACTACAGTATAAGAACTCAAATATATGAATGACAAACATATAATCAAAAAAGACCATTTCCCGTAATTTAAATTAATTAATTAGCAATTAAAAAATGACAAAATTATTACTTCTCATATGATATTAACCTTGAAATGGCCCCGTACCTTTTTCAACGGTCCGTAGTTCTAAGGCTTCGCCAAAAATCAGATTTATGACTCCATCTACCTGTAGTTGAATAATTAGGCTACCTGTTCATGCATTTCCGACAGGTCAATCTCTCGTGAGGTGCCGAGTAAAATGGTCGAAAATTAGAGTGGGGTTCAAAATACCCCAGTGTGTCATTTATGTGTATTTTCGTGCTTAGCGAAGTGTTTTAGTGTATAAACGTTCATTCAAGTCGTAAGTATTATGTTGCGCGTCATAGTAATTTTTTCCGCGGTAAATTTTCAATGTATTTTCGGTATTTTAAATGCCTTGTAATTTGCGGAGTCGTGCGCTACCGCTGATGCTCGAACAAGAAGATGGAGGACTCGCAGAATTAGCACAGCTTCATTGGACGAAAAGGACAATCTATCCAAACACAGCAGAGAAAATAAAAGAGAGTGGTATGGAGAAAGCGAAAGAGAAGGAGATAGATGAAAAGAAAAAATAACTTAAGCGAGCAAATTATTTCTGGTCCCGTCGGTACAGTAACAGGTTTGTTTTCGATCGAACAAATTTGAGAGGCGCTGATGCCAGATGAAATATTTGTTAAAAGATCGGAACATACGAATTGTCAAATTGAACACGCTACGTTGATGACCAAAAATGAACTGATACAATCTTATCATCAGCATATAAAAATTTCTCTGTTCAAACATTTTCCAAAAATTCCCATTTCATTCCTCAAAATAGATATATTTTTCTAATGGTTCACATTTACTGTTTTATTTTACAGAACATCTAATACATATAATCCTAAATTTAAAACTCAAAATCTCAAAAATAAAAAAGATGAATATTAAAAAAGAGAATTAACGATTTTTCATCAATTTTTTTTTTGATAAAAATAAAAAATACTGACAATGGTGAATTATGTCGATGGAGAAAGGGTTGAAATTGATGAGAAAAATTTTTCAGATCACCATGTTACCTCGAAAGTTATTGCATATTTTCGGCATGAGGTCCAAAAAACCCCACGTATCAAGTACGTGATTTTTTGACGGGTGTCATTTAAGGGTTAAATTAAAAAATCACATAAAGTAGTTTATACGCTATTCTTTCATAGTTATAACTCAATTTTAAAATGAAAAACTAATGAACAGCACAACCTGAATACACTCTGTCAAAAAAGTACCGGGAATTATTAAATGAAACACACAATTTTCGTTTAGTCATCAATGTTTATTTTGTCACCATTAAAGTAAGCCCCATTTGATGAAACACACATACGCCAGTTTTTTCCAGTCTTCGAAACATTTTTTATAGACGCTTTTCGGTAGCCTTCAGCTCCTTACACGAATATTGTTTTATAGACTCGATCGACTCAAAACGGGTACCACAGAATAGTAATTTTAGTTTCGGGAACAAAAAGAAGTCAGACGGGGCCAAATCTGGTGACTACGGTGGTTGAACAATGCTGTCGCGTCTTTGGCCTTAAATTTGGTCACAATTGCTGCTCTATGAGATGCTGCATTATCGTCGTGTAAAATCCACGAATTGTTCCACAATTCTGGCCGTTTTTGACGGATTTTCTCATGCAAACGCTTCAATACGGCCAAATAGTATTCTTTATCGACCGTCTGTCCTTCCAGAATAAATTCATGATGGCCTAAATCACGAATATCGAAGAAAACAATGAGCATCACCTCGACTTTTGAGGACTTTGACGTAGTTTTTTTTTTAGGTTTTTTGTCTTCCATTCTGATACCTGCTGACTTGTTTGCATGTCAAACTCATAGACCCGTGCCTCTTCACCAGTTACGATGGGTTCCATGAATATGAGATCAGAATTGGTGCGATCCCGCATACGTAAAGAGACCTGTTTACAGAACTGTTTTTGTAGAAAATTCAGCTTTTTAGAACGAGCTGAGCAGCGACGCATCTCATACCCAAATTAGCCACTAAAATTGAACGAACTATCTTGTGAGAGACCTTGAGATCACGTGTTAAGCTAGAATGGTGATTATTGAGGGCAAGTTCCTTCACTTTCTCGATGTTTTCGTCGTTTGAAGAAATCGAAGGTCGTTCGGACGATCTCTCAGTCCTTTTTGAACGCTTTGTACCACTCGTAGGTTCGTGTTTTTGATAAAACTAATTCACCATAAGCCTTTTCAAGTGTCGGCACACAAAATTCCGCTCGCAACACTAAATTTAGGGGTGAACTGTTCAATATTTTCGTTCATTGTAAAAATTGTGACGCACTACTGAGGTATACTAAATAACTCAATCAGCTGGTGTAAACAAACTGATTGACAAAGCGCGCTCATTTAGGCATAGTAATTACGAACAATACTACCAACTTACGCAAAAAGTTTTTTTTAACCATTAGCCGGGGCTTTTTAAATTACATATTCTCGGTACTTTTTTGACAAAATATATGTTTAAATTAAGACATAAATAGATGTCACGGTAACTAGTTATTTATTGTTATAAATTAAATAATAAAAAATATATAAGAATGATAGATATGCATTTAATGTTCAATTTAGCAAATAATAATAAAATATATGAGACCACATAACCAATTAAAAAAATATGCTCTTTCAAAATAACTTGCCAAGACCATAACACTGCAATGCAATATTAAGGACTTACTAAATAGTGTAATTACCAATGTAACGGAAAAATCCAAATTATACTGCTAATTGAGTTGGTTTAGCAAATAATAAAAATTGGATATATTAATGCGTGACGGATTTCAAAAAATTAACAACTTCATTTGTATTACATATTTACAAAAATTACAACCAACTAATTGTTTATCATGTCAATGCATACTAGAGATGGGCGATCCGTCCATGAGTTACTCAAAAGAACCAGCTCTTGGTAGGGGTAGAGTGAGTGAGTTATGACTCACAAAATAAGAGTGGTAACTCTTCAATCTCTCACTCGATTCTCGCTCTTTCGCTGTCGTGTAGTCTGCGCGGTATGCTCTTGATTCTCCCGTCTCCATCTGACTCACTGATCTGATTCACTCCCGAAACTTGATCTCGACTTGTTCCTGATTCCGACAACTCCTCAGTTTTTTGCGACTTTGCTTATTCTATTTATTTATCAGTCTTCGCCTTTATATAGCTTGGTATGTAATATTTATCTATAACATCTATAATATAATATTTAAACAATTTACGTTATTTATAATATTTTGTTATTATTTTAGAATGAAATATCGGTAAGTGCTAGTAGGTTGTCGAGTGATATTTAGTACAATTTTACCAAAGAAGGAAAAGGAAAATGCCGCTATTGTCAGGGAAAAAATAAAATTTAAATAAAACGTTGTTGAATTAAACAGTTCATTACAATTGGCTCTATAATGGTAGCAGTAATAGCCTAACTGATATAGCCAGTAGGCACAAATGTAACAGAAAATGAGTTATGAGTT
The DNA here is from genome assembly GCA_036346155.1 of Sinelater perroti. Taxonomy (NCBI): domain Eukaryota; kingdom Metazoa; phylum Arthropoda; class Insecta; order Coleoptera; family Elateridae; genus Sinelater; species Sinelater perroti. Next base: position 795,855 of record JARFIY010000189.1, read on the forward strand.
ATAAAAAAGAGCTAGCTCTTTTTGGTGAGTGAGCGATCTGGATCTGATCCCACAAATGAGTCACTTTGTCCATCTCTGATGCACACACAATAGTACTCCGTCATGAGAATTTCTACATAATATAAAATGTTAATGAAGGTTAATATTGAGAACTACTGGATTGATTTTGATTCCATAAACGGTTTTTCGTGATGGTTTAATTTTATAAAGCACTAGCTATTATTTTCATCATATTTGTCTATATGTGCCTGTTTTACATGACACTTAATATAACACAAAATGAGAATCTGAACATTGTTAAAGTTAATCTATATATTAGGTGTATAAATAAGTTCTCAGCTTTAGATTTCACAGGACGCAAATCACCGTTTACATGTAACGTATTAGTCCGCCCTCTTGCGGTTTTAAAGCAATGACATATGGTCTTTCGAAACATCATGCGATTTGGCGTTTGATGCACACAACCTCAATAATCAGCTGTGTTCACGATAGCAATCACAAAAGAGCATATTCGCGTTTCATCGTAAGAAAAACGCCGCTGAAGCCACCGAAATGATTTGTGCTGCATATGGTGAGAATGCTGTAAGTCATGCAACGTGCAAAAAAGTGGTACCAAAGATTTCGCGGAGGAGAGTTTAGTCTTGAAGATCAAGCACGCGCTGGACGCCCTCAAACATTTGACACGGATGAGCTGCAAACGAGTTAGGCTGGGAACTTCTCCCATATGCGGCGTATAGCCCAGACATGGCCCCTTCCGATTATTATTTATTCCGGTCGTTACAGCATCACTTGGCTGATACGCACTTCAAAACAGAAGAAGTCCGAAAATGCATCGATAACTTTATCGTCTCGAAGCCGGTAAGCTTCTATCACCAGGTCATCGATGCCAACGGAGAATACTTTGATACTTAAGCTTTTTTTGTTTGTTTTTAAATAAAATTTAATTTTGCAGAAAAAAACTGAGAACTTATTTATACACGTATATATCTTTCGAATATTATACGAAAATAGACACTTTGACATCAAACAAAGAAAAATTTCGTCCTTGATTAAAAAATATATCACCATTTAAAATTGCTTTCGTGCGAAATTAAGATAGGTTGCTAATCTTTAAATATAACATTTGTTAAACCATCTAAGAATGCCTCTAAAGTAACAAATTCATAGCTATATTATATAAATATGAACATTCTCAAATGTAAAGCTTCCTACTTTGTTACAAATAGGCTATAGTGTTAAAAACAAATATTGGTATTATAGCAAGTTTGATGCTTTCTGCAGAGAAACCCAGGAAGGTCGCCCAACATGGAGTTGGATATTAAGGAAAAAAATGACAATCAACCTTTGTTGAGTGGAGAGCAGGCAATGGATGCTAGCACAATGATCTAATGAATAGAGTAACAATACTGATGGAACATGTACAGCTCATGTAACACCAAAATTAACGTTTTTAATCAGTCCATTAATTGTAATCGACCAGTTATTACCAATAAACTATTCATAAAACTAAATATTTGTTTCAATGAATTAGAACAATGGTGACTATAATAAAATATCATAAAACCTTCACCAAATGCTCACATAAATAAGAACAGAACTGTCTATAAGTTTGTCAAAACATATTGAACCAATATATATGGCAATTGTAAAACAGTGAATCATATTTGCTAATTCAAATCAAAGAGTGTTACTAAACACATTATCTATACTATATAGAATAACAGATGTTTGCCTCTCTGTTATCCAAACATTCAAATTGAGTAAAGTTCAAGTTTGATCCTAAGTGCTCCATCAAAAATGTTTCGTAAAAAGTTTTTAATTGCATAGGGGGTCTCCTACAAACAGAGTCAAAATTTAAAAATCTAAAATTTTGTAAGGTTATGGCTACAAAACGATGAGAACTAGCTACCTCGAAGTACAACCAATGGATGAATAATATCCAAAAAAGAGCGCAATTTTAAATTTTCCCACAAGGGGGCGTTTCCTATTATCATGAAGTAATTAAATATGTGCTGTCAAGCTAACTTTGAAAACGTCAAAATCACGTTTGCTTTGTTACACCGTTTTTGGGTTGGAGAATTTGTCAAAAGGAATTACAGTGTGTTGCAAATTTGAGATATACAGATTGTAATAAAAGTAAACAAAAAAAATTAATCAGTACTTTTTAAGGCATTATGTGTGGTATGGCAAATCCTTAGGACGAGCCTTTTTACTATCCCACAAAGGGCGTTCCCTAGTAAACAAAAATAAATAAGAAACATTAATTTTGGTACAACACTTATAAAACATGATTATGAAGAAATGTCCAACTTTTCATTAAACGCTATATATTGCTAAGAATAATTAAATACCAAAAAGTGAAAGTACTATTTCTACTTCCTCCCTTAAATGTAAGTATTCATAAAAAATACAGTGCAATACTTATCGCAAATTAACAACTTAATGCTCTAAACCTACTTATCAACAAATAAAATTAACACCTATTTTTCATTGGCCAACTCGTTTCCCTATATAGCAAAGAGGTATTGAATAACAACAAAAATTTAAACGATAAGAGAAATCGCAAAAATTGCATGTGGATTCAACCTTCATGTGGTTACTTCTGGTCTGGCCAAATGTTACTAAAGCAGCCAATTTTCAATCAAGAAGATTTGAACAAAACATAAGGATTGCGTTAAAATGAGTATCGTTATTTTATTCACCTGTTTCATAAAGAAATAATACTATTACACATTAATTAAATCAATATTATTTGATTATTATCTTTGAATTACAAAAATTATAAAAACCTGCTGCCTGAATTATCATTTTCCCAATTTCTCCCTACCAACATCATATAACCATAAAATTTCTGGTTATTAATGTGTTGAATTGATTAATATAAACTTTCTTGGAATTATTTTTATATAACACAATTTGCATCTCCCTTATATAATAACTGTATTATATGATTATTTAACAAAAGTAATGATTTAAACTCCTAATTATTAATTTATAAAAGTAAAAAGAGCAATTGGCTGGGTATTAAATTAATATAAAATTAAGATTTAAAGAAAAAATAAGAACAGCAAATCTTCATAATAATCAAACTCGTTACAGGCTAATATTAGCAATACTAAACAACAACCTTTTTGGGTTTTTTGAACCCCAACCATCTTGAAATGACGATGCTGGCGAGTGCGATATTAACCACACTTTCCATGTTACATTTCCAGAAGAACTCAGCACAACACCACACCACACCATTTAGAAAGCTGAAGTGAACATTAATCGCCCTAGTCGCCTTAAATTTCTCGATAGGTATAAACGCTAATTGGCATTAACGAACCGAAATTAATCGTTGTTCTAATGATGGCTTCGCTTACGAACGTAACATTTAATTGCAAGCGTTTCACTTAGTGCCAGAAAGGTATTTTCCTGCGAGTAGTAGTTTAAATGCTACAACTGAAACAAGTGGCTCAGCTTTTCCGAGAATGTAAGTGCCTTGCCACAATTATGTTAATGTTAATAGTTTCGGTAATGTTAGCATTATTCATAATTACGTCAGTGTTAGTGTTAACCGATTTCTAAATTTAAAATTCGTGGCACAATAGAGGAGATTACGGTAAATTAAAAGTAAACAAACCTACATTCAATTTTAATCTCGTACCATACAAGAAAATACACTAATATCAAATTATTTCAATAAATAAGTATATATTATTTAAACAAACTGCTTTAGTATATATAATACAGACAAGCAAAAATGTTAAATCTGAAGATATTAGCTGCTTAATCATTTTTTACATTTCTAGTGTGGTTCTTCAAACGGTTGCGCTGAGCACAAGGCACGCGCAAATACCGTATTTCTATTAGTAGATGTAAACAGCCTAGAATTATAAACTATTGGATTTATTAAGGTAAGTTTAAAAAAAATAAAAGATATTTTTGCATTTTTACTGAAAAAAAGTGATTTCCCACCCACGCAATAAAATTATCAGAAAATAAAACGTAACAGAAATACAAAAGCAAAAACGGCTACCAATCATATACTCTCATCCTATTAACAAAATTCATATTATTAATTTGAAATACATAAGTATTACCAAATATTTTTGTTTCATTTATGCTGGTTTAGATACTTAGTTACCTATGTATTTTTAAATACTGTTATTTCCAAAAACTTTATTCTTGTGGACTAGTCCATTCGAGTCCACTTAATATTAGCATCATTGTAGCAGGGTAGTAGGATAATATATGCTCACCTCATCTCCTAGTTTGTTAAAAAACGGCTCCAAATCTTCGCACAAATCAGATCCTTGGTGATAATACGTAGAACAGGCGCGCATGTAAGACAACAACTGAAACAAAATTGTCGATTACTACGTTAATACGTAAACGAATATTGTTACACTGTATTAACATAAAAAGCAAAATTCGCAATATACTCTTGTCAATACATTTATGAGTTAAAAATATCATACAACTACGAAAAAAACCTAAACTTCAAGGTGAAGTATGTATAACGAAAATTAGCACATCTTATAAAAATATATTCGATTATTAAACAGAATTACAAAAATTCTTACTTTCTGGGTTAAACTGAGGCCATACGAAAGACCAACCTACAGTTTTATTAATGGAAATAAATAAAATAATGCAATAGTTGCAGAAAAATTCCAAGCGACAACGTTTTTTTTTCTTCTCCAGATTCCAACCAAATATAAATAACTGCTTTGTTCAAAAAATATTTTCTTTCGTTATGTTTTACTAACTGTTCCGACTTTCTACTTATCCCTTTCAAAAAAATCATTCACATATCTTCAAAAAACAGCTTATATTTCTGTTTTTATTATAAATTTTGATGTTAACAATATGTTGTAGAAACACCTAATATTTTATCTGAGTATTTACAAAAGAGTTTACAGCCTTTTCAGGATTTGGAAATATAAACAAACTCACACGAAGTAAAAGGTTCATTAGCATAACAAATAATTTCAAGTTAATGACTATCGCATTTAACTACAGTGCCATTTTACAAATCGAATGAAAAATATAACAAACGCCAGACCAACCTCTTGTTTAAGAAGTAATGTATTTGGAGATTTTAGGCTCAAGTCTTTGTTTGTTGCCTCTACAAAATTCTAACAGCATTTCTTTTTGTTATTAAAATAGCAAATTTATATCATATTTTCCAAATTATCGCTAAACTGTTTTGCTCTATTATGAAACGTTACGATTCAGAAAAGAAAATCCTTCATTAAAATCTGCTTATACCAGAGAATACCCCTACATGCACTTGTTTATTCTAATATAACAATTATATTTTTACTATCTAACGCTGCCAGGTCCGTACCGAAAATATTAATGCAATATTAATATAATGAAAACAGTTTGTACGATTGCAATGTAACCTGGCAACCAATGAAAGTGAATTATAATGCGCATGCTTGATAAAGACACCTACCTTTACTGTGCCGCTTTCTGGGAAATAGTAAGCACACATGTAATCCTCGCATTTGCAATGGTTGAACAAATATAGCAGCAAATCTACATAACATTTTGTGCGAAACTATTCAGGTAACTCGAGGTTTTTAGGGCAGTACAAATAAAGGCATAGTACAAGCGATTCAAAGATTGCTAGGAATCTGTTACAAGTAACCCACGTTCTGGAAGTCCAATAACGAACACAACACTGGCAAATGTTAAACATGTATGGGTTACAATTAACGATCAACAACTGACAGTCTGAGAACTAAAAGAAGAGCTAGGAATAACAAAAACTAAAGTTTGCGAAATTTTAACGGAAGATCTTGATACGAAAAGACTCACGACAAAATTCATTGTTACCAGAGCATAACAAACATCATTTTGCCGCTATCAATGATTTACTTCAGACTAGTATTAATTTCTCCAAAAACTTCATCAGAAATTAAATGTCCGTCAACGGCTATAATCAGGACACAAAGGTTCAGTCGTCTTAATTTTTTTTTTACTAACTAAACAAATTTCTTGTTAGTGTAATTATAATTTACTGTATTACATGGCACAAAACTTTCGGAGCAGATCACATATATTGTTACTAAAATATTAATACTGCATTTAGAGCGTATTAGTTAAAAGGTATGAAAGATGATGTAATAACATTACAAGAGTTCTAAAAAAGTTTATATCCGTGATGCTATCAAAAATATTGCCGATCCCTTTAAAGGAGTACAGCAAACAAAGCCTTGTGTGAAATAAAATATAGTCTCAATTTGGTAAAAAGCACTGTAATTGAACATTACTAAAAATGATACGATTAATTTACTGAGGTTAAGTAACAGGCAAGTTCGAAAATAAATGACAAACCTTCTTTACACTCTACTTATGTCGCAGATTAATTCACCTCAAGTGTCTATGTCTATGTGAAAACTATAGTGCTACGTAATGTCACCAGAGGAGTTGCTAAAATGCACAAAAAGAAAGATAATGCTGCGGCTATAGTTGTGGGCAAAGCAGAAAGTTATGAAACCAGACAATCATGAGTAGCGATAGACAACATAGTTTCTTAGGAGTGGAAGTGACTTATTTGAAAACCCAAAAGAGGTTCAGCGTGGATTCGGAGACATTTTATGGATGTCTTGGCACAAGACCCTAGTCTATAAAATAGTAACATATTGGGAGCCCCCTCCGAAAAAGCCATACCCAAGATTTTATATTAGTAAACAAATGGCAATTGTCTTTTAGGATTAGGAGGGAATTCTACTGATAAATTAGCTTCCTCCTCGTTTGAATATTAGCAATAAGCAGTACTGCTAATTACTAAAACAACTCTGCTAATGGGTCCAATCACGGGAAATAGAGGTGCGGCGTATGGTTTCAATATGACAATGCACGGCTATTCCTCTACAAGTTCTCACTCTCACGCCCCATATCTTACGAGTAATTACCCTCTGTTTGATACAATCAAAGAGGCAGTGTGCGGTAAGATCTCCTAGAACAAGCTTCACTCGACTGCCCACAAGTGGTACTATGCTACAAAAATGATTTGCAGCAGTTTTACGAATAACTATCGAATACAAGGCAAACGTTCTTAGACAGTGAAGAGAAATACCGTTTAATAAAATGTGTACTCACTTCTACTTAATATTAATACGGAATTAATACGGAAAATCAATTATGTATAATCATTTTTGAACCCCATAAAGAATTAAAAGAAAAAAACAATCATTTTTGATCCTATTAAAAAAGTAATATTATCTCAGTTACATAGAAATTCGATCCAAAAGACGTTCTCAGAAGCATACAACGTCCATAACCAGAAAATTTCCTATGCTTCGATTTTTCTCTTTACAGACACGCCTTGTATAGGTTTTAATTTTAATAACTGTTGGGATATTTCAAAAACTATTTCAAGGTTCTATGTTAAGGTTAGCTTTTGTTAGTTATGTAGTAAAAATAAGACTTCGTGTCTGGATTGCTTAATGAAATGCGATTACGAAAATGTAATAACATCATGAAGTAAAAAGTCAGAAGATGAGATTTTCAGACATTCCAAAAACCTAAAACTTGCAAAAGTTTATATATTGCTTTAATATACACCATTTAATAATAACCATACATTATAAGAATTGTTCCAAAACAATTGATGAATAAACTAAATAAATCTCAAAGTGAAACTGAAAACTTACAAACAACTTAAAGATTACATTCATACATTGCAGATGAAGTATTAGAAACCAACGTAAGTAAAAAAACAAAAGGTTATGCACTAACGTTCTAATAAACAATAGAGATATTCTGTTCAATGACAAAAAAAAACTCTCAAAATGACAATCTATATAATATAAATTCCCAAAAAGCCGCCATTGACAAAATATTGTGTAGTAAATGGTAAAATATAAAACTACCACTGAATTGCTACAAACGGATTTTCTACAAAGAAAGTAGTCAACGATTTCAGCAACTTATCCTCTCTAATCAGCCTGAAAAAAAAAGTGACTTGAGGATACAGCAGTCTTCGTTTTCTATTCTGATTTGCCCTATCACACTTATCCCCTCAACTCTACTACAAAATGTGGCCTCTGGTGCAAGAAAAGACAAAACAGTACCATAAATGTGAAGCGCTCCATTATTTACAATTGTAATAAAAACTATTATAGATTTCCCTATGCGATACAATTGTAAAAGACGTTAAATGGTCCATAATACTTATTTCGGCAATGTTCATAAAGTATCCGTATAATAAACAATATTAGAATATTGAAATATTTCTCCAAATCATCTGTAACGTCTTGCAAAAAGCTTATATCATATACATATATGACTACAACAGTCAACTGTTAAAGTTGAACGATATTCAATTTTTGTTATACTATTTTTGTTCATTAACGATAATGGGGTAATGAAAAGAATCACCTTTAAGATTCTAGAATCTCTCGGTAATAGTCGTCTCAAAATGAAATTGTTGAAAGAGACTGGGGATGGCAAGAATGGTCAAATATCTGGAAAAGCACATTCAGTTCGAACTGCTCAGATAGTGCCCGAATTAGACGTCTTTATATGCAAGCTGCTGTATACCAACTCATACTTACTAAACAACAAAGTGCCTTATTTTTTTAAATCAAAAATCTGCCTTCTAGTACTCCAGACATTAATCCTTACAATTATAAGATATGAGCACTTTTAGAGAGCATGGTTTGCTCAGGGAGACATCCCACTATTGATTCTTCCAAATAAGCCCTAACGACTTAAGTTAACAACTTTTCGATGAATGTAGTGTGTGCTGTCATAAACAATTGGCCCAAACGTCTTAACCTTGTGTAGAAGCTAAAAGTGTTTTCCTTAAATTAGCATAAAATCCCAAATTAGACACTTATTTCTCGACAGAGGGAGTATTTAATTTCGCATTTTAACACAAAAAAAGAAAAAAATAACTGATTTTTAAAAAGAAATTTGCAAGTGAAGAATCTGTACTCAATCCTAGAACACACTATAATAAAAACCTAAAAGTTACACTTAAAATACTAGAAAAGATACCCTAAAGAGCCAATAGTTTAAATAGTAGAAGAAAGAGAATATTGAATAAAAACATTTAAAATGACACAAATCTTGCGAATTATTACTTCGAAATATTTTTTTAATGTAACCAAAATTAGTAGTTAACATAAATTCTTTTCAATGCACTAAAAAAAAGCAAAAATTTGCATAAAATTTATCCTCAAAAACAAAATATATTTTAAAATCACTTTATAAATAAAAAAATATTAAAAGAAAATTTCTTCCAAACTTTCTGAACAATACTTGTACTTTTCTTAAATTGGTGAAATTATCAAAAATAATTTTTTTATTTCTTATTTATACAAACACCCACGCATAGCATAAACGAAAAACAAAACGCTAAAGACACTAACACAATACAAATATTTACGAAATAACCCAAAATACCTACAGCACTCCATGCATTTCAAGACCTGCATTTAATGCTATTAAAATTATATTTTTAGATAATTTGTTACAAATATTTAAATGCATAACACAATACCTGCTCAAGCATATTTTCACAGTAATTAAAACAAAAATGCGCATAACAGAAAAACAGCTATGCGTTGCCAATCCAACTCACAAATAAATTTCAACATGGCCGTCAGTAAGAAGATTATTATATTTATACTGCGATAAATAGATGGATAAAAAATGTTAACATTTAAACTGCAACAAAATTTTCAAATAAAATTGCTAAATAATAATAATAAAAAATATAGTTTACATTAAACAGTAGAATATGTAAAAATAAATAACAAAATGCAGTAGCATCTTCATTTCCAAGAATAAATATCTCAAAGTGGAAACCAATAACACTAATACATTTCCAGATTTCTTATCAAAACACAAATTTTGATTTCCAAACAATTATGTTTTCTAGGTAATGTTCTTTACATACTGCCTAATAATCTGCTATTGTATTCAATTCTTATGACGACTAATCATTATAAAATTGAAAAAAATATGTGACAATCTTGGATTATTGCTGGTTTTTAATATTAAACCGTGGATTTCTTATGTCAATAGCCTAGTACATGAAGCAAATGCTAGTTTTAACACATTTAATGTCTAATAAATCTGGTGTAGAATTTACAATAAAAACGGTTGTAACTGTTAAACAAATAAAAGCGAAAGGAGAAGTGCTGAATGCCAGAAAATAAACGCAAAGTTTAATTTTCGAGCCATCTGTAGAATTATTGAAAAAATATTCTTTTGTTTATGTTTTAAATGTTTTCAGAAATCAAAATAGCGTCGTCTAAGATCCTACATCATCGAAAAAAATATGTTTATCGTAATGGCTTATTATAAGAATAGCGAATCTTGCGGCAACAGGGAGAAAATTCAAACGCAAATTCGATAGAAATAGTACTTTAAATGGGTCAAGTTCTTCGTTACTTATACACAATTTTTTAAAAAACAAATTTTTTTTATTCTGAAATAAATTAATTTCCCTTCGCTTCAATCAGTTTGATTTGAAAATTTGAAAGTATTAAAATAATGACTAATGATAATGAAACGAAGACAGGATGACCTGTCACTGTGACCACTCCCGAAGTCACTGTGGCAATGCAAGAGCTCTATGAAAATGAGCCCACTACTTCCTCCAGAAGAACAGCAGCTCGTCTCAAAATGAGCGATTGGTCAGTCAGATAGATCCTGAAAGCGGATTGGGAAGTATTTCCCTATAAAATTTAATTGCAACAACCACTCACACAGGTATTTTTCTATCAAATATTGATTTTTCCTGATGAGATGTTAGAGAAATTCCGAGAGAAAGTAATCGATTTGAAACGCATTCATTTCAGAGATGAGTGCTATTTCCAATTGTATGATTACGTAAATAAGCAGAACTATCGCTATTGGGGTAATAGAAAATCCTCATCTGACTGAAATTAAAAGACCCCGCTCTAGAAAAGTCAGTATGTGTTGCTGCAAATAACTGAATAGATTTCCAAACAGGATTCTCGAGTTGGACGGCACAAGGTAGCATTGATGGGCCGAGTAATTCACTCGATTTCAACCTCTGTAATATTTTTCTCTAGTTATTTGCAAAATCGCAACGCTCATCAATAGCATAGAGGAATTCAAAAATCGGATCACATGTTAAATCCAAAGCATCCCAGACCATATTCGGCATAAGACTGTAACGGTCTTTAAAATTCGGTTGCAGCACGTGGTTGCCTAAGGTGTCCACTTTAAAAACATTATTTATTAAATGCCAATTATCACTCTATCATAATATTCAAGAATACAGTTTTTGTGTCTAATAGTGTTCTTATAATTAATTTTTCAAAAATTGCACTTATCTCACATACAGTAAAGCAGAGAATAGACTTATGAGCTAATATCATATTCAAAAACAGAATATCCAGTTGCCCCTGTATATTATAAATATCCTCAAAAAAAAGACTGAAAAGTTTTGATGAGGTAGAATTTTTATGGGTCTTAAAGACACAAATATGATTTCCAAAAACAGAATTCCAAAATTCGTAGCAATATCTGAAATTAACAAACGGACGGCTGAATAGCCAGATGGATAAATAAATAGAAAAATAAACTTTTATAACATTATAGCAACTTTTAATCAGTTTATAATTACTATGATCTCCTTAACAAAGCATGTATGAAAATAGAAAAACAAAGAGAAAGTTTTTAGAAGGAATAAAGACATTATAAAAGCTGTTAACTATAAAACAAGAGTTTAAAAATATATAACTAGTAACAAAGAACATAAAAATCAAAAATAAAAAACAAAGACGTCAAAAATCGAAAACGCAAAAACTCCTGTAATTATTAGCTTGGTTTCCTTTAGGAAAAAGTTACTAATATGGTCTAATGGAAACTAAAAAATACAAAAATAGGAATAGAAAGTGACTTTACACCAAAAACTTTACAGGAAAGGAAAACGCTATTACCAAAATTAAGAGAAGCAAAAGAACAAAAAAAACTGACTGAAAATTCTCAGATCCTAACCATCTTAATTTTTTTTAATAAAATTTAAATACCACTAGGAAAAAACTTGATATACAAGACCTTAAATACAAATAAGAAAAGAAGCCCGTATGCATTGCGTAACACTTGTTATATGAAACCTTAAATACGAATTAAAAACGTTTAAAGCCAATGACTTTCGATTGTGACATACGAATAAAAACGGTCGTCTTAAATATATGTAATGATAATGATAGACTTCTGTTCTTCATAACAATGAACATAATTCAATGAAATTTAACAAGTATATGCCTAGAAACAGGTTAATCTCATAACAAGTGTTAAAAATGCCAGCATTAGCCTCAAAGCATGTTTACACATGTTTTTACATGTTACAGAAGGTATTCATCAACACATTGATAATTACAGCTTCAATTTGTTGCTGAAATATTTTCTTGCAATTCTACAAAAGGTCATTGAAATGTAATTCACTTTCTCTTTCTATGTGTCAAAAGTCTGCTAAGATAAGGTCAAGCAACCATGGTAGCCAAAATCCATTAAAAAACATGGGGCCGGCGAAGAGATTGCTCTGTAAGCAATCCCAGAACGAACTTAAAAAGACCTTTCGATTTCGATTTAGAATTTACAGAAAATTCGAAATCGAATATCTCGAAAATTATTCGACATAGAATTTTTTCGACTTCATTTTCGAAATCAGCGTAAAATTTCCTATAAGAGTCCATTTTCAAATTTTATGAAATCTCAAATTTTGTGACGGACCGACAGACCGACACATAGAATTCAGTAACGAACTTTTTAAGTTTGTTGAAGATGCGATTTCCAAAAAAGCTATCAATTTAACTGATTCACAAACTCACGAGCGATCTTCATATAAACTATAACATCTACTGTTATATGAAAAAAGATAGAGTCAATGTACATACACTAAGTTTAGAGTCAATGTACATGTACCGCAAATTTGTAATTTAAAAAAACCGGGCTAATGATATAAAAAAAATTGTGCAAGTTGGTAGCACTATTCTTAATTACTATGTCTAAAATGAGTGCAATCTGTCAACCAGTTTGTTTACAGCAGCTGCTTGAATCAGTACATCTCAGCAGAGCGTCACGATTTTTACAATGGATTAAAATATTGATCAAAGAGTTTGCCTTAAATTTTGCGTGCCGACTCCCTAAAAATGTTAGAACAGGAATCAGTTTTATTAAAAACACGAACCTACGAGTGGTACAAAACACTCAAAAAGAGCCAAGAAACCGTCGAAAACAACCCTCATTCCGGACAGCTTTCGACCTCTTCAAACGAAGATAACATCGAAAAAGTGAAGGAAATCGTGCTTGACAATCGCCATTTCAGTTTAAGAGAGATAGCACGTAACCTCAAGGTCTCTCACGAGTCCGTTCGTACAATTTTAATACATAATTTGGGCATGAGACCAAAAGAGCTAAATTTTCTACAAAAATAGTTCCGTAAACAGATCTCTTTAGACATGCTTAAGGACATTCGTTAAGGAGCTAAAGGCTATACCAAAACACGCCTATAAAAAATGTTTCAAAGACTGGAAAAACCGCTGACGTATGTGTGTTAACATGGAGCCTACACTTTGAAGGCGACAAAATAAATGTTAATGATCAAATGAAAATTGTGTGTTTCATTTAATAATTCCCGGTACTTTTTTGACAGAGTGTATATCCACTAATTTTTTATCATCAATGTAATAATGTGAGAATTTCCATTGGTTTTAATCAGTGTACTTTAAGTCACATGCAGTTCAGTATTGTCTATTAGACCCAATGACAGTTAGTGAGTCTCTTCTGTTCGTCAAGAAATTTCAATTCTTGGCACTAACACATACACAATATACATACATACAGCTCGTTGATGAACGCTTCCGAAGATTTTCATTTCTTGAAATAGATTATGCAAGAATTTCTGTGGGGAAGTTAACAGTCTAATTTTCGCTTTCCATACCGTTGCTTCTGGTAGCTCTAGGTGTCTTTTATGAACATCTAACAATGTTCAACAAAATGCATAATAAATTGTTTTTGGCAATTTTTTGATAAGTTTTCCAATATGTGTGAATAATGAATATGTACTGAATAATAATTAATATTGTATGGTAAATATTATATTGTTATTAATAAAAAGTACAATGACTGTTACCAAAAGTACCAAAAAATAAAACAGAATCAGCTTTCACTTTGTGTAACACAATGCATAGACTAAAAAGTAACATTGATACTCATGTCTTTCCATAACAATATTGATCTCTTTTATATCTATTAGCCTTCTGAGATGTTATAACAGAATTTTACACTTTTTCTGTTATGTGGTCATTTACTCTATTTTTAGTCCTTTGTATACTTTCAACTGGCAATGTCTATAGTTCTGACTTTATTTCTCTATGCTCATGCACTCATCAGAAAATCATACATCTATAGTTGCAAGCCTAGAAACCAATAGAGTTACAAATCTTAAGGATAAAACGATCTATTTGAAATTTTATGTTATCCATAGATTTTGTAAGATATTGTTGTATCGATGCACAAAAAGCTCATCTCATGTGATTATTCCAGCCAGTGATTCCTTTAACAATTGTTGAAGAAAGAAGTTAATAAGTGTTCCAGTCTACCAGGCGTGTTAAGAAGTCTACACATTTGCTCGCACCTGTAAAAGGGGCCGCTATCAGATTGGCTGATAAGGTAACTAGTGCCAGGTTTGCACGTGTGCACGTGTTGTCTTTTCTTACACCATATCATGGTCGTTCGTATTTCAGTACTCCACTTTTGGCTTTGTAATTATCCTATGTGTGAAGACATCAATCGTTACCATGGCAAAGTCCATTTGACAAGTGGAATGTGAAATCGTTGAAGGAGTAAATCCCTGAGTAAAAAATAAAAGATATCTAGCCCTCATTCCGTCGTAATCAACTAATTTTCCCAAATTCTCCTTTTATTATAGCTTCCAAGACGTTATCGGCGACGAGAAATTAGATCATGGAACCGATGCGTAGCATTGCATAATCGTTTCCATTTTTAAATGCAATTTTCGTTATCGCAAATAAGTGATTGACATACATTTTACTTACACTGAACCTATTGTTAGTCATTTAACCATTAGTTTAATTTGAGATATAAAACACAATCAATATACTGTACGTGATTAACTTAACAATGCAACACAGCAGGTGTTGCAAATCATTCACATATAGGTTGTAGCAATATTTTCACGCCAAAGAATGCAATCAATTGTAATAATTTATTAGCATTATTTGATAAACTAAGAATTTCAATTTTAACAGATATAAGGAGTAAAATTCTATTTTTAAATTAACTGATAAATGAATGTTCGTTTGGATTATAAAGAAAGTTCTTTCTATAAAAATCTGAAGGATAGCATGGCAATAATTTGCTAAGTAGCGAGCAAACTTAGCCGCTTGTTTCTTTTGAATTTCGCTCCGCTTTTGCTTTTAAATTTATTTAATTTATAACTAGGATTTTCTTAAAACGCGATTTGTTTCTTTAAACTAAAATTGGGTGTCCTTTTAATCAGTCTAACCAAGAACAATAGTGTAAAACTACGAGAAAAGGAATTGTTTTTCACCCAATCAAGAAATTTCCCCCTCTTTCATCCTATCCACATTAATTAAGTTGTATCCTACTGTGGTAAAATTGAAATTTAATTCATCTTAAATCCCCGTTAATTGCCATTTAGGTAGCTCAGCCCAAAATATAAAAAATATTATTTAGACATGTATAGCCAAAATACATTAAGCAACTAATATAATTTATGCTTATTTTATAAGGAAAAATATTGATTTCAGACTGTAGATACAACAGCTGCAAGTACCTGAAACTTATTATTGATAACCCAAACCTCAATTTCGGCAAAAAAAACTTATTTGGCATTTCAAAAATATAAATTTCAATGAAGTACTTTAGTACTTCTATTTTTGTACTATGATGTAATAAGTAATTTTAACCACATATAGCTAATAATATTCATGGTGGCAGCAACAGGAGTATAGTATATGTGGTATGCACTGGAGTTGCACAAATTTGAGCCAAGGCAATCTGTAAGCTTTTAGAACTGAAAGACAGAGACTTTGGTGCTAAGGTAGATAGTCTGTTTCTTGTGTAATGTTGTAAGGTTAGAGAAACTAAGAGACATCAAAGGTTTCAAATAATCTACCCTAACTTAGATTTTCGTTGTTTTCCACTAAAATAAATGCTGGGAGTGGTAAATTTTCTACCATAATAGATATGAAGGTTTAGAAAGTTACTGTAGAGACCAGTGTAGTGTCATAAAATGGAACACCAGCCCTAAATTGTGAATCTGGAACTAAATGTACATATTTTAAAACATTAAATAGTATTTTTTCGCCTACTTTATAATGTAACAAAATTTGAAAAATTCACCAATTATAAATAAAAATTTTCTATAAGAGATTTACTCTAGTCATTTATTATTTATTTATTTATTAATTTTAGCTTCACAGTTTTAAGCCAATAATTTGAGAATTTTCGAGCACAAATGTAAGAAAAGTAAAATAATACTCAATCAAAATAAAATATAAGGGTAAGAGCATAATAAAATTAACATATTCAGGTAGATAAAGCTGGGAAAAGAGCGCGACCTCCGCAAAGCCGACCCAAATCAACTTTTTATTGCACAGTAATAACAGCACAAACTAGCTAGCACAGGTCCGGCCTGGAATACTATTAAATACTCCAAGGGCAAACCAACCAAGAAGAGAAAGTGATAAACGAGAGAAAAAAGAAATTCTTGAAAAATCAAAAGATTGAAAATAAAGGGAGCCTTATAACCAAGCCTGTGGAGGAAACTGGAAAGAAAGATAAGTTAGATAAAATCGTTTATTTGAAAATATTGAATCAACCAAGGGAACAGAAGTCGAAATAAAAATGCTAAAAGAGGAAAATGCAAGCCTAAATAAAAATTTGCAGGATTTAAAATAAGAGAATAAGCAAGTTAAAAAAAGCTACGAAATACACAGAAATAACTGGAACAGTTACAGAATTGGGACAGACTAATAATGTTACAACATATGGATTAAAGACAGATACAGAAGCTAAATTTTTTATTGATTTGGCCAAAGAAGAAAGAAATATGCAGGTGAATAACAAAAGAAAAAATTATCAGAAAACAAGTAAAAAATAAATACAAGAGTAGTTAGTAATAGACAGAATATAATGGAAATGGAATAGTGATAATGAAGAACTGAAAATAAAAGAAGCAAAAAACTGAAAGTAAACATAGATAAATGGAAAAATAACAATTAATGGGCAAAGAAAAAGCATATGAATGTAACTAAATTAGGTACATGGAAGGTCAGAAGTACATACAAATGAGGGACACTAAAAAACTAATAGACATGATGAAAAAATATAAAGTGGATCTATATCAGGTGTACAAGTATGAAATGCATTTTTTTTCGAAAAAAAACATCAAATTCGGAAGAATGGTAAAAAGTGGTTTATTCAAAATATGCTCCATTGCTAGTTACACATTTTTCCATCTTTCGGGTAATTTGTGAATAACACGCCAGTAAAAATCTTCCCTTTTGGCGCAAACCATTCATTGATCCATTTTTTCACATCTTTAAACGAACCAAAGCACTGCTCAGCAAGTGCGTGGCCCATCGATGCAAGCAAGTGGTAATCGGAAGAAGCCAAGTCTGGTGAGTAAGTCACATGAGGTAGCACTTCCCAGTTGAGTGCTTCCAACGTCAAACCGGTTTTGCTGTATGTGATGAAGCATTGTCATAGAGAAAATGATCTTGTGTTGCTTTTTCGATATTCTGGTCAAATCGATCAATTGTTGTTGATAGCGTTTGGTATTAACCGTTTCATCAGACTTTAACGGCTCATAATAGACCACACCTTTTTGGTTCCACCAAACACAGAACATCGTTTTCCTTCCAAAGCGATTCGGTCTTGCGGTTGATGTGGATGGTGTGCCTCGTTTTACTCATTTTTTTGGGCTTGCGATTTTCAAAATATCTCCACTTTTTATCCCCAGTAACGATACGATGCAAAAACGACTTTCGTTTGTATCGTTCAGGCAAAATTTTAGATGTGTTTTTGCTCCTTTCCACCTCCTCTCGTTTACCTCATCTGGTATCCATCTGCCGACCTTCTAGATCTTTCCCATCTCTCGTAAGTGATTGGAAACAGATTGTTGACTAACATTCAATTGCTCTGCGAGTTGTTTTTGTGTTTGTGAAACGTCTTCGTCCAACAATACTTGCAATTCCACATCTTCATACTTTTTTAGCAGTTTTCCGTATTCCTTGTCGGCAACATCAAAATCACCACTTTTGAAAAGCCGAAACCATCGTTTACACGTATATTGCGATGGACCAAGTTCACCATAAGCTTCTCGAAGTAATCGGTATGATTCAGCAACAGTTTTCTTCAAATAAAAAATTAATGCTGTCCGCGAATTCTCTTTATTTGGCACAAATTCGACATATGGAACACAGCAAAACAATACTATGCAAACACTTTTTCAACTTATCAGTTGTGTGCGTTGACTCTTGTTGTTGGCACACCAAAATGGCATATACGTCAAATTTTTATACTCCACACAGCATTGGCGCACCATCTGTTGCTCAAATCCGCACTTCATACTTTTGTACACCTGGTAAATCATCTAAGAAACTAAATTAAGAGACACTGCAATTTTAGTGTTGACAACTATATAGCTTTCAATAGTGGAAAGGCAAGTAGATACTATGGGGTGGGTTTCATCGTAAATAAGAACAAGAATCTGCTTATGAATTTTAAAAGCTTCACAGACAAAATATGTATGATAGAGATACAAGGAAGATGCAGTAAATTAAACATATTAAATGTACATGCTCCAACTGAAACAAAAGACAATGAAAAGAAAGATACATTTTATAAAGAACTAAGTCATGTAGTGGAAGCCTAAAATACAACATAAAAATTGTAATTGCAGACGTATATGCACAACTTAAAAGAAAACAAATGTATAAGAAGGACAATGGCGGGAGAAATAAACGCCTTAAAAGTAATGATAATGAAAGAAGACTATTGCAATTTGCCATGGAAACCAATATGCGAATAATAAGCTCTTCCTTTGATCACAAAACATGCACATAACGTGAATATCAGCTGATGACAAAACTGAACTAAATAAACGTAAACGCCAGAGTAATAAGTTTGATCTTAAAAAAGGTCCGACTCGAATGCAAACTATGTTTTTTTGGGGGGCTCTAAGCCCAATACGGGAGCATGGCCTGCAAAGTGAGAGGTTGAGGCTCTCATATGTTCGCTTTCTCTACCCAGTCGTCGCGCACCATCTCTGATATGGAGCAATGTGGCCAGCATCACGCCTTAGACAACCGCCATTATTATCCTTTGAAACAACTCTATGTAAAAATGTCATCAAAAACTTCGATCATCATATCGACATCTGTAAAGCGAGTTGTGGTACATATTTAAGTGATATCATTTTTCATACATAAAAATACCCTACTTGATTGTACAATCATTACTGTAGTTCCCTGCGCCTAAATTGGCGGACCCCATAATATACAATGTAAAATTATTTTTAAAGCAACCACTATAATAAGTTTGCAACAGTGTAAAGCACCAACATGGTAAAGCAAACATTACTGCACGATACTTCAACAATATTATTATAAAAACGTGGGGCCGGCGAAGAGATTGCTCTGTAAGCAATCCCAGAACGAACTTAAAAAAATCTTTCGAATTTCGGGAAAATTCGAAATCGAATATCTGGAAAATTATTCGACATAGAATTTTTTCTTCATTTTCGAATTCAGCGTAAAATTTCTTATAAGAATCACATTTAAAATCGTAATGTCGAAAATTTTCCCGAAATTCGAAGTCGAATATCTCGAAAACTATTCGACATAGAATTTTTTCGATTTCATTATTGAAATCAGCGTAAAATTTTCTTTAAGAATTACTCATAAAATCGCAATTTCGAAATTTTCCCGAAATTCGAAGTGGAATATCTCGAAAACTATTCGAGATAGAAACTTTTTGATTTCGATTTTGAAATCAGACTAAGTGAAACAAAAAACACGGGAAGGGATATAAATAATTAAACGAAGGATATACACTATACTACTCCGGAAACACAACAGAAACAAGAGCTAAAGGAGGAGTTGGAATAGTAGTAACCGACGAAATTAATCAAAGAATATTGAACTGGAAAGCAATAAACCCAAGAATAATAACTATAGAAATATAATCAGAAACAAAACTAGCAATAACACAAATCTATGCTCCAATCCAAGGAACGGAAGAAGAAGAGTTAGAAAGATATTATAACGAGCTACAAGAAACATTAGACGAATTAAGAGAAACGTATGAAAACATACTAATAATAGGAGACTGGAATTCCAGAATTGGAAGAGACAAAAACAAGGGATTAGGGACCGTAGGAAACTACGGAGAAACAGAAGGGAATAGTAATGGAGAAAAAATGCTACAATTTTGCATATCAAATGAATTAAGAATAGGCAATACATTCTACAAACAAGAAATAAACTACACATTCGAAGCAATAGAAAGAAGAGCGAAAAGCCATATAGATTACATCGTATATACAAGACAAATGGAAACACTGATCCAAAATGTTAAAATAATCAAAAATGCAGAATTAAGTACACAACACAAATTAGTAACGGCTAGAATAACAATAAAACTACCCCAAGCAGAAGAAGTAAAAAAGTATAGGAGAATAAAGATATGGGAACTACAGAATGATGAAACTAGGAGAAAATACCAGGAAAAACTACAACAAAGACTAGAACAATTCGAAGAACGAAAGAAAGAAATGACGATAAATGATATTTGGAACACACTCAAAGACGAAGCTATTCAGACGGCAAAAGAAGTATGTAGGGAAAAGACAGTACAACAACATACAAAAAGAACAAAATGGTGGAATAATGAGGTAAAACAGAAAATAAACATCAAAAATTTAGCCTGGAAGAAATACCAATTAACAAAGAAAGACGAAGATAAGGAAGAACACATAAGAAGAAGGAATGAAGCAAAGAATGAAGTAAAGAAAGCAAAAACTGCAACCAGCAGAGCTGGGAAACATTCGGGAAAGAAATTCAAGAAAAATACAAAAACAATAAAAGAAACTTCTGGAACATAATAAAATCATTGAAAACAAAGAGAAATAAAAACATAAAACTAGTTAAAGACCACACAGGAAAAATTAGTTCGAACCAGAAAGAAAATATAGAAACATGGAGAAAATACTTTGAAAACAAATTCGCAAAACACACACATCAAACACAAGAAGAAATGGAAGAACACGAAGAAGAAGTAGAAACAGAACAAGACGAAATAACATACATCGAAGTGTCAAATGCAATCAAAGAACTACGAACAGGAAAAGCTAATGGACCAGATGAGGTTGCGCCAGAAATGATAAAATGGGGAAGAACAAAACTAACGGAATGGATGACAGACCTAATAAAAAGGATATGGAAAAACAACGAAATACCAAAAGACTGAGAGAGAAACACAATAATTCCAATACATAAGAAGGGAAAAGAAAACGATTGTGATAATTATAGAGCGATATGTCTGGCATCAGTTGCAATAAAAATATACAGTAAAATATTAGAAAAGCGACTAAGAGAAGAAATAGGAGACAAAATAGAAGACCAACAAGGAGGCTTTAGAGCAGCTAGACAAACAACGGACCA
The DNA here is from genome assembly GCA_036346155.1 of Sinelater perroti. NCBI lineage: Eukaryota > Metazoa > Arthropoda > Insecta > Coleoptera > Elateridae > Sinelater > Sinelater perroti. The sequence continues at coordinate 817,553 of JARFIY010000189.1, forward strand.
TATCAGTGTCATAAGAAAACTAATAGAAGATAGAATAGCAACAAATACACAACTATTCCTAACGTTCATGGATCTGAAAGAGGCTTTCGAAACGGTTAACCGAAATAAAATATGGCACTGCCTGGAACAGCTACAAGTCACAAAACAATTGAGAAGTGCAATAAAGAGCATATATAAAAACGTCACAGGAATCATCCAAATAAATGGGATGAAATCGGAACCATTCAAAATAGAAACGGGATTAAAACAAGGTGATTCGCTAAGCCCGTTACTCTTTATTATATACATAGATCGAATAATGAAAAACTGTCTAGAAAAAAACCCCAAAAACTATAATAGAATATAAAGACATGAATCCAATAAAAATAGAAGCACTCATATATGCAGATGATATCGTTCTGATAACAGATACAGCCACAAAATGCAAAAATCAATAGACATATGGACATCAGAACTGGAGAAGATGGAAATGAAGATTACGAAAACAAAACAAAAGTAATGCAAGTCACAAGGAAAAAGAAGAAAACATCCACCTAACATGTAAAGGAAATCAACTAGAAGAAGTAACGGTATTCGAATATCTAGGATCAATAATCAGTAACGATGGCAAAATAGAAATGGAAGTGGCTAACAAAGCTAGAAAAGCGACCAACATGTATTATACAATAAACCAAACAATATTAGGAAAAGGAAGTAGGAATAAGCACAAAACAAATGGTATACAATACAGTAGTAGCACCAACATTACTATACTCAATAGAGGCGCTAACAACTTTACCAGAACATAAAAGAAAATTAACTACTGTAGAAATGAAATTCCTCAGAAAAATACAAGGAGTTACTAGACTAGACAGAATAAAAACGAAACGATATATAACGAACTCAAACAAGAAAAGATAACGAACAAAATAGAAAAGAAACAATTAAATTGGCAAGCACATATTATAGAATGGAGCCCGAAAGAACAACGAAAAAATATCTACAATCAAAAACAACACACAAGAAGGCACCGGAAGACCACGGAAAACGTTAACTAACATAGTCCAAGATATAGCAAAAAAAACATGACACTACACTTGAGGAACTACAAAAAATTGCAAGAAATCGAACTCAATGGAAAAAGTGGGTCCTAGAACACTACCCGACACCTTAATGGTACAAGGGATGATGAAAAAGAAGAAGAAGAAGAAGAAATCAGCGTAAAATTTCCTATAAGAATCCATTTTAAAATTTTAAAAAATCCATAATTTTGTGACGGCGACAGACAGACCGACAGACATATAGAATTCAGTAACGAACTTTTTAAGTTCGTTGAAAATCTGGTGTGAACATCACACGACTTTCCTTATCCTATTATTATATATTATACCGAGTCTATCGTCTCGACCCTGCGCTGCTCTCGTCCCAGAACTTCTTATTTTAAAAAATGACGAGGCGCGAGTCCAACACTCGAAATAATTGACAATAATTGACTCGTACCTAAAATTTTGCTACGTCACTGAAGGTAACCGTGCGAGCTCGGCGGCACAGCCTTCCCCATTATCGCCTGCGTGCTCCCTCCTAGCGGCCAAGCGCTCCCCCCCTCGTCCTCCCGCAGTCGGTCAGGAAGCTCTCCGGGAGCGCTGTGATTGGTCCGTTCAATTAATTTTTAATCGGCTATAACTTATTTATTTGACCTTGGATCAAAAAATTTCATTGTAATTTTTTGTTCGTCTCGGTCTGATCTATCCGGTAATATAAATTTCCCGAAACATTTTATGAACACCTGGTATATTCAAAATCCTGAGCTTCAATTTTTTTTCAGGTTCCTATTTTACCAACTTTTATTTTAAATTCATGTTTATCTCGTGATAACAAATCATGTTTATTCTCATGAATTTTTTGTATCTTCAACCGTTTAGATTCGCAACCGCTTTGCGAGCAATTTTGCGACCTTGCCGATTTTTACATACGCGCGCGCGCGCTACCCAATGGCTCAAACCAACTTTTTTGGTGTCCTGGGGCTATATTTCGTCCAGAAATGTGAAAAACTGGGTAGGTCAAATTTCCGCCGATTACGACAGACTAAAATTGACAAATTATAGACCCATTACATTAGTATCTTGAGTATATAAACTCTTGAAAAGAATAACAGGAAAATTAAATAATAAATCGCCTATTAACTTAAACTATAAATAAAAACAAGTACGGACAGATCTCAAGATTTTCCGATCAGGCTGATTTTTGGCGTCTGGACTTGGCTTATGGTCTTTAGTTGAATACTGAATACCTTATTTCTCTATCGTCAAAAATTATTAAGGCTTGACAGATGTCAGAAATGACTGAAATAGAAACTTGTCTCCAGCTTGGAAACTGCCTTGATCAAAATGTAGGGCGCCCGCCCGGCCGCCTTTATCGACGCATGCCAGAGCGAGACGACTGCGAAAGCGAGATAGATGCTACACCTCACTCCCGCCAAAATTATCCCCACCAGCGCTCGGAACGAAGCGCGGCACGGGTATAAATAGTGGAGCGTATATATAGCCAGAACAGCTCTCACCCTCCTCCCTGGGGAGTGCCCGTGCGTACCCATAGCCGGGCCCCCCAGGTGCACTGGAGCTTGTCCTGTGCATACCCATAGCTAGGACAGCTCTACTTGCTCCTGAGGAGCGCATAGCCTCCCCCCCCCCCACCCCAGATACACTGAAGGCTTTCTGTGTGTACTCATAACCAGAACGAACTTCCGCCATCAGCGAACGCTCGCGCTCATCCTGAGCCGAGTGCTTCGCGACAAATCAGGGCGTACTTGTATTACCCTCAGCCAAGCTAAGCTACCCCTGCAACAGACTAGGGGACACTCGCGCGTCCCTCAGCCGAGTTCCCCAGTCAAACGAGCCGTCATCCCACCCAGAAGATTCCACCAGGGAATAGCCTCCACCTACGGCTTTCCGGAACTCGCCACTTTCCGAAGCAACACCGCTTCCGCCATCGCCGAGAAAAGGTTCACCAGAGGACGCCAACAGACGAAGACAAGGTCTCCCCGGAAGGCGCTCCGATTCCCTTCGCCAAGGAGCAGTGTCCATTCTTCCAGATCTGGCCTCGCCCGTTAGAAGTTAGCGGCATCCGTGGCACCTACATCGGCATCGGCCCGCTCAAGTCGCTCTTGCAGACCGCAAGAGATTCGCCGTGCGGCGGTCACATAGACGCATTCAAGTGCCTAAATAACGCCTTTATAATTGTACACACATAGTTGTAAATAAAGCGTTATACACAGTAAATCTCGTCTCCGCGGCACTCACAGCACCCCGAGCTCCCCACAAAAAGTTGAAAAATAAAAGAACAAACATTACTCTCTGCATAAAGGCTTCTCATTTTAATGTATAGAAGCCTGAAAGTAAATGAATACCATCTTCCTTTATACATAGCATTGGTGGACTATGAAAAAACATTTGATATCATTAAAACGTGGGCAATACAACATTCTATAGAATAACAGCAAAGACCACAAATATAAAGCTCATTAAAGGCATCTATCAAAATACAACAGGTAATTTGTCAAACGAAACTAGTCCAATCCTGATTCAAAGATAAGTTTGTCAAGGCAATTCAATATCATCCCCTAAGCTATTGTTCTAGCTCTTGAAGATGTTTTCTTCTTCTTCTCTAATCCTTTATGCCCTTTCGAGCATCAGATGAAGATGTTTTCAAAAAACTAAATTGGGAGGGAAAAGGCACATTTTTGAATATTATAAAATCGCAAATGACGTCATACTATTTACACCAAATGGAGAATAACCAGACTCAATGATACAAGAACTAAACGAGGATTCCAAAAATGTAGGGTTACAGATAAACAGCAAAAACAAAAATTATGTCAAACTCCGAAGAGAAACTGAATATACAACAAAACGCTATAGAACACGTAGAAGAATATAGAGCGAGTTAATAAAGAAAATTAAGAAATAGAAATAGCAATCAAAACCAAAGTGGGGTGGGTCACATTTGGCAGATTAAATTGTATATTGAACAACCAAAAGTTATCCCAACACCTTAGGTCAAAAGTAATCGATAACTGTATACTACCTGTGATGATTTATGGACTTTGACAAAAAGGAATGTATACAAGCTCATAAAGACTCAAAAAGCCGTGGAGTACCAAATGTTACAAATAACTCTAAAAGATAAAAAACGGAACACATGAATAAGATAGAAGACAAAAATTATAGATATAAGAGAGAAGTGGCAATTCGCAGGACGACCCCCCCCCCCCACCCCCGAAGCAAATACCAGGTGGAACACACGAGTTTAGTTTAGAGTCAATGGTTAGGCAAAAGAGCAAGAGAAAGCCCACAAATGAGATGGTTGGACAGACAGCATGAAATGTCGTGCCAGTCTCCCAAGGAAAAAAATCGCTCAGAATAGAACAAGACGGAAGGAACAAGGAGAGGCCTACAACCGAAAATGGATTGAAGACAGCTAAAGAAGAAGAAGAAAGACCTACATTATAAACATCACTTTACATAACCGTTATGATTTTAAGTTTTCAAAGTTTTATTATTCATTGATGATCAAAAAAGAAGAAAACAGAAATTGTTTATCCTTAACAGTGATGACTTATTACCATGTAGATGGCACATTTCACACAAAATGTCAAAACAAATACACATACAGATATTTTCTTACAATTATTCCAAATTGATAGGGGGTATCGCTTCTATGCACAACATGCAAGGTGTATGAGATGATCTTGGAAGAAAGATTAAGGAAGAAAGTAGAAGGAAAGTTACATGAAGCACAAAGTAGTTTCAGGCCCGACTATTGCACAAAAGACCATATATTTACACTAAGAAACATAACAGAGAAAATGCTACCTTATAGCAAAGAAATATATATATGTTGTGTGGATCTGGAAAAAGCATTCGATAAGGTGGTGAGAAAAAACATATGGGCCATACTGGAGAGAAACAGCACAGCAAAAGATTTGACAGAGGCTATAAAATCATTATATAGTGAAACGCAGAACATAGTAAGGAAGGACAATATGGAAACAAATAAATTCAGAACCACACAAGGAATGAGGCAGGGCGGAAACCTTAGCCCACTGCTCTTTATCATTTTAATGAATGAAATAATCACAAAAGCAGCAAAAGCAAGAAATTAACGGTAGGATACTATAAAATGAAGCTAGTGGAAGTGAGTGAATGCATGTTTGTAGACGATATTGCAATATTGACAGATACGGAAACAAGGTTACAATTTAATGTGGATTTATAGGTGAAAGAGTTGACCAAACAGGAAATGAAAATAAATATAAGCAAGACAAAGTTAGTAGTGATAAATAATAATAATGAGCAAGAAATAAGCATAAAAATAAATAATCAGGCAGTGGAACAAGTAAAAAGCCTAAAGTACCTAGGAGTAACCATAGAGCAAGGAGGAAAGCAAGAAGAAGAAATAAACAATAGAATAACGACAGCGACAAAGATCTTCCATATTATAAAAAGGGGGTTCATTAGCAAATAACTAATAAAACAAAAATATCAATTTATAAAACCATATATTTGTCTACGCTACTGTATGAATGCAAAGCATGGGTAGTGACACAGAGACAACTTAAAAAGATTCAAGTGTTAGAAATGAAATATCTTAGAAAAGTAGCTAAGGTTACGTTAATGGATAAAATAAGAAATAAAGAAATAAGGAAAAGATTGGATACCAAAAGTGTCAAGAAGATCATAGAGAGGGCACAGCTGAGGTGGTGGGGGCACATGAAAAGACTGAACGAAGAAAGACAAGTTAGAAAAATACGTTGGAAAGGGAAAGAAAGGCCGACCAAGGATGACGTGGGATGGAGAGGTGGCGAAGATAATGAAGTCAAGAGGAAACTCATGGAAGTAAGCTGAGATCACAGCAAGGGACAGGGCTAGATGGAGAACAATGATAAAATAGTGGAGAATCATTGTGAAAGTGGGGAAATAAGTGATTGAAGGGGAGTTCAGTTGTTCAACATCCCCGATAGGCTTGGGGTTAGAAAGAGGAGAAATGTGGAGTGTTTAAGGAAAGGGTTAGTGAAGTGATAAATGACAGAAGCATCACAAATAGAGTGGAGTTTAGTTATAGAGACAGAGCAAGATAGGATTGGATGCAAATGTAGAATTACTAATAATTTTTATTTTGCACGGAAAGATGAAATTATTTTAAGTTATTGTAAATGAGGTATTTAGATTAATTTTTAAAAGAAAGGTGTATTTTATCCTCTACACCTAACTGCAGGAGATTATATATTATTATTCCAAATTGAACCTGCATCTAGCAATTTTCTCCAGACTATGTTAGCTATGAGAAGACAGACTTCAATGTTAAAAAATACCCCGTTATCAATTGTAAAATACTCCCAATTTCATTTACCCTCTCACCCCACCATTTTGCTGTATCGATAGTACCAGAAGTCTTCTCACACAAAGGTGGGATTAGAATTGACTAAACTTTATAAACTTTGAAATCAACTTTGGATCTTATTACATTCGTTACTGAACTACTTTCATTGTTTAAGTCAAATTAGTACCAGAAATCCATAACTTACTGTATCCAAAACCTCATGGCGCTTTTTTGCTTGCAAAAGCCAAATGCTCGACACATAATCCAGAGCTTGGTGCCTGAAGCATGACTGTGTTGCTACAAGCAAATTCTGAACCTCCTCCACTTCGTGCTGCTTGCTGCGAGGCGTCTGTGAGTTACGAATCAACACATTATCGTTCTCTGTGGAAATTTTCTCAAAATGCAGCTTGCTATCCCTTACATGCTTGATATCACTGAAACGTAAACATGCTGTTAAACGCAAGCGAGCACAAACAGTGCAATATTTTTACTTCTTAATGAAAGATGTTAGATTCTTCAGTATCGTTCTGGAAGCCTGGTCTAGAAGAATAGTGTGAAACTTATTCATCTCCTGCAGGCTGTGAATCAGTTTATTCAAAGCGGCGAGCACCTGTGAATCCTCCCGGAAGTGTGTGCTAAGATCCCATAAACTATTTGCGAACAAGCTAGAACCAAACGTAATTAGAAAATGCACGTGCACGCCGAAATTTTTTTTCAAAGCGACTTTCCAATTTCGTTTTGGTGAAGTAAAAGTAGGCAAGAGAGCGGATTACTATTATTTCGTTTTGGCAATGCTAAATACCTTTGGTGGGCAACGTAGGTCTTCCCCGTGTCGATCATAGCACCGCACATTTTCAGGATTTTGTCCAGCTTCTGCTCCAGCTGATCTATGCTGGCCTCTTCATCCTCCAAAAGTTGCCTGAAGAGAAAGCGGCTCTTAATTGCGTGTCCGCGTAATTCGCGGGCGCGGGCGCAACGGCACAACTTACCGAAACTTCGGGGAATCGCGAAGGCACTGCTCCAGCTCTATTTTCTGCCTCATCTTGGGGTCCGTTCGAAGCAGACACCGTCTCCACAAACAAATTGCCGTGACTCATACCACATCTGTCACAACACAAACTTCTACATTACAAGAAGTTGCTAACGGATCTCGCACGGATCTTTAAGGCGTAGTTCGCTCGACCTTTTAACACTAACACTAATTAATTGCACTGTATTTAAACGATATACAAGTAACAAATGTAAAGTAAAAATTATAAATCAAACATAATTTATGAATTTCAATTTCAAAAATGTTTGAATAAATATAAAATTTATTATATTATTGTACCGGCAACGCTGTAGTAACTACTAAGAATCTCATGGTGGTAGTGGTGGTAATTATAACCTAACTTTGTTCTAGCGTCATGTTAACGTTTGTGTGCACACAATAGTTTTGGATACGTAAAATATGGCGAATGGACCAATAGCAGAAAGAAACAGAGGTAATTGGAGTAATTAACGATAAGTGCAAATCATCAGGTATAATGTTTCAGATGCCACTATTTATGTTGGTGGTTTGGATGATAAGGTAACGGAATCCCTGTTATGGGAACTTTTCGTTCAAGCAGGGCCGTTAGGTATGTATCATAATTAAAGGAAAAGAAAAATAACTACATTAATCATCATTTAGCTATGTCGGCCGCAGAACTATTTTAAGGGACTAATTGTAGTATGAGAAATTCTTTACCGATACTAAGCTTGATCACAACCTTTGTACACTTTGGTGCAACCCTTTGAAGTCTAGCATTTTTCAGCTGGGGCATTCCACTTGAAGCGGACAGGTAAAAAATGTTGATGTTTCCGATTTTAGTAATATCTGATTATGTTATACCCAGATATGAAATATTTTTATGGTATAAAACCTGGTTAACGAGTTAAAGAACTTTGAAGTTTTGACTAACCGGCAGGTATGCGCTACTTCGAATCTCGTTACCCAGTTTTAAAAAGTTACAATAAAATAAAGCAGTGGAATTAATAATGCATTTAATGAGCTTTTTAGATGCATTATTGGATAGTAAAAAAAATTTTTTTTTGAAACTTGAATTTCACAAAGTTAAACCATTTTAATTTTTTTATTTTTTTTGTCTAAAAATAGCTAATAGTGTATAGATAGTCCTTGACAAGTTTCATAATGGGCGTGGAAGTCGTTTAAAAGCTAGACCGATTACAGTGCAAGCACGGTGGCCAGCACCAGGTTGCGCCTGCCGCCAGCTAGCACGAGCTTACAGAAACTTTTAATCAGATAGATTATTTACCTAATTTTGTTTAATAAGTTTGATCTGACAAATTTGTGGACAGACTTTCTCAGCTTTAGAGCCTCTTGAAACCTCAAGCCTACATAGCAGACAAGCAAGGTCGGTATTTTAAATTATTAAAAGAATCAATTATAGAAGGAGACATTATTACTCAATCTGATTTGCCGAAAATTACAGCTTTATGGTTCAAGATGCTGCCCAATCATTTCACTGAAACAACGACCAAGCCACTCTTCTGACATCAGTGTATTATTACAGAAAAGAGCAACATTTAAAACACGGAAGTATCGTAGGCGATTTAAAACTCGACACTGCTACTTTCTATATCTTTCAAAAAATTTTGCACCAGCATCTTTGGAAAACAACATTACTAAAAATTTATTTATATTACTGACGGGGCATCACAACACTTCAAAAACAGGTTCAATTTCATTAACCTGTTCTATTTCAAACAGGATTTTAGTATAGATGCAGAATTTCATTTTCATCCCACTTCACAAGGCAAAGGGCCGTGTGATGGTCTTAGTAGCAACTTAAAACGCCTGGCAACACGGGCTAGTTCAAGCAAAGCCATCATGACACCTGAGCGGTTGTACGAATGGGCTAGAAGATCAATGCCACAAACTAATATTTATTATGCTCGGAAAGACGAAATTGAAGAAAACACATTTTTTCTAAAAAGCAGATTTGACTCTTCAGTGACAATACCAGGCACAAAAAAATACTATGCCTTCATTCCGACTGCTGAAGGTATTATGATAAAATGCACCAGTAACAGTGAAGCTTATAAAATTGTAAAAATTTGTAAATAAACCTATAATTATTTTGCCTTACTAAGTACATCAAAATACAAAAAAATTATTAAACAAAATTAGGTAAGCAATCTATTTGATTGAAAGTTCTCGTAAGCTCATGCTAGCTGGTAGCGTGGCAGGCATGACCCGGCACCAGCCGCCGCGCTTTGGCGTTGTAACCGGTCTAGCTTCTAAATGACTTCTACGCTCGTTACGAAACTTTGCAAGGACTATCTATACACTATTAAGCTATTTTTAGACAAAAAATTAAAAAAATTGAAATTGTCTAAATTTGTGAAATTCAAGTTTCAAAAATGCATTTAAAAAGCTTATTAAATGAAGTATAAATTCCACTGCTTTATTTATTTTATTGTAACTTTTTAATACCGGGTAATGGGATTCGAAGTAACATATACCTGCCGGTTAGGCAAAACTTCAAAGTCCTTTAACTCGTTAACCAGATTTTATACTGCAAAAATATTTCATATCTGGGTCGAGGACATATATGGGTATAACATAACCAGATATTACTAAAATCGGAAAAATCAACATTATTTACCTGTTCGCTTCACATGGAATGCCCCAGCTTACAAATTGGGTTAATTTGCATGTAATTTATTAACACTTTTTTTAAGTTCGACTTTTGAAAGGTGAGAGTTTCGCCTACAGTTGTGGTATACAAACAACTACATCCAAAGGCATTTAAATATGTTTTAAAGTGTCCTCAAGGAATTTCATGCTATGATTCCTATAGGATAGTTTTAGAGGTGGTGTAGCTACAAAGAATTGTTTTATAAAATGTTCGTCATATTACATTCTTGTAACTCTTCCGATTTGCCATTCAAATGTATTATGTAACCTGCCTATCTATCCACAATTGTATTGTATGATTAAGTTTTATTTCTATTTTTATTCTTCTCTATTACAACAGTTGAGCTCTGTACATTAAATAGCAAATATGTAAGAAGCAATGTTTGCTAATTTAAGATTTTTCACAATTAAGTTCTACAAAATGCTAAATAATTAAGTTTCCTATGTAGAGATGTAAATTGGTAATACTTGGTTTACTTGATAATACGATAAACCAGATTGAGACCCTAACTTATAATACTTTTGGTAAAGTTGAGCATATCCAATGGTATATTTTGCTAGTCACCCAACTGTTCATTACTCAGCTATGAGACTATTGATTATGAATCATCAGTGTAGAAAATTATGAATAAACTTGGTAATCATGTTAATTGTTAAATGTAAACAAACCCAAGTAGTTAAGTATGTGTTAATAATAATAAGTCATTAAACTTTTATCAAGAATAGATTTCTCTCTTAGAGCTTCTTGCATATTTTGGCACACAGATGAACTCTTATTAATTCAATGCCGGTCAAGTTGATCAAAATTAGGACTAAGACTGTCTCATTTTCTTCCTCTGGTCGAAATCATTGAAGATGAAGAGAAATTTTAATATTCACGATTAGTGAACATGGAGCCAAGAGATTTATAATAGAAAATCTTTCACGAAATCTAAGAAGCATTAGAAAAGGGTGAACTGTTTCAGCAAAAGTTGAAAATTGCTCTAGATGAATCAATTAAACATGAGGTGTCATTGATGAATTAAATGAGAAAATTACAGAATACTATGTAAATGATGACCAAGCATTGATTGAACGACAAGAAAAAGCCCAAGAGTTCAGCAAACTTGTATTCAGTGTGAAACAGAATACAGAAAAGACGCTTATGATCTCATAAAAAAAAGTAAACTCATCAAAAAGTATCCATAATTGGTATAAACAAATAAGAAACTCAAACTTATGAAAATCGGTGGTACAAAGTTCATTACACAATATGGTTATCATGATAGTTACAATATAAGACACATGAAGATGAGTACTTGGATCTGTCAGAAAAGTTCCAGTATTTAATCCGAGCAATGAAACCTGAAACCAGAACTGAAACTATTCAATAGCAGATGCTAATTACCATTGAAGTCTTACAAAAAAGATTTGGTGTAAGAAATTATTAGTCAAGATTTGTGTAAGGAAATTATTGGTCATGGTTGTAGTCAGCACAGGTGAAGAATAAAAAAAAATTAAATCAATTGTAGGATCAATTAGAATCACGTCTTCCAGTATTGAGGACTTTAGAAATTGAAGCTGAGAACGGGATTGTTTTCTTGTACCTTCAAATTTAGCAAAAAATTTGCCTACTTTCTTAATAGGAGCAATGATTATACATAACATCTGAATAAACTCATGAAGTTCTTGGGAAAGGAGTTTAAGAGTGAGCATCTGGAATTACTGATGCAGGAAATTAATGGAGTTGATGTAGGTAACAAAAATAATAGTTCTCTTACCTATGGTAACGGCATTCTTCTCAGGACAAAAAACTAAAGATAAGCCTAAGTCTCCAACTTGCATATTGCGTAATAGAAACATTTTAGTCAAGATTACAGAACCTCAAGAAATTGTACGCTGAATGTTAGACAAGAAAATGTCAAAATTTGGTAATGTTTCCAATGTTTGAAAGCAACTGTAATCACAAATTAAATGTTCAATATGCATTTTATGTGGAGGAAAAGAACTATTTACTCCAAATACTGAAGTCATTCCTCACGTTCACTTAAACAGTCTTAACACATTAACTGTCATATCACGTGTCGGTAATATGTATTTCTGAATTAATACTCCGTACGACTCCCGACTGTTGTAATATGACTTGCAGTTTCCGCTATTTAAAATTCTAATTAAAAAATACCTTCTGTATTTTATGTAGCCCCTTTATATAGTTCAACACTGTAGCCTTTATGGCCCATGACTTCTGATGTAATTTCTTTCATTGGTTCTTGTTCTTTGCTATGACTTTCCAGTTTATGTTATTTTCTTCAAAGTCTTTCTTTACACACTGCCACCAACCCTTCTTAGGCCTTCCTCTGCGATTTAGTCCTTTTACTTCTTCCTTGAAAATTCTTCTAGGTACTCTAGTCCTGTCCATTCTTTCTAAATGTTCTAACCATCTTAACCAGTTCCAGCCTTATTGCACTTATAATTCCCCTTTCCTTGAACATTGTAATTGTAATTCTATATTTGTCGTTTTCTTTTAGTTCTATATATATTTTACGTAATATTTTCCTTTCCTATATCTTCAAAAGCTTAATATCTGCTTTCTTTAAAACCCACGTTTCGCTTTCATAGCACAGCACTGGCCTCACTACTATTTTGTACAACCGTATTTTTACTGTCCGCAATACTGACTGAACACTTTGAAACGCACCCACACTCCTAGTTGACGCCGTTTTCGTCTATCCAACTCATTTGATTGACTTCCTTGACTGTTAAATTCACATCCTAAATATGTTATTGAGTCTTCTTTCTTGAATGTGTAGCTTTTTCCTCTCTGGTTCCTTATGATTAAGCTTTCTGCATATCTGTAGGTTCTTCCTGTAATCATATATTTCGTCTTTGCTTCATTAACAACTAGCCCATATTTCCTTGCCTCCTTTTCCATTCGTTTTGTTATGCTTATTAACTCTTTTTGTGTTCTAGACAGTAAAACAACATCGTCAGCGTAAGCCATGCATTGGTATCACCCCTATAAAATTGTTTTTTCTCCATTTATATCACTTCTCCGCATAACTTGCTCCAAGACTATATTGAAAAATCTGGTGTGAACATCACACGACTTTCCTTATCCTATTATTCGGGTAATTCTGGCAAACATCCTGGGCTTCAATTTTTTTTTCGAATTCCTATTTTACCAACTTTTACTTTAAATTCATGTTTATCTCGTGATAGCAAATGATTTTTATTTTCATGAATTTTTTGTATCTTTGACCATTTAGATTCGCGACCGCTTTGCGACTTTGCGACCAAACGGCTCGGCTGATTTTTACCAAAAGTTTCGCACTACGTCCCCTACCTACAAGTAACTTGCATACCAAATTTTAAGTCTCTAGCTCTTATGGTTCTCGAGATATCCTGTTTACTGACAGACCGACAAACAGACACACACACGAACCAATGGCCCAAACCAACTTTTTTGGTGTCCTGAGGCTATAATTCGTCCAGAAATATGAAAAACTGAGTAGGTCAAATTTCCGCCGATTACATTACTTTCCTTATTATAAGTAAAAATGTAGTTGAGAGTAGGTGGCCTTGTTTTAGACCATTATTAGTTACAATTTATTGCTTACATTTCTTTTTATCCTGACTTTACGGTTTCGTTTAATGTCATTGCGACCAGCTTTATCCACTTTGATGGGGCTTTTAGTTCTTGCTTGTATAACTTTTGTTCTAATTAATTTATCATATGCTTGTTTAAAATCTATATAGAGACTGTGTATGTTTATTTTTTCTTTACAAATTTTTTGTATCAATCTCATAGTAAATATATAGTCTACTGTTGAACGATTCCTGCTAAAACCGCATGTAAGTTGTTTAAATATTTTTATTTAATTTTACTAAGTTGCATATTATATAGCGCTACAGGATCAGGGTGTTAGCAGCAAATACATTGGTTTAATTAAAAAATTATATGAGATATCAGAGGCATGACAGACAGGAGGGCTTGCTATCCCCAGTACTATTTAATGCCACATTAAAAAATCTTTTTAAAAATTTGAAATGGGAGCAGCGATGAATTAATGTTTCTGGAAACTGGCTAACAAATTTGAGATTTGCGGATGATGTGGTGTTGTTAATGTCAGCATTGAAAGGAATGGAAAAAATACTAGAAAAGCTAAGTCAGAACAGTAAAACGAATCAAGGGCCTGTAGAAATGTTAATAGATGGAAAACAGATTAAATCAGTGGCAAAAGCTATATATCTGGGGCAGTTACTATCGTTTGAAAATAGGCAAGAGAAAGAAATTAAAAGAAGGATAAATATAACAATCCTCATATTCATGTTATTTACTTTTGTCCCCAGATTTGCAAGGAATCAATGTGTGCATGATAGTGTTAATTATAGCAAGGAAGTACCAAGGGTTATAAATACAATAAGTGAGCGAATTCAAACTTTAATAACTATTTACAAAAAACTACTCGATATGAGATCCCATATTCTTGTATATTTTATAGATACACTTTGGTTAACTCTGAAGTGCTTTGTTGAGTTCTTGAGGCAATTCCTTGCAAGCCTTCTTTAGAGCCTTTTAAGGCCAGGCGTGTCTTGAGTTTTTACATTCCAAAGATGTCTTTTAAGATACCCCCAAACGAAATAATCCACTGGAGCAACATCCAAACTCTTGGGCATCCACTTATCATCCATTTCATTGTCAATTTGGATATGTGACTCAAAATCGAATCCTGGAAGACTAATTCTGGCCAAGAACTTCTTCAAAATGGAGTTACAATAGTATTTACTATTGACTTTAGAATTAGGATTGAGCAAAATTAAGATCAGTCTTGCCGATGTAAGACACTCGCCCAGACCATGAATTCTTTTGCGAACGATTGTTTTCGGCAGAACTTTGCAAGTTTCGAATTCTTTTCGCTTTTCTTAACGTATTGAATTCTCCTTTGACCTTTGACTTTAGGCAACCGAAACCAAGCCTCATCCATTATGATGATTTTCTTCCACTTTTGGTTGTTGAGAATCGTGTAAAGACCATACAGAACCACTTGAGCTCCAAAAATTTCAATTAATAATCAAACAGGGCATTGTTTTAATATCTTTTTGGTGAGATATGTCAATTTATACATAAATAATTAAAGTTTCAATTCTTCACTTCTATAACCCTCTGTAAATCAAAATATTACACGACAATAAGGTCTATAAAGTTCGGCCATTACTTGATACTGTATCATAAAGTACATACTTGAATTCAACTGAAAGACGAATTCCACTCGAGTCACATAATAGAAGTAGAATAACTCCACGAACTTTTTGGATGATTTAACAATACCTAGAAGCACAAGGTCTACAATATAACAGTTTAGAATACAAAAAGTAATTTCTTATTGGATTTAGATATACTGTAAAGTAAAAAAATACTCATTTGTTCTCAGGATGAATGGGCTGTGTATTAAAGAGAAAGAATATTTGGATTTCTGATATTGGACCAAGCTGACTAAAGATAGAAATATTGATCGGCGCTGATTAGCTTCCAGAAATTATAGTAGATAATTCTCACAAACTACAAAATGGACTGTTAGCAGTTGAAACGAAATCAGTTTCGACAACGATAGGCAAACTACAATGAAATAATAATACGGAGAACGCAAACAATTTAATCTTAGTGTCTGTTGAGCCAAAGTTAAATATGTAAAGATTTATGAAGTCTCGAAGTTCTTGGTATTAAGCATCTGTCTATTCGAAGTTAAAATAAAGAACAAATTGGGCGAAATGGTAATTATAGCGAGTGATAAGAACAGAATTGAGTGATCATTAACCAGAATTGAAGAATTTGGTTTTTGGACAAGATGGGATTGTTCGAGCTGCCTGGGTTCTCATTACAAATGGTGGGAGAATACTTGCCCAATTTTTTGCTACAGGTTGGAAGTTCAAAATTAGTTATAAAATTTGTAAAATTAAATTCCGGAGTGGATTTACCATTAAAGTTCCTGTAAGCTTATAGGACCAGTTAATGTATTACTGGAATAATTCAGGTGGGAATATATAGAAAGTTATAAATTAGTTAATCATATTGATTGTTAAATGTAAAAAATTAACTAGTTAAATATGTCAACTATCTATCATTTGTCGGTCATCATTCAACATTTGCCGAGAACGGACCTCCCCCACGAACTTAGAAATTAAGTTTTTAGTTATTAGAGACACATTTCTAAATGGAAGCTAGTTTTCGTATAAACGTTAGAACTTCCTAAGAATTTTGGCGACTCCCCCCTGGTTGGGGGCCTTTATTAGTTCGATGCCAATCAAGTTGATCGAAATTAAGACCAAGATTGTCTCAATTTCTTCCTTTGATCAAAGATAGATTAGAAATTTCCAGATTCAAGGTTAGTGAAAATGAAGCGTTTAGCACATAGCCACCGAAAACTAAGATAATTGCAGCAGAAAATTTAAGAAGTATTAGAAAAGGATAAACCTTCTCAGTAGAAGTTGGAAATCGCTCTGGAACAACTAATGAACATAAAGATGCCATTAATTAATTCGATGAAAAGATTAAAGAATGCTACCTGAACAACATAGACGATCAAGTATTCAATGAAAAACAGTTAAAAGCCCAAGAGTTCAACCAAGTTGTATTAGATGTGAAAAAGAACGCTCAAAAGGCCCTATATGTATATAAAACTATCAACTTATTTTATAACTTTGTCGTTCAGTTTAATATGTTTATTAGTATCAAGATATATTAAGGACTGTATAAAAAAACATGAATAGCAAACGAGTAAACCAGATAAACCAATTTAATAATAGTTTCCCCGTAATAGGCCACAAAAATCCTTTGGAGTCGTAACAGGATAGGTCTTGCTAAAATCTAGAGTCTACGATACACAAGGGTAGTAGTAACGTGGCTAGTGCTGCGTACCGACCGCCTATTATTACCCCAGAGTTTGACCTCCAGGTACTTATTTATTTTAGCTGGGCCGTAAATATGCCACGATCGAATTGGCGAGAGCGAGATTCGAACCCGGATCTCTAGGTTTTGTAGTTTAGCGACCTATCCGCTAGATTACCACGGCTCTTATATTATTATAAACCAAATTAATTACATTAAAATTATATATATTTTATATGCTCCTTAACTTGTGTAGGTGAAAATTGCGCATTAACAACGGCTCAAACACAGAGATTGCAGGCAGTAGAAATAAAATACCTAAAAAAATACTAGACGTCAAAACAGAATACAGATGTGCAGACTCACAAGTGAAATTATTAAAAGAAACGGGAGAACAAAAACTAATACGTTTGAACCAATAAGACTGAACAGTTACCGACAAATTAAGAAAATATGGGGAGCCATAGGTAAAAACAAAGTTGAAAGATCAAAAACATGGAATGGAAGCATTTAAGAAATACTTCAGGAAAGAGGAATGGAATGGAACGAGGCATCAAGATAGCAACTTCATAAATTGAAAATATTAAAGTATGTGAATTTTTTTTTATTAACAATGAATAGTTACAATCTGTCATTTAAAAATAACATTAAGTAAATTATGTGATTGGAACAAGAGCATGTAAGAGACTTCTTCAACGAAAACTATTAATTAGCTTAACTTGAGTGTCGATTTGGCAGATCAAAGGGGATCTTGCCGTTTGTCTTTTAGCGTATGGTCGGTCTAGGAGATTGATTGCAAGCGTGTTAGTATGAGCACTGAGTTTATATATAATATTTAACACTGAGATACTTACTTCTTTCACTGAGGGCCAGGGATGTCTTATATCACCCAGTTTGGAACAATCTAGGTGCATTGGCAATGTTCCGAATAACCTTGTTCTGAAATCCTTGTAGTATCTCCAAGTTAAAGTTGCTGGTCGATCCCCACAACTGAATTTCGTAAGTCCATATGGGCTTAAAAACGGTTTTATACAGCAGCAACTTGTTTTAAATTGAGAGTTTGGAAGTTCATCCTAATACCCAGTATATTACCTGTATTTTAGATCTAATTGCATTCGCTTCTTGTAGATCTGTGTTTACCAAGTTAATCTTCGGCCAAGATGGATGCCCAAGTAATTATTTAACACTGTCAACTTGGGGAAGCAACCAGAGGGCAAGTCTCTTTTCGCAGTGAGAACATGACATGGGTTAATTTAACTTTGTTGGTCTTTATTCGCCAAGTGTTTAACCATGTTTGGATTTTATCTAAGTTGTGTTGAAGGAGTCGTCATGCTGTTTGTGGATCTTCATGTGAAGCTAGCACTGATAAAAGGCTTTTGATTTTGAACACTAGGCCACTTAGCCAGACTATCAAATGCCTGGCTAATGTCTAGAAACGCTGCAGAATAATATCTTTTTAAATGTAAGTCATGGTTTATTTTAGTCACTACTCTGTGTATCTGTTCGATGGTGCCATGAACTTCATGAAAACCGAATTGTTGTTTTGGCGAAAGTTAGTGTTCTTCAAGGATTAGTTTCGATCTTCGATTTGCCTATATGATGTAACTTCTGTCAGGTCTTTGCCAGGTTTTAAAATTATTAGTATTTTAGCAACTTTCCATTGCTCTGGGAAGATTTGTAGTCGAAAGAGGGCGTTGATCAAAAATTGTAAAGCTTTGAAGCTTTTTTTGGGTAGTTCTTTTTGGGTTTTGGTCATTATCAGGTTGTAACCAGGAGATTTGTTTGGATTTAGGTTCTTAATTATTGTTTTTATGTCTACAATTTTAACAGGTTTTAGTTTTTTGGCAGTTTGAGTGTGTTCTTCAACTGCTTGTGAGATTAGTCATTGTGTTTCACCTGAGGAGGTTGAGGGGTAAAGCTGGAAAACTGCTCGCAAGTGGTTGGCAAAAATATTCACTTTCTCTTCGGGGCTTCCTGCCCAGGACCCATTGGTAATCCGTACAGATGGAAAATTCAGTTGAGGTCTTTTAAACTTCTTCGTAGCTTTCCACAAGGAGTAGTTTGTGTTCTCAGTAGGTGTTAGCTTTGTCAAATAATCTTGAATTCCCTGATTCTTTAATTCATACAGTAATTTTTTAGTTTGCGCGTTGCTATGTTAAGTGCAGTTTTGTCTCTAGGGAATTTAGTATTTTGCCAAATTCTTCAGTTTTCTCTTTTCCGCTATTTTTTGCTTAACAATTATTGAGATCGACTCATGATCCTCTAGATCTGGAGAATCAGGTGTGGAGTCCCATGCTGATTGTTGTATAACAAAATTAAAATGATTTATGGCCTCATGTATATCTCTTGCTATTTTCAGCTGAATGTTTAAATATAATCTCTCATCCACCAGTTTTCTGAAGTAGCTCCAATTTGTATTTTTTTTGCGAATTCTAGGAGTCTTGGGAAGTTTTATTACTTGAGTACAGTATGTGACTAAGACCAGTGAATGATCAGAGGACAAGTCTAACCATGATTCTGCTTTTAAGTAATTTATTGATGTTCCATTTACCACACAGAAATCTAGCAAGTCTGGAATCTTTAGCGAGTCTGGTGGTCAGTACGTTGGTTTTCCAGTCGACAAATCTCATTGTTTTAAGTAATTCTCTACCACGCGTTAGAGTGACGAGATATTTTGAGTTATGGTTTCCTCATGCTATAAATCTAGACTCAAGGGTATTGAAATAGGTTTGAAACTGGTTACTTTTCATGTTGGGTTTTGGGGAAAGGATTACCTCTCTAGTGTTTAATACTACCGAGTTGCTGGTAGCTTGAAGATGTTCTTGTTGGTATTTTTGTAATTTGTGGCAATTGCTGTTTTGATTATAGTTGCAGTTTTCTTGGGAATGTTGTGTCAAGCCGTTGGCATTCCAAATTGCTATCTTAATAAAAGGGCCATTATGAAATTTTGATTATGACTGCTGTAAGCAGGTTTAGCATAGTATCCATCCGGTCCATTAGTTTGATCATCATTGCTTCGATCTTGTTTTATTGAGTATTTCCAACACTTTAGTTAGATTGGGGATTAATGACCATGTTTTGTTCTGCAGTTTTTTGAGAGTACCTATGTGACAACATTCGTCTTCGGTTTTCGTTAGCTACTTCGCATCCCCTGTAATTAGTGGGGTGGTTTCCCTGACAGTTAATGCATATGACGTCTTGACTTCTGTTTTATCTCGCAGTCCTTTGTTAGGTGATCTCCTGTGCATTTCACACATCTTGGTGTTCTATAGCAGAAATTTTAAGCCACTGAAGGATTTCCCGTTTAACGTGAGGAGGTTTTAACTTGATTTTAAGGTTTATTAAATATTCAATGTCGTTGACTTTTTGTTGTTTTCATTTTGTTTCAGCGGTATATAAAACATAAATAACGGAGTTTTTCCGGTTTTATTAGTGAGGGTATTGGTGTCTGTTGTAGGATGCATGTCGCGTAAGACTACTCGAAATGTTCTATCTTGTTTAAGTTGGAAGGAGTGACTATGTGAAATTGCTTTGTTGATAAACCGAGGGGAACATTTTATTTATTGGGTTATCACTATTTCACTCTTGATGCTTTATATAAAAGTTCAAAATATTAAAAATGTTTTTGGAATTATGTATGTAATATACATCTCTGATCACTTGGTCTTAGCCTTGCACTTAATATCTTATCTGAGCAATACACAATGTCTTTACTCTTCAAGATTCAAATGAGACCTGAGCATGTGAAATAACACCTTCAGATACAAAAAAACTAGACTATGTATGTATGTATTATTCAAGAACCTGTCTAAATAAGCTCATGAAGTTTATGGGTAAAATGTTGAAGGTTCTGAGTATCTAGCGTTTTGTTATAAAGGGAATTTATGGAGTTCGTTGCAGGAAAAAAATTACTAAAAATTTAGTTAACAAGAATGATAATTATGACAGTAGTACTCTTTTTAAGAATGAGGACTAATGATAAGCTTTGGCCTCCAACTTGTATATTCTGTAATAAAGACATTTGGGTGAAGATTGTGGAACTTTAGGAAATTGGACGTTGAAATATAGACAAACTACACAGGCGTTACTTGATACTGAACTGCAGAGTACATACTTGTTAGATTCAGATGCATGTCTCATAATGGAATAAAACAGCTCCAAAAACTTTTCGGATGATCCAACATTACCCAGAAGCAGAAGTATTTCAAGGTACTGGAAAGTAAGAAAATTGCTCATTTGTTTCCAGAATAAATAATGAACTCTGGATTAGTGAACAAAAGAGGAAGAATGTTTGGATTTCTGATATTAGACCAGGATATCTAGAGATGAATATTGATCGAAAATTAAAATAGGCCATTACTATAAAATACAGCATGGACTGTTAATAGTTGAAACGAAATTATTTTGGATGATGGGCAAACTACAATCTGATAATGGAGTCAATGAAGTGAAATCATGGGGTGTATTTATTTACCATCAAAGTTCCTGTAAATTTCTAGGAGCAGTTAGTAAATTATTGAAGTAATTAAAGCGAGAGTATATAGAAAGTTATAAATAGCCTTGATAATCCTGTATATTTTTATATAAACAAATTTATCTAGTTAAGTATAAGTCAATATTATCAATTACTTTGGAAAAAAATGTACTATTCAGATTGGAAGAAATATTATATATTGCTATATTTATACAGCGTGGTCTAGTGTGTGTTTTTGATGAAAATGTTACAATGTGAATGAAATCAAATTGCAATTTACTAACGATGTCGGAGACTACAAAACACAATTTTTAAATGCCCTCTTAATTAGAGGAATTTAAATAAGATTTTTGTTATAACACTATTGTAATATGTGATAATGCAACAACATTCTAGGCTAATTTTTTTTACATACCCTCACTTTCCAGTTTTGATACATCTGATCTACCAAACGGGCAATCTTTTGGCGCCACTTTCATAAAAAGACTTCCATAGAAGCCTTTGTAAATGATTTCTCTACTTGATTGTTCCTTTAAAATAATTACTCTCCTAAAACAACCTTGAAAAACCTGAACCGATGATAGGAATTAAGTTGGAGCTGCAAGAAGAGTAGTCCATTATTGTTATGCGACAATGTAAAAGCAGGGGTTGTCTTGAATAAAAGTATCTTCTAATTGAAACATTTGGTCTTTTTTGCATGTTAATCAGCTTTTATATTCATCAGTAGATCACAGTATTATTGAGCATTGATTGTGTTTCGTCCGTTTGAGAAATCAGTGAAAACTACACTTTTGTGATCTTAAAACAAAATAAAAGAATTTTGATGCAGACTTGTTTTGATCTTACTGGTGCACGTCCGTTCTTCATTTGCTTTTCTGTTTGCTCAGTTAGACTGAAAGGTATAGTGATAGGCCCAAATCTCATCTCAACGTCAATATCAGGATCTGTCTCCCTCTTCATAATGAAATTTTGGGAAATTTTTAACTTGTGTCCTTTTCAGCATTAAAGAATTGGGCAACTCATTTTGCAGACATTTTTCAAAATTTCATTACGTTTATACGATTATTGACCGAGCCCAGTACTCACTTCGACGCACGTTTAGTTAAGTATCAGTCGCCAATTGCCTTCAATAAGGTAAATTTAAACAGCGTTCACCTCGGTATTATTGTAGCAAGCTCAATCTGTGTACGTTACATTTTCGACCTGTAGCAAACATCCCATGCTACGTGAACCTCTGGTTTATTGATAACATGTCTTCATTAAACTATGACGACTCTTACTAATTTTTCTGTTAGAAATTATAATGTTTTGTGCAATAACATTAGGTACTGACTGTTCAGTAATCGTGATTGCTCCTAACCAAACAATGTGAAAAACTATACATACACGTACTAACAACCTCCATCTAACTGCACTTTCCATTACTCCCATATGGACAGTGAGTCAAAAAAATCTTATTTAAATGTGACTTATCTATGTATTACTGATAATTTTTCATAAGTACTACAAAATTTTAGAATGTATCTTTAATTTTTATATTCTTATAACCATTTTTTGCTAAGTAAACGAGTTAAAGAGAGGAAGAGCCTGTGTGGAAGATTTTTTTTACAGTATACCGTAAAAAACTATCTTAACTTCAGAAATGATTGGAATTATTCAACAAATAAAACGAAAAAGCACACCAAAGTAATGGCCATCGTTAGCTATGACTTTCTCCTATCTTGCCATTTTACGGGTTCCGCTTAGAAAGAACAAGTCATTTTAGGTAATCCATTGAGTAAACCAATTTTTAGCATCTTTATATGAGCAGAAGTGCTGTTCTGCAAGCGCACATGGCATTGATTTAAACAAGTGGCAGTTGTAAGAAGCATTGTCTGTTGAATTGGTAGTTATGGTAAGACATTCCAGCCAACCGTTTCCAACGCGCTTTTGACCTGTTTTTTAATGTGTGGCCAAGCATTGTCCTGTTGAAAAACTACTTTGGCCTTCACTGCTTTATTCAAATTTATTAATATAAATAATAAATTAACTTAAAGTCATGTCTTTCCAGTTTCATCAAATACAGAGCATTGTTTTTTCATGAATATTCCGTTTTGGCGTTAATGTTGATGATTGACCTGGGTCACAGATTGATTTTTTACGTTAGGAATTATCGAGATATTTTTATTTCCAGTAGCAATACTATCCACAAATTTTTTTCTATTTTGCTTATAAAACAGGATTTTCCACATAGTTCGTTGTTTTCGATGTCTCAGTCCTTCAAATCGTATGGCACCCATTTTTCTTTATCGTTATGAGTTTCTTTCTAGTAATTTTTGCGTCCGACATAAATCTTCATCCAATAATTCTTGCAATTCTTTATCTTAGAATTCTTTGTCTTCCACGTAAGTCACCACAATTGCAGCATCAAAAACCACCCTGCGAACTATTTCTGATGGAAATTTAATATTAATCTCTATTCCTGCACACTACATTTTTATTGAATTTGAGCAAAAACTGATTTTAGTGAAATAAATAATAAAAAGGATTTTTGGTTCTTTCTATTTGTTGTATTATCAATAGTCTTTGAGAAATGTGAAAGTCAATTTTCTATTGGTTATCATTCGTATTGCATGACCTAATTTACTTTTTTCTCTTATTGTTCAAGCAGTGATTGCTGAAACTGAATGTTATATCGATATATGCTTATGCCTTCTCAAATTGTGTGCATCACACTCTAATATGAAATATTCAATTATTTTGCCGATTTTATTGGAATTAGGGGCTGTTGAAAGTTTTTGAAACCATCTGTATTCTTTTCTGTTCTTAAGAATTATTTTTAATTGCTTGTTTGGTACATGGTATTTTGGTTAAAACTTGATATTCCATAATTACCTAACTAAAAGTAGAACACTTGTCTGCTTTAGTACAATTCTACATATTAGAGTTGGGTCTTATTTATTTTTGTACCAAAATCAATAATTTTGATTCTCTTTTGTGCTACACCCAAAAATTATCAAATAAGAAATCCGTATTTTTTATAGCTCTTGCAAACTTATGAACCAAATCAAAAAACTGGTATATTATTGTTGAAAATTCCTTACAGAATTATTGAAAACTTTTGTCTTTGGTCTTTTTAGCAGTTACATATACAGTTCTATACAGTAAAACTAGAGTTTACTTGTATGCGTGTGGTCTCAAGTTAATAGCGGGCATTATCTTTAATATTATAATCAAAAATTCTTTGCACATATAAATTTCACGAATAGATAACCCACCTGGACAGTAGCGCGATGTTAATGAACAAAGTGGCTATAATTTTAAGCATGTTTATTACTTCGGATATAAGAGTTAATTTTCCTATCATTTCTTCTCTTACTGATAGCAACCCCAGAAATATGTGAATGAGTAAATTGCATTTTTGATTTTGTTCAATGAATTACATTTTTGATTCTCTTTTGTGTCAGCCTCAATGGCTTTTTGCAAATAGGTTAATTTATCTGCACAGAAATATGTTATCGACTCTTAATAGTTATACATAGGGTATTAGAAAAGTTGCAATATGGTGCAAGCGATTATATTCATGTTCAAGTATGTTAAAACAAATTCAACTTCTTACAATGTCATCTTGGCCAAAAACAGAATACCAGTCAATATGTTTAGAATAAATGGTTGCCATGCTGAGGGATGATTGTCTTCATTGTGCGACCATATTTAATTATAATTTGGAGTTCCAAAGGAGTTACAAATTTGAGAGAAGCTTTGGGATCAGGAAAAACATTGCTGCTGTCTGACATTTGACAAACATTTCTACACGACCATCTTCGATTTTACTTTCTTTAAGCACCCCATGTTTTAACCAATAAACAGATGGTATCGCAAGATGTTTAAAAACAGAACATTTCACTGTTAATAGCAAATCGGTGACGAAACCTAGATTTATTTTATGACGTACCCACTAAAGCCCTAAACTAGGTGTTCAAGCAACGAAGACCTAATAGCATGAATGCGTTTTTAAGAAATTCTCACTTAATTTTGAATAAGGATTGAGAGTTTTTAGTCATATTTAACATAATATGCTATATTTAGAATGAATGCTTGAAGGTGTATTGTAGTTTTACTCTTTTTTAAATGAAATATAATGCGTGAGTATATGTGAGTTCAGGCGCGCGCACTCTAGCACGCACTGATCACAATTATCCAGGCACCTATCTCTAACTCGTAAACTGATATACGAAAATTACTATGTCCTGACCAGCCTCTATAAAAAGAGCACGAAACTATACGTTTAATTCTAAGCAATATGTACAATCAAAATATATAACACAAATAAGTTCAGTGTACATGGTCTGGGCATTGGTTCCCACAGAAACAAGAAGTCAATCACAGACATTTTGCCATTTTCAATGTGTCCAGATCAAGTATTGGTAACCTGATTGCGAAGTGGAAACGTGAAAAGGACAACTCAAAAAAAAACTTTATCGCGTAGGCCATGTGTAATAACTGAAAATGATCGCAAAACATTAAAGAATGTAAATTATTTTGGAGGATTTCCATAGAACTGCTATTTGTTTAGCCAGCACCATTATTACATTGAGCAACTAACTGCCCATGGGCTAAATATTTTTGCTACAAATGTTAAGACTCTCATATGTTCGCTCTCTCTGCTCGGTCGTTGCGCACCATCTCTGATGCGGGACGACGTGGCAAGCACCACGCCTTAGACGACCGCCATTTTTACTCCTTGTTCAAAGTGAACGCTAGCTCAATCATCATACATATAACTTAATAGGTTGTCAACTAATTTTCTGCGGCCCTATCATAGTACCATTATCTAGGCATTAATTAATTCCGAACAAAAGACAATTAGTAGTCGAAGTAGTTTCCTTCCTAATCTATAACATCCTGCCACTTGTCGAAGAGCATGTCGATACCTCGGCAGTAGAACTCGGTGGGCTTTGAGCAGAAGAAGCTAGTGAGCCTGACTGTTGTTTTCCCAACCCTTCTTGAACCTGTCCTGTACAGTGCGTTCGGCGTCTCCGTGGACCTTGCAGATGTTCCTTCCGGCCTCCGCAACACTCATCTTCGGGTTCAAAAACTGCACTGAAAATGTAGCAGCAAACGGATTTACTCTAGTCGGCACCATTCTGTAAAAAAGATATGATGAGCTGTGTTGTTCCTGGGGACGCGGGCTATCGAATAATACTAAAATTGCAACATTTTGTCGCAAAACTTATTTTAGCTTAATAAAATATTTAATTTTGAAATTTAATAGATTAAATTAGTTACTTACTTGGGACTGTTTAAAAATGATTTGCAGTGACCTATACTTAAACAGTAAAAGAAGCGCAAAAAGACATTTGCGGGAAATGTATCAACAAAACACAAATCATAAGTGACAAATCGATAGTCGATATATTGAGGTTGGTTAACTTCCTTTTAGTTGAGAGAATGTCATAATTGTTAATCGGTCCAAATAAGAAAGTTTATTCAAATGGTTATAGATTTCCAGTAACTTTTTACACTTTGTTTAAGCGGACTAGCCTATTTATAAAACTTTTATTTTCTACTACATATTTTGTAAACAAATTCGTCTACTCTGTGGAATACTGTTAAAAATCTTATTGTATTTTAGTGAATGTCCATATGCCCAAAGACCGCGTTACAATGATGCACCAGGGCTATGGGTTTGTGGAGTTCATGGGCGAGGAAGACGCAGACTATGCAATAAAAATAATGAATATGATAAAACTTTACGGAAAGCCAATACGCGTAAATAAAGCATCCGCACATCAAAAGAATCTGGACGTAGGCGCAAACATTTTTATAGGAAACCTTGACCCAGAAGTGGATGAAAAGTTGCTCTATGACACCTTTTCTGCGTTTGGAGTTATATTACAAACACCAAAGGTTAGTGGTCTTTTTTAATACACATGATATTTTATATAAACATTTGCACAGATAATGAGAGATCCAGAAACTGGGAATTCAAAAGGCTTTGCCTTTATAAATTTCGCCAGTTTTGAAGCATCTGACGCATCCATAGAAGCTATGAACGGTCAATACCTTTGCAACCGCCCCATATCGGTGTCTTACGCATTTAAAAAGGATGCCAAAGGAGAAAGGCATGGTTCAGCAGCGGAACGTCTACTTGCAGCTCAGAATCCCCTGTCGCAAGCGGACAGACCTCATCAACTGTTCGCCGATGCGCCTCCTATGAGCATGATGCCTCCTGGCATGACGTTAGCGCCTCCGCCTCCCCCAGTAATGCTTGCAGGAATGATGCCACCACCTCCTCCCACACCTACAAGCATGCCGCCACCTCCGCCTCCTCCTGTACCCCCTCCAGCATCATTTCCTGCTGGTATACCGCCACCTCCCTTACCACCATCCCAACCGCCTTTACCCCCTGGTGCCCCACCTGTCGGGGCTGTTACTCCCCGTCCACCACTTCCACCTGCACCACCAACCACACAAGCGTCAAACTCTGCACCCCCTCCGCCAAGGATGATGCCGCCACCTCCGCCCAATTGGCAGGGACCGCCTGGCCCTCCTGGAGGTCCGCCGTTTCAGGGCGGATTTCCGCCACCGCCTCCACCTGCTGGACGTCCTCCACCTCCCAATTGGAGACCGCCGCCGCCAGGCTTTTCGGGAGCAGGTCCTAGACCACCGTTTCCACCTAGAGGACCCCCTCCACCACCACCTACTCAATTTGATGCCAATTCATTTACTGAAAATAATTGGTAATGTTTTATACATAACTTTTAAGGAAACAATGTAGTAACAATAAAATGATTGCATTTTATTCAGGATGTACCTTTTTCGTAGGGAAATAAAATATCCTTTGGTAATTTGTTTATTTATTCAATTACATTCTCCAACAAATCTTCATAATTTTCTTTGGAAGGAAGTGTTTTTGAATTTACTTTTGCGTCTTTTCTAAATATGTCAATTAAGGGGCCTGTATATTTCCCAACTGCGAATGGTGAAACAGAATTGGTAATAACTAGATGGACACCACTTGTTTCTTCATTGGCATACTCTCCCATGAGTACTTGCTGTTCTTTTGGAGGACAGCGACCTAACAAGTAATCGAAATAGGATTGGCATGGCCACCCCCAAAATCCAACCCTAGTGTTAATGGACTCGGCAAAATAAAGCGGCGCTCTGTGGTGGTTGCAAGCAAAAAACCCTAAAAAAGCTAAGTAAGCTATTTGTAAAAAGTTGCAGGCGAGTTCTTTACTCATTTCTGCCCAGCAGCCTGGTTGGACCACTCCACCATTTACATAGAAATCTACATGCCCGCTATGTTGCACTGTCCCTTGCAGGAACGCGTTGGTATGGATGACATCCACGAAAGCAGCGTCGCTTTCATCCAGTCTGTTTTCGTCACTAACTGTGGAAAACCCAGGCATTGCAGGATCCAACCCAGTTATGCGTGGAATTACGTATGGTTTCATAGCGTTGGCAGTAAATCCAGCTACATGTGCTCCTGTAAACAGGAAAACCTTAAGCAATCTGATCGACATTTGTTTAACGTGTTCAGCAAACATTTAACAGCTAAAATATTAGTATAACTTATTTAAACCAATTGAAAGTAGATACCATGTCCATATTTTTATCATCATTTGCTATTATTTACTTATCTTTTAGAATTGTAAAAATATAACACAAGACTCTCTAAACCCACCAAGCGATCCTACTAGGTCAGCTAAAAAATTGAAATTTGGAGAACAGTATAAGAATATTGGAGAAGAAGAATAGTACATAGTAAAAATGTGACATACTGATTCTGAATATGATATTAGTGACTATTTATATCAATATTTTCAACGAACTTAAAAAGTTCGTTACTGAATTCTATATGTCTGTCGGTCTGTCTGTCTGTCTGTCGCTGTCACAAAATTATGGATTTTTTAAAACTTTAAAATGGATTCTTATAGGAAATTTTACGCTGATTTCAAAATCGAAATCAAAAAGTTTCTATCTCGAATAGTTTTCGAGATATTCGACTTCGAATTTCGGGAAAATTTCGACATTACGATTTTATGAGTAATTCTTAAAGAAAATTTTACGCTGATTTCAATAATGAAATCGAAAAAATTCTATGTCGAATAATTTTCCAGATATTCGATTTCGAATTTTCCCGAAATTCGAAATCGAAAGGTTTTTTTAAGTTCGTTCTGGGATTGCTTACAGAGCAATCTCTTCGCCGGCCCCATGTTTATCCTCTACATTTTAGTTCATTTTTATCAGACAAATGCAACGTTTGGATTTTATGACGGTTAATTTAGAAAGAACTGTTAGAAAGTTATGAAAATTTTAGATAAACGGTAATCTATCTCGATCTACCTATTTGTATTCATCAAAAAATGGCAAATCTGTAACACATAACACCTGCACAAACACTAATGAGGGCATCAGACCAAAATCCAGGGTTACAATAATAGACAAATTACTGCATAAGTCAGGTGGGCTATGAACAAAAATATCACGGTATTTACATAACTGTGTCGTCACAGAGACGTGAAATATGGAAACATGAAACAATAAAGAAAAAGAACTAAATCGATACGAAAATAATATAAGAAGACATGAAAAGGAAAAATTTCGTAAATGGGAGCATGACACATTAAAATGATACCAAGAAAAGTACAAATAACTAAAGGTTGAATTTAAAGAAATGAATCAAAATAGGTTAAAAATCACCAAGACAGAAAAAAGAAAAAGGAATGATAAAACAGAAAAAGATTACATATTAACAAATGATCAGGGATTGGTATTAGACACATAATGCAAGAACCAAAAATAAGTTAACTGTAATGCAAACTCAGAGAAAATATAATTAGAAATAAAGAGTAAACATAGCAATTAAGAAAAATAATAACAGTAGTATGTGGCTCAAATCAACATGAAGAATTATTTATAGTATCTGATAAAGCTAAAGGAAAACTGTATAGCAGAGAATTCCAATAGGAGAGTTGGAGAAGAATGAAATATATAAGGCAATAAGAATATAATAGCAATAACGAGGAAAGAACGCTTGCATTTTTTAAAATAAACGGCTTAGTAATATTAATACCTTCTATGACCACAAACACATGAAATAAAAAAGTAGAGATAAAATAATCGATTGCATATTAATAGAAAATATGTAACATACTAAATTAGAAGCTCCAAAATAAGTACTACCTACTAGGTAGTGATAGCAAAAATAAATAAAAGGAAACTGGAGAAAAAGAAAAGAGCAAAATAGTAAAACAACAACTACAGTTTGCATCAACAAAAGCATTTATATTAAAAAACTGTAATGTAAAAATACTAAAAGAAAAACTAGAAAAACAAGAAACTGTGGAAAGAGGACATAGAACAGCTATGAAATTATTTCAAAAACATGATTCGGTATAGTTAAAAAAAGCATGCAGAGTAAATAAAAAATTGCAATAAAACAGTTTGATGAAGCAAATAAATAAAAGTAAAAACCAGTCGATCCAAAAACGGCTCATTTTCGTTCCGTGCCTAAAGTGAAAGAGCCACGTTCATCCGGTCTAATTTGTTCCTTCCATTAAATAGTGCGGTACCCAGGTATCAAGCTTGGAGATATAGTCAAGCTTTTTTAAATAGCAAAACGCGGTGGACTTGTCAATGTTTAGCCTCTCAGCTATCTCCTCAGTCGTCATTCTTGGATGTGTCTTCACTAGAGTACGCACAACGCCGTCATCAAGGCCAGAAGGTCAACTAGAGCGAGGTTCATCTTCCATTGAAAAATTGCCTTGACGAAACCGCCCGAACCACTTTTTGACAGTTCTCAGAGCAGGAGCACGGTCTAAATAAACAGTTTGAATATTTTTTTGGGCCGTTCCAACACGCAGGCCCTTCCTGAATTCATACAGCATCACATGCCGCACTTTTTCGTCTCCCATTTCCATGGACCTACTGCACGAGCATGTAAACTTTTTAAAGCGTTTTTTTTTTCAAGAAACGGACGCGACTCTTTGTATATCATTTACAAATCGAATGACACTCACATACACCAAAACAAATGCGCTATTTCCTATAAGCAACGACATCTATAAAATCGGGCACAAACTTTTGCAATCATCCTGTAGAATCTCTCTCTCTCTCTCTATCTATCTCTCTCTCCCTCCCTTTCAGGTTGAATAAATAAAAATTAATAGGAGGCACGCAAAATTCATTTTACAGGAAAAGCTAGAAAACTGAAAGTTTTATTTCAATGAGTTCTAAAGACGATATCGACCAAGTGGTGTTCCTCATTTTCAAAGCATGCTGAAGTATTTTGAAGTTCTTTGTTCCCCCTTCCAACATGTGTTGAGGATGCGCCTTATTCATAGGCGTATTGCATTTCGCAAAGTTTTGAAGATCCTAGAATGATATTTGTAAATCTCACCCTTAAGATAACCATACGAATTGAGATCCAGTGAGTGGGCTGGTCATGCATGCAGCACTTTGGGTACAGATCTTTCTTTGTGGTGTGTGGCTCCATTCTGTCGGAACCAAATCTTTTTCAGTTGGATATCGATATCCAGAGAGAAAAATTGTCGAGTCATTTTCGCATATCAATTAAAAGTAATAGTAACACATTAGGTTCCCTCTACAAAAAAGTAAGAGTCAACTTCATTCGCCGCACATCAAACCATGACACGTTCGCTGTGAAGAGCTTTTTCATGTATATCTCGAGGGTTTTTATCACTTTAATCAAATTTTTGTTTGTGGAAATACACTTCGTCATTAAAAAAACAATTCCAAGATTTTTCTACGCAATTTTGCCAATTACGTTTAGGAGTTTTTCTACAACAACCACCTTGTACGAATAAAAGCAAACGCTTTGCTGTAAAATTCAACGTATGGTACAACTTTCTTTCTTTAATCATAACCCTTTGTGCCTTATGGCGATTTTCTGGTGTTACAACCACTTCTATTTTACAATAAACAAGTTTATGGGTCTTGGTAGTCAGGGAATTATATAAATAAATATTTGTATTTTTATGAGACTTCAATGAATTAAACAAAAAATCATATTTTACATAAGGAGCAATAATCAAAAATCAATAAGAGAAATGAATAAGAAGCGTAATGGAGAAGCAACAAATAGAAGAGATCAAGAGTAATCTTTGAATACTTTTCTTTATAATGAGTTGTTTAAATAATTAATTACATAAAATACATACCGAGACTAAACCCTATCAAGTGAATATCTTTTGCTCCACTGTTTATTACTGCTCTCACTAACTGCGTTATACATGTTCCAGCAAATCTAGTATTCCACACAGCAGCCGGATAACACGGCCCTTTGGCTAGGGGACTCCAATCGACCATAAATATATTCAAATCTCTTCGAAGGAAGTACTCTAAAAAGAATAAAATACAACACTTTGAGGACAATTTTAGAAAATGAAAGGATAAGATACAAAGCAATGCTTACGAAGCTTTATTTCACTAAAAACAGGCAGCAGCATGTCCGAGTTGTATCCGTGTATAATGATTTTGGTTGGCAGCAGAGGGTTGAAATCCGTTTGCATCAAATTAGAACTGCCCGACTCGCTGTCCACTTCTATCTTGTCTCCATTATGTTGATTGCGGCGAGAATAGTAAAAAAAAGTAATATCCGGATCTGGACAACTTCTAAGAGATGAAAATGTCATTTACTTTAAATTATTGCTTGGTTGTTGAAAATAAACTTACCCCTGCACTACTATCTGGCACACCCCTATTGAAATCGTCGTCCGTTCTTTTGGAAACGCAGCGTCGGAACCGTTATGGAAACCGTTTGCGTTTAACTGTAACTGCGACAAATCTGAAAATCGTTGCCGATTTAATTTAAATTAAACTCGACTACAATAAAGCTATTCACCTATGCACAACAATAAGACTATTAATGAATGCACTTGCACCATATTCAAGCAGACTGCAAGTCGACGTAAGACCATTAAACCGTGAGGAACACATGCTCGGTTCATTAAGATGTTGTTCGCCGTGGCTCTGCATGGGTTAGTAATACTTAGTATCATAATTGATATGCAGTTTAAATACCACTGATAATAAAGTGTGGATTCGGTCACTGTCCCCAAGAAGAACGTGCTTCGCATATCATTAATCAGGAACTGTACCAGAAATTCGTGCAGGGTCCGAGTGTTCTACTAACTTTCAGGTGAACCAATTTCATGTAGTATGATAAAATTGCATTTTTGCGTTTTTTTTTTTAAATCTTATTTTGAAGTTAAAATAAAAAGGCTACAGCACAATACCATCTAAAAACCAATACTATGTACATACATAAGAATAGATATCTGTAAATTAACAAAAACCATTGATGTGTCAGTAAAGTAAAACAGAATTATAGAAACAATTGATCAGCAAGGTTTGATATAAACAGAAAGGTTAATTTAAATTAAAAATATAAAAGACGGCTGTAGTTCAATTTTAACTGAAATTCGAATAAGTAACTATATTTGTAATGTAATCAATATAATAAACATACAGAGAAGTCTATCTATAACCACTATTTTAAGATGCTCTACCAACAAAGCAAAAGATGGGATGCAAGAAAGCAAATAACGTGACATTTAAAAAGAGAAAATAAAGCAAAATAAAAGAAAAAAATATTTTAATAGAAAATAGCGTTAAAAACTAAAACAACGCTAAAACAAAAATAATGTTGTTGTAACAAAAACAGCAACAAATTTAAAAAGAATGTTATAATAGAAAATAAAAAAAAAATAAAAATGCAAAGGAAAGTAAAGTTGCCAAAAACGAACGTAAAATGAGAGGTATTAATAAAGATACTAACACTTATATACTTCAAGGAAGAATGTACTTTGGAAATTGAGGTAACAAAAACAAGAACGTAAAGAAGATAAAAGAAATTAGAATTGGAAGAAGCAAATTTTAAGTTCCTGCAAATGCATGTTTCTACATGAGAAACATGAAACGTGCAAATCGTAAGTCAGTTGCTATAATCATAACAGAATATACTTTCAATCAACAACGAAGCCGCGTGTATTTCAAATCGTGGAACACACAACTCCCCTGTTGGCGAAACCCTGTATCTGGTACACACGAGATGGACAACCAATTTGTCACCCATATCAACCCTCGTATAAACTACCGCTCCATAAGCTTCCCGACAGGCATCAGAAAACCCAATCAGCGTCACCAATCCGCATTCCGACACCCAACCATCCAGGGTTTTCCATTCCCGACAAAACCGGTACTCTCCGCCGGCGAAATTTTAACTCCCGAAACACAATCGGCCAACAAACGACCTCCGGGATGAGGAAACTCTGATCGGCAGAATATCAAATCCTGGTTAAACAAGCGGCCTACAACTAACGACCACCGGGATTTGAAAACTCCTGCCGCCAATCAAACATGCCGGCAAATAAAGTAGTCGGAACAAAAACTCCCAAAGGGTAAAATACACGTGCAACTGTAGACAACACATACTGCCCTAGATCTTCCATTCCACTCCAAACCTAAAACAATCCGAATGGGGACTCCAAAGCAATTCCAACACCGGGTTGAACCGCATCTCAACAGTCAAACTATCCTACCAGAGCGCCACCCGCCAATTCCGGCTTATCAGACGACGATTCCACCATAGAAAATCCCCCAGCCGCCAACATCCGCCGCGCTTGAACCCTAAACTCGCATGCCCTATCTACAACCGCGACATGACCAGACCATCCACACACACGTCCCCCAGAACGACCTCGGCCACGACTGGAAAACTCCGTTTTTCCTTGTCTACCAGTCGATGGACACTCGCAATACCAAAAAGGACGACACGGAAAGACCAAAGGAAACTGCGCTCAGTTCGAACATCTCTACAAGACCCCCGGTTCAACCCCCATAGGAGCCCCCGGATCCTTCGGTCTTCAGCTCATACCCAAATTTGCTGATACACCCGTTCAACGTCTGCTGACAAAGCAACCGAAAACAGACGAAAACCCATTAACAAATCAAATATATCGGCTTGTAGCCCTGGCCCCACGGGCAGCAAATCACTAATTCACGTCAGGGCAATAATCGGCCGTCAATGACACGCGGCCCCGCTCCAAACAACCCCCCACCTCCGGAGTACGTCGGAAGCGCGCCTCCAGGCCCAACAACCGCGAATCCTCCCCGAAAGGCAAAGAAACGACAAATTCCCCAGAAACCGATCCCCTCACGGTCGAAGAAGACAACTCCACGCAAGCCTTGTTTTCTTGATTCACAATTGTTGTCAAACGAACCTCTTCGACTTTCCATAATTTTTGAAGGAGCGTCTCAACCCGTTTATTTATAGCAATCAAACTTACGGGATTAGTGTCCTCGGACACAACCGGAGCCTTTGCCATAACAAATCCAAGGGGAATTTGTTTAGGTCTGTTGTATTTTCAGGTGTTTCCGCGAGTTTATTTTAGTATTCCCTCTCATTTAAATCATATATATTTTTCCCTTTTGTCTTAAAAAAAGTATTTGTTATGACTAGAGAGCGGATTTTATGCACAAAAAAATGACAAAATATGTGGATAAATATGCACAAAAACGTAATCAAAATATGCAAGAATATGCATTATTAAAAAATGTTTATTATTATTTTTTTAAATCAAAAAAATTGAGGCTTATTATAACTAGGTAATGGTCGTTTCAAAAATAGAATTGTATAAAGCGTAAGCATAAATTTATTAAACAAACTATACAATAAATTTTACAAAACATTAAAACCAAACTTAAACGCATATTATTCAAATTATTTATATCTATGAGTAAAACAATATAATAGATCTAGTAAAAAGAAATCCATTATTTTTGCATATAATTGAAGGTTTTATTTAAGATACCTAAAATGAACCGATTTAGGTTAAATATGCGCCGCTTTTTTTCGATAACTTGTTGCCCTTTTGAAGGTAATTCCATTATGCGTCTCTCATAGAAGCCCTTCTTCCTATTGGGAAAAAACTAAGACAGTCGATTTTCACAAGCGTCTCTTTAGGCGAATTTCTCGCCAGAAAAATAGTTTGTCATGGATAGGAACAGGTGGTAATCACTTGGTGCCAGGTCCGGACTATAAGGTGGATGCATAAGAACCTCCCAAATAAGCTCCCGGAGCTTCTGGCGAGTCGCTATCGATATGTGTGTCCTGGCGTTGTCTTGATGAAACACAATTCCTGTCCTAGTGGCCAAAGTTGGCCGCTTCTGGGAGATTGCTTCCTTCAGGCGGTCCAATTGTTCACAGTACAGGTTCAAATTAGGAGTTTCGCCGTAGGGGAGTAGCTCATAGTATATGATTCCTTGCCAATCCCACCAAATGCATAACA
The DNA here is from genome assembly GCA_036346155.1 of Sinelater perroti. NCBI lineage: Eukaryota > Metazoa > Arthropoda > Insecta > Coleoptera > Elateridae > Sinelater > Sinelater perroti. The sequence goes on from JARFIY010000189.1 coordinate 854,230, forward strand.
AAACCTTGCTGGCCGTCAATCCTGGCTTGGCCACTGTTTGCGCCGGCTCACCGCGCTTCGACCACGACCGTTTTCACTTGACGTTGTCGTGATCCACTTTTCATCGCCAGTCACCATCCCCTTCAGAAATGGGTCGACTTTGTTGCAATTCAGCAGCGATTCGTAGATGGAGATTCGGTCGATGAGGTTTTTTTGCGTTAACTCGTGTGGCGCCCATACATCCAACTTCTGTTTGTATCCAGCCTTTTCCAAATGGTTCTAAACGGTTTTTGTGCGACGTTTAGCTCCTGGGCAATAGAAACAGTGGTTATATGACTCGGCCATTTCCATGATTTTATCCACATTTTCGACAATTGGCCTTCCAGAGCGTGATGCATCTTTGACATCGAAATTACCAGAACGGAATCGACGAAACCAAAACTGCGGTTGATTGGTTGTTACAGTATCAGAAGCATAAACACTATTCACATTTTCAGTCGCCTGGCTTGCGTTTTCACCTTCATCGAAGAAAAACTGTAAAATATAGCGTAGTTTCTCTTTGGTGGTGTCCATCTTTGACGTGAGCTCAAACAAAACTGAGTCAACTATTCACAAAACTGTAAAATAAGTTATTTTAGTACGAAATGTCAGCTTTCTAACGCCATCTAGTGTAAACCGATCGGACTTTTAGAGAGGGAGATGCAATTTATTAAACCATCTATTGAAAAAGTAATGGATTTCTTTTTACTAGACCTATTATAATTAAGTGTTTCTCAATATTTTCTCGCTATTTTGACGCTTGTCAGATAATATATGTTTGTACGCATGCTTACGTATCGTTAAAATTCAGAAAAAAAATTTACCGATATTTCCTAGAACAGCAGTTATTAATTTTTGGAAATTGTTTATCAAATGCATAGATTCATTCAATGGCATTCTTTCTTCTTCCAGTGCTCTAATTGATTTACTTACAAATGAACAAGGAGCCCTAATAAATGCTAACTGATCACGTAGTTCCAGTTTTCTTAAAATAGACTGAGATTTTTCAATGGAAGTATTAGAAGTCTCTGAAAATTCGAAATTTTGAGTCTTTATCTTCTCAAAATGCTCGGCATAAAAAAGAGCTGCGTTAAGCCAAGTACCCAATCGCATGATTACAGGCTCAGGACACAACAGAACGTGGGGCCTTTATAAACACTTTTTTATGCTACTTATTAATGAATATAATAAGGAAAATTTATTTCGAGTTGCTTCAGCTACTCTATTTCAACAACGAGCCAGACATTTAACATGTATTAGATTTATGCTTAAAACCTTTAGTTACAGCCCAGGTTTTGTCGGACATCAAAATATTTTTTTCTGTAGGTACAACATCGGCAATAATTGCATTAAAGATTCATTAATAAATCTAACCATAGAAGGTTAGCAACATATCTTCCGCGAGTATCTGTGGTTTTGTCTACTATAAAATATATATATACTGTTTTTTTACACTTTCTCTTATATTTTTAATGGTTTCAAGACACAGTTTGTTGATGTATCTTTTCCTCAGTGAACTTTCGCCAGGCATTTTTTTGTTACTAATTTTTCTAGAAATGATTTAAAACTATTGTCTTTTAAGGGAAAATGTTGGACTTAATGAGAACACTGCATAATTCTAAATCAAATTCTTCTTGTACGTTCCGTTTGGACGTTTTGGCAGCTAGATATTGTCGTAAAAGCATTTAAGATTGATTAGTTTTTCTTTTCATTTTATCCACGTTTCCTTTATACCCAGCCGTATTAATGATGATCTGAGACTTTCTTTCACATAAAATCTATAATTTGAAATACACAATATAATGCTTTTTTACACAAGTTGTAAAAAGTGCGTGTTTTTTAACGAGTCACAAATTTGTTTAACAAGCCTTGCCGAATACAACAATTATGAGTAAAAAAAACAATTTTGCATGTGTATATATTTTTTTTACAAAACTAAATAAGCAAACATTCGACTTACCATTTATCCGCAGACTTTGCAAAACACTATCACGTTCATCGTCATCTATACGAAATTCAGAAAATTTTTTAATCTAAGTGGACGTTGTTATTTTTCACTTCAGACATCTTCAAAATTCCATATATTCACGTTCTCCTCACAAGCAAGCATATCGTAACGAACTATTTATTTGTTTAATAATACAGTCATAAATATGCCTGCTAAAGGAAATGCACCTAAAATAATCAGTGGGGGTTTTAAATCCTCCTATTTAATGTGCTAAAGTTCTTGAGAAAATTAATAAAACTATTTACTTTGGAAATTCACAGGTATATTATAATACCTCTCACGAATATTCTTACTAAAAGCAATGTACATAATCACAACCTCAGATAATTAGTAGGGGTTTTCATCCTTCTTTTGTGCGCTTTCTTAGGAAACCGCAATAAAACTATTTAGTTTCGAAAATACGAAAATAGAACTGTTGAAAACAAAAAATATGTTAAATTATGCATTTTGCATAAAACCCGCTCTCTAGTTATAACTAATCTATGCCTAACTGCTAGTTTTAATACTTTATTTCCTCCTATATTTCATTCCCATAACCATGTTTTCCTTTTATATTTTCTTCCCCTTCTTCAAATCTTATTTTTCATTAAAATTACCCATGACTATAACGTGTTCTTTATTACTGCTATGCTCCACAATCACTTCTTCCGACAGTTGATAGAATTTTTCTTTTTCATCCTCTTCTCTAGTGCTGGTGGGAACATATGCTTAGGCAATATATATAAAACACATCATTCAATAAGTCCCGGGACTAACCCACAGATGGCGTTAGTGATATCAAATCCACTTCGTTTTTCGAAAGAACTAACCTTCAAATGACACGTGTCTATTTTCACGTCAATCGGACCATAAACAGCAAAGCTAATGTGGTGAAAGTGACGCTACTTTTGCATTTGTGTAAAAAATGGAAAAACGAATTTCGTATGTTGATAAAACATTGCTATTTAATGGGAAAAATCTAGTATGAACATCACACGAGTTTCCTTATCCTATTATTTGGGTAATTCTAGCAAAAATCCTGGGCTTCAATTTTTTTTCGAGTTCCTATTTTACCAACTTTTACTTTAGATTCATGTTTATCTCGTGATAACAAATCATTTTTATTCTCATGAATTTTTTGTATCTTCAACCGTTTAGATTCGCGACCGCTTTGCGACCTTGCGACCAAACGGCTCGGCCGATTTTTACCAAAAGTAACTCTTCGCACTGCGTCCCCTACCTACAAGTAACTTGCATACCAAATTTCAAGTCTCTAGCTCTTATGGTTCTCGAGATATCCTGTTTACTGACAGACTGACAGACACAACACACACGCACAAGCGCGCGCGCGCACACGAACCAATGGCCCAAACCAACTTTTTTGGTGTCCTGAGGCCATAATTCGTCCAGAAATGTGAAAAACTGGGTAGGTCAAATTTTCGCCGATTACATTACTTTCCTTATAGGATAAGAAAGTAAAAATACCGTGCGAGCTCAGCAATGGCTTGAAAAATGTTATCCGGACTGTGCCCCGTTGAAAACAACGATTTTCGGTGCTATGCTGACTGCAAACGCGATCGCACTGATACAAATGATGCAGAACGTTCGCGTAGGCCAAATGAAGCAGTAACTCCGGAAAATATTAAGCAAGTTTTGAAAATCGTTATGGATGACCGCAAACTGAAAGTTCGTGAGATTGCTGAGATGGTAAACATATCAATTGGAAGTGCGTCTAGGATTTTACACGAAAAAATGGGCATCAAAAAGGTCTTTTCCAAATGGGTGCCGCGTTTGCTCACAATGGAACAAAAGCAACGAGTCGACGATTCGGAGAGCTGTTTGCCTCTGTTTACTCGCGATAAACAGGATTTCTTGCATCGGTGTGACAATGGACGAAACACGGATCCATCATTTCACCCCGGAGTCGAAGTGGCGGTCAGCTGAGTGGCGTGCAGCCGGTGAAAAGCGTCCAAAAACGCAACAGTCAGCTGGCAAAGTCATGTTGTTAATTTTTTAGGATGCGCACGGTATAATTTACATCGACTACCTTGAAAACGGAAAATCCATCAACAGCGACTATTACATTGAGTTATTGGTGCATTTGAAGGACGAAATCACAAAAAAACGACTGCACATGAAAAAGAAAAAAATCATCTTTCATCAAGACAATGCACAAGTCAATGAAAACACTGGACAAATTGAACGAGTTGGGCTTTAATCTGCTTCCCCACCCACCATACTCTCCAGATCTAGCCCCCAGCAACCACTGGCTCTTCGCTGATCTTAAAAAGATGCTCCAGGGAAAAAGATTTGACTCAAATGAGGAAGTAATCGTTGCAGCTGAAGCTTATTTTGAGGCCAAGGACAAATTGTTTTACAAGAATGGTATCGAAAAGTTAGAAAAGCGTTGGAATTATTGTATCGCACTTGAAGGTGATTATGTTGAATAAAAATGAATTTTGCGAAACAAATGTTGTTTTCTTAGTTAGTCCCGGGACTTATTGAACGATGTGTTATTTTAGCTGATTTGTCCGTTTTAATTTAAATCACCGCTATTCTCTCTGAAAAGCCTTCGACATTTTGAATTTTACTTTTAAATTGTTTGTTTACTATAAACCCATCTTCTGTCTGCCTTTTTCTATCCAAAACAATATAGCAGTATTCCATTTCTTCTATGATTTTTCGCCAAATGTATATGTTTCTGTCAGCCTTATTATGTCACATGGTCTTCCCAGGCGTTTCTTCTGATCACTTTTTCTTCTAGTAATCTTTTTACATTAAATGTTTAAATATAATTTTTGTATTTTTTACTATTTAGGTAGAAATGGTCATTACTCACCCACTGACCAGTTTACTGAGGTGTTTTCACGTTTTTTTTTAATTTATTCATTTACTTGTTTCCATGTACTTTGCCTGTGTTATTATCAATTGTGCTTTTTGCCTGTTTTTCCCTTTTGTTAGGAGTCCCTTTCTGCTTGCAAAGCCCATCTTTTTTTATTATCTTAGTAAAACCATTCTTCATTCACTTGTATTTTTTTTCGTTGGGTAAGGTGGGGTAGGTTCGGACATGGGGCACCTCCGGACAAATCGAATTTATTGCCTTAGACTGCTACAGCGTCGACCATTTTAATAATACACACCCTTCTACGGTAGTAGTTCCGTAGTGCGTTAACGTTGAGCAACTTCAATTACGCAAAATCCATTTATTTGAGAAAATTCAAAAATAGATCTCCTCTTATAACTATTACTACAGGCATCGTAAGCTTCCACAGCTTAAGAACATTGAATTACGATTTATCCTATTTATCTTAGATATTAATGCTTTTAGCGGTACATAACCTCATAAAACAGGATAAGCAAACTAGGCGCGAATTTATATTAAGTCATTTATGTGTTTTTGAAACGTGGGGCACGTTCGGACAAATCGGGCGGGGCAGCTTCGGACTGTCCGAATGTGCCCCATTTCCCCCATTTCACAATAAAATAACGTTCAGAGAAAACTCCATCTTTACAAATATATTAAAAAGAGAAAACGCCCTGGTATTCGGAAAGATGATTTGAAAACGGCTGTTAAAACCGTACTTAATCGCCAAATGTCGATTCGCATGGCTGCAAGCATTTTTAATATACAGAAGTCAACTCTTCATGACCAACTTGTAAAGACGAAGAAAAAGAAAAACATGACCGACTCGAGAAGTGAAAGCAGTAATTCAGACGAGGATGCATCTTCATTATCGAAGTACGCTACCCGTCAAGTATTCCCTCCACGAGAAGAACAGTTGGAAATTTACTTGAAACAATCATCTAAAATATTTTATGGACTAACTTACAAGTCTATGCGACAGCTGGCATATGAATATGCAAACAAGTTGAGCAAAAAAATTCCACAAACTTGGAATAAAAATAAGATGGCTGGAGAGGAGTAGATGCGATCCTTTATGAGTCGTCAGCCGAGACTTTCCTACCGCAAGGCGGAAAACACCAGCATTGCACGAGCAGCAGCTTTTAACAAATCCAATGTCCATTCGTTTTTCAAGAATTACGCGGAACTTCAAGCTAAATAATTATAATTTTCACCCTAATCGCATTTGCGACGAAGCTGTACTCACAACTGTTCTTCAGGTTCCCAAAGTTATTGCCGCAACAGGGGCAAAAGGAGTGGATCAGTGCACTTCAGCTGAAAGGGGCATATTAGTTACAATGTGTGGCTTTATTTCTGTCATTGGAAATACCATACTTCCATCATACGTATTTCTTCGTGTTTGTATGAAGGGCCAGTTCATGTTTGGTTAAGTTCCTGGGACAATAGGTTTTGCAGAGAAGTCAGGGTGGATGATAACAAAGATTTTTGTAGGTTTATTGGAGCATATTCAAAAACATACTGGTTCTAATCAAGAAAATCCAATTCTTTTGTTGCTTGACAATCATGAAACACACACATCACTCCAGACCATAAACTATTCTCGCGAAAATGGTATAGTCCTCCTTTCATTCCCCCCACAAAATGCAACCACTTGACAAGGGCATTTATGGGCCATTTAAGACCAGATGCAAGGCTGCTTTTAATGACTTTATAATTTCAAATCCTGGAAAACCAATTGGAATTCATGATATTTCTAAACTCACTGCAGATCCCTATTTGCAAAGCTTTACACCCAAAAACATCATAATCAGCTATTTTAGTACTGGCTTGTGGCCTATTAATTCTATGATTTTTGATGATGATTTCATGGGGTCGTATATTACAGATTGGGCAGATTCTGAAATTCGAGGGAAGCGTCTGAATCCCATCAATTTCTATTCCGTACGATTCCGTTACTTCATCTATCCTTGTGAACATTATCAATGTGGCCGATTCCGAACTGGACGAAGTGACTCTGATGATTAGAACAATGTTAAATGACCTAATAAATCAGGCCACGAAACCGAAAATTAAAATATTATCCATCAAAGTCATCATCTGACCATTTCCAAAAGCGGCCCCCAGAAAAACGAATGGAAAGTCTCGACTAGATAAATCGAGAATTTACACAAGCACGCGGAGAAGGAGAATTCAAGAATTAGAAGCGCTGAGAAAACAAAAGTTGGAAAAAAGAAACACGAAAAGAAAAGTGATGACAAACGAATGTGAAGCAAAGAAAAGAAGTAAAAGTTGGGGAAACATTTAAAGGGAAGATACCAAAGAAAAAGTTAAAGAAAATAGACAGCGACTCCTTAGATTACGATGTGGAATTACCCCGTAATATTGCACATGAGACGAAATTTTCTGACAATTTGTCCGATCTTTCAGACAAATTTTAAGACGATGACATTGTCCTTAAGCTGTTGGATGACGACGTAATCCATTGTAATGTTTACGTACTCGTCAAATACTCGACCAACAAAAGAACACTTTATTATATGGGCAGAGTGGAATCTTGCAATAATGACAACTCCTACGTCGTGAATTTTCTTAGAAGGTATAAAAGCGGCTTCCGCTTTCCGGACTTGCAAGACATTTTGAATGTTCGCAGAGAAGATATAGTCTCGAAAATACCTAACCCGAGGCAGCACCAGAAACTTCAAGAATGTCTTGGCTTTTCAAATTCAATGTACATTTTGATGGTTATAATGTTCAAGAAACCTGTTTATGATATACTTTCTTTTATTTATTTAAAAATAAATAAATTCTGAATTTTAGAAGTCTTGTCTGTATCTACCCCATTACTTGTCCGAATGTACCGCAGTATGGGGCAGTTTCAGACAAATGTATATTTCAAGAAAAAAATACCTGAACAAAAACCACAGCATTTTTTTGTGTTTAAAATAAAGTCAACATGTTGGAAATAGACTAAGGTGTCCGTAGGACTCGAATTAAGTCCTTTTATCTTCGATAAATATATTAAAGTTTGAAAAAACGTATCCAAACCTGCTCCACCTCACCCTATCCAGTTTTGACTGCATTCCCATATCTTTTTCCTCTCTAGCACCTCTACCTGTATCCTTTGTAAAGTGAGTTTTGATGTAAACTTGTTTACTTTTAGCTTATTTTTGTTCTTTATAATTAGTATATTTACTTCCCAATTAGCTATTTTAGCTTTTTGTATGTTTCCAGTATTCAACTCTAAAGTTTACTTAAAATCACATTATTTGTCTTTCTTCATTTTCTCTTCCGATAGTTTTTGTTGTAGTACTTGTATTCTCTTTCATTTTCGTTTCTTTATTCCACTTCTCCTCTTTTTGTATATTTCTTCCCTTAAGTTTTTAATCTTTTCATTGTATGCTTTTATCTCGTTTTAATATTATTTGGATCATAGCATTTTGAAAAGTTGGCCTTTCCACTTATTTTCCGAATACCTCTGTATCTAAATTACTGCCCTCGGTAAGCTCTTTTTGTTTCTTGTACACATACTTTTCCATTTTCTTTAGGTTTCGTATTTACCTGTCAATTCGAGCACTTTTTGGATGTTTACCAACTCCACTGTGAGAATTATCCCGACCTTTTATGTTTTTAAATTCGTATTTTAATTTTAAAACCTATTTGTTATGATTTAATCAGTTATAGTTTTCATTTATGGTAATTTGTGGGTTATTAACACTTTACCTACACAGTATTTATTACTTATTATTTTTAAGTTTTACTAACTTTCACCTTAGTGGCAAGCAATGCAAAACATTCAACTCATGTGTAATATTGACCTTAACTTAGTCTGGGCGAATTAGATTTAAAACAAGCTCGAATCTGAAACGTTACGGTTTTTTGCTTAAAAATAAGCAAAAAATTCATAAATGATAACCCTTCAGTCTCTATACATTTGAAGGTACGGAACATGGTTTTTTATTGCAAAATAGAAAGCGGGACGCTATTTTTTTCAGTTTTTCTGAAATATCTCGTGAAATAAGCGTCTAATCGACTCAAGGTATACTTATCAAATTTGTTGCTAAGAAAATTTATTACAAGGATAGACTATTGCAAAAACTGGCAAAATTTGTTTATTATTGCAAAATTAGCAAAAAAGGCGAAGAATATGAAAAATTTTCGAATGCCAATAACTAAAGTAATTGTTATTGAAAGTAGATGAAATTTTAGAATGTGGTAGCCCTTGGGGTGCCTAAAAAGTAAGCGCAGCCCCGATCCTATATTTTAAAATGGAGGCCTATTACAAATTTCCAAAGTTAAAAATTTGAAGTGCTGCCGTTTCTCCAAAAAAGAATAAATCTATATGAAACCATTAAAATCGATTCAGTTTTATAACATCTTTAAATGTACCAAAATTCAGATTTTTTATTTACAAAAAACGGAAAAATTTCCGTTTCTAGGGATATCTCCGCAAATTTTGCGTTTAATCAAGTACGTAGAATTGCGTTTAAAAAAATGTTTTCTCTAAAGCTAAAAAAATGCCAAGTGAGCTTGCTGAAACAAAATAAAAGATAAGAATTATCTTAAAAATGAAAGTAAAAGATAAAATAAAAATCAGTGAACTAAAAAAAACGAGCTAAATCACGTGACACAGAAATATGTAAAATGTTAGTGGAAGTGGGTCACTTAATAGAAGGTATACAGATAGACAAAGAGGACAACAAAATGTATACCTATATTACACCAAAAGAAAATAAATACGGACGTGGAACTACTTTTCCACCAATGTCCGGCGCTTTCTATACATAAACAAAAATTTGCGGACACTTCCAGTCAAACCGGTCTCGAGATATTCCGATCAGGCCGAATTTTGGTCTGGATTCGACTTATGGTCCTTAGTTGAATACTGAAAACGTTATGTCTCTATCTATCACAGATCAAAAATTATAAGGCTTGACAGACGTCAGAAATAGAAGCTGGTCTCCAGCTTGGAAGTTGCCTTGATCAAAAGTTATAAGGAATGACATATTGGAAGCTGGGTCTGCTAAAAACCCTTATTGCATTGCTGTAGGACATTCCATGTATGCCAGCTCGCAGATGTGAACCCAGAAGTCCATAAGCTTTCGAATGATACCCCCCCTTATGTACTTAGGTTCAGTAGTTCTAAAGTTGAAAGTCGCGACAGACAGACAGACGTCCGCACTGATTTCATTAGACTTCCCTTTCAGGTCTAGAAGCCTAAAAATGGTAAATAAAATTAAATGATAGCAAATTTGTGCATATCAATTTCATTAACAAAAAGGATGAATACTTACCAGTAACATTAAACAACATGAACTTATCACTTGCTAATATAGGAAAGGGTGAAAGAAGAAACAATGAGTTAAATATAAAATATAGAAAAATGTACTGGGCTGCTGCAAAGAAGGTCCCATCTGTCAATCTGCAACAAAATATTTCTGTATAATCAGGTAATAAAACCAGCACGAACATATTGTTGTTAACTGTGGCGCTGTGCCAGTAAAAGTAACATTAATTAAGTCCAAATGTTTTAAAACAAAGAGCTAAGAAACATCAAAACTGCACTCTGATAAATCAGAAACATATAATAAAATAGAATAATGCTGAAAAGCACAAAATCGGACTTTATAAACATATCAATAATGAGGCTCTACAACTTCCAGATAGTTCAGTAGTTCTCAAGTTGAAAGTCACGACGTACGGATAGGCAGACGTCAGCACTGATTTCATTAAGCTTCCGTTTCAAGTATCGAAGCCTAAAAGGGCGTCCAAGAACGAAATGGGTAGAAACAGAAGCAACAGCTGGAAAGAATTGGTTGACCAAATAGACAAAGATGGGTGGAGAATTATAGGGGAGACCTTTGCCCGATAGCAGGATATTTAATGGGCCATTATTATTACTCTAAAATAAATGTCCCAACAAAAGCACAATGTTATACAGATCATCATTTTGTTCATAAACTAAAATAGCATTTAGTAAGTCTACTAACCGCAATTATATAGTACTCTTATCATTCACATTAAAAACTATAATTCTGCCCAACTCTGCAGTTCAACACTTTGTGATCTCAAGAAAATAACACAGCTTTTTTAGAAGCACCCAATTTTAAGTATTCGGTTTTGTAACAAGTACTTTTAAATTTAACTCTGAAAGTCCACAAAGAATACCACTTCAATAAATGTTAAATTTTATACATTAAAATACATCATCAGTATGCAATTGTAATAATTTTACCTTACTCTTTGTAAAATCATAAACCAACAAGGACTTAGACAGCTTCCTTTATTATTTAGCTAGTTTAGATTACGTGTGCAGTAATAAAAAATTAAAAACTTAGCAAGGTTTTGTTCAAATGAACTATAAGCAGATGCATGAAGTTACGCAACAAAGTTTTTAATTTTCTCTACAATTTGGTCAAACTTATTGCCCTGGACAAAGAGAATCTTTCTGTACGGAATCATTTCAACATCATCCTCTGTCCATTGCCCTGCTAGGCCTGTGTCACACTGCGAGCTAACATTATATTCTACACTGAATTCAGCTTCATTATTGAATATTTCTTCTTCGGGATTTGAATACATCAGATTGTCTGAAATTCATTATTAATCATTACTTATAGGATATTACAATTACAACTAACCTTTCTGTCCTTTTGGCTTGAACACCTTGCAAATGACCACATAATACTCGAAGTTGTACGAACATCTCTTTTCTTCATTCGGTTTAATTCACCTTGCAAAGATGAGAGGAGCGGATCAGCAATTTTTGCAGGCAAGTTGACAAATCGCTCATTTATCAGCAAGCCGATTCGTTTGCAGTTGAAAAGCACATTGTCTATCTTCGGCTTGGTTGCTTCGTCTGCATGCTGCTTAGCTAGCCGTTGCATCAATTCAAGCAACTGGCCAACTACTGGAGTTTCCTATACAAACTAGTATATATCAGCAAATAATAATTCAACAATTGTCTTACTTGGTGAGCTGACAGATTGATAACAGTGCTAATGCCGAAAACATCTAGCGCTTCCGTTAACGTATCGTCATCCTCGTCATCGTCCTCGTCATTCCAACTCTGCTTCAGCACACTGCCAATACCTTCTTGGGCGATGATCATGTCGCTCAGTTGCGACAAATCAACGTGCTCCTTAAGAAATATTTGCTTCAGCAGCTGCCTTATGCCGTTAAAGTCGTGGGCTTCCGGGCTTCTCCCTTCGAAATCCGCCTGAATCTCCTGCACAGTGCAAATTTTAGAAGCGCAAATCCCACGGGTTTCGGATTTACCTCATTCATGCGGATTTCTGAGTCGCTAACGGAATCGGGCTTACTAAGGGCGCGTTTTTTGGCAGAACTCATCTTGGTCACAGTTAGCACGATCGATCTGGTAACGCACACCTAGACAAATTAGAAGGGTTATGTGAGGTTAGGTGTCTGTCACGTGACTGTTTTTATGATGTCAAGCTGTGTTGTCGATAATTTTAATTTTAAAAATGTATAATTGTGCTAGGAATACAATGGTATAATTATAAAGTAAAATAATATAAACACAGTTGTAACTAGGATTGTAAATTAACTTTTATTATAAAATTTACATGTAAAAAGATGCAAAATAATTAAATTTTCTAATAGAACGTAATGTACTGTTGCATTTCTATATCTATTAGAGGTTTTACTGAATTAGAGTTCTATGTAAGTTTTTTTTAATAATTTATATTTTGTATTTATTATATTATTGTAATAGAAAAAAAGATAAGTTAAATTGCTTACGAACATCCTGATGTATCAAAGGTAGTCAGAAGTGGCAACGGCGCAGGGCGCCCAACAGAAAGATGTCTACCATGTTAAATGGCAGCGAAAGGTTTGTGTTTATACTCGCGAAGTTATGTATTTCGGTACGTAATAGTTAGAGTGTCGTTTGGTAACAACGTGGTGCTATGCGAAAGGTAAACTGTGTCGGACGTCTTGCTACCTTGTGAAGCTTTGCCGTGTTGCCGGGAATGGAGCTAGGCGATAGAGTTTACGCCGCCGAGCGGATTATAAAAAAGAGGATTAGACGAGTGAGTACCTACATGGAATTGGGCATTTAATTCCTGCATAATGGTGTTGTGCTTGAAAGTTGCGCGGCGGCGGCTGCACGCTGGCCCCGTATTTACAAACAACTTAAGTGCGTAAAAGCGTGGTTGTCAGATTTTGAGGCGAAGCACCGCCAAATTAGGGGCATTTTCGCCGTATTTGCGCGACGGCTACGCATTTACTTGTTATTGAAGGTTACGTCTTTTATCGTTGATTGTACCTTATTGCTTTGTTCAACTGTATTACTTCGCACAAAACTGATTTCTACCTACCTCTTTTGTGTTATTTATTTACTGTTTTTTTGCATTCCTTTACAGTTAAACTTTTAACGATTGCATCAGCTACATATATAAGTATAGGTTAAGTTGACACTTCAAATTTTTTAAGATTATATGTTACAAGGGTGAATCTGAAAGTTTTGAAATTCACTGGTACTATAATCCATTCAGCGAATACATATAGTAATAAAACTGTCAACAATTCCCGCTCATTTTAAATAACTGTCCGTTATTGGCCGGTTTAAAAAGTGTAGGTATTACAGTAGTCAGGTACACAGCCATTTTTGGGCACTCATGTGCTAGTGCTGCTGTTAACTTGATGCGGTTAGAAGTAATTTGTATCTCACTATTAATGACAATGTGTATTATAAAATGAGTTGTTAAATTTTGATTCATTTGTTTAACACAAAGGAGTAAACATAAAATATTATAAATGCTACATTGTAAACCTGGCTTCGGTGCACATCTTTCTGCGTTTCAGGGGCGATTTGAGTGTGTGTCGTGATGATATATTACTATATGTATTCGCTGAATGTATAATAATGATTTTATTTCAAAGTTTAACAAGTGTTCGTTAAATTGTGTTTGAATTCTGTAACTCATATTACACTGACGAATTTAAAGTTAATATTACAGTAAAATTATCAACAGAGTATCTTCATGCAATAGCTTATTTTAAAACTAACTGAAGCTAAGAAACACTGAAAAGACTTGTTATATCTTTTGGGTGTTTCGCTCTTTTAGAGCTCTGGTTTTAAAATTTGAAATGCGTTCCTTAAACGGACGTCGTAATGTTGTCATTGCATAGCGGCTTGTTTGTTTTTGGGTGTCTACAGAGCAAAAAATACGTTTTTTTAAGTCTGGAGTACAGCTGCCACATATATCTCTTTCCAGTTTAAATTTTACTTTATACGTTTTTTTGAAAGCCAGGAAACAGTTGGGTGTTGTAAATACATGCCTTACAGTGGTTAAACAGATAATTAAAGGCAACCCACACACAGCATCTCCATTGTGATTTAAAAAATGCAGCTTTGAACAGATTGTAATGGAAACTTTTTTAAAATGCACGATTACAAAGTGTACTTCTGTGTATATCAAAATCTGTAAATACTAATTTCTGTTCATAAGGATGAGGCATTAATATTCCTTTAAAATTACAAATAGGACATAGTTTCTATAATTTTCATTGAATTTATAGATGCTTTCTATTAAAACATCAATTGCTTTATAAATTTTCTACATTTATTTGTTTTTAGGCTTCTATACATTAAAATGAGAAGCCTTATGTAGAGAGTAATGTCGTCTGTCTGTCCGTTCTTTTATTTTTCAACTTTTGATCAAGGCAGCTTCCAAGCTGAAGTTCCTATTTCTATCATTTCTGACATCTATCAAGCCTTATAATTTTCGACCTGCGATAGATAAAGACATAACGTTTTCAGTATTCAACTAAGGACCATAAGTTAAGTCCAGACGCCAAAAATCAGCCTGATCGGAAAATCTCCAGACCAATTTAACCGGAAGTAGCCGCAAATTTTTGTTTATGCCTCTGACATCTGTGGAACCGGAGTTCCACGTCCGTACTTGTTTATTATTATTTAAGTCTTAGTTTAGTTCTCATGATAAAATAAGGTATTCTCAAGATTTTTGAGTACCATCTTCTAATGCACTCAGGTTCATGTATTTTTCTTGCAACATTCAAGTTGAGCGGTGTCATCATAACTCCTCCCCCTCCATGGTTAAAGCAATATGATTGTTTCTTTGTTTCTCATGGAGTGAATTATTTTAAAAATTAAAAGCTTTCTACGAGGTTTGGCAATAAAATAATAAGACTGATTTTATTTTAAAGATGAGTTTTATTCTTTTCACAAATCTAGGTTATTTCAGACGGCTACACATCGATGGAGCCGTTTTTCCCATTTTTTCAGCAGTTTTGTAAAGCTTCTACTAGAATGCCTTTGAATTCATCAATTACCGTGTTCTTTCAAGTGGCTTTTCATCGGGGGGAATCAAAATAAGTCCAAGGACCAAAATCCGGCAAATAAGACGCTTGGGAAGCCACAGGAATGTTTTTTCTCTGCCAAACATTTGTTGTTGGGGATTACTGTGTGACATGGGGTATTGTCGAGGTGTAGCATCTTGGTGTAATGCTTGATCACACACGTACCACGCTCTTCCTAAGCCTTTTAAGAAGTTTTCGATAAATAGTTTGGTTCGGACTTTGTTTTGGTGACAAATTCCTCGTGGACGATCGCCAACAAATAAGCATCAATTTGTTTTGGAATTTGCCCATTCTTGCTTGTTAGGGCGGGAAGTTTGTAGTATGCCACTCGAGTTTGGTGTCTTCAAAAATAATTCATCACGAGGCTGATGAATTCCGGCTAACTTTTTTTTAAAACCGTTCAGAAGATCAAGACGTACACTTCTCCGATGGCCTTCTGTTCAGCCGTGAGGTTCTTTATAACCATTTTTGTTCTGCCAAAAATTTGTTGATGGAGACTGCTATGTGACATGGGTATTGTCGTAGTGCAATATTCAGGCGGTACAATGCTTGATCGCATACGCGCAACCTTCTTCCTGAGCCTTTCAAGGACTTTTCGATAAATAGTTTGGTTGGCAGTTTGTTCTGGTGGCAGAAATTTCCTATGGACGATCCTCTGACTATAAAAAAAGAAAAACAAATGAGCATCAATTTGATTTGGAATTTGCTCATTATGTGCGGGACGTACTCAAAAATCCATGGTTGTCACTTATGGTCGTGTGACTGAAAATTTCTCTCTTCTAAGGCGATACAAAAGATTAAGACACTCATCCCTTTTACTGGAATAATCTTGGTGCACTCTTTTTTATGCCCAAATCCTGTGTTAAAATGTGATGGCCGGTAAACGGCTTTAAATTTAATTCACAACTGTTCTCAACGCCAATCGATAATCTAACATCACAAGAGTTTTGTCTTCCCACCATGTCCGATTTTGAGGTTAAATGTACGTCTTCCATTTCTCAATATAAAAGTTTTGTGCTATCTGAATATTTAAACTCTAGATAGTATATGTTCTTCATAAGTTCTTTGTCACTTTTCATAAGTTATAGTAGTGGATTCACCAAGCTTTACACAAATTTTAAAAGCACAACGTTAGTTAAACTTTTGCCGGTCCATTATCATAACTTCAGATGCTTTCCATAATCGCGTAGCAACTGTAACAAGTTCAACACGTATTGAGTCTACGATGTGGGTTATTCTAACTTGCATGTGAAGGTTGAAGCGACATAACTTTTTGTTGATGCCGACTGTTTACCAGGTGTACAAGTATGAAGTGCGGAACCGAGACAACAGATGGTGCGCCAATGCACTTTTTATCATTCTTCCTAATTTAACGTGTTTTTTTTTTAATCCCCATTTCATACTTGTACACCTGGTACATAACCATATAGAGAGCGTTTCCTTTATTATCCTTTTAGTTTAGTTAGGGTTACGTGTTCTTATTACATGTATACATGAGAGTTTCTTATGTTCTCGAGTTACCATTGTTTTTAACAGTACCCTAATCCCTAACATAAGATATTTAATCTCAACTATATGTTCTCTACGATCATTGCAAGACATTGTTTCTTCCACTTCTTAAAGTCTACTAGTTTGGGGGAGCTAAATATAGATTCTACGGTGGGTTTTACCGACGAAACTGAATTTATCAAAGGTAGAGTGTGAACACTCATCGTGTACAAATGAAAATCATCGTGCCGTCATTTAATCCAGGCATTAACTACGCTTTAATCTGAATGAACGACCAAGCACTTTAGGCCAGTTAGGCTCGTGATTTTGTCGAATCAATTAAATAATCAAGGATATCTAAATTTTTGATGGATGCATTGCTTTTACTGTTAGATATACCACAAAATCACAAGCTTGTGATACGGCTCATTTTTCATTATCAGTTGTGTAGCCAGCAATAGGAAAAAATATAGTGCGCCATTTAAAAATCCCCCGAAATGTTCTAATTAGAAGTTGCTAAATTACTAGTAAAGGGTGGTCCAAATTGAAAGTCGATTTGAAATTTTGAATTGCTTTATGATTGGCCACCTCGATTTCGGCTGAAAATCTTGGTTCTTTCGACATTATTTTGGATTGCAATTTCACACATGTTGCGATCAATTTCAAATACGTCGAACTTCGTTTTTAAGATCGTCAAGATGCCAACCAAGATGGTTGTAGTTCGTGAAATTATGGGACCAGAAAAATGTTAGTGTAATAAATCAATTGTTACTTAAGCATTATGACAGGTGGTGCCGTTCTGTTTAAAACATTTGTTGCAGATTTATGTTGTCCAGTTGATACCAAAAAAAATGGGTTATCATGTCACGGTACAAAATTATAGCGTTTCCAGCATCATATTCGAAAAAATATGGACCCATCACGCTACCAACCCGAAATCCACACCAAACTATGACTTGTTAGGGGTATATTTGCTTTTCATATGTTACGCGAGGATATTCCGAACCCCAAATGCGACGGTTTTTTTTACAAACCTGTCGAGCTGAAAATATGCCGCATCGCTGAAGATAATTTTTTGACAAAATTGACAATCACTTCATGATGATCTAAAATCTAAATAACGGATTGTCGATGATGAGATAATTTTGAAATGACCAATTGTGCACGATGCTGAGTCGATATATTCAGATTTGTAGCGACACTTAATAACGATGGCAATATTTTTAAGGTTCAGTTTTACCAAATGTCATAATCAATCTTCGAACTGTTGATTTATTTGATGTACTATTTCGATCAAAAATTTGGCCAAGTTTTCGTACTGCTTCCACAAACTGTGACGAATTTTCAATGCATTTCAACATTAATAGCTGGCTCTACTAATCGGAAGAATCGTACATTATATCCGTATCAGTTTGAATCAGGTATTCAATTTGGACCATTCTTTATATATTGTAACGTTTTCCTCACACTAGTGGTCAATAATACGCTTAATTTTATTTAAACTTCTTATTTACTTTACTTATAGTACATTAAAATTACTTTATAATTATGTATACTGCATACAGAATTACTAACGTAAAATTACACTCTACATCTGTATTTATCTATAACACAATTTGTCACACTATCACAGTTCGTTTAGTTTTCAATTATTATCCGACTATGAACTACTTTGTTGTGTGATATTTATACAATCAGGATGTTTTGGGGTCTACAGGAACCATATAGCAAACATCTGGAAATTTTCGCATTGTTCTAGTCTTCGCACGTGCACAGTTACACGCATGGAAGCTATTATGTCCGCTGCTCGACCGTGACGACTTGGCGAGAACCCCAGGATTAACTGTGAACTTGTAACGTGACGGTGCATCTATGGGGGCGTTCGGACATTCGTTAGAACATGAAACAACACTTCAGGCCTATAACTAATATTCGTTTTTTATTATTCTCTATGAATTATTTCTCAAAAAATAAATATTAAAGTGTTTAATAATACATAGGGAACTAAGTAAATCGACGTAAACGAAATAGGCAAATAGCCAAATATTAGTAAGGTAATTACAAGTTTATAATTCTAATTTTATTAGTAATGGTTTTAAAGAGCGCTTTCCTTTTTGCACTCATGGGCATAGCTCTTAATTTTGTTAGGTTACTCTTAGGTAGGAAATCAACCTAGTTAATGCAATTTTTATATTTGAGTGTAATTGTTTAATAGATTAAACAAGTGTATTTCAACTTGTAATTTCCATGATTACGCAGATCTATCTCCACCATTTCCCACTAAATTTTCTTAGATCTGCAACCCATACATTATTTTTATTAACTGGCTTATTAGCCTTGTTATACGGCTCAGTTATGGTAATCTAAGTTGTTCAACGACGATTTATAATCCTGCATCTCTGTATTCTTCTGCTGGTGTATCATTATTTCTTTATTTTTTATTTGTACTTTCTTGTTAACCCTTCAGTGTGTTAACACGTGCTTAATTAACATAAGTAATTACAGGTCTTATGATAGATTTATAAATCTCTCTGAAATAAATATCTATGTTTACCCATATATCTCAATTCTGTTACAGTTCTTTTATATATTTTACTGTGATTACTCACAGATATCAATGCGGATCGTTTTCTAGTATGAAAAAATCCAGACAAACGAAAGGTAACAAGTAACTTCAACAAAAGAATAATGAAAAACTAGAAAAGGTTATAAAAGAATCAACGACAGAAAGCATGCCCTTATGCAAGAAAAAAAAGAGAAGGAGATAGATGAGTAATTAATGTAAAGAAGAAATTAAAAAGAAAGATTTGAAATATGTTGCAAATAAATAAGGAAGAAGATAGAAAAGCATATGCAGAACAAAAACGAAATACGAAACATATGTAGAAAGGCACAAGCAGAAGGAACTAAAAATAATAGAAGCAAATATTAAAATGTCAAAAATAAGGAAATAGGAAAATTCTACAAAACCATAAGAAAAGATAGGAGAGATAAAGACGACACTCGTATATTTTAAAGACAATGAAGACATATTAATTGGAGACGAAGAAGTGCAAACAAAAATATGGAAAAAATATTTTAAAAGGATATTAAACACAACTCGGGAAGAGGTAAAAGAAAGAGAGATGAAAAACATAGTGATAACAAGAAAAGAAGAACTAAAAAATCATTAAAGAAAATAACAACATAAGTAAAAACGTAAAAAAATACAGAAAAAGAAGTTTGGGAGAAAGAATATATGATGCACGTAGCACAAGGCAGTAATATTACCAATTTATAAGAAAGGAGATCACGGTATGCGATAATTATAAGAGTATTACTCTACTAAAATAAAGATTAGAACGATACGCAGAAGACCAAGAAGGATTCAGGAAAAATAGAGGAACAACCGACCAAATATTTCTAATAAAACAGATAATGCTGAAGTTACACATACAAAAACCGTTTATACATCTTGTTTATAGATTTTCAGAAGGCCGATCATTCGATCGATAGGAGAAGCTATACGAAGCTCTAGATGACCTAAATACACCCCAAAACTAATAAGACTCGTTCTCATGACAACAGCATTCGCTAACTACATTGGAGTAAACGGGAGACCATCGGGACAATTTATGATCAAGAATAAGGTAAGATAAGGTGACTCCCTCTTCACTTTATTATTAATCTAGTCTTAGAAAGGGTTATACAGGAAGCTGGAATAAAAAGAGAATGCACAATTAGCACAAATACTCACCATTGCATTTCCTACGCTGATGAATATAGCCCTAATATCAAGAGATCAGAAGTAGCTAAAAGAAATGACAAGAATATTGATTGAAATAGCAGAGAAATTCGGACTGAAAGTAAATCAAGACAAAACTAAACTCATATAAATAGCTACACGGTGAGAACAAAGTAATCGCTTAGATTACGAATAAAAGGAAGTAAACAATTAAAATTTAGTAGAATGAATGAGTTCGTATATCTAGAAACCAATTTGATTGTGCCAAACAGAGTGCTGAGATCAAAGTTGCGTATTTACATGACTGTAATGAAACCGATCGTACTGGACGGACTCAAAACTTGGGTGTTAAATAAAAACAAACAATTTAAATATGGGAAAGGAGAATATTAAAAATACTGGGTGGAAGGACAGATCAAGGTTGGGAAATAAGAACGAATAGAGAGCTGTATGGAGTATACAGTGGCACGTCGATAACAGAGAGTAAAAATACGCAGATTATAGTAGTTAGGACACTTAGGGAGAATGGGAGACTCTAGAGTTGTGTAGAATATTGCTTGGAGAAATTTAGATTAATAAAGGAAAAGGAGAAGACCGAGGTAAATATGATGGGAAAAAGTACACACAGATTTGCAAGACAAGGGAATAACCGAACGAAGAAAGAAATCGAAGGACAGGGAAGAATGGAAGAAAATATTAACGCAAAGGGTCTAAAGGCCTGTGAATGCGAGCTGCTGTATTCATTAATCGTTATTAATTTCAACACCTAAACGCGCTGCACTATTTACCCTCAAATTTATATTGTTATATTAAGCCCACCACTTTTCCACAATTGTTATCTTGTTTTTTCCCAGTACTAAATATTTGGTTTTGCTCCCGTAAATTTCATATGTACAATTTGTAATTGTCTCTTTAAATCCTTAAAAGTTAGTTTCAGTTAGGCTCTTGTTTTCGACAATAGGATTAGATCATCCACATAAGTTAAACATTGATACGAATATTTCAATATATTTTTTTTATTCCTATTTTGCTTTTTTTGAACTATCCTAACCATAATATTAAAATAAAAACATAGATACTACAAAACTGTTCAGGTAAATCTACATTGAATTGTATTTCATTAATATTGTTCTGTAACATCATATTTGGTAGTTTCATTAATTTTTTGGTAACTCTTATAGGTATGCGTGTCTGAGGTCTAGAAAAAGATAAAGTACTCGAATGTTTTTCCTAGCAGTTCAATTTGTAGCCCAACAAAACCAAATATTATTATTTTTCGGTTGCCATAGCACCTGTTGCATCCCCATATCGTTTTTTAAATGTTTTACATCTCTTTTAAGCTTGATACTCTAACTTGGTTAGTATTCTGGCATAAAAGCGCCTTTTTGGAATAGACCACCAGCGTTTATAAAACTTCAGTATTTATACATACTACTTTCTTTGTTTTAGGATCCCATATCATTGCTTTGTTCTCTTTTCAGTAAAGCTTTGTGTAACTCAATTACTTTCATTTCTAGACCTACGCCTAGATCAGTAACCGCACATCTGGAGAAGTACAAACATCCTCCGATGTACTCAGAGAGGCATTCTAAGAATCTTCGTTAAGGGTTGCTTAGGGGAAATTTTAACGTTAAGTTAGGAATACAAGAAGAAAACGAAACCCTTACGATGTAATCTTAGAAGTACTTAATAAATGCATACAGGCTTCACTCGATGAATTATTTTTCAAAAGAAGTCTAACAGAAAGCTGAGGTACATTAATTCCGATGGTGCTACAAAAAATGAAATTGACTACATCCTGACTAATAATGTAGTTCAAAGCATTTCAGTAAACGGAATTTGACAGCAGTGGTTATAGAGCACTAAGGACAGAAGTCTCTATATTAATAAAAAATTTAAAAGAAAACAAAAACATCAATTAAAATAATATACAAAGAACTATAGGAAGTATTAGAGTTTTTTCAAAATAAAATGAATATTAATAATAGTAGACCTCCGTAATAGGCCTTGCAGGTCCTTTGGGGTCGTAACAGAGTAGGTCTGCTACAATCTAGAACCTACGGTACACAAGGGTAGTAACGTGGCTAGCGCTACGTACCGACCGCCTATTATTACCCCAGAGTTTGACTTCCAGGTACTCCTTTATTGCAGCCTGAGTCGAGAAATTAATATTAATATACGATAATTATTTCAAAAATATAGGCGCACTTATTAAAAATGTTACAGAAATGATAAAAGGTAGCTACGAGAGGCAAAATAACACAAGCCGAATATATGTACAAAACCCGATAGAAAAGCAAAGAAAATTAAATATGCGAAATAAAACAGACGAGAGGGAATATATTGATTTGAATAAATCAAGTAGAAGAAAGATAAGAGAGATTCGAGAGAAGACATCATTTTTTTATATAAATAGTGAAGGGGAAGAAATTATTGGTAGAAAAAAGATATTGGAAATAAGGAAAAGGTTCTACACCTATGTATACCAAACATGCCGCACGAACTATTCGGGTAATATGAAGCGATTGTTGGATCCGAGGGCTTAACAGAAATTACATTGGAAGAAATAATAAAATCGCTCAAATATATGAAGATTAACAAAGAACATGGCGAATACAAAATAACAATTGATGATTCTGAAAGAACACAAAACACTTAATTTATTAGTGACACTTTTCAATTAATGAATGAATGCCTTTGAAAAATTAAAATACCGACTGAATAGAAAAAACTCAGAACCGATTGCTATCAGCACCTGAAATTATAATTATGGTAAAAATAGTAAAGGAAGACTCAATATAAATTTAAACGTTAAAAAGACGCTTTATGGAAACAGGGACTACACGGAAAAATGGATTTGGAAAAAGCACTTACGAAAGCAACATTGAAAAGGTTAATATTACACCAAATGGTTTTATGACAAATCCAAATTTAAACTTCTTGATTATAAAAGAAGAAAATTGTTTTCGTCAACAAGCAAGAAGTGTATTTAGATATTTTGCAAATCAATGCCATATCACCTGGTAAAACAATTACTGAGGATGGTTTTGCCTTTCAAGAAAATAATGATACTATACATGCCTTTAAACTGTATTGGAAAATTAAATTGCTCTGAAAAAATTATTTAGTCTCCAGTCCCTCAACTTATCTTCTACAGAATTCTCGTAGAATCGATTTAACAAAAATTTGTAAAAACTAGCACCAACAAGCCAGTCTGACCTTTTTAACAATTTATAATAACAATGGTTGCGTATTGGCACAGTTGCAAAAATTGTTTTGAAAAATGCCCGAGTTTGACGATAGGGTACATGAAGTGTCAATTTAATAAATTCATAATTATTATTGATAGTCTATCTGAATTTAATAAATTGTTTGTTTTATTCACTTCTTTGATAAATAGATTAGTAGTTCTAAATTTGAAATTGAGAAGTTCGGAAAATAAATAATTAAGGTGTTTGCATAATTATGAACGGTACTATATATCTGGGATAAACGTTTATGTTAGAAAAGGAAAATCAAAGAAAATAAATTAAGAGAATTAGAAATATAAACATCCCCATCTATCTAAAAGCCAAAGCGTTAGATTCCTGTATTTTACGAATAATGACATATAGGATGATTGCAAAAATTCGTGCCCGATTTTATAGATAACGTTGCTTAAAGGAAATAGCGCATTTGTTTTGATGTGTGTGAGTGTCATTCGATTTGTAAATGATATACAAAGAATTGCGCCCGTTTCTTGCAAAAAAAACGCTTTAAAACGTTTACGTGCTCGTAACAGTAGGTTCATGGAAATGGGAGACGAAAAAGTGCATTTACGGCATGTGATGCTGTATGAATTCAGGAATGGCTTGAGTGTTGGAACGGCTCAAAAAAAATATTCAAACTGTTTATTTAGACCGTGCTCCTGCTCTGAGAACTGTCAAAAAGTGGTTTGGACCGTTTCGGCAAGGTAATTTTTCAATGGAAAATGAATCTTGCTTTGGTTGACCTTCTGGTCTTGATGACGACGTTGTGCGTACTCTAGTGAAGACACATACAAGAATAGCTGAGAGGCTAAACATTGACAAGTCCACTACATTTCGGCATTTAAAAAAGCTTGGCTATATCTCCAAGCTTGTACCTGGGTACCGCACTGTTTAACGGAAAGGAACAAATTAGACCGGATGAACGTGGCTCTTTCACTTCAGGCACGGAACGAAAATGAGTTATTTTTGGATCGACTGGTAACAGGCGATGAAAAATGGGTCCTTTAGAACAATGTGCAACGAAAAGGCACATGAAAACAAACCGGCGAAGGTGCAGATCCTGTCGCAAAAGTTGGTCTGCATCCAATGAAGATTTTGCTGTGTTTGGTGGGACTGCAGGGGAATCATTTATTTTGAGCTTTTTAGGCGCGGAGAAACAATAACAGCAGACATCTACTGTCAACAATTAGCCAGACTTGATCCTGCTATTCGTGAAAACGTCCTCTTTTGGCCAATAGAAAGGGTGTCATATTTCACCATAACAATGCTAGACCTCATGTGGCTCAACAGACGCTGCAAAAATTGCAGGAGTTGAAATGGGAAGTCTTGCAGCATCCTCCATACTCGCCTGATACTGCACCTTCAAACTTTCATTTGTTCCGCTCCTTATAAAACAGTTTAAATGGAAAACGACTTAGTTCTGTACAAGCTCTCGAAAACCACCTTACAGACTTTTATTGACAACAAACCGACCTTGTTCTATAAGAATGGCATAGAAAAACTTGTAAATCGTTGGAAAACCATCGTGGAAAAGAATGGCGATTATATAATTAATTGATAAAACCCTTTTATATAAAATAAAAAATATTGTAATAATTTATAAAATCGGGCACGAACTTTTGCAATCATCCTATATAATGCACAGAATAAGCTAATGACTAAAAAGAACATGATTATGTCGAGAATAACACACAGAGTTATGGAAAGGTTAACGCTAGGAACCTCGCTAAAATACAGGGAAACAAATAAATTAATAAGACAAAAAACCGTGGTAGCTAATATGGTAAAAAAGGCCTTTGCAGGACACCTAATCAGATGAGATGCAGAAAAGTGGCACAAATCAATCCTTTCTTGGAGACCATATTTAATATAAGTGACTCAGAGAACGTCCATATTTGATGTGGGTAGATAACCTTAAATTAATAGCAGACTTAAATTTGACTGACATCAGTGGTCTAGTACCAAGGGTATATTCGAAAATGGATGTGAAATCCCGTGAAGAAGAAGAAAGCATCTTTTTCAGTTTGAACGTGTTTTTTGTGTGTTTGAATTTGGAATATATTGTTGAACTTTTGCTAATAATGAGCGATTCTCAAAATTTGCAGCTGGATTTAATCGTCTATAAAAATTAAATATTTAGTTTTATTTAAATTTTTTTCCCTTCAAGCGTTTTTGTGTCTTGATGAGGTACTCATTTCCTCTATCGTTTTTCCGTTTTCTAAACCTATTTCTCTGATTTGATCCATCCACTTTTTTTAGTTTTCTAAGTTTATTTTTCTTGTAATTCTATCTGGTTCTATTTTCACCATATAGTCAAATCAATTTAATCACTTCTTTTAATTTTTTCTATTGAATCTTGTTTTGTTATATCTCGAATGGTATTGTTTTTAATTCTATTCCACTTAGTTTTTTTGCAAATTTCCTGAATTGTATGTTTCACTTCGATGGTATTTAGTTTAGTTTCGTCTTTTTTCCATATCTCATTTTTTCATGAATAAGTTGTAGTTATTATATTATGGATTTTTAATTTCACCTCAATGTCTATGTCCTAGAACTGTTTTATTTAAGGAGTAATACATGTTTGTTGATTTGCTCGCTCTATTTGATAATTCGACATCTATTTTCATATTCTCTGTTATTATACTTCCCAGATATTCATTCATTATTACTCTTTCTAGTGTAATATTTTTGCATTTAACGTCTCGCATAAATTTATAAAACATTAAATTAGTGGAATAGATAGTTTTTTCGAATAAAATCCAATCATTTTAGAAAGTTTTTAAGTATCCTTTGTGCAAGACTTAATTTCACTTTTTTATTGTAGTATTCGTTTGGCTTTTGAACGATAAACAAGTGTCGAGTACGCTCTTCCGTGATACGAAAAATAAACAGTTATCACTGTGCGCGAGTGATATCTGGCGACCTTAATAAGGTCGTAAAATTATCGCGTAAAATATGTTTCCACAACAACAAACCGTACCACAATCACAAAATGAAGTGATATTAATGCACCAAAATAATGCGTTATTTCAAGAAAATTATCAACGTTCGCAAAACGAACAGCAACTTTATAATAGTTGGAAAATATCGGAGGACGAGAAGGTAAGTGCCATAAATAGAGCGGACCAACTCCAAATCCAGTTAAATAAAATTCATAAACTGTACGAAGATCTGAGCAAAAAATACTCAGAGATAGAAAATAGACTGTCTAACGGCACCAAAGAAAAAAGTGCAGTAGAATATCATACCGATGAAGAGGAACTAGCTTATGAGGCAGGGTGGATACGCCAGAAAAATAGGAAGAAAAGAAAAATGAATACCTCACTTACCCGACCTCAAAAGCAACAACAGCAGGAACAAAATCATGCTGATAAAAATAATAAAGAAATAGCTAAAAAAATAAAGCCACCTCCACCTATCATAGTTGATAACATTGATAATTTTAATGAACTCCATGCTACGGTGAATCATTTCTCTAACGCACAGATCAAAGTTATTAACAACAAAAATATTAAAATTAATGTACAGGACGAAAACGATTTTAAAAAGCTTTCTGAAAAATTAAACAATGAAGAATACCCTTGGCATTCTTACGAGAATAAGCAAAACAGGCCAATTAAAGTTATGGCCAAAAGACTGCATCATTCTATAAAATCAGAGCATATAGTCCATTAAATGAGGATGCGTGGCTACAAACTACTTGAAGCTACTCCCAAACTAAAATATAAAACCAAACAACCGTTAAATATGTTTATGCTTTCGTTTAGACATGACGAAAGCGTAGATAAAATCTACGGTATTACTGATATATTAGGTGTCCGAGTAGAAATCCTGCCACTAAGAAAATCTAAACTCGTACCTCAATGTAAAAAGTGTCAAGCATATGGACACACGCAAAAATTCTGTTATAAAGAACCACGCTGTGTTAGATGTACTGGTAAATACTTAACAGCAAACTGTGATAAACCAAAAACTCAACAGCCAAAATGCGTTCACTGTGGTCAGGGCATCCAGCAAACTATAGGGGTGCATGGTAGCAAAAGAAATACAGAAGTTGCAAAACAAGCGCTCAAAAAGTCTGTCTTGCCAAAGCAACCACAACGAACAAATCAACAAGAACAAATAACCAAAGCGAATGAAGGCAAAAAGAGCTATAGTCAAGCAACTTCTGGTAAGAATGAAACTAAAAGTAGCAACAAAAAAGAATCAAGCACATCAATTGAGCACACTCTCCAACAAATTTTAGAGAGGCTAACTAAAATGGACGAGCGTATAGCAAGATTAGAATATAGCGCTAAAGGAGCTATTCCTAAGACCCATAATGGTAAATAGTTTAAGAATAATGGAATGGAATGCCAATGGACTATTGCAACATCAACAAGAATTGCAAATAGTTCTAGATATAGAAAACATTGATATTTGTCTCATCTCTGAGACACATTTTACCAATGAATCCTTTATTAGATTTAAGGGATATAAAGTATACCATACTATACACCCTGAAAACGCAGCCAAAGGAGGTAGTGCAATAATAATAAAAGAGTCGATTAAACACCACCAAGAAATGGGATACAAAACAAAGGAATTACAAGCTACCGCAGTCAATGTCGTAACTAGAACATATGAGATCATAATTGCAGCAGTGTACTGCCCCCCAAGACATGCTCTCAAAAAAGACCAATATCTCGATTTTTTAAGCAGCCATGGTCGAAGATTCATAATTGGAGGAGATTTTAACTCCAAGCATACCAATTGGGGATCTAGACTAACAACCACCAAGGGAAGAGAACTCTTGGAAGCAGTCAAACAACTAAAATGTGAAACACCGTCAACTGGAAAACCAACATACTGGCCTACAGATCCAGAGAAATCCCAGACTTAATTGACTTCTTCATAACTCGAAATGTTTCAGTGAACTACATGCATGTCGAAGAAGCCTGGGACATGAACTCCGATCACTCTCCCATTCTTCTCACGCTTAGTGATAGTATCATACAAAAGGAATTAACTCCTAGATTAGTTAATAAGCTGACTGATTGGTGCAGCTTCAAATTACAACTCGAAGAAAATATCAATTTGACAGTTCCTCTGAGAAATGAAGAACAACTAGATAACGAAACAGAAACTTTTATTAGGAATATCCAACAAGCAGCATGGGATAATACCCCTACAATTATCACAAGAATCAAAGGTAATAAGTACCCAAGAAAAATAAAACAGCTTATCTATGAAAAGAGAAGACTCAGAAGAATCTGGCATCAATCTCGAGCACCAACCGACAAAACTGCATTGAACAACACTACCCAGCAATTAAAAAAGGAAATTCAGAAATTCAAAAATGAATCGATCAGTGACTACTTAAGTGAATTGTCAAATGACTGCAAAACTGACTATTCTCTCAGGAGATCAACTAAAAACCTAAAAAGGCCGATCATACAGAATCCACCAATAAAAAATGCAGATGGGAGTTGGGCAAAAAGTAATATACAGAAAGCTAATAGATTCGCTGAGCATCTCGAAAGAACATTTCAACCGAATGAAGGCGAAGACACATTAGATTGGGAAAACCTTAATCAAGAAGAAGGCGAAATCAGACCCACTAGTCCAAAAGAAATTGCAATTGAAATTAACGAAAACATGGACCCAAAGAAGGCTCCAGGATTTGACCTGATTACTGGGGAAATTCTAAAACAACTACCTAGGAAAGCAATAGTCAAACTTACCTATCTTATCAATGCCTCGTTTCGACTGAGATATGTACCCAAGATATGGAAAGTAGCTGAGGTGATAATGATCCCTAAACCTGGAAAAGCACCCAATCAAGTCACAGCTTACAGACCAATCTCATTACTTCCAGTAATCTCGAAAATATTCGAAAATTATTACTTAAAAGGTTGAAACCCATTATAGAAGACAAGAACTTATTTCCATCACATCAGTTTGGATTCACGGATAGCCATTCAACCATTGACCAAGTGCACAGGATAACAAACATAATCGAAAGAGCTTTAGAGGAAAGAAAAGTTTGTTCTGCCATCTTTCTTGATGTAGCACAAGCTTTCGACAAAGTGTGGCACGAGGGACTACGGTACAAATTAAGAAAACTTTTGCCCAGACAGCATACAGAACTATTGGAATCATACATTGCAGATAGAGCTTTCAGAATCAAGCAAGAAGATTCTTACTCCGAATTAAAAGAATTTAAAGCAGGAGTGCCACAGGGCAGTGTATTGGGACCTGTCCTATACCTATTATACACCAGTGACATACCTGAGCCAATGCATGACACGATTGCTACCTTCGCAGATGATACGGCTATCTTGTCTGTAGGCAAAGACTTCGAAGAAGCAGCTAGAAACTTGCAGTCATCTGCTAATCAAATTAACAACTGGACTAAACGCTGGCGAATTAAATTGAACGAAACTAAATCCGTCCATGTCAATTTTACAAACAAACATAATCAACATATCCCCATTAGCATAAATAATACACAAATACCATACGCCAATACAGCAAAATATTTGGGTATTACTCTTGATGCTAAGCTGCGCTGGAAGGCCCATATAAAAAAAAAAAACGAGAAGAACTAGGCTTCAAGTATAAGAAAATGTATTGGCTCTTGGGTAGACACTCCACGTTGTCAATCTACAACAAAATGCTACTGTATAAACAAATCCTTAAGCCCGTATGGACATATGGCGCCCAGCTGTGGGGTTGTACCAGAAAGAGCAATATAGATATCATGCAGCGCTTTCAGAATAAAGTACTGACGAATATTGTCGACGCTCCTTGGTACTTTAGAAACAGTGACCTTCATCGAGATTTGGAAATGGAAACTGTTAGCCAAGTCATTGAAAAAATTGCCAGAAGCCATGAACAGCGACTTCTTCATCACGTCAATGTTGAGGCCATCCAGCTCCTCGACAACATGATGTTAGTCAGAAGACTCAAAAGGACTAATCCCTTTGAGTTGGTATAAGTGTTTGTGAAAAAGCAGAGTAAAGTGCTATTAGTGTGCGCAATAATTAAGTGCAATTAAATAATTAGAGTCTAGGAACTGCTAATGAGTAAGACCCTAGGTTAAATTTTGTAGTAGTAATTTAAGTTTGCACAAAATTTCTCATTGATCAATGTATGATCAGATTGTAATCCAAAGAAACACCAATAAAGGTATTTCATATAAAAAAAAAAAAACTTTTTTATTGTATAATTTGTCTCGCGTATTGCTTTTCAACATTTTACTTAAACTATCCTCTTGATCATTGGTTAACAATTTTCAATTGAACGGAATTCGAGTGTACAGGAGTTTATCGTGGCGACAAAAATTGCGTTTTTAGCGTTGAAATTTACTACAGGTTTGGCGTATTTCACAAAAACACATAATTGTTATCAAAATGGTATTTTTTAATAATAAGATCAACCTGTTTTGAATATTCAAGGACAAAAAATAGTCGATATTTATTGCCATTCGTACAAGAAGTTTTTTTTGGTTTATGTTTTAACTTTGGAACAATTTTAATGTTATTTGTATACTAAAGAATTGAGAAACCATAACGAGATCCCTTTCCGGATGAGCTTACCAAAAAAAAGTTAGCAAAAGCGAGGTTGAACAGTAACAGACCACGAATTAAGTTACAACTTCATTAAAGATAAAGTATTTCAAGAAATATCCCAAAACACAATAGTATAAATCTTTAATGCAGGTTTAAGAATCGAATACTATCCATTTTGGTGGAAAATATAAAAAAAACATGCAAAAATCTAATAGAGATTATATCATGTCGCCCCATAACTTCCTCTAAAATACTGGAGAATATTGTATTAAAATAACTAGCTAATATTATAGATGAGAATACATTGATACCTATTCGATCTACCATAGAGCCTTATATTCATTGTATACACAAATCAACTCATATAACGCGATTATCTACAAAATCTCTTAATCACTTTGAAACAAAATGGCGAATAAAGATTAATAAGAACAAATCGATTAATGCCACATTTAGGCTGAAAAAGAAACTTGCCCTGCTGTCACACTGTATAGAAACTAAATATCATAAGCAAACATGGACAAATACTTAGACTGAAGACCAGTTTAGCGAATCCACATTTTTGATAAAAAGACAGCTAAGAGCTAAGTTTAAACAACTGTGCTGGATTATCGGAAGATAGTTGAAATTATCAACGCAAAATAAGCTGCTAATTCACAAAACCATCTTCAAAGCCACCTGGTCGTTCGGAATATCATATAGGGTTCCGCCATGACCTCTAATATAGAAATATTATAGTGTTTCCTTCGTGTAATAGTAAGCGTGCTGTATTATATTTCAAATGCTCCACTACATGCCTATATAAGCATACCAACGATTCGTAAACTAAATTCAGTAATAAATACAGGAATAAAAAGACAGCATCCAAATAAACTTTCAACCATACTGCTACAAGATGAATTAAAAAAATTGAAACTATTCAAGCCATCTGCTTCAACAACCAGATTTTCATAAACGTTATATACCAATTAGTACTATTTAAATATAGTAAAAATGTAGAGAGTGGCTATTGGGGCAGTTCTCATCATGACAAGTAATTTATAGCGTGGGTTCTTAGTTTAAACATTTAGAAGTTGTACTGATAATCCATAGGATTGTACAAAATTAAGTGAGGCAATTTTTACTATCTAAGGTAAAACATTTTCCTGGAGATTTCTCTAAAAACCAATTAACCAGTTGTATTTTGAATGTAGTTTTTATTGTAATGTTTTTAGTTTTAACTGTAATGAACAAAACGTTTAAATATTTTTAAACTACTTATTTTGTGTACACTATATTGGTATTTACTAATATAAAATCACGCTTTATAACTATTTACAACAATTATTGTCGCACTAGAACAGTTAACTTCGCTTCCGATAACTGCATATTATTTAATCTCCAGCACCTATTCTGGAACTTCCTCGTAGCACTAGAACCTTCTGGTACAATCAGGAGATTTCAGCGTTGTTCTAGTCCTTCCACATGCACATGCACAAGAACCGCGGGAGTTTTAATGGCAGTTGCTCGCACATTTAAAGCATCATGTTCGCCTCTCGGCCGCGACGACTCGGAGGCGACCACGATATTAGCCTCAATATTCTGGGGTACTGAAATATACTGTTATATTTATTTCCTAATATTCTATCTGTTTGAAACTGATGAATGTTGAATTTTTTAGTTAGAATTTTTGTTGAGATTGCAAATTTATTGTTAACCTGCTCTTCCAGTCGAGGGCGTTGGATTTTGTAATAAACCCTAGCTTGTATTTTGCAAAAATATCTTCTTCCCAATATTTAACGAAGCGCAATATATTGTAGATTTTGATATATTTTGCCATAAAAAATAATTTGCTACATATTTCTTTTTTTTTTGAAATATGTAATTAATAAGTGGCAATTCAAGTTAATACAAGTTTGCTTTAAATAACTTAGAATTAAATTAAGGAAAAATTGACATTATTGCTTCTAATTAGTAAATAAAAACAATATTTTAGATATTTATTATACAGGGTATCCCAAAAATCAACGTCAAGTCGGAAACGGGTGATAGACCAGGTAGTGACAGTTATCAGAAAAATAATTTAAAAAATCTTAGTCGTGTACTTTTAAAATTATAGGCTTTCAAAAAAAATTTAAAATATTGACACCCTGTGATGATCTTTCATGTACTGTGACTGCAAATCTTTATTTTTTTGTGCGTGATGTAACCCCGAATAACCCTTCTGTAATTGCAGTCTAAAATTAAAACACAACTGCCTCGTGTTTAAAGAAAATATCACTTTTGTTACCCAACCGTGCACTCAAAATTATTACATCGCCCAACTTTAACTGACTGTACTGAAAGGAAATGTACAACGCTATTTTGGCAAGTGACTTTAAAAGTTGGTATGACACTTGCTAAATTAATTTTTAAGTAAGGAAAAAATAATTTCTAAAGAAACCCGATCTCAAGCTAATTCTTTTTGCTTAGTTAACATGCTTCTAATGCACGCTAGATCATCACAGGGAGTCAATATTCTCGGTTTTTTTTTGAATGCCTATAATTTTAAAAATACACGACTAAGATTTTTTTAATTATTTTTCTGATAACTGTCACTACCTGGTAAATCAACCGTTTTCGGCTTGACGTTGATTTTTGGGACACCCTGTATAAGCATCCTCAATTTTCATATCGACTTCCAATTGTTTCTTTTATTTTATATATGTAGTTCCATATTTCTTTTCTTACTACTTCTGTCTATATCGTGTGCAGGTTTATTGAAGCCTTTAGTTTCTCTTTTCAACTAATCATTTTTACTTGAAAATGTCTAAGTTCGGTACGAATGACATTCCAAAATTATCAGTGACATCAAAATGGTCGAGTTTAAAACGACTCTTACTGGAAGACTGCTGGGCGGAAGACAACGGTGGGGGCAGGGTTCGACAGAGGAAGGTTAAAAGCGATAAGCAAACCAGCCGAAATTTCCCCCGTTCCCCCTCATGACGCAAAGGAGGGGTAACAAACGACGTTTTTACAGAAATCTCACGTTAGCTCCTACTACTACCCACCAATTTTTATTTTTAATTGTCTCATTGTTTTTATGTATATCTTGCATACGCTTTTTTGTCACTCTCTTCCAAGCTGATTCATTTATTTTTTATTTATTTATTAGAAAACTATCTATATTGATTTTCCAATATAGCGAAGGCTTATTTCATCAAAAGCTATGGCTCAAATGGTACGCTTTGAACACCCCGATCCAATATACCAGCCAGATATGCTATCTTTACATCCGGTACAGATTTTGGAATTTTAATGAGAAATCCGTTTATCAGACTATATTGCTTGAGGGTATGAACCAGTAAATAAACGTCATCCATGCCTTGTTATTTCGACGATAATAAACAAACAGCATGCGCTTACTAACCTGTTTCAACATATGTGGGTTTTCAGAGCAATAAATGAGAAAACGCTTTTAATTTAAATTCTGAAATATTTACTTTCAAAAGGTTTAAACCGGACACAATTTTATCTTTACATATTTAAGAGCGTCTGAGCTTTTCTTTAAAATCCGTTTTCGACCACATTGAAAATTTGTTCCGGTCTTTCTCTTCAGTAGCTTCATCAATTTTAATTACAACTGTTTCTGCTGTTCCTAAATTCACGCATATCGCATCACTGCTGCACTCCGATTATAAAGAATGAATCTATAACAAAACTATTACAACCGCCCGTAAATTTCCCGTCGATTGTGCACGCCTTCACTCTCAAAAATACTTGTTATTTTTGTAATGTATGCTATTTCAAATTGATGAATATTAGAAAAGATGTCTACAAACGCTTTGCATACTGTAAAAGATGTTGCATCAAAATGAAAATTTTACGTATAAAAAAACTGGTAGTCATTTACTTTGGCGTGAGTGAAGTTTATGGTTATCGTTTTTGTGAAAGTGAAACTAATGTCCGACTTAAACACTACAAAAATTGTCAATTATAACATCAATATTTCAAAAAACGAGGTGCAAAAAAATTAATTATATAGAGTCATTCATAGCTTAATTGTTGAACAAAAGCAGAATCATTTGAATATTACATCGTTAAAACAAAGATTAGACGTTAGTCATGTATCTGTTTTCTGAGTTAAAAGATCCTATACGTGAATTGTATTATTTTTCTAAGACTTCTCGTCCTGCTGTATCTGGAGGATGAAAGCGTTATGAAACTTAGAAAAACTATAAAGGAATATTTATGGATGGATTTCACCTATTGACAAAACATGTAGTCGATGATTTGTAAGTTGTTAAAGTCAAAATCGGTTTTTGTTTCGGCAATTTTTACTTGTATGTAATAGGTAAAATATGAGATATGTCCCAAACACATCGAAGTGTGTGTGATCGTTGCATTTACAGTAACTGTAAGAGCGAACCAGCGAATCTTCAAATTTTGTGTGAAGCTGGAACATTTATACGTAAAAACCATTTGAATGGTTTAAATGGCTTTCGGAAACGATGTAATGAATGCTGCATGAAGAAATACATAATGCGAACGATTCAAAGATAGCTGAGAGTCTGTTGAAAGAGATCCATATTCTATAAGATCAGCAACGAGCAGAACACTGGAAAATGTAGAACGTATACTAGTTACAATCGAAAAGGATCGGTGATTGACTGTTAGAACTTGAAGATTAGCCGAGGGATTCCAAAAACTTGTCGAGAGATCTTTGTATGAAACGTAATGCAACAAAATTCCCAAAACATAGATCACCTTTAAAAGAAAAAATATTTCAAATCTTCGATGAGATTTAAGCCAATACTATGAGGCAGTTCGCGATTCCAACAAAAGACGACCTTGCAAAATGTCTTAAACAGTGGAAATAACGCTAGGAGAAGTGTGTGAGATCCGAAGGTGCATTTTTACTAAATATATAGGCTTCTAATGTTATTTATTGTGCCAGCATGGTCTCGTAGTTGAGGGGCGGGTTGTGGTGCGAACGGACTCGAGTTCGTTTTCCGGAACTCTCTGATGCCTGGTGGGTGGCCTATTCAGTCATTAAGAATAATTGAGTATCTGTGTTCACTTCGAACAAGGGATAATAATGGCGATCGTCTAAGGCGCGGTGCTTGCCACATCGCCCCGTATCCAGAGATGGATTTGTTCGCATGCTGGGCGGGTCGTTAGAGCCTTACCGTTACCATGTTATTTATTGTAATTGCAATTGTTTTTATTATATGGCTTGATACTTTCTGGGCTGACTACATACATTTTCTCCAAATGCAGACTCGATAAAAGGAGTAGTTACAGCTTTGACCCTTCTAGGTTGCAAAAAGATTATTCTTCTTTTACGATGTTTTGTCGATTTTTGTATACAATTTTACTAATGTTCAACATCCATGTTTGTGAATGTCATGTTTCGAAAAATTAAAAACAATGGATTGTGTTGAAAAAAATTGTTTATTTAACTTTAACAAAAGAGGAATCAAGTTTATCAATTTAAAAAGTAAATGTTAATTACTTTTGAACTTTGCTCCTGTTCAATAATAGTATGTAAATCACAGAATTATCCTTTATAACGTACAATTTATTAAGTATTTAACGAGTTAATGCACACACAAGAATTAATAAACAGGTACGGACGTGGAACTCCGGTTCCACAGATGTCCGGGGTTTCTATGCATAGACAAAAATTTACGGCCACTTCTAGTCAAACCGGTCTCGAGATTTTCCGATCAGGTTGATTTTTGGCGTCTGGACTTGACTTATGGTCCTTAGGTGAATACTGAAAACGTTATTTCTCTATCTATCATAGATCAAAAATTATAAGGCGTGACAGATGTCAGAATTTACAGAAATAGAAGCTATTCTCCAGCTTGGAAGCTGCCTTGATCAAAAGTTGAAAAATAAAAGGGCGAACAGACGGGTGACATTACTCTCTACATCAGGCTTCTTATTTTAATGTATAGAAACCTAATAATTTTGTAAATAGAATAATAAACACTTGGGGAGGTAGTAACAGAGCTACAAACTCACAAAAATGACTAAAAGCCACATAAGAATAGCCACATGATATACTAATAGCATACTTTAAAGAAAGTGAGTCAGAAGCATTTCTTAACACACAAAAATAGATGTCTGTTTAATATCTGAGACGCATTTAACGATACCAATGTACATAAACATAAGAAGGTATAAGACATATCACACTGTGAGGCGGATATGCATTTATAATTAAAGGAAACATAAAACATGGAGAATCCAAATATGAAACTGAATCGATCTAAGCAACATGGTAATAGTTACAAATAGAAGAAACAACTTCACTGTTTCAGCAGTATATCTCAGTATAGAATCGACATAGATGATTATCAAACATTTCTACAGAAGTTTGGAGGACGTTATATTTGAGGAGGCGATTATAATACCAAAAAAACAAGGTGGTGTTCTAGAATTATTCAGCTAGGGTATGAATATTTATCACTCCACGGAAAAATCTACATACTGGCCAACAGAGCCTAACAAAATATTAGATTTACTGGATTTCTTCATCACTAAGAGTACAACAGCTAATTATATAAAAGTGGTTGAGGTATTTGATCTTATATCTGATCATTCTCGAGTAATAATGACACTGAATGAACATATAACGGTGAAAAATGTAACCCAATCATAACCAACAAGTTGACAAATTAGTAGTATTTCCAGTGGATACTAAGTGAAAGAATAAAACTTAACGTTCCATTGCAAACAATAGAACAACTGGAGACGAAAGTAGGAAAATTTGTGGTCGATGTCGAACAGGCAACTTTGAACCACACAGTAGGAATTAAAATAACAGCTATTACCCGAAAGAAATTTGTGAATTAATTGCAGAAAGAAGAAAGACCGGGAAAATAGGCTCTCTCAACAATTAAAAAGAGAGATACAAGAACTAAAAAATGATTCTTTTAATTGATACTTAAGTGAATTAATTAAATTACAAAGGTAATGACTATTGGCTTTGGAAAGAAATAAAAAAGCTGATGAGACCAATTACCCCAATTCCCATCACACGAAAAGAAGGAGGATGAGCTAAAAACAGCAGACGAAAAGCGGACCTTTTTGCAGAACACATAGAAAATGACCTAGAGCAAAGATCATTCGAAGAGAATAAAATAGATAAAACTTATCACTCCAAAAGAATAAGAATAAAAAAATAAGAACAAACATCAATCCAAAAAAGGCCCCTAGTTACAATCTCATAAAAGGCATTGTCAAACACACAAATTTGATATATACGAAAGTCATTATGATCCTGAAACCAGGAAACCACCAAACGAGCCTAAATCATACAGGCCTATTTTTCTATTGCCAGTGATATCAAAATTTTTTGAGAAGCTACTATTAAAGCGACTTAAAGCGATCGTAGAAAGAAAAAATCTAATAAAATTTGAATTTAGAACTCAACATCCCAAAACAGATCAAGTCCACAGTATTACAGACCTAATAGAGAACATTTATGGAGAGAAATAAATCTGCTTTGCATTGCTTTTGAACAACGCGCAAAAAATATATACATCACGATAAACAGAACCCAGGTATCATATGAAAATACGGTAAACTATCTAGAAATGAACTTAGATACAAAGCTTAGATGGAAAAATATATCAAGAAAAGAAAAGAAGAACCGCGATTATTAAAAGTCTTCGCGCTGGGCATTCGGCGAGTGAAAAATTCGGTTCTTCGGATACTCGAGATCAACTGTGTACGACATTGTTGTGAAAAATAATGTGTCCGAGAAGTCTGGGAAAGGTTCCGGTAATTCTTCGCGAAAGAGTCATTCGAAAGAACGCGTGACATAGACGCCGGCAGTCGTAGAAAGCGCTCAGGTATTGATTTTAAAGGACCCGGGGCAATCGTTAAGGAAATTAGTGTCAGTGAGCGAGCTGTGGCATTGGGGAGGCAATTTGCGTTTCAGCAGGATGGTGTGTCGATCCATACGAGCCATTTAGTTGGCTAAAGTGAACATGTTCTGGTCTAAAGACCCCCATATCCCTGATTTCAACCACCTCGACTACTATGTTTGTAGTCGAAAGGGTTACTAACAAGTAATGTGGCATCTTTACGCACCGCTATCGTACAGCATTTGCCAATACGAACAGGGTTGCTTTCTAGAGAGCATGCGAGCGCTTCAGGCCAAGAATGGTGGCGGTCATTGTGGCTGAGGGGGGTTTCATCAAATAATTTTGGACAAGTCACAGAACTAACAAGCAACAGGATTTTAGTAATTTTAATTTTTTGTCAAATAAAATTTTATTTAATTTACTAATGTAGATAGCACCCAAAAAATTCAAAATAAAGTTCTCCGAAATATTGTGATGTTTCTAGTATATTCGGAATACAGATTTACACAGAGAACTCAAAATAAAGACCGTTAAAGCAGAAATCTAGAGATTTGCTCAAAGACACGAAACTAGACTTCATACATATATCAGCATCAAGATGCTCCAGCTCCTAGTCCAACATGAGATAGAAAGAAGACTAAAGAGGACAAAACCCGCAGATCTTGTGTAAATTAAAACTGAAAGTTTCACAAAAGCAGGGCACAGTATAATAGTGTAAGTTAGCATAAAAAGAACTTGAGAGACACCAAAGAGTAGCAATATCTTAGTTTTAAGCATTTTAGTTCATTTATGTGAGCCGTGGTGGCTTAGTGGATAGATCGCTAGACTACGAAACCAAGAGTTGTGGGTTCGAATCCCGCTCTCGCCAATTCGATTACTAGCATTTTTACGGCCCAGCTCGACTCAGGCTGCAATAAATGAGTACCTGGAGGTCAAACTCTGGGGTAATAATAGGCGGTCGGTACGTAGCGCTAGCCACGTTACTACCCTTGTGTACCGTAGGCTCTAGATTGTAGCAGATCTATCCTGTTACGACCCCAAAGGGCCTTCAAGGCCTGTTACGGGGAACTATTATTATTAGTTCATTTATGTTAAAATAAAATTGCAAAATAAGATCGTACAATTGACAACCAACCGATTTTATTATGGAAGTTGAATATAAAAGCGTAACTAAACGTAAGTAATGAAAAATCATTTACCTTAACCACAAAATATACAGTCAAACTGAATACAAAACCTTAAAAATTCAGCAGGACTCAACTATAGCATTATTCACGGGGCCAACAATTTTAATGTGATTTATTATGTGTGTTTAATATAATAGTAAAATTTTAAATAATGCCAAATGTTTCTATTATAAACACGAAAGCTGGAATGTTTTTGTGTGATAGTTTTTACGTAACTCTCTTACGATCTAACTTTGATTTGACATTTTAGGGAAGAGTGGAGTACTTAGTCAAATGGAAGGGATGGAGCCAGAAGCACAACACATGGGAGCCAGAGGAAAATATACTGGATGGTCGCCTTATAGATCTGTACGAACGTTCCCAGAAGTCCGATTCCACTCCCCACAAGCGGGGGCCTAAAAAGAAAGAGCGGCCTCCGGAGCAGACTCAGCAGGTGGAAACCGAAGACGACGAGGGCAACGCTAGCGGCGAGGAGAGCCAGGACGAGTCGGTTGCAACGCCTCAGCCCAGTAAAGTGACCAAGCCGGAGCCTGCGCCAAGAATAGAGGACGAAAACGCGCGCGCCAGCTCTACGCCCGAAGAATCCACCGACGCCCCTGAAGCTGTCGCCTCTGTGGGAGAGCCCGTGGAAGCAGAGAACACCAGCAGTTCCAGCAGCGAGGATAAGCCCATCCTGAGTCGGCTAGAACTGGCCGGGACGAAACGGAAGGCGGAAGTTCTGTCTAAGGAGTCAGGTAAGATTGGAGTGACTATAACTACTAGCAGCCCCACCAGCAGCAGCCCTCCGCCCGCTAAGATTCCGAAGCTGGGGTCGCCGAAGTCCGCGTCTTCGCCGCCAACGCCTTCGAACAGGATAAACGGGAGGCGGAATTCCGCTACCAAAGTAGACGAAGAACCAGTTGTTTCTTCCGCCGCCAGCCAGACAGCAGCAACCGTTACATTTACCGAGGCCAGTAATGCAGAGAAGCGGTCAAATTCAACTGAGACGCCCGTGGTTGCTAAAATTGAACCGGTGGTTGCCGCTGCTGTAGCAGTAGCAGAACCCGAAGCTAAACCACAACAAGAAGAGAAAAGGACAGATCAAAGTGCTGCGGAAAACGGTGAGTGCGCGAGGAGGAGGCGTGCGAGTTCCGATGCGAACAAGTCAAACGGCAGTGTTGTGAACAACTCCAAGCAATTCATGGTCAATGGACACAACAACAACAACGGTGTGATTAGTGATATGACGCCCGTTATAACGAGTCCCGGCTCCGAGTACTGGCTGGCAAGGAATCCTGTTGTGGACCAGGTGTTCATCACGGATGTCACTGTTAACTTAAAGACCGTTACCATCCGGGAGTGTAAAACAGAAAAGGGATTCTTCAAAGAAAGAAATGCTGCCGATGGTCATTCAGAACCTAGTGACATTGTATGACATTGGCAGTTTGTTAATTGTGACTGCGTAATAGGGAAGAACAGCAGTTTTGTTGACAAAACTGTGGTTTATGGTTAAGGTATAAACAAAGTGGGAAGTTTGCTTTCAAACGCATTTTCACACATGTGAGTACAACAAATCTGAGATGCTGTTATAGTTTTACTAAAGCAAATTGTTTGACTATAAAGCAGCAGCTATTGAAATTGTGGTTATTTCAAAATGTTGATGGATTAAAGATTTTATTTCTTATGATTGCTGCATGTACATATAACCTCAACAATTATTGCATCTTTATAAAATAGAGAGTGATTGTATTGAAATTGTACTAATATTAACGTTATTACAGAGGAATTGTTAGACATATTTGATAGCTTTAGGTATTGTAAGTTGGCATATAATTAGTCTGAAGTGGTAAATATTTATTTGTACCTAGTAAGTATAAGTCCGACTGTTATTGCTAATATTGACTTGAGAGAGGGAGACTCAAAATGGTGGCATAAATAACTAAATTATTTTTACTGATATTATTGGTTATTTTATAACTGGTCATTAATTATTTGAATGACATTCATAGATAGACACTTTACCATAAAATGCCTTGAACAGCATTATGCTCGCAAAGTAATAATGCCTTGTCTGTCAAGACTAACCTGTTTTGGAAATTTCTATAAATAACTCGAACTTATTTTGCCATGGTACCCTTAAGTGACTTACCATTAAATTTTTATACAATAATATTTTTGTATCTTTTTTTTAAGTTGGTTGGGGGTCCTAGACAAAATAAGTTTGAAAATTATTGTACACCGATTTTAGTTTTCAAATCAGATTGGTCTTGATTAATTAAGGTCTTCTTGTAATAGTTTGGGTTTGCATGCTGAATAAGATGTTTTTATCTATTATACATATTGTTTTTGGTGAAGAAGCTGCAAAGCATTCCCAAAACAGCATCTTGAAAAGGTATCTTACATGTTTATTATGGACCATTAACTGGGGACTTATGTATTTCTCTCATCTTATTTATACATATAATACGGCATCTCTAATCTAAATTGCATTTTAATTCTAACTGTTAAAAGCCATACATTTGATTCTTTGATTAATAAGGGAAGCACACGCTTTAGATGATTGATTTTGCTGAATTTTTGTAGAAATATGATACTAGTGTACAA
The DNA here is from genome assembly GCA_036346155.1 of Sinelater perroti. Lineage (NCBI taxonomy): Eukaryota > Metazoa > Arthropoda > Insecta > Coleoptera > Elateridae > Sinelater > Sinelater perroti. Next base: position 897,060 of record JARFIY010000189.1, read on the forward strand.
CTGGAGATGATTTACTTTCAAACGTTCTTAAGAAATCGCGATTGAAAATGTATCAAACTCTCTTAGCATCTTTGCAGAAAAATATCCGTGAAAGAAATGCGATAGTCAAGTGAACCAGGTGCATCACTACGAATATATAGGGAGCTAATTCGTACCACACTCGTCTTTTTCTTTTCTATTAGAAGTAAAAATACTTAGAATGCACAGTGATATGCAAATGAATCCATTACCGAATTTTTCTGTCTTTGTTATGAATAGAATGTAATATTACAAATATAATAATGTTAATCAAAATGGTAATCTTTATTGTATGTGAAAAGAGGATAGAAAAACGCCTGTATAAGGAAATTATATATTGCTTTGCTTTGTAATAATACATATTTTGTGATGAACTATCGAACAGCAGGAAAAACACAACACCGACATGTACCAGAGACATTTTTAGAAGCTCTACTTTTTGCACAGTGAAGTAAAACATTTCTGGTTAACATTGAGAACGACCATTCAATGTCATCAGTCAATTTCATTACAAATTGCATATATTCTATCATTGGTTTTAACTAATATAATAAGTACATTTTTAAAACGTTTTCTCGAAATGCATTTCTCTCTTTCCTTTAACAGTGTGATGATGTTTTGCAAACGTTTCATGTTTTTAATAAACATTGCAGAACTGACTGTGGTGTGCATTGGTCAGTATAATTTTTACGTGCATGCTCTTTTCCATTTTTTTCAAAAAGCTAACTGGCAGTTTTGGTATTGTTATCTCAATTGTTAACTGATGACCAAACAAATGATTTTGATGCGGCAGATTATCCACAAAAAATAGAGGCATGAATTTTTTTTAGCATTAACTTTGGCTTTTAGTATCTTAGTGTGTGGATGAAAGGATGATTTTCGAAAAATCTTTTGGGTAACAAAGTCGAGAATATAAATGGGCTGATTTGGTCATATAGGAATCAGTTCCTATTGAGTCGTCCATGCTGATTACAAATATGGAAGAGTGAAATCGATCTATCACCAAATAAACAATTCGTTGATTTTCAATTAAGTCAACAAACATGATATTTATTTCAATACATTATTATTAAATACATATGAAAGACTGCGTTATTGTATGTTAAATAGGTCATTTCAATTGTGACTAGTGCCATGAAAAAATTATTATGTACATTTTGTTGATCTGCTTTGATAGCTTGGTCACCAGATATTAGGCCATAGAAAAGTAAAAAAAAAACAATTGTTCCAAGTTACAGTATTGTACGGACAATGTTAAAAAATATGTGGTCATCACCAGCTGCCAGTTGTCGCTGATTCCTGTAATTTATAAAAATATTTTTTTGGTAAGTGATAGAATGGCTGTAAGAGGGCAATTTTGTATTTTTTACTTTGGCGCCTCCTACCATCCAAACCACTTTTGGTCACCTAATCAAGTTTTTCCAAAATCATCCCCACACCCACCTACTGAACATACTGCTATAGACCATATATATATATATATATATATTTGTAGTAAGTGGCTGGTCAAGAACGAATCTATAGGCCTACTACTGAATGACCATGATCAATTAGCAATTGGGGCAACAATACTGAAACCTCCACTTTGTCCTTCATCATATACTATTTGATGGGTTTGGTTTCTTCAAGAATCAATAATAAATAAAAAATTTTTATACATATGGAGTATAATAGATATAAAAAATATGTTTTTCAAATGTCTAACACTTTATAAATATTTTTTTATATTTATTTTTATTTTATATGTATACTACACTGCAGATGATGCTTGCATAGTTTTGTTTATTCATAACAAAGACAGAAAATGTTCTATAATATAAAGAATATTTGCATATTGCTGTGCATTTCGCATAGTTTTATTTGGGATATCAAAAGAAGAAAGTGAAAAATAACTAATAGCCAGAGTGCAATACGAACATACTGTTTCTCAATTAGCTGCAGTACTAAATCTTAACTTGAGATTTCTTGAGAAAGCTACAGAAATGCATTGGTCTCTGAATAGTACTTAGCACTGCTGTACCAATTCTTTCTTTCTGATTCTAAACTTTGAAATTCCATTATATTTCCATGTGGCAAGGTTATCACTTGTTTTAATTGTTGTACTGGGATTTACGCTAATTATGAGTTAACAATTGCAATTTTTAAATTTTATTTGAGAAAACATTGGCGTTCTTCTATTTCTACATTCCCTTCGAATCTTCTATTTTACCCGAAAATAATTCACTTCTACTTTGTATGTTCCATAAACAATTATTTAGATTTTGGTAATTTTTAAGCAATTGATCCAGGGGATAATTGTGTATAAATGTGTGGTGAATTTTCTGGATTGGCACATTTTCTAAGTAATATTCCAGGATCATAGAGTTGCTTAAATTCGATTCGGGTTTCCTCTTCACTGCGATTAACTTTAATAGCGTTAATTTTCCCATCTGAAACAACGTTTACCTGCGATTTTCTTGGTGGTTTAATTTTTTGTTTGTGATACACTTCATCCTTATCCGTCTTAACTTTACAGTTTAAATCTGCTTGTACTATTTTTGCTTTATTTCTAGTTCCCTTTTTAACCCTAGGCGACTTTAAGATATAGTTTGTCTCTGGTGGTTCTCTTTTTGTATTTTAATAAGCGTTCATTCTTTCTTTCTATATTCCCTTTCCTTTTTTTTTAATCTTATATAATTCAGTGATGTTTTAAATATCAGTTCACAAGGTGTCACAATAGTAACTATAGGTTTATATTTAGTTACAGAATATATTGTTTACTTATACGTTATTACAGGCTTATCAAAAGAGTTGTAATTAAAATTCGTTCTTTGAGTTCATTATTGTTTTACTTATTTCAATTATCGTGCCGCGAGCACTCTCAATAGGCAAAGTACTGTTAAGGTGCAGCAGGTTAAAAACGTGATGTTATATCTTATCCATTTCGAACCAGTGTTTTAGTAACATTATATTAAACTCATTATCTGATACTCATTTATAAGATAGTTTATATTGAGAGAGTAATTTAATACGTTACGTTTTAAGATTCAAACTCCTGAAACATTAATGTTTCGTAAAATCATCTACCGTTGTTACAAATTTCCAGTTATTAACAGAAAATACATCCATATATACTAATTCAAAGTTTTTTTGCAATGTATAGTTTAGATCTTCTTTCATAATTGGACTTTTGTCATACCTCACATTCATCTACAGGGTGATTAATAATACCTACCGGAAAGTATTTTCTTGTGTCTCACGTAGCTGACCAAATTCAAATGCTTTATTCGGCAAAGTTTGAAATTTAGTTTTCAAATGTGAATCTTAACTAGCAACAAGATGGCGGAACTTACTTTCACAAGTCCCATTTACTGTTTGAAAGGATTCTTTCCAGTAGCCAAAACTTCAATTTTTATCGCTATTTTGATGTATTTGAGTATCCTTGGAGACCGTTTGTAGGATATCCCCACTTTACAATTAGATAATCACTTAATCAGTGGTTTGCTACAAAGCTTTATGATAGGTGGCGTTGATCCATTTTCTCTCATTATTTTTGAATAGGCAAATACTTTCCGACACCTATTATTGATCACACACATATTTATTTATTAATCGTGGTCTGTAATATTTATTATTTCGATATATAATTCTTTTGCTTTACATTTTTAATACGAATTACTTTTCCTGTTCTTCAATCACGTTTTTAATTGCATTTAATTGCACTATTAAAATTTTTGGAAACAATTTGTACTATCTCTTTATAAAGTTCGGAGGGTTTAGCATGGCATTAGGGTTTATGTAAGCTTTCATTATATTAGTTATTTTGTATATATAATTTTCTCTAAAGATTTGTACTACACACTCCTGCTCATAATCATGTGAATATTTTTCCTGCGAATATGTATTCAGTATTCAGCGTGATCTGATTATAATGGTCTGTCCATGCGCATATATAATTCTGTCTTTGTCTTACACTCTGACGTCACTCACGGAGCAGTTATTCATATTCTAAGTGTAGCAAGTTTATTTTTTAATTGTTTGTATCTACCTTCGGTTCCTAACATTTTTAATGGCTACTTAATGTTAACTATAAGTGCCATTTCTTTAAGAAAATCATTGAAAAACCATTAAATGCTCATAACAAAAATAATACCTAGCAAAAATTGCAAGAATTTTGATACTCTGGTCACAAAAATATATTTAATAAAATAAAACTTAAATATGTAAATTAAACTTCTTTATTGTAATATAGTCAAATAATTGAAACAAAAATGTTTTATTACTAAGAATAATTCACAAATTATATACCCAGTATCTAGGTTTTATGGTAATAGATTTTCAGACGAGTTGTAATCTTAGAAACCTGTAAATCTATAAAAATTGTGTCCAAATTTGTATACAAATGCAATCAGTAAGCAAGAAAAATGGATTATTTTTTATAATTTGTAAATTTCCTCATTTTCTTTTCCAAATTTCTTTTACAATTTGCAAAACTAAGTTTACGATTCAAATCTGTTAGAAGAATGTAAGTTCTAGTACGTGCCATGCACAGCACCACTTCATAAGGTATTGAAGTTAATAATTTGTCATGGGTGATTTGTGCTAATTGAGAAAATATCTTCTTCTCTGCTTATAGAGAGTTACCATGCATTCTCTGGAACTCATTTTTCTAATAGTTGGCCCATTTATATCATTGCATCACTAGGATACAATAAGCCACCTCTGGAAAGAGAGTCAATCCATTCAAAAGAGCAAGACGTTGAAGACTTTGGAAAATCTCTTGTTCCTAATGATTGGTGTTTGTTCCGAAATTGGTAGGCAACATAGCCTGCTATATATTTTAATGCTTCTTGGTTAATAGTTTCTTTAATTGCAAAAACTTTAAAAGACTGAACTAGATTATCAGTCTTAGAAGAAATACACCAATCCTGTTCGACTTCCACAGTTAAGCAAGGTTCGAGTTCAATCAACTCTTCTTTATTTACTGGTGATGTACTTGAAGACACAAAATTTTTTAACAAATTTTCTGAAACATACGTCTTCATTGTCTTGATTTGCAGTTAATGCCACCAAACAATTTTCATGTGTTCCTTTTTTCCATGAAAATTGCTGAAGAATTCTTACCCAAAATGTACCATCTTAAACGGTATTTGAAAACGAGTGGTGTTGGGTGATCGCTGGGGCCGCCCATACCTCTTATATAAGAAAAAATTTTCTATTACATCCTTAGATCCAACATTTTTATAATGGATTTATTATTATGGAAAATACCTTTCTGAAAAAGTGTTTTATATTTTCCCACAACTGTTTTTGAAATTAATTAAGAGACTTTATTGAGAAGGTAAATTAGTTCATCTGTTTGAGAGTAGCTATTATATCCAGTATGGAATCCAAACATTGATTTTGAAGTAAATAAATCAAGCCAGTCAGTCATTTATGAGTTTTACAAATATACATCCTATTTTCCAGTTTAAGTTTAGTAATAAACCTTTTTCATCACAATATTCAATGGATTTTGATACAGTACCAGACAGTAATTGAGCTGCAGGCAAAACTTTTTGCCTTAGTGAGCCCTTCAAAGTTAAATAATACTCCGAAATCTTATGCTCTAGTGTTAATTCTATTCTATTGTTGAACAGTTCAGTACAGATTCAAAAATTGATTTACCAATAAATATCCCATCAATAATAAATCCACTATCAAAAAAGTGATTTCTAATCAGTTTCAACAAAGGCATCAGCGAACATGAATATTTTTAAATCGGAATTTTCTGAATGTTTAAAAAAACAATTTTTATCAAAGCCAACTTCGAAAGTAGACCAGCAATTCATGTTGCTTGCACCCATATCGCATGTAACTGCAACTACAATATAGCTTGCTTCATATAGTTTAGAAATTATAGATTTCAATGTATGCCCATCCATGGATTTATCAAACATATAAAAAAGTGACTCTATCTTCCAGTCAAACCACGTGACATGACAACTTGGCATGATTTATGTGGACCAAGTTTTTGTTCTGATTTCTTATCAATGTAAATTTGATATGTAAACTTCATCAAAAGTAAGAACTGTTAAAAGTTCTTCCTTCTTCAAACCATGTGCTTTAGCTTTCATAAAATTAATGACATCCATTAAAATACCTTGTTGTATATCCAATAAAGAAGCCCACCTTCGTAATGTAGATAAACCAGGAAGAAGATAATTATTTTGTCTTAAATATCTATAGGCCTTCGGGCTTACACTACATAATGATATTGCTGCAGCAATATAATTTTTTTTACCTGGATTCATTAATGCTTTTATCTGACCTTTACTAAAGCAGCCTTTTAAAATGTTTAAATATTTTTCCTTTTCCTCCTCAAATGACTGTTTGGAGTTCTTTAATATTTGAAGTTTTTCACACAAAAGCTCTTCATTCTGCTTTTCCAATAAAGTTATTTTATTTCTTAAGGCAGAAATCTCTTCTTCATGGGAACTGCTAATGAACAAATCAATTAAAATTATTTTGCAAATAAATAAAAGGCCCAACTAATCTTACGTTTGTGACGAAGTTTGGCACTGCTCTAAAACTACAAGTTCTGTGTCTCCATTAATGAATTCCATCTTTTGTTTTTTAACACCTGAGTGAGTTTCACATAATATTGTATTGATTTCCTCTCTTTCTTTTCTTCTGTTTAACGTCTTGTTTCGCATATCAACAATTTTCTCTTCTTGTTGTGCTGCTGCCAATGCTGAGTTTGGTATGGAATGTGGCTTGAGGTTTCGAATATTCTTGGGTAAATAATTTAAAAGTTGATGTTTGAGTGAGATTTCGAAGCATTCCTTCTCAAAATTCAGAGAACATACATAACCTACAATTTATAAACATTATAATAATGACAATGTAAAAATATTTGAGGGTTACCATTTTTTATATTAAATAGATCTTCTCGGCGACAGGCAATCACCCATTTGTCTCTCAATTCTTTTGATTTTGGAAAACTGAAATAACGAATATCTGTTCCTTTTGTATTGTGAGAGTAGCTCTTGCACCCAAACATGGCACATCCCAGCATAATTACTTTGTAAAAATGTAAAAATCATTAATTTTATTATTACACACGATAAAATAGTTTAACCATCTCACAATAAAGTATGTAGATAATATTTTCACAATGGTGCTACCGTCGCTGTTCCGTGAGTGACACTTCGCAGACGGTACCAGTTTTGGTTATGTTATGGACAGAACATTATAATCAGATCACGGTATTCAACAAGTACATAACGATGACTTACAGGGTGGTATCCAAAAGTAATAGGACTGATTAAAAAAAAAATATTGAACATTTTGGTACATCGACTTAATACTCTTCAAAATAGGCCCCTTGGGCATACACACACTTCTGGTAGCGAGCCTTCCAGGTCGCAAAGGTCTTCTGGAAGTCGTCCTCCGGGATGCTGTTCAGCGCCCTCGTCGTTGCCGAGTCCAAACGATGACCCTTGAGCTGCCTCTTGATCCGGGGGAACAGGAAGAAGTCCGGCGGTGCCACATCCGGGCTGTATGGGGAGGGGTGAGGCACCGTGGAAACGTCGAATTTGGCCAGGAGATCTCTCCACCCGCCGTGGCACTTTTCTTATCGACAAATCCTCTGTGATGATGCGTTGGACTGTCCCGTACGAAAGATTCAGCTCATCACTAATTAATTTAATGCCCAGTCAGAGTTCAAAAGTTGCTTAACTTTCAGCACATTGTCGTCCGTTCGCGAGGTTGACGGACGCCTGGCGTGTTGGTCGGCCTCGACGAGCTTCCTCCCCTCCCGAAACAACTTGTGCCACTCAAATATCGAGGAACGGCTCATGGTATCCTTCGTGTAGGCCTGCATAAGCATGTCCTTGGTTTCGGTCGCTGATTTTCCAAGTTTGTAGCAAAACTTGATGGCGTACCGCTGCTCCAAATTTCGCTCCATCGCAACTGACGACGAGGCGTCACAACAGGAGGTCACTAAAACAGTGGTCCACACTCAACTAACGCACGCAGGCGACTGCCGCAGGTCGAAACCTGTTCCTAAGGCTCCCCTCCATAACATCCGGCCTTGAAGACCCCCTCCATCACTCCGCGCGCGCGGAAAAAAGAACAGTCCTACTACTTCTGGATACTACCCTGTAGATACAACCGGTTCACTAAAATAAATTAGCTTTTACATGAAAAAATTTTTTATTCATAATGTCGACGGACGAATCCACGAGAGTGATTTTCTAAGAGAAAGAATCGACTTGTCGCTTCAGGTGACTTTATCCCATAGACGACGACTCCATGCGCAGTGTCTCTGATCCTTTGATTTTTGGAATTGAAGGGTTTGCGGGCCATTCGACGATCACGAAGTTCGCTGTTGACGAGACGTCTTCTGGCTGATGTTCACTCCATAGGAATCCAAAAGATCCGTCGAAATCTCCCTTAAAGTGATGCGAGGGTCCTTCCGGCATGCAGTGAGGATAATCCGGTCCATGAATGGTGAAGTCTTTTTTGCTCTCTTACGGTTAGGGATACTTTTGCACAGGTCTTCAATTACCGTCTGCTTGGTGACTCCGCATTGAAGGGCGAGATTAGTCTGCTTGAGTCCGAGCCGGCGGCCGTTCTTGATGGCGAGAAGTTATGCTTCCGATAAGTTTTTCTGGCCCTTTTTCTCAGGCATAACTGCATTGAAGAAACAAATAAAAATAACAAATGAAATTAAATAATATATCATTAAATAAAAAAGAAAACAAAAAAAACGAACATTCCGAAAAATGAAAAAAAATCGAAAATCGAGTAAGTTTGAAATAATAAACTTCATAAAAACTTGAAGTATGGACTGTAGGTCTGCGCTTTACCTCCTTTGAAAAAAAATTTCAGACAATTTGGTTGCTTCCACTTTGAGATAAGCTTGAAAACCAAAATCCCATATAATTCTGACCAGCAGTGCATATCACGTTATATCGGATATTTTATTTGTTTATGCAAATTATCAGTACGATAAAAACTAAACACAAATGTATTTAAAGGCCTTTGAATAATTTACAAGAGCATTAGTGTTCTCTGCCTGTGACGGTTCGTATTCATTGACTTTGCTTTGATTTGGGGGGTTTTATCTGGATATCGGACAATACTTTGAGTTCTTTTTCTCATCTATTATTTTGTTTATTGGTATCATTGACCAGTTCGTCAATTTCGTCATCAGCCTCGGCCATTTCCCGTTGCTTTATATCTCCTGTACTGTTGAATAGGGATAATAAAGCATCTACGTCTTCTATTTCCATATAATTTGTTTCTAACCCAGATAGAAAGTCTGTATTTGCGTTTTGTTTACCCTTTTTGTAATGAAATTCATATTCAAATTCCTCGAGTTGTAGTCTAGTCAATTTGGAATTGTTCTCTTTCATCTTAAATAACGTAATGGGTTATGATCGATCTTCTTCTTCTTGATGTTCCGTCTCCTAACGGAGGTTGGAGATCATCATGGCTATCTTCACTTTGTTTACAGCAATTCTGAAAAGTTTTGCCGATGTTATCCCGAACCATTCTCTAAGATTTCGAAGCCAGGACATTTTCCGTCTCCCTATGTTTCTCTTCCCTTGTATTTTGCCCTCCATTATCAGTCTTACCACCTCGTACCTCTCGCCCCTCATTATGTGTCCCAAGTATTCTAGCTTCCTCCGTTTTATTGTTTTTATTACTTCTTTTTCTTTGCCCATTCTTTGTAGGACTATAGCATTTGTGATATGGTCCACCCATGAAATGCGAAGCATTCTTCTATAACACCATCTCTCGAAGGCTTCTATTTTCTTGACTTCGTTCTGTCTTATGGTCAAAGCCTCGGCTCCATATAATAGGGTTGAGAAGACGTAGCAGCGTAATATTCTTGTTCTAAGATTTAAGTTGAGGTCTCTATTACAAAGGAAACCTTTGAGCTTTACAAAAGTATTTCTGGCTATTTCTATCCTTGTCTTTATTTCTTTTGAGTGATTTGCATTGTTAGTTACCCATGTTCTTAAGTATTTATATGTGTCTACCTTTTCTATTATTGTGTTATTTATGGTAATTGCATTAACATTTGCTGTTCTAGTTACTACCATAAATTTAGTCTTGCTCAGATTCATATTTAACCCGTACTCATTGCATGTGTTGTTCAATTTTTGTATTAGATCTTGTAAATCATCTATGTTGTTTGTTATTATAACGTTATCGTCTGCGAATCTTATATTATTGACGATTCCGCCATTGATTATTACCCCTTCCTTGCGTTCTTCTAGGGTTTCCTGAAAGATGGCCTCACTATATACGTTAAATAATATGATCGATCATTATTGTAAATTTTCGGTCAAATGCTTTGATTGCTTAGATAATGGCAAAACACTCTTTCTCTCAATAGTCGAAGTTTACTTGTTCTTTGTTTAGGGTAAATTTACGCAAATCATAATTTTGCCGAAACGAACTTGGCGCGGAACTGACGGCAGAGTTTGGGTTCGTGGAATACATTTCTTCTGACGATTGTGATTGACCAAGACCAACTTCTCTCCTGACGTCACTATTAATTTAAAGGATTGTTGAGAGTTTGGCGGCAAATCTCGACTCTTTTCGTGGCTTGCGCTGCAGTGAGTTCATAGGGATCCTGTCGGGGCTTCTTATGCACAAAGCTTTGGAGATTCCGATGAACCGTCGACTTGTCAACTCCAAGAACTGATGCCAAATCTCGAGTACTTGACGAAGGCTCATCTTCCAACGTTTCAAGCAAGTTTTCATTGTCCAATTTTGACGACCGACGAAAACAAAGATATTCGAATCAAAGCGCTTGTACCATCTGGAGACAGTAAAGTAGTGGATATTTCCTAGTGTCATCCCGTCCACTCTTATAAATACGTTTGTCCTGAATGTTTCTTTGCATTGTGAGCTGAAGTAGGCCGTATTTTTTGTTGCATATTATGTGGCTAATGTATTGTAATTTGCGTTTTTTAATAGTGAACACAACTTCTGTGGATTTTTTCATGCCATGTAGCACTTCGTTTGTGATTGGATCTAGGCAAGATATTTCCACTATTCGTCTGTAGATCCACATCTCAAACGCTTCTAATATTTTTATTGTTCCTCGTTTCAGTGCCCAACTTTCCAAGCCATATAATAATGCTGGGAACACAACTATCTTCATCCTTATTTCTAGCGATAAATCTCAAGATACTGTGGTTGATTCTCGAGTTTTTAGGCCGTGGTCGGAGTTCAGAAACTGTTGACGTTTCGTCCACAATTACGGCGGACATCTTCAGGCAACAACCCGAAAATCAAACACACGATCCATCATAACACCGGTCGTGAAAGACTTGGTATCTATTAAATCTCGAGATGTTCGTAACGATTTCATTTTCCTAAACACAGCTCTTGTTTGCTCAAGTCTGTACGGAAGATCAGTGTTACTTTTTCGAGGAAAATAATTTCCAAGCTTTTCTCCTTGCTATTAACTATTTTTAGTTCCAAAGAATTCTGGCGTTGGCAGTTGACTGATTCAGCATTCCGTAAAAAATTCCATCTATCCGTTTTCTTGTAACCATATGAAAATGACAAAGCTGATCGGAGCAGTCCGTACGTCATTTTGTGTCGTTATAATAGAAATAGTAACTGGCTTTCCTTTGGTTGTTTATGTACCCTGCACATATGAAGAAATGGCGAGTACTATCCTAATTTTTGTACTCGGTAATTCTTTGCTAGCGACAGTTTAGCAGGAATCTCTTGCTTGGCTTTTCTTATTTTATTAGTAACGGTCGCATAGAATTGATTCAGAAGCATGTGTTTTAGTAATCTCATAATTTGTTATTATCGACGTCGGATGATTTACAAAGAGCAGCGTAATATAAAACTCCAATGTAAGCTTTAATTTCTTTGACGTCGGAAAGGTGATATAATTTTTCACTTTATCTGCAGCTATTAGATGAACACAGGTATCTACGATTTTATTGAATATGAAGGTAATCCCAAATAGAAAAATTAATTTTCAATAATTGATCATTTTAAAGCTTGAATATTCCTTTATTTTTTTACATAATCACCATTCGGTTGATAAATTTTTGTATGCCTATGTCATACCAGCTCGCCGTCATGTCGTTAACGAAGCGTTGGACTGCTTCTTTCATCATGTCATCGTCGCTGTAGCGCATTCCAGCCAAATGTTTTCTTTCAACTTAGGGAACAAGTGGTAGTCGCTAGGTGCCAAGTCCGGACTATAGGGTGGATGAGTGTCTATGTCCCATCCAAACTATTGCAGAAGAGCGACGCGGGGACGAGCGCTGTAGAGAAGGCATACAACCTTGCTCAATATTCCTTTTCTCCAGTTTTGAGTGTCTCAAAATACCTGTCAGCGTTTATTATATATTATTATATTTATATTTTATTATTCAACAATACCCTGTTTCGATCACAAAACAGTTGCCGTGACTTTGCCGGCAGACTGTGCCTGTTCGAATTTTCGCGGCTAGGGCAAAGAGGAATTCCTCCACTCACATGATTGCTATGTAGGCTCAGATGTGAAGTGGGATGCCCGATTTCGTACCTGTGAATGGAATCCAAATAGTTGTCCTTTTCGTCTGCATAGCGGCAAAGAAACTCGTGGGAAGAGTCAACCCGTTGCTGTTGGTGATCTTAAGCATTCGCGAGATCCATCTTGCGTATACTTCCCGATATTTCAACTTTTCAGACAGAGTCCTATGAATGGTACTTCGAGAAACCTCGGGAACCGAAATGCAGAGAGTAATCCTCTGATCTTTTAGCATGATTTGTTCAACCTTTCCGACTGCCTTGTCGAGAATGGACGGTCTCACTATTTCCTTCGTCGCACAACTCTCAATGCAACTCCGTCAATTGGCGATGAATTTCGATTGGTTTTAACACCTTTTCCGTTCAAAAACCAAATAACTACGCAAACTTCACACCTGGCGGTAACGGCAAGCAGGACCTCAATTACGAACGGCTACCGAGCCAAAACTGAGCGTTTCCTCAGGATAAGTGATGGTTTCCTTGATATTGGAGGAAACTGCAAACACGGCAGTGCAGCCAATAGCCCCGCGAAAAGATTCCCTACAGCACCAGCGCTTTGGAGATATTTTTGGGATTACCCTCATAGATTCAGTCATTAAAAATAAGCTCCCAAAATTTCTTAACCATTTGAATATTCTGTTTCATCTGATCGACCAAGAATTAATTTTATTTGATTAAAATTCCACATTTTGATACCCCACTCGATGGGTTTAGAAAATTTTTTTTGTACCCTGTGTCACTCGCTCTATCAAGACGACTACCTCTTCTTCTTCTTTTCCTTCTCCCTTATGCCCTAAAGCGTCGGGTCCTCTAACCACTTCCGGAAGCTGTCTCGGTTGGTTGCCATTCTTTTTTTCCGTCCATTTCCGAGGCGATTGTTTGTTCTCTGAATCTGTTTACCTTGTGCGGGTGATTAGCCCAGCCACAAGGGTCCCATTACTCAGGACAACTGGTATCAGTTATACCCCCGATCCTGGGTCGCCAGAGCCTCGTCTGTTATCTAACAGGGGGTACCACGTGTAGGTGAGGTTGGCATTTGGGTGTCTAGATGTTGGCGCCACCCCTTACCCCCCGACGACTACCTCATATGTGAAAATCCATCAAGCCGTTTAGGCTGTAGCAGGGTACAAATAAATCCACATACATATACTAGGAATCAGTATTAGAAGTAAGTTTTGTAAACAAAGAACTGTCACTTTTTACGTCATCTTGATTTTTAATTAAGAGTTTATGGCTTGGCAGCAAGTTATCAGTTATCCCTTTTTTGTTCTGACTAAACATTAATTTTATTATTTTTAAAATCAGTAGCTTAAAATACAATAAGAAATATATTTTATTTTATTTTATTTTTTTTTTTTTTACTTAATTTAACATATATAATTTAATATAAATAGTGGTTTACTCACAACTCTAGTACAAACCTGATAACTTGCTGCCAAGCCATAAATTCCAAATACAAAATCAAGATGACGTAAAAAGTGACAGTTTATTGTTTACAAAATTTACTTCTAATACTGAGTCCTAGTATACATACATACAAACTCTCGAGAAACATAACCCTCCTGAAGCAGTCAGGTGAAAACTTAGAAATAAAAATAATACCTTTAGGCATATCCAAAACTTGCCGCAGTATGTGATCATATCGGGCGACAAGCTCTACAACGGACAGAAAATTTCCATGGTACCCCTCCTCATTTACGTTTTCTCGATGTCCTATTAAAGTCAAAGAACTCTTTGCTAGGGTAAGTATGACATCGAATAATCTTTGAAGAACCATTTTCCAAAATGACGCTTCTTTACGAATTTCATGTTCAAGTTCCTTGTAGATAGATGTATCACTTTTTTTCCAAAGTTCATACACAACACATGCTTCCGTATGACCACTCGAGCAACTGTGTTGTTTTATACGTTCTGGTAAATGTTTCCAGTCCCGAATACCCTCACACCATACATTATTCCTTTGCGAAGCAAATAGCCAGCAGGGTTGGCAATAGGCAGCATCTAGTGTTTTAGAATAACACAACCAAAAACGATGAACTGGTCCATATTTAGAAGTTGAAAAGTAGTACCATTCTGAAAAACACCTGTTGTCCTGGTGGGCGTCTTTTGGAAAAGGCCCCGAAGGCTGTAAAGGTCCACGATCAAGAATTTGACGTTTTTTATCATCACTTAACAATAAAATGTTCGTATGACGATTGATTATACAAGTTTTCGAAAACTGACGAGATCATTGGTTTTTCCGCTGTTACCTGTGCCACACAGACATTGTCGTCGTTGATGTGATCAGCGACATCCTCCCTGATGGCGGTATCTTTAACTGCAATAATTGTCAGATCTCCTTCAGTAGGCTTCTTAGCCTTCACTACAGTAGACACAATCACATTGTCCAAAATATTTGGGCTAAAACTGCTTGTAGACGGCTGACTAAGAAATGTATCAATTTTCGGTAATTTTTGTCTAGTATCTTCTCTTTCCTGACGTTGTCTGCGCTTAAACGCACCGCTAGATTTCTTCTTTTTATCCATTATTTAAGTTCTCTTATTTTAGCAAACTTATTATGTCATAATCAACAAGAAACGTAATTGATATATAACGTCACGTCGTTGGGAATCCCCGGACTCGCCGGTAAACATTTTATATCGATCAACAGATGGCACTAGCAAACCTATACTATAATGCTCCGACTACACTTCTATGTATGCGGCACAAAGCTTTGCGAATTTGCCTATTTGCCTCTTGCCCACACTAGAAAGTAAAAACGAAACAAACGCTTTTGTTTCCGGCAAACATTCGTACGAATACTTTCATACAAGTGTGGTAGGAGTGTCATGTACTAAAGAATAGCGTTTCGTTTCTCAAGTAAAAATATTATTTTTCAAGTAAAATTAAAAATGAAAAAATGTTTGCTATAAAAGGTTTTTTGTTGCAATAAAGTTTTAATTTACTTAACGGATTACTTTTATAGACCGTTTATTATAATTGTTTATTTCCACGGTTTTCCGTGTGCGACAACACAAATAATGACATTGAAAGTGAGCATATAATATCGTTTTTAAAATTAGTCTACTATAAATACCACCGCTTCGCGGCGTGCAATATAAAGCTAGTTTTGCAGTCGCGCCGTCGGGCCGCGCCGTCCAGACGCGCGCGCTTGTAAATTCACTAGTAGCGTTTTATAGTCGTTTCTGTTGAAGTGCCCCGCGTTTCTCATAGGTCAAGCGCGTGCTGTTGAACCGCGCTATTCGACGGCGCGACTGTGAAACCAGCCTAAGAATACAGGGGAGTTCCCCGCAAGTTTCAAACAATGATGTTGGAGACTTGTTGGGAATTCCCCTGTATTTTTCAAATAAGTTGCCATTATTAAAGTCGCGTTCCTGGAATCTGGTTTATTTATATTCCGAATGTGGGAGAAATTTTCACTAGTTCAATTTATAGCTTGTAAGTCAGAATCCGAGGGGCCCCGGGGCACTGCCCCGTCTAGCCCTCCGGTAGCTACGCCACTGATCTCACTCGCTTACATCAACCACATGATATTCGCATGCCTACCATATGAAAACCATCAAATTCAAGTCCCGTTAGTGGTTCTTGAATTTGTTTAATATATGATTTCGGCTTTTTTAATACCACCAAAGCTCTTGTTCTGTAAAGACCAGGTAGGACAAAAAAATCCGAAATAATCTATGCCACTATTTTAGAGTTGACTTCACTTACAAATTACGCACATAATTCGCATAATGTAGTTATTTTGTGTACAACGGAAACCCTTTAATCAATATGGAGGTACTATTTTAGATTATATAGGGACAATTTATCAACCAAAGTATTTTTCTATTTAGTTACATAGACGTTAGTGTATTACAGAGCTAGGTAATAATAAATTTTTGTACAAATCTGCATTTGTTGCGAAACTGTTAGGATTATGTAGAAACTACGGCGGACTAATATTGAGATGATTTTTCGAAGTGAAGGAGAAGTGTATTGTAAATATATATGCTTGTGTGAGTGTGTCGCTAATACATTAGGGATGATAATCAAAATCGCTTACACATAATATGAACATCACGAAGCTTCAAAATTTTACTTTACTAACGAGGAAGCTTCAATGTCAGATTATGGATGATGCGATTTTAAATCTAAAGAAGCACAAACTAGTTAATGTCGGTATGTGATATATTGAATTTAGCCTGCAGGGGGAGTGTTTCTAGTGTTATAATCGTGTGTAAGTTTTTGTACATAATATTTTTCGCGGAGTTGACACGCCCAATAGAATGTCTAGCGGTTGCATCTAGAGTAAAGCGCAGCACATTTTGCGATGTTTCTTCTGTTGAAAAAGCAACTTACAAAATTCCAATAAATTTTTTCTCTAACTTAGGACTTCTAATAACGTTTGGCCAATTGTGGATTTTTCTAATAAATCCGTGTTTCTCTTTCCTAGCAGAGGAAACATTGCAAGCAGCTGTAGTGTTCTTGAAACTTTTAATGGCCATTGCAGCGTTTGTTAGAATGTTTTACTGATAAATAGAGTTAGGCCTACGTACGATTAAGTTGAGTATATCACAGGGTAGCTCATATTGAGTGAAAGCTAGAAACAAATATTTTTGTATTAGACTAAAAAGCGTTTAAACACGAATATTTCTCTTCTTTCGCGCTGTAACATTTAGATCTACAGTTCGAAGGAAGGTAACTATTTTTATATGGTATATAAATTACTTGGGTATAGTTCTAGAATCTATAGATTTTACCTGTGAAACTGTAAAGTGATTACATACAAAGCTCTGTTATATAATGCTAGTGTAATGTAGTCGTCTCTGTATTTCGCGTTTTGTCTGTGACGCAATGAAGGTATGGACATGTTTATCGTTGGTGCTACATTTAACGTAGTCTTAGTGTCCTCGTTTAGTTTTGTACATACGCCTATTTATTATTCCCACTTTAAGTCATAATGAAGCATTTTAAAACTGTAAAGCAACTATTTCCTGTTATAACGAGCGTTTGCGTGGTATTGCCTTCAAATATGATTAACATAACTCATTCCATACAGTTTACTGTATGCAAATGTATATATGTATTGTACATAGCAAATTATTTTTAACACCAAACTTTGGATGTGCAGTTGTTTTAACATAACTGCAGTTTGAAAAGACTAGGCCTAATTATATACAGTTTCTTCAACTAGATCACGATAGTCAGAATTCGGAACTAACCACTTTAGAAGCGCTTTTAGTCATGTCGGGAATTTTAATTTGCCATTGCAAGTGGCAGCTTCCTCCAGTACTTACATAATCGTATTATACTTAAGTTTTATTTGGTTTTATATCTTTGTGTTACGATGATTCTTGGATGTACATATAAAATATAAAATTCCAATTTGAAGCGTATCTTTTTATTAGTAAAATTTCCTCATGATAAAAGATGTCCCAATAACCATACATATTTGTTTTACTCTAAAAAAAAAATAGATATTTGCATAGTTGCCATCTTGTGGACACATTGCGATTAGCTATCGCTAGCCGCGATGTAACTAAACAACCAATGGAAGTGGACTGTAATGCGCATGCGTAAACAAAGACTCGCTGGCAACTCAGAAGTTAGATGTCATTGAATAAGTACATGTGCTGTATGATTGGCATATGCAATGAATTTTCTGCAAAGCTCCATTCGTTCCCAGAAGCTATTCAGATCATTCCAGCTTTCAGAAACGATGCACTAAGTAGAGCACCAATCAAGGTATGATATAAACTATTCACGAGAAAATATTGAACGTGTAAGGACTAAAATCAAAAAGCATCGTCAGCTGACAGTCTGAGAACTAATACTCTCAATTTGAATACAGGACTTTGCATAATGTTTTGAACAGTGAAAATGACGCTAAGAGAAGTGTGTGAGATTCCAAGGTACTTATTTTGAAAAGAATTGGGTCTACATACGTACTTTTGTATCGTGCCTTTTATATTAAGTATATAGATTTTTTTGTATGTGGCGGAACGGACTACGAATTTTTTATAATTCTTTGAGTCACACAAAAAAATCATATATAATAATCACTGTTGATCTCGTATGTGTGAAAATTACAGTAATTGCAACTGAATAGCCAAGTAATGCTATTATATATATATATATATATATATATATATATATATATATATATATATATATATATATATATATATATATATATAATACAAATTATTAATCTTTGTGTAACCTAGATAGAAGTGAATATAACATTGTTAAATTGGGGAAACTACAAAATGCACCCAGAAAAGATGAGACTGAGTCAGGGAAGTTAATGGTGGTACAGAGTCTTCAGATCTGACAGTTGATGAGGAATGTTAGATAAACTATCCGGCTTAGCCCATTTGCTTTGAGTCTACAAAGTGAAGATTGCGAAGTGTACACCTATTTGAGAGTTACGTTACATTACAAAATATTGTTCAAGAGTGTGTTGCGTTGTGCCCGCATAAACATTAACAAACTGTATAATAAAAGTACAAGTACGAGTGCCCTTAGCGCAGTCATAATGCAGAACTGCACCCAAGTTGTTGATAAGGTCTACTACCTCATCTGTTGCCCGCACGCCCACCACTGTTGCGAGAACTAGTGTTTCCCTCCCGAAAAGTGCTCACTCGCCTGCTAAGGAAGTTGACGTCCAGCGATTTGGACGAATCAAACAATGCGGAAAATTCTGCTATGAAGGTTGAGAGGATAGGTAATGTAAGTGCTGCCAACCCCAAATGCACCGAACAGTCCCCAAATGACGAAGACTACACTATCGTCAAGAGTCACAAAACGGGGCACCGGCGCCCGACACTAGAAGAATCATCCTTTAACCTGATTGTTTTTAATGCATACTTCTATTACCGATAACAATTCCGAAGGTACTTCACCAGGGTGCCACCCATAGTGCTTAACGACAGCTACCGCGGGAATCTGTTACGGTAAAAGATAGCGAAGTATTTAAATTTCACGGGGCAATCTATTCACGTTAACTCATGCATTGAAGATGATCATAGGGGCATCACGCGACTAATGGATGCGGCGCAGATGCTCTACTGTACATACCTGCTCCCGCTGGAAAACCTTTAAAGTCATTCTCCGCAGCATCCCCGTGACGTTTCAGAAGAAACACATCAATGAGAACCCAGTAATCTATGTCCCTAGGATGAAGCACTTACGGGACAAGCACTCAATGCCCCTAATGCCCATCAAAGTAAAGCGGACTGGATTCAACATCTACAATCTCTACCACGTCATGGACGTCATCGTCACCGTGCAGCGGCAGAAGAAGACAATCGGGCAGTGGCACAGATCCTAAAACTGAGCATTACTAGCGCTACTGCCACTCTGGCCCCCGATGCGTGTGGTGCCCATACGCCCAGATTGTCTGTGGAAGCGACCCCGTTCCGTAGTCTTCCGCCTCACAGCCTGCCACTTAGTCAGCAGCCCCCCAAGACCTCATCGTCGCCAAGTCCAAGAATCCGTTCCTTGGGATGTGGCTAAAGTTATGAAACTACTGCCCAAGATACCCCAGTCTCTCAAAAGAGCCGTCAACCTGAGGGGACATAACAGAAATACTGATGGGTCACGCTAACGATATCACCGCTCTCCTTCGACTATTTATGAATAAACAGCCCATCCGACCTGTTCATATAAGGACCATAAAAGGACGGGCTTCTGGAATTTGCCTGCAGGTATGATTTGGATATCATTCTGGTTCAGAAAACCAATCTCAAGGGCGGAAATGCGATTAGGTTTCCAAATTATACCTGAACTATGGAGTTATTGGGCTAGTCTCCGTCTCTAGCTCCCCGTCGCACGAACGTTTTCTCTTCCCCGAGAACCTAGACTGTCTTCGAGAACGCGACAGTCTTGGCAGGAGATTTAAACCCCAACAATTCCTCAAGAAACAACCACATGGCCATCACCAACATGAGACGCTGCATGGTTACATTCAGCCCCGCGACCTTGTGTACCTATCCACTATGACCTAATCCATCACTCGGATGTCCTTGACATCGCCATTTTCAGAGACATCCCTGTATAGCAGATAATACGGTATGTTCACAACCCTGCTAACCTTTCCGCTCTAGTGAGATAGTTACAACGACACCGACCTTGACCATATCGACTGTTTTTGTGGGCTGTCTTCGGGAAGGAGCTTTACAACCACCTGGACCCAGCAACCTACGAAAAAGTCCTCCAGCTTATGCGAGCCACCTGGCCCGAATGGCATCTTGAACTGTATCGAGTTCGGTGGAATGAGGTCATCGGAGAGCCGACTTCGAGCAAGCATCCCCAAGGTATGATCATATCCCCGACATTATACAATCTCTACGTCTGGCCCAGTACGCAGACGATACAACGGTACTATCCAGCTCGCTGAGGGCTCCAGGAGGAACTGAAACTTCTGGAAAACTGATGCGACAGATGGGGAATGGATATCGACCCGAAGAAAAGCTTACCGGTCCTATTCTTCACCAAAAAACCGCTTTTATGGCGAGATAACCTCGCAAACCTCAGGGTCTTAGAATAGACCAATTACCCCAGGGTGATTGACAAAAACCTTTCTACACTCTCGGATTCGATGGTCAAGTCGAAATAAGCTGATGATATATAAAACGATCATCCGCTGCACGAAAGCGCAGCAGGAGCATTTTGGCCTCAAGACAACCGAATTTCGTTTTACCAGAGCAATTTGATCAATGGATGGAATTGATATATTAACTTGTTTCTCTACTACATAAAATGTTTTCTTCCACAACCTCTTGCACAGCCAAATTATAGAAATTTTAGAATTCGACACTCCTGGTTAAATAGAAAGTTTGTCATCACTGGCAAACATCTTCAATACTTCAACTTCTTATGAATATGACCAAGTCATATGCATATTTTAGTTCTCTGTATTCGTTCCCTTTACAAAGGTTCCACAGTAACGATGACAGAATTCCTTCCTCTTGTAGCCCGAGCCGTCATTGTTTCATCTATCAGGGATACATATACTAGTCTTTCTATGAGTATACAGTCTATCCACTTGCAGCTTGTTTCCTCGAATCCTTTACTTCTCAACACTATAATGATTGAATCTAAATGCACAAGGTGGTTGGTTCAATATGACCGGGGTTGATTTTTTACAAAAACCAAATTGCCAAACACGTATTTTGCATATGTCAGTCTCCATTGTCTGCATTATCTTGAAGGAAGATTACCCGCTTTCTGTCTGTCTTCCGCTTGGATCGGATCTTTTCCTTCACGTCTGTTGCCAAGAATTCTGAGTAATAAACAGCATTGACTGTTGTGGCATCCATCAGAAAGGCTACATGGATAACTCCCTGCCAGTCCCAGAAGAACGTCCTAATCATTTTTCCTACCGAACGGCTCCTCTGCGATCTCTTGGGATTCGGATAATTGGCATGCCGCCACTCGCGCGATGACTGTTGGGACTAGGGAATGAAGCAGTGCACCCACGTTTCACTATAGACATCGTGGTCTTAAAACTGCTGTAGAAGACGACTGACAGCTTGCATGCGCACCATTTTGTTCACGTCCGTCAAAGTGCATTCACCTTGCGATAGTACAGGTGGTTTTTCACGATATCTTCTACACTACCAACACTGATGGTCAGCATGCTCTAAGTTCCTTGATAGTGCCACGCATATCTTCACGAATAAGCGCGTCTGCACGATCAATGTTTGGCTCGGTGACGGATGTTTGCGTTCGAGGTTTATTTTCCACGCGCTCTCTGCCCTCTCTGAAGCACTTACACCACTTAAACACACGGATCCGTGAAAGATACTCTTCCCCATACTGTTGTTGCGGTCTATAGTGAATTTGATTACAATGCGTTGCTTCATGCTCCACGGTACCTTCTCTTCGCCCATTACTCTAGCAACTCCCAGACAAGACTGAACAGGTTCTAACCCGAGCAGGAGGTATGCTGGAGGTTGTAGCTCCACTCTCTCAAGGTTGCATAGCTGCTGTCCAGTGCGGCTTGTTTACACACAAATCAGTCCCGGTCATATTTGAATCACCTTCTATTATCATACGCTTCCTCAATATCCAAACAGGCAGCAAAAAGTACAGCTTTGTTTTTGCAGCGTTCCCCATTCTGGCAACACGTAGATGCAATGCTATTCATTTAGACACCCCTGCTTTATGTGCATACTGCTCTTGATGTAGAGGTCAAGTTACTAATACACTATCCCTGCTATGCCTATCAAGCAATTTTTCTAGAGTTTTCAGTGCAAAAGAGATAATTGGTTTTAGAGCCTTAGCTTCATCATGTTCTATTTTTTTAGGTTTTAGTAAATAAGTATAAAAGTAACTCTAATTAGTCCCCAGGATATCGGTATGTACCCCAGAACAAGAGTAAATATAACGTACATCCTGTGGTATAAAGGGTCAATTCCCTTCTACAACAGAATAGGATAAATCCCGTCAGGTCCCGGCCACTTATAAGGATTAATAAGTTAGTTGCTTACTTTATTTTATCTACATTTATCACTTTATTTGCATCCTACTAATTGCCCAGTTTGCTAAATTCGGTGATATAATAGGTGTATAAATAAGTTCTCAGCTTTAGATTTCACAGGACGCAAATCACCGTTTACATTAACGTTGCGGTTTTAAAGCAATGACATTTGGTCTTTCAAAACATCATGCGATTTGGCGTTTGATGCACACAACTTCAATAATCAGCTGTGTTCACGATGGCAATCACAAAAGAACATATTCGTTTTTCTATCCACTTCGCGTTTCATCTTAAGAAAAACGCTGCTGAAGCCACCGAAATGATTTATGCTGCATATGGTGAGAATGGCTGTAAGTAATGCAACGTGCAAAAAGTGGTAGCAAAGATTTCGCGGAGGAGAGTTTAGTCTTGAAGATCAACCACGCGCTGGACGCCCTCAAACATTTGACACGGATGAGCTGCAGACGCGTTAGGCTGGGAACTTCTCCCACATGTGGCGTATAGCCCAGACATGGCCCCTTCCGATTATCATTTATTCCGGTCGTTACAGCATCATTTGGCTGATACGCATTTCAAAACAGAAGAAGAAGTCCGAAAATGCATCGATAACTTTATCGTCTCAAAGCCGGTGAGCTTCTATCACCAGGGAATTCGCGAGCTACCCGAAAGATGGCAAAAGGTCATCGATGCCAACTGTCGTAGATAGAGACATAACGTTTTAGTATTCAAGGACTCTAAGTCAAGTCCAGACGCCAAAAATCAGTCTGATCGGAAAATCTCGAGACCACTTTGACCGGAAGTGGACGCAAATTTTTGTTTATGTGTAGAAGCCCCGGACATTGGTGAAAAAGGAGTTCCACGTCCGTACTTGTTTTACTTATAAGGCACGATACCTTTTTTCAAAAATGTCGATTTTGCTGATGTACTGCTTTTGGGATCAATGGAAGACATATCATTAATATCGACTGCATTAGGAATCTCCATCAATCATTCCTACGAGACATCCGCTCTCAATATTCCAGGTGCATATTTCGACCAAATCTGTGAATCTGATGATTTGATGCTTTCATCTAAAGCTGGTTCTGAGGTAAATAATTCAAAAATTATGCAGTTAATTTAACAAATATAATTTTTCCAACCTTTGTACGAAAGTAAATTTATAATTTAGGTTTCGTCCATTCTATTGCTATCACAGATGGCTGGCAGTCCCTAGATTTGGGTGCTTATTTATATTATTATATGTAATCTGTGCTCAAGCGGTTAGTGTAAAACTGGCTTTAAGTGATGTCATTTTTCATAGACGTAGATAAATTTTTATCATTTTATTTATTTTATACTTTATAACTTAAAATATACTTTATATGTAAGAAACTGATTGGTCAAAGGTCAGCGCTAGTTTGGGAGACTGCTTCGCTACTTCGCTATGCGTTGCAAGCTTTGCAGGTTTATTACTACATATAACCGTACGCATAGAGTTAAAGTTACGCCATTGGTGCCAACGTTTTGTTGACGTTTTGTAACACTGCCTTTGCTGTTATGAGTCCTCCCCTCCTTGTTCGAGTAACATATTTTATAGGGAATTCCCCTTCATATGTAATTAGAAAATTTCGGAAAAAGGGAAACCCCTAAACTAAATGGAGTAAATTTACAAGCGACTCACCTATATGTCTAATGTGAAATGAAATAACGCGTCTAGTAGGATTACATTATTGGGCCCAGAGGCGCACTTAAGGAATTATCCATCAATCATATCTAATTTTTGAAAAGTAAAAAATATTACAAAGTTTATTTTATGCATTTTGTACCGAAAGCTTCTAGCCTACTGAAAGTTAGTTTATAGAATATAGTCGAGTCAAATTAATAAGAAAAATGCTAAAAGCCCGAATTTTTTAGCGGGTACACGTA
Organism: Sinelater perroti; assembly: GCA_036346155.1. NCBI lineage: Eukaryota > Metazoa > Arthropoda > Insecta > Coleoptera > Elateridae > Sinelater > Sinelater perroti. The sequence continues at coordinate 921,970 of JARFIY010000189.1, forward strand.
TCGAGACGTTCCAAAGCGCATTCGATGCGTAAGAGCATCAGAAAAAAATGTTTTTTTGTTATAATGCTAAAGTGCATTTGTGCACGCAAAAAATGTATTTATTTGATCAGCTTTTTGCAGACCCAAAGAATATTTTATTTCTCGCTTAATATTGGCTAAAATAAGCCCATTCTCGTTACTCGGAGGTTTTTGGGGTCGCTGATCACGAATATGATGCTTAGAAAATGCCTCGATGCACTTGAGGGGCATAATTCTGGGGTTGAAAGGGGGGTTTGATTTAAGGAAATAACTTCAAATTTGTTTGTTTTTAAACTGCCTGAATAAATGATAAAATGCCCTGGGGCACTTTGGGGAAAGGATATCCTGGGGCACCAGGGTACGAGTGAGTAGTGCATTGTTTCATTTGAATATGATACGATTTGAATTCTTTTCAAAAACGATTTTTGTTAGATATTATTACGAAAAAAAATTTGCTTGCACACAAACAACCCCATCAAGGTGGTAGGTTATCAACAGTATTAAATAAATAGGTGTTTTCAATTTTTTTTGAAGGTTTCAGTAATAACGTAAGTCGGGGTTCTGTTTTCAGCATGTGAGTTTGGATTAAAAATGTTCGGTGAGGTGTTGGTTAATCGGGAAACCAAGATTCGTCAGTTTCCCATTCATCACACGGTAAATATTTGCAATAATAAAATAAATATCGCAAAAATTACAATTTTACTTGAAAATTTGCATATGTAAGTTTTGGAGAAAAATGGCACGTTTTTACATTATTGCAAATACCTACAGTGTGCTGAATCGGAAACTGGTGAATTCGAGATTCTTGATTATCCGATACCTCAACGAAAATTTGGAGCCCAATTACAAAGTAGTAGGTTTCAGGGTCGCCTCAACTTGTTGCAAAATTGGCCAAAACTCACATGCGTTGAAACAGAATTTGCCGAATTCAAGTTTTCCGGATATGTTAGTTATTACCACAGATTACATATATGTAATCTGTGGTAATAACTAACATATTTTATTACTGTTAAAACGTGGACACTGATAGGGTTGTCTACGTGCAAGTAAACTGGTTTTCGTAATATCTGGAAAAAATCGTTTTTGAAAATAATTAAAAGTGAATCATACTCAAATGAAACAATGCACTACTCGTACCCTAGTGCCTCAGAATATCCTTTTCCCAAAGTGCCCCAGGGCATTTTATCACTTATTCAGGCAGTTTAAACTCGAAAAACAAACAAATTTGAGATTATTCTCCAAAATCACCCCCATCCCCAAAATTATGCCAAAACCCTCCAAGTAACGAGAATGGGCTTAATTAACCAATATTAGCGATATAAAAAATTCTTGGGTCTGCAAAAAGCTCATCAAATAAATGCATTTTTTGCGTGCACAAATGCACTTTAGCATTATAACAAAAAAATCTGGCGCGGGCGTCACACGACTTTCCTTATCCTATTATTTAGGTAATTCTGACAAAAATCCTGGGCTTCAATTTTTTTTCGAGTTCCTATTTTACCAACTTTTACTTTAAATTCATGTTTATCTCGTGATAACAAATCATTTTTGTTCTCCTGAATTTTTTTAAAAATCAAGTTTAGGTACTTATTGTAATATGCAACGTCTTATCTATTTTATAATAATTTTCCCAGATTTTTTTTGGCGGAAATTAGTTTATTCGCTATATATGGGCAAAAGTATCCGGACACCAACTGTTGTAGAAGCAGAGATCATGCGGCATGCAGCCGCTGAAGATGGGCGATTTGACCTGGCACGTAGTATGTGTTTCAATTCTTTCCAAAGGTACTCCATGAGATTGAAATCGGGGCTTTGTGAAGGCCAGTCTAGTTTTTCAACATCCAACTCTTCAAACCACAGTAAAATAACCTTCGCTAGGTGGACGTTACAGTCATCTTACTGTTGCAGGAAAGGTCCGTCTCCAAAGTGCTGTCAGAGAATTGGAAGCACAGATTTGTGAAGAATATCAAGATATCAGCATTCATTCTTCCGGCTACAGGAACTGTTACATTAAGATAAAAAGTGTTCTTCTGGCATCCAGTAAATCGAGACACGTTCATCAAATTTCCAGATCGTGTAACGAAATTTAATTTCCCACAGAACTTGTTCCACAGTTTAATGGGGGTAAGCTTTGCACAATTGCAAGCGGCATCAACCCAGCTTATGTTGGGGTTATGAGCAATCACACGATTGTAAAAACTCATGTTTTTCAGCTTTAAACGAATTCTGGCATTAGAGACAAAGCTAGAAGTACTTTGCAAATCACTAGTGATCATTGGACATCGAGAACATTCAATTTTTTATCACTAGCCTCTTCAGAGTTTGTCTGTTATAATCATTAAGTTTCGTGGCTGTTCTACATCCCAGACATTTCCATTTTATAATGAAATCATTTACAGTTGATTTAAGCACCTGTAGCAAGGCTAACATTTCATGAACCGGTCTGTTGCAACGATAGCGTCCAATAATCATGCCAATTTTAGTATCACTCAACTCTGCCGATTTACTCATTGTCTGTCTAAAGCATATGTATGACCTACATATGCTAGTACTTGAAATTTTATCTAGTTCTATGGCGTTTTGGTACACGTAATAACTATATCCAATTCTCCAGAAAGGTGTTCGGACAATTTTGGCCACATTGTATAGTAATATAGTTTGTGTAGACGGTGGGCTGGGCATATGGCAAGAACAACTGATGAAAGATGGACAAATAGATTATTATATTGGAGCCCACGTCTAGGTAAGCGAAGTAGATGACGCCCGATGAAGAGATGGTCCAACCATGTAAATGTAGCAGGGAAAAACTGGATGAAACTAGCACGAGATAGGGAAATATGAAAAAAGAAGGAGGAGGACTATATCTAAAAATGGAGAGAAGCAGTCTGAGAAAGAAGAAGAAGAAGAAGAAGACGGTGGTTTAGCACTGCCCGTTTTTTAAATACATGTTTCTAGAAAATCTTCCATGACAAACACTCTTTTCTGTTAGGATTAGTTAGTATTGCTCTCTCAGAGCCGATTTTTGGAAATGTTTTTGTTTACCATTCTTTATCAACTTGATATTAAAACTGAAGCTGCCTCAAAATATGCGTCGAGATATAACACTGCTCAGTAAAGATTTCAAGTTTGCTGATAGTGCTATGAGCAACGCCATTCTTTTCGTGGATAAATGGGGTTACGGGAGGTTAGTTGTTAAAACCCATATGGTTACAAAACGCCTATCTCTTCTAAACCTTCTCGATTAAAAAGTTGGCTTTAGCAGACAGTTTCTTATACTTCTATTAACTGCACGCGCCGTTACATTTAGCATGAAAGGGAGGGGGAGGTCTTTTTAACTCCGGAAGTAGAAGATCCTTCCCTTTTCCAGTCTGGACAGAATTGTTAGGAAAATGGAGAACACCTATACATATCTATTCGCCAAAATTAATGGTGAAGATGGATCTCATCGATTTCCTCAAACAGGTGAAGTCCGATTCTTGGCACAATCTCCTATGTGGAGATCACTTGCGTATTTAATACGTTGTAGGATAGCATGATTCCAAAATTGAATGCTCTCTAAGCTCTGACAGCGGGCCTGGTTGGACAGTTTTGTTTTTATGAAATTGTTGCCCATTAATAACATAGAAGATGGAACACTTTTTACCAACTCAGGAATATACAGACACATGTAAATTATTCTGCGAAAGTTATGGTTTGGTTAAAACTTATCATAAGCAAATTTAATAAAATTTTTCCTAGTATGATTTTTATTAAAACTCATATTGCAAGTTATTTTCCATGTTAGTGTTTATTTGTATAAGTCTTTGAAGCTCTAGCTATAGAATTCATATTGAAAATATTTTTGTTATCCACATAACCATTTTATTTGAATCGAATGTTTCTGCTAATGAATTTGTTGAGAACGTGACTAACTAAGGTTCTAACTTTTTACAACATTATACCAAAGGTTTTAGACTGGAATGTGCCACAAAAAAGTCTGCGTGGTGTGTTTAATATCTATTTTGATTTCTGTAAATAATAAAGTATTAATACTTTGAATTGGGCCTTTGTTAAAATTTATATGAAAATATTTCTGCAGGGACGCAGTTATTAAGCTATAAAATATGTTATTGTTTACAATATTAAACTGTTACATATTGGGTGTCTCGTTATTTAATGGATGCACCTTGTAACTATGTTAAACGTCAATATTTTTCGTAGGTATGTTGGCTGCACTGTATTAGCGCTGCGACATCATTGGCAGAATAGTTTCAGGTTATTCAAAGGCGCGAATAGTTGCAGCCAGTCGTTAAACACGTATCAAGTAAATACACGTTCGGGTGCATTTACCTTTATGAAAATTGTAAGTTTTAAATTTAAATGACTAATTCGGAATCGGTGTTAATTTTCACATTTTAGTTTGTTTAAAAAATGTCTTGTGATGCATTTAATTCCGAAGCTGCCAAAGAGCTGCTGCATGGGAAAGTGATTTATTTTTTCGGCGATTCGAACGTGCGTGCCTTGTACAAGGATCTGTTGTGGCTGCTAGAGGACGGTACCATCATACCACAGTCGAGGCTTAAGTGTAAGAATGAACCATCCCATGCCAACGACAGCCTCATCTCAAAGAGCAAGCTGCATGGTGGCCGCACTTATCAAGAGATCCGCCTGTATGCCGAGGATCCGTATGTTGTATTTCAATTTGTGACACGCTTGTACCATCCAGCTTTCATCAATACCATTAAGAATCTAAAGGTGAAGCCAGATGTGGTGGTGATCAACAGCTGCCTCTGGGACCTATCCCGCTGGGGCTCCAACGGCGTAGTCCAATTCAAGGATAACCTAGAGAAGACGTTTCGCTTATTGAAGCAGCACATCCCCTCTGCTCGTATAATTTGGCTGACCACATACCCTCCAAGCTTCAAATCGGTAGGCGGTTTCCTGTCACGAGAGATTGACTTTCTGCGCAGCATGCTGCCCTGGCATATTTTGTTTGCAAACAAATATTCCAGTCAGCTAGCAAAGTCGTTCGATATTGACGTTCTGGACTTGCATTATAACTTTCGCTTTTTGATGAATCACCATGCCAAGGATGGCATACACTGGAGCCCAAGGGCTATGCGTTATTCTGTGAATATGCTGCTGACACATATTGCCTTGACCTCTAATGCAACTTTGCCAGGCATTTTTGCATTAGACCGTGACTTTTTATATGGATCTGGAATGGTAACTGCTAAATCTGACGGTACCAATGCAACGAAAAAGGGAAAATCTAAAAAGGCAAAAAATAAGCGAAACAAAACGCAACCGCTTGCTTCACGTAACGTAAATGTTTGCCAAAATCGCAGCAATCAACCTCCGAGCGATTTTGCCAATGTTTCATACGAAAACCAGCAGCAACCACGAGATGTCTCAAACTATAGCAACCTTAATGATGGTCTGTATACAAGCTTTGATACTGCTTATAATGCTAATAGCAGCGTGAATAGTTTCCTAATGGAAACTCCATTTGTCAATGATTTTAACAACGGAAATAAGCGAACACAAAAATATAAGTCTTATGACAGGAAGTACAAATATAGAGATAAAAAGCCCTATATGAGGAACTAACTGGTAGTGATTTGAAATGCATATTAGATTGTTCTAATATTTTGATGTTTTCTTACAACTGCAGTTACGACTGTCACAGTTGTAATTGAAACATCAATAGCCAAATAAGTCTGCTCTTGATTTGTTGTTTGGCTTCAGTTTAATCTAATATTAATTTTTTATTCTGATAACTAAATCAATAGCAATAAGAGCATATCGATGTATTATTCATAACAAAGTTATAATGTAATGGCTGTGTATAGCTGTAACGCCTTGGCAGCTGATACTTAGTGAGAAGCTTCTTGTTTTATTTTATACATATATATTTTTTTGTAATTCTAAGTTTGTATATTAAAAACAATTATATTGTAGTACAATTTAATTTTATTCAACAACGAATATCTTCAATATTACTCTTTGAGAGCTGAAAAGAATTGGAATTTTTTCAAGTAAGCGTCACTTGTGATATGGTAAATCATAACTTGGTAGTCTTACTAATTCTTTTACAGTGAATTAGTACATGTATGATAGAAATCAACAAAATTGTATATTTTCTGTAAGACTAGCCACGTTCACTCTGCTTCACAGGAATTAATTTTTGGGAGAAATTTTTTTTTTGAAATAAATAATTCCACCTGGTTGCCTGGTGGTTGTTATTTCATATCTGGATGCTTAACAATGGGTAGTTTGGCTGGCACGAGCTTGTGATAATGTAGTTGGCCACTCCCATTGCAACTGAATGGACATCTTGATGGTCAATTATCTCGTCGCACAGATATTCGAGCATCAAAGTGAAATGAAAAAACCTTGAGAGGTCAGTAATAAATACCTTTTTCTGTGATCGTTTGTGAACCTTAAGGGATCTAACGCTTTATTTAATTGGTTGTGCCTAATATGTTTCATTTTAAAACATGATGTGGGGTTGTTTTCTTTTCTTTACTTTTTTCTGGGATCAGGGTTGTGGCAAGCTTTCTTCCAACAAGTTGTCATGAACAGCAGTACCGGTGTAGCCACAACTCTGGCCACCTCCTTTTTTATCTTTTTTTTATCAACATAGGTTTGCTTCATCTATTCGGTCAGATAGTCAACCTTTCTTTTCTCGACATAGCCTCTCCAACACAGCTTTCTCTTCCGATTCTTGTTGACATTGCTGGCTGCCTGTGTCTTGACTTTGATATCCTCATTGCCTCGTTTCTTAGTGAGTGGGACACCTAATATCTACCGTTACGTCATCACTGCCATGATAAGAAATCTTCGCTACAGATTATGCTTTGGTAGACAGCTTGTTTGTAATTCACCTTTTTTTGAACATCTTGTCTGTTAAGATTCCTGTCATATCATGCTACTACGCTCAGCTGGAGTTGGTTTTGCTTCAAACGTTTTCTTTGCAGCCTTCATTATATTTCAATGTTGAGCTTGGGCACGTGTATGAAACAGACTTCAATCCAGTGCCTTCAATTTTAATGAATCTCATTTTATGCAGTTTACTCCCAGCTCCTGTCTCTTAACGGGCGTTATCCATTTTGTGAACGGCAGTCAGACATTTTGATGTTTGCATATAAAAGAATGGCTAGTGTTTCTTTCTAAACGTTAGAAAGTCCTTTTGTAGCGCTTCACACTTTAGTCCCAGCATATGGTTTATAAAAGGTCTGCATTTTGCTTCATTTGGAATACTCTCAGATTAAGTTTCTATGCATGTTTCAGATCATTTCCAATTTGATAAAGATGAAATACAGATGTCTATTTCTTTTTATACTTCTTTTACAGGGTTCTGGCTACAAAGATGCCATTGGTAATTCCTCTATCTTTTACGAACCCCAGAGGTTTCTCTGCAACGCTTGCTACTGGTTGGTTCCTTAGTTTTTCTTTCTAAGACGCGTTTCGTCCATTTTATGACGCTTATTAGTTTAATAAGATGATAGTTATAATCCTGCATGACGCACTTTAGTTCCACCTAGTTGGTGTCTTTATTTGCAAGATTCTATTCATAAGTATTTAAACATTTGCTTGAGAGCATTTTCAACTTTATTTTCTGTAAAGGAATTTTTTTTAAGTTTATTCATAATATTCTCCACGTCTTTTCTTCTTCGTCTCTAGTCTCGTTTCTCTAGTACTCTACACTTTAGTCATCGAGTGAAATATACAGTCTCAACAAAGGTCTACAAATCTCTGCATTTTGTTTCATTTGAAACATTCTTAAATACGATCTCTAGGCACTTTGTTTTAGATCATTTCCAAGTTGATAAACATGAAATGTTCTTGAAGTGGCTTTTAATCTTATCCAGATTTTTTCTTTCTTGGTTAACACCCTATTGTAAGAGTTTTTAACAGATATCGCAGCACTCAGCTTCTGTCTTGTTTTCTGCTTGTTCTTCGTTTTGTGGAAGATTTTCCTCTCACCTCTTCACTTGTTTATACGCTGGTATCAATCTTCAGTGGTTCTTCTTCAATTGTTTGCTTTATGGCTGTGTATTTATTATGATAGTGTTTTGTCTATTTTCTTTGCCATTTGTTGCATGTCATCTCCTTTTTCTTCAACATATTTCACATTTCTTCAATTCATTACCAGATGTTTTTTACTATTTATTTTTCTCTTGCAGTTTCTCATAAAATTACAGCACCTAAAGTGGCGTTCTTCTCTTTGGTGTAGTGCTAGATGTTTAGTCATTGCAACCTTACATATCACAGACAAATTTCTTTCTTTTTATTCTCTGCCAAAGCATGTTATTTAGTCCTTGGCTTCGCGGTTCTTTTGCCTTTTTTGTTTCTCTTCACCTACTTTTAGCACAATGAAATATTGCCATTCAAAATGTTGTGACCTGTGATTCTTCTACCTCACCAGGATGTAGCCGACTTTTAACTTAAAATGATGCGTTCTGATCTAATGATAAACACTGTTATTGGTAATGCAAAGTATGTGTATTGAAATTCAGTCCAGGGCCCGCTTTACGTCTTTATTCTGTGCTCCATGCTTTGATCACTGCGCATTACTGAGTATCCCGTTTATTATTATTATTTTGGCTCAATTCTCTCTCCTCTTCCGTATAGATATCGTTATCTTCATTTAAATCATCAGGGCTTCATATGGTCCGTTAACAGAACACATTTCATTAATTTATTTTCTTGATTACTACTTTTAAGCGATTGTCGCTCAAAAGTGTGAAGTTATTGTTTGTTTTTCAATTAGTCTGCATCATATTGTAAGTACGAGGGTAAATCAAATATAAATGAGACTTGATCTCGGGCGCGCAATATTAACGCGCGAGAGTTCTCGCTTCGTCAGGTGTTGGGTAAGGATGTCAGGAGTGGGGGAAGCAGGCGGGCGATGTCGCTCGTTCCTGTCAGTACCCGTCGTGACAATGTCTGAGCAGGAGGTGCCGTCGTCAATTGCGCAGCGTATTATCATTAAATTTCTCGCCATGGAAGGTGTAAAACCGGCTGAAATCCTGAGGAGATTGACTGCGCAGTTCAAGGAAGAGACACTGTCACGAGCTAGAGTCTTCGCATGGCACAAAAATTTCGTGGAGGGTCGTGAGAATGTTGAAAATGAGAGCCATGATCGCCGACCTTGCACCAGCATCAACGAAAACATCGTCCACGTTCAACAATTTATTGAGGGTGACAGGCCTCTGACCATCGATGAGATTGCATCTGAGATTGGAATAAGTTATGGCAGCACTTTTTCGTTCATCACAGAGGAGCTAGGGTTTCGTAAGGTGGGTGCCTCGCCTTCTGGCAACTGAGCTGAAATTGCATCGTTTACAGTTGAACGCCCTCCTACAGCCCTGACCTATCGCCCTGCGACTATCACCTATTCGGCCCTCTCAAGGAAGCCATGGGAAGGCATATTCGACAGCGATGAGGAGGTTGAGGTCCACGTGCGCGATTGGCTGGAAACACGACCAACTTCATTCTACGAGGAAGGCATTTCAAAATTATCTACACGTTGGGAAAAATGTGTTTCTAAATCAGGAGATTATGTAGAAAAATAATCTGCTATTCTTTTGTTTCAAGTTCAAATAAAATATTTTTAAAAAATAAGTCTCGTTTATATTTGATTCACCCTCGTACTGTAAAACTTAGTTTATGCGAGGGGTATATTTCCAAAAAATAAGCGCTATATGAGCGGTAAACGAGATATCTTAACAGGGGGATAGGTGAAACAGAGAGCGAATAAAAGATGTACCATTATTTCTTGTTTTATGTTTTAACATACATGGGGTTGCCTGCAAAAAGGTATTTTTGGCTTTCTAAGCTGACAATTTTTCACGTTTCTTCCCTCAGTTTTTTGCAAGGCGGGAACCTGGAACAATTTATTTGCAAATGATAAGTAAGATATGTAGAATGATCCTGAAGATAGGCAACTAAACGTATGCTTAGAGCTCAGCTGTTCAGATGTATAGTAGATTGTATATTACATTAATTATAAACATTTTTTATTGCTAATGTCTATTTGCATTCATAAATTATATATGAGAATCAAAAATATTTGAGTAAATAGTATGTATATGTCATCTAATATATTTTGTCTTTTCCTCTTTTGTTCGGGAAACAATTGTCTATAGCAAGACATCGCACTCACCACACAAAGTCTTGCTTTCTATTAAAATTTGGATAATTTTGTAATAAACTAATTAATAATATCCGTAATAGCAGCTTAACTTGTTTTAAGAAAATAAGTTTTTTTTGCTTTTTATCTCCAAAAACGTTAGCTTTGTCGTCTACGTGCACTTGTTATTCTACTAATTCTTTACTTTTACCAGTCGTAATTTCTTTAATATCTTGTGCATTTATATTGCCATTAGCTAGCTTGACAGTTTCATCGACATCAATAATGGATCCTTCCTTAGCCACCAGACATACATAGTCCTTTCAAATTTTCTGGTCGCTTCATCCCAGGAAAGTTTGATGCTGTCTATAGCATCCACGATTTATTGTTTTTTTTTAAATCTCTTTATCTTTTCTACTGGTTTTATCAATTACTTGTCGAAATACTCGGTGCAAATAATAAGCTTTAAAATTAGATAATACACGTTGATCCACTGGTTGGATTGAAGATATTGCATTTGGTAACAAGAAAAGAAACCATGGACCTGGAGGACAAAAGAGCGTACATCAAAATCATCGCCGAAATCAAAGCAGTCGTCGCAGTTTCGGAGTGTCATCTGGGAAAGCAAGTTGGAGGTGCCCAGTGTAACTGACAATTCTTTTTGGAGAATGATCAAGGTAAGTAAGAGAACCTCCTCGGCGCCACCCATCCACGGGGAAAACGGAGTCGTGCACACGATCGCAGAAAAGGCAAATGCACTCGCTGACAGCCTAAATCTTTAATGCGATCAAGTCGACGGTGCTGTTCTCCAGTCCCAGAACAGGAACCTCCAAGAACCAACCGAACTGGCGACCGTCGACGAAATAGGTACGTCAAGTTATAAGAACACTAAAACCGAAGAAAATTTTAGAGGCTAACGACATCCTCGACGAAGCTATTATACCACTTCCAAGACAAAGCATTTATTTGCGTAGCCTACATCACCAACGCTGGCTTAGGATTACGACACCTCTCCCATCAATGAAAGTTAACGGACGTCGCAAAGTTCTTCAAACCAGGGAAGACGGCTACTTTTCCTCAGGATTACAAACTCATCAGGCTGCTACCTATCATGGGGAAAGTAGAAGAGAAGATAATCCACCAGCGTTTAAAGACAGCGGTCGAAGGCCTAGAATCGTTAAGGCTAATCTACCACTCTTCAACTCCTATGGGTGATGGAAAAACCACAGAAGGCTTCAATAAGAAGAAAGTCACCGGGCTAGTATTCAAAGAATCTTTCCAATAAAAATCGGCAGCACGAGGTTATCAGAAAGACGACCTTGTGCAGGAGTGCTGTCCTCGACCCTCTTCAACATTTATGCGAGGGACATGGTCAACACGCCTGCAATGCTGCTACCTCAGTACGTAGACGACACGGTGTTAATAGTCAGGTCGCTCAAGTCCCACTTGACGGTTAGGAAACTATAAGACGGACTTGACGCCTTCGAAGATTGGTTCGATCGATGGCCGATCTGAACCATTCTGAGAAAAATACCTCAGTGGTGTTTACACACAAGTCAAGAAGAGAAGACCTGGGTCCAGTAACTATCTTTGGCCGCGCCATTTCCTGGAGAAGCGAGGCCAAGTGCCTCGGCGTAACCATGGACGCCAAACTCACCCGAAGGACACACATCGACAATAGCAATAACAGAACAGAGTATTAAGGTTTATCTTTGGCGCTTCGTGATTCATCAGGAACACAATTCTTCACAGGGATGCAGGAATCTCCACTATTAAGAAATTCCCGAAAAAAGAAGCGACGAAGCTTTACGCCAACATCCAAGGGCATCCTAACCCAAATATTAAGGGATTTGGAAACTACGATGCAGATGAGCGTTACCGCCACAAACGCGCGAAAATGGCGATTCTTTCGTAAACGGTAACGGTAGCGGCCAACACAGTTTCCCACACCTTCTACAAGAGGTTCCCTATCAGCGAACGAAGAGGATGTGAGCCGAGACTCAGGGTCCTTAAAAACCAAGCAAGAATGAGTGCGTGGGATGACTTGGAGCATCATCACTCAAGTAAAGCTTTCGGTTCTAATTTTTTAAATATACTTTAACGTTTTACAGATGGGCAAAATTGTTTTGACAAACCAATTATGGAAAATGTTTATAGCTGTTCAAGATTTCTTATTAGAGATTTGTATTACAGGTAAATTTTGAAATTTCCTTCGTGGCCCTTGGAGGTTTTTGTTTTTAAAGTATCTATAACTTTAAATTCTAATACTGTTTTCTTTCATGGTATAAAAATATACGTTTTGGCATTTTTTCCAAAAAAGACCCTTTTTATCAACATTGGAAACCAATTTAGGAGAATAATTAATTCTCTCCTTTAACAACGGCTTGTAATGTTGCTGGCAATGCAGCAGTTGGTTCTGTTTCCACTTATCGGTTCTTCAGTAATCTGTATGTTATGAAGATTAGTTCTGGTTTTGAATCGAAGGAAGCACCCTTTATCAGACGCGAAAATATCACTAATGCCGTTTTTATCATTCCGAATGTGGTTAAAAGTTGTTCTTGCTTTTTTATGATGCTTGACTTAATGGCATATAGTGTTCGACTTTGTCGCTAATCTAGAAGGAAAGTGGTTTTCTCATTTTCTCCAATGCATTGCTTTTAGGAAAGGTAATTTTTGTTGTAGAAGTCGTAATCGTTACGGCTGTTTATGGTACGATTTTCCTTTATTTTTTAAAATTGTCATTATTGAAATAGACAAATTTAACAGTGTATTTTAATTTCTAGGGAAATGCATCTTCTTTGCATCTACCCATTTTAAAATTAAATTTGGTTAATTGATATTTATTACTGTAAAATAAAGAATTGTGTTTATATCCTTACACAATAACATTGATGAGTGATCATAAATATGAACTGTGACCGGAGCATTTTTTCACTGCACTGATATCAAACGCACTGCGAGACGGCATGGGTGTATCAACGTTAGGCGGAGCAGGGTTAAATGGGGTCTTATATATGTAATCATTGAAATAGGAAGGCGTGAATTCCACAAAATTTCCGTTTTTATTGCAGCGTCATTAGACACATCGCATCGATTTCTTGAACCCGTTCCGTTGTGTTGTTTTATGTGGTTTCTCATTACGGCGACCAAATCGGCCACAAACTGACTATTTATATTCTTGCTTCCATTGATGTTCTCATCACTTGTTGCTTTATACTCCTGAATCCTTTCCATCCATTAGTATGAATGATACTTTCGAAATCTAAATTTTGTCTAATTTTTGTCTTGATATTTGGTTAGCACAAAGAAGCGGTTATTTAGTTTCGCGTTGTTTTTTATTAACTGTCCTTTCTTTTTCCCCAGTTATGCCTTTTGGTGATGGGATCTTTTTGGCTCTCACTGATCTGAATTATCTATTTACTTCAGATAGTTATTTCTATATCTTGCCATTTTCCAAACTTCACGATTGTTTTTCCTTTTTTCCAATCCTCTTTTATATGTTTTTCCCATAACTTTCTTGGCCTTCCGCACGATCTTGTTCCTTTCGTTTTTAAATTCATCATCTTTTTGGGGATACTTTTGTTGTCCATTCTAGTTAGGTTGCCATACCATTTTAATTGTTTTGTTTTGGTTTTGCTAACTAGGGGGTTTATTTTTAGCTCTTCTCTGATACTCGAATTTCGAATCCTGGCTCTTCTCGTTTTACTCACTGTTCTTCGCAGACATTTTATTTTTGTTGCTGTTATTTCAGCTCTGTGTTTGTCCATTATTGTCCACGGTTCAGCTGCAGTTGGTGTCGTGTGCGTATATATATGGATTTAAAAGGAGAACTCTTCAGAGATCTGTCCATTTAATCTGATAGCTCCACACACAGATGTATAGAGGCTGTTTATGACTTTCTGTTTGGATTTTTATTCTGGTCTTCCATTGTTTCCATATTTCTTTCTTGGATACGTATATCGTATTTATTCATATTCTTCCTTTATTTCATTATCTTCTAGTGCTTCTATTTTGATTTTCTCATGCTTTTTATTTATCCTTTTTGTTTGTCTTTTTAACTTTGTATCTGTTGTCACCAGTATATGGTCTGTGTACAGTTCTGCTTTCCTTATAACTATGACATTTTGTATTTCATATATCGGCGTTTCTGTGCATGTTATATAGTATTATACTCTTATGTCCTCGTTCTTCTGCTTATATATAATTTTGTGTATATTTTTATGTTTACAGAATGTGTTTCCTATTAATAATTGGTTATTAATGCAGAAGTCTATCATCCTCTTGTCATTGTTTCTGATTTGTTTCCCTATATACTGTTTCTGGACCGTGTCCTATCTCTTGCTGGTTTCTTATGCGAGCATTACAGTTTCCTATTATCAAGATGTGTCTATTTTCCTCTTGTGTTTTTTTCTTCTAGCGTGCGCTGCAGGTTTTCATAAAATTCCTTTTTCTCTCTAGCTTCTGGATCTTCTGTAGGTGTATACTTCTGGATTATTGCTATTTTCTTATTTACATACAGGTTATTTACAAACGGGTTGCGATGCGGACGGACCCGGGTTCAATTCCCGGTGCTCTCTGATGCCTGGCGGGTGGTCTACTCAGTCACTAAAAATAATTGAGTACCAGCGTTCATTCGAGCAAGGGGTAGTAATGGCGGTCGTCTAAGGCGCGGTGCTTGCCACATTGCCCGTATCAGAGATGGTACGCGAAGATCGGACAAAAGAAAGCGAACATATTTTTACTTTCTCTTCATTTATTGTTTTAATATTCAACATTGTAATAATTGCTCGTTTTTTCACCTGTTCGTTCCGTTTAGTCCGTTCACATCCGAAATCCGCTTTGTTTCTCTGAATAAGTTTACTGTGTGTGTGTGTGATTGGTTCAACGACAGAGGTCCGTTACCTCGGGATAACTGGCCTTGGTCCACGGCTATTTAATGTGACTATTCGTAGCAATCCTGCATCCAGAACTTCCTCCATCCGTCACCCGGAGAGCATCAACCATTTATTTTGGACTAATAAAAGTTTTGTTTTTATTTTATAATTTTGGTGAACGTTATATCCTAATAAGAAGTCTTTTTTTTCGTTTACGGATTACATCCTTTTTCTAAAGAAGAAAATGTTAATACAGTTTGAGCAGTTATACATTATTCTTATAAAGAAAAGTCTGCAATATATAAAAGTATAATAAAGATAGCATAAACTGATTTAACCTTATCTTACAATATCATTTACAAAATGACCTTTATAAGAGGAAAGTTATTTGACAAAGAAAATTAACAATATAATGTTTTTAAAGAATTAACGTATCTTCCGGTAAAAGATGAATGGCAATATAAACAAAAATTGACATTTCTTTCTCTTCACATGAATAAGAACCATTCATGTCACTCAATATAAAAAGAACAATTTTGTAAATATATATGCTTTAGAAAAAAAAACACATTAAACCTGGTATGACAACAGTTCAGAAGACTTAGTACTCTGGGGATTGAAGAACTATATTTGGAAAAACTTCTGTTAAATTATATTACAAAACATTATTTTTGCACCATGTACTGAATTTATTTAAATTATGTTGAAGCTAAATGGTAGTATCTTCTAAATTAGTGAAAACGCTAAACAATGATCATTTAATAACATTACAGTGAGAATGAAATTTTCAACTACATCGTTAAAAACATCACCGCACTATTTAGAACAGCAATTTATAACGTAAAAACATTATCGTTGATCGCCAATGTTTTTGGAGAATACGCCAGTTAAAGAAGAAGATCCTTAAAAAAACTTATAAACAAAAGTGATCTTAGACGGCACCCTTAAAGTACATCGGATGTTTGTACAATTTTGCTTTAAAAGCAATTCTTTAGCTTAATAACTCAAAGCCTATCAGCCAGGCAACTTCTAACTAATTTTGTCTTCAATTTTTTTGCCAATGTCTTCAACAAATTTGAATAAATGGAATTTATATGGGTGACTCTAGTTGTTACATTAACCATAAATTGTTTGTAATTGATTAGATTTGTAAGAACAGGGCGCTTTTTATTAAACCCGCGTTGAAGAGATGATTTAGGAGATGGCAGAAGAAATATGTGACATGAGTATCTTTGCAAAGAGGTTTGGTATAACTGATATATTAGTGATTGGATGATAGTTTCTGACTATAGTTGTATTATAAATTGGAATGATAAAGGATTTTTTTTATTTATCAGAGTAGGTGCAAGTTGTTAGTCACAAATTAAAAAGTTCCTAGAGGGGATTTGACAAAACAATACAGAGTATCTGGTTTAGATATTTTCGAAATGTGGAACATTAATAAGGTAGAATTACTCTTTCAACAATTATACTACACCCTGATAAATTTATTGTTTATTTGGGCTCACGACTCTGGAACCCATCACCATTATCATATTCATACACCTTTCTATAATAGTTTAGAAATGTTTCATATGCACCCTAGAAAATGTTGTAACTCAGTTATATAGTCTGAACGATGTAGAGTCGGTTGCTTTTTGCGGTATTTCATCAAATAGAAAACTTTTTAACTAGTACAATCCAACAAGCAGCATGGAAAGCCACCCCTGTGATGAAAACTACTTATACCATCAGGTGCCCAACACTATGAAAAGACAAGATAATGGAAAAAAGACATCTCAGAAAACGCTGGCAAATTACCCGTCTAGAAGCAGACAAACAAGCACTAAACCGGGCAACAAAGAAACTAAAGAAACTTCAACAACAACTTAAAAACGAAGGCAACCTTGCGAACCTTACAGCCACTGAAACCACCGACTATTCTCAGTGGAAAGCAGTTAGAAAACTGAAAAGGCCAATAGCTCACATACCACCTATCACCAAATCAAATGGCCAATTAGCTCGTACTAGTAAGGATAAAGCTGAAACGTTTGCTGACCACCTAGTCAACGCATTCCAACCACACCCTAGCCAGTGTCCGAAGGAAGATACTAAAATAAACAACTTTCTGGAATCTCCATTCCAAATGAGCCCACCGATTAAACCATTCAAGCGCTGGGAAGTACAAGAAGTAATTAGAAAAGAAATCAACATTAAGAAAGCACCAGGCTTTGACCTGGAAAAATTCTCCAGCAGCTACCTGAAACCTCACTACGAGCAATCACTCAACTATACAATGCTATCCTCTCCAACAGATACTATCCAAGCGCTTGGAAAGTAGCACAGGTCACAATAATTCAGAAACCTGGAAAGCCACCCACTGATCCTGCTTCCTATCGTGCCATCAGCCTCCTACCTATCCTATCAAAAGTCTGAAAATTGTTCTTAAAACGCCTTCAACCAATTCTAGATGATTTAGAATTGATACCCAAGCACCAGTTCGGTTTTCGACACTCACATGCAACTATCGAACAAATACATCGACTTGTAGATCAAATTCATACCGACCTAGATGAATATCGATATTGCTCCGCTGCGTTTCTAGATATTTCACAAGCGTTCGATAAAGTATGGCACTTGGGCCTCTTCTATAAATTAACAAAATATCTACCATACCAATACTATGAAATACTAAAGTCTTACTTAACGGATCGACATTACTTCGTTAATTATCAAGATGAACACACGAACCTCCACCCAATACTATCGGGAGTCCCCCAAGGCAGCGTGCTAGGACCTATCCTCTACTTACTCTTCACAGCTGACATACCAACTACAAGCCTAACTACAACCGCCACTTTTGCTGACGATACGGCAATTCTAGCTTCGGAATTCTAAATCCGAATACTGCAACTTTCAACCTGCAAACCGCTCTGAATAAATTGCAGCAATGACTCAAGGTATGGAGAATCTCGGTAAACGAAACCAAATCCCAACATGTAACGTTCACCATGAACCGTGATAACTGTCCACCGATCTCACTTAACGGACAACAAATAAAATACGCAGACTCTGCAAAATATTTAGGACTCCATCTAGATCGACGCTTGACCTGGAGAACCCACATATTTAATAAACGCAAACAGCTAGGGTTACAATACAGGAAACTGTACTGGATGATTGGAAGAAACTCTGTACTCTCGCTAGAAAATAAGCTATTGCTCTATAAGGTGATTCTGAAACCAATATGGACCTACGGTCTCTCACTTTGGGGAACTGCTAGCAACACCAACCTGGCCATCATCAAGAGGTTCCAGAATAAAGTGCTTCGGGCTGTAGTTAATGCGCCGTGGTATGTGCCGAACAAAGTGATTTTAAGTGACTTAAGTGTTCCAACCATTAAAGAAGAAATAGGAAAAATTGCCCAAAAATACAAAGATCGATTAACAGCACACCCTAATGACCTTGTACATTCTCTAATAAACGAACCAGATCGCCCAAAACGCCTAAAGTGTTTTAAACCAAATGAACTACCAACGCGTTTCAACGCTGTTCTTGAACATTAAGCTATTCTAGTGCCATTCCATTAGTTTATAAATTAGTTAATTACTTAAAGTACCTTCAATTCAAATCATTCGCTAGCAGTATAGAATAGTGTATTAATTATAGGGGGGCTTACTGGAGCCTGACCCTGCATGTCCATTAGCATGTTTTTGCTCATTGCTTATAATATATACACACCAACTACTTATTGTCCATAGTATAATTAGGACAGATTGTAAATAAAGGGGTTAAAATTAAAAAAATTCTTTCCAATGTCGTTATATAGAATTCACTTTTTATTTCTTGTTACTATACGGTTCAAAAAAGGTTTTTCATAGTGTCCAAGCAGGTAGACGGAGATGTGGTCCAACTTTTTATAATCCGTTAAAATATGTAGCGTCTCAAACATTGTCTGACGCTACACTGATTTTTGATACCACCACTTATCCTCTGGTATGTAGCATGGTCAAAACAAATTCCAACCTTGTGGCAATGTTTGGGTTATCTATGATACAATGGTGCATTTTTTTCTATTATTCATCATATAGATGCAATCTCTTATAAAATTTCGAGGTCAAGGTTTCTATAAAAAGAGAAATTTTTTATACATTTCAAGCTATAACATTAGCAGCGATTGCAACTAGGCCTATTAAAAGTAGTAATAATATAAAATAATAAAAAATACATTTTTCAAAATGCTACTTTAACATTGCAGAACTTAAAATCGAATACATGTTAGTGGTTTTTGAATGGCATACTTTTATGTTATCCTTTGCTTTAAATATAAAACATGGGACCGGCGAAGAGATTGCTCTGTAAGCAATCCCAGAACGAACTTAAAAAACCTTTCGATTTCGATTTCGAATTTCGGGAAAATTCGAAATCGAATATCTCGAAAATTATTCGACATTGAATTTTTTCGATTTCATTATTGAAATCAGCGTAAAATTTTCTTTAAGAATTACTCATAAAATCGCAATATCGAAATTTTCCCGAAATTCGAAGTCGAATATCTCGAAAACTATTCGAGATAGAATTTTTTCGATTTCATTATTGAAATCAGCGTAAAATTTTCTTTGAGAATTACTCATAAAATCGCAATGTCGAAATTTTCCCGAAATTCGAAGTCGAATATCTCGAAAACTATTCGAGATAGAAACTTTTTGATTTCGATTTTGAAATCAGCGTAAAATTTCCTATAAGAATCCATTTTAAAATTTTAAAAAATCCATAATTTTGTGACAGCAACAGACAGACAGACAGACCGACAGACCGACAGACATATAGAATTCAGAACTATTTAAGTTCGTTGAAAATCTGGTGTGAACATCACACGACTTTCCTTATTCTATTATTATATATTATACCGGGTCCATCGTCTCGGCCCTGCGCCGATCTCGTCTAAAAATTTGTTAATTTAAAAAAGGACGAGGCGCGAGTCCAACACTCTAAAGCTGATTAAAATAAACAGTATAAGACAATAATTGACTTGTACTTAAAATTTTCCACGTCACTGAAGGTAACCGTGCGAGGTCGGCCGCACGGCCTTTCCCATTATCTCCTGCGTGCTCCCTCTTAGCGGCCAAGCGCTCCCCCCGTCCTCCCGCGGTTGGCCATTGAGCTCTCCAAACGCGCTGTGATTGGTCCGTTTAATTAATTTTAATCGGCTATAACTTATTTATTTGACCTCTGATCAAAAAATTTCATTGTAATTTTTCGTTCGTCTCGGTCTGATCTATCCGGTAATATAAATTTCCCGAAACATTTTATGAACACCCGGTATATTAAAAATCCTGAGCTTCAATTTTTTTTCGAGTTCCTATTTTACCAACTTTTATTTTAAATTCATGTTTATCTCGTGATAACAAATCATGTTTATTCTCATAAATTTTTTGTATCTTCAACCGTTTAGATTCGCGACCGCTTTGCGACCGATTCTGCGACCTTGCGACCAATCGACTCGGCCGATTTTTACCAAAAGCTTCGCACTGCGTCCCCTACCTACAAGTAACTTGCATACCGAATGTCAAGTCTTTAGCTCTTACGGTTCTCGAGATATCCTGTTTACTGACAGACCGACAGACAGACACACACACACACAGACGAACCAATGACTCAAACCAATTTTTTTTGTGTCCTGGAGCTATGTTTCGTCCAGAAATGTGAAAAACTGGGTAGGTCAAATTTCCGCCGATTACATTGCTTTCCTTATTATAGGATAAGGAAAGTAAAACATCGTTAAATATGTATGTTATTTTATTGTGGACAAAAAAAAATGTAAATTTAAATTTCCATCCGTTATACACAGATCAAACCGTATGTGTGGCTACTAATGTAACTTATTTGGTATTGCACAAACTTATGGTTGTTGTTTGTTAGAAATTGCCTAGACCCGAGCAGCTGAGCAGTCAAGGTTATGCCGAGCATGCGAACGTCAAAACAGATGTATTTGACATCTGCGGTCTGTTTAATCTCCGCTTATCTTTACAGTTTTTTAATTGCAAATAGTGCGGCGGTTATTGTGCTGCGTATAGTCCATTAACGAGGCGGCGCGTTGCAACACCGCTGCAGTTATGTAGCAACAAAGTGAAAGTTTCTATAAACAGTAAATAAATTGTCAGTGGGCTGCACTAACGTCTTTGTTGTAAATAAATTCGTGTTTAGGCAGACGAAACTTGCGAGCGATGGACTGACCGTTTCTGCCCGAAAGCAGCCGCGCCACCTCCTAAAATGTGGGTGAAGCCACAAGAAATCCTCCTGGCCACCGCGCTTTGGTGAGATTCATTGCCGTGCTTATCAGTGCTTTCCGCTGTAAATGTCATTCTAGCATTGATTAATGGCCTATTCATAATTCATTGTTGCCGGAGTCGATGCGTGCTTTTCCGCGACTAGTGCTAATAACCATAACCTTGTGCTTGCTGCACATCGATAAGTTGGCCGATTTCATTGTTAGGGTGACCGAAGAATCGACCCGCTACTTTATATTGCAACATCGCAAGGGCCATGGCAAGTCCAAGGGGCTGTCGTCATTGCTCGTCGGCACAATGGACAGCATCTTCGACAGCAAGCCTCCTCCGTATCGGATACTACACCAAACGCCATCGTCCGAGGTTTACTGGCGTAAGCATATTGCTGCCGCTTGGAATGTCTATTTGCTTTGACCACTTGCAATGATTGCAGTTATTTCCTGTGCTATGACTAGGCAGGAGATTCTGAAGGACTGGGAGTGGTTGTTCAAGAATGTCTCGGACACTCTAAGCACCTTTGACAACGAAGAGGATATCACTGAGTTCGTTAGCTGCAAAATTGAGTCTATTATTGCAGTGCGACAGGATTATCAGGATGCAGATGGTGAGTTGTTTGCAGACTGGTTCCGTTTGTTTATAACTTTTTATTACAAAATAAATAGGACTAGATAAGATGGAGGTAAATATAAATATTGATAATTCATTGTGAATATAATTATAGAGGAGATAAGTTATGATAATTTATTTTATTGTCACGCAATAAAATAAATTGGAGAATTTGTAAGCTTTCAAATTAAGAATATTTATTTCATTATTAGTGTTCTTGGTGGAATTTTGCATAGAGATAAAACATTAACAAATTGGAATGTTTTCAAACACGTTGATGGCCTATTTAAATTGATGTGTAAGGCGTGAACTGCACTATAGTTTTGCTCATCCTTTGTTCTTACTGTAGTCAAAAATTATAGAATGTTTTTTGAAGACTTGTTCAGACCATCATTAACACTCCATTTTGTTTTGATTTTTCTCTACTAACTCTTGTTGAAAAGGATGTTTGTATCTATTTTGAATTGAAGGTGACCGTTCATTCAACAAAGGATTTTGCAATTTATCTGCACATGACATATTTAGAAAATATTTGAGAACACAAGCATTGCATTGAATCTTGAACAAACCAGGATTGAAGGCTGCTTGAAGTTGTGACGGCCTCTATAAAACAATTGGTGTGAGATCAGACTGTGAACAGAGCTATAATGTCAATTAGATCTGAAGGATGTAATGAATGCAAAAACTGTGGGGAGTTGTGCTTCTGTGGTTATATATACTTTATATCAATGTATTAGTATGGTCATTGAATAAGATTGTTTTGTTACATATTTTACTACCAAATTTTATTTCAATGATTTTTGTGCTCTCATCTAGGTGATCACTAGCATTGATTAGTAGAATATTAGCATGTGCCAGTGTCCTTGCTCACTTTTTCATTAATTGTCAGAATCACATTTCTTTTTTATTTTAAAAGTGGTTTTAAATTATAAATAAAACGACTTTTGCATTGATGATATGATTAGATTTTTTTATTGAATATTAAAGCACAGTGAGATATGGCAAGTTATGTCTTGATGAATGACCGGCTCGGCTACGACTGTAAGTTTTGGTTCTTTTTATAAAATTCTCTATTGTAATATCATACATATTCTGATCAATTTTTGAGGTCGTTAACTGTTTGTAATTGTTCACATAGACCTTGAATTTCAGATAACCCCACAGAAAGAGTCGCAGAGTGTTAAATCACAAGATCTGGCCAGTTGATGTCTCAAGCTCTATGGTTCCAACTTCATGTCAAAAAACCTGGGTTATTCTGTAACAGTAACGATGGCCATTCACAGTTAGAGCATATCCAGCATCATTTTCAAAGAAGAGTAAATCTATTTCGCCACTTATTTAAAATCTACATCATTGGGGGGATATTTCATGAAACTCCAAATGCGAGAATCTTGTTTGTCTACAAACTCATCGAATTGAAAATGCTCCTCGTCGCTAAAGAGGATTTTTCGACTATCCTGAAATCCATTTCATTATTTGGTTTGATTTGATAGTCTGTTGATTCCTCAAAGAGCAAAGGTTTTCTATTTTCCGTCATTGTTCCCAGTTTTGTGCAGATTCTATCCAGTTTAGCCTATCATGCTCTTCAATTTCATCTGACCATGATAACCTGGGTCAGCTCCTTTCTCTTCTTTCATCTTCTGGCTTACATAAAGTAGTTATGTGTATCCATCTGTTGTTATCTTGCCTGGTCATGTCTTGTCCAGCGTCATTTAAGGAATTTGCATTGCTTACTTGGGATTTTCCCCTTATCTTTTTTAACCATATTCGGTGTCTTAGCCTAATAATCAATATTGATCTTAACATTCTATATAGAGTTGTCTTTGTCTTCTGATATTGTTTATTTAAAGTGCATGTTTTAGTGCCATACATTAGGGTTGGTAACACACATATTGAACAATTTTTCTTTATATTTACTTTATTTTTAAAAATATTTCTTTCAAGTCAAACTAATCTTTTTTTGTTTTCCTCTTTTAATTGTCTGTTCTAAATTCGTAGCTTCTTGTATGTAATAAGTTTTTCTTTTCTTCAGTTCATTGTTTTTTTCCCTGTTTGATTTTGTTTTATTAGAATTACTTTTTTCTTCCAGTTTGTTTAACTCTGTGCTAGAAGGTGTCTATCAAAAACTACTCTGCAAAAAAAAGGGAAAAAGCTTTTTTATTTGCAGAAAATAGATTATCATTAAAAATCATTCTACAAGAACTTTTAAAGAAAGTGAAAAGGCAGGGTTAAAAAATTACTTTATCATGGTCTAACAATTAATTGGCGAATTCTCGATGGTGTGAATGATCAACAGACTTAATCCCTTATGCTAGTTCAACTTTGTGAGCTTCTTGAAATATGCAATGTTTTCTGATTTGCAGTGGTATTTTCTCATTGATACTCACATGATCTTGTGTTCATTACGATTCAGTTTTATGAAAATTTATAACCAAACTTTGGATAGTCGATTCATTTGGTGCACTGTTTTGACCAAAAATTACAGGGAGTTTTCGTACCGTCTCAATTCGCTTTTTTTTCATATACCGTTTAATATTTACTTATTAATGTATCAAGAGATGCTGCTGACTGCAAAATAAAAAATGCGAAGTTTAAATCTTAGGCCAGTCTATAAAATTAATTCATCAAACGTTCAAGCAAGCTTGATTTTTTTATCAGTTGCCAAATTGATATTTTTTAATATGGAAAGTTTGTCCATTAAATGTGGTCAGCCACTGAGATCTGGTTGTAGATTTATTGGCACTGCTAAGGTTTGTAGGCCACTTATAATTTCCAGTATTGCCCTAGATTACATGGCATGAACCATTTGTAGGTTCTGGCAGGGAAGCCACAATTATTAATATAGTTTGTTAGTATTAACCAAAGACTTCTATGGTTGAAGTCTGAGTTAGACGCACCACGTGGAAATTAAATAACAAAGTGCACCGTACCGTGCGCGTTGAGGTTGTGTTGTTTTCATATGCTGTTTAGAAGTGAGATAAACGATTTAATCTCGGATGTCGCCGGGGATTAAACAAAATATTAAATAATATAATGGATGGATGTGCAACTCTTTACTAATTGATAGGTGGTAAACGATGTGATTAACGGCAGCGAACAGAAATTTCTGGAAGTGCGCCAACAAGCACAACCGATACGTTCTCTCGCCGTGACAACAGCGATGATGTCAGATTATAAGAGCGTGGTGACGATGTGAACATGCCTGTAAAATGTTGGTCAATTGCTCAAACCTAAAGTTATTATTTTATTACATTTTATAATTTACAATCGCCAGCGTGGTCGCGCGGTTGAGGTGCGGACTGTGGTGCGGACGGACCTGGGTTTATTCTTGGAGCTCTCTGATACTTGGCGGGTGGCCCACATAATTACTAAAAATAGTTGAATACTTAGCGGTGGACGAACATATGAAAGCCTCAGCCTCCTCAATTCGCAGGCCGTGCTCTCACGCGGGGCGTTAGAAGCCTTTCCATTACCATTTATAATTTACATTTTAATTCTATTGGTCAATTCGTCTTGGTTTTGATTATTAGCTCTAACATGTTCTAGAACTTGCTAGCAGCATTGATCTTATATTGTGGTATGTTTTTTCAAATTTCAACTGAAAGATTTTTAAATTCTCAAAATCCACATTTTGTATTTTATAATTTTGAAACATCTGCTATGGGGATATTGACCAACAAGGATGTTTCTGGCTATTAAATGTATCCTAAAAAATAAACTTTTCGTCAGAGAAAAATGTCTGAGTTACCCTGATAACGCACGCAATAGTTTCTTATATTTTTTCACCTTGTTTTCCTTATTTATGCTGGTAAGTTCATGAGCTTCTTTCGTTTTGTAGAACTCGGAAATCTAAATATAATTTTATAATCTTCCTTATGGTTTCTTTGTTGACATAATTCTCTAGCTGTTACGTGCACCGAATAAACTAATTTTTGTCTACGCATTCTCTTACTGCTTTAATAAGCTTTTTAGTGAGCACTATTTTTGCAGATCTTTCTCCTGTGCTGTATTAATTTCAAGATTTTTATATTTCTTCAAAATTTTACTATTTCTTAATCCATTCAAATGTGCATTTAACATCAATTTACCTTTTTTATGCTTCTAATACTTTGGTAAAACACGAGACAACTTTTTTGAGCAAATAACAAATGTATTTTCCCGCCAACGATTTTAAAAATGTTACTGGAGGGTGCTTTAATGTTTAGTTAAAATACTGACACATTGATATTGTCATCTTGTATGTGGGTTTTAGTTGATGAAAGTATATTTTTGCTAATGACAGGAATAACTGAGAAAAGGGTTTCTGATTTATATTAGTTCTGATATTGGTTATTGATATGCATAAATGTATTTAAGATAATTTTACGGAATGTTTGCAAATTTTTTGATTATGTTAAAATTTTTTATTGATTAGTTTTTTCAAATTGTAATTTCTTTATAATTTTTATCTGTATTTATGCAAAATTAAATAGTTGTTTATTCACTCTTAATTTTAATCGTTTACCACGTGAAGATATTTTAATATTCTGTAAGTAGATGATAGTGGTTAGGTACCAAATCGCGCAAACAAGACGAATGGAAGTAATTCTCAACGTAATTTGTTTAAAACTTACTTAATTCAGTGTTAAATAGTCATAACTTTCTATATCGTTTTTTTAGAGTTTTTATCTTAAGGAAGCAGACTAAAGGTTAAATGTTAAATTAATTGTAAAACTTGTTTTTTGCTGACAATTTTATTGCTATTTAGTATCAATGCAATGAACTATGAAATCGGAATATGTAGTTGACAACTTCAAATAATTTACTGTAGGCGTAATAAATACAACGACTGACCAGTATTATGAGGCATGAGCACTGCTTGGCACTTGAATTTTAATTTAAAGGATCCAGAATGGAAAATTTAATTTGGAGAACTTATTGAGAAGCGTCGAGAGTTATCCAGTAAATTATTTTCAATGAAGCTGGATAAAAATAATGTATTCACTGTTGATAACAAAGCGAGATGTTGCAACGTGACCGTCTGTGTTATTCAGGTTTAAGAGAAAAGATTGCTTACATAAAATCGTGACAAATGACAAAATGTGGGTGTATTATAATGATTCCAAAATATGGAAATTACAGTTAGTACAGATGAATCAACAATATCGACTTTAATCCATTATTTGTGGCAAGAAACTTTTTTTTTGCATTTGGTGGAACTTTATGGGTGTAACATACAGGGCCACTTTTTTTTGGCGCAGTTACAGGCACTGCAGCCTCAAGGGCTTATTGTGCCCACTAACATGCACTTAAATGCTAGGACATTCACACACACCCATGAGTTGAGCAAGACTCGAACTCGCGCGCGCCGGCTAGAGGACAGAGCCAACTGGTTAAACCATCTGAGCCACCGCGTCCCCACAAGGCGACTTAAAACTCCCTTTATAATTTCAAAAGGAACGTTATAAAGCGAAGAGTGCTCCAAGAGTGAGGGCAATGATTTTAATAGACCGAAAATTTTGCATCTAGTAGCCAATGAACAGAGCTTTTGCTGTAGAAACGTAGGTAAATTGGGAAAAATGACTTTGTCGCTCCACAACGTGTTTTTAGGGCGCGCTTTTGACTTGTATCTAAAACCACCGTTCTCGATCGAATATCCTTTTTCTTGTGACTAGGGGACTTCAGAAGTATTGGTTCTTTAGTGAGAAAGGGAAGAGGAAGACCTTAAGGTGCGCGAACACTGGAAAACATCGATTTGGTAAGACGTTCCGTTGTAGTCTTTGAGGTGATCTGCTCGCAAACATGCTGTTGCATTTCGTTTCCGTCTATAAAATGTGTTTGTTGTACGCTAACCTTTTAAACATGATTGACACATTCGCCAGAAATGTGTGAAAACATCTCGGAAAACGTTCCACATAACGCAGTTATTTTATTTATTGATGAAGTGCATTTCGACTTGTTGAAAACAATTATTTTAGTTATTGCAGTGACAACTCACGTGATATTCATGAAATGCCCCTCCATATACAATTTATTCCGCATTACGGCACTACAGCAGCATTAGCGTAATTAAACTCATTGTTCTTACACTTTAAACCTGAATTTTTACAATGCTGGCATTCTTTAAGATCTATCATGGTCGCAAATTTACTTGTTCTAGCATTCGCTTAGTGCAATATTCAGGAAAATCACGAACACCCGAGTCAGGAAAGACAACTCGAAATTGCTTGTATCTCCATGACCTAAAATTTGCAATTTAAAGGAAAGAAATAGACTAATACATCGTAATCTACGCCGCAATTTCTATATGTTTAGTCCATCGCACACCTGTTCTAATTTGCCCTACCTCCGCGTGCCCTTTACAAGTTTGATTCTATGCGTAATCTCGCGCACCGTTCCGCGAATTCCTCAAAAGCCGTTCCCCACTCGCGTATTCTCGAAATGCCTTTGATCTCTTCCCGCGTCCATGGCCATCTTCACCCGCTCGAGATGAGTACCTTCTCCACTCTGTCCCTGTTCTTTTTCTCCGCGTTTCAGGTCAGCCGGACATGCCTGGCGTTGTCTAGGTCCTCACATGCGTATCTGTTTTGGTCCTCCATCAGTTTCTAGATTATTACGAGGCAGGATCGGAAGTTGCCATGTCTACTCCGCAGTTTGTCACATCGTGGTCACCGTGAAGATGAATATTCGCGCATGTCGCCTCGTCATCGCTGTTTTCCATCTCTGCCCCCACCTTACTGTCGTCCTAGCTCCTAATCGGTTCTTTACGATCGCTACTTGAACAGTCTCGAAAATCGACGGCTAGTTTTCCAAAGTTTCGGCGTGCAGCTTGGTCCAATGGAATCGGACCTTGATTTCGACCGACAGCGTCTTTGCTAAATCTCGATTTGCAAATCTGTCGCTACCCTCATGCTTCTGAGGATAAGTAGCGCTGACTTGCTGTTAGATATCACAGTGCATTTTTGGGTGATATCTCTGTGCCTTTCGATGTATTTCAGGCATTTTAGAATAGTGAACAACTCGCATTGAAAGATGGTACTCTAGTCTGCGAACCTGGCTTGTTCCTTGACGGATCCTTTCTTTTCTTTGCATGATCACAAACGCAGCTTCCGCTTTTCCCTCGTCCGCTCGCAGTTCGTTAGCGTAACAGGGCTTTTGTCGTACCTTAGGCTCCTCCTCGTTGAATGGGATGCCGTCTCGTTCAGTGGGAATTGTGTCTCCTTCATGAATTGTTCGAAGTTTCTGCTTCATTCCGATCGTCAGCGGCTTTCTGGAAAATAAAATGTAAAGTCGGTTACTGACTCAATACTAAGGCTGTTTTGGTGGTGTTGTAAGCACCTGCCGCTTAAAGCATGAGTATCCTTTGTATGCTGAACAAGTCCATGTTTTTTCTTATTAGGCTTTTCCACATACAATGTATTTATTGAGATGATGTTATGTCAGCCAGTGCTCCGCCTTGTGACAACACACAAACATTTTCCCTATTTAGATGGCAACCTCCATAGTCTTGGTCAATCCCGATTACATGCTAACATAGTCATTGGTGACCGCCCTGCCTTGGCATTCATCTTTGTGCAGGACTTGGGGAAACGATGGAAAACCCGAGTCAGGGATTATTTGGAGCTATAGATTCACAGTATGGAATCGCTGTATGTAATTTACCTCTAGTGAAATAAAAAAATAAAAAAATAAAAATATATTTGGTACCTCTGCCACTGATACACGTTATTTTATTGCTACTTAGCCTAAGTATCACATATAGACTTTGATACGCCTGCCACAGCGTGAGTGTCACTGTTTGGAGCAATGGCTAAATTTAGGGTCATTGACCCTTACTCTTGGGTAGGGACACTAATGTGTAAATGTCACTTCTAACTAATATATGGAAATTATTCGACAATTTTTCTCGCCGAATATCGCTGCACTCCAACTAAAATACGTTTGGTTTCAACAGAATGAAGCCGCAGTCACACAGCAGGAGCTTTGCTTCAAGTGCTGCATAAGTTGTTTCCTGGGCGCTTAATCTCTCAACGCTGTGATGTCGGTTAACCAATCCACCCATGAGATTTTGTTCCATGTGACTTATAAATATCATTCTAAGATACTTCAAGCATTACGAAATGTAATATACCAAGAAATTACCACTTGGCCAATATCGTCTTTAAAATACGTTGAAATAAAATTTACAGTTCTGCCTGCCACATTAAAGTAAATTTTGCATATTTTATGTTGGTTTTTTTGTTTTTCTGAATAAGAGAGATGAAGTTTTGTCCCACGCTGTATTATAGCTTGTTAAAAACAGGTGAAATTAGTATTGCTGAACATTACAAAGAGAATCTGCGTCGAAATCGAAGAGATCTCATACAAACAATAGCCTTAAGCTGGTTATTTTACTGTCTGATGACATTGTGAAATCGATCAAGAAGATTACCTTTTTGGCAAATTCTTGTTCTGAAACGTTTAAGGGGGTATTATAGTCTAGATACTCGTTTTCAAGGTGATGTTTGGGAACTAATTGTACAAAAACGGTTAAACCTACTGATCTCAAGTTTTGTGTTCATATTTATTCATATTTAAAGTAACACCTAAAATTTTTATATCGCTTTTTATAGCAAACTGTGCGATATATATATATATATATATATATATATATATATATATATATATATATATATATATATATATATGTGTATAAATAAGTTCTCAGCTTTAGATTTAATGAGTCTAAATCATACCACATTACGTTCACAAAGTGTAGAGGCAACTCACCAAAAGTTTTCATTAACAATAATCTATTACCTCAAGTAACAGAGATCAAATATCTAGGAATGTACCTTGATAAGGGGCTGACAGGGAAGCCACATATTTGGAATAAAAGAAAACAACTTGGCACCAAATTTAGCAAACACTACTGGCTGCTGGGCAGAAAATCCAAATTGTCTCTCAGGAATAAATTGTTAGTTTACAACGTCGCGTTTAAACCAATTTGGACTTACGGTGTCCAACTAGGGGAACTGCAGCCAACACTAACATCCAAATTATCGAAAGATATCAGTCAAAAGTCCTACGTGCTATGTGCGATGCTCCGTATTTTGTGAGGAATGCTGACATAATGAGTGATGTGAAAGTGGACACAGTTAAGGAAACTATTAGAAAGTTTAGTGCAAAATATCTAAATAAACTAGAACATCATAGCAACGTCTTAGTGATCAACCTTTTGGACAATAGTGACAACATCCAAAGACTAAACAGATTAAAGCCCCTTGACCTGCCAAATAGACTTTAGTTGTAGTTAATGTTTTTATTATTATTATAAATATAAGCAACAACTATATTTTAAGATAACACTGAGTTAAGGTCGCTGGACCTTAAACTCACATGCATACTACTCAACCCACAATTCACACATTAAATTTGCTTATTGTAAGTCTTTATAGATTGCAAATAGTTAATAAATTAATTAAAAAAAAAGCTTTAGATTTCACAGGACGCAAATCACCGTTTACATGTAACGTATTAGTCCGCCCTCTTGCGGTTTTAAAGCAATGACATTTGGTCTTTCAAAACGTCATGCGATTTGGCGTTTGATGCACATAACCTCAATAATCAGATGTGTTCACGATGGCAATCACAAAAGAGCATATTCGATTTTCTATCCACTTCGCGTTTCATCTTAAGTAAAACGCTGCTGAAGCCACCGAAATGATTTGTGCTGCATATGGTGAGAATGCTGTAAGTCATGCAACGTGCAAAAAGTGGTACCAAAGATTTCGCGGAGGAGAGTTTAGTCTTGAACATCAACCACGCGCTGGACGCCCTCAAACACTTGACACGGATGAGCTGCAGACGCGTTAGGCTGGGGACTTCTCCCGCATGCGGCGTATAGCCCAGACATGGCCTCTTCCGATTATCATTTATTCCGGTCGTTACAGCATCATTTGGCTGATACGCACTTCAAAACAGAAGAAGGAGTCCGAAAATGCATCGATAACTTTATCGTCTCGAAGCCGGTGAGCTTCTATCACCAGGGAATTCGCAAGCTACCCGAAAGATGGCAAAAGGTCATCGATGCCAACGTAGAATACTTTGATACTTAAGCTTTTTTTGTTTGTTTTTAAATAAAACTTTAATTTTACAGAAAAAAGCTGAGAACTTATTTATACACCTATTATATATAAACACGCAGGTCCTGTCACGAAATTTCGTTTCTATCGGGCGTGGTGATTGCCGCCGTCCTCGTCATCTGAAATAAACGATTTTTTTTAAATTTTATTCTGTAGACATGTGGTTATCGTTCGAACCTCTAATAAAAAATTTGAAAAAATAATGATTAAATGGTGGCGCTTGAAAGAAAATATTCCTATTTTTACTAATAAAATTTTACTTATCACGGTCAGAAAAAAAAATAGTAATTGTAAACAGATATAAAAGTTAGAGGTTCGAACGATAGCCGAACATGTACACTATATGTGTAAAAAGATAGAAGTCGATCGGCCCAGTAGTTTGTGAGAAAAATACACGCCTGACTTGAAAAATGTCGTTTCGAGAAAAACGCGTTTAAAGTTTTCTTCTACTGACTCTGGATTTCTTCGTATTGCCAAGCCGTAGTACGTACTTAATTCATTTTTAATAGCTTCTGTCAATTTCCCTGTTTCTTTTCCTTCGATACCTTTTTGTAGCATTGCATAGTCTCATTTTTCATCAAAATTCTGAAATATAATTTATTTAGTACTTAATAATTTGAGACTTTGCATCCTCTGTAACTGATCAGTCTTTGCATTTTAAGCCTTATCTATACTTCTATTTAGGTTTTGTCTCGTGTTATTGAGTTGTTTTAAAGTATATATATATATATATATTATATATATATATATATATATATATATATATATATATATATATATATACTATATATATATATATATATATATATATATATATATATATATATATATATATGAACTGGCTCATAATACAGGACTCCTTTCCAATCCCATCAAATACAAAGTATGACTTTGTTGTTAGGGTAAGTTTTGAGGATAGCTAATCGTGGTTCATTTCGTTTATCCCGGGACATTTTTGGCTCAGCAATGTTGTAAATGATCCATTTTTTACCGCCAGTTACTCTTAATGATTTGATGCAAAGTTTCCGGGCCACAGTGTTTGATACAAACAGATGCTTCATCAAAGTGATTTCCATCGACTTCGATCACTTCCTCTCACTTTCCCGGCAACTTGGTGATTTCCCGGCGGTAAAACTCGGCGTCTTTCGAATCAAAGAATTCTTCAAATGCTTCACGCATTTTATCAATGTTTTCAAAGCGCATTCATTTCAACAAGGGCTGCGATGATCTGAAAAGATGAAAATCACTTGAGGCAAGATCCGGAGAGCAAGGTAGATGATCGACAAGCTCCCAGCCAAGTTCCTGGATATTTGCATTTGTCAATCGCGAACGGTGGGGTTTTGCATTATCGCCCAAAAAGACAACTTGAGCTCGATGGCGGCGATTTAAACGCTAATTCAACTCATTTAATTGGCGGTTGCAGAAGCATTCTTGCTCAGTTTCCATTAAAAATGCAGAACAGCTCTAGTTAGCTCCATACTGAAACAAAATAAACAATTTGTACATCAAAATATGAGTAAGAAAACGAGCTTTTAAATAGTACAAAAAATCAAAAAATCTTTAGCAAAAATAAATTTTTTATAATAGGTAAAGTTGTGGTCGGAAACTCTTGCATTAACTCGTTAATTTAAAACAGTACGTTTTTGTTGCGTTTGTGCAGTGCGTCATAGATGGAAATGCGATCCATTACATTTTTCTTGGTCAATTGTGCGGAATCCAAAAACATTGCAACGATATACAAAACCAAGCTTCACTAAATGCTATTATTGGACGGTGGTTTCCGATATTTTTAGTATCTCTTCTAAATCTCCTGTCGTGTATCGCGGGTTATTCTCGATTAGTACCTTGATTTGCTTTTAGTGAGTGGTGAAGTGTCTATTTAAGTGTTGGTCTTTAAGGTCAAAATTACCAGCTCTAAACTTAGCGAATCACTTTCGAACAGTTTTTTCAGCTAAAGAACTTTTCTAAGTAAACAGAAGTTGTCTTGTTTGGCATTTTTGCTTTTGCGGAAATATATAAAAGCATTAAAAGTCTAAAATGCATTTGGTTTTCTTTCATCTTCAAAAGAACACAAGAATGACATAAATCAATTTATTGTAAGGAACTTTTTTACCTAAAGATGAGTTGAAATGTGATTTTTTATGAATATGCACTCAAATCGTGCGGTTTCCGTAACTGACTTATTCAGACACTTTCTAATTTCATTTAGTGAAAATCGGCACTAACTTTCCTAACAACTCGATATTTTCAAATAAAATTTTTAATCTGGCTAGTTTTAAATAAAATTTTCAGTACATCTCCCCCAAACTTTTCTACATTATTATTATTATTGTATTAGTCTACTTTCTGATATCAGGAAACACTGTTGTCATATTACAGGTTTGATAATCTTTTTCATCTTATCCCAATACCATGTCTGTCCCAATTGTGAGAAAATTGTTCTAGGATTGAAAATAAGTTCATAGTTAGTGATCGCCTTGGTCTACTTCCCATTCTAATTTGAAGGACTCTACATATTTTAAGTGTTGTTAGCTTTGATTTTGATAATCTTTTAACGATAAGGTGGATTTATCGGAAAATTCGTGAGGTTGTTGAAGTAAGCAGAAATTTTATTTACAAGCAATGTATTAATTTGAACTATAATTTTTTGCCACTTGTCTAGTAATTTTCATTGAAATATTTGCTTTTTCAATTGTATTTTGAGGAAGCCTACAGGAGGGTGAGGTAGAAGATTAAACTATTTTTGTCCTGTCGACAAAGACGAAGCTTTTTTGATTAGTTAATTCTAGGAGTTTTTTCAATATAAATATCCAATTTGTACAACTGAGCACTTCGCAAGTAAGAATTTGTATTTGAGAATCTTTTATCGACGCACTAGTTATTCGACATCCGTTTTCTTGTTTTAAAGTTCGGATCATAGAATTGTGTTTTAGATTATTAAATTTTTTTGGGAAAGTGCCAAATGTAATGGTTTATTGTATAATTGACATTTTTGTGTTATTAATATTGTTCCAAAACTAATTCATTTATTTCCATATAAGCTATAATAGGTATAAAGACTAGAATAGCACTATTGTAGCTATTACAAAAAGAAATGGCACATTTCCACCAGAAATGAATAGTCTATATGCTTTGTTCATAATGATCTGTACCAATGGAAATGATTTATTATTTCACAGCTGCTAAGACAGTGTAGTTGCTTATAGTCTATGTGACAAGAAAGTCACCTTCGTCATTTTGTAAGGAGGCATCACATCGTCATTTATGTTAATTCGTTATCTTTATAAGTGAAGCGATATGAACTAGTGTTTTTAGGGAATCACGCGAAAGGGCCGAAATATATGCGGAAGTCGGAGGCTTTTGTTGAGTAAAGTGATAATTGGAGTTTGGAAAAATAGACAATTTGCCGGAGAGGATAAAGCGACCTTACATCTCGTTAAAGACAAGCTAGGCCTATCGCTGCGGTGTGCTCAAATGAAACTGCACAAGAAAGGAATTCAGGTCCCTTTAAATATAATTCGAAGTCGCCTGCGCAAAAAAAGTTTTTCTCTCGATCAACTTTGAGCAAATCTTTATTAGTGAAGCACGTGGGAAAACGATTAGCGTTGGCAAAGGAAAATTTGGATGAAGATTGGGACAATATTATCTTTACGGCGAGTCTTCTTTTTGGGTATGGTCTTCCTTATCGAAAGCATAGTCAGCGAAGAGTAATAGGATATTTCAATAGAACACCCTGTAAAAGTGCATGTTTGGGTAAACGCGGTTTTCGTTGCTTCTTTCTGTTTAGCGACAATTTAAACGCCGAGAAAATGTGCACCATCAATCAAAAATGTTTTCTTAAGTCTACTGAAAAGTGTTTTGGTTCTGACAGAGCAAGTTGGGTGCTGCAAGAATACAATGACCCTAAACATCGCAGCGTGGAAACAAAAAAAATGTAGATATTAATTTGTTTAAAAATGTATGATCGTACGTAAAAATAGAGTTCAAAGAAAAGCCAGTGTACACAGTGAAGCAGCTGTTATTTCAAATTAAGAAGATATGGAGATATTTACTAAATGATTATGTAGAAAATCTCGAAATCATAGAAATACACTGTGAAGCTATAATCAGTAATGGAGGTGATTGGACCAGATATTAGGTAATTGCGCAATAGCTCCTAATTTATATTTCAATAAATGAAAAAAATTATTTAATTTTTATTTTCTCGAGATTAAAATCATCATTTTGTTATACAAACTGTAGGCACTTTTATCGACTTTAACAAATGAAAATCCGAAGGCACCGAATACAGATTGTATAGTGAGTGGCAGGACAATACTACTATTTAAGAAACTACCAGCCTCGTTAAATTGTTTAAAGTCCTGTTAAATTTACATACGTCGTTTTTTTTTATTTTATGAATATTTGTGAGATTAAGTAGAAAAAACTGCCGTATCTTAATGGTACTATCGTTTTCAACGTATTGAAGCCCATATTTAGTTAGGTGCACACTTTTCAAGGCGTAATCTGCAAATTCGCGCTAATGAACTGTCCGAGATGTTTTTTATTCGTGGTGTGACATGTCATATTATAAAACTCACCAGTGACCATCTCACTGTGATAACATCCATTGTTTGATCTTCGTAAACGTTCAGCAAGCGTCTATGAATGCCAATAGGCAATCCAATTAAAAATCTTTGTTTGATAAATGAGTCAGACATTATTTTGTCAGACTGCCTCTCCGTTGGGGTTTGTTTCACAGTAAAGAAATTTAACGGATATTGGTGGGAATGTTTAAATTCCACTGCAGTACCTCTAACATGTATGTACTTCTGACATGGACAATATAACATAATAGTAAATATGCAACTTTTCTGGTAGTTTATTCATTGTTTGCATATTGGCCATTGTTGAGTAGGTGCTTCTAATTTGGGTGGCCGTCTTTTGTTCACGATGTTACTTATTTTTTTTAACGGTTGGAAATATCTATACGTATAACATAAAACATCTTCGGTACTTTTTAAAAGAATAATTGCATGGGACAAAAATTTAATGATATGGGATATTGTGTAAATGGATAAGTGGATTTTTTATTTATATTTAGCAAATGTTTACGAACTTAAAAATGTCGAGTCGATTCACACCCATCGACGTTTAGTAAACAATCACTTACAATGCATCAAACAATGATATAACATCCTACGTGTAAGTGCACAGTTGCTTAGTTCTTATAGTAGTGGCGGTAGCGATCGCGCTGTGGAACGACAACACGATAGAGTGACTGTGAAATCTCTATTTAATCTATACTAAATAAACATTGATTCTTGTGTGCTGTACAAGGTCCATCCCAAAAGAAATGAGCCTTATTTTTTTTCGGACGGATGTACATTCCGGCGTGCTCTGACTCTTGGCAGGTGGTGGGTCTTAGCTTCCATACGCGGTCGGTGCAAGTCGGCTCTGAGCTCAGGAGCAGGACATGTTTCCGTGAATGTCTATTTTCAATTTTCGACACGGCGCGATGGATTCAAAATCGATCAACGCTACGCAATTAAATTCTGCTTCAAACTCGGCAAGAATGCTACCGAAACGTTTGGAATGCTTCAGGAGGCCTTCAAGGATGATTGTTTATCGTACTGCAAGTTAAAAAGTGGCACAAAGCATTTAAGGAGGGCCGGAAGAGGTGGCCGACGAACCTCGGTCTGGACGACCGTCAACCTCCCGAACGACGAGAACGTGCAGCATACAACGGACGCACAGTGAATGCCGCCTTCTTAGTCCTCAAGACTCAAAGGTCACTAGCGGCGCGATCAAACGATTGGGTTGCACCGACAACGCCGAGCCAGTTCATCGTGACCAAGTACCTGGGATTCAACTCGGCGTGGTTCCCCAGCCTCTACGCGGACTTGTCTCCCCGGACTTCTTTTGTTTCCGCGTTGAAAAGAGTGCTAAAGCAAGCACTGGGACTCGGTTGAGGACATCAGAGAATGTCACAGCAGCCCTCAAGGACATCCCTAAGGAGGCCTACCAGGAAGCCTTCGGACTTGGAAGACCCGTCTCAAAGTGCATTGATGCAGGAGGATCCTATTTGAAGAATTTTGAGGTGTTGAGATCTGCTCAATAAAACTATTTTTTTGAAAAGGCTCATTTCTTTGGGATGGACCCTGTATGTATATGATTTCGCTAGGATATAAGAAACAATGTGAGATTTATTGATAGATTTTATGCGAAGTTGTGAGAACAAATATTTTATATTTTGTTGGAATGTACTAACGAGACAATGATTTTATACTTTATCAATATTTTATTATATATTAAAATCTTTCAGTATTTGGTGTAGCCTGGCCTCATCGTTGTCATAGCGATATAATGTACAGAGGATGTTGCAAATCGCATCTTATATTTTATACATTTGGACAGAAAGTAAACAATGAAATGTGACGTGGTCTTGGCTCTTGATTTACTCGAGGAGGTTTGTGCGTTCGTGCACGTTAGTGCTGATTTAGTTAAAAATTTATACGTTCCCACCTTACAAAAATTTGAGGGAAGGCGGGTGAAAAAATATCAGCCTAGGATGCAAAAAACACTTTTTGTATTGTACAGGTTACTTTGATAATAGATTTGTATTAGGTTAAAGAAAAATGGATATATTATAAGTTAGTTACATGCCTACCTTACTTTAAAGCAAATGAGCTTTTCTTTTTACATCACGCGCATGTGCAGTGACGAGGAGAATAGTAGCCAGGTAGATAAAAATCTTCAACAACTATCAGTGAAGAAAAATGCATGAAGTTTCGGTGTTACTAAAAACAGATCGTCCGTCACCATACGTCTTGTAAATTAACTCGAAAGACAATGTCCCCTTCAAAAATTTCAGAATTTTTTAAGTAGAAAACCACTTCCTTTTGAACAATTAACATAAAAAGTACCGCTGGAGGTATTCTGCGATTTTTATATCGGTGGAAATGGATTGCACTTAATGTTTAGAAAACTTTGAATTTCTGTTTTTCTCGATTTCAGAATGTATAAAATTTGGCAAATATTTACTTTTTGCAAATGAGCTTTACAAAACAAAAAGACGTGTTAAATATCTCTAACATTAATGTTATTGTGGATTTTTCGATTTTCTAGTATTTTCTTATCTCCAAGTACACTATTGGCCGCCAGTGTGGTTGGGTAATTGAGGCGTCTGGCTGCGGTACGGACGGACCCAGGTTCAGTCCTGGGCTCCGATGCCTGGCGGGTGGCCTACCCACTCAGCCATAAAAAATAATTGAGTACCTATGTTCACTTGAACAAGGGGTAATAATAGCGTTCTTTTAAGGCCACATCGTTTGACGATTGGGGAGTGAGGACGAACATATGAGAGACTCAGTCTCTCAGTTTGCAAGCCTTACCCCAACGCGGGGTCTAGAGCTCCCCATTGAAAATATTTCTTGTATTTCTATTGTTTCTCAGGTCTATTTGATTAATTTTTTTCATATTTTTCTATTGCTATTGTTGATATTGTCAAACTAATTTATGTTTTATTCAGAATTATTTATTTTACCATTTCTGTTTCAGCGAAGAAATTTCTATTAGTTGATAATACAGCTAATTTCCTTTATATTTGATAAAGATGTGCGATTTTTTCTTTTTATGTTTCCAGTTTTCTTAACTCTTAATTTAAATTAAAGAATAAACATTTGTGTATTAAATTGTCATACAAGCTCGCTATTCGCTATGTTGGTATAGAGATAACTGAAATGAAAGATTTGGGGTAAACTTTAAATCTTGATTTTAATTTCCATTACAAGTACCTTATTTAGAAATATTAGCTAACATAAGTAGGAATTTTGCATTTAGGCTTTAAAAATTGGACATCGAAGCAGGTCATTAAGACTATGTAATAAATTTTATTGATTGGTTGTTTGTTTTTTCCGTTAGGCGAAGTTTTTGAGCTTGACCTCAGAATCCATAGCGAACGTCAAAAGTACTATTTAATCATGTTGACAAGTTTTTCAAAAAACGATTACAAATCAGATAATGTAACTATTGAACCTAAAGACATAAGCGGGGTTATCATGGCCCATGGCCTATCGGGTTCACATCTGCGAGCTGGAATAGGTGAGATGTTCTACAACAATGCAATAAGGGTTTTTAG
This sequence comes from Sinelater perroti, assembly GCA_036346155.1. NCBI lineage: Eukaryota > Metazoa > Arthropoda > Insecta > Coleoptera > Elateridae > Sinelater > Sinelater perroti. Next base: position 962,076 of record JARFIY010000189.1, read on the forward strand.
CGGACCCAGCTTTCAATACGTCATTCCTTATAACTTTTGATCAAGGCAGCTTCCAAGCTGGAGACCATCTTCTATTTTTGTCATTTCTGACATCTGTCGTGCCTTATAATTTTTGATCTGTAACAGATAGAGACCTAACGTTTTCAGCATTCAACTAAGGACCATAAGTCGAATCCAGGCCAAAACTCGGCCTGATCGGAAAATCTCGAGACCGGTTTGACTGCAAGTGTCCGCAAATTTTTGTTTATGTATAGAAGCCCCGGAAATCTGTGGAACCGGAGTTCCACCTCCGTACTTGTTTTTGTTTTTGTTTTCTCTTTCAATGCAATTTAATCTACCACTTGGCTGTTAACTTAACCAATATCTCAACTATAGTATGTTGTTTTTCACTGCGATAGTTAGTCTAGAAGGCTAAAACATTGTGCGATGTGGACCAGTCATCGTGCGTCACCGGTTTTTCAGGAAAACGTATTTAAGGGAACAGAATGGGCAGCGTTGCGTCACCATCGGATCGATGGGGTCGGATGTTCCAGAAATAATAGTAAGTTTACAATTGAGAATGCTGCAAGCAAACACAGGTTATTGTAAAATAAATAACGCAGTGTAGTTATTTTAATTAGGATTACTTCTTCATTTTATTTTAATTTTTCGTTAGAATTAAAAGTAACGTAATCACGTTAGTGCACTTTAATTGTTTGCCTGTTTTATCGAGATATCATAAAAACATGCTGAAGAAGAAACTAGATAAAATACCATACGCCACGATCATCAACTTGTTTATAATGTATAAAAGCATTCATAGCGCTCTTGGCTGTAAGGTATTGCGCATAGTTATTAATTATATTTTCGTAATTTGTGCAACTGCACGTTGCAAAAAGCAACACTGACAAAAATATACGTCTATTAATTTAATTACAAACAATATTGCTTTGTGTGAATTAAGTAAAATTTATATACTGTTCGTTGTACTGGCATGGTTAAAACTTTTAACTTTAGTATATTCTCCGCATGTTTTGTTTGTTTTATCTCGGTGTTTCAAGATTTATAAAATAATGAAATAGATTAGGTTGCTCATGAATATTCAGAGACTAATTAGCTGACATCACACAGACACAAGAGAAATTTGATTAGAGTTTATTTTATTTTCAAGCTGGTTGTTTACCACCATGTCGTGGTAGTTTAACCAACTCTGTATTTTTTCTAGATCGTTACGCACTGGCAATTAATATGTCGATTGTCGATTAGTTTGATATTTGTTTTTATCTAATTCAACTGCAGGAAACAAGCTTTGCAATTTGACCGTTGATTCTTTTGCAAACTAACTTTCTCGGTTTAAGGTCAGGCGAAAATGCATTTCGCATCTTTGTTAGTGGGCTCATTTCTTGAAACTCGTTTTAGAGAATATACGTTTTTCAGTTTAAACATTGATTTTTTCAATATTCATCCCTTTGCAAGTTTACAAAAGTCGCGATTTACATTTTGTCTTCTTTGCTTTTAATTTGGAAAAATATATTTTGTATTTTGTGATTCTATTGGGAAATTTCTGTTCCAGAGTGTGAGCAATTAAAAGAAACGAAGAAAAAAAATATAAGAGTTAAAGACAAAGATAATAAATTGCAGGTAAACATTAATAATGTTATAAGGGTGTGGAAGGACAAATTTAGTAAAATAATAGAAGAACAAGAACAAAACAATGAACACGAGAAGGAAGGATCACAAATAAAAAAAATCTGGTGTGAACATCACACGACTTTCCTTATCCTATTATTTGGGTAATTCTGGCAAAAATCCTGGGCTTCAATTTTTTTTAGTTCTTATTTTACCAACTTTTACTTTAAATTCATGTTTATCTCGTGATAACAAATCATTTTTACTCTCATGAATTTTTTGTATCTTCAACCGTTTAGATTTGCGACCCTGCGACCAAACGGCTCGGCCGATTTTTACCAAATTCGCATTGCGTCCCCTACCTAGAAGTAACTTGCGTACCAAATTTCAAGTCTCTAGCTTTTACGGTTCGCGAGATATCCTGTTTACTGACAGACCGATACACACACACACACACACACACACACACACACTTTATCAAATTATAAGACCTAAAAGGGGACACTTTTTTTGTAACTGAATTTTTGTGTATCTTATACAGGGTGGCCAAAAAAGTACATTTTCGAAACCGGAAGCGATAATAAATTTCGTTTGTTCCACAAGGGCAAGGGGGTCCAAAAGCCACTCGCATGCAACACATTTCTACGACCGTTCCTTCAGTCACTTTTCGCGAGTTAAAAGTTAAAAATTTAGCTGTTGGTGGGAATTCGCTTGGGCGGCGGCAGCTGTTCGTCGGTGAATTGCAATCGTGCCGGCGATAATATTGTTTGCCCTTCTCACTCTGGTACCTTGTTGTAATGGGCGTTAATGTTATGTTGACATCATAAAATATATAGCAATCGTTCGTGTATCCGTGTGGTCCCGAACGCGTGTTACATCATATTCTGTCAACAGTCTATATATACGAAAAGATCCTCAAACATGTACTTTTATAGGGTGTTTCACTGTGGGATGAAGAATGATATTTCTCTTCGCTGACCACGCTTTCGACAAGAAAGACCATGCCCAGAAAGAAGACTCGTCCGTGAAGATGATATTGTCCTAATCTCGATTCAAATTTTTTTGGCCACTTCAGTCGTTTTATTTTCACATATATTTTATGATTATAAAGGTATCTTCAAAATTGATCAAAAAGAAATGTTTCTTTCACGCAAGCGACTTCGAATCGTACAGAGACCCTAAATTTCCTTGCGGAATTTTATTTGGACACAGCGCAGCCAAAGGCCTGGCCCTTTTTCAGAGACACAAAATATTTCATGTTTCTTCGTTATAATGCAGGTTATTCCTAGCATTATTATATATCTACTAGCTCAAGTAGATCATCTTGTTTCCTATCTTCAAATATTGTTTTATTCGAATGCCTTCGACTTCTGCATATATTTTACAGCCGCTTTATAGGTCAGTTGCGGTTCTTTCGCATGATTCATTAAAAACACCGTCTCGTATCGTTTCAGATGTTTTATACTCGTAAAGATAACGAATTCACCGACATCAACAAAACAAGGTGCAGACAAACTGTGTACTGCGCAGAAGAGCACGAAATAAAGATTAAAACAAAGGAATATACATGGCGCTGTGGTGTCTCTTTACCAAATGACGACCGTCATTTTCTTGTCATACTCAGACACATGTATATAATTGTCATTGCATTTATGTATTCATGATACTACTCGACTGTTTCAGGAAATATTTAGCTCTAATTTATCGTATTTATTAATTTTGTCAGAATTACTTCTGTTTGTTAAACTCAAAACACTACGGATACATTCTTTCTAACGACTCTCACACTACGTAAAGCGGGTTAGCGTGTTTTTCATTAGGTGTATTAATTGCAAGATTCTACCGCTTGCTTCAATTTTTTTCTATTGTGCTAATATTCAAAATTTTGACTTTTGGTTTAAAGCCGTGCATTCTAAGTGTGTAAAATATACCGGTACACGATGAGGATAATAAACATTCTGATGCGTAGAGCTATGTTTGCTCAGATAACTGGTTTTATCTTGTTTGGAATATTTCCATCGCCATTCGGTCTACCGTCGAAAAAATAACGTTTACTTGTTGCATTAGGTGTTACGTGATAAACGCCTGCTATTTTCATCAGATTTTATTTACCATCACTTAAAATTTTACGCATGTGCAGGAAAGTGATTTATACTTAAATAAATTTATTATACTCGTTGCCTGTTTCAGTTTTTAATGTCATTTTGTTTGTATAGATTTGTTTATATTGATTATAATAGGTAAGCTACTGTATTGTACTATCAGTTGTATATTTTTATTTAAACTTTTGGAATGGATTGGAATATTGACTTGCTCAATGAATTTTAAATGAAATTGTATCGATGATAAATTGATTATTAGCTGTTATTGTGTAACGTACATCTCTAAACATCTGTTTACTGTATTGTTATTATGATTTTGCAATTTGATCATATGACTATTTTTATTTGAAATGTACAAATTAATATATAGGCTACCAAGATTAAATAATTTAATAAGTATTGCACATAATGATACGCTATTTGCACATATGTCAGTATTACGTTTTTATATGCGACTCGGAAATGGTAATTTAGCAAAGAGTGACATTTGTCGTTTTTCTAAAATGCTACCTTTGCGCGAAATAATGACGTATTTGACTTTAAATCTAATCATATTTGTAACTAATTATTTTTCAGTTAGTTAAATTGTACATGTGTTATTGTTATTGTTACATGACTAAAATTTACATTTGCTTGAACAAAAACTTCTGGATATCTCAGGAGAGCTTTTGAGGAGTCTTTTACATCTTGTAGAGTATAATTTTAAAGGCTCGAGGTTTTAAAAGTGGTTGGGAAAATTGTGAATAACACGAAGGAGAAAGTGTTATTAGGCAGCTTGTGTCGTCATCCTGGAAATATCGGTTGGAAGCACTCGCATTATGTATTTAGAAGATAATATATACTTGATTAGAGTGTGCGCGCACGTGGTTGTTTACACATAAGCCAAGACCGTGTTGATATATGTTGTTACTGCAAACAGTCCGTTGAGAACGATGACGATGGTTGATGGTGACATATCGTTACAACTGAAATAGTATTTAGAATGGTCGTAATTTGTAAAGGACCTGTGGACGGAGCTATGGCTGAGCTAATGTGTGTGACCATGAAAGCTTTTAGTTACAACGAGCAGTGTCGTAACATGTAAACCAGTGACGTACTGTTTAGGTTCGTAATTATGAATAAAACTGACCAAATAAGAAAATCTGTTGATTCTGCAAGTAGCTCGATGTTGCTTTTTATGTTTTTTGTTAACATCGCCGGCTGAGCCTGTTTAACTAAATAAGCACAATAATTTTCAGGTTAAAAATTAAGTTTAACAAAATGCATATTACTAATTTATTGAAACAATACAAGAAAAAATATGCAACGTAGGTCTTTAAAAAGACATATTTTTGTACTGGTTGATTTATTTTGAGCCCTTAAAAACTAAAATAAATAGTCCGGTAATGTTGAGACGCGACTTCCATCTTTTAGGTGAATAGACTTGTCCAAAATAATTTTCGACACCGCGCATTTCAAGCAGCGCTCACGTGACAGGTCCTTTACAAATCGCGACCACTCTAGTACAAAGTCCGGCAGGCAGGTGTTACGTTTTTCAAAACACTGTAACAGATGTTTTTGAACAAATTTCAATTTTTATTTTTTCCAACGATTACATATATAATACCATTAAAGAAACTTAAAGCATAAACAAAAAGAATGAAATTCAGGGTTTTAAAAATGCCGTTATCCAAGTGACGACCGTTTTTGTCCAGGCGATGTTGCAAGCGGGGGGGGAAATTTTTTTGATACGTCTTTCGAGTAGACCTTCAAAAGTCCGTGGATGTTCAATTTCGTTGAAGGAAATTAGTTGTATTTTCAATTCAGGCCATCAAAAATTCTTGCAACATCGTAAGGTAACGCTGTACCAGTACTGGCAATTTTGTTTGTTTATAACACCCGATAAGTGAAAATAAATCTCATCCCTTGTTATCTGAATACAATATTTGTTAAGGTATCCAGTATCGTTTCTACAAAGGTGAACTATCGTATATAGTCATTTTCCTTCAGTTGTTGAACCACCAAGATTTTGTAAGGATTAAAGTGGAGGTTAAATCGCAAAATTCGGCAAACTGACCTGTCGGGCAGGGCCCAAAGCGCGAGCGTATCGTACCGCTGAACGGCGAAAGCTGGCCTCCGCAGCCTCTCGAATTCTCTCGATGTTTTCTTGTGTTCTAACGGTCTGATCACTTCTGAAATTTGTTCTAGATCTTATAGTTCCTCTTGTTTTGAGGTTGTTAAGTCATTTCAGTATTGTTGAGCGAGATGGGACACCGCTTCGACCAACATTGAAATTCGAAATTTTCGCTGTGTCTGCACCATCGAATAACCGGTTGTAACAAAAATATTGTAAACAAAAACGCGTTGTTCAATCGTCCGCAATTCCATGGCTATTGAAATACCAACTAACAACGAATGTATATGAACCATTGCGAATGCGTTAGTTGCCCTACCACCAATGTTAGCACATCCCTGCCGGCGCTGTACTAACACAAATTAAACGGAGAGACAGCCATTGGACAAAATTGACCAACTAAATCGGCAAAATAGTCATTATTTTTGTTTACAAGGGGGTAGTGTACCCTCACTCAATCTAAATATATTTTATAGTCACGCAGAGTATTGGAAAAAATGTAATTAAGTTAGCGAAGGTTTACATATCAAAGTTGGAACTCATTAACGAAGTTGCCGATGTTTGTCTATAGTGCACACTAAATGATTTCTTAACGAAAACGAAAGCTCCACGGTAGCTCAATTTTGCTTTCTATAATTTCTTTTACTATTCTATGGACAACAAATGACCTTAAGGATAATTCAAAATTTGATAATGAAACTCTGGCGCTGACATTTTTAGAAGCGACTGTCAAAGCATGGATTTGTACATATCCAGTAGTGGTCACGGAGGGTGTTAAGTACATTGCATAAGCCAAGAAGTATATTTAAGGAAATGCAAGTCTGAATGTACAAAATTTGATAAAGCGTTAAAAATCTTCAAAACATTTTTTTCCGTTTTTGATCCTTTAGCGTTTGGTATAGTGTTTACTATATCAGAATTTTTTAATTTTAATTTTGTAAATTCTATTTGAAGGAAACTAAGAGCGTTGATGTGAAAATAATATTCAAAATAACTATGTTGTCACATTGCACTATTTGATTAAAGGTATCCAGCCACTTACTTGGAACGTCCAGACTTACCTTTCAATTAGTTGTTAGACCGTTACCGAAACAATGGTAGTCTTTTCTTTCTGAAGGCCTACAGCTAAACTATTTTGCGATGGCGATCTTGTTTGAAATTAATGTTCTAATCCAACTCAAAGTTGTTCAAGTCGGGTCTCTAAGTCAGCAAATTCCTACTTTATGACAGGCAACCGAAGTCATCAAGTTTTTCTTTATCACAAACGAGACGAAATTCCGTAAAAAAATCTCTACATCTTCCAGCAGATAACGTTTGTGTTTGATAGTAATTTAAAATGTTCAAGCCATCTCAATAAAGTTGGTGTTTGCTAATAGTGGCTATTGAATTAGTTATAATGTTTAGATATGAATGTTGTCAGATATTATCGTTTCGTGAAAAAATTGATTTAGATTTCAATTGCCACGCAGTTTAGTTATATGTTGCATTCGATCTACGAGTTTCGTTGACATATGAAAGTAACATGTAACTGCTTATCTGTCCATATGCACTATGTATGTTTGTTTACTCAACTGTAGATATTCAAAGTGGTAAATAAATTTTCGCGGCTTTTAGGTAATGATCTTGGATTCAAATTACTTTTAAGGGGCTTAGATGGCCAGTTTATTTTCAACTTTAATGCATTTCATTATTATTTAGGGCGAATCTTGATAATTATTAATTTTACGCTATTTAGTTGTGGATTATTGGAATGATAAATAATAGGATCTTGTTGTGAAGATCTCAATAATTATTTGGGAGGTATTTAGATGTGTGTCAGGTGAGATAACAATTTAGTGATACGATCCTGGTTTACTAACGTTAAATAAACATGCTTTACTGCAAATAATTAACTTTTATAGCGCACAGAAGAATTCTTAAAATATCATAAAACAGCGAACGGTGCAACGTTACGCAAGGAGCACTGTACTGTATATTATAAATATGAGATTACATTTTAATGCAGATGTTTATTAACATTTCTTTATACTATGCAGGTCGAGTAACAGTTTCATCTCCATCAAACCGTAAATTACATATGTAACGCAAGTAAAGAGATTAATGTTTATTTATGAATAGGTGAACAGGATGGTAATTGTTAAGTAGCTTAGCGCACTTGAAACAATGCTTTTAAGGGTATTGTAAGGGTACGAAATGCCCCAAAATGTAATGGTGCGCTTCCAGGGCTATAAAAGGAGCTAAAAAAAGTCATAGACAAGTGTTATAAGTAGATTAGAGCGCATTGTACGAATTCATATCTATTGCAATCGTTCTAAAATAACTCACGAACGTTCAAAAATATCCGACACTTTAAAGCGTTGTGACAAGGGATGCAACGGTTGTTGTATCCGAGTTAAGGGGGGTGGAATACGTTTCTTCAGTGACAAAAAACTTTTTGATACCATAATTATTATTATACAAAGGTACAACAATTACTAAGAGAATTTATTTAATTTCGTAGTTTTGTACCAAAATTCTAGTTCATTAAAAATCTCCAAGTTATATTAGTAATTTCTACGTAGTAACATATGGCAGTGGCAGGGGAAACTTAATTGAGGTAAAAAAGGTAGAAACGCAAAAGTGATTAAAACGCTAACACGGATTTGTCAGTTTGTCGATTGAGTGGAAAAAAACATTGATCCAGAAAGGATTACTATGATCGTGGACGTCTAACGATATAAAACTCTTACGTATGACATTTGGTGGGATGCGGTGTGTTTGCTTTGTTGGTTGGGATTACTATGATCATGGACGTCTAAAGATATAAAACTCTTACGTATAACATTTGGTGGGATGCGGTGTGTTTGTTTTGTTGGTTGGGAATTGAATATTGGATAAAGTTTATGCAAAATATATAAAAATGTAGTGCGCGTTTGAATAAGAGGTAAGAAGTTTCTGTACCGTTATAACAGCAGAATAGAATAAGGAAATGGAATCTAAGGTATTAAAAGGGCATGTAGCACTCCCTTAAATACTAAACAAGTGTGCAAGACAGTATTAAGATCAGTAGTGAGTTACGGGTGTGACACGTAATAGAAGATAGAAGAATGGGAATGTAAGAAACAAAGAAGTGTTAGACCTCTATGGGGAAGAACCGATAAGCAGTTACACATATGATTGGCCAAAAACATTTGCTACTAGCTGTTCAGCAATCTGTTGAATGATCGATTCTGGAAGCGCATCGTGACTTCGGACGAAAAGTGTATTTATCTGGTCAATAACAATTGTGAGAAACGTTGGGTACCGCGAGACCAAGCTCAGGAATAGTTGTTAAATTTTATTTGAATTCACCCATAAAAAAATGATTTTTTGCAAGAGTCAGAACTTTTTGGCCAACTTTATCAAAGCCCAACCAGTAAGATGGCTGGAGCACTTAAATAAATGGAAAGGTAGGCCACGTTCAAGATGGATACAGCATGTATGTAAAGGGTTTAGAAGAAAATAAGGTACAAAATTGGAGGGAACAAACAAAAATACAAAAATATGGAGGGAAGTCGTACAGCAATAGGCCTAAAGCCTTGTAAGTCAAACAGGTTTGTGCCTTTTCAATTAATGATAAAAATATTTTCGGATGATAATCAATTTTTTTCGTTTAGAAGGAAAAACCATAACGGATCTAGGTTGGATGCTATTTGGGGATTCATCAGCTTTATTTTTCATTGTAAATTTTTGGGGTCGGAACACACGAACTATGTCCGGGACGCTGAAAAGCGGTAACCATATTAGAGATTGTGAATAAAGTATGTGGAATTGAACAATTAGTTCATGTTTTACATATTCCGATTCTTTGGAAGAGAAATCTAATAAATATCAAGAGAACGAATTCACCATAAATAAAAATGCAATTAAAGTAGTGGTTTAGACATGGTGAATTAGTTTTGACGAAAACAAACTTATTTAATCAACTGGAAAGGCGCTATATCATTATTTTGACGCCAAAAATGATATATGGATAATATTATAAAGTATTTTTGAATAAGGAAAACAAAAATTTAGGAAAAATTATCTAGAAAAAGTTTTTTCAATGCGACAATGCATTCTAGTGCCATCGTTCAGTAAATGTTAACAAAACTCCATTTCGAAATCATTCTGTTTCCACCTTATTCATCTGCTTTGGGTCGGATTTTTACCTATATCCAAAACTCAAAATTGTTTCGGACAAATAGAGATGATTGAAAAGATGCGAAGGCTTTCACGGTCGGTGTTATGGTGCATCGTGTGGTGGGTTCTCGGGTTATAAAGCCGTGGTTGGTGTTCGGAAACTCTTGACGTTTCGTCCACAACTGCGGCGGACATCATCAGAAGAAAGTCTTCTTTACCGCAGTTGTGAACGAAATGTTAAGAGTTTCCGAATACCGACCACGGCCTTATAATCCGAGAACCAACCACACGATACACCAGAGATGATTGAGCCTGTAAATTAGGAACTTGGAACTACGTTAGGCCAAGTGTGAGAAGATTACAATGAAAAACTATATACGATTTGAGGCACTTTGTAATTCCGAAAAATTATCAGCCTATCATTGTATATGATAATTACATATTATAATTATAATTATAACGAGGTCTGACAGCCCCCCCCTCCGGAGAGCTTGTCCAACTCCGACATGCTTGAGCCCCTTCGCATAGTAGTTTTTAAAAATAAATAAAAACACGATTAAAAAGCTCTGTTTGACATAATTGGCGTACGCCGTTGCCATGACAACGCATTTACGTATACCCAGTTAGAGTTGAACTTTGACCTGTGTGACAGCAGCACTCATAATTTTTTTTATATATATAATTAATACATACACTGATATGGTTCTTAACAAAAGTCATAATTTTACATTATTGAATTGTAAAGCATCCTAGTATCTATTGTGAAATCTATCCGTGATACCAATCTACCGACTTCTAAATAAACAATTCTTGATATGCCAGAACGTGGTTGATCTTCAAGGCTAGTCACCATCAAACCTCTTGCGTTATTTAGAAAGTTACATGGCTTACACTTTCTCGTCCTTGGATATTACAAATTTCTTTTGCAGCATCTCTTACTAACATTTCCCGCTTCAAGCATAGTAAATCAAAACTGGAAATTCAATTTTATCAATTGCCATTTGGAATTTAAATATAAAAATCGTTGTCACACCACAAATACGAAAAGCAATAAAAATGCACAGGAGGCAAGTGATGAAAAACCTTTAAATTTTACAATATAAAATACGTACAGCTGGTGGAAATTAGTTTTGGAGTACGACAATATATTGAGAAACTACGGACCAATCTAGATAATACATTGAAAAACAGAATTTTTAAACGTAGAAAGATGAAAACAGCTTGCTCTTAAGATTTTATGGGCTAATTGGTGTTTAGTATTCTTCACATTTTGTACTAAAATGTAGATATGTCAAGAAATGAATGTATTATTGGCTACGATCTAAAACTTCAGGCTAAGCCAATTGTGGATTAAATAATTAATGATTAAGATACTGGAGTAATTCCTATGTATTTTGCTGTAAAGCAAAGCATAACGAACAATAAAATTAAAGTGATGTGAAATACTATAAGCGGCCTTTTTTTGAAAGTAACGACGCAAACTACTATTATCATTAGTTTGTTACATGGATGTAAATTAACATTTCTATATAGAGAAGTGAAATAATTTGTTGGAATTTTGTTAGGAAAGGGAATTTGTGGTTACTAATACTTTATTCCAACTTCCAGCTTATAGGTGATATACGTGGAAGTTCCTACAAGATATTGACTTAAAACTACTAAACAATGTCACGCAAAATGCAATTAAAGAAAAAATTACATCATTATTAACAAGTGTAATAGACGCTGATTTAAGCAATTCAAGGCGGGGGAAATTATAAAAAAAATGTGTTAGAAGGAACAAAAAATATTAAGGGGAAAAATAAGAACGCAACAAGTTACAAAGAGATAAACAGACAATTCGGACCAAAACCAAAGAACCAAAGAAAAATGCATATTTGAGAAATGTAGAAAAATTGAAACTGTATTGGACAAGCATGACAATTATAATATACATAAAAAAGTGAAGGAATTTCTTCACATATATCGACGAACATCCCATGTGACATTCTTTATTGAAGACAACAATCTACTAACTCAACCAGATAATGAGTGGGTTAAATTTGTGAAGGAGTTGTTTGGGGCTGAGACGAACAGGGATATATAATTAAAGCAGACTAACACAACAAGTCCTCCAAGGGCGATACTTAGGTCAGAAGTGGAACATACCATAAAACTTACTAAAACTGGGAAAGCCTTTGGCTCAAATGAAGTATATTCGGAAGTTATCAAAGTTAGCAAGGAAGAAGGTGTTACAGTACCAACAAAACTTTAATCAAATATATGATAGGGGACAATGTCCAACTGACTGGCTGCAGCTCGCTTTATCGTTTTTCAAAAAAAGAATAATCCAAAACATTGCACTGATTACAGATTAATTAGTTTAATGAGTCAAACCCTCGAAATATTTTTAAAAATCATCTACAATAGGTTTTCGAAGCGGAATGGGTACCAGAGAAGCGCTGTACGGCATACAAGTTCAAGTTTACAAATTTTTAAATTGCAGTAAAATGTGTATTTATGCTTTATAGATGCTGGGAAAGTGTTTGACAAATAGAGAAAATTAAGAAAAAGGAAAATACACTGCATTAGATATGCCGATGACATGGCTCTACTTGTAAACAGCCTTGAAAGCTTGCAGTATCTTCTCAACAAAATCAGTGAGAAATTCATCATGGTGGTCTAAAGTTTAATATAAAAAAACCCAAAGAAATAACGGTAAGTAAGGACCCTCAAAACTATATCTATATTATGTTGGAAGGTAGTAAGTCAGAACAAGTTTCAAGCTATAATTACATTGGTTGCCAATTACATGACAAATTGAACTCCGAAAAAGAAACAAAAACTAGAATAGAGGTGGCAAGAAACGCTTTTATAATAAAAATGAAGCAACTCGTGTGTAACAAAACCATAAATACTTATCTCAGATGGCGCATGGTTAAACGATATATATTGCTTGTGCTACTGTATGATGTTGAGATTTGAACTCTTAAAAGCCTTTCGTAATGTGGATCTATTGCAGAATGTGCAAAGAGAAAGAAAGGTAGAATATTTAGAGCATATCGTAAGGTGAGAAAAATACCGAAATTTTGTCTAATAATGATGGGGAAAATGGAAGGAAGGTGCAGAGCTGGACGAAGCTTGTGTATTTGGACCAGACTAGGGGTACAAGACCTATTTACAATAGCACGGTCTCAATAACAATATGATGAATTGGTCGCTAACATTACAAATTTGTTATTACACCCGAAGAAGAAGAAGTTGGATACATTTATAAGAGTTTTATGAGTTATTAATATTTATATAATATTAAAACTAATGTAGGTGATATATCTTAGAGACGAACGAGAACTCTAATGGAAACCGAGTCTTGGATATTGAAAGTAATCTTTATTTTTGTGTATAATCATCTTGTAATTTAACACAACACTTTTAGAACTATCATAGTAATTGTAGAACTTTTCTATGGTTTAATCAAATTGTTGTTGAATGCACTTCAGTTGCATTATCACGCGTGGCAAGATAACGCCGGGGCATGCTTTGTACTTTTGAAAATAGTTACTAGAAATTCGGAATTTGTTTCTCGCTAAATTTATGATTCATTAGGAACTACTCATTGTCGATAGGGTTAGCGCCAGTGGATTGTGACGATTGATTAAAAATCTGGGTATTTTGATGTCTTGTAAGATGCAATCGTTATTATTTTACCAAACCATTCCTTAAGCGATGATGGGAGATCCCGTTGATAATATCGCAGCATTAAAGTGTGCGTGAAAACGATTCAAGTATCAAGTAGATCTGAATTCAAGCAGCCCTAGATGTGGAAATTTAACAGGGTGCTCACCCAATTATTATAGTAAAGGTCGTTTCCGCATTATCCAGACTTTTCTCCGTTGAGTACTTGCACAAATATTTTGTAGCTCATTTCATAATATTTGTGGCGCTTTTTTTGAGTGAATTTTTTTTTATTGTGATGCTGTTCTAGGTTCGTCTAACTTTCCTTTAATTGTCAGGAGAGACACATGAATATTTTTCTTGAAAAACTGTTTTGCTCAGCACGCAACTTGGATTGTTAATGTCATACGAGAGAACTGAGAACTCTTTTGTAGAGCCTAGTCCTGGAAAATTATTCATATTTTCTACTGCTTGTATAGATTCACCTAATGGCAACCGCAGTGATATTACTATCACTATCTAGACGTGTATTTCCTGCTTATTTTAAAACTGATACCCTGCCCCACACATTTTAATATATATTAAGAACAAAGATGCTGCAGCGAGTGATAGACCTTCAAGTAATTGATCCTTTTTTCGTTTTGAGAAGGGTAGCAGGTAAGAAACGCGACATGTTTTAATGTTATAGACTGTAGATTTGGGTTCACTCTTGTAAAGGTTCACGAATGAAAATCTATATTTTAGCAACACATTGAAAAACATTTCTTTATAGATTTAATTCTGCGCTGTTGGTAATAATGAAATTAACATTGTGGGTATCCAACTAATTTTATTTATGTACAAATGGTTGACTACCGTCTTTCTGATGCTTTTTTACTAATCTTTAGTTCTTCATCGATCCTAGGAATTCTTATGAGTTTGTAGGTCTTCTACTGTTTATATCTATATTATCTATATATTTATTAATCACTAACGTGAATGATGGACTTACATGATTGTCATCAACATTATTTAGCAGGTTTTTCATTAGAAAAATACTAGCTTCACCTTCAATTAGTATTATTCAGCATTTTTAAATTAAAACTGTTATCGTTTAAAAGCTTTCTACTCCGGAGTACTAGCGTTACCATTGCTCGTTATTTGAATTCTCTAATTCTTGATGATTAAAAATTGGGTACAATTTTTAATAGTAGTGTAGTTAACAATTTGTCATCAATTTTTTCGGGTGTTTTTTCTTATTTTTATTATATATTTTACTACTGACCTGTACCACAATATTCAAATAAACGTGTTTTAATTAGACATAGTTTTGATGATTATCTGGCTTTAAGAAAAATAGGTCGAGGGAACAAAAACTAAACTGTAAATAGTATTAGTATGTACACGCATGCGCATTGGTGAAATCGGTGCTATAAAATAATTCCTTGTAAGAGCCGGCCGCCGCAGATCACATTTTGAGGGTACGATTTTGTCATGTAAGGATTCCACTAGATTCTAACCACATTTAATTACAATATTTAAGTTGTAGTTTGCTTTGCATGGCACAGTTGTGACGGCTAATTGTATACTTTCGATCAAAATTAGTTTGTAAACAGTTTTTAATTTCATAAACAACTTTTTAAAATTGTCATTATTTTCTTCATATATTACAACTTTCTACACCAATTTTCCGCTAAGGCAACGAATTAGTTTATACAAGCCACGTTCACTCGCTTTCCGAATACTTTGCGTGATATCGGAGATGTTAATGAGAGTTATTTATAAACATAACGTGTTTTGTTTGGTAGAAGCTTGTAATTATATGAGATAGCGACGTATGCTTTGGGACAAATCGATAATCGTTAATATAAGACACCCAGCAGGATATTGAATTTTTATCAAAAACATCTACCAATAAGTAGTTTTATTTTACGTTAGAAATTTGAAAAGCGGGACGTACCAAAAGTATCTTAAAATAAATGTTTAAATATCTTTATCTCCAAGACAAGGTGTTTTACAATATAAGGTAAACCATCATAATGTTAATTTATTATGTGTTCCGGTTAGTTCTGATCAATTGTTTTGCTTAAAAACATTTGTCATTATTAGTTATGAGCTTTTCTCATCTTTAGAGCAGCATGTCGATGCATTGGTAGACCCATTTTTGCACTTCTTCGAAATTATGAGCGTGTGTCTCTACTAATGCGTGCTACATTGCTAGGAAAAGGTGATAATCCTATGAGGCCAGGTTTGGAGAACACACGAGGTGCGGAAGGATTTCCCATTGGAGGTCTAGTCGTGTTTTCTTTTTACTGCCAAGCAGTATGAGACCGAACGTTGTCGTGTAAAAGGATCACTTTTCGGCGTTTGCTAGCTATTGGAGGCCTCTTCTGGCGAAAATTCGTATCCAAATTGAGTAATGATTGTTTGTAGCGGTCTCCAGTAACGGTTTTGTTCGGTCTCGGAAGTTCAGCATAACTTTGAGGCCATGGATATTGAGCTTAGGCGCTGAAGTGGACGATTGCCCAAGGCTCAATCAGTTTTTTTTGCGCTAGGGACTATTAAAATATTTATAACAAAATACTCTTTTAATACTGCTTACCAAGCAAAGAGATAGCGATGACAACTTATGTGACACCCATTTTTCTTCTTTTTGGATCCTTTCATCGCATGTAAACGATCCCAAATGGTTTATTTACCAACATACAATGCCTCTGCAAGTTTCTTTAGTGTTTGAGCCGAGTTTTTATCTGGCCTGAAATTGGGCGTCTTCAAACTTTTCTGTTTGACGTGAGCGTTTATTGTCAGTACATCAAAATTTTTAAAACATTGAAACCAAAATCGGCAATTAAGGTATGATGGACTTTCATCACCACAAGCTTCTACAAGCATTTAATGTGCTTCTGTATCCTGATTTTTTCAAATAAAACATGAAAAGTAGCGAATATTTTTATATGTAAAAACGATAAATAACCAAATAAAATGGAGAGAAAACTGTCTTAAGCTATACAGAAATGTCGAAATTATCGACATTAGTACTAACAATTAGATTCTAATTATTTTCTATAAATGTCACGCAACTAACCGGAACATCTATTATTCTAATGATTTTGGTTGACAAAACCTTGAATTACCTTTTATAAGTTTAAGAGTTCAAAATTTCTTATAGGAAGACCATCAAGAAAAGAGTATATTTCGTTTTGGTATAAATCACGCCAAAAGTCGTATATATCGTATATTTGTGAGAATACTCCCAATCCATTGAATTTTTGATCAGTATCTAGGTAAATGTTTAAGAAGTATATGTGTCAGATTTGATCTAAATATGAGGAAAACTGTGCAATCTTCCCATTAATTTTCTGATTCCCTTTAAAAGAAGGTTCTTGGTTGTTGTTACAGCTACAAATGTTTAGTTTGATAACAGCATTAGGTTCCTTGCTCCTTACGTGTTCTTTCAAAAGACCATGGTGTCAAATCTGGGCTATATGTCGGATGTAGCAAACTTTACCAGTTAAGGTTTTGTAAAAATTTTGCTTTTTTGAACAAAAAGTTATTTCGGCTTTGTTTTTCAACAATTTGCTGTAATATTTAGCGTTAAAAGTTATACGGTCTTCAAGAGAATTGGAGGAAATTGTTCTTAATGAATCCCAGAATATGGTTGCGAGAGCTTTTTTATCAAATGAATAGGTTTGGCAATTATATGGTTTTCATGAAGATTATAGGAAATTACTTTTGATAGTCCCAGAATATGGCTGCAAAAACTTTGTCAGTAAATGTACAGGTTTTGAATTTTTGGGGGATGTAATGACAAATATCCCCATTTCATTGAAGCCAATTTGCTTTCGGGCACAAAGTCGCATCACAGGTGACAGTAGTTTTAAAAAATCCACCACCCTCTTCTTCAAAACATTTAAGTAAAGCGGTGTAGACTTGAACTCGGTGGGCTTTCTGTTCAGAGGAACGGTTCTTTGGGTATCCATTCAGCATTTATTTTGATCAACTGCAGTTTACTTTGAACTATGATTTCCACGCTTCCAACATTTGTTGAAATAAAATTAACAATCATTCAATCGTTATTTGTCAATTGTTACTAATTAAGCAGTCGACGCCTTCGGTTATTGGTTTCATTCCGAGCAGTAGAAGTGAGCGCGCGCGCTTGTGAGTGGACGTAAGCGCGGGTGTAGTTTGTGGGGCATTAAACGAAATTTTTTTAGAAATCGTTACAGGAAGGCTGCTGCAATAGACGATATTTCTATGAAAACTACCTAAAAATTCTAGATACTTTTTGTTTTCATACAACTTATTCAAAAAGTATTTAGTCCTCTAGAAAAAAATCCTTGTAGTCGCTTACAATACTATTCATAGACTGCTTGGTATTGATTTTTAGTGGGAGTATTTTATTTTCTGTTTGATACCTTCAAATGATACAGCTAGCTTTGTGTATCTAACAGTTTAGGGCATTCTATCGCTTAATTACACCATTTTGGAACTTTTTAATTTATGTGTGGGACAAATGAGAGAATTTTGTGTCACCCCAACTGGGATGGCCATTTTTATATTGCCATTTTGATATAACGGGGCGATGTTTTGAATGTTGGTCGTAACTAAGGATTGGGGTTTATCTCACATTGTTTTAACTTTTATTCCGAGAGTGGAAGCTAACACTTCAAACATGTAGAATAGAAACAAAAACATTAGTGTCAATAATTTGTTATCAAAATTTATACTTTCGAACGTGTCTCTTTTGAAATATTTTTCAACCCACGTAATTCATTTGTTCCATATCTATTGTTGTTTTTGGAATACGTGCTGTCCTTTAATAGTCACTTTAAAAGCTCTTCTAAACATTCACTGTTTGTGTTTCATAATCAAACCGATGTTATCCCTGATTCTTTTTTAAACGTTGGACACAGGAGGTCCTCTATTGAGGCTATAAGCTAAGTGGAATACAATTAATGCGTAAAGGACATTTGATCTGATATATATTATATATATATATATATTGATGGAGATTCGACTTCTAAGTTTCCAACAGATTTTTATAGTCTTTTTCAGTTATTTTATTATGTTTTGAATTGTATAAGTATATATTTTCTTATAATTGCAGAATATGGTGACCACGGCCTTATTTGTCGACTCTTGTCACGCTTATCGTGTACTGATTCCTTTCCTTTTTTGTATTATAATAGCGCACCCGTTTTTCATCAGCAGTAATCTCAGTGTAGATTGTTTTTGATATCAATATCGTGCTATTGCCTCCTTTCCTTGTGATTCGCAGTTTTTATGATCTTACTTATATATTGTGCACTAACGAAGATAGGTTGGATGTAACAACGTAGACTTTTGAATTATTCACATGTGGTTGAAGTGTTCTTGTTCAAGCTGATACAAAATTCGTACGACGAAAATACACGTATTTTAACAAACTGGTACACAGTTCGAGTAAGAAAGTTGTAATTAGGAAGCTTCATTATTTTAAAGCAGGGCAGATAGCTCCTTTCTTTACCGAAAAGTTGTGCACGGTCTTTTACACCGGAATCATATTGACGGTTTCACTCATTATTAAATATACGTTCAATAATCATATTATATTTTTAAAGTAAGCTTTAAAGGCAGTACATTCTTATTGTATTTAAATACGACTTTTGAAAAACTTCCTTAACCCTTTCTTTCTCACAGATTCCATATGGCGTCATATCTTTTGAGAGCGAATTGTAACCAATATAACTTGTAGATTCAATAGATTCATAGACAGCAGAACAGACCATACAAGCAGTCTGCAATTTTAATGAATGGCAGTTATTGCTTGTTTGGTAGTGAAACGTGCAACGTAAAACTTTGCATGTATCTGTGGTTTTTCTGAATACAATAAATAAGGTAAATTTACAAGGTATCATCATAAAACAATTTGTTGCATTTATTGGGTCTTCCGTCTATACTCTGATCATTACATTAAGTCAAATAACAAAGCGTATAAAAATTAGTGTTAGATAAATGTATGATGTCATATGGTGTCAACGGGATTTTGTTACTTATTATTGAAATATCTTTTATTCTCGTAATTGCTTATTTGAGATTTATAAATATTAGAATCAATTACTATACATTACAGTTGTGGGTACAATTCCCACATACACACATCGTAAAATAAAATTATTTTTCTGTACGTGCTCATCGGGCACAAATCTTTGATATAGATTGCCGAATCTCAGGTATATATATATAAAACAAAGGTTGGGAGAAAAGCCAGTCTGGTTTCTACCCCTGTGCACGACGCGTGTAAGCTCTAGAGCATCTGATTCATATAAAGTAAAAAATTATTAAAAATATTTCTATCTACTAGTTTGTCTTTTATCACTATCATCCCCACACAGTTATTGAGTTGTAAATTATATTGTTTAATTTTTCTACATTGATTTAGGTGGCTCGAGTAGGTCTTACAAAAGAAGAGAAAAAACAATTGTTGTTTTTGCTTGAAGGGGTTATCTCAGATGTCTATATAGCCGGCGATAAAGAACTCTTAGATGATTAAATATTAGATAATCTACAAGATAATGATGAAACAAATGACAATCTAATATTGCTAGATTGTAATGTATCTATAGAAGTTCAACAGGAAGAATCAGACATTGAAAGTGATGATGAAGTTCCATTAGCAACATTCTTTCCACAAAAGACGACAAAAAGGGCAAAGGATTTTACACCAATATGGAGAAAGCGAGATATTGATCAGGTTGATTCAGATTGCAATGTGTCATTTTCAGAACCAGATAATATATCGACCCCCACTCGAATATTTTAAAATGTTTTTTGATAATAATATAATTCAAAATCTTGTTGAACAGACTAATTTATACTTTGTACAAAAGCATGGAATTTCGGTCAACACAACATACACATAAATATGCAATTACTTGGGGATACATGTAATAAATGGAATAGTTCATATGCCCAGCTACAGAATGTATTGGGCTCAGGAAACGCGATATTTTCCTATTGCAGACGTAATGTCAAGAAATACAGGGTTGTATCCAGAAGCAGTAGGACTGTTTTTTTTTCGCGCGCGCGGAGCGATGGAGGGGGGTCTGCAAGGCTGGATGTTATGGAGGGGAGCCTTAGGAACAGGTTTCGACCTGCGGCAGCCGCTTGCGTGCGTTAGTTGAGTGTGGACCACATTTTTAGTGACCTCCTGTTGTGACGCCTCGTTGTCAGTTGCGATAGAGCGAAATTTGGAGCAGCGGCCAAAACCAAGGACATGCTTACGCAGGCCTACAAGAAGGATACCATAAGCCGTTCCTCGATATTTGAGTGGCACAAGTTGTTTCGGGAGGGAGCTCGTCGAGGACGACCAACGTGCCGGGCGTCCGTCAACCTCGCGAACGGACGACAATGTGCTGAAAGTTAAGCAACTTTTGAACTCTGACCGACGGTTGGGCATTAAATTAATTAGTGATGAGCTGAATCTTTCGTACGGGTCAGTCCTACGCATCATCACAGAGGATTTGTCGATGAGAAAAGTGTGCGCGAAAATGGTGGCGAAAGTGTTGAATGACGAGCAAAAAGAACTGCGTGTTGAGATTTTCCAAGAAATACTGAACTGTTTGGAAGAAGACGAACATTTTCTCGATAATGTCATCACCGGAGATGAAACCTGGGTCTTCCAATACGACCCGGAAACAAAACGTCAGAGCGAAGAGTGGCACACCGCACAATCACCCCGTAAAAAGAAGGCCAGAATGTCGAAATCGAAAGTGAAGTCGATGTTGATTGCATTTTTTGACCGTCGTGGCATAAGGAGTTTGTACCTCCTGGACAGACTGTAAATGCAAGATTTTACGTGGAAGTGCTCACGCGACTGCGAAATCGGATCACACGCGTGCGACCAGACCTGGTGGGGAAGTGGAAGCTCCACTATCACAACGCGTCATGCCACGGCACGTGGATTGTGAGGACCTCCTGGCCAAATTCGACGTTTTCTCATCCCCCCTACAGCCCTGATGTGCTACCGCCGGACTTCTCCTGTTCCCCCGGATCAAGAGGCAGCTCAAGGGGGGGCATCGTTTGGACTCGGTGAAGCAGTCAAGCGGCAACGATGAGGGCGCTGAACAGCATCCCGGAGGACGACTTCCAGAAGGCCTTCGCGACCTGGAAGGCTCGCTACCAGAAGTGTGTGGATGCCCAAGGGGCCTATTTTGAAGAGTATTAAGTCGATGTACCAAAATGTTCAATACATTTTTTTTAAAAAAATTAGTCCTACTACTTTTGGATACCACCCTGTAGATTCGAAAAAATTCGATCCAATTACACATAAACGATAATACGAATATGAAATCACGTGATCACCCCAACTATGATAAGCTTCTCAAAATGCTTTATTGATGGTGTCAAAGAAAATTTTAAGAAAATCGAACCTGAAGAACACAATTCTATTGATGGAATTATGATCTCTTTTAAAGGCCATAGCTCGCTGAAACAATACATAAAAAGTAAACCCCACAAATGGGATATAATGGTGTTTGTTCGAGCAGGCGTCAGTGGAATTGTTTACGAATTTGACATTTATATTGGAAAAGGCACGGTATTAACTGAAACATCTTCACTTGGCTTTAGTGGAGGTATTGTAGTAAAAGTTGCCACTAATGTACCGAAAAACAACAACTTCAAGATATACACTGATAACTTTTTTACGTCCTATAAATTGTTTACAACTCTGAAAAATATGGGAATACTTTCAATTGGGCAGAAAGGCGAAATAGACTAAAAGGATATGAACCAAAGATGACAAAGTTCTAAAGAAAGATGGAAGAGGGTCACTTGACTACCGCATAGACAGGCTAAACAATATAGTAGCAGTGACATGATTTGGTAATAAATCTGTAACAATGATTTCAACATATAAGGGAATTGAACCAACTGAAATGGTGAAAAGATGGTCACAGACAAAGCATATATCCAAATTACAAGACCTGAACTAATAAAAACATTTAATACAAATATGGGTGGAGTGGATCTCAAGGATATGTTAATTTCGTTATACAGAACCAGAATGGATATCAAAAGATATTATTTTCGAGTATTTTTTCACTAGATGGACATATGCATAGTAAATGCCTGATTGCTCTCTCGGCGTCATTGTAAGATTAAAAATATTTCGAATTATAAGAAGCTTATTGTTTTTAGAAGCGAAATTGGTAAAAAATTGTTACAATGTCGAAATATAAAAGTAAAACGTGGACGAGCTCCTTCCAAAGAGGCAACCCCACCAATTCTGTCATATAAAAAACGTTATTTATTCCTAAGCCTATAGATGACATCAGATATAATGAAATAGAACATTGGCCTGTTCATATTGAGCCAAAAATGAGATGTCGTCAATGTAAATCTTACACCAGGATGGCCTATGAGAAGTGTAAAATATCTTTGTGTGTTACGAAGGACCGCAACTGTTTTATTACATTTCACAAAAAATAAAAATTTAATTAAATTATAATTATTTTCTAAAATATATTTTGTAACAATTATATATTGTTTTTGCTACTATTCTCCCAATGACTCCATATGGAGTCACCATTTGTTTTTAACATAATAAATTTATAAAACAAAAAAATAGTAATTATCAGTTTCGTTGAGTCATGATATGACATAAATATACTAATTACAAATAAAAACCAATTTTTTTTAAATAATTCGGGAAAAAAGGGTTAATAAATGAGATAATTCGGTGTTTCTCTCAAATTTTAAAGACGTAAAAGAAATCTTGATTTCGTTTGGATTTTATAGAGTTGAAATGACGGCCTTTTAGCGCCAATTTTATTTTATCAAGCAGGATGAAGTTATAGGGATCAGACAAATAGAGAGGTTTTAGTTGGGAATTGTAGTTGACAAACTTTTTAGTAACGCGTATGCAAAAGATCTTTGTGAGGGGTTTTCAGTAGACTTCCTAACTGATTCGAGGTTTTTTAAAGATTTGAATGAATGTTATTAACTGATTACTTTGAACGCGATGGATTGTCAATCGTTTAAAAAAACTTGTAGTTGGCATAAATAATATTAGGTAGAGTTCTGAAGATGTATTTTCTGATTTTCCGAGCTTTATATATAATTGCAAAAATAAATGCATTCTTCGAAATTGTAAATTATTTTAACGATCCCCATAATGGTTCTAACACAACATCAAATAACTGTGTGTATAAATGAAAAAATGTGAACGGTATGATGCATTTTATTAGACTTGCCAGCTTTGAGAGCAATAACTTTTTAACTTTTTCGAGTCTACTTACTTCTAGCAATATAATCAAGACAAATGTAGCTTGGACACTTCTTGGTATCATGTATGATATTGAAGTTAATAATAGCATGGGAGACCTTTGAGGCCCTTGAATTAATGTATTTATAGTTATCTTTCACTGTTAGAACTTCCCAATTCTTCACTTTCAATTCTTTTAAGTCTTCTTTTGCATTTTGGAAGCATACCTCTTTGGCTGGTCCTTTTTTAGTTCTTTCTTCCGGGTATCTCTGAAACTATTTTTAGAATTCTTTGATCTGTCATTCTTCCGTAAATGGCTTAGTCGTTCTAGTTTTGCCTGTAAGTCTAAGATAGTTATTTTTGATTATTCTTGATATAGCTCTTGTCTGTCCTTTTTCTCCAAACGTTTCCTTTCTTGATCTTTTCTAAAATCTGTCTTAATATTTTTATTTCACAAAATTAGTTTGTTCGTTTAATTTCTACACTTCACATTCACATACTGGTATCAGGCGTACTATTTGTTATAAGCTCCGAATTTTAAATGCTTGTGCTTTCTATATTCAGCGTATTGAAGTAATTAATGGTAGATTTACTAAATATTTGAATTTATTTTTAGATGAAGACACTAAAGCTTTTAAATCAACCAGCGATAAATTTCATCGACTGTTTGTTCTCCCTAAAGACGAAAAGTTGGTTAATTGTTATTCATGCAGGTGCGTATTTAAACTTCCTCAGCTTGAATACATTGAAATAATAATTTTATTGCAGCTACTGGAAAGGCCGCTTTCCGCGACAAGGGTGGCTTTATCTGTCTGTAAATTACTTGTGCTTTCATGCATACATACTGGGGTTGGATACAAAAATACACCTGCGGTGGACTGAAATTACTGAACTAAGTAAAACCAACAGCCTGCTGTTTCCTGACTCGATTCGCGTGGGTACTAGAGAAAAAGATTACCACTTCAGCATGTTTTTGAAGAAAAACGAAACCTTTGCTTTAATGGAGCAGCTGGCTGACATGGCAGCTAAAAGGTAGACTACTGATGTAATTTTAAATTTTTTCCTCACTTTTATAATGTTTCAGATTAATAGATGATAAAAGGTGCTTTAATGAAGATAAAGATTTACTGTATAAGTTAAGGTAAGTTATATACGAAATATTTTAATTCATTCTTTAGATGAACAAAAACTGTTACAGTAAAAACGTCCCCAAAAAAGCCTCATTCTTGAAGAGAGATCTTGATGCAAGAGCACATTCCGAAGCATATCGAATGACGTTTCGATTACCTGCAACAGAGAAACTTGATGGTTCTATAGATTGCACTCTAATGACGCCTTACAATAAAAAACACGTCTTTGGTCGATTGTTTTTGTCACAAAACTACCTTTGCTTTGAAAGTAGGGTATGCAAAGTGCAACTGGTTATCGTGACATTAAAAGTATGCAAGATTGCTTCTATTGCAGGTCAAATCGTTAGTGAGTCTTGTGATTCCGCTGCGAGATATTAAGGTGGTAGAAAACATAGAGAATAACGCGTCGAATTCATTACTTGACAAAGCAATAATTGTAACTACCAAAAATGATGTAGATAAAACCAATTTTTTATTTGCTCAAGTTTTAGACAGGGACTTTTTAGTCAGAAAGATCTCTGAGCTGTTGTCCAGAACCAAACTGCCTGTTCCGTAAGTTCTGTTTGTAGTGTGGTTGGAAAATATTTAATGATAATGATTGCAGCTGCTTTGAAACTATAAGCACCAGAAGTAGTGCCAGTAGTGGTGACACGCATTCTATATCATCTTCGGAGGAACTGACGACGTGGAAGTGCCAGCCGCCTCTTATGACAGTGTTTCCTCTCGTTCCCATTCTAGATGTTCAGAAAAAACAGAAGGCCAAAGAGAAGCAGTGGGAGTTGCATTTCAATGAGTTTGGTCGTGGCATATCTATGTACAGGACTACAGATGTCGCCAAGTTGGTTTTGTATGGAATTCCTGATAGCTTACGAATGGATATATGGATGTCGTTTTCAGGTATGCTTATTAGAGAACTATTTCAAAGTTGCTTCTACAACATACTATATAGTTGATTTAACTACAACATACAAATAATTATTAGAGGTTGTTAAGATAAATAAAGTTTGGTTTTGACTTGATATCTTATGAATTTGTAATGGTTTATAAACTTATGATTCTATCTCCTCCTAGACGCTTCTACCGATTTCCTTGAAACTTGCACACCACATTCACAACTATATTTGCTAATTCGGTGCAAAAAATCAGCCTTGTAACTTTAACCGTTTTTGAATTATTTAAATATTTTGATTACAAGGGAAATTCCTCCCAATGTTTCTACTGTTTGTAGTGTTAAATGCAGGGTTCTCTTGTAGATAAAAAATTTTGACAATAAATTATTTGATGATTGCTTAAACATAAGTATTATGAGTTAGAATTTATTAGTGTGACTCAAATTTTTGGAAGAATAAGCAGTCAAAGAAATTTATGAAAGGATTTTGCTTACATTGGGAGAGTAAACTTTCTATGAAACTGTTTGACTTTGAGTAAATTAATTTAGGTGTTACAGAAGAAGTATTGCATACTTATTATGTCTTGGAGATCTGATAAACACCTCTTAGTCCAAAAATTATAGACAAAGTCGACAATGCATGAATAAGTGCGTAAATTAGCAGAGATCAGGACCATTTCAAATGAGTGAATTTACTTCATTTTGCATAATGAATTATATATAAAAAGATTTTTACTTTCCTTATCCTATAATAAGGAAAGTAATGTAATCGGCGGAAATTTGACCTACCCAGTTCTTCACATTTCTGGACGAATTATAGCCTCAGGACACCAAAAAAGTTGGTTTATAAGCCATTGGTTCGCGCGAACGTGTGGGTGCGTGCGTGCAGCGTGCGTGCGTGTGTGGGTGCGTGCGTGCGTGCGTGTGTGGGTGCGTGCGTGCGTGCGTGCGTGGGTGGGTGCGTGCGTGCGTGCGTGCGTGCGTGCGCGTGCGTCCGTGCGTGTGTGTGCGTGCGTGCGTGTGCGTGTGCGTGTGCGTGTGTGCGCGTGCGTGCGTGCGTGTGCGTGTGCGTGCGTGTGTGTGTGTGTGTGTCTGTCTGTCAGTAAACAGGATATCTCGAGAACCGTAAGAGCTAGAGACTTGAAATTTGGTATGCAAGCTACTTGTAGGTAGGGACGCAGTGTGAAGCTTTTGGTAAAATCGGCTAAGTTTGATCGCAAGGTCGCAAAATTGTTCGCAAAGCGATCGCGAATCTAAACGGTTGAAGATACAAAAAATTCATGAGAATAAAAATGATTTGTTATCATGAGATGAATTTAAAATAAAAGTTGGTAAAATGGGAACTCGAAAAAAAATTGAAGCTCAGGATTTTTAATATACCGGGTGTTCATTAAATGTTTCAGGAAATTTGTATTACCGGATAGATCAGACCGAGACGCACAAAAAATTGTAATGAAATTTTTTGATCCGAGCTCAAATAAATAAGTTATAGCCGATTAAAAATTAATTAAACGGACCAATTACAGCGTGCTCGGAGAGCTTCCTGGCTGATTGCGGGAGGATTGGGGGGGGGGGGGGTTTGGCCACTAGCAGGCGATAATGGGGAAGGCCGTGCGGCCGAGCTCGCACGGTTACCTTCAGTGACGTAGCAAAATTTTAGGTACGAGTCAATTATTGTCTTGTACTGTTTATTTTAATCAGCTTTCGAGTGTTGGACTCGCATCTCGTCCTTTTTTAAAATAACAAGTTCCGGGACGAGAGCAGCGCAGGGCCGAGACGATGGACCCGGTATAATATATAATAATAGGATAAGGAAAGTCGTGTGATGTTCACACCAGATTTTTAGAATATATATGCAGTGTCTGTTTACAAACATTACTCAACTATTTACAAGTGGTTAAGAAGAATCTTATATATTTATTTTATTCAGCATGGATGAAAATTAAAGTTGCAAACGAATTGGGAATGGAAACAGATAGCATTAGGTAAACCAGCTATGAAATTCCAATAAGTGGAAAGGTAATGGCGCCTGTTCTTGGTAACGCAGATGGAATTCTCTTTATTAATTATCTTGAAAAGGGAAAACTATAGGATGGGTGAAAAGTGACTAGCCATTAAAAATTATATGGAGCTTGTGGTGTTAGTCATAATGCAAATAGTTTAAATAAACAATAGCAAATGAGATTTCATATTTCCTATGTCGATAGAACAGGCATTGGTAGAAGGGCAGTACCTGTCCACATCTTGTGCATGACACCATGAATGCAGACTGCTACATTCAGATGCTTAAAGAGTACGTACAATCTGCAGTATCTGTCTGGGATAACATTGGCGCTCTTATTTTCATGGAAGATAGTGCACTATCTTTTTTTGCTGAATAACCTTAAGAAGTTCAGATTTTACTCCATGTATTTTTGACTTGTGGGGCTATGCAAAGGAGATGTCGAGATTGAAGGACTTGGAGGTATGGATTTAGTAGGTTTTTAGTGATATTTCAAACGACTTCCTTCAGAAGACTGTGCATTCCATTTCTGGCCATTTAAGGAATTTCGTTTGAGGCCACAAGTACCCATGTTTAAATCTGAAAATTTACTTTTATTTTTCTATGTAATAAAGTGCAACTTGTTTAAATAGATTAGTATTAGAAATATGGATTTTTTTTTACCAATTTTTAATGTCTAGTTACTTTTGACCCACTTTATACAACCACTGAAAATGGCAATCTCAAAAATGTTCTGCTCCTATAATCCACCGGCATATTATGTTGAACAAAAATTGATGGAACCAAGGTTTCAAATTCGTATGTTTGCCCTATTCGCATACTCTCTAGCTCTCTAAGACTATTGTTTATTAACAAAACAAAACTCAAGCTACTGTTGTTTATTATACGCTATTATTTGTTGGTTCCTAAATGCTAACCTGCCTAGAATATATACATCTATGGCTAAAAGTACGAGGCACTTTCATATTATCTTGACAATTAAAGGACATGCCCACCTCTGTTATTATGTTGTCAAAATGTAAACAGTAATATATATGCTTTCATACAAGGTCAATGAAATATCTGAACCTTAAAATTTGAAAATGTATTTTGTATGTGCTAGCGTGGTCCTGTGGTTGAGGGGCGGGCTGCGATGCTGACGGACACAGGTAATAATCACGTCTCCTTATGTTTGGTACGTAAACCGAGTGTGAAGTGCTGGTTATTATATAGTGAAAATGCCTAAAATAAGGGAATTTAGCGTGCAGGAACGTTTACAGATTCGCTTCTTATATGAAAAGGGCAAGTCTCAGGTTAAAATCGCCAATTTTGTTGAATGTTCTCATTGGGCTGTTTGAAGTACTATAAAACGTAGCAAGGACATTAATTAAATAATTGGCAAATAGGTTTCTGAACGCGAAGACCGAAAATTGATTTAAGAATTGCTTAAAAACTAGAAAAAACTTCTTTTTAGCTTGCTGTCATGATGTCTACAGAAATTGATTATCTCCTTAATGCTAGGATTGAAAAAAGAAGGCTCACAAAAGCAGTTGTGAAAGACCTGCAATGCAAGGAAGAAGCCATAGCTCTCAAAAGAATAAAAAAACTTTTTACAGTGGGCTCTATAACACCAACATTTACATTTAACAGAGGAAAATTAGGCAAATTACTTGTGATCAAATGAGTATAACTTTAAGATAAACTTAATGAGGTAATTCACTATTATTCTCAATGTTTAAATAATAAGTATATGATTGTTACATGTACACGTACTTGTAATAAAATAATATTTTATTTTGATAACTGTTCAAGTGTTTGGCACCCCTAGTGAGGCGACAAATAGATGAAAATTGCCTTACTCTAAATGTGGCGCCTTATTTGAACATGGAGGGGGCAGTGTGATCATCTAAAATTACATGGCAACTAATGGTGTAGGAGAAATAGTTGTTTGTAAAGGTAACATAAATACTAAACAAAATATTTCCATGCTGGAAACGGTTCTGCACCCACCTTATATAAAGATTTTTGGTGATACCAACATGGACAACATTAAATTTCAATAAGATAATGCGCCCTGCCATAAATCTGTAAATAGTATGTAGTGGATTCAAAGCAATGAAGTGCAGCTGTTAGACTGACCAGCCTAATCACCAGATTTAAACAAATCCATTTGAATATTTTTAGGTAACACAGAATGTGACTCCAAAAAACGTCCCAAAGAAGTTCTATGAGAACAATAAAAGACTATTACTCCTAAAAAGTGTAGGAAGCTAGTTAGGGGTTTGCCCAAAAGAATAGCTAACATTATTAAAGATGGACTAAAAGCTTTGAATATCTAAGCTAATAACTACTAAAACAAAACTGGTGTACTTTTTCTCTAACATGCACACATGAATTTTAAACTGATTTTTATAAGGTGCCTCATGAATTGTGTGATATCTCAATAGTAACATGGGCCATGTACATACATGTTCGTACATATGACCATCCAGAGACGTTGAGATGCGTCTCCTAGCTTGGAGTGCAGGTGACTATCGAACGTGAGTTAAACGTTAGTGTTACGAAGTAGTCACAGTGCAATTTCTGTCACAAATTGAGGGAAATGGTGACCAAAACACAAAGTGTTGATGCAAGTGTACGGAAATGAAGAGGTGACCAGAAAATGTGATTTATTCAAACGCTTACTTAACAGGAAGGAAACTACCGAGAATAAGCCACGTTTGGGTTGGCCATTGACTAGCAACTTCAGATATGATGGAGTGAGTGCGACAAGTGCTAGTATGAGATTGGCAACTGACTACGATTGATGGCGGAGGAATTGGGCTTTAGCAAGGACACAGTACACACCATCGTGTGAAGATTTAGGTAGACGGAAGATTTGTTCCCAGATTGTGCCACACAAGCTAATAGACAAACAAAAAGTAAAACTGATAGAATCCTCTGAAGATTTCAATATTATGTGCGATTAGAATTCATCCTTCTTTCATGTTCTGGCTCCTGCAGACTTCTTTCTATCATGAAAGGAGCACGTTTTGTGATCGCGTGATGATAATTCAAAAACGTGTAACAGTAGTTTTGCAATAGGTTCCTAAAGAGGCTTTTGCTGTCTTTCCCCATAAACTTTGCTTTATGAACGTTGCCAAAATGCGTTATGAAGAATGGTGATTATTTTGAAGGCTACTAAAAGTAATTTGTCTATCTTGTCTTGTTTGTTTTTTACCATTTACCGAACTTTTTAGACACACCACAATGTGGGTGTGATGATATTAATATGTATTATAAACATTTAGTCTTCTATAAATAAGTAAACAATGCCAACATATTACTGTTGAATAGTTTTAACCTTCAAATTTACTTTATACTTTTTTTTTTACAAAACAATTACGTTTATTTGATCTATTATTAAAAATGCAATCTTAAAAGAGTAAGAGAAAAGTTTAAAATAGCTTGGTTGATGTATTATTTTACTTAAAACTATTTGAATTGCATTTTTTTTCGTGCAGTATTCTCAAATAACCCTGCTAAATATGAAGATTTTGATAACTTACGTAGGTGGGGACGAACTTCAAATGTGTTCTTGTATTGTTTTCACAGATATTGTATCTTGCCCATTTTCCTATTTTGCCTATGCTTTATAATTTGTTCAATGCAGCAACATGGAGCTCATTTTTTGCTTACCATTTTGCATTCTTCAAACATTTGGTGTCTACAAATTGACGTGTTATCATTTTTATGCCAACTTGTGACTAAAGAGAAATATAACCTCTGAATAGGGATTGGAACTCTCATACTAAATTAGACCCTAGTTCAGGTATTTTTGATGCTCTAAAAGAGAGAGTGTTATAGTGGACATAATGCAACAGTTTAATCTGCTTCTTCTTTTTTCAGTTGGATTTTTAATGATCTTACTTGGATTTTTAAGCAGCTAATTAGAGATATGTTACTAATTTACTAGGAAACTGTTTACCATCTGAAAAGAATTAGTAAAATTATGCTCCATAATTTTATCTGACATTGGAGTATTTTTTCCATTCTTATAAAATGTATTTTTGGTGGTTTAAAAAATTAAAAGCTAATTACTGGAGGGATAAGACAGACAAAACCTACATTGTTTTCATTGCTTGCGGAAGAACAAGTGTTTGAAACTAGTTTCCTAATGTCACATCATGAATACATCCACTTGGCATCCTATTCTATTTTAATTCTCAATCGTAATACGTTTTTTCATAATAATAAAAAGCATTTATTTTTTAATATCACGTGCCTTTATAAATTACAAGGTCTACCATATTATATCTGTATCTAACCTGTATAGCTTTTTCGATTATTCATATCTTTTTCTGGGTATTTAAATCTTGTTCTAAATAAGCATCACTTTTTCTTAGTATTATGCAACAGATTGGATTTATGACAAATGTTTAATCTTGGCAAGACAGCTGTTATGTTCTTCAGGTTTTTATAAAACTGATTCAAAATTTCTTTTTGATCTGATTTAATATTTATCTAATTCGCATTATAAAGATTATTTTTAATCAAAACAAAAAAATGTTAATTTAATATTTTCAAGGAAATAAACCAAATTAAAAACAAAATATGTGCCATTGTGTTATATAAGATCCATCCATCTGTTATGAGTTATATGTTGATAACATTTTTGTGGTTTGAAATCAAAGAATCAACGACACTCTGCTTCTACTTCTTAAAAGTCAGTAAACTGGCGTCTGACCAACAGAACAGATTGTAATTCTTTGCTGGCAAATTAGGCCTATAGATGGGGTGCAGCAACAGTCTGATTCCAATAAGTACTTTCAATTTTTTCTGAAGTTATCTAGCTGCAGCGACACCCTTCTTTGATTATATCAAGGTAGCATATATTTTGTCAAGTTGTTGACAAAGGTCGGCAGTGATTGCCTAATTTTCAAGCTGTAGCTCAAAGCAAATCTCACGTTCACACATTCGTAATTCCACCAGACGCAAAACATAACTTTGGCCCCAAAACTCTTAGTTTTATAATAGGTTTTGCAACTTGACTTCTACTTAACTACTAGTTAAATCTATTTTGGATTGTGATCCACTGTTTGTCACTAGCAACAGTTCAGGAGAAGAAATGAAGATGTTGAGGATCATTAAGCAATTGTCTGCATAGATTAACCTGGAATTCAGCTTGCCCTTGTATTAAAGTGTGAGACACTCCTTAGTATCGTTTGTTAACTTTGATTAGCTTATGTAAGTAAGAACTTTTGGGATGGGACAAATTCTTGTGATAATTTTTAATTGCTTATGACTGGGCATGTTTCAACAATTTGAACTAAAGCTTAATTTATTACAGAAGACTGTTCAGATTGAGGTTGCATTTGTAGACTGGTGTCATCACCAATGAATTTAATGAAATAATTTTGAGCCGTACAATCTGATTTTGCATCTTGACTTATAAACTTATTCCAATAATATCAAGAACTGTTCGGAATTACAATATTTGGAAAGTTACACTCTTTAATGTGACGTATAATTTGTCAAATAGGTCAACTGTTTTTACAGTTTATTTAGAATCATAGCTAACTATTCAAAAAATCGAAAACTTTGCATATACCCCAATTTTAAGAAGAACAGAAATATTTCTAGTTTTCATAATTTGCCATTGCTTTTATAATGTTTTCTGTTATTTGTGAGTTTTTTTAATGTAACTTAGTGAGTTTTCATACAATTTCTTAATTGTACGATGCTCTTAGGTGCTACTCGTAAAATTAAATGTTTATTATTATTATTATTATTATTATCTATATAAATAAAAATGTAAATATTTGATTGTTCAAAATATTAAATCTCCGAAAGTTCTTCACCGATTGCTTTGAAATTTTGACACAACCTTTTTATATATAGATGTCACATCTGTGACAGATAAAAACATGCTTTTTTTAAAAGCAGAGCTACAGCAACCCGTGGCTGGGTACAGCTAGTTAATAATAATAATTTTTCTGGGGTTGTGTTCATTGATTTATTGTATTGATGTGAACTTCTCTTGGATTAAGTTCCAAATTTAATATTTTATATGTTTAAAAAAAAGTATTTCTATTCTGTATGTTTCTCTTACTTATTTCTTACATTTTGCGTTAAAATATTTTGTATTTTCTTTTTCCCTAATGTCACCGTGTTTATCTCTGATCTGCTTCATTAAAATACTCAGTTCCAACCATAACTATTTTATATCACTGATTTCTTTGATCGACTAGCTTATTACTTAATTTTTATTGGTACTTTTTTTGGTATCTATTCTGCTTGTTTCTTGGATCTTTTTCGTTTTTATTCTGGTCCTTTCTGTTGGATGTGTGTTTATAAGTGTAATATTTTGGTATTTCTGCCTGAGTTTCGAGTAACAAATTCTTTCTGGTAATCTTCTATTCGCTCATCCACTGTTAAAGTATATGCACCTGCTTTAGTGATACTTTCTTGTATGTTTCGCTTATGTCTCATGTTCCTATTTTTATGTGTTCGTCAGTTTTGCATATATTATTCTCTTTTCTTCCAGTTGTTTGTTGTATTTCATTCCTTGTTCGCTTTCTTATATCCGGTTTTTCGGATCTAGTTTCTGGTGTTGTGCTATTGCATTCCACCTCCACCTTCCTCCATTTATTATTGTTTTATTTATTCAATTTTAACTTTTTACTGTTCCTTCCTTCTTTCTGCAGCGTGCTTCCTTATTTCTTTCTGTTTTTCCTTTCCAATTTTGTTAGATCATTATTAATAAATATTTTTTTGTTGTAATCTGTTTTGGCTTTGCTTCATTTTCCATAACTTTTTTCGTGCCTTTTATATACTCCCATTTTTTATACTGTGTGAATTGTAACGTCTATTTCCAGTTGACTTTTGATAAAGTTCTCGATTGGCTCCCTCAGTGTTCCTTTTTTCCTTTTCCATCCATTCCATTCCATATTTTGGTAAAGTGTTACCAGGTCGGGCCCGGGCGGTGATAAATCGGGTACCGACCGGCTACGCGTGGGGCACGGAAGGCTAAAAAAACGAAGCGTCGACTCCACTTACGAATTAGAATTATATTTATAGTCTTACAAACTTAACCTACTTAGCTAATTTACAAGAACTTAACCTACGACTGCGCTGAAACGGGCCGCGAGCTAGGTGCAGCAGCGGGGTCGGTGGCGGAACCAGGCAGCGAGCAGCAGGGGCGGTAGCGCATCTGGGCAGCGTGCAGCAGGGCCGATGGCAGAGCCGGCCAGCGAGCAGCAGGGGCGGTAGCAGATCCGGGCGGCGGGGCCGGAAGCAAGTAGCCGGTCCGGAAAGCGAGCAGTCGGTCCGGAAAGCGAGCAGCAGGTCCGAGCAGCGAGTAGCAGATCCGGGTGGCGAGCAGCAAAAGAAGCCAAAAGGGACTCACCTGATGACACTTGATGGTTACTTCTTAAGGGGCTGATGACTGAGCGCGAATTCTTCGGTTGCTCAGGTTTTAAGGGCTCAGCCGTGCCCTACTCTGCTGGTGTGCTGAGCCCGTTGGAGGATGCGAAGCTTATCCAGGATTGGTGGACGCCGGGGGCGCCTTTGCTCTGATTGGAAAATGCCGTGGCGGCTATGGTCGGTGGCGTTCGGGTCGACTCGGGATCGCTTAGCACGACGCGGAGCGGCAGGTCAAGAAACCCCGGTGTTGTACACGGCGCCACAAAGTCGGCCTCAAGTAACATTCTTTAGGATTATAGATTCCAAAGAAGGGCCCTTTGTGTTGCACCGGCCTGGAAAATTCCGAGTCAGGTAATATCAGCCCCGGCGAAATCGGGGCCAGGTAACAAAAATCTTTAATCTCTTCCTTCCACCCACGCAACATTGTTTCTTCAGTTAGCTTGCTTATTCCTTTGGAATGCTAGTTTCCACTTTTCGAATTGTTTCGGCGATTCTAGCTCTCTTTTCCTTTTCTGTTCTAAAATTTCTTTATTATTCTGGTGCTATTTGTTGTTTTCTTTAGAGTTTAGAGTTTCACTCATTTGTTTATAGCTAAACTTATATTATTTACTTAAGTTATCATACTGTATTTTTTGGGGGTTACTGTTGTCGCTCTATTTGACCTATTTATTTGCATTATTTTGAATTTTATCTACTTTATTTGAATGAACGTTACAGAAGACACTTTTGTAGTTAAAAACCGATTAATATCGAGTACAAATATGCTTACAGCATATTTATGAAATTTCTATTATTTTTATAAACAAATAAAAATTAAAGATTGCACTCGAAATTTTTTATGTGTGATACTCATTATAGACCACGGTAATCTACAGAGTGGTAAAACATTACAAGGTTGGTAATTTTAAAAAAGAAATAACGAAGCATTTCAAATGTTAAGTTGATATAATCCGATATACCAATCATCTTCATATATTAATGTAGATAACTTGTAGGCTAACATTTATTTTGACTTGAATGTACAGCAGTATATCTTGTTAGTAGGAGCTGAAGTTGATTCTGGGAGAATATATGTTAGAAAATTGATAATTTATCTGGTACACAACTTGTACTTACTACACTTTATTTTAATAATCACAGACTGAATTGCACAGCCAAAAAGTGTACTGATAAATAGAGGAGCTGTTGTTTTTATGTAAATAGTAGGTGTATAAATAAGTTCTCAGCTTTTTTCTGCAAAATTAAAGTTTTATTTAAAAACAAACAAAAAAAGCTTAAGTATCAAAGTAGTCTCCGTTGGCATCGACGACCTTTTGCCATCTTTCGGGTAGCTTGCGAATTCCCTAGTGATGAAGCTCACTGGCTTCGTGACGATAAAGTTATCGATGCATTTTCGGACTTCTCCTTCTGTTTTGAAATGCGTATCAGCCAAGTGATGCTGTAACAACCGGAATAAATGATAATCGGAAGGGGCAATGTCTGGGCTATACGCCGCATGTGGGAGACGTTCCCAGCCTAACGCGTCTGCAGCTCATCTGTGTCAAATGTTTGAGGGCATCCAGCGCGTGGTTGATCTTCAAGACTAAACTCTCCGCGAAATCTTTGGTACCACTTTTTGCACGTTGCATGACTTACAGCATTCTCACCATATGCAGCACAAATCATTTCGGTGGCTTCAGCAGCGTTTTTCTTAAGATGAAATGCGAATATGCTCTTTTGTGATTGCCATCGTGAACACAGCTAATTATTGAGGTCATGTGCATCAAACGCCAAATCACATGATGTTTCGAAAGACCAAATGTCATTGCTTTAAAACCGCAAGAGGGCGGACTAATACGTTACATGTAAACGGTGATTTGCGTCCTGTGAAATCTAAAGCTGAGAACTTATTTATACACCTACTATTATTTAGATTGTTATAATTACACTAGGAGTTGCCCGCCAAAAGATATTTTTGGCGTCCTAGACTGACAATTTTCACCCGCCTTCCCTCAAATTTTTGGAAGGTGCGAACGTATAAATTTTTAATTTGATCGGCTTTTTCTCTGGATCAGAAACATGAAACAATTTAACGCCCATTCATGGTGGACGTAAGCATAAGCCGCCCATAGCAAATACGTAATACGTAAAGTTGAATTAATCCAAAGCTTATGTGCTCGTTCATAATGCACTCCCGTAATTTTTACGTTTTACGTCATTTGCAGTAATTTTTAATTTTTCTCTAGATTAATGTTGGCAACAGTAACAGAATGTTTGTTAAACGAAGTTAAAAAGTTCGTTACTGAATTCTATATCTCTGTCGGTCTGTCTGTCGCTGTCACAAAATTATGGATTTTTTAAAATTTTAAAATGGATTCTTATAGGAAATTTTACGCTGATCGAAATCAAAAAGTTTCTATCTCGAATAGTTTTCGAGATATTCGACTTCGAATTTCGGGAAAATTTTCGACATTACGATTTTAAATGTGATTCTTATAGGAAATTTTAGGCTGAATTCGAAAATGAAGAAAAAATTCTGTCGAATATTTTTCCAGATATTCGATTTCGAATTTTCCCGAAATTCGAAATCGAAATCGAAAGGTTTTTTTAAGTTCGTTCTGGAATTGCTTACAGAGCAATCTCTTCGCCGGCCCCATGTTTTTATTCTAAAATAGCTGTACCCGGCCACGCGTTGTTGTGGCTTTGCTTTTACGTTCAAGAGATGGCGCTGTTTTTCAAAAAAAAAGTTTTTATCTGTCGCAGGTGTGACATCTATACAATACAATAATCAAAATATTTAAATAATTCAAAAACGGTTAAAGTTAGAAGTCTGATTTTTGCACCGAATTAGCAAATATAGTTGTGAATGTGGCGTGCAAGTTTCAAGGAAAACGGTTGAAGCGTCTAGGAGGAGATAGAATTATAAGTTTAGAAAGAAAGTTAGGGAGATAAGACAAATATATATTAGATTATCTTTACATATAAAAAGTGTCTCAAAAATTATACTATTTTCTTAAATGACATTATATGCAGTGTTTATTAACTTAGAATCAATTCTGTGAAAGATCTGAAGCGATGAGACCACCTTTAAGTTAAATGGCTTCTGACTTCTGACCATCAGCACGTTACTATAGAATACTATTTCAACTTACCAGGGGTTACAGTGTGGTGTGGGGTATTAGCAATGGGCATCTTAAGACCATGCTTTTTTAGCTAAACTTTTCCTGCTGATGATTAATCTAAACATGCTGTAAAAAGGCGTTGAACTACTTGTTAAAGAGTTGTTTGCTAATGAAGGGATTTATTTTCAACAAGATGTAGCACCTCTCCATTACCAACGTGATGAAAGAGTATATGTCAATGCGAATATTGGCTATATTTATGAATCTGTATTTAATCCCATTTAATATTTTTTAATTTAAACCATACTACTGCTTCTAAGTTGATAGAAATGGCATGCATTGCCATTTAAAAAGTGAGTATATTTTTTGAGACTTCCTGTGTATATTGGTTATAAATAAGCTGCTATATCATGTAATAATTACCCTGCCTTTGATTTTATTTATAAATGGTATATTTTTAAGATTTTTATTTCGGAAAATGTTTATTTTAACTGTTTTAATTAAAGATATGAATTGAACATGACTTATAGTATTGTTCTATTTTTTGAAACTTTAAAAGAAAGTTTTTCTAATAATTTGTGTAAACCACAGCAAATATTTTTAAAATGTTTAATAGGGTGCGAATTTTAATTCTATTTTGTAAATCTTTTCAGGTGCAGCAAATGAGAAAGCAACTTATTCTGGCTACTATCGCCTATTAGTAGACCAGGCACTGATGAAACATTCAACAGCAAATGATGAAATAGAACGCGATCTCCATAGATCATTGCCAGAACATCCAGCGTTTCAAAATGAAGTTGGGATCGATGCTCTACGAAGAATTCTTTGTGCCTATGCGTTGCGCAATCCCAATATTGGCTACTGCCAGGCTATGAATATTGTGGCATCAGTTTTGCTAATCTACTGCGCTGAAGAAGAAGCCTTCTGGCTGTTGGCCACTTTATGCGAAAATTTACTACCAGACTACTACAACACAAGAGTTGTTGGGGCTGTTGTGGACCAAGGGGTGCTAGACCATCTGATCTCTGAGTACTTATCACCACTGCATGCTAAGCTGGAGCAGTTAGGGATGATCAACATTATTTCGTTATCTTGGTTTTTGACGATTTTTCTCAGCGTCATGCCGTATGAGAGTGCAGTGAACATTATGGATTGTTTCTTCTATGATGGTGCTAAGGTGATTTTTCAAATTGCCTTGATGATTCTGGATTGGAATCAGGATAAGCTAATGAAGTGCCAGGATGAGGGGGAGGCCATGCAGTTATTGTCCGACTACTTGATAGGAATTTACAATGACGAGGGGCGTGGAGCTGTTAGAAATAAGGATTACGAAAATCAAAAAAGGGTAAGTCACTATAATTGTGCAAGAAAAGCGATTTAAATAAATTATGATTCCAATTAGTTGTTGAGTATATTTTATGTTGCAAATGATCTCTTAGAATGATCAATCTGAGCGATTGTTTTGATTTGATATGATATATTTGAAAACAGTCGCTCACCTAAGTATTAATGGCGCTCAATGATGTTTCACTTCAGTGGTAGAATGAGAACCGGTGTTTCCAGCATAGTATGCCCATTGCATTTATTATGTGTCAACATTTTTGGAAAATAATTATGATGCAGTAGTTTTCCTTTGCCTTTTGCGAGATTAAGCTTGTTTCTGTGGCTAAAGGTATTTCCTTCCTTTTTTTATTTTGTGACTGTCATATTTATATGGTTATCCTATTAATATTCGGTTGCCAAAGTCTTATTAATAAAAATAGAATCCACTGTGGAAATGTAGAGGCTATATATTGCGCATATCCATCTCTCACATTCCTTGCTATTGATATTGGTTAGTTGAAGGTGCGTTAATGAATGACAATTACTCAGTAGCAAAAAGAATTTTTAATGGATATATAATTTGTTGTGAGAGTTTCTTATAGTGTTACTATATTAAACATAACTATTTCAAAGATATGGTAAAATATTTAGTTTGAATGAAGCAATTTAGTTTAGATTTCGCACCGCTGTAGAAAGTTTCCTTTACGGTATTACATCGTTCTTGTTTGATTTTCAAATATTTCAACAATATTGGTGTGAATACCTGGGTGCACTCCACCCCCACCGATCTTTCATTGCGAATTCGCTAATTTTTTCCATCGTCCTAAATATTAACTTAAGGAAGTAGAACAACTTTTGAGCAGAAAGAAACAAAATGAAGGCTTTAAGGGGGTATTCTAGTTTAGATGCACGTTTTCAAGGTGATTTTTGGAAATTAATGGTAGAAACATGGTTACACCTACTGATCTCAAGTTTTATGTTTATATTTATTCATATTTAAAGTAACACCTAAAATTTTTATATCGCTTTTTATGGCAAACTGTGCGAGATATATATAAACACCCAGGTCATGTCGCGAAATTTCGTTTCTATCGGGCGTGGTGATTGCCGCCGTCCTCGTCATCTGAAATAAATGATTCTTTTTTTATTTTATTCTGTAGACATGTGGTTATCGTTCAGACCTCTAATAAATAATTTGAAAAAACTGGCAAAATAGTGGCACTTGAAAATTTCACTTATCATGGTCTGAAAAAAATAGTAATTGTAAACAGATATAAAAGTTAGAAGTTTGAACGATAGCCGAACATGTATATTATATGTGTAAAGTGAAAAGTCTAACGAATGTGAATGTTTAAAGAGAAATGCAAAGAAAATCGTACAGATTTTCTGTAATTGATCAAATAAAATCATCTCTAACTATAATTTCTATACAAAACTAATTTTTACACTCCATGAGCCTAAATGAGCCAGTTAAGTTAAGTAGTTTACTAAGTCCCATGAGCAAAATTTCTGCAATAGTTATTTCCATTATTTGGCGCGATGATGCAAACTTGTATTGGATCAACGTTGTTTAATAGTGCACCCTTTAAGCAGCTAGTATTTATTTCTCAACTAGCATTTGTAAATTATTATTTTGGAGATTTTCGTAATTGTATATTATATTGAATATTCTGAAGCTCTAATGCAAGATATTAAATGCAATATCACTATGTCACGGCGTATCAAGACTAAAAGTAGAAGTGATTAGTGTGTTAAAAAAAACAAACAGGTTAATTCAAACACTTTAACATCTTACAGTGTATGATAATGGAATTTGAAGAAAGAAGGAGTTCTAAAACCACTAATTGAAAGTAGTGTAAGAGAGAGGCTTTGGAAGAAAACATCGAGGAATCAGATGTGACTGTGCTATAGTGATTTCAGCAGCAACTTGCTTATCAGTTTTCTATTTTAGAACCCGCTCTGCGGGCCAAAGACAACTTTTTTTTATCAAGGATCTAAGGCTGAAAAACCCGAAGAATTCAAAAGTTTAGCTAAACTGATTTAAACGGCATTCCTGTTGCAAAATCAGCGGAAATGCAGAATATGTTGATTACAGTATTAATTACCAGTTAGCAGTTTGTTTCAAACATCCTAATACGCGTGAAACTGGATATTTTTTTAGACTCACATTAGATAAGATACAGCATTTAAGGAAAGTGTTTGTAAGAAACTTTCAAAAGAAAAAACGATTGAGTTCGGGTCTGCTAACATTGAAGGAAACGAAGAAGAAAACATTACAAAAAAAAAATGTGAAGAATTGAACTGCACATTCCAAACTGCAGTTGAAAAACAGTAAATTGGAATTGCTGCTTACATGACAAGGACGATCAATGTGTTATAGTCAATATGCCAAAGTGTATAAGAAAGTCTAAATGGGCAATTTAAAAAGAAACTGACCTTGAAACCCGTTTAAAAAATAGGACAACAAAGAAATTACTGTTTTTTTTTTTAAGAAAGCTTGAGACTGTGTGTATCAAGCGACTATCATTTATTCCGTTGTATTGGACTGATTCTAAACAATGTCGGAAGAGATTGAGTTAGAGAGAGTGAATGAAAAAACTCTTAGCTCTTTTAATTTTTGACGGATGTCGCCCTGGAAAACTAGCAGGAAATGACAATAAATCCTTACCACAAAAACTCTGGGTGATGAAGAGATCTTGGAACTGTTACGGAGGGCAAATGAAAATAAAGACAAGGACCAAGCCTCATTTCTTAACAGTCATAAAAGCACAGGACATACGCATGGTTTTAAAATATTGTTCTCTATAGCAAACGTTTTTCTAAAGACGTTAACTTTGAAATGGAAAATGGGGTTTTTGATTACTTTTTATTCTTTAAAAATACATAAATTGTTTTATTAAAAAGTATTAATTTTATTGCTTTTTTTGAATTATAATTTTTGATTATAGCTTTGTAATTTTGATGACAACATATTTTATTGCAATTATTCAAGAGGTTTGTTAAATGGAGTAGAACTGCTCCACTTGGCTCATGTAATATAATAATGTTCTCATATAGCTATTAAATAGCTTCATCCCATAACAAGCTTATGTTTTAATATGACCACCTTAAAAAATATTTACATATTTATTCAGGTTTTATGTAAAATGTTGCAAAAGCAAAAAAATATATTTTGTAATTGTATGTAATTACTGGGCTATATAAACTTATTATTATTTTTATCAGTTCGTGAAAAAGAAGTTGAGAAACACGACTTTAGATAGCGATAAGCGATGTAATTAGCTTATCAAATTTATGATCACTATTTTCACAATAACCTACTTTCTTACACAGATAGATAGTTATAAGAACAAATTTTTAAATTTATATCCAAACACTTTGTAACATTCTAGAACGCCGTATCTCAACGTGGGGTATGCGCGCCATAGGGGGGCAATTTGATTTTAAAGGGGACAATTCGTGAATGAATTATTAACAGTTAATGGTCTTTCAGGCTTCCTATACGTGAGTAGGAGTTGACTTTTTGAATAATAAGCATTTTACGAGGGGTGTCCGATGTTAAAGGTACAAGCCAAAATGACACCAACATTTATATGTAAAGAAAATAATTGACACATTCCACAAAAAACTACATACTTGTTTATTTCTTGACATAATATCCTTAAACGTTGAGACATTTATCCCAGCGTGACAGTAGTTTGAACATCTCTTCATGGTACTGCTGCTTGTCAAATAACTTGAAGTCGTCCACAACGGTGTCTTGCAATTCTTCCCGCCAAAAATTTTGTCAAAGGTTTGAATGAAAGGAAATTTAAAAGGGCTAAACCTG
Organism: Sinelater perroti; assembly: GCA_036346155.1. Classification (NCBI taxonomy): domain Eukaryota; kingdom Metazoa; phylum Arthropoda; class Insecta; order Coleoptera; family Elateridae; genus Sinelater; species Sinelater perroti. The sequence continues at coordinate 1,005,575 of JARFIY010000189.1, forward strand.
GATTATACGGGGGATATTGGGAGGACCTTCCAGTTCCGTTGTGTCGACCACATCGTGCAAAAGTTTAAGTTCTTTGCGTAATCGTCGCGACCTTTTCCTGCTAATGGCTGTATGCAATTTCTGGAGAGTTTTGCACTATCTAGCGCTGTTAACGATTGTGCGCGGTTCGAGGAATTGACACAGCAGTAGGCTTTCACTATCTCAGAATACGGTGTCTATGGTTTTTCGGCCAGATCGTTGATATTTAAATTATTTTTTTAAACTAGGGAAGTTGGACGTTTCCGTACCATTGACTGTTGTTTCGTCTCTGGAGTGAACTCATAAATGCAGGTTACACTCATTCCAGTTATTTTTTTTGTTCATCGGAGAGTATTTTCGAGCCGAAACTTTGCCGAAGTTTTATGAACACAACTCTTAGGAATGCCAGCCAATCATTTCAGCAACTTTGCGAACTTTAATGCGATGATCTTCCGGGATCAAACGTTCGGTAATTGTGTAGTTGTCATCAGTGTGGGAGGTCCTTGGTTTGCCCCTTTTCTTCTCCAGATCACCATTCAACTCCGTTGGTCCATCTTTAAATTTTTTGCATCAAATTTTGACTTCTTTTTGGCTTAAAACGTTCGGGTCATAAACGCCCTCTAATCTGCGATGAATTTCCCTTTGACTAACTCATTCGGCTTGCAAAAATCCGATAACCACGCACTTTATACATCGATTACACATTCTGTGATTACATACGCCATGTTTATTAGTTTCCTGAAAGCTAAATTGAGTCGTGAATAAAACAACGCTCCAGATTCTACTACTACACGCATGAACGTGTCTATGCATATGACGGCGGTATTGCGCATGCGCAGTTTATATATCAGCCATCCTTTAAAATTGGATGCCCCTTGTATGTCACAAGGAGAATCAGGATTTTTAGAAATGCTTAGGTAGAGCATGGTCAAAATGATTGATAACCACTACTCTAAAACTCATTTACACATAAATAAGTTCTTTTTTGAATTATAAGGAGTTTGGTCTGAATTAGATGTCAAAATAGTGCTTCACAATTTCAGCCAAATCAAATTAACTTATAATTATTTTATTCGTGCTTTCTTTCTATACTTCAATTTTAAAGGAAGAATAAAAATGGATCGTCAATAATGTTAGTTTTAAAAAATTAAAGGAATAACGTGATAAATTAGTATAAACTATTTTGGTGTTAAATGCACGAGGTGTTTCTAAAAAACCCTGATCTGCATATGTGTTGTAGTAGGAGTTTCAATAAATTACACATAATGATTTTATAAAATCGCATGGAATCGAAGAATTCAAGAATATCATTTTTCACTACGAAATTCTATTCTATATATCCGTAAAAATTACTCCCTCAGAATTAGGATATGCTAACCAACCCCGAAAGTGGAAAATGTTAAGGGGCTATACCAGTGTGAAAATTATTTTATCGATTTTTTTATTCCCCCCCCCCCCAAAATAACATACTAAAATTTCAAAGTTGGATCTCAATTAATATTGAAATGGCAGCTCTGGAAGCGCCACGGCTCGGAAGATGAAAATTCGACAGGAAAAATGGAGGTCGATAGTGTGTAAGCAATGTTCGGACGTTCGCTTGAAAAGTATGGAGTGATAGTGCTCCTTTTAAAAGAATATTAGATTTAAATCCATACGATATTGAAGTCCAAAAATAATAGTGCTACTTGAACATGAAAAAAAGAATGGGACCGCAATGTCGAAATCTCAAAAAGCAAAACAAGGGCTTTGGAGGAAAAAGTAAAAATACGGTAAAGTTGACCATTAATACCATAAATAATATTACGGTCTAGCTATTACGAGACATCAAGATGATGTCGATGCTATGCATAATGCGATTTGGGCTACATATTATCACTTGAGTTCAACAGACGAAAATCCGATGCACGACAAGTGCCCAGCTGGCGCGGAGAGCTAGTGCTCATACCGTAGCGCGTAGACCGAAGAACTGAACATGGCAAGATTCAAACATGATTATTTACCCCTAGATCCACAAGTTCAAGAATCTATAAAGCTAGTATTTACGGATCTGAATCGACGAGAATTATTGGAGAGGTGCAGGGGGGGGGAGCAACACTCACGATAATAACGAAAGTTTTAATGGCTTACTTTGGCACTTCGCTCCAAAGCATCTCCATTGCGATGTTAAAATTATACAGCTGTTAAATTTTTTTGCCGTATCAATATTCAATAAAGAATTTACATCTATCTTAAGAATGATGCAAGTTATGGGGATAGTAATTGGCTCTGCGGCCAAAGAGCATACCGAAGAACGGGATGAGAGCAGAATCCAGCTAGGCGAGAAACGGCATAAAGAGAGTTCAAAAGAGGCTTGGACAGCTAGGAAGAAAGGTGTTACGACACAGCAGGCATTTTTCAAGGAAGAGGAGGGTGTTTTATACGGGCCTGGAATAGCAGATTAACTGTAAGTATGAATATAGTCGCGCTATAACAAAAAAATCCGTAGTTAAAACTTTAAACGCGTTTTTCTCAAAACAACATTTTTCGAATTTGTTACCATTCTAACTCAAACAAAAATCATCGAATCGTCTTGAAATTTTTTGAGCATATTCAGTACATGTTTTGCCTTACTATGACCCTCCATTTTTAATTTTGAACAAAAATTGTCAATTTGTCATGCAAAAAACGGCCATTTTTTGCGGGACAAAATTCGATTTTTTTGTAAAAGTTTGCCATTTTGTGAAATTTCAATATTTTTTAAGCCCGAGCCTCATAGTAGGGAAAATGTCTTCTAGTTTAACGGGATTTTTTTTTATATTTTTTTTCAAGCACTCTGAAAGCGTCAATCGTGGCAGCAGTGAAGCTACTTTTTTTGGACCTCCGGAAGATGGCGCATAAGTCGGTCAATTATCAATATTTTTATTCGAAAATTCATATAACAAGTTCAATTGTTCTAGAATACATTCCCCAAGTTTGAAAAGATTTAATGCAATAGTTTTTGTTTAATAAATTCTCGAAAATCACCTAATTTTTGCGCAGGTCACACTGGTATAGCTTCTTAATAAAATTGATTTGTTAAAGACAACTTTTAATTGCACGTTAAAAACGCTTTAACCAATTCTAATAAGCTACAACAGTAGTTTTGTTGTTATATAATTATTTGATAAACTATTTATATTGATAGGCTCAACACATTGATAATTTTATTATGAGGGCAGTTTGATGAGTAACTTGATGGCATACTCATAAAAGGCGACAGCAATAATTGAACACATTTACACCTTAGAGGTTCAAAAACAGCTGTCAGACCAGAAATAATCGGCAAAGTTGGGCATTTCATCTTCATTTTGTATAATGGATTATATATAGAAACATTTTGCACAAGATAAATATCATGGAGTTCTATGATTATAGGCGAAAGTTAGATTTACCACTATACTCCGGAAATGGGGCAGCAATGAAATAGTGGATTACACGAGATAAACTGGCTTTGAAAAAGCGTACTATCTGATAGGGGATGACGTGAGTTTTTTGATTAACTACTTTGAAAAGGGAAAAACATAAGTAGTAAAAATTACGCCAGAGATTGAAGGCGCTGAGCAAAAATCCACTGAATTGAGGTTTAAAATTTTCCCACCCTATTCACCCGATTTAGGCTGAGCTTTGCTCGTTGGCTAAAAATTTGGGCATAACGAAAAAATGGTACAAAGCACAAACGAGTGTTTTAAGAGTCTCAAAGAACTTAGAGAAACGTTGGGGCAAGTGACTTAACTTGAAATGGGCTGCGTGGAAAAATAAGATATTTAATAAAACTCAAATTGTTGTTTTTAATATCAAAGCTAGTTACTTATCAAACCACCCTCGTAATGCCGCATATCACATTTGCATTTTATGATCCTGTTTAGAATAAAAAAATGGATTATTGAAATTTGGTCTTTAATTTTAATTTCAAAAATTGCAGCAGAAAACTTCTATAATTTCATTTTTGTGCATGTGATATAAAAATTTTAATTTTATAATTTGCTTATAGAGCATGTCCGTACAAACGCTAGTTTATGAGGCCTATACACGTTATGGATTTCTAACGACGGCGGAAATTGAACGACTGCGACTGAAACACAGGCTACGCGTTGTCCAAGAGTTAGAGGATAACTCTGAACGCAACGTCATTCGTAGCGTCATAAATGACAATTACTTCTCGGCACAAGAGATACAGGTTGGTATGGTATAAAGCGTGAAAGTTAATGTTCTATCGCTTCATAAACTTTCAGGATCTTCTCTGCGTCGTGCGCGAGGAGCTACTAAGCCAAAAGAAACACATGCCTGAGAAGTACGACGTAACGCAACAGCCTTATGAAGCTTACAAAGTGGATTACGAATATTTCAAGCTACTATTTGCCGCTCTTTCTCCGTGGGGGAAAGGTGAACAGTCTGAATCTTTGGCAGCCAGGATTTTTAGAGTAAGATGTACAGCCGAGTCCAAATAAGTATGCGTTGTTTTTTTTAATTAGGTGTTTGATGAAAATCGAGATGGGTACTTGAATTTTCGCCAATTGGTGGCAGCATTGGGCTGCACCTGCTCAGCAGACCCTGCGCAACGTTTAAAGCTACTGTACATTATACACCTTCCGCCGCTTTTGTGTATGTCAGATATCGAATCTCCGATAAGAAACGAGTCCGGGGATGAGATTGCATCTGAAGCCACAGAGTTCTTTGACAGCCTTGAGCAGCAAAGCATTGTTTTTGAGACGCTGAGCAATGCATCCGAGCCTTCCACGCCCACCCCTGGTGTTCAGTAAGTAGGACTTTAGTATTGCAGTTTTTATTTAGAATAAATTTTAAAACAGAATATTATTCTCGCTCCCAGTCACCTCTAGGACATGGACGTACTGGCGATTCTCTTCCGCATTCATTAGTTGACCATTGCTGTTAAAGAAATGATTAAATACGGCTAACAACAACTTTACCCACAAAAAATAATACCCTCCTACTACTTTTGCCTAATGCACAATTTGGCCGACAAGTAACGTCAACGCACGGGTTCTGCATTCCTGGCACACACTTCCGTGCTGCCTTCTTTGCCTTTAGTTGCGTCTTTTTCTTGGGCTTTGTTTCTTGGAAGGGTACGCATTTTTTCTCTTCTTTATTTCCTAGAAAGACACCTGTAAGGTACATCCCAGCACAACAGAAAATTGTCTTACGTTTGGTTCTTTTCTTGCTCTTTTTATCGCACTTCTGTGGGAGTTTTTTCTTGCATTGATTGCAGTTGTCGCAGTACGTAAAGCGTTTACTGTATAATCTTTGGGTGATTGTTTCAACTAAGCCTATTTTTTTTACAATATTGGATGTCACTAACGATATCGTATTTTTGAAGTTAAAGCTGAGTTTGTTCCATATTTTTGGTATGATGGACATTGAATTTGGATTTTTTTAATTTCTAAATGAAATGAATGAACTTGCGTGATGCTTTAAAATTTGACAATAAACAACGATTACTTGTTTACATGGGTTGCTAGTACTTTTTGAATCTTACAGTATCCAGAAATATTTTTATTTGGTGGGTGGTTCCAAATTGTGTTTATGAAATGGCGAACTAGTAATTACAAACTGATAAAAGTAAGTTCTATAAATTTTAGGTTCTAATTAATACATAGTAAATGTTTTTTTGTGTGTATGTGAGGGGTGTTTTTCATTACAATCAGTGTTTTATTAATATTTTTTGGGCTGCAATTTCAAAAAAATGTGACCAGCGTTTAAATTTAGAAACTTCGCGCATATGTTGTAATGTCTTTTAGAGTGTGTGTTATGAATTATTTGATCATATCTGTAATCCACTCCACTATTCTGCATTCCTTTTTCCGCTGCCAGTAATTCTATGCTATCAAATGCCTTCTGGTAGCCCAGAGAGGTTAGTTACAGTAATAACCTGTATTCATTTTATCTTTCTATTAACGTTCTTATGGTTAGTGGTGAAAACTTGCTTGTTCAATTGGTTGGTAACTTTCTAATTTGTTGTTAAGTATGGTAATTATTTTTCTAGTTATTAACTTGTATAATTGCGACAACAGAGATATTGGACGGTAATTTTCCAGTCTACTTTTATCGCCCTTCTTATACAGCAGTGCTGTTGTGAGGTGTTGCATTCGTTCAGTATATTCCCTAATTCTAGACCTTTATTTAATAGTATTTTCAATATCTTGAGTTGTGTTGCTCTTTCATTTTGTAGTAATTCATTTATGACCCCGTTTTCTTCTAGTGCTTTTCTTCATATTTTTTAAAGCTTTTGATATCTCTTCTTCATCTATTTCCGGTATATCCTTTGTGTTTATATATTTTTCTTTTTTTTTGTATTAGTTTATATAGGTCTCTGTATAGAACTATTTTACTATCTTAAGGTTTTTGTTTCTATTATTGATTTTAATGTTATTTTTAATTTCACTTATTATTTATCTTTCCTAATGATCTTATGCTTATCATGTTTTTGTTTCCGCCTATTACTTTTTTTTAGTTCTACTACTAGTTTTCTTTAATTTTCTTTAAAGTTTGCTTTGCTATTTTTTTTTATTAATATTTCTATAATTTCGAGTACTTTTTTATTCTTTTTTAATAATTCTTTTTTTCTTTGAACAACTTTTTGTTTTTCACTTTATTTTTCCTCCTTGTTTTTCTTTATTCAAATTACCATACCGCTTGTTGTTAATATTGCTTCTCAATATTTTATTAACTTCATTAATACTTTATTGGTTGTTGTTTCTTTTTCTCTGATATTTTCTTTAACTCTTGTTAGTATCACTCTTTTCTATTACTTTCCAATTGTTTCTCGTTTAGTTTTTTTTATTCTTGCTATTTTATTTTGTTCTAGTCTCATATCAATTACTAGTTTTACCCACAGCATTCTTTTGTTACTACCAGTAACGAATGTGTTTAATACTGAAACAGCTAATTTTTCATCAGATAATATAAATGACATAGTTTTTTGATTCTTTGGGTATCCAGCAGGGCTTATCCAAGACTATTTTCTATTGGCCTTTTTTTAAAGAATATATTAGTTGCATATAGATAGTTAATAAGTATTTGTTCTATCGTTTTTCATCCAACCAAAGGAACCGATTTTGTCTTCTTAAATTAATTTCTTTTTTTCAGTTTTAGCATTAAAATCTCGTATAGTTAAAGTACACACACAAAGATGATCTTCTATTGCAGTTGTTATTTTGTCATAAAATATTTATTTTTATCATTGGCTGCTGATGTTAGGGTGTACACTTGATTGATTTTCAATTTGCAATGTTTTGATATTTGCACTTTGATGTAAGGCTCTATTTGATATTCCTTTATATAACGTTATATAAGGTGCTATTTCTTTATTTGTTATGAATCTGACTTCTCCTTTATTACCTTCTTCTTCATTTCGTCCTTTATAATACATGATGTTTTCTAATATTAGTTTTAGACACCCTTTTGTTTTCTTAATTTTTGACACTTTATTGATGTCCCAATTTATTCTCTTTAACTCATCCCCCAATTCTTTTAACATTTTATTTGTTTCCATTGTATGTATATCATATATAACCATTTAATTTGGTTTTCGCTCTAGTGCTTTTTTTATATTGTGTTGGGGAGTTTTAGTCTTACAGTCTTTTAGTTTCAGTGTGGGATTGTTAGTTTGTAGGCCTATTCATCTAGGGTAATTATGTTTTAGGACACGTTATTTCTTTTATCCTGTTTGGGAGATTATTTTATTTAAATCTCTATGCTTGTCAGGTTGGAGTTACTTTTCAGCCACTTATTCCGAGTCAGACGCTGTTGGTACTTATTGGTCCACAAAAGTTATTTAATTTTCCTCTTACCCGGTAATTTACTGAACATTCTCCTATTCGCCATCTGAGCAACTAGGGCTCTAGGAATTACAGGTTTTTCCGAGGGATTTGCATATTATTGTAGCAAAACGTGATTAGAATTAAATGGTATTGCGGTCTTCCTTTAACATTACTAAATGGCACATCTGCTTTTTTATCAATTCTGGCACAAAAAATGTACTTGCACAAGGTAAATTTAGGTGCAGTTTTTAGGAATTTATTTGAAGCTATTTTACCCAAATAATATAACTATTTCAATATCATATAATACTGTATACACGATATTCATTAGGCCCTAAGTAAAAAATAACTTAAAAATAATTGTAATTATTTGCATTACATGCGCTATACTGATTATTTATTTAATTAGTTCCCAGTACAAGCTAGAGCATTTGTATATGTGTTTTTTGCATAAGCGATGTTATGTGCTTGTCAATGCTGAGCTTGTTTTTGATTAAATTAAATCAAAAATTGTGTAGTGCAGCTTGCACTGTATGTATAAAGCGGGTCACAGCTAAACCTGGCGACGTCAGACCTTTTTTATTATCGATTTTTAACATTTTATAGCTTCATTATCGACAATGTACAAAGACAAACATACTTTTGTAAGTTAATGTAGACAGTGGAATGATACCCAAAGGGTGTTGATTGCCAAATTCTATGAAGTAATTTTTTACAATTATTAATATATTTTTAAATTTTATTTTAATGGATAAGCTTCCAAATGTTTGTCTATTATCTTTGCAACAATTTGCCCTTCCTCCCCATGTTTCATAAAGGGTTGGAAATTTTGATATTTTATTATTGCCAAACTATCTTTAGGATTTGCAAAATCTTGATAACAGTTGCCACTTGATTAATCAGATCTTTGATCATTTAATCAAACAGTAGGATAAAACATGGGGCCAGCGAAGAGATTGCTCTGTAAGCAATCCCAGAACGAACTTAAAAAACCTTTCGATTTCGATTTCGAATTTCGGCAAAATTCGAAATCGAATATCTGAAAATTATTCGACATTAGAATTTTTCTTCATTTTCGAATTCAGCTTAAAATTTCCTATAAGAATCACATTTAAAATCGCAATGTCGAAATTTTCCGAAATTGAAGTCGAATATCTCGAAACTATTCGAGATAGAAATCTTTGATTTCGATTTTGAAATCAGCGTAAAATTTCCTATAAGAATCCATTTTAAAATTTTAAAAATCCATAATTTTGTGACAGCGACAGACAGACCGACAGACATATAGAATTCAGTAACGAACTTTTTAAGTTCGTTGAAAATGTTTGATAAACCAATGTATTTGTTATTATATATTTTAAGATGATGACTCAGATATGTTGTCATGATGACATAGTATGTGGTATTGTGAACGGTTTGTTTAATATGGCTGAGCTCAATAATTTTCTCCTATGAAGTTGAAATTTTGCGCTGCATAAAAGAGTATGTACGTGTCTGACAAAATTATAAAATATGTGCTACCCTAAATTGGCTTCTATAGAGTAGTGTGTATTGTCCATTTAATCTATTGGCATCTAAAAAATTTTTTTCTTAGTGCTACATTTGTTAACTAAGCGTTGTTTTAGAAGACTACTAACGGCAGATTTAACAAATTTAAATTTCGAATGATTTTTGTGGAGGAAGGTCAATTTCAGTAGTTATCAAAAAAAGGCGCTATTTAAAGAGTACAGTGAAGTTCAGTAAAAAATAGTAAAAGCACTTTGAATATTAGCATGAGTGTAATAAACAACATGATCATTTTGGCTTAAGGAGAATCTGATATTGATGGATACGTTACAAACCAAACGAAGAATGATATAAGAGAATTTAAGAAATACAGTGGAGGAAGGTCCAAATTAATTTATAATATTACTACTGGTGCTGAAAGTTAGATATATAGCTTTTGAACGTTAATCAAAGCAGTAATCAACACAATGGGTATTTTTGACAGGTTTTAACTGTTCAAAGTGAAACAACATTAAAGTGTTTAGAGGAAAAATGTATTCCCAGCAGTTTTCACCAACTCTTTGTGGCATTCTCTGGCATTTCTGCCACGGAGAATGGCTATTTTAATATACAAACTCTGTTCTACTCGTGTCACATCCATATCTTCCACAACGGTTGATTGACAACTGATTTAACATTGCTCTCTGTGCAATTATAAAACATCACAGAGCCATCTTGTGTTTCGGGCACTATGAATGCACAGCTTTCTTGAGGCATATAACATTTTGTGATATCCTCAACTTTGAAAAAATATTGTTGCCATGATTTATGATCTAACACCTGTATATTCTGGTTAAACTAATTTTTCATCCTTTCTATGTGTTTTACATCTACATTATCTGTTATTGCTTTTATCTGTTTTTTATTTTATCTGTTCTAGTTTTGTTTTAACTTTTTTTTAAGAATTTATTTTTTCTTGTCCTAGACACACATATATAGATGTTATCTTTTATTCTTAGGAATGTGACTTTGATGTTGCTCTATAATTTTTTTACTGCCAGCATTCTTTTCTCAATTTCTTCATCTATTCTTCCTGCTTCTGTCATTGTTGCCTGTTTTAATTTTTCCCCTATTATTTGGATCTTATGCTTTTAGTAAGTACATTGTTTTTCTTTGAATACTGAATACATGCATTCAGGAGAGGATAATTGAAATGCATCAGCTGTTACTTATTATTTTATTTTATTTAATATTTCTAGTTTCTTTAGTTTTTTTTTGTCTACTCTATATGTACATTTTTAAAGAAAACAATATTTTTACAGATCGGACTCTACAAAATCGCCAGATGCAGCCCTTCATAATCAGCAGCTTGGTGCAGGAGAGCCAACATGGGAGGTCAAAAGTCTCACAAATCTACGTGCGGTGGTTCAGTGCACTGATAGCAAAATCAACCTGAAATCAGTCCCGAAGATGACGCAACCCCACTTTATCATGTTGTGGAAAACTGTGTATGATATTTTCCAAACGCAACCTGATGATCAGGTAAGAAGCTTAAATTGTGAATGTTATAGATAGTTGCAAATTAATAACTGCTTTTTAGGAAACATATCATGCGATAGCCAATGTTGGTACCTTGTTATTTGAGCTAGGGGATGTTGGAAAGCAGTTTTTTGTCAATCGGGACGAATCTGAGGATAGCCTTATAGCAGCTGCTGCAGCAGCTGTCTATGATCCTTCTAAAATTATAGATAATGTAAATGTCAAATTTATTTAAGTTCAAATAACATTTAATTTGATTTAACATTTCAGTCACCTGATAAGAACGGAAATCCCAGCATGAAAGGGGAAATAGAATGGTACATAACAGTGGAGCAGTTTTTGGCCTCAGTTTTGAATGCAAAACCCCTGGTGGATTTCTTCTCGAAGCGCACTTCACTCTCTGACAATATCGGGCAGTTCAAAAGCAAAAGATTCACACGGTTGCAGAGCTACCAAGAAGCACAAGCCACGAAAGCTTAGAAGTAATTAAGCTTTTAATGTTTCTTAATTGGCTGCTACATGTTCGTTTTGTCCAAATCACTTCTGTATTTTATACATGGTTTGATGTGCAATCCAATTTGGTATTTTATGTGTAAGCATCCCAACAAGGATTTGAAAAATGGCGATGCTGTTGGAAACACATTCCTTTTGCACAATCAACGAAGTGGAAATATTATTTAGCATGATGTCTAGCAAATTGAATATATTTTTAAGAGTTGTGTTGGTATAGTGCATTCTGTAAAGTTTGTCCATACATTTTAGCGTTTTATCAGTAAGCAATTTTAAATATGTATATAAATGTATCTACATAGAAGGTTTATAATGTATATTTGTAAAGAATACATCTTGCTACGTCATGTATATTCAGTCAATTCTGGGACACTTTAAAGAGTTTTAAAATATCTTGTGGTACATATCTCTATGGTAAAATATAGGGTAAGTCTAGCATGTTCTAAAACTGGAACTATTTTGGTGATTGTTTTTTTTTAGTTTTGCTGGCAACTTGGCTAAATGGTAATAAGCAAAGAGAAGAATGAAGAAGAGAAAAATATTCTGTTTTTATGCAGAGATGTACAGTGGAATTTGTAGATATGTTGAATTTGAAAAAACTTGCTGAAGAAATTATTGCTGATATATGTGAATGTGCTAGAGATCATTGTGATGCTCTGAATAGAAAATATGGCCACAGGAGGGAATGCGTGATTCAACGTGACTTCTTTTCAACTCATGTGATATGGAAGAGTTAAACATGACTTTACAACAATCAGATTATGAGGCGGCCTATAAAAATCACTCTAGAATTTATTTGTGTCTGTAGAGAAAAGTACACCTGTGTCATTTATTAGCTATGTGGAGGGCTCAAGGTCCTGCGTGCCCGGAGACAAGGTTTCCTATGTTTAACGCTTCATTTACAACAATGTGTGTACAATTATAATGGTGTTATTGAGGCACTTGAGTGCACCTATGCGATCATCGCATGGCGAATCTCCTGGGGTCTGCAAGAGTGACTTGGAGCGGGTCGATGCCAATGTAGGTGCCACGGATGCCGCTGACTTCTATCGGGCGAGGCTAGGCCTGGAAGGATAGACACTGCTTCTTGGCGAAGGAAATCGGAGCGCCTTCCAGAGGGGCCTACGAGCGATCTTCGGCGAGCCTTTACTCGGGCAACGGCGTAAGTGGTGATGCGGGCTTTGGAATGCGAGTGGCGAGAGCTTTCCTCAGTGCATTCCGGAGAGCCTTAGGTGGAGGTGATTCCCTGCTGGAATCTTCTGACCGTGATGATGGCCTGTTTGACTGGGGAACTTGGCTGTGGTACGCGCGAACGTCCTCTAGTCAGTTGCAAAGGTAACTTGGCTGTGGGTAGCACATATGCCCTGATTTGCCTTGAAGCACTCGGCTGTGGCTGAGCGCGAGCGTTGGCTATGGGTACACACAGAACGCCTTCCGGTACACAAGGGGCGCTCCTCAGGAAGGAGGAGAGCTGTCCCAGCTATGGGTAAACACAGGACAAGCTCTGGCGTTCTATCGGAATGCTGCGGTATTTATATCTGCGCCGCGCTTCGTTCCGAGCGTTGGTGGGGATAATTCTGGCGGGAGCAAGGCGCAGCATCTGTCTTGCTTTCACGGTCATCTCGCTCTGGCATGCATCGATAACAGCAGCCTGCCGGGCCGCGTTGGCGGCGCTCGCTCGTGCTTTCGGGTGGGCGTCGTACAGCTATTGTTATGTAATCAACATTTTGTTGGTCTACCTTTATATTTAATAATGGCAGTCATTTTTTGAACAAACCCTTGAGATGTTTTCTTATTTCTGCTTTAGTGTGTGATAGAAATAATTGATAGGTTTTAGATCTGGTGATTGAGTTGGTCAGTCTGACAGTTGCACTTGATTGTTTTCATACTATTACATGCTATTTGCAGGTTTGTGACAGGATACATTTGTTTGCTGTAATTTGATGTTACCAAAAATATTTTTATCAGATGACTTTCATCATAGCAACATATTGTTCAATATTTATACATCCTTTGTAAACAATTATTTCTGGTACATCATCAGCCATGATGCAACTCTAGATTATCATTACTCTGTCTGTCTTTCCTTGTAGCCATCAAATACTGGAAAATGTAATCTTTATCTGTTAGTCGCTCTACGTAAGTAATAACAGGGGTGCCAAACAACAAACAGAACAACTGTCAAAGTTAAAAATTACTTTATTGAACATGTGCGTATATGTAACAGACATATAATTATTATTAAAAATTTTGGTTTACATTTATTAGCAAAATAATAATAATAACAAAAATGTTTCTGTTCTTTAATTGTTCTTCTACTCTTCAATCCTTGGATTGGTCGGTAGCTTTCCATTTTACTTTGTAGTGGGTAGATTTTTTACATACATATTAAGCTACTATGAGAAGATAAGTGGTGGCCTCTCCTTTCCTTCCTCATTGCAGTTCAGTAGCTGGTTGGTGGGTGCCATCTTCACCTACTGATATTCACTCTGCAACTATACCACTGTATCCATCTCCATCTGCAGTTGATATTGCAAAAGCTGCTGCAGTTACCAGTAGAGTTATTAAATTTCATTGGAAGGGCCTCTCGTGGCCCCTCGCTTAGTTTTGTCTATGTGTCAACACAGTTTACCAGGGTGTGGCCACTGTACTCTTGTGTGCATAGCTTCTTGGAGCCATAAGTGCGAGTTGGGAGTTATTTGGGAACCAGTATCTCAGAACGATCCTAGAGTCTGACGGTTCCGAGTATAAAGGTACTATTCCTAAATGATTTTCTTACATTCCTTTAATTGTTAAGATAACATATATATGGGGGTGTCTCATACTTTTGCTCATGACTGTATATTACCACTGCTCCTCTAACTTATGACCCTTCTCCAGCTCCAACTGCAACAGTAAGGCTGGAAATGTGAAATAACAGAATATGGCTTGAACTAGCTATGACCTTTTCAAGTCGGATTTACATATTACAAGCCAAAAATTTTTAAATTAGTAGTTATCATGTCTGGTCTAGTTCTGAATTTTGTGATAACAATAGTTTAGTATTATATAATCAAACGAAATTAAATATAAATAATAGAAGCTGTGTTTTTAAACTAACAAGTGCTATAAAAGCAAAAATGATCCTTTCTGTGCTTATATACGATAAAGTTACCAAAATAGATCTTAAACGCAAAAGTTAAATAAACAAGTGGAACAAAACTGATAAATTATAGTAAGGAATGAGCAAGTATTGATTTTTTGTTAGTTGTACAATACTTGCAATTATGAATGTTGACAAATAAAATTTAAAGGCGTATTTGAAACATATGCAAAAAACTCTAGAATTGTTTAAAACGTCAAAAAAAGATTTCAATGAAATTGTGTGATGAACACAAGTGGCTGTTTCAACTGTTCATAGAAATGAAACCAAGGTGCGAATATTTTATTTGGTACATTGATATAAATAGTTTTTCTTAAACTATCACTTGTAGTTAGCGCATTTTTATTTTGTAGGGGGGTAAATTAAAATGTTTATTGGTTTCCTTTGCCACACTTGTACTCGTCATGCCAATTTATTAAGTCAAATTTAAACCAGACTTTTTATTCTACTATTGATATGGCAACATTGGGACTCTGTGATCGGATGGAGGTTGTTAATGTATGTGTGGACATGCGGGTGTGGATGTAAATGTGGGAGGATGCATCTATGCGTATTTGACATGTATCCTTTTTACATCGTGATTTTTACTGTTTTGTTAACCAAATGAAATACAATGTTTAATACTATTGCAATATGCTGGTTAAGACAAAAGCTGCAAGTTCCAATTGGAATGGCGTTCCTTATTCAAGGCCAAATTGGACCAAGGTGGCACAAATGCATTGGACAATAGTGGATTATCCTTCATACAGTCTTTTAAGGATACTTTAGGAGCGCTGTCATCTGAAAGCAATAGTCAAGTAGAGAAATTCGTACACAAATGGTTCCAGAACTAATTCATGTCTTTTTACGAAGGTAGCATCAGAAAGTTGTCCATTTGTTAAATTAAATGCATCCCGTTTCCTTTGTATATTCATCTCAATTACGAAAAATTTGTTTTAACAAAATTTATTGCCACTGCAGTAATGTGTACTTGGAACCGACTGATTGTCTTATTATATGGAGTACTGGTGGGAGAGGAACCGAAAGTTAATGGATAACCGTTCACTTGTTTAGGGGCCGGGTGACTGATTTTCAAAATTTGGATTTACTTTTTAGTCAATAATTATAATTATTGCATTTTTTCTTAGTTAGCCTAAAAAGTAGATGTTTGTTACATGATGAAGCATGAATTAGTATAATTAGTCCAGTTGCCAGGGATTAAAAAACGTTCAGGGTTTGTATTTTTTTTTTGGCGGAGCCTAAATTTTTCATGATTTCTATGTATTTTTTCCCGTAGAATATAAAGGCCGGAGTCCGTACAGTTAAAAGTGTGTGCTAAATTTTTTATTCAACAATTTATGAAAAAAACGGATGATTTTACGTTTTTACTTATATTTCAGTTCCCTGGTACTATTTGTATAGTATGGATGGTACTCTCCTTTCCCAAGCAAACTGTGTTAGGTAATTTTGGTATGCACCTTGACAAAGGACTAAATTGGAGAACACACATTTGGACAAAGAGGAAACATCTCAACCTAAAACTAAGAAACTATTATTGGTTACTCTCGCTTGCCAACAAACTACTTGTCTACAAATGTGTGCTAAAACCAATATGGAGCTACGGTATCCAGTTATGGGGTACGGCATGGCACTCTAATATAGAAATCCTGGAACGTTTCAAGCTAAAACGCTTCATATAATTACCAACGCACCCTATTTTGTTCCTAATAAAGAAATACTTAAAAACTTGAAAATGCCAACAGTGAAAGAAGAAATAGTTCAGTGCACTGCAAAATATTTTCAGAGATTAGAAACAAACCGAATCTGTTAGCGTTAAACTTACTCGACAATAGTGCTGATGTGCGCAGACTAAACGCGTTAAACCGCTAGATCTTCCCACATGGTACTAATTTAACTTAGGTAGTAGGTATCAGTTGTAATTATTTAATAAGTTAATTACAACGAGACGCCACTGGACGTTCTCTTACATATCACTTCTGCAATGTTATATTTCTGTATATATCTGATTTGCTTATTGCTATTGTAGCAGATTGCAAATAAATGTCTTAAAAAAGTATAGCACATGCATTTCAAAAGTTGTTTTATATTTAATTTCTTAAATTTTAAAGCCCAACTGGAAATCGCTAATCATTATTGTTGCAATCAGCGTTGAAACTTTTCCTTTGACATTTATTTCTCAACAAGTAAAATGCTTAAAGGGCTGAAAATTTTTGGAGAATATGCCCTCAGTGATCTAAACAAGTGACATTTTTCACGGTGATCGATTGTTTACTTTTTGAGAAATTAGCGATCGAACTTTTTCAATTTTTTATTAACAATTGAACCATTTCTTTCGCAAGCTTCAAAATTGACCGGATAGGACTAGAAAAATCACAAATCTATTCAAGTTTATGGGGCATTTTGAAATTTTGACAAATTTACAGTTGATTTTATATGGTTTTCTACTCGACCACCTTTTCTTACGCGACGTATTTAACGTTCTAGCGTTGCGGTTTGTAAATTCTGGAAATTTTGACTAAAATATGTTGAAAGTGCGCTTCAAGACTAGTATTTAAAAAAATAATGTACTAGGACCTCAGGGGCCAAGATAAGATATATATTTATATATATATATATATATATATATATATATATATATATATATATATATATATGCATACTGAACGATTTAGAGTTAATTTTCTTTGAATAAAAGGCTAAATTTCTTATTACATTGGGTATTTAATTTTAATTAATTTGCTAGTAAATCATGTGCTATTAAATTATCACTTTTAGATATTGGTGGTCATGTTTGAATTGATTTGTTGTACTTTACTTACACCAATTTTCTCAATCCGTAAAGAACTAGGAGAGAGCAGCGTAATGCCTAATACTTAAGGAATATCTCTAATTACTCAATTATTTGTAATGGTTTATTAATAAATTTACTATAGGCAGATACCCTGTCTCATTGTCTACTAAAAAAAAACAGAACATTTAACTTAATCTCTAGAAAAAAAAATTTTTTTTGTAAGAGCTTCCACTGTTCGGAATTGCTCTGGGGGTCGGAACATTACCGAACGGCCTCGGAGGCAATTCCAACGCACCCGCCAAATGTGCATTGTGCGAGGAAAACCACATAGCAAATTGTAAGGGCTGCACAGTCTACAAAGACTTACAAAAAATAATAAGCAGAAGATCAATTAACAATCTCCAACCACAATTCCCGACACCACACCAATTTCCTCCCCTACCAAACCAACCAACCTACCAACCTGCACCTTCCCCGAAATTATCAACAAATCATAGATCTTTCGCGCAAGTAACCATCGACACTAACAACTCCAACACCACCAATGATCAAATAATTGGCCAGCAACTATCACACTTTCTCTCAGAATTTAAAAATACGTTTACGCAATTAATCAATCAAAATAACATGGTGTTAAACATGCTGTCAACTGTCATTTCAAAATAGCTTAAAAATGGCTTCGTCAATACATTGTGGAACCCAAATGGGATATCAAATCATATCGCAGAAATAACAAAATTTATACAACGTATAAAATTGACATACTACTAATCTCCGAAATCCATGCTACGAATAGAACTGTCATTAAAATCCAAAACTATATCGTATATCTTATAAATCACCCGGACGGAACCGCTTGTGCAGGTACAGGCGATTATTAGAACTGTTCTACAACACTTCGAATTGCAATTTTATCAAACCAATAAAATCCAGAGCACGCTATTACAACTAGAAACTAGTGCCTACTCACTCACCGTGGCAGCCGTTTACTGCCCATCTCGGCATCGCATCACTTATGAGGAGTATGAAGAATACTTCCAAAACTTTAGGAATAAATTCATAACTGCTGGCGACTGGAACGCTAAACACACTACTTGGAGATCACGCCTAATTACCCCAAAGGGGCGAAACCTCCTCCGTGCCATACAAAACCTTAATTTAAATTACTTATCAACCTACGAACCAACTTACTGGCTTAGTGACCTTCACAAAATCCCTGATTTGCTGGACTTCGCGATCACGAAAGGTATCGCCAATACGTTCTTCAAAATAGAATTTAACTGTGACTTATCTTCCGATCATTCACCGATAATTATAACAACAAGCTCTAATATAATTCACAAAGGCAGCCCTCCAAGGCTTACCACTGAGAAGACAAACTGGAAATTATTTCAACAACTACTAACCGAACGCTCCAACCTTGCCCTACGAATTAAAACACCTGCTGAACTAGATGACGCAACAGAATACTTAACACGACTCCTCCAGAGTCCGCTCGGGACACTTGTTATCGAAAAACGCCGAGCAAGAAGTAGATGGCAGAGAACCAGAGACGCTAATGACAAAACAACATACAATAGGCTTGCTCACAATCTTCAAACTGAGCTCAGAAATTCCAGAAATGAAACATTTCTTTATTATATAACCCGTTTATGGAGCACTGACTGTTCAGTATGGAGAGCTACAAGGAAATTTAAAAGACCCAAAATTATGATCCCACCCATCAGAAAACCTGACAGAACTTGGGCCAGGACCAACACTGATAAAGCAAATGTATTTGCAGAGCATCTTGCATATGTTTTTACAACACCGGAGCCAAATCTAAATGATCACCAAGAAGAAGTAGAAGCCTTTCTACAAGCGCCGCTTCAAATGTCCTTACCGATCAAAGCCTTCTCCCAGGCCGAAACTCAACGCCAGGCTACGATCTAATAACAGGACAAATTTTGCGTTACCCAGGAAAACATTAGTACTGCTGACTACCATCTACAACAGCATGTTACGACTTTGTTACTTTCCCCTCTAGTGAAAGTATGCTATAATCACAGTGATAGCCAAGCCCGGAAAACCACCCACAGAGCCAACATCATACCGACCTATAAGTCTCCTTCCCCTCCTGTCTAAAATTTTTGAAAGACAGTCGACCTACACCAAATCATACCAGCGTACCAATTCGGTTTTCGCAGGCGATACTTGACAATACAGCAAACCCATAGGATTGTTACTAAAATCATGCAATCACTAGAAGCCAAGGCATTCTGCACTGCAGCTTTTTTGGAAATCAAACAGGCATTTGATAAGAGTATGCCATTTGGGATTACTATACAAAATTAAGACTTTTCGGGCCACATTTTCCTATTACTGAAATTATACCTAAGCGACAGAAATTTCCAAGCCAGAATCAAAATTTATTCTCAAACTATCAACCCATATCTGCTGGTGTACCACAACGAAGTGTTCTGGGTCCTCTATTATATTTTGACGCTCCTACTACAGCCAACACAGAGATCGCCACCTTCGCCAATGACACAGCTGTTCTATCTATTAACAATTCATCTCTTATGGCATCTAAAAACCTCTAGAACCACATTAACCTCCTCCAGGAATGGTACAGCAAGTGGAGAATTTCCGTCAACAACGATAAATCCACTCACACCACCTGCACAAACAAACGAAGTACATCTCCACCAGTCACCATTAACAATACAGTTATACCAGTCAAACCAGAAGTCAAATATTTAGGGATGCATCTTGACCAGAAACTCACACAGAAGGAAAAAGAAAACATCTCGACATCCAAGTAAAATAAATTAACTGGCTTCTTGGAAGGCGTTTGCAGTTATTCCCCAAAAACAAATTTCTTCTCTACGAAGCCATCCTGAAGCCAATTTGGACCTACGGCATCCAACTATGGGGTTGCACCAAGCCGTCAAATACTAAAATCTTGCAGTGTTTCCAGTCCAAGACTTTCCGTCTGATGTCAAATGAAAAGCATGAAACGATTATATAACAATAATGCACCCAGATCGAATGGTTTAAAGGGGTACAAAACCTTCACCATCTGAAAAGCGATTTTTAAAAATGAAGTGAAGAAAAAATAAAGTGTGCTTCTATTCCTCCAAGTGCTGCTTAGTTTCGGAATTTGTATATCTCACTGCCTTTAAAGATAAAACTTGAACAATGTTATCGTTTTGTTCGCTGTATTATACGAAAAAACGTTAACGAGCTCACAACTCATTTATGTTGGGTTTCTAGCATAGAGTTGTAGAAAGTGCTTGTAAAATTTATGTGTTTCTTTAAACCACCACTGAAGCTCCTAACCCATTTTCTTACTATCAAGTCACTTTTACATCACGTTCTTCATATAACTTAAAAAATTGATAATAACCGTCTGTTTATCCGTTAATTAGACTTACATTTCTTGTATGTGTGAACCAGACTAAATTTTAAGAAAAGCAGATGGCTTGATTGCTTTGATTTATTCCTTTATGCACTGTTTTACCAGCACCGATAAGCCATAACTTAATTTTACTCCACAATTTGACATTTGCAGTAAGACTAGCCTTTTAGCCATTTTTGTAGAATGCGCTAGAGTAGTTTTAAGTTAAATTGTGTTTACAATCGTCGGTAGTAAATAAGACCCAAAACAAGCAAAAAGCGCAGGTCGCCGCATGCTACGGGCAAGCACCTACCCCATTCAATCACCTGTCTGCACGCGCGCTACCTCTCAATTTCTCTGCGGTCGAATTCGAAGATTAATTCGGCTTTTTTTCCAAAACCTAAATCGTCGATGTGACCGCAAATAAAGCGTTGCACACTGAGTCGACTTGAAAGAGATGGACGCCTTTATAAGCGCCTTGTATTACTTCTGGCGTAAGGAGGAAAAATTGACATGTTTGCTCAGAACGTTTGCAAAAGTAATGATGAAAAGTGCAGAACATTAACGGTATTTTTTATTTATTTTGAAAAATAAACACAACATCAAATAGTAGAGAAAAATAATTAGAAACAGGCGAGAAGTTACACTTCCTACTTGAAAAGGTCTTGTCAATTTATGGGTTTTTATCACTGTACATTAATTAACTCGAATTACTTAATTGGCATATTTAATGTGACCAGAAAGTGAAAGTTTTAGGACTTTTAATGTGTCGCCATTTCATAGACTAGGGTTTTTCGGCGTTCGTGCCTAAATTCCAATTCGTCCGTTATTCAAATACACCAACTGTTTACAAACTTTTATGTTGTAACGTTTTTTGCTCTTAAAGTAACATAATTTATGTCGCGCTAGAACAGTTCCCTTCATTTCCGGTAACGTGACTTCACTTCGCTGCTCTGCTGTGTGCTATTTATATCTCCAGTATCTATTTTGGAATCTTCTCGTAGTGCTGGGACCTTCTGGAGTATACCGAGCTGTTCTAGTCCTCGCACGTTTACGAGCATTGCGGGGGTCTCAACGGCAGGGGCTCGCACATTGAAGGCATTACGTTCGACGCTCGAACACGACCGCAGCGAGGTGACGATGCCCTTGCGACAGCGTTCGGAAATTTGTTACAATACATTTTCATCCTGTTTGATGGTGTGAATATGGGAAACCCATTGTGAGCAAATCGTTGTCATTTTCAAGTCCTTATGGATGATGATGATATGCAAAGTTCCGCGAGATTGATATCAAGTTTGACATACATTTATCGGGATCCTGCTGCTTTTGCATTTTTTCAACATGGTAGACGTATAGAAACTTTTTCATCTATCAAATACAGTGCTGCCACTTGGTGCTACGTTTTAACACACACTCCCTCAAAAGAAACTACTCAACCTGCACTGGCAACACTGCATAAATTAGTTACTATCCCTCCCTCTGCGAATCTCAGCAACGCCATCACGTTGCACTATGGTCTGTTTTCATATGCATACTGTCGCATATTTCAAACACAATCGGATTTTAGAGGGCGAATGAAGTAATTATAATTCACATCTGCATCAACAGGAAAAAATGTGAAGGTTAAACAGATGCCACATAATTTAATACCAAAAGACAAGTTATCTTGTGTTTTTTTTAGTTGATTAAGAATCTTCCTAGAGATAACTTTAAGATTGAAGTTTGATTGAATGTTTGACGTATCTCTGCAAGAATCATTCATCGTAGAGTTTTTAAAAGACAGAAAAACCATTTAATATCTTACTAACTAAAACAGATTAAGGCGGATTTGTTGAATAAAAAGCCAGCTTTGGCAAATAGAGCAATGCTGGCGCTCATGTGGAGAAGACAATTTATGGATGGAAGATTTTGTCTAGTTTACCGATTTCAATGTTAAAAATCAAATAATGATTTTCTCGAACATTCTGTTATGCGTAACTACAAGAGTCTTCATTGCTTTAACGGAAAATTAGTTTTTCGGTCATGGTGCATCTTATGGGAGAATATTTGCGATGTAAACTATAGGATGCAAATATAAATTTTCATCCCCAGGACGAATGACTTTCAACATAGGATTTTCTCAGAAAGAAGGGAAATATCACAAAGAACATAAAAAAATAAATTTTACTGAAGGTGGGAAAATATAGAGAGCAGGATGCTTCTCCATTCATTTAGTGATAATATCACGTTGACACCTGAAATGGTTTTTCGAGGTTTAGTCTACGAGGTAAGGGCTCTTTTTAAGTGCTATTCAAAGTGAGGAACATTTGTATACTTTACTTTATCACAAATAAAAAAAAGGTTTCTGCAAAATTTGTACTTAATGAATTGTGAAAGGCATTCAATAAACATTTAGCAAAATGACAAGCTATTTTTGCAGAAGCATAGGAACTGTAAAATCTCTATGGAATTTTACCTCTTTAGACGGTATGTTTTTGTAATTATTTAGAAGCTAAAAACTAACAGGGTGTTTGTTTAATGTGTTAACAATAGATTCATTGAGTTGAGGCGAATAAGGACCGTCACAACCAAGATCAGCTGCACTTTATGTAGATGCTACTTAATTTATTTATCAGCGAAATATAGATCATTTTCTTTAATTCACTGTTTTTCTACACTTTCTTGAAAATGAGCATGCCAGCATTATTGGAAGAGATTCCTTTGGCTACAAGAATGCGTATGGTCTTCCAGCATGACGGGGCTCCTGCACATTTTAGTGGTCTGGTGACACAATATCTAAACCTAACATTCTCCGAAAGATGGATCGGTAGATATGGTCACGTTTCTTGGCCACCAAGGTCGCCGGACCTTACCCCTTTGGATTTTTGCCTGTGGAGATGGTTGAAAGACGAAGTCTACAAATCAAAAGTCAACACAAGAGACGATTTGATCGTTCGGATTATGCATGGTGCAGCCCTCATCAAAGAACGCCAAGACGACCTCCGAAGAGCTACACGTGGTGCTATCAAGAGAAGTGAAAAATGCATTGAAGTTGGTGGTGGAATTTTTGAAAATCTACTTTGAACGTCCTCATATAACAGCTGTATATCTGGATTCATTAAAAATTGGACACGTTATATGGAATTTTTTATTGGAATACGTCTAAACTACCACCCCCTAAAATATTTACTATTCATATATATATTATATATATATATATTTATATTTATATTATATATATATATATATATATATATATATATATATATATATATATATATATATATATAAGAAGGTATAACAGAAGAAGAATTGACAACAGCACTAAAGAAAATTAAAATGGAAAGTCACCAGGACATGACAGAATCACTGGCGAAATGTTGAAAAAATGGGAAAACAAGGAACAAAGGCGTTTTTAAAAATGTTTAACAAAATATGGAAAGAAGAGAGTATACCAAAAGATTGGGAAGTAGGACAGATAGTACCAATATTTAAGAAGGAGATAGGAAAATATGTAACAACTATAGAGGCATAACACTGCTGAGCATACCTTTAAAGCTGTTCGAACAAATAATTGAAGGTAAACTCCGAACTGTCATAGAACCAACACTAACAGAAGAACAGAGTGGTTTCCGTAAGGGTAGAAGCGTACAAGACCATATATTTACAGTGAAACAAATAATTACAAAAATACTTCAATACAACGAGAAAGCCGCCTTTGCATTTATCGACCTCGAGAAAGCTTTCGATAGAACACCCAGAGAGAGAGTATGGCAAAATTTAAGCAACAGAGGAATAAGCCCAAAAGTAACGAGAGTAATTAAAAGTCTGTACCAAAAGACAAGGAACTACGTGATAAACAATAACAGAACATCAGAGGAGTTTACTACAAATGAAGGTTTAAGGCAAGGAGGGTACTGAGTCCGGCATTATTTATCATCTTTATGGATGAAATAATACGAACATGTCACCAGAGGATCAGAGGGTTAAATGTAGGATATAGAAAATTACAACCTATATTTATACGAAACTGTGCATTTGCAGACGATATTATAGTAATGGCAGGAAGCGAAGAAGAACTACAACGAAACCTACTGATATGGAACGAAGAACTAACAAATAACGGTATGAAGATAAACGCCAATAAAACACAAGTGATGCTTATTGGGAAAGATCACCAGAAGATAAAGATGCAAATAAATGGAGAGGAAATTAAACAGATAAAACAGTTCAAGTATCTAGGGGTCACTATAGATAATAACGGAAGACAGGAAATAGACATATCTGAAAGGATAGAGAAATGTAATAAACTATATTACGCAATGAACGCAAATTTTATAAACAAAAGAGAAGTGACACAAAACCAAACTTACGGTGTATAAAACAATCTTCAGGCCTATTATGACTTATGGATGCGAATCATGGGTATTGACACAAAAATGAAACTAAGATTAGAAGCCACAGAAATGAAATACTTAAGAAGAGTGAAAGGCGTCTCCTTGAGGGATAAAATCAGAAGCAGTCAGATTAGAGCAGAATTAGAAATTAACCCAGTAACAAGCTTCATTGAACAAAGACAATTAGCGTGGTGGGGCCATTTACAGCGGATGGATCAAGATAGACAAGTCAAACGAATATGGGAAACGAGGAAAGTAGGCAAAAGAAAAGGGAAGACCACAGGAAACATGGGATAACACTATAGGAAAATACTAACAAGGAAAGGAAAAACAGTGGAGGAGGCGAAAGCAATGACAAACAACAGAAAAGAATGGAATAAATTTGTTCATAACACAGACAATCCAGTTTAATTCAGTTTAATTAAGTTAAGAATGTAGATAAGTATTGTATAATGTACATACAAGCCAACACCAATAAGGTAAATGGCTTTTGATTATATATATATATATTATAATCATCATTTTCAAAATGTTACAGGTGCAAGTTCTGGGCAAACGGCTAAACAACTTCTTTTTTGATCATCTCTGAGAAATTTTGGAAGAAATTCTGTCTAAATACGTTTCATCCGTAGTTCATAGTTAAATTTGATGACACAAACTAGTTGAATTGTTTATTTCTGTATCAGTTTTGCGAATAGTTAGTGTGTGTAAGGGACAATAAGAAGGTGCAAGTTCATAATCAAAAAAGGAATATAACATGGACAGAAAACAAACAGTCAGTGAGATATCTCTGGAAAGAGACAGCTTCGGAAAATAACCCAAACTGGGAAACCAAAAAATTAACAAAAAGAAGTGACTACAGTTATAGGAATGACTAAAAAGGCAAGGGAAACGGAAACTATATGGAAAGTAATAAAAAAGTAAGAGGGGTTATAACACTTACGACTTGGAATGTACCCAATAGATGAGGGATAGTAGGTAGGCTCAAAAATCTACTATGGGAGGTTAAAAGATATAAAGTGGGGATTCTGGCGCTACAAGAAATGGGATGGAAGGGCGATATTACCGACGTAGAAGAGCATACAGTTTGCAGTGAGAGAGTACATAATGGAATTTATACCAATAGATGAGAAATTGGCAGTACTAAAAATCAAAGCAAAATTTAGAACATAGTACTGATTAATGTATATACCCCAGTTGAAGATGGGATACCTTTTTATGAAGGATTGCGCGTAATATTGCATTGTAATTTATTTAGTATTTTAACTTTTAACATTTAATGTTTCTTAAGCCTTCTTGCTCGTTTCTTACTAGTAATTTCTTATTCTTCTGTTCTATCTAGTGTTTTTTGAACTTTATATGCCTCCAAATTGTTATTTTTTAATTTCTTGTATTCTACCGATACTTGAAAATAGGAACTAATCTTCCGTACTGACATGTTGGGATTCGCTTTAAACCCTTTATCACCACCTTTTTCCGACCACTTCATATCATTTTCCCGACTGTTAACATTCTGTTAAACTACAGGATGATATCATTACACACCACTTTTCTTTCTCGTTTTACTTCTCTAGTGACAATTCACTATTTTCTTGAAGCTTGTAAATAATTTTTTGCCCCCTTTTTAAGTTATTTCGATGGCATTGTTTACTATTTACATTACAATTGCAAAAAGTAAATGACTTTTGAACTCCGCCTGCGGTGGCAACTGGGTGGATTGAGTAGCCCAGGAGCCATCGTTGCCGGTCCCAAGCCCGGACAAAGGAGGGGGGTTGGGCAATGGGCTAACTACCCGTTCCCGTAAAAAACACAGTTCAGAAACCCGAACGACAGCCTCGGAACGATGGACGGATTTTTGGGAGACGACTTAAGCAAAGAAATATGGACTTCTCTTATAGAACCTGAACGTATGGACCCTAATCAAACCAGGCGCTCAATTTCCCCTAACAGATGAAATAAAACAGTATAAACTAATGGTGACAATAATACAGGAAACACGATAGCTGGGGAAAGCAGTTGAAGACATGAAAACGCATACAATACTGTCCAATGGGAAAAACAGGGGCGATAAGGAGCTTGGAGTAGCATTCATAGTAGACAATAAAGTCAAAACTAACAACAGATTTTTAACTAATTATGAAAGAATATGCTAGCTACGCCTACGCACTCGCTTCTTTAACTTAACCTAATAAACGTGCACTGTCCAACAGAGGAATAAGAGGAAGAAACTAAAAAAGAATTCTATCAGCCCGTAGGAGAAGGGTATGACACCAAAGAACGATGTTAAAATCATTATGGGGGATATGAATGCCAAAACAGGTAAAGAAGATCAGTTCATGGGAACGGCAATGGAGAATTTCTAATTAACTTGCCCGTATGCTTCCCCCATTGAAATATTCATAAAATCACATTGATATCACCCTACGGAACACGACCAATCAAATGCACCACATCATGATAGATAAAAGAGCGGCTAGCAGCATTGGATGTTAGATAAAAATGGGGAGCATGTCAGATCTAGTGCAATTCAAATTCAGATGCAAGGAGTCCCCACTCTCAGAATTTATTAGGCTACAATGTCTACAGTGGGCTGGACATGTATTCAGAATGAATGATAAAAAGAACATTAAACTGCCGAATGAACGGCAAAAGGCTAGTGGGGAGACCACGGAAACGATGGGACAATGAAGTACAAGAAAACGCACGAGATATTTTAGGAGTCCGAGTTTGGAAGAGAGTGGCCGGAGACAGACAGACATGGACGCAAAAACTACAGGAATCCTAATTTGGACTAGTGCCATGGGAGCAGAAATGACTTTTTTTTTTAATTCAATGCAATCAACAATCAGAATGTACATTCTATAGGCTAATTTGATGTTATAATATGATTACATCTACAAAAATTGATTAATATAAATATAACCATAATCTTTGGCATGATGAGGACTGCACCCTACGGTGTTACCTCTAGCTTCTTACTTGAGGTCTACAGGCCACGAACGTCTCCTGTTGCCATCGTTGAGTGTAAGCGGTTCCATTAAAGGGTTGAGGTGTGATTGTAACGTATTGTAGTATTTGCCACTTCTGTCGTGTATAAAATGGGCTTAATTACTGTTTTATAGATCAACAACTTGTTTTCTAGCGAAAGATTTGACTTTCTTCCTATAAGCCAGTTTAGTTGTCTCACCTTCAGGTCTATTTGTTTACGTTTTTTACTGATGCGTCCCTTCCAGTTTAATCTGCTGTCAAGAGTTGGTCCAAGATATTTCACTTCCTCGGCTTGTCATATGTTCTCATTATTAATTTGTAAGGTTGGGCAGCGATCTTTTCTAAGTGTAAATGTTATGTGTCTTGATTTTTGTCCATTTACCTTTATTCGCCATTTTTGGAGCCATTTTTGTAATACACAGGTAGTTCTGTACAAAGTTAGCTGCAACCTCTAGCTTTTTATGATTAGCAAGTAAAACCGTGTCATCCGCGAACGTGAAAATATTTATGTTTCTGTTTGTTGGTAAGTCTGCTGTGTAGAGAGTGTACAATAAATGACCCAAAACGATGCCCTGTGGGACTCCTGCTTTTATAGAATGTAAACTAGATGTTTCACTGTTGTACTTAGTTTGGAATTGTCTATTTGCTAAATAGGATTTTATTAATTCATAGTATTTCTGCGGTAGTCCTGGGTACCAGACCTTATCAAAGGCTTGGCTTGTATCCAAGAATACCGCTCTTCAAGAGCTTTATTTATTATTCGTATTATGCGGTGGCACTGTTGAGTTGTCGAGTGTGCCTCTCTAAATCCAAATTGGTAAACTAGGGTCCAATTTTTCGTTAACATGTCTTCTTTGTTTTGTCGAAGTACCAATTTGTCTAACAGCGTGGAGACAATGAGCAATAGTCTAATTGATCTGTAGCAAGCGACATCCGTTGGGTCTTTACCAGGCTTTGGAATCATGATAATTTGTGCTGTTTTCAGTAGTATTGGCCAATAATTGAGTCTCAAGATGGCATTAAATAGATATGTAAGCAATACTATTCCTTTCCTTTGTAGTTCTTTTAGCATTTTTCCTGTGATAAGATCCATTCCTGGTGATTTTTTAGTGTTCAACCGTTTGATTTCTTCGTGAACTTCTCTTGGTGTAACTGGCTTTAGTTTTTGTAATTTGTTATCGGGTAGTTGTAGTGTTCAATTTCCATGTCCTGCTTGTCGTTATGAGGAGAAAATACTTTAACAAGGTGTTCTGCAAAGAGATCTGCTTTTTGTTTATCACTTCTTGCCCAGGGCCCAATAGTTGGAGTGGTTTCTCGAATCGGTGGAATTGTTGTTACAGACTTTTTCGCATTTTTAATAAGTTTCCAAATGGTGTGATCATTTCTGGTTAAGCCAATTATATAATTATTAATTTACTTATCTTGTAATTATTTTAATGTAGTTTTAAGCCTGTTAATTAACTGATTTAGTCTTGTTTTGTCGGCTGGTATACGACTGCGGTGCCAAATAGCCCTTGCTCTGCGCTTCTCTGCTACTAGTTCTTTTATTTCTAATGGGATATCATTTAATCGCTTTTTATTGTCATACCGAGGCGTAGCTTGTATTGCCGCTTGTTGTAAAATTGAAAATATAGAATTTATTGCTTCTTCGATATCTTCCTGACACTTTAATTTCATTCTGAGGTTGACATTTTTGTCTATATAACTACGGTATGCATCCCAGTTGGTACTGGTATTATGTAATGTGGGATTAGGTTTTGTTGTGAAAACGGATATGCTTATTGTTGCAATTAAGGGTGAATGATCGGACACTAAGTCGTAGATTGGTATTACATCTGTATATTCTAGAGAAATTCCGTGCGTTACAAAAAAGTCTAAGAGATCCGGGATTTTATTGGTGTCCGTTGGCCAGTATGTTGGAGTACCAGTTGATAGAAATGAATAATTTTGTTTCTGGATAACCTTGGCCAATTCTCTACCTCTTGTTGTAGTCAACCGTGATCCCCATAATATATTTTTGCCGTTGAAATCGCCTCCTGCTATGAATTTAGGATCCAAAGTTCTGAAGTAATCTTCAAAGTGTGCTTTTTAATTTTGTGGGGAGGTGGACAATTCGCCGCTGAGACTGTTATGTTGTATGGCATACATGTAACTTTTACTGAAGTAGCCCGAAGATGGCGTTCTTCATATTTTAACGAGGTCCGCTTCTCGTAGAAAACATTTTTATAGTCTTATCACTTAGAAATTTGACCTGACGGTCGTAGTCTTATCACTCCGATTGCACTTACACTGTTGCACACGCTGTTTATATCTCTGCCGGTGAACCCTACGATTTGCGAAGGTTCCCGGGGGCTCAAGATTCGCTGCAGCGATCCGCTATGGTGATCCGCAGTGGCGAACCGCCGGCTACCGCGCAACGCTGGCGAAGTCAGCTGGCGGACCAGCGGCCGTTTTCACGTTGCGATATCGCAAGTATAGCTGGCTCACACCACGTCTGTTTTGCTTCGATGCACGAGCCGAACGAAATGACTTTTGACAGGTACTGAGAAAACGCTTTCAATTGCTGAGGTGATAGTCTACGGAGGACTTCATAAATAAATTTTGAATTTGTTACAATATTATCGTGAGCTTTAGCTTACATGCTAACTGTAATGACAATGGAACAGGAGTAGTAGATCTAAAAAAAATTAGTGGTAACAAGTATAAATTTTCCACACAAAAATATACATAAAGAGACATGGATATCACTAGATAAAAAGACAAAAATACATATAGACGATGTCTTAACGAATGTACGTCATACAAGTAATATTTTCGATGTAAAAAGTTTCAGAGGGGGGAATGACTGCGACATAGACCATTTTTTAATTCAAGCTAAATTAAAGCCAAATATAAAACATGGGGCCGGCGAAGAGATTGCTCTGTAAGCAATCCCAGAACGAACTTAAAAAAACCTTTCGATATCTGGAAAATTATTCGACATAGAATTTTTTCTTCATTTTCGAATTCAGCGTAAAATTTCCTATAAGAATCACATTTAAAATCGTAATGTCGAAAATTTTCCCGAAATTCGAAGTCGAATATCTCGAAAACTATTCGACATAGAATTTTTTCGATTTCATTATTGAAATCAGCGTAAAATTTTCTTTAAGAATTACTCATAAAATAGCAACGTCGAAATTTTCCGAAATTGAAGTCGAATATCTCGAAAACTATTCGAGATAGAAACTTTTGATTTCGATTTTGAAATCAGCGTAAAATTTCCTATAAGAATCCATTTTAAAATTTTAAAAAATCCATAATTTTGTGACTGCGACAGACAGACCGACAGACCGACAGACATATAGAATTCAGTAACAAACTTTTTAAGTTCGTTGAAAATAAAAGACAAGGGTAAGAGGTACTTAATAAATATTGTGATATTGAGAGAGGAAAAAGAAAAAAGGAGTAAGTAATTAACAAAAAATTGGGAATAGATAAGAAGAATAATTATAGGAACAACAGAAGAATTGGTAGGTAAAAGTAAGAAAAATAAAAGAAACAAATGGTTCGGCGAGGAATATGAACAAATAATGACAAGACAAGATTAGAGTTAAAAAATACTTCGCAAGATAAAGTGGTAAACTTTGAAAATAAAGGAAATTAGCATACAAAAAATAACGGTGAATCAACAAATATATGAAAGATCTAACAACTTTAAGTATCTAGGATCAAGATAATGGAAAAATAGCAAAGGAAAAGAACTAAAAGCTAGGATTATGGCGGATAAAGGTATTATTACGGATGAAATGTTATAATAAAATCAAGGATACTCTCAGTGAACGGTAAAATTAAAGTACACAAAACAGTGTTAAAACCTACAGTGGCATATGGGAACGGAAAATCCTTAGGAAGATATGGTCCGGTAAATGAAAATGGGGTATGGCGAGTGTTAACTAATCAAGAAACAAGAAGCCGGGATGCAGAAGCAAGTGTACCCGAGGATATTAAAAGCAAAAGAGTCAGATGGCCAGGGCACGTCGAGTCGAGAAATTAATAAGAAGTTTGGAATGCGGGCGACGACCGCACTTCTATAAAAACAGGAAACAGTTGAGAAGCTCTTAAGGGAGGTCTAAGCCCTTTATGGTCCATAGAATCACGAAGTAGTAGTAGTCCAATATTCACTTAAATAAGTGCAATTGATTTGGACTGAATATCCATGTACTACTTCATTGTAGGTGCTGGAATCTGGCAGGATTGAGGTGTAAATGTATGTTGTGAATGTTGATTATTATTTGTTGTTTTTCGAATTCGTCGGATAGCCAGTATTAGTATTAAATATATTAATTTATTTATTATGTTTTTGAATTTTACCAGATCTATAGCTAGAATAAAATACATTTAAGGTGGTTAAAATATGATCGGAACTGATTTGTGTGTAAATAAGCCGCACTGTGCAGCAGCTGTGCGACCTTGAAAGAGTGGAGCCACAATCTTCAACCTGTTCAGTCCTGTTTGGGAGTTGCTAGAGTGATGAGCGAACAAGAGGTACCGTTGGGGGTGGAATAACTCACTGTGATCAAATTCCTCGTTGGACAGTATAGGGAAGAGTGTCTCTCACGGCCCCGTGTGTTTGAGTGGTGTAATTGCTTCAGAAAGGGCAAGGAGCGCGTGGAGAATGAACTGAATGACGAGAATAGGCATAGCATTATCAAGGACCTTGAATTAATGTTGTCCATCAGTGTCCGTAGTGTAGAAGACATCGTAAAAAACCATCTACACTATCGCAAGGTGAATGCACGGTGGATATCACGCACTTTGACGGACGTGGACAAAACCGTGCGCATACAAGCCGCCAGTCGTCCAATATAACAGTTTGAAGACGAAAAAATTTTTGATGAAACGTGGCTGCACTACTTCATTCCTGAGTCCCAGCAGTCATCACGCAAGCATACCAGTTCTGCCAAACCCAAGAGAGCGCGGAGCAAACGTTCGACAGGAAAAATGATGGCCACGTTCTTCTCGGACCGGCAGGGGGTTATCCATGTAGACTTTCTGACGGATGCCAGAACAGTCAATGCAGCTTATTACTCAGATTTCCTGAAAGAAAAAGATTCGATCTAAGCGGAAGACAGGTAGAAAGGGGGTAACCTTTCTTTAAGATAATGCACGCCCCCATACGACCAAATCAAAAATGGAAACCCTTCGAAAATTAAAATGGAACCTTTTCCAACAATTGTCGTAGAGCTCCGATTTGGCCCCAAGTGATTTCTACCTGTTCGGAAGACTTGGAAGGCAAGCGGTTTGACGATAACGACGCCGTCATCCAGACTGTTTGTGAGTGAATACGCCGCCAATCAAAAGCCTTTTTTGAAAAACGACAACGGGATGCTTTCAGAATATTGTAAAAAAATTGTTGACTCCGGAGGGGAGTACGTTAAAGACTGATATGTGCAAGTAAGTGTTTGGCATTTTTTTTTTGTAAAAAAATCAGCCCCGGCCATATTTGAACCACCTTGTATATGGGGTACGGTCCCAATAGCACGACTAAACTTTAACCCGGTGTACCGCTCACATACCAGACACACATCTGAACTCTTTGGCGTTTAAAATAAATTATTAACAGAATATACTAGTGCAATAATAGTTTAAATATTCGTAAAAAAGTATTTCGAGTTTGGAAACCCATCGAATTATTTTCTGGGCGGAAAAGTCCACTCTTTCCTGAGTTTATGCCCTAAAGATAAACGATAAATGTTGCGTGCATCGTGCAACTAAAAAATTACGATGGGTCATTTAGAATTGCGGGAGAGGCTTGTTGTCTAGTGGTCCAATCCTTTTCAGAGGTAATGTTAAAGTAAACAAAACAATCCTTTCAAAGTTTCAAGTGGAATGTTTTTCTTCAGTCACATTATAGTGTAAATTGATCTTACAGTGGCTACTACATTTGTACTAAATTGGTGTTTTTAAGGAAACGCTTTGAAAGTGAAGACAACTACTAAAAATAGCAGTTGTTACGTTTTCGAATAAACTTGCGATAAGTTAAATTACAAAAAATCTACACCATAAATTGCAATTTTTAAGGAAGTAATAACAATTAATACTATAAACAGAATAACACAAATAATGAGTTTAAAAATGCCGTTACATTATAGAATCTGACGTAGTTTTAGATGGCATTTACCAATTACATAATAAATTAAAGTGATTTTCATCAAAATTTAATGTCAGCGGAAAGCAATTAAGCAATTTGAAATCGAAAGCGCTGACCTAATGCCAGGATAATTAATATGGTAAATCCACTATGCATACGGAAGACATCTGTTGGCGTGATGAGAGCGAATATATCACTGAATATCTGCATAAATCAGTTCGAAATGTGCTATTAGTGCCTATAAAAACGATTTGTGGTGTATTTCCGGTGTAAGTGCGACTAATTGAGAAAAATACATCCAATTATTTACGTCGCCTTTATTCCTCTCTGTTGGCAACTAATTGACAGATTTATAGAAAGTGGCGCGCCGAGATTTATTCCATTACAAAAATTAAACGCTGTCTATGCGGACGCAAACTGCACACGCAGAAGTATCCAGCAGATTCCAGCAGCTCACTGGAAGTGCTCGTGGAACAAAGTTTCTCCCTCTGAGTGGAAAGGCACTAAACTGGCGGACTCCTCGACGTCGTAGCTGCCGCCGATGTTCCACGACTCGGATGGGTTTTCGATGCAAACTACGTCCTTCGACACAATTAGCATGGGGAAGAGTTCGTCCTGCATCTTATGTTCGGAGGAGTCCTGCGTTGTGACCGAAGTTAGCAGGACGGCCGGCCCTATGTTGCTGCCGGATGCGGACGAGGTCGCCGGGATGGAGTCCTGGAACTGGGGCAAGGCCCCGTCCCCCTGCAGCACGCTCTTCTGGGCGCTCCTGCGGAGGGAGCTTTATTAAACAGTTCGCAATTAAGACGCCAAGCCGGGCCGTACCTGTCTTTATCGTCGATGTCCAAGAAGCCCTGGACGGACGTGCCGTCGTTCACGGCTTCATAAATTCCCGCGATGTAAGTGGTAGCCTCCCTTCCCGACACGAAGGTCTCGGGGTGCTCGGTCACCAAATGGACTTTGAAGTCTTTTGCGAAGTTGGTCTCGAAGCTGTCTCCCTGGCAAAACTTGCACTCGTAGATGCACTTGCCGGGGTGCTTGTTCGTCGACAGCACATGCTTTCGTAAATTTTCCTGAAGGCAAACACCTTGATAGCCTGTTGAGCGGCCTCATCATTTTGAATGCTTACCAAATTGTTACAGCAATAATTGCAGTGCGGACAAGAAAAAGGCTTGGCCCCCGTATGCAGCCTCAAATGTCGTTTAAGATGCGAGGCCAATCGCGAGCTGAAGGAACATTGAGGGCAATGGTATTTTTTCTCGTCTCCGTGGATAGTCTTGTGCCTGAAAAGTAAAAATCAATTGAATATAGAAATAAGTAGAATATAATATTGCAAGGAAAACTACGTTAAAGAATAATATTAAAGATGAATATTTTATTTTTACTCAATCTATTAAAAATGGATATATCAGCGACTAAAGTTAAAACTTAATAGAACCAATGAAAACAAAGCTTTAGTATTAATCAATTTTATATATGCAGTGGTCTGAAAAACTTCTGAACCACCTTCGCGCTTCCAATATTTTTCTTAATTATCATTAATTATTTGGCAGTTATTGTTATATTGGTAATACTTGTGATTAATATCTTTTTAAATAAAATTATTGTTAAACGCGACCAAGATATATTCCAGTTTGAGGTAATGTTGTCTTAAGAAAGATAATTCTGGCCGGAATAATTCTAACAAATTATGCTTTAAAATTGCCAATAATGGTATAAGGCAAAGATTTCTTGTTTGTGGATTAAGATGATGTTAACCTCTAAAGAAGCTACTTGTTTTTAAATAGTAAAGGCACTTTCGTCTGTAGCAGATTAGAGGACATGGAAACTCGACCACAGAGTAGTAACAGAAAATGTTAAAAATGATAAATAGTAGGTTTCCTAATAAAAATTATTCACCAAAATCTGTACTCCCTACAATTAAACTTTCCACTATTGACATGGTATGAGGATAAATTTCCAGTCCGCTATATATCGTATCTTAGATAATGAATACCGTGAGAAATCTTAAAGTATGTAAATTAACATATTGCTTCTTAGGGAAATTTTGTTTGAAGATGAAGATTCTATTTTCTAGGACGACAATACACCTTGTCATATGGTAAAACTAATTAATTTCTAATGTGTAGCATATATGTAAGTACAAGGAGGGCGCAAAAGTCATTACTCGTTTTTCTAAGGCAGTAATTTGTTTGTAAATAAAAAGAATACACTATGTTAATTATGCTTATTTGAACGTTTAAATTTTTTCCCATTAAGTTGCGAAGATACCATCGGTCAGGTGGCCGCCGCCAGAGTTGATGCACATTCGGGCTTGTTTCACAGCAGTTTCCACGACTTTTCTCAAAACTTTTGACGATAAATTCTCTACTTCGTGTTGGATGCTCTTCTTTATGTCTGCTACTGTCTGTGGCTTGTTCGTGACTTCAAAAAACCCAAGGAAAGAAGTCTGGGACGGTTAAATCTGGCGATCTTGCGGGCCGGTGCTCCAAAACGGGAGGTTGAGCGATCGCTTGCTTTAGAATGTGCACTGTCGCTCGTGCAGTGTGTGCGGTTGCCTCTTCCTGCTGAAACCACATGTTCTCTAAACCTAATTCGTCAATTTGAGGCAGCGAGAAGTCGTTAATTATTGTCTGTAGCGCTCACTAGTCACAGTAACAGTGTTGCCGACATCATCCTCGAAAAAATTTGGGCCAATCACCTTTCCTCCGTAAACGCTGCGCCAAACGGTGACTTTGAGAGGATGTAATGGCTTTTCGTGTATTACACGCGAGTTTTCAGTGCCCCGGAAGCGATAATTTTGCTTATTTACGTATCCGTGGTGGAAATGCGTCTCGTCACTCATGATGACTTTCGGTGGAAAATCATCTTCGTTGCGGTCGAGGTTTAGGAGGGCTTGGCTGAAATGTAGACGCGATTGGCGATCTGCAGGCATCTTCAAGTCTTTCTTCAAAATTTGCTGTAAAGACCGTCTATTGATGCCCAATTGCGTGGTCCGTCGGCTAATTAATGTTTGAGGGTTCTCTTTGATATTTACAGCCACAGCAACGATATTTTCGACCGAACGGCTGCTACTGCCCCGTGTTGACCCATTCTCCTGTAGGCGAGCGGCTAAACATCGCAGTGTTTGTCCGGTTGGTGTCACACGACCAGAGAATCGACAACGAGCCAAACCACCGACCGATTATTTCTTAAAAAATATTAACACAATTACTCCGCCTTTTTGGTGAGTATAGTGATTCATAGTTTGTCTACATGTATTCTGCTTCTGTTTACTTCACAAATGTTAATGATAGGGTTACGACTTTTGCGTCACCTAGTAATATACAGCGCACTGGGGAAATTTTGCAATACAACTTTAATTCTCATAATTTTTTTAAATACTTTTGCCCCACGCTCTATGCGCTTTTAAATCCTTTGAAAACTGTCAAACCAACTTTTATACGGTTCCCCAAAAATCTGGATATGCTCGTCACCATACATCATTAGATGGCCCTTGTAGTTGTAAATCGTAAGGTGTCGCCCCCCGATACTATGCAGTTGATATGGCGATATGTTTTTAAACTTATTAAGCATCTTGAGGCACGACGAAACACGAAGTATCCAAAGAGAAGAAATTCTTCTTACATGACAGTGGTGGTCAAAATAGTATGAATTAAAGGTGCAGGAAAGTCTTAAAACTCTTATACCTGGGAACAACTATATAGACATATACATGTCGAACTTGGGTACGCTTCAGACAGTAGTAATGTTTTTCTCTGTAATAGACGAACTTGAAATTTCCCCACTAGAACCCCCGATATTAACTAAATACGGCCGATCAGAATCACTAGCTTTCAGTACAATAACCACTTGCTCAAAATACTAATCAACACTCAAGCCACAATGAACAAAATATTGCCCATTATTTAGATTGTTTGTCTAAGATGACAGTGCAAGCTTTTTTCATTGACACAATTTAGAAGTAACTTACACCTTGCCACAACAATTATCTCAACACGGTTAAAATTATCACAACGTGCAACTATCGCTTATCTCAAATTGCAAAATTTTCCTAGTACTCTATGTACTAAAAATTTTCTTAAATATTTAATTTAGGGGTTTTTTATAATTCTAGAGTTACGTAGTCATTTTTCAAATAAAAAGGTAAGTTCATCTTATTGGATTATCACTTATCATTTCTTATGTGTTATTAGAAAAATATTATGTACATTTTTAAAATTGCCAAAATAGCTATTAGCTGCTATAAAGGATACAATAATAAAACTCACCAAAAAGAGATTCAACACGTTATTAAATAGGTTTTAAAAAAAATTGAGATATGTCCTCCGAATTTTTTCTCAGGACTAGGAACATAGAAACATGCGGTTTGTTTCAAAATACGCGCGCACTCTTTGTGAATGCGTGACAAATATGGCAGCACTGCACGGCACAAATGACTTTAGCGGTAGCGGCGAAAGTGAGAACTGTTTTTGGCACTTAAAATGGCGACGTTTCCATTACAAGAACAGCGTGTAATCATTTGTTTTCTCCATTTGCGTGGTGTGACACCGATTGAGATTCATCGCCAGTTTAGTGAGACATGTGGTGATGGTGTTATGGATGTGTCTAATGTGCATTTGTGGGCGCAACAGTTCAAAGAAGGCAGAACGTCTTGTGACAACAAACCAAGACAATCTCGGCCTCGCACCAGCCGTTCGACGATATGATCAAGTGAGTGGAGAAACTTGTTTTGGAAGACCGCCGAATGAGTGTGGAACACATCGCCTCCAAAGTTGGCATTTCCGTGGGATCTGCGCGGACAATCCCGCAGGAAGATCTGTAAATGCCGCCAAGACAACGTACCAGGGCATCGGGCGAATGCGACGCAGGAGTTTCTTCGTGATAACAACTTTGAAATGATTTCTCATGCTCCCTACTCACCTGGCCTAGGTCCTAGCGACTTTTGGCTGTTTCCAATGATGAAAGACAGTTTGTAGTCGCAAATTCGCTAGTCGTGCCGCTATTGCATCAGCGATTTTCCAGTGGTCAAAGAAGACTCCTAGCGAAGCATTCGCAGCGACCATGGCACCATGGTTTCGACGTCGTGATAAATGTGTGCGGCTGCAGGAAGATTACGTCGAAAAGTGACAAAAGTTTCACAGTTTTCGTGTAATTAGTTTGTGAGAAAAAAAAATGGCGGTGTTATAACTTGAATGTACTTTGTATTATTGTTTATTTTTGTACATCTGAAGAATTTAAATTAAGAACTAAAGCGTTGAAATATCAGAAGAGTTGAATAACAAAACACAAATAAACAAATGTATTCTTAATGTTTTATTGCTCAACATTCCAATAGCAAATAGCTACAGGGCCCGGCAGAATGATCTCCCTTTTTTGAATTGACCTCCGCGCTCGAGTCGTACATCCTTGAGCAGCACAAGGCATGTCGTTTTAGTGCCCATCATGGCGCGGAATGGTCAACACCGTGCGTTTATCACGCAGTTTTCTGGAACTTAAACCCAACTAACATGTAGATGCATCAGTGTGGTTCTACAAGATGGTGCTGCCGCACACACGTCAGGATTTCTCTAGAAGTTCTGAGACAAATTGCCATGCCGCCTCATCTCATTACATGGTGACATCCCATGATCGGCTAGCTCGCCATTTTCTTTCTGCGAGGACTGCTGAGGGCTGAACTCTTTCAACACAGGCCGCAGAACTAAAAGAAATGCTATTTGCAACGCGGTAGTATTAGGACTAGTGGTAATGACATACAAGTAATGTGGAAGTGGAAGGCTACAGGTGTGTATCACTCCAA
The DNA here is from genome assembly GCA_036346155.1 of Sinelater perroti. Lineage (NCBI taxonomy): Eukaryota > Metazoa > Arthropoda > Insecta > Coleoptera > Elateridae > Sinelater > Sinelater perroti. Next base: position 1,045,532 of record JARFIY010000189.1, read on the forward strand.
ACATTTGGATGATATCATCTTTAAAACTTGTTGATGACTAAACAGCAAGTATTGTTCTGTATGGCGGTATAATAAAACATTGAACAGAATCTATCTTGTTCTTTTTATTACTGTTTTGAAAGGCGAACCCTGTATGAGGTTTACAAATTTCCTTCTATATTAGTAAAAAATGTTATTCAAACATTATTTTCAAAATCCATTTTTTGGCTAATTCTTGCACTTTGTTGTATACGAAGCTTTATATTTAGAAGCAAAAAATTGTGAAAATACAATCTATATTTTAATGTTTTTAAATTGTGTATCATAAAGTCCATAAACAACAATAAGGGTAATCTATTAATAAAAAAATCTGGTGTGAACATCACACGACTTTTCTTATCCAATTATTATATATTATTCCGGGTCTATCGTCTCGGTCCTGCGCTGCTCCGTCTAAAAATTTGTTAATTTAAAAAAGGACGAGGCGCGAGTCCAACACTCGAAAGCTGATTAAAATAAACAGTACAAGACAATAATTGACTTGTACTTAAAATTTTGCTACGTCACTGAAGGTAACCGTGCGAGCTAGGCCGCACGGCCTTCTCCTTCCTCCTAGCGGCCAAGCGCTCCCCCTCGTCCTCCTGCAGTCTATAACTTATTTATTTGACCTCGGATCAAAAAATTTCATTGTAATTTTTGTTCGTCTCTGTCTGATCTATCCGGTAATATAAATTTCCTGAAATATTTTATGAACACCCGGTATATTAAAAATCCTGAGCTTCAATTTTTGTTCGAGTTCCTATTTTACCAACTTTTATTTTAAATTCATGTTTATCTCGTGATAACAAATAATTTTTATTCTCATGAATTTTTTGTATCTTCAACCGTTTAGATTCGCCACCGCTTTGCGACCTTGCGACCAAATGGCTCAGACGATTTTTTTTCTCACTGCGTCCCCTACCTACAAGTAGCTTGCATACGAAATTTCAAGTCTCTAGCTTTTACGGTTCTCGAGATATCGTGTTTACTGACAGACCGACCACACACACACGCGCGAACCAATGGCTCAAACCAACTTTTTTGGTGTCCTGAGGCTATATTTCGTCCAGAAATGTGAAAAACTGGGTAGGTCAGATTTCCGCCGATTACATTACTTTCCCTATTATAGGATAAGGAAAGTAAAAATGTAGGCGAGGTAAAGTAAGAGTTAAATTTCATCAATTTGCCGAATTTTGGCCTTAATTATTTAGGTTGCATTACGATAAGGGTAAGAGTCTCAAGGGCTATATAGGTTACCAATGACAGCATAGCATTAAAACCTTGAGAAGTGCACACTGAATTTTCAGTTCTACAACAAATCCTGCTTTCACATCCTGGTCGTGTCTCCTGGACAATGCATGGCGTACAAGAGGTGTACGTTATGCAGCAGGCGTCACTGGCGCCTCAAATCTGGAACATATCGGCTAAAGGAATAAATTTCTACAGAAAATTCTGGTGTTCCAGTTTGGACGTTGGTAGATCTGGTTAGCAGCCTACCTACCGTAAAAAAATAATTAAGCTCAAAGTATCGATGGAAGGTCTCGGAAATGGACGGATCAAGTGCTAACAACTCACGCGAAAAAGGACTGCAGGATTTAATTGATGGAATACCAAATAACCAATAATAATTGTCACGGGTGACTTCACTGTCAGAATCGGAGACACATAGGTGGGAGGGGTAAAACAAAGATTTAATGAATATATAAAAAATGGAAAAGGCCAGAGTGGTCCAGTGGTTGAGGCGCGGGCTGCGATGCGGACGGACCCGGTGCTCTCTGATTCCTGGCGGGTGGCCTACTTAGTCACTAAAAATAATTGAGTACCTGCGTTCACTCGAACAAGGGGTAATAATGGCGGTCGTCTAAGGCGCGGTGCTTGCCACATTGCCCCGCACCAGAGAGTGAACATATGAGAGCCTTAACCTCTCAGTTTGCAGGCCGTGCTCCCACGCGGGGTTTTGATTCGTACCATAAAAAATGGAAACGGTGACCTGATGATAGACTTTTACACTATCAATGAGATAATAATAGGAATTACACATGTTTTAAGCATAAAGAACAATATAAATACACATTTGAAAATACACGAGATCATAGATCCATGATAGGTCACGTACTAACAAATAGAGAAGTTCACTCACAACAAACACTGGATGTAACAACTTTGAGATCACCTAATGTGGGGAACAATATTTATTACTGAAAATGAAATATGACGATGAAGAACCAGTGAAAGAAGTGGAAACAAAAATAAAGTTAAAAAGTTGACAAAACGAATCAATTAAAGGACTTTATCAAGTGGAAGAAAAAATAATAACCGATCCAATGAACGATAAAAATAACGTGGAAAACAGCTGGACCAAGATAAAGAAAAACATATTAACTGCTGCCCATGAAGCACTCGGAATCTAAACTATCAATAAAAATTAAAAAAAGAACAACCAAATCGCCATGGTTCACAAAGGAAATTAAACAACAATGTCGCTAGAAGAAAAATGCCTATATCAAATATTTTTCAACTAAAAATAATGAGGGCTACATAGAATGTAAAAGAACAAGAAGGGAGACCGATGAGATGACAAGGAAAACAAAAACAGATGAGTGAAATGAAGGAATTAATTGAATACAAACATATTGAAAACGAAACATGGGTTACTTACCTAACATCTGTGTACAAAAACGAGTCAAATACTATTCTACAAGAAACACCAAACATAACAACACACATAACAACACACAAGGTGAAGGCAAATAGTAAATGAATTACTCAAATACGGAAGCAGCAGCTTGACTAAATAACTCCAAATACTTATCAAAAAAATTTCAAAATTATACAGACTCCCGTATGAATGATGAAGAGTGTATATATATATATATATATATATATATATATATATATATATATATATATATATATATATATATATATATATATATATATATATATATATATTAAAATCATATAAGCAATAATTATAATGGTGTATAAGAAAGGTGATCCCAAAGAAACCGATAACCATATATAAAATTATAATAAAACTCGTCATGACGGACATATATGAAACAACACCTGACACTAGCAAGACAAAGACTATTAGGGACGACAGAGATGAGAGTACTTCGAAGAATCATAAATAAAACATTAAAGGATAGAGTAAGAATTGAAGATATAAGGCGTATATGTAAGATAGACAGTATTAATAATTGGATAGAAGGAATAAAAACAAAATGGAACGAATATATAGAAAGAATGGCAAATGACAGAGTGGTGAGAGTAGCAAGATACAAGTTTCCAGTTGGTAGAAGAGCGATAGTACGCCCCAGAAAACAATGGTGCGATGATCTAAATTAGAAGATGACTGAAAAAGGAACAGGCAGTTCTGTCTATTTGTAAGGTGGAAGGACGAGAAGAAGAAGAAGACATTAAAAGAAACCTATTGGGTTATAACAATACTTGCTTTTTGTTTACAAGGACTAAAGGGATACGTGACATACATGTTCAGATTAAGCAGAGTAAAGTTCTAGTCACTTCACAGGACAAATTCAAATTGTATGGGGGCTTGATCGTTCTACTAAATATATAACATCAATGTGTGTTTAAATCTGACATGTTTGGGAACAGGCCTTTGCATTTCGACTGTATTTAACTATTAATCACTCATGTCTGAAATGGCCACCGAGTTTCACTTTTCGTTACACATCAATTCATTTTTATCATGAAAATCTATAAGAAGTTTACGACCATCTGTAATATTTTTCTATGCCTGTGTTTGAATCAAATTATGTGCCACAATTATATTACACTTTTACACCTTTCCAGGCGGATGGAGACAGGGAAGTGCAGATGATTTTGAAGTTCTCAGTTTCATCAAATAAGTGGGTACTTGTGGTCGAATTGGCTTGAACAGCGCGAACTATGTCTTCTAAACTTACCGTGCTACATATTTTTTTTAGAAAAGTTCCGGAATTGGGCTCGTAAAAAATGATTTATTTAACTAACCAACTTAGGTCTCGTTAAAGTAGTCCTCTTAGCTGTTTATGCACACCTGCCACCGTTTCTGGAGGCCACGGAAACAAGCATAGAAAGCTTTATCCAGGGTACTTTTAAAACATCTGTCGCAGCCGTATTTATTGCTGCAATATTTTCATGGCGCTCCCGTTAAGCAGCATTTTCACACAAGGAAACAAAAAAATCACGCAGAGATAGATAGAATGAACATGAGGGATATAGTAAAGCAACGATATGATTTTTGGCCAGATATTCATGAACTGATACAGTAGTACGGGGCGTTGCATTGTCGTGCCATAAGAACTACTGCCCAGATGCTCACATATTAAGACCGCGCCGCCGATTTGCTTGACGCAAACATTCCGCACGTCAATGTAAATGTTTTGGTTTATCGTTTTCTTTTCAGGCAGATATTCATAGTAGACCAAACTTCTAACATCAAAAAATGTGATCAATATTATATTTGTTTTCAAAGATTGTCACTTTTTTGATGGTCAGTAAACTATGATCTCGCCATTTAGCACGTTGATGATTCGTTTGAGAGTCATATTGGTAGTTCCAACTCTCTAGCAATAATTTTTAACAATAATGTGGGATCAATCCTTGTCCCTTTTTCAACAGTTTCGCAGCAGTTGTTTATCTGGTTTCTTCTTGTTCCTCTATCAGTGTGTGAGGAAATATTTTTACATTGTTTTTGTTTTCTTAAATTATTGCTTATAATTTCGAGATACATTTCTATTCAATTTTAGCTCTTTTAACATCATGCACACAGCAATGCGACGGTCTTCTTGCAGCATTGCCAATAAGCCAAACAGTGGGTTGCTAAGCACAGCCCCATCACCTAATAAGTTTACATGGACGCACTCCCATGGACATTACTCAGAAGACATATCAGGTGACTGCATAACTCCCATTTTTGTGTTTGACTATCACAGGCATATAATTAAAAAATCAGTTTTGGAACTTTTCTGACAAAGGTTGTGTTTTTGGGAGATGTTGATATTGGATATCGTAGTAGACACGTTTAAAATTTTTAAACTATACGCTCACTATACAATAATTAGCAGTATAATTTCATTTAGAAATCAAATGATTCTTTTTGCTTTTACCGTTTTGTAACCGAGTTGAAACTCGTATATTAAAAGCTCCCGAATCAATGTGGCTTTAAGGTTTTAAATTGCATATAATCGAAATAGTCAAATTGTTCTGAATGAGCGTGAATTAATTTTTGTTTGCTTTATTTAAAAAATCATAGAACCGTGCAGTCTTAATACACGACCGACTAAAATTTATTAGATTAAATGTGAGTTAGTTTTAAATATGCATTGTTAAAACGTTATAAAACAGAAATGAGATATTGATGTTCCGTTTTACTGCACGTCTAAACGATAATGGTTTTATAATGAGCATTGATTTTTTTGGTAAACGGCTCAAAGGGAATTTTGTTCACAAAAAACTGCTAGCGTTTTAATGTCAGGGAAGACGAGAGGGAAGAAATGATCCCCAAAAAAGGGGTTGTATAATGGACATTCACCTCATTTAGGTAAAAAGACCAAAAAACTCAACAAAAAGCCCTAAATGAAAGCCGCATGGAAAACCATATGCCGACAAAGCATACGAAAATGGACACTGAATATGGAAACTGGAATCAAAAACAAGCAGCAAAAAGTTATTAGCAAAATCGTAAGTAGAGTATGGTATAGTCATTCTACTGGAAACAAAGAAAAAATAAATGGTCCCGAGAAAGTAAAGGGATATATATATTCATATAGTAAAATTACAAAGAACGAAGAAGCTACAGATGAGTTTCATCTTCGTTTTAACAAATTTTTTTGAATATCCCTACCATAAATCGAGAGTTTGAGCAGAGGTAAAATAAAATTTTGTATGTTTGACTCCCTACCTCCACTACTTCATGATCAAAATGGCTGAAAATTGAAATAACGATGAAACGTAGCGAGGTACTGCTATTCGATAACTTGAAGTGTTCCTAACTAAACGATCTAACTATCGAGTCATTTTTAAAGCAATAAAAACAGTTTGCGCGATCGTCATATAACCTGACAGCCAATGAAATAAAATGTTGAAGAATAAAAGAACTTTTAGATTCTTGAGATACTAGTAAACTTGTACAAGCAGCCGAATTAGCAAAACATTGAATGGAAAAGAGACGCAACATAGTTTAACTAACTTTTAAACGAATCGACAAGAAGACCTACTAAATTTAAAAATTACTCGTACGGAAAAACAGCATGCAATATTTGAAGCGGAATTAGTTTACTATGTAGATGCAACATCGACATGCGAAACATACAAACTGATCAGAAGACTAACAGTGTTCGTGGTATTCTGTACATTACCATGTTCAAAATGACAAAATTAGATGTATACCACTGGAAAATGATCTTGGCTTTACAGAAGTAAAAGCAGAGGGTATTTTGCAGACTACTAATTAAAGAAGAACATGAACACTTTGCTAATCTAAATGAGTCAGAATTGAGGAAATTATTTTCAGAATGGTGGCGACAACGGCGATTATAAATCTTCTGAGAATTCGAGTAAGGATATCAAAGGCGAAGTTGGTTCTAGACCTGAAGATAATTCTGATACTTCCCGAGTCAGAACATTAGACGCAAATGATAATTTGTTGCCTTAAGTACAACAGAATTCTTAACAATTTATTTCTTAAACCCTTCACGAATAATTTGGATCTGACGCTACCTTTTCGAAAGTTCCTACCATTTCCCAAACTTACTTTTGCTAAGCAAAAAATTGAAAAAATCTCTCAAGATACCACACCATTGGGTTTCATTATTCTTCAAGAGTGATGTAATTCCACCACCTTAATAGCGTTAAATTCAGCCAATTCACATATGATTGTCGAACTAGATGACTGCTATGTGGGATAATTTTCATAATGGTAATGTCTAATACAGCTGTTTCCTACAATCTTACATTCTACTGATATTGAGATATTGAATTTGTGCCTTCATAAAATACATAACTATAAACCGGATTCAATCAGCAGTCTGACGATCAGGGTATGGATGTTGTTCAAAAATAAGTTTTGTCAAATACTAAAAACTGGATTCCAACTCCATGGACCGTGTAAATTTGTATGTATCGTTACAAACAAAATATTACTTTCAGGTTTTAGAATGCTATCCAGTTGACTCACACTTATGAAGTTGTTTGCATATAATTTAATCGACGGAATTTTGTCATATCTGCAGCTACAAAAATAACAGGTGTTTTTCTTATTCTTCAAAATTTCACAGTATCCTTTCTTATTTTTCCTATAAAATACTGGCAAGTTTTTCTCTCTGAATTCAGTGTAGTTAAGATCCAGTCTCCAATTTCAGTTACTTTTTTCCGAGGTCAAGTGCAGCTAATGCTTCGGCATCCACGTCAGAAAGTGTTTCAAAATGGCTCTCTTAACCCAAAGTCTTCCACTGGTGTATGTTCTTCCTGACCTATCTGTTCCAACAGATCAACATCAATTTCTCTCGGGGGTTGTATGAGTTCGTCCTCTGTATTCGATGTTCGTTGTTGTTATCGTTTCAGTTGAAGCGGTTCAAACTTCTCTTTTGGTATAACAGCACAGTTGTAAGGGTAGATACCACCTTTCTTAAACCCTTCACGAATAATTTTTGGATCTGCGTCCTTTCGAACAGTTCCCACCATTTCACCAAACTTACTTTTGGGTAATTTCTGTTCCAAATGATTTTGTCGCCATTTCACGAGTGATGAATCCCAAGCCACCTTAATAGATTTAAAAACAGCCAATTCAATTGATTGTGAAAGATGACTGCTATGTGGCGGTAATTTTATAATGGTAATGTCTGCTGCCACAGCTGTTTTTACTACATCTATACATTCTACTATATCGATATGAGTTGTGTGGCCTTCATATATAACTAAAACCGGACCATCAGCAGCTACGAAGGGTATGGATGTTTTCAAAAAATAGTTTTTAAATACTTGGATTCCATCCATCCGTTCTCTGTGGCAGCGTGTCGTTCCTGGATATTCTTTTTTTTTGATCTGCTATCCAGTTGTCCCGCACACTTTTTCCTTTGCATATAATTAATGACGGAGTTTTTTGTCAATCTGCAGCAGCAACAAACATAACACTGGTGTTTGTCCTCCCTGGACCAGATACAATTCGAGAAGAGGAAGCCCCCTTTTCTCCTACGACTTTCGTCTTGAGGGATCAGTGCAAAAATTGGTTTCATCCATATTCCAGATATTAGATGGTTTGTCTTGTAGATTCAGTTTTTGTATCATGTCTTTCAATAACTCAAAATACGGGTATATTATAAAGGGGTCCGTGTTTTTCTTCCTGGCATATTCCAAGGCTTCAGGTTTTTTGATTGACAAATTATGTCTTCTTTTAAAATTTTGGAACCAGGTACATTGTCCTTGAATGGAGTTTTGAGCTGTTTCTGTGTAACGTACTTGCCTACAGTATCTAGGATTTCTTTACGGCTAAGCCCAAACTCCCATTTTTCGAGGTATTAGATTCCTTTTGCAAGGACCTTTTCATTTTTGGCTGTAGGTCTTCTCATTGTATCACTCTTTATGCCTCTACGACCTTTGATGTGGTCCTTTAATGTACTTCTAAGGATATTGAATAGTTTGCTAGCACGCAATGTGCCACATTTTCCAGACTTCACATGTTCTATGGCCCGTTGTAACTCCTCAGTTGTATAAGCGGCTTTTTGGATTTTTCGTTGATAGTTTCGAACTATTTTTTCTAAAACCAAAGTATTTCTACATGTACTAGGACTGGGTATTGTGCTCTGTATAGAATAAAATTAGCTAAGGAGAAAGTGCATCTAGTAGGTGCACTTGTCCAAGCACAGTTGGGTGCAGTTGCCCCTACGCTACGAAAATTTGGGTAACCGCACCTATCACCTCAAAATTAGGTTATGTTTCGATTAACATAATTCTGCATTTTAATATGCTTGAAAAATATATAAACTTGTAAAATAAATATCTAGTAACGGCATACATACCTCCACGACAATAAAAGAGTGCCACTAAGTACTCCACTACGCAACTAGCACGCTACCAAAACAGATGACACTTTATATGGCAACTATATTTCATGAAATAAAACGATGCCCGTAAAGAAGAAATCTAAATTATATTGCGAAAGGGCGTTACTTTCATAAATACTAGATGGAATCGCTGCAGTGTAAATAGTTTTTATTCGTGATACAGTTGGTGCTCTTGCCCAAAAACGCACTTACCCCACTTAACCCTACTACTTAAACAATGGAAACTTACAGAAATATTGTAAAATATTTAAAATTTAACAAACATGGTTAAACACAATTAAATGAAAAATTGATCGAACAGAAACTTTTTCGCGCAAGCGACTTCGAATCGCATTTAGAGAGACTTGAATTCCTCTCTTGTAGAGTTTCATTTGAGTATGGCGTAGCGAGAGGCCTGGCTTGTCTTTAAAGTGGACTATTTTCTTCTCCGGCAGATCGTTTACATTTACAACCTACATATATCACTTTATCCGTTTCTTAACGGATATTTCCGACTTCCGCATTATTTTGCAATCATTTTATACGTCAGGTTCGACCTTTTCGCATGGTTTGCTAAAAACACTGGCTCGTATCACTTCACTTGATGTAAAGATAACCAATTCACTAACAACTATAACACAACGTGGCGGTAGACTATATATTGCGCAAAACAGCACGAAATAAAGGTTCAATCCAATTAACATAGATGGCGCTGCTGTGCCTTCTTACCAAATGATGACGGTCACGTTCTTGTCAGACAGATTGCACAATTGTTCGTTTTTTAAAATCAATTGTATAAGCTGAGGAAAGAAATGAACATTTGTGTCTATTATATACGAGGTGTATAAATAAAGTAATGGGACTGATAGTGTAGCGTGCATTCAGTGCGAGTGGGAACGCTAACGAGGCAGTACGTTGCCTGTAGCTATTTGTTTCGCAAAACTGTAGCAGGCCTAAGGAGACACTGTTTTGTCAAAGGCGCAGGTGTTTCGGTAGTTTAAGGCATTTTCAGGAGAAAGAGAGAGGTTATTGAAGATGAACGCTGGAACAAAAGGATAATCGGAGGAACACGTGTCTTGACATTTTGGAGTGGATTGAAAAGTACCTTCGTTTTCTGGAACCTGTCATTACTGGTGATGAGACTTGGGTGTTTGAGTACGACCCCGAAACGGAGCGCCAGAGTCAGGAATGGCACACTTCAAGCTCATCCAGGTCAAAAAACGAGATTGAGCAAGCCGAGGATCAAAAGCATGCCGATTTGCTTTTTTGATAGCCAGGGAATCGTTCACAAAGAGTTTGTGTCTTAAGACCACACAGCCAATCAACAATTCTATCGAGCGGAAAAAGGACCATGCATCTCCGACCAAACATCAAGAATAACTGGGTCCTGCATCACGACAATGCGCCTTGTCACACAGCGATTTCAATTAATCAGTTTTTGGCAAGTAAAAATATTCTTGTAGCTCCTCAGCCCTTCTTATTCACTCAATTGTTTCCTCTGTCCACGTGTGAAAATGCACTTCAAAGGACATTGAAAAAGCCGTAATCGACCAGCTGACGAGATTCCAGTACCGGCATTCCAGCATTGCTAGGACGAGTGGAAGAACTTTGAAAGGAACATTGTCCAAGTGTCTAATGAAATTATAATAAATCAGTCTCAGATTTAAAGTTTTAAAATGTCACTCGTTGCAGAAGGAACAGCAGAAGAAGCTTTCTTTAATGAGGTAATTCAATTCTTTCATTCAACAAATTTCATAGTCGTAACGTAGAAGCAAAAATATTCTTTTGTTTAATCCAATAGAGTTTTCTATTTTTTAATTTACTTTAATCTAAATTTAATTGCGCTCTTGTTTACTTTCGTATCAGTTATCGAATGAAGGCTGGAAAATTCTTGGATGAACTTAGGGTATTGGTGTGTTCTGATTATAAAAGCCGAATTTAAGCACGATGTTTGCATTACTTCTTTCATTATAGACATAAATAATAATAAAATTAACTATTAATGTGATTTTTTAAATTCTAATGGGAACTGTTTAGCAATGCCTAAGGCTAATAAATACAAGTTTCTTGACATTTGCGCGAATAGTGTGTGTAAATGGTTTTATTATTTAAACAATAGTTGCATGCTTCAATACACAACACTAAAAGCTATAAAAAACAGTTTTTTAAATGATGAAAAGGAATGAAATTTTGCCTTATCTCTAATTGTCCTTATGTCGTCTAGAAATTGTAATTTAAAAATTTGGTATCGTTACTGTTTTTATGTATAAGATTAAATTGTTAAATAACCAAAGTTCTCTCCTGTTTTGTAGGCAATCAGCTTTACTTAGAAGTATTTTCGATGCCTCTTCGTTATTCTAATAAATCGTAAGAAACATTTTAAATATTCTATGACATATTTGAAAATTCTTAAATTACACTACCTCTCATAAATATTTAGGTACCTCAGTGACTACGAATATTTATTTTTAATTATTTAACCTATCAATTACTTCGATGAGTGTTTTGTAGAATATTCACTACTTTTAAGGGGTAAGTAGAAATAGTAATGTGAGTTAACCAAAATTATGCATTAGTTTTCTTTTTTGGAAAATTTTTCATTAAAAAAATAAAGTGAAGAAACGTTTTATTAAAAACTCAGTGTGTGATAATCACATAAAGCAACTACGGACTTGCATAGAACATAAAAGTGTCTAGCAAGACAATGTGGCGTTTGTAATCGTTGCATGCTTAGCTAATATAATGATACTCTTCGATAACCAGTCTATATGTGAACTGGAAGAATCTTTACTCTTACGCATTTTCGGGAAGAAAAATCACAAATTTGTACAATATGCTTAAGTATATAAAGTGGACTATCACCTTCTATCTTTTGTATTTGGTCATTTGGGTGTTCAATGGCAATTAGCGCTTTTAATTCGACTTGGGATGTCGAAATCTGGGTTTTCTAAAGTTAGGGAATGTGAGGTGTGGCATAACAAGACGGTTATTCTATATGAAAGACATAAAAAAAATATCAGCTTAAATAATTAATCAAAAACTCGTGAAGAAAGCAATCTACAGCGGCTCGCAGTACATAGCGAGACTGGAAGCAATCGTGTTCGACGACAACAAACCATTCAGAGCAGATAAATGTCTCAGATTGACAATTTTGTCTTTCCAATTGATGTACTGTACAATTCTATTTCATATTTCATTCGAAAAATAATAAAATATAATCACTAGTCACTTTTGTTAAGTAAACCATCTATCTAAAACTAGCAACATACCGTGTTATACCTGAGACCTGGTTTCGAAAAAATACAGAGCCTGGAAAAAATTGCCAATAATCCACAACAGAAATGATAAGGCTCTATATAACATGCCTACTCATCAATTATATAAATCTCTAAGAAAATCACGCAACGAAACCTTCACACAGTGCATTACTAAACTTTCTCCAGGCGAGTACTCCATATGGGCAACCTTAAAATTTTAATCAAGAGATTTACTGCAGTGATTCTTTTAATTAAAATGTTAGGAAAAAGGTTTTTACAGTACCACTGCCCCAGGCGAAACAGGAAGCTTTTTAGTGCTTCTTGTTAAATGTCACTTACCCTAAAATTGGATAAATAATGGTCACCAAAACTCGCTACCTAAGGAATACTCAAGCGATCCTTATTGTCAAACCTAGAAAGCCACCGACACAATCAACATCTTACAGACCTCATAAGCCTCATGTCTTTTGTGTTAAGAATATTTGAAAAACTTCTCCTCAAAAGAATCCAGAAACCATGGATTTCTATATTATCAATTTGCAGGACCTGATTAACCCGTTGGCTAAAGAGAATATAGCCTTAGGCGTCAGGATTTCAGAGACGTAAAATTGTGAGTTGGGTAAAACTTTGAAATTGTACATTTCTTGTTCATTGACGTATAATAAATTTTTAAAAACATTCATATTAAAATAACATATCACAAAGAAATTATCCAGAAACTTTACATTCTGATTCGTTCTAAAACTGCGCGATTGACTATAAGGCGGAGCAGATAAACATTCACGGCAGTCGAATAAGAGAGATCATACAGTGGGCAACTAATGCTGTTATAGTAACCCTTAGCCGTTGCGTTAATAATTATTGTACAGCAGTGCAGCCCTTGTGTATAAAGTTCAGTTTTGAATTAAAGTTTCGTTCAACTCACATTTCATTTATGATAAAGCCTGAACAATGCGTGGCAAAAATTGTCGAGATTCGTTAAAAAAACAAGTGGGGCAGAATTCAGAAAACTAGACATTTTTTGTCACATTGTGTGCAATAATGTCAATCATCACTATCGACTCAGTGACTTCAAGCCCAAATTGTAGTGTGCAAGAAGCTTGAAACTCACAAGATCTGATAATGCTCTGAAAAAGTAGACTCAATTATATATCACTCGATAGCCCGGGCTAGGTGAACTTCTTGAGTTAGTAATCTACAATGGCATTTGACAGAATAATTACATTGACTTTAAAAATTCTGAAACACAGTATGCCACCTAAAAAAGATGTATAAAATCCTTGTTTTATAAAAAGTTAATGAATGGAGAATGCGTCATGCCAAGTTGGTTGGTTTATTCAAAATCATCGGGACGAGTATTTTGTGCTTCATGCAAACTCTGTGGGGCAACGATGTTCCTAGCAACTAAGACGTTTGAAGATTGGAAAAATAACTATATAATAAATGACCATGGCAACAATTCTGATCACGGAGAGTGCACTTCAAATGTCGAGTTTTACAAAAAGTAATTGTAAAATAGTAGAACAGTACAAGAAAGAAGCTTTGTATTAGCAAAATGTTCTCTTAAAAGTTGCTGAAGCTATGAAGCTTTTAGTTTTCCGTGGATTGTCAATTTATGACGATAACGAAACATTAGGCTCTGTAAGAATTGCAACTTTCAGGGCTACAACTGACTTCAAAATTATACTTATCATGTACAACTGTTAATGAATCCATTATACAATTAGCGGACCAAACTAAGGCAAAGATTGTCCAAGAGATTGTAAATGCCAGTTATTCCATAATTTTGGAAACAACGCCAAACGTGTCGCACACACATCAACTAGCTTTTGTGGTACGATGTGTCTACCTACGGGGACTCCTATTATCCGATATTTGACATTTATTCCTAACTGTGGCCATGAAGGTGAAGAGATGGCGAATGATGTAATTCGACCGTAGATTTTGTAAGTTTTGACCTAAACACTGTAGAGAACAGAGCTACGACAATGCCAGCAACATGTGCGAATGCTACAAATATAACTTTTTTAGTTCTTCAACCAAGAAATGGGCAGCCTTGCCTGAAAAATGACTCCGTATTTTTAAAAGATTTGTCGACAACTCGATGGCTCGTGCTGATGCCAGTCAATATTATACAAAACTTATTAGAACGTTCTTGATGCTCTGACAAACGTGTTATGGTAATGACACATGATAATAAAATTAAGGACGCGCGTATGAAGCAAATGTGATACTGGAATAAACTAAGAATCTTGAAATGGCGTTAAGGGCATGTTTCTAGAACAATGTTCTTGTAAATTCTCGAAAAATAAGCTAAAGGCTTCAAGGAGAAAGCACAAGCACAACAAAGGTCATTACTTTATATAATAATTTAGAAACTTTTATAGACACTCTTAGAAACGCAGATGAGTGTTCAAAGCTAGAAAATAAAGCAAAATTGATGTGTGAAACTGACATCTACAAAATAGACATTACAAGAAAGAGGAAGCCCAAAGTTGAAAATGACGAGTATTTTAGACGACAGTCTTTCGCGGTAGAAACATGTTATGTTACAATTGGTTCTCCAAAGCTCAACTTAGTGCGAGAAAGAATAATATATACATAAATATATAAAGATTTCGGGTTTCTATGGATCACTCAAATGGAAAATGAGTATACGGTAGTAGGCAAGTTATTAGAAAAGCATGCTTTTGATTTAGATGAAACATTCCCCGAAGAATGCGTACATTTAGCAGCACTCTTAAGACATAATAAAAGTATTAACAAAAATGATAAACATACCAAATCAACAACACAATTAAAACCATAAATACGCTGAGCATTACTGAGCTTATGGGACGTAAAGTCTACTTTTTCCAATAGCATCATCGTTCTAAGAATTTTTATAAGTTTGGCAGTTACAAACTGCACTGGAGAACGATCATCTTCAGTAAACTGTTAGAGATCAACGTTAAAATAAGAAAAAACAGGACACTTTTATTTATTGAAAGTGAGTTTCTACAGTTTTTCTATCTATAGCAAAGGTGATATCCGGAAGTATGCTAATTCTAAAGCCAAGAAAAGAAATGTTTTTTAATGAAACTTTTCCATGAAATAGACATTTGTTTTTATTTTTCTCGTTGATGTGTGAATGTATAAATATTATATTGAAGTATATAAATGTTTTGTCTAAACAATAAAGTTCTTTATAATTTGATAACGTTCCAAATATGGAAAAAGTTGAGTGAAAATTGTCAGCCTAGGGCGTAAAAAATCGTAATCCGGCTTCGCCAATTTGGATTTAAACGAGCATTCGACAAAGCATGTTTCGGTGTATTCTTGGTCAATAAGGTATGGCACAAAGGCTTACTTACAAAATCAAACTATACTTTTCGAGCCAGCTGTACTTTATATTCAAATCCTACCTGGTGTACTGCAGGGTAGGGTCCTTGGGCCAATCTTTTATTTACTCTATACATGCGACATCCAAATCTCTGAAATCATCGTTGTAGTCATATTTGCTGACGATACACAATTTTATTCGTCAAAGATACAGCAGAGCTGCCGCAGCATTCTTACCAAACCAGCTTGATTTACTGGGAGACTAATCCAACACGTGGAGAGTAACAGTTAATAGCGATAAGTCTGCACAGATAACTTTCACTACCAAACACATGTCTATGTCTACAACTAATAATTAATAATCCTGAAATACTTGTTACATAGCTAGGATGAGAACACACCAGTCAAACGAACAACTAAATGTTAAAGTTAGACAAAAATAGCTCTCATTGTCGAAAAGATCTCATCTACAAAGTAATATTGAAACCTCTATGACTATGAATGTGCAAAAGTATTACATAAAAGGGTTTCCAATAACAATGATATTATTTTGACATGAAATGTCAAACATGCTTAAAAAGTTATAAATGCCACTAGTTGTCATTTATGTTTAGCATACTCCGACAACTCATCTTGGCAAATACAGGCTGCAAGGACATTTGGTTACTTTGTGAATACTCAACACTCTTCTGTGCTATTCGTTGAATCTTACTCTTCATGAAGCGAAAATACCAACAAAACGCCGAAATGCAAGAAAACAGAACACTACTGCTATAAGAGGCTCCATATTTATCGATTCCTGGTCGTGCTCAAGAATTAGGGCTTAGAAGACCGACAACCGTGTTGACCCAAGAACTGAAATAATTGAATTGGCTGTGACTCCGCTGCTAGGGCTTTAAAGCAACCTGAAACGGATCATAATTTTGGGCAAAAACTCTCTTCTCAGATGAACCTCATTTCTGGTTAAGTGGACATATTAACAAACAAATTGTCGTTTCTTTGTGTGAAAACAATCTACAACAGATTTACGACAAACGCTTGCATTCGCAAAAGGTGACTGTATGGTGTGGCTTATGGCATGGTGGTATCGTCGAACCATTCTTTTTCCAAAACTAGGCGAGTTACAGTGACTGGTGAGCGGTACCGATTGAAGTTAATAAATTTTTTGTGGCCAAATTTAGAAGAAATTTATTTAGAAGACAGGTGGTTTCAACAAGACGATGCCACATGTCACACTGCTAATGCCATTATTGGGGTATTGCAAGAGATGTTTGGTGAATCAATAATTTCAAGAAATGCCACTGTTAGTTGACCTCCAAGGAGTTGTGGTTTAACTCCTTTATATTACTTTTTGTGGGGTTATTTGAAATCTGCAGTCTATGCAAACAAACTACGAACCCTTGATGCATTCAGATTGACATTAGAGCCGACTTATTGATTGAGTTCATCGAATTCACTCGTGTGCACGAAGTCGAGGTGGACACTTAAATGATGTGTTATGCAAGACATAATGTAATAGACTGTGCTTCAAAATAATAGAAAAGGTTTGGTTGTATCTGAAAAAGTTTTTATTTCATTTTAAAATCATATCGTTCTTATCGGAAAACCCTTTACAAAGATTCTTCAAAGCTTTTAATCGAAAACCTCACTCAATATGGCGAACGTCCCATAGTACGTCCAAAAAGACACTCTTCACAATGATTTACACATATCTTACGTAAGCCAAGAAATCAAAAGAATTGCAAGGGTTTATCACAACACTGAAAGAACATCAAGATCCGCTAGTAGACCAACTCATCATCCATCCAGTAGTCAGAACGATGAAACGTCAATGGCTACATGACTTAGTCCAAGACTAATAAATTCTGGGCTTTTAAGAATAGCAAAAGTTTTTCAGTAATTCTAGATGATTTTAGTATTACTACATAAAGTTGCATGCCATTTGTAAGTCTCGTTTACCACAATTTCTTTCGTATTTCGCGCCCTGGAATTCCAAGCCCCCGCATTCAAATTGATGAGATTGAATCAGGCCCGGCGCGAAACTTTTTTGCGATTGCGAAGGTTGCGTTTTGCGAGCAGCGCGCTCCCGGCGCAAAGGCCGCAAATTACGGTGTGGGAATGCGTTGTCGCTTAAGTAGAACAGTATCTTTGTGAGTGCGCTGTTGGCTATCTGTAGTACACCACATTATTTTAGCGGTACCTTCGGCCAGATAAATTAAACAAACACCGTGGAGTGCGCTGCTAATTGACAGGTGCAGTGAGACGGACGCCGGCCCGCGTAATTAATGGTAATCTATCCAGAAATCGCAGCGACGGCGAGCCGTTTTGGATGCAACACCATGACCGGTTCTGCGTTCGCGGCCTTTTAGCACAATATGGTTTTCATGATTAACGCCGGCCTGCGAGCCGTGCGGCGCAGCGGATTCCGCGGGCGCCTGATAATCGCCGCAAAATGCGCGGGACTGGTCTGATTAAGCGGCGCGTTTATTTTAGATGCGGAATTTGCGCCGCGATGCTCGTTTTGGGGCCAATTTATAGATTTGGTCCATTTTTCAGCTGAACCTCTCAAGCTGCAGGGGATCTCTCCTTACCGCGCATTGAAATCTGTTTGCTGCGCTGGTTGTTCTTGGACTGCAATAAAATCACTTCAACAAATTATGATGATACCTACTAAATATAGTGAAATGCAACTGCATTACAAATGAATTCACACCATATAATTTGTAAATTAAATAATTTAAAATTGCTTTGGATCGCAACAGAAGACGAAAACTTTGTCATACACATATTTCCAGCTGGAATTCCATAATTTATTTGAACGATGACAATAAATGTATGCCCAACTTTATAATTTATTACAGAAATAGGTTTAATTTTTATTGGCAAACCGCAACACTTAACGATGAAAATAAATTTGGGTGTTATAAAATCAATGGCAGATTTAAGTTTTGTTAAGCCTTTTATTTTTTTAGTTTGTCCTCAGGTTAGATTTGAATTTTGTTTGGACCAAAGCTAAAACTTATTTAGCGGAGTTAAAGTTTTCTTAAGATTCTACTTTGCTGCACTCTTATGTGAAGGTCTGCGCCCAGGGAAGTATAAGCGATGTGAATTTTACCACAGACTCTTAAAACATGAAAATGCCATTAAACATCCAATCAACCCAAGTAGTGCTTGATTACGCAACAACTAGACGTTCAGTTCCTAACAGTCCCTAAAAGTTCACTTATGACGAGACACTGAGAGATGCAGAATAGAACCCCAAACTGGAGATGATCCGTCAGCTATAACATTAAACAGATCTTTGGAAGAATTCAAATCAATATTGTTAGTTAATCCAACAAAACAGTATGGTTTAGACATACTATCAACGCTCACAAATAAAATACACAATGACTAAGTTTTTAAGAATAGCAACGTGGAACAGCAACGGCGGAGATGAAACTATTCCTCGATAACAATTCGGTTGATGTCTTCTTAATCACTGAAACGCATGCTACAAATTGATCTTATTTTAACATACCTCATTATAAAACGTATTACGGTCATCATCCAGACAATAACGCACAAGCCTAAAATGCAAATCTCATTAAACAGCATTAGATACCACTATCTTCCAAAATTTGACAAAGAACATTTGCAGGGAATAGTAATTAAGTAAAAATGTTACCTGCTTACCTGGACATAATATTAAGAAAGGTAATTTTAGTGAATTCTTTCTAACACTTGGATCTAAATTTATCGCAGGTGGAGACTTTAATAGTAAACATACGCTCTGGGGATCTCGATATATATAACGCCACTGGCAGAAAACTGTTGCTAGAACAGCATTACTCCTATCCTACTTATTGGCTTACAGACCTGAATGCGATTCTAAATTTCTTGGACTTTTTATCACAAATGGAATATCCTGCTTTGATCTCTTAGCAGACCAAACATCGATAATTGCTACTGTCTGCATGTTTGCCACAAATAAATAACCGACACCTAAACTGCACAACAGAAGCATAAATTTGTAAGAATGTAAGCATAACCTAGAACAAGCAATATATCTTAATACTTCAGGGAAGATCAATAAAGCTCTTGCATATGTTCTTAATATTCTTAAACAAGCAATCCAAAATGCCATACTACAAAATGATCCGCAACAAAGGCCTAAAAATATAACTATAGAGTTGAAATAACATAGCTACTAAAGGCGGTGTTAACATTGCAATCGGAATGTTTGCAGACGACAAAGTGATCCTTGCCAAGGACCAAAACCTACAAACGACCACCACTAAATCACAAAACTTTCTAGATGAGCTACAAGTCTGGTTAGAGAAATGGAAAATCAAAATAAATTAAACCAAGTCTGTGAAAATCACTTTTACGTTGAGAAAAAAGCAGTGCCCATTAGTCAATCTTAATTTCATAGACATACCGCAGTTCAGTACACCCAAGTGTTCAGGCTTTCATTTGGACAGTAAACTGAACTGAAAAGAATATATAATCAAAAGCAAAGACATCTGGGCTTAAAATCAAAAGACACGTACTGGTTGATTGGAAAAAAATCACTTTTATCACTAGAGAAGAAATTACTACTATATAATGGCTTTATGGAGGTAAACTTTGGAGATGTGCGGGCAAAAACAATATAATTATAATCCAAAAATGTCAATACAAAATACTACGAATAAGACACTACACGACTATCTAAAAGTACCCTGCGTCATGGATATTATTAATGAACAAACTGTCAAGTACCATGAAAAACTGGAAAGCCGTAACAACATTCTGTTCCATCCACTCCTAGAAGAACGGAACGGCAGACGACTGAGACACTTCACTGAAAGTATTCTCATCATGTCCTAGTACTATAATTATTTAGTACTTAAGCGAGCACATTAGCTCATAGAATTTTAATTGCTAACAAACCGTAAAAATTTTGCTGCACTAACGATCTGTGACACTTTAGTTAGATCACAATACAATTTTTTCAGTATGAGTTTTTTGGATTATTGGGTTGCAATCAATCCGTCAGTGTATTTTGTAGAGAATTGTAGGTACATGGATTGCATTTAGTCTCATATTGGTACTACACAGTAACGATTTCGTATACTGGCAATTAAACAAAGATGTGAGAAGCGAGCGTCATAACTCCAAACATTTTCGATTAGTATTGTGTTTGAAAATTATCAAGGTCAGTACAATCTGCTGATTCAATTTTCTTCTTCCCAAGTAATACTGAGTAGATTGCAATGTTTAGAATTGTTATAACTAAACAATATCACAGCAAACCGGCCTGACTTTTGTAGCGTAACCATGTGTTGGTCGCTTCTTTTTAGTAATAAAAGTTCCAATGCAACTTAAAACGAGTGATACGAGGGACCGCGGTTATCTAAATCGCGACGCATAGTGCACGTTAAAAAATGCATCATGTCAAACCCAATGTCGGATATAACTTCAATTATCCAACAAACCAGCCTACGATTTATCGACAGCAACAGTTTGCAACTGAAAATAAATTATTTCCATCAAATTTCAGTTATACAGCTGCTACACAGCCTCAAAACTATACACAACATGCTCATGCAGCACGTAATAATGAAAACTCTATTATCAATCAATACAGTTAAATACAAATTATCAAACCCCAACACAATTAAATGCGAAATCGGTCCAAAGAAATAACACCCAGGAAAAGATGGAAGAAAACGACAAAGAAAAAAGGAAAGAAACATAACTCTCGAATATTATGCAACATATTCTTATTAATTAACACTCAAAACAGATTTGAGGCTCTTCCTCATACTGAACATGATATTAATGCACATACAAGAAAACAACAGTCAAGAACTACATGAAATATCTAAACTGTCGCCCATTTTTATACACGCGGTTTAAGGAGTAAATGATTAATAATTTGTCAAAAGGAAAAAAAGAACAATTTTGCACTAAAATATTGACAAACATCAATGGTATGACTTCACTCTTAGCACTCTTAGCTCTAGTGCCTCACGCTTACTAACTTAAAGAAGATCGGGTGCACGGAATTTCAATTAGAAATATTTACCACTCTAGATCAATAAACGAAATTATAACTGAACTATCCAATCTAGGACAGGTCGTACGCAACATTATTAATATACCGCATCGAGTGGCCCACTACTTTTATTCATGGTAGACCTCGAACTGAAGAAAAATAGCGAAAACATGCACAAGATTGAATACACTGCTGACTTACCTGAAACGGAAAACACCATTATTGCTGCACTTGCGAATGACGTTGTTATCCTATCCTCAGATGATGATCCTGTAACATCTTCCCAAAACATGCAAACTCACCTAAATCAGCTTAGTGAATGGTACAAGTGGCGAATCAAGATCAACCAATCTAAATCTACCCAAGTAACATTCGCCACCCGCACAAAAGTCTGTTCTCCTGTAACAGTTATTGGAGTCCTTGTACCAGCAAAACCAGATGTTAAATATCTAGGGTTACATTTAGATCAACGCTTGACATGGCAGAAACACATACAGACGAAGCGAAAACAGCTGGATCTCAAACTCAAACAGATGTATTGGCTCATGGGCCGTAAATCAAAACTTTCCACCAAGAATAAAATTCTTCTTTACAAAACGACGCTAAAACCTATTTGGTCTTACGGTGTAGATCTCTGGGGCTGTGCCAGACCTACCCGATTAAAAATCATACAAAAAATACTTCGTGCGATTGCGAACGCGCCTTAGTATATTAGCAACTCAATGCTGCACCAAGACCTGCAAATCCCATACATCACTGAAGTAATTAATACTGCTGGCACCAATTATCGAGACCGCCTTACAGGAAATCCAAAAGATCTCATAGAGAACCTATACACGGATGTTCCGCTCAACAGAAGACTTAAAAAAACCTGACCTGCAGACCTACCCCAACAACACTAAGTAATAGTGAAATATAAGGAGAAACGTTAGTGGACATTTCCCTTTCAAGACAAAGACATATCACATTTACTCAATACTCCTAGCGAAGTAGATTGTAAATTTACAGTATATGTCAATAAAAAAACTTAAGCAACATTTAAGTAGTGGTTGTACGGTCTAGAATGACAAATATAATATATCAATGTACTCGGTGCCAAGTCTATGGTCACGCGAAATCCTAATGTGCAAAGCCCTGTGCATGTGTTAAATAGAGTAAAAAACACAATACCTCCGCTTGCAAACAAAACCACCCAGCAAGTTATAAGGCTGCAAAGAAGATTTGCAAAGAAGCGAGCCCCAACCAGAAAAAAAAATTAATTTACAGTAACTTGCCTTACCAAAAACCCAGCGGGGTTGCTAGATCCCCAACTGGGCGCCTCCTCGGGTGGCGGATAGGGGAATGCCCACCAGATATGATGGGCACCGGGGAAATAAAATACCCGGGGCGGACCAAAACTAGCATAGGTGACACACACTTCCAAATAATGGATTTAATGGCTCCTAGATAACCATGAGGGGATGGTGATAACCGATCGGCTACCGGTATAAGTGGTCACACTCTTGCATGGTCAACAGCTTCGGGTGGAAGAACCAGCAGAGATAGGGCACTCTTTTGCCCTCAGGTTGAAAAAACAGACCTTAAAGACGGAGGAACCAAATTGATGGTCAACGGCGTAATAATGCAGAAGGCAAGTGGAAACCACTGCATTAAAGATCTAAAAAGATATCCTTAGTAAAATTATCATCATTATCATTATCAATATGACAACGTTCAGAGCTAAATCTAAATCCGGGGTTTCAAGTTCCCCAATCGGATCTCCGGGGGGAACAGTTGTGAGCAGAGTTATAAAGTTATCAACAAATAATATAAAGATCGGGACGTGGAATGTAAACAGTTTACTGGCACCAGGCAAACTGCACACTAAGTGATGTTAGATGGTCAGGAAATGGTAAATGTACAACAAGCAATGGTATAATGTACTACTCGGGAAATGATGGCCCTCAGCACAGATACGGAGTTGGAATAATATTAAACAAGAAAGCAGCAATGGCAGTCACAACCTTCATACCACTCTCAGACAGAGTAATGATGTTACAGTTGAAAACAAACAACGGTAATATGATAATTTACGCGCCAACTGCCGATAAGGAAGACGAAGAATGCGAAGAATTTTATGCACAAATAAAAGAAATCTACAGAAACATTAAGCGAAAAGATATTACAATCGTGGGTGATTTTAATGCGAAAGTTGAAAATGCGAAAGTAGAAAGATGTACCGGTGGTTTTGGGCTAGGAGATCGCAATGATAGAGGAGACCGTAAGATACAATTCTGCCAGGACAAAGATCTAATAGTCGCAAACACGCTTTTTAAACTTCCAGCTCGCAGGCTGTATACATGGAAGTCTCCAGCTGATAAGCCAGGGAAAACAGTAAGAAATCAAATAGACTACATTCTTTGTAATAATCGCTATAGAAATTCCATTAAGTATGCGAAAACATATCCTGGTGCGGACATTCACAGTGACCACAATCCAGTTGTAGCAAAAATTACAGTTAGGATGAAGAAGATAATAAGACCCCAGAATGACTATATAGATACAAGACGTTTAAAGGAACCCAAAATATATAATATAGTTCAACAGAAAATAACAAATAGACGAAGTCAATATTGATGAAAAATGGAACAAAATACAAAATGTACTAACCAAAGAACACCTAGTAAGTAAGAGAATAAAAAAGAAACCTTGGATGACACAGGATATTTTAGATCTCATGGATCTGAGAAGAAGGAATAAGCTAAATGTACAAAAATATAAAGAAATTCATAAAACAATACAAAGTAAAATAAAAATAGCGAAAGAAAAACACCTGTCTGAACAATGTGAAGAAATTGAACTACTACAAAGTAAGCATGACAACTTCCACATGTACAAAAAGATCAAAGAAGTAACATGATATAAAAAGAAAAGTGGCGCCAATAATGTCATCAAAGATGCTGATGGACATATACTAACAGATATAAAAGATCAAATAAACAGATGGAAGATATATATCCAAGGACTTTACAACGACGAAAGGCCGGAAAACACCAGTTTAGAAGTAAAGGACGAAAATTTTAAAATTCTAAAATCGGAACTAAATTATGCACTAGAAAACATGAAAATAGGCAAAGTTGCTGGCCCGGACGAGATACCAATAGAAATTGTTTTAAACTTTGTAATGATGAAACATTAGATGTTATTTTAGACCTTTGTAACACTATTTATGACACTGGGCAAATTCCCAAACAATGGTTGCTATCTACCCTTATTTTAATTCCCAAGAAAATTAACGTAAGAGATTGCTCAGATTACAGAACTATTGCACTTATGGGACATATTTTAAAACTATTCTTGAAAATAATTCATAAAAGAATTTACAAAACATTGGAAGAAGGAATAAGTAACTCCCAGTTTGGTTTCCGCGCAGGTTTTGGAACGCGAGAAGCTCTCTTTGGGTTAATGTGCTATACCAGCGATGCATGGATATGAACCAAGATGTGTTTACCTGCTTCATCTATTTCGAAAAGGCGTTTGATAAAGTGAAACATGATAAACTACAAGAACTTTTACTTAAGAAAGGCATAGATAGGAGAGATGTGAGGATAATTAGTAACCTATATTGGGGACAGAGTGCTAACATAAAAGTTGGAACAGAAATAACCGAGGAAATTGAGATACGCCGTGGAGTGAGACAGGGATGCATCCTATCTCCACTTCTGTTTAACATCTACAGCGAAGCCATCTTTAGAGAAGCCTTAGATGAGGAATCTGCGGGAATTATTATAAATGGAGAAATAGTTAACAACATGAGATACGCAGATGACACAATCCTCTTAGCAAGCAACCTTACTGACATACAACATCTGCTTGAAGAAGTAAATGATCGCTGTAACCACTACGGCTTAAAAATAAATTTTAATGAAACCAAATGGATGGTAGTTACAAAAACTCCACACATTCAAGGAAACTTAAGAGTGGCAAACATATTAATAGAACGGGTAAGGAAATACAAATACCTCGGGACGTGGATAGAACAAACAACGGAGATAAGAACTCGTATAGAAATAGCTAGATCCTGCTTTGCAAAATTAAAGAAAGTACTTTGCAACCGAAACATAAACATTGGGCTCAGAATACGAATGCTTCGCTGTTATGTATTTAATATCATGCTCTATGGCGTAGAAGCTTGGACAGTTAAGAAAGAGCAAACAAACAAAATACAAGCCTTTGAAATGTGGTGTTACCGCAGAATGTTGCGTATAGCCTGGATTGAAAGAATAACTAACAGAGAAGTTTTGACAAGGATGAACAAGGAATGTGAAATAGTAAATACAATAAAAGAGAAACTAGAGTACTTAGGCCATGTAATGAGAAATCCCAAATACGCACTGCTCCAACTCATCATGCAAGGGAAGATAAAGGTTAAAAGAAATGTTGGTAGGCGTAAAATGTCTTGGCTAAAAAATCTCAGAGATTGGTTTAATTGCAGCAGCATTGAACTATTTCGATCGGCCGTCGACAAAATCCGTATAAGAATGATGATAACCAACCTCCGTGAAGGAGAAGGACCATAAGAAGAAGAAGCCTTACCAAACTTAAATAATTTTTCTCCTTACATAGTTAAGTAGTAAATTAAAACGAAACGCCAATAAGACTACCAAAAGATGGGGTACTCTATGCGCAATCTAATTTGCTATGACTATGACATAAGTACAAACACAATAATAAATTAATGTTGTTAAATAGCTATAAAATTTCTTAAGAGAATTTAAGTACATGTTTGCGCATTTAGTTAATCAAAACAGCATGGTATTTAACATGCTAGCCATGGTCATAAATAAATTGACTTAAAAATGGACTCATCGGTACGTATTGCATTGTGGAACGCACATAGACGTACCAGAAATAACAATACTCCTACAACTATAAAATTGACGTATTGCTCATCTCCAAAACCCATACTACTGATAGAACAGTTATTATGATACCACACTATGCAGAATATTTCACTAACCTTCTAGATGATACAGCCTATGGAGGATTGGCGTTTATTATTGGAACGATTCTATACGAACTGCACTTTTACAAAACAGACAAGCTTCAAAGCACAGTAATTCAAATAAAAACTAGCTTTTATCCGTTAAAGTATTGCATCTCTATTGAGAATTCCGAAGAATATTTCCAACAGTTCAGTAATAAATTCATAGTTGTCGGAGACTGAAGTGGCAAACGTGCAACATGGAGTTGGCGACTAACTATTTCAAAGAGTCTGCTGCGTGCTATTTCAAAATTATATATGAAATGTTTATCAGCAAATTGACCGCCACACTTATTCTAGTAATTCCTAATAAAGTTCCAGATTTATTAGACAAATTTTGATACTTTTGATCA
The DNA here is from genome assembly GCA_036346155.1 of Sinelater perroti. Classification (NCBI taxonomy): domain Eukaryota; kingdom Metazoa; phylum Arthropoda; class Insecta; order Coleoptera; family Elateridae; genus Sinelater; species Sinelater perroti. Next base: position 1,072,576 of record JARFIY010000189.1, read on the forward strand.
CTCGTCCATCATTATAATGTTAAGTTCAAACGTAAACAGAAAAGAAAATCCATCTAGACTCTGTTCTAAGCACATCAATTGGAAACTATTTCAAAAATTATTAGAATTAGAATAAATAAAGAAAATTACCTCGATGAAGCTATATATGATTTAACTGTGCTAACACAGAATGTTGCTTTGAAATTTACGCTCATTGAATTCAATTATTAAAAAAAACTAATAACATACCTTGTTATATAAGAGAACTCGTCATTGAAATGGCAAAAAACAAGAAAATATAAGGCAAAACAATATACAATAAACTCATCCACAGGCTATAGGCTGTACTAAATGATAAACTAAATGAACTTTTAAATATATAATTCGCCAACAACGACAAAATATGGAGAGCTACAAAAAAGCTTAAAAAAACGGAAGGAAGCAATTTCGCCAATTTGAAGAACTGGCAAAATTTAAATCAGAATGCATGTTTTTGCTTTCACAAATCTTTATAACTCCACGACCGGGTGTAAACACTAATGATGAAGAAATGGAAGATTTCTCGGTTAAGCCGTTTTCGGTTGTTGAGGTGAAACAGGAAATTAAATGCATAAATCCAAATAAATCTCCGGATTCTGATCTTATCATTGGACAAATGTTACGTGACCTACTTATAGAAGCTCTAATTCTGCTTACTACCATCTATAATAGTATATTACGACTTTTTTATTATCCAATTTAGGGGAAATTTGCCTTAATTTTAAAAAAGTTTTATACTTCAGCCTTCTTTGACAGCAAGGCATTTGATAAGGTCTGAATTACGGACTACTGTATAAAATTAAGTTACCTTTCCCAAACCAAATATATCTGCAATTAAAATTATGCTTGCAAAAGAGAAATTTTCAGGTCAAAGTTGATAACTCTGGGGCTCATTACCGTTAGATCACTCCAGGTGTACCACTAGGTAGCGTACTGTACCTAACTTTTACTGCTGATAACTAATCCAGCTTTAACATCTCTAAATCTACAAAACCATCTCGACCTTCTCCAAAAGCAGTTTCAAAAACGTAGAATAACAATTAATAATGATAAATAAAGCCAAGTTGCATTCACTAATAAACACAATATATGCCCACAAATAATAATCGATAATGCTGCTATACTAGTTAAAACAGAAGTCAAGTATTTAGGATTGCATCTTGACTAGAAGCTCACCTGGGTGTTAGGCAATAGAATCAAGAGTAAACATCTGGACCTCAAAGCTAAACAAATAAGTTGGTTAATTGGACGATCCCAGCTTTCCCTACAAAATAAAGTCTTAGTATATAAAGTCATATTGAAGCTAGTCTGGGCATACGTGCAGCTGGGGGGAGGGGAAGGTTACAAAACCGTCCAACACTAAAATTATTCAACGTTTCTGATCGAAAACCCTCCGTACAATAGCAAACGCACTTTGGTATGTTATCAATCAAATCCTTCTTGAAGATTTGAAGATTCCATATGTAAACAACAAAATTCGAAGATTAACGGCCGCCTACCATTCCACTTTTATGCGCCAACAACAATCTAGTAGGTAAACTAGCTCACCAATCAGCAACCTCACGAAAACTGAAGCGTTACTAACCACGAGATCTTGTCTCGAAACTAGAATACATTTCCAGTTCTGCTTAGAACATCGATGAATGGGTCTCCTTCAAGTTAGTAACATATGTGTATATATGTATTAAAATAAGAGTAGATTGAAGATAAGCAAATCACTATATATATCACCATATTTCTGTGTGAAACGACTTTATAAAGAACCCTAATCCGCATGCAGCTCAAAGAGGTGTTTATAAACCAGAACTTTTTCAAAAAAACTATCCCAAAGGCAGTAAATAAGAAATTGTTGCAACGATTTTTTTAATTTTCATCATTTTCCCGATACTTTTTGACAAGCAACAGTTTCGCGGTTGTACTATGCCAGATTATATTGTAGATTTCTAAACGACGTCTGGGTGTCATTGGCAAATTTGAGACAAGCTTGACAAAGTATTAAGTTTAGATTCTTTTAAATAATCGAACTATGGTTCTTTTTGTCTCTTCCCTAGATTGGATAATTTACCTACAACTTTTATTTATTGGTATGGGTTCATCCACTTTTGCAGGTAACGCGCTATTGTTTATACTCATTTACGGGTTTTCAGGTTCTGACACGGGAATACCATTTTAAATATTTTTGCTACAACAGCACTCGTTGTAAACTAATATCACTTTCTGCTCACAATCAGTTGCAACTTTTGTTCATTTGTTTGCGACACACATATACACCATTCTGCCCTTCTAAAGTAAAATTTACGTTTTTGTGGGACTAACTGCATATCTTTTTCATAAATAGATGTCTCATAGGAAATTAGTATTTTTTTATTTACTTTACAGAACGATATTAAGAATTGCCCATCGTTTGATGCTAACCAATCATCCCCATAGACTTTTTATTTAAAATTGCACCAAAACTTTTCTAGGGAAGACCTAAGTACACTTAGATGGTATCCATTTTTCTAGCTATATTTTATAATCAACTCCTTGAGCTTTCCAGCTTGCACTATACGGCAAAATATATAATGTCCAAATTAACTTTTAAAAACCACATAATTCCTTGTTAATTTGGGATATTTGGCTTAACTTTAATTTCGAAAAGTGCATCAGCCCTATTTTCAAAAAATGCATGTGTCAACATAAAGTCAACATTTTTAAACGGCCAAAACAATTCAGTTTTTTTCAGCATTGTCCCCTTTCAAAATTTTGGGAATTGACCAATTTAAAATGTAGATTTTTATTATTTTGATTGTTATAGCATCCTCTTTGAAATTATATACATATACACAGCACTAAAAGGCTTAATGACCCATGGCTTCGATGGCATGTTTACATGCCTTCCTATCTTTGGATTTCGTCTTCCAATTTGTTAAACTACTTTCTGATATCTTGTTGCACATCGTTCCACCAGGTCGTTCTTGGTCTTCCCCTCTGGTTTCTTCCTTCTGCTTCTCTTTCTAGGCATATTCTTACTGGATCTTCTTTCTTCATCCTGTTTATGTGTCCCAACCATCGTAGTCGACATTGTTTAATGACTGTAATTAATTTTTTCTTGATATAGCTCTTCTATTTCTTGGTTGGTTCTTTTCTTCCATTCTTCATCCACTTTTATTCCTCCAAATATTTTCCTCAGTATTCTTCTTTCCCATATACCTATCTTACTTTCATATGCTTTTGTAATCACCCAGGTTTCTACACCAAAAGTTACTACTGGCCTTATTATTGTTTTATACAGCTTTATTTTCGCTTTTCTTTGTACGTTTTTGTCTCTTAGTATTTTATCTAAGGCTGCTGCACATCTCGTTCCCAGCATTAGTCTTCTGTCTATGTCAGCATCTTGTTGACCGTTGCTTGTTAGTTCCACCCCCAGATACACTACTTTGTTGACTAATTTGAAATTGTATGTTTTTCTCGTGCTTGTTTGGAATGGCAGTAGTTGTTTCTCTTCTTGTATTCTATTTCCGAGTATTATATAGTTGGTTTTGTCTTCATTTACTTCTAGTCCTGCTTTCCTTGCTTGTTCTTCGATGACTATTCTTTTTAGTTCTTCTTTTGTTCTAGTTAACACTGCTAAATCATCGGCATAGGCTAGTATTTGGTGAGGCCCCAATATAATTTTTTGTTCTAAGTTTATTTTTGTTTCTTTTAATATGTTCTCTAATACTATATTGAAAATTGTCGTTGATAAAGGATCTCCTTGTTTCAGGCCTAAGTTGCTTTGGAATTCGTTTGATAATATATTTTTGTAACTGATTGTGTTCTTTATAACTCTTAGAGTCATTTTTACTAAATTTATTGTTTCTTCCGAGATTCTTAGATTTTCCAATGCTTTAAAAGTTTCTGATCTTTTTATCTTATCATATGCTTGTTTAAAGTCAATGAAGATTGCGTGTATGGGGATATTTTTCTTACTGCATTTTGCATGCCTTTGTTGTATGATGAATATCTGATCTATTACTGATTTGCCATGTCTAAATCCAGCTTGGTAATTCCCTATTTTATGCTCTGATTCTTGTTTTAGTCTTCGGTTAATCAAGTGGGCTAGTATCTTGTATGCCACATTTAGCAAAGCTATTGGTCTGTAGTTCGTTACTTTGTTTCTATTGCCTTTTTTATAAATTGGGCATATAATCGCTTTAGTCCATTCCATTGGAATTTCTTTTGTTATCCAGATTTTGGTTATTAATTGGTGTATTCTTTGGAGTATTCTTTTATCTGCGTGTTTTATTAATTCAGCTTCTATTTTGTCTGACCCTGGGCATCGGTTATTTTTTTGTTTTGTAATTACTTCTGTTACTTCTTCATAGGTTGGGGTTGTTGACTTATTTATTTGTGTGGCTTGTGGTTGTGATGTCTCTTCTTCTTTTCCATTTTCTTCGGTTAGTGTTTGTTTAAAGTAATCAGCCCATATCTCTGCCATTTCTTTTACATCCATACACAAGTGTCCTTTTGTATTTATTAAGCTCATTGTTTTATATTGGAAGCCTTTCTTTTCTTCTTTTATATGTTTATGGTATTCTTTTATGTTCTTGTTTTTATATGCTTCTTCTGTTCTGTTTAACTTTTCTTTTATTGCTTTCCTTTTTTTTCTCTGCATAGTTTGTGTACTTCGTTTCTCACTCTTTTGTAAGCGTTGTTTTATGGTAATCGGTAAAAATACAGGTAAAAGCTTTTTTACCTTATAAACTTTAAACGTGAACGTTAGAAACTACCAATGGTGAGCCTAGAAAATTATTAACACATCGTTCTTCATTCGAATTGCTTTTAATAAACCTTTCTATTGCTATTGCAATAGTTTAAAAGTTATAGAATATTGCAGTTAGCTTAGGTTCAGAGACGTTTAGTTTCGACGCGAATGAATCCAAGTTCGATTTTAATATTTTTATTTTAATAATCGAGTAAAACTTTTATTTAATTTGAACAAGGAGTATCCATGCTTACAATATCATCGTATAACAATTGTAATTAAAACTATTAAGTTTGATTGTTGTATGGAAGACGACAAAGGCTGATAATTAACAGGTTTGTCTGCTATTCTAAGCTTTTAGGTAGTAAAGATTGTATCTTGAAGCATCAATATCATGTTCAGAAAACACAGTGGTTATAAACCAAATTATTAGAAACATGTATGAATGTAACACTGTATGAACTTATTTTTCCATACATTCAGATATCCATAAGTTACCGGTGTATATGTATAACTAAAAAATGTGTTCTTTATCAATAATCGAACTGACAAATTAATATTGCACTTGAAAAAGGTGATGTACAACAAGAACTGATTGCATAACTTAATTAGAAAAAATGCAACATAACAGAAGTTAATATTCAAAAACTTTCATTAAACCTCTTTAGACTTATATATTTTTTAAATATAAGAAACAATTTAATTAAATTTTCATTTAATTGTGAAAAAAATTGATGTTTAGCCAAATTGTGACTTTGAAACTGCCTTTAAAAAGTTAAAAAAATTCTGATTTATAAGGGGGAGGAAAAATAAATTCAAAGATAGAATATAATAAGTGAGATCGTGTTTTATAGCTCCCATTAAGACTTATAGTGAACAAAAATTAATTCGTAAATATAAAAAATTGAAAAAACGATGTAAGGTCAAATTTTTGAATAATTGTATTTTACATAAGTATTGCATTTAAATCAAAATTAGGACTATCCAGTATTGAATTATATAGATAGAATTTGGTGTATTCATCTCAAGATTTACGAATTAGTGTAAGTGAAAATTAACCGTGGTTTATTGATGGAAATGAGTAAAGCACATTGAATTATAGATCAAAATCCTAATGTTACAGTACAAAGAGAAACAGTTTTCAGATATTTTCAAAACGTTGGAATGGCGTCAAAATTATGTGCGCGGGTTCTACATCAACTAAGTAATGTGACTTGACAGCACTGATGTGCATGTTTTACCATACTCTTTAAAATATAGATCTACGAGGAGTTGCCCGCCAAAAGGTACTTTTGGCGTCCTAGGCTGACAACTTTTCACCCGCCTTCCCTCAAATTTTTGCAAGATGAGAAATATAAGTTTTAATCACTTTTTTCCCTGAATCGGGCACGTAGAACAATTTAACTTGCAATCGAAGCTCGGCTCGGCGGAAGCAAACCAAATGGCTGTGGCAGATGTGCTTTTTACGTTCGACAATGCAGCGCACAGCGGGCCAATTCCCGAAAAACGCAGACAAAAATAAAAAGGTGAAGTTCGGAATTTTCAGTTTATTATCCCGTCTAGGGGGTAGCACTGCACCTCGATGCAGACCGACAGTCAGTTATGCGATCTGCACATTATAGGAGAGCAGGTCAAACTGAGTCAGCTGGGTACCGGTCTCGCTCGCATGTTCTCACAGTTTGTTTGTAATTTTTGTTCAAACGTGTTTTTTTTTGCAATCCAGTGTGATGGAAGGTGAAATTGAAAGTACGTAATCATTATCCATACGTGGTTAATCGTAATTTAAATTTTTAAGGGGTGTAAATATTGAAGAAAAATATTGCGTTGTTCACTTTTTTGTTTATAAAAAATAGTTGAGAGTTTGGTCGAGTTGGATGATCTGCGTTATTTTTTAACAAAATTTAGAGTATGTAGATGAAATTGTTGGAATAATTCTTACCCCGATTTTTACACCAATTTCTGTTATTTTCATCTCAATTCAAAAAACGGTTTCATTTAACTCGATTTTAAATTAGACTAATCTACTTTCTTATGTTTATTAATGTTTGCCAAATGTAGGAACTAATTAAATTCTATTGTGGTATCGTTGACGTTTTGAAATATTTTATTTCATCTTCAGATTTAATTTTTAATACATATTTAGATGTTGTTTAATATTTTATTTTTTAAAAAATCCTTAATAATAATAGGAATAATTTAACAATTTTATCAATGTGGATTACTACTGTTGTCTTTGATTTAAAGGGAAAATTATTCGCGAAAACATTCTAGGGAAAGTACCATGAGAGACGTGTTTCAGTGGTTGCTTATGTCTTCCGAAAAGAAGCGAAACACCGGCATATCAGGCCATACAGTTATTAAGTCCTTACGTGCACGGAACTGACGAGTCTTCCATCTCGGATGTCAGTTCAAATACGACCGACGACTATAGCGATTGAATTCACATGTAGTAATGTAATTTTTGAAAAATAAATTGAAAAAAAACATTTATACGTTATATTTTTTATTTACATGCAATTGATTTTAAATCCGCCATTTTGAATTTTCAAAATAATAGTATAAAGTTCATAATAAGCGACCTTTAAAACCATGTACACCATTTTGTGTTTCAATCAAACTAATTTTTGATTTGTGTCCACTTTTATTGAGATTCGGCCCACTGTGCAGCGGCCCAATAGCCGCGGCCGCCCGGCGTGCATGAACGCATGGACCTCCTCGTGTAAATTAATCACTTAAAGCACGGCACGCCAAATTTTATATCCGCCGTCTTTACTTACTTTCCTTTCAATTGTATTTTCTTTGTTTACTACGCACGGACCTCCTCGTGTAAATCAAGAACCGAGAACCACGCCACATTTCTTTATTTACTTTCTGTTTAAATGTAGAGATAGATTTTTGCACGGGGTGGTAATTGTATAAAAATAATAAATAAAACCGCTAGTAAATGAGTGCGGAAAGAACATTTCAAACTGTAGTAAAGCAGGACTTTCTTCCCTGAAAACTTTTGTATGTATGGCTTGTGTGAATAATGGGATATGAAGGGTATAATTCATTTTGAAGCTTTAAATACAATCTACAATTGCCTAAGATGTCTGTTATCAATAATTAGACCAATTTAAACTTGCATTAGAAGAGTATCAGTCAATCGATAGACATAGTGTGCTATTCTATCAATACTCATCAGATTACATTTCGTTAGATAAACGCTGCAAAAATTTAAATAGTTAGGAAATTATACAACCCCCCCTTATATTCCTTCGATATTGCATCTTCCGATTAACATCAGTTTCGGAACATGCAAAATGATTTAACCGGAAAAATTATATCTTCCAGGGAGGTGTGATCAGAAATTTTTTAACTCGAAATCTAGAAGTTTTTTTGCAAGAGTGTTCACAATTTATCACCTGGGTGGACACAGTGTTTTTATTGCATGAGCAGATCCTACCAAAATTATTTATTTATGTTACCAAAAAATTGCTGAAAAATCCAACAGACTAATTTTTTGGATATTTCAAGCTTCCAGTTACTTTTAATAATCTTGCTGGCTGAAGCCATAAATACATGAATTTTTCTTTTTTAAATCTTCTCTTAAATATATTTCCGAATTTTTTGTATTAATAAAATATTTATCAAGAAGAATTGAAAATAATTTTTAATTTCTATTTTTTCTAATTAGGTGTACATTAAGTTTGAAATTGGCTATATTTCTTAAAATAAGTAAGCCCCATTACATCATAAGGTTGTCTTGGTTCGCATAAAAATTCCTAAGAGCCCAATAAAGTTGCTATTTTGCCTAATGAGTATGACGTTTAAGTAGGCATAATTAAGTTCCACTTCAGTAAGAAACGGATAGGCTTGGGAAAAATAACTAAATCCTCTTCTTTAAAAAACATCTTAATATGGTAAGTCTAGTAGAAAACCTCATTACCTCTGATTTAATATCTGACGTATTCATATCAGTTGTAACAGTATGGAGAATTAGGCAGCAAATATGTTGGTTTGTTCTGGACAATTTTCTCACTTTATCTTTGTAGTATCCGATAAGCAGTTTCTTCATTCTATGAACAGTAGGTTGAATAGTATGATAGAGTTAAGTGAAATTATTTTTGGTTCTAAAACAATAAAGTAAAAATTCTCAGAATATATGCGCCTTTTTTCTCATTGACCGAAGGCATTTTCAATTTTTTCTGAATTCAAATCTTAGCATATAATCACCTATAATTGAAAAACAAATTTTTGCAATTGATTTTCTTATTGGGTTTATGTAACCATATCTACATTTTTACAGAGGACATCGTAATAGCTCTTTGGAATCCTTGTTATACAATATAACACATTAGTTGTTAGTAGTTGATACCTAATTCAACAATAGGATGCAAAAAGAAAGCTTATATATTTTACAGTTCATCCTAAGATTACAAAATCGTGAGGGATGTAAATGTGTAGAGTCAACAAGCTAAAATACTTTTTAACTTGGTAATTGATTTTGAAATAATAAAATAACATAATTGCTCATTTTAAATAATAACGATAAATGCAAATGAAATGTCAAATTAAAAAAACACTTTAAACTAGACTGCTAAGATGCTACGGGTTCTTCATTCTTGCATCGAGTAAAAATATGTATTACAAAAGATGAGATAGATTGGGCGGGCTGTGATCGTAAATAAGCCTCTTGTGACGGCAAGGAATATTCTCATAGTGTTATCGATTGTGTAATCGTTGAAACCCCCTCATTAAAATCATCTTCATAACCTTGGATGAAACTCCAATATTATTAATGTAACTTACACTACGCTTTATTTACACTCTACTTTCACTCAAATCTTGTTACAGTAAGGCCCGTCAAAGAGAATATTCAGTTAATAAGAACAAATGGACCCCTGCTACCAACATCAATATCCCTTCTAAGAATTTTGGTTCAACGGAGATCAATGATTTAAAAAGGTTGATATTCTACCCCAAAAGATAAATTTAGGAAATATTCCTCAAGTGCGAATCAAAAGGGGAAGGATATCGGGATTTAAATAGGGCCCTAATCTGGATCCTATATCTGAACTGCTGCAATGCTCCTTATAAGTCTTGATTCTTTCAGCTTCAACGAGTAGGAAATTGTGAGATAGCTATGGAAGCTTTTTAGTTAACCTGTTCCATTTGATTTTCTACTTTCAATTCATATATTTAGATATTTTAACTCGATTTTTGTCACCGCCACTAATATGCGCAGTAGTTAGAATATTGAGCTTATAATGCTTTTTTTTACTTTATAATTATTTATTTGCCAGATCAACACTACAATTGTATTATACATGGCATTGTTAATATATTTAAAATGATTATTCTAACTTATGAGGTGACTTGATACCTCGAACAAATCTGTGTGGTTATTCTTCGTCGTCGGATAATAATTGATCTTGAGGGAGTCTTCGTTTTAGCCGGGAGTGAATGTTTCGTTTACCTAGGTTATAGTGAACTGCTCCTTCGCACGCCGTGATATTTTTGAGAAATTTCTTAGTGGTTGTTTTAATGTAGTCTTCGACTGTTGGTACACCTAGCTCATCGTGTAGTTGTTTATTTCTAGTAAACCATAGCGCGTCCACTGAGATTCTTAGGACTTTGTTCTGTAGTCTTTGTAGCTTGGTTATATTAGTTTTTGACGTTGTACTCCAGATAGGTACCGCATAGAGTACTAAAGGTCTTATGAGGGAAGTGTACATCATAATTGTACATTTGGTTTTTAACTTTGACTTTCGATTTAATAACGGATATAGTTGTGCTAATCTTGCGTGGCTCTGGTTGAGTTTGGAGTTGATATGCTGGTTCCATGATAATTTGGTGTCTAGAAGTACTCCTAGGTATTTTACTGGTTCATCGGGGATATTCCATAGGACGATTTCATTGTTGACATGAATGCTTGGTGGATTGCGTATTCTCCTGAGTGTGAATATTTTAGCTTGGCATTTGCTCGAGTTGATTTGGATGTTCCAGTTGTTAAACCATTTACATACTTTGTTTATTGCTGTCTGAAGTAATTAAGTTGCTTGTGTTAAGTCGTTGCTTAGAATGATAATGACCGTGTCGTCAGCAAAGGTTGCTAACGTAGCGTTGAGATTTGGTATGTCAGATGTATATATATTAAATAATAGAGGTCCCAATATACTGCCCTGAGGGACTCCGGCTCGTATACGTTTGGTTTATGAGACTTCGGTATTAATTTTAACTGCAAAGCTTCTGCTCTCAAGGAAAGAGAATAGTATTGCTGTAAAGTAGTTAGGTATTCTTAGTTTTAATAACTTTCTTTTCAGCCCCTCTAGCCAAACCTTGTCGAAGGCTTGAGCTACGTCTAGAAAAATGGCTGTTGCAAACTGTTTGTTTTCATATTCGGTTTCTAATACTTCTACTATTCTCTGGAGTTGATGTGTAGTTGAATGATCTTTTCTGAAGCCAAACTGATGTGGTGGGAGTATGTTAAGTGAAGTCACTTCATTGTTGAGACGAGTGTGGATTATTTTTTCTAACAGCTTGGATAAGGATGTCAGAAGACTTATAGGTCTATAGTTTTTAAGTGGTTTTTGTCTTTTCTTGGCTTGGGGAATAACAGTATTATAGCATGTTTCCACTGTTTTGGAGAGTAACCCATCCTCAGGCAACCGTTAAATATTGATGCAAGGTAAACTAGGGATTTAGTTGTTAAATGAGTTAGCACAATGTTAGGTATAAGATCGTAGCCGTTTGGGGAACCTGGCAATTAGGGATTGTAGTTCGTGAGGCGAAGTTGGTTCGATATGTTCAGTGACGACAGGTAAGTTTCTTTCGATGTAGTCAATTGTTGCTGCTACTTCTGTTGGGCTGCAAGTTATTTTTGGTGTAAATACGCGTTTCAAGTGATTGGCGAACGCTACGGCTTTTTCTGCGTCATTGTAGTAGCTGTTGTTGTCATCTGTTATTGTTTGAATTTCGTTATTCTGTTTTAGGATTCGCTTGGTTGCTCTCCACATACCTGGGTCACTGGGTTCAAGCTCTTCAATGTATCTTTGGTAGGTGGTTATTCTTATCTCGTCTAGTTCTTTTTTGAGTTGGTGTGTTAAATGGTTGAGCGTTTGCTTGTCCAGTGGGTTTCTGCTTCGTTGCCATTTGCGTCTCGTTTGGCTCTTTTTTTATGAGCTCTGTTATGTGGCTTGAGTGGTAATAGTGTCTTGCTTTGCTATATACTTTAGGTTTTTTAGATGTTGCATCGCGAACGCTGCTTACGATGGCTGTTGTGAAGTTAGTTGTTGCTTCGTCAATATCTTCAAGTGATTTTAACTTGGATGGTTGTTGCAGATGGTTATTTAGAGCTATTTGGAATTTGTCCCAATTTATTGCTCCATTTATTAGACGAGGAGCCTGTGGGTTTATGTGTGGAATGGCTATAAAGGTTATTAGTACCGGAAGGTGATCTGAGTCGAGCTCATCGATGACCGTTTGGTGAATTTCCCTTGAGAAGTTTTTATGAAAGACCATATCCAGGATGTCAGGCTGATGGTCGTTACGATTGGGGTAGTAAGTGTAGTTGGATGGGGTTTGTATTAGGAATCCAAGCTCGGAGGAGAGTTGTTCAAGTTTGATGCCTTCCGGGTTGGTCGCTCTACAGCCCCATAGCGTGTTCTTGCAGTTTGGATCACCAATTGCAAGGGTAGGATCAGTCGAGTTAAATATTGCAAGTAGATCTGAAGGATTTAGCTTTTTTTTGGTTGCTTATACATGCTAACTATTGTGTGACTCTGATTATTTAGAGTTATTCTGATACCGACGGCTTCCATATTTGGTGTAGTTGGATGAGGTATGGGGTTGTGCTTGATCTGCTTTTTAACTAGTATGGCTACTCCTCCTGCCGCTTTCTCTGATATTCGGTCATTTCTGTAGACCTGATAACCTGGTATTTTGAGATTGTCTTCTGATGAGAGATGAGTTTCAGTGAGACAAGCTATGTCCACATTATGTCTTGCTATGAAGGAAATTAATAATGATCGTTAAGTTTTGATACCATTCGAGTTCCAATTTAGGATTGTTAGCTTCTCTTTTGTTTTTGGTTCTTTATGGGCCATTGAAAAGGAGAGGAATGAGTGTATTTGTGATAAAAGCTTTAATTTGAGGGATGAATGGGGTTAGGAAGTCTATTAGAATTTTGATTAAATTGTTTGGTCCTGTATTGTTGGTTTGTTGTTGTGACGTAGGATAGGGTGTATTGGTTGTGTTGTGATTTATATTTGGAGGATTATTACGTAGCGCCTGCGTCTGCGATAAATTAAGCGGGGTGTTCCATGCATTTTCTGTATGTAAACGTCTGTTGAGGTTGGGTTGGTTTGCTGTTCGTTTTTGAAGTAATTCTAGGTGATGCTTACAGCCACGATAACTTGCTGCGTGGTTTTCCCCGCAGTTTGCACATGTTGGCGGTTCTTTTGGCTCCTTAGGACACTGATTATGTAGGTGTTTTCCTGCGCATTTCACGCAGCGGGGTTCAAGGGTGCAGTAATTTTTAGTGTGGAAATATTGCTGGCAGCGGTGACATTGGGGAATGTTAGTTGGTTTTTTCTTATTTCAACTGATACTATTGAATAAAATATGGATTTTAATTTGAATATTTTTTTTGCGTCTTCGTTATCTGTTAGATCTACCGCGCAAACGGGCAGTGGTTGTTTATCTTTGGTAAGTAATCGCGTTATTTTAATTACTGGTAACGTTTTAAGTTCGTGTTCGAGTTCTTGGATTGTGAGCGAAATTGGGACATTTTTAATTACAACACTAAGTGGCTTGCTACTGGGGTTTTGAAAGGTGTGAAACTTGATTTGATTTACTCTAAAGTGTTCGGAAACTTTTCTGTAATCTTCTGGTTTGGTTAAATTTATTCTTATCGAATTTATGTTGCAGAGCGTGGTGAACTCGCCTGTTGCTATTTTTTCGAGGTCAGCGGTCAGCTCTTTGTGATTAATATTGCTTTGTAGGTAGATGGGCGGAATTTTGATTGTTGGTGCAACAGTTTCAGGTTTCTTGTTAGATGCGTGTGCCTGATTGTCGTTTAATTTGTCTTCTAAACTAGGTGGCAAATAAAACTTGTTTTGTGTTAGTTTTGGAGGTACCCAGGTGTAGCGTTTCCGAACTTCATTTATCGGCGGTGATATGGCGTCTGCTTTGCGTTTGTTTAGCGTTTGAACTTCCATTGGTAGATCATTGTTGATTGTGAGAGTATGAATTTTAGCAATTTAAAGGCAACTTACTGGTTTAGCTGCGATCTGCGGGTTAATATGATGTAAATTGTATTTGTAACGTAGGCACCAACTTGTTTACACTTCCAGTCGTGGTATACACGTCTTTGCACTAACAAAGTCAAATGCGAACTACAGCGTATAATGGTACTGTACTAATTAAAACATAAATATGCTATGGTTCAACGTGGTGTGGTTACGTTTGGGCAGTGAACCAACTGAAAAAGTTACATCATTTCTTTGTTGGTTGAGAACTTTCAATTTGAAACCATCTTAAGCCTAAGCTACTGGCGTTACGTATTTTTTTCGAAACATATAGTACAACTCAACTGTCTGATATCATGTAAAAAGATAGAAGCTTATTAAATATGGATGAATAGACGTAAACTTTCAATCAGCTGAAAAGATAAATTACGTAATGATAAAGGAATATAAGCAATAGCCGAAAAATGTTTTCTTGATCCAAGTGGAAGAGTTAGGGCGTGGTGGGGAATTTTTGTGGCTGGTGGTGGGAGACGTCAGGAAAGGCCATTTGCCCTTGTAGCTTTACAGATTGCGGATTGCTTGCGAAGTGAATAGCGATACGCGATAAAATTTTGCCACCAAGACGCTTGATCCGGAAAGCCTACGGCAAGAATGCTTTATCGAAAGAATAAATATTTAGGTTCCACAAAGAGATCAGAGAGGGAAGAGAAGACGTCGAGACTGAGTAACGCGCAGGCCGCCTGCTAACATCTCACACTTCGGACAATGTGGAAGGTGGAAGCGGTTTTGGACTTTGAGCGACGTTTAAGTTTTAGATTAAAAGCAGATAAAGTGAGGCTTTCAAAATTCATTGTGCATGAAATTTTGTGTTAACTTGGTTCCCAAGAGACTAATTAAATAAGATTTCTCGTGGGCTTTTGTGAGCAATAAGTCGGCTTGAAAATACACAATTGTGGAACTATTAAAAATACGTAGGCTACTGAAACGAGTGCTCTGAAAGAGATTCCAGTTCAAGGTTTCCAAACGAGCTACGCATGGCAAAACCGCTATATATTGACGAATGTTATTTGAGATAAGCATAAACTGACAATCATAACGCAATCCGAAGGTACATTTTACATATTTTCAAATACCAAAACATTTGATTAAGCAAGTAAATGAGTGACGTTCTGTGGTCTCTTCATTACCATGCGTTCTGCTTCTTTCATACCGGATATTTGAATACACTAATCTTTAAAGATAATCTAACACCAACTTTTTCTATATTCTTTTGCATAGTACTGCACGGCATTCTTTATATGGCGAATAAGTAGTATATCCAATAATGACTTATGAGAAGATTTTCTCAATTTAACGTTGTACACATTGAAACTATTTTACATTTTTATAAACATTCAAAAAACATGAATACACAATAATTAGTCTGATTATTACATATAATATATCTAAAATATTAAAATAAGTTTTTCTATTGCTGTGCTGAATATTTAAAAAATTAGAAACGTTATGTAGACTATATCTGCTAAAAAATAATTTATAATTTTAAAAGTTGTTTTCTAAATATTTACTTTTTTCTAATGCCCATTAGCTATCGAGTTAAATAAGCTATTGTTCATGTTTGTGTCGCATGCTGTCGTTGAACTCTCTCTAATACATTTAGATATTACTCATCCCAGCATAACAAAACCATCTATTATTTCATCAAAATATTACCTCTGTAATTGTCGCTTGGTTTTCCCTCGGTATTCGCACTGGTCGCAGGCGAATAACTTGTCGTCAGAGTGGGTGAGCAGATGAGCTTTCACTTCCGCGGGAAACGCGCGGAGTACAGGCATCCGGTCTGTGTGCACTTGATGGTCTTCCCCGTGTGCCTCGTCATGTGCTGCTGCAAAATGGACCTGCAACAGCGCCGTATTTTATAGGCAACAAATTGCAAGCGGACGGATCAAATTTTCTCAAACGGCATATTGTGGAATTAATACTCGCCGGCCAATTCCGCGCGCGGCTTAACTGCGGCCGGCCGGCGCAGATATATTTTTATCTTGTTTATTAATTTTAATTACCATAAATCAAAACCCTTATGGCGCAAAGATTCCCATAAACAAGTCCGAATGTTCCCCAAATCCAATCCAATCTGGGAATCTGACAGGACGAGTTAATAAATAGTCGTCGGTCTTAGTGAAGCTCGCATGAAACGACATAATGAAAGACAGAGTATAGGAATGGACGGACTGCTTCATATTTCACGAATTAAACGCGGACTTGCACTTGGCAGGACATTCCACTCATAATTCCTTTCCAGTAATGCAGTGAACCCTGACGTGCACATAAATACGCCTTTATTAATTTCGCGCCATTAATTAGCTGCTTCGCGGCTTTGTTCGGAAAAATCGCAGGGATGTAATAACTTTTAAATTAATCCTGTTAGATATGAAGGATATTATTCTGAAAAAACGTTGCAGAAGGCTACGACCATCTAATGGTGCAAGATGGATGCGAATGCTCTCTCTGTTTCTGATGAAATGTGCGCCCATAGGAGTCTGGAAGGCAGCGTGTTTGTTTGGAAGCACCAAAGAAATACAAGATATTTCGCAAACATATATACATCACAGCTTTTAAATACCAAAGCGCATCCAGTTCATATTTATGCAGGATGTAAACAGGTTTTGCATATTATTAACATCTCCTCGTCATAAGTCACTCACTGCACGCCGCTAATATGCACTCTTCTTAGTTGTGGGATTCTTTCAAGCTTTGTCAGCGGGCTCGGAACATATCTTATGTCACTAATGAGAAATTATTTCATATATAAAATAGGTTTTTTAATGTTTTGTTTCATAAACTGTACATTTTATAAGGCGCATGGTGCATGCCATACGACCGAGACCAAAGAAAGGACGCTGCCTTTAAATTAATAAGCTAAGGTCGCTGGTCTCGTGCGTTCGCGACTGAAGATCACTGAAGGCAGAACTTTGGCGGCGCACCGCCGTTGTTTATTGCCGCCAGCTCCACACCAACAAACCTCCTCATTGCAATGCAGTTTCACGTAGGATTCGATCGAATCAATCACAGATTAAGTTATAGCGGCACGCATCCCGGGAATCCAGAGGGCGTCTGAAATATTACAAGTAGGATGGCAATAGCGGCCGGATGACGTTCCTTCTAGAACAGCTTATAATTTGTGATGGTTGATGGGGCGTTATATACAAAAACCTAGACATTGGGCGGCCTCTCTACAGCGTATAAATCTGTCACAAAGATATTGTGCTGCTGTTATTTATATAGAAATCAACTTTCAACGTTACTCCCATCCATCCTGCTCAGGCCACGCTGGCGCGCGCAGTTTTATGATTGTATTCGTGATTAGTTGATTACGAGGAAAGGTTAAATGCTTTAATGGCCTTGTAATTCTTACACAAACGCCCGTTAAAAGTATAAAACACTATTAACAACTGATTTTAGTGCTCGTCTTTGAGGCATAATTTCAAGCGGTTTTTACAGCTGCGTGGTGCCAATAGCGTTCCACGGCCGAAGCCTTCTAATTTACGCTCGGAGCATGATTAAAAAGTGCATTTTGGTGTAGGGGCATTAACAAACTGGACTAAACTGCAATCAGCGCCGTTGGGTTTTTTAAACAGGGCGTACTGCTTTATTTTGGCTTGTTAAGGAAGAACACAATTATTTGATTATCTGTTCGAAAAAAACAAAGAAAATAAATTTGTAATATATCGTTATAATTGATTTCGTTACATAAAATGAACATAAGAAGTACATCAAAAATTTTTAAAAGTGTAAGCAATACAATGATAGGGGTTTTACGTAGGGTTTTTTAAACAGGGCGTACTGCTTTATTTTGGCTTGTTAAGGAAGAACACACAATTATTTTATTATCTGTTCGAAAAAAACAAAGAAAATCAATTTGTAATATATCGTTATAATTGATTTCGTTACATAAAATGAACATAAGAAGTACATCAAAAATTTTTAAAAGTGTAAGCAATACAATGATAGGGTTTTACGTAGATTTGAGTAAAAGTAATTATTTGGCTTTAAAAGAACACACAATTATCTTTGAATTATAATGTTCGAAGAATAAGATGGATAACTAACACATCAATTTGTACATATATCGTTATAATTGCCATTTCGTTACATAAAATGAATAGAATCACTTAACAGTGTTCCTCCATAAAGTGTAAAATACAATGATAGGGGTTTTACGTTGGGTTTAAACACGTACTGCTTATTTCGACCGTAAGAAGAACACAATTCTAAATATCAGGCATGTTCGAAACAAACGAAATAAATTTGTAATATACCTCCTTATACACTCTGATTTCAAGCTTACATAGAAATTATTTACCTCTAGAAGTACATTAAAACATTTTAAAATGAACAATACAATGATAGGGTTTTACGTAGGGTTTTTTAAACAGGGCGTACTGCTTTATTTTGGCTTGTTAAGGAAGAACACACAATTATTTTATTATCTGTTCGAAAAAAACAAAGAAAATCAATTTGTAATATATCGTTATAATTGATTTCGTTACATAAAATGAAATAGAAGTACATCAAAAATTTTTAAAAGTGTAAGCAATACAATGATAGGGGTTTTACGTTGGGTTTTTTAAACAGGGCGTACTGCTTTATTTTGGCTTGTTAAGGAAGAACACAATTATTTTATTATCTGTTCGAAAAAAACAAAGAAAATAAATTTGTAATATATCGTTATAATTGATTTCGTTACATAAAATGAACATAAGAAGTACATCAAAAATTTTTAAAAGTGTAAGCAATACAATGATAGGGGTTTTACGTAGGGTTTTTTAAACAGGGTGTACTGCTTTATTTTGGCTTGTTAAGGAAGAACACACAATTATTTTATTATCTGTTCGAAAAAAACAAAGAAAATCAATTTGTAATATATCGTTATAATTGATTTCGTTACATAAAATGAACATAAGAAGTACATCAAAAATTTTTAAAAGTGTAAGCAATACAATGATAGGGGTTTTACGTAGATTTGAGTAAAATAAAAAATCCTTAAAAGCAGACCTTTCTTTGGAATTTAATTTGAAGAGATAAGATGGATAACTAACCTTACATCTTTTACATTTTATTTTATGTTTGCCTTTTGCGTTCATACAGTAATAGAATCACTTACAGTGTTCCTCCATAAATTAAAATAAATGATTCAAGTAACAGAATCTTCGACCGAATAGAAACTTCTAAATATCAGGCATTTGCAACGTCTTTTCTAACCTCCTTTACACTCTACTGGACCAAGCTACTAGAAATTATTTACCTCTAGAATAGATTAAAACATTGAAAATGGAAACTACATGTTAAGACAACAGAATCAGTTATCCATAATTTTAAGATATACATAATGCAACAAAGATTGTTGAAAAATAATATTGGCCACAATAGTAAAAGATTTTTCAAGGTACAGTAAAAAGTAGATATAATCAAAGTTATTTCTAAAAAAATCGGTCATGCCTAGGCAAATTTTAGAGAAACATGCAGAAAAAACACATTATGGGACTTAAAAAGTTTTGTTTAAGCAAGCACTAGTATTTACTATAATCTATCCCAGCGCACCCACTGTTTCTTTCAGGGCTGCTTCTTAAATTATGAAGGCAGACAAGGCGGATGACAGAACGGATGATGGGGACGGGAGCCGTAGATTTTTTATTCAAACGGTGACCACCCTTACACTGAATACGTTATGGATCAGCATCACAACAAAGCAGTGATACTTCTCTCTTATTGCGAAGTTATTGCACAATGACGTGAATTTATAAGGTCAAAAACCTATCTAGCACCCCAATTCATTTCCAGAAACGTTTTTTTTTCTAATAAGATCATCGCTGAGTTCCACTGGCGTTCTTTATGTCACTATTTAGAAGTGGTTCTCTATTAGTAATGGATAATATGTATAATAAGATGCTTTGTTTTTGTACAGTTCAAATAACTCTTCTTTATTAAAAATTTTGCTCAATATCGGATGCCTTATAGAGTAGTAAGCGAAACTCAAATGTCTCTTTTGAATGGTGGTTTACTTGAATGTAGTCTTCAGGGCTGCGCAAAGAAATATTGGATGCGGCCCTTTAATAACAATAAAGTTTCTCTTCAAATTTAAAGGAACTTTGGTAGGGGAACCCCCCAAATGAGTTTAGCTTAACGTCTGTTTGAGACTTTTAATAACGAAGTTTTTTGCGAACAGCAGCAATTTTTAACACTTGAGGGTAGTTGAAAATCTTGAGTGACATCGTTTACAATGCGATCTCAACTGTTCTCCTGCTACAGTATGAGTATGTATCTGCTATTAAAAGTTCAGCAAACAAGTAATGGACATGCATAAAGAACTTAGTTTTGTGGAAACCCAAATGTTTAACGTTACTCGCTCAAAGTAAAGCCTAGCGAAGCTATTACCATAAAATGTACAATGTAACAGAATATGGTCATACTACTACACTGCTTTTAAGTGACATCTCTGTCATAGCGTTTTTATTTCAGGATACTGCCCCATAAAACTCTTTCTGGGAATGAAAAATATTAGCAAAGACTTATGGGCCACGAAAGGCCCTTGAAGAATTATTACATTATTCAAGACAAGTACATTTTGTAAGAAGTGAAGATTGCTAATGAAAACTTGAGCAAAAGTTTTTGACAGTGGTGTTTCCCAATGTTGTCGCTTTCACTGACGTAATTCTTCACATCTTTTAACACAGAAAAAAAATGTTGCGTCAAGCAAAATTAGACTAACTACTAAAAAAAGTTGATGAATACGCCTTCACTATCTTCGTGAGTGACTTTTCTAGATCTATGACTTCAGTCATCGCAAAACATGTTGTAGAAGATTATGGATGAAGTTGAGAACTAACTGTGTATTCGAGGTTTTTTAATGACCTCTAATAATTCGCTGTAGGTTAAAAAAGATATTAAACCGGTGTGAAATTTGTGTGTTAAATGTGAAGTGATGAATTAGATAACAAAGTAATCAAAAATTGTATAAAATTTATAATTAGCAATAAATAAAATAAAATAACCAAGGGATACTTCAGCCTTACATACTTAAAAAACAAGACGTGTATTACGTGATAAAATGGGCACATTTTGGACATTTGAAATGTTACAATTTAAACTTAGGTAATGCGTGTTTCCTTTCGTACAACGTTTATTATGTTACGTTTAATACTTTGCGAAATACAACTTTATAAAATCCGTTGAATCATTTTTAATAGCCCTGAATTTCTTTCCTTTCGTGATTCATACTAAATTTTGTTCATAAATGGTTGTTTTAGTACAATCTCTTTAATTACACACATATATTCATGGTCATATCTATTCTTACCATGGTTTTTATTAGAAATAACTTTATTTAAATTTATAATCTCAAGATTGAAGTCCAGTTGGAAGGATTCCTAATCTTCATATCGTATCAAGATAATAAGACTTTCTTATGGAGTTAGTTTTGTTAGTTAAAATGCATTTTAAACACGTTCGAGCTAGAAATTTTAATTCAAGTTTATTTTTATATACTTTACAACTGAATTTTTTAACAAAAAACATTAATTGACTTAAATACAAGACATCAAATCATTATGTAAAACGGACGATATTTTTTTTCAATATGGAGAACTGTTTGGGTAGCTTCGTTAGAAAATAAGTAAAATTGTGCCTTTCCAGAAAAATGTATTTAGGGAAATTTTAAAAAGTACCAGTTTTTGCCCATCCCTGGTATCTATTTTAATTTCTGACAAGTTCCTAGCGTCCACACTGTTCGCTTTACTAACGACAGCTACAACACATTTTGTCATAATTGACATTAAAAGCATCTTAGATGGTATTGCAATAAAGTTCTTGTTTCTTCAAGTTATACAACAAACATTCTTTCCTTGTGAGTGCTCCCAGCAATGCAAAATGCCAACTCATTTAAGACTTCAACTAATCTTTGGATGGAATTAAGGGCCACATTAAGAACCTCCAGTTTGCTCTCTTAGACACTTTTGCTACTTTTGTGATGGTTATCTTTTTTAATGATAGGAAATATCTTTCTTCTTCAGTACGAATGGGGTTAGCGTCAAAGCTAGACTCCTACCACATTCGTGTGTTAAAACAAGGATGGGCCATATAAATGTATTTAAATAGGCGGTAAAAGCGTAATCTTGGCATAACCGCCAGAGTGATAGTCACTTGCGAACTTAATATGGTGTGAGACAACTTGATCATAAAATTAAGCGTATCCTAACCTCTGAAACCGTTAATAGAGTCGATGGTTTTTTTCTTGTGAAGTTGTTGGACAGTAATGATGGAACACTTTAATTACACAATTTATTTTCAACGAGAAAACTACTATGCGCATATTATGACCAGATGAACAATATACCTGGGTTAGGAAAACTTTCTTTAATCATATCACCACTGCACTGTTCAGGCTACTGATTGGGAGGAACTTTCTACATGTAGTGTGTAGGTGTAATCTCCAGGAGATGAGCAATCATACAACAGTAAATACTCATAAGGTCCATGAAATCTTTTGGTAAAGTAAACTCAAGAAAAGCTCGTAACGATACCTTATATCGCAAAATTAATGGGCGGGATCTTCGTAGAATTACGTTTGATGATTCGCCAGCTCCACGCTGCACTCCTTCGCTTTCATAGCTGCAAAGAGGTTATAAATAAGAACTGTGAAGCTAAGTGGTGCTCTCATTGTCATCTTTCAACAACTATTAAGTTTTATTTTAAATTAGAGGATGCCCCGCTTCACTAGTTAGGATTTTCTTCTTCACTGGAAGCGTCCACACTCACGGTTACACTTGAACAATCCATCTCAATATTGAGTGCTAAGAAAATGAGACGTCCTCTGAGTGGCAACTATTGTATCGCTGCAATTTGCGGCTACATACATTCAGTAGTTTCTGGACATAAGTATTGGACATGTTTATTTTTTCGATCGCGCATAGCGCACCTAGTTAACTATACAGTAATCTAAATGATCAGGATTATTTGCACAAATTACAGGTGTAAGATGGTACAACCAATTGCCGCTAAAGAAAAAATTGTGAAATGCAACCGCATTGCTTCACTCATTCCACATATCCCTTAATCTACGGAGACTAGGTCAACCTACATCTTTTCCGTTTTTTACAATAGTTAAAAAGCTTCAAAAGGTTGTTAAGGAGTATAACATTAAAAGGAAGAAATTTCCAATAACTTGTGGATTTTATGAATAGTAAAACCACTATTAGCGGCTCCACCAAAAAATTATCGAGACGTGCTAGGTTTTTGAATATATGCAAAACTGATATTCCCCATGTACTTACACAGTTGATCACATTCTTTCTCAATGGAAGATGTTTTACCTTAAATAGAGGTAATGTCCAAGGAGAAGCGGCTGATAACAAAATTCACTTTCTTCATGAATGATTTGCTCTATCAGATCAAGATCACGAATATAATTCCAACTCGTAAACCTAATTTTGCAGTATACGATAAAATAACTAAAGTATTGATTTGGTACTTGAAGACTTGGAATTCATCCAAAAGATTCGTGCTAAGATAGAATCGATATAGCCTAGATGAACGTAAAGATTTTTGACCAACCGATGTATTGGGTAGTGAAAAGTGAAATACTTTGGAGTCATTCTATACCGCATCCACAAAGGCATACTTCATCAATTTCAAGTTAAAGCTGCTGCCATTCCAAAGACTGTTAAATTGTAGGAAAGACTATTAAAAGAGACTTACAATTTCGTACAGTAAGCTTCAATAGACCCTAGATAAGTGTATATAATCTGTTCTCGTTTATATACTCCTAAACTGTTCTACACTTGCCATTATCGTTTTCTTTTAGCTGTGTATAGTAATTGGGCTTTAATTTTGACTCAATCTTTCAATTCTTTTAGTATGAAATCTATTCTGACATTTTATTGCATAGCGTCCAGAAAAAATCTTTTATATCATTGATATACCTAACATAGTTTTGTTATAGATATTAATTATTTCGTCACAGAATACGGACATTAGAAAATTAGAATTTAACATCAAATCATTAGTAGTTTGAAACTGAGGTTTATTAGGTCAATAGTGTGAAATATAAAATTTTCATATTTTGGACATCCACCATTATTATTTTTATTGACAAAATATAATAAATTATTTTGGTGTTATAAGATATCTCTTATGACTAACAATCTGCTATAATTATCTTCTTACAGTTATAACGTCTTAACCTGTCTGTTTCATGTTTGCAGAATTAATTAAACTGAAATAATACCCAAAGGAATACAAAAAGCGTAAAGCGGTATGCGCCCATTGCAGCCAAGTTATTCCATTTTAGAAAATTAGGTACACTTAGCTGCGTCTAAGACAGCAAGGCGCGATATCCGCCATGGAGGGCGGCCGTATAACATCCAACAGTTCTTCCAATGGAGCGATACACGAAACTTTGGCCATTTGTCGCCAGCGCCATTGCCGTATATTTTCCCACTATGACACTCGGAATGGCGCGATCATGCAAAGTAGACGTCACTCCAGCAGTTTTGCAAATCACCGGCCCAATCCTTGGCTGCTGTCGCAAACACGTCAACGGCGACGCCAGAAGAGCCCCGGGCAGCGGCTGCAGGAGCGGCCGCGGCCGCCATTCGCCCAGCAGTCCTTCAGAATAAACACTCATCAGCTTGCCCCCGATAATTAGAGGGCATGGTTTTGATTTATCGAAACTGATTATTAGGTAGGAGCGTTTATGGTTTCTTGTTCAACTTCTTCACTTTGCGGATTCTCCCAAAGGGAAGCGCGCGCCCGGTGGGTTGCGCTGATTTATTGCCAGGGGCAGACGCGCTGCCGATTGCTAAATATTGCCAACTTTTACTTCTAACATCACTTTATTTGCCTGACCAAACTTATTGCCAATATGCTCCGAAATATTGCAAATCATTTTTAATCTGCTAATATGTACGGTAAAAATATTTGAACTTGAAAATCAAATTATTGTTGTTGTATTATTATTACACATCGTTGTATATTATTCATATAAAAAATAATTCAGTGCAGTGAATGAAGATATAAAAACATAAGCGGCGCTAGTAGTATTAAATCCATGTGCTTTTTAGTTAACCCTAACCTTCAAAAGACTCGTGTATAAATTTGACAACTGTCGGACTATTAGTTTAGGAGATATCGTATTTTGAGTGAAGCAACTATTGTTAATTTTAAAAAAATGGATAAAAAGGAATTTCGAGTATTAATAAAACACTGCTTTTTGGCAAAAAAAAATACCGTTGAAACCAAGGCTTGGCTTGATAAGCATTATTTAGACTGTGCACCAGGAAAATCAACCGTTGAGAAGTGGTTTTCCAAGTTTAAACGAGGCGAGATGAGCACTGATGACGATGCACGCAGTGGACGCCCGAAAGAGGCTGTAACGGACGAAAACATAAAAAGTTTACAAAATGATTATGAATGACCGTAAATTGAAGTTAAGCGAGATAGCTGAGACTCTGAAGATATCAAAATACAGTGTTGGACATATCTTGCATGAATATTTGGACATGCAAAACTGTGTGCAAAGTGAGTGCCGCGCGAGCTCACAATCCAGCAAAGTTTCAACGTGTCGTTGATTCAGAACAATGTTCAGCGATATTCAACGGTAATAATAACGAATTTTTCGTTAATATGTGACAACGGATGAAACATGGCTTCATCACTACACTCCAGAGTCAAATCGACAGTCAGCCGAGTGGACTGCACGCGATGAACCGAATCCAAAGAGTGGAAAGACGCAATAATCGGCTAGCAAGGTTTATGGCATCAGTATTTATTGATCACCTTGAAAAGGGCCAGACCATCAATAGCGATTATTACAAAGCGTTGTTGGAGCGTTTGAAGGACGAAATCACGAA
This sequence comes from Sinelater perroti, assembly GCA_036346155.1. Classification (NCBI taxonomy): domain Eukaryota; kingdom Metazoa; phylum Arthropoda; class Insecta; order Coleoptera; family Elateridae; genus Sinelater; species Sinelater perroti. The sequence continues at coordinate 1,098,456 of JARFIY010000189.1, forward strand.
AAAACGGCCCCATTTGAAGAAGAAAAGTGCTGTTTCATCAAGACAATGCAACGTGCCACAAGTCAATGAAAATGATGGCAAAATTGCATGAATTAGGCTACGAATTGCTTCCGCATCCACCGTATTCTCCAGATCTGGCCACCAGCGACTTTTTCCTGTTCTCAGACCTCAAGAGAATGCTCGCTGGAAAGAAATTTAGCGCCGATGAAGAGGTAATTGCCGAAACAGAAGCTTATTTTGAGGCTAAAGACAAAATATATTTTAAAAATGGTATACAAAAATTGTATGATCGCTATAATCGGTGTATCGCCCTCGAAGGCAATTATATTGAATAATAAAATCCAATTTTATCAAAAAAATTTTTTTTTCTATGTTAGCCTACGAACTTTTCAGCCCAACTGTTATATAACTTTACATAAATAATCAAATTTACAGAAAAAAGTATAAAGGACTATTAAATAATGGAGTATAATTAATGATCAAGCAATAAAAGAAAGTGGTTAGTAAATAAAAAAAAATGATAAACCCGAAATTTAATTTAGCATTGGCATTGATCATATAAAAATAATTACATTCAATGTCTAACAGCATTTGCGTGTTATATAAACACATAATCAGATTTTTTAACAACAACAATTAACTAGTAATCGGCTCTTACTTTAAATTGAAACTACCATTGACAAAACAAACTGGCAACAGAAAAAATATAATAATAATTTCAAAAGTCTAATGCACAGCTGACAGAAAAATTAAGAACTATATAACAAAGTGATTAAATATAAAGAAAAAGTTTTACAGAATTATGTTACTTATATTACAAAAATAATTATACAGAAAAAGGGAAGATAATGGTAACACCATTTAAACTAAACTTGTAGAAACGTGGAAAACTGGAGATAAAAACTAGCTTTAAGAACGGTTGTGAACGATTCACATACTGGGAAGTAAAAATAATTATTCAAAAATATGAAATAATTACATTATATTTACTTGTTTTATACATAAGTAATTTTATAAAAAGAACTAATGATTTTGAAGGTTTGTTGTTTGATATAAAAGTAGAAGTAATTAATTAAGAAGGATTATAAATGCTGTCCAAAGAAATACCCGAAATATTTGTGCTAAAAGAAGGCTTAGTGCAATGTAACGTTTTCATAATTTTATTTAATTTTTTTTTGAATTGGCAATATAAACAACTACACGTAAATGCAAAAAAGCGTTCAGTTTAGGAAACTTCAATACGTATCAAGAGTTCGGCTCGTGCATCCAAACGAAGCGGACCTGTTATGCCGGTTATATCTACTTCTAATGCGAGCGCAATTGATATCAAGTGTGACAAAAACAAATATGTGAAGACCGTAAGACTAATGCATGATAAGCAAATTAAGATTTTAATTTATTTTTATTATTATACCATTTAGCGATAATGGAATTCACACAAATGTTGTAAGCATGCAAGTAAAATATTCACAAATACAAGCTACTTAAGACCCGAATGCAAATAACCCACCAACAAGGGTCGTATACCAATACAAATAAAAAAAGGAAAATATCATGTATTATAGTTAACCTTGGCCGAATCATTAACAACACAAAAGAAGTATGAGTAGGAAACTGCGAGTCGCAGTAGTAGGAGGAATACATTGTTTACAAGCAGTTGTTGATAATATAGAAAATTATTGGCCGAGTAATACAATCCCTACTAGCAATAGATCTCATAAGTTAGAAACAGAATACGGTATAAACCAATATAAAGGAACAAATAATGAATTAGAACAATATCAATGTAATTACATAATAATAAAAAGCAACACTAGGAGTGATATTTTAAAATCTTGAGAACAGATTTATTTTCCGTGGCGATTTTAATCACAAAATTGCAGTAACGGCTAACTCCACAAAATGAAGAGCTCCAGCAAGTGTAAAAAATACTTTAAATCTACAATGGCTAGCGACGGGTTACCCTTAATGGTATCCAGCAAACCCCTGAAAGATACCTGATGTCAATTTTCTGTGCACTTGTAAAAGGTATAAGTATTAAACAGTATAAGTTTCAAACTACATATACAGAAATACAACAAAAGCAGAAACAGCCAACACTACACCCTAAATCTACTAACTGGGATATTTTTAAACTATATTTGGAAGATTTAGAAATATTCCTAGAATCTAAAGAAGATGTAGATAAGATAGTTAGATAGCAAAACCCATGCAAGAAGTTGCTTGACAAGCAACTCCTGATGTTTACGCAACAAAAATCAAAGAAGTATTTTTAGTAATAATTAAGAAAAGCGTTGCATAGAGACACGCATTACATAAGAGCTAACAAATAGCACAATCGACAAAAGATAAAGAGAAGCTTAACAAGACACCAAGAAACATCACAGAATTATTGTTGGATATTAAAAACAATTTATACATAAGTATTTTAGCAACATCGCCGTGATGGAAGTTACTGAATACTCATTGTAAAAAAGCACTATTTGGAAAATTAAAGTGCAGCGTCAGACAGTACCACCAGTGAATGATAAAGAAAAATTATTGGAAAATACCACCAGCAAATGATGAAAAAAACTATACAAGGAACTACATGGAAAAGCTGCTGTGTTTGCTACACAGCTAGAAAACATTTTTAAGTATTTTTCCTCACAGTTGAGCCCGGCTGAAGAAAGCGAAGTTCACAATTTTTAGAAGCACTCATTATAATTTCACGCTATTGAAAAGAGAAATCAATGAAAAGAAAACACTTGGTTGGGACCTAATTGCAGTTAAATTATATCTTTTGCCTCCAACGCCATTTTCAAATGGCAATATTTTTGTATACAATGGAAAGTGAGTCAAATAATTATGATTACAAAGCTGGCAAAAATTAAACAATGCAGAATGTTTGAAAAATTACTACAAAACCAATACTTAAAGAACGACAACACATATCATAAATTCGGATTTAGAAACCTACTTAATATGACAAAACGAGTATATAGAATTATCAATAAAATAAATAATGACTTTGAATCTAAAAAGTACTGTTTCGCTGTGTTTCTGGGCGTGAAACAAACGCTTGAGAAAGTATGGTATGAAGGCCAAACCCAAAAAAGGATTTTCGCATTATTTTTATGAAATTATTAAATCCTATTTGGAAGGTGGATGATTTCTGGTTAAATAAACTGAGGAACTATCAGAACTGCATCCTATCACCTTTGGAGTTCCCCAAAGTAGTGTGCTGATATACCTATAACTAATTCAACAACTACATCCACATTTGTTGATGCCATATTTGCTTTAGATACCAACTCTGTTGTTGCATCTGCGAGCTTGCAAGTCCACCTAATCTAGTTGAAGATTGGGTAAGACAATGGAAGATTCAAATTAACAACTTCAAACCCTCACATGTTACATTTACCATGAGAAGAGAAATATATCAGCTTGGCATCAAATTAAATCAAATGTACTGGTTACTAGCCAGGAAATCATTGAAAATAGAAAATAAACTTCCACTTTACAAGGCTACCATAAAACCCATCTCGATATATTAAAATCAATTGTGGGGCACAGCCAGTAATTCTGTCGAAATCTTATAAAAGATTTCAATACCCAAGTACTTTATTGGGTATATGCTGTGATGCGTAGCTAATTATGTAATGCAAAGCGATTTTAATACCAAGTCAGTGCGGAAAGACATAAAAACATATTCTGTTAAATGTAAAAACATATTTTCTGTACATCCTAATGATTAAAACATCCAACTCTTAGACAACAATAATATAACAAGAAGGAAAGTGAGTTGTCTTCTATCTGAGAATCCAGTAATTATCACACTATCCTAAAAGTTTCTTTTGTTTTATTAGTAAGTAATACATACCTAATATTTTATGTGTTATGTTATAGTTATTTTGCTATTACCATGTTTTATCTTTCCGAAAGCAGCATAATGCCATTTTACAAAACTTTTATGGTTTTTATGTTACTCATTGAATTAAATCTTTTAAACCAAAGAGAATTTTTTGAAACAGAAATAGATAAAAGTTATATGGAGCAATAACATAAAACATCCCAGTTAAATGTTAACAATTTGTTTCTAAGAATTAAAGAGACGCAAGACGGCATTATCGTATTGGAACACAAGTCTTCGTCTGTTCGTTACTTCTAGCTGTTTTGTGTGAAATGCTTCCTTCAGTGGGGAACAGCATTTTGTTGAATTCATGGTTTCACCTTGCAGACGCAGTTCATAATAAATAAGCCACCAAATAGTTATCAAAACTTTTTCCATGTGAAAAGTAGGCTTTGCTACCGTTAAAAGCTTTTTATGAATAAACCAAGAACGGTTACGGTTTAGGTTTTCATAGAAAATCCAAATATTATTACTAGTAACCAGTCTCTTCACACGTGGAAATACGGTTAAGAGAGTTGTTCTCTAGCAATTCATCGCAACACACTTTCCAAATGACTTAGCCGAGCCATTTCACAAACAGTAGATGGTAAATTTTCTTTGAGCATGACCTTGATGAGATCCATATCATCCAGATAAGATTACTAATTTGAAATTTCCTAAACCAAATACGAATTGGTGAACACTTGTAGCACCGCTCCCACAAACGGTCTAAATCTCGACCGTAGAATCGTTAGCACTGTCGCCTTTATTTAAAAAAATGCAACATTATTTGTATCGTAACTGCTAAACCTGGAAAACCTCCACATGAAACCACCTCATATCGGCCGATAAGTCTGTTGCCACTATTATCAAAATTATTCGAAAGATTACTGCTATACAGAATCAAGGAAATAACACAACCAGATGAACTAATACCGTCCCATCAGTTTGGCTTCTATTCAACAATGCCATAGGATAGTTAACTACATCAAAAAAAAATCTGGAAGGGAAGAATATGTGTGCGTCAGTGTTTTTAGATGTGCAGCAGGCTTTCGACAAGGTATGGCACACAGGACTACTATATAAAATAAAAAGAAAGTTACCTCATCAAATTTATCTTCTCTTAAAATCCTACTTAAATGAATGACGCTTCCAGGTTCAAGTTGACAATTCACTATCATCCTACCACTCCCTTAACTCTGGAGTTCCACAAGGCAGTGTCCTTGGACCCTTTTTGTACCTCCTGTATACTGAAGATATTCCCACTACAGACACTTTGCAGATGATACTGCCATATTTTCATGTGATACTAATCCTAACCGAGAAGCTGCAACTACACCTAAACCTCCTACAAACTTGGCTAGATCGCTGGAGAATCAAAGTAAATAGTGAAAAATCCACCCAAATCACATTCTACAAAACGCTCCACCTGTACACAAGTTACTATTTAGAATCACCCCATTCCCATAAAAACTGATGTTAAATACCTAGGATTCCACCTTGATCAAAAGCTGACATGGAAACCCCATATAAAAGCCAAACGGCAGCATCTAAATTTGAAAACAAAAAATTTATATTGGCTCATCGGGCCTAAATCGCAACTAAGCATCGAAAATAAAATTTTACTCTATAAAACCATCTTAATGCCTGTATGGACCTACGGAATAGAGCTCTGGGGATGTAGCAAACCCTCCAATACCAAGATTCTACAGTCCTTTCAGTCGAAGACTATACGTACCCTGGCAAACGCTCAATGGTACATCAGTAACCAAACTCTGCACCACGATCTCAGAATTCCCTTCATCAAAGATGTCATCAAAACTTCAGCTCGCATTAGCCGAGACCTCACATTGAACCACACCAATAAACTCATCGCCAATCTCTATAACCTCCAACCCGCAAATCGGAGACTCAAAAGGCAGTGGCCTGAAGATCTCGTCGAGTGAATCTTGGAGACCCATCAGTGGATGGAGCCCAACTCATGACATTTAGCAACACCGTCACATTATTTACTTATTACTCTGTAGACGGAGTAGATTGTAAATTTGCAATAAATTCTCTAATAAAAAAAATTATTTATAAAAAAAAAGAACGTAAAAAGTACTTAAATATCTAACATACTCTACAATAGCTAGACAACGACTGAAAAGAGTGACATTACGATCTATCAGATAAGGCTACATGCTTATATAAACGCTGCCAGATAAAGTAGTTACATGCAGATTGTAAAAGCACTTTTGGGACAAGGTAATAGAAACAATATAAAACAATTAGAATCTACGCACATAAAGGACCTAAAATGCAAAATAATGTTAAAAGGCAAGCTTTGAAATTTTGAAAAGAAATCAATATAAATGGAAGTATAATAAAGGTCGAAGGCATTCTGGCATAAACCAGTTGAAGATAATTTGAAAGAGAATGATTTCGTAAGCTCTAAACCAACAAACCTGTTATGCTTTACTGTTTTTTAGATAAAAATAAAGAGCTATATTACAGTAATTTCAATTCTACCTTTTAAAGGCCAAATTCTAGTATTTTGCACTAAAAAATAGATTTTTTAATTTGAAATTCTTAAAGTGCTCCAGGAGAAAAGTTAACAAGACCTTTTAGAATGTAAAAGAAAAAAGCTGCACCTTTGAAAATCATAACTCAATTTTGATAGTGACTTGAAATGAAGATGATTCGAATGAACTTATCAATATCCATGTGGTAGCATTTAAAGAAAGAAAATGTTTCACTAACAACAAAAGTAATGCTGTGATTCTTTACACTACTTTTAATTCAAAAATAACGAAACAAAGAAAATATAAGAAATCGTTTATTAGAAATTTTATGATGATATATAAAATATTTGCAACCTTATAGACGTTAAAATTATGCGACCAACAGTTTTCCATTTTGGTATTATATATACTAAATAAGATAAAAACTTATGTTCTGATGTACAGGGTGGCGCGGAACCAACTGACGTTCTTCAACTAGTCATATATTATATATGGAAGCAAGGAAAAATAAGTAAAAGTGTCTATAAATACGACCAAGTACGCCATTTATTTACCACCGATTACAAGGTTATTTTTTGAAAACTACATCAGACAGATGGCTCCGTTTACATCAATGCATTGTTGCAAACGTTTCTTAAAGTTGTAGGTCCTCATAATGCTCGCAACTTCGTCACCAATGGTCTGCTTGAGTTCTTGAATACTCATGATATCTCTCTGGAACACACGGTCTTTCAGGAAACCCCACAGGAAAAACTCTGGTACACTGAGGTCGGGCGACTAAGCTTGCCAAGCGATTTCGCCGAAACGAGAGATAACAGTTCCAAATGTTTTAGGAACTACAGCCATAATATTTCGCGCGGTGTGGGTTGTTGCTCCGTCCTGCTGGAAATATAGGTTTTTAGGGTCAATGCCAAGCTGTCGTAACTTTTGTTCAACATAGTCGCATAACGTTCTGTTCATTGTTATTTTCAAAGAAATGCGTGCCTACAATTCCGAAAACATCGACTCCACACCAAACCGTCACTTTACGAGAGTACTGTTCATGCAGTTCCTTAGGTTTCACTGATGACTAGTATCGCATATTATTTTTGTTTACCCAGCCAGAAACATGAAAATGTGCTTCGTCGGTCATTAGCAAATTATTCAGAATTGCCTGAGTTTTCCCGTAACAAACCACTCATGGTGGTGCAGAAAGTCTTGTTTTACTTGTCTCTTTCGTTAATTTGTTGCACAACTTGCAGTTTGTACGGGTGAAATTTTAACTCTTTTAGAATTCGATTTAAACTTCTTCTACTGATGCCTAAAATGTGAGATTGCTGGCCCGCCGAACGGCGAAGACTGCGTTCAACAGCTTTCCTCACTGCCTGTAGGTTCTCTGGCGTCCACACTGTTCATGGAGCGCTATACTTCACGTCTAACACGCTACCTTCTTCCCCAGCCTAGGTCGTCCACTGCTGGACATAGGCCTACCTCAAACCCTTCCATTTGTTTCTGTCCTGTGCGATCTCGATCCAATTTCCTGCAACTCTTTTTACATCATCGGCCCATCTTGCTGGTGGTCTACCTCTGCTTCTGAATGCGTCTTGTCTGGGTCTCCATTCAATCATTCGTCTTGTCCATCTCTCATCTTTCAGTCTTGCCACGTGTCCCGCCCAGTTCCACTTCAGCTCAGCTATCCTCAACACAGCATCCTTCACCTTTGTTCGCTGCCTAATTGTGGTGTTTGGTATTTTGTCCCTAAGTGTTATTCCTAGCATTGACCTTTCCATTGCCGTCTGAGTTATTCTTATTTTCTTTATGGTTTTCTTCTCTCGGGGGAACCTGTAACCCCTAGAGGGCGCGTCTCCAGGTGGCGGATAGGGGAATGCCCGGTAGATATACCAGGTAGGAGAGAAATCAAATACCTCCGCGGACCAACAGGTAAAGCACGTCTGACCCAGATTGGGCGGCTGCAAACAGCGTCTGTTCCCCATGTGAGGGGCTGCTGATTACACACTCGCCAACACGCAGTAGGATAGCGCGGCGTTTTAAATCCTACACCCCACACCAAATGGCGAATTACAAAACATACGGAAATATACCCCAGGTGGGCATGGATAACGCGCTACCAGTTTCTTTAAATTCCTTCACCCAAGCCAGTATTACGAGACGGTACATGATCATGTCGACTAATATTAAACAGTCGTCGACAGAAATTGTTTTGTAATAACTACGAACAAAAGTAACACGGTGATACACGTTCCAACGCTTCATTGCGACTGACATACCGCGGCGGCGCACGTCATGAAATGGCGTCCCCCTCCTCTACCATTCCTTCTCCCGACAACCACGACAAGCTATCGCGGCGGCGCACTATTCAGATTTGAAATGTGTGAGTTGGCTTTGTGCCACTCTGTATAATTAAGGTATCAATAAACAATTCTATTATAGAGGGGATAGTACTAAAAACTAATATCTCGAGTTGATAGTAAACATGCAGAAACTACAAAAAGTAAAAATAATATTAGAACTTTATTTAGAACAGTAAAAGTTTCATATGACCTTCGCTGTAGCCTAGTAGTCACGGAAAATGCTCCTCTGTTCGGAGACCCAGGGCTCGAGTGAGTTCGAGTCTTGCTGAAAACCCATGTAGTATTTAAGACGCCTGTTAGTAACCATAACGGGCCCTTGAACCTACAGCGTCAGAAAGTGTGTCCCAATGGAAAGAAAACGCTCCACATCCAGCCATGTAGATCTTTGATGTTTCCGGCAAATGGTCGAAGAAAATAGGGAGAATCAAACTCTTACAATTTTATCCGCAACTTAGAATGAAGTTCCATAAAAATTGTTTTTTAATGCTTGAGATCCAAACTCACAGGTTTGGGAATTTTTCTTGTAACTTTTTAGTTTCACATTTTCCTTGTTTGATGAATAAAAATCTGATTTTCTAAAATTCTTCAACGAAAATTAAGATTCGTGGTCCCACACAAACTTTACTGAAACTTCCGGTTAATTGTCGGGTTTTGTTGAGCCTTGGCCGACCTCAGTGTATCAGTTATCAGACCAGTTCTTATACTACTTAAATTATTAACAACGTATATGTTCCGATCGGCCTCATAAAATTAGATGAACGAATATTTGCGTTGCATTTGAGCATTCACTCAGTTATTTTATAAATACTAACCCATATTCATACATTGTACTTATCTTAAAAACCTTATACGATTTTGTTGGGGGTACATCGTTGGAAATTTTTAGTACAGATTTCATTAGAAGGGAGTAGTGTACAATACTCATTTTTATACAGCATTGGGAATTTAACATCCGTCCAGTATTTTCAGCGCATACATAAACAAATCTTTACTACCAAAATCATACGAACAGATTGAACTAGACCCTTGTTTATGACCACCAAAGAGCATGGTAAAATTCTATTAAACGTTTAGGTGAATAGTCATAAAGTCTGTAAATTGGTCATACCTTTATAATTTCATTTGTCAGAGGCACACATAAATGTTTTTATAAGATCTGTTGTAAAACATTTCACAATATTGCTTAAATGCTCTTGAGTGTATGTGGTGATAGCAAAATAGCGGTAGTGTCAGATAGCGCCATCTTTGGTCGAACGTTCGTAAAAATGTTACCAGCCGATTTAGCTATCTTACAATTAGTCGCGTAGCAATAGTCACTTAAATTGATAGTGCCACGGCATTTTATACAATAGTGAAAATCGAGTAACGAGCTGTGATTAAATTTCTCACCAAAGAATGTCAGTTCCAATGATATTAGACTATGTTTAGATAGTCTATACAGTGAGTCTTCGTTTTCATAATCTACTGTAAATAAATGGCCAAAATAACTTCATTTGTGCCGAGAAAATACTTTCAGAAGAAAACGTCGCCTTCGTCGAGCATAAAGTGCTGCAAGTTAGGCGTTTAAAAGTAAAAGATTAAGGCTTTCCAGTGCAGCCGTGCAACGCATTCTCCATTCTCCACAGCAACGTGTGATCTGTTGTGAACAAACAAGAAGTTCTTCAATATATTGCTGCATGGAATAAAATTATAATCCTGTCCTGTAATCTCTAGCAAAAAGAAGATTAATGGGATTGTGTAATAGCAAATAGAAGATAAAACTACAAAGAGACACAAAGGTGGCCCAATAGACAAAAACGAACTTTACCAATTGATTTTAAGAAAACGTAACACAATGATAAACAAAGACCATTACATCGGTTTACTATACATATTTAGCGACGTTATAAAGAAAAATAGAAGTGACTTGCGAAGTCGAACTATCCACCGTATGCACGATGACGCCTGTGTCCATGAAGCAACAATTGCCCGGGTTGCTGCAAAGTACTGTGGGTTTGAGGATCTAGTCTATCTACCCTACAGTCCAAATCTAGCCCCCAGTGACTATTTGCAAAATTGAAGAGAGACCTTCGATGTAGAAAAATAAACGACGAAGCGTTGGAAGAGGCTTGTCTTGGAGGATTTTGCAAATAAAGGACATTGAACAGAGATGGTGCGCAACGACTGGCAGTAAAGTCGAACATATGAAAGTCGTAACCTCTCTGTTCGCAGGCCGTGCTACCACAGGGGAGTTAGACCCGTGAAAAAAACATAATAACGCCTCTTAGAGTATTTCACTCTCTTACTTACCCTGTAAAATAATTAAAAATTATTTATTTCAGAATCAACATACTTGCAGCCGCTTTAAAAATTATTATTATTCATTAACATAAAAATGATCCATTAAAAACGGCTTTAAACTATTACATGCACTTTTTGCAATTACGTTTCGTTTCAGAAAATATATTTCAAAGAACTTTAAGCTTGCCGCACCTAATTTCGATAGATATATGCAGAAGTCAGCGCATAAATTGACTTAATCAACAAAAATATCAGAATAACCACGATCACCGTAATCGCGGGCATCCTTTAATCAGACACAAAATGAGGTTGCAAATTATATCTTTACATTGCCCACAGTTATTGCTGCAGCTTCCGCTATGAATTATTATGAATGCACATTCTACTTTTTCCTTCTTTTAATTACATTCACTCAACGTTACACGCTATATCTTTATCTTGCATGAAACCTCCGAAACACGCACAATAATAATACTTACTATATTTATTTTACATTAAAGTTCAGGGAAAATTAATGGTAACAATTAATTTTTTACAAGTTGCATATTTGACAAGTTTATTCTCATTTCATTAATTGGTTAATTGCATACACACATGTAATGACACAGAACGTTATTAAAACACTAATCAAACCTGCAACAATACCTTTTTATTTGCATTGTCTACAGTTTTGATTTTAATAAAAACTGGTCTTATTAGATGAAATAAACCTTGCTAATCTGTTTTACTGGTCGATATGCCATGTGTGTATGGTTAACTTCTTCAATGACAAATGTTTAAACTTTTTAAAAAGCCTGATTGTATATGTGACTTCATTAACAGAATTTATGCATACAAGATACCATTGAACATCGTAAAACACAGCAAAGTGTAATTTTCCTTCTTCCTTTTCCCCCTGTCAGAAGCGATAATGCCCTTGAACTAGCTATTACCATCAAACTTAGTGTCTCATTCTATTTAATCTTCTGATCTTATCGTTTCATTTTTGTTGGTACATATGTGTCATGATCACGATCACGATGAGGCTTTTTTCATCCATTGTTGGACGTAGGCTTTCCCCAACATTTTTATCTTTCTCTGTCAACAGCTAACGTCTTCTATTTGGTCTCCCTTTTCCTCTTTTGTAACTTTGCGGTCTCCACTATAATGTAGTTTTAGATCATCTATCATCTTATCTTTTACTTTTATATATAAACTATTGACCTGTTTCTAACTACATATTTCATGTAGTACTACGAGCCATGTTAGGCGTACCACAAGCTAGTCTAACCCGTTAGAAGGATAATGTACTTTAAGACCGCCAAAGATGTATGCATGATGGCCGGACAGCTTTTGATGTTTGGGGATGTTTTTGACCTGGAAGTCGAACCCAGGTTTCGCCGCGCGCTAGTGTGGCAGGTCGGAGACCTTTACCTCGAGGCTGTCGGGCTCTCATCTATTATCTTGTCTATGTACCAAATGTCCAGCCCATTGTCATTTTAGCTGTGCAATTCTTTCCATAATATCGTTCACTTTTGTTTGTTGACGTATCCAGGCGTTTCGTTTCTTATCTGTTAGTTTTATTTCGAGCACTTGCCTTTCATGTGCCCTTTGTGTTCTCGACAAACACTAGAGTTCCTTTTTGTGAGTCTCCAAATTTTACAGCCGTACGTGATTGCCGGAATAACACATTAGTTGTAAAACTTTGCTTTTAAATAATTTGGAACTTCTTTGTCTTTTGGAATGTAGCTGAGCTTACCAAGAGTAGACCAGCCTATTCGTATTCTTTTCTTTATTTCTTCGGACATATTTTCTTTATAGGTTGAGATTTGTTGATCTAAATATATGTATATATGTTTATCAACAATTTTCAAGGGAGTACCTTCTAAAATGATGTTTATATTTTCATTTGCATTTACCATTATCTTAGTCTTCGAATTGTTTGTTTTCAGTCAAACTTCTCTTGAGAGGTTGTTAAGTTCGTTAATCATTTCCTGTAGTTTTCAGTGATCTTTATTAAGTATAACAATGTCGTCAGCGAACCTCAAGTGGCTCAAGTTCACTCCGTCAACATGACCAATCCATTTGACGAAAGACATCTTCTAGCACGCTGGTAAATAGCTTCGGAGTATAGGTATGTTATCTGTAGTTGTAGTTGAGTCTATTTTTATATACATACTCGCATTATTGTAGATGTTCTTTCTTAATTGTTTGTATCTGTTGTCTATTCCGCAGTTGATCAATGAGTTGAGTATTGCCCAGATTTCTATGGAGTCAAATATCTTCTCGAAGTCTATAAAAGCTATGTATAGATGGATGTTATATTCTTTGCTCTTTTCTAGTAAGTTTTGTAATGTTTGAAGGTGGTCGCATGTGTTAAATCCTGATCGAAATTCCGCTTGTCCTATTGGCTGATTAGCATCAAATTTGGTCGTCAATCAGTTGGTGATTATTCTTATGAATAGCTTAGAGTTGCGACAAAAGACTTATTCTTTCTTATGGACGATTATGACTTCCGCTTTTTGCCATGATTTAGAAATTTCTTGAGTTTTCAGGCATTTACTATATATTTTGACAAGTTGTTGGTATAGCTTCTTTCCCGTCGTTCACCATTTCAACAGTAATATTGTCTGGCCCTTGAGATCTATTGTTCGTCTTCTTTCTTAAGACGTTTTTAATTTCGTTGGTTGTTATGTCCGAACCTATATTTAAGATTTTCCTTTTTGAGACTCCAATTTGTCTCTCGTCTGGGTTTATTTTTGATTCGTAGAGTTCGGTGCAATATTTTTCGATTTCGTTTTTTATGGTATCTCTTTTTGTTGATGTTGTGTTTTCTTTGTTTTTGATCTTTATAATTTCTAGATGTTTTTTTAAGTTTTAGGTCTTTTATTTTCTTCCGTTGTCTCTAGTGTAGTCTTCATTTTAAACTTTCTTATGTCTTCGTATTTATTTTTTAATCAATTTATTCAATTTTGCTAATTCTATTTTGTTCAAGTAATTTTTTATTTTGAAGCTTCTTTGTCTCTATGAGGTTTTATATTTCTTGGCTAATTTTTTGTTTTTGTTTTGTGTTCTAGAAGCTATTTTTTGTGCTGCTTGTATTACTGCCGACGGGATATGCTCATTGAGTTTATTTATATCTTGTACATCATCTTTTTTATCTAGTGTCAGCTTTTTTTTAGTTCTTCCTGAAAGTAACTTATTTTCCGTCAGTTTGTTAGTGTTAAGTGGTTTCTTTATATTTTTGAATTTCTTAGCTCCAAGTAATAGGAGATTAATAATGTTACTAAGTGACAGATTGTAAATTTATAGATAAACTAAAAAAAACTAATGGTGCCAATGTACAGCTTTGCTCGGACCATTCTGTAGTCACTACCAATTGTGCATTTGGTTAGGACTCATACGTCTTGTATTATATTTTTCTGGATGGAAATTATAAAGTCTATCTCATTTTTTACCGTATGATCAGGGATTCGCTATGTCCATTTGTGTTGTTTTCGTTTTTGAAAAACGTGTTCATTATATAAAGGTTTTTTAAGTCTGCAAAATTTACTAACTCATCTCTACTGTTTTCAGTTTCTTCTAGATTTTTGCCTACTTTCGCATTAAAGTCTTCAATTCTTAGTGGTTTGGTCTGTTGGAGATATTCTGTTAGTTTTTTGTAAAAACTTTCTAGGTTTTCTTCTTTCAATTTTCTAGTAGCTGCATATATTTGTATAACTTTGGGTTTTTCTTTGTTATTTAATTCCTTATGTACTAAAAATCCAATTTCGTTAGTTTCTGTTTCAGCTTGTCCCTTACTGTATGGTATCTGTTTTGAATTTAAATGTGTAAGATGTTCTTCAGTACTTCCGGCTTCACCCAGATCTATTATGTCCCATTTTATATTCTGTATTTCGTTTTGTAACTTTTCTGGTTTCTTTTCTGTGGATAATGTTCTCACGTTATATGTCGTTATGAAAATGTCCGTTTCTTTGCATTGTTCGTTTGTAGTTATTCTTAACACCATTTGCCTCCCTCCTTGTCCAAGCATCGTCGTAATCGGGTAATATGAAGCTGCTGCGACCGTTGCTTCCTGACTGCTTTTATTTTGGGAAGTTTCTAGCCGTAATGCACCACATGTGTCTTGGTGCATGGGTTTAGGGAACGGAAAGGATAGGGTGAGTGGGATAGGACCATTTGAGTTAGGATCTGACTCTTCCTCAGTGTAGCTCTCACATACACTGAGGAAGAGCCATAGCTCGCGTAGACAGGGTCGCTTCCCTGAAGTAGACCTACTTCTGCCGGGATCACAAGAGCGTGTCTACCCGCTACCATAACATATGTGTATATATGCATATGTAAGAAGGTTTATGTGAGTTATCATACCCTTCTGTTTGTACTTCTTGTTTCTTCCAGTTCCGCTCAGATATTTAAAATTGTTAATTAAAAGTTTCGGCTGATTATTTTAAATAACAAATTAGTAACTTAGTAATTTTAAGCTTTGCTTTTAACTGCAAGTTTAAATTGTATACACAACTATTGTAAGTGTATATATACAGTACAAACAATACTAATACTTTCAAAAGTAAGATTCCGTTAATTATCAAAAAATTGATACTTAAATAATTTTCTTTTAATTGAATTATATACAATTCAACTACCATTCTACGCACTATTCATTATTATCATATTGCAACATCAATTTTGTCAGATTCGCACGTGATACGGTTGAATGCGTTTCACTGAACATTAATAGAAATGCTTGTTGTAATAGGATACATTCCTTATGGACAGTAAATTCTGTTTATTGCATCTCAGATGGAAATAATCAAAGAACATATTCAATACGTTATTTTTAACACAAAAAAAGAATGCAACTGAAGACAGAAATATTTAAAGTATGTATAAAAATGATGTCATTAATAAAATAATGTATGGGAGATTATTTGAAAAGTTTAGTAACAATTATTTTAGATTGGAAGTCAGAGAGAGCTCGGGGCAGATTTCTGATTTTAATATTGATGCTACAAAAATGTTATTATAAATAATAATGGCGAGACTCTACGCTCCACCTCAAGACCAGGCCTGCAAATTGAGAGGTTAGGGCTCTCATATGTTCGCTCTCTCTGCCAGGTCGTCGCGCATCATCTCTGATGCGGGGCGATGTGACAAGCACCGCGCCTTAGACAACCTCCATTATTACTCCTTGTTCGAATACACTTAATTATTTTTAGTCACTGAGTAGGCCGAAGTGTCTGATCTCGGAATGAACCCCCCCCCCCCCCCGGCATTTCAACCAATCGTCTCAATCGCGGGGCCATACTGGCGTTTTTCAAAAGTTTAGTCGAAAATAAACTCTCCAGTAGAGTCAGTGCGGTTATAAAAGAGTTATATGTACATTCAAATACATTTGGAAAAGTGCTATCGCATGCCTTAAACATCGCGTTGACGTGTGCATGTCATTTCACTCTCGTAATGTCCGAGTTTTATTCCTGCAACAAACTGTTAACGAGGACAGAAAACAAAATCGTGATTTGCTTTAAAAACTCCTCCACATCTTCTGATTTGAAGATGTGTCCTTAATCTATGATGACTAGTTACTTTGATTCGATGAAGCGTTGCTTATGTTTGGTATCATTTAATGATGTGATATAATAATAAATAATTTTATTGAACCTTCAACATAAGCACAACTTCTTTCTATAAAGCAGAAAAAGCATCTAATGTGAAAACTAAAATTTTTAAGAGCATTAGGAATTCCATTTGATAATTTCCAAGGATGTAGTATGTCGCACTGTTAGGTTCTTTCTGTAGCTAAATATTTTCAATTTTGTAGTCAACAGAAGACTACATGAGATCAATAATGTGTATACTAACAAAACCCGAAAAATACTTTCGTAATCAAATATTTTGTAAGCACTTATTAACTATTACAATTAATCCCAAAGATAAAATTGTTGACAATTACAAATAATTATAAAAATATTCTGCATTGTAAGTTTTTCCGAAGATACAGGCAGTTACACGGACGCATGACTTCAGAAACTATAACAGTTGACACAATTAGGTTGTTGGGCTTCTACTTGCATAGCTTTATCACTTTGTTGAAATAAACGACACGGTTTACAAAATCATTTTGGTTTTGCTCGTACGCCAATAGAAGTATGGTGTAATCTTTTGGTTGATTGAAGAACTGTAATGCTTGAATTTGTTTCATAGATAGAACTATAAAGAGTTATCCTTACATTGAAATTTGAATCGATCGACAACAGGTAATGTTTGAAGCGACTTTAAACCTAAAGGCACAGAAAAAACTGTTTCATAAAATGTTTGCATATATTTTATTGCAGATGCGCTTCCAACGAAATCTGAATCGATTTAGACACGGTATTCAATATTGTTATAGCAGATAATACAAACAAAACATGGGTTAACAGTAACCCAGCCTTAAACACAAAAAGTCATAAAGACGCTAGTGTTCTCAGTCTTATTATATGGTGCATAATTTTTAAAGGCGAATAATGCGAATTCCTTAGACAATACTACGAACAAAAGAGTCAATTTTAGGGAAATCGTAGAAACTCAACGACTAACCCAAATAGTAAATAACCGCATTTTCAAATATTTTGGTTATATATTAAAAAGAGGTGAAGACAATCTAGAGAAACTGATAGTCCCGAACAAAATGGAAGGTACCAGAGCAAGAAGATAGATTGACTAAATAAAGGGAAAATCTAACACCTCGCACATCAGGGACACATATCTCTAGAAATAGAAAAGATTGAGGCTAATCTTAAGAAAAGTAACGGAAGCTAGCAAATAATGCCGATCACGGGTCCTCTGTTAAGAGGATATGAAAAAGAAGATAGAAGGCAATGTTATTGTTGATTTATAAATTAAGTGGTTATTTATAAACTTTTGTAGGGAATTTTTGGATGTTGTAATGATTCGCTAATTTATGCTGAATTATCTGATAGAAACAGTAGTGAATTTGATGTGGCATTGTACTTTAAGATCGGATGAGGTTGCTGTATTTATTTGTCTTCAAATGTTGGCAGTTTTGATAAAGGTTAATCAGACAATTAACACAGAACAGGAACAAGATCTAATCTCAAGCGGCTGCTTTAAAACGTATTTTAGTGTTGGATCTTCTGATTTTCTTTTATTGCAACAAAACATTTACAATTAGTTTTTGTTTAGAGATTTTAAACTTTTAAGTAGTTGGTGATCATATCTCACACAAAATTATTTTTGGTTTAATCTTTTTGCTATCTAGGTAGTATTATCATCGGTGTAGGAAAAAAATAGAGGATTAATTAAACATCAGGATAGGAGCTGCACATAAACAGGTAAACCAAATTTATTATATGTAACACCATATGTACTTATAGACGTGAAAATTAGCTATTAACAAAGTCTTATAAACAAAGATTTCATGCAATAAAAATAAAATTTTTAAGAAAAATACTACGTGTCAAAATAAAAGGCAGCATACGACCAGAACCTTAAATGAAAGCATTAAAAGAAACATTAGAAAAACAAGAACTAAGATGGCTTGGACTCTGATAAGATGGAACAATTACAGTCATGTTAAGAAAATATGAGAAGTTGAAGCTACAGGTGAAAGTAAAGTAGGAAGACCAAGAAGAACAAAGAACATGATCTTTGGAGAAATCTAGAGGAAAGAGGAGTGGAATAGAATAAGGCATGCAAACTGGTAATAAACAAGAAGGTAAAAAGCAACTTCATAAATCAAGGATATTGAAAAATGAGAAATAACCTCGACACGACCTGACTATATATGTATCTATATCGAAATTAATAATATTAATGACGAATAAAAGCAACTCATTTCCAAATAGCAACATTACTGTATCATACAGGAATTAATTAAAATAACCTTAAACAGGAGTGAGAACAAAGCTTTGATACATTAAGTATATAGTAAAGATATAAAAAAAATTAAATTGTATTTGAGTGACCTGCATACGACGGAAAGTCAAAATAGACCCCACTTCCATCATAACACATCTTTAGGTGCATGCATGCTTAGAGTTGACACTACTGTGGGCAAGTTTGATCTTGATAGCGTCATTTTTCTTGTTTTTGTTTCAGTAGTGTACACTAAGGGAGAACAAAAAGTAGTGATCCGATTTATCTGGTCGGAAGGTGTGCTAGGGGCTAAAATTCATCGAAGGATTACAGCACATTAAGGGGACAGTGCTCTATCACGTGAAAGTGTGTAAGAGTGAACCCAGGAGTTCAAGCGCGATACATAAAGAGAGAGTAGGACACCCGTCAATCTAAACCCTTGACGAAAAGTCTCAGCAAACTCAAGAAATAGTGCTAGTAAACCAGCGAGTTACATTGACAATGTAGCGCGTTCTCTTCAGATCATCCACAATGAGCTCGGTTTTCGAAGAGCCTGTACTAGAAGAGTGCTAAAAAGTTTATCGCAGATCATGTTGAAATCTGACAACGCTTACACAATAATTGCAACAATTAAGGCGAAAAATTTTTGAGTAAAATAGTCATGGGAAACGAAGCGTGAGTTTACTACTATGAGCCAAAAAGTATGGAGTGGAAGCATAGCAAAGCATAAATGGTCCAGTGACCAACGGAAAACCTTCTTGGAAAAAATATGCAAATCGGTGGAATGCTCGACCAAGCGCATCGAAAAGGAAGGAGACCATGTGGCAAAATGACGTACTTTACCAACCCCTACATTTGTGTAAATAAATTGCCGATAACATTCTAATTTACCTCTTATATATTTATTTATAAACAAATTCACAATTAAATTTCAATCCTCACTTAAGTTTTCCTTAACAAACTTCAATATTAGAATTCATTGGTCCTTCATTAATTTCATTAATAATCTCTTTAATATAGTGTTCTAAAGCTGGACGAGTTTATGAATCTATTGGTTTACAATAAATGACTGATCAACTTCCATTGTGATTAACCGCAGATCAAGCGAGAAATCATACCCAGCATCCATCAAATTACCAATCTGTAATAAAGCCCCGGCATTCAAAGCCAATGGTCTACATTGAAAAATCATAACCTTATATGCTAATTAAATTGCAGGCAGGAACATTTTAATGAGCTTCACACGCCACAACCCTCGGCGACGAGGCTGCACGCCTGCAGATGCACTTCGGCTAATGGCCCTTCCCCAACAAAGCAATTACTTCTAGATCTGCCTCCCTGGCGAAGAAGGAGCAAGAGAAGCGTTAAAGCGGCATAATTACGGCGAAAGAAATGTGGCGCTATATCGAATCATGCCAATCTCTGGCTGGCGGATTTTTTAAGCCGGAGAGGGATTTATTGCATACTTTTAAGCTCCCGGCGGTCGTAAATTTGAAGAGTCTCTGTGTAATGTATCTGCAAAGAGTCACTCCATGATGCATAGTCCTCGGAATGGGTGCCGTTAATGTGCTATCGGAGGAGTGGCGCCGTTATCTAAATCTAAAGCGATTGATATGCGCTGTTCTGGCTTATTTTATATTTCGGGCCTCTTCTTCCAAGGGCCCCGCGCATTATTCCCCGAAAACAATGCCGGCGCGTCTTCGCTTTTCTTCGCGGGCGGCTTTCCAATTTAGATTTCGCAGGCAACGGCAGGACCCCACAACGTGGTGTCGCTTGCATCTGAATGCATTTTACAATAATTATTTCCGCTTTCATTGGTTACAAATATCTTCTCACCAATAATATGCAGGAAATTAGAGTTACGTATAGACCAATTTTCCTTGGGTTATAATCTTTTATTTTTCCTATTACGTAATTCCCAACGATTAAGGAATAAAATAAAGGACAAGAAGGAGAAGTTACTCCTGAACTTCTTCATTTTTCTTTTGCAACCTACCGCCTCTTCATTGAACATATAAATGAAATAAATAATTTTTTAGATATACATATTAATAGGTTTCATAAGAAATTTCGACTTAATTTAGGCCACTCTTTTAGTTGTAGAATTCATGTAGCTACAAAATTTCACATAATAACTCCCCGCATGGTGTTAGACTGCGCGATGTCGATGTCACCATTACACGAGATGACACGACCAGGCAAATTTTTTGGCAACAATTTAAATATTTTGTGAGTAATATGCCAAGTGTAAGACAAACAAATAATCTTGTCAATAGTTGAGTCAAGCAAACTGTGTCTTGGTCTGTATCTTATTCGTTATTGACGCGCTCCCACAATTCAGGTAGATTCCTTGAAGGTCGTGGATACCGCTATACCCTTCTTGCAATGATATCCTAGAAAGAGTTTTCATTCTATTTTGTTGAAGGAAAGGAAGTAACAAGAGCTGTAAATCCACGCCCACAAAAAACTAATAATAATTCCTCTAACTTCAGTAGATGTGATCTACTATCATAATTGATAGTTCTTCGTACCATAATATCCATAATTGACATTGTTAAGAAAGAACATTGTTCTGTTTGTCCTATTGCGAGTAAAACGTTAAACAGAGGAAGCAGACAATCGAAGCCATGTAATGATTTATCATTGTTGTGGTACGGCTTGTAACACAACCTTTCCAGTTTGTGGTTTTTTGTACTATTCCAAACCTTGGTCTTCGTGAACGATCCACCGACTCCATATTTGCACCGCAGTACTATTATAGTATGCCAAATATAAATGTGTCGTCTACATACTGTTCAGTTAAAGCTAAAACAATTCTCTGGTATATACTATTCAATTAGTAGTATACCTTCAAAGAATTGATATCAATTTTTTTTATAATATATGATCGAGGTACGACATTACGCATGGTTTGTTGACTAATGTTTTACATTTTTTTATAAGAATTGCTCAATGTTAAAAATTTTTGATTTTAGGAAACACTCACTCACTGAGACAATGTTTTATGTCCACAACAAAATTTTGTTTGAAAGTTTCTATTAATGACTATCAATCATTTTGGAGTATTTTATTGACTAAATATTGCAAGCAATAGTAATTTGTTGCTTCTTTATTAATGATGAGTGTATTTACATAATAGCAGCGCGGTTTTTTTAGCTGCCTGTTAAAACATTTTTTATTCCAAAACCTTATTGCTATTATTTTTCTTCCTGTTCCTCTTATTTCATTGTAAATTTTATTAAATTAAAGTTTTTCATTTGACAAGCTGATTTTATTATTATTATTTATTATTATTACTTTATTAAGTAGATTGTAAATTTGCATTAATCCAATAAAAAAAATTTTTACAAGCAAAGCTCTGCTTAGCTTACTGATCTCATACTATTACCATTCATTTTATGATTCACTTAAAAGTCCATCTTATCCTAAACCCTGCAAAACTTAACTTGTTATCCAACAATTCTTTTCGTAAACTAAGATGCGAACTATGTCTGAGAAATAATTTTTTTTTTTATTAATTTAACCAGCGTATTTACAATCTACTCCTAATTTGAGTATTAAGTAAAATTATATAACAATACAATGTCATGCGGGGAGCTCTAGCCAGTGCTAGTCTCCCTAATGATTACATCAGTTTTGATTAGGTTGTGCGAGGTCCAGCGGCCATTGTCGTTTGAACCTTCTTGCGATGTCCGGTTGATTGGAGAGTTGTTCAATAAGTTGGTTAGGGTGTCCTGCCAAGTTACTGCTATAGTTAGTTGAGAGCCTTTTGATTTCACTATCTACGTAGGGAACTCCTAGTTCGTTATGAAGGGTGTCGTTCTTTATGTACCATGGTGCATTGGCCAGCATACGGAGGGTTTTGGACTGGAATCTTTGAAGGATTTTAGTGTGTGTCGCTTTGGCGCATCCCCAGAGTTGGATCCCGTAGGACCATATGGGCTTCAGGATGACTATACAGCAAAACCTTGTTTGATAGAGAGAGTTGGGAATGTTTTCCAAGTAACCATGCCATTTGTTTGATTTTGAGATCTAATTGCTTCCTTTTGGCTTTGATATGCGAGCTCCAATTGAGTTTTTGGTCGAGGTGCAAGCCGAGGTATTTTACTTCCCTATGGATTGGAATTGGGGTGTTATTTATGCTGGTTTGAGCGCATTCGATACGTCTTATAGTGAAGGTTATTTGAGCCGAATTATCAGTATTGACTGTAATTCTCCACTTATGGAACCAGGCTTGCAGTAAGTCTAGATGCTGTTGAAGATGTTCCACAGCAAGTTCAGGAGATTGGTTGATTGAAAGGATGGCCGTGTCGTCAGCAAATGTCGCAAGTATAGTGTTGTCTGTGGTTGGTGCATCTGATGTATAAATTAGATATAGCAGTGGTCCCAAGACGCTGCCCTGCGGGACTCCGGACTTGATTGGATGGATATCTGAGACTGCACTGTTCATTTTGACTTGGTAGGTTCGGTCTGTGAGGTATGACTTGAGTAGTACGTATAGCTGACTGGGGAGGTGTAATTTGAGTTTGTATAACAAGCCAGTATGCCACAGTTTGTCGAACGCTTGCTTAATGTCTAGGAACACCGCTGGGCATACATTCTTCTTCTCCATGCTGTTCATTATATGAGTGATGATTCGGTGGCTTTGGTGAATGGTGGAATGGCTTTCACGGAATCCAAATTGGTGCAGTGATTTCTTAATGCGCTTGAGTAGTAGCCGTTCAAGAAGTTTGGAAAGGAGAGGCATGAGAAATAATGACAACAATTTTTAAATTATTTTATTTTTATTTGATTACAATGGGATGTCAAAACACATTTTTAAATTTTTAGATTTGTATTAACATTGATGTTTGGATCATAACCTAAACACTACCAACATTCTGATTTACTTTTATCAACTGTAGAAGATACAGAAAATTGTTTTCTTATAAGTTCGGATGAATCGCAATTTAGGCAAAGTAATGGTTAGAATAGTGTGTGAAATTAAAAATTTTAAACAAAATTCATTTTCTTATTGAAAAACTAAAAACTTAAAATTATAACATTATAACAAACTCAGTTTATAGATTAGATCATTATCATTTAAAAATTATCTAACAGGAGTATTTTTTTAAATAATTCCTTGTGGACGCTTAAATACCTTAACAGGTAATTCTAGGAACCTCGCACCTCCGCGTTGGCACTGAACAGATCACTGAAAACTTTCTTCGCGACGCGCTTAGAAATCTAGATGTCTACACGCTGCTCCGCCTCCACAATTTAATTAATTAAATTTTAAAATTTAAATCTTATGGCAAAGTTAGTTATCATTATCTTGTCCTTCATTTATTCTTCTCCCACTTACTTTTGTTAATTACTGCTTTTCCCAAGTGATTTCTATTTCATTTATTTTCTTTCTAAGTAAACTCCATATGCTTTATGATTTTTAATTTTTAATCCACTTTTACTCACTGTTTGTTTAAAGGGATTCAAGTGCCTTATAATTATTTACGATAATACATTCTACAATTGATTATTGTCATATTGTGTGCCTATAACTTGTGTGGTTTTGTTTAATAATACAGGGATGTCTCATTACTTAGCCGATGGGTCTTGTAATATAACGTTATATAACTATCACAATATTCTCTTATTAATTATTACGACATCCAGTAGCCGTGTGAAATCGGGTGGTTTTAATATAGCCATCAAAATAATAAGTGACTTGGAGATTTGGTTAAAACAAAGGGCTCTTTAACAGTTTTCCTAACAGCGCCCATTGACATTCATTGCTGTCTATGGAAACGCCTGTTTGGATATCAGTACTGTAAGGCGGTTGGTGAAATGGGAAACTAACCACATCCAATCTACATGATCAAGCACGATGTGGTCAGCTCTCAACAGCTACAGTTGAACATATCGTTCATGGCTTATGTGGTTATAGAAAAATGTACGCAAAATGTGCCACACGCATGTTGTGCCTTCAAATGAAACACAATCGAAAAAATATTATTCTGCAATATTTAATTCGATACGAACAAGAAGATGATGTCATTAGCGATAACCAGTTGTAGTCAGTTCTAAAAACATCATTGCGACTTGGAGATTAAGCAAAAATCGATTAAAGGCTCTTCTCACCCAAAAATATTTAAAGAACTTATTCCTGTTGTTTTGCAAGAACGGCACAGTCTACATTAAGTTTTTGAAGCAAGGAGACATCATCAGTCCCTACCAATATCTGTCGTTTTACTGCATCCGCTCTACAGCTCGCATTTTGCCCCTTGCGATTTCTCCATTTATCCAACACTAAAGGAAACCCTGAAAGGGGGTATTATATACTAGTGATGAGGAAATGCAAGCCGCTGTGCGTTCAACAGCAGAAGGTCGATTTCTTTTCTAACGGGATGGAAAAAATTGTTCAACGTTGCTCAAAGTAATGATACCACTTGATAGAGGACATTCAAAGCTTATATGTTAAAGTAAACAAAATCTTTTAATACACCCTCATGTATGTATTTAAATTAAACTCAATCAGAATATTTTCGGGGTCCTTTCTATATAAAATAAAAATTAGTCCAATACTATGCTTCAAACTTTGATTTTGATCTAATATTTTAAGTAATTCTGGGTTTGATAACCACATTAGAAAATTTTCTCTTGTGTATTTTTTGCATAGAACAGTAGTTTATGTTTAAGGATATCTTAGTTCTCGATTACCTGTTTTTATCATTCTAACACAGTTCTTTGAAATAAATTCGTTAAAATATTTTAAATTAACCCATTTTATATGTCGTTCTTATTGTTATTTCTAAATTTTATTATACTTCTTCTTAGACCTCAAATGTGGTCGCTTTAGTTATTAGGTGGGCAAAATATTAGTGCGTATTTCTTTGCATATCTGCTTATATAAGATAATTAAGTAAATGTTGACAATAGTTTTATCAATGCTTTACCACATTTTCGTTTGTCTGTTAGAGTGTTTCTTCTTCTTTTTTTCTAGAACTGTGTCTAAGCGAAGATAAATTAACTAAAAGAATTTATATTTATGGCTTCCAGATGATTTTTATACTCTAAAAGAAAGCTATCAAGTATTGTTCAAAGCAAGCGTAACTCAGTACAAAGTTTGTAGTATTAAAAAATTGAATATAATACATTGAATACAATAATTGAATAAACAAACAGGACTTGATTAATCAATATACTGAGTAAGCTTGATAGGCAATATGCTACTTAAAAAAGATTTTGTGCCAATCAGTTGTTTTTATAAAAAGTTAATGAATAGATAACGCATCAAGCAAAATTGATTAGTTTATTCAAAATCAACCAGAAGAGTATTTTGTGCGCTGTGTAAACCCTATGAAGGAGTGACGTTCCAAGCAACTAAGGGGTTTGATGATTGGAAAATAACCATATAATAAACATGACAACAATTCTGAATACTGGTAGAAGTCGAGTTTCACAAAGAATGGAATATAAAATAGTAGAACAAGGACATAAACAAATCTATAATCAACTGCATACCCTTTTCAGATCGTATAATATTACTACAACTAAAAGCGTCACCAAAGAATATTAACATCTTCCAAATATGTGCCCCGAAATTGGAAAAACCAGATGCAGAAATAGAACAACTGTATGTGCACATAAATGAACTAAGAAAAAACATTAAAACAGACGAAGTAACTATTATTATGGGCGGCTTCAATGCCAAAGTGGGCCAAGGCAAAGTAGAAGACATTGTGGGAAAATTTGGCTTGGGCGAACAAAACGTTAGAGGAGAACGACTAATACAATTTTGCCAAAAAGAAAACATGGTCGTCATGAACACGTGGTTCAAGTTACCACCTAGGCGCCTCTAGACATGGACGTCTCCACAACACACCCCGGAACACATTATACGAAATCAAATAGATTATCTTCTAACTAACAAAAGATATAGAAATGGACTAACAGGCGTTAAAACATATCTCGGAAGTGATGTGGGCTCAGACCATAATCCTGTTGCAGGAAAGATTAACATACGTCTCAAAAAACTACGAAAGCGATATAACAAGAAAATAGATTTACAGAAACTGAAAGAACCAGCCCAGTGCATGCAATTGGCTCAGACTCTAAACGAAAATATAAAAGAAAGTGGAATACACGAGTTAATAAATAATGTAATTAGTGATGTAGACGATACAGACCGCACAGAGATTATCGAGTCTATCTGGAACAAAATAAAACTAGCCATCACAAACACACAAAATACCATAACCGGACAAAATCGTAACAAAAATAAAAGACCATGGATAACATCAAAAATATTAATCTTAATGGACAACAGAAGAACATACAAAAACAGAAATCAACAACAATATAAACAACTAAATAAACTAATACAAAATAAGATAAAACAAGCGAAAGAACTATGGCTAAATGAGAAATGAAATGAAATAGAAGAATTAGAAAAGAGACACGATACTTTTAACCTACACAAAAAGATCAAAGAAACTATAGGAGGGGCTAAGAAATATAACTACAACAAAATGTAAAATAACGACAACCAACTAATCACAAGCAAAGAAGATCTAAAACAAGTATGGCAAGAATATATAAAACAGACCTTTGAAGATGTGAGAACTGAACAACATATAACAACAACGGAGCATGCACCATATGTATATTACAAAGTGAAACAACAAGCGTTATACGAAATTCTAAAAACGACAAAGCAGCTGGATCAGACCAGATTCATAACGAATTTTTGAAACTTCTAAATGAAGAAAACATAACATTACTTAGTAACCTTTTTAATGCAATCTATCAAACTGGGAAAATGCCTTCTGATTGGATGACATCGGAGTTTATCACTATACCCAAAAAACCCAACGCAAATAAATGCGATGATTTTCGACTCATAAGCTTGATGAGCCACGTTCTCAAGTTATTTCTAAAAATTTTACACCGTAGGATATATCAGAAATGTGAAATAGATCTGAGCGACTCCCAATTTGGATTTAGAGCGCTATTTAGCCTGTCAGTTCTGCTACAAAAATGCCGTGACCAACAAAAAGATATCTACGTGTGCTTCATCGACTATGAAAAAGCTTTCGACCGTGTAAAGCACGACAAACTATTGAGAGTATTAACTGAGAAAGGACTTGATCAAGAAGACATAATAGCTGTTAGAAACCTATACTGGGATCAAAACGCCACAGTGAGAATAGATAATGAAAATACGGAAACTATCTCAATTAAAAGAGGAGTGAGGCAAGGTTGCATCCTCTCACCACTATTATTTAATATTTATTCAGAGACAGTTTTCGCCAAAGCCCTAGAAAACTCCGAAGACGGAATAAAAATAAACGGTAAACTTTTTAATAATATAAGGTATGTTGATGACACCGCAATAATCTCGGATAGCCTAGAAGGACTACAACGGCTGATGGATGCAGTAAGCCGTGAAGGAGACGCAATAGGGTTAAAGATAAACAGTAAAAAGACAAAATACATGATTTTCAGCAAAACACCAATAGCACGAACACAACTTATAATATATAATCGACAAATAGAGAAAGTACAAAAATTCAAATGCCTGGGAAGCTGTCTGACAGAAAATGGAGACCCAAAAAAGAAAATAAAAATAAGAATAGAAACAGCAAGATCAGCATTCCAAAAACTCAAGAAACTACTTACCAACCGCAGTCTTCATCTTACAACCAGATACAAATTTGTGCAGTGCTACATATACTCAATACTATTATATGGTGCTGCAGCGTGGACCCTCAAGGCTAATACAGAAAAGAGAATACAAGCTTTTGAGTACTGGGTGTTTAAAAGAATGCTACGTATATCTTGGACGGAGCATATCACAAACGAAGAGGTCCTGAGACTCCTATTAACTATTAAAAAAAGAAAAAAGCTTATCTTGGACATTTATATCGGAATAACAAATACAATACATTGGAGCTCATTACGGAAGGAAAAGTTGAAGGCAGAAGAGGGCGAGGTCGCAGGAGATGCTCCTGACTTAAGAACATTAGAGATTGGACCCATATGAGTACACATGAGTTGATAAGAGCCACTAAAGAGACACAATTTTGCCTCGATTGTTGCCAATATTTCAATAATGAATAAGGCACTTTAAGAAGAAGAAGAACAGAACAAGGAAGAAGATCTATCAAGAGTCGTTGAAATTGTGAAGTTTCTAGTTTTTCGTGGAGCGCCAATTCATAGAGATAATAAAGTATTAAACTCTGTAAAAAAGGTAATTTTTTGGCTGTGTAGAAATAATTTCAAAATCCAATCTAATTATGGCTGAACATCTAGCAAAAATCGAAAATAAGGGAAGAGATGTTCCCTTAAAACTTATCAAGTGCAATTGTCAATAAATTCACGAAACATTTAGCGGACCAAGTTAAGACGAAGATTGTTATTTCATAATTGGGAATTCAACGCAGATATCGAACTGTTAAAAATTTAACGATTGTTCCTAACGGTGCTACAACAAATAATGTCGATTTTGCAAGTCTTGATCTAAATAATTATGGAGAACAGAACTAGGACAATGCAGCAACATGTATGAGTGCTACGAAGGTCTTTAGGATAGAATAAAAAAAGTAAATACTCTGTCCATATACATCCCTTGCGCTAGTCGGCTCTGCATCCGCAGAAACAGCAGAACAACAAATATATGACTTTTTAGTTCTTCAACCAAAAGTTGGGATATCGTCTTAAAAATAACTCCTTATCTTTAAAAGCTATGTCGACAACCCGATGGAGTGCCCGTGCTGATACCACTTAAACATTACACAAATCGTACCGGAAGGTTCTTAATTCTCTGACACACATTACCCATGATAGTGATCAGACTAAGGCCACACAGAATGAAACAAATGTGATATTGAAAAAACTTAAGAGTATTGAAATGGCATTAATGGAATGTTTATGGAATAAGGTTCTTGTAAAGTTTCAAGAAGAAAATGAAAGCCTTCAAGGAGAAAGTACAGAGACAACAAAGGTCGTTATCATATACAGCATTTTAGAAGCTTTTATAAACACTGCTAAGTTTTCCAAGTTAGTAAATAAAACAAAATTGTCGTGCAAAACTGGCGTCTAAAAGACAAATATTGCAAAAAAAAACAAAAGTTCGTTTTGGTGAAAACAAAGATAGAAATTACGAGTTTTTTGGACGGTAGTTTTTCGTGGTAGAAACATATTACACAGCAATTGATTCTCTTTACAACTAGTTGGCTTTGTAGCTATTGAGAGCAGCAAGTACTCTGTTGATTTTTTTATTTATAACAACAGTTTTTAGAATATCTTATAACTTTAGAATATTAAGCATTATACAAGTCTTATTATTCTTGATACGCTGATTACTAGGATACGATGTTCTGGTAAGCAAATGTAATATTAGAATAAACTAAGAATCTTAAAACGCTGTTAAGGATACGTTTCTGGTACAATGTTCTTATAAAATCTCGAAGAGTAAGTGAAAGGCTTCAAGGAGAAGGTACGCACCCAACAAAGGTCATTGCTCTATACAGCATTCTAGAAGCTTTTATAAACACTTCGAAATGCAGATGAGTTTTCAAGGCTAGAAAACAAAACAAAACTGATGTGTAAGATTGACGTCCACAAAACAGAGCTTACAAGAAAAAGAAAGCCAAAGTTCCTTTTAGTGAAAACAAAAATGAAATTTACGAGTTTTTTAGACGACACCTTTTCTCTCTGTGCTACAATTGATTCTTTAAAGCTCAACTTAGTACAAAAAAGAACAATCTACACAGAAATACGTTAGAGTTACGAATTTCTATAGGAACTCACTTACATGGAAAATTCCAGAATAGAGCAGAGGCCAAATCAGTTATTGAAAAAGCAAGCTTCTGATTTAAATGGAACATTCCCTGAAGAATGTGTGAATTTAGCAGCATTTTTAAATTTAAAAAAATTGAAAAGAAATATTAACAAAGAAAATAAAAATACCAAACCAAAAATAATTAGAATCACAAAGACTTCTAGCATTATTTAATTATGGCAGTTATTAAACTGCACTGTTCAAACAAGAAAAATGACGGGCCTTGCACTTTTATTTATTGAGAGTTTAGAGATTTACTAATTCTAAAATCAGGAAAAGAAATGTTTTTTAATTAAATAAAAGTTTTTAAATGAAAAGGACATTTGTTTTTATTTTTTCTTATTGATGTAAACATTGTATTCAAACGTACGTATGTAACGAAAATTTAAAAAATCAAATATACGTTTTGCTTAAACAATAAACTCCTTTATAATTTTTTGATACCGACCCAGATGGGGAAAAATTTGAGAGAAAGCGGGTAAACAATTGTCTGCTTAGGGCGCCAAAAATCTTAATCAGGTTCTGTGAACAGGTGCATAGTTAGCTAAAAATTGTATTTTTAATTTAGTTTAAAAAATTAAGAATTCAAAAAAACATTTAATACTCATATATCGAATGTAGAAGGAGAAACTAATCAGAATAAATAGTGGGTGATTATGAAACAGACACAGAATAGAAATGAAGAAATTATTCACATAGCTTTTACTATTTGGACAATGATATATTTTTAATGCAATTAAAATTTATATGTGTAGTTGAATAAAAGAATAAAAAAGTAAAAATTAGAGAAAACTGACAAATAAGCAAGCATCTTTTTAAAGATGTTAATGACATTCACATGTACTTGAGCTATTATTTAAATTCATACTCTACCGGAAAAGATAATCCTCAAGACCACAACAGGACGTTCCTGGTTTCACCAGCCATTTGCCGCATCTCGCGTGTTTATTCAACAATAATCAACTTAAGCGACGTTGCAATTCGAGGTGAGCGACGGCAAACAGCCGACAAAGCTAAATGCCCGAAATTAATTAGCGAAATTTGCGTTACTTTTCATATTGCGCGTTGGCCCGCAATTACCATTACATAATGAGGCAAAAAGGGGGCGATTCCTCCCCATCCGGCGCCGCGAGCAGGACGCAGGGCGTGGGACGCGGCCGCGACCGCGGCCGCCGACGTGCAGAGCGATTCTCGCGGGCGCGCGGAGATCATAAAACATACATCCACGTCATTAAAGGCAGTTATTAACGCCAAGATATTGATAAGTTTCTGAAGTTTTTCCCGTCCCTATAAATTACGTTTATTTCTTTAGTTTGACATACAGTTAATCATCCTGTTTATGCGAGTGATTCTGGCTCCGGGATTCTGTAAATCATCCGTGATGCGATCTGAGCCGGAACTTGCCTCATAATTAATCGGTAGAGTTTAATTGAGATTTTTCTTTGATCGTTTATTAGATACGGTTATTTATTGGCGTTTTTATGGAGTTCGCTTTAATTCACATTTACTTACTTTTCAAGCACGGCAGAGCGTTTTAGAGATGTTAATTATCGGCAGTGGCGATGGAGCTGGAATTTGTACATTTATCAGGCTGTAGCCGACATTGTCTATTCAGTATCTGATTGAAATATTTTGTTAATGCAAATTAATGGTACGCATCTGACCGTACTTAAAGGCGATCTATTATCAGGTAACTATTTCTGTAGGAGATACTGCATGCGGCAATGCAGACTATAAGTACTACAAAGGGATTCCAGTTTTTTAAATTTTCCTTAATTTGTTTTAGTATTAAAAGTGAAATTATCAAATTTTTTTTATAAAAATAAAGCATGTAAAATGTTAATAAAGGTAAAACGATCAAAAGGAATCGCATTTTTGAATGTAAATTATTAAAAAATGACTACAAATTAAGCGGCTCAATTATTTTTAAAAATTTTGATATTACTATTTTATAATTTATAATATTTTACCACTTTAATTTACAAATACAAGTACTGTTGCACCGAAGAAATAAAAACACCTGCAGAGGGAGTAGGACATCGGGTTCGAAACGTAACGAACTTAAAAGGAAGGTTAGCAAAGATCCATTGCCAATATTTTTCGTAGATCTCAAACCAGCACAAAATAACAAAGACCTCTATAACCTGCGATCTTTACATAACAAACGTATTTTAGTAGAACCCCTGAGGACTAAAAGAATAGTGTACAATGTACCAAAACTATAACACACTAAAGCTTATTATAATCGTTAAATGTTGAGCTCCACATGATACCAAAACATCCACAAAATCAACGCAAATCCAAACAACTTGCATGATATGTGGCAGTCCACACCCAGCCAACTAACATATAAAGGGTGTACAAATACCAAGAACTGCAACAAAAAGTGAATCGAACAAACAATCTCCAGTTGCCAGATTTCGCGATCAAGTTTTCACAACAAAATAATTACATCCCTACCAACAAGCCAACGCAGAACTCATCCTATTCGGAAATCCTCAAATCCCAACCCCCTGACTCCCAAGAAATAAGTCTTAGCCATTTCCTCGGCAAGTTTAAAAATTTATTTAATCAACCATTACAGCAAAATAATATGATTGCCAATATAGTAACTAAGTCAACAACAAAGTTATGAAATAATGGCTAAATTCGTAAGACTTGCTTTATGAAATGCCAATGGTTTGCAACAAAAAAATTAGAAGTTGAAATGATTACAAAATATAAATCTCATGCTCATTTCTGAAACACATTTCATTGATAGAACATTACTAATCATACTTTATTATCTTATTTATCATAGGGAACATCCGGGTGGTACAGCAATAATAGTCCGAAACTCTTGTATAAAAAAGATTTTTTGCAGATCGGAACAAATCAGACCCAAAAACTTCTAATGTCATTAAATATTTCAGTAGTTTACTGTCCATTAAGGCATAATGTTACGAAGCATATGTTGCAATATTTCTTTAGTTTTTTGGGGCCAACATTTATGGCAAAGTATGCTCATTGGAGTGTTAGATTAATAACGACAAAAGGCAGAAAATGTATAAATTCATAACAAAAACAACTACAACCACTTTTCTACAGGCAATTCAACCTATTGGTCAGCGGACATTAATAAAATTCCTGATCAATTAGACTTCTTCTAATTACATCGCTAGTAATTCAAACTATGATTTATAACCACCGTTCAAGAAGCTCGATGGACCGACACTCCACAACCAAAATACTTGAAAAACAATTACTTTAATATCCCATGGAAATAATGGAGCTAGTAGCAAAGGCACAACGACACCGCAGTCACAACATTAATGACCGCACAAGGTTTAACCAATTGAATAACAAATTAAGAAAGCAAAAGCATTTGCTAACATCTTGAGTCAGTATTTACTCCACATTCTAAAGAAATCAACGAGGAGGTTGAAGACTACCTAAAACTCCAATGCAAATGCCACCACCAATATCTAATTTCGCTCTCAATTAAATTCATGAAGAAATAAGATTACTCAATACAAAAAGTCTCCTGGTGTTGACCTTATAATGGCAGCAGGAGTAAAGCAACTAACTGAAAAGCGAGTTCAATTTTTGCAAGTACTATTCAATGGAATATTGCGTCTCACAAGTTGGCCATTACAAATAAAATTTTCCCAAATCATACTTATCCTTAACCCGGAAA
Source organism: Sinelater perroti (assembly GCA_036346155.1). Lineage (NCBI taxonomy): Eukaryota > Metazoa > Arthropoda > Insecta > Coleoptera > Elateridae > Sinelater > Sinelater perroti. The sequence goes on from JARFIY010000189.1 coordinate 1,132,792, forward strand.
ACCTCCCAGTGAAATCAAGTTTTACCATCCCTCTGACATCAAAGTTTCTCGAAAAATTGATATTAAAACGAATAAATCAAAATGATCTTGATAACGAATGGCTTCCAAAACATCATATTGACTTTCATCACCAACATTCTACAATCCAGTAGTGTCATCGAGTAGTAGACACCATCCAAGCGGCTATGGAAAACAAAGTTTATTGTTCTGCAGTATTCTTGGGCATAAGCTAGGCATTCGATAGAGTTGGCACAGAGGATTACTATATAAAATAAAGAAATTTCTACGCCACTGCTATTTACTCCTCCAATTTTATCTAGAAAACCGGTGTTTTCAAACTAAGACAAGAGATAAAACTTTTGAAATAAAACAATCTGAAGCAGGTGTACCTTAGGGTTATGTGTTGGGACCTCTACTCTATTTACTGCATACCTATTATTTACCAACCATGGAACAAAGTGACATGGGTACTTACAGATAAATCTGGCAAGTTGCATCTGAGGTACCAACCGTCATGCATACAAAGTTTCCCACCTCTGTAATGGTGGTGGGGCTTATGAGTAGCAAAAGGAATGCTATGGCGCTCCACTCCCTTGAGAAGGCCTTACGGTGACCACCGATAGCTATATCAACATGCTGGAGACAATTGTCAAGCCCTGGATAGAAGAGGTGGCCACTGGCCGGAAATATGTGTTTCAGGAAGACTCCGCTCCATTTCACATGGCAAGGAAAACTCGGACATAGATGGCTATACAACAATGTATATTATTACTAGTCCCCCAATTTGTCGTCATATTTCAGCACCGGCTGCAATCACCTTGAGTGCTACATGTGAGGCGTGATCGAGGCGAAAGTCAACGAGAAGCATTATATGTAACACCAAGGATATCTTAAGGATCTTCATCGTGAAGGTAATGGCATGTATGAAATAAGAAGTAATGTTGTGTTAGCTTCCAGGAGATTTAGGTCCCGGCATAAGAAGTTTGTAAATGATTGGGGCCACCTTGAGTAATATAATTCTCAATATTATTCATTTTAATTGTGCTAAGTTCCATGTAAATTAATTTAATTTGTCTTATATTTTAATGTTATTTGCATTGTTTACTCATTTTCTGGATTTACTATAAAAAATCCAAGATTCAGAATGCATTTTCAAAATTAATTTGATTTTTCTTCTTTGTGCACTTTTATTGCGAAGCTTTTAATTTTAAGCTGCATTCCCAATCATATTCATACCTACAAGTGCGTAGGTGCAGCAGTACTCTTTATTTTCATCTTCATTCTACTCCTCAACCAATTCACAATTACTAAGAATAATTTGTAAAACCTCAGTAACACTCCAACTTTTTATTAACGACATAGTTACTTGTTATATACAACCTTATGATACCAGTGGCTCATCAAAACTGATTTAGTATCAAGAAAGAATATGCCTTGATTCGCCAAAAAAACTAGCTATAATATAAACTTTCAGTTCTTCTTCTTCAGCCTTCTACCATCCACTCCTGAATGTAGGCCTCACCCATTTCTCTCCATCTATGTCGGTCACTGGTTTGTTTTGTCCAGTTCCTTCCAGCTACCTTCCGAATGTCATCCACCCATCGTTTCTGAGGTCGACCTTTTTTTCGCTTAGTTTCACGGGGGCGCCATAATAGTGATTTCGTTGTCCATCTCTCATCTACCTGTCTCGCGATATGTCCGGCCCATCTCCATTTGAGGCTTGCTATGCGTTCTATGACGTCAGTTATTTTGGTTCTGTGTCGGATTTCTTCATTTAGGATTTTATCTCTTAATGATATCCCCAGCATAGCACGCTCCATAGCTCTCTGCAGCACTCTCAATCTATTTGCATTCCGTTTTATAAGAGCCATCGTTTCCATACCGTATGTAGTCACTGGTAGGATACAAGTATCGTATGGGGTTGCTAGTCCCCCATCGGGCACCTCCCCAGGTGGCGGATGGGGAATGCTCACCAGATATGGTGAATACCGGGGAAATAAAATACCCGGGGCGGACCAAAACTAGCAGCAGCATCTGACCCATATTAGGCGGCTGCAAACGGCGTCTGCATCCAGAAGATCGACCGGTGAAGGAAAACTCGCCAACACGCAGGGCAAGCGAGGCGTTTTAATTGCCAAAACCACCCAAACCTGGAATATTATTTTAAGAAAATTTTAGATTTTTCAACTCGGTGCTAAAAACATACCAAAGGGGCCTCAATAATTGTCTTGAACACGACAACTGTACTAATTATTTTCAATACTGCTAATTCTACTAATATTATGCTTGTACTTTACGAGCCATTGTTTCCTAGCAATCTTACTTTCACTCCCTGTTTGTTTCATTTCGTTACGTTGAGTAAGACACACTTTTTTAGAGAAATTATATGTACAAAACGACAAGCATTTACACGTTTTGCACTTTCTAATGATGTGATTATTAATATCTGACCCTTTGAGCTTTGAAATAGAGGATAATTTGCTTTTCTGCTAAAAAAAAAGAAACATGGAAAAGATGGTTAGTTGTATAGTAATAACGCACCAAAAAATACACAAAATTTGATTGCAAATTTATTCAGTCAAATTGTAGAAACTGTTTCAAAATTTTAGTTATCTGATTTTTATTTATTCGATAAACACTAAAATAAATATTTGGACAAGTGAAATTGCCTACCATTTAGTAACTTTCAAACAGTGTAAGAAGAGGGATGTTGAAAGACAGCACCTTTATACTTAAATCCTTCGGAATATACTAATATTGGCCTCCCAATGTGCTCACGCTCACGTACACACATAAACCCAGTAGGTGCTGGTTAACTGAATCATATTAGATCAACCAAATTTTGGTTTACGTGCCTGGCGCGTCCAATAAACCAGTGATTCCTTTTTTTAGATATATGAATGAAATTCGACTATTTCTAATTTAAGTAAAACATCATGGCTATAATATAGGCTAATCAGTTAATTTTTTATGTTTTGGCGATATTGCATAAGATTCATTGACAGTCATTAAGTTTATATAAGAGAGAAGTTACCACTTTGCGATTCTGTTACCCGACATATTCCGCCCATACTTTCCTTCGCCTGTTTGTTTTTGTGGCAACCTGCGCAGTTACCCCATCATCTTCTTCTCCCTCTTCTTTTACTACTCTTTTAACTAGCGTTGCTGATTCTTCTTCATTATTTTCCAACAGTACCAACTCTGAAATGTCCTGTCTGTCATTACATAACTAATATATACATCATCTTTTGTTCCTCTTGAGCTTTTTGAGTTGTCCCGGTATCTTTCTTAATAGGTGTATAAATAAGTTCTCAGCTTTAGATTTCACAGGACCCAAATCACCGTTTACATGTAACGTATTAGTCCGCCCTCTTGCAGTTTTAAAACAATGATATTTAGTCTTTCGAAACATCATGCGATTTGGCGTTTGATGCACATAACCTCAAATAATCAGCTGTGTTCACGATGGCAATCACAAAAGAGCATATTCGATTTTCTACCCACTTCGCGTTTCATCTTAAGAAAAACGATGCTGAAGATACCGAAATGATTTGTGCTGCATATGGTGAGAATGCTGTAAGTCATGCAACGTGCAAAAAGTGGTACCAAAGATTTCGCGGAGGAGAGTTTAGTCTTGCAGATCAACCACGCGCTGGACGCCCTCAAACATTTGACACGGATGAGCTGCAGACGCGTTAGGTTGGGAACTTCTCCACATGCGGCGTATAGCCCAGACATGGCCCCTTCCGATTATCATTTATTCCGGTCGTTACAACATCACTTGGCTGATACGCACTTCAAAACAGAAGAGGAAGTCCGAAAATGCATCGATAACTTTATCGTCTCGAAGCCGGTGAGCTTCTATCACCAGGGAATTCGCAAGCTACCCGAAAGATGGCAAAAGGGCATCGATGCCAACGGAGAATACTTTTATACTTAAGATTTTTTGTTTGTTTTTACATAAAACTTTAATTTTGGAGAAAAAAGCTGAGAACTTATTTATCCACCTATTAAATTATTTCTTTATGAACCTTTCACTTACTTTAGCCTAAGCATTTGGCGTTAAGCGTAGTACGTCGAAGACAGATATTTTTGGCTACTTCAAACGCTTGGAGAGGGTTCTCGTCGATTTTCTCTCTCGATTATCATCTGCTTCATTTTTGATCGGTGTCCAACTTTTAATGATTGCTTGATTGAATAAGAGAGGTTGTGTTTAGTAGCAAGAGTGCAAATTTAACAACTTGATGCGGCACAGTTGTCCAATACCAAGGCAATCTTTTTTCTCTCTTTGCAGAATCGCATCTCAGGCGCAAAGAAATTCTTTAAAAACTGCTGCTGTTATCCATGTATTTTTATCGCTTTGCAGTTCGTCGCCAAATGCTTCACTCCATTGGAAAATCTCGGGGCCTTTTCCTTTCCAATTACCGGTGGTATCTTCTTATATTACAAGTTAACAGGACTGTCAACTGGTCTTTAAGTTTCTTTTCCCCTATCGACTCCTGGTTTTTGAATACCATGGCACAGTCTGAAGTAGCTCTGAAATATAGTTCGGTTGCAATTGTGTTGTGAATATTTTTCAAAAAGTAGCTCTCCAGCAAAGGCTGCGTGTTGAACTCTCTACTGCAGTGTTCTCCCACTATGTTTTCTCTTTATGTAACTTTTTGTACACTATTCCATGATGCTTCTTCAACCTCGTCAGCCACCTATCGGCTGATTTAAAATTGTCTCCTCTTATTTTATTGGTCAGATTCTCAGCTTTCTGGAGAAGAATTCCCTGACTCACTGGTGCATTAAGTAGACTCGCCTGATTAAACCACTGTAGAAAGGTCTCTTCCAACGTCTTACTCTTCCCCGCTTTTTACTCTTTACAGCACCACTACTTGAATTAGAACTAAGCTCTGATAGGTCTCGAGACTTAATCAATTCCATTAGCGTGACTCTGGCAACAGGCAGCTTCTTCACACCCTCACGCTGAAGTAGCCCTCTTAAATTTTCAGCATCATATTTAAGTTTTAACTTTTCTAAAACACAGGTTGTCGTGTCGAACCACGATAATTGTACTTTGAAAGACTCACCAACTGTGGCAGGTGATAATGCCCTGACACTGGAAACCAGGTTACAGAATATTAAATGAAAACAAAACCAACCAATTGCGAGACAGGTAGAAGGGGGTTATTAACTTATCACTGAATACCCTAACATCTGAAAGCAGTTCGATAAAAAAAAAAGCAAAGACAACAAAAGGCTATTGTTACACGCAAAGCTAGACCTATATATATGAAATAATTAGTTTAATTATACTACATAGCCAATTTAATGAATCTAATAGTTTTCAGTCCTTGATAAAACTTCTATCTAGAGACAAAGTAATTAAGAATCAGCAATAATGAAAAAACATCTTATTCGTTTAACATAAGAACTGGTTTTTATAAAATATCTAGGCGAGCACAGATTAAAAACTACTATAAATCTTTTTAATAAAATGTATTAAGAAGGAAGGATTTTTAATGAATCGGTGTAGTTAATATTCATAACTATTCCAAAGAAGTCGAACAATTAATATTATGAGCCATATAATAAAAATATACCTACATGGCTGACAGGACCAACAGAGAAACGCTTAGATATGTGCCAAGACCATCATGCATGCTCCAGGTCTAAATAGAAGGTATTTTTATTGAGAACAAATAGCAAAAAATAACAAAGCAACAAAGGAAGTAGAGTTATGCAGTGGTGTTCAACAAGAGTATATACTATCTACATTATTGTTTAATGCATATTAAGAAAGAATTATGCCAAATGCATTTTCAAAAAGAACGCAAGAAATAATATTAACTGAGTTATTTTAAGTAAAATACGATCGCTGACGATACTGTTTTAATAGCAGGCTATAAGAAAAATCTACAAATTCTATTAGACCGTTTTATAGAAGAAATCGGGAATATGGGGCTTAAATTTAATGTGCAAAAAACAATTATGGTGGTATTAGCCACAAAAATCAGGACAATATAAGCACTATTTATAAAATTGTTAATTGAACAAATAAGCAGCTACATCTATCGACCTTGGAAGATTAACTGGCGTCCAAATAGACTATGATAATAAGATAAAGAGACCAAAATATATCTTGTCCGGTTCATACTCAATTAAATGAGGGAGAAATTTGGCTAAGAGGATAAATTTAAGCTTAAGGTGATTAGAGAAAATGGTGTTTTGATTAATCTTTTTTAACCATTTTCTACATTGAGAAGTTGTGTCCGTATCTAAAGAACTAAATGAAATTTGAAAAAGAGAACGAAACAAATAATTTTTATAGTTAGATGAAAATTTTCTCTTACCCTAGTCATTACTATTGAATACAATCTTTAAGTACGCATATCTGATGAAGTTTACTAAATCAACTTTCTTTAAAAATAAAATTAATTAAGTATTAGCTAATTGTACGTAAAAAGGGACGCTGGAACATTTAATACGGTAATCCTCCAATGTCAATCTACAAATAAAACGATGAGAGAAGAAGGAAAATCATATCACTGATCCAGTGGTACACAAATGTGATCATAGAACTATTTTCAATCCGGCTGATAGTGACCAATCTTGTAATATGGATCAGATTTATGAACAAGGAGAGCAGGGCAGATAAAACCGCAAATCCTATCTTTTGCTGGCGATAAATTCGGCTATATGATGTTCGAATAGGGGACGGGCACTATTATGGTGAAAAAGAATATCTTTTTACGGTTTTTTTCAGAGATTTTAAAAACGTTTGATGATAATATATAGATCTTATATTTCCAAACGTTTCTAATGAAACATGAGCTGGAGTTAAAATTACAGTCAACTAAATAAAGATATTTGTTTCTGATCCTTAAAAGATAGTCACAATAAACATAGTTCCATACGAAACAATAAGACAGAAATACATAATTACAATTTCATACAAAAATAAACGAAAGCTTCAGGAAGATCATAACCGATTTGTAAGATAATTAATCACAAAACTAGGAATTGTTACCTAAACGATAATTTCTTTTACTTTTCCCTCGTACACAACAAAATTCATATTTATTGATGCAATAATTTTTTTATTGGTGGGATTGATGGGTGTATCTGCAGTTTTCTATATAAACTAGTAAAAAGCCCCGTCCCATGGACGAGTAACCCAAGCTAAATATTTGGCTCAGAGTTTCGTCGACGATTGAAGGAAAAATGAGCCAATAATCGTTTTATCAGCCATATCTAAATGTAATTACATTCATTCGGCTATATTCGGTCTCACATAAATCAAAGTTGTGTCGCATGCGCTTACTAACGGCAAGAACTGGCGACGTAGTGCGTGAAACACCGATAGGTGGCGCAAACTGTCCAATTACTTCATGACCATTTATGTTTTGACCTACAACAAGTCAACCGTGATCTAAATTGAAAATCTAAAAACTTTATGCGAGGTTTGGCAACACACTGGTATGAAATTGGTTTATATCTGTAGGAGAAGTTGCAAAGTTAGTTACAAACATAGTTACGTTATTGCAGATTTTTATACAATATGGAAACTTTTTTCTACGTAGAAAATAAAGCTAAACACTTTGAGTAGAGCCAGGCAAACTGTGAAATTCAATATTGTAGAACGTTTTCCCCTCTTTGCTCATGAATTTTAACTGGTCATTACTTTCAAACCACGTATTCACCAAGAATTGCTAGAGATTTTTAATAGGGTGAAAATCACATACGCCGGATGATCCCATCAGAAATATTGAAGAAATTTTTGAATTCTCATAGGAACATTGAGTGAGTTTTGTCATACAAAATCGTCAAGCTAATAATCAACAGTTATCAACGTTCATTTTTAATGCGTTTCGTGACTTCAATAAACAAAAACCTTAATTTAGAAGACAATGAATAAACAAGATATCGGCAAACTGAAAGCTTTCCATATATGGCTCATGGAATGAATATTCAGAATCCTATCGACAGCCAGGATCATAAACCAAGAAGTACTACAACACATAAATTGTAGTCGAGACATCTGAAGTACTATAAAAAGAAGGATAGCCTACTGAGTTGGATACTTAAAGAGAAATGAAAAATACATCTACTTTAACTTATAATACAAGTAAAGATAAGGATGAAAGGGAAAGGGTAAAAGAAAAACTTCTTGGCTAAAGAATATAAGGCAGTGGACAGACGTGAATGTTCAACAAATACTCAGGACAGCAGAAGAAAGAGAAACGTTTGCCAATGTAATCACCAGCCTCTAATTAAGGGAAGAAGATTTATGATTTTACTTTTGATAATAAAGTCATCTAAAGGTACACCCTTCTTGTTCCAAAAAAAGGGTAGCTATAAGTTTTCGGCTAGACAATATCTGCATGATTTTTTTGTTTGGACGATAAATGGGTATGATCCGGTTCCGATGTGTTCTTATTCCTAAATGTGTAATGTGCGATATACATTTGAACTTTTATTATATTTTTAATCCCAACAGACAGTAGATTTTCTTTGTGTTAACCGTTTATCGGTAGAACATATTTGATCCACACATCATGATAAACCAGCAGAAAACGTGAAATTTGGGACAACTAATGTGGAAATGTTCTAACTTGATCAAATCGTACCTTCAAATTTTCTGACGTGTTCCCATGTAAGCGTTTTCTACACCAACGACCATAATTTTTTAATAATATTGATATAATACTGTGCTTATTTGTAATACTCTTTTACATGAGGTGATCCAAATTGGATTTCTGGAAGTCTTTTATTTTTCAATAAAACACAAAATATTGAAACGATTCGAATTTTATTACTAAAGCGCAAAGTGCAGACTTGGCAGTTCCGTACGAGATACAATATCTGCTAATTGCCATCATCCTTTTAGAGAAGTTTTCGACAATGCTTTCCCATAAATGCGGCTCTGTTTCATCAATTACATGTCTGATGTTCTCTTTTAGCCCTAGAATCGTTGCAGGTTTATTGACATAAACCCTTTCTTTTAAATAGCCCCAGAGGAAAAATCTAATGCATTTAGAACGCAAAACCGTGGTGGCCAATTCTCGTCACTCGCAACACAATCAGGAAATTTGGTTTCAAGTGAGTGTTTCATGAACTGTGTGCGTGTAGCGCCATCTTGTTGAAACGACATTCCATTAAAATTTAAATTGTTGGTTTCATTGAAAAAAAGTTATTTTTGTTTCTCACTACCGAACACAATTGAAAGTAACAGCGTTGCCAGTTTCGTACTAAAAAATGAACGCCCATGATTCCTTCAACTCACAGTGCAGATCAAAGAGTGCATTTTTGTGTATGTATTGGTTTTGCGAATAACACTTCAATTTTCACTACCACAGATGCCACAATTTGCTGAATGATAAAGTTATTTAATGAAAAAAGAGTTTTATCTCTCAATATTGGTTTTCTGCAAAAATCAGCTTCAACTGTTGTGGTCTTTAAAACCAAGTTCACAAATGTACGGCATTTCTAGTAGTCTTTGATAGATTTTTCCATAATGTAAATACTAATTGATGAAAACTTCAAAGCCTAAAGTTCAATTAGGATCGCTCTACGTAGGAACTGTGCACAATCAGTTATTTTTTTAATTTTTTACAATTGGCTACAAGTCTGTAAAATAATTTGCAATTACCTTAAATATTTAAATTAATAAAGTTTTTAATAATTGTTATTTTATTTCTATTTGACTAATTTGTTTCATCTTCGTCAAGAAAAATGCAGTAGCAACAGTATTTTTCTCTATTTAATGGTAAAATTAGTTATCGTCTCCAATTTTCTGTGTTAATTAATTGGCTAGATCAAATATTCATATTTTCTTTCTGTAATTTTTGTCGCATAATTTAAAGCTTCGATTATTGTGAGTTTTTATTATTATTATTGAATCGGTAGATTTGAGATTTTGTACTGTAGAGAGGTTATGGCGAATTTATGCTGTAAAGTTGAAGGTAAGTGAATTTAATTTCGTAAACGAGCAATTTTTAATAACCCAAAGTAGTCGCGTGGGCGGCGACGAAGGCGCTAAATTCGGAATTATTAATACAGCATCGAGTATGTTGTAATTACGGACAATAACCATCCCGCCAGCTCCGTATGCTCAAATAAAGTAGCTGCCCCGCTTCTTTATCTCGCTCATTGTCATGTAAATTGCGCCGAGTTATCCCGTTTCAGAAGGATGTTAATGTTTCGTATGCATTCGTTAGCCGGAACGAGTTCCATAAAACATAATGTTTCATAAGCATATTCCGAGACAAACTGTGGCAGAAACGAGTCCGTGTAAGCCTTCTGAAAGTAGATGAGACCGTGGTCGTCACCGTATATTCCGGTTAGTGCAGCGCCGCTCATTAACGTGCAAACTGATTAGAACTGATACCGCTTCTTCCTATACCTGCGGGAACTAGAGCAACTGAACTCTGACGCCTTATTAAAGTGAATTACGCAATAATTATACATCGCCGATAGTTTCTTTTTCTAATAGTCGATGGAGGAGTTCCGCACCGGTAGCTGTCTATAAATTCGCGCAGTCATAACCGATTCCCAGCCATTACGCTGATTATTTTACAGTTGTAGTTGTGCTACCAGCCAACAGCTTCCATTATCGCAATAACAAAGCGCAAAACAGCATGGGAGGTATCTTTAATAACAAATATTAAAATTTAAATTTAGAAATGGCGACGGATGTTGATCTACCATAGAAACTTAATTCTTTGCGTTCACTAATACGACTGACCATTTTGACAATCACAAATATCGCATTTGTTTAACGTTAGTTATCTCTTGGTACAGGCGAGATTTTTCCAACATATTATTTTACTGATTGAGTTTAGCAAACGTCAATTGAAAAAAAATGGAAAAGAATTAACATAAGAACAGAAAACTATGATTAAAAAAATTACAAAATTTGGCTTCAAAAGTAAACAAAAAAGTAGCACCAACGATTATTTACCTATATCAAGTTTGGTTAAAAAGTCAACAGAAAATAAATAAACGATATAAGAACTGGTGTGCACTAATAATAAAGAAGAATGGAGGGAGATGTAGAAAAAAAGAAGAGCACAGTTTCCTAGAAGCTTTCAAAGTACAAAAAACAATCAGAACACTAAAATAGACATAAAATCAGAAATTAAAGCAATACGATAAGGCAAGAAGGATTATGTTTATAGATAAAATATAGAAGCGTAGCGAAAGATAAAGAAACTGAGAGACCATGAGCAAGTGAGAGATAATAGTTAAAGAAATGAGACTCAACAAAGTGAAAAATGAAAAAGACATACTACTAAATACACATCAGATAAAACAAAAGAATTAAATTAAATTGGTCGCACTAAAACAGGCACAAAATAAAAAACGACTTATTTATTTAAGTCATTTCTTGTCAAAATGTAAACATTTTATTTTTAAAATTAAAAAGATACTTGTTTAAAATTTCATTTAATGTGATCACGTTATGAAGTAACATAAAACCTTAAATAAAGATCATAAATCAGAGCATATTTGAATTTTTTACTGCCTTTTTTGTATCTGTCTATACATTTGAATATAAAGTAAACGTAATGTGGCATTCCCTACGCCCCTGATTTACACGAGGAGATCCGTGCGCAGTAAAAAAAGGCAGCCTATACATTTGAACGGAAAGTAAACAAAGACGGCCGACATGAAATTTAGCGTGGCGTACTCTGAGCGCTTAATTTACACAAGATGATCCGTGCGTTCGTGCACGCACGTTGGGGCCGCTCTCGCTCTTCCGGGCGCCCGCGGCTGCCTTTGTACCTGTTATCCCTTTTATGGTGTAGGAACAGAAGCATATTTACTATTTTCATTAATAGTTCCCTATCCGTTCTAAAAACAAAGCCAAAATGTCGACAATACTAAAGTTGGGTTATGCAATTTTAGAATCAAAACAAACATTCTGTTACTTCTGCCAACATTAATCTAAGAAAAAATTAAGAATTATTGCAAATGTACGTACAAAATACGTAAAGTTGAACCGAGTTACTTTATACGTAAAAATTACGGAGTGAATTATAAATGAGAGCATAAGCTTTTCACTGATTCAACTTTACCTATTACGTATTTATTATTGACGCCTTATGCTTACGTCCATTAAGAATGGGCCTTAAGTTAAATTGTTCGTTTCCGATCCAGGGAAAAAGCCGATCAAATTAAAAATTTATACGTTCCCACCTTGTAAAAATTTGAGGGAAGGCGGGTGAAAAATTGTCAGCCTAGGATGCCAAAAATACCTTTTGGCGGGCAGCCCCTTGTCTTTAATACTAAGCAATTTGGACAAAAAATTTCTCTATTATAATGAAATATTCTAAATCCAAAACACTTGTATTACATTTCATCATCATCACCAGTGTTTAAATATTCCATTTTTGAACATACGCCTCCCCAAGCTGTCGCCATGCCATTTGATCCACCGTCACCCCCATCCATTGTGCTCCTGTAACCTTATTGATGTTGTTCCTCCATCTGGTTCTCGGTCTTCCTCGTTCCCTTCTTCCTGTCCTTAGCTTTCGCCCTGTTACCTTTTTGCTCCACCTATCGTCTCCTCATAGCATAAGATGAACCGCTTATTGCTATTTCAAGTTTGTCATGCATCGTGCCACGTCCTCAACTTTGGCTTTATCTCGTATCCATTCGATTGATTTTCTATCCTGTAGTCGCACTTTCAACATCGACTTTTCCATTCTTCTTTGCGTAAGATTAAAGTTTTTTTATCACGGTTTCCGTAAGAGACCATTTTTCCGAGACATATATAAATATTGGAAGAATGCATTGATTAAACGCTCTAGTCTTAACTTTATCCTCCTTCCAATTTCTACTGCCTGGATATCTGATCTAAAAGTAAGTATTTGCCTTAAGTATATGTATTCGTCGACAACTTCTATTAGGTCATTCTCAAGATGAATAAGTGCTGCATCGTCGTTGTTTCTTTGTTTTTGTAATGTTCATTTTTAACCCCGCTCATCTTGTTAATTCTTACAAGTCCTTAATTGTCGTCGTCAAGTCTTCCATATTATTGGCTAATAAAAAATATCGTCAGCGAATCGTAAGTTAGACAGATATTCTCCATTGATATTAATTCCTAATTTATTCCCGTTTAACGCGTTGAAGAAATCTTCTAACAAATTAGTAAAGAGCCTAGGAGATATGGTATCCCCTTGTTTAATTCCCCTTATTACTTTTATCGGGTTCGTAACTCTTTAAAGCATTTACCAGCGACCACGTTTCCACTGTTTTCAAATGCTTTTTCAAAATCGATGAAGATTAGTAGAGGGGTTGGTTGTACTCGTACACTTTTTCCATAGCTTGTCTTAGGGTGTGTATGTGTTCCAAGGTGCTATATTTCCCTCTAAAACTTGCCTGTTCTGAGGTTTGGAATTCGTCTAGACGTTTCGTTATTTGCATTGCTATTATCTTTGTTAAAAGTTTATACATGTGGGATAAAACGAGATCGGCCGATAGTTTTTTAGGTCCTTTGTATTCCCTTTTTTATAAATTCGCACAGCATTAGCGTTTTCACATGAATCGGGTATTGTGCTCGTATCTATGCGCTGGTTAAATAGTATTTCTAGATGCCCCAGAAGAACTTCCTCTCTTGTTTTTATTAGTTCTATTACTACCCCGTCCAGGCCTATAGCTTTATTATTTTTATTTGTTTTAGCGCCTGTTTTATTTCATGTTTACTAATTGTGGGTGCGTCCTCTGTATAGTGTCTGGTCAATGTTGCTTGTTTTTCGTTTGGGCTAGTTGGTGGTTCTTGAGCCTTCGACGAGTATAAGTCGCCGTAAAATTATTCAATATATTCTAGGATCTTTTTGCGATTGCACAGTATGACTCTTTGCCATCTATTATATTTACTCCTTCTTTTTCCTTCTTGTATTCTCCTCCTGAATTCTTTTGATCCTTTGTTTCTTTCAATGGTTTCTCTAATCGTTTTTTCACTGCAAGTCCCAGGCCAGGATAAACTAGGAGGGGAAGGGTAATAAACTCGCTAAAAATCAGGGTTCAGCTAACACTATAAGAGTTACAATAATATTTCCCAGTAGCAGGCCTTGAAGGCCCTTTGGTGTCGTAACAGGATAGATCTGCTACAATCTAGAGCCTACGGTACACAAGGGTAGTAACGTGGCTAGCGCTACGTACCGACCGCCTATTATTACCCCAGAGTTTGACCTCCAGGTACTCCTTTATTGCAGCCTGAGTCGAGCTGGGTCGTAAAAATGCCAGCGATCGAATTGGCGAGAGCAGGATTCGAACCCGCAACTCTTGGTTTCGTAGTCTAGCGATCTATCCACTAAGCTACCACGGCACATCCCTATAAGACTTACAGAGGAAAATTCCAAAGGCTCTGAAAACAGAGAATGACAAATAAAGCCACAACGATGGAAAAGGTGGAAAAGCACACTCCAATAGCAGCGTTTGTACCCATATTGGGCGGTCGTACATCAGAGGAGCGGCTATTTAAAAACCCGCCAACTCGCTTGGCAAGCGTGGCGTTTTAATGTCAAGTCACCCCCAAGTAACTCAACATGAAAAAGAATTTTAAAACACAAATATCCCAGGTGGGTAGAGTTAATCTCTTACAATCCCACACCGGTACTCCGATCTGCCTCGAGAATTCTGGGGGAGGCAAAGATTCGTATTATACTTAGAAATAGCAAATACTTCGATACTATAAAAATATTCCTGGCCCAATGCAATAATGTATTTACTCCAAAATTTCTACTATTGCATAACTCAGTTTTCAGTCATTGTCCACCTCTTCTCGTGTTATCCAGTGATGACCATTTATGGTTTTCTTGATCTTTGGGAATAGGAAAAAATCAACGGGAACAAGATTGGGCGGATGGGGCTGTAATTATTCCTTACGGAGTGGAATAAGAGTCTATTTTTGATCATCTAAAAGCGCTTTTGGTACCCCTTGCACACACACTTCACGCATTGTCAGATAAAAAGTATAAAACTTACTTGTCAATTATTGTCACTTTGTATAATAGTGTTAACACTCCCAAACTTAGTGAGCTTCTTGTTCCACCTACTTGTCAATTAAAACGCGGGGTACCTAAAGAGAACAAACTTTTCTCAATTATTCTTCTGCGTAGTAATAGGTCAGGTGTGAGTCAAACTTCAATACATTTCTGGCAACAACAATATTTTCTTCTGTGACAGAGAATAATGGATATCCTAATCTCGGAGTGCGTTGTACACTAAAATTTCCTCTTTGAAACCTCCAATATCATTGAAATATGATCGTATGATGACTATTATATAAGTATTTTCTGCAAAGATTGACCAAGTTGAAACACAATCCGTTTTTAAGCAAGATACGAGATATAACCTTGGTTAAGCCCTTTTCACTGTCACAATTCAGAAGAAACCCAGATGTCGTCCTACTGAATGCACTGCAAGTTTGAATCTATCTTAACACGTTCAAATTTGTCTTAACGTCTATAGAACAATGTGATACAATATTAAGCTAATTTTTGACGTAATTGCCGTTCCGATTCATACATTTGTCGTAGCGTGGTACCAATTTTCCAATACCTTCATCATAGAAAGCAGCCGCCTGTGTTTTCAGCCAATTCTGTATGCTGGTCTTCAGCTCGTTGTCTGTGGCGAAAGTTTGTCCTCCTAGACAGCGTTTCATAAAGAGATGAAAATCACTCAACCCAAAAATTTAAACCGACGATTTCCGCCAATCGCCTGATCCACGCGCTGAACAAGATCGTCGGTTAACACTGGCTTCCTCCCCTGGCCGCCTGCATCATGAACATCTGTGCGTCCAGCATCAAAGTTCCTGGAACATTTCCGCACTTTGCTGTCACTCATGAACGTTTCTCCGTACACTTTACTCATTCGTCTATGAATTTCAGCTACATTGCTTCCTTCAGCATGCAGAAATCGAATGACTGAACGCAATTCATATTTGGCGGGAGACTCTATTTTTCGAAGCATGATTATGTGCTCCCTACGTACTGAGAACTGACAACCGCGAATCAACGCGTTCCCCGAGCCAACTACAGACAGCGCAAGACGTCTGCGCACAGACCTAGCGGATTTTCCCCGAAACTTTCCTTTAGCGTCCAATCAGACCTTGAAAAAAAATAGCCCTCGTAGTTTCTGTCCAAAAGACACTCATGTGACTTTGTGACAGTTTTTGTATTTATAAATAATTTCCCCTACTTCTGTATTATTTTTATAGTAATTCCCCATTCTCATTTCTGTCTTTAATATCTTATAATATATCCTAAATTATTATCTATTTTTATTCTATCGTTAAAGTTAATATATTTTTATTCAACATTTAAATGACTTTTGACTATATACGTATCCTGACATTGAATTATTTTTTCTTCTCCTACATTTAGTCAATGTACAACCAAGTACGTGGGTAAGTAAAATATCAACGGAAATTTCTTTTTTATACGTCTTAAAATAAACAGAAAGGGACGCGCCTTCCAAGTGTTGTAGAAAGGGATGCCGGAAAAGGATTTCTGTCAAAGCAAGAGATATCATCGTCGGTCGCTCAATAGCTTACTGTTTCTTAGAATATAACGCGTAAGTTGTTAGAAATTCTGACAAGACTTAAGCCATAGTTCGGGGAAACCTATAAGAAAAAACAAGTGTACACATGACAAAAAATTCTTGGAAGAACTAAAAATAAACATCGCCGACGTCGCTAGAGGTTCAGCCTAACTGAAGAGGATATAAGCCACCAATTAGTGGTTGTCGAAATTGCTTCCATCATCTGAGGCAAAACAAAAATTCATATATTGTCCTAGTCCACGAATAGTTCTATGCAACTACCCAAATTCGACAAAAATTGAAGATGTGTTTCAGAGTTGATGATGTTGCTGTAGAAGTGTTTGTACACAATTTGCTGGTACCAAAATTACCTTCATTGTACAATATCGAGATCAAAAAGTTATATATTCGTTAGAAAAAATGTGTTTCTAGGACAAAAAATTATGTAAATGACTGTTTTTATTTTTACGATGTTTCAATAAATTAAAAAAATAATTTGAGTTTTTTTTGCGCACTTACTGGCACTGCAGCCTCAAGGGCTTATTGTGCCTACTACATACTTAAGGTGTTAGAACATCACACATACCCATGGGTTGAGCGAGACTCGAACTCGTTCGCGCGGGCTCGATGACAGATGATCTTGACCACCGAGCCACCGCGGCTCCTATAATTCGAGTTTATGTTTATTTTATACATATATATCAGAGTAAAAAAATACGTAAGAATCTTTGAAAATAAAAGTTATTATGTTCTCTAATCAGAAAGAAAAAATACAGGTTTCAATAAAGCAGTTTGATTCTTCGCGTAATAAAAATTCTGCCTTAAGTATATGATAAGAATTAGAAAATAAAAGGATTATTTAGTTTTAGATAGAAACTAGGCCCAACAGTTGTAAAGCACGAAGACCTGATATAGTGAAATAAGACGTTGTAAACGTATGCTTTTAAACGTCTCTCTAGCTAAGTTAAAACCTTCAAAATGAAATAAAAATAAAAAGTACATGAGACAGGCAATTTTAAATTGAAAGAGAATAAAAATAAAATTGAAATTGTCAAATGTTAAGAATATTTATTCTGACAAAATAGTCCTAAAATTTTGGAAAAAATATAAAATGGGGGGGCTACTACGGTATATAGAAAATATAATAACTTGGAAGCAAACGGAATCAAGCAAAGCAGAATGAAGATGTACACAAAAAGCATAACCGACGCAAATCGTCTAGATTAGAGATAAAAAAATGTTAACGAGTTACATAAAATTAGATTTAAAAAGGCCATTATACAACTCTATATTTGTCTATATTAATATAAAAATGATATACAAGAAATATAATAGAAACCTTAAAGATATGGATTTCAAAGACGTCACTTAGATCACATTAGGAAAACAGCTATTAAACAACATTTAAATTGATAAAAATTAGCTTAGGCGATAAAAGTCATATAATTACTAAAAGAGGGATAAAAGAAATCTAAAGAGAAAGAAAAAATAAAATATATAAAGGTATATTAAAAAAAAGACTTACAAGAAGAGAATTAGAACTTAAAAATTAGTAAAAGCAAAGAATCAATGAATAAATATTTAAATCCTAATGTCGGATTTTTCTTTTATTAGTTCTTACAAAATGTTTCTAAAATATATTCTGATTACTTAGAAAATAATTAATACTTTAACAAACGCGCGCGTACCAATAAAAGAGATAAAGCAAAAAAATTAGTAAACTTACACTCCTACAGTCTTTGGACATTTTAATGCCAAGTTTGGACTAACAGCAAGGAAAGAAACAGTGTTATGAATGACAATGGAACAAGGCAACAAAAATGGAATATGGTTGATCCTGGGAAGAAATACGGAAAATCTTCAATCATGTGTTGATATCTAAAAACGGGGAAAAAATAATTCATGATGTTAGAACATATAGCAAAGCCGATGTATTTGACCACCTACTAATAATAACAAAGTTGAAATTAAGAATGATTGTTAGAAAAAAATGTTTAATTAATAGAAATAAATAACAGATGAATAGATAAAAATAAAGAATTATAAATATGGAAAATATTATTCGAAATGCAAAAAAAACATCGATACAGAATAGTAAATATAAAAAAGTATTAAAACTACCACGGACAAAATAATGGCTATAAAAAACAGAAAAAAACAACTAATCTGATTGTGACTGCAAGGTATCTAGCTGAAAAAAGATGATAAACGATAACATAACATAAATATATACATATATATATATATCAATAAAAAACACATACGAGTAAATAGGGCAAATATACATGGTAAAAAATAAAAAACACTTTAAAAATTTATTGATTATGGAAAATCCAACGCTAAAGTTGAGTAGTAAAGATCTAGATAATTGTGATGAAAGAATAGATCCACTTTTATTATAAAAAGGAGTTTAGCGAAGTAATTATAAATCATAAACAAAACAAGTCTGGAGGGGCAGGTAAATTGTAATTGAAATAATAATATGTGGCGGTCATAAACTACAGCAAAGACTATATAAATTAATGGATTAGATATGAGAAAAAGACGGCGGCCCAAATATATATACAAACTATAGAAGAATCAGCCTGCTAAATGTAACGTAAAATATTGGTCATATTAATAAACAAAAGCATAAATAGAAAAGTACCAATATGGGAGGGGTAGATCCAGCATAAATGTGATTCATATTGTAAACCAAATAGTTGAAAAGTTCTAAGAATATGGCATTAAAATTAGAAAAAGCTTTTCATATCTTTCAATATCAAGTTATAATAAACCATATGAGGAAAATGGGAATACATGGGAAAACAATAAAGATAATCGTCATGAAAATTAGAGAGTTAAATATGAATGAATACGGAGTATCACAAGAGTCATCTTAAACGTAAGACAGGGGGGCGAGCTTTCAAAATCCTTATTTAATATTATGTTAAATAAAATCATTAAATACTATAATCTCATCGGAACAATTATAAATAAATTGGAGCAAATGCACACACTAATAACCTAGAGTTAATAGAGAGAAGTAAAAGATATCCAGAGAAGATCATCCAAGAAGTGAAAACGGAGTATATAAGAGATAATTGATAATAAATCAAGAAAAACAAAATATATGGAAAGTAGAGGAAATAAACAAAATATAATCAAGAATACAAGCGCAACATAAAGCGTGTTACAAATATAAAAGAATTATAAAGGACAGGATAATAAGTAAAAGCAATAAAATGAAAATTTATAAATTCATGATTTGATCAGTAGTTATATACCGAGTAAAACAGAGAAGCCTAGCAAAAGTAAAATAAAAGAAATTAAAAATTTTGGGAAGTAGGATCAAATACCCTTATTATTCTTCTTTCCAAAATTTCTAATTTTTCCATTTTCACGTTTAAGAGACGCAAAGAGGGAGGGGGGTAAGACACTCGCACTCACGCATGTACGTATTTTTTCTTGTTTATTTCGCTAATAGCATACATTTCATAATTCGAAAAAGCCTTAACTCGATATATCTGTAATTTATGTACAGTAAGTTCAGTATTAAAGTGACCGCTGTAATATTGAAAAAATATAATTATAGATAATTTTTATATTGTACATTATGAAATTTCGCGCATTTACCTAGTATCTGGTCCAATCACCTCTATTACTACTTCACTTTTTTTCCAGGCTTTCGACTAAGTTTTTTACTTAAACATTTGGCAGGGACCATCCTATCTTCTTAATTTAAAGTAAGCGCTGCTTCCTCATGTACACCGGCTTTTCTTTAAGATTCATTTGCAGGTACGGCCACTCATTTTTAATGACATTAACATTTGAGGGAGTGCCAGCGTGGTCCCATGGTTGAGGGACGGGCTGCGATGCTGACCGACCCGGGTTCAATTCCCGGTGCTCTCTGATGCCTGGCGGGTGGCCTACTCAGTCACTAAAAATAATTGAGTACTTGCACTCGTTCGAACAAGGGGTAATAATGGCGGTCGTCTTAGGCGCGGTACTTGCCACATCGCCCTGCATCAGAGATGGTGCACGACGACCGGGCAGAGAGAGCGAACGTATGAGAGCCTTAACCTCTCAGTTTGCAGGCCGTGCTCCCACGCGGGGCGTAGAGCCTTACCATTATTATTATAACATTTGAGGGTGTTGCCGGCCATTTTATCCTAGTGTGGTGTTTTGTTGTTTTCCTACACTGCACAATTTGCTACGATGTTTAGAATAATTGTCTTCTCTCAGCAGCCAACTTGTACTGTCAAAACAAAAAAAATCAGCAGACTTCAGTAAGCATTTCTGGTAAATGGTGCTCATTCTCAGAAAGAGGAAACCAAAAGCAAGTTTACAAAAGCATCCCCTAAATATATATTTTTACAGAATGTTTTATCGTGTCCTGAAGAGGCCTATTATTATTTACCGACTTAGTTTCTACAAGGAAGGCCATGCCCAGAAAGATTCTCATTCGTGAAGATAATATATTCTCAATCTTGATCTAAAGATTCCTTTGCCCGCGCCAGTCTTTTTCCCCGTGCTTTTCTAATATAAAGGTTTCTTCAAATTTGATCGAAAGGAAACATAGCAAAAGGTCTCGCTTGTCTTCGAAAGCTATTCTCCTCTCCGGTAAATATCGCTTTAGCCACTTCTTAACAAATGCTCATGATTTTCGCATTTTGATGCTTTCGCACGATTCATTAAAAACACTGGCTTGTATCGCTTCAGGAATTTTGCACTCATTATAAAAATAATGAATCCACTGACATCAACAACACAATGTGTCGGCATACTGTACACCGCCCAAAAGAGCAACAAATAAAGATCCAAGCGAATTAGCATAGATGGCACTGTGGTGCTTCATTACCAAATGATGACGGTCACTTTCTTCTTATATAAACTGCATGTTTATAGAAAACTATGAAAACAACATCGAGATGTGACCGAGAAGATTGTTGTTTCGAAGTAATAAGTTATACACGATTTGTGTAGCGTGGGAAATAATTCAATAAAAACAAAAGTACTACAGGTAATCATTTGTTTCTCTAAAATTCTTTAAAATAGTTTTATCATGTATCTATACAGCGTTTCCAGCGTGCTTGCCACGCTTTGAAGGCTTCCTGAAATGGTTTGTGGCCTTGGTCGCGGCGTTTTGGACCTTCTTCGCCGAACCAAAACGGGTTTCTTTCAGGCTGCATTTGAGTTTTGGGAACAGACAGTCGGGCGGGGCCAAGTCCTGGCTGTACAGCGGTTGAGACACAATTTCACGCACTACGGTTTTTGGTAAATTCAACTCCTGTGTTAATCATCGATCAGAGTCCAAAAATGGTTTCACTTTCACCAAATTTTCATCACTACCATTGTCGACGGACGTTCTTTGCATTCGTTGTCTCCCACAGCTTCACTTCTTTCGTGAAACATCCTGTGCCATTCAAAATTCTCCTTTTTGACGTAGCTTCCTTCCCGCACGCTTCCCTAAACAGTTCAAAGTTTCGGTGCTAGATTTTTTTTATTTTGACACAAAACTTCGCCGCATGACGTTGCTCTAATGTATGCTACATGTCGAATCGGTGACCCGTCACCAAAGACGGTTTGCGGGAATCGCGATTCTCACTATCTCTAGGTTCGGAGGCAACTGAGCCGGGTCGCATTCTTTACCTGAGACCCCCCATCATCCATCTCGCCGAATACCACGTCCCTCTAGCCCTTCTAGTTGGTTAGAAAAATTATTCCTGATACTTTCTGAACAAACCGTGTAGCTCAGACGTAAGTTCGGCCGATGCAACTATTTATAAATATATAAAAATGTAAATGAATTTAAAAAAAAACTTGAATAGATCACTTTAATCTAATCATCATCTTATAACTACATAAAATAATCTCTAAGAGCTAATGTGAAAATAGTGTAATCCAATTAAATGTTGGTATGCATCACAATCGTTTAAATTACAAAATTTTTATTAAAAGCATCAGCTTCGTTCAGTTTTCTGCGCGCTAGAACACTATCTGTTTGCAATATCGTGGTTTGCCTCCAACGCACCATACCCAGCGATTCTACGTGGCAGCACCGAAAGGCGAAAAATGATCAGGACCGTTAGTTTGCCATGCAAACCCGCAAAACTGCGCACGTTGCCGGCAAAAATAAATGAAACCTCCTCCTACCTGCAACGCTGCAGTAAATCGGGCCCTGAGCAGTTTTACCAGAAATTTATGCCTCATATTTCGCGTTAAATGTGTAGTAATTAGAGAATTGTGGTCGCGGTGAAATATAGGTTAGGGGATGGGAATGTTTATTGTAATTGTGAGGACCTCAGGGTGCAGAAGATAGTGAAGCTAATGTTACGGGGACACCGTTTTACTCACGGTGACGCGCAAATTGGGCTGCCCCGGCGGTTTACATCATCGCTGCTGCATGCAGCAGCCACTGGAAAGTCCAGAGGTGCAGTACATTTGCGATATGATGGTATTCGATACGTAATCGTCCCCGCTTCCGTGCTCAATTCAACCTGATTGAAAAGTAAACTAAAATAAGTCCGGATAACTTCTATACTTATAAGTATGTAGCTAGTTATACATAAATTGTGGCGTATAGAAGAACCGCGACCAGATTCATTCAACGCAAAAAGTCATGAAGTCGCCTTCTTTGCTCTTCAAACCGCAAGAGGGCCTCGTTCGCTATTTGCCAACAAAAAGCTCAGGCAGATATCTCATGCGGTGAGTGGCGGTTTTTAATACCAATAAATACCGGCAAGCGGCAATATTTCCTAGCGTGTTAACAGCTCAATAATTTTTACTACTTTAACATTGGTCATAAACTACCAACTATCTTTGTGTCTCTAATTTATGTGGCGTTTAGCTAAAGAGCTTTCTTTATTGTAAACCAATCGAAAACGAAACTAATTACGCACTTGCTAGCCCCTAATTTATTAATGGCCGTAAATTTTGCTTTGGCTACACCTGAAAACACACTTTGATCGCGGCGTAATAATAATTCGGAATTTATTGGCTCCCTATTTACACAACCAATTTATTTAGCGCCGTTTAATGGTCAAAATATTGAAACGAAATGAGTAAATTGTATCACATATACCGACGGAGGCATAGGCACGTAACAGAAGGGGAGTTTTACAAATTTAAAACCAATGTGGTCAAACAGATATACGTCGGAACCTTTGTAGTGTGGTTTTAAGCAAGTTTTAGTTTATTTATAACTTTTGTTTACATAACAGTTATAAAGTTTAATAAAAATACATTCAATAAAATTATAATATAACATAAAAAAATAATTTAAAAAACGCTTAAATTATTATCTAATTTCAATAACTGAAAATAGGGACAGAATTAAAAATATATTAAAAAGTAGATAAAATATAAAGCAGGGTAATACCAAGATGTCTAACATCGCATATGTATATCTGGGATGCTTAAACGAAATACACCAAAGAATTTAAAAAAATAATATCTAAAAAACTTGACATGTGGTACTTCCCCACAAACAAATATAAAGAAACGAACATTATTGTGAAAGCCCATCATTAATTATGTAATTAACAAGGTGAAAATGGCTTGGGGGAAATACCTCAAAATGCATAAAATCAAAATTAGTCGAGTACGAGCAGTGATACAGTGCAGACATTCTTGGCCTGTCTGTTATCGGTACGATAAGCTTGACTTTCAAGGCTATCCATAGCAAAGAATGTAAGTAAAATTTATTTTACTTATCGTCAACATAAACATTCCTGTCAATGAAACCAAAATGAATCATCGCGCGCCTGGTAAGCGCAATCATAATCATCCTTCACCGCCAATTAATGACGTTTAAAAGCGTTACGCATGTTCTTCTCAAACTTATTAGCCAACAACAAATATTATCTACCAGCAAGCCTGGAAAATAAACTAACCCATGGCGAATCCTCCGACAACAACGCCTCAGAAGTAAAAGATAATACACAATCAAAAACAACAACATCTAACGCAAAAATTCCACCAATCTATTTAGCGAATTCCATAAACCACATAGCCCTAATTGAAGATATAAAAAGCAAAGCAACGGGAGCTTTTACTACTACATATAACACAACTACACTACGCATCAATCTAACAAAAATAGGAGACTTTCGAATATTAACAAAATACTTCACAGAAAACAAAATTCAATATCACACCTACCAAAATCCCAATGATAAACCAATAGCTGTAGTTATTAAAAACGTTCCATTATCCCTCACTCATGATGAAATAAAAAAGGAGCTAATCAATCAAGTACCAAAAACTAAAGTAACACGCCTGTATACAAAAGATAGAAAGCCCCTGCCAGTTTATGCATCAGAATTAACCAATAACGAACAGACAAAAGAATTTACTCGCTAAAATCAATGTTCCACTCCACTGTAACAGTAGAGGCCAGAAGAAAACCCAAAAACATTCCCCAGTGCCATAGGTGCCAGCAGTATGGCCATACGAAAAACTACTGTAATTTAACACCACAATGCGTAAAATGCGCAGGAAACCACTTACAGATCGATTGTCAGAAGAAAGCCAGTGATCCACCTAAATGCGTTAACTGTGGAGGCGATCATAGCGCAAATTATCGCGGCTGTCCTCGCCACATTTAGCTGTTAAAACAATGTAAAAGAACCCAACCAACTAACTCGTATGTAAACAGCACGCAGACAAACTCAAGAGTAACCTAACACTACTCCTACTCCTACCACCCTAAATACACCCTCAATACCAAACAACATTATCCAAACTCTACTTGATCTCATTACGCCATATCTCAGTCAAATCAAAACTTTCATTATCAACACTCTTCTACCAATGCTGATCAATGGATCATAATAGTAGGAAAACGATACAAAACTTAACCATCCTTAACTGAAACGCTAATGGCATCATCAACCAACGCTAACTACTTATTAGCTTCCTAGCAAGATACAACGTAGACATCGCTTGCATAACGGAAACACATCTAGATCAGGCCATCAAATTCCAAATACCAGGTAACAACACACATCCTAAAGATCGAAACTCCAGAGTAGCTGCTGGTGGAGTGGCGGTACTCATCAAAAACAAATTCGTGCATTCTCTACTCCCCGAAATACCCAACTTAAAAATCGAGTTGATTGCAATTAAAGCCAAACTCGATGATCATAGCAACATCACAATAATCAATGCTTACAGGCAGCTCAACATTAAGCTTATTGAGGAAGATATCATTAGAGTTTTTGATACGCCCGAACCAACGCTGGTTATTGGAGAGCTAAATGCCAAAAACACCCTGTGGGGTTGTAGAGCTTCAAACCCCGAAGGCAACAAACTTGAAAACCTGGCCACAAATAACACTCTTTCCAAATTTTGGCACCTAACGAATACACCTATTTCCCGTATCGGGCTGACCATCAGCTTGTTATTCTAGACATATTACGTCAGAAAAATTTTAATAAACCAATCTACCAAAGAGTCATAACTGAATTAAATTCTGATCACCCCCCTATAATTGTATCTTTCACGAACGCTTTAATCATCAAGCAACCCATCCCAAAACTAATCAATGGCAAAGTAGATTGGAACATATTTGAAGATCAGATTAATAGTAAACTACACTGTCCAACAAGTCTTCAAACTAAAAGAGACATTGATGTAGCCATAAGCCATCTTACCTCAACAATAGAGGAAACTATTAGACTTGCCACCACAACAACTCCTAGACGAACTTATCAGACTGACTATAGTCCTCCTAGACACGTCATTGACCTAATTACAACAAAAAGTCAACTTCGACGAGAATGGCAAAGAACCAGAGATCCTCAACTCAAAAACAGACTAAACAACATAACTCACCGAATCAAACTAGAGATAGACACCTTAAGCATCACAGCATACCAAAAGCACATAGCTGACTTTAGCACGGGAGACTGGGGCCTATGGAAAACTACAAGACAAATACTGAACCAAAAAGCAGAACTCCCCCCATTATCTTCCGAAAATAATAATATAACCTATACCACAGATCTTGAAAAAGCAACCGCTTTTGCCAATAATCTTGAAAGTAATTTCACTCCTGTAATCACCTGCATGCCCACCCATAAACTGGAAGTCATTAATGATATCGAAAGTAGAGTACCTATATCCGATTGCATCCAACCAACTTTACCCGATGAACTCTTTAGCATCATACAGAACCTCCTAGATAAAAATCTCCCGGACATGACTTAATCACCAACAATATCCTCAAACACTTCACTAAGAAAACGTTAACCACAAACCTGAAAGCATGCACATATCGTAATGATTCCAAAACGTGGTAAAAACAAAAAGAAATTAAACAGCTACAGTCCCATTAGTCTACTGACATCACTTTCTAAGATCTTCCAAAAAGTAATCCACAGTCGTCTATTGAAACATATTGAAAATCGCAATACAATACCTAAACATCAATTTGGCTTGAGGAAAGGCCATTCTGCGAGTTACCAGCTTCAAAGAATAAGCGAGCTCATCGAACGGGGCTGCAACAGTAAACAACAGACGGTAGCAATCTCCCTCAATGTCGCGCAGCCGTTCGACAGGGTATGGATAGAAGGCCTCAAAAAGAAAATCCTTCATATTACAATGCCTGCTTATCTCAAAGCAATCATATTCTCCTTTCTAGACAACAGAACATTTGCTGTCAAACCCTGTCCGAAATTACCAAAATTCAAGCTGGAGTTCTCCAGGGTAGCATCCTGAGGTCAATTCTCTTCAACATATATACGTCTGACTTACCAGAGCCTGGTGCTACCATAGCTACCTTCGCAGACGACACTTCTATGTTCACGCATATATCACGCCGATGACCTCAATGAAGCAATCTCCAAATTACAGACCGCAACTGACAAACTTTTAACTTGGTTCAAAACCTGGAACATCAGAATAAATCCTGACAAATGCCAAACCTAAATGTTTACACTAAGAAGACTCAACAATTCTCCTTGCATACAAATTGAAGACAATGAAATGCCTCGGAACCCCAATAACAGTGCTGTCAAATACTTGGGATTATATCTTGACACTCGATTAAGCTGGGGGATACAACATAAACCAGAAGCTTGCCCAAGGCTACACTAGACTACAACAATTATATCCACTTATCAACCGAAAATACTCGCTAAAAATTGAATGCGCAACGCGACTCTACAAAGTCCTAATTCGACCTCTCGTTCTATATGGATCACCGGTCTGGTGCAACACCTCAAATACCAACATACAGAAAATACAACGCCTCCAAAACAAAATCCTAAGAATCATAGTCAACGCACCGTGGTACGTTAGAAATACCCAACTACAAGAAGCACTAGGTATCTTACCCATCGATCAAGAACTGTGCGAAAAAATTCATCTCACACGCGAGTGCATGTAGTGGTGCGGAATTCTATCAACTCTTTAAAATTAATATTCACACTACGCTTAAACGCAAATTACCACAGGACCTAGTTATAGCAAACCATAGACAAAATTAACAAAATGTGAATTCACCGCGCTTATTATTTTGTCGCACTATGTCACAATATATTTGTATTCTAAGTTATAATATGTCACAAAATCTTTTACCTATGCTATGTATAACAAATAATTGTTGATCTAGCAATAAATGTATAATTAAAAAAAAATTAGTACAATATTTAGGAGGTGCAGGAGTTAAATGGCTGCATAAATTATTTTACTAATGAAACACCAAAACAACGCCTAAATATTTGAAAACAGCAGTTATGACGCCGACTTTCAAATTGTAGTAATTGCAGAGGTATCTCCTTACTTTCCGTAGTGTACAATCTTTATGAAAGGATTTTAGAACGCAAGTTACGAGCCCTGACAGAACCTCACTTAAATAAAAACAAAGCTATGTAATCTTTGTCCTGGAAGAAGTACTCAAGAACGAATATTCAGACTCATTGTAGAAAAAACATTTGAGTTCAACAAGAAGATATATATATATAGAGAGAGAGAGAGAGAGAGAGAGAGACAATAGTTTTGGAGAAGACCTTTGATACCTTACCGCGAAAAGTGGTGTGAAGAGTACTATACAACAAAAAAGTGCTTACAGAATTAATTAGTAAAATACAAAGTGTATACCAAGAGACAAACAATGTAGTATTAGTGAAAGACACGATAACAGATAAATTTAGAACACGTAGAGAAGTGAGATAAGTAAAGATCATAAGTGCATTGTTGTTTATTATAGTGATGTATGTACTTTCATAAAAGTATATTAATTACAAAGAACTTCAGCCAATAAAGATTACAAATTTTCTATATGCAGACTATTATATAACTTTCCAAGCAAACAAACCACTCTATGGAGGAATTTAAGCATATGGAACGCAATACTAACAGAAGTGGAAATGAAAATAATTATACTTAAATTTGAAGCCATGCTGATGTCTAGAGGCAATGAAAATACAACCATAGCAATACAAAACGAAAACTTAAAACATCGTATAGCTCATTCTTTAGAAAAAGGGAAATTACCACAAGAACTAAAGTCAAAATAAGGAAGTGAGCCTCGAATATTAAATAATAAACTCACAAGCCAACTACAAGCCTACGAAATGAAAAAAAAGATTCCAAGAAAAAAAAGCTGAATTATATAGAAATAAGACAACCATCATTAGTTAGGGCATGTTATAATTACAGAAGATGCTCACTCACTAGGCAAAAGATGCAGAAGTAAACCTAAGCAGTTTCGGATTCAGCAGGTCGGGAAAATTCTAGAGGAAGGGGGCGCCACCTGGAGCGAAACAAAAATGTGAGCCACTGATAGAAAAAAATGCAAAACTTATGTCGCCACCGAAAGGTAGAAGAGGACGCCGATGGGTTAGTAAGTAACTTGAGCTTAAAAATCTGAGACAAACAAAAATTTAAAAAAAAAACAGAAATCGCTAAAACAAAAGATAAAAAAGAGAAATACATCGAAATTAAAATACTACAAATGCGTCAATGTATGTGCTCTAATTAAAACACCCTAAAAGCTCAAATGGAATTAAATATCAAAGAGCTTCTAAGTAGAACAGCAGAGAAATATTAAAAATTAAAGTAAAAAGCATGTAATAACAATTTGTAGAAATAAAAGGTTTCCCAAAAAATAAAATTTCATAAATGTGAAATAAAAACACAATAAATAGTAAAAAATGTACAAAATAACAAGAAAAGTACTAAACAAAATATGCAAACCAAAAAAGCGAAAATTTGAAAATAGTATTATATTACAAAAATAAAGAAATTAAATAGGAGGATAAAGGTATAAAAAAATATTGAACTAAAATGTTACATTTGAGTACCATCAATTTTATTTTAAAAAACATAAATGAATAAAACAAAATGGAGATAAATATATTTCAATTAAATAAACGAATATGATAAACAATATACAAACGACATTATTTTTGTTTTCTATAGATTCCTTGTTTTATATTAAAAAAAATTAAAGCCTGTAGAATATAACATTCTAAAAATTATATTAAATTGATCAGTTTTCTGCAATAACGCATACACATAGCTGAAATAAAACACTTGTGACTAAAACCTCATGGGGTATTTTAATTTAATTTAAAAAAAATAAATATAAGTAAAAATTGAGAACTTAGAGGCCCATTGAAAAAAGAACAAACGAAATGCAATGTTCAACACCTATAGCCAAAGTAATATGAAGAGATTTAAATTTTAAACAAAATGACTTTTGAATTGATTTTATATCTTTTCACAAAATATTTGATTATTATTTCACACTAATTCTGGTCAATTTTATCGATAATACTTAGAAATTTGTTTTTGAGGTTATTAATTGTTTGTGGATTGCTGCCATAGATTTTAGATTTAAGGAAGTCCAAAAAAGAAGTTGTATGATGTTTGGCCACAAAAAAAATTGTTGGTACAATAAATCAATTGAGCTGTATGACAGATGGCTCCATTCTGCTGAAACCACCTTTGTTCTAGATTCATATAATAATAAGAAGGTTAATAAACATAATTTATTTCCAACTACAATTAATGTACTACAATATAAAAAGTAAGAGTAACAAAAACAAAAAAAAATTTTTATTCTGTTACAAGTAAGAGCTTCTTTTAGACATCTTGTATGTGTAAGTTACAATAGACATAAGTATTTATCAATTCTTTCTTATGAAACCACACGTCAATAGAAACTTAAAGCTAAAGCATACTAAAGTCCTAATCTTACTTTTTTTGCTTATATTTATTTACGATTAAAAAAACAATAATAGATCAGATGTCTACAAATTGACAAAATCTTCAGCGGAAGATTCGTCTTTAATTTCACATAATAAATTGTTCACATTAATGTATTATTGCAATTTAAACGTCTCTTCAATTCAGTTATAGCTATTAACTCTAATGGTATGCAGCTTCTTATCTTATGAATGTTGATAATGTTGTCTAATAATTTTTTTCGAACACTTCAGATGAGACTCTAGCAGTAGCTGGTATTTTACACTCGCACACTTCACTGCCTCTTTTACTGTGTTAGTTCTGATTTCCCGATGAATTATTTGGTTCGACGTAAACCACTGTGCGTTAATTATAATTCTAAGGTTTTAGACTGAAGCCTTTGAAGAATTTCTTTGTTTGAGTGCGATGCCCTCTCCAAAAGCTACTGCAGCTATATTGGCTTCAGAATGACCTTATGCATGAGTAGTTTACTTTTGATGGAATGTTGAGACTTTCTTCCAGTCAGCCACTACAGATTGGTAAATTTTAAGTAATTTGCTTACTTGTTTGTTAAATATGTGAGTGGTCTTCTAAATGCACTCTGAAATACTTTGGCACTTCAGATTGCGGTAATTAGACGTTATTGAGTTTAATTGAAGGACAACTGTCGTTTTGCAGTATGAATATAACTTGTACCCATTATGCTTTTAATTATTTTTCTAGGAGGCTAAAATAAACTTGCAAATTTCTCACCGAATTTTCGTATGAAGTCACGATGGCAGTATAATAGTCATATGTATCTACTATTGCATTCCGTGTGGTTGGTATGTCTGCTGTGTATAAAATATAAGAAGTAGGACCAACAGCATTCCCTTGCGGAACTCCAGAGTGTATGCTACTAAGATCTAAAAGTACGCCTTGATACTTCACTTGAAAATATCTTGCTATTAAATGACTTCAAAAGTTGACAATACATACAAGAAAGCTTCTGATTGACCTTCAAGAGTAGACCTACGTACCAGACCCTATCAAAAGCCTGAAAGACATTGGGAGAGGCAACTGCGCAGTGTTCTTTCCTCTCATATCTTTGGTTAATTATTTTTGCAACGTTATACCTTTGTTCAACTATAGAATGTTTTTTCTTGACCCAAACTACTAATTACATATTACTTGAGATTCTTTAAAAAGAGATTTTCATCGCTTAAATACGAACTTTTCAAAATTTTCGATAAAATAGGCAACATACTAATAGGATTGTAGAAGGAAAATTTTGTTACCTACGCCACTATCCACTGAGCTGGAAAATATGCCACTCTCAAAACAGAATTGCATAGAGCTGTGATTATTTTTAGTCCCTTAAACGGCAGTTCCTCCAAGATCTTTCTAATATAGTCAAACTCTTTAAAGTTTCAGACTATGTTCACTAATATTTTTTTTTAATTAGAGATATATGGTCTCGGGCATCTAATTGTTGTCTGAACTTTATCTTTTGCATCATGTAGATTCTAGGTGCTTTAGTTAATTGGTGGCCTTCCGCAGAGCAACCGGTGGCTTCTGTAGGAGAAACGTTTTCTAAGTATCCCTCTATTAGTTTGTTTTTCATAGCTTGAAGCAGACGTTTTAGATCTATCTCTCTACATTATGTAGTTTAGTTTTGTCAGCAGATGACCTGGAATTTTGACATATTCTTGTAAATTTTTGTGAATTTCGGTTTTCGGTGATTGCTTTCTTTATCTACAAGCTCGAGCGTAGACTCCCAACTAGCATTTTATATCCTGTTAGTCAAGCCTTGTAAAGCATTATTTGTCTTCCTTTGTTTTTAAGGGGATATCTGGGTTTATTCTTTTGTCGATCAAATCCGTAAATAATTTCCAGTCCTTTCCTCTATTTTATATGCTAGGTGGTCTTTCTTCATATTGAACTTTTCAATTTAATGAGACTAATAAAAGCATATGATCAGATGATAGATCAAGAGATTATTTTTCCGTGAAGTAGTTTCGTACAATTTCCTTTGTGATCCAAAAGTAGATCTGGTATTTTAGGTGTGTCTGTCGGCCAATAGGTGAGTTGCCCTGTGGAAATATAACAGAAGTTGTTCTAACTCATAGATTTTAAGAGCTCTCTCTCTCTCTCTCTCTCTCTCTCTCTCTGCGGGTAAACGGGAGACCCCACACCGTTTACCCATAAAACTACGGGTGGAGCTACCCTATCCCACATCCGTGGGTAACAGATGCCGCCTGTAGTAACGATGTGGGGTAGAGGTTCACGCAAGTGACCTCGCCGGCAACTCGTCAAATGAGGCAGCAGGAATCCTACCAACACGAATACTATCGACATGGAGTGTTTGCTACATCGATTTTGGTTCCAGGCCTACGGAAACGTTAGACCACATGACGTTATCTGTTATGCAGGCTATCCAATCCCACACTTGTGGGCAAAGGACGCCGGTAGTAGTAGCGATATGTGGTAGAGGTTCGCCCAAGCCACCTCGACGGCTGCTCGTCCAACGTGGTGGAGGAAACTCTACCGACACGAGTGGGGCTGCGTTTCACTCTACGACGCAGACTCGTAAAGATGCTTCGAGCCACCCTATCCCACAATAGTGTGGGTAACGGGCGCAACAAGTATCAACTGATGTAGAGTAGAGGCTCACGCAAGTGACCTCGACGGCCGTCGTCCAACGTGTAAAACTTTACCGACACGGTGGGTAGTGCGTCTCACCCGTGGCGCGAGATACCCGTAAAACTGCTAGTGGAGCTACCCAATCCCACTATTGTGGGCAACGGAGGCCGCTAGTCAGTAACAGAGGGTAGAGGTATCACGAGGTGACCTCGACGGGTACTCGTCAAACGTGGTAAGGGAACCTTACTGACACGAGGACTAAGGGAGGGTAGCCAACTGGGGCGGCTTCCCAGTTCCCCTCATTGGTGTTGGACTCTTAGGGTGGTGGCACCGCTTTAGGAACAGGTGGGACTTGTTGACCTTTGTGTGAGCATCCCTTATGCGGGGAGGCTTCGCCTGCCCAACGCCCGCCAACTATACCGGCCCATTTGTCGGTCTGGCGGGCGGAACCGTAACACCTCCGGTACTCTGACCTGGTCAAACAAAGAGCATGGTTCAGTATCTGAGCTTCCCAGCCTCGACTTGCACGTTTGTCCGGGTGCATGCTTGTTGGTGTGCGGACCTTAATTTGGTCGTATTGTAAGGAGGGTAGAACCTCCCGGTGCGTGCTTGGAGACTCGGCAATAAGAGTACTTGGTACTGCATCCGGCATCAGCAGGATATGGGTGTACTGGGGGGGCTGAACAGCCCCCCCAGACCCCCCCTGCTGCGGTCGTAACTATGACTCTCTTAGAGAGAGCTATCTTCGAGCCCTAACCGTTCTACATCGCATTACAGTCATCACCGATGATTAACCGATTCCCTGGCAATAATCGACCTGATCTTATCTTAGTGAATACCCAAAAGGGCACTAACTAGTTGTAATTGTAACTGGACCAAGTCAACCTTCAATCATAATGCGGAACTTCTTTTAGAGTTTATTTTAGTTCTGCCTTCTTTGCGCAGTAGTGGCGAGAATTTGTGGTTTCGTATTTCTTACACCCCTTATAATTCGCCAAATGAGCGTCGCTGCAAAGTGCACATTTGGCTGGGATGCTTTTGGATTTGGCACAGCTTTTCGTAGAATGAGCACTACTCATACTTTTGACAGTTGGTGCACTGTTGCACTTTCCTTTTGAACGGGGAGATTTTTTGGTAACTTTGAGATTGTTGCAGGAGCTTGACTTCATATATTCTCTTACTGAATTCGCTAGGAGCAAAATCAACAAAGAACATAGATACACGTTGCTTAGAAGGTCGATGTTTATCTGTAAATACTTCCAACTGTGTGGCTAACGACTTTTATTTCTTCCTTTAATTCATTTAGGTCCATATGGTACTGGATATTTTTATCACTTAACTGATACATATGAAATTATCTAGCTATAACGATTCGATAGTTGTCTGCGCTTATCATCATTATTTTATCTTGATTTCTTCCTATTATTTTGGGAGTATAATAGTCGTCAATAATTGTATTTAGTTCATCTGTTAGAGATTTTGGTTTTACAAAGCCATATTCATCTTTAGAAATATATCTATTGTTCTATTTTTTTATGTGTTGCGTAATGGGTTACTGATATTGGTTATTAGGTAGATTATATTACATCATGACTGTGATTTGTCCTAGATGTTGATTATAAGAAAGATGAGGTTTTTGGGATATGACTTAAAATGAGTTTCCTGGTGACGGAAAATATTACGTTTACATTTAGCACTGTATTGCAGATGTAGGTTGCTATTAAGGCATATTTGGGAACTAATCTGTGCCAACCATCTCTGGATGATACTATAAATATACACTTTGTTGTAGATAAACAAAAGTTATCACTTTTAATCTCAGTGTGATCAATTCAGCTGCGAATAAACCTTACATCACGAAAGTCGAACACAAGTGTCTTAAAAATAACTAAAAAATGTTATTTTGTAAATACAACTGTTAATTCTTAAAGAAAATATGTAAACATCGCAAAAGACAAAGAAATATGCAAAACAATAGAAAAAATAAAAATCATAAGAACAAAATACTTCGTACAAATAAAAAAGAAATGGATGTTTAGCAGACTGGAGTAAAAACTAGAAAATATCAATACTATATATCGTCATAAAGTAATCTGTTTAGTTTTCTATGAGACGTAATTTATTTTTTAAGTGCAAAATCATGATGCTCATGAGATGGCTAGAGACTGCTCTATAAATAACTACTAATAAAACAACATGTACATGATAAATAACTCCAAACTGTATTGTAATGTAAGAAATATCAATTTAATAGGACAAACGCCAATGTGACATTAGAAATTGTTATTTTGCAGTTATTATAGGAAGTTGATCCTATAAACATAATTGTATTCCCCATTGTCAGGAAATTTTTAGCCCTTTTTCGTCAGTTCTCAAGCAAGTTCACAGAAGAATAAAAAAAATATAAATGACAATTGGCAAAAGATCAATAATAAAGAAAGTTTGCACTCACAATTTTATCGTTTGTTTTTAATTTGGTTGGGTTTACATTAGACCGCGTAAATTATTAAGATCGTTCTTATGCAATATAGTAATCAGCGCAATAAGTAGAGATGGCAAACCATAGATGTTATACAGTAATTCTGAATCAAAGCAGTACTCCAAAAGAATCGGATGCATTTCCCCGAAAAAAAAAGAAATCGAGCAGACCGTTTTAACTTGGAAGACTGCGCCTTTTGGAAAACATGATCACATTATCAACGGAGATGTAACAAAAAACTAAAACTCGAGACCCAATCAATATATTTGACTGGGGTAATTGCAATTAGATCCAAATACTTATTGTTTGTTCCTGTATCTAAAGTGTTTTTCAAGATAATGTATCAATAAACTCCAAATATACAACATTATTCTCCGTTTTGTAATTTTATTATGGCAAGGAAGAAATAAAATGCTTGGAAACAAATTTTCTCAAATGTTTTAAACAGTTCTTCCTATTTAACAGCACTTCTAGAAATATTTACTTTTTCTTGGCTTTTCTTTTCTTTGACTTAAGCCGCCTCTATTAATGAAAACTTGGTATTTGTGGCCATAAAAGGCCTTATCAAGAACCTTAAAGTCTCGCTATACTGTAATCATCTTTCAATTTCCCATTTTATGAGCAGTTTCTTTTCCGTTTCCAAAGTTTGAATATCACACCTCCACACAAGCTTGCATTTTTGGTTTTTTTGTCTCAAAAAGCCTGAATACCATCTGCTTATCTTTTTGTGATTACGAAAAAGGAACACGTTGCGTGTGCTTGCGTTCACTGCTGTCTTGTTTATAATTCCTGCTTCTCTGAGCCTCCAGCTGCCGCCACCATTTGACTGCATTTTCTACCATTTTGATCTGCCTACATTTTCTCTCCTGCTTGCAGTCGCTGCAGCCTTCTTTTGCATTTCTTTGGCTCCATTGTCTAGTAATACAGGTGCCACTGAACAAGTCAATTAATTATCATCATTGTTTTAAAAGGTGAAATTCTTTTGAAATCAATCTTATAGAAGAACTGAGGTTATAATTTATTTTTATTGCTCCTTTTTATTATTTTTTGCGTTTACCTGTCAAAGCGTTCATTTCCACTTTCATTTTGTTTTTGATTGTCAATAATATTATTTTTAATAATAATATAATAATAGGAATACCTTCTTCAAAAGTGGCATATATTATCCACTACTTTAAAAATGCTCGTCTCAAACCTCTAATTGTTTGAACATTGCCCCTTCTTATCTCCCATTGCCTTCACTGTTACAATGCAAGTATAATAATTTAGTTTTCTTGTAAACTCATTCAAGTAAATAATGAAGTAGAACAAACAACTAGCAATAATAAACACGAAAACATGATTTAACAAAAACATTACTTACTATTAAACTACATTTCAGTGAATATTCTGTAATTAAATCTAAGCCCATAATAAATATAAAAGAATTTCAGAAAAATGCAATCATATGAATGCTTCTTCTGATTCTCTTAATATCAAATATAAAAATATAAATCTTCTGACTTTTCAAGGTGGGAAAGGGTTGCGTTGTCAGTATTAAAAGCTGTAGTGAGGTTTTGACAAGCAGTTTACTATCTAAATGTTCGCCTTAAAATATGCCGCAATATTCCATGACTAATTCTTTCAATGAAAAGTCTTCCAAACACAATAAGGTGTTGGATCAATCTGTTGAGGTGTTTTCCACTTTTAGTTTGAAACAGAAATCAAACATTCAGTAGTTGAAATTTGTCTTTTCTTTATTTTTATGCGAGTGAAAAAACAAGTTATTTATTAGGAAATTCATGCAAAGGCTGTTCCTTGTATATATATAAATAAAAGGGACTTTTTATTACTTTTAGAAATTTTGTTGCAAATATGTACCTTTATAGTAATCTGCGGATTTCGACTTTGCCAAGAAACATTCTTCAATTAACAATGACTAAATCCAAACTCAGTTTTTAAAACACAAAACTTACCTCTTCTTAAAGCTTGCTCCACACGTAGAACACAGGAACGGGCGTTCCCCGAGCTCTGCCGTTTGTCTTGCCTTCTCCGGCTTCTGAATACTCTGCCTGTCGTGAATTTTCATGTGTAGTACCCAGTTGTTCTTCCTTGCAAAGTTGGCATTGCACAAGGAACACACGTACGGCCTTTCATTGGTATGTATCCTCAGATGGGATCGTAAAGAAGATTTGACAAAGAATTTTTGACAAATAGGGCACTTGTATTGAGGCAGCGGGCGTTTTTCTGTAGAAGCTTGGCTTTCTGGATACACCAGGAAAGGATCTCCGTGGAGAACCTTGTGGAAGAGTAGTTCGGAGGCAGAGTCGGTCTTGAACTGGCATTGATCACACGATTTCTTCTTCGGACTATCATCATCAAATGTGCACGCCCTCTTCCTTATATGAACTCCTAATTCTTGGGAGATCGCAAAAGCCTTTCCACAATAGGGGCAACTGTAAATAGAATTTTAAAGTGTGCGATTATTTTATCAGCAACTCAACATTCTACTTACTTGCAACTGTGCTCTGGGTGGTTATCTCTTAAATGCTCTTTCAGTTTCAATATATTTTGGAACCGTTCATTGCAATATTCACATTGTTTGGATATATCTTTCTCTAATCCTTCTTTCTGGCGTTTCTCCATCAGTGCACAACGGTGTTCTGGTGTTGCGCGATGCCGTTTCGCTTCTGATACGCTATCGAAGTACCACGAGCAGACAGAGCACATAAAGAATTTTTTGTTATGTTTAAATTTTTGGTGGCGTTGGAGCGCTATTTTTGATTTAAGAACCATGTCGCATTGATCACAAGTGAATTTGCTTTGGTAATCGTCACTACTAGTCGAACTGTGGACATGATTTTCTTTTTCGCAGTGCTTCCGCAATTGAATATTAAAAAGAAATTGTTGATTGCACGTACTGCACGTAATAGGGGTAATTTTTTTGATAATTACCGGAACTGACCTATTAATGACTGATATGATTTCTCTGTGCTCTTCTGACACTAAATGGTTATACATAATATCTGCATTTTCAGCCTGAAACTTACAAACCGTGCACCAAAAGAAGCTTTGAGGGCTTAAAACAATTCCTTTGTGGTCATCAGAGAGCCAGTGGTGAAGAAACCACTCGTGGGTATTGCAGTAAAATTTGCAAGGGCCGCACTGATAAGGCGACTGTAATATTATGGTATGTATATTGTCCAAGACCATTTTCCGCGATTCTGGTAAGTTCATGTCGCCTTTCCGACAATGATAATGAGAAATTAGATGTTTTCCCATGAGGTGAGCATTCACACGAGACTTGCAGACATCGCAAGTAACGAAGATTTTTCTGCGAATTTTACCGCCTGTTTGGACCTTAGAACTATCTCCTTTTCTTTCTAACAAACTAATATCTGAATTATATTTGGTAGAACTGCTTTCGTTCGGTTGCTTTGTAATAAAGTTTATATCCATATAAGATGAGTCATCAAACTCGCGATCGTGTAGAGTGCGCTTATGGTGCAACTCAGATTTTAAATGGCGTTCGTAAACTATCTTAGATGCCAAGCGTCGGTTACATGGTCCGCACCAATATTGAACAGTGCCGCTTGATTTCCGAAAAGGAGACATCTCTCCTTCAGTCCTGGATGGTGATGTGTGTGTACCAGAAGACCTTCCTACATGCTCACTTTGAATAGATGGTTTCCATTTGCCTTTAGTGTATGATGGGGGCGGGGCACTTTCTTCTTTAGCAGATGAAAGAGAATGTGGCTTCCATTTTCCTTTAGTATATGACGGAGAAGGTACACTAACGTGCGTTTCATGGGAAGGCTTCCATTTTCCTTTAGTATGCTCAGGCGGAGGCTCATTCTGAATTTTCCACTTGGTTTTGTTTTCTGAATTTTCAGTCTTCGAAACTATTTTTGAAGCTGTCCATTTACTTCCTGTAAAACTAGGAGGTGGAACTTCAAACGATTCTTTTGACAATGAACTTTTCCATTTGCCAGCTGAGTTTTCACTTTCTGCGGGTTTTGTTGAGGCTTGCGA
This sequence comes from Sinelater perroti, assembly GCA_036346155.1. Taxonomy (NCBI): domain Eukaryota; kingdom Metazoa; phylum Arthropoda; class Insecta; order Coleoptera; family Elateridae; genus Sinelater; species Sinelater perroti. The sequence continues at coordinate 1,172,615 of JARFIY010000189.1, forward strand.
TTTCCAGGAAGGCTTCCATTTAGCACCTGTGTAGTGAGGAGGCGGAGTATTCCATTCTCTATCCTCATTAGATGAAGACGGCGGTAGCCATTGTATTGGAGAAGAAGTCGGCTTCCATTTGCCCCCTGTGAACGATCTAGGAGGCACGTCCTGGTTGTAATCGTCATCTTCATAATCCGAATCCTCGTCTTCATAAGCGAACTCATCGGATTCCTCCTCGCTCTCAGCATATTCTTGGAGAGTGACGTTATCCTCCTTTTTTACTGCAATTCTGTTCTGGTTCTCACTCTCGAGATTCTTGATCTGATTGTCGGTAATCCACTCGTTGCTGTCGGTCTTGGCGGTATCCAAGAAGTTGCCGTAGGTGTCCTTGCTGCTTGCCTGAATAACGGCCGAAGCTTTGCTGCGCGTCAGCACTCCGCTAAAAGAGGACTTTCCACCGGAAGGGGGGTTTGTTACCTTCTTAGCGCTACTTTGAAGTTCCAGTGAGGAAAAGAAATCGTCAGCTTTTAGTGAGAAAGGTTCGTCGGTTTCCGGCTGGAGTAACTCTGCAGATATACTTGACTTTGTTTCTTCTGCGTTGCTTAGAGCTTTCCCGCACCTGCTTTTGCGATGTTCGACGTAGTTGTCTAGCCCTAGTATTGTGGAGTGGCATTTCAGGCAGTAGTGTGTGTCGTCCTCGTAATCGCTTATCATATCTGCCAAATCTGAAAAACAAAATTGTGAGTTAGTTACTCTTGTTCTTAGAACCAAAAAAAAAATAAAATAAAATTATAAATGTCAAAATATTGTATTATTTAAATGATTTATCTATTAAAATATAACGATAATCTGATGTTAGATATCTGGATTATTTTTTTAATTACTACATCAATTAAATCAAAGTTCAATCAATTAAATTATCATATTAAGTAATAAAATGTCTATCAACGATAAATTAATTTACATTTCTAAATTTTGAAAATCTCTTACTGATTAGGAACTATGCTAACCTCTGGCTAAATGCATTTCTATTGTGTAATCTTATTTAAATTGTAATTACTCCATTTATTTCTTTGACCTTTGAAGTGTTGCTGTTGTTTTAGTCCTTAGATCTCCCATATATTTCCACCGATTTGTTTTACAATAACTCCTCTCAATTTTTGTCATATTTTTATTTTGTTTACGTGATTTTTAGTGTAACTTTCGTGTTCATTGGCTCATATTAATATGTAATATTTCCGTAATATTTTATTTCATTTTATTGCTTTGTTTTGAATCTTTAGTCCTTGATATCAATTGGCCATTTACAATCTAACAAGGAAAACATATACTTTTTATTGCCAATGTTTCCTTTTCGGATTAGTATATAAATATACAATATATAAAGTTTATAAAGTAATAGGAAAAAAATTCTCATGTAGTCTTATATTTGTTCTTTTTTAATGTAGCTGCAATTTCATCTGTAGGTGTACCAAAGTAATGTTATTAATAGGGACGTCGAGGGCTAACAGGAAAAGATTTTTACCGGTCCCATGAATATTTTTTTATATCCTTACATGTTACTATTATTTGCATTTGTTAAATAATATTATATTTGAAATAAAAATTGTTCTCTTTCCAAGCTGTGCAATTCACATACCACCAATTTAAATTGTTGCTGGCCTAAATTATGCTACATGCGAATGCATAGGTGATGGACATGTGAGGTCTGCCCCAAAAATAACAAGCTAATGTTAATATAACAAACAGTTTGTGCAACCACGGTGTAAGGTGGCCGTGGATATGAACTGTAATGCACAAGCATAAATGAAGATAAATTTTGTGCAAAACCGAGACATTCGTTTTCAAAACGATGCAATTAGTACAGTCATGTATAAAGAAATGTGTGAGTTCCCAAGGTGCTTACTCTTAAGGTCGCTGAGGCTACATGCTATGTTTTTTAGATCTTTTACTATTTCTGCTAAATATATAGATATTTTATTATTACAATTTTAATTATTTGTTTTGTATACCTCAGTACTTTCGCAACAGACCTTGTTTTTCTTTTGTGCAAGGAAAATGTATCAATTCCGACCATCCCTTGAATGGACAGAATCGAATTGTGAGCCCAAGAGGCGTTTTTGAAAAAATAACAATTTTATTAATATAAATAACTATATACTGGAGCTTGTCCGAGTGCTTAGGAACCACAAGCTTGGAGAATTCTACCCTCTCCCTCTCAATAGGTCATTTTTCGTCATCTTAACAGAATTCAGATGCCTTCATTGGCATTTATGCTGATGAAAAGCCCGTTTAAAATTCAGTAATGAATAAATGTCTGTGAAGAATGACAACCCGGATTTCGCAAGTTCATGTATGTCACTGCTAGACACGTATTGCAGTCTAATCGCAATGCAATGGTATCTGGGCTTGTCTATTTCGGATATAAGGGAAGTGTTGCAACTAACTTCTTATCATTAATTATATCCAAACTTTATTATATTAGTGAAATTCAAGACGTTAGAATGAACTTCATAAAATGAAATATCTATCATCTAATTGAGAAATAAGAAGGTATACTCACTTTGAAATTAAAGGGAAGTACGTAATATTACCTATTAAACCTTTTATATACCTAAATATTTTTTAATTCGTTTAGTATCTTCCTTAACTAATGTTTGAAGGAGTTTCAATAAAAGGCAATCCAAGTAAACTTAAGTCAATAATAACTAACTTAATTATTGCTGAAAGTTTATAGAATTTGTCTAATAATGATTGATTAACAAAAACATTAAGAAGAGACAATTTCTGCGTTTCTAACTAGCCTTTTATTATCAATATACCTCACGTTAGCTACTAATATTAAGGATTCTATTGCTAAGTCAGACGCCATCTGCTCTGGTGAGTTTCCTTATAAAACTCCAATATAATCCAGAATAATGTTTTGTAGGAGAATAAGTATGAATTCTTTAATAGTGGATATCTCCCCTCCTTTAAAATTTTCGACATAAACTATGGATTCTCTAGGATGCCTAAAATAGTTGCTTAACATCCTCCTCGCAACAAAAAAGTATGTTAGGAAATTTTGGAGGTACAAGGAACTGCAGGGGTCCCCTTTTGAAATACTCTTTAAAACCTGTCTGGTCGGATTAAATTGGCTTAATTTTAGAAAAAACAATTAGCAAAAAATAGTGACATTTTTGCGACACTTTAGGTAGAAACTCCATACGAAAATGATAATAGAGTAGCGAAAGTCTTTACAAGTTCTTACATTTTTAACCTTCCCAATATTAGAACAATGCTTACAAATGAAGTAGTTTATAATGAAAAAGATGTATGGACTGCATTTGATGGTGTATACCTATCGAGTTCAGTTTTTCATCTTCGATAGGCTCATTTAACAAAAAGCTCTGAGAGCATTTCTGCCTCAATGCTAGTGCTAATTTTCACATATATTAGACTAAGCCTCTTCAGGCATAACTTGTAAATGTATACAGGTATGATGATTACTAAACTTCTTAGCAATCCTTTGTAACAAATACTGCTAGTAAAGAAAAAAACATTGTGCTCAACCTATTGATGGACTTTGCCTATGCCAAAGGGGTGTTTGTGTTTACTTTGTGATTTACACAAAATTGCTTGAGTTTGTATTAATAAATAGGCCCGAGTAGGTTTTAGTTTTTAGTTTTAGCATTAGTTCTGTTCTTCTTAGCATTTTTATCAATTAAACCTTTAACAATCAAGTAGATCTTCATCAGGAGTTTTACAATTTTTTGTAAGCAACACAATCTAGAAGATTTGCTTGTCATATGTTTTGTTGTACTCTAGCAGAATTAACTCGTATGCTAAATACATCTACGGCCTTTTCAATAATTCAGAAACTTCTTTGTGTGCTATCATATCTTCACATATATTAATATATAAGCGAATTTACTATTCTTTTATAATAAAAATTTTAATTTATCGCCTAGAAACAAAAAAAAGAAAGATCAATAACAAGGTGCATAATATTATAAAAAAATTCACATTTTAATTAGTAACACCTTAGTAGGATTTACTATCACCATAAATATTATAATAACTTTTCTCCATTTTTAGAATATTAAGGATTATGCAATTAAACCTTCCCCTAACGCAACAAACAGTCCTATGACCAGTTAGTACATACTTTCCCGTCGGAGATATATCATTTGTCATTAAATATCCTTAATGACCTTAAATGCCAAGGTGGGTAGCAATAACACAAACCTAGAAAGCATAACGGGAAAACGCGGGATAGAACAAATAAACAGCAATGACTAAATGCTATAAACGTTGCAAGAACTCACAATCTAGTGATGGAAGACATAATTTTACTGCACGTAGGCATCCATAAGATTACATGGATTTTACGAGATGAAAGAATTGAAAACCAAATAAACCAAAACATCTTAACAGCTAGGTGAAAGATGAAAAGCTTGCTATTGAATATTGTTAACAAAAGCTGTGCGAATGTAGGTTGTCATTACGACCTACTAACAGGCGTGCTTGAAATCAAACTTGCAGCAATTAAAAAATCTAAAACTTTGTCAAAGACCAAAACTGGAAAACTGAACTACGGCTAAGAGCAAGAGAGTGCAAATAAATCCTGAAAACAAATTTAGAACAAAACCTCTGAAGCCAGCAGCTGAAAGAATAGTGGAAAGGAAAGAGAAAGGAAGGAATGGATATCAGATAACACATGAGATCCTATAGAAATACGACCAATAAGAGAATAACAGAAAAAATGCTGCTCTAGAACTCTTTGAATAAAAATACCAAAAACTTTGCAAGAAAAGAAAAATCTGGGCTAAGATACTCTCATCACAAGTTGAAGATGCTGTAAGAACACATATGAAAAGATTATTTATGGTAGTTGAATTAAACAATTCGCCAAAAAAACATCAAAACAAATCCACACTCATCAAAAAAGAAATTATAGAGGCAATACGCAAACTCAAAACCAACAAAGCTCCGCCTTGACACCTGCTCAATGAATTCTCTAAAGTGGATTTCGCAGTCTGTTTTAAATTGATTGGTGTTTTCGTTTTACAAATTTGAAAAACAGATACTATCCCAGAGGAATGGCATGAAGGGCATATAATAGTACTCCCGAAAAAAGAGATCTCACAAAATTGGTACGGTATAATTCTGCCACATTGGATTTATAAAATCTTAACTCATTTGGTTTCAAAAAGAATAATGGATATAATAGAGCCGTATCTTTGCAGAAACCAGGCTGGTTTTAGACCGAACTACATAAATACACAGAATTATTATAGAACAATCGGTAAAGCGGTCATGAATGCTATATGTATCATCTTCAGATTTTGAAAGCACTTGTCAGTGTTAGACATACGACTCTTGGAACAAAAAGTGTGCCAAGCAAAATTATTAAATTTATTCACTGTGAGCTGCCAGGTAACCTTCAAAGATATGACCACTGATTCAATGAACATCAGGACTAGAATATATTTCAATATTTTACTAATAGGCTGTGTAAAAATTTTCCGGCATTTTGACTTTTGGTTATGATTTTGGCTAGAGTTTTTATGATTTTGGACTCGTTTAAAAACCTCTTTCCTTGTGCACACTTTGATATACATATAACTTATCCATCTTTGTTTCAGAAATGGAGATTGGAAGATGCAGGCTGGCATATTCTTGAGCATCCACCATACAGTCCGGACTTTGCTCCCAGCTTATTCCGATCAATGGAGCATTGGTTGCGTGGCAAAAAGTTTGGCGATCGGTTTGCGTTGAAAAATTCACTCATCAACTTCTACAACTCTAAAAACTTGGACTTCTACGCCCGCGGAATCGATCTGTTGCCCGAGAAGTGGCAGAAAGTCATTGATATTGAAGGAGAGTAGTCTAATTATTAGTTTTGCCTTTGTTTAAACTTAATATATGCATAACTTTTTACACAACCTATTAGATACAGTTTTCAAAAAAGAAAGCAGCAAAACAGGAAAGATTCGGCAGACCCTGCAGTCCTCGACAGATCTTGATCACGCAGATGATATATGCCTAGTAACACATACTTTTTCAGTCATGGAAATCTAACTGGACATATTAGTCAACAAAACCAACCGAACACTACAAAATAAATGTGAGCAAAACAAAATCCATGGGAATAAATTCCACAAATATAAAAAAAACCTTTCTCAATAGATCATCGTATCAGTGAAGGTATTAAAACCTATTTGAACCTCGATACACAAAATTAAGATTACATAACTCTACGTTGCTATATGGGTCTCAAATGTGAAAAGGAACGAATCAAAACTACAAGTATTGGCCATTAAATGCCTGTAACGAATATTAGATATCTATTGGCCATGATCAAACGTTGCAAAGAACAAATCAGTATTAAATAAAAATTGTAAATGGATTAGATTGGATATACATAGGAGAACCTATAAGTTTTTTACGTATACCGTATAAGTAATCGCTGGTGCTGTTATCTCTCATCGACACTTCGTATCCGAAGATTGTAATTTGTGTGTTTAAGTGTTAATATCCCGTGCGGGGTTGCTAGATCCCCCATCGGACGCCTCCCCAGGTGACGGATAGGGGAATGCCTTCCAGATATGGATGGTACCGGAGAAATAAAATATCCGGGGCGGACCAAAACTGGCATGACGTAGGGCAGCAGCTACGACATCACTATATTGTGACCACTGAAGAATGACTTCCTTAAGGGCCCAACAACAGAGACTTCCAGGCGACAATCACTTCAGATTAATCGGCTAGAAGACTACGATGGGAAGGCAACGAAACCACCCATTATGTTTTCCCTAGTACAACTAACATGGCACAGACTCAAGATAATAGATTCGTTACTGATCATGGAGATCGGACTCAAGATCCGGCAGGAGAGGACATCCTTCAAAAGTAGGGCCTCTCAGGTCGTCAGCACGCGAAATCCCTACATTTTCAATAAAAACACACCTGTCTTGAATACGTACAGACGAACTACTAAGATAGGTACATGGAATGTGAAAACCATGTATGAAGCTGGTAAAATACATAATACCATCAAGGAAATGACAAGGCTATCCGTAGATATTCTGGGGATCAGTGAGATGCGATGGACTGAATCAGGACAATACTTAATAAACGAACACAATATTTACTACTCAGGAAACACTAACGGTGAACATATACATGGAGTTGGCATTATCCTTAACAAAAAAATTAGCAGATATGTTACAAACTTTGTCCCAATCTCTGAGAGAATACTTCTAATTCAGATTAACACCTTCCCCATCAAGGCCAATATAATCCAAATATACGCACCAACGGCTGACAAATCCGACGATATAATTGAAACATTTTATGATGATCTGAATAACGTCATGAAGAAAGTAAAAAAGAATGAACTGACATTAGTAATGGGCGACTTCAATGCCAAGATAGGCCAAGGAATCTGTGGTGAAATCATAGGACCGTTTGGACTGGGAGAACGTAATGAACGAGGAAATCGATTAAGTATTTTTGCAACAGAACAACAACTAGTCACCACCAACACGTTCTTCAAGTTACCACCAAGACGCCTATACACTTGGAGGTCCCTCCAAGATAACCCAGAACAAGTCGTCAGAAATCAGATCGACTATATCTTGATCAATAAAAGATACAGAAATGCAATAACATCAGTAAAGATATATCCAAGTGCGGATGCCAAATCTGACCATTACTCTCTTGTCGGCACGATAACACTCAAATTGAAGAAAGTTAAACAACAACAAGCGAAGAAATACGATTTGAGGAAACTGAAGGATAAAGATATAAAACAAGAAATACAGCAGCATATTAAAAGAAAAATCAAAGAAACAGATATAGCAGCCGACACAAAAGAGAAAATCCAGAAGCTTAAAGAGACAAATCAAGAAATTCTTGACATATATTCACGCCCAATAAGAGCGAAAAAGAAGATGTGGATGACAGACGACATATTGAATATGATGGAGGAAAGACGGAAAAATAAGAACAAAGACAATACCAGATACACACAAATCGACAAAGAAATAAAGAAAAAGATTAGAGACGCCAAAAACGCTTGGATGGAGGAAAAGTGCAAAGAGATTGAATCACTAGATGGTAAACATGACTCTTTCAATCTGCACAAAAAAGTGAAAGAAGCAGCAGGATTACAACGACCAAAGAAAACCGGATGCTTACAAGATAATGAGGGAAATACAATATTAGATGTAAATGAAATAAAAACAGTTTGGAAAAACTATGTTGAGAAGACCTTCGAAGATAAGAGAAACAACGATACACTAAAACAGGGGACTCCATAGGTAACACAGGACCGGAAATTATTCAAGAAGAAGTGATACCGCAATAAAAGGAATAAAGGACGGAAAGGCGACGGGGCCAGACAACTTCCACGCAGAAATTCTAAAAACATGGAGAACCGATGAAATTAAATGGCTCACGGCCATGTTTAATAACATATACGAAACAGGAGTAACCCACTTGAATGGCTTAAATCCACATTTATAACCCTACCGAAAAACCGAATGCGAAAAATGTGAAGACTATAGAATTATTAGTCTAATGAGCCATCTTCTTAAAATAATGCTAAAAATAATACATAGGAGGACATACAAAAATGAGAAGCGCAGCTAACTCGCACACAATTTGGCTTTCGAGACTCATTAGGTCAAGAGACGCTCTTTTCGCCATTCAAGTCCTCATACAAAGATGCAGAGACGTGAACTGTGACGTGTAATGTGTTTTGTAGACTATCAAAAGGCTTTCGATCGGGTCAAACACGACGAGTTAATATCAATCTTAAAACAATTGGTCTAGATGATAAAGATCTACGTATCATTAACAACATTTACTATAACTAATCAGCAACTATCAAGATAGATAACCAAATGACTGAGGAGATCAAAATAGAAAGACGTGTGAGACAAGGCTGTGTGCTATCTCCGCTACTCTTTAACAGCTACTCCGAACACATCATGAAAACAGCCTTAGAAGATATTGACGAGGGAATACTCATCAACGGAGAACGGCTGAACAACGTAAGATACGCAGACGATACAATTATACTGTCAGATAACCTAGAAGGCCTACAAGCCCTAATAACACGCGTAGCAGAATCAAGCCAAAAATATGATCTAAACTTTAACATACAAAAAACTAAATACATGGTCATCAGCAAGAATCCAATACCACAGGGACGTCTAATAGTTAACCAACAACAGATAACACGAGTTGAGAAATACACATATCTAGGGACAAGTCTAAACGAACAATGGGATCACTCAACTGAAATAAAACAAAGAATTGAAAAAGCCAGGGCAGCGTTCATTAAAATGAACACAACATTCAAGAGCCACGACCTCTTAATACCAATAAAAATTCGTTTACTGAGATGCTACGTATTCGCAGTGCTCCTGTACGGGGTGGAATCTTGGACGCTGACCGAGGCTACTACCAAGAAGTTAGAGGCGTTCTAAATGTGGTGTATAGACGCATCCTGAAAATATCATGGGTCGACCGGATTACAAATAGAGAAGTACTGCGTAGAATGCAGAAAGACTGTGAAATAATCATCACTGTCAAAAAAACGTAAAATGGAATACCTGGGGCACATAATGCGTAACGAACATCGATGTGGCCTACTGCAACTCATCTTGCAGGAGAAAGTGCACGGAAAACGAGGCCCAGGACGTAGAAGAATATCATGGCTACAGAACCTAAGGAAATGGTTCTCTTTAACAACAACTCAACTTTTCCGTACAGCAGCCAATAAAGCTAGGATAGCCATGTTAATAGCCAACATCGGAAACGGATAGGCACTGCCAGAAGAAGTGTTAATATGGTTCCTGATTACATCTCTCCACATATCTCTATCTTGTGCGTTCCTAGTATTTTCTTCTAACTTTGTTCCAGTTAATTCTTTTATTTCGTCTATCCGTCTTCTTGCCGCTCTACCTCTAGGTCGTCTTCCTTCAATTTGATCTTGTACCATTTTTCCAAATTATTAACCATTCTTCTAGAGACACGACCAAAATACATTAAAATTCTTTTTCGTATCACAATTATTAATCTGTGTGGGATTCCTATATCACATATTGTGGATTCGTTTGTACGAAGTTCAGTCTATTTTACTCTCACCAATATCCTCCAGCACCACATTTCAAATAAGATAATCTTCTGTTTGTCTAACCTTTTCATTGTTCAGAGTCTGATGCATACAATGCAATAGGGAAAACTAGTGCATTCATTATGTTAATTGTGGTATGTTTGGCAATACTCCTATCTTTCGAAATTTTCGTTAGCTCAGTAACTACAGTTTGTGCTAATTGTATCCTTTTTATTTCGTTAGAACAGTTACCGTTATTTTCTATGTAAAATCTCTCGTATACATAATGATCTACTATTTCTAGTCCGTTAAATTCATGTCTGCCAGTGTGTGCTTGTTTTCTTGGTATTATCATTACTTTTGTTTTATTTTTGTTTAAAGCCGGTCCTAAACTTTCGCTTTCCTCTTCGACGATGTTTAACAATTTTTTCATTTCTTCTAGCGACTTAGTAATTAGAGCGGTGTCGTCAGCATATCTTAAATTATTCATTTCAACACCCCCAATTTTTAGTCCTCCATTTCATTTAGCAAAGACTTTTCTCACTAAGAAGTCAGAATAAAAAGCAGAGGAGATAATATGCTGTTATAAACCTATATGATACTTTTTATGTCTTACATTTGTTTATATTTTCCTTTACTTAAAAATTGTTCAATATTTCTTTTTTAGTATCTTAATACTATAAGCGATTTCTGTACTAATCTACTTTTTGTATGTTTTTGTACTTTTATATTTCTTTAATTTTTACTCTTTGTTTTAGAACCAAAAACAAATGTTGAGTCTTTTGCTTTAATTTAATTTAATACTAATTACTCTTAATTACAAAGTACTTTGAATATATTATTTGCATGGTTTAATGATGATCTATTTAAAAACAGAGCAACTACATCAATAAGAAGAAAGAATGACGAAATAAAACTAAATACATCAAAAATTGTAAAAGACTGTTAAAAGTAATATAGAAGTAGTTCGTAAAACTAATATAAAAAAACAAAAATATATAATAAATAATAAAGATAAATAAAATCATGAACAAAAAAAAAATTATTTTTTAAACAAAGCCGCGCATTTTTTAAAATTACAAAAACTAATCACTATAAGGTATCTCGTATAAATCACAACATCTAGAATTCAAGCTTTATCGACCTGTTTTTTATATTACATTCGAAATCACAACAATTTTGTTACTTAACTTGTATTCGGATCGAACGCGACAGTCAATTTGCAGTACGCAGACGAAATATTATAAGAATATATTGCTAACATGAGAGTAAAATTCGCAGAAAGTTCAATAAATATAAATATATAAAACGGTTGTATGTAGAACAGCGTATTGAGCAATACAAATATAAAACAGCAGATAAATATCTATTTAAATAGATAAAGATCACATTTAAAATGCGTATGTACAGCTTAGGAAATTTCTAATACCATTTCATTACTTAACCAGACGAAAAACGAAAATTAAACAAAGGAATTAATTTTCCCGATACAGAACAAGGTTTTAAAAAATAATAAGAAGGAAATATGCTCATATTCCAATAAACATATTACAAAAAATTCGCAGCAGATGATGAGCCACCGTAGTTGAGGAAATTTCTTGGTAGCAAAATTTTTTGAAAGAGATTTTACAAACTTTACGTGACAAAGCTTAGCAACAATTAGTACTTGAAGACCTTCAACAAAGAAATTCGTAATTCATATTTCCTCCTAGTTCAATAAAATTTTATACAGTTATTACAGTTTTGTGCCCAGGGTGATTTTAAAGTTTTCACATTTTTGCCGCAATTGAAATAGACAAAAGCTTTAATCATATATAATATAGCAAGTTAATCAGAGTAACGCCGATTACATTCGCTGTAAGATAACCAAAAGAGTTACATACTACAGTTAGAAACAAATTTTCACGAATCCTATATCATATACATGAACGCCCTAGAATTTAATTTTTTATTTACACAACCTGTGCCAGAAAAGTTCCAGGGCTGATTTTTTTAATTCTTTTTTTTTTCGATATACAAACACAATAAATTTGAGTTACTTAGTCTCTCGATGTGTGTTTTGAATAGCTATTGTCTTGAAAGTGTTTCCATGTCAACTCACTAAATGGTAGGGTAGTGCTTACCAACCCACTGTTCGACCTACTACACGAGTAACGTGATGAACGCGAATCCGAGCACAAAATTAACTTCAAACTTAACTTTTGCGTTAACCTGAGAAAAACCTCTAGTATAATATGGTAAATATCGAAAAGCCATGTCTTGGAATGGCACAAAAAGTTTCGGGAGAGCAGAGTTTCAGTGCAAGAAGATTTCATATTTGACCGCCCGTCATCATATACTGCTGCAAATGCGGAATGTCTGAGGCAGTCATAACAAAAAGACTTACGTTTTACTAGGCGCATATCAGAAGAACTAAAATTGAATAAGATTGTCGCCGTGTAATTTCTCTGCTTCCATATGCTCCAAAAATGGTGGCAGCTGTGCATAGAGTTTTCTAGGATGATTGATTAGTCGGCAAGATGAATAAATTATTTTTTAGGGACTTTTCTAACGAAATTTGTATATACCACTGTTGGCGCTTTTGGATCTCCTACGCACAAACCAGCTGAATATCTAGTTACAATTTCATGAACCTCTTACAAAATAAACTTGATCATTTGTCCACAATTTTATTCATCATTAAAATAAACGGTGGTACACTTATGTTTCCTTTTTTAAATTAAATTACTATCTGTATAGTTCTGCTTATTCTCCAACAAATATTTGTGCCAGACTAACAGTACTTGTATAGATTCATATATTATAATCATACTTTTTGCAACTGAAATCCATTTACTTGTCAAAATCATTAAGCTTTCTTGATATCGATAACTAGTAAATCGAAAATGTAAATAAAATAAAAACACAAAAAGCTGCAATAGATACTTAACCCATATTATTTGCAACTTATGATAGGCTACTAATGTCCCTGTCGGCAGTTATACCGGTCATACCATTCAAAAGATTGTTGCTTTATCCAATTTCCATAATGATCCTGAATATTCCGAAATGTACTTGCTTTAAAGTGAAGCTTCATAGATAAAATTAGTGACCTATTAATATGGCAAAACTTCAAAATGATTGTTACAATCGTCTAATAAATAATAAATTTTTTGGCAAATCTGATGATGTGCATGAAATACCTGATAAAAACCATTTATGCATCTGCATAGACTGGTTCGATGTAAGAAACGAGGATAAACACTCGTTACTAAATTAACTTTCTTGGACTATCAGCACATATACATAAATTAAAAAACGTTCTACTTGCCTTGATAAGGGGGACAATGACTGTTATACGGAAGTTATACTACAGCGCTTCTAAAGTTGATGACTTTTCCTTGTCAAATAATATTTAATGATTCAAACTCTACTTGAAGGGTACACACATTTTTTGTGTTTTGATAATAACATCGCCCTATCCTGAAACACAAACAAGTTAAAAAATCACTATTATAATACAAATTTTGAACAATAGTAATCTGTTTGTCACAAAAATACAAATATGTGAGAAAACTATAAGTTCTAAAAATATTAATATTGTAAACCTATAATGATTTAAATGTTTGAAACAATTATATTTTTATGAAAATATTATTTTGCTAGATATAAACTGTAATGGGCAGACAAAAAAATTAGAAACCATTTTGTTTCTTAAGAACAAACGGAATTAAAAAATATCTAATTTCAACAAATCTCTAAATTTTAATGAAAAAAATCTATAATTTTGAGGTTTATTCTATTTCAAGACAGTAACCGAAGTCAAGTGTAGTTTTCCTAGAATCTCCATAAACGAACAACACAATGTTTTTTCTATTTATAAATTAGATTGAACGATGCGGAGCGTAACAAACAGCCAAACGGACCGTCATATAGGCAGTCAAATATACAGTTAGACAGTCAAACCGGCAGATAGCTGGTCAAACAGGTAGTCAGGTTAACAGTCAGACGTACAGTCATAGACACCGACAGACAGACAATCAGACAGGCAGACCCTCAGACAATGAGACAAAGACAGATAGATAGTCAGTAAGACAGTCAAACTAACAAAATAACGATCAGTTATATAGAAAATTAAACAGACAATCATCCCGATAGTCGGGCAAACACTCTGACAGACAATCAGAGCAACAGTCGGGCAAACAGCCTGACAGACACTCAGACAGGCAGATGGACAATCGAATAATCAGACAGACAGAACTATTTCCAGGTACTGCTCCTTTAAAACTTAAACATCGCCAAATCCGTGTGCGATATTTTCAACGTTTTGGTTTTCACCATTTACGATTCCAGCCATCATAAATTTCATTTTTACAATGACAATGACTTAATTAGTACCAATTAATAAGATTAATTTTAAATTTTTATGTACAAAATCCATCATCAAATTAATTTGTCTTCTACAACAAGTACATAATTAGCGAAATCGGATTATGACGGCTCTGCAATAAAAGTAATACCAGCCAAAACGTCTAACCGCCCTTAATACTTAAAATAAGATCATCGCTAATATCAGTAAAATTTCTTGCTCTAGAAAGCGCTTAATTTCTCCCAAAACAATGTTTGCGTGCGATATCCAAGTAGAAAATAAATTCCAATAAGTGTACGAAGTTTGAAGGAAATAATTATTTGAGCAAAAATAAACCTGCAAAGCTTGCAACGCATAGCGAAGTGACGAAGCAGTCAAAGACGAGTTGAATGATATGCTACATGTCCTATGTTACAGCTTTGAAAATTTGAAATCGTAAAGGTCACTAACGCTGATTTCAAAATCACTAACAAACAAGCCTTTTTGGCCACCTGTCGATTGGTGAAAACAGAATTTGGAAATTCCCAGCCGTTCTCGAGTTTTTGCTCGGACGGACAGACGGACGGACGGGCAGACAACATGAAGTTAGTAAGTGACTCAGCTTCGCTTCGCCACTCCTATCCTTAAATGCTCTTCTGCACAATCACTATAAAACCGAATGACTGAGATACGTAGATTTGTCACTAATCAGAAGCAATTTTTACGAGGGTTTCGTTTATCGTTCTCTAAGATACGATACAGATCAAAACTATGCTAAACTTGAGAATAAGACATCTGAATCTCATGGACCTCTGCGCAGTTGCTAAAACAGTCAGTTGGTTCTACCACATCTACAGAATATCTTTGAAGCAGCTTCTCTAAACAGTGATATAAGTAGTATTTTAATTTAAAAAAAATTAATCAAAATCTGTTCAGTAAAGTGAACTGAATAATCCCTAAATTTCTAGAGGTAATCTGATATGGTAAAGAAGCATCTGACGCAGGTTCTTCTTACTGAGCAACAACCTCACCTTTTGGACAAATTAACCTTTGTTCGAGTTTCAAGTATTCAGTTCTGTAGTTATATACTGTGTAAGTGCGAAGGTGATTATCACTTGCAAAACAGTTCTAAGAATTGATCTTTACAGTCTATTCAAAGAACTCCATCAAACATTTCACGAAATCAAACGGAGGTTTGGGAAAGAAAATAATCTTATTCTTCTAGAATTAAAAAAAATATTGAGTGCGACAGTTCACATAGCAGTCCTTTTACTTCGATGACCAGTAAGGGTGCAAAAGATTAAGTGTCAAAGTCAAGGTAGGATGTAAATCCTCCTCCATTTCACCTCTAGACTACAAAGAGAACGACATCGATCATATCGCCATTGCCAAACTTGCTGAGAAGTGCCGAAAGCGATACTAGTCCAATTTTTGCAAAGGTATCAGTCTCAATATAAAAATGGAGGTGAATGGTTGACAAAGATAAAGTAGGCGGCAAACCAATGAACTGGGAAAATTTCTAAGATCTTTAAAATAGAGAAATACAATACAACAATTTAGCTAGAAAAGAACTAAGAAATATCAAGATATAAAAATAGATGGCGTTTGTTAACAAAGTCAAAAGAGCAAAAAACGGGGTATAAATTACTAAAATAAAAGAGAGTACAGCAAAAATAAAGTCAAGCAGAAAAAAATAATTTTCTTGCTAACGAGCTTAAATAAACAATGAAAAATAAAATAAAGAAAGTAATATAATAAAGCAATTCCTAAATATTTTGTAAGGATATAAAAGAAGACAGTCGAACAGCTAAATATTTGATACAAACTACAATTTCTTTAAATCGGAGTGTCAGGATATAACAACAGTTAGTAGCTTTTTCAACAAAAGATTTCTCATTTTGTAAGAATTCTAAGCGAGAAAGTACCAAACAGTTTCAGTTATATTCGATTGTTTTGCCCCTAACGAAACAACATGCAGATTGATGGTGAAATTCTTTGCACAGGCGCGCGTGCCAGGCACAACAGGGCGCATCCCCAATAACAAAGAAAATTTAGGGCCACATGCACTCGTCGAAAATTACGGAAGGCCGCATAGTTGCATACACGTTTCACCTACATCATGGCGACGTCAGTTGTCGACTTCGTCTTAGGGGATGTTAACCCGCCGCTGTACCTCCGTGAGCTACTGCATTCGCGCACGCAACTCTTGCCAACTTTTGACGTGCGAGCACAATTAACAACAATTTATTTTCGCCGCATAATTCGTCGCTCTGGATTCATACGTTCCGCTGCAAGCGCTGCACTTTATGGGTCGGAACTTTTAGCGGGGAGCTGGGCGCGCGGCGGCGGCGCCCCGTGCTAATGGCGAAAAATTCGAATTCGCCGGGTTTTGCCGCCGCGCGTCAATTAGGAGCTGCATAATTGCGCCGGAAAATCGGCGGAAAATGGAAGCTCCGTGGCCAGAGGTGGGCGATCGATGGAAGCGCTCGTTATTCGGACGACAGCCCCAGCATGTATTGCTACAGTCCGTCAAGATTGTCCCAGATGTGTGACAATTCTTGCAGACGTTTTGCAGTTTTGTTATGAAACCCATAACCATGATTTCAGGGACTTGAGTTACAAGCCGATCGTGTGGCTTGTAGCCGCAAATAGCGTGCTTAGTTATGTTTGGGAGATTTTTCTTCACGCCGCTCCAGCCAGACCTATACCTTTATAATATTGGCAACTTGAGCAAAGTTAAATGAAAACCTACAACGTTATATCGCAGTTTTGTCATCTAAATTAAGGAAATAATGACGATTGCTTTCTAAACAAAAATCTGAAGTCTAAATTCATAACTTAAGCTAAAGAACATGAATACATTGTTGTTGTTTTTAATTAATTAATGTAAGTTTACACTAAATTAATGAAGGACAAAAAGTAAGGTGACTGTTTGAATAAAATACATACTATTTATTTATTTTTTTTTTTGTTTATTAAGCAAACTAGGTAACACTATCAATAACAAAGACACTAAACATATCATGTAGGCAGATCGTCCAGTGAATCGTGCCTTTACAATTTACATCTTAGAGAAGACTTATTTGAATTTCCACTGATGAAGTCTATTTTGATTGCTGCTACTAGAACCTATTTGGTATGTCCGAGGGTTTGAAACGCTTGAATCTACTATATCATTTGATTCGTCGAAAAGTCTACGCGCTTATTGATTTGGGTGCACTGATAATCTTACACTGTACGACGCACTGAGTTGGCAACCTGGCACGTACGATGGGGCGTTGATAACTTGACGTAGGACCTTAGACTGAAACCTTTCTAATATTTCTATGTTTGATTTGACTTTATACACGAACATTTTATTTTCTAGTGTAAGTTGAGCCTTTCTTCCGATTATCCAATACAATTACCTTAGTTGGATATTTAGTTGCTTTTTTGTTTCTATGTGGGGTCTCCATATTAGTCTTCTGTCTAAGGTGATACCTAAGTATTTAGCTTTTGTATTTTGAGGTACAGGTTGTTCGTTGAGGTAGATTTGTGGTGAAAACTACATGTACAGATTTCTGTTCATTAACCCTGATTCTCCAAGTTCTAGCCATTTCTCATTATTGTTTATATTTCCTTGAACATGACTAGATGCAGTTTCGAGATCTCTGTGTGGTGCAATCTGCGAAAGTTGCACTGGAAGGTCGGTAGTAAAGATCAAATACAAGATTGGCCCTAAGATGCTTCCTTGAATAATATCTGATTTTATTGGTTTTAAGCTCGTTTGTTTATCATGTCTAACATAGTACTGACTTTCTTCTAAGTGTGATTTGAATAGAAGCTATATATTAGGAGGCAGTAGTTTTTTGATTTTGTACAGTAGTCCTGAGTGCCAAACCTTATCGAAAGCTTGTGACACGTCAAGGAATACAGCTGAGCAATGTCTCCCTTCTTCGATGTCAGAATTTATATGTCGTACTATACGGTGTATCTTTTCAATAGTTCCATGAGGTTCTCTAAACCCAAACTGATGCTCAAGGATTAGATGCCTTTGTTCAAGTATTGCTTTGAATCTTTTAAGCAGAAGTTTTTCGAATACTTTCGACAATATTGAGCTGATTACCCTGTTTAACTCTATGCTTTCAGGATATTTACCAGGTTTTGCTATCAGTATGATTTGTGCTACTTCCCAGAAGCCTGGAAAATAATTTAATCTTAATACCACGTTAAAAAGTGCCGCTATAACTCGAATTACGTTTTCTGTAAGTTCTTTCATTACTTTGCCTGTGTTTTGATCCCATCATGGAACTTTTTTGCTGTTGAGGTCTTTGTCAATTATTTGTTGGATCTTCAACATTTTTAGTGGGAGTTCCATTTGTAGTGGAGGGTGTAGGAAGGTATGGATATGTTCTTCCTCATTTTCAGTAATTGTTCTCGGAAAAGGGATAAACGTTTTTTCAAGATGTTCTAGACGCCCATTTTCAGTGAATTAACCATTGTTTGTTTTGTTAATTCACGCTGTGATAATATATAGAAACGTGTCTATTCTTTCTGCTAACTTTTGCACTGTTTCCTCAAACTTAGTTATGCGATTATTATGTTGGGTGGCGGAAGGCTGTTGTTGAGCAGTGGGTATTAGGATGCTTTGTAGTTTTTGTAGATAAGGGCTAGCCACTTAAGATGTCGAAGGAACAGGGGGACTGTCTATAACTTGTACTTGGCGGGAGGGGGGATTGTTGCATATGTATTTGTCTTTCCTTTAAAACCTCTTCTCTGGGAGTGTACAGCTTCTGTTGCAATTGCTGACAGTTACCACATAGTACTTTCTTTAATTTCTCTTTCCATGTGCAATTGTTTGTGATACTGCGCATTTGACACATTTAGGTTGCTTGTAGCAGTAGTTTTTAGTATGTTCAAAGGCTTGACATTTTATGCATTGAAGAATCTCACGTTTTTATAAGATTGTTCAAAAAAACACTGATGTATACATTAGGAATTTATTTTTATAAATATCCTTGTTATCATTTTGTTCTAATTATCCAAAAAAGGATGACGTCGGGATTTTAGTAATTATGTTATCATGTTGTGATCTTTGTATATTATTGACCCTAAGGACCTTGTGACCTTTTTTACTATTTCATTTTTTATATCATTCATATCTGCAGATGGATGTAACCATTTTAATACTACTTTGAAGCTTCTCCTACCTTTCATCTGATAAGTATAACACTGAGTACCTTTTTTAACAGCCCGTCCATAATTATGAGATATTTTTCAGTTTTTGAAGCTTGTATTTTGGCTTGGTTATTGCTTAATATTTTTAAGGTGTAGCTGTCGGCAGCTAATATGTTCAGTTATATTTTGCAGTGGAGCTATATTTTCAACTCAAATTGGAGGAGCCTTACTGTTTTTTTCCCTGTTGGTTATTAGATTCAGTGTTTTCTTCTTCAGATAATTTTTCGAATGAGTTTTTCTTGTTGATTGGTTTATTTAGCCAGTAGTTTGATGCAATTGTTTAGGTTTTGGGTTATTTGCTTCCGTGTTAACTCTTAGTCTTTTTTTGTATTCGACTGTTTTTCATTCTGACCAGCAAAATCAATATTATCCCGCCCATCTACTCAATTCATAAATATCAAAATTTATAGATATATCGCTTATTATACAAACTCCACTAAGGAAACATTTTTGAAGTTCCACCTCTAACGGGGTAAAAATGGCGTAAAGTTTTAGGTCTATTTTGAAAGCGGCTGATCGTAGTACGTTAAATTTTAATATGTGGACTCTATTTAAATTTATGGAACTCGCGTTTCAACCTCCAAAAGGACGAAACCTACGAAAAGCATTCCAAGGGCTAAACTTCAAATTCTTTATCTATGCCCTCAAAAGACTTAGTTAATTCTTGGGATTTAAGCTCTTTTTAAATATTGGGAGAATTAGATTCTCAAAATTCATCTCCTAAAAAGGGAAAATGGTACTGAGATGTTAAAGTAGAAAATAGAAACATTGAGCAAGTGGCGCATTATTAGGTGCGAAACAAAACGATCTTTTCATTATTGCATTTCGCAATTATTAGGGTAATTACAGCAAGAGGGGAAACCCTTAAATCGAAAAATTAGAAAAGTCTAGCATACGACATAGTACTGGCTAGGAAATGGAGCAGTACGTTTGTCTTCTCCTACTTGATTCATCCCCTAAATGAATAAAGTTGAATTGTAACCCAGAAAGTTAAGATACATCATTGTATAGAAAACAAAACATACTTGTGCCTGACCATCGATTATTGGGGTGGTTGAGATAAGCATAAGGTATGCGAACTCTCTTAATCGTTTCAAAACTGAAAACCCCAGCATACGACATATCTTTGCATTGAAAAATAATATTTTCATTTTTAATATTCAATCTACTTTTCAAAACTAAATATATATTTTTAAATAGAGGAAGTTAGGGGTGAGCTAAAGTTCCCTTGTTTCATGTGATGATGGGATGCAAAAGCCCTTATAAAAAAAGGAGAAAAGACGAGAATTAAGAATACAAAGGCTAAATAGGAATAGGAAGCGTGAAAGGAGGGGGAGAAAGTAAAAGGGGAGGACGGGGAAGAAGGAAGGGTTGAAAAAGTATTTAGTTAGACAAAAACGAAGATAGTCAATATAGAATAAAGAAGATGCCATTTGAAATTCTAAACTGCACGAAGAATACAAGAAGATTGTCAGAATTCTTGATTAATATTTAGTTATTGATGAAAAGACTGCTTAAACCACACTTATAATTTTTAAATATTTTAGAAATCTTAAAATAGCAATTTTTTGTATTTAAAAAAATAAGTTGGAACTATTAATTCTCAAACATGCGGCATTCCATGGTGATACCCTGCCTCGTGAAAAAACTATGCAAAGGATTCAGTTTAACAAAAATTACTAACTGAACACAAAGATAGTGTACAAATACTTTTTAAATGCAGCAATTAAAAATTAATTTAAACATTACTGTAAATAACATTGGATAACATGTATTATATGATATTACATTCCATCTCATTTTGGTTAGACATAACAAACCAAAATGTGAGCAACATCTGATTCACATTGCAAATACCAGAGATAATAACTTTGCTTCATAATTGTGTTACAAATTAGATTGAATTAGTAAAAAAAACCATTTCTAAGGAATAATCAGTACTTGGGCATGTATGGTAACATTTTAAAATAATTAAAATCAGCATTTAATAGCAAAATAGTCAGTAATAACTTTTCAATTAATTTTTTAAATAATATTTTTATGTAATTATAATTTGAATAGATATTTCTGAATTCAGATAATGCTCAACTCAAAATTATCTTCACTTACTAACAAGCACGCGCGGCATCCATCTGATTATAATCTATATAACCAGAAAGTCATTGTCGTCATTTACTACCGCAGCGCCATCTATGTTAATTCGTTTAAATCTTTATTTTTTGGTCTTTTGCCCAATATATAGTGTTCCACCATATTGTGATGTTGATATCGATGGATTCGTAACCTTTACGAGTGGAAAATTCTTGATGCGATACGAGGCAGTGTTTTCATCATGTTTTCATCATGGGAAAGAACCCAAAGTGGCGTATAAAGCGGCTGCAAAATATATGCAGAAGTTGGAGGCATTCGTTCAGTAAAATGTTGAGGATGTACATTAAACTATCTGCCAGAGAAGGGAATAGTCCACGTCATAAAACGAAGACAAATAAAGCAAACTAGGACTTTTGCTAATCTGTGACAAAATGAAACTTCGCAAAAAACGTATTCAGGTCTTTCTAAATACCTAAAAACATTTATTTTCGATCAACTTTAGAGAAACCTTATTATCAGAAAAAGCACGTGCAAAAAGAAAATTTAGATCGAAATTGGCACAACATTATCTTTCTTTTTAAGCACGGTCTTCCTTATCGAAAGCGTAATTAGAGAAGAATAATAGGATTCTTCAGCGCACAATGAGACACTGTAGAAGTGTGTGTTTGGAGATGTTTCTGTAAACACGATTTTGTTGTTTCTTTTTGTTTACGGACAATTGAAACACCAAAAAATGTTTGCTGAAGTCTGCCATAAAGTTTCTTGGTTCTGATAGAACAAGTTAGGTGCTGCAAAAAGACAACGACCCCAGGCTTAGGACAAAACAATAAAATAATGTCACTACGATAAAATGGCCCGCAATGTCCTTAAATGTTAATCCCATTGAAAATTGAAAATGGATGGTCGTACGTGAAAATGTACCTCAAAGGAAAGCCAGTGTATACGATGTAGTAGCTGACACTTCAAAATTAGACTAAATGGAGATATGGTCAAAATATTATGCAGAAAACTTCGTCAAGAGCATGAAAAACAGGGTGAAGCAATAATTAGTAATAAAAGTGGTTGAACCAGATATTAGGTAATTGCACGATAGCTTATAATTAATAGGGAAAAATCATCTACATTTTTATTTTTTCAAGATCACATCGGTCACTTTATTATTGAATAAATTGTATCTTTTGATAACACTTATTAAAGACTGCGTACAACCTGAAAGGGTTCTTGTTTCTGAAAAATCAACACTTTCTTTAACTTTATATATTCTGCAAGGATTCCAACATGGTTTTCATCCATAATTTTACGGTATATCTGTAATTAAATATTGTGAAACATTATATTTATCCCAATTATTAATTCTTGCACCATGGTTATTTGTTTTCAAAAAAAAATTCAATTTTTACCTTTATAGTTATAATGAATTTGGTTACGGGTAACGAACGCATAGAATTATAGATCGATGCATTTCAAGCTCAATTACATAAAATAAAGCTAGATAATGATAACATAAAACAAGAAAATGAAGATTTTAAAAAGCAAAATACAGAACTGTATTTACGAATAGAGATTCTTGAAAAGGAAACACGTAAAATAAAATCGTCGAATAAGGAATTAAGAAAACTGAAACTAAATCAGAAATAGACATAAAAAAATAGGGAAAATTATTAAACGAAAAAGACATTGCAATAAATATAGAAAACAAAACGAGAGAACTAAAAAGAATAAGAAAGAAACTGCAAAATAGAACAACACCAACACTAATTTTGATAGAATTTGAAACTTGGAGTATGAAAATAGAAGTATTAAAAGCGGCAAAAAAGCTAAAAGAAAGAAATATTTGGATTTCTGAAGATTACAGCAAAAAGTACAAGAACAAAGAAAAATACCGATCTCATACATGAAGGAAGCTAGATCAAAAGGGCATAATGTAATAACAGACGAAGACAAACTTATAATAAACGGTGAAGTATACACCATAGAACAATGTCTAGATCAAACTGAAAACAACAAGAAATTCAAACAACAAAGAAACAGAACAACAACGAAAACATGAAGAAGGAAGAAATAAGGAAAAAAAGCAGGACGATAAGCCAGGGATCGCTGATTAATAAAAATGGAAACGTAGAGAAACAGTATGGTGAAGACAAAGATAAGGAACTATTATGACAATAATCCAAAAAACTATTAAATATTACAGGGGGAGGATCAAACGATGAAGATAAAGGCAAAAAAAAGGTAATGCAAAAGTGATGAAAATAACGAAAAAATAGAA
This sequence comes from Sinelater perroti, assembly GCA_036346155.1. Taxonomy (NCBI): domain Eukaryota; kingdom Metazoa; phylum Arthropoda; class Insecta; order Coleoptera; family Elateridae; genus Sinelater; species Sinelater perroti. The sequence goes on from JARFIY010000189.1 coordinate 1,196,609, forward strand.
AAAATATACGTAGAAAAAAATGTAAAATGTACGGAGAGATATAAAAATTGAAGCAAAGAGTAATAAATATAATGAGATTAAAATATGGATATGGAACCTACAAAGCAGTACAGAGAAAGAAGAAAAGTTAGTAAAAGAAATGATACAGCAAAATATTGAAATACTCGGATTCACACAAACAAAAAGGAAGAAAAGGGTTTAAGAAAATACATAAAAGATGCTGGATACTGTGGTCGGGAATGGACACGAAGGAAAGAGCAACAGAAGGAGTCGGATTAATAATTGCCCTAGATAGACTAAAAGATGTAATACATTAAGATTATGTAAACGAACACTATCAGTCAAAATGAAATTGATAGATTAAATATGGACAATAATTAAATGAGGTTGGGAAAAAAGAAGAAAAAGACAAATTTTATGATGATATACAACAAGAAATAGATAATGGTGGAGAAAAGGTAATAATAATAGGCGACTTAAATGGCCGAGTTGGGAATAAGAATACGGGAATAGAAGAATATATGGGGAAATACGGAGAAGAAACATTGAACAATAACGGAAAAAGAATAATAGAAATGTGTGTAGAAAATAGTCTTATAATAGCAAATATTAAATTTAAACACAAAGATATACACAAATTTACGAGAGTGCGTGAAAGCAGGAATGAGAAATCAATCATCGACTATTTTCTGGTGCCTAAAAACATATGGAAAAGAGTAAAAGATTTAAAAGTCAAAAGAGAAACAGAGGTAGAGAGGTAGAGAGCGATCAGTATCTAGTAATAATAAAATCAGAAAACCAGAGAAAAAAATTGATAAAAGACCGAGAAAAACTAATAAAAAAATAAAAATTTAATACTGGAAGAACAAAAATGATGATAATATCTAACACAAAGAACACTCACAAAATAAGACTGGACGGAAAACACATAGGCCAAGTTGAATACTTCAAATATTTAGGAGTAATAGTAGAAGAAAACGGAAAGGTGGACAAGGAAATAAATGAGAGATAGGAAAAGCGGGAAATATATTTAATACAATGAAGACGACATTCTTGGGTAAAAGAGAAGTACCGAAAAAACAGAAGTCGTTAAAAAGTGGACAGACCAATAACAGGAGAGACAGAATAAGAAACCAAACGTTCAGACAAAACCTACAAATAGAGCCAATTAATGAAAAGATTGCAGAAGAACTCAGATGGTTTGGACATGTGTATAGAATGCCGGATGAAAGACTTACAAAAAGAGTGTCTGAAACGCAAGTGCAAGGGAAAAGCAAGAAAGGACGTTTCACCAATAAGATGGTCGGACAGAATCAGAGAAGAAGCAGAGTAAAGGGAATAAACTGGAAGGGTATACTAAACCAAATACAAGATAGAAAACTGTGGAGGCCACAATACAGGCCTCAATCTTACTAGCCTTACACCTAAAGGTAGAAAGGCTTAGGACTAAGTAAGTTATAGTGATCCCTAGAATTCTTAAAATACGGATGTGAATGTTTTTAGATTCATTATCCCCATGAATATACGTTCAGTTAGTCCATTAACTATGACAAATTTTTGGTCATGATTTATTTGAACTTGGTCTAAACTTTGTACTTAATAAAGAGCTAATTGTCCTTAACGTACAAATTTTTGCCGATGATTCAACTGAAATCTCTACCTGAACCCCCCGCAGTTCGGAAGCGAACTCGGAACGAGCGGAAAGTTTGCGTCGGCGGACGCGTTCTGACGCTTACGCCACATACGAATGCATCTGGTGACTTGTGGCGCATACAACCGCTTTAAATAAACAAGTTGGCCAAAAGTCACAGACTCGCCGCGACTTATTCAAGGCACGGACCGCGTCATAACAACTTGAGACTGAATCCATTACTTCGTCGCCGTCAGCCCCGGCGGATTGCGAATGTTCACAGACACGAAGCGATTGACATTTTATGCTAATGCCGTTCAACTTCTGCGAAACAAACATAACCTAAAATTGGTTCAATATATTTATCTGGCGAAGGTGCGGCGGCTCTCGATGGCGCCCACTTACAACTGCGCCCGGAGAATGTGCCCTTATCGCGTCCACTGCACCTGATGGCCGGGGCCATTTTGGGGACGGACGCGGCCTCCTCTGCAGCACTGCAGTTGATCACCCCGCAGAAAGCGCTTTGCATTTAACAAATCTACCATTCAATTCTGTAGTATCTATCTTTAACTACGTGCATCAGCATTGAAAGGAATTATATATCTAAATCGTCCAATAATTTAAATCATAAAGTCAGAGAAACTACCACAAGCCAAGATTGATGATAATAAACTAGACAAAGCTGTCTAGTGTAAACTATACGGTTCTTTCAAATATGGAAATACAAAAAAATAATATACAAGTTTGCATTTAAACTTCACAAAACAACCTTCTTCGCTATTACTATTTACCATTATTATTTCTTTCATAATTGGTTTTTAAGGAACAGAAGATTGGAGAGAGAAGGTACATGACAGGAAAGAATGGAAGGACATTGTTAAGAAAGCTAAAACACACACCAATCTATAAGCACAAAGCAATAAAAAAAAACACAGTGGACTGACCCCCCACAAAAGAAGGACAATGGAACTCTAAATAAAGAGTGGTTAGAACTCTAATCGAGTATAAAACCTTGTAATAATAGTGGTTTTCAGAATGTGGTATGCAGATTTTCCAACGACCATTCCCCGAATCGTATATATTGTAGTTTGGTTCATCGCTCTTGTATTCTTTATGAGAGTAAATCGGTGGTACGTAACATTATTTTATTGTTTCCTAGGGATATATCTTGAAGAACACCAAACACTTGTGATACTCTAGGCCTTTTACTGCTTATCATTAACTTAGAGATGTAAAATTATTGATATAATAAGCTAAAAGATAAACAATTACGAAAGTATGAGACTATGGGAACTTTGATTGTTATAAAGGAAATGTTGTTCTTATAACGTAAATATAAGCATTTTCAAAAATCATTCTAGAAATTAAAACAGTGTGTTAATCTATAGAGGCAACACAAACTTAAAAATATAGTAGCCGAAAAAATTTCCTATTTCTAACATAATGTTTCTATTCACAAGAGAGACATGATCAATCACCCCTACTTACTCATTTAATATACACAGCGTATTACTACTTTCAACCAAGTAGATCAATAAATTGCCTTTTCTGTATTTCCTGATCTGGAATTTTTTATTCCCCATATTCTAAATGCATTAAATCTTCTCATTTTTCTGATTATAGTTTGAACATTCTCTACTTTTCTCTAAACACCAATGCTAGTTTTTAGTTCTTTCTTAAATTTTATAGATTTTCTTCCACATGTTTTTGATATTTTTCACCATAGTAATTATAGTTGGCATATTTTTATTTATTTTCCTAGTATTTCTTTTTATTCGAAAATTTATAGTAAGATATTTTTATCTCTATTGTTCTTACTTTTACTTTTGTCTGTTCTCACAAATCCATCATCCGTTTTACAGTGTAATTTTATTACTAACGTATCTGTTCTGCTACAAATGTAGTACTTTTTGTATATGGCAAAGCAATAGCAATGCTTTTGGTTATATCTTATCGAAAACTCTAAATAAAAACGCTTTTCTGTTTTCCTTCTACTAGATTTCCACTAGTTATCTGGTATAATATACTTCTTGGGGGAAATACGAGTATCATGAATACAGCTCCGACAGGTAGCAAGTCTGAAATTATTTATTGTAAAGATTAACAAACATAAAAGTGAAAACAATTTATACAATATAATCGAAAGTGAAAGTATATTGAGATAAACAGAGCTATTGAACCAGAATAACTTAAGAAAATAAGGAAAATAACTGATAAGAGATACTACCAACACAGAAACCGCTCGAGAACAACCTTCGATCAGTAATTAATCTAAAAGGGAACCATTCTAGAAGTGGCGTAGTAGAAAGAGATACATAGTGGATGTACTAAAACCAAAATTAATGATTTATTAGAAATATAGTCAAAACGAGAGAAGGTGGAAATGGGAAAAGGAATACGCAGCTTATTTAAAACCCGCAGGGAAGTAATCAGATTACGGCATCTGAATTAAAAGAACAAGCAGGAAATAGAAGAAAATGAAATGAAGAAATTGAAACAGACAATGCAAAACATGAAAAATTGTCTAACTGAGAAAATACGAAATTTTAAAGAAGTAATTAAATTAAAAATAGGAAAGGAAGAGAAAATACTATAAACCAAACTAGAAAACCAGAAAGGTATAAACGCAGAAAAGATATAATAATAAAGGACCAATTAACTGAGAATTTAGATAATAGTTCAACACAACAAAAGCAAGAGACAACAAATAGATTATGGTTGTAGAAATACAAACCTGGAAAATACAAATGAAATAATGATCAATAAGAAAGAACTAAAGAGTGGTAACGTATACATTGCAGGTTTAAAAAAGAAAAATTTAAGCGGGTTGAGAAATGTTGCAAAGTAAGAAGGGAAAAATGATATGGAGAGAAGGTATGAATAGAACACTTGAAGTAGAGAAAGTAAGGTAGGCAGTTGCAGTATAAAAAAACTAATTGCAAGTAAGAAAAAAGTAAAAAAACTCCTATAACGGCAAAAACAATGGACCGGACTACCATTAGTGATAAATTAACAGAAATGTAAAAGAAATAGGCAATAAAAGAAGTTAAAAATAGCAACATAAAATATAATGGCACTAAATGTCAAAGAACATGAAATGATAGAGGGAATGATAAGATATGATATACAAACACTAGGAATAAGCCAAACAAAAACAAAAAGTACAGATGAAAAACCACTGTTGAGATACTCGGAAATAAAAATGTCAAACAGAGCAACAACAGCAGGAATAATAATAAGCGGAGAAAGAGAAAAAACTATTGTAGGACATAAAGTAGCAAACCAGAAATAATAATAGGTCTAGTGCTACTGTAAATAACGTATGTGATCTAGTTACACACACAACAGATACTTTGAAGACAAAAAGAAAAAAAGGTATTAAAACTCCAAAATATAACGGAAATATGCAGAGCGAAAGCAAAACATGTCAATAATAATACGGTATGATAAGAAAATCTGATGGAAAAAAACTATAAACAATAACGGAAGAAAAGCATACAATGTTGCATAGAAAATTAGCTGGTAATAGAAAACACAATATATGCACACAAAGATATACACAAATATACATGAGAGAATAAAAATATTAAAAGCATAACAGACAACAAAAGTACAGTACCGAAGGTAGAAAATATGATAGTATACAGAAAATCACAATTAGATACGGTCCAGAAACTTATCATGGGAAAATTCATCTTTAGAAAATCTGGAAAAAAGTAGCAAGAACGATCATATATATAAATCTGAAGAAATCGAATAAAGTAAAAAATCAAAAGAGATGTGAGGAGGTAATAATGGAGAAACTGAAACAAAAGAAGAAAGAGGAAGAGGAGAATATAAAATAGAGAACACTGTTGGAAACTGGAACAGAAATATGTTAAAAGAAGAAAAGTAGACACGTTTTAAAAGAACAAAATAGTAAAATTAAACTTCGAAAGAAATTGGGAAAAAGAAGAAATGGAAAAAATTCTTATCAAGCTAGACATGCAGTGAAAAAAGCCCAAATAATAGTATAGATGACTTTGAAATAGAAGTAAGAAGAAGCTATAAGGAAAATCAATAACAAAAAGGAACAAAACACCTCAATTAAGAAATATAAAAACAAGACTAATTAGTTGGTCACCAGAAAAGAAGAAATAGATAAAACATACAGAAAGAGATACACGAAGAGAAATTTCAGGACGAGATAAAGTGCTAAGGGGAAAGAATGGGAGAATTAAAGAAACATTAAACATACATAAGACAGATAAAAGGGAGAACACGACGACTAGAATAACAAAAGAAGTGAAAGCAATCCTTGAAAAATGCAGCATAATTAATAAAGTTTGGTGGATAACAAGCAAGAGAAGATAAAGATATCCCAATAATATATAATAGAACATATATAATATATATATATATATATATAAAACAAACACTAGTAACTTGAGTCTTAAGTTTAAGATCAGCTGCATTAAAAATATACACAAAATTTATAGAAAACAAGTTAAAATCAGAAGTTGACAGGCCATAAAAAGAAGAACGAGCAGCTTTTAAACCAAAACGGACACAAGATAGCATACATATTATAATAATATTATAATAAAAATAAGCATTTGTAGTCATAAAAGCTGCATTTGACATTATATCTAGGAAACACATATAGGATACATCAGAATAATATATGAAAAACGAGGAATCAAAAGTATACACAAAAATTCAGAGAGTAGCATAATGGAGGTATGTCAAAAACCATTACATAGAAGAGTAAAACATAGAATTGTTTGAACCCGCTATTGTTTGTTATAACTATGAACAAAGTTATGAAGAAGTGTAATGAGCGCATAACAAAGACAAACGTTAGTAACAAGAAAATGCAGTGGATATTCATAAAAGGGAAATTGCACAAATATATGGAAATATAGGAATAAAAGAAATCATAAACAAAAATAAAGCAGTGAAATAAGCAAAACGAGAACGCGACTGGAATAAATAAAATTTGACAACGAGGTCTTGAAAGAAGTGAACGATTATGAATCTCGGAACAATGGCAACAAAGGATGAGAAATAAACAAAACAAGAACCGTGTAATACCGTAAAGGAAACTTTCTACAGCGGTGCGAAATTGTAACGGTCACTTCGGTTGCCGTTAACCGATTTGGCTGAAAATCAATCCCGTGAAAGGTGTGTATGCCAAGTTTCGAGTGCATCCGTTGAATAGAACGGAAGTTATAGTGTCTCCAGACACACAGACAGACAGACAGGATGATAATCTCATTAACTTTCTACTATAAGCTCCGCTGTAGAAAAAGAATAAACGAAATAAATATATTACATAACAAATCTTAATCGAAGAAAGATAAATAAACAATTAAACAAAATTGAGAATACACAAAATGGTGTACTTCTCAACTCTAAGGTAAAGTGTAGAGCTAGACAAGAAATAGACAAGCATAAATCGACAATAACAGAATAGAAATAGAACATCAAAGAAGGGTAACTGGTAAAACACGAGGAGATTGAGTTTAAAATATAAAAATAAGAGAGAGACTAAACAGAAACCAGTTGTAAGAAAAATAAAAAACAGTAATTAAAATCGGTAGGGCGCATATGGAGGATATAAGAAAAAATTTGTCAAGAATATATATATATATATATATATATATATATATATATATATATATATATATATATATATATATAGGTTGTATCTAGAAGTAGTAGGACTGTTTTTTCCGCGCGCGGACCGATGGTGGGGGGTCTGCAAAGTCGGATGTTACGGAGGGGAGCCTTGGGAACAGGTTTCGACCTGCGGCAGTCGCCTGCGAGCGTTAGTTGAGTGTGGACCACTGTTTTAGTGACCTCCTGTTGTGACGCCTCGTCGTCAGTTGCAATGGAGCGAAATTTGGAGCAGCGGTACACCATCAAGTTTTGCTACAAATACAACCCGGAAACAAAACGTCAGGGCGAAGAGTGACACATCGCACAATCACCCCGTCAAAAGAAGGCCAGAATGTCGAAATCGAAAGTGAAATCGATGTTGATTGCATTTTTTGACCGTCGTGGCATTGTCCATAAGGAGTTTGTACCTCCTGGACGTGCAAGATTTTACGTGGAGTGCTCACACGGCTGCGAAATCGGATCACACGCGTGCTGCCAGACCTGGTGGGGAAGTGGAAGCTCCACCATGAAAAACGCGCCGTACCACGGATTGTGAGGGATCTGGCCAAATTCGGCATTTCCACGTTGCCTCACTCCCCCCCACCCTTAAGCTCTGATGTGGCACCGCCAGACTTCTTTCTGTGCAGCTCAAGGGGCATCGTTTCGACTCGGTGAACGCAGTCCAAGCGGCAACGACGAGGATGCTGAACAGCATCCCGGAGAACGTCCAGAAGGCCTTCGCGACCTGGAAGGCTCGCTACCAGAAGTGTGTGGATGCCCAAGGGGCCTATTTTGAAGAGTATCAAATCGATGTACCAAAATGTTCAATACATTTTTTTTTAAATCAGTCCTACTACCACCCTGTATATATATACGTACACATTACACTCAGGCCCATAACTTTGCATAATTTTGCTTGTGCCTTCCAGTCCTGTATCTCTTTTCTTGTAGAACTTCCTTAACTACGTCTAACCATGTCCTTCTCGGTCTTCCTTTTCTTCTCGATTCCCCTAGGTTTGTATCCTTGACTTCATGAGAACCTTGTTTTCTATTTGTTTTCTAAATGCCTTAGCAATCTTAGCCTTGCTGCTTTAACCTAGTTACTGAGCTCTAGTTTTTTTATAAAGTCTTTATTTCTTCGTTAGTTCTTCTTATCCTTAAACCTTCTTCCTTTTTTCTTCCGAAAATCCTTCTCAGTATTGTTCTCTCCTATGTTTCTATTTTCTCTTTCTCTTTTCTATTGAGGATCCCTACTTTGCTCCTGTATAGTACAATTGGTCTTATGATTGTTTTATGTAGATGTTTTTTTGGTTGTCCTAAATGTACCTTAAATTTTAATATTTTATTTAATGCCTGCACATTTATTTCTTTTGGCTAATCTTGCTTCAATCTTTTTCTTCTCTTGCCTCGTCTCCGTTATGACAGTTCCTAGATATACATAGTTTTGGACTTATTCTAGCCTTATACTATTTGTTGATTCTATGTTTACCACCAATATACCTTCATTTTAATTTTGTATTTCCTAAGTTCCATTATTCTTGCTAATCTTGCTTTCAAGTTTATTCTCAGGTTAACTGTTTCCATGTTATAAAATTCTAGATGCATAGTTTTGGACTTAATTCTAGCCTTGTACTACTGGATTCTATGTTTCCAGCCATAATCATGCGTTTTGCAATTTGTTGTTAAGGTGCCTAGACTTCCATTAATGCTGTTTGTCTTATTACCCACTTCTAATAGTATATTAAATAATTCTGTATTAACAATGGGTCTTGGCTATTAATTCTTGCCTCTGTCTTGGAAGACTCTTGCATCACATAGCTATTTGGCGCAATCTTGTTGTTAAGGTGTCAGACTTATTTATGCTGCTTTTTCTTATTACCCACTCTAATAGTATATTAAATAATCTTATTAACAATGGGTCTTGTTGCTTTAGCCCTGACTCTGTTTGGAAGCTCTTGCAAGTCTTGCAGTTGAGTTTTATATCACTTTTAGTAGATTCCAGGGTCATTTTTGTTAGATTTGCTATCTTGAAAAATCTTCTTTAATTTATAAAGTCATAGGGTTGTTTAAAGTGTATTAATACCTTATAACATATGTTATGTCTTTTCCATGTCAGTTTAGCATACTTTATGTTTGTTTCAGCATGAAGATATGGTCAATCACAGATTTTCAGGATCTAAAGTCGCTTTGATATTCGCTTATTACCTTTTCGAGTACTCTTCAATTTTTTCCTCTGTCGTTTTTGCCATTATCTTATATGCATATGTGTCTAATAGGGCAATCTTCTTTTTTTTTCTTGTAAATAGGTACCAACTGTGCTGTGCTGTTTCCCACTCTTTCGACATATGTTTTCTACCATTTGATAGATTATTTGAGGAAGCAGGTCTCTACCACTCTTTATTAATTCTACATTAATACCATTTCTTCCCGGCTCTTGCATTTTTTATTTCTGTATTATTTCTTTTAAAATGTGCTCTTGTTTGCGGTGGTACAACTTTTTCTTCTTGATTTCTGCTTTCTTTGTCTTCTTCTGTTTGCCTTCCTATTTTATTGTCATTCCTGTTTACTAGGTCTCTAAAATCTCTCCATCTTGCTAATATACCTTCATCGTTAAATATTAGTTTGCCTTCTTTGTCTCTTATATAACCAGTTGTCTGCCTAATCCCAACTTTTTCATCTTAATTTCTTGATAAAAAATTTTCATTTTACAAATGTGTTTTCTATTTTTCTTATTTTTTCTTCTTGGTCCTAGATATGTTCTTTGTTTTTATTCTTTGTTCTTCATATTTTGTCTATCTTCAGGAGTTCCTGTTTGTAGCATCTTCTTTTTAGTTTGCCTTCTCTATCATCTCACCTCTGCAATCTTTATCAAACCATACCCCTCTTTTGCACTTGTTCTGTTGTGGTATTGTTTTTATCGCTGCATTTCTTAGGGTCTCTTCTGTTTATCTCTATCTCTGATTTATTTCTTTACCTTGCATATTATTCAGCTTTTCTGAATCTCCTCTCTGTATTTTATTGTTATTTTTCCTCTCAAAGTCCCCTTATATTTATTTGTTTACCCTTTCCTACACTTTTCATTCTTCTAAATTGAAAATCTTGCATTATTTTTGTAATTAACCAGAAAGTGATCGCTATCTGCGTCCGCCCCTCTGTAACTGCTAATGTATTTTATATTTTCTACGTTTTATTGTTGGGTTACAACATGATCAATCTGGTTTGTATATTTTCTGTTAGGTGATATTGGAATAAAACGCAAAACATTGAAACAATCCGAATGTTATTGCTATCAGTGCAAAGTAAGTATAGCATTGGCAGTTACGTATGAAATATGATGTCGGCCAAATGGTCTCCACGACTCCAAAGTTCTCTTTTTTATCAGTTACACGTCTAATATTCTCTTTTAGACCTGGAATGGTAGCAGGTCTACTGATATAAACCCGTTCCTCCAAATAGCCGCAGAAAAAAAGCTTAATGGGGTTAGGTTGCAAAGCCGCAGTACCCAATCGATATCACCCTCCTGCTAGATAATGTTACCAGAAAATTGGTTGAACTAAAGTGAGTGTTTCTCGTGATATGTAACATGTGGCTCCATCTTGTTGAAACCACATGTCATTCAAGTTCAAATCGTTAGTTTCATTGAAAAAAAGTGGTTTAACATCTCCCGATAGCGTACACCATTGATTTCCTCAAAAAAGTATGATTCCTTTTTGCGAATGCAATGGTTTTTCGTAAATAGCACGTAGATTTTCACTGCCCCAGATGCGACAATTTTGACGATTTACATAATCACTAATATCCTGTTTTCAAACAAAAATGAATGATGTTGATCCGTTGATGCACAGTATACTGTTCCATAACAACTTTGCCATATGTATAGATAGCAACTGTACAAATACCAATTTCCAATGATCGCAGAACGCAAACGACGCAAAAGTTTAATTTAATCATCCTATATAATAATTAAAAACCAGCTGTTAATTTCGTATAGCCTTTTTTGTTTAATTATACATTACAAGAACGGTAGCGCATGGAACATATAATCTGAGTATCTTAATCATTGTGATGATTACATAATATAACAAGTACGGACGTGGAACTCCTTTCCACCAATGTCCGGGGTTTCTATAAATAAACAAAAATGTGCGGCTACTTCCGGTCAAACCGGTCTCGAGATTTTCCGATCAGGCTGATTTTTGGCGTCTTGACTAGACTTATCGTCCTTAGTTGAATACGTTATGCCTCTATCTATCACAGATCAAAAATTATAAGACGTGACAGATATCAGAAATGACAGAAATAGAAGCTGATCTCCAGCTTGGAAACTGCCTTGATCAAAAGTTATAAAGAATGACATATTAGAAGCTGGGTACGTTAAAAATCCTTATTGCATTGTTGTAGGACATTCCACCTATGTCAGTTCGCGAATGTGAACCGGTAGGCCATAGGCTTTCGAATGATACCTCCCTTATGTCTTTAAGTTTAGTAGTTCTCCAGTTAAAAGTCGCAACGGACAGACAGACGTCCGCGCCGATTTCATTAGGCTTTCCTTTCAGGTATAGAAGCCTAATAACGTCTGTTATATAATTTTTTATTGTTAAAAATTAAGAAGAGATAAAATTAACTCCTTTCTTTTCCACATATTTTCAAAAAGTCACAAAGTCAGTAGTAATGAACCTTTTAATCTCCCGAAACACGTTGAAGCTGGGACTTTCCAACCCTACCGCGTACGATCCACGCAGAGTAATTCCCCGGCCGCTAATTTCTCTTGTCCAGAAGCAGGAGCAGGCGGCAGATAGATATCATTCGATGACTGATGACAAATAAGAGCTAATCTTCCAATACGAACGGAATGAGCTTATGTTTTTGCGCGGAAGTAGGATTCTCATTGTTGTGTCCGCAGGGATGATGGATCCATTACTTAAGGTCGTCACCACACGACTAGCCGTAATTATCGCAAAGTTAGCCTTCGTAATTGAGAATGATTGAACGGACGGCTTACGTTATGTTCTGAACTAATTGCGCTTTCTTCCCCAAGAAAGCGTCGGCCGGCCCTCGATTCCTCAAACGAGCAGCATAGAAGCGAAAGTGAAGCGGCACTTTACCGTACGTGAACCTTAAACGCCTAATTTGAATAAGAATATTTAATTTCAATTAATTTATATCGATCTACTTATTTTTATTGATCTGGATAGTATCACATTAACAGAAAAATTGGAAACAGTTAAAAGTAATAAATATTGTAAGCTGCATCCTTATATCAGTTACTCTCAAAGAATCGACTTACATATATTCTTAACTGGGCGTCATAAAAATAATAACTAAGGTGGCTGTAATTTTTTTAAGTAGAATAATTTGGAAATGTTAATGTACGCCCGAAAAAGATCAGCCTTTACAAAGCACAGATTCTGTGATACAGAAAGCCTACGGGGAAGATGTTTTATCCAAAGCACAAATATTTAGGTGGCACAAAGGATTCAGAGAGGAAAAGAAAACTTTGAGGTTGACCAACGCGCAAAACGCTCATTAACGTCACACTTCGAACAGTGTGAGGTGAAAGCGGTTTTCGACCGACTTCCGAATGTTAGCTTGATAGCAGATAAAGTGGGAGTTCAAAATTCCATTACGATGCAAAAAGTTTGTGCTAAGTTTGTTCCCAAGCTCTTGATAGACTAATAGAAGAAAAACTGTATGTCGATTTCTCGTGATCAAACCCAGGTTAACGCGTACAACAATTTCTGACAACGGTGGCAACAATGTTCAAGAATGTTATTTTGAAGTGCATAAATATATTTGCAATTAAACTAATATTCTGGAATCAATATATTTTTTCCGAGTGTACCGTGTACGTCAAAATTATAGCAAGCAATGTGGAAAATGAATAAACATCAATAAAAAAAGAAAACTCCAAGCAGAATAACATGGGAAACTAAATAATAGCTTCGACTTTGAAGCAAGATGCAGTTGTTATGGTTTAATTGTTTAATCAGTTGAGAAACAAACAATTTTCATCTGTAGCTGCTTATTGTAGTCAATAATTATTATCTTTAAAACGTTTCCAAATAAACTCTGTATACCAGAAAATAGGTTTAACAATTTTGGTCTTTATAGTTTGTCAGAATGTGAAGAACTGATGAAAATGTAACAGTAAAGAATAATAATAAATGATTTCCCCAAAAATAAGACTGTTATACTCTCAAACTGCCACAAAATTAAAACTACCAAAATTAGAATTTCGAAAAGTATTTATTACTTAATTATAATATAAAGAATAGAGGAGTCTGCCGGAAAGGCCGGAACAATTGATAAAAAACAACAAATAAGGTAATTAGACTCTTAATAAAATCTAAATCTTTCGAATGGAGATCTTAAAGATATGAAGTCACGTGTACAGGAGTGTTTTTCAAATATAAATCAGAATTTCTTTTTGTACACGCTGCGAGATGAACAGAGGGGGGCTTTTGAGCGTTTAGTAAGGGTGGACTACCGCTTTTCAGAGTAAAAGGTACCCAAAAAGGTAACCAATTCATAGATAACGCCGTTAAGAACAAGCAATTTTGAGATGACGAGAAACAGGTGAAAATAAAGGTGCTACGCATCGCCAGAAAAACAGCGTAACTAAGAAGAATATTCGTATTGTTCGCCGCCTTTTTGAGAATGGCCGCCCATCAACGGTTGCTAAATCAGAATAAACCACGGTAGTACCCAGGCAGTCAGTACTAATAATTTTGGATTTACAAAACTGTCTGCAAGATGGACAAACTCGACAAAAATTGAAGATTTGTTTTGAACTGCACATAAACATACTCATACAGTCCTAATTGATTCCCTGCGATTATTATTTGTTTAGACCATTAAAAGAAGCACTTGGAGGTCAAAGATTTGGCGGTGATGTTGCTTTTGAAACCCTCGTGCGCAGTTGGCTGATGTCACAATCATCTTTATTTTACTTATCCATTAGGAGAGATATGTTTCTAAGTCAAAAGATTATATAGATAATACCTTTATATTTTTATATTTGTATGATTCAATAAATTATAAAAAATAACTTACGTTAAAAGTATTGTATTATTCTTAAATGTAAATAATGCTCCAAATAGAAACAATTCGTAAGAAAAGATAAGTAAAATACATAGCTACTTGTAAGCTTTACGACTTGAACTTTTGGAATAAAGTAAATGCGTCCTAATCGATGATTAGTCATGTATTAAAGTTTCCTAGGATTTTATGTTGGGACGTTCTATTAAATTTCTTGTATGGCGGAAAATTTGTCCAAGAAAAATATGTTTATTTATTAAAAAAAAGGAGATTTGTATGATTTACTCCAGATATAAAATATATAAACTAAGACATACTTATACACGATTTTAAAAGATAAATAATGACTTATAGTTTTTTATGCTAGATTTATTTGATCTCAAATATTTATATCAAGACGGTTACGAATATGATCTAGTATTTAATATCTGAAACAGTCATGTAATTGCAAGTATATATTTTAAGTGGAAAAATCACCATGATATTATTTTCCAATATGGTGTTCTTTTCTTTTAACACACCTACTTGTATCGTTGGCGTTTCCTTAAAACAGTAAACGTTTCGATTGCCTAAAAAGTCATGCACACGCTGCATAGTTCAATTATTGATCAAAAATGACACTCTTTGTTGTATAATTCAAATTGATTATATTCTGAAAAGATAAAATTACATCTATACGGTGGACGGTGACTTTATGGCAACAAACTTCAACGTTCCTCCCCTAGTCTTCCCACAATGTTCAAGTACCGAGGCTTGTACCGCCCTAAATGGCCATCGAGCGTCAATATTTCACTGATCTACATTAGTTTAACGTTTCTTTACTAAGCAATTTTAGATGTTTTTATTCAGACTTATGTTATTCGCTCTCTATTTCATAACGATAGTCATCATAGATGACTCCAAAAAAGCTTTGCTACACATATTCAAATATTTAGGAATTTTGAGAAAAAACATTTTTATTTAAAGACGTTAGCCATTTTATCGGCTCTTTTACTTGACGGATGTCCTCAATATTGTATGTTTCACTCTTCACAAGTTTTTTTTTAAATTCCTCAAAACACTAATAAAAATTAAAGCAAAATCATGTTTATATCTGTGGATAATTTTATATGCAGTTTACTCCCCGATGTACATTTAAACACTAAAAAGAGATTATTACTATTTCCTTTCTTTTAAAGCAAACAAAATTAACCTAACAATTTCAAACCTTTCACCAGCAATAAAACAAAAGTACCTATCACTAAAAAAGATCTAAATTGATCTGATCAAAAATTACAGAGACAACATCACAGATATCTAAATAATTAAAAATTAAAAAATATAAATATATAAATTACTAACCCATCTACAAGAACTGCAGTATTTCCTATGAACATGTTTAACAATCCTAGGGGAGGTTTGTAACCCCTAAGTGACTGACTTGAAAATACTCTATAAATATACCAGACAAGAGAAGAATAGAACTGTGCTGCAGAATGATTATCTCTAAATCAATGAACGTATTAAATACCCCGATGTCTCTTCAATGCAACAGTGGTGCAAAGAGATTTCCGAATTAGAAAAAACAAAAATGACATAAAACGTAAAAACGTTGTTTACAAAACAGGAAAGACCAAAACCGTTGCCAACAAGATAAAATGTAATAAGGTACAAATTCTTGGTGGTAGCCATCTGCTCTAGCTTGTCTTAATGGAAAAATATAGAAGCTTGCCATTCTAGTGATACTATTTAATACTACTCCGGAACAAGTAATGAGGAACATACAAAAATTAAACAAAGTAGTTACTTTATACCCTATAACAATCATCTAATAATAATACAATTAAAATAAATACTAATAAGTGTTTTATAACAATCTTAATGAATCGATAAATGATACAACAGAACGATCCAAAATCGAAAAAGAGAAAACTATGAATGCAGTAGAGGAGTACAAACTGGTCAGAAATAACAAAGCAGATCGATTGATACAAATTGTCCAGAAAAGATAATATATAATACGTTATTCAAGTGAACAATAATACGGGCATATACCAATATATTTCCACAAGATAATGAGTAAAGATTGTTAGAAACCTATTTTATCATGCTTATTCAGCGATATTGAAATTGCATAAAGATCACAAAAACATACCCTTGTCAAAATGTAGAATTAACTACACCCTTTTGAGAGCAAAAATGAAAATAAAACCAGTAAAAAATATAAATAGAAGTAAAGGAATTAATTTAGAAAAAATAAAAAAGCCAAAATAGCGCATCAAATCAACACTTGCAAGTAGGATAACAACTTTATTATTCAAAGAATTGGACAACAGTCAAAATTCTAGGTCCAACAAAGTAAAGTACATAAAAATAAAAAAATAGACGAAAGATAAAAACTGTCGAAGAACATTGGATGTAAGAAAAGAATAGAAAAATGATACCAAAATTGAATATTCGATAAAACAAACCATTCTCGCTGTCAACAGTACAGTGCACAAGTTGTAAATAATGTCTCATCAAGCTTTATTACTTATATAAAGCCAAACTGTAATTTTCAGAAAGCTTCAGTGCCATTTAGTAGTCTCTGAAATGCGGTGGCAAGTTCTAGAAACACAAAGAAATAAATTAGGCTACTTGGTGAAAGGTGGCTCGGCTCCAACAACAAAGAAATAAATTGAGCTTTTTGTTGACAGATGTCTGCAGTCATTTTATCGTGTATTCGTTGTCCTATTAGGAATAAAGGAGACAACAAAATTCTTGTCAAAAGGGAATTCCACTTGAGAAAAATTTGGAAACCACACACCTAGAGAATTTTCGCGCTCTTATAGATAAAATAAAACATAAATAAAAAAGACAAAATCTAAGTTCGTAAGTAAGAACATAATTTCGTCAATGCATATACCTAGTCAGGAAAAGGAAGAGAAAAAACAACATCGTAAAGAGAGTAGAATTTAGTTGGTCCAGCTGATAGCACTCTATAAGGACTATCAGGATTACGAGGAAGATAACAAACAGCGAGAGAGCTCAAATTTCAATGGCATGGTATATGCAAAGTTATCACCAGACATAGAAGAAAAATCTCTTAGTTTTAATGGAAACAATCTCTCTAGAGAAAAACACCAAGAAACCAAGGTTTCTAATCCTCCAGGTTGGAATTTGGTGTATTGTGCCTGCAACCTATTATCTGTAAATTTAACTAGAAAGCATATATCAGGACTCAAAACATAGATGGAAATAATATACAACAAATTAAGAGGAGAAAACGATTAAGAAATATGGCAGATGTAATAAATTAAAGTAGAAAAGTGAAAATAGATATAACAACATTAACAGAAACAAAAAAGAAAAGTTCGGGAAACATAACTAGATAAATTCATGCTATTATTTTCTGAGGTACGAAAAGGAGATAGAGCTAAAAGAAGAGTAGCACTGTTAATAAGCTATAAATGAAAACATAATTATAATACATATGAACATCATGGGAAGAATGGTAATTTTTGGAATATACAGACCCATCCCAAAAAAAAATATTTTATGAAGGCCTACAAACTCTAAACAAAATTAGAGAAAATAAAAGAATCATTTGATTAGGAAATTTCAATGGTAATGTAAGATAAAAAACAGAAGACCAAGTTATAGCAAATTTGGAAATATGAAAACCAACGAATAAACTTATGTGTACCAAGTAACTTGAAAATAACAAATTATTTGTTTCCATATAAAAGCATTCTCAGATATATTTAGATACAACTAATTAGAAGATTAATATCAATTTTAGATTATATTATAGTAGGACAAAAATCTTACCAGCGGCGCAATATCAATATCAATCAGTACACCGTCTATTTAAAACAAAAATGTATTCTCTGTATAGAAAGACAAACGAACAGAAAACAACAACTTGAAAAACGGAAAGAATAAGACAAACTCAATTATGCAACTATAAAACTTTCTGCATGAAACATCAAATAAATGAGTTGAAAAAATTAACAGTGCGAAGAAAGTAAGGGAGATGTGATGGGATGGAGAAATGGGATTAAAAGTAGAAGAAGAACAGAATGCATATTTCAAATGGCTGGTATTAAATCAACTAAGGACAGAAAGGGTAAAATAAAAAGAAGAATTGAAGTGAGAAAACTTCATATAGAGGGTTAAAATTATGCTGGTTAAAGAGACAACATTATATGGGGTATCTAGCACAGTTTAGAAAAAATGTTGCAAAAAATTATTGGCGGAAAGTCGTAGAAGTAAATATAGAACCAATTGAGATAAAAATGGAGAGCACTGAGAACGTTATACGAAATATAAAGAATAGAAAAGCTGGAGGTGCGGGAAATCGTAAAGAATTGCATTAAATTAAAAGAAATAATAAATAAATTATCTGATAAATATACAAATGGAAACCCGGTACCTAAAGAATGGAAAATAGGGTGAAAGTTGCAGAAGAATCGCGGAGAAACCGACATTTAGCCACACGTATGAATTCAAATATCATGAAGGTAAAAACACAGAGCGGATTTCGAGCAGCTGATCAAGTGTGCACTTTTTCACTCTAAGACAAACCATTAAAAAGAAAATTAATACAGGAAAAGATATATATTTACTGTTTATATTTAGAAAAAGCTGTAACAGCATACCTATTTTAATATGGGAACTGATGGAACAAACACATATAAATAGAACAATAATTAAAACTCTAAAAAATATGTAAAAAATAAGTTCAAAACCGACAAGGCAAAATCAAAGAACACGAAAACGCGGGACGACAGAAACAGAAGAATAGAGAGCAAATTCAACGAGGAAAAAGAGCAATATCCAGACTTAATAGAATACAGTAGACTAAGGATATAGCAAAAAGAAGAAAATACAATATTATAACACAATCATTAAAAGTATTGCCCTATATGGAGAAAACATGGCGAATGAAGAAAGCGGATAGAAGGAGACTTAAGGCATTAGAATAGTTAGTTGCATTGAGAAGATCCTATAGGGTAACTGCACAATAAAATGAATGATAAATGTTACAGAGAATTTCAATCAAAGTGTGAGAGGAAAATAATATGCGACTGCGATGCTAAAAAGATGCCAAGAGAATTTTTTTAATGGATCCATTTGAAATCTCCAAATGAAGAGTGTTACGACAAACAAAACGAAGGAAAAGTCTAAAGATCGGGCAGCATAGGCAGACACCATAAAATCGTAATAAGGAAAAACTAATCAGTTATTTCTAGATGAACAAACTAATAAAATTATTATTTAAATATTTAGGAAATTTAGGACGCTCAAACTTAAATCCTAATAAAGATATTAAAACAAGAGTATAGCTAGCAAGGGACGTTTTTATGACACAACTGTGTGTACAATAAGGAACCAATTGTTAGTATATCTACTAAACTTAAATTTGCAAAGTGTTACGTCTGGTAATTTACGAACACGCAAAACAGCAATAGAAAAGGCCAGTGTCTCTAGAGATATTAATGTTACCATAAACGGCGAGTATAAAAGTTATAGCTAAAATACAATTCTTATTTAAAAAAATATTTAATTAAAAAAAGTTAACATAAGAATTAAAAAATAAAAAACGGAAGTAAAATGTGTTATAAAATAAAACATAAGAACAAATTTGGAAAGTAAGGAATCCAAATATAAAAAATCATCATAAAACAAACGAATGAAAAGCATGAAAATGTATAAAGTAAAAAATTAAGAAGCAGATAAACAAGATGTAGATCATATAAAGAGAGAAAGAGAATAAAAATTTAAACTATAAATGGTATTATAATTACATTAAAATAATATATCGGCCTTTAATAAATAAAAACAAAAACAACAGAACAGTGACTGAAGAGGGTATATGTTCTAATATAGACAAAAATTCCAAATAAAAAATAACTAAAACAAAAAAATGAGCAACAAAACTCTTCTCAAGGACATATCTGTCTTAGGTAACAAAGAATAAAAACCTTCTGTCGTATCTGTGTTTATTAGTAACAACACTTTAATAGCGTTTTAATATTGAACTTTACATTTCATTCTTGCGAAAGTTTGGAAATTGTTCATTTCATTTATTTTTGTTTCCTTGTATGTCTCTGCATCTTATCTTCCGTTTCATTTTATATTTATTTAAAAATTCTTTCTGTATGCTCGTCTATTGGTTAATTAGACGAATCGTCGTTCCAAACCAACGATGGCGTCTACATAATCGCGTCCGCATCGTGTGGGGAAGAAGGGGAACGGATAATACTTCGATTTTCAACCAAAGGAGAGCCTCTGCGAAAGCCCCGCTGCCCGAAGATGGCCCAGCTGGCCAGGAACGGCTCGCCGGTCGCAGAAGGCGCGAGGCGCTGCTTAGCGCCGTACATATGTGATGACCACCTCATCCCCTGTGACACAAAGTGGTTAAGGGGGTGTGAGGTGATAGTAACGGGTCGGAAGCAGTCTAGCGACGTTATGTCTAATCGATGCAGTGCTGCGCGCTCGGTCTTACGCGACCGGCCATTACGCACCTTAATGGGCTTTCTGTAGCTGTCTGTACCGCGGTTCTCGCTAACGCTCGATTTGTTTCACACTTTCCTAGGTGCCCGTTTTGTTTTCTTAATTCGCGCCCATTGCAGCGGACCTGCCGGCGATAGTCCGCAGTCGCTAACTTCGCGATTGCTTCGCACTTGCTAACTGCAACTTCGAGCATTAGCTGGTCATGTCGATACATCGAGCCCTTTTCATCAGCCGCCGTCCCGTTCGAGTATGGATTTTTGAAGAGCGCTCTTAGGCTGCCCCCTTTCTAACAAACAAGCAGCCATTTGTTTGAAAAAGAGGCTGGTCTTAAAATCTGCATCGCGCTCGTATCGCAGAGCTTACTTAACACGCATTTTTTACACGAATTTGTATGCTGTCGATCCGACACGCGTATCGGTGCATGTCACCACTTACCGAATGCGCACTTTTAACATTAAAAAATATATAATTTTTGTAGTTAAACACAACAATGGTTAATTCCGGTTCTTCTTTCATAAGACAGTCCAACTACAACAGTCAAACCCCGTTTATCACAACTTTCATTATTGTCCATGATCACTCTATTAGCATATGATACCCCTTTATTCACATAAATTTGATATTTATAAATTCTATCACATACATAGATCAATATAAATGTTTCATTCCTTTTATTAGAACAGACCTGATGTTACTTTCACAATATGTACTGTAAATTAGACATTTTTGTTCCTCTTGGTTCCTTAGCGCCTTATTCATTTTGTCTCTTGTCTTTTCTATATAATCAACCATTCTGATTATTATATGATATATACTTTAAAAACTGCTCCTTCCTCTGCCATATATCTATTTAAATCGTATTTCTGATCACCTTCTCATACCCTTCTCTTTATATATGATCGAACCTTCATTACTGTAATGTTTTGTCTCTCTTGTTAGATCTAACACGTTTTTTATTATCTTTTATCCTACATAACATATTTCTTTCCATTGCTTTCGGAGTAATCTGGCATAGTTTTTTCAATTTGAATAAGAGACCATAGATCATGTCCATTCAACTCAACTTTTTAACTTTCCTCTCTAGTTTTAAAGTATATACATGTATGTAATATGTATGTATAAATAAGTTCTCAGCTTTAGATTTCACAGGACGCAAATCACCGTTTACATGTAACGTATTAATCCGCCCTCTTGCGGTTTTAAAGCAATGACATTAGGTCTTTCGAAACATCATGCGATTTGGCGTTTGATGCACATAACCTCAATAATCAGCTGTGTTCACGATGGCAATCGCAAAAGAGCATATTCGATTTTCTATCCACTTCGCGTTTCATCTTAAGAAAAACGCTGCTGAAGCCACCGAAATAATTTGTGCTGCATATGGTGAGAATGCTGTAAGTCATGCAACGTGCAAAAAGTGGTACCAAATATTTCGCAGAGGAGAGTTTAGTCTTGAAGATCAAGCACGCGCTGGACGCCCTCAAACATTTGACACGGATGAGCTGCAAACATTGCTGAATCAAAACAATGCGCAAACTGAAAAAGAGCTTGCAGAACAGCTTGGCGTCACTCAGCCAGCCATTTCCATACGTTTGCATGCAATGGGTAAGATACAAAAGGAAGGCAGATGGGTTCTGCATAACTGTCCGAAGACAACAAAAATCGACGGCGTGACTCCGCACTCCATTTGCTTTCAAGGAACCGAAAAAAGGATTTTCTGCATAAAATCATTACGGGCGATGAAAAATGGATCTTGTACGACAATCCCAAGCGAAAAAAATTATGGGTAGACCCTGGCAAACCTTCGACATCGACTCCAAAGCCCAATATCCACGCCAAAAAGAATTTGCTCTGTATCTGGTGGGATTGAAAAGGTATGCTGTACTATGAACTCTTGAAACCAGGTGAAACAGTTACGGCGGATCGCTACCAACAGCAACTCATCAATTTGAGCGACGCAATCGAAGAAAAGAGGCCATTTACTGGACAAGGAAGTCGCAAAGTTATCCTGCTCCATGATAATACCCGACCACATGTTGCGAAGGCGACGCATGAACATATCTTCGCGTTAGGCTGGGAACTTCTCCCACATGCGGCGTATAGCCCAGACATGGCCCCTTTCGATTATCATTTATTCCGGTCGTTACAGCATCACTTGGCTGATACGCATTTCAAAACAAAAGAAGAAGTCCGAAAATGCATCGATAACTTTATCGTCTCGAAGCCGGTGAGCTTCTATCACCAGGGAATTCGCAAGCTACCCGAAAGATGGCAAAAGGTCATCGATGCCAACGGAGAATACTTTGATACTTAAGCTTTTTTTGTTTGTTTATAAATAAAACTTTAATTTTGCAGAAAAAAGCTGAGAACTTATTTATACACCTACTATTTACATAAAAACAACAGCTCCTCTATTTATCAGTACACTTTTTGCCTGTGGAATTCAGTCTGTGATTATTAAAATAAAGTGTAGTAAGTACCCTTTGGTGTAAGGTGAAATTATTTATATTACATTTCAATTTATATGCACAAACTTTATCCATTCTTTCTTGTTTGTTGCCAACTTTTTAGCTTCCGCCCATGTCCTACCTTTTTTTCTTCAATATTGCTGCTACTTCGCCGTTCCACGTCTTTTTGGGTCTTCCTAGATTTATGTCTATGTACACCTGCTTCCCATATACATTTCACTTGTCGGTTGTCGCTCAGTCTGCATACGTGTCCAAACCTTTTCAATTTTTGCTTCTCTGTTATATTATTTATCGGTTCTATTTCAAGTTCTTCTCTCACCGAATCATTTCTTATTCTGCCTCTCCTGGTAATTCCTTTTACTCTTCTTAAGTATTTCATGTCCATAGCTTGTATTTTACTTTTCATTGAGTTTGTCAGGACCCAGCTTTGCTTCCGTATATTAAGATTGGTCTAAAAATTGTTTTATAAACTACCATTTTCGTTTTTCTGTTTATCTCCTTTTTATCTATAAACGGCTTGCTCAAACTGTGATATAACCTTGCAGCATTAACAATTTTTTCATTGACTTCACTTTTCATGTTTCCCGCTCTGTCTATCTGTACTCCTAGGTATTTGAATACATCCATTTGTTCTTACTTTACTTTTTTATTTTTATGTTAGTGTTCTTGTTTTCCTTACTTATTATTTCGTTTTATTTATATTTATTTTTAAATTTTTCTTTGCTAGTTCTTCTTATCTTGTAGATTTTCTTGTAGGTCTTTCTCTTTTGCTGCACAAATCATAAGGTCGTCTGCAAAGGCACATACCGATACATTCACAGGTGATAGTTTATTGAAACCTATATGTACCTTTTTGGTCTTATTTGCTGTTGCCTTAATTATGTCATCCATTATTAATATAAACAATGTTGGACTCATTACACCCCCTTGTCTTAGTCTCTCAGTTATTCCGAATGCTGTCGACTGTAAATTGTCTTTTCTTATGTAGATTTTGTTGTTATTGCATAGACTCTGTATTCCTTCTATTAACTTCGGACTTACATTTCTTTGTGTTAGACTTTTCCATGTTTCTTTTTGCAGTACTCTATCGAAGGCTGGAATTTGTTTTATACTGAAGATATGGTGTTGTACACTTCTTCCTTTCTTAAAACCACCCTGCACTTCTTCTAATTGCTCTTCTATTACACTTGTTAGTCTTTTTTCCAATATATGTTCGTACACCTTCGATACCACGCTTAATATTGTGATGCCTCTATAGTTTGAACACTCCCTACTATCGGCCTTCTTAAATATCGGTAGTATTATTCCTATTTTTCAGTTTTCAGGAACTTTCGCAGCATGCCTTGTTGAAGATTTTGTTAACAATTCTATTCCTCGTCGTCCTAAGTTTTTCAACATCTCTGCATTTATTTTGTCATGTCCTGCCGCTTTGCCATTTTTAAAGTATTTTACAGCTGTTATCACTTCTAGTTGTATAATGTTTCCTTCTTCTTCATATGTACATTTTATTTCTTCATCGTCTGCTTTATTGTCTTGTTCATCTGGATTGCGAAATTCTCGAAAGTATTCCTTCCATTTTTCTATAATTTCATTTTCTTCAGTTATTATACTGCAATCTTTTGCTCTCACTTGCCTTAGTGTGCAGTGTTTATCTTTTCTTAAATTTTTGAATACTTTGTAAAATAGCTTTTGGTTTACTAGGCTGTCTGCTTCTAATTTCCTTCCAAATTCTTCCCGTGTTTGCTGTTTAGCCTGTATTATCATTTCTTTTGTTTTAGTTCGTTGTTGTTTATATGTTGCGTAGCTATCCTCTCTCTTATGATTTAGTTAAATTTCCATTGTTCTTTTTTGATTTTTACTTCCTCTTTTATTTTTGATTCCATCATTTAGTTTGCTTGTTGTTTTGTTTATTGTTGTTGTTCCACATGCTTCTTTCGCTGATGTTAGTTCTATTTCTTTGAAATACTGCTACACTTGTTCTAAATTCATAGTCTCCCTCTATCTTACTTTGTACATCCTCACTAAATTTGTTCGCTACCTCAATTTCCTGTACTAGTTTTAATGTACAGTTCTATTTCTTCAACTTTTTTTAAGTTTTCTGTGGGGAGGAACACGACATAATTTTGGATTTAGAAACCTTAAGTCAAAACTTCTATAAATTTAAACTAGTTTTTCGTTTTATGCCCCCAGACTTCAAAACCTGTCCTTATTTTATATACATATATATATATATATATATATATATATATATATATATATATAAATCGTTGAACTATTTTTTCTAAAGCCCCTTTAGTATTCTCCTATATGTTTTTCTGGGAATTCCTGTAGCTTGTTTCGCATTACTGTCGCTAATGTTTTGTAGATGGCGTTTAATAACGCTATCTTTTTATAGTTCTGGTACTCTGTCATATCTCCCTCTTTATGTAATGGTATAAATTGTTGCACGGCATCCGCAAATTAAAAGCCTCAACCTGCCGTACTGGCGCGCGACGATCCCAGATTCGAACCCCGGAAATAGAAAACGTCTAAACATCTACCTTTGGCCGTTGTAAAGTACATTCTCTCGTTGTTCTAAATTAACCTGTGTGCGGTTAGAAACAGGCTAAATAGCCTACTTAAAAGAACGAACAAGAAGATAATTGTTGCTTCATTTCATGATATCGGTATCACTTCTTTCTCCAAAATTTCATTTATTAAAAATTTATTAAAAAAAGTTATTAAAAATATTTCTCTCTCCGGGGCTGTTTCCACTTTTCATTTGTGAAATAATCTCTTCTATTTCTTGGCTCGTTGGTGCTGATACCTCTACTTCATCTTCGTTTTTATAATTTTCTTCATTCTCTTCGTTCACTTCATTTATGGCGTGTTTTGGATTTAGAATTTTTGCGAAATACTCTCTTAATCTCAATCTTAACCCTCTCTGTTTCATCTTATCTTTACAGAACAGCGATCTCTATGATCTCTCCTGCCTTGTATGTTTGACTTCTTGATAAAAGTTTCTAACATCTTTCCTTTGGTAATAATATTCTTCCAAATTTCGTAATTTAATCTCAGTACTCTGTCTTCACCTTTGTGTACATACTTTTGTTCTTCTTTTCTGATTTCTGTACATATCTATATCTTCCAGTCTGTTATTTTGTAACATTTTCAATCTGGCTTCTTGTGTTTTATTTCTACTTTCCTTACACTCATCATCAAACCGGCTTCTTTCTACTTTTCGTCTTATGTTTCCTAAATTCCCTTCTGCTACTGTTTTAATATTATTTTCCATATTTTTCCACTTTTCATTTATTAGTTCTTCTTAGTTAATTACTTGTAGGGTTCCTTTCATCTCGTCCAGTAATATTTGTACGTTAAAAGCTGTTGGCAAAAACCGTAAGTTTGCCTTCTTTTTCATAGTACTAAAATTTGTGTTTATCCTCACTAATATAGATGGTCTGCTTCTCTGTATGGTCTTACATATAGTACAGCTTTCTTGAATTTTTCATGTGTTATTTATTATACGGTCAATTTGATTTACCATTCTGCTATCTAGTAAAATCCAAGTCTCTTTATGCATGTTCTTATGTTGGAAATAGAAGGTCATAATTCTATAATTTCGACTCGATGTTAGACCATTCAGCTTCAACCCATTCTCGTTTGATATTTTATGTTATTTGCGCTTGCCTATTACTAGTTGATGGCATTCTTCTCTGCTCACTTTTGCGTTGCAGCCTCCAAAAATTATATTTAACTCATAACTTGAGCACTTATCAAAAACTTTTTTAATCTTTTAATCTTAATTTAATAAAATTGTTTTTCTCCTCTTCTTTTTCTTCCATCAGTGCATGTATATTGAGAAAGTTGATATTCCTGTCTTTCATTTTTACTTGCAAATGACATTTTTTTCATTAATCGGGATAAAACCCGTTACCATATGTTTAATTTCTTTTGCTACTAAAAATTCTGTTCCAAATGTCCACCTTTCGTTTCCATTGTTAAACAGGATATATTTCTTTATTTTCGAAACTGTCACTTCTTTTTGTTGTGCCTTAATTTGCTCTTGTTTTGCATCACTTTTACCTTATCTTCCACTGTCTCCGGTTTCACTAAACATATTTCTGTCCCATTTTAAATACCGATGCAATAAATACCTCAATTTTTATATTTTATTCTATAAAATTATCCATAGTTATTTTTAGGGTATCTAGATTTTCTGTGTCTATTTTCAGGCCCAATAACACAACATTGTTTCGATGCTTTTCCTTGTCTAATATTCCACTGTTGCATTTAGTTCTACTAGTGCCTTTTTCATTTTCTCATTTTCCTTCTTAATCGCTTCCTTTATAATGTTTTCATATCCTTCTCTTAATATGTTTAAGTTCCTCATTAATTTTTTCTTGTTCTTCTCTTATCAACTGTACCTCTGCTGTCATTTCTTCCATTTTTCTAATAACATCAAATTTTTCATCGCTTTTGTTTTTCTTTTCTATTGATGTCTTTTACTTCTTTTACTACAAAATGTTTCATCCTCAGATTCCGATTTTCTTCTTTTCAGTTCATCCGTGGAAGTATCTCCAGAGTCCATCCTGCCTTTTTACTCTTAATACTGCTGGTTGCCTACAGATCGAGCGTTCACTGCGTAAAGAACAAATCCGGATTAACTCCTCGGAGGTTTATCGTCTTATCTGTAACGTAAAATATTGTGGATATTTATATTTGAAAATCATCTACCTTGAGAATTTCTCTGATTATTCTTTATTGTATGGTGGTTGTGCCTTCTCTATTTCTTCACTGCTTACAACCTCGATACGGCCCCAAATTTTAAATTTATCTTACACGTGTTTACATTAACATCGCCAGGACCGGACCTCCCAAAGTTATTTATATAAACTACAGAATTCATAAATTAGGAGATCTTTATCGTTTTCACTGTCTAATGCAGCTTACTAGTTACAAGCCTACATTTTACACTGTTGAGAACAAGCCCAGTCCCATTCTATTATGATGACAGGTACAATGTGAAATGTGAAATTGCATCATTGAGTCTGCTATTTATTGCTTTCTCAAAAACATTGGAAATGGTTGTAAGGAGACTAATAGGTCGAATCCGTCGCATTATTTATTGTTTTAGCCTGGTTTAGGAAACATTAGTAAACTCTAAAACAAGCGTTGAAGAGTGATGATAAGTAAACCAACGCTTTTTTTGAGGTTTTTGAGTGTGTAATTGGTTATTTCGTCTTCTCCTGGAGTTTTGTTGTTTGGAAGCTTTTTGAGTGTGCAATTGGTTATTTCGTCTTCTCCTGGAGTTTTGTTGTTTGGAAGCTTTTTTATTTTAGCAGCCAGTTCCGTATGGGAGACCGGTTTTATGATACATCCTGCTATTGATTGGTGTGTTTCAAGATGTCTGTTTATCAGGTTGACATATCCTAGGACATTGTGTTGATGCGGAGTAAAAGTTTGTGCTAGTGATTGATAAAGGCTTCATATTTATCTTCATCTGTGCACAATATTTTGTCTTGCATGGGAATAGATGGAATTTCCTGTGTTTGCCGTAGAATCTTTGTTGTTGTTTTCCAGAGACCTTGGTCGTCCGATTTGTATGTGCTGATGTATTTTTGCTAGGAATCAATTTTGTACCTCTCTAGCTCATAGTTTGATACGATGGCTCAGGTTGTTTGTCGCACGGTTTCTAGAGCGTTGCCATTCTCTGCGAAGTTGGATTTTTTGTTTTATAAGACCAATTATGTATAATGGAGGCGTTTCTGGGTGGTATGTCTGGAATTATTTTTTTATGTGCGTTGCTTCCTTTAAGCTGCCTGTTAGGTTTTTTGTGACATGATTAATCCTTTCATTTATGTGCTCTGTGGTTTTTAATCTGTGCGGGTAATGCAAGTTTGCATCAAGTGTTTCTTTAAAGCGATTCTAGTTAACAATTTCATTCCTCAGCTTAGTTGTAGGGCATCTTAACATTGGTGTTTTTATAAATGAGATCAATGATCTGAACCAAGTTCGGTGTTAACCTTTTCAAAGATTTGAGTTTGAACATTTTTTGTTCTACTATGTCCAATATGTCCGTATTGTGGTGGGCCCGATATGGGAAGTAGGTCGGATCTTCCGGGGCGATAATTTGAAGGGCATGTTTTTCAGAATAGGAGTAAAGTCTTAGTCCAGATGGATTATCTTTTCTGCATCCCCAAATCGTACTTTTGGAATTGAGATCTCCGATTAGTAGCGTCGGTTCGTTCGAATCAAAGATCATTTGAATGTCGGATTCAAGAAGGTTCTTGTTAGGTTGTCGATAGGCGCTTGTAACTTTAATGTAGGCGCCTTCCTGTGTTTTAACCCTAACCGTTAAGGTCTCGAGATTAGTGGTTTTAATCCGTGGAAATTTGTGATGCTCAAGTTTACGTTTGACAAGTATAACCACACCTCCGGATGCAACCATTGCATTACGGTCCGTGCGGTAGCAATGGTATTCCGGGGATTTTGAAACGATCATGTATTGTTAAATGTGTCTCAGAGACGCATGCCACATCCACATTGTGTCTTGCGAGAAATGATGAAAACGTTGCTCGCTGGGCTAAAATACAATTTGCGTTCCAGTTTAGGAGTTTTAAGTGAATAATAGTGTTAATATTGTTATGGTCCATTAAGGAGTAAATGTAATAGGTTTGTTAATAAAAATTGTTTGATTTGCCCTAAGTAAGGCTGAATGAAATTGAAAATTGTTTTCAAGATTATATTGATTGGTGAATCTGTGTCGGGATTTGGAGTGCTCCAAGGTTGGCTACAGTTAGCTGGACTATTTGTCTTGTGAAGTGGTGGAAAGTTGGAGAAGTTGTTGTTTGAGGGGGTGCTTGTCTGTTGCTTCCGGTTTTGGAATTGGTACTTGAGGATTTATTTTTGTTGTACTTGGAGTTTTGGAAATACGAGCAGCCACGAAAGTTAGCCAGGTGGTTGCTTCCACAGTTAACACAGATTGCGGCATTGTCATTATCTTTATTCCAATCAGAATAGAGATGGTTCTCTAAGCATTTTACACACCTTGGCTGTAGTCGGCAGTAATTCTTTGTGTTTCTTCTTGGTTCAAGTTTTACTAGTGTCTGGCATAGAGTGTTCATTTTGTGAATTTCTTTGGCTTTCTCGTTTGCCGTAAGAAGTACTGCGCAAACCGGTATTGGTTGTTTATTTTTATTAAGAAGCCTGCTGATTCGCGTAATAAGAAAATTATATTGGGCGAGTTCTTCTTGAATGTTTGCTTCTGTTAACGAGAGGGGCACACTTTTAATGATAACTGATAGAAGCCGTTCATTTGAATTTTGATAGGTGTGAAAAACTATTTTACTAGTTAGATAATATTTAGCCAATGTTCTGTAGTCAGCTTCCCAACTTAGGATGATCTTCAGAAAGGTTTCGCTGAGGGCCGTAGTAAATTTTTCAGTAATGATTTTATTTAGGTCGTCTATTACTTGCTTATGATTTACAAGTCCGTGGAGAAAGACTGACGGTATCTTGATCTTGTTCACTTCTTTGGCGAGTTTTAAAGGTGTTTTGCGGTTTCCATCTTCCTTATCACCGGTGTTGGGTTCGATGTTTTCTGGCATATAATATTTATTTTGCACAAGAGGCGCTCCATGGTTCCAAAGGCACTTCTCCTGTAGCGAGAGGTGGTCACTATGTCTTTTGGTGGTTGGCATTGAGCCACCCCCGCAAGGGAGAACTCATTTGTTTTAAATTGTCTTAGATATTGAAAAGAATTCGTAAACGTTGTATGCAAAATTAAATGCAAATATGTGAAATAAAATATGTTTATGAATAAATGACCCAAGGTCACGATAGCACTACGGTCACTTATCACATCCGTTCAGTACGAGCGTTGACACCGGACTCGGTCCAATACTAAAGCACTACAAATATATTCCTAATAAAACGTTATTATGGGATTATTAATACAATAAAAGCAAATCAGATAGCCATTTAGAATATAACCTGTCCTATTAATAAAAAAATAAGAGCTCAGTTCCATAAATGCAACAATAAAATTTATTACCAAAACAAACTGTATAGTAAAAACAACTATTACAACATCTAAGACTATAGCAGCAGCATGTAAAATCGGATATGAAATTAATATTTAGTTGACTCGAAAAAGCTATATCGTATAAGTTGTTCACGATGTATTAAATAGTGAACAGTTCGTAAATTATAAATGATAAATGCACATTTAAAATTAACAAAGCGTATATGTCACTAACACACGTTACTAAATCACAAAAATAACCGGCAGTGATAACTGTTTTATACAAAAACACGTTACAGTTAAAGCATCTTATTGAGTTTGCCTAAAAGTAACCCAGAAAAATCGTTTACGATAATTTCAGAAATACACTGTAAGCGTATGCGTAAAAATTTGAAACTTCAAGTCATTCATTCTTAGCGAATGATTACATTTGAATAAAAAGGTGTATTGTTTTTACAAGAGAACACTTTTCTCTTGGTCGTATTTAACCTTATGTCATTTTGTACTACCAATTCTGTTTTTATTGAAAGAACCATTGTTCCAGTATTCTTCTAAGATTCCCTGTTTCTATCTTTGAGGAATGTGAAAGCAGCTCACTTTTATTTTTACATTATTGGTAGTAAGATTTCAACACTTGAGCCTTAATTTATTATTATGAGGGTCCATTGAAAATGGACAGTAGGCGGAAGTTTTCTAAATTCAATAAATTCCTCCATCGACAATTTATGTAAAACGTTATGGTGAAACTTTTAATTATGGCAGTAAAGCGTACGTCAAAAGTGTTATGCAACAATCTGCTGATGTTATGAGGCCATTTGAATGCAAACACCCGGTGTTAAGCGCGCAGAAGCATCTCAAAAAATTTGTCTCGTCTTCGGCAAGTGATGGAGGTGACGTCGCGCTACTAATTTTTGGCCGTGTTTACCTGTCGCGGGAATGCCCGAGCGGCGATATTAATTTCTGGATTTATGTGAACATTCAACCGCCAGCTCGTCGAAAGCCCGTGAACACGCGGAGACCAAGATGTTTGAAGAACGAGGAGCATATACGTTATATCTGCTGTCGGGCGGCTCCATGGGTTTGTTAATTTACCAGATTGATTTACGTCACTGGTCACATTCCACGCTGCTATAAAACCTAGGGCATGGCGGAGGAGCGAGGCATAACTTACCACGAGGCATAAATTCACATTTCCATTTTTTATTTTCCGAAAGTGAGTCTTTCAGCCGACAAAAAAGTAATTATGTAATATTTAAATGCATGAAATCTGTCTTTGCGGCGGGTACCAGGGAGGGCTGCTCGTAAAATAGCAAGAGTGGTACCATAACTTACAGCAAAAGGGACTTTGCCATACATACCGCCATTCATTAGAGATAATACGTAACCGCGTACTTGTTACAAACCTTCACCTTAACTGGAAAGTACGTACATTTTTCGTTTATGACAATAAATGTTTATCTTTGTCACATTATCCAATTTTTGTTAGAGATAACGGAAAATGGTACAAATTATATTTGCTAAAATCCAATGTTAGATCTTGATATTACCGTCAAAGTGTAACCGTATAAATTTAAGTTTATATTGTTTGCAACGTTATGTCCCATGTATATCACTAAAAAAATTAATTAATTCTTGCCTATTTACAATCTACTCATTATAGAAGCAATAAGTAAATGTTAAGAAGGTCCGGCCAACGCCATTCTCCCCGTAACTTCATATTAGTTCTAGTTATAAAAGTAGGTCTTGTGGCCGTTGTCTTTTAGGTCGTCTGGCGGTCGGTTGCTTGGAGATTTGTCTAATAAATAGATTTCGATGCCCTGTCAAGTTTGTGATGTACACGCTTTCAAACCTCTGAATCTCGTCGGGTAGAAATTTTTAATGAGCATTCATTTGATAGAGAAATTTAGAAGCATTCTTCCGATCAGCCAACTATGTTTTCCTCTAATAAGTTTGATTCAGGTTAACTACTTGATTTTGGTCTTGTGAGGTATTGTAGTATTGTTAATTCTGATTGCATGTTGGTCAGCATGATGCGAACAGATTTGTCACTAATTACTGTGATTCACCATTTGTTGAACCAATCTTGCAGTATGATTAGATTAGTTTGTAAATATACTGCTGCTATTTCTCGTTTATTGTGACTGAGAGGACATCCGTATCATCAACGAATATGACTGTTATAATGCTGTTTGTATTTGGTACATCAGAGGTGTAGAGCAGTGATCCCAAAATATTATAATATACTATAGAGATAATTTGGTAGAGATTAGACACGTGTTATTTATTTTGACTTGGTAAAAACTAAATTACTAAGCGTTGTTTGATTTTATATAGGAAAGCGTTATGCCGTACTTTATTCTCAACTCTCCATTATAAGGATAACAATTTTATAACTTTGCTGGATATTGTAAAAAATTGATAAACATGAACATTTCTTTGAATTACATTAGTTTTTAACTATTTTGACCATTAAAAATAAGTCACTGAAGAGTCTGTAGAAGATAGATCAACAACATAAACACAATAAATGTGACTAAAAAGAAACAATATATAAGTAACATATCTAAAGCCTTGAAATTCTTCAAAAACACTAACTAAAAATAATAAAATGTTTTGGTAAAAGTTCAAAAAAAAATAGGTACAAAATAAAATGTAGAGGGGTTTATATACAAAAAAAACAATTGCGGAGAGTAAAAAAAGTGATAAAAATAATGAATAAATACAAACAAATATGGAAATATCTAGAAGCTCTTGCGATGAGTGCGACATTTGCAGTCATTACAGAAGATGTTCGTATCAGCAAAACGTGGCATTCATTTATTATTTTAGTTTAGTGGGGTTAATGAGCCATAGAAACTTTTCATATATATTGAATATGAATAACCAAAAATCATATTTTGCGCACGTATGCTTATAAAAAAAATACCAAAACGCTGCACGGGATTGTAAAAAGGTTTGAGATATATATGGAGAGAATGTTGTTGGTGAATCACCAGTTCGAGGGGTAGTTTAATAAGTTCAAAACTATAATCAATAAAACAAACAAAACTACACTCATCATCATTTGTTTGAATGTCGGAAAAATCTTTAACCGGACATTTATTTGGTAATATCAATGCCGTCAAAAAAGAACGTAGATGGTACTTTTGCGTCCAAGCCTACAGTTCTACAGGGAAGACATTTTATAGTTAACTAAACAAAGGACTAGAATTATAGAAAATTGAGGCTAATTTATAGAATAAACCTACATTATCTGTTTTTGGCATACTTCTCATAAAACAAACACTCGACAACGCAATAGTAAAAAATATTTGCTTTTTTATTTAAACATAACAACATAATCATATTGAAAATCAACGCATCCCCAAATATTACTTAAGTTTACTTTTGGGTTACTACGGAGGTTTATTAAAAAAAGTTACAATAAAGTTGTACAATTGTATTCGTATTTTAGTCAATTCCTCTAAGTATCACTCTGTATTTATATACTGATTAATACATAGTTAATAATAACATTTAGTGAACTTAACTAAACATTATTGGTTTTCAATAGCTTGAATCAGAAAATAGGAATTCTAAAAAAAGCTTTATCTTCACTTATTAGAAAGAAGCATATGTAGGTCTAGATGTTACAGTATATTCAATACAGACCTAGAACACCCGTAATGTCAATTTAGAGTAAAATAGCGATGCCAAAATTATTGATATTAATATTGAGAATATCTAACTGAATAAGGATTGGTTAAAAATAAAACTTATACCTTTCTATACCTTATAGCTTCTTAATTTCAATCTGAGCCTTTTTGCTTTCTTTCAGCTTACCACTTGAGGTTTTTCCCTGCATCATTTTTAACTTACCAATTAGCATTTGCCACAGCTCTTCAAAAGTGAACGTGTTCAGTCAAAAAACTATGTAGAAACTTCACAAACTGGTCTTTCTAAAACTATAAATCTATAAATAAAAACAAGTTTAATATTTACGTCTAAGATGCTACACCAGAACTAAGGCCCTTTTTAATTTAGTCTCCAAAATTTTACCAAAGTACTAACGTATCTGTATTTGGTTGATCTTATTTTCTACTAACAGAGTTCCCAATGATTCCCGAAATTAGTTTCCATCTCATTTGTCATTAAGGCAATTAACCTTAACCCAACATATCTCTCTTTTTCTACTAGATATTGAAGTTTCTACCTCCTAAAGTCTGCCAAAACCAAGTTATTTTAACTGTTTATTGTTTTCTTTTTAAAACTTCGTTCAGATTTTCTCTCAGACGTATAGTTCAGTTACTAAAAGGAGAAAGATTATATTTGATGATAACTTTCTTTGAAAAAAAGGAGAAACGTAAATGGACATAGAGAAGTCCAGATGAACAAACAGAAAATGAAATCGACTTTACTATCTCACGCCACAAATACATACTCCAGAATGTAGACGTAGTTAACCAACTTAGTACGGAAATAACGACAAAATGGTCAGAAGCAAGATACTCTTAAATACTAAAATAGAGAAAAACTTGAAACAAATAAAGACCAAAGTAAATAGGGAAAACTAAGAGAAGAAAGCGAAGAATACAAGAAACAGCCAAAAGAAAACTTCTCAAAAAACCCAGGGCACATAAACGAATCAATTAACGAGGCCAATAAGAGAACAACAAAAATTATAAATGAAATACCAAAAAAAGTAGCCAAACACCAAAAGAAAGGTACAAACAAGTTGTCTGCTGAAACTAAACGACTACTAGAGAAAGGAAGGAAATTGATAAAAAAAAAGAGACTATCGAATATACAGAAACTAATAAGACCCTGAAAAAATGATGAAGCAAGACATCCTAAAACATCAAAAGAATCTGTATTAGAAAATAACTGAAGTCTAAATATATTTAAAAAAACAAAACACACAAAATAAAAGACAAAGCGGGTAACAGAATTGAAGATAGACAACAGATATTAAAGATAGTAGAATCCTATTACAGGGACCTATAACAATCTAAAATAACAAACATAGAGATACAAAAAAAAGACAATAAATAATAAATGTCAATTCAGAAGAGATACCCGAGATAAACGTAGAATAGCTGGAGAAAGCGTTGTCCCAAATGAGAAACGGTAAGAGGACAGGATAAAACAATATAATACCTGAGATGCTCAAAGAAAGTGTCACAAAAACTAAAGAAGAACTAGTAAAATTATTTAATAAATGCATAACAAAAGAGCACATTTCTAAGGATTGGGAGAATGCAGAAGCTTTATAAAAAAGGTGATCCAGCTGTTCTCGAAAATTACAGATTGATCAGTCTGCTATCACAAATATATAAACTAATTCATTAGAATAATTGCAAATAGATTAGAACAAAAACTTAAAATCTACCAACCAAAAGAACAAGCTGGTTTTCGAAGCAAATACAGTACGATAGAACAACTTCATAGAGTGAGACAGGTAACAGAGAAATCTACAGAATATAACACAGAAGTATGGATAACCTTTGTCGATTTCCGAAAGGCATTCGATACCATAGAAATATGAGCTATAATAAAATCTCTACGAAATGCTAAGGTAGACTAAGGTTCTATAAATATTATTACAAACATATAAAAAATCCACGATGACGATAAAAATATATGAAACAATGGATAGAATAAACGTCAAAAGAGGAGTTCGCCAAGGAGACGTAATCTCACAAAATTATTTACCCTAGTACTCGAGGACATCTTCAAAAGCCTAAAATGAAAAGAAAAAGGATTCAAAATACAAAGAGAATACTTACATAATCTGAGGTTTGTTGATGATATTGTATTGTTTGCAAAGGATAAACAGGGAGACATGCTAGAAGAATTACAAGAAGAGGCTACAAAACTAGGACTGCACATGAACAACACAAAAACACATTCACTACAAATGTACCTAATACAGACGAAATAATTTCGATTCATGGACGAACAATAAACAAGACGCAATTATACATCTACAACACTAGGCAAACAAAATCAGCAAATAAACAGGAGAATTAGGCGAGGATGGGCAACCTATGGGAAATTAAAGAACATACTGAACATGAATATACCAATGGCATTTAAAATAAAAGTGCATACTCCCAGTTGTTACATATAGTTCTAAGATCTCGGTCTTGACTAAAAAGTTTAAGATTAAACTAAGAGTACATCATATCACTGAGAGACCACAAAACAAACCAATGGATAAGAGAAATCATAAAAGAATCGGTAGCCAGATATGCAAAAAATAGAACGACTACATCACCAGATGGAGACCACGGGGAGAACGAAGAAAGTTGCGGTACTCAACTGGTATCAAGTTACACAAAACAGAAACACATGAACAAATATGAGAAAGGCCTAGATCAAATGGATAGAAAACGTCTGAAGAAGAACATATAGTTAGATAACGTAAGTAAAAGGATACATTCCTATTTGACATATTTATTTGCCATCTCAAAAATTGATCAGCAATACAAATAGGAAAATGTTCTATTCTAAGCTTTGCTCAACTATTATCCTAATGTTGTTGATGTTTAAGCAAACTATAGTTTTGCTGAACCTCACCTTACTTGATTATTCATCATAATATAAATCTATAGAAAATTTTTGAAGGGATAAATAAAATGATAATTATTGGTCACGCGCTTCTTTAACAGTTGGTTTGTTAAAAATAAAATAAATAAAGCTGACATTTGCTCCTGCATGCCGTTTTACTTTTTTTTGTATAAGGGTAGCTTTTGTTTGTCTTGGTTTGAAATATGGCTTCGTATTCATTCCATTGTACCTTCAAAAATGAATTTTCAAATTTAAATTTAAGAATAAACATTGTTTTCTGGTTGGTGATAAAAAGCCCAGGTTTGGTCCCTGGTATAACTTCTTTCTAAGAAACATTCACCTTCTGTTTTAATAATCGGCAATTTCTTAGTAATAAGCATCAGTTCGTCGTTATCTATATTTTGAAATCGGATGACTTGGAATTCATTCGTTAAGATATGTTAGAGGATATTGTTGCGTGCTGCGCTACGATTTATTTCCATTCGTCATCGCTTGGAAATTTTCTCTCATGATGAATTCAACTGTTGCGATGAATTATGGTGTCACTAATTAATGTGCTAATTCATTTGAGGACAGTGTGTCAAAGAGGTTGTTACACGTTGGCAAATTTATTGCTTTAATTAATTAGAATACACTCTCTCGCTATTCAAAAAACTTAGTTGCACAGCATATATTTCAAATAAAGTAATATCGCTACTGTGACACATTTGATTACGTGATGGTGTGGTGTTGATTTGCTAGTCATATTTCAACTCCTCTAAATGACATCACGTGAATAAATTAGTAACGTACGTACATTTCTTATTATTAATAAATTTGGTTAACACAGGTTAACAAAAACCCTTCAGAAATAATAATGAAAAACAAATTATTATAATCAAAAAAATTAAGCCACCCCGGTCATTCTGAGTAATGTAGATGATCATGGTGCAATTAGAAATGGATTAAACGCAGAAAATTTTGAATATAAAACTAGTACACGGTTTGTCCGGAAAGTATCGGGAATAATTATTCTAACCGATAAGAAGGGTTAGAGGGACGTGGTTTTCGGCGGGGTGGATGGTGGGGGAGTCTTAGGTAAAGAATGCTTAGTTGCCCCCGAGCCTTGAAAGATGAAAATCGCGCTCCCCGTAAACCACGTTTTAGTGACGCGTCACGGACTCGACATGCAACGCACGTTAGAGCAACGTTATGCGGTGAAGTTTTCTTTCAAACTTAGAAAATCCGGTATTGAGACTTTGAACCTGATAAGGAAAGCCTACGGGAAGGAAGCCATGTCAAAAAGAAGGAATTTGAATGGCACAACCCAGCCAAACATCGCTGCTCGCGAAGAGATTATTGGCCAAGCATAACGCGGCAATGTTGCCCCAAGCGCCATATATCCCGGATTTGGCCCCACTCAACTTCTTTCTGTTCTCAAAACTCAAATCCAGCCTGAAATAACTGCGTTTTGGGTCTATGGAGGGAGTCCAAACTGTTGCGACCAAGACCATAAACAGCATTTTAGTTTCCGCATTCCGAAAAGTCTTCAAAGCGTGGTAAGTATGCTGAAAACGTTGTGTATGTGCAGGAGGAAACTATTTTGAAGGATTTTAAAGAAATAAACGATTACCTGCAATTCTTTTATTTTTATTGTATTCTCCCCGATACTTTCATGAAAAACCCCGTATAACAAACAACCAATAAATTAAAGTTAACGTCGGCTCTAATGAAAAATTAGAGTCTAACATTAAAATCAGTACATATAAAAATAAAGCCTATAGACTTATTAAAGCAATGATTAGGAACTTGCATCCTTCAACTTTTATGGTAGAAATTTCTAAGGAAAATAGAAATTCAATATCACAGAAATATTTCAAAACTTATGAGGGCTTCGTTAATAACAAAGTGAATTATATTTGCTTACGTTGTATATAATAGCGTTCGTTAGATTTGAAGATATGAACAAAATCTATGGCATACAAGTAAAGATTAAAATAGAAACAGTAAGAAATACCAAACCACAATGTAAAAAATATCAAGTATATGGTCATTCTTAGAAGTTCTGTGCAACAGCTTGTGTTAAATGCGCCAGTGGTTACCTTACGGCAAAATACATTAAAACTAGAAACACTCCTAGTAAGTATATCGACTTTTCAGAAAAGAATGGATAATGTAATCAAAGCCAAAAAAACACTTCCTCGACTAAGATCAGCTGTGTCTCAATACAATGAAGTATCTAATGGTAAAATCGCTCAACAAAAATAAGCGACATATTTAATACCTTTATCATCATTAGGGGTGTAGGGTCGCGTCATAGAGGTAGTACCTTTATACCGGGAACGGTCACACCAACGGTCTTACCGGAAGTGGTTCTCGATAACTGGTCCTCATGAGGCACCCAATTCTCACCTATGGCTCCAAGTGCCACACCCTGGAAAACTGTATTGACCTACAGGCTAAACTAGGTGAGGATAGCCAGAGATGGTGAAACCTGACATAGGGCAGCAGCAATGTCAGTACTAGGTTAAAGTGGAAAAGAAAATCTTTGGTACAGTTTATCACTAGAAAATCGGAGGCGACTATCACGAACTGATAAACACGGCTCCAGTACTGCGACTTGCCAACACGTCTAGCCAGCGCGGTGAGTTAAGGCCGAAAACCCAACAAATCCCTTCATGAATACACAAATAAACGAAAGGCCCTCAGTCCCCGGCAGGTTGAAAGTAGCTCACCACGGCAGCGGTGAATCCTACCGACAACCAGAGGGTGCGAAGAATCACCGGATGAGGAAAGGCTGCCAAATGACGACGAAGTTGACTATAGCTACGTACAACGCACAGACCCTCAGAACTGAAGAACGACTAGTAGAATTTGAAAATGAAATTAAAGATAAAAGATGGGACGTAATAGGACTAAGCGAGATAAGAAGAAAAGAAGAACAGTGTACAAAGCTATCATCTGGAAATACATTATATCATACCAAAAGTATACTAGAAAATAACACAAACACAGCGGGTGTTGGATTTATGATACACAAAAAGGTAGAACAAAACATAAAAGAAATAAGATCTATCTCAGCAAGAGTGGCATACCTAATACTTCAAATATCCAACAGATACAATCTTAAAATAATTCAGGTATACGCGCCCATATCGACACACGAAGATGAAGAAGTCGATCAGTTTTACGAAGAGATAAATGCCGCAATAACATTAAACAAAACACACCATTATATCATAATTGGAGATTTTAATGCCATAGTAGCAAAGAAAGAAGATAATGAGAAATCAGTAGGATATTTTGGAATAAGGCAGAGAAACCAGAGGCCAAACATTAGTCCAATACACAGAAAGACAAAACCTATATATTATGAATACCTTCTTCAAAAAGAAGGAAGGAAGAAAATGGACGTGGAGAGCCCCGAATGGAACTACAAAGAATAAGATCGACTTTATTATATCATCCCATAAACATCTAGTTATAGATGTGACGGTAATTAACAAATACCCAACAAGCAGTGATCACAGATTAGTAAGAGGAAATATAAGGATAAATGCACAAAAGGAACGAATAAAACTAATAAAGAAAAATAAACAAGAAATAGATAGAGAACTTCTTAAAGAAAAAACCAACGAATACAGAATAGAATTGAGAAAAAATCTCTGGTATAGCAGAATTAGAAAACAAGACACAATAGAACAAATAAATAAAAAGATGACGAATGCTATATTACAAGCAGGAAAGAAAACAGCTAAACAACAAAAAACAAAAAATGTAAAAAATATCAGGAACGAAACAAAACAACTATTAGAAAAAAGGCAAGAATTAGCAAGCCAAGGTAAACGAGGTACGGTAGAATACACGGAGCTAAACAAAACTGTACGACAGAAAAAAAAGAAGATATCAGAAGAAATACAGAGGTTTTAATAGAGAAAACAATTGAAGAAAACAAAAGCTTAAAAGTGCTGAGAAGAAAAATAAACACAAATATCAACATCATTAGCCATCTGAAAAAAGAAGACGACACAATAACGTATGATAGAAAAGAAATCATTCACACAACAAAAAACTTTTATCAAAAGCTGTACAGCGCCAAGGTAGAATAACCAGATAAAATAAAAGAAGACATATTCTTAACGTCGGATCGGAAGAAATACCGGAAATAGAAGCAGACGAAATAGAAAACGCAATTAGGAAATGAAATTAAACAGAGCTCCTGGGAGAAGACGGAATAATCCCGGAACTTATTAAATACGGAGGAGAACAATTAATAAAAACCTAAAGATACTACTAAATAAATGCTTGGAAGAACGGAAAATACCACAGAATTGGAACAACGCCGTAATTGTGTTGTTACATAAGAAAGGAGATAAGTCAGATCTAGGAAACTATAGGCCAATAAGTCTTTTATGTCAAGTATATAAGATGCTGACGAAAATAATAACAACAAGATTAACAAACAAATTCGAACAGTATCAAAACACCGAACAAGCAGGTTTTAGAAAAGGTACAATACTTTGGATCACATACAGTCACTCCGAAACATCATCGAGAAAACAACAGAATACAACAAGGACATATATCTAGCTTTTATAGATTATAATAAGGCATTTGACTCGATAGAAATATGGGCAATTATAAACTCATTACAAAACTGCAGAGTGGATTCCAGATACATAGAACTCATCGAAAATATATACAAGGAAGCAACAAGCACTGTGAAATTACACTCAGAAACAGAGAAATAAAAATCCAAAGAGGAATAAGGCAAGGAGACTCTATATCGCCAAAGCTCTTCACACTGGCAATGGAGGACATATTCAAAACCTTAATTGGGAGAACCATGGTATTAATATAGAAGGACGAAAATTAAATACACTAAGATACGCAGACGATGTAGTGCTTATTGCAGAAAATCGATTGGAACTGCAGGAGATGATGGAAGAACTGAACGAAAAATCAAAAGAAATAGGACTAACTATGAATATGACAAAACAAAAATAATGAAGAGATCCTCTAACCAAGATGACGGTCCCATTACGCTAAATGGGAAACTATAGAAGAAGTAGAACAATATATATACCTGGGACAAAACCTGCGAGTAGACAGGAAAATGCAAACGGCAGATGTAAATAGACGCATTAGACTCGCATGGACAGCTTACGGAAGATTGAAACATATATTAGAGAGCAAAGAAAAAGATTTAAGATACACATGAAGATAAAACTATTAAACCAATGTGTAATACCGGTCTTGCTATACGGAGTTGAAACATGGGCAATGACAAAGAAGACCATGAGTAAGATGCAAACTACCCAACGACACATGGAAAGAGCGATCCTCAACATAAAACTGATAGACAAAAAGTCGATAAAATGGATTAGAGAACGAACCAAAATGGAAGATGTCAAAAACAAAATAATACAAGCAAAATGGAGATGGGCAGGACAGATAGCGAGGATGGAGAAGAAGAAA
The DNA here is from genome assembly GCA_036346155.1 of Sinelater perroti. Lineage (NCBI taxonomy): Eukaryota > Metazoa > Arthropoda > Insecta > Coleoptera > Elateridae > Sinelater > Sinelater perroti. The sequence goes on from JARFIY010000189.1 coordinate 1,239,873, forward strand.
TGGACAAGAAAAACGACTGAATGGAAACCATGGGGAGAAAAACGAAACCCAGGAAGGCCCATACTAAGATGGTACGATGACATCAGGAAAGTGGCAGGAAGGGGATGGATGAACGTAGCACAGGATAGAAATAAATGGAGGGAAATGGAGGAGGCGTATGTTCACTTATGGACAATAAACGCTGGATAGAGAGAGAGAGATATAGGTTAATCTCATTGAACAAAATATTTGCAAAAATGTATCTGGTACATAGACGGGTCAAAGACCAGGCATGGAACGGGAGGCATATAGTTGTAGTTAAACTTTTCACTAAGAAAATATACATTTGTTATATTGAAGTGCGCCAAGAAAAATAATTTAAGGGCTTATCAAAATAGACGGGCATTCAGGCATTGCGAAGAACCTGAAGGTAACATTCAAGGTGATATGGGAATGTCGCGAAGAACTCAGGGCTTTGGTAGACCACAAGTTAATCTAGTTTGGGTACTACATAATTTCAGAGAGCAAGAAAACTGATAATTTAACACAAAAGTATCATCGACTTCATATATAGTCTTTGGAAATACTTCAAGGTATAATACGAAGCCGGGCGAGAGAATGGATCAGAAAACAACATAAAAAACACTGGGAAAATGTACCGGGGCAAAGACATGGAAAAATCTTTATAAAAAAAAAACATCTCGTAAATAACCTGAAGAACTGTTAATGCAAAGCAAGAATCAGCTACGAACTATTATAGGTCTCCTCACAGGACATTGTTTTCTCAGAGAACATCTCAACAAAATAGGGTTGTACAATAGAGACCTGAGTTGCAGACAATGTGGCAGAGAATACAGCAACAATCCAGTAAGAGATTTGTACAGAGTGGTACAATAAACAATAATACTAAAAAAAGTGCTATAAAGAATATAAAAGAAGCACAACAGGTCCATGAGGCTGCAGTGCTACCGGAAACATAGGTCAAATGGCTCTCGACAAAAGAAAAGAAAAGCATATACCCACATTGTTCTATAGTAACATTTGCCTATACATTTAAAGTGATTTGTATTATCCAATAAAACAAATAATTCTACGCTGATTCTCTCTCATTACAATCAGTTTTTGTTTTACTGGTTTTGTCTAATTTTTCACTATCACTGTAGATAAATATTTATAAGAAATAGTGAGAAGAGAGCAAAAATAACATATTCCAATTAACATGGAGATCGATGTAGAGACAGCCACACACACACACATAACTCTCACACAACATGATTTAAAGTCAAAAATGTAAGAGTATCAAAGATAATTGGTGATATATAGCAAGTGTGATAAGACAAGTAATATTAATCGCTTCTTAATTAACAACGAAGTCAGCATCAGGTCATGTTCTCAATTTGCTGTTGGAAATTATGCCACGTACACACGTTCATAATTATGCACCACGCGAGCTTATCAAATCATCAGCCGTTCCTGTGGAGAGGAGCCAAGTACTGCCGTATTATCGGCAGATAAGAACAAATTTCTTATGATACCTTCCGGGAATCAAATTCCTCGGTAATTGTTGGCCGCATAGCACTGCGGCGATTGATTAATCTCGTAAAACATTAACCGCTAACATATGTAAGGAAGGAGTAATGGTCACGCCGTAACTCTCCATGACGGAAACCTCGGTATTAATGGGAAAATGGGGTGCAAATAGATCATCGTCGCCATAAAACCGTGAACCTCCTCCGGACGAAAAGGCTGAAAAGTTCAACGTTTGGCGAACGGTCACCCGAACAAGCCGGGCTCATTTTGAGTTATGAACAGCAGTTATTATTTAGATTTGGAGAAATGCAAATTTGGACAAGGCCGTAAACGTTCTCCGCCGCGACGGCCAACAATAAACAATCGTCCGCATGCGAAGCCCAAATTATTCACGTATTCCACAATCACACATCAACTAAATTATGAATTAGCATAAAAATCACATAAAATCCTAAATCCAGGCCTGTCCAGTCGTGGAGAAGTTGACTGGCACAAAAGGTTTGTCCGCTGTAAATCACAACAATCTGGTAAGGTAAGGCCGCAGCGGACATCACGAAAACCCCGGACGGGTGGGACGAGGCGGCTGCGCCCGTCGGGGCTCTCTGTCCTTCGGCCGAGGTGCGAGCGAAACAGAAAACCGCGCTTTGCTAGCAGCTCAGTCGAGCTGTTATTACATGTCAAGCGATTGATTCAGTGCAGTAACCGTTTCTCTGAGGCTGTCAACGATGAGGAACGACGCCATCCTGCTAAAGATTCATGACCGCCGAAGGTTGCCAACGCTTTTTGCAATTTGTTGCACTTTCGAAAGTTACGAGGACTGCCCGATGCACGCCCATCAATTTTTTAAGCGATTTCTGCCAGCAGATGGTGTTCCGACCGGCATAGCTTTCCTGCCCCACTATGGCAAAGGAACCATTCCAGATTATTAACTAATTCTCATTATCGGATTTGGATGTCATCAACCTTAAAAATGCACACATTTTTAAACGACGATAGTTTTAATTAAGAATAATTAACACGGTAAATAAAAAAGCAGAGGATGTAGAATAGGGCATTGTTATATATTTTATATTTCTTAGGTTTTATTGATTAATTATCAAATATCTTTATAGTACTTTGTTCAAAAAGTAATATGATGAGTGAATAAAATACATCCTATTTATTTATTCACCCAAATTTACTTTGTCTCCTTTAAAGTAATCCCCTCCCGTTGCGATACATACATGCCAATGTTTAGGAAACATTTTTTATATTCACTTTTGGGAAGCATCTTTTTCAGCACCTTTTTCAATTTTTGATTTATATATTCAATTGCAGAAAAAAGACAAAAGATAACAAAAGAAAAAATTAAATGCTATAGGTTGAAAGAAATAGACATTAGGCAAAAGTACCAAGAAAGTGTGGACAAAAAACTTACGCAAATTCTAACTACTACCGGCATAGAACGTAAATGGAAAATATTCAAGGAGACCTTACTGGACGCATCAAAAACTAGCTGTGGTGTAACCAAGTGTACAAATACATCTATTAAAAAAAGCAGGTGGTGGACAACAAATATTCAACAAAAAGTAAAGGATAAAAAGAAAATGGAAGAAATTCATGCAAAGTGGATCAGAAGAAGATCATAACATATACAAGGTAGCAAGAATAGAAGTAAATAAACTGGTCAAAGATGCAAAAAAAGAGGCATGGGAAGAATTCGGACATAAAATGAATGAAAATTATACAGAAAACCAGAAACTCTTCTATAGTACGTTAAAGTATCTGAGAAAACAAAAAACTACAAGGCTAAAGAATATAAAAGACAAAAACGGAAATGTATTGACGGAAGCAAAAGAAATATTACAAAGATGGAAAGAGTATTTTGAACAGCTGATGGAGATAAAAGAAGAAGAAGAAGAAATAGTGGAAACAGAAGAGGACATAATAATAGAAGAAGAGGAAGAAAATAAGGAGCAACCAGTTACAAAAGAGGAAATCGCTGAAGCTATAAAGAAATTAAAAAATGGCAAAGCACCGGGTCAGGACCAAATTACATCAGAAATGCTAAAGCATATGGGAGAGAGAGCAAAAGAAGAGTTCCGTAACCTGCTAAATGAAATCATGAAGAAAAGGAAATGCCAAAGGACTGGAATATGAGTGTAATTCTACCATTGTACAAGAAAGGTGAGATGAAAGAATGCTCAAACTATAGAGGTATTTCATTGACAAGCACACCTGCAAAGTATTTACAAGAATACTAGAGAGAAGACTGAGAGAAACGCTAGAACCAACATTAGAAGATCAACAACATGGTTTCAGAAAAGGAAGGAGCACTCAAGACTTAATATTTGTTGTTAGACAATTGGGAGAAAAATTACTAAAAAAGAACCAGGAAGTGCATATCTGTTTCATAGACCTTCAAAAGCTTTTGACAGAGTGAGACGAAAAGATATATGGAAAAGTTTAAAAGAGCGAGGGTAAGCAGTGATATGATTGAGGTGCTAAAATGTTATATAGTAACAGTATAAATATAGTTAGGACACACAATAATGAATCAACTGAGTTCGAAACAAAAATCGGTCTAAAACAAGGATGAGTTCTCAGTCCCCTATTGTTTTCTATACTAGTTGATGATGTGGTAAAAATATGTAAACAAAAATGTGTAAAGATGAAAATAGGAAACTGGAAAATGAAACAAGTAACTCTCCAAGAATTACTATTTGCTGATGACATGATACTGCTGGCAGACTCAGAGAAAAACCTACAAAAGAACCTGAACTGTTATCAAGAAGAACTTAAGAAGATAAGTATGAAAATAAACATAAACAAAACAAAAACAATGGTAATATCGACACATGAAATAAAACACAGAATAAATCTAGAAGGGGAAGAGCTAGAACAAGTTAGTAGCTACAACTATTTAGGTACAACAATAGAGGACAGAGGTAAAATAGATAAAGAGATAACGGAGAGGTTAGGAAAGGTTGGAAGATCTTATAATATGCTCAAAAACTCATTCTTTGGTAAAAGGGAGATTTCAAAACGAGTAAAAACTGAAATATATAAAAAAGTAATAAGACCGTCATTGATTTATGGCAGCGAATCCTGGACAATATCAAGTAGTAATAGAAGTAGGATTACGGCAATGGAAATGAGATTCCTCAGGAAAATTGAAGGAATTACTAGAATAGACAGAGTCAGAAATGAAAAATATTAGAACAAAGGAATATAAAATCAATAGGAACTATTATAGAAGAAAGACAACTGAGATGGTTAGGACATCTGCTCCGAATGGATGAAAACAGAATATCAAGACAAGTCTACGAAGCTAGAACCCAGGGGAAAAACAAAGTAGGAAGACCTAGGATTAGATGGGAAGAACAAGTAAGACAAGCAGCGGTTAAACGGGGAATCCAGTGGTGTGACATTCATGGAATAGCCCAAGATAGGAGGATATGGAAAGATAAAATTCATGAAAATGTAAAATGAAATGTATATATATATTTACAATCCGACACCTAACGGTACAAGGATTTTAGTTTAAATAAATAAATATTCAATTGCGGCAAATCGGGTTTCTAAAGAATTTTTTTAATCGACTGAACAGGAAAAAGTCGCATGGTGACCTATCTGAATAAATTAAGGGACTTGTAGAGCAATGTTGAATTTTTGACGAAAAATAATTTCTTCCAATGCTTGCTGGCAAAACTTTCAAGCCCTGAACATCACTTAAAATTGCGTCTTAAAATATCCTGTAGATATGCCTACATCATTAGGGCCTCAAATTTCCCAACAGATATTGTGAAGCGTCTAGCCACTCCGGCAGAAAACTCAAATCGTAATTGGACCATCAACAATTGGTACACCAGTGTACCACTTACTGACTATTTGCTCACGAAAAAATAACGGTTTTGGGCACATTGAAGGAAAACAAAGCTGAAATCCCAAGAGAATTCTTGCCGGACAAAAGCAGGAATGTGGAGTGCTGCCTTTTTGGATTCCAAAAAAACAAAACGCTGATTTCCTATGTGCAACGGAAAAATAAATCAGTAATACTACTCACAAGATTACATGACCACAACGAAATGGATCCCGACACCCGAAAGCCCCAGATTATTCCAGACTACAACGTAATCAAAGGCGGGTGGGCAATATCGACAAAGTTTGCGCCTCTTGCCCAGTCTCTAGAATAACAAAGAAATGGCCTTGTGTCTTTTTCTACAGTCTGATGAATACTGGCGGAATAAATGCTCAATTTTATTCAAATTTGCCTGCCCAACAAAGGCTCCTAAACGGCGAAGAATTTTCTGAAAAATTTTTCATTGACCTTGATGAAAGAGTAACTTACCTTCAGATTAAATCTCAGACATTTACCTCAAGATATAAGTGCATTTCTCAAAGTAAATTACGGTCAGGCTATTGAACCAAGAAGAAAGAAAGAAACCTTCCAAAACGCGTCTTGTGTCGGACATATGTATTGGGGAAGAAAAGATCTTCAGCATCAATAAAGTGTTGCCATTGCCTATCATTTAGGTGATCTGCGACAATTGCAAGAATGAAGGTACTGATCCTGACGAATAGGTTGATGAAATATATTGAATTGGCTTTTTCCATTTTTTTTTTGTAGTGCCGTCATATATTATTTTTTACATCTCCATAGCAATTTCCCAACATTTAAGTAAAGAATAAACAACATTAACTTGGATAAACCTGAATGACGTAAAATTCCAATAAGCGCTCGCTCAAAGGAAATATATAAGTGATACTCGAAGTTGTATTGGCAGTCTACTACGAACAGCTTTCAGAGTCATTCAAACCGTTAATAGTTTAATAATCATTAACCCAGAGCATCTATTTCCATCGGCAGTCATCATTCATACAAATAAAGAGTTAGTACTGTTCATTTTCGTTATAAATTGATTGTATAATTCCATTTGAGTGTTTCTTAATTTTTTGTTAGGTTCCTAGAAACTTACAAATCAAAATTACTGTTTTTCTGATTTTCTAAAGTTAATTTACTATCAGCGTATACAAAATATATAAAATTGATTCTCGAAAAATAATTTAATTGAAAATATATTCATGTACACTAATATTTTTCAAAATAACATCCTCGAGCATCATTACACCATTGCCAACAGTCCTGCTAGACGTCATAGCTCCTGGGAAATCTCGCAATGGAATATTTTTCAGAGCACTCGCCACAAAAGGCTACACATTTTTAACAGTTTCAAGATAGTGTTCTTTCTAGCTGAACTTACCATCAGGCTCAAAGTCTCCGCCCTAACCCTTCAGCTTCGAACAAGAAAATCAGCTTCTTACTTACTAGAGGCACCTTGTATAATACATTCTAGCTATCAATTTATACTTAAAAAAATTTTTCCACTTTATATGATTACTATGATTTGTCCAAGTGATTTATTAGTTTATTTACTGGAGAAACCAAAATACATTTTTATTTTTATAACTATTATCCTTGAGTGAATAATACAGAAAAATAATAAAATACAAATAAAAAGTGATAATTGTAAAATGAATGATCTCATTTTCACTTAAATCCTATGAATATTCAAATCCTGTATTAGCATTTTTTATAACACGCACTTCGAAGGTGCAATTAAACTAAAAAGTTAAATTATAATACCATTTTTATTGCAGTAGAAATGATTAATTTAAAACAGAGCGCTTAAGATACCTTTTTAGTATTAAAAAATAACGACAAAACCGATAATTTTGCCACAATTCATCTTTATCTCACATACAGTACCAGTCAAAAATATATCAACCTTTAGTATTTTCGCCATAACTTTTTCGTTTCTTTATATTTCTCGCTGAAATTTCCAAGGAATCTTTTTCGTAGTACTTCACATGGCCTTTCAACTGATTTTTCAAAAAAAAAAGCACTAGGAAAAACTTTATTAGCACATCAAAAATGATCGAAATGCAGAAACGAATCAAATATCAAATAAAAACACCGAAATAACTCTAAATCAACGGGAATCAACTAAGAGTGAACAATAACAGTCTAATACTTAGTAGAATAACCCTTAGCATCAATGACAGCCTGGATCCTACGAGGCCTAGAGCCCAGAAAAGTATGGATGAAGGAGATGGGGTGTTTTTCCATTCCTCTTCGATTTGGACATACTTCTCATCTGCATACCTGGCATTTCCGCCAAGTAAATGACACTTCAGCTCTGTGTAAAGGCCTTTGATAATATTCAAGTCGGGGGATTGGCTGGGCCAGTCGAGAAGGGTCACACGACGGCGAGCGAACCAGTCCTGGGCATGCTTCGAAGGATGTTTGGGATCCTTGTCCTGTTGAAAAATAAAGCATTTGCCCATGTTCTGCATGGCATATGGATGCATCGCATTCTCGAATATGTCTTCATAATCCCGTGGATTCTCCTGAAGGGACCCGTGCCAAGGCTCCCAAGACCCCAGACCATGACACTTCGTGCTTCATCGTGAGAATCTAGTACTTGGTATCGAAAAGAGTATCTTGGGAACGACAAATCCACTGAATCCCATTTGTTCCGAACATCATATATTTGCTTTCGTCACTCCAGGTCACATTTTACCACTTTTTCCTCGTCCAGTTCTTATGTGTCTATGCCCATTCTGCGCGCGCTTTCTTATTTCGATATCATCGGCTTCTTGACCGGATGACGTCCATTAAGTCCAGTTTGCTGCAGATGACGCCTGATAGTACAAGCAAATGGTTTCGAATTTAGAGGGTCACATAACTGGCGAGAAATATCGGCTGCCGTGAAGCGGGGATTGTCGCAAGAGATAAAAAATATAAGGTTTGCTTATAATAATTACATATATGTAGAACGACTGTTTGTATTAATTTATATCTGTCACAATCGAAGGTAATTCACTTTAAACGTTACCTTACTTACCGGTAAGTGTTAAGGTAATGCAAACAAAATTCTGTTCAAATATATAATACAATCATGACACACATTTAAGACGATTGTTTGTATTCATATATATCTGTCAAAATCGAAGGTCTTATTTCGTATTATTTATTTTTCGTATTATCGTATCATAACAAAACTTCACCGATAATAATTATTGTTATATATATATATGTAGAAATTGCCTTCCATTGCTTTATGAAAGCTACAGTGAGTCCCTCTACTAAAAGTGGACGATTTGACTTGGCGTGTAATCACCTTCGCTGTTATACTGTCCATATGGGAAAGGTCTTTCCCCCAATTGTTTCCAGAAAGTTTAAAACACAAAGTTGTCAGAAATATCAAGGTATACCACAACTTTCGGGCTGCAGGAGTTATTAGACAGCCTCAAATCATAATGCCTCTGCTACCATTTGATTGTTGGCACAATACACTCGAATAAGAAGCGTTTTCCTGGCAACCGTCAAATCCGGACGCCTCCATTTGATTGCCAGATCGTGTAGCATTACTTTATAGAACTTTATTTCCATTGTTCCACATTCCAATTGTGGCGAGCTTTGCACCGTTGCAATCTTTAAATCTTCATCGACAATAGCAAACTGGAACAGCATTTGTCGCATATCAAAATAAAAGGAAGGTGTACCATGATGTTTGAACTAAGTGCTCAGTGGACACTCGTTCTGTCGCCAATATCTCGACCACTTTAAAATATCGGAAACTTCCCTTTGCCCGTGCGAGAACGCTAGTATACAAACAATTCACCACGTAATTTATAGCCGTCCTCGCTTCTCATGATCAAGACATCGCTTCAAAAGGAAAAACTACTGTTGAACCTTCTATAATATCTTCTTAATTCCGAATTGTCCTTCCGACGTTCCATAATGCAGATGACGTAAAACCTCAAACACTCGGCTTTTTGCCATTAATAACTGCGACCTAAAGTCCTTGTGGTCTCTCCTCGTAGCACTTCTATTCTATCACTACACTTAATTTCAAATCAAATTCCTGCTCTAACTGTAACTCCTGTGGTAATAACCGATCATGAATTGCGGTAGTATTTGTTTACATCTATAATTTTTTTCACTTTCAAATTTTCGATATATTCTTCCGTATTCTTCTTCAACCTTTTTCTTCTGCATTTACCTTCAGTTCTTCCTTCAGATTTATGAAACGTTCTGCGTATTAGCTTTTCCGAAACATCCGAAACATTCCTTTGCGCTTTTATTTTACTCTCATTTCTGGTCCGGCCTCGCTTTACTTCTTGTACCTTCCCGTTTACTTCTTCGATCGAACCTCTAGAATATTTTTCTACATTTGTTTGTATGTTTTCTACCGAACGTCTGGAATTTCCTGTCATATCTACTTTTATTTCTTCTTCTCAATCCTCTCTTCAAATTTCCACGTTTGTCTTTGATCCTTTGCTCAAAGTTTTAAGCTAATTTTCCAAACTTGGCTACTAAATTTCTGGTTATATTTCTAGTAGTCGTTTGATCAAATTTCTAGAATGTTCTTCCGTGCATAGTTTCTATTTTTCTATTTCTTATTTTAATTCTTCTCTCAAGTTTCGTTTCAACGCTTCTAGATCAGTATTTTTGAACAAATCTGGATTCTCGCCTTAGTCGATCAGGGCCTGTCGCAATTCTTCCTATAGTGCGGTTTTGGTCTCTTGCTTTCGAATCCTGATCTCCTATTCACTTTTTAGCTCCGCTACTTCTAATTTATGCAACTTGACTTGCATTGATATGGTAATTTATTTAAGTAATTCTTCTAATTGCCATGAATTCTAATTTTGACACCGATTGTAACAAACTAAACTTCCATAATTGAATTATTTAATTCCAATTAACAATTATTTAACAATATATAATTACCTAAAGCACTAATGTGTCCAAGCCGTTGAGGCGTTTGACTGCGATGTAAATGAATCCGAGTTCAATCTAATCTTCAGTTTCTATTTGAATTTTGAAGTATAAAGGCGAAGTGCTTGTGTAATATTATTATCGTGCACGTGTGTATTCACCCCGAGTCAAATGCACCAATTATTTATTTCTTTAACAGCTTGATTGTCAGTTTAAATTTCTAAAAGCTTTTTTAAGGTCAATGGAATATTATGGCAATTTAAACGTCACGTATGACTATATAATAAAGATGGCTTACAATTAACCTCAAATCCAGAATCAACCACACATTTAACCCAGTTTACGTTTATCCAATCGTCCATTATACCTACCATATCTTCCTGTAACCATTACAGTAGCACATCTGCTTAACACGCCTTAGTAACAACTAATGATCACCTACAAGCCGATGAAAACATGAAAGAAGAAATTGAAGTTAATAGCTACTCATGACAAGTTGTGAAGAAAAGGAGAAGAGTCAAATCAGTTGAAAACGTACTACTAGATCAACCAAACACCTCAACTTAAAACAGGTATGTATGCATCCTTAACGAATACTGATAATGAGAACTTAAACCAAATGACTCTGAGGCCAACAAAAGTTCACCTATATCTCCTCCGATATATATATCTATGGTGTCAGTAATTATAACAATGTGGTCAAAAATATCCCTAAAGTTGCTGCTGATTAACAATATTTTTTATTTTTATCCCTGACATTTATTGAAGTATTACCAAGCATATAAGAGACGAGAAAATAATTCATCATACCTACCAACACAAAGATGAGAGATCATACAAGGTAGTATATGGCATCTTCATCCATTTATCAGCTCAAGTAATCACAGATGAATTAGAGAAGTTGTGGCATAAAATCAGTAAAGATCCGCTTCCACTCTTTATTGGTTTGCAACCTAGCACAAACAATAAAAATGTCTGTGAAATTGAATTTCTCTACAACTGTAAATAAATATCATTCAATGTACAAGAGACCAAAGCTATCGGCATTCTAAAGCCTACTGCATCGAACTCAAAAATATACAAAAAAATCACAAAGTACACCAGTCAAATATGGATTAGGTGATGATTCTCATCTTACCAACTACAAGGGCTGCTTAATGTACAAAAATTTACTGAATGCGAAAACTTATTTCAGTTTGAGGGTTCACTTTGACTCACTACATTTTTCGAATTGCAGTAATATGCCAGTCTGGTCTAGTAACCTGACATGCTTAAGCTCTACATGCACACAATAATGAACATCAAATCAACTTGACAAAACAATTAACCATTTTTCTAACAGAATTTAAAAATATGCTTCCCAATTAATAAACCAAAACAATACTATGCTCAATTTACTGACGACTGTCATTAGTAAATTATCCTCATAATAATAGATCACATATTACAACTTGCAGCATTGAATGCAAATGGTTTGTTGAACATACACTTGAATTGTTTGTCTCAACTTAAAATTGAGATAATGTTAGTGTCTGAAACCCATCTCACAGATAGGACTGTGTTTTACAAACCCAATTATACCACCTATAGTATAAACAATCTGGTGAAACAGCTCATGCAAGAACTCCGGTTTCAATTAAAAACTCCATTTTGCATCACAAAATGGATAAATACCTAACTGAACATTTACAGTACACAAATATTAATGTTAACGCTTTCTCCTGGTCTTTTGTTATTTTAGCTACCTGTTACGCTTCGAAGCATACTACCTCTACTTCTCTTGGACATTAAGTAAGAGGTTCATTGCGGACGGAGATCAGAATTCGAAGCAATTTATTGGACTGATCAGAATTACCTTAACAAAGGTCGAAATTTGTTTAATACGGTTATACGAGATAATTACAACTACCACTCTGCTGATAAACTCACGTATTGGCCTTAGATCTAAATAAACTGCTAGACCCCCTGGACTTCTTTACCTCATGAAACAGGAAACAATTCGGTTATGGCCAAATTAAATGATGATTTATCCTCTGATCATGCAGTTGCGTCAATATAAGTAACAGTGTTATTAGGAAATAAAAAGCTCTAGACTTATCTCGTTTGAAACGGACTAGAAAATATTTCAGCAGTATCTAGAAGACAATATTGACCTCAAGCTCCGTATAAAAGAACATGTTCACACAGATGTAGCATATCATTACTTAATAACTCTTATACAATAGGCAGCGTAGGAATCGCCACCTAATAAAGCGTCAGCCTGCTAGTATGCCTTTACATATTAAGAAATTGATTTTTAAGAAACAAAGAGCCAGAAGACGATTACAAAGAACTCATTTATAATCGCTTAATACAAAGGCTTTGCGCCGTACTACGGGAGAACAAAAATGATAACTTCACTGAATAAATTACCAACCAAATGCAAGATCATACAATTTGGAGAGATTAAGAAATTTAAGCGTCCTCAGCCTGCCAAGCAACCTATTAGGAGAGCAATTGGCCAATGGGTAAAAAGTAATAAAGAAAAGGCAGAAATCTTTTTAGAACACCTAGCCACAGTCTTTACTCTATTCGTAGCTGTTTCCGATGCTAAAATTGAATAACTCCTGGATATGCCATGCCAAATGTCAATACCTATTAATCCTATCTCACCAGGTGAAGTTCGGTTTAAAATATGAAAGGTCATCGTGCTGTTAACTATTTATAATTGCATGATTGGTCTGTCCTATTGTCCATTTTTTTTTTTGAAATATGCAGACATTTTAATGGTACTAAGCCTGGAAAAGTATCAGAAAATGTCACGTCCTATTGATCGATTCGTCTCCCACTACTATGAATAAAGTATTCGAGAAGCTTCTCATCAAAAGGCTCTATAACGAAATAGATAATTTTACCAAACCGCCACTACATCAATCTGGATTTCACAAAAACCATTTCATCTCACAACAGATTTGCAGAATTGTCACGAGATAACAAGAAGTCTGTAAAATAAAACTTCTCTACTGCTGTACTCCTAAACGTTTCCCAGGCATTTGGTAAGATGCGGCATTCAGGTCTGCTCTTAAGTTAAAACTGCTGCTACCAAGTGATTTTTACCTGTTTCTAAAATCCTATGTAACAGATCGATATTTCTCCGTTAGTCATGACAATGAGCTATCTTCAAACCATCCTATTCATTCCGGTGTCCTTCAAAATAGCGATCATGTGTCCACATCTTTATCTTATTTACACAACCGACTTGCTGAAATCGATAATACTGTTTTAGCAATTTTTGCTGATGATACTGCGATCTTGTCTACGCACCAAAATGAGGCTAATTTGTAACATCATCTTCATTGTATTAGTGATTGGTTTGCTAACTTAAATTAAACCAGTTGTCAACCCATTTCACATTCACCTCGACAACTACTATTTATCCATCGCTTAATACAAATAGTAAGCCTGTGCCTGTTAAAATAGTAGCGATCAGCGAAGCACATGGAAAAACATTAAGAAATGTACCGACTTCTTGGTAGAAAGTCCAAATTATTAATCAACTACTATATAAAACTATGTTAAAACTAACATGGACCCACAGCATCCAATTTTGAGAATTTTTCAAGTCAACAAGACTTAAAACACTTGATATGTCTCCAACAGAACTATACACGAAGATCTCACCATTTCCCTCGTCGCCGACGAAATCACCAGGTTTGCTCAAAATTACCACAGCCAACTTTCCCGCCATAGTAATGACTTCGCGCAACAGCTAAGTAACGATCCTTTGCCGACCAGACGATTAGACAGAATGTGGCCCCGCGACTTGTGACTCCTCTACTGTTATAGGATACCAATGTGAGTGTCATTGCTGAATAGTTTATACTAACAATGCATTTATGTTACTTAATACTTCTTTGTAAAATGGCGGGTGGCCTGCTCAAAAATGACTGAATACTTGCGTTCACTTTAAACCAAAGTTAATAATGTGATCTTCTAAAGCTTGCCACATCGCCCTGTAGAGTGCACAACGACTAGACAGTAAGGTAAAATATATGGGAGCCCAAATCTCTCAAGTTCGTAGGTCATGTTCCCACAAGGGGCATTAGAGCCTCACTATTATTGGATATTGTAACTGACTAATGTACTAATATTATCACTTATTGTTTATTTTCAAAAGTCAATTTACTTCCCCTATGAACTTGGATCACTACACGAACTGTGTTTAACCACAATTATCTTCTTAATTATTCCTCCTGTACACTTAAGTATCTACTAGTTCAACACTAAAAACCGATCATTACCTTTTAATAATGGTGAAATTTTCATTCTGAGCCTACTCTACAACAAAACTTCCAATTTTCTATTATTGCACGGTTTGTTTTTCCTTGTTATGTAAAACTCGCTTATTAATACTGCGATTTAACATAAACGGTTAAATTAGTCACACTATGCTTAACACTGAGCAAACAACACCTGTAGGCATTGTTTTATAATGCAGCGCGATCACGCAAGGCGAAGCATTTCGTGGCTTTTGCAATGCTGCAGGTTACTTGCAGTTCAACAACCGTTAATACGCGAAGTAACTCGGTTGAATTGCTTTCGTCAGATCGGCGCGGGCATACAACGCAAGGCGCTCCAAAACGCAGCGGTCGGCCTTGGCTTAGCGCTCGCGACAGCGCGAATTCGCCTTATCCAATCAGATGCTTTTCGGGGAAAGTTATCGAATAACTTTTTAGAAATCCTGATTTATGGCGCGGCCCGATAATTTAAATTTTCCGCGCCTGGCGAGTAGCGTTTCATGGGGCATCACTAAATTATGCTTTGTGTTTGGTTCTTGTCCATAAGTCATATTAAGACTACACAAAACGCGTAATAAATCTGTCAAACTCTGCGGAGGGTTGATGCTTGTGCATCACTTACGACGGAGGGCCGAGGGGATGTCAAGTTCGAAGCGAGAAGGCGAACTCAACACACCTCGGCTTCGAGTTGCACTGCAGTCGCTGCTACCGCGAACGTGATTCTCCAATCAAAGGCGATAGAGGATTGCAATTGTTTTCGTAGTCGTAAGCGATTGGTTCATTATCCTCAAAGTGAATTAGAACCCTCGCGTGTTAACTACTTTTCATAGGTGACGAATAAAAAGTACTTTCACAACGAAATCATACTTGTTGCCATTCCGGATCAAACGCATCCCTCAATAGGCCAACGGAAAGAATGTGGAACAACCTTTGCCGTATAATTACGGATTCAGCTGCGTGCTGCAGATGTCGTCAGCAGATTGACAATAACAACACGTTTGTCCAAATAAATCATCCTATTCAAGCGGACGTGGCCCCGTGTTCTCTGCAAGGCTTATTATTAGCCATTATACGCGGTGGGTACATTTTATTTCTCTGTTTCGCTGAAAAACGGCATCCCGCTTCCGCAATAAAACGGCGGGATTAGTGGGAATCTGGCGTTTTGTAAACTTGGCCGCACGCTGCTCGATCGCCTATAAAAAGTTGCAATTTGGCCGTTTTGTTACAAAAGTGGTGATCAGCGAGTCGAAGCAGTAGAAAACAGGGAAGGCTCCATTAAGACCCAATCACTATTTGTTTAATAAGCACATAATTAGCATATGTTGATAGCCAATAGGAAATATAAATTTTATTATTTATAGGGTGTTTATAACAAAACTTGTATAAATATAATTTTATTTAGCATGTGTGTCATTAAGTAAAAATCACAAGAATGGGACTGGTTAAAAAAAATTTTAAAATGTCATTGCAAGTCAATTACAGAACTAAACAAAAATTGAAGGCTACCTAAACGTTTTATCTGCATTCAGAGAAATTATTTTTATAAAATAATAAATTTAAAAAATAAATGGAAAACTAATAAACTATCAGAGTAACAGCTAATAAGATGGGTAATGAAAAGTAACAGTTGTTAATAACTGTCAAATCCATAGGTAAAATACAATTTCTGATTAGTCAAGTGTTAAAGAAGTAACTAAATTTATACGCTAATTATAAAAGCGGCCAAAATCGAGCTTCACGCATCGATAATAAAAAAGTCAGAATACTCAGTTCTAAAAGAAACTGAAAACATTAGTGTACTCTGTTAAATTAAGTTCGGATCGACCTTATCCTAGTGGCGATGTAGCACTTTTATTGAATTATAGTCTGTAGTGAACCTTTCGCTTAATAAATGATTGAAATTTGTCTTTTTTTTATAAAACACAATAGGAAAGATTAAAAAACTGCTAAAGATTTTAAAATGTACAAAAACCACGTTAATGCTTCAACGCGCGTTTAAAAATAAAAATCAACTTAAAAAACAACCAAATAACTAAGAAAAATTTTAACACAATACATATAAATTCAAAGATAACAAATATTGCCATTTTAATTAAAATTGCCCATGGTCATTTATTGAAGCTTGGATGCGTTTCTCAACATGATTCAAATTCGCAAAATTGACCATCCAAAGTTGAATTTAATTAATTAAAATATACAATGTAATCGTCCGAGGCAGTGCCTTCCAATTATCATCTCTTTTTATTTTTTCAAAATTCAGTGACTTTCCCAATCATAACCAAAACTTTTGAACGATTGTTACTGTAGAGCATTTATGTAGACCACGAATTTCAAACACTGCTTCTGAAACATCAATTTGGTTTTAGAGAAAATCCTCTACAATTCAACAAGTTCACCTACTAGTAAATGAAACCTCAAAAATTCTCAAAGAAAAGAAATTCTACAATGCTGTATTTCTCCCAAACTTTAGATAGAGTCCGGCATAGAGGCTTGCTCTTCAAACTAAAAAATGCTTTAGCCATAATCTATTGTCTCCTAATCAAATCTTATTTTTCAAATATAAGGATCGGCAGCCCAATTTCTGTCCTATCGACTCCGGGTAGTATTCTTGGACCGCTGCGTTTCATACTTTATACAGATGATATACCGATAACTTTCCAATCGCTTTTTTTGCTGATGGCGTAGAAATACTGACTGTAAACGAAGATCCTAAAAGAACCGCTCAAAACCTACAACATCATTTAGATGACTAGTAACTTCGATAGCGGACAAAAGTAAACCAAACATAATCAATCCAAATTTTGTGCACCACGCGACACACCTTCTACCCTCCTAGAAAAATGGATAATGTAGGTATACCTACAAAAACAGAAGTAAAATACCTTGACCTTCATCTTGACCAAACGTCTTACCTGAAGAAGCTTATCCAAATCAAAAGAAGATAACTTAATTTAAAGTTCCTACAAATGTACTAGGTCGAAAATCAAAACTCTCTCTCTCCCCTCCTCTCTCTAAAACTATGCTTAAACCTTATGGACTCCAGCTACAGGGCTGTGCAAAACCAACGTCACTAAACATGACTCAAAAGCTTCAGTCAAAGTGCTAAGATCAATAATGGATACATCATGGTACAAAATGATTTGAAGATTCCCTGCATCAAAGATGAATTCACCAACCGACAATATCATATAACAAACATATCACAAATAACAAAAATTAGCTAATACAGGAGCTAGTTGTCACTGGTTCCACCGCAAAAAGGCTCGCTAAAACTTGGTCCCAAGTCCAAGTATTTCATTCAAAAACATCGACTTGGTATTGTGCATAATTGGAGGTTTGGTAAAGCTGTCGTTAGAGAATATTCACTAAAGACATACACTTTCATGTATGTGAAATTCAACTGATGCAAAAGCTCACCGCCCACAATTCATCAACTAGTTTTTAAAGCATCGCAAAATAAAGTCTCAATTTCATCAAAAAATTTTCAGCGACAAGGCGCATTCGCAAACAAAAGCGACGGATTCGCAAACAAAAAATTGTCGCATTTGGAATTCAGAAAATACTCGCGAAAGCAAATGCACCAATCTAACAAGTCACTGTTTAGTGTAGATTTTAGACAACCAAAACTGTAATTGAGTGGCAATCGTGACCGCGTTAGCGCGACAATCCAATTTATTTGAAATCAATTAGGAAAGATATGTGAAACAAATATTATTCCAGCAGGATGGCGCTACCTGCTAAACAACTCGAACAGCGATCGCTTTGCTGCACCAACAGTTTGCTAGTCCCGTAATTTTACGAAATGGCAACATCAAGTAGCCTGTAAGATCTTGTGATTTAACACCGGGCGACTTTCCTTGTGAGATTATCCAAGGTTTACGCCTGTAATCCACAAACATTTAACAAACTCAAGAACAAAATCCAACGTGTTATCAATAAAATAGATCAAAATATGTGCGAAATCATAATCGAAAATTTTGTAAAAACTTGCAGCTGAAGCCGAGGTAGACATTTATCGGTCGTAAATTTCTATATTTAATCAGAAAATACAAGGACAATTCGGAACTCTGTACACAATAAGTCAGTAGCTAGTATGGAGTGGAAGAGAAAGGTTTTGTTACAGTTACTCGTCGGCTAGATTAATTTGAAATGAATACTGTCATAAAAAATCCCATCAAATGTGAAGTGTAAATTTTGTCGGATATCTGAACTTTCTGTATACTTTCCCCAACTTTTTGGACTGTTTGTACAAGAAAGTGACAGAAAATCTGGCATACGACAAGTTCTATGCTTGTTGAATACTAAAACTCCTGTCTGAGAAGCCCAAAATACACCAAATGGGTTCTGCCTTAGATTCTCTCTCCCGTTATGCCGTGAAATGGGAAGAATTCCTGAACAGAATTACGATAGGCGATGAAATCTAGGTATCGTATCGCTTTGACGATGATACTGCGCTTCAAAATACTGATTCACGGTGGCTTCATTTCCAGGCGAATGCGTTTGTTGTAGAAGGAATTTCAAACCTTATAAGACTTTATGACAAGTACCTCAATTTCTATTGTTGTAGGTTCCCAACGTCATTAATAACTAAATGATAGTTTATTTCCGAATTACCCCCTTACTTAATAAAAATGATGTCATAAAATCAATTCCAAAATCGTTTTATTTAAAATCTAAATGCGGCGTTCAATTTAGACTAATTGTAATTATTAAATAGCACCAAATATAAGAAATTGTGACCCCCCCCCCCCCACTCCAGCTTCAATACATAACGCCAAATGATGTGCCAGATCTACAAGTTTGAGGCTCCAAAAATTATCAAATCAATTATCAAATGCTGTAATCTATGGGGCTTAGGTCAGCCGAGATCGACAGTCATTCTTCAGCGTTAATAATATCAGGATTTTTTCCTGTTCTAATGCTTACACCAACTTGCCTTGTGAGTAGGGGCATAATTCTGCTGAAATATTCAAATTTTGTCGCTAAAATGATCCTAGGCCCAAGCTTCCAAAAGAGGAGATATTTTAATTTACTTAGAGCTTTTTGGGTACCTGTGGGACAGAGACCATCCCACACCCTGACAATATATAACCACATTCAATATTCTTGGATGTTCACGAGTCCACTTCCTTATATTTTATTTAATCTGTACCTGATTAATTGTGACAATTTCGCAACTTATACAGGGCCATTTAAAGCTCCGAACACTTTCTCACTTAATAGCAACTTTTTGTTATCCACTGAAAGTCTCGGATTTAGATGAATTGTCTTTCAAATAATGTTGCGGAAACTACGGGGTTTGACGGTTCGTTTTCTTCTTCTCTAGGTTGTCTCCATTAGTTCTGAAATATTTAAAGTGTCTATAGGAGATCATTGAAAACGCCAACAGTATTACATTATTTTTAAAAGTTCGATGAGGGTTTTCTTTGATTAAATTGACAAAACATCAACAATTACGGATTCACATAAATTAAACAAAACTAAAAGCATCAAGTTGTCTAAATTAATAATACAACTCGTATAAATTTGTCTGTAATTCCTGTAGCTTGCTGTTCTACAATCGAATTGAATTGTAAATAAGAAAAAACATCAAAAATATATAATCATTTTTGTTTAATTGCAATTACAAGTGTATTCATGTATTATCCGACTGCTTGTCACTTATGCAAGGTCGACACACAATAAGAAAAATACATGTGACCTACAACATCTATTGCCCCATAAATTAAAATTTAAATCCGCCACCAGGTGCCAAGATTGGGAGCGTACTGAGAAATATTGGTTCCACATACCACGTAGCATAACTGAACGCAAAAATTACGTGTACTTTGCCAGGGTCGCCAAAATACACGACACTTACACTGCAGCAAATGTGAAGCTTCTAACTGACGCGACATTTACAACGCACAAGATTTAAGCCTTTTACTAGCAACCATAACATGGACATGATGCTAATTTAAGAGAGTTATTTCACACGTCATAAAGTTGCTTTAACCTTTCCAGACACTCGATTTACAACACTACCAATATTTGCAGTTGCAACAAATAAAACATGACAAAGTAAACGAGTGCTAAGAAGCGTCAGGAAAATAGCAAACAATTATTCAACAGGATTTAGCCGATCTGAAATTTGCTAATAATTTGGTGACAACGCAGAAGCAATTGATAAAGAGGCAGATTTGAAAATTCCTGCTTGTTCATGAGGCACAACATATTTATACCTAATAAAAACAATTTAACAGTTTCTTTGCTAAGCATATTAATAATACATATACGAAGATAAATAAAAAGTAATCAGAGGATACCAGGTAAGAATTGTACGGCAGATGATCTGACATTATTAAACCTTTAAAAGTTCTTTTGATATGAAATATGGTTTGAGCCATTATCGAGGTACACAACGATCTCACTTTTAGCGAATCATAAACGAGCCTTTTAAATAACATCTGGCAGGCATATTGTTGTGTACTATTCTGCCCTAACTGTTCGTTGGTTTTTAAGAACGACAGTTGCGAAAGAAAAAACAGACCGCCATTTTCAAGTTATCGAGATTATTTCACTTTAATTAGATTCAGATTTAATAAGAATATCCACTCTGCTTATTTAAGCTTCCATTCAGATCATAATGTATACAACTCTCAGCCCAGACCCTAACCCCATTCTTCTTGATATTACCTGGCCTTGGGTGATGACAGGACATACAGACGGGCACCTCTGATAACTTCGTGTTGGTTCTCATTAAGTTCCTGATCGCTGTGAGAGATGTGCTCCTAGATTGTTGAGATCCCGCGTCTCTGTGGAGATCATGGTTCCTGGGAGCGCCAAATATGAATCGTAAAATCCAGTTCTATATGACCTAGAGCTTATTAGTGATTAGATGATTATCTCATACTCGGCTCCTTAAGTAAAGGGGGAGTTGAGAACCGTTCTAGCTGCTTTCGCCGTGTTCATCGCCCTATTGATGTGACGTCTCCAGGTCTATCTTTCGATCTAGGTATCCGATGTAGATAGTTTCCTCCTTCCATGGTATCTCTTTTCTGAACTTCTTAAAGTTCGCCAGATCTTCTCGCCGTTGAGATGTTTCAGTAAAGGATTGTCGAAATCTTCTTCAACTTGATGCCCACTCTCCACTGTTCATACCAGTTTTTTAGGAGGATCAATTTCTCAAAGTCGCCGAATCACAAAGGATAATCTCAGACGTTGATGTTGTACAGCGTTGTTGTACAACGAAGCCTTGGGTAACGCATACAATTCGTGTCCCTAATAGTGATTATAAACTGATTTAGAGCTAACCCTATCAATTTTTTTAAGAGTAGTCTTAGACCATTTCACACGCTACTATTTTTGTGCTTCTATTAAATTGGGGGGGGGGGGTACTCACCGACAACAAACTTCTAGTGAAATAGTCATCTAAAATTTTGTTCCATGGAGTCATTTTAATACCAAAAGTTCATTTAATTCTATAATTTAGTGTCCTCTGAATCGATTTTCGTATGGTATTTATATTTATTTCGGTAACTGCTAAAAGTTTCAAATTTAAATGCGTTGTATGAACTGTGAGCAGTTTTCTAAGAAGACTAGTATGATTGCTTTAGCGCACATAAGGTATTTGTTTGCATTTTCAGTCTTCGTATGCCATATTTAATCCTGGTCCTTTTTACCTTGCCATGTATTGTGTATTGAGTTGAGTTGTCTCCCTTGGATGATAGTTTCCTACATAATTCCTTCTATTTCTTTCGATGTTATATTATTCTGGACTTCAAGCCATTTTTCTCCCTGCCTCTACTGCTTTTTTAGCCCGACTCTTGAACTTCTTGTCTTTTCCTTAAAATTCTTAGTTTGTAAATATTTATTATCGCTCTCATTGTCCATTTAGCGTATATGTGTATAGTGTTTTTAAAACCTTCCTAAATTACTGTATTATGTATTTTGTTTCTGTGCGTTTTATTTTCTATTTTTCTCGAGAATCGTTATATATCTTCATGTTGCGCTGTAATGTTATTTCTGTTCTACCAAAGATCACCATATCATCAGCTAATAATAAATCCGTCTCATCAGTCATTTCCATTGTTCAGTTTCCTACTTTGATGAAATACACAATCTTGTCTCAGTGCTACTGTTGTTCTGAGTTCCTTTGATTGATTTGATTGATGTTTTTCTTACATATAGCTTTAACTGCTATTAGAATTTCATCGTCAATTCTCATTTTCCAGTGTTTTCCAGTTTTTCTCTTTTAATTCTATCGAAAGGCATCTGCTAATTTATAAAACAGAGATATAGCTTTTTCACTTAGTAGCCCCATTACAAATATCTGGTCCTGCACTCCTCTATTTGCTCTAAATACACATTGTGTATCTATTGTATCCTCTAAGTTCTCGCTAATCCTTGATTTTAAAATATTTTCATATAATTTGCCTGGTACACTCAATAACGCAATTGTTTTGTAGTTTTTGCACAGCTTTATATTCCTTTTTTTAAAAAAATGCTCTATTATTTCCAAAATGGCAGTCTTTTGGTAGTTTCATTTTCTTTTATTTTGATTATCAAATTAAATAATCGTTTCTTGCTTGTTTTTCCTATACACCTGATCATTTATCAAATGATTCCATTTATTTATAGTACTTTTCTTATCTGTTTATAGCTTCTTGGAGTTCATTTTTATCTATTTTCTGTTATTGATTTATCACAATTTTCCGGTTTGATATTCATTTCCTCGTTCAATTATCCCTTGTTCTATTCCATTATCTTTCTTACGAATTTTTTGAAATGGTCTTTCTACTGATTCATAATATCTTCTTCTTTGTTAGTACGTTTCCCTGTTTATCCTTTACATTTTTCAAGACTGTTTTCTTCTTCTTCATTAGTTGTTGTAAGATATCGTAAAATAGTTTTTAATTTTTTCAATTCTCGCCCAACAAAAGGAAAAACCACTAAACTAGTCAGCGAACTTGATTAACTTTAATGTTGCCAATCCTTAATACTAAAAGGCATCACAAAGTACAGTTTTGCATTAATTCTTTGACTACCTATCTATTTTGAACTGAATAAATACAAAGATCATTAACAAAATTTAACGTTAATTAGTATATACAGTTTTTAATTCCAAAAACTACAATGTTTCGCTTAAAGTAAGTGCAGAATTGTTCCTCTAGATATCACTTTAGAACCACTAAATGACTAATTTAGCATTTGCCATTTCCGTGTTTATTTATAAAAAGTTTCTATTGAATTTATTCACACTTCTAAAAACTTTTGAGGGGAACTACTGTACTATAACGCAAGCTTTGGATTAAAAAGTTATGAAACAGATTCGGACATATAAGAGTTCAAGGATATGTAAAATTATGTTGTTGATTTAGTGCTATTAAACTATATAAAAAATTGTTGAACTTTTTTATGAGAACATATCACGTCACATTTTCGTAGAGTTTGTGACCATTCTATCAACGATTGAACAAAAATAATATTATATTTGTATGTGCAGTAAACGTTGTGAAAATTACCAAAATTCCATTTTGCATCTTGATATACAGCCGTTATTTTTTGTAAAACTAAACACGAAACTGAAAGCGGCAACTTTTGCAAGATATTTAGTACACATATACAGAGTAGGTGTATTTGGCAATCAATAATAGGATGACATAAATAAGAAATACACACACCAAGTCTAAAAAATTTGGAATTATTTTTTAACAAGCAGTCACTAAGTTACTGGAAGCGACAGAGATATTATTTAATTGTATCACACATTTACATAAACATTCCCATAAATTTAGCACATTTAATAAACATTTTCAAAATAGAATTTTTGAAATGTAACCTCATTATTAACAGTAAAAATAATTCTAATCAATAAATTCATCCTTACATAAGTGGTCTTTCCCGAAAGCATCTAACCATTCGTAATATATAAAAAAAATAATTTGTACTGTCGCGATGTAGACCGACATCCAGCGAGAGTGGACTGTAATGGGCGATTTCATTGACCGGATCAGTTGATGGTTACGCTTCAGTAAGTGAGCATCTGCGTAATTTGCAATAACTGAACTAGTAGATTGGCGAAACTTTTCGGGTGCTTCGGGAGGTTTTTTAGAACAAATAAAGGCATGGTGCAAGCAATCCAAATTTGGCTGGGAATTTATTGAAAGTGATCCACGTTCTGGAAGACCGGAACACTAGAAAATACTCAACGTGTACGGGTTACAGTCAACAAGAATCAGCGACTGACAATTTCAAAACTAGAAGATGAGGCGCGGATTCCAAAGCCCAAATGCGAACATGAAACGTGTAGTGTCAAAATTTGTTCCTTAGTAGAGCCAGAGTAGAAGGAGTATCGTGCTAAAATTACTAATGACTTGCTTCAGACCAATGTCAATCAATCAGATTTCCTCAAAGAGGTCATAAGCGAAGATAGACATGAGCCTGCAGCCACAATCCGGAAATACAGACTCAGAAGTGTGAGACTCCCAAAATAGTCTCTATGAAGCGAACTGAGGATGCGTGCAATGTTCTTGTATTTCGTACCATGTTTACTAAACATATAGATTTTTTGTCATTGTAATTGTAATTTTGTGGTATTATATGCCGTGATAGAACATGTATATAAAGACGTACACAACTACTAGCCAAAATAAAATAAACTTTTAAAATAGTCACATCAAATGCGTGAAAAGATAATATACTTTCAAGTTTATTAAATTGAGTATCGACACAATGTTAATAATAAAATATAAAATAATTTTTAGTTTAAAAATTTCATTTACAAAATCGCTCATGCGTTTAAGAATCTCGCAGCAGTAATCTCTAAACTGTGGTCCTTTGCGACTATTTATTGAAACAAAAATCACTGAAATGCAGAATTGGGGTCACATGAAAGAAGACTGATAAACACCGCCTTGCAGAACAGTATAACGAGACGCTTTTTATGTTTGTTGGTCACAGGGGCTTATTCACAACCCGCAATATTGGCACAGTAATAGCAATCAAGCAATATTGTGATTGTATTATCATAGCATCGACCGACTTGGCTTATTAATCTTGTTCAAAAAGGAAAATAATATAATAAAAACAAATGATTATTTTACGTACCAAATACTTCCGATAAGTTTATTATAGATTAAACCGAAGAAACACATACATCGTGAGATTTAAACAACTAAATTCAATTCTTCCTGTCTAATATTAACAATTATTATATTAGACGGTATCCATTCAATTTTGATAAGGCAAATTAAGTTCTTAGGGGTATTTTTAGTTTATAATTAACTCTTACAAACAAGGTAAGTCATTTTTTCATCAAAGCTGAATTACACAGAAGAAAATAAAGCTCCTAATAATAATTTGCATGTGGCAACCGGAAAAAAGTTTGTTATGGAGAGGATTACGGGTTACTAAAACGATGGTGTGTTCGCTTTTAACAGGAATCTGAGAGATCAAATAATCTTAGTGCAATACAAGGCGTAAATTGTAATGGTACTATTGAATTCTATTCCAGAAAGGAAGGGATAAAAATATGAACCAGGTGTGATAGCAATTAAACATTTTAAAAACACCTTGCTGCATGACTAGGACTAAATCTTTAATAGAGATTCGGCACCTTTCCATTAGCCTCAATAATGTAGTAATAATAAATCCCATTATTCTCAAAAGGGTTTTTATATATTACTTCTTTCTTTTTGGCTATTTAACTCATTTGCGTTATGGCTTTTCCCGCCTCTAATTCGATGTTCTTTGCGGGTTCCATTTTAGCATCTTTCTGCAGTTTTTCAAAGTCATCCATACTTTCTTTTCCCGATTTCCGTGTTAATATCTATTTGATTAGTTAGGTCCCCCAGATTTTCGACATAGTGTCTCTCAAACACCTATTTATAAATGTTTGTGTCTTTGGTTTTATTAATTCTGTGATCATTCATGGTTTACATCCATACAATAAGACAGTTGTAGCCATAGCATCAAATACCAGCACTTGAGTCAAAGTATTTGCACGCCACACATTATTTAGCATCAGCTACACACTGCAAGCTTTATTAATTTTATTTAATCCGTCCTTTATTACACTATTATTTACAGTCAATTAAGTATATATCAACTCGTTTACAAGTTATATCGTCATTTACCTACAAGTTTGTAGATACTGCTACGTTCATACACATAAATTTAGTCGTTTTTATATTAAGTTGTAAGACTTTGTCATCTACAAAATCTAAATCTTCTAGAGTTCACACAGGTTCCATTGTAAGCCTCGTCGTTCGGTTTGCGTTACCATGAGAGGACACAACCTTGTCGCACACCGCTCGTGGTTTAGAAAGGCTCCCATAACTTCCCCTTGTGTGTTATCCTTCGAATAATGCAGTAGTATTTTAAATACATCAGACATCACTTGCCAGTTTGAAGGACTTTTTAAAGACATTAGCAAACTTTCCTGCACATTCCATAGTTTTAGAGGCAGGTACTATTTAAAATCAAACATAATCTTAATAAACATTGAAATGCACGCAACATTTTCTATTATTTTCAATAAACAAAGTGTAGCATGACAAGTAGTTCTTGAGTACACCCATTTCGACCTTATTTTGAACTAATTTTCTTAATAACAACTAATTATGCTTGTTTCCTTGTGTTGTGTGTGAAATTTAAATTAATTAAAATTACTTACCAAACAATAACGAGTAAAACCATTGTCAAGGTTTATTTGATAGCCGTTTCAGTCGACAATCCATTTTGTTAATTAATATTTTTAAGAATCGAAAGTATGTTGTGGTATAAACGAATTTGCAATTTATTAAAAAATGTCGTTATAACACTAATTACGTTGTACTTAATAACAGCATAAACGGGAAGAACAGGTTTTTCATCAAACCATCACAGATGAATTGCCACTAATCGTATTTTAAATTAAGGATTCCATTAGGTATTCTAGCGAAACTTGATTTTAACGTGTTTTTGGAGGAACTCGTAATTATGCTTGAATTTAGATAGGGACATTTACCTTGCAACTGGGCAAAACATAAAATTTGATTATGTCGCATAACAAAGCTGGGAATTCTTCCACTTTAATTTATACTATAATATTCACACTCTCCTTAAATACGCAATTATTAAAAAAGTGATAGAATCTAATACTGATTTTAGTAATACACCACAACAGCTGTCATACGTATTCCTAGACACATATATGCATAAATCGAGGTAATAATATTAAACTTTTTAGGAAAATATCAGTGTAACTGTAGCAATATGTCATTATAGCAGTTTACCGTGTTCTACCTCCTAGTATATATGTAATATTTACACCGTAAAGTTGTGCCAGAATAAATTATACAGGAATTCATTCGTTCCTGAAAGTAATCGTTTAGTACTAACCGATACAGCCAGACATACCCAAGATCACTAAAGTAGCGGAATGATCTAGTCAAGCTGTTTAAAAACAAATAACCTTTTCAAAATATACTGTTGCAATATTATCCCCTCAGCACCAACCCTATATTCATTGTGTGGCTATTTCAAAGACGCTTGCCTCTAATGTGGCCCCCATACTCACTGCGCGCAAGATATCAAAGATACCAAAGCACGGTAAAGAAATTAAAAACATATTTACATAAAGTTGTTCAAATATTACAATAAAAACCCCTTTAGTATCACTTTTTAGCAAACCTCACAATAACGCACTACAAATATGTTAACGCATTAGATCAGTTTTGCGGCAGCCATAGGTTTGATTACATCTTTCTAAAGGCCAACAAAATATTGCGTTTAAAACCACTTAGAGTTCTAGTTGAAAGTGAATACAAGTGTAAATAAGTTTATACCTACTTATCTGTGTGGAATGCTAAATTTGCGAACTATAGTACTAAAAAACTTCTTTCAAAAAGAAATTAATTTCTTAATAAAATACAAAAACAAACTCCATGACAACAAAAAGGAAAAATTGTTATAAAACGAAATTTAGTTGTAGGTATTGAATTTGTAGATAAAAGAACCAGCAAAACATCACAAACAGCTTAAAAATTACAACAAACATTGAGATGATGAAGTGGTTAATGTATCTGCAACTTTCTATTACAAATTTAAAAAAAAACATCAATATATTCCAACATAATATAAAAATATGTTCTCTGTAATCTGAGATAACTTTCCAGTCTAAATCGAAAGCCAAAATTGATGAGCTTTATATAACGTTAAGTTTGGGAATCATAGGTCATTATTTTCACTTGGAATACGATGTTAAAAAGTTTTGTAATAGAAGTTCTGCTACTTCTGATAAAATGGACATTCCGTCTTACTTATTCTGCTGTTGTTCCTGTTGAGGTTGTAACACTTTTATAGGAAACGGAAAAAATGTCAAACATGCGAGTGCCTCGATTATTTGACATAACTGAAACTGCAGGTCGTTCGTACAGTCAGTGATGTGGATAAGTTGACCTTGTAAAATAATAAAGGTGTTAATAAAATCTCTGTTGAATCTGATATAGATATTCCGCACTATAACCGTACTAAGAGATATGAAAATGGAAAAAAATAATGTAATACAGCATAATATGAATCTGTTTCTTCAATCATTATGTTACGTCATCAAAAATGTCTGATTTAGGTGGAGCTAAGTATGTTTCAACTCTTCCGTATCATCTTCAGTTTATTTTCTATTATTAGCTACAGTTTTAATTCTTCAGTAAACACCTTACTTGTTAAAGATTAATATTATGGATCACTAACGTCACATTTGAGCCCTCTTCCTTTTCCATATCCCTATTAAAAACTTACTGCGAATATAACAATGTATGTAGCATCACAAAATAAAAGTTAAGTGGCTAGGTTAATAAAAGAAAACACAAGCGTTAGTATGATTTATTTGAGGTTGATAGACAACAAGCTGGTCTGGAAAACTAAGCATTGCAAGAAAAGAAAGAAAAAGTCTGGCCTGTTTTATAATACAAAAATATTGAGGTCGTTATTTCTAATACGACTAACTAAGCGGAAAGTGCCACTGCCCACTGTACTACTACAAAATATAGATCCGGAGATAGACAAGCATTTGGGTAAAAAACTTTTTGTGTTTCTCCCTAAAGATAGAATCAAAATGCAAATAATCGTCAATTATTTTCATATTTAGGAAGAATCCAACCAGATCCTAGTTAAAACTTTAGATCGTGTGGTTTGACAGTCTCTTAAGTGTGTTATATTGGGGAAGCCAATAAAAATAATTTATATGTAACCCAACAAATTTAATTTCAGTTAAAAATTTTGCTGTAGAAACAATTCTCGTTTGCTCAACGTATTGAGTCCTGAAATTGTGTAAAAGAATTCTAACAATTCTTAGCCACCCAAAATCAAAAATTCCATCAAAATAGTTAACTGGATAGGGTGACCATTTAGTTAGCTATAAAGTCGTTAATGTGACTTCTTATAATCGATTTTGATTCGAAAAAGCTGAATGCAACAATTTAGAAGTCTAGAAATAACCAAAAAATGTCATCTCCCTTATTAAAGTCACTGTATTGCATTCTATCTATCTGTATTGCCTCTATTTGCTTCCTAAACTCCGAATTCCTGATCAGAAAGAGATGCCAATCAATAAAAAGTCGATTAAATTTATAAAAAGCTAATGCAGAATCACGATGGAAGTCGGTTTCAAGAATGATTAAAATATAAGTTAAATCAGACTTATTTTCGTTATATTTTTGTATTTCAAATTATGTATGCATGTATTAATATTTCGAATAAAAGTTTCATCTTTATAATGAAACAAACAAATCGTAGCTTGTCAGCTTGAGATCATAAAATTACACGCTTTCTCTGAGAGCACTCTTTTTAATGCCATACCCCAAAATTAGCTCCTCGCCGAAGGTTACTTTAATCACGAAAATGCGCCACACTGAAAATCACGATTGATTTTGTTCACTCGACTCTACTGAATTGTATTTCGTCGAATTTGTTTAAACAGCTTTATTACAATTCAAAGAGGTGATGAAATCTCATCTCTGTAAGTCAACCAAATATATATTCAACCTTTCTCTTCCGAAAAGCGCTAAAGGTGAGATATTTCAAATCACAATTAATAATTGACAAATCAGTAAAAGGTGAATAACTCAGAGACCTCCGTTCATAACAAAACTTTCGTAACTGCAGTAGATGGCGGAGGCATTCCTAAAATTCTGAGTAATGAATTAAGAATGACTGTTTTAATCAAATGTAGGCTTGGAACTTTACTTTCATTATTTGTAGGCAAACTATTTATAATCAGACAATAAGGGCAGAAATCTAGATAGTTACGTAGTGTGGATATAATCAAGACCCCCCTATTATCATTAATCATATCGTCCGAAGGGGTTTTAAAGACTATTAATAAAGACAATTGTGCGAGAACCACAAAGGGTTATAATTAACATATTAATTTTCGTGTTGTTTTTTTTATGCACAATGTATCATGGGGTTAGTGTTATAATCTTTTCCAAATCAGCTTTCTTTCATCTTCTACCTTCCACAGAAATGGTACAACACATTAAGCTAGTCTAATTGCAAAAAATCAAATTTTACATATTTCTTAAAGCAAAGCCTGCAAAGTCTCAAATTACTTTTGTGTGTCGCTAGTAATAATTTGATTTTCCAACCACCAACAGTTTTGTTTTGTCCGTTCCGGATAATATATTCTTGCTTTTTCCAGTGTTTTTCCATGATCTCTTTCGAGATAATACTTTTCCTTCCAGTGGCTTTGCCATCTTTTTGCGAGCTTACGTTTCCTTAATTCAAGACGAAATTTTCAAGTTTCGCCATTTTCCCTTACAGCTGAAGTCTTCAGTCGTAATAGCGGAGAAGCAAAGGGAGTGCGCCGACCTGCTTACCTGCTCACTTTCAAATTTACCCACTTGAGTAGACTCTCAGGCAATAAACAATTCATTTCATTGTAACGGCCCAATCGCAGCACGTCCATAGATAATTAGACAAGCGGAAAATCTCATCTTCAATAATTTTAAGGCACAATAAGCTCTCATAGACGCCATCAAAATAAATTGTTGTAATTAATGGTTCGAAATAGCGGCAGGGACCGGGTTAGTGATTCATGTACACAGAAAAAAGGGCTGAGTTTTCATACTGCCCATCATATAAGCGGCTGATACTATTAATTAGCAATATTTAATTTACATAAAGTAACATAACAGTTTAAGAGATAGCAGGATACTTTACAATACTACACAACTAACGTAGCAATTTTATCTTGAGGCACACTCGAAATATAGAATACGAAAATTATTAAAAGTAATGTAGTATAAATATCCACACAACACAAAATAGCAACAATTTTACATTTTATAACTGTCTTAATTAAAAATAATGCAAATTTTTGTCACAAGTGCCAGTATAGGTGAACTGTATTTAAAAAATAAGAAATCAGTTTAAATTTAGTGCATTTAATTAATTAAATTAATGTAAAGCATTTTTTATCTTATTTTTCTGGTGTCAAGCACCGTTACGGTTATTAGGATGGATATTTAAATTGTTGTGAGATCAAAGCATGTGCCGTACTAATTTTTGTAAAAAGTTAACCAGTCTATTTAACATTTGTGTGATGAAAATGTTAATTTTATTTTGTTTGTTGAAAAAAGTCACAAAAAATTAGAACCTTAAGTGTATTAAAGAGAAAACAATTTACAACTTTCTCGCCATGTCAAAAACTATCTTACAATACATCAAACAGTACCCTGATTTGTTCACTACAATAATAAAAAACAATTTTTTTGAATTTTAAAGGAATAAATTTGATGCCAACCACGATTGAAACTTCTCATGTTCCTTTGAATAATTGAAACAATTGAAAGTATCCCATAAAATCCTTTATCAACAAGGCCAAGCATGTCTTAAATGAATAAGTAGGAAAAAATTCACCTAAAGTTGGCCAAACCTAAAGATTTATAAGTTTGGACCAGAAAGATACTTTTGTCTATTCTTAACCGTTTGGCCTATACTTTGTTAGGGCTGGCTAATCATATCGTATGAAGGACGGTAAAGTTAATCCTTTAAACTTCCACGCAATTTTATTTTGAAATAACATGCCTCACTTACAATGTTCTCATTTTTGTTCGACTCAAAGAGGATTTAGTCAATAATGAGACAATATTGTCCAAAATTATTCATTCTTCATAGCCCATTGCAGTTTGTTTAGTATCGGTTTAATCAATTTCTATTTTTAGTTAAAAAAAATCAAAATCACTCGGTTTATTTAGAAAATTAAATATAAATAAGTAAATATGTGACACCTTTAAAAGATAAATTGCTATCATAACTAATCAACCAAAAATGCCGCCGATTTAGCAATATTACAATGCAAAATTTAAGAAAAAATAGGTTAACACTTTTTGATTTTTACTATGGCTCGTAATTTTTAAATTTAAAAAAATTACTAATTTTAAATTTGAATAAATACAGTTATCTTATAAACTTGAATTGACAACTAATTGGTCCCAACCAATATTTTATGTTTAATATAAATGCAACAACTTGATTGAAAAAATTAAAAATTAATAACATGAATAACTGCAGATTAAAACACAAGTAAACCAATAATATGCTTCATTACTTTTAACGCTCTTTAATATTTATTTTTAACTACCCCCCCCCCTTTCCGCGGTGTGATCAGTTTACTTTAAAATTTGAAGTATATGCAGAGCCTTATTTTTAATTTTATCTGCATAGCTGCAATAATTAAAGCAATCACTCCTGTTTCATATTCATAATATTTTATTGTTGCCGTTTCAAAGATCTGCAAGTTTTTCCTGTTTAAATAAATATATTTATTTAAACATTCGGTGTGCCTTATTGTAATAAAATAAAAATTAAAAAGCCATGAATTAAATAATTAAAATAATGCAAGTAAATATAATTACAAAAATCATTGATTTGCTCAATGGAATTGATAAAAAAATTAAAATACAATAATAAATTAAAGTAAAACACTTTTTTTGTTAACACATTTAAAGCCGCATAACTATAATTTTTGCAGTCTTAATTTGTGTTTCATTTCACTGGCTTTAATTCCCGCCCGTATTAACAATACTATAAACAAAAGAATATCGAATGGGTGTCGCATAGCGCAGTTGGCTGTTTCATAGCCTCCGGTTACGATCGGCGGCCCGGCTGCAGCGAGGCGACCGCGCGCGAGACGCGAACGCAAAAATCCGCATAAATCCAGATTACAATTGGCATTTCATTGTGTGTTTATTTTACATGATGTACTGTAATAATATGGAGCATTAAATGTACTAGTAGTGGCAGCCACGCCTCCTCCGTCAAGGGGTTGGCCGCCTCTTGACAGCTACTGCCGCCTGCCGAGCGATTTGGTACTGCGCGGCCTAGCCTCCGAGCGGGCGCCGATCGACGCGCAATCGCTCGGAGCCGCTGCAAGCGCAACGCTCGTTTATCGCAGTTCTAGCCGCCGTTGAAGCGGCAAAATAATGTTTTGTTATCGCAAGATTCATTTCCTGGCCACATTCCAATTTTGATCAGATTTCGATTTTGGGCGAAAGTTAGGTTAAGTTAGTTTTCGGGGGAATTCAGTGGATTTCATTGAGATGCAGCAACTTGGATGATCAATTAAGGATTACGTTAATGTAGGGAGACTTACCCGAAGTGGTGGTTGGGAGGGCGGGCGTGCTTTTGACGGCGAAACAAAAAGTGACGCGTGCACGACGAAAAGCACAACAGACTATGAATCGGGCAGCCGTAGCGAGGCTAGGTGAGGCTCGCAACCTGCCGGTCGTAAAGAGGGCGTGCGATCGGGGAGCCCCTCCCACCTGTCAAACTGACCATGAGCTGCGCCGCGCTCGCAGAGCACTCAGAGAGGTGGCTGGGAAATGTCTTCGGAGCTGTGACGAGAGATGACATCGTGAGAGCTGCGAGCGCCGCGATAGAGAGAGAGCGCCGAGACGGCAGACGCCGGCGCTACACCGCTGACGAAAGCGTTGCGCTGTCCGATTGTCGTCCGCGGCCGTCGGAGTGGGGAGGCCGCCGCGCTTCTGTCAGTCACTCAGTCAACGGAGTTCGTGCCGGTGCGGAGGATGTCTGCGCTCCTGCTGCTCCTGCCCAGAACGTCGCGCTGTGCTGTGCTCGTTTTGACCGCATCTGCCGACGAACAGTGACGTTTCCTCCGACGCCATCAGCGGACTCCCAGAGAGTACACCCCGAACTAGCCGCGAGTACATTAAACGTCACCAAAAACGGCTCCAGAACATCACCGACGATGTAGTTGAGTGCAGTGACATGTCCAGCAGCGGTCATCTGGTAGTGATGCTCGAGTGACTTTCCGACCTCTCACCCTGCGGCCGTTTCGACAGGAACCGCTCTTCCCGAGGACCGCAGACGCCACCATGCCTCGCAGGAAGCAGGACTGCCCGAAACGGATGAAATGTACGTCCCATTGTCTGTTCAGCTTAATTAATTAAATTAGGAGAAGCTTTGTTTCCAAATTCGATCACGTAACGCTCATGACCATGTCGCACCGCATCGCGGTGCAGCAAAACAATCGCATTCCGATCCTGTCACGCCGCGCGCAACTGTTTAGTGGCCGTTTCGCTCCATTTCAACTCGATACGTTTCTGGGCTCTCCAGGGGGGACGTGGCCGAACGTTGGACCTCCGAAATCCTTCGATGCACGGCATGTCGGACCGCGTGGCGCGGGTCGATACGGCTGTGGTGTGAGTGCGTGAGTACAACCGAGCAACGCATGCACCATTCATTCCACACACCATTCATCGTCCCGTTTCGGCAACCAGGCTTAGACCACCGCTAGGTGCACGGAGGCGGCGGCTGCACCGCCGCCCGCGGGACCCGGCGCCGCCGCCGGGACGCCGCAGCCGCCTAATTAAGTGGCAGTCGCGGCGTCCCGAGTCCGGCCGCTCTACCCGCTGGGAGCTGCGTGGAAGCCCACGCTCTCGTTCGTTGAATTGTTTCTTTAATTCCCCCCAAAATCCAACTGGCATTTTTTCGTCTCTCTCAGAATTGTCCTTTCTGCGGTCCTTTTCAAACGACTCAAAAATCGGTCGCTCAATTGTCCCCAACAGTTTAATATGTCCAAACCCTTCAATATTTAGAAAAATCTACTTTCTTTTTCTTCGTCTACTAAAAAACTACAAAATTACTGTTTAGACTTCTTTGTATAGAATATAAAAATTATAATTGTAGTGAGAGATTGGTATTGTTTCTTTCAGTTTTAATTTCTAATGTCGCAACGCTCAACATCTCCTGTCCAACTGTCACATTTTTAATGTTGTAAACTACCCAGAAATATTTGTTTTAATTTCGTCTCACGCTCAAATACAATAAATTGGTGTAAAATATAAGAATATATTATTTTGTAGACCCCACTCAAAAAGTCGAAATGAACCATGCTGTGGTTTGAGTTTTAACGCAAAAGTAATTTGGCGATTTATTTTTGTTAAGATGTCTTTCTACCACAAACAAGATGTCAATCGTGTTAAATCTCTCTATCGTCTAGGCATCTCATACCACAACCAAGACCATGTTCCTCTTTTCTTGTCCTGAATTTATATTTGTACTTTGAACTGTCAATGGGTCATATGAAAGAACATTTTTTACATTTTCTAACAGTTCCAAAGTCATAGAGCAAGTAGTGAGGATGATTTTGTACGAATATGTTTAGAATCTCCATCATCCGTTGTTGCCCTGAATCCCGATCATTTGGCGGTCAAAATTTATTCTCTCATTCCCCTTAGATCACTATCCTCAAATTTGTTCTAAATTTTTCTTTCGCCGTTTTCTATTCAACAGACAGGATGTATTTCGGCTTGTGTCCATTGGTGCCTTAAAAACTGTCATCAGCTGCTCAATTTCAGAATCATCCCAAACAGTTGAAGTTGTATCATTTCGCCTTAAACA
This sequence comes from Sinelater perroti, assembly GCA_036346155.1. Taxonomy (NCBI): domain Eukaryota; kingdom Metazoa; phylum Arthropoda; class Insecta; order Coleoptera; family Elateridae; genus Sinelater; species Sinelater perroti. The sequence goes on from JARFIY010000189.1 coordinate 1,276,308, forward strand.
CCATATAAAAACACCAAAGGGTGATAATCGTCAACAAGGCTAAAATGCGTGAGCCAGTTTTCAATTTCTAAAAACTGTCCTGTTTAACTGAACCAACTTACGTATAATCCAAACTTTTAGAACTCCCGTAGAAGTCCAAATTTTATGATCAACAGGAATGCCATAAAATGCGCTTTAAAGATAATCAAAATGGTATCGGGTGGGTATGAAAATAGTCATCTTCATCATGAGCACCATATTAACTATCTAGATCTTCTTGTAAATTACTTATAATCATAACTCCATACCAAAGAAGGTTATAATCCGCAGAAAATTTAGTTTGACCGAATTGCTCAGAATGATCTAAAACATGTTTATTATCTGATATGTTAAGCCTAAAACGAATTCTTCTGTCGAAAATCGGTATCTAAGAGTTAGGTTCAGGCATTAAACAAAAATTGCAGTTCTATTTGTTAAAATATTTGTTGAGCTGCACAGTGTTGCTACCGCGCTATATCTTATTGAAACCTTTAAAGGAAAAAATATTGCAGGACGTAAGGAACCAGAACAAAACTGACTATTACTTATTAGAACATTTTCAGGAGCTAATAATTAAATTATAATGTAGTTTAGAAGTCAAAAGCACTACCGATTAATTATCAGCTCTTTTAGAACATCGTGAAGTACTTTACCTTGCAATTGTTATAATTTCCATTTTTTCTTTATGTCATTTATAAGAAGTCGAATATAAAACACTTCAATATGGCAATTTTATATCTAGCTGTCGCAAATCTGATGGAACAATATAAAAGTGTACTAAACAGCTGTCCAACATATAAAAATAGATAAATCATATACTTACTATATTTAACGCACATAAAACAGTTTTAGAACTATAGTATATCAAATTTTAACTTATTGATAGTTTAAATATTAGCGATTAAAGGTTAAGAATAATAAATTCGCTTTTAGAGCTTTTTATATGCAGTAAAAATAGCAGCGTGGCTGTTTAGAACTAATTTCCAAAATTTTCGGACATTTTAGAGCATTTGATCACCGCCAACTAACGTTAAATAATACTAATGACCGGGCCAAATTAATATGCATTTAATTTAACAGCCGTTTATAAGAATATTTTTAGAACAGATCGAAGATTAAAACGTAGAATATTTTATTGTTGCATTTTATTATGTACGGTAAATTTGGGATAGGTAATTGCTGCATCATTAAAGATCCGTCTTAATATTGTATTAAACGGATGAATATGTGTGAAAATTTTAGAACTGCATATCACTAAAGTAATGTAAATTGATTTCGGTTATTTTGATATCTTTGGAGATTAAAAATAAATTTGTTTTTATGCATTCCTGCTCGTTTCATTTTTAGAACAAACCGTAAATTAAAATTTGTCTTATATGAAGAGGGTTAAAGAAGACCTAACCTGGTTTGGGTGTTCTTCTGAGTATCATGATTTTATATATTGTTTGGAGGAATTGTAGAGGATATATCATGAGAAATGAATTTTGGTGTTCGAAAAACCTTATTTAATGATTTGCTTTAAAACTAGTGAATTAAGCACACTACAGAGGAAAAATGTTTGTCCGTTTAAAAATGGATGGTCAAAAATATGACTTCTGTTCGATATAAAACAGTGAACATTAATCAGAGTAAGATTTTTAATGAAAAGATCGTTAGAAGCAATTTTTACTTAGGTATACATACGTTGCAATTCTATTTCGTCATTTGCAACTTTTTGTGAATTCGAGATACCTGCCCCCACTTAGAAACGGAAATTTACGATGGACCAGGACAGCGCTAATCAGAATTTTATTGCGTTTGGAAACGGTGCCATCTGCTGCGCCAGAACAACAGGATGAAGATGACGATTTGAATATTTTCTGCGAATTCGCAACCTATGGAACCCAAAAACCTACATACCGCGCCATCTCTTTATTATGCGTTGGCGTCTGCAATTCGCTCCTTTTTATGGCACAGTAAAGCGTGCGTCAAAAGTCATCCTAAACGGCCTGTCGCCATCCGAAGAAAGTCGGATTTGCATGGCTTTTCAAAGAAAATCGAAGAGTCTGGCGAGTAAGGGGGGCGCGTGGAGCGCTTATCTGAGCCGCGGTTTCGCTAATTAATTACCAAATTAAGTTTCGTGCCGCCTGATAGTTTGGGCCGCCGAAATGTGTGCATCAAACGTTATCGATGCGTTTTACCCCGCTGACAGGGCTGTCATTAACAAAACCCATTTCGCGATAGGGAAACGCGAAATCAAATAAACGCTAATCATGTAATTACGCCGCGTGTAAAGAGTAATCGCTAATTTGTATTATCTCGAAATTAGCGGCGTTGCAGTTCGACGTTTTGGTTTTCAGATCGCAGCTTTGGAAACAAGGCTCGCAGTTTGGCTTGCTATTTTTGTCGCTAGTTTGCATAGAATTCATAACTTATGTGGATTAGAACAAGTTTACCGGAGCTTCAAGGTGTCAAGTGTGCAAATGTAACATATTTGGCTTAGAGTTAGCATGTTGTATTCCTATTTTAGTTGCTAACATATTTTTTCCTTGCCTGGCAAATATTGATATCTTTTAAGACTTTCTTGATTACCAACGATCACAATTGAATTTTTTCAAGATACTAAATTTAGGGTGACAAACATACACCCTGTTTTATAATTTATTTAATAAGATGTATCAGCATAATACTCCTCATACTGTATTTTTCAACTTTTTTAATGTTTCTTCACTTTTTCTCCCCTTGGAGATGGGTTTCCTTTAAGTTTGCAAAATAACCTGTTATATATGAAATTCGGGGGCAAATCAAAAATTAGAACTTTAATAACATTTCAGTGAACTTTTTGATTGCTTCCTAAGGTTTTTCTGAAATTTTGTCTTTAAGCTGTCCAAAAATGTTTTGCATGATGAGCTAACGGCAGTTTTTTCATTTTTTAGAAGATTCATCGGGAAGCTCTTTTTACGCCTCGTCACGAGTCTATGTGGCGTGTGCACTATTTTGACTATTTTTGATTCTTTTCCTTCCATATTTTGAATGTAATCACAAATCAACACTCGCAAGTGTTGAGTTTTGTATTTCTTTGAAGTAATTTAAGCACTAAACTACAGGTACCTTTCTTACACGGTAAAACAGCGGCTGAAGAAATCTTGGATCACTTCAAAAATTAAGGAAAATTGAACATTAATGCCCTATTTTCAAGTCTTTTTCCGAACACTTGTTCTCTGTATGATACAGGCAGTCACAATAACTAAATAAAGAAAGCATAGCAAATATTTTGATTAAAAAAACAACGGGAAGGCAAATTCACTACAATTACAGCTTTACATAGATTAAATAGAACAGAATGAAAATAGCAAAATCATATCGCTTTTCTTGAATCTAAACTAAAATGCATATTTGATTGGTGAGCCATTGTTCTTGATAACCATTTTCCATTATTTAGGAATAGCAGTCGTCAGATTGTTCAAGTTTTTGGAAATATAATAATATCAGGCTTAAATTAGAGTTTCTTTTTCGTTAAACTTAAGTTTTTCATGGGAACGAGATCTTAGGATTGCGCAGATCAGCTTATTTTATTAATTTTGTTGGTGGCCATCCAGGGTTGAATGAATTTTGACGTATACCAAGGTGCATTATTGTTCTGGAAAATAAAATCTTTATCTTCAAACAAGTCGTTCTGCAATACTTGAAGGTATCTTGTGGGATTTTTTATCGTCGGCCAACTTCTCGAGTAGACATGCATCCCTACACCACGACAGTAGCTGATTTTTGATTTTGACATTTTGGTGAATGTTCTTCTCTAGCAAGTCTTCTAACGCACCATTCGTTTCTAAATAGTACATTTTTCCACTGCTCTAAGATCCTGTATCTATTTTCTTTAGCCCCTTGTAACCTAAAGTGGCTTCTCCCGTAGTCTACATTATTTTAAACCACAAGCAAACAATGTTCGTCTTACACTGGATATATACACACTAACATTGAGCAATTTAGTGGAAATAAGGTTTTGTATTGGCGAGACTTGTTCTTGCCAAGGCACTATCATCTTGAACTAAGATTTGTTTTGGTCAAAAAAAAATTTAAAACAGATATATTAATATTGTAACAATAACATTCATATAATTAGAGGAAATTAAGGAATATATGCAGAAAGCGTGTATTATAACTAAAAATATTATGCGAGGTTGATGCAAGACCTTTTCACGCCACTGTATAAAGAACTCATTTCTTAAAAGATCTTCAGAGCCTCCTTGTCCATGGTTTTATTCATGATTTCTAATCGTTTAGAGTCTTCCCCTGCAAATAAAAGAATTTAGTGATAATTCAAATCTTTATTTTATACTTGAAAGCAAAATTAAATTCCAACCAAAGCCAAGCAAAGAACCCAGTAGTATATAAAATTATAAAAATGATTTTGATGATTTTGAAAACTTTAGTCCATACTCGGGGCTGTGCAGGGTTGAAGGGCTATAATCTATAATTTGTTGTTGTAATGTGGTATTTCGTAATTGTTGATATATCTAACGCAAGAATTAATATTTGTACTACACGATAAAGAATTCAGGCGGCACAACAGTTCTTAAAAATTGTTAATTCCCCTTTTTACTGATGAGAATTTTGTGTTGCCCATTTGCGGATTAGCTCGCCACGTTTCTGCAATATTTATATCCCGGCGAAATTCGAGAAAATTACGGCGAGCGGGCGCAATGAACAGCGCAAATTAAACGGAACGTAAATTGTGTTTGTGTTAACAACAATTATTTGCACAGTTCGGCTGGATAATTGAAGCGCGGATGTTTGCAGATGATACGTTTTCAACAGTATCGCCGCAGCTGTCGTATGAAAACGAAGCGATTTCGGCTCGAACTTTCGTATCTACCCAAAGAAGCAGTTGAACTTTGGGCAGAGTTGCAAAAGAGTCCCATGTGTCGCGTTGACTTTACATTATGGTGATTAACACATCGAAGATTCCGACTACATTACTGCAATTCGACCTTCTAGAATTGTGATTTCGGTAGCCGATAGCCCAATTTTTATTGCCCCCAAAAGAAATAGATCACAACAGTTGTGTTACCGAGACGGAGGTGCTCCCGCGCCTTGGGCTGATTTGTGGATAAACCCAGGACTGTTTGTTTTCCCAGTTAGAAGCCAGGTGGGGTTTATGACTGCGAAATGACTCGGGGCAGAATTATAGTGGAACACCTCGTACTGCGTACGCAAGTGAAGATTTATGGTCGCCAGCCGAACGCTGCGATTAAGTTGTATTTTTGGTTTGATGGGAAACACGACCAAATCAATTTCGGCCGTGAATAGCGTATTGGCACCAATTTGGTGCGAGAAAGTCAAGGTTGTCGTCGTGTTCGTGTGTCGATGGATGATGTTTCGTGGTTGTTTGGAATAACAATGCTCACATTGGCGCCATGCGTATTACGAAACGAAAAAATTTATATATTTTTAATCTTACTCGAGTCCATCGGTTTTTATAAAAAAAATGTTAATTGTAAGGTAAAAAAAAACAACTCAAATTAAGAAAAAACTAGAAAGGTGTACTCTATATCATCTTTTCTTAGTAATCTCCTATTTCAGATTTTGTAAGTTCCTTGAACTTTTCTCAATCTTTATTACCTCAAGATGGTCCTTAACTAGATATTTTTTGTAATTTAGTTTTTACTTCCGTTTTATTACTTAGTATCAGATGAGATGACTCATACTATTGCCTTAAAAAATTGTTATATTTCATAATCATTTGCCCCTTAGTTTTTTTTAACCTTTTATTTTAAGGACACAACTGATTATTAAGATACGCAGTTTGTCATCATTATTTTCTATACTTTGTTTTTTGGTTTGATACATTTTTTTCTAATATCATATGGTACAATTTGCTTCACACAAATATTTTTATCTTCTTTGCTGCAATTATTTAAATCTAAAATAAGTTTCTCAACAACTTTATGCCCTATTCACTCAATTAGATACGTTGTTAAGGGTAGCCTTTAGTTTCTCACTCCGTCAAATAATTTTTTATAATCACTAAAGCAAATGAAGATTAACTTGTTTATTTTCTAGCAGCCTGTTTAGTAACAAAACCTTTCTTTAAACCTACCTGCGTATGATTTATGATCTTATTTTGAATTATGTGCAATTATAATATAAAATATCAATACATTTTTGTGTGACCAGCAGCATTTCATTTAAAAGAAATTCCGTTGAAGCTCGAGGAATTATTTATTTGCCTTTGAGGAGTATACTCTCCTAATACCTTCAAAAAATTGTTCCAGTGGTTTAAGAGTGGAAATTTTGACCTGCATGATACCGAAAGTCTGCACAATCAAAGGAAGTCGAAGAGGATTAACATGTTTAGCCATTTCTAAGCATCTACACAAGCTGGGGAGGGTTCACAAGACAGCCCGTTGGGTTTCACATGAAATCACAGCTGAAAAAAGGCTATATGCTATGACATTGCTATGTCATCACACTCCAGATTCAAGAAGAAAAATTTCCTACACTTTCACATAAAATGAATTCTATATGCGAATCACGAGAGGCGAAAATCATGCATTCCTCCAAGCAAGCATCGATCGGTACCGCACAACTAAGTATCCAAGCCAAGAACGTCTTACCGTGAATATGGTGGATCGGCGGAGGATAGTATACCATGAGTTGCTTCCATCTGGTCAAAACTGTGGCGTGCTGGATGTCTTATATCAACAAGGGAAGAAGAAAAATCTTTTTGCTTCCACACAACGTCAAAGCAATTTTGAAAACGAAGGCTGAAAATTTAGTTGCGCACCTGATTTTGTAACGTCACAAAGCTTATCACATTTCTTCGCTTAGTTGCTAATTGTAAACATTTTAGCTTAGCACACTATCTACTTTATCTTTCTGTATGCTTGGACCCAATGTACTATTATACCATTTTTATAATTATCAGATTCGGTTAAGGTTACGCACACTTCTTCCTTTTTTCCATATTTAGAATATGCTCCCAGTTAACTTTATGTGTGAATTTTGTTGAATTGTGTTTGATGACATACTCTGGTACCGTCCTTTCTTTTCTAATGTTTTCATTAAATTTACACTATGTGAATTAGAGGTTCTATTAATAATGGAAAAAGAATCGATCACCCCCGAATTTCGTTTCCCAAAGAACCTAATCACTGTTGGTTTTTCTCAACATTTAAACTCTTGTAATATGAAAAGCATAATTTTTAATTTTGGAACACACGTAACGTTATTTTATTGTTATCCAGTCTATTTTGATAGCCTTCGCTTATAGGCTAAAAGTATCTTTTCGGTGTGCTAGATCATTAAGGAGAAAACATTTTCCTGTGGGGTAAAAGTAATTTTTACTATCAGCCCTGAAGATGTTTCCTGTGATCTCCATCTGTTAGGATTTGATTAATTTTTAATTGATCTACAGCGCATTTTAAATTTTTATTGTGTTTGTTATTAGAATCAATTTATTCGAACCTTTCCGATTTAATTTTAAACAAATGCAATAGTTGGCATGTTTAACAAAAATTTATTTGCTTTACAATATTTGTTATTGGTATAATAAACTGCAGAAGAATGGAAATTGGTGTAAAACTGATTTGAATAATAATAGCTCAAATTAAACAACAAGCAACGAAATGACAAATTTATTTATACACTGCAAAACAAGTATAACCTGATTTTACCAGATTTCAATAATGAAATTGCCCTTTTCAGCGTATTTAAACAAGACAACGGCTGTTTTTGTTATCTGAACGCAATCGTAAAATATTTTCGTTGCGCGTTATCTCAGTTATTACAACTAAATAAAAAATACAATAACGACCGTTATCTGTTTGCACAGCATTAAAGCAAAACCTGTAACGTCTTACATCAGGTAACAAATAACATCAGGTAGTTTTCAGTTAAATGTTGCGTTAAATCTGACAACTCATTGCTGAGTTTCTTTTATTGAATTACGTTTTATTGTCCCACTTTTGGGCACGTCTCCCTTTTCCTACATTTATCAGTTTTAAATTTAAAAAATCGCCAAAACGTGCACGCCGCAGCGGACCTCCCGCAAAATAAAGTTTCATTTTCATGCAGGTGCACGCTACAGGGTGAAATTGCTGTGTGTAGTGAAGTAGCATTATGTGCAACTCGGGAATAGAAAAAATAAGCGGCGTCCAAGATATTTGCAATTTACTGCGACATTACTAGTCTCCGGACACGCATAGCTGCTAATTAAGAGAATTTAAATTTGGCCCGCAATTTTTTAATCTTTCTTGTAACTTCTGTCGGACTCATCTTGATAACGGCGAGGTAAAATAACATAAAGCAAGATACTGAAAGAAATAGACAGCACCTTATATGCATTTTCGTAATTAATTAGCTATGAATATACATTTCTGTTGCAATCATATTTGTTACTATTTTTAGCAAATTTATTCAAGATTTTCTAGTGCGAAGTTCAAATTTGGACTCGTCCTTGGATTACTCTTCAACAATAATAAAGTCTCGGACATTATGTTGCCGAAGGCAAATCTTTTAGGGAGAATGACTCGTTTCTGTATTTAAACAAAAGAACTGCCTTTACACTTTTTTAAGATCAACGTAATGAACGTATTTACACTGACAAAGTATATTTTCGGCCCTATTCGTTTCGAAAGGAAACTTGAACTGTACTCGTTTAATTCTTCTTTTAAAACAGATGTCAATAAATTCTAAATAAACTTATTTTGTCCTGAGTACACAATTTATTATAAGTATTATTGCGAGATTTAAAAGTTTAAGATGTTTATCCAGTAATGCAAATGTTTATACTTTTTTCAATGACATGCAGCTAGCAGAGTATTTAATTTGTGAAACGGGGGTTTTGAATCGATGTCTTGTTTCTATCTCTTACTCAGATATTTGTAAAGAAACTTACGGTAGGTTTATGTACATTTATCTTATTATATGTTATCAATTATTTTTTAAATTTTAGTTTAGAATCAATGTTATTATCTGTTGACAAGATTTGTTATTTTTTACGTATAAATGCAAGTTATTCTAAATTGTTCATGAATGATTATTTTTTATTATAAATTGTTTAACAACCATCAGAAACGTAAAACTTTAATTTTGTAAGGGCGTTAAAGGAAAACCGAAGGGATTACGTTAAACTAACAATGAGGAAATGCAAGGAGGTAAAGTTATTGGTGCCGGCAGTAGGTGCCTGATTTATTCTGCAATGGAAGGAAGAAACTTGTTCTGCGTTGGCGTGCGTGCGTGGACAAGGATGGTCATTATTTGTAGAACTTATTTATTAACAAAGTTATCGCAGATATGGCAAGACTTTTCTAAACACACTCGTATTTTAGCTTGGTAGTGTAATAAGAGGGATAAAGAAAAATATTTTTTATGCCCAATTTGCATTGCAGAACCAACACAAACCAGTAACTATATTTAGAGCGGTCTCATAAATAATTAAATAATGAAGAGAAAGGGTAGTTTATTTATTAGACAGATATCTTCACTCAATGCTGTTCTTTGTACCCATTGGACTATCACTAAAACAAAATTGAAGTTAAAGCTGAACCAGAAATACCCCAGCCAATTGAAAGCATCCAAGATACCTACCAGATTTAATCTTATTCCACAAGTTGCAGCAACTGCCATTAATATAGCGTGAAAACACTCTTGACGTCGATGACAACCTTAACTCTACAGGAAAGATTTTCAGTCGGATGTCGAAACATCTCTAAAATAATGGCATCCTATTCTTCCTGAAGAACCCTAACTAGAATATTTCGTTATATGGGTCGTTGTTGTCTGAAACTCTGCTTTATGATGGAAAGCGTCACTTTGCTGATACAAGCGCTAGTTATCGATCTGTTCTTTTATTGTGAACAGGACGAATGTGGTCAAAATGCCCTTTCGAATTTCTTAAGAAGTCCCATTTTATAGAAAATTCAAAGAGAATGACGTTATCACCAAATTTTGCTGCTGGTATTATACATTCCGACAGGAATAATTTCCAGACATTCGTGGAATCGTGTGATTCGTTATTTTAAAATTCATTTTTGAAATAGTCTCTAGACTTGCGTGTCATTTTTTGCATCACTACAAGCCAAATAAAATTGTGGGTAGTTGCTTGGCGCTGGGATACGTTTCACTGAATCCTCGACAAACAGTAATGCTACTAATTAGACAATCGGTAGCAATGCGGAGCCCTTTGGTTATATTTTCTTATAACAAGTAATTTTTGCAAATCATGTTTTCTAACGTTGTCGAATCAATGTTTTCGTCGTTACGTTTCCTACCCAACTGTAGTTTTGCTTTGGTTCTAACAAATTAAGGATAGTTGAAATGATTCTAATCGACTTCCTGCTCGTGTGCCAAACAAAAGCTAGACTACGTTCAAAATTTCGGAACTCTTTTGACTCGTCCATTCTGCTCTTACTGAACAATGCATAGATCTGTGTTCTTTTTATACTCGCTTGACTGGTCCAAGCGATCTTCCACATTCAGTTTTTTTTGCGCACTTACTGGCACCGCAGTCTTAAGGGCTTACTGTGCCTACTAACATGCAACTTGTTCTAGGACTTCACATATACCCAAAGCGACAGCTCTCCACATTCAGTTTACGAATACAAACATATTGCGTTTTTATAGGAAACATTTCCGGCTGATAATAAAGCTTAAAGAAAAATGGATACGCAGTAGATAATAGAATTTGAAAATTTTAAACTGTTTGGGAGTTATAATGGTGACAGTAGGATAATGTGGGCAACACAAGTAATTGATATTTGTTTGGATCTGCTCAGCTGATGCTGTCTACCTTTTTTTCCGAGATATTTCTCATGGTATGTCTAAAGGATCTTCTCGGCTTTCCCAGCTTTCTTCTTCTTGTCAGACTCTAGTTCGTTACTTCTGCTATCTATTGATGTCGTGGTGATCTTTTAAAATGACCGTACCAGCAAAGCAGTTTCATTCCGATGTAGGTTAGTATGTCTTTCTTCTCCGTATTTCTTTATTGGAAAATCTTTGTCAGTCTTGATACTCTGTTGCATCTTCTTCGGTATGTTATCTTTGCAGCGGCAATTCTATTCTAGTCTTTTTTTTATAATCTAGCTTCTGGACCATGTGTCAATTATGGTGCTAAATATGTACCACCGTTTTTTGTGTTCTTTATGAGTGCATATCTCATAAGTTTTTAACTGTTTTATGCATAATCTTGTTTGCGCTACTTTGTTCCTTAGCGTTTCTATGGTTAAAACCTAGATATTTTAAAAATCCCTTTTATTTTAACATCCTCTGTAACTTCCATATGACCAAGTATTTTGTTTTATCAAAACTAATTTCCAACCCAATTTTTAAATATTCTTCAACATTTACGAGTTTACGCACTGTGAAGCTGAGGTGTAGAAGTGTGCATTTGTAATTGGAGCCCCCGTGCCTTCGCATTTTTGTCTCTTGTATATTAACTTTGCGTTTAGAAAAATCTGTAGTAACCCTTTTGATGTCTTAAATGCGTATCCGATCTTTCTTTGTTTCTACTATCAATTTGTTCAAGATGTTTTCAAACAAATAAATATAAGACTATTTTAGGCATTCTCTTTTCAATCAGCTACTGTACTGTGTATATACGTTCCATACAAGATCTTCCCGCTGTAAACCCCACCACACCTTTTACCATTCCGTCTGTTATGTCCTAATTTTTTCTGATTAATGTACTATATACCCTTCCATTGTAGACATAACGCTGATACCTCGGTAGTTTTCACATATTCTCGTATTATCTTTTTTAAATATTGTTATGTAGATTTCCATCCATTGAAATATTCTTTGTATTGTACGGAATGGTTTTTAGAATCCGCACTTTAAAAATTCCGTTACTATATCTCCTGGCTTTAAGGGATGTGCTGTTTTTCAGCGATCAATGTGTTTTATTTTTTGTGAAGTGACTGTTCTTCTGAATTTTTTCGTTCTACATTATTATTCTTATCTGATATCATAAACATTGGGCGGCTTATTCACCAAGTTCATGTATTTAAAGTTCCTTTTAAATATTGTTCTATTTTTGGCATTCAATTCTTTATTTGTTTTTTTTAATAGAGGCCAATCTTTCCGTTTTTCTATCTATAATATTAAAAATTTTCAGGTTTCTCTGTGCTATTTTTGTGTAGTTGTTTTTCTCGTAATGCCCCTCATTCCTATTGTTCAGCTGTTCGTGATTTTATTTTCAATTATGTTTTGTTGACTTAATTTAAAATAAATTATTTATTTAATGAGACGTCGATTTTCTATTTCTGTGTTTGTAATCGGCATGATCGATTCAGTGGTTATCGATGCCTATATGTCCAATATCACCATATATTTTCAATTTTGACGCTTCCTACCTTTTAAAATCTGCTTGTTTCAAAATCGTTTTTTAGCCATCCACACTAAAAGTCTATTTGAAAGATAAAAATGACTCCAAAAATTTTTTCCATAGATTTCAGTTAGATAATTCAAATTTTTATTTTTATCGATAATCTGTCGCATCAAAACCATCCAAGAGCAATGTATTGAATAACAATAATCAATTGGCAATTAGGCTAACACTGAAGCCACCACTTTGTCTTTTTAATATTTATCCAAGTATGGTAAATTCCTTTTTTAACCTTAAGAGTGTCGGATTAGTATGGTAAATTTAAAAATATAAATAATTACCATAACCAAGGTCATTTGAGAATGTATTATATATTGGTAAAAAGAGAACGGCTCAGACAATACAGGTCATTAAAATTCTTATCTATATGGTGATAAAATGTTCTACTACCGTGAAATTTATTTTTTAGTCGCTTTGTTCGAATCAAATGGATGAAAGGCAATATCCTTCGAGCACTGTAAAGTTTTCTAACCAAAATATTGCTTACATTTGCATTTTTATTATGATTCGGTTGAGGGGAATTTGATATTTTTACTTTGTTGAATTTTTGAGTAGATACTTTCGAGCAATAATCACCTGTAAAAACTGAAAACGCGTGGATTACACTCTTAACGACGACTTGTTTGCTTAGCCCGAGCGCTTGTTTGCAGCCCCCGTCCTGCAGGATTGCAATTCGACTCCTCTCTGCCAGGTGCATCCCCACCCCCCACCCGCAGTATCACATTTGAAGTTTAATATATGTCCCGCGCTGACAGATTTGCAGGGCGGCCGGCGAGCACGCGGAGCCAACTCGCAGGAATCGTCTATCCTGTGGTTATGGCACCCGCGAGTGACATGAGTTTGAGCGATGTCGTTCCACCGGCGTCGCCCCCATCCCCTCACGTCGACCCAACTTCTGAGCTGTCCGTCTCCCGTCAGCGTCAGAGCCGCCGATCGATCAGTCTGTGGCTCAAAGCAATGCACGCCAGGTCAAAAGACGTCTGCCCGGGCAGCGACAACACCCTTCCCCCACCTGCTCCCGTTCCCCTGCGTCCACTCTGATGGACGGCCGTCAAGGCGCATTTCAATCTAGCTCCCCGCTCCCGGTGACAATCCCTGATGTTTTAATTAGCCCCTCCGCGAGCGCTCTGTTTCCAGGGAAGACGCCACCGCCGCCCTTCTGCTGGCGCCCACGGCCATGGTACGGCGCTGCCCCCCGGCTGCAAGCTTATTGGGGTCAATGGGGAAGATTCCGAAAGACAAGCTGCAGATCGGTTTCTATGCATAAAAATGCCCTTATTCTATCAATATCTTCATTTTTCCAAACATAATTTTTTTTCAATAAAAATACAACAGTGTAAATCAAATTGCAGTTTATATCTTTATATAGCTTATAACGAAAAGTGGAACTACATTTTTGAAACTATAGAGAAACGATTTAAAAACCTCGTAAGTGTAAATTCACTTTTTTTATGATTCTGTATATCTACAGTTTTTGTTGCGGAAGAAGTTTTCTGTTTATAACTTTAAGAAATCGATGGAAATTTTGTATTATATGGGGCAAATTAATCTAATTATGACAAAATACAGTGTTTCAGGTTTATTATTTCTTCATTATACATATTTCGTTTGAAAACCTTCAAAAAGTCATCTAAGATTTTATACCTAACTTTTCCTAGATTAGAGAAAAAACTTTTCTACACAAGCATGTGCATAGGTCTTCCATTAAATGATAGACATTTTCAATATTAATGTGAATCTTTTATGATTTTACTTTACCATAGTGTCTTTTTCATTATTCATTCTTGAAGTGTCCTTGATTAAGGTCTTGTAAATTTATTACACATAGAACTTTAAACGTTGTTTCTGCTTACTTATGAACATCTTAAATTGTCTCGCCTAGTGTTCGAAAGTTTTCCTAGGGAGTTCTTGATAATCAAAAGCAATTACCATCAATGAGTGGACAATAGTCGTATGTCTCTGATTTTTTCTTGATTGAAAAACGCCAATCTTTATTTCATTACCTCAATACCAACATGTCATGTACTCTGCAACCACCTTCTTGCCGTTGAAAATTATTTAATCCGTCCTCGATATAGTTATTGTGCTACGGGGCATTGTCACGCGTGTCGGCGAGGAGCGCGAGCCCGGCGGGCTTTTGTTTTCCGGAGCGGCGCTAAGCGGGGCCCCGCGCGCCCGACAATTCCCCCTGGGCGCGCGCAGTAAATTCGCGCGGCGATCTCAGTGCAGTACGCCTTTGTTGCACTCCCAGTGTATGTAAAATACCTGTTTATCTGAATCTACGATAAATCAAGATCAGCGGCCCCGGATAGGACACGATAGATGCAAATGCCGCGGCAAATTTTATTTATTTTTATCGGGGGTTTATCGAGGACTTGTTCGTAAGTCGTGTCCCGGCGACCGTCAATCAAGACTGGTTTATCAGGCGGGCCATGCAACATCGGTATCGGCCGGTCCGGTGGCGATTTATGGCGGCTTTGTATCGCAGTGCTTTATGCGGACTGCCGTGCGAGCTTTCCGCTGCACCTTAAGCTCCGCTGACGCTCCTGATTAGCCGAATTCTTATGTGGATGCGTGCCGGCGGTCGTCCCTAATGGTTCCGATTATGGGCGCAGATTTTGCGATCGTCCGGCCGAAATGGGATTGCGGTCACGTGCGCGTGACGCAGCGTGTGTGCAGCCAATGGCCGACAACGATGCCGCCGCTGACAGTTAAATGTATAGGGTGAGGCAAAAGATAAAAGGTATCAGGTATAAATATTAAGAATATAATAATAATAATATAAATTTCTTTATAATTATTTTATATCTTAACGCATTTGTCTAAGGAAATTATATTTTTTATTATTCGAATGGTAATGGTGGTACGGCTCTAACGCCCCGCATGGGAGCACAGCCTGCAAACAAAAAGAGGTTAAGGCTCTAGTATGTTCGCTCACTATGCCCGGCTGTCGCGCACCACCTCTGGTGCGGGACGATGTGGCAAGCACTGTGCCTTAGAAGACCGCTATTATTACCCCTTGTTCGAGTGAACGTAGGTACACAATTATTTTTGGTGACTGAGTAGGCCGCCAGGAATTGAACCTGGGTCCGTCCGCATCGCAGCCCGCGCCTCAACCACTGGACCACTGGCGGTTTATTATTGGAATAATATATTGAAACACAGCTATGAATGTCAGTGGTTTGGAGATATATTAATTTATGATCATAAAGAGTACCGAAAACATTTACGTGGTCAAGCCGGAAATTATACACGGACAGTTGCAAAAAATCTGCATATATAGTCAAAATGGTACAAACTACAAGAAAAATTGTACATAACATCAGTACCCTCCAAAGTAAACGACTTCATGGTATCTTGCACACTGGCTCGTCGCAGTGGTCAAAATCTTGTCGACCGTTTGGAATCTTTTTTCTTTCAAAGCTGATTTAAGTTTTGGAAACAGTCAGAAGACGCACGGCAACAAATCTGGTATGGTTGAGTCACCTGCGTGATTTGAGATATTTACAAAAAATACTGCACAAAATATGATCAATGGACAAGCGCCTATCTTTTTGTTTTTAAATGCGACTTGAGTTTTGGAAATAGCTAGAAGCCACAGAACTGCAAATTTGGACTATAATGTACTCGAGTTGTAATGTGAGGTTTCGATAAAAAATTCTATACAAGATGTGATGGATGGGAAAGCGCGTTGTCATGGTGAGTTTGCTAATTATCAATTTTTGCCGTGTATCATCTCGCAACCAGCGAAGAATATCGAGGTAATAGTGTTTTTTGACGAAATGTGGTTCATTGGTTGCGATCTCAAGCAAGCATCAGCGACTGCACAATTATGCTCCCCTGCTTTCTAACAGTAGCCGATCGTTGTTAATTATATTCTGTTCATGTCCGACATTTTGTGGTGTTCTGCTCGTCGTTGGTCTTCCAGAGCGTGGATCACTTTCAACAGATTCCCGGACACCTTTAATTTGTTTTTACCACACATTTAGTCAAAGTCTTCTGAATTATCCGAATACTTTTTGCAGGCCAATGTTTTACCTTCGCTTATAGCCTTTTTGAAGAAATATTAGTTAGTGGTAGCAATCCGAAGTAAATTATTGGCAACAGTGTATCTTTTAGTTCTCGCACTGTTAGTTATCCAACGTATTGATTACATATTGCAGGTGTTAACATTTTCCTGTACTCTGGCCATTGCTAGTCTACCAAAACATGGAATACTTTCAATAGATTTCTGGTGTTTTTGAATCGTTTATACCGTGCTTTTTATTTATGCTGCACTCATTGCATTGTTTCCAAAGCCTTTTCAATCATCCGAATGATTTCTCTAGACGAACATTCCAGCTTTGCTAACAAAGTTTGATGAAAAATGTGACCATCACACGCTACATATGCTCAATCACCAGCTCTAATTGTCTACTGATCCGGCCTTGTTCACGCGTGCGCATTACAGTCTACTCTACATTACGGCTTCGCAAACCGTTTTTGTCATATTAGATTCTGAAAAATTACGTGTTGAAATCGCAAGTAAGGATTTCGTCGTATTGGCGTGAATCTCTGAAATATTTTCCCTTCCAATTGGGATTTAAATTTTGGGAAAAGAATGATGACAAATGTAACTTATCTCCTAATTTTCGCATAGTCAACAGCCAGTAATTGATTATACTTAGTCTCTATTTGTACTGCATTCATTGTCGTTTATGAATCCAAATAGCTTTTGCGTATCGGTGTTTCAGTTTCACTTAAATTTTGATGTAGATTTGCTTACTCAGTCATTGCAAATGCAATGATTACACACTATATATGCTGGCTCATCGGCGTTAACAACTATCGACTGACGCACATACGGATTACAATCCACTCTTATCAATTGTACACTCACATCACGATCGTGCAAATTATTTTTGCTATATCTACATTAGATCGATCACTTTCGGACAGTCTATCTGTATCTAGATACGAGAAATAACTATATTTTTTTAAACACAAACGGTACAAATTCCAAAACACAAAATATCTGATAAGCACAAAATGTAATAATATACATTTACATGTAGTTTTGTGTATAATACGTTGAAGTACGACAAAACTGGTAATAAAAATTTAGAGATATAATCGTTAAAGTTTGAAAAAGCATATGTAATGAATAAACCTGTTTAGAAGTTTTTTCTCGCACAAACTTTAATTGGGAACGAATTTTTACGATATATTTTGAGGTAACATTCTATGTTGTCAACACTTATTTCCTTATAAAAATTATATTAATAAATCGCGTTTGTGGAACATTTAGTGGCCCTCACTAATTACTTCCATGAGTGATCCTTTTTATGTCTGTTGTTGTAGTCATTCATGTATCTCACATACTGTCTTGAGTCTGTATAATTTTATTGATAAGTATCTTCCATTCGTCTCAATTTTTCCAGTTCTTTTCCCCCTCTTTATTTTTTCCCTATTTTGTCAAAACCAAAGCTGGTCTTATTATACATTTGTTTCCGAGTATCCTATTTATGTATTTTGATTGTTTTCTCTATTCTTTCTTTTCCATTTAAGTGTTTTAAAAATTTATAGTTGATATGTATATTTATAAATTATTAAATAATACTTTGATTTTATAAACTACGTAATTAGTCTTGATATCAACTTACCATTCGATATTACAACATTTTACATCATACTGATTTTAAATAATTCTTTGTATTTTATTCTGTAATTCTGCTAATCTTAATACTAAGAAATTTTACTTTGTTCATTTATAGCTTTTATGACTAATTAACTAATCCTTGCAATTTGCAATTATAATTGTATTAAAGATAAGATCACGCTTTTGATATAATTGATAAATAAATTTAAAATAATGATAACTTCTTACTGTATTTGTGAAAGTTTCTTTTCTTGGTGCGATCCGCTTATGATTTTATTGGGAACTGTTACGCTTCATACTCTAAATTATTTGTTTCTGAAATCTTTTTAGTCTTGTAGAAATTTTTTATATTTGTATACAGCATCTCGTACTTTTTTAGTTTGTAAAATTTCTCCATGTTATGTTTGTATATGTTTTCTTAAGACCTATAACTGCTCCTGAATACTTCTTATTCTTCTAAATCAATATAATTTTCTTATTTTTTGCTATTATAAGTATCCAAACTCCGGTTTGCTACAATAATCTTTGTTTGGTTTAGATTTAAACTTGTTTTTCTTCACGCAATAATTACGGAGATCCCACTGATGTTGAAATCCAGCATTTGAAAAGCCTTTCGCCATGTGGTTTATTATCTCGTGTTATTTTAATGAGTTTATTGACACTGGCTCTGTTGACCTGTTAATTCCATGCCTTTTTTCTTACAAATCTGGTTACTCTCATCTCTTACTTCTTTGTTTTAACTCTGTCTTGCCTCGTTTTCTTCACTATCGCTTGTAAGGCATTCATTTCTATGATATCTACAATTTGCTAGTATCGACTCGGGTTTGAACGATATAGATCATAATCTTATAGATTTTTATATTATCAATATTCACATTTCAGGTTACATTACTCAACTCCTACACCTTCTATAATTTATGGTTTCATTTCATTGTATGCACTGCGGTTGTTGGATACATCTACTACCAGGTATTGGAAGTTTATGACCAGTTTTGTCTATTTCAAATTTGCATTGAGTCAATTTTTTTTATCAACGGAGACTTTCATATTATACGCCTTCGTCATCGTTATGAATTTATGCAAAAAGCACTACAAGTCATCCTCAGATTCCGCAATGAGTACTGCATTACCTGCGTAGCATACTACATTTTATACTTTTTGATTTCCTATCTGAATTTTCATCAATTTTAAAGTAAAGCTTGGTGTTAAACTCAGTCTCTTTTTCAACCGCTTGACGTTTTATAAACATAGCATCGGTAGTGGATCAATTAGTGCGGAAGCTCTACTGTGTCTTATTCAGTATTAGTCTAGTCAATAGCTTCTGCGTTGTATTTAGAAGCGTCATCTCACGATAGTTTTCCACTTTTTTCATATGTTTTAAATGTTGGCATAGTTATGCTCGCTTCCCTTTCTTTTGCAATTTTTATTCTCCAATTATTGCGTTGAATAACTGTTGGAATTATTCATTTAATTCTTGCCCTTCATATTTTAACAATTCCTTATTCCGTTCTCAATATTTTTCACCACGATAGTCGACAGAATCATCTTTATTTTTCGTTATTTGATGTATAGTAGTTTCAATCGGATTTAACCCAAATTCCTGTTTAATATCTATTATTTTCCATATATAGAAATTTATTTTCACAGTACGCTAACCTTAACTCTCCTACTCCTTAATATATGCCATTCTTTTTAGGGATCCCACAGGTTATTCTTCATATCCTTTGTGAGAATTTTCTAGTATTCTTAGTTTAGCCTTATTTTTCTATCTTCTGTTTTTCCAGTTGTCTTATATCTTATAAAAGCTTCCTTGATCACTTATATGTGTATATTTGTACTTCATACTATGACCAAAAAAGTTGTATTTATTAGCAGACTCTTTTAAGCACAAAAATCGTTTAATGAATCTCGCTGTCGTTGGTCTCTTACTTGTTAAACCTTTGTTTAATGCATTGCAATAATATATCGTCTACTCGAGCGTTAAGATAACCAATTCTCATAATTTGGTGGTTGTTCCATAATCTGTAATATTTCATAATACCTCGTCTTTTTTCCCATATCAAGTGCATTCACGCGGATTAGTTGAAAACGTTCATTATTTATTTTCACTCTCATTTCCAGCGACCTTTGGTCAACATAAATTATATTTTCGATAAATCTTTGAAACTTTACGTGTTATATTATGATTGTTTATATTAAAAAGATGTATTGGCTGAAACCTCAAACCACATAAAATGGATTGGAAGGACTTTAAATGAACTGAAGAAGAAATCTGTCGGTATAGTTAATTTGATTTTAAATCTTATGTGATCCGATGTGTGTTTTATTTAAATTTTCTGTTTCGTAAAAGGAAGATTTTATATAATCTAAATACATTTCTTTACTTTTATTTGATTATTTAATATAAAATGGGGGAAAGTAGTTAACTTTATTTTTTATTGAAGTTTTTATAGTCTACTGTTCTGTTTTTTTTTAAATTTTAGTTTGTTTTGACAGATACATACATAAATGCCGCACAAGGAAATAAACTATAATTATGATGACCATATTTATTGCTTCTATCATTTTTGTCAACGGTCATAAATGATAAAGGAAACCCACAATCTTCTAATGATGTTGGTATGTTGAGTAACTTTTTTATGCCTCATGTTAATGGCAATATTCAGAACTGAGGCTAAATTTATATCTTAAACGCCACTGTTTGTTTTCCCAGTTCTAATTTGTCGTGATACAGAATAGCAGATATGTAGGCCTTTTTAAATTAAGTATGATTCTTTAGACAATAATCTATTAAGTTTGGATATGATTTTTTGCCTATATAATCGCAATGCTTGTGTTTAGTTCCCTAATATAAAAAATAAAAATTTTAGTTTCTTAGTAGATGGAGACATCTTCATGACTTGCATTTTGAGATAAACGCTTATGAAAGATTATATTTGTTTTGATGAACTGCTCTTTAATTTCTATTTAATAACGTCTAGGTAATATAGCTCTAAAAAATATTTTGCTGTCACATTTGTTTTGATTCTAGAAATGAAAAGTACGACGAGTTGTGCAAATAATAAATTGCTGCAATAATATGTTCTTGTAAGGCTATACTTAATATTTGTGTTTTCTAAATGTGTGGTTTTATATATTTTTATACTACTCCTTTAACTCTAACGACAACACTTATAAAAATATCTTTGCTCCTCAGAGGACGTTATTCGCTTCTTTAGTTTCCTATAATACTATGTTACAATTGCGACACTATGTACTAATTTATATAGTTTTTATTTTTTTGAATAGTTTAAAAAAATTTAATACCGTTGTTTACTTATAAACACGCCTTTTTTGTATTGAGGAATTTATATCTCACATCTAGATGTTTTCGAGCCAAATCATGTAATGTAATTTTAAATTGTCTTTTTTTTAGAAGTGTGTCTAACCGAAAAGAGATTCATTTACTTTTATATCTTTTCAAGCATAGCTGTCTGGAATGCCTGTGTCGCACTACTACTAATAGATTTTCCTCTAATTTGATAGAATGTTCGCATTTATTAATTTGTTTCAAGTAGTTCAGCTTACATACTGCTGGTTTTTACAACCAATAGTTTGTGTACTTCTAATAAGGCAAATTATTTATCTTCTACTTGGATTGTGTTCAACGCACTATGAAACGTTTATGTTGCACGCCACACTAACTACAGTTCTGGCAGCAAAATTATGTTGAACACTTTTCCTAAACGATGCTATTCTTAAGATTTTTGGAGATTAAAAGTTTAGAAATGACACGTAACTTGTGTTTATTAATTGTTGAGCTGATTACAGAAGTTATATTTTCAAGCGTTTTTTTAAGTTGAATTTATATGAAGTTCGCATAATACGTACAAAATCCGCATTAGCATTTGGACTTCCAAGATAACCTCCCGCAACCTGTTGTTACCACCTCTAGATTGTCAAGCTGATAGCTGTTTACTTTATTATGATATTTTTAATTTTACATAGCTATCGCGTCAGATCTTGGCCCAAGGCTTGTCGTTACGATAATTAAGCGTTATTTTTAGAATATTATCTCTTGCAGTAATTCTTTGCTTTTTGTTATCTAATAAGGCAATAGAGAGACTAAATTTTGGAGAGCTTATTAGGTTCGCCAGTAGCTTCTCTTCACGCCAAGGCGATAAACTGAGCCGTGGAAATTTCGGCTTCACAATATGCAAATCGATAGCACTTTCTACTTAATATAAAGCGGATTTTATGTGATTTTTAAACTTAGTTGTGACTATACGCTTCACGATTTATTCCTTCCTGTCGGGAATTTATTGCTTCATTTTATTCTAGAAAATTCAAATGCACGCCTGAATACTGTGTTTGTTGCGGGAGATATTTTTGCTGATCGTTATTCCGATGATAATCCGTTTTTGGGACTATGCGCTAAATAAACAGAAAAGAGGCATTTTTGCTGTTTATACCAGGCGTGCTTAAAAATCAAAGGTAAATTTTTGCATTGATTTAATTACGTACTTATTTTACATGGTTACTACTTATATAGAAGAAAACACTAATAGTCAGATAGGTATGTATTAGAACAGCGGCTGGGTGATGGTGAGGGGAGGTATAATGATCAAAACACATTGGGAAATAAAGAGTTATTTCGTTCTTTATATTTCAGGCAGATTTAAACGTTGTCAAAATTTTATAACATTTAACGTTATTGTGGTACTGTACTCTATGAATTAATTCTATTAAAAATGTTCATACATCTCCGCGTCCACGAATTAAAACTTAATCACATCTATTTCCGATTCATTTTATTTTTTTCTAGTAGCCGAATTAATTCTTTGGACTTTTGAATATTTTGATTATTTGGAACGGTACCATAATGATGGTGTCGTCATACACACGACGAAGCATTGAATCCTAGCGATACCGTGCTGTTCCGTTTGCAAAAAACTAATCGCATTGCGGACTTCACATCTGACCAGAGTAACGACGATATATTTATTTTATTCAGGTTCTCTGCCTGCACAACTGAATGAAGTCGAATGTGGGTTGGCATGTATAGAAAAGATTTTGAAATCACTTACATTATTTAGTATCACCTAATAAAGTTAGTTTTATTATTTGTATTGCGCCTTCAAATTATTATTATTGGAAATCTTGGGCATTACCTAAAGGTTGTTTTCAATCGCAAACCTACTTATCGTCCACCGTCTCTATAAGGTTCGGCGCCATTAGTTGCATTTCTGATCATTATGCGTTCATTACATTACTATCAAACGGAGTAACGAAATGGCCTTAAGCTGATAAGCAAACAACAGCTAATGCAATTGCATCGTACAGCAAGAATCCGATGGTTAGTTTTTAATTAAAAACATGTATAAAGAGCTTTGTAAGATTATGGGGGTTAACTAGAAATTATTAAGTAATTCTCTCCTTTTTAATGCCTAATTTACTTTAATAATTTGGAAATAATATAAACTATAAGCCTGCCGTTCCTTGCATGTAAAATTTTGAGAGTACTATACACATGCAGCGGCGCATCGTGCCCGCATTGTGGTGCAGATGCAAATGCTCGCCTCGGACTGATTTAGAGAGGTCTGGAAAAGGTAATATTGGGAATGGGCGAGCATTAAAGATGTTCTTTCGAAATACCTCAAGTATTAGACAGCTGCTCGTCCACATGTCACCCGGCCATTATACGCAATGTATCTGCCGAAGAGTTATTGCGGTCAGGCTGCAGTGTGCTCGTCTATCTCGCCACTATATATCTCACCAGAGACGTTTTCGATGGCGCACCGTTGATTTACGCCTTCTTTGTTACTACATTACGGCCGCTGAAACAGACCAGACAGGTCTTATCTTCGGTCTAGACCAAACATTCTTTAATTAAACCTAACTCCCTATTAAATCGCGCGCTACGTGTTTATGTTGCCCTGAATGTAATTGTGCAAGTTGGGATATTCATGAGCTGCAGGGTTTACCGGCTGGTGACGCATCCGAATGATATTCAACGAGTTCGCTCGCCAAACGGCCTGATGCTAGTACCGTATCGGAAACTGCGATTTTTGGAGTACATATTACATACATTCGAAGAGCATCACACGTTAAAGATTTAACTATAAATGAAAGTAAATCACTTACCGAAAAACACCTTCATAGAGATGTTGCTTTTCTTACTATACACTTTATCAACGCGAAAACAATATAAAAATGGTAATTATACTCAATAGATAATTGTTTGTAAAATACAAAGGTTACAAGTTTGTAAAGATCATAAATATTTTTTAGCAATTTGTCCTATTTTTAAAAGTAAATAGAAGTATTACCCGACATTTAAGAATATAATTATTTAGCTACTTGTATACTATATATTGTATGGTACGTAGTATCGAAATATAAATGCTTGCACCCTATAATGTTATCGCATTAAAGTCGAATCTGTAAATAAAGTACCCCAAGAAAACATCTAACTCCGCACAAAAAGATTATCTTTTCTATTGTAATAGAAAAAGATAAGTTAAAATGTTGTAGGAAGTGTTAAAAACACACATACCATCTCATGTTATTAACAACCATGCCACGTCTTCTGTATAATAGCAGAATATATATCATAGTCTGAGATTTTATCTTGCCTCCAAGGAAATTAATACTCTCTGGAGTCTAGAAACAATGCCTAAACTCTTCTCAAGATATAGTGTTTAGGGCAAAACACTTACTTCTACATAGATTTTACAACAAGAATGTTGAATTTACTAATTACATTATCATGTTACAGTTAGTCATAATACACTTGTGGTTGTAAAATATTTAGAGTCTACAGCGCACTAATTTTTTTAATAAAAGTGTCGAATCAGAAATAGAAAACCACTACGACAAAGTAAATCATAAGGACACGACATCAGTGCATATATTTTTATAAACTTGCGTAAAAATAGAATAAACTCAACAATGCTCAACAACTGTATTAAGTCAACAATTTTAAACATACATAAGAAAGGGGGAGGGGTAATCTAGAGCTGTAATTTTCGCTCCCTTGTCTTAACATATCGCTTCAGTAAGGTTCTGTCATACCCAATCCTGTTTTTAAACACTAAATACAAGGTAAGCAATTTATAAGTGGATTAAATTTTCTGCCAATCTGCACGTACGCAATGTCGAAAGTGTAATTTAGAGGTAATGTAGAAATCACACGGCAAATTAATCACAGAGCATTTTACGATATAAAAGCATGTGTGTATTGTCTAAACGTTTTATCAATTATTTTATCAAATATTTATCAATTATTGTATATTATTTGTTTGAAAACATTGGTAGTGTTAAAGCCATTCCGAGGCCTAGTAGTACGTGTACTGTTTGTGCACCGGAGAATATTGAAAGTGTTCAATAAAATGTGCAAGAGGATCTTAGTACCTCTACCAGACATTGCTCTTAAAAAATGGAGATTCGTCGAACATTTTTGCGCTTTAAGACCCAGTTGATGCAAGAACTTCAACCTAGATATCATTAAAAACGTTGAAAATATAGTACGCAATACTAGAATTTGGAGCTGCAGAGCGATTTTTTTTTGAAAACTCACGATGGGTGATGAGGCCTACTTTGACTTATCTGAGCATGTTAATAAACAAAACTGCCATATCTGGAGAGAGGAAAATCTTTACCTCATCAACATATGAACATTGCATCTATGTTGGGTTTTTTGTAATTGAAAAACTTAACTTGAAAAATATGTGGTCACAACATGATGGTACAATAACCCACACGAGATAGACGATGGACATCCTAAAAATAATTTTTCTGGGTTGTTCATCTCCTGCTTTGGTGTTGCCCCGGACCTTTTTTGCAAGGGTATCTTACATATAAAGTTTGCGTTACCAAACCAAATACAGTGAAAGAGCTATTCAAAGCTTACCCCTAGCGTCTATAAGAAGCTGATGGAGCATATCATCCAAAAGTCCAGAGTTGACATTTATCGGATATTAAAATCATATTTTATTTAAAATGATATGAACTAACAACAAATAGCATTAGCTTTGGCTACTATTATTCGGCCTGCGATATAAAACAATTTTATGTATTTAGGTGTTTATGTGACGTCTACGGAGCACAGATTCTCCAAATGAAAAATAGCCAGATTTTAAACAAACTGGGTATATTAAAATTACAGGATTCTTAGCTGGTGAAGAAAACGAAATCTTAATATAAATGTGGTGGTGGTTTTAAATATTAAAAGAAACGACAACAATAATTGTATTCAATAAGCTAAACAGTTTTGAAGCCTATGATTTCTAATTTTAAATTCAGGTAAAGGAAAGAACAATATGCGGTGTTTAAAGTAACTAGGACTTAATTGAACAAGATTTGGATTCAGTTATGTATGTATAGTTTATTCAATTGCACTTTTCTGTTTCTAGTTATTTAAACAATAAAACAAAAAAACTGAATTGCGTTTTGGTCAAAGATATAGAAGCTAGGGTAAGGCGAATACACAACAAAATCTCAATACCACTAAAAGTACACAATCAAGGTGCTCCTGTAAGATTATATTGTGGGAATACGAAAAACGTATACCATGTACAAGAAGAATTAAGAGAAAGCAGAAAACAAAGTTTCCTATAGCAGACTAGTACAATGAAAAAAGCCACTTATATTCTTACTAGAGCAGCCCAAAACTTGAAAAACATGATTGCATAATTTTTATAGATTAAATTATAACAAAAGATCTTTATATTTATGACACTGATAGGTGGCATCTAATTCTCCAACTACAACCTGAATCACTCCCAAAATTTCTTCAAGTCACAGAAGCTGTTAGAGAAGAGCGGGTTAAAATAAAGGATTTTTAAGGCACTACTCACGCACACGTTGTTCTTTTCAGAAAAGAAACGCTGACAAAAGCCCAAGATTGATAAATAAAGCTACTCAACTAAGTGTCTTCGTAGAAATATCATAATTCAAGCCTTTGTTAGTCGAACGTTTGGTTGGTTTGTAGGTAAATAACTAGCAATTTTAAATGAATTTTAAGAATCAAAGGATTTCATTTGGTGTCTGGTAGAGCAGCACGATTATAAAGGATGATAGAAATAGATCAAAACTTTTTTTTGGTCTACGATCGGGAACTCTCATTTGACAGATATCATCTGTGATTCTTTCAATTAGAGAATGTCGTACGAAAACTCGACGAGTTATTGTTGTTAAAACACATTGCAAATTTGGTGAACATTTTGACATGAATCAACTATTTGAAGATTGATTACAATATTTTATGAGACTGGATTGGTAATGGATGCATAATCAGCGTGGATTAAGGTCACATAAGCATATGGCCATAGTTAGTCAAATCTGAAAACATCGACTCGGCATTGTGCATAACAATTAGAAATTTCGAGCTCCCTACACAACGAATACTCAGTAAAGACCTTTATGCGTACAAATTTTAACTAACTCAAAGGCTTAGCTTGCTGACCGTTCTCACCCTCGACAATTCGTCAGTTGGTTTCCAGAAAATCAAGAAGTGGATTCTCAGTGTAGCCGAAAAATCGTCTTTAGCGATAACTCGCATTTTCAACTCGACGGATTTGTGAACAAACAAAAATTTTACGTGTAGATTTTGGAAAATCATGCGTAACTCATGAAGAGCAAACCCACCCCCGGTTAATTACTCTTTGGAGTGAATTTTGCGCAGGCTTATACTTCTTCGAAGATAATACTGTTAATGCTATGATTGCCAATGGTGGTCGTTACCATTACATGACAACCCAGCTGTCTTCGACACCAATTGGACAATACGGATCTGGAGCAGATATGGTCCCAACAAGACGGCGAGAACTGCCACTTAGTTATGTTAGAATGTTGCTGTAAATCCAAAAACATCGACTCGGCATTTAAAAAAATTCTCTACAGCGAATATTCACTAGACTGCATTTTTATGTGTACAAAATTCAAACTTAAGCTTTCTGATCATTCTCATAGTCGACATTATTAATTAAAAAAAAATCTAGAACGTTATAGAGTGCTTTAGCGATGAGACACATTTTCAACTTAATTCCCATCAGAACTTCTAATCGAAAATTTTGTAAAAAGCATAAAGATTTGTCAGACATACCATATCAAATTAATTCACAAAATGAACTCAAAAGTTGTTTTATTTATAATTGAAATCTGATGTTCAATTTGAGTACTCTTTATATGGATCACTTGATGGTCAACAGAAAAATATATAAGGTACGTGTGAGGTTTTCAGAGCTTGCAAAATGGTTATTGGTAAAGCATTGATTCATAATTTATTTTGTTAAACTACTCAATTTGCCAAAGAGAATCGTATCAATGCTTTTAATATTAATATAAGAAATAGAATTAATTATGTCTCACATTTGTAGATGTAGAGATTGCATCACTCAAGCGGTGTTATTACCGGCACTTTTTATGTGAGTAACGGTTATTTTGTTGACTGTATACTACAGGGTGCTCTGCGAAGATGTTCCAAGACGATTTAAAGGTACTTTGAAACATTTGAAGTAAAAAAGTTTCAATAAACACGGCTCGAATTTTTAGCCGTTTTTGAGATATCGAAGAAGTAAATTAGGGTTCTTTGTCAGACTGCACTTTACCAAGGAACATAGCCTGCATGCTTCTGCAAGTTCTTTTTCGAAACTCAGTTATTTTTAGCTACTGAGTAGGCTATCCGTCAGTCATCGAAAGCTCGGGATTGAATTCGGGCTTGTCTGTATGCAATCAAGCGTCTTAACCTTTCAGCCGAATGTTATGCTCTACAATATCATTTTTTCGTTCATCGACTTTTATAATTGTATTTAAATGCATTACGAGACGTTTCAGGCTAATTCTCCAAATAAATTGAAAGAAATTTTAGAGTTATCAAATTTAGAGATTTGAGTAGAAAATTTTACCACTGTGCTACCGAAACTATTTCTGCTTTAAATCACTTAATTTTTATGGACCTCCAGTAAATGCACCAACCTTTTTAGATAGTTGTCTTTTCATACAATAAATTCACGTGTGCTATTATCTTCCGGCTAATTTTGACAACGCGCTTCCTGAATTTCAAAAGCAAAACTCTACATGCTCTGTTATCTCTTCCTTCCAGGTAATTTAATTATGGTTTTTCATTCATCCAGCTTATAGATTGCTATCTGCAGATAGAAGATATGTTAATGGAATTGCATTAATGACTACGCCGTACGTTTTTGCCGCGGCGGTTGGAGGAGGATTGTGCAAATTCGCAGTTTTCTCGAAGGCGGCGTTTTGTTAGCTGTCTAATTGTTCGTCGCACTACAGTCATCCCGCAAAACATCTCTGGATTGCTATTACCTAATGGATTATCCACCTATCAGATGCGTTTGCATATTGTTAATACGTCGGTAGTCGCATGTGTTCCACTCCTGCCTCTTCTCATTTGAAGCCGATTAATTAATTACCTTCAGCAACCTTATCGCCGACTTTTCCACGCCACTTAATTTATGTTGTTGTCCTGAATGTTTAATTCCAAAAGAAATTTCAGCGGCAGAAACGGCCAAGTTTACTCAATCCAATAATATTTGTTTCTACAGCTCTATGCTAATATTCCGTCATGTAGCCTGTGTTTGCATTTTAATAAACTAGTTTGCGTTGATAGCATGTTTAAACCAAGCAAACGCTTTTAATTTTTTACCTGGCAAGGCTTTGCGTAAGCGTCATAAATTTTGTTTGTGTCTTCTGAAGGCTGACTTAAGTGTTCATCAGCAGTCATATTTTAATTCTAAATCATCTAATTGCAAATTTGAAATTAAGCACAAATTTAATCGAATACTAGTTTGTTAATGTGCTACTTATTAAATTGCACATTACACTGCTATAGCAGATAATTTGTACAACAACATTGAGACAAATTCATATGTGTATCAGTTTTATATGATTTCATATTTGAAGAACGTAAAGACTTCTTTGCGATTTCTGAAAATGCACAAGAAATTAGAAAAGGGTATAATTTGTTGATGCCACATTTTTGTAAATGTGGTCTAAAAATAAATACAAATAATTTCTAAGGATTATCTAAATTGGATTTCAGTATGTTTCTCCTAAATATCACAAAATATTGGAATGATTCCAATTTTATTCCTATCAATGTACAGTACAGACTTTTAGCAGTTACGTATGAAATACGATATGGTTAAAATGTCATTCACGACTTTGCTGACATGTGACTATTCTTGTAGCGAAGTTTTCACAATGCTTTCCCATAAGCCTGGCTCTCTTTTAGCAATTACAAGACTAACGTTCTCTTTCCCCTCAAATCGTAGCAGGTTTGTTGACATAAACTCAAATCAAGAGGAAGTCTAATGATTAAATCAGGCCGCGATGCATCAATGCGAGATAGCACGGCCAGGAAATTGGGTTTGAAGTAAAGTGAGTGTTTCACGTGCTGTGTGACATGCAGCTCCGTCTTGTTGAAACCACATGTCATTCAAATTCAAATCGTTAGTTTTATTTTTAAAAAGTGTTTAGCATCTCCTGACAACGTACACAGCCCATACTGCACACCAAACAGTGCTTTTTTATTAATTTATTGGTCTTTTACCAAGCCATTTAAAGAAAAATAAACTTCATCATTGAATATGCGTTTCTAAACTCATTTCACAATTGTATGATGTTTCTGGTGGTCTTTGGTGGATTTTGCTATGTGGTTAGATACCAAATGCAAACTCTTAATATTCACAGAACGCAAACGGCGCACAATTCAAACCTAAAGTGTAATTTTGATCACTCTGTATGACTTGACAGGAGAAATGCATAAACAACGTTGGAATTTCGGAAGAAATTACCAGTTCGTTAAACTAAGGTGTCCTTGCACTGCGAAAAGGTGTAAGGTCCCGATCTTCCGGTTCTCCCGACAATTTCCACCAGCTTTGATTCGTAATAAAGCAGAAGCACTCGTCCTAGACCCAATAAGCATCCGCGCCGCTATAAAAACATTTTATTACTCAATAATGGCAGAGGATCTGCGCCATGATACAGAAAATGACGGGGTCCGCGCAATTTGCCGGCTAAATCAACGTCCCGAGTATACATAATTCGCCTGATTTTAATTTCAAGTCCGGGGCGGCCGCGGCCGCAACGTATGATTTATAAAATTGGGTGTGCAGATATGGGCCGCGTTATGACTCCAATTTTATGTCGTTCCTAATTCGAAATTAGCCAGGCGGCGCTTAAGAAGAGGCCGCTGATTGCGCGCCGGGCAGATGGTCCAGACGGGCCTGATTGTCTTGGCGGATAATTCGGAGAGGCTTTCTTTCGGCGACGCGAGAAAAATGCAGCGGGGCCTTGGCGGCATTGCCCCAATAAAATTTGGCAGTCGGTTGAGCGTTCAGTGGAAACCCGGGTTTATAATATCCAGATCGGCTGCCGCTCCTAATTAAAATAATGATGGCCAGTTTTGGACGTTTCGGTATCTAAATTGCTTTCGTCAGTTCCATTTGAAGCATTCGACGAATCACATACTGATCGGTATTTAAATTGGGCCGAACTGCAGGTAGATAAGTGAGGTGTGTAGAAATTGCTTTGTTTTATAAACATCGCAGTTGGTTGTACAAGACGCCAACGGGAGGATGCTGACGCGGCTTCTCCCCCAGCCGGGGCGCACGGAGCATAACTCAGTCCAATCTATCTGCTATAAAATTAAATGAGGGCCCATCAAAGAATGCCGTGTGGATGTTTCCGCCATTCCCCCAGGTAATAAACAAACATGGGCTGCCTGATCTAAATAAACAACTACTCATAAACCAAAATGAGTTACAAGCGTGCAAGCAGAGCTTGTCCGGATAGAGCCAACTTCGCGGCATGAATGGATTCTCAGATTTCTACAGAGGTGCACTGTGTTAAAGCGACGATCTCGAGGAAATTCCCGGCTCGTCTTTAGGGACGGTGTCGGTGTGGTGGCTTAGTTCCTGCCAAACAGTTTTGATATAGGGCGAGGGAAATGAAGCGGCTGCTGTGACTCTAAGTCCCCTTGTTGGGGTGAAGTTAGTTTTTCCCAGCCGCAACGGTGCATACAACACAAAGCTACGATCATGTTATTTGACTAGAAGAAAAATGGAGATAAAACGGCCTGTATCACTCACACGTTTCACCACAAGAATCATTTTCTTATTATTTTCGCTGATGTGTGGCTTGTTAACTCTTTAATGGGGCGTGTAAGGCGAAAGGCCTCACCTTCCCCTAACAAGGCCGTTATAAAAGTTGTAAATAGGAGAGAAGGCGAGGACGTGTGCTGACGGCGGGCAAAAACGTCTGGGTAAATCGCCTACTTTGTTCTATTGATATGGAGATGCCATCCCGAGCTTATAGCTCATAATGCGGCTGAAAGCGCGC
The DNA here is from genome assembly GCA_036346155.1 of Sinelater perroti. Classification (NCBI taxonomy): domain Eukaryota; kingdom Metazoa; phylum Arthropoda; class Insecta; order Coleoptera; family Elateridae; genus Sinelater; species Sinelater perroti. The sequence goes on from JARFIY010000189.1 coordinate 1,308,671, forward strand.
ACCCGGACCTCGCACGTATTATAAGGCCCTTAAACGCCACTTTGTAGCGCCTCTTTTCAACAATTGCCAGCAAATTGAAACTGATCAGCTAGAGGGCATAATGGATGGCCTCTTTCGATTCAGCGCGGCATTAGGCGCCGCGCTTCAAGGGTGTTTTACATTTCACATGGAGTCATGAATAGATGCTGGCTGAGGCACTTTCGCAACGGATGCAACCGCGGAATTTCCACTTGAAATTAGCTATGAATTCTTAATACATACGCGTTCTTAATTAGCTAGTAATAACGGTATTGTCACGAGAGAAATTGAGCACTGAAGCACACATTTATTTTACTTTATTAACAATAATCAGAAAAATCCACTGGTCAACAAAAACTTCACTCCCACATTCTGTTATTTTTCACTTTTTTATTATAGAACTAATATTTATTTTTTAATTATTGTATACAAATTAGAATTTCGAAAAATTTTCGATATAAATTATGTCTAAAATATGCAATTCTTTTACTATATTTGTTCATACATTTTTTTTATTGCATAAATGTTAAATCCGGGAAGAAATCTGTTCCAGCTGACTTGCTTGAAGATTGATTTGAACAAGTCTCGACATGGTTCTTACGTCGCGATCCTAAACCATGCACCATTTTCTTTTAAACCAATCACATTTTAGAAATCCTTGAATATACCATTAGCGGGCAGATAAGAGAGCAAAGAAGGATTATGTAAATTAAGTTAGGTCTCACCAATGCATTTGAACTTCTTATGGTCTAGTGAGACCAAACGGATTGTTACACCAAAATCTGGCTTCTGGGGCAAAACAAGAAGCAAATTGTGTATCTCAGTTTGTTTTCTGCTATTCGACCGGTCCGAGACATTCAGCTGATTTAACAAAAGCACAGAATGATATGGAAATGGAAGAAGCAACTGCAGTACTATTTAGCACTAATGAGGAATATTTACCATCCCAGGAAAATAAACCTCATCCTATAACTCAATTGAAAGTAAATGATCTGATACGAGATTTACGTTTATCAAAAACTCAAGCAGATATACTAGGATTATAATTTCAAGTATGGAAGTTGTTAGTTTCGGCAATATCGCATTCCTCCAGAAGAGTTTTACCATGTTTTTAACTAGAGAAGCTCTTCCTTTTTGCAATAATATTGATGACTTGATGTTTGTATTAGGCTATAAATACAATATAGAAAAATGGCGTTTTTTCATCGATTCTTCGAAACTGAATCTGAAAACTGTTATTTTACACATAGCAAATATTTAACTTTCAGTTCCTGTTGGATCTGCTATTCACACGAAGGAATTCTATGAAAATATGGCGCGACTTCTTGAGAAAATTAATTACATAAAGTGTAAGTGGTATATCAGTGCCGATTTAAAATTTGTGTTAGTTCTAGTTGGCTCGCAACTTGGATACACGAAGAATTGCTGCTTTATTTGTGAGTAGAACAGCTGTTAAACCAACAAGAAAGTAGGATGTGCCTGGCCAAAAATACATTAGTTCGCCCAGTTTTCGTTGAATGTGAGAAATTTTTGTACCACTGTTATATATATAATTGAATTTCATGGAAAACTTCGTTAAAAAATGAACATAGAAGCGCACGGATTTCAATATCTTAAAAAATTCCTACTGGAGTGATACAAAACTTAAGGAGGGAATCTTTATAGAACCCCAAATGAATCTTCTAAAGTGAAATGCAGCATTTGGAGATGTCCTAAGCGACTTAGAACGTAATGCGTAACACAAAACTTTTCAGGAAATAGAAAATTTGAAAATAATAAAAACAGCCGGTAAATTCCTTGAGAGTTATCAAGCATCGAGTTGTAACCCGAGCCTGAAAATACATTTTTTAGATTCGCAGACTTTTTCCTTCAAACCTTGCTGATGTCAGTGATGAACATGAAAAACGATTCCAACAAGACATTGCTGCTATTGAGGGACGTTGTCAAGGGAAGAGGAATAGCGAAATGCTTGCCTATTACTTCTAGATACTGATATTAGAAAGCTTCTTAACCAAATACAAAAGGAAAGTGCAGAGAAAAACATTCTAATTGTAATAAATTAGTTATTTGTGAATAACATTTTTTAATTCATTTTTTGCCTTAATGTGTTTTCAAAATTTGGACGACCTAGAAATAAATTTGTATAACATTATAATAAAGACTATAAAACAAAAAGAAGTTGTATGCAAATATCAAAGAGAAAATAAAAATATTTTTGTTCTGTGTTATTGCTAAAAGAAAAAATGGACCAGAGCTAAAGACATGCATTAAATAATCTAAAATAAAGTAGCATGCAGAACATTAGCAGTAAGAATATGCATGAAGATGATTTCAAAAAGATAATAGCGCAGGTCAAGAAACTCATAAAACTTCTGTGAGAGCTTTATCTATGCCACGATTGTGAGAAATATTGTTAGAACTGGTTATTTAATAGGCCTCTTTAAAAATAAAGATTTGTTTGTTTGGGTTGAAATAAAAGTCAAACCAAAAACTGAGAAGACATAGACACAACTTTAAACATTTTTAATACCTAAGACAGATCAAACAAAAAATGATGCAGTAAAAACGAAGTTAAAGTAAAGATAAGTATCAAGATAACATAAAACGTAAAGGAATAATTTAAAAAAACATTTAAAAATAAAAATAGAAAATTTGAATAGAGAGCTCTAGAGAAGTGAAACAAATGCAGAAGATTATGGTATTAAACTGAATAATTTATTGCTCTGAGAATAATCTGACAAAATGAAAATAAAAATTGATGTATATTGTTAAATGGAAATTATTCTGAATAATAGTTCTTCTTTCTCGTTTCCTTTATGCCCTTTCAGGCGTCGGATTGAATAATAGTAGAAACAAATAAATTTTATTTTTATATAAAATTAGGAACGTTCGTGCCGGTCATTCAGCAAAACTCAAAGGCAACATTTTTATAAGTTGATGTGTATTCAGTTATATAGTCACTACTTTGTTCAAAAACCTTTCTCCATCTCTTATGCAACTTAAAGATTGTATCCTTCTAAAACTTTTCAGGTTTTTGGGTGATAAACTTCTTGGTGTGTTTTTATGGCTCCAAATAGTTGAAGTTCTTGCAGTTAAGAGAATTTTGCTGAAGGTGCAATGCTTGATCGAATACGCAAGGTCGGACAGCGCATTCCGAGCCCCAACAATTTTTATTGCGTAATCAGAGACAGGAGGTGTAGCATTATCCTGATGGAACGCAACGCCCTTCCTATTAGCTAATTCTGGACGTTTTTCCTGAATCGATATATTTAATTCGACCAGTTGTTAACAACACTTATTTGAATTTATCGACTGGCCGTTTCGTAAGGGCTGAATACAGGATTCCTTTCCAATGCCACCAGATACAAAGCTTCCTTCGGATGGAGACTGACTTTGGGAACTGCTCATGGTAGTTCATTTCGATCACTCCGTGGGTTTTTCACTTGACATTGTTGTGAATTACCCATTTTTTATCCCCCATCACAAATTAATTTAAAAGCGTGTCACAAATACAATCCGTTATCAAAACATCGTAACCAAGCTTCATTAAATGCTCTTGAACGATAGTTTTCGATATTTTTAGTATCTCTGATAAATTTCGTGTCGTGTACCGCGAGTTGTTTTTGGTGTCTTGATTTGCTCATCGTCAGTGTTGGAAGGTCTACTCGAGCGTTGTTGACCTTTAAAGTCGAAATCATCAGGTCTAAACTTAGCGAACCACTTTCGAACAGTTCTTTCAGCTAAAGAACTTTCTTCATAAACATCACGTATCATTGTTGTCTTTCCAGTAATCGAAAAGCATTGCGTGTCTAAGACGCACTTCGTTTTCTCCAATTTTCTAAACGGTATAGGAATGGCATAAATCAATTTATTGCAAGCTACTTTTTAGAAGATGCGTTGAAATGTCACCTTTAACAAAACATACACAAATCGTGCGTTTTCTATAATTCTATAATGACGTATTCAGACATTTTTCAATACCATCGGCAAAAAACTTTTCGGAGAACTTGTTAGAAGAATTGAACAAACTCGTTGTTAATCGATCCAGTTCTTCATTATTACATCTGTCTTTCTGAAAAAATCGATAAAGTAAACATGAAATATTAACAGAAAAGAGATACGAATCAAGAAGAAAAAATTGATATTAATGCTTGGCCTAGAGGTAAAGCCATAAAATAGAATTATTTCCATTTGCTCTTAAACCTCGAGAAATCGGTGCACTCCCAAGAAGCAGACCCGGCTCTCTTTCACAGGCCTATTTGGTTTCGATCGACTGGTTTCTCCTTGGGTGCCAAGGCCATGTTTATCGAATTGTAAATTAGTGGTGCCCAAGGAGATAAATCACGCGGACGTCGCGGGCCGGCAAAAAGCGCGAGTCCGAGTCCAAACCCCAACAAAGTCGTAAAGCGAGGAGGCCAATCCGGAGTGAGTTACCAAAAAACGGCGGTGACACGGCCGCGGGCGACAGCCGGGCCCTGTTAATTGGCAGCTGGACGGGTGAAGAATTGTGCTGCCTTCTCGCTCAGTCACCCATCAAGATACCACCGGTCCCAGCGTCGGACCTGTTTTGATCGGTGAAAATGTTCACGGGACGCAATATCGCGGTGGTGACGGCCGCGCGACATCTCCGATGCGCGCAATTTGTGATGGCGCGCCTGTTGCCGTCGCACCTTCGCCGCGACCGAAGAAGTCGGCGCTACTTGCCTACAACAGGAAAGGCTCCGCTGGTTTAATTGTCTTTAATTTGACGGCGTTTTTAAAGCCGTCCAACGCGTAACTACCCAACACGCATCGTGAAGGCTGCGCTAAATATGCAATTTGAATTTTAATTAGCGAATACATTAACAGCGCTGAGGCTGATTCACATTTGGTAGCAGTTGGCAACTGTTAACCGCCCTCGTTTGGGCATAAAAGGTTATTTTGTTCACAAGTGAAAAACATGGGAATTTAAAAAATTCAGTAATGTTTTTGTACGTTCTATAGCTTGTTATCGACTACTGATATTCCGATACCCTTCTTTAGAGAATAATTGTCGTCTTGGTTATATGACACTGCCTGAAATAATTTTATTAAAAGTTAATAACATTGATTATTAGTATTTCAGATGCTTTACTAGCCTGATTTGGTGTTTATATTAGACTTTCAAATTACTCATCTTTAGAAATCTGACAATTTTTGGTTTTTTATCTATCGGGAGTACTCCATATATTTCTAGAAGTGTCCAAATGAAAATTAAATAAATGAGACTTTAACAGCTGATGTTTAGGTACATCGTGTTGTTCCTTCTTGAAAATCCGCGAACAGTAAATTATTATACGTGTGATAGAGGTTCATTATTGACGTTACCGGGTTAGCTGCTGACGTAATTGACGTTACAGGTAACATCTCGGTATTTGCTAAAGTCATTCGCTTTTTCACTGTATGGCGGTTTGTCGTCCGGAAAATTTTCTTTTGAAAATATCCACTGCAGTTTTAGGCAAAACATCAAGAGTTACCAAGCTCTGACCGAGGTCTAACAACCCGAAAATAAACAATACGGTGCATCGAAAGATAGTTACTACTCCAGGAATCTTTTGCAAACTCTCCGAAATTAGTCGTCAGTGGACAAAAATTGTCTACCTCCAAATTTTCTTTTGTATACAGGTTTTTTAAATTGTAGATGTTGAGTTGAATTATCAATATAACAAATATCTCCTCTAGGTCATAATTAAGCCAATATACGTAAGTTTATCTTTTTAAATTTAATATTAAAGAGTTTTTTTGTTTCTTGTTTCTAATTCCCAGCTTTAGTTTATTTGCATTATGTCCAATTCCTTTTCTAGCTAGCGCAAATATACATTTATTACTTGTTTTATTGTATGTAAAAGCAATATTAATTTTTTTCTGTCTAAACTGATTCTGGTTGTTTGCCATTCATTGCTCAGAAGTTTTTAAAAATGGTCCCTTCTTCCTCTTCATGTTCAGTAAGTACGTTGTCATAAAATCAAATCCTCTTATGTCAATGTCTAAAATTCTTTAATTTTTTGGGTAGCGCGAGGGTAGTGTTCTCTCTTTCTACTAAATTTATTGCGTGCATTTTATTTACATGGTGATAGCAACGTTTTCTACGCTCATTTTGAAATATTTTTGTTTTTATCTTATTTCCTTATATCGGCGCTATGGGTTGTTTCTTAACGTTCTTACTATTGTCATATCTAGTGTTTATCTGATTTCTAAAGTTTAAAAGTATTTGCCCTTGTTTCGGTTGCATAGCCAGTTTGTAGTAATAGAAAATGTCTCATTTTTTTGTTTATATTTTGCATTACTTTCAGTGGTTTTTTGTTCTTTTTTCAATTAATGCGTTGTTTGTAGCTTGGATGTTTTTTCTTCTCCGTTTTTTTTATTTTTATATTTAGTGTCTCCTAATTTTAATTATCTCATTACGCAATTCTTGGAGTAAGGTCGTTGTTTTTTATATTTATTTTGTTTTTCTCTATTATTATCCTCAATTTTCTATTTCAAGCTGTGTATTTGTTATATTCTACATTTTTTTATTTTCTTCGGTATTTGTAAATTCACAAATTCATGTTATTTTTAACTCTGCGTGATACTTCTACCTTTTCTATTGGCCTCAGTTCTATAATATTGATTTGTTCCATTATAATTAATTGTATAATCTAGTTATTTCGGGGATCTCAGTTCAAATGTTTTGGATTGTCATATACTATCTGAACATTTTTCTAACATTTTAACTGTTAGTTGATACACTCATATTCAACTGAACATATCTTTTCTGTGAAAATCATGATATTGTTTGGTGTGCGTTCTCTCCGTTTAAATTTTTGTCTTTTATCTAGAATTGTGCTTATTATATCGGATTGTTGCAAAAGTAATTTCGAACGACTAGCTTAGATATATTCAGTCACTTTTTTAAATGACTATTGTCACCTATATCATTTATTTCTTTTGGAATTTGTGAGCTGTTAATCTAACATTGAGTCATGCCGATGTTTACAAAGAGCTTTGCGAAGTTTATAATGTTGATGCTTTCACAGAACGCATTTGTCGGAAATGGTTTACCGAATTTTGTTTTGGTGATTTTCCACTTAAAGATGACCAACGTTCTGGTCAACCGACAAGTTGACGAAAACCAAATCAAAGCCTTAATCGAATCGGATCGTCATATTCCAACACGTAAGATTGGTGAATGACAGGCATTAGCAGAAACTTGGATTTGTTAAAACTTACTTAACACAGCGCTTGAACATTTGCGGTTTGTACCTCAAACGTAGTGGAAATTACCCATTTTGAAACGAACGGTAAGTGGTGTAATAACATCAATCGAAAAAGAGCGTGAAACAAATGTGACGAACCAGCACAAATTTAATTGAAAGCCGAGTTGCATCAAAACAGCATGCCGTCAATTTGGCGAGGCTATAAAGGCGTTGTGTATTTGAAGGTGCTTTTAAAAACCAAACAATTAATCCAGATGTGTATTGTCAAAAACTAATGAAACTGGATCAAGCAATCAAAGAAAAACGTTCTGAATTGTATTTCACTATGACAACGCTAGACATTTTATTAGAGTTTGGGTGAGAAGTGATATGTCACATTACCATATACACTGACTAGGAAAAAAACTGTATGCATTGATACATGAAACTAAATGCGAATTAAAAACGTTTAAAGTCAATGACCTTCGATTGTGAGGGATATATAGGAATACAGTCGTCTTAAATATATGTAATGATTACCATTTATTTCTATTTTTGCAAAACTCCTTGAAAGGTAAGACTTTCAACAAGGATGATGTTGTGAAATCGCACTTGGTTCGATTATTTACTGCTAAGCACCAGAAGTTCCATGTCTATGGAATCATGAACTTGTCAGAACGATGGTAAAAGGTTATCGTACAAACTGGAATATATATCATTTTGCTTACTATTTAATGTATGGGTTTTTTTATAATTTCAGTATTCTTATTATTTTTAGTTAAATATAGGAATTTCAGCATCCATGTGTTTTTGCCCTTTTGAACGAATTTTTATTTTACATCTTTAGATGTCAATCTTTCAAATTTGATCTTAGAGAAACAAATGTTAGAATTTTTTTTTGTTTAAATGTTAATTATCTTTTTATCATTATCTACTTTTATATATTATTTGTTTATATACTTTCTATTAAATATTAATAAGAATTTCTTCTATAATTTCGAATTACTTTTGTTTGTTTTATTCTTTTATTCTTTAATTTTGTTGCATTAATTCTGTTTTTTAATTTAAATTTTATTTTGGGTCCCCTTTTTTCGTATTTGATTTATGATGGAATGTTTACTTAAAATTAATTTTAAAAGTTCGCCTTAATTTAAGACTTGCTTTAAAGTGCAATTGTACAGATTTTAAGTGTGCAGAATAATAATTATTATTATTTTTATTAAAGAAAAAGTAATTTGCTAACCAGAAAAAAGATTCATAAGTATAAAGATGTAGAAACTTGGCCAATAAGCTTTTGCGTCAGATTTACTTATCACATAGTGACAAAAGACCCTTTACAATAATTTTGTAGTAGATAAACAGTTATCAGAGTTTTAATGTTGTAATGGGAATAAGGGAAAAAATTTTTAATTTTGGTTCAACATTATGATGCAATGTTTTTCTTCGTTTTATTGTTCTTTAAGAGGCCAGTGTAGCCAAGCATGCCTTGGCGAGTGGCTATTCGGTCACTAAAAATAATTGAGTACCTGCGTTCACTTGGAAAAAGCGTGGTAATGCGCTTGAATTTTATTTGTATTAAAGATGGTACGCGACCGGGCAATGAGGGCGAAGAACAAATGGGAGCCTCAACCTTTGCTCCCACGTGTAATGTTAAACCCTTACCATTATTATTTTATATACTATTTTAAGTTGAAACTCGCGCGAAAGTTGTAGGCAAAAATGGTTTTCTCATGTTAGCACAACCTTCAATTTCAATTTGATATATAAAATAGTTTATAATTATAAATAAGTATTTTTAATATCTAATATTGTTGAACCAAATTTTGCTTCAAATTTTTATGTTACCTATGAAACTAATGCTATTGTCACGTTTAAAATGCATGAAGCATTTAAAGTGCATAAAGCATTCGGTGATAAATGTTTATCGAGAAAAATTGTGTTCCAGTTGCATAGAAGATAAATCGCGTTTAGTTGTCCATAAACATCAGTAACCGAAAAAAGTATCAAATAAATTAGAAACATAGTAATGTAAAATCGTCATTTGACTGTAAGAAAGCTTGCTGAAGATGTTGGCTGTTTTGGGCTTGGAACGTTTATCACCAAACTCAGCAATCACTATTCATTGCTAGTTTTTCGCCAAAAAATCAACAAATATTGCTCCACAAGCACTGTATTAAACAGATATGTCACCATGCGACTTGTCTCCTGTTCAGTCGATTAAAAAAACACTTCTGAATTGAGTCGACTGAATCAATAAAACAATAAAATCGAAGTTCCAAAAAGTGAACATCAAAAGTATTTCCAAGATTGAATTAAAGGTAGGCATATGTGTCGCAACGGGAGAAGATTACTTTGAAGGAGACAAAATAAATTTGGTTGAATGAATAAATAGTATGTGTTTTATTCAAACAGTCATTTTTTTGACCAATTCTTTGCCTAATGCATGTGTGTCAAAAGCATACCAGCATTCTTCAAGGTAACGCAACACGAATTTATAACTGCACGCGGAAATAATACCTTGAAAACGTTTATAGAAGAAACGAGAAAAGGCAAAAATGAAAAATATTATTTGAGTGGGGATAGAATGATAAAACGGTGGGTGTAATATGATATGATAGAGAAGTGATCATCCATAATGCACGGCTACAGTTGATCACAAGGTCACCGAATCCGTGTCGCAACCTGTTGAGCAAATACTGCAGCACATCACCACTTAAGTGTGCTTTTAGTCCAAGAAGCCTACAGTGGACTGCCATCGATATTCCGCAAATTCCAAAAGCAAATTGGTTTTATTCCCTGCAATTTAAAGCGGCTGGTTCCTCAAAAACAAGTCGTGGAATTCATCGTAGGTCGCTTTCAGCAGGCCCCGTCGATGAATTCGTTTCGCGTTTGCACCAGATAAATTGCGGGAAGACGCGGCATTAGTCAGTGTTTTTGTTTAATACAAATGCGCAAATTTGCGCCAAGATATTTGCCTCCATAGCAACTTGTAAACGCCGTAAGCAATTATCGTCAGCATAATTACGGGGAAAATGATATTCATTAATTACGCGTTCAGAATCGCTGCTTGCTGTGCAGTTGAGCGTAAAAAATGGCGTGTCGGGGCAGCGGCGATCGCAAGGACGCCGCGCGACGGAGCGGCGGCGTCAGTGCCAGCCTGTCGCGGGAGCGGCGTCGCTCTTCGAAAATCTAACGACAGAAAGGAGCCGCGCGCGATTAATTACGGGCCGGGATTCCAACCTGAGCCGGCAGCGATAGGAGAACGCAGGAACGCGCTCACACATTCCCTCCATTCCTCGCAAACAGAGTCGTTGTAGCGGAGGATAAATGCTATTGTCATAACATACGAGTCCGGCTCGGGGCCGACATAATGAGCCGATCGGACCCTGGACGTATTTATTTATTTATTTATTTATCCTCTTATTTACAAGTCCTCTTTATCGGGTACTTAGCAACCGGTTGCTGTTGGTAGGCGAGTGGCGCATCCGGTACGACACGCCGCTTATCGGCGCTCCCTGCGCCGCCGCGTCTCTCCACCTTCGCGCCGCTCACCCTCCTGGACATTTAGATAAATTCGGCGCCAACGGCTCCCGTTTGTTTCGAATTTATGATTACGTTTGAAGCGTTTGTTGCCGTTAACGAACTGCCGCTGGATTCGCCCGAATATTGCCCCTTGATGCTTATTAGCTTCAGAAAGAAATATGTAATTTCGTTCCTTATGAAAGTTATTTTTATTACCTCTCCCTTGCTTCGAAGGTCATTCGTCAAATAACTACACGAAGATGAAATACCGACGGAATTGAGTCAAAAAGTTTCGTCTTTTTTATTCAAATATTGCAGGTTGCCCGGAAAGTCCGTGGGGACTATTAAGAAAAATTTCGCCATTTCGTTCAACAACATTTCTCCATGTTTCATACAACTTGCAGATTCTATTTTACCAAAACTACTCAAAGTGGTTTTTCATGGATTTCAACGAGTTGAAGTTCTTACCGTTAAGAGCATTTTGCAAAGACCTAAATAAACGAAAATATGAAGGTGCAATGTATGGTGCGGTAGCACACCCCAGCCAACAATTTTTGTCGGTAGTCCAAGAGACATGAGGAACAATAAGAAACATGACGCGCTTTCTATTAGCTAGTTTTGGATGTTTCCCTGAATCCCTGTCTTTAATTCATCCTGTTGAGTACAGGTCGTTTGGTAGGAGCTTATAATACAACATTCTTTTCACTTTCACCAGATGCAAAGCATGGATTTCTCTAAATGGAGACAAGCTTTGGAGGCAGCTTATCCGAGGACCTTTTTCACTCAATATCGTTGTAATTGTCTTGCATTAAGTTCTTCAAAAATTGTGTTCATGCAACGCATTACAGACGAAATGCTATGCATTAAAATTTTCTCCGACCATCATAGCGATTTACGAAACCAAGCCTCACTAAATGCTCTCGGATGGTGGTTTTCTAGTATTTTTAGTATCTGCTAAATCTCGTCTCATATATCACAGGTTATACTCGATCATTGTCAGTAGAGGGTCTACTTAAGCGTTTTTGGCCTTAATGTCGAAATCGCCAGCGAGCCACTTTTAGCTAAACAACTTTCTGCTTGTGTGGTATTTTTGCCTTTCCGACAATAGAAAAGAAAGTTGGGAGAAGTTTGGAGAGGATCTTAGTAGAAAATATAGTTTAAATAGAAGAAGTTTCTGGAACAAAGTGAGAAGAATGAGGGGAAGGAATAGGAACAATAAGTTAAAACCGGAAAAAGAAAAATTTCGTGACGAGAATCATGAAAATTCAGAGGAGGGAAATGAGGAGGAAGGAAAACATATCATACTGATGGAAGAGCTGGAAGACACTCTAGCCAAATTAAAAATAGGCAAAGCAGGCGGTTTTGATAGGATAGACCCAGAACTGATAAAATGGCTGGGAAATAGCGAAAAGAATAGCTATTAGGAATTTTAAGAATCTCATGGAGAACGGAGAGAATGCCAAAAGACTGGGAAAGGAATATTATCTTGCCTATTCACAAAGAAAGGGATAATATTATATGCGATAATTATAGAGCAATCTGTCTCGCAACAACAACATTTAAAATTTACTCAAGAATATTAGAAACAAAACTAAGAGCACTGATAGATCCAAAAATAGAAGAAGAACAGGTCGCTTAAACAACGGACAATATTTTTGTTCTGAAAAAGGTTATCGAGGGAATGATTGAATCAAACAGAGCACTTTGGTTATGCTTTATCGATATAAAAGCAGCCTTTCATACTTTAGAGAGGAATATAATATGGGAAAGAAAATTACAAATATCAAAAATTCTAATAAGAAAAACTGAGAGTGTATACAAGAACGTTACCGCACACATACGGATATACGGGGCTACTTCAAAAGAATTCAAACTTCAAAGAGGGATAAAACAGGGTGATAGCCTCAGCCCATTGCTTTTCAACGTAATAATGGACAGAATAATTAAAAACACGAATAAAAAACACAGAACGAGAAGACATTGCTAGGATATAAGAACCGTCGACTGATGACATAATTCTAACTGGCAGAAACACTGAGTAAACTTAACAGAAAAATAGAAATTTGGAATAAAGAGATAGAAGAGAACGTTATGCGGGTGAATCTTAAGAAAACCAAGATCTTGGGCGTCAATAAGAAACAAAGGGAAGAAGAGGGTATACGATTGCATGTAAAGGAATACATCTGGAAGATGTCTATAAAGCAATTGTAGTTCCGACCTTAACATATTCTGGATTGGATAGGTTTTTAAAAAATAAAAGACAAGTATTGTGCATTTTTTGTAATGATCATTTTCAAGAAAAAAATTAAACAGCGCTTCCCGCCTAAAGTGCCGTAATAGGATAAAGAGCTGTACGCTCTATAAGTGGGAAAAGGAAAACAATACTATTAAAAAGGTAGACAAACAGCTGCAACCAACAATACGCGCTCTTATCCTATTACGTCATTAGCAAATTTTGAATTATAAGCTGAACTTAAATAAATATTGCTGACTTTTTTCTCTTCGATTTCTGCCAGTTTACTTAATTACTGGTGTGTTTCCGGAAACCTTTTATTTTTGAGGAATAGTCTATTATGTTTAGCAATTTTTAAAAATCCAACCTTTAATCTCTTATGAATTGTGTTTCTATTTTTACTTTTGTTACTACACTTTTTGATTTCTGACATTCCTACTAAATACCATCTAGATGCACTGCGGCAACATTTTGGAAAACACAGGTTTATTTTGGTCCTCTTTTTCCATCATGACTAGTAGCTACATTAATTTTTTATAACATTTTAAAAGCTGAAAATTGGGTTTGAGAGATCCTACGTTTCAATTTAGTGATCCTATTTTTTGTTTATCTTTTTTATGCCAAGGTTTATCTCAATTATTGGGGGTTTCGTTAACTACGTTATTTTATGTTTATTCTGTTTTGGTCGTTTTCAGTTATGGACAATGACCACAAATTATAAAAGCCGATTCTGGCCCAAAAACCTTCCCTGAAAATTGATTTCACTCCAGTGCCCATGTTACTTTGCTATGTTGTTCTGCATCTCCAGATAACTTTTAATATTATTTGTCAATACATAAGTGCTTTTAAAGGCACTTGATAGTGCTAATGTGATAGTAGAGCTTTTAATTTTAATATTTCCCATTTCGATTTCTTAGGGCACACAAATTTATTGTAGAGGATAACTGTGATATAATACTCTGGAAGACGCGATTTAATTACGTAAAACACCATTGACTTTTTCGAATTTTATATAACTAGAAATAAAACAAATATTTATTTTATACTGAGTATTTTAAAAATCTGCTCTTAAGCGATAGCATTAGCAAAGTCATTTAAGGCTTTTATATTACTAAAAAGCAAGACCCCGAAGGACCTGAAAATAGAGATAATTCTATTAAAACAAAAATTTTAGCAAAGAATATTAAATAGTAAAACGTGAAACCAGTAGTACAAAAACATTATACTGTGCTTTGAATAGCTTACGCTTCTTTAAAATATGGGGATAATTATAAACATAAATAAAAACGCTGATACATACTAATTAGTCAATTTAACTTACGTGAAAGCTTGCAGCAAAAGGAGTCCGATTAAAAACACAAGTAAAATTTGAAACGTTTATTAGTAAAACAAAATAGACAGAGCAGAATGGTTTCTATAAAAGCTTAAATTAGCCCTACTTTCTCTACTGCTCGAGCAAAAACCAAAATTAATGTAACATCAAGCTTTTACAGTTAATTTAGGAGTCTTGTTTGGAAAAGACCAACACGATTAATTAAATTTCATATTCATTAGAACACACTGCTACTTTGTGTCAGTTAATTTCAGTGAGCATAATATAGGATACAATACATAAAAGAAGGGTGTCTGCTACTGTAGACGTAGAAATAGAATAGCGCAATAAACTTTTGTATATTGGAGCCAAATTCTAGCTGTAATATTATTTAATTCGCTCCTCTTTACCCTCTTTTATATTTTCTCTCGTATTTCTCTTCTATTCTTACATATATATCAGATTAATTATTTTTTTTGTCTTGCAAGTGTTCGTTTTTTTCTATTGAAGTGCTTGTTGTCTGTGTCTTATCATGCGCCATGTTTCTAAGTATTATATTTATTCACTGTCATTAGAATACAATTATTACTTGTGACCTATATTGCTGGCGTGCGCCCGAGCTTCAGTGGTGAAGAAAAAGAGGTTGAGTATTCCCGACCGACAATTTTTCAGGACGGGCCCAGAGATCGTCCTGTGTGTTACATACATTTGGTTTATTAGTGGACCTGCTGCCATTTTAAATACAGGTTTTAAGGGTAGAAGTTTGTTTCCACCGCTGTACAATAACGTTTAGTCCTGTTGGTTGTTTTTTGCTTTCCTTTTTTCCATCTTGAGAGTTCTATCAAGCATTGGTGATAAAACACTTATGATAAATAAAAACATTCAAATTTTGATTTTTCTTTTGTAATTCAACATTAATATTTGTGATTTTGGATTGAAAGCTATTAGATATTACAGTAATATAAAAAGCACGGGATAATAACAAAATATCAGGCTTATATCGGGCAAGTCCATGGTTCGAATCTTTGCATTTTTTAAATTACTTTGTATCACTTACCTATATTCTTTCTGAAAAACTGGTCTATAATAAAATAGGAAGACATTTACATGTAAATTACACATGCGAGTGAACATAATGTTGAATTAATGAGACATTGGACGCTAAAATTATCAAGGGTGAAATCGACGTGAGCAGTAGAGCATCGTATCAGTGAAAGTTAACCTTGATACATTGCCCAACATTATAACAAAGAAAGGAAAATATATGTACTCTGAGTTATTTCGAACCGTTTTTAGAGAACCAAGCTGACTTAATGATCTGCTTTTAGTGAAATGTGCATTTGTCGCAATTCAAAAGTGGCTGGTTTCTAAATTATGTACGATAATCGTAACAACATGTGGACTGTTTTGGTAATTATGCAGTAACTTGCGCTTAGTTTAATGAAGTAAGTAGAAAGAAAGCAAATATTGTTTGGGAAATTTAATATAATGAGGAACATCTAGAAAATTACCACAATCTTTAACTATCTTTGTTAATATTCTCAATAATTAGATTAATGCTAGTAAGGAAGTCGACTTTTTGAATTTTTCTTTATTTCTTGGAATTTTTATCGTACAGTTTAAATTTAAATATAAATAATAACTAGGTAAGTATTGTTATATGTTAATTTGCCGTTATCTTCAAATACGTTTTTCAGCAATAAAACCTCTGGGGACTATTAAAGCTGAACAATAGAATTCGCATATATCTCTTGGTAAATTGAGGAAACGACCTTGTCCAGAAACTGACGTATATATGTTATCATTGTGGCTTTGCTATTATTTATCTGCTTGATTTCAAATTAATCCTTGACTGTTGGATACCTGCGACTTATAAGGTCATTAGGTGACTGCGCTAGACTAGGCCTTTCAACAATACGCTGAAATTTAACAAATTTTACGAGACACTTACATTGCTATGCAAATTTGGTTAAGGCTGCTTATAATTGATCAATACAGCCAGCCAAATCGTATTGTACTGAAGTAAATTTTTGTAACGTTTGGTATAGTTAATGCTTTATATTTGGATGATAAAGAAAAAAAATGTCAATAAATTTAAGTTTTTATTAGATTATCTTTGACTCATCTTTTTTACAGTAGTAATTTAAAACCATTATAAGTTAAAGCTTACCATGTTATCAGAGCATAAAAGGTTCTTTGCATACCAGGTATAAGAGTTTTGTAAAAAAAAACTAACTTTAGAAGGTTCATCATCGATTTATATTTATTATTTTTGTCTAAAAGTGTGACCACTACCATTGTGCTTGTTTTCGCCAAATAAAGACTCAATTTGAGTATACTAAAGTGACTTCCAATTGTAGTCCACAATTTCAATTGCTCGTCCCTCAAAACTTGCGCAAGTGCGAAAAATAAGGAAGTCGATTACCAAGGCCGAGATTTTTATTCGGCGACGAAAGCCGTCGCCGCTGTGGAAAAACAGGACGCGCTGCATTGTTGCGGCGCTTGTTTAAATCGAGCAGACCGCGGTGCATCTGCCGGGCCAAACAATGCGCGGCGTCTAATGGTAATTTGGAGGTCCTTGATGCATGTTTCACTTCATATTTGCAAGTCACGCCGGCATAAATAAACCCAAACTCACGATTAATTCACCGACAGAACCTCCGAAATTGTGCCACAGGCAAGAAACGTTTGCCCAAACAATGCCGCGGAAAAACTCGAAGGCCTAATTAGCCTTATTGAATTTGTTTTCCCTCGCGCAGGGCGGCTGTTTTTCTGTTTTAATTTCAAGAGCCGGCGATACTTTTCACCTTGTGGTAAAAGCTATGGCTGCGCTTCCTGTCCAAAGTGTGATAATTTGAAATGAAATCAATTGTGGAATAACAATTTTGATACGATAAAGCTGCTTTTACTTGTACTATTGGCAGTATTACTTCTAGTTGTCTTCGTTTTTTTATCAACCTCATTATCTTCACATTAAAAATTGTTATAAATTAATTGTATGTGTAAAATAATCTACTATTTTGTAATAACTAGTCGTACCCCATATAGACTAACTAAGAAGATGAGCAACAGAATTTATTATGCTGTAGTATAAGGATCAATATAAGAAAAATCAAATTATTGTCTGATAAGTTTTTTATGTACTTAAACATGTAGGCAATAATTAGGCAGCTATATTATCGTGTTGAAAGATCTGTCTAAACATTCGAGAAGAATAGTCTCAATAGAATTGGGTGCAGTGCATTATACGTTTTGCTCATAATTAAAGTCGAGGTTGATGTGTGAAGTGATTGTATATTTCTTTTTTACTTAGAGGATAGGCATATAATTTGCACCGATTCTTACATTGAACCATAGGGTTGTTTACATGGAGTTGATAACTTGCTAGATTTTGAGATCAATCCAAAAAATGAATAAACAATGAAAATAAGATTAAAATAGAGGGAAAATTAAATTTATTGAGAATGTATTGAGAATCATATTATTCAATGTAGCCCTCAGCAGTTACTACGATCTTCTCGACCCGGGACCTAAACCTGATGCAGACCAACACAACTTCCTTCTTGTCCATTTGTCTTTCCCTCTATGATGGAGATCTTATAGGTTGGAACAGAGTTTTAATAGGACATATACTTCCGCCCAGCCGCCATCTTCTCTATTCAGGGATTAACAACTGTTTCCAGCACGTTCATATAGCTTTCGGCGGTCGCTTCGGGATTTCCTCAAAGAAATGGGGCGTCACGACATCTTCGCTGCTCACAAGTTTCAAGGCCACCATAAGGAAACTATGTGTATAATGGCAAGTACTTCAGAGACACCTCGGCAGATCTAACGATCAATTAGGCAAAATACACCTTCCTATCCTGGATGAGGTTCTTTTCGCCCGAAAAGAATCTTATAGAACCAGATTTGTTGTGTTTGAACATCCTGTCCATCTTGTTCTTCTCCCGCAAACACCTTAAAAAATCCGAATTTACCTCTACGACGATATGAAAAATACAGGAACTTGCATTTTCACATTAACTTCAGAAAGCCGAAGGCTTTATTGTTGTGGCTGTTCATGTAACGATAAATTCACTTGTCTTTCAGTAAATACTTTAAGACGCTTTAATAGTAATTTTGCATGATTAGAAACAGTTTTGTTTTTATCACTAGAAAGTAATAATAGCAGTTGGTTTTTTTAATTGAACTATCCACAATTCCTAAATTGGTATTAAAATTAAGATTGAAATTGCAGTAGAAAAAAATTGATCGCAATGCGGATCTTTCGCTGAAAATTGAAGACATAGTAAGTTATATTCTCAAATTAGAAAGAGACTATCATATTTACGAAAGCTAGTTACAACGGCTAATGGAACCACTCGTAGATTTATAAATGGGCGAGATGTCAAAAAATGGTTTAAATTTTTTGCCTTGCCATATAGAATTATCGCTTCGATAGCCCACTTCTCCATATGCTTTAACAAAAAGAAAGTTATGCAGGTTTTTAATATCTCCTGGCTCTTTATTGTGAGCTCAGATTTGCTTTATATGACACACTAAATGTAGATTAGACTACCTACATCAGTTACATTAGTGCAATAGAATAAGTGGAGGATATACTACATTTAAGTTACTGAATTAGGGTTGAATAACAATGGTTGAATAGTTGTTTATCCATGACTAAGACCTTTTATAACTAACAGGAAACCATTTAAGAAAAAATAATAGATAAGCATACTAAAAAGTTTGAAGCAATTACACTTGTAGAGATCATGAATAATAATATTGTCTATATGTAGACTACAGGCTTGTGGTTTGTCATTTTTAAGCCTTTTAGTTCTAACTACAGTTAAGCAGCGAATTTTTTCAGATTTGACTCGTAGAAAGTTAGAAAGCTACTTTATTTGTAAAGGCTATAAATAGTCTTGCGAAATGTAAAACATGGCCTTTAGATGAAAATGTTTTTGACGAAAATCCAAAGTAAAATCAAATGGATATATTGCCAACCATAGAAGAGAGTAAAGGTGTTGCTGAACTTCTTGCATTCTGAAACAGGGAAATATACCTAAGCTGCCTCCATTTTGACCAAGTAATCACTGACATTCTTTACAAAATAAATTAGAAGAAAAAATGGCATTAACTAGAAACATAGTTGGATCAAGCAAAGTCATTTCGAGAAAATGGTCAAATTTCTTCAAGTGAATCAGAAGGACGAGGGACTGTTATTATTGCATTATTTGTATATCACCACTTTCAAACTCATTTCCAGGAAAAGAATGGACTCGGTGCATTTCTTGCAAAAATGGACTCACTTGAAGTGTCTAAATG
This sequence comes from Sinelater perroti, assembly GCA_036346155.1. Classification (NCBI taxonomy): domain Eukaryota; kingdom Metazoa; phylum Arthropoda; class Insecta; order Coleoptera; family Elateridae; genus Sinelater; species Sinelater perroti. The sequence continues at coordinate 1,328,259 of JARFIY010000189.1, forward strand.
GGAACGTGTGAATTGGTAATCTGACAATGATCGATCATTTACTTATTTTATCATGTTTTGGTTAATATAACAAATAATTTGTTCATTCAGTATTCTTAATATAAATATTTTAAGAGGGACAAGGTCCAAATTAAGGTGTATTTGTTTTATTAATTATTGCAATATTAAAGTACCACTATTTTGAAAAGTTCCTAATCTGTTTAAGTTTAGGTGGTCCTATGTGGTGGGGGTATCTCCCCTATTTTCCAAATTTCTTCACAACTGTTAATGATCCTGATTTTCCATCAATTAGGCAATAGCAGCAGAAATTCCTAGCACAACTGTTTGATGAGCAGAGAACGGGTGGACGTTGCCGGGCAAGCAGCAACCGTGGGGCTTCGAGCTGCAATGTAGAGATTATAAGGACGACGGTTACATATCAGTGCACATGACCGTTCGCGTCCGGGCACTTTCTTGAAATGCATGTAATATAGTTATGCATCAATAAATTGCGTTGTACTCGCGCCTTTTAAGCTGTGAAAGCAAACAACGAGTAGGAAGGTGGTAAATTTACGGGCCGCGGTAAACATGCAGTGACGGGCGTTGTCCGGAGAGCGTCTCCGACTGTCACATTACTCGGAGACCTTCTGACACCGTGGGCCCGTCTCCAGACTGGTTTGTGCCAGCCCGGAGTCATAATTTAGCATAGTGCCGCATTATAGTATTTAAATTATTGGCCCCGCAGACTCGGATCAAGTCTTGATACATCACCAGCCCAGCATGCAGATAGCGCAGCCATCTATAAACTCCTTAAAATGTTGCTCGCCGCACATCATATATATAATATTTAGTGCCGGCGCATTGTACGCCCGGCCAAAACACACTCGTATTTCAGCCGCGGGACGCGCCGTTCCGCGGGAATATCCGAACGACTTTTATATGGTAATTAGCAATTATGCACACACATGTCTCTATTATCAGGACAGCTGCGTCCTTGTAACGTCTCAGGTGTGACTGATTTACGGGCGGGCGTCATGTGACCGATTGCGTGACACGAACTAACCATGCACGCGGATGCATATCAAAATTCCCGTGATGCATGCACTTCATGATGTGTGGGTTGTCAGATGGGAAAGGGGCCCGTCCGATTGCTAACAGTCGTCGGTATCGGACTGCGCATCGGAGCAGTTCTGGAGTACCACGGCAAGAAGTGGGATAAAACATATCACTATGCCATGATCGTTTGGAAATATTTAATGTTAAACAAGTCGAAGCCAAAATAACAGATGAGGGGAATTATATTTGACCGCCACTAAGGGGAGGGGGTAGGCAAATCTATCTTTCTGCGCAGTAAAAAAATCAACATTTAAGGTTTTAAGATCGCACAGAAACAGTGCAGAACTGTTTTAACAACAGTCAAACAGAAAATAAATGGCTGAGCGCTGATGTCAACATATGTGTGTGCCAAGAAGTGTAATACTAAATGTATGTACACAAGTCATTTATTAAATAAAAAAAAGCATATTCAAAGTATGTGCTGTGTAAGTATTAGGTATTTTCTTATTAGAACATTAATCTCATTTTAATTCTTTTACAAAATTTAATAAAGAATGTGAGCGCGTTAACTGATATGTTACAATGAATTTAAGATTTAAGGATGTAATGACATGGTAGTGTACAGTAAGATCAATTCACCAATGTAGTGAACTTATCAGTATATCGTGCTATACGAGTACGTTCCACTTTGGTACCATACCGCACTTTTTCTTTGGTCAGGGAAAACTTTAACAAATTGAAAAGGTGATTTTTTTAAATCTGTACTTCTATAGTTCAGGAATAAAGTGCTTTGTTTATTTTGGGCATAGATTATTTAGTTATTGTTTACTTAATTATGAAAAATGATTAGATGAAGAACAATCTAAAAATGATAAGAGTATAATAGAAAAATAAAACAGATGATGATTATGTTCATCAAATATTTAAAAGAGCACGAAGAACTTATAAAACTCAAATATATATGTATGCCTGATGTACTATTTATAGTACATGTCTAATAATTCACGCCCTGCAAACAATGCATGTATTTTTTCTAAATGTTAACTTCGACACGTTCAGTTAGAGTTGGTTTAATACAAAATATGGTCATCTCAAAGTTGTGGCTTTCAAGAACATGGGTGAACATAAAGTACGATTTATTTAAATAATGCCTACATTTTTCGTGCTACAATTAGATCAAAATTGTAGTCGAGTATTCTGGTAAGATACCGTACTATTTGATTGTAGGTGTTTTTCTCTTGAGGGTACAGTTGCATTCCTCGAAGATAAAGATTTAGTTAAAATGTAGGTGATATTGCTTTGATTCCGCTAGATCTGATGTCCATAGATAAACTATCAGGATTGCAGTTGCAAGTACCTTTGAGGTAAACATGAGTTATTAGAAATTTGTTAATTTTTCGTCTGATTCTGAGGATGATTCGTCATGAGAATTTGTCTAACGAAATAAAACTAATAATAATAAACGAGGAAGAAAAGAAAACAAGCCATTGAGTGAAAAAAATTGGCGCAAAGTAATTATTCAGACGTTTTGAGAGCATTCCAGCTCAGAGTCATTCTAAAAGTTCCCTTAGATGATCTTCGTTGTTCTTAAATGCTGAACAGAAAGACTGCCCACAAGAGGTACAAGAAAATAAAGTGAAAATTTTTATTGAAATTCTAATATTGATATTTTACACTAATGAATGCCAATAGTCAGCCAGTAGCTGTCGAACTTTCACTTAACAGACAATTATAATTTAAATCATTATTATGAATTTGGGAAAATTAGGTCTTCATTCACTAGTCTTGATCAAAAGTTTACGAAATACTGAATTTTTGGAGAAGTGTAATCTGTAAACAAAACAGTGGTGCTCTACTTTGGGAAGCATTCTTGCAAGTAGTTCATTCACGAAAAACCTATAAGATACAGGTATAAATTATGGGTAGGTTCCTAGAGGTTTTGGCTATATTTATGGACTTGCACTTTACCAAGATTCCTCAACCGGTACTATTAAAAAATATGAACATTTTGGATTTTAGTTGGTGTAGTATTGGACTACAATGATACATTAAGAACAAAGTGGTGCAAAGAATAAGTTCATCTTGCTTTTGACAAATTTCTTCGCTAATAGAGAAATTGGCGGAAAGAAGAACTTTTACAACGGGCGCAGTGAGAGAAAACCTCTCATTTATCAAGGTGGAAATATACGAGGTGTGGCAGAAAAGTAATGAGATTGATTTTTTATTTACCAAAGATTTTATTTTTTTCAAACATCAGTGTTATCTCCTTCAAAGTAGTTCCCTTGGGCAGCTACACACCGATCGAGACGTTGTTCCCACTGTTGGTAGCAACGCTGGAAGTCTTCAACCGGAATGGTCTTCAGCATGTCCGTTACACTCTTTTGGATGATTTTCTAAAGTCACAGGGACTGAGGTCAGGTGAATATATGGGCTGGGGAACCACAGGAATGCCTTTTGAGGTCCCTTTCGCATGTGCAAATGTTCAGTCAAAATTTGATGAACGGTAAATATGTTCAAATTTAATTGTTCATTCAACATTCTTAATGTTAAACGACGGTCTGATCTTGATGTTTTCGTCGGTTTTAGAAGTTGAAGGCCGCCCTGAAATTCCGCTGTTTTATTTTGCGTGACGCACAATCAAAATACAACTTCACTAATAGCACTCACAAAAATCACATACTTAACGGAACGAGTTGAAACTCGCACTGAGCTATGGGAGGATATTTATACACGTGCTCTATCAAGGACAACAGCGTAGCGCTGCCAGATCGCTTGCAGTATTGCCAGCCTCATTACTTTTCTGCCACACCTCGTAGAGTAATTGTTATTCAAACAACTCATTACCATAACGGAACAAGAGAATGGCGTAATTTCTTCTGACGTCTATAAAATCTACGATACGATCCTATATACTGTCTTGTAATTACCCAACAAAAACAGACAGGATACGGTTCGTGTCTGGCTGAAAAAAGCAAGATGTTTAAAGTTTATTCCAGAACTGCACATCAAGTGTTTCCTCGATTGCCACACTAACCACTAATAGTTTCATATTCTTGACGTACTATATATTGTAGAATCTTTTGTATAACTTTGTGCGAAAACAAAAATATTTTCGCCAACTTTTAGGCATATCTGGGTTAAAAACCAAACTGGGATGAGGCTTATTTTTATTGTCAAACTGTTAATTTTATATTATAGTTAGGATTCAAAAGGCATGACAGTTCTAGTACAGATATTTGTGTGGTTTTCTTATAATAAGTACTTGACTAATTTTGATATGTTCTTAAAGATATAAATTTTTGATAAACGTATTAGAAGACAAGCGAATTATTTTTCTAATGCTACGTGAGATGAACTGATAGGTTTAGTTGCCCCTAATAGCTTTACTTTACTTTAGATATGTCAAACAGATCAATCATCTGTTACGATAAGATATTTAGATAAAGATAATCAAACTTAGCTGTTTCTTGCCTTCTATAGATAACGAAAAACATGATACCAGCTGCTTAGGAAATATGAGCAAGGCCGCATTTTACTATTTAACGGAATATAATATTTTAACCTAATTAACTACAATTTTTTGAAATTGCAATACAAATCAAATTACTTGGCCTAAATTAATTGGTCAGTTTAATATGTTGCTTTGTCGCTACTGAGTGCAACCTTTGATACTACTTTGAATCCGTCATATTTTTGCAGAGTGCTAGTCATAAAAAATCGGCATTTTCAAATTTACTAGCAACGCGACAACAAAATATAACTTATTTAGATATAAAGGGTGGTCCAAATTAATCGCTGGATTTAAGTTTCGCGCCTAATACTTAATGATCTAAAATTCTCTCGATTAGTCTATATGGAACGCCGTATGAAAGAACAGCGAGTTATTATTGCTAAATCGCATTGCAAATTCGGTAAAAATTTCTTAGTCGGTACGGAAACTATAAAATTGTTTGTCGAAATAGTGCATCAACTGCCTGAAAATTTATTACAAAATTTTATGAAACTGGATCATTAATGGCGATATAAGTCTTGTAAATATCAGCGTCGAGTAAGGTTTTACGAGAATATGGCCGTAGTTAGAGTAAACAAAAAATTGGCGCATTTGGTGTGCGGAAAATCTTCGTGTAAGCAAATGCACCCCAACTCAGTGTGGTTTTTGGGCCCATATATCTTCGAAGATGATGCTGGAAATGCTGTAATTGTGAATGACGATCGCCACCGTTACATGATAACCAATTTTTGACACCAAGTGGCCAACATAGATCTGGAATAAATGTTGGTTTAGCATGACGGCGCCGACTGCCGTACAACTCGAGCAGCAATCGACCTACTTCACCAACAATTTCCTGGTCGTATAATGCCGACATCAATTGGCCAGCAAGAGCTCGTGCGACTTTTCTAGGGTTAGCTGAAATTCAAGATCCAGAGTTGATGACCTTAAAAATGAAATCCGACATGTTATCGATGAAATTATTAAACTATATGGAACATTTTACTGAAAGCAACTATAAGATAAAAGAACAATATTACAACAGATTTGCCTTAAGCGATGGTTCCCAGGAACAGAAGTAGCTGTAGTTATTAAGATGAGCTTTTTTGATACAAAAAAGCTTTATTCGCATTTTTTGGCAATTGTAATGAAAAAACGCGAACTAAATTTTTAAACAAGGCTTTCTCTGTGGCAATTAATTCGCAACAATTAAATACGACTAGTAAAAGATTTCAAAAAAATCTAGATTCCCATTCACTTTCCTCAAAAGAACTAAGTGTTATAAAGGGTGGTCCAAATTGAATGCCGGACTCTAACATCTGACAGATATCATCTATGATTCTTCCGATTAGTAAATATACGATATACGAGAATGGTGAGTTATTATTGTTAAAATGCATCTGAAGTTTGTGAGAATTTTGGGGAAACCATACGCTAACTTAATGAACTTTTTGGTCGGAACCGTGCACTAAATGAATGAGTCGACTGAAGATTGATTAGAAAATTTAGTAAAACTGCTCCAACAATGAATGAAAGACTTGATGAGTATCAGCGTGGGGTAAGGTCCCGTGAGAATATCACCATAGTTAAAGTATTGCTACAAATCGGAAAACATACCTTCATGCGTACACAATTCAACTGATATAAAATCTTAAGCTTGCTAAACATTCTCGCAGTCGAAAATTCATCAGTTAGTTTTTACAGCGCTGTGAGGTTGATTTTAAGTTTAGTTAAAAACTTATCTTTAGCAGTGAGGCGCATTTTGATCTCAACAGGTTCGTAAATAATCAAAATTGTCACATTTGGGGTTTGGAAAACTCTAGCGTAAGTCATGAAAAGCAAATGCACCCCCAAGGTCTCACTGTTTGGTATGGATTTTGGCCAGGTGGCGAAATAGCCCCATACTTCTTCGAAGATGTTGGAAGTGCTGTTACAAAATAATCAAAATTTTTGGCACCAATTGAGCAACATGGATCTGGAACAAAGCAGTTCCAACAGGTCGGTGCCACTTGCAATACGGCTCTAGTAACAATCGATTTACTGCTCACAATTAGAAAGCAAGTTCTTGTAAGTCAATTTGAAAATAGCTTTATTGAAAATTTAAATCCGCCTTTCAATTTGGACTACCCTTTTTATCAGTTGGACAAGAAAAAAATTATGTAGTTTAACATCAAGAATGACATTTCAAAAGCGAAAGTACATATAATGTACTTTATTTATTCATCCTTGTAATTTGAATAATTTTCTAATTTTTTGAATTCGCTGTTAAGATTTTTTAAATTTATTTGTTATATTAAATCACTGTAATTCTTATTCTGTATGATTTCAAAAAGAAATTTCTCTAAAATCCTTTGTTCTCAAATACTGTTCATGGACCGTTAAGTTTAAATTTACCTGGGGCTCTATGAAATTATGGTGTGTGTTACTTTAAAAAGAATTGCTGGACAAATACAATAAAAATTCTATGTTTTAAATATAAGTTAAATATATTTGGTTATGATACAGTAGTTTTTTTTAATTATCCAATTCAGACAGAATATTTCACTATAAAACTGGGTATTTTCTCCGCAAAAGCGTATGATGAGTTAACTATACATGGTAATAGTTAAAGTTTAGGCTTGTACATTGGGTTTCAGAAAACTGGAGTTTACCGGCATAATCTGGTACTCAAAAGACTATTTACAGAAGCAACCTGTTTAGGATTTTATAAATATATTGATAATGTAGATATTAATTGTCGGTGCACTGTCAGATATCATTTCCTCTCAATTTAGTTAGCACACATCGAATCTTGCCTGTCGTGTTAATTCTGGTTTTTGTGAGACTTATTTATATGTTGACTAAATCAGGGTAGTACGAGGGGTTTTAAATTGCGTTGCTGTACAAAAATGCTCATGTAGCTATAAGCGTTTTCGTTGCCTGTTCCTTAATATTCATAATATGACACATTCCAAATTCGTCGTTCAAATCTCATTCTGCAATTATTATCAATTGTTTTCCAATAATCTCTGTTAGTAATGTTTCTTCAACATTCGCTATCTTGACCGGATGTTGTCATTTTTAAAATTTTTAAATTGTTTTTTATGTGGAAGACTTAGAATAACGCGTTGTCTTATGATACTAAGGACTAGTTACAGAAAGGCGACCGTCCATGTCAAACTGACCTTCACATATCATTTTTCGACTCACCTACGCAATTTGAGAATGTTTAAATAGCAATTCGTATTTGTATCACAAAGCGACTGTTTCTATGACGAAAAATATGTTTTTAATAGTTCATAATGACTTTTCGCCGGACCACCCCACGCCGTAGAGGAAGCCGCCATCCACTGACGGAATTCCCGCATTTTTAATGCAGGACGCATCAATCTGTCACTGCATCCGCGCCAGCCCGCCAAATCCTGCCGACACGTCATAAAGGCATCAGGAGCGTTCAGCGGCGCGGCCAGAAGAAATTATTTCTGACCAGCTTTATGGGCTGCCGAAACAGCCGTCCGTATTTTTGGCCGGGTCCGTCTCCCGCGCCTAAGTGCCTAATTAAGGCGGCGCCCAAAAAAGCGCTCAGTATTCGAGTTTCTGGAGTATCGCCTTTGAGTGATAACGATTGTAGTTTAGTAGGTGGGTTGCGTAACGAGGCGGCGGCCGCGGTCCTTGATTTGTCCTTTACTGCCCAATTAGTGGGGTTTAGAAAATTCGGGTGGAAGAACTCGTTCTGGGTCGCGCTGGGCACCAACCGTAATCTATTGTAGCTGATACAGTTTGGAGAAGGCGATTAGCATATTTCTCTTCTTTGTAATTAGTAGTGATATTGTTCGGCGCTTCAAAGGCCGAAAAGTCTTGCAGCATGCTTTAATGAAAGTAACGGGTGAATATTTAAACTGACAACATATATGATAATGTACAGGAACATTTTATTGGCTTAATAAGTGAAATTTGTTGTTAGATAATGTCTGAAAAATACTACTTCTAAACAGACAAGATTTTTGAAAAATAATTGCTTATGGTATATGATATAAAGATTTGTGATTTTCTGCGCTCTTTCTATGGTGCACTATTTTATATTTTTAATTAATTAAAGGGAAAGGGAAATTTATGATCTATGTATGTGTTTTGAAGAAGAAATAGTTTTTAGAACACCCAAAGATCGTTAAATTGACTAAGATTTTTAAGGATAACTAATATAAACCACCACAAAACTCACCCAACAACACTTTACTAAATCCAAGTCTAAAAAATTTTAAATAATTTTGGTGCAAAAATTTTTAGGGAAAACAAAATTAATTTTTTTACATAGGTTGACAATTTATAACAGAATAGTTTTTTTGGTGTAGTTACTGTTGATCATTTCGAGCAAATATTTGTTGTTGAATTGAACAGGTTATAACTCGCCTTCAAAATATTTTCAATCAAGTTTAAACCTGATCTACAATCTGGCGCAATGATACAAATTGCTTTTTCATAAAAACATTGAAAAACGTAACACTACATGTACCCCTAGGAGCATCTTGTCACTATATCCACTCTTGTTGACCTATTTTGTGTTTTAGTATACAAAACTCCCAAGACAAGCTGAAAAACTCACTTAAAATTCCGCTCATAATTATAATACTGCCATCTCTCATTTGATGATACTTGGTTCGCTCCAGTTCTACATTTTGGGTACCATATGAGCTTAAAATGTGTGTTCAAGTTATAAAATCGGTCCTGGTACTCAAGTGTCGACCTGCAAAGTTGATCGGTGCTCGCTTGAGCGTTTTCGTTGACGGTAATTTTTGTAAAAAAAGTTTCTTGCCCTTCAATGCTTTTTGAGTCGACCATCTGCTAACTTTCAGCTCTAAATCTGTCTCGATCTGCCATGAAGTGACTTGATACCTGCCTTGAACTTTTTTTACAATCTGTTGATTGACTGTTGTATTGTATTACAAACGAATTTCGGCGTTTTTCTGTTCGCTAATTTTCTAGAAACACAACGATTATTAAAAAATCACGCAACTATGATTTCAATATCATTTTGCAATGCCCTAAAAACTCTTGTGCCAAAATCTTGTTACCTTGCGCCTGTCTACGGGCAATCAGCATATTACTGTTAAAGTTTTTAATGGTTTTACCCTGAAAATTGGAGCTGACAGCATACAGAGATTTGGATGTCTTAAATACTTCTACTCCAGACTATAGTTCCTGCAATCATCTATGTGTTATGATAACTGAAAAATTTTTAATAGATTATCTAAATCTATAAGGAATTTAAAGATAAGAATTATGATTCCAATAGTCGAACTTACAACTTAGGAACTCTTTCTTATATTTATATCACTTGGATTTAGGTTGTAGAAAGCGAATTGGAATTATGTTTCCCAATTTTCCACTAACGGGTGTCATTAATATTACTAACTGTTTTTTTATGTTAATGTTAGAGCTGTTATTCATCTAAGTGTGAGTAGTAAAAACTATACAGTTAACAGAAATAGGATGCACGTTGGCACAATGTATTAAAATTGTGAAAATTCAGTATAAAAATGGTCGAAATTTCGCAGAAATCACAAATGTCGTACACTTTTTGTCTTATTGAGTAATGGGGATGCGCCAATAAGTCAAATACAGATATTATCCAACGCTCACAATCCAAGATCCTTAGGGCGACGACTGACACACCATGGTACGTAACCAACAAAACGTTACACGATGACCTCAATATTCCGTTCGTCCAAACTGTTACACAAGAGCGTAGCGCAAATCATGATATCCAACTAGGCTCTCACGTCAATCCACTCATACAACCACTCCTACTACAACACGATGCCAGAAGATTAAAAAGATGTTGGCCTATTGATCTCAAATGAGAAGTAGGTGAACTCCTCGGTAAAAGAGTTTTATGTTATCCATTAGCCCATACAATGTTAATTCTGATTGCTAATAAATAAAATATAAAAAAAACTTTTTGTTTTAAATTAAGCACTTTCTCTCACAGCAATTGTGAAACTAATCGAAACATTTCAGCTTTTTGGCCAAGTTTCGGATGTAAAAATCTCATAGTGTACTCGTTCGGTCAGGTCTGTTGGAAATATCTCCACTGTAGCTGAAAGTATTGGAGTAGATCTGAATTTATTGATTTTGAGATATTTGGGCATCTCACAAACTAGCCTGCACCGTATTACTTATTACACAAGATATGTGCCTAAAGGCTTGCAAAGTCCAGCTGACACCAGAAATGATGCTGTATATAACAACGCTGTAGATTCGTTCATTGGAAGTTGAAGATACAAGAAACCAGCCTCCCTTTTTTTACCTTGCTGGATACATAAATAAGCAGAACTGTCGTTCTGGGGCTCTGAAAATTCAAGAGAAATAAAAAATAAACCCTTTTATCCCCAGAGAGTTACACTTTGATGTACTCTCTGGGTTGGTGGCGCCAGTGGTCCATATTTTTTCGACAATAGGGCTGGTGAGACTTTTAGTGAATAGTGTGAAGTGGTAGCTGACTTTTTGCCAAAACTAGATGTCGTAGACGAAGACGATTATTATTTCCAGCATTGCGGCGCTACATGTCACATAACTGCGTAATGGCTGCAAGAAATTTCCCGAAATGGAGACTTTAATTGGCCGCCTAGTTTATACGTCCTGATGCTATAAGACCTTTGTCTTTGGGGTTCGGACAAAGATAAGGTAAGCAACGATTCAAGCAGTCAAAAATCATAGCTGTAATTCGCGAAGTCAATCCCCGCATTTGTGCATTATGAAAAGTTTCTTCAAACAAATAACTCTGTAAGAAGATCTGAGATGACCACTTGGAAGATATTTAAATAAAAATGTCACGATAATTTAAAAAAATATTTTTTATGATTTAAAATGACCCTTTTAGATTAAGTAAAAATTTCCGTATCTATTTGTGTCTATATAAATAATCAAAAATGATAATACTCTTAAATATGTTGTTCATTAAAGCGACGGTTATCAGATTTTTTAGTCTTTTGCCATCTATCTACTAATTTGTAGATTTGGTAGCAGTACCAATCGGGCATTAATATTTAATATCAGTTATATTTTTATTCTTTTTCTAGAATAATGCTGCAAACTAAGCATATCATTAATTGCAAATATCGGACATGATAACACTTTAATATCACCTATTGCTTTTTTCCTCGATGCAACGTAGAAGGCTGCATTTTACCATAGTAAGGCACCATACCAAGACACCTAGACCAGTCCCAGATGATCTACCTTTTAACGATATTATTGCCTACTACTCTACTCCAGCTAAGGCAACTTTAAATGAATATGTAATATATATAAACAAAGTAATTTGTAGGACATACATTATTTTGCATCTGTAAGCGATTTGAAATGTTTTTATTATGCGGTTTGTACTTACAACTTACTTAATTTACTAGTCAGGTAAGTAAAGGCACATATTTAAAAAAAATTCCGTTGAATACATCGAATTCTATTAGTTGGAACTAACGAAACGAACGTCAATACGAGCATGGGCTGGACTAATTTATTTCAATTGCGCAAAGAGCATCGGTAATATGCTGGGACGCAAACTGTTCACACTCTGATACGTTTGATTTCACTGATGTTGTGCACCTTCAGCAAGCATTGCATATTATGCATTTTATTACAAATAATGATGTAAATATTGAAAGCAAGCAGATAGGGACGGAGATAACGAGTACCATCAAGGTAATGCAGAGAAGCAATGCGTTTTCACCACTGCTTGTCATCATTATAATGATTTGTTTCAGTATCTCAAAGTCGCTCATTACAACATAACAATATATTAACGTTTGCTATAGATAAAAAACAGTTCTCGTTTCTTATCAAATATTTGATTTGAAACGTCAGAACTGTTTTCTTAAAGAAAATATCAACATCACTTGATGTCACAATATTAGTTAAAAGCGTGACATACGATTTTTGAAAATTGACACGTTCGATGGTGGTATTCGGTTTTTATTACGTGATGTGGTAGAGGACGTCACGACTTATTTTTTAACTTAATCTAAAAATGCTAATTCGTAAGATGTGCACGGATGTATATAAATCTATGGCGGTGGCGGCTTGTAAAATTCCTGTTGGCAACGTTATTGTTTAAATCCCCCTTTCTACATAAACTATCCGTCAGCGACCGCCTTGTGTAGGAAGGTAGAGTACAAAATGCAAATCAGGCACGTAATTTATGCGTTTATTGTTTTTGTCAGCGCGTCAATGTCAAAGCAATTTGATACGTCTAGACTTTATTTTCCATTTATTTGTAAACAGACCTATTGTTTCGCTTTATTGCCTCAGCAGAATCCACTTATGGGCGGTTTGATTTTATTATCTACTATTTTCCATAAACAAACTAGAGATTAAGATAATGTGCAAGTGTCTTTGTTCTTCGAATTTGGATAAGGTGTCGATGATGTCCCGCCGCACTTATTGAGCACTCTATTAATCAAAACCCACGCAGGGCCGATCCACAAGTGCTTTTTCCATCAAATTTGGAGAACTCCCCTCCGTCGCCTGCTCTCGGAAACCCCAATTAGGGCGGCATTACCCATAATGCACTCGCTACACAAACGCTACGTGGAGCGGGCGCCCAGCTTTCTATGGTTCGGGCGGATTAGCAGCCGAACTAAATTGATCCAACTGTGACGACTGATTGACGACAATGATACACGCGAAGTGTGATTCATGCATTTCCAATGTAATAAAACCGCACCGAATTTATTGTCCAATAAAGCCGGGCCATTATTCCCGCCCAAATTTTAATTCACCGGAATGATGCCAGTAATTTATTTATATATTTTTATGGAGCCTCCCTGTCGCCGATGACGACGCCGCGCGGCGTGCGGGGGGCCGGCGCGGGCTGTTTGTTTTCTTATTAGTCATCAGGAATGAGCACGACTTGATGTAGACATATTACATACCTTTATCGTGACAAGTGCATCGCATTGTTTGCTGGGTACTTTTATTCGGGTAAACGGTAGTGAGCGCTTTCGAAGACTGCACGCTGATAACGGAGACACGAGCGAGCGGATGCGCAATAAACGAGCTGAGAACACATGTAAGGAAATTGTGGCTGAAATGTTGTGGGACTGAAAACTGAAAACCATTTCAGCTAAATTAATTCAGTGATGATGAAAATTTAATTTGGTTTAAGTTCATTATCGAAAGCTCTTCAGCGTTGAACGCCTAACCAGCTCTTCCCTTATTTTGTAATCAAATTTTTCGGCTTTGGGTTGATAACCCAACATTATTATAGTTTTCCGTGGTTTTCCAAGCTTGCTTCACTTTCAGAAATATCAGATATTAAACTACTAAATTTTATTACTTCATCCAATTAAATTAATTAATGCTGAGGTTAAGACGCTCCGCGTGGGAGCATAGCTTACAAACTTAGAGGTTAAGGCTCTCATATGTTTGCCTTCACTGCCCGGTTATCATTATATTTTTGCGGGCGGAAAAACAGGCTGGAAATATTGAACCGTGTAAAAGCTATGTAAAGCAAGCATCTCGGAATTACACACATTTCTTCGGTCAGAAGACTTCCATTGGGATGATCCGTCTTTTGTTTCTCTGTTGTATCTGTAGACCCACACTTATCTCTTGCTTGTAACCTTTTAGGCTATCTGTATCTGAAAGGGAAGCTTAATGAAATCGGTGCGGACGTCTGTCTGTCCGTCGCGACTTTCAGCTCGAGAACTACTGAACCTAAAGAAATAAGTGTGGTATCATTCGAAAGCCTATGGCCTACCGGGTTTACATCCGCGAGCTGGCATAGGTGGGATGCCCTACAACAATGCAATAAGGGTTTTTAGCGGACCCAGCTTCCAATATGTCATTTCTTATAACTTTTGATTTAGGCAGCTTCCAAGCTGGAGACAAGTTTCTATTTCTGTCATTTTTAACATCTGTCAAGTCTTATAATTTTTGATCTGTGATAGATAGAGACATAACGTTCTCAGTATTTAACTAAGGACCATAAGTCAAGTCCAGACACCAAAAATCATCTAGAGATCGGTTTGACCGGAAGTGGCCGCAAATTTTTGTTTGCGTATAGAAGCTCCGGTGGAAAAGGAGTTCCACATCCGTACTTGTTTAAGATCTGGTTCAATGGTAACAGTCTAAACTAATTCATTAACAAATGTTCTGGTAATAGTAGGCGCGGAGTAAATTTTGCCGTGATACGTTTGACCTTCAGTCAAAATTCCATTCACTTTAGTTTTGGAATTTCAATTCATCTTTTAGCTTTCGAACTAAGCTTTATTAATTGTAGTTATGTGCGCATGTTAACATTTTCGGTGTTCTGGTCATTGCTGGTCAATCAAACTTATTTCTATCGTGTTAACGTTCTGAAAAACTTGTATTGGAGTCATAAATGAATGTCTTCGTATTAGCATGAATCTTTTGTATGGTCTAAATTTTCTCTTTCAACTGCGATTTAAGTCTTGCAAACAGCGAAAAGTCCCAGGGTGACAAAATGTAAACCATAGTATGATATATTTGCTAGTTTGGGTTTAACATTTTCTGATTGTAGCTGGTCTTCTAGAAAATGGACCACATTTAGTAGATTTGTACTGTCTTCGTTGTGTCGTTTTCAAAGCCATTCGAATAGTTTCTGCGGCCCAACGTTCCAGCTACGCATATAATTTGATGCAGATTTGCTACTCTATTTGCTCAGTTATTCCAAACCCGACGATTACACAGCAGATGTGCTCACTCATCATCTCCTACCTCCAATTTACCCATTCACGCACGCGCATATTGCAGACCAGCCTCTTAGCTGGCAGAATACTTCGTGGTCGCGAAACTTATTTTTATTATAGTAACATTGGTTGGATATTTTCGGGACAAATTATATGTGCACTTACATACAGCAAAACACAATACGGAGACAATTTAAATGGATTTATTATGTAAACTACACAACTTGCAAAAGTGACTTTGGTTTCTAATACGTATTACGTAAGAATTGTTTCGAAATTAATAACTCGCAAAGATATAAAGAGCAATACTTTAGGGACCCGCTAAAAAACCTTTTCCCGGGCTAGGCGTTGGCTCCCGACGCTCCTTCTCTTGAATGAGTATTTAAATAAATCACGTATTATAAAGTAAAGTATTATACTTAACTTTAGTTTTGATGGAAACAAAGCTCGTTTATACGGCCCTAAGAGATTTAAAGGGAAATTATTGCCCTATTCCGGCTTCTTGAGGAACGCTACCAACTTTAGAGACAAAGTTTTTTGTGATACCCAGATTAAGTATGTAACGAATTTTCAAACGCCGCCATATGAAGTTCACCGTGCCGTCACGGTCGAGCGGTGAACGTATTGTGTTAAATATGCAGGCCTTTTACACGTGACAGATCTAGAACGGGCTGGAATATTTCAATCATCGTGCCTCCAGAACCTCCAGAATAACTGCTGAAGGTAGCACGCAGCGGAACAGCAAAGGAAGTCAATTTACCAAAAACGTAGTGAGCTGTTCTAGTCTTTTAGATAAATAAAGTTATAGAGAGTGATTAATATTAGTAATTATTTCTGTTACTCATTAAATGAATAATTTGAATAGATTTAAGTGTCTTATTCATCACAGTTAAGAACAAAAATGATGCAGCATTAAAGAAATGTATTTTATAGAAATTTTCTTTGTAGCAACCAACAGTAATCAGTAAATGGCCTCATGCTCTACCTTTCCTGTGATACTTTTTTGTATCAGATATTTTGCTGAAAGAAAGTTAGGAAAGAAATCCATTTATGTAACTATAATATTTGACCTACAATTATATTAGTTTTAGAGCTTACAATTTCTTTTTTAAACTAGTCTTCGAACGTGCCTTAACATATTTATGAATTCTCAATCTGAAAGGCCCACAAAAATGTCCTCCTAGATTTCAGCGCCGTTTGCGTGGAGATTTTTTTTAAATAACTGAGCTCTATATTTCTCTACTGTTTTACATTTTTTTAATAAACAGATCGTGTCAGAAGTTCGAACCGAATATTGGGATCATTTCCAGTTTATTTAGCAAACAAGTGACATAAGGGTCTCCCTATAATACACTTATATACAACTAACTAAAAACGAGTGAGCGTTAAAGCTGAATGAATAGTAAGTTTGTCATCATTGATTCATTGTTTAAAATGATAATAACACTCCTTGAATGAATGATTACAAAATATGGTGGTAAGAGTTACTATAATATAAGAGTTACATATATACATTTAAACAGAAAGTAAACAAAGACAGATGATATGAAATATGGCGTAGCTGTGCTCTGAGCGTATGTTTGGTTGCCTATCTTTTTGATCGTTTTGCATATATTACTTTTATAAGGTCACCGTACCGACTTATTTCATTGTTATCATTTGTAAATAAATTGTTCCACAGTCCCACCTTGCAAAATTTTGAGGGAGATTTTGTTAGAATACAACGAGCTATTTATTGGCTAACATAACTTATAAACCCCCATAAAAAAATTCAGGTCTTCCAGAACTGCTCCTTATTTGTAGCTCGCACAGTAACAACGATTTGTGTTGTAACAATCCGAGAACAGTTGAACTGTACAATAGCGTTCAAGACCATGAAACCATACATTTCGTCGAATTTTGCAACCGCTGATGAAGGATATATTCCAATATTTCTAGACACGATAGCTTTTCAAACAGATTTTGTTGGGACTTGGCTGGGATCGTTTCGAAGCTTTGTTTGTCTGTAAAAGTGATACATTATCCTAGTCATTTCGAATGCTCTTTAAAAAGTTTTATCTAGTTCAAATTTATCTCTGACGAATAACATCGATAATTGTATTAAAAAGTTCAGCAACGTTCTCATAATTTCAGTGTTGTCTTTTTACAAAGTTCTATTTTTGGTCATTACACCAAGTGAATTGTAACACCTATATAAATTCCAATTAAAAATCGCCATTATCTGGCTTAATAGTAACAGTTCCTTGGTTTTGAAATATTTTTGTGTAATTCGAAAAATTTTGATGAAAAACAAACGGACGTTTTTTCCGAGGACCTTGTCAGATACGCCGTTATTTGCGTTTGAAAGCACGTGACGTTTCAAGGAGTTCCGTTCCGTTTCGACCGAAACAATAAGCGCGGTTCTTTTAATCGAATGCAGCGCGAATGGCGAGCGGCGCGCTCTAAAGCACTTCCAGCCCATTCTGTTTGGAAAAACGCGCGAGCTGACACCTTGCAATGGATGTCTAGGTATCGACACCCACTCCAACATCACCTAGCTTTGTTCGCGTCGATAATGATATTGTGGTACATTTTATTCTGCATTGTAAACTCTGAAATAATAACACACTTTGACACATCCCCAGATAGCTAGCGCTTTTCACGAGCTAACTCGCCGTGACAATATCGGGCCAGGTGCTATCTGAACACTATTAGCTTGAATAACTGTGCATTAAAAACGGCCGCGCGGCTCGACCAAGACGGCGAAGAGCGGATCGGAATCAGGCCGGCTGCTTTGCCGGATTAGACGACGAACGTTAAGTTTAATATCTCGGCACTTAGCCGAACAATAGGCGATAAAACTATTGTAGTGCTTGAAATGGGCACGCGCAATTTTGGTTTGTAAACAAATAGCGCTCGTAGTAAACTGAAATATCAGTGCCACTTTGTATTTTTAATCCGGCGATAATGGTATATGGGTTAAGTGCACACTTCCTCATGCGGAGTGTGCCGTTGAGACGGTTGCTAAAGCAGGATGACATGGGGCGACTTTTTGTTACTAATTATTGTTTTGGTGAATTTTTATTCTACTAAAATAGATTCCAAAAAAAAGTGATATTAGAAAGCCAACGAAAAATGCGCATTAAAATATTAGCCTTTCCTACTAGAAAATCGCCAACAGAAATTATTGCGCGGTTTAGTTACAAAAAGTTTAAGACGTAGCAAAAAAGTACAGGAAATTCGACCACCAGGAAGAAGTAAGTACCAGCAAGGTAACTTTCAGCAAGCGATGTGATCGCAAGAGAATTGACGAATTTGTTCGCGAATTGAAAAAGAAAATCGATCACGATTCTGGGCTGACTTGGCAAAAGAAATGGGCGTGGCGAGGTCGACGCTCAGTTTACCAGTGCACTAGGACCTGCACTACGGGTTTTTTGTCCTGAAACACCGCCAACTATTGACTAAGAAAAAATAAGATGAACAGGAATTTAGAGGTACTAAACTGCATTAAACACGACAGCACTAGCTTCCTGAGATTCCTTCGGAAAGTACTTACCCAAAAAGATCGAAACTTCTGTTACTTCTCAACTTAATCTCCGTATGGACGTGCATATTTTTCACAATGTTGTCGGCATGATTCCATGGCTGCTGAGAACACTTCTTTGAGGGTGAATTTTGTCCACTGGAAAATCGCTGATGCAACAACGGCTCAATTGTAAATGGTACTCACATTTCATCCATTGTCACAACTGATGAAAAGCACCATTTATAACGTCATCACGTGTCAACATGTCCTGAGACATTGTCACTCGCACAACTTGTGTTCGTCGGTCAGCATTCGTAAGACTCATTTTAAGTATACAAAACAATACTCGCTGCAATAGCGGCAATTTAACCTGCGCACAATGTATGGTGCTGCCATTTCTATTACAAATTCAGAAATATTTTTCGGGTCTTAAAATTAACCGCATTTTTCTACGTACTTCCACTGCTGAGAAAAAAAATGAAGACCTTGGAACTTAAACGCACCTCGTATGAACAAGAAGTGAAAAAAGGTGTGCGACTTGCAGCAGGTTTGGGGCTCGACTCGAAAAGGTCACATAGAATATTTTTTTCAATAATATTTACTTTAATTATGCTAACTTCCACGTAAATAAATTTAATTGTTCTTATATTTTAATATTATTTTTGTTTATTTATTTTTCGAATTTACCCTGTAAAAAACGCTTAGACCATTAATAGTTCCACATATTCTTTCCCTTTATTAATTTGATTGAATTTTCTGCAATATGGAAAAGTACAATATTTTCTGTTTTAATAGTTTCCTTGACTTCTGATGCAAATATAAATTCAGAAGACAAAGTTTCAATTTTTACAAACTGAAACCTCTCGGCTGCCTTTAGAGCAAACCAAACAGTAGGTAATGCAATTATGGTTAGCTCCATCTCGTGATTGTTATTTATTGGTCTTTCTATTGCTCGCGTATACATGTGTGCATTTCTTTAAGACACTAGCACGTGGATTGGAAGGGAAAATAATCGTAAAACCATGATCTACGCAGGCCGTGAAATTGAGACCCGCCGTATTTTACGCCTCGTAAGTGGTAATTGACACATTTGCATGACGAGGCAACAGGATCACTCTTGAGGAACGTTTATGTGCTTTTAAGGTGTAAAATATAGTCTCGCTGTATTTTTGACCGCGCCGTGATAATGATTAGCCGAGAATAGCGCACCGTCGATTGCCTCTTATTAATTATGCAAATGCCAAGAAGCAACACAACGATCGCATCAGCAGGCGGACCTTTCTGGACTATTTACCGTTCATGGTCGCCCGAAAGCTGACCAATTACTTATAAATAGGTGTTCAACGTTCAAATTATTTTTACGAAACTCGCCGGAATATCAATGAGATGTAAGTATCTGTTGAGGTATCTCTTCTCAAGCTCGCCCTGCCCAGAGTGGAGTTCAACGAATTATGTAAAATTACAAACAACGCGTGATTTAAATGGGTGATTAAGCGCCAAGTTATAATTTTTCAGATATCCGGTTTCACCAGATTTTACGCAACCGCCTTTGGTCGCCGCGCTCGAAATGCGTCGATTGGTCGGAGGATGCGTAATTATGCTGGATAGAATTTAGAATATTTAAATAATATGCCGCTCTTAATTTGTAAATGACGGGTTGCAGTTACCGCTATGCAAGCGTACCCACTGATTAATTTAGTAGTTCTATAGATGGTCTGCACTGATAGTGCGCGACCTTATGCCAACAAAGGTGAGCGTAATTCTTCCGGAACTGGCGAGGGCAGCAGAGAAACTTCGCCCGCTGGAAACTAAGTAAACGAGGAGAACCAGCAATCAGCACTTAATTCAGCTCAGTATCATTATAACGAGCTGAAGTCATCAGAACTGGACATGTGCAGGGAGGGGTAATCCAATACATGGTCCACATCAGA
Organism: Sinelater perroti; assembly: GCA_036346155.1. Taxonomy (NCBI): domain Eukaryota; kingdom Metazoa; phylum Arthropoda; class Insecta; order Coleoptera; family Elateridae; genus Sinelater; species Sinelater perroti. The sequence goes on from JARFIY010000189.1 coordinate 1,348,908, forward strand.
CACGCGCTCCCCTGCGTCTAATGAACTGGCCGCCATCATCCCACGGCAAATATACTGCATATTGAGGTATTAACATTTATCGTGCCGCATCCCATAAACTTTTGTGGACTTCCTTCACGTATCCCGCATTCCCGCCGCGGCGTGGAAGTGCGTTGCGGAATCCATATTACGGCTGCAGCTTTCTCTTTTTACGGCCGATCGTGATTAGCGCCGCCGCTACCGTCAGCCCGGAGTTTTCCTCCAAGGCGGCTGAAAGCGAGCAGCTACGTGATGGTTTCCCTAATTAACATACTGGAGATAATCAACGTAATGAATAAAGTTAACTCCGATATAAAATAATTTCTGAATAGTCCCAATTAGAGTGCGCATCGCTCGGATGAAGAACGTCTTCAAATTCTAAAGTATCGTTAGACTACATACTATATCGTAAAAAACAAAAATTCCAATTATTAACTTTATTATTCAGTTAAATATATAACCCCATTGTATTTATTTTTCAGACAAAATTGTATTACAAGGTACGCCCAGAAACTAGTAAGACTGATTTACTTGGTCCAAGCAGAAGGGTCGAATAACTAAGTTTTTGGAGCTGACGATTGGCACATTTGTCTCTGAGCTTTTACAGACAGCGAATGGCTTGCGAAATGGACAGCTGTTTGAATGTCGCGTCACGGGTCAAAATGTAACGCAATATCGATCAGCGATTCGCAAAAAAAATTTTGTATGAATTCGAAAAATACGCAACCGAGACGCTTGCAGTGATACGAAAAGCATACAGAAAAGATACTTTAACGAAAGCATACATGTTTAGGTGGCACAAAGCTTTTAAAGTAGAAAGAGAGGATGTTGGTGATGCGGTTTTGGATTCTGACAGATGTCTGAGTGTTAGATTGATAGCAGATACAGTGGGACTTCCAGAATCCATTGTGCATGAAATGGCTACCATGAAATTATAGTTGCAGAAAGTTCGTGCTAAATAGGTTTCCAAGGTTTTGATTGACGAACAGAAGAAAACCCGCGTGCCGATTTTTCGTGAGCTTTTGGACCGTGTGAGAAGCGAGTCTGATTTTTTGGAGAAAGTGCTAACTGGTGATGAAACGTGTCTTTTTGAGGACGATCTGAAGAGGGAAAAACGCACTTCTTTGGCCGAAAATGGCTTGAATGAGCAAACAAGAGATGAAAGCAATGCTCCAGTTTGTACCACCCGAATAGAGGTCAACACTACACTTTACGTGGAAGTGCTTAAACGGATGATGAAGAAGAGTCGCACGCGTCCGCCTAGAGATCGCCAACACAGGGGTAGATCAAAAACGATTCTCCATCAGAAATATTTGAAAACTTTAGTACTAATGGAGTAAGTTTTACTTTGAACACTAGAAAGGTACAACTTTACTATAGTGTTGAAACAGCAACATTGTCCACCACTTTTTGCAGTCGTCTAAGAACATCTATTCTCAATTGACTGCAGCAGAAAGTTACGTGATATTTGACAGAATATACTTAATGCCCTTTTTAACTGGTTCAAAGTCTTTGGCTTTGTTCAATAAATTGCCTCCTTCGCCCAGCTCTAGAGAAGTCGCATGGATAAGGCCAGAGCGTCTTGCTGGCCATTCATGTGGACTTTAACAAACCAGCCAACGTGCCGGCAATTAGATGTCGCACCATGCGTGCAAAATGAGAAGGGCCACCATTTGTGGACTTGGAGTGAACATTTCCTGCACAACTGCCACACTATTTCTTTTGCGAGTACCTCCCACAGATTCTGTAGTCATGAGTTTGATGGTTTTGTCATCAACTGAAGCGCGAGGTTTTTGAATCTGCTCAACAGACATACTTCGTAACAGCTTGGGATCTAGGCGCGATCACGCAGTCAGGCGTTGGATCATTGTTCAGTTTGCAATACAATACAATCCTTTAGAGATCTGCAATACAATTTTATCACTTTAGGCATCACTTTTTTATTTCATGCAAATGTTGTGATTTTTTAAAGAGTTATTAGCATTTTTAATAAGGCGCTATTTTCCACTTCAACACTAATTAAAATATTTGCAATTTAGAATTACTATATAGTTGCATATTACTTATAGTGATACTCAAGTAGCTTTATGCAATAAAAATACGAGGCCTGTTCGAAAAACGTTCATCCGTTGTTAATACAGGGAAAGCGGTTTGCGCCACTGATGTATTTTGACATACAAGGAATACCCAACAAAAATGTGAGAATAATACCGACTCTACTAGACACTAGATATTTGAATGAACACATATACTGTATAACAATTACATTAAAAATGACTGGACAAGGAGAGCACCAAATTCGCTCGAAATTTTAAAGTTGACTCGCGGAAACTGTTCAGAAGCTTCGAAAATCTATCGATAACGTTACAGTGAGTGCAGCGTAAATATAGTCGAAAATCTTATAATTGAAGGCGAGGTGCTAGGAGAGTTGTATGAGGTTTCAAGATACCTGTTTTAAAATTTTCATTTGTGCAATTTCAAAATCAATTCTAAGGAGTGGTCTAAATTGAATTTTAGGATGTTTTTCCTAAATAAAACTAAGGATATTAGAACAATTTAATTTTATGTTATCAGTATACAGTACAGTACACCATCGAGAGTAACAGTATTGCCAGCTTCTTCCTTGGATATGGACGTGCCAATGATTTCTCCAGTCCACAATGCACCCCAACCAGTGCATTTTGTGTTTAATATATTTTTTTTACAAAAATTACCATCGACTACTGTGTTCTTTAAAACCGAGTTTACAAATATAAGGCGTTTCAGGTGGACTGTTTCTTTAAGTTCTTAGGTCAGTTGTATCTTATGCGCTTTGTTAAAATATGTTGTGAAGTGCCATATGAGGGATTTAATTGTTGTGAACTGCGACGAATGGATGTGCACACTTTCTCCAACAATATTATCACCTGAACACGTTGCATTGATAACAAATCTTTGGTTTGTCAATAAGCATACACTTATTTCAGTTTTTGCCCTAGATCACGAATTTCACGCTCACTTGGCACATTATTGGATTCAAACAATGGTCTAAGTTTTTTTCGGCTAGTTGTACCTGATTGACTGTTTTCATAATAAACTTAAATGCTAGTGATGCGTTGCTCCATTGTATACTACGGTACTATAACGATTTTACCGTTTATTTATATACCAACTGAAAAATGCAAACTTTCAATGTTCACAGCAATTCAAATCCTGAAGTTCTGTTTTGGATCACCCTATATTTAAAGTACCTATCACCACAGTAGGATGAAGATTGAATTAAGACGGATCATGAGAAAAGATAAAGCAAAACTATTGATAATTGTTGCCCTGTTGAAGATTCGTAGATTTCTAAAAGAAGAATTATAAAAGTGAAACAAGAAAACAAACTTTTATTATATGGTTCCGGAATGTTATAAGTGGTAACAGCTGCTGTATTATTAAAAAAGCATCTCACTTTCCTTCAAGTTATTTGGCAATGTGATGAAACACGTGAGCAGCTCTCTCCGATATCCGTGTCTTATGCTCTTCATCCGCGTAATCTTCTGCCTTTCAGCTCCAAAAGGGGGGCGCCGGGCCAGCCGCAGTTCATGTCCGAAGCTCACCATAAATTGACGCGACAACTGCGCCCAATTTGCTAAACTTGCGCATTAATTTTAGATCTGACCTACAATTCGGAAAGCTGTCGCTAATCCGATCGGTTCTCGATCCGGCTGTTTTATTAATTCGACGCGGATCGCTGAAAGGCCGGCGTCGCTCTGAAAATCGTCTTGCGAAGTCTTGGGGCGTGGATGCGCGGCCGGCCTGGCCGGTCGGTCTCGAGGCGGCTTTATCAGGCGCAGGCTTTCCTATTATTATTAATGTGACAGTTGCTGTTTTTTTGACTTCCTTGCTGCCGCTGCGAGCGCTGCTGAAGGATTAATTATCGGACTGGCTGCCATACTAATAACCGAACTTGGAAGAAATCCATGAAGCAGTGAGCACGGAAAGTTGCATACTTTTTTGGCACACCCTACTTGACTGTATCGAAAATCAAAAATGGGATACTTCACAATGCTAAAAAGCTAAGAACAATGCAAAAATATGGCATTTATTGGAACTTACACGCGTATTTGTAAATACCATTATTATTTATAACTACTCCTTCATTTAAGGCATTTACTGTACTATTCACTTTTTAAAGATATTCTGTCGACTATTAACTCTGTTCATGAGGTCATCGTCGGTTTCGAAAAGACGAGTAGTCAGGCAGATTCAACAATCGAGTAAACGCCTTGTACAAGCTGAAGTGTAAGCTCTTTATTTTGACTAAAGCTCTTTTCTGATGTTATTGCGATGCATTTGGTTAACATAATTTTTTGCGGTCCCAGAATATTGTTGCTTGGAAAATACGTTTTTTTTGCTCTTCACAGACACTGAGTCTATGTATTACCCTAACATTGAAATTCGTCTCCTTCGTCCTAGTGTTGCTTAAAAAGTGTCAAATATAAATTCAACGTTTGGTTCTGTAAATGTGAGCCTACCACAAACAAAACTGATTATTTGAAACTGGAGGGTTAGTTTTAAGTGTAAGTAGCAAAGTGGAGAAAAGCTCAACTACGTCAGTCAACTGACCGGTTCAACTCGACGTTTAAAATTTCTGAATGCTGGCCTGGGCTCGAGTTTTTATAACAAATTAGATATTAATAACACATTTATTGATTTTTAGTTGGATTTCATATGGATTTTGGCTTGATTGTTTGAAATAATTATGTGAATAATTTTTTGAAGAAAAATTTTAAAAATGTTATTGTCCACGAAGCGGATATTTTAATAAAAGAGATATTGATAGGGTTTGGCTCTTTCAAAGACCCATACTCGCTTTTATCAAGCACACAAGCACGTGGGGAGGGAGGTCTGAATTACTTCTGACCACAAAATTAAGTCGGTGAGACTTTAATTCATACATAGTCAATTGGATCCAAACCAAAAATTAAATAATTGGCTGAAAAATTACATGATTATTAATTGTATAATATTATCAGAAAGGAAAGTATACAAGCTATCCTACAACTCACGATTCAAACTCCATACCTGCTACAAATATTTGTATAGTACAAAAGCATTTTCGTTTTTTGGATAATTAGGTTTAACTCCAAATAAGTTCAAACAATTGAACTACTCATATTACATAACACAGTTTGTAATTTATTTTCTATTGTACCGCATCCTTAAAATTTGAATTAGAAAAATGTTCGATCTGAATGTTGAAATTTTAATGTTTTTAGACTATTGGGAGTTAGGGCGAATCACCATTTCTGCGGGTTGAATGATCTATAAAGTGAAGATCAAGATACATCAGAGCGTATGGCTTCACAATTAGAACAAAAAATGTATTAGCAGTGACACCAACCTCAAACCTTTAATAAATAAAGAAGCTTTACTTCAAGGTGTCGAAACATCCACGGCTATAAGTACCCGACAATTACCACATGAGCTTGAACCATTACAATGGACAATATGTTGTCACTTCTATAAGTTAGGTAAAGTTAAGGCAAGAGTAAGCCTGGACACTAGGTTCACATTTGCACCGAATTGTTACCAGTAACAAAAATTGAATTCAAACTGATCAAAGTAGCGGTTAAGTAGAAGTTAAGCTGCAGAATCTGTTGTAAATCAAGAGTTTTGAGGCCAAAATTGTATTTTGTGTCTGGCACCGTGATTTGCTTTGAACTGATTCGGACCATCACCGAAAGACTTCACTTCAACAGCTTGATAGAATAATAATACTCTAGTAGCATTCATTAATCGAAGACCTACCAGAAATTGTACGAACTCGTTGAAATTGAATTATTTCCTATCTCATATAGTCTTGATTGGGCATTTTCGGATTACCATATTTTCTGATCAATGAATGACTCACTTTTTAGACAGGTAAAAGTGGCGCCGATGGAGCATTGCACTGCATTGGCTTGCAGACCAATGGATTATATACATCACAATGGCGTATATTTTGATTTTTAATTTTGCATTTTCTTTAAAATATTAAATAAAGAATTTTTATAATGAAAAACGACAAGTTTTTTAGACTACCTAAATAGTAGCTTCAGTAAAATGGCTATTAAAGGTGACTCTAATAAACATTTTTGTTATTTTTCCAAAATATGTGGCACGTTTTCTACAATATCTTTGTCTTCCAAATGCTTCTTTTAGTGGTCCAAACAAATGATAATGATTGTTCTAGTACAGTTTAGAAAAAATTCTCAATTCTTTGTCGAGTTTGGGCAACCGTATATGGGCAAGACATTGTAGTGGAGCAGAATAACGTCTGAGATTGGATAGCAGTAATAGAAATTTTCCAAATAAGAACCGAGTTTTGGCTTTGGCGGTTTCATTGCAGGTAACGTTCCGGTGCATCTTCGGCAGAAAGATCAATCTGGCAAACATTTTTGAAACCCAAGTCCATCGGGCACTTATTCCGACCTCAAATTTTAATGGCCGTTAAGCAGTTTATCTTCAAGAAGACTACGAACAATGCCGATATTCTTTTCAGTACACTGGTCTTTGGGCGACATCAATGGCCATTATTTTTAACAGATTCTTGTTCCCCCAAAAGTGTGAACTTGAGTTTTCTTAAGCGTGTTGCCTGTGGTTTTAATCTCTAGTGAGAAACTTGATGATAATCCGTTGCACAACGGTACTCCTTGCTTTGACTTAGTGATACGAACTAAAACAGTAGTAATGTAAAATATGGAGAAATAATATAATGACATATATGTAAATCTGGTTGTAGTCAGTAGCAGTTAACAATAATCTTTCGTGCTACATAAATCCTTGTACTCTTCTACTTTTTGCTCGAGCCCAAGTGGTTACAGATTTGTTCTTTCGACAGGATTCCTAGTCAAAATGTGCACAGGGTTACAGAAATGCTTAATTGCACATTGAACGGGTGATACAAATATCGACTCAGGTTGGAAAATGCTCATAACCTTACATATGCAGTTGATATGCTCTATAGTTGAGATTTTACTTTCGTGGCATTTATGCCCACTGGTAATTTGGATTTAGAAACCGCGTACATTGTGGGGAGTAGCTTCTCTGAAGGTACAGCAGACTAAATACAAATTATATAAATATTAGGTCTCTTGAAATTGGTGGTATACGAGCTACCAAACGACATCTATTTTGGAACTATAATATTCCGACACGATAAATATGCGTTATGCTTGCAACCAACAATAGCATGGGAGCTCAATTGTTTGAAATTAAATAGCAAACTAGGTGCAGCGCGGTTGCACATCATTTATTTACGACATTACAACTTGAACTTTGAATCAGCATGTAAGAATCTAAAAATTTGAGAAATTCATATCGATTTTCTAGAATTGTTTTTAGACCAACATAGCAGACCAGTATCCTAACAGTTAAATATTGTCTTGGTTCTTCTTCACCATGTACACCTGTAAATCTATTGTTAAATTTTGATTAATTACTTGTACTTCCAATATTTTTACTTTAGTTACAGCACAATCACCGACAACGCTTGGGTTGCGCCAAACAAATCATGAAGTGAATCTTACATTTACTTACGTTTTATTATACATTATAGCATATCCTTGTGCGACTTTTCCGTTCTAATGATATTCAACTCTTACAAATGAGGTGCTTAAAAATTATAAGCTACATCTACAGTATCGGACAACATTTTTTAATCAAGAACCGCCGCAAGATGCTCTGGAGTGATGAAAGCAAATTCTGCTTGTTTGGATCCGACGGCGTGCAGTGGGTTCGACATCCCGTGGGCGAAAAAAACAATCCGAAGTACTAGAAGTCGACTGTGAAACATGGAGGTGGGTCTGTAATGGGGTGGGGTTGTTTCAGTGCAAAAGGAGTTGGTCCACTTGTTTGGATCTACGGCACCATGGACCGCCTTGTTTATGACAAGTTCCCGCATGCTCCATACCCATGTGGAAACATGCTTCGTGGCTGAGTATTTCAACACGACAACGACCCGAAGCACAAGTCGGCCCATGGGACGGAAATCCTGGCGAAGAAGAAAGTGCGCGTTTTGCCCTGGCCTTTACAGTCCCGGACTTGAATCCGATTGAACATCTTTGGGATGAGCTAGGACGTCGTTTAGAAGGGAAACGGGCCCGAAATGCTGACGAAAGATTCCAGCAATTTCAACAAGAATGGCAGAAGATTGGGCCAAATGTGATTGACCGATTGATGGCTTTCACGCCCAAACGTTGTATGGAGATGATTAAAAACAACGGCTATGCTACCAAATATTAGTCTGTTGTTAGGTTTTTGTTATTTATCCTGGTTTATTGGTTTTTTTTGAGTTGATTGTAAAATTCAATTACTTTTGTCGCAATCAAAATCGTCCACCTAGCACTAGCTATGGAAACTTGGCGGCTGGTGACGCTGTTCTTGTGTGTGCGACTTTGTTGCCAGTTGGCGGGCGGTTCTTGATTAGAAAGCTAGAGCGATTTCCAAAAAATGCAATTACTTTTGTCCGATACTGTATGTACAACTGAAATTGTGGTAGTCTTATTGTTATTGTTTGTTTTCAGTTTACGATTTAATTTGGTTTCTCTGAAAATTTCAGTAACCAGTGAATTCTAGTAAATTTGATATAACTAAGTTAAATTTTTAGCATTGGTTAGTTTAATGCGTTTCTAGAAAACTGGAATTATGCCCAAAATGTTTCTAACCAATTAGACCTTTATAACGGATGCGGAAAAAAATCTGATCACGTTTTTTTAGCCTTTACTAACCTACTGCTCTACATAACTAGCAGAAAGCACACGAAGTGACACCTTTACGCAATTAAATTTACAATCTCTCCTTCACTTTTTGACATAATCCACGCTTTCGAGCGATAGCTCTTAAGTATGCCTGCGTTTCCACAGCGAGCAAGCAAACACCGCGGAGCGGCTAATTTATACGTGCATCTCCGCTTTGCCCGAATTTTTATTTGGTGCGGTCTGGCGTTATGGCTAATAACTGCGTCACGGCGGCCCATAAATTCGGCACCTTATGATACCGAATGTTTGATGGTCTACCGAACAGTAAGCATTTTTCGACTGTGCGCTAGAAGCTAATTTATTGTGAAATTGTGGTATCGGCTTAGAACTAGAGGCAGTGTAAGCAAGATATGGCGTGTTTGTAGGGTGTTTTAGAATGTTAATATTTGCTCTACCATATACCTTACAGTGTTTGAGTTGCGGAGATTACAAGGAATTAAAGTAGGTGGAATGGTGGGCAATGTTTTGTATGTAACATTTTTAGTTTCTCAATTTAAAACAGATTTAGTTATAAGTAGTGGAAGTAAAATATTTGATTGCTTCACAAAAAATTTTTTTAGAATGGTGTTCTTTGTTTATTTGAAACTAAAACCTTGAAACATATTTTTATACTTACTTCCAGGTTTCCTAAATGAGATTAGGCCGCGAAAAATAAATATAGTGATATAGTGATCGTCCAAGTAATTTCCAACCAAGAAAAGCTAGTAATGTATAAGTAATAAGGGTGATTCAAAATGATGGACTCAATTTTGTAAGTCTACAATTTAAAATTAGGACTAGTGACAAATATGATGTAAATTACATTCGATTATATTCACATTTAAGTTTATAAAATGTTCAATGTGCCGGCCTTCGGCTGCACGGATAACATTTAAACAGTAGCAGACTTCGTTCCACGCACAATGAAGAATGTTTTGCGTCTTTTAGTTCATCGCAGCTGTGATACGTTTTCTTGGGTCATCCAAAGTTGTCGGTAGGGGTGCTACATAAACTGCTTCTTTTACGAATCCCCACAGAAAGAGGTCGTAAAGTGTGAGATCAGAAGGCATATAAGCTTTTGTTTTCGATATGACACAAAACGCATTTAAATCCGAAAAGTCCCTCCCATGTTCTAGTATTGCAGGGGGATTTTGTAGCCCCATCACCGAATGTTGTGTCAGTTTATTTTCCATGGTTTCGAACATACGATTAAAAAATATACACGCTTTAGCTTGTCGTTTGAATAAAAAACCTGTACCAATTGTAAGCGGTATGGTTTGAACATTGGGTTACGTTCTAAACTCTCTAGAATTCGTCCCACACTTTCTTCCGATGCAAGCGGTCAGTCCGTGCTTCTACCTTTACACAAACAGCGACCGGCCGAGTTTATAGGCTTATATATTTCTGCTATGCCGTTTGTGTTCAGAATTTTTAAAATTTATTATAACGACCTGTCATAACTCTCCGGTTGTAATGATGTAATTATCAGTACCAGAAAATTATTACAATTAGCAACAACTTTCTGAAATGTCATCCGTTGACATCTAAATTATCGGTAAATAATTCAGGGCAATACATGGCGGCCACTGAATTCTCCCCCCGGCCGCAGTTTCTCCATTTGCTTTGAGACTAGCCGATACAGGAGCCGGTGATTGAACAGGTTTAACTTGGTATTGCTGATTTAATAAACGTAATTAGCAGCAATATGTCGGCATCAATTTATATTATCTCGGCAGCGATTACTGCGGCCCGGCCGGGCCCGATATGGCGGCGTACTCCGATTCGAACGCCATCCAGCGCCGGGGGCCGGACTAAATCAATTAGTCGCGGCCGTGTCGGCGAAATTGTTAACAACGGTTTACCTGCTGAATGAGGCGCGCGGATAATTCACGCCGCTCGTCAAATATTAATCCGGGATCGGACGCAATAAGACATACAGCGGCGCAATAACTTGCCAGTAACCACCTCGTAACTCCGGGTTACGGCTCCGGATTGCACGGCCGCGCTCGCAGCGGCCGTATCTTCGGACTGATTTAGGGGAAATTGCAGAAATGCTGAAAAGCGGGTGCTTTATCGCTCGGACGCCCAGCTTCTTGCTTACAGGTGCGGGCTCGGTGGAAATTTCACCTCTTCAGCAGCTTTGCACCACTTGGGGTAATTCTGTTACCCATTTTACTAATCATTTGCAATCGTTGCTTAAAAACTTCAGACTTATTATTGTTCAGAGGTACTAATATCAGCAAATTCTTAATAGTACAATTCGGTTCGAAGGACCAAATTTTATACAATTGTGAAAGTTCTCAAAGCAAATGTTAACATAATACAGGCTCTGGTAGAATGATCTTCCCTTTTCGAAACAGCAATAAAAAGTACAATATAAATTCCGTTTAATGTTGTATTGTACCCATGGGTTGAGCGAGACTCGAACTCGCGCGCGCCGGCTAAAGGACAGAGCCAACTGGTTGAACCATCGGAGCCACCGCGTCCCCTTTTTATTGTACTATGATAGAGAACAATGCAACGTCCAAATGTTTGGCCGCACAAGCGATACATTTCACATCCTAAATTTCCACATAGACTCTAAGTTATTTTTACTGGTAATGCTGCGATTGAGTTGCGAAGAGCACTCTTTAATTTTTTAATAGTTTACGCTTTGCGTTGCAAGACTTCCAACTTTAGGTATCTCCACAGAAAGAAATCACAAAGAAACAGATCTGATGATTTAGACCCCCCCCATGAGATGCCACCATATAATGAGATTAGGCGGTTTGGAATCGTTTGTCCCAGAAGATCTCAAGAAACTCTTTCAGTGTATGCGGTAGCTCCATTTTGTTCGAACCGCAGTGGTGTATTTCCATGTCTGAGCTCCAACGTAACGGGTAGATGTGACAGTCATCACAGGTATTGCTTTTTTAAAAAAATACGACCAAATTCTATAAGAGCACAGCAAACAGTTAGACGCTGACTGTGGAGAGGTCGCTCATGGAATTGTCGAGAATTTCGTGGGACACAACACCGAAAATTCTGCTTATTAATGCAACTCATTAAATGAAAATGAGCTTCGTCATTACTAAGCACAACAGCATTTTAACATTTGTTGCAAGCATCCTGATGGGCATACCAGTTATATTCTTTAAGTTCATGGACTACCATCAGTTTGTATGGATAGAACATGAGATAGCAAAGTAGAATTCTCACAAGTGGTCAGATATTTGCAAGCTGTGAGCGTGCTTAGCGCCGGAATTCATGGCTATGTGGCAACAGCCTGCTTCACTGCTAAGATATTCTCGGGTATTCGAACACTATGAATACTACCGGGTGATTTCCGTTTTAATGCTGCACAGCTCTGTTGGAAATTGTGTACCCACAACCTTTTCGTTGTGTTGGTCGGAACTCGTCCGTGATAACTTACTCTGAAAAATAGCCGCTGCATCACAATCACGTAATCACTATTTTAAAATAAGTCTACCAACACAAACGCACGAGGTTTACCACTCCACGTCATGATGCGCATTAAAATGGCATACCATATGCTACTCAGCGGTCAATTCAAAGGGGATGGGGCATTCTGCCGAACCCTGTATAATTCTCAAAACAGACCGCGGTCTATCATTTCTTTCTTCTTTAATTACTTTCTTCTAGACTATAGAATGCACTTGCTGCTGAAGAAATTGTCAAAACGTTGCTTGCAGGGTTAGGCTAAGACGCATCTACACATTAAGCTTTCCAGTATTTTTCTTATTTTGTTGCTTTTAATGACAGAAATACTCATCGGTTTCCACATTCCGTTCCAAATGATGCAACCGCGTTCATATTTTACTTCTAAGCAACTTTTGCGTGCATTAATTGTGATATATAGCGCATACGGCAATTAAGCTAGGTATTCACAACAGTCTGAGATTCTGCTTCCACGCTGCGATTTAACTAGTTTTGTATGGGACTTGTTGCATATCATAAATAATTCAAATATTTACATCCAACGATGATGTTCCATGTTTGCAGGGCATTTATTAATGTAAACAGCGCAACAATTGCAATAATAATCGCATTTGTACGTGTGTCACCGTTTAATTATAGTTTGAAGTAACGCCGTTTATAGCAAAGTGGACGATTTTTTCCCTGGAAACACTAGCAAAGAACAATTATGTAACGTGCATAAATTACAATTGCTCTGATAAGTCTGCTAACAGCTTTCATTAGACGATTGCAAGAAATTAATTTAATTACAAGACAAACTAAAGACAAGTAAATTGCATAATTATTTTCTTTAATGTGTGCTGTTTATTTTAGGTATTTTATATGTAGGCCACAATTATAAAGCAAATTAATGGATCTCTGTTCTAAATAAATTAGGGAAAAAGGCAGTGTTCCCGTACTAGCAATTAGTAAATTGACGTCTTATATCATTAAACATAATTTTGCAAGACGCTTTATATTTAGCAGGAGAGACAATTGTTTTATGCAATGAACCTTACAAGGGCTTACGTTAAACCTACGTTGTAATAACCAGTTAAAAAGCTGAATGTCTCTTAAATTTTGCTATAACTTTTTGCGGACTGATTTGTTGAGTGTTTTAAAATTACTTGTACTAGGCCAATTCAGAAAGAAATCTACGTTTCGTTATCAATGACAGACGCATAGATACAGAACGTTTGTTACACACATTAGAAACCTACAGCAGTACATTATTTTTCTATATAATCGTTTATGTAAATTGAGGCACTTATTACACAACGTCTTACAAGAAATGAAATTGTTCTGTAAGAGCATCTTCAAGTACAGTGTCATCGACAGTTTATTCGCACGCTTAATTCGTATTACTGCACTCACTTCACATTTGATGGAATTTTCGATAGCCTTCTTTATTTTAAATTGATCTAGTGGGCGAATAAACTGCAAAAAAAATTTCTTTCATTCCGCACTGCCTACTAAACTACTTCGTACATCACCACAGGACGGGCGTCGCTATTCCCCTAATGCCTATTTTTTGGGCGTGCGCAAACTAAGGTTTCTTCTAGAATTGTCCTCATATGTTTACTTTCCTAAATAATTCATGCAACAAATAGCGTTATATAATTATTAGAAACTGATTAAAAGCAGCTTCTCATTTTATTATTCTGTAATGCAATTTTTTAATCGATTATTTGGTAAATTACACTTCTGAGAGAACCTGGCAAGAAGCCAGCGGCTTGTTCTAGGAATTGAACTTAGAGCTGTTGTTTAGCTGACAGCATCCTTCGAACCCAATACTATCACCATTAAGTACGAAGTATGTTCAAAAGGAAGCTAATTTTTTTTAAACCTTCTCCTTTATTGCAATTTAATTAGAATTATCTTATTCAAAGTCCCCTCCATTGTAAATGCACCACTACATTATTTTTGCGCTGTTTCAGTGCGCTCGAATAGGCAATTTGTATTACCTTTATTCTTAACAATTGTCTGGAAGCAGCGTCTCTTGAGTGCATTTTTAAGTTTTACAGTTTAACAATTTCAGAGTAAACATTTACCTTGCCCATTACAAAATTACATTAGCACGATGCCGCATTAGTGGACCTACCATGAACAATTTTTTTTATGACAGTATAGGTGTCTAAATTTACGCCAGTTACAATCTGCTCTGTGAAAACGTGAAATCTATAAACCTTTACTTCAATATTTGTACTAATAGACAACTTTGATGAATTGCATGTGGATTAATTGTTCTCCATGTATGAATATTGTGAGTGTTTATCTGGCTTCAAATGTATGTTAACTTGTTAGTTACAAACACTTCAATAATAAAGAGTTTAATTATGTGAATAGTTTTTTACTTTATTTAATATATGAATATGAAACAAAAAATTTAAAATAATTCAAGAAGAATAACGGGATTGATTGATTGGTCAGTTTAATGATAAAGAAAACTTATATAATTAGATGGGTAGGGTGATAGAGAATAGACAAAACCAAGTATTGAACCAATAGAATAGAATTTTTTAGTTAGTATGGATGAAAAGGCTACTAAATTATCTCCCGGGCACTTTGGAGAAAACACTTGCCTATAAAGTAATTATATCGATGCTAGCTGCCGCTCCGTTCTCTTACTTTAATAAATTAATCCAATTTGTAGGGGGCCGTGATTGATAGAAGCCCCATAATTGACATCGGCCGTCCGCGGTGATAACATGCAAAACTGGGCCATTTTTCTTCCCGGGCAGCCTGGACAAGCGGCCTCCATTACCTTAATGCGGTTCCGATCCTTATTAGGCTCCGGTGCAGTGTTTTCCAGCAACTGTCATAAATCTAAAAAGAAGCATTAATTAAAAACGATTATAGCGTGGTACTTTCCCATTCGCCTGCGACGTAAGCCCGGGCGTATTTCCTAACCGCCATGCTGAACTCAGACTTATGACGCAGCTGTCCCATAAAATAGTAATGACACTGTCATTTACTGCATGAGACAAAACAATAAATTAATTGGGATTAAAGCCACCGAGGGGAATTTACGGGGGACAGAACTTTCTCACGTGCTCGCTCAGGTGTCTTAGAAGGAGCGGCAGCCTCTCGATATTCGATAGGCACGAAAGTTTGTCCAAACTGCACGTCCATTGCCATTCAAATTGTATTTTGCTCTTTTCTTACAAATCAGAAAAATCTAATAAATAGTAGGAGTACTATTTTAGTAATAAAACGCCGTTAGAAGAAATGATATAAAATAATTGGTACATCTTGTCTTGACGAAATGGAAAAAACTTGGTGTATTGTGTAAGTCGCCAATTTTTAGAAGAAACGTCCCGTTTCTGCCAGCCCCCAAATTGAAAGTCGCCATCTGGACGATGGATGGGCCGGCTTGCGGCCGCGCGCGTTTTAAAACACTTGCTCAAGCGCCGGGAATTCAAGTCAATACAGAAGGGCCATAAAATGCTTTACGGTGTTTTCATGCACCACTTTATTTACTTTTCCTTTTTATGGCACTTTCTCCGCGGACATAAATGCTGCATTTTTGAGTCGCCTTCGCCGATTCATTTTGTAGCGCTCGTAAATCGCGCGTTGCCTCCGAATTCGCGCTCCCCGACCTGTCCATTTTACGACTCCTTCTGCAGAGCTGCTAATAATTGTGACCCGCTATTGTTTTTGGGCGGGCTCGCCCCCGGAGCGCTCTTTCAGGGGCATAAAACTGGAGCGGCCTGAAATGTCGTGATATTTAAGGTCACGCGGGACCGGTGAAATAGAAAAATAACCTTTGGGTATCCTCAAGGTCGGGTAGCCAAACGGTTGTGTGCAATATGGGTTATGATAAAGAGTCTTGAGTGACCCATTTCCTAATGAATATAAATGTAGTTGAACTTGAGCGCATGTAACAATACGTTGGTGTAATTGAATTATAAAAATATATATTTTACAAGAGGGGAATATATGAGGACTTCATTTACAAAGGAATGAAACGGGCAGAATAATAATCGATAAAATTAACTCTTATCGACGAGAAAAAGAATAATTGGAACAGAATAAAGACCTCCTTCAATGTTCAAAATGAGACATGAAGGGGCAAGCAATGACTCGCAAAGAATTAAAGTAGTCAGAAGAAGATGTAGAAGAATCAAAGAATCCGTTTTTCAGTTGTGATTCTGATACAGTATAGTACCTGTGAAGGTATCATTGAATTTTGGAAATCCTGAAGTGATGTTTTTAACATGATTTGGCAGTTCAATCCTTTTAGCTATAAATCGTAGTCTTCAGAAAATGTCGGACAAGAAAAGACACTTAGTGTTATTGGCTTGAAGAGATTTATTGTAATGACTGTAGCAATTAGTGTTCATAGATATCAGTATTAAAATATTACACGTATTTGGATTCTTTCAACATGTTCTCTACTAAATTTAGAATATTTTTTCGTAAATGAATTTTTCTGCATTAGAGAAAAATTTCATAGTAGTTATGAGGTCGGCACTATTCATTCAACGCAGTTATAAACAATGGAGTAATGTTGTGGTTATAGTGACACATAAGCTCGACAATACAATTAATTGTGGAAGGTGTGGGGTATTACTAGGAATTACGTTTTTTAAAAATTATGTACTTTATTTTGAGCAAATCGAATTCTCTTAGACTTACAGTGCTTGTGTCTTCGATAATTTGAATACTTGGTGTAGGTATGTGGAAGATTTGTACACTATACTTTTAGAAACATTAGGCACGTCGTTCTAATGAACTTTGTATATAAAAAGTTATCTCATTTTTTTCTTAAACGTAGAGTAGCCCCCCATCGCTGTAATTGTCAATCAATATTTTGATAAACATTGTAATCGATCTAACTTCATTGAACAAAAACATGACTTGCACTTAGAACGTGTTTACTTTTATAGAGACCACAGTTTTCTCAAGTACAAAATAACTATATGATACAGTGGTTCTCAACCTTTTCGGCCATGCCCCCCCCCCTCTCTAAGCATATCTAAAATCCTAATTTTCCCTTATGTAACATATAATTTTGTTATTAAAAAAGTGAATCCCTATTCACGTGGAGAAAGCCTAAAAGGCCATTAACTTGGTCTAAACAAGCTTCCAAGGAACATGACATCCACGAAAGGGGAAAATAAAAGAATGAAAGAAATTTGAAGTGCTGAGGAAGCATAAACGTAAAATAATTTTTCTAGAAGCTTTTTCTGTAATACTCTGATGATTTTAATTACAAGTATCTAACAAATTCAAAATACAATTTGACCCCACCTTAAGAAAAAAACTAAAGTCAGTGATGTCTGCTACCGAAAGATTTTATGTTAGGCCCCAATTTAGCAGCCTCAGTCTCATCATCAATTTTTTGATAACTAACACATCATTTACAGTACTAAAACCGCATTCAACTAAACTTAAAGATGCGAACGGTAACAACAGTTTTCTTGCAAACTAAGATTTGAGTTTTAGTTTCCGTCTTATCATGCCATCGCTTCTTTTAGATACTGACTCGTAATGCTTTCTAAGAGTTGTTGGTACTAAACTGAAACATCACACAGATCTACTAGTACTGGCTGCATCACCCATGTTTTAAATCGTAAAATTTTTCTTTCAAACCAGATGATTTGTAATGACAATAAAACTGGTGAAATTTTTTGTAAGAATCATTTGCAGAATGGCAGTTCTTCAGCAAATAAATCTTCGACGATATATCTTGCAAGTTAATAACGCTGTTTTTCAGAGTTCATTTGTCCATTTGTATTGCGAATTTTCTTCATTTCAGCTTTTCAACAAGTTGTGTTTCAATATCTTCATTGATTTCATTTATTGTTGTGCTAACAGTATTTTTACCCGATGCCATAGCTTGCCCATTTCTGTCATCTTTTTACAGAACTGTTTTAAGAAATGCTGAGCCTTCTAGAACCATAAGACATGCAAAAATCCACTACTGATAACTCATTCTCTAATTGCCCTCTAATTTCCCCCCTGTGCAGCCTGTGTCTCTCGTTGGGAGCCACAATGAAGTTACTTAAAAGTATGGTAATTGAATTTTGACCAAATTCCCAATGATATTTCTGAATTTCAGCATTGCCTTTCCTTGTGGCGTTCTTTACTTCCATGCACTATATAAACTTTAACATTGAACGTATCGGACAAACAACAATTTAGTTTACATGTTCGCTCCCCGCAATGTTCCCATTAATCCCGTTAATAGGTGAAACATTATCTTGTCTTTGTTCCTTTGAGCAAAATCGTGAACTCACTGTGTCGATGGTGTTGATAGCGCCGAGACCGTTTGTCATTCGAGAGATCGCCCTTTCACGCACTCACCACACCCATCGGTGTAAATGTTACCTTTGCGGCAATAAGGAAGGCGATTGCGGATAGCTGCTCGGTTTTGGTTAGTGAATGAAAGTGCATTCATTACAATGACCTTTCGCTCCGGCTGGGCGCTGGAGAGCGAGGCGCACCTGAACCGAAGCGAGCTGCGCTCGGAGCACGACGGCGCCGCGCGCCGCAGAAGGCCCGAAATTAATTACGGAAAAATCGTACGGGGAGCGTTTAAACGAAACAAAGCAAGTAATTGCATGTGAAACCAAATCTGATTAAAACGAGAACCTGTTAGCCACCGACAGCGGCCAGTTAGCGCTGCCGCACGGCGCGCCGGCCGTCTCCGTCGCGCGCGCGGGCCGCTCCGCTAAAAAAGGGCCCGCGCTATTGTGCATGCGGCCGCGATGCATTATTATCGCCCGGAATGTGCAACGCATGGACACCACTGGCCGTGCAGTTTTTATTCGAAGTGCGGAATCCTGCCAAGTGATCCTGTTGCCATTGGTTCTTGGACGGTTGTACTGATTGGTTTCGAGATTGAATGCTGGTGCATTGGGAGGAGCTTCTGGTACTAATGCATACATTATTGCAATGTTCAATACCTTTCTTCCGCCGAAGATGGACTGCATGTGATTTGCTGAGGCGCGGTTGGGTGTTCGACGGGATGGAATCGCTTCTCCTGCAGCCGCTAATGAAATTGCAAAATGTAACCTTTTGAAATTAATTCTCACTGTTCATTTAGTGTAAAATTAGCCGAAACGGTATGCTATCCGAATACCTCAAAAATTATGTAATTCTCTTGTAATTTATAAATTAACTGATTTTGCTATAAATAGATTTTTTTATAGACAAGAAATACTAAATCAGTAGCGCCAATGTAATGTAACATACAACATCTTTGATAACACTCAATCTCCACCTTATTTTATGAAGCAAACTCAAGTGAATGACCTATCAACAGCTTTATTTTTCAATTTTTTGATTATAGGGGCGAATAAAACAAAAATAATAATTCGTTAAACAAAAGACTTGTGCGACTATATGTTTCATTTATATACAAGCGGTGTTTCGTAAATTTTCCGCCATTTGTAGTTCTGGTTCTGCTGTTATTTGCTTTTAAATAAAATAAACAATGTCGGGTTACGGAGGAAGTCCTGTCACAATGGCAGGAAATTTTGAATCGCATATTGGCCTGTACTTCGATCAGCTTGTGTGGGTCTTATTGGCTTCTTGTGGACAAAATCAAGCTGCTAAAGATGACTCCATATTGCCTTCTGGTCGGCCAGAACGTGGCCCATCTTCAAGACAGAGTTCGCTAGAATTACATTTTTGTGCCATCTTGGTACGGTTTTGTAATTTTAACTAACTGTTCCTTCGCCTTCAGCAATGCAAATCGGTTTTTCAACCTCCCCCGATGGAAGTTGTCGCTTGTTGCAATAACATATCAGGATCCGAAGTTCAGCTTTATCCATCTCTAATCAAAGAAGAAGCTGACAGGAATGAATATTATAAATACAAAACTGTAACGGAATTGTCTCGTCAACTTAATAGATAGAAACACTATTTTCTGTAATAATTTGACAGTTTGGGTGGGATGGATACTTCTAGTGCATTTTTGAAATTTTTAAACGGGGAAGACTGATTCGGGAATATTTACTCTATGAATTATAACTCGGTTAAAAAAATTACAATTTCCAAGATTAGCTTCGCCCAAAAAGACTCCAGCTATATGTAAATTATCAAGTGAAATTAAGGGTTCAAAATTTTCTATAAAAGCGAAGGGCTGATTTGACTCTAACTCAGGCATAGAAAAGAATTGAATTTGAGGCCTTCTAATAAATTCTTTTAATTATTACTTCATTAACTAATGCTTAAATCCAAACCAAACACCAAAATCACTTCCAAACATAACAAATTTGCAGGTCCCATATAGTTTTAATTTGTTTTGGCTGATCTGTGGCGTGACTATAGAATTTAATCCGTTCAGCTGGAATGTATGCATGAGGTAAGCGCCAAAAGTTTACGGTCGGACCAAAGATCAGAAACTATTAAGATGGATCACTCGCGTCTAATCCTTTGTTCTTTAGCATATCGCTTTGTTGACCTTGAAACGTTTGTCCCTTTAAACCTGAGTGGAAATAACGCGCCGTGCTGAGTTATTTGTTAGCAGTGAACTCTAAACTAACACTGTTGGGACCACTACAGAGGAATAAACCAATTTCGTGTGTAAGCGGGTGCTAGCTGCAATCTTATTGGTTAAAGACATGAACGTTTCCATCTGTTTCCGATCTTGTCCCTTTAAATGAGAGTGGTCTTTCATCTTCGTCTCTTCTGAGACTTCTTTTTGCGATCCATCGTATAGCTCCTAATCTTTGGTCTGACTATATTCCAAGGGTAGTAAGAATAAAACAATAGGGTTATTTTTTGTTACAGCCTTTATCGCATTTATTGCATTTCAATATCCATGAAAAATATTCTGAAGTGTCATCTGCAAAATGCTCCAAAAAAGCTTCCTGTAACTCTTTATCGTTGTTAAATTAAATTAAATTAAATTTCAAAAGCCTTTCTTCAGTTTTAGAAAGAGATAATAGTGACTGGGGGTTATGTCTGGACTGCATGGTGGGCATAATAATCTGAGCAACTGCGTCCTTATGGGCAGGGGCGTTTTCGTGCAAGAGTCCGCTTCTCTTTTTCTTAGTTTACTTTCTTTAAAATCAACTAGCAAGAACCCTTTGAAGGACGAGTGATAATCGCCATGATCTTTTTCGTCGATTGAGCTATCCTTGGTTTCCTTGGCCCTTTTCGTCCGGTCTGTGCCATTTCATTAACTCTCTTTTTGCCAGGGGATTATATTGTAGATTATAGTTTATCCACTGTAACAATGAATTAGAAAACTTCTCTTTTCCTGTTGCGGCAGAGGTTTAACTATTATTCACAACAGGTCACATTTTTCTGTTCCTTAAGCGCTGATAAAAGTCGAGGTGCTCATCTGGCACTAACCTTATTCATTTGAAGTTGCTCATGGAGAATGCCTCGCTCGACTGTATCGAAGAGTCCTCACCTTGCTTATAATAATTTTACTTCGAAAAGCCTGCATTGCAGCACCTCATGCTCCACGAGGAGGACCTTTTCTTTCAAGTACTTCAACTGTCCAATTTTCACGCGGTTCGTCTTTGATACTTTCTCGGCTTTAACGAAATTGTTCTACTCATTCTTTTACAGTGGAATATTAAGGCCAAAATTCACCGTATACCCCATCTAAAGTTTAGTATCACGGATTTAAAAGTTTGTGAAAAATGACACCGCACTACCAATTACGCGACCGAGTCAAATGGGCTGCTGAAATATTTAGTACAGTTTAACTAAATATGGTGCTATGTGACACTATCTCTGTTGTGTTTCTATTAGTGGAGCATGCTCAAGCCGGAAACTTTTGGCGCCTACTATGTACAAAGTCAGTCCGGAAAGTAATGCGCCCTATTTTTTTCTGCCGCGACTATCAGTAGGACAGCGTTACAAACTGCACGGAAGGGTAGGGGGGAGTCTTGGGAATGCAGCGCGACCCGCACCACTCAGCTCCGAGCTCCTGGAGCGTCACACTACCTGTTTCAGTGAACCCTTGCGTGAGTGCTCTGTCGAAATTAAGATGGAACACACTCTCGAGAAGCGATACGCGATGAAGATTTGTTTCAAACTTGAGAAGACGCCGTTGGAGACTTTTGAGTTGATTCAGAAGGCTTTTGACGAGGACTGCATGTCATATTCACAGTACAAAAGGTGGCATAAAATGTTCAAAGAGGGTCGTGAGGAGGTTGCCGACGAATAACGATCAGGTCGCCCCTCAACGTCGTGAGATGATAGTTCGGTTGACAAAGTGCGCGAATTGTTGAACTCTGATCGAACAATGAGTGTCCGCCTAATGTCAGAAGTACTTGACATTCCGAAAACCAATCTGCACGAGATTTTGACGACAAACTTTCAAATGCGGAAGGTATGCGCCAAACTTGTCCCGAGAGTGCTCACCGATGACCAAAAGAACAACCTCAACGCTCCCCCAGCCGCTCTACAGTCTTATGTGACCCCGCCCGACTTCTTTTTGTTCCCGAAGATTAAAAAATCTCTCAAAGGACAGCATTTGGGGACCCTGGAGAACATCAAGGCGGCTACGACGAGGTTACTAAAGGACATCTCAGTGAAGGACTTCCAGGACGCATATAAAGCATAGAAACCTCGTTGCAACAACTGTGTTGAAGCAGGAGGGATGTATTTCGAAGAATATTAAGTAATTGTACGAATCGGTTCAATAAATTTCTTTGAACAAAAATGGGCGCATTATTTTCCGGACAGACCTTGTTTGTACATCGCTTTGGCCTAATGTTATCCTACCCTTGTAAACAGAAAGCGTGTCTAGATATTACAGGATAACGCCCCTTCTTATGTAGTCTAAAGAACAAAGGCCAAAATTTGGAATCACTGCCTGTAGCTGAGATCCTTCACTATCACATTATTACTTATTCCAGTTCACATTCTTTGTAGCAGGAAATTTGAAAACAAGGAGGAAGTGAAAATTAGGGTACGAGCATGTATTGCTTCTAAGGACAAAGTATGTTCCATGCGTGGAATATAAAAATTAAGCGAAAGGTAAACACAGACCACAAAACTCCAAAAAGGGTGACTTTATATTTGCATTTTTTTATAATTCTATTCTCAGCTAATTTTTTTGCGTCTTTCAATAATGTCAACTTCCAGTTCAGTTCTCTATATAACCTCATTATATCTTCATTTATCCTTGACAGTTAAGTATCTTTTACTTTTTTTTTAATAAATCCTTTAGAATACTTGTTTGACCGGAAGTGGCTGCAAATTTTTGTTTATGTATAGAAGCCCCGGACATTTGTGGTACCGGAGTTCCACGTCTGTATTTGTTTTGGTATTTGATATAAACTTTACTTTCTGAATTTTATTTGTGTTTTTTTGATTCCTTTCATTTTTTGTTGAATTATTTTTTATATAAAATCTTGGACTTTGCAATTGCTTATACCCCGCTTTAATTTTAATTTATGATTCAAATTTTCTTATTACAATTAGGATGTTTGCAAATATTTGGCACTACAATTTTTTCTCACTAATCTTTTATTAGAAAAAGTGACTATACATTTTATTAGAACTATTAACTCCAATATTTGTGCGCTTTTGTTTTCGCTTTGACAGTATTCGTAAAACTGTTGCAAATCGTTATTTAGATGTAGCACGACACCACTTGTGAACAGTCGACTGAAGCTCGTCGTTAACGGAGAACTTCTGATCGCGTGCTGTCCTTTTCGTTGAGTCAGATTTGGCAAATGTGAGGAGTGAGGCACCACGGTGTGTGGACGCATTGGGTTGGACCAACGTGCCATGGCGGCCTCGCTAAATATGTCAGCGATATTGCTTCTATAAATTCCAATCATATAGGAAAATACCCTCCTAATCCTGAAAGACAATTGCTGTTTGTTTTGAAATGAACAATCCTGGCTGTAGCTTGTTGGGACTAGGGCTTACAATATGCTACCAGTCCACAGACAAGCGTTTCTTTTTCAGCATCTTGTGCCATAACTATGATTCGTCTGTTGTGATCAGGGACTTAAAGAACGTCCTCTGAATTACGCTAATTAGCTGCATCAAGTATTTGCATACATCCATACGATTGTGCAGAAAATATGGGAAACCTAATGCATATACCCTTGGTCATTTTCAAGTCCTTATAGATAATGTTATGCACAGTTCTGTGAAACAAACCCATTGCATTGATTTGTCTGTTAGTCATTATTAAATCAGCTGGATAACGTGTGATTTTCACGCATTTGCCAGATGCCTGCTGATTGTTTATTCTCGGTACAATCCTTGCCACGTTTGAATTACTATATCCAGAGAAACACAATTCTATGACTTGGTACTGGGTTCCTACACAGCAGTACTTCATACCGCTGTCCGAAATAGTCTCTCCCTTCCTCCAAAGACGCTACACCGTCCATCGTTGACAATGATTGTCTACTACAATGGTTTTTCCTATGTCTACAATTGCATTTTTTTCTTTTGTGTGTTCTAGCAATGCTATCTGGTGACACCACGCGACACTATAATCTTATCTTCACATAATAATAATAAAAATAATGACAATCTATTTTGGATACTTCCTTTATTATGGATTATATTACCACTTTTTCACTTAAGTTGTGGGTGCTCGTGTCTTTCTAATTTTTTTAATAATCACATCTATTGTCCTTTTTGTTAATTTATTTTATGAGTTTTTACCTGTTTCTGTTCCTTCTTGTAACTATTGTTTTTCTATCTATACGGCTTCTTCTCTTGTTTTCAGTTCCTCTTCTAATTGTTTAATACCTTAAAATTTTTAATTTTCTTATTGCAGGCATTAAATTTTTTAATTATTCCACTTTTTAACTTCTGGTTTTTCTTCGCTTGAATTTGTTCATATTATTGTAATTACCTGACACGTTATTATTTTTATTTGACTATTTATAATTCATGTTAAAAATTTCGTTTTTTCTAATTTTTTAAGCCTTTTTGTCTTTTTCTTACTTATATTGTTTGATTAATCTCTTTGATTTAGATCTTGATTTTATGTTTTACTTTTTGTCTTTAGATTTTTTGTTGAGGACTGCAACTTACTTTAAATTAACGCGATAGTCTACTTCAAGGCTTCTATACATCAAAATGAGAAGCCTTATGTAGAGAGTAATGTCGTCTGCCTACCCTTCCTTTTATTTTTCAACTTTTGATTTAGGCAGCTTCCAAGCTGGAGACAAGTTTCTATTTCTGTCATTCGTAACATCTGTCAAGTCTTATAATTTTTGATCTGTGATAGATAGAGGCATAACGTTTTCAGCATTCAACTAAGGACCATAAGTCAAGTCCAGACGCCAAAAATCAGCCTGATCGGAAAATCTCGAGACCGGTTTGACCGGAAGTGGCCACAAATTTTTGTTGTATATAGAAGCCCCGGACATCTGTGGAACCAGAGTTTCACGTCCGTACTTGTTTATTTTAATCTCCCTTAGTTTGTTATGCTACAGTTTTTATTTTTATACTGTGGGGGTTAATCACTCTGTGTGACCTTTTTATCCTCAAATAAATTTACTATTTTGCAATCTTTATCTGGATTTTCTGGTTCTATAGAGCGGTCCAAATTGAACTTTAGGAATAAACCTAATTTTGTTGCTACCAATGTAAAGCATAGACTTTGCAGTTGCGTATGAAATATGATGTCGGCGAAATGCCCTCCACAACTCTGCTGGCATGCGACAATTCTTTCATCAAAGTTCGCTATAGTGCTTTGCCATAAATGCGGCCCTATTTCAGCAATTACATGTCTGGTGTTTTCTTTTAACTCTGGAATCGTAGATGTTTTGTTGACATAAACCTTTTTCTTAAATAACTCTAGAGGAAAAGGTCTAATGCGGTTAGATGTCATGGCCGTGATGACTAACCGACAACCCTTTGCGAGATAACGCGATTAGGAAATTTGTTTTGGAGTAAAGCGAGTGTTTTATGTTCTGTGCGATATGTAGCTTCATCTTGTTGAAACCACATGTTATTCAAGTTTCATTGAAAAAAAGTTGATTAGTAGCAGATAGTAACAGCATTAATAGTAACAGCTTGGCTAGCTTTATCCTCAAAAAAGTACGGTCCAATGATTCCTTCAGCCCACACTGCACACCAAACAGTGTTTTTTTATTAATTCATTGGTCTTTCGTGAATAGCACGTGGATTTTCACTACCCTAGATGCCACAATTTTGACGATTTACAAAACCATTTAAAGAAAAATGAACTTTATCAATCAATATGACTCTCTAAAACCCATTTCACAATTATATGGCGTTTCGGGTGATCTTTGATGGATTTTGCTATGTGTTTAGATACCAACTGTACAAATTCAAACTTCTAATATTCACAGAACGCAAACGGCGCACAATTTTTAAACCTGAAGTTTAAATTATTCTTTCAACCTAAAATGCACACCAAACAGTGCCTTTTTATGAATGCACTGATTATTCGTGAATAACACGTGGGTTATCGCCGTCTCAGATGGGACAATTTTGAAGATTCACAAAGCCATTTAAAGTAAAATGAGCTTAATCGCTCAACAGCCTGTTTTCATAATAGACTTAAGGGGAGCGTCTGGTTTTTTTGCCAAGAATTCGATATTGAGATTTTTATTTTTTTAGAAAGCTGAAAACCCTAGGATTATAATGCTTTTTTATTTTTTCGGTATCTCAATTTATCACAAAGATATACATGTATATATTCCTATGTATTTCCACGCTCGCCAAGCCATTTTTCCACCCTGCAAGTTGTGACTTGTTTCTTCGGAAGGAACGTCGCGTTTTTTGGATTAAAAAGTTACTTTCAGGATTTTATATTTTCGAAAGGCTAACGACCTCAAAATTTGCAATGTTTTTGTTAATTTATTCGTATCTTTATACCTATGGATGCATGCACGCCGCACCAGTTTTTCCGCGGTGCAAGTTTCAACGAGTTTTCTCGCCAGTTACGTCGTGACCTTTGAACGAGCGTTGAATTTGATATCATTATGTCTAAATGTTTGCAAAACAAAGGATCTTGTAAAGATCCAAATAAAACAAAGTGCGGTAAGGATAAAAATGAAAGTTTCATGTGCTGATAAAAAAGCTCAGCAATCCTCCAAAGTTGCGAGAGTCAAGAGAAAAAGGAGCTTGATTAGCAAGAAGAACTTTTTCACGAGGCCTAAGGATTACTTTATGGTGCAGGAATCGCAGACTGATGATTGGTAAGCATTTTGTCTATTATAATTGAATGCGGAACAGAAAAAAACTCTAAATGCGTTTTTCTCAAAATGAGGGTTTTTCGCGCGGTGGACACGATTTCTCGGAAACCATTAATCCGATCGACGTAATTTTTTTTTGTGTATTTATTGAAACAATAGCTTATCTGTATTTTACAACCAATTCTCCAAATTGAACCAAAAATATTTCATTTTACTTTAGAAGAGGGTAAAAAGACGTTTTTCCGAGAATTTTTTTTGCAGACTGGTATCTTTTTCTACTGATCTTGACAACTTGGTTGTAGAATACAGACAAGATGTACATGTCTACTTTAAGATACCGTTTGATTTTTTTGTTTTGGCAATACTGGTGCAAAGATATCCTGTCCACCGCACAACGCACGGTTTTTCAGGAGATGAATTCGGCTCCCTCTGGTGAAGTTGAAATAAATAATATAATTCAAAAAAAATTGTTTTTGATGCCTCTTAATATAGCTTTTCAAATGCATGAAATCTCTAAATAAAATAGATTTCTATAAAAAATTATGAAAATTGACCAATTTTCACCCAAATAAACCAGACGTCCCCCTTAAATAATATTGATGCGCTGTTGCACAGTATACGGGTGCCGTAACGACTTTGCCAAGTGTTTACTTATCACCTATATGAATGCAAACTTCCAAGGTTCACAGAACACTGACGGCGCGCAATTCACCTTATATTTATTTTCTGCCTTATTACTATTTCAATGTTTGTCAATGCTTAGCCTACTCGTAGTAACTTTTATTGAAACACATTATTATTACTTGTTGATTAACAGAGTTGCTAATGTGTAATAAACAACATTATATCAGACATATCCGCAAATTTTTGTAAAACAGGTTGATTTGTATTTTGGCAGTGATACGCATCGTACATAGTGTGATCAAGTAGTTTTTGGTTTGATAGCCAATGTTTGCTACCGATGTGTAATAAACACTAATTGAAATGTGTTGATGATGACGTAACTATAAAAATAATGCGGCGGTGCTCCACAGCGTTGTCGTGTTTCGTGGGCAGCTAATGTTTGCGTTGAAGAGGCATTTTGCGTTTTCGCCGGTATAATCGCACAAATGAGTTATGCCGGTTCATTAATATTCGTCTGGCCGTGAGCGGGAGCGAGCGCAGCAACCGGTCCTGCCGAGATCTCGCTTTCGGCGCCCGCGCGCTACGCGCGATTATCAATGATCGCGCTAGTTTTTTGGCCAACGCTAATGAGGAATTTCAAGTTTGAGAGGATAATGAATACGAATAACTAACCTAACCTAACACGACATTGACTTCGCGGCCAAATTGGGTGAGACTCGATTAATACGGCGGCGCGCGCATTTCCCGACGATTTGCCGCGAACCGGCGCGTCGCCGCCGCGATGCATTTTTAATCCTAGCCAAACACAAATCTGCGGCCGCTCATCGTTTGGGCGCGATTAAATTGAAATAGGCGCGAGAGCGGCTCCAGGTAATGGCACACCTAGAGCACCCGTTCGGCTTTTCCCGTCCCGTTTGAAGAATGCATTAGCCGTTCCCGGTGATGGATGCACGGCTTTCTTTTCTGCACCGCGAGAATAATGCAGTAATGAATGGCGTGATTAGCGGGCGCGGCGCCTGTGATCTACAAGTTGTTGATTGTTCCGCAATTCCGCACTTGCCTTTGTATTATTAGTGTATTAAGAATGATTTTCAGCCTGTCAGCCGTAATGCTATTACAGAGATTAGAATTAGTTTAAGATGCTGCGAGTGACGCTTGCTCGATTAATTCGATGCAAAAACGCCGTTTTCAGAAGGCCGCCGAGATTATGTTATACGCGGTGTGCGTCGAAATATTACCGTAGTACTCGAAAGTTATCAAGGGATTCATAAATAATTTAGCGCCGCTTTCCCCTAATATAAGATGAACGGCTAAAAAGTGTTCTATGAGCTGCACGAAACCCTTTCAGCTGGTCACTCACACGGTGTTTAATGTTTTATTGTTGCTGAAGCACCCTCTCTACGTGAGGCTACCTCCTAAAGATACAAGGTCCGGCCGAATGATCTCCCCTTTTCGAAGCAGCAGTAAAACGAACAACATAGATTATGTCGATGTTTTATTGTCACACAGAATAACGCTTGGAATTTAGTCATCATCCAATTTTGAAGATGATATTGTCCAAATGTTGCCCTCACGAGTGGTATCTTAAAGTTCCACTGTGATTGCGCTGCGAATAGAGTCCTCAATAATCCGCAGTATGCGTTGACAGTTTTCAGGCGTCCCACAGAAAGAAATCGCAAGGGGCAAGGTTTGATGACCTAGTCGGCCTAGTTTCGCCTGGAAACATTTGTCCAAAAACTTCTCAAGATATTCTCGCTGTGTGTGCGGTAGCGCCATCTTGTTGGAACCATAGTGGTGCATTTTCATGTTCGTTGATTCTGGGCTCAAGAAAACTGCGTAACATTGCAACACGGCAGGTGATGAACATACGGTCATATGATGCCAAATTACAATAACAGCATACTAAACAGTTGTATTGGTGACTGTGAAGAAGCCGCCCATGGAATTGTTAAGGGTTTTGTGCGGTGCAATGCCGAACATTCTACTTATTGACACAGCCCGATAAGTGAAAAAGAGTTTCGTTACTACTGAGCACAACAGCGTCAGCTGGAGCATTTACTAACATGTCTTGCAGAAGGTATGTCGGGCGTACTAGTCACATTTTTAAGTTCTCGGACCACTGTTAATTTGTACGGATGTGACTATAGTCCGCCTCACTGCTGCGATATTCTCAGGTGTCTGAACGCTACGAGGTCTATCGGGTGATTTCTGTTGAAATGCTGAACTAGTCTGTCGGATGTTGTGTACGCACAACATTATGGTTTTCTTGATGGAAACCGTTCCGTATCGACCTATTCCGAAATCCCTTTGAAATAGCCGCTGCATCATAATCACAGAATCACCATTTTAAGTCTCCAACACGGCATTCACCACGCCATGATGCGTACTAAAATGGGATGCTCAAGAACGTACGACTCAAGTGCCGTTTACCAATTTTTGGGCGCGGCGGCCAATTCAAATAGGAACCCTGTATAAGGGTCCACTTGTTATAAATGTGACATATATAAAGTAGACTCGTATTGCGTTTACTAACGGTCTATGAAAGCAAATGAATTATATTAGACTAAATTAGTGGAAACTACATAGTAATATATTACGGTTTACTTTGTATTTTAAATATCTCATTCTACCATATACAGTTTGATACATAAAGTTTGGTTTTCGTGTTCAAATAAAACTGCGCATTTGTTATCTAGTAACTCGTGGAAATTAAGGGGCGTTTATAATGTTCGCCTTGCCTTCCTTATTAATCTAGTCAACTATTACGGAGAAAATTATGTTGCTCTGTAAAAAGGTGAAACTATTAAAATTAGTTGCTCGATAGCACAAGTCGTTACTAGATTTAGAGGACATATGCTATTGAGCGACTAGCAGCAAATTGTATAATAAATCGACAACTGTTGTGGCTATTTAAGAATGGATGGCTATTGAGGCGCACAGAATTTTGCCAAATTTGGTGAAGCTTAATGAAGGGTAATGTAAATTAAAGATTATGATGTCTTTTCTGAATAAAACAAAAAATATTGGAACAATCCGAATTTTCTTGCTATCAGTGTAAAGTATGGACACGACCAGGAAATTTGATTTTTTCAACAAAATATAAATTTTGTTGAAAAAACATTTCATTAAAGTTCAAATCATTGATTTCATCGAAAAAAAATTTTGAACATCTTCCGCTAGCGTACATTATTAACAGTAACAGCATTGCCAGCTTCATCCCCTAAAAAATGATTCCTCCATCCACAATGCACATCAGTGCATTTGATTTCGATGCACCGTTTTTGTGAATAGGACGTAGATTTTCACTGTTCCAGATGCGACAATTCCAACAATTCACAAAGCTGTTTAAATAAAAATAAATACAGATTCCTTATTAAAATGCGTTGGGTAAGGCTGTATTAAAGATTTAATTGTTGTAAACCTCGACGAACTGACATGCTTTGGGCGACATTGTCACCTAAACAACCATTGCGTTGATGGGGAACCCTTGTTTTGTCAATACACACTTGTTTTAAGTTTGCACTAGATCACGAATGCGACTGCCAGAGTGGTCCAAGCGGTTGAGGCGCGGACTGCGATGCGGACGGACCCGGGTAATAATGACGGTCGTCTAAGGCGCGGTGATTGCCACATCGCCCCGCATCAGAGATGGTGCGCGACGACCGAGCAGTAGCGTCGCACACATGAGAGCCTTAACCTCTCAAGTTCGTAGGCGGGGCGTTAGGTCCTTACCACCACCACAGATCACGAATTGCACGTTCATTTGTACGAAGACGTTTCGTCACAATATGAAGGCTACAAAGCTACAAATGTCCTAAGTTTTCGACAATTATATAAAAAATTTCTTATTTCTGTTAATTTATAGTACGAAAAACTGTTACATCTATTTATAATATTAGCTAATTTTTTGGAGTGTTAATTATTTAAAAATTCGAGTATATTGAAATGTCAAAGAGCCAATTTCTTATAGGACCCGATTCGCCTCTACTTTATCTGTTTCTTTGTGTTTATTTGGTTGACAGGCAAGGAAGGTTTTTGTCGAAGACCTGACATTATTAATAAATAATGCGTAATCCAAAATACGTAATAAGGACACTCATAGTCCAAACTGGCGAAAAACTGAAATTTCTGTGTTGTTCTCAGCAAGTGGTGCTTATGATTCTTATTACGTCTTCAACTCGGCATTTTTGTAAAAACTGTTCGATTTATCGTTTAACACGCACGTTTTAAGTGGCCCGCGGATTTCAGCAAGAACAAAAATACGAACTCACCTAGTCAAGTTTCCATCTATTTTAATAGTATTTGTAAAAATAAGGTATACTTATGTTACGAATTTACAAAATTTTCCTAAAATATCTGAAATATATTTAGAAGGTTAAACACTTTTAAGATCCATAATGTTAATTGCCTACTTATTATTGTGGTGGGGATATTATATTTCTTACACGAAGCTTTTCAAAACAACTAAAATTCTGAAGACATTGCTTTAAGATGTACTAATGGTTTTATTTTGTTCACTCATACCTTGTTCTACCTAATCATTAGTTGTCTGCTAAAGTATCTGTTTTTTATACACAAAATTAGCCGTTAGAAAGAATAACTTTTCTCCTCAACATATACACAATACGACGAAAGGACATGTTTTAGTTTAGTTTTTATCTTTGTCTTATCTACTAGGAAACTGCTACGGTGCAAACAAAGGTTCTTGATAATTTTACTAACACTTCATAATCAAAGTTGCTACTCTCAAAGCTGTTTGTGTTGTAATCCTTTTTATAACGTGCAATTTAGTTGATTATATCTCTCTGACAAAACTGCTATCTATACAAAACCTAATCACTTTGAAATTTCATGTAAAACAGGTAAAAACATGGTTAAATATATTTTTCTTTTCAATATATGTTTATTCAATATACGTGATACATAGTTAATTATTAGTTAATAGGGTTATTGCTTTTAAATATAATTTAGATACAAAAGAATTTCTCTATACCATAATAATGCCCTGTAGTACATTAGTAGGAAATCTGATACATACCGATGAATCATTAAAACGTAAAAATCTCTGAATCGTGGATATTTGCGAATCGACTAATATTAAAAAGCTCTAACCTTGAACATTAATATTTTTTATTTATATATTTTTTGAGATAAGATTAAATTTATATCAAAATGTTTCTAGTTATACTTCGTCTACACTATTTTTGGGCTTTTGAGCTTCTCTTCTCAAAACATTTTTATTCATATGTAATTGCTACGACTAGATATTTTCAGCAGTATCTATCTTATGTTGTTTAAATAAGATTTTTGATTTTTTAATAAACTCAAGTCGAATTGCTCAAATTTTGGATGTTATCAAATTTTTCTAAAAAGATATAAAAAGTGAAAAGCCAACACTTACTTTTATCGCTCTTAAGTTATGAGTATGCTGTATCAAGTATGTAAACAATTAAAAAAGACACTTACAAGTAAAATAATAACTACACAAAGTTGAGGAAATTGATTGGTAGAAGAGTTAAGGAAGTAAGGTAATGATAGAACAAAATAAAGGCATGCAAATTTTTAGACGACAAAACACGCTAAAGGAGATAAACTAAGTTGCAAAGATGGAAACTTATTATAAATAAAAACAACATTTTTAAAAGGGCGCACCAACGAAAAAATATTGGATGTAGGTTTTGAAGAAATTTCAGGGATAAGCTACGAGGAAATAAGACCCCAAACGAGTTGGAGAATGCCGCTGTTATTCTGTTATATAAGAAAGGAAACACCCAACAATTTGGAAAAGTACCATTCAATACTCTCACTGAAATATAAATTATTTACAATAGCAGTATTGACAAACGCTAAAATAAATTAGACAAATGATTTTAGGAAATATTTTGAATCAAAAAGCATTCTATTTTATAGAGGGCTTTAAGTATAATAAAATAATAAAAATATGTATCATGTAACTATTGTGCAGGTAAGAAAAATAACTATAAAATGTGAGGTCTGATAGGGTGACATATTACTCTCGAAATAATTTTCTATCACTCCAGTAAATGTATTTAAATAACTATAATGGAAAAGTAAATATAACAAAATATAGGAAGAAAGTTTGAACCATCTAGATGAACGACATAGTAATGAAACAGCGCTAAGTGCAGTAAAGGAAGAGACGGGAAAATATATAATCTTATAATCTTCATAAAACAAAAGTTTGATTGAAGTTAGAAACAATCTTGGAGATGTAATAGTGTACGAGACAGTTATAGAAAGTTCTGTGGAAGAATGAATCTTGCAACACGATTTGGCAGCTTTATAAATGTGCCTGGGTTTGACGGATGTTTGGAGTACGCTTCTTATTAGAGTGTATTATGGAAGCAATCAATTTTAATGGAGGAGGCATTACGGCTTTGGACTATTTTTCGTAATTTGTCCTGAGTGACTTTTTTCCTGTGCCCGATAGGATGAACACTGAGATATATTTTGATAGTCTTTCAACTCTCTGACAACAATTCAGGGATATATCTTTTCTGTACCAACGATAACTGCAAAGCTTATTCTGCCTTAGTGTGCAGAGATGTATTTTAAAAAACTAGATCGCTCTTCACAGAGCCCTGGGCATATAACGAAGGCTGGCGGAAAATCTTCCCGGACAAGTGTAGGATGTGATTATTGCTAACAGTGGGTGTTCGGATACTTTTGGGCATAAAATGTAGAGAATATACTCACATGTAACGAGGCAGGATAAGAATAGATAACGGTGGTGCAGTAGACGAAGGCCCTAGCTTAAACACATAAATAGAGGAAGGCCATTTTAATGTTGGGTAGACGCCATCAAAAATTACGTGAGAATGTTTTGGTATAGAATGACCGGAAACCTAAATAGGAGTACAGTATGAATGATGCCTATACTCTTAATTGTATAGAAGAAGGTCGGACTTCTTCTTTTTTGAAGTGCGTATCAGCCAAGTGATGCTGTAACGACCGGAATAAATGATAATCGAAAGGGGCCATGTCTGGCCTATACGACGCATGTGGGAGAAGTTCCCAGCCTAACGCGAAGATGTGTTCTTGCGTCGCCTTCGCAACATGTGGTCGGGCATTATCATGGAGCAGGATGACTTTGCGACTTCCTTGTCCAGTAAATGGCCTCTTTTCTTCGATTGCGTTGCTCAAATTGATGAGTTGCTGTTGGTAGCGATCCGCCGTAACTGTTTCACCTGGTTTCAACAGTTCATAGTACAGCACACCTTTCCAATCCCACCAGATACAGAGCAAATTCTTTTTGGCGTGGATATTGGGCTTTGGAGTCGATGTCGTAGGTTTTCCAGGGTCTACCCATGATTTTTGCGATTGGGATTGTCGTACAAGATCCATTTTTCATCGCCCGTAATAATTTTATGCAGAAAATCCTTTTTTCGGTTCCTTGAAAGCAAATAAAGTGCGGTGTCACGCCATCGATATTCGTTGTCTTCGGACCCATCTGCCTTCCTTTTGTATCTTACCCATTGCATGCAAACGTATGGAAATGGCTGGCTGAGTGACGCCAAGCTGTTCTGCAAGCTCTTTTTCAGTTTGCACATTGTTTTGATCCAGCAATGTCTGCAGCTCATCCGTGTCAAATGTTTGAGGGCGTCCAGCGCGTGGTTGATCTTCAAGACTAAACTCTCCTCCGCGAAATCTTTGGTACCACTTTTTGCACGTTGCATGACTTACAGCATTCTCACCATATGCAGCTCAAATCATTTCGGTGGCTTCAGCAGCGTTTTTCTTAAGATGAAACGCGAAGTGGATAGAAAATCGAATATGCTCTTTTGTGATTGCCATCGTGAACACAGCTGATTATTGAGGTTATGTGCATCAAACGCCAAATCGCATGATGTTTCGAAAGACCAAATGTCATTGCTTTAAAACCGCAAGAGGGCGGACTAATACGTTACATGTAAACGGTGATTTGCGTCATGTGAAATCTAAAGCTGAGAACTTATTTATACACCTAGTACATTAACACCAAAAAATTACTAATGTTAATTTTAAGCCGGCCTTAATATGAGAGAAAATAATTACTCGTCGCAAAAATGCTCCTTTCTGGTTACATAAGATTTCTCCACATTTCACCTGCTTGAGTAAGTGCATTTTTAAAGTTTCGAAATGTTTAAAAAAGCACCCGATGAAGGTGACTACATTATGCTGCTCACTTCTGTGAGACTCCTTGGTTGGCTTCAGTTCCAAATTGGATTTTAATTATGCAACATCTCCACTGTCCTTTGGTCTATTTTTTGTTGTAGTTTAATTAAAAGCTGCCACTCGTTTGATGCTTATACATGTAATTATGCATGTAGATGAACCAGGTTTGCAGCTACTTTTTGCAAACTTTTGCTGGGCGACCGCCGAACTTTTTAACTGAGTGTTCATTCAGCACTTTATTTTTATGCCCTAAAAGTAGTACTATTTTTCGTAGAAGTTCATGTTTATATCAATTCTGTTGATTTGAATACTTTAATGTTTACAGGGTCTGCTCTAAAGATAAAGAAACAGATAGCTGCACTATAATAATATTTATGATTTGTAAAGCATTTACTGGAAGGGTTTGTAAGTAGCGGTTGGGACAAAATCCTTTTTGCGTTACCGAGATCAGTTCAGGGGCATCTGCTGTAGCTCGCAGCTCCTCGGTGAGGAGAGACTTCACCCCACTGATATAAATCACTCAAGGTGCCGTCCGTACCGCTGACTGCCGAAGATTTGCGACTACCAAATGTCAGCGATGGTAAAAAGCGCTCGAGTTTTAGAAAATATTAGGTGAAGTCGGCGCTTTTTAGATTACGGCGGCTTTCCCATTTAGGCCAAGGCATCGAGCGATTCCCGATCCATTTGGTCGAGTTAACGCAAAACTGGCGAGCATGCAGGCTAATTTGCCCGCTAACTTTTGTGCTCCTACCTGAAAACGTGTGCTGCGGTAATTCCCCAAACGGTTTGGGGTAGCACGCTTCGTACACAAGGACTCCAATCACTCAATAGCTTTACTACATTGTGCCGACTGTAGAAATTAGAAGCTAGAGACATTAAAAAGTGTAGAACTCCTTACGAAGTTGTTTCGGCTAAGCTTTTATTCTATATATCGTTTTACATGTTTACTATATGTAATAACATATCTTTCCTTGTTTGTACATTTACATAATTATTGTATAAAGTACCTTGCATCTAATTATTTTTATTGTTTGTTGCAGGTGAGTATCATTCGTGATAGCAGATTCTAGTGACATCAAATTATACGGTAAGTTGCGTTAAGCATTGCTGTACAGCTCGAGCCCGCGAAAGTTTGGAGGCAATCGCCATCCACGAGTTTTCTTACCTCCGTAGTAGGCCCCTTTTCACGCCACATCACAATGACTGACAAGAATCGAGATTTATTGCTCGTTTACTTTACTAATAATTCATTTTTCTGAAAGAACTTTGATACAAATAGAACAAAGGCCTAGTTTTCGGCGGGCTTTAAACTCGGTTCATATTTTATGTACAGACCTGAACTAATAGAGCGAGGCAGTTCGGAAAAAGCGTCTTTGAAACGGTTTCTCCCCTGTCCGGCACGTTGGTTCGTATTAAAGTTTGAAGGAAGACGCCCTGACGAGGTAGCACAAAAACAATGGCGGGGAGCAGCTCGGTGAGACTTGGCGGAGTGACGGGAGGGCATTTGTTAGACTTGGAGCTGTTTGGGGTAGTGTGCAAGGATCGGCCGCGGGGCATAAATTCCGCAAAGCAATAATAAACCTGCATCTGCTTCCTTGCGCCAACAAATTAACATTGACGTTTTTACAATCCGTTTTTTGCGCGCGAGTGTTTGATCGCGTGGCATATTTATGTCCGACAACTGGCATCGATATAAAGTGCAGAGTACACTGGCGCATGATGAATGTTTGGCCATTGTAGCCCAAGCCACCCTTTCTGCAAAGAGACGGCACAATATCAATCCATAAATCAAAAGGCGATAGATAAATCTAGCAGAGCCATTTGTGAAACTTTAGCATGTGTGTCCCTTGCCAAAATGCAGGCCGTTTGGAGCACATCAAACCGTGATTGACGGCCTTGCATTATTGACGACCCGCTGCAGCAGCTCCGATCGATTTGCTATAAATAATTCGATTGCCGTGCGCCATAATGTTTATGGAGTGATTATGCGTCGAATTGTTTTTAAGGGCCAAGCTTCGACCGTTTAAAAAGCGGAATTGAGCGAATTGAACTCCCAACTTAGATTATGTTTCTTATTTGGCGATACGCTGATTTATACCGTCATTAAAGCCGGAAAGTTCGAAATCAGCGTTGAGAACGGGAACGAATTTGTTTAAAGTTCGGCAAATGTAGTTTGCTCTGTATCACTTTGTAGTCATCAATAACGCGTGTCTACAATGTTGCTCTATAAATTAATGCTTTTTATCACTATACATTTACATGTGATGTTAGCAGTTAGCTGCTGAATATGGAAGAAGTGCAAACTGACAAGTTAATTACATTTCGTGATAAAGAAGATGAAGTTTATTTTGACTAGAAAAGTTATTACATACTTTCATAGATTTTTGAGATTATATTACATTAATGGGTTTGACATTGCTCCTTGCCCAACAAAATTGACTTTAAACAGTTTTTTTTTTAATTACTATAACGGTGGGTAATCGGTTAACGAACATAATCCGTTTAAAGACGATGTTCGCTACCCGAATGGTTCGTTAATCGATCATCGATTTACGATAGATTTTTATAGGAATTTGATTAACTCGTTCTAGAGATCTAAAAATATAAATAAAAAACCATATAATGTCTTACTATGTTTATTTATTTGTGATAACAATAATACATACATACACACGGTCTCGTATTTTCCGGTCGTGTGCATTAAAAAATCTGCCGAATATCGATTGCGTTTCTCTCTTCAAGATTTTTCAAAATTGGTTAACAGTATAGTCGTAAAGACCCAAACCTAGTGACCTCAATTTGGTTTGGGTGTCATTTTAAGACCGTTGTTCTTAATATCCTACCACTTCTTTAAAAAATCTTTATTAACAGATGTCAAGATTGGTCCTCTTTCGTCGTCTTCTTTTAGGAAACACATCTCGCTGAGTTTCTTGGTGTACTTCATTTAAGAGTTCTTGGAATGCTTCTGTAGTCAGATCATTTACATTTTTCCTTATGAGCTCTTCCTTCTCACCTTCATTCACTTCCAATTTCAGATCTCTAGCGGTTGGCACAACCACAATTTCAAAGACATCTCCGTCTCCCCAAATGCAGGACAGACGCAATTTTTGAGCAACTTTTTTAATGTCACCGTTGAGGAAAATTGGTATCCTTTAAAACATCGATGAAACACGGCGTGAGTATACAATAAATTCTTGATCTATTCGCTGAATCAACGAAGTGGTATTCGGGGGGAGAAACTGAACCGTCAGCTAAAAAGAGTCTTCCAGAATATTATCTCCAAAATCTTTTGAGTGTATGTCCTAGTGTACAATAGCAATAATACTTTCAATGTCAATTTATTGGTCTGAAGATAATCCTCGATGCTTGGCGTACAAACCTTAAATATCCATTCTTTAAAAAACCTCTTTTATCCAATCTCCACGTCACTGTTAGTCTTTTTATAATTATGCATTTTTTTTAATTCCCTAGGATTCTCAAAGCAATAGACAAGAAGCGCCTTAAACCACTAGTAAGATCAATCAGTCTTTTATGGATTTATGCCCAGGAGTTTCATCGCAATGAAAATTTGTTGTGAACAATATCCTTTTTTATGAATTCTCGAAATTTGAGAGAGAGCTTCTCTTCTTTTTGATCTGTACACGTTTAATGCCAGATCTTTTAGACTTGAATTCTACCTCCTCATGTGAAATTTGTTTCTTAGGTTCTTCAAAAATTCCACTAGCTTTTCATTTTCCTTTCTTCTATTCAAACTAAAATCATCTCTCCATTTTTTATGGATTCTCATTGTATTGTTTCTCGTGGGATTTTAGTAATTTATTTAGCTTCTTGAGTCTTCTTATTATATCTTTCTTAGCTCAAATTGTGCTTACTGTAAACTTATTTTAGTCATACTGCCTAACAAGATCAGACATTGTCTGCCCACGCTCTAGTCTTTTAGACCCCGTAATATCAGTTTTTATATAAAAGTTTAGAGAACAGAAAACAACTAACCCACAAACAGTTATGTATGCAACAATGAAAATCTCGCTTTAGAAAATACAAATGTACTCTAAAGTGTTCGTTATCCAAACATGCATTTGATGTCCAAACATATGAATCTTTTACGTTGTCTTTTTTGTTCTTAGTACAAAATATTCGTTAACCGATTACCTGCTGTAATTGCTTAGAATGAGCACAACTATGGCGACGAAGTACAAAAAATCTTTAGTTTGATTGGTTAAACCAGCGAATTAACGAATACAGCGTTTTAAAGAATCAAAATGTGCATATCATGAGACGACGTCAACAGAATTTGGGTTTTCTGCATTTCAAATCGATGTAGTCATTATAACGCGCAGTTTAATTTTATTTGTTGTTTTTAAGTCTCACGTACAAAATTTCTATTTAGTTGCACTCAAGATCAGAGTATGTTATAGACCACAATGAGTTCCAGAGAATCAAACTTGCTCCTTGGCCTATTAGCATAAAATTTTTCAACAAGCTGCTAACTACAGGTCATTGCAATGCTGATCAATTTTACATATGTTAAATGCAACTTTACATTTTGACGCACATCTGAGAACCTCATACTTGCCTAATAGAGTTTAAATAAGATCTTTTTTCGGAAGTTCTCATTTTCTAGTCAATAATAATAATGGTGAGAATCTATGCCCCACTTCGTTCAGACAATCTTTAATTGTGCGTTCGATGTTGTTGATATTGTTTTCTTGTGGTCTAATGTTGTTGAGTGAAATTTTATTTTTATTTAGTAACTGCCATTTTGAATTGTCAACCCTGTTCCGAATGGAGTTTTTATGTAAATTTTGATTTTTGCCTTTGGTCGATTACTTATGTGATTCATTTAAGTTTTACCTAACTGACTCCGTGCTATTGTCCGACTTTTTTCTGCAATACTTTTTTAATTTCTGTTGATACGTTATTTAGTAAGTCTTGTCGTTTCATTTGTGGTACGGCTTGGTAAGTTGCCTGCTTGAGTATGTCAATGATCTTTGCTAGAATTTTGTTTAATAAAATATGTCAGTTTAGTTCTTCCATTATTTTAAGAAAATATTTCCAATTGCTATGTTTATTCTGCATTCTTGGGACGGAATTTTTGAAATGACTGAGGAACTAATCTAGACTAATTAGAAGAATGATTTTAAGATTATAACTGGATAGAACAATAATTATGACAAAATTCTCATGGTAATAAATAGAATTTTGATATATAATGGACATTTATTTTTCAGAATAGAGTCTATTGGCCTCAACACACTTCAATTAACAGCTAACTGTTCATGCCTCTTCGATAAAAGTCTCAATCGTTTGAAACAAGGAACTCTTGATAACTTCATCGCGCTCGCGCCTTCGCTTTCGACAGCACAACTTTCTCTGACAACAGCGACAGTTTCAATCCCTTTCCGTTAATAATACCACAAAAGGATGCGCTTAAAATTTTCTTCAGATACTATTTTCAAATAAGCAGCTGTAGTAGCAAGTTATACATCAAAATTCTAGAGAGATCGCGGGCTTTCGAATGGTATCACAATGGCTAAGAAGTCTCATGGAAAAAATAAAAACGGGATGAGCTTTTGTAGATGTGTAATCACCATTCATTAAGTTTACTTTTTCTTGGGTTGATAAGTGTGATGAATAATCTGGTTTCTCTCGCTATAACCGCAAGAAATGCAATATATGAATTATAAGTGCAAGCTGGAGCAATATGACTGTACCTAATTAAATTGCTCTTATATGCACAACGTTAAATTTACCAAGTGGATTAGAAGAGAAGGAAAGTTCAGGCACTACACCTCTTAACTATCAACATATTAGCGATTGGGTGTATAGTTTGAATGTAGAAGAATTACGAACAGTGAGCATCAAAGTGCATTATTTTTTAAGGTATGAATATTTCGGGCGTATTAAATTTAATGTCTACTTCTGGATTTTTTCTAGATGCCTTGCATAGTCCATTTGTAACTAAATTTGCACATTGAAAGTAAATATCCTTAAATTTATGATGTATTTAAACATGCGTATGAATTACACCCCAGCAGTTACATCTTAGACGAATATTTTCATTGTAAGGGATAAAATTAAAAAGAAAAGATTTCGGATCTTGGCTATTCATTAAATTTTTTAATTTTCTCCCCGACTTTGTAAGATTTAATATATAATTAATTTACAGGACAGAATATATAAGTTGGTAACGATTAAGTTGTTAATAATTTTCACTAGGGAAGTTTGAATTTAAATGGATAAACTGAAAATTAAAATTTCCTTTGCTGTTCTATTTAGAAAAATGACAGTAATTTAATAAGCGTTAAATGTTTCTTTATCTTTGCCAATTTTGATTTAGTTTACAAAACAAACTATTGTCTGCATATTAAAAAAAGTCTAATCAATATTTTTGGTTTCTTCATTTTGATCGCTGGATGTTACTAATATATAGGGTGATCTAAATTGAAGCTTAATATTTAAATTGGGCGCTGTTCTATTTTCAAGGTAAAGTCCACTAAAGATCATCAGAAATTCCGTACATTGTGAATAGGATTTTAGAGAACTTAACAGTTGATGATGATTATTGAAAGAAAAACTCATATCAAGCGATGAAGCTTATTTTTCACTAAATGTTCTTGTGAATCGTCAAAATTGTTGCATCTGGGGTAGTGAAAATCCACGTGATATTCACGGGGACCCAATCTACCACTGTTTGGTGTGCATTGAAGGAATCATTAGCCTCTAATTTTTGAGGACAAAGCTGACAATGCTGTTATTGTCAATGGTGTATGCTAGCCGAAGATACAAACAGCCTTTTTTCAAGGAAACCAACTCTTTCAACTTAAATGACATATGGTTTCAATAAGATGGAGCTAAATTTCACACAGGACGTGAAACACTTGCTTTACTTCAAAACAAATTTCCTGGTCGTGTGACGTCGATTAGCCACCTAAGTCTTGCGATTTAACCCCATTAGGTTTTTTTCTCTTGGACTGTTTGAAGGAAAGGGTTTATGCCAACAAACCTGCTACTATTCCAGGGCTAAAAGGGAAAGCAGATGTATAATTGTTCAAATAAAACCGCATTTACGGGAAAGCATTGTCGAAAACTTTGCTAAAAGAATGAAGGTGGGGGGAATGGTGAGCGGAGTAATGGAGGGTATTCGGCCGACATATTTCATGCTGTTATATCTGCACATTACACTGATAACAATAAAATTCGGATTATTTTAATATTTTATGTTTATAAACCTGCTAGTGCATTTGTAAAACACTCTTGCATGTTGTTATAACAAATACCGAAATGTTACCCTGTTATAATTTGGGTTTATGCTAAATAAAGGTAAATTGCGCGTTGAAGAAGAACCACTGCTGAACGGACAAAGAACACAAATAAAGCACGCCCGACCGGCCCGGCTTTCCAGCCGATTTAAATTACATAGAGATAATGATCAAATTATGCAGCATATTGTGCAGGTTAATCTCGCCCCCGTAGCCTGCCCTTGATTAGCCACTTAAAATAACCGTTTTATATCAAAATCGATAATAATTACCGAAACCCGTAATTGAAGATGCGCTATCGCGATAAAAACGTCCGAATTCTCCCGCTGACCGCCGGCGGCCGGACGGGGAGCCCCCGGGACCTGTAAGGTACGTGCAGCGCGCCCCGTTTCCGGCGACGCCGCCGAGCTTCGCGGGCGCTTCCGCAACAGCTTGGTGTTCGCACGTTGTCGGGCGCCCGCCGCCGCCAGCGGCCTCCCCGGCCTGCTCGCGTAATCTCGTCTCCCCTGGAGATGAGCCGCTGTAAGCGCAGTTTTGTAGGGCCTTATCTGACCGGCTGATCTTGTCTTCCACAATATCTGCCATTATTGTGTTATTTAAGCCA
Source organism: Sinelater perroti (assembly GCA_036346155.1). Taxonomy (NCBI): domain Eukaryota; kingdom Metazoa; phylum Arthropoda; class Insecta; order Coleoptera; family Elateridae; genus Sinelater; species Sinelater perroti. Next base: position 1,392,907 of record JARFIY010000189.1, read on the forward strand.
GTGCGGCGCGAGATTTCGCGATAGCGCGCGGCCTCGTAGTAGAAAAGCTCGGAGAGTCTTTGACGATACCAACCTTTCAGGAAGTTGCTGTCGTTGTTCAGCGTTTTCTAATTTGTAGTAGTTGCTTTTATCGTGGTGTGGAAAAATTAGAAATTTGATCAAATGTGCATCATTTTTAAATATTTTTTGGCCGCTTGTTCTCTGCATTGCACGAGTAGTTAATCGCAAAAATGTTATTGAGAAAGCACAGCAGAAACTTGGATTAAAAGAGAAATACAATTCAAAAGCAAATTTATTACAATGACAAGGTTAGACAGACCTGATAGTAAAATAGAAGTCTTTGTCCTTGATATCCAATTTGGGCAGGGAAGCCATAACTCCTCTTCGAAGTACAGCGATCTTTTTTTCTTTTTTTTTGATGCCATTTTCTATGTAAGGTTGGCGACCACTTTTTTAAACGATTCTTTTGCCACGTGGAACATCTGTCCGATTGTTGTGTTGGTTAGTCTCTGATGTTTTGTAGTTTTTCTTTCGCCCTTGCACGGTGATCTGCAATAAGTATTTGTTATTTCGAAGAATGAGGCAGTTTTTCTTATTTTAACGATGTTCATAAGTTTTTAGCCGCATCCAATAGTCCTTAGAACTTCTTCGTTTGTAATTCTAGCGGTCTAAGGAATTTTCAGTATTTGCATATAAAGCCACATTTCAAACGATTCCATTTTTTATTGCCTATGCTTTTGTTCTACTCTGTACAACAGCTGAGATCGTATATAGTTTTCCAAGAATCGTAAACCTTATTGGCAAGCTTAAGTTCTTGTCTGTGAACATTGAAGCATACTTCTATTCTGGTTCTTATTTCCTTGTTCTGATCTAACTGAGAATTTACAGTTACACCGAGATATTTATATTTGTTAACTCGTTCTATTAGTTTCTCTTCTAGTGTGAGAGAAGTATTAGTTTACTTGGCTTTTAAACACTGTCAAGTATTTGGTTTTTAAGTTAATATTTAACCCCATTTCTCGGCTTTCTTTGTTAATTCTCTCTAAACGCTTCAATATTTCTGTAATGCTTTGCGTCATAATTGCGGTATACTCCACAAATTAGCATTATTTGTTTTTCCCAGAGTGCTTTCTAGAATGTTATTTGCGAATAAAGGTTAACTAGCTGGCGCACCACATAACCCTGTCTGACACCTCTTTGTGTCTCAATTGCTGTTTCACTGTGGTCTTACTCCCGCCGTTTAATTGTAGTGCATTTTTTTAATAAGTTCGATGTCTTTTTGATCTAAACTGGTGTTTTTTAATGCAACAATAAGTTTACCGTGTTAGACCTGAGTTCGATGTCTTAATTTTTTCAAGGCTCACAAAGCCTTCGCTTTTTGTCAGTCATTTGGCTGGACTATATAACTTATCTGGATTAGAACGAGTTTGCTGGGGCTTCGAGGTATTAAGTGTGCAAACGTTACAATATTTGCCTTAGAGTTAGCACGTTGTGTGCCCATTTTAGTTGCTAACATATTTTTTATTACTGTATCTGCTTCAGTCTGATAGCTATTGTTATTTTTTCAAAACTTTGTTGGTTTTCACATTTAAACTTTTGCAAGATATCAATTCTAACAGAAATTTCAACTCCAACAAGAGTTCCTATTAGATCGTTCCCCAGGTGCCCAACGACCCACTTTTATCACTTACTTAATGAGAAACGTCAACATAATTTTCTTTAACTTCTGCTATATTTTTAAACGTTTCTTCACTTTCTTGGGAGCCATTTTCTTTTAAATTCCGAAAAAACCATCTGTAACTAGTCTTTTCATGGAACCGAAAATGTTTTTGATCGAAATTTTGAAACAGATGCAAATATATGAGAACAAACAAAAAATTGAAACTTTAATTGTGTCAGTTCTTGCCGACTAATAACATATTATTGAATTTTTTGATCATTTCCAAAAGTTCTTCTGGAAATTTGCCTTTAACACGTCTAAAAGTACTGTCTACAATGATTTAACGCTAATTTTTCATTTTTCTAGAAGATAAATCAGGAAATATTGTTTTTCCAATTAACGAAATGATTTTGGCCTTGTTTGGAGCCGATGTAGTGTACTCGCTTCACTATTTTGACTGCTTTTGATTCTTGTATGTTAAGATGAATCCATATTTTAAACATTTCCGAACATTAAATTACAGCTACCCTTCTTGCATATGATTTTGTTACGCGCAAAAATAGTGATGTGGGAAAGTCTTGCATCTCTTTAAAAATTAAACAAAAATTGAACATACAATGTACTGTTTCAAATATTTTTCCAAATTTAACTGCACAATAGCTTTTTTTAAGTAAAAAAGAAATAAAATTGTGAGGAAATTTCACTACATCTAGAAGATTAGATTAAATAATAGCATAGAGAGAAAATAGTAGAATCACATAACACATTTATCAAATCTAAACTAAAATTCACTTTTTTATATTCAGCCTTTCTTCTTAAAAATAATTTTGCATTTTTTAAGCATCGAATTTGCAATTTTTAACGGTATAATTATACCAGGCTTGAATTAGGCATTCAATTAATTCCGCTTTTTATTCTGGGTTTCTTTTTAGATGTGATAGTTGGCTATAAGTTTTTTATGGGTTTGAGGACCTGGACTTTCACTGACCAGTTTATTCTATTAATTTTTGTCCTGGAAAATAAACTTCTTACTAGGCTATACGTACTTAAGGTAATATTAAGGTGCCTCGTGGCATTCGTTATCTCAGATACGATTATAGTTGACCAACTATACTACCATGACAGTAGTTAATGTTTAATTGAAGGAGTACACATCTCGGTATAATTATTGATGATAAAACATGGTTTATTATCAAATAGCACCTCCCACCAATGATCTGTGGTTCAGTAACCCATGTTCTTTAGCCTACTGTAGACGAAGTCGTCTTTGCTTCTCAGAGATAAGTGGCTTTTTATGTAGTCTGCATTCTTTTGAACCACAAGCGGTCTTTATCTTACAGTAGACGTACACACACTAAAATTCGTAGTTTCGTAACATAATTTAAACAATTCAGTGGAATTAAGGCTTCCATCTTCCAGACTTGTTCTAAAATAACGACAGCTTTTTCACATCATTTTAGTTTTGTTTTCAATTTAATATGTAGTTGGTAGCCATCGAGTTGTTTGTAGGAAAGACCAAGGTATGATGTTACAAATTTCCCTTGATTTTTGTTTGCAAAGAACGATGCTTATACTGTTTGATAAATTAATTTAAACTACATAGTCAAACATTGCTCTGTTTTAAATACAATAATAAAAATTTAAAAGGGATTATTATTATAATTTAATTTCTTTCTTTGGTTGTCTCAACTATCATTACACAAAGTGGCTACTCTTCAAGTATATTAAATAGTATATCTACAGAAAAATCCGACATTACCTTTAAAAAATCGCAACGGCGGGGTGCTTTTAACAGAAAATGAAGCGAAGTACATACATCTCAATCTAAAGATATATCTTATGAGATGATGCTTATTGAAAGATCCAGTCCTAACTATAAAAAAGGATAGATATTTCTGAAATCCTTTATCATTATCTTCTGGTACACTTTTAGCTGTTCACATTTTTTCCTAAAGGTATGTTACTCACAGATCCACCATAACTTATTGTCTTCTCCCAAACACCCACCAAAAAAACCAAATGTTTTTTTTTTCATAATTTTTAGTGAAGTTGCGACACACCCAGATTCCTTATCATTCTAAATAAATATTTTATTATTTACATATTTTGAAAAATTAAATTGCATAAGTTAATTTTGGGCAAAATATTAATATGACTAATAAGATTACCCATAAATTAAAATAAAGTTTGACTACAAACATATTATAAATAGGCAATTAAAAAATATTTAATATGGATTTCGATCGAATAAAAAATGTAAAAAAAATTTGTATAAAACTTACAAAATGGTAATATTATGGATCTTTAATAAAAAACACCTGCTCTAAATAGTTTTTTCTGTATACCACCCTTTTACTAGTTAAAATTTTAAATAAAGAACACAGGTGTTCAAGGAAAACACACAATATTATGTTTGTATCTCGTTGCAAGTAAAACTTCCGTGTTTCCCATGGTTTCAATCTTTATCAGTACAAGATGTTTATTTCTCAAAGGACCTTAGCTAATACAACCGTCAGATATGGTTATACGGTGAGCAGTTGGTGTAGGTCAATGTTGCTTCTAATTTTTGTGTGTCATGCAGTTTGTTACTTATTGATTAACTGTAGCAATTGGCTGTGGCAATCAAAATTAATTGGATTTGCCGTACTCGATATAAATATCCGACATTCATTTGCACTACTGGAGTTATAGTAGTCGACAAAATACAAAGCCATTGTTTTAGAATGGTTTTAGTGTGCTGCAATTATATTTTAAATTTGAGATTAGGTTTTTGGGCTTTAATGTGTTGCGAAGCAGTATGGGGTTTGGTAATAAGGTCGATGTTCTGGTATGTTATTAAGTAACCCAGTATTAATATCTTTTTATTGTTATACTGCGCGAGATTCAAGATTACAAGTAATGCAAGTTCGTCTGTGCGGCACTAAGTTTTTCCTCGAATATAAAGGATCGCCATGAGCATCAGCCGTTTGAAACATTCTACAAAAACATTCCACTTTTTTGAAATATTCCATTTGACATTCAACTAAAAATAGACAAATGATTGCTAAATTAAGATGTAAAACGTTAAACACACTGCAATAAATTATCACCGAGGTGCAGATTGATAAATGGCGTAAATTTACTGCCAGTGTAGCTGATATTTATTCGAGTTTTTTCTGTGAATGATTTTTTCAATTATAACCCCACGTGTAGCCATTCGTAATGCCGCACGGTTCGCCTTGCGCTCTTACAAGGCATTCCTTCATTAAACCGCGGACACAGAATTATGGGCTCAAAATCGGCATTTGAAGTTTCTCGGGGCGTGGGTTTTTAATATGAAATATCGAATATCGCGATCTGCATGCCGTTAGCTGCGAATTAACTCTTCCAGTTCGGTCAAACCGCGGCCGCCTGATCGATGCCAAAGCAAATACCAGTCGGTGAGCAGTGGTTCGCAGTTTTCGATAATAGGAGATTAACCTTGGTATCGCGAACCCGCGGCGCAAGAATGCGATATTAATTGCTTAATTCCGTCTAATGACTCAATGAAGTATGGGCAGGTGTAGATCGTTAACATACTCTGTTGGAGACGCCGTTTGAATAAGTCACTCTTTTTTTATTACCGACAAAATGTTTTTAAGGGAATTAAAATATTTATAATTACCATTTTCTGGAAATAAAGGGTACCTAAGAAGTCTTGTGCACCAACTTTAGTGATCTTATTTAATGTCTTATCCATTAGACCAGGACCTGATTCAAGCGCAGTTTTTGAAAAGATTTTCTTCCATATTGCTTTAATTTAAGTCGCTTTAGACTTGCTGCTGATTTTGACCATTTGCCATATTTCTTCTTACACAGAGCTCAGAAGAACTTGATGGGGCGAGCTTGAGGCACATTTTTTGCATTATTGCATTGCTTTTTTCGTAGTTTCTCTTAATAACTGGAAGCAATAAAATAAAAGTTTGGTGGTCATAGTTGAAGCGTTGGTTTACCTGTTCTAATGGATATCCTGCTAAATTAGGTACCTCTTAAAAACTTTGTTGTATGTTTAATTTTGTACGAAATACAAACCTTGTCCGGAGGGACAAAGATTTTATCATCCATGAATAGAATCAATTTTGAATGTTGCCATAATTTTCAAGCTAATTTTCTAGCCTTACAATTTTTTTGTACGATATTATCCTATCACACGAAGGTCCTATTGCAGCTTTAACCAAACTACAACAACATGTACATCACAATAAGGTATAGTTAAACAAATGGAAGATCAAGGTAAACGAAATAAAATCAGCGAAAAAAAGTATTCTTAAATAACCACGAATAAAGTCGCCATACCCCACAGCAAAGTCGTTACGTTTCCACGATTCCAGTTGTGCAGAAAATTGAAGTGGAAGACGAAAGCGGCCCCTAGGATGTAATTCTTATCACTAGAAAATAAATTCGTGATTTACAAAGCAGTAATCTGACCAATTTGAACTTGTGGGATAGAACTTTGGAGCTGCGTTAGTAAGTCCAGTATAGCGATCATCCAGATCATCAATCCAGAACCCCTAGAAGCATTGCAGATGGACCAATGATATGTCTCTAACCATACTATTCATACGGACTTCAAGATTCCTTGTGTAAATGAAGTCATCCAAGAATGCAGTTCGCTACACACGTCGTGTTGTTGCTTATTTATGATTGACAACTTTATTCTCTGTCGTTGCATGGTTTATTGATCTACGTTACTAGTACTTCGAAAACACTTTATTTTTATCTATCCAAGTATTTTTGTGATATTTAAAGCTGTACTATGCAGTCTCTTAGCTGTAGACTACTAAACACAAATTATTTTTAAATAATAGTTTTGTTCTTAAATATGCGCAGGTATTTACACTTGCATGGAATATCTAGTAATAAATTAGGGTAAACTTAAAAAATGAAGGAATGATTTGAAAGATCTTTTTTATACTCGAGATACATAAATAGAGCAGTATTTCGTGGCCTATCTAACGAACCTATCGCAAATGAAATTTGGTGTATAACTAGATTAGGCGAATTTATGAAACGTATAGAAAAAAAAATTATCAAGGTCACCCGCGTCCTTTTTATCCAGATAATCTAATCGATACGGCCGTAAACTATTTTTAAGTTGTTGGCTCTTTAGCAAATATGAATTCCTGAACAGGCATTTGACATGCCTATAGTTGTCGCTGATGTGTTTAAAAGTGCATGGGCTGGTTACGTACTAACTTATTAAACAGCCTGCATGCGCCGCATCAATACCTACTCAATTCGCTCCCGACCGAGCGGCTAATGTGGAAACAAAAATTTAAATTGTGATTGATTGTTATTCATAATTGATGCGATTATTGACATGATAGGCGATGCGTCGTCCTGACAGAGTTGTGATCTGCGACATATTTTATTTACGATGTCAATTGGAAAAGGCTGTTCGTGTTTTTGTTGCAGTGCATTAAGCTTGTTGTGCAGCCTTTTTTCGGTCACTGAAAAAGTGTAACTAACGTCACGTGAGCGCTTTAACATCAAAATAAAAATTGTCACTAAAACAATTTTATTCAAAACTCTTTCGGCGTCACCCAACTAATGGAATTATCTTCACACGAAATTGTTAACGTTGAAGTCGTGAGCAATAAAATTGTTTGCTTTTTCGTTTATTTAGCATTTTAGTTTGTTCCAAAACGTACACTGAAAAACGCAGGGTTTAATTTTAGAAAGAAATATTTTATTTATTTATTTATTGATAAAGTTACCATTAAATGTGGAATAGGGCATTTGATAAAGTTCTCGATCATTTTTTCGCATAACTGTGGCTCAGTTTAGTCGATAATTCTTCGAATTCTTGGAACCTCGCCGTCCAAATGAGGCTCCAAAAAGCTATTATCATATCACGATAACGTTGCCTACTGATAGTCGCTGGGTTTTCGGACTCATTTTAAATAATGGCCCAATCATTCCACCCATATAAAATCTAGAGCAAACTTTTACTCTTTGGATATGCATAGGCCGTTTTTGAATCTTGAGGACTTTTTAAGCCCCAAATGCGACAATTTTTCTTACTGACGTACCAACTAAGGTGGAAATGCGCTTCATCACTAAAAATGATTGTTTAGCAAAATTGCTCTCAACTTCTTGATTCTCTATCACCCAATCGGGAAATATAATACTACACCTGGTTTTAGTTCCCGGGTTAGTTAAATCTTTAATGGGTGTAGACGCAGATCTTTCGTCAAAATCCCCTGCGTGGTACCTTTTGAAATGTTCAGTTGCAATGATCTACGACGCACTGATGTTTCTGGTCGCTCCGTCTGCAAACACACAATTTAAGCCATGGGTGTCTTTTGAGACACCTTTTATATCGACTGGTATAGATTTAATTAATTTTGTATGTCCACAATTTTATGGTACTTACCCTTCACTGGTTGAAGTGCTTCCAGTATCCCGCGCGAAAGCGGCAGAGCAACAGTTTTCCGCTTCGCACCTTAATAATGCCGCCGAGGCGGCCACGCTATCTGAGCGCCGCGGTTTTCCGGCTCCCGGATCGGGCGAAGTTTTTATCCGCCAGCGCGCCGTGCCGAATCCAGACGGAATGCATTTGTCTCCCGAAGTCGTCCCGAAAAATAGCAGTCCGACTAACAGCAAAACCTACATAAATTATCCGTCTGACTGAGTTATAGCCGGACAGCTGTCAACCGAACTTTTGACGATGATGGACGAACGCGCCTGTGAAGTACAGATATTCTGTATCGGACAGCTCGAGCAGGATTCCTGAAGCGAAATTATAAATAGTGAATCCCGGCCACGGCTTCCTGCTCCTATCATTCGGCAGGTTTCCTTTTGTTGCAGAAGTTGGACAGCGTCCGAAGTTCCTCCTCCAAGGTTTGCTCGATCATCTCTGCCCACAAGGTCTTTTTGATTTCCTTATTACTTTCTTCCAACCGAACTTTACTCCACCCCGGCGTTGGCGAGCATACTATAGGACAGGTCAAATGCAAATCTCAGCATACAGACGTTATTGAGCTGCCTATTTTAATTCCCAAGATTTGGAAGATCGCTTCGGCGCATTGTCACTAAGGAGCGCATTTATAAATACCGCACGCGAGCTATTGAATCTGAAAAACAACTTGCGCTGCTCGGCCTGCCTGTACGCACGGAAACGATTCATCAACGTACAATGCTTCCGCGATGTGTTAAAAATATTTTTTATTGTTTTTTTAATTCCTATAGTGTGTCCCAATACTCATCACTTATAAAAAGGCTAGGGTGTTGAATAACATTTTGGCTCAATAGGATAATTTTATATCTTAGATTATGCTAGCAGTAAAGTTTAGAGCAAAATATTAGTTAGTTAACCTTAAGAGCGATAAAAGAACAAAAATAGCTAGATACATTGTAGAGCAAGCAAGAGGAACGAGAAATAAGTTGCGTGATTCCCGATCCGTGTTTTGGACGTCTGGCATAATTTCACAAAAATGCTGACATTGAAATTTTTTCTTTTGAGGTCTATCAACGATCTTCCATAAAAAGTCTTCCTACGTAATCATGTGAGCGGATCGTCTGCTAGAGGCTTATTTTTTATGTTTATGGGACTTCATTTGCGTAACGATGAATGCTGATGAGCGCCAACCTACACAAGTTGTTCTTGAAAAAGTGAACTTTGCATTCTGTTTTTAAACATTGTCAGTATAAGCTGGGGCGCCGGTCTAGAAGGCGAATCATTTAACTTTATTGTAGGAAATAAATTGAGGAGGCTATTACCTCAATGAAGCTTGTAAATTTATTAGAACAGAGGATTTTCACAGTTTAATATTAAAAGTAACTACAAGGCTCGACCCGATCCGGGAATCCGGAAAACCGCGGCGCTAGATAGCGTGGCCGCTTCGCAGCATTATTAAGGTGCAGGGCGGAAAACTGTTGCTTTTGTGTTTTAGCGCGAGATACTGTCTCGAGGACTGATCGTCCGGAGGTTTGGCGACCTAAATCGGATATTTGCGCTAGTACTGCAATTTGCGTTGGAAAGTATCAGAAATAATCAAAATTATTTTTAAGATATGACGTGTTTAAAAAGAACAAAACTGTTTTTGAAATTGTAGTCTTTATTTACTGTTTTTTTAGTATATAAATTGCGTTATTCTTTATGTAGCAGTTCATCATCATCATCATCAAGCCGTGCAATCTTAAGATTATGCCTAACTTAAAATTCGCCTTGAAATCCATGTGAAGAGGGAGCCGTTTAACTTATGGGGTTGATTACAGATCCTTATCCGATCTCTGTGGGTTATTACTTCAACTCCGTTTTCCTTGCATTTCAGTTTCCAGATACATTTCATCTTCTTATGTCTTACTACTTGTTTTAGCCATCCTTTTGGGTCTTACTTTGTCTTGGACCTAGTCGGTCCATTGTGTTATACTTAGCGTACGAAGCCTCCTCAACATGTGCCCCATCAATTTCAAACGTTGTGCCTTTATAAATCTTGGATACTTTTCAAAGTTCTTCTAAACACTTAAATTGGTTTATCATCTTTCTCCAGTTGCTGTTATATCTGACGCTAATATTGTTCTCATTTTTTCTTTCCGGATTCGCAACATCTTGACTTTTGGCTGAATATTCCTGTTTCTAGGGCGTACAACTTTAAAAGCTTATTATGCCCATTGATTTTTTTAGTTTTGGATTGCTTTGCTTTTCAGAAGGTTCATGTTTCTTCCAAAGGCTTGGTTTCCTTTGAGGATATTTTTTTATCCGATCTTTGCCTGATTGTTGTATCGTCGTTCCCAGATAGTTGAAATGTAAGTTTCGAAATTGTGCCTCTGCGTTTTAAGGTATTTTTGTGTGTCCATTTCTCTTCACTTTCATATTTTGGTTGCTCTGATTTATTTCCATTCCATATTGTCTTGCTTCTTCCTATTTTTCTATTGCTTTTATTAGTTTCTGTCTCGAGTTTGCCACTATTGTTATGTCATCCGCATACGCTACTATTTGGATGTCGTCGGTAATAATACTTTTTGTCTAGTTTCACGTTCCTTATAATGCTTTCTAGTACTAAGTTGAATAGAGAGGGAGATTGAGTCTCCTTGTTTTACACCTTTTTTTTGGAATTCTTCCATTGTTGTTTCTTGAAATCGCACTTTTGCTTTGGTTTCGTGTATTGTCATTTTAAAAGTTTTCTCAACGTTTGGGATATCTTTAGTGTTTTTAGCTCTTTCATCATTTTTCCTCTGTTGATTGAGTCAAATGCACTCTTAAAGTCTACAAAGAGTACATGAACTTCTCTGTTATAGTCTCTTGTTTTTTGGAGTATTTGTTCTAGGATATGTATTCCGTTGATTGTTGACCTGCCTGGCCTGAAGCCATTTTGATAGTCCCCGAGGATTTCCTCCGCTTGTAGTTTCAGCCTCTTGTTTATCAGATTTGCCAAAATTTTGTAGGTGGTATTCAGTAGGGTTATTGCTCTGTAGTTCTCACACTGTTCCTTATTTCCTTTTTTGTGAATTGGTGTTATTATTCCTGTGTTCCATTCTTCCGGCATTTTCTTTTGTATCCATATCTGCTTTATTAGAGTGTGTATTTGTTTATGTAGTTGTTGGCCCCCATATTTCAGAAGTTCTGACTCAATTCCATCCTCTCCCGGGGATTTTCCGTTTTTCAGTCTTTTTATTACTTCTTGGACTTCCTTTTCTGATGGGTATTCGTCTTCTTGTTCTAGCGCTGTTGTGCTATCCTCTTCTGGTTGTTCCGTTTTGTCTGGTTCTGCATTAAATATTTTTTTGTAGTAGTCTTTCCAGATATTTCCTATTTTCTGGGGCTCGTATTCTATTTGGCTTTCGTTGTTTTTTAATCCCCTTGTTCTAGTTCTGGGTTTATTTGTTTGGTTTTTTATTTTTCTGTAGAACTGTTTTATGCTGTGGTTATTACTGTCTTGTTCAATTTCCTCGAGTTTGTTATTTAGCCAGTCGTTCTTTTTCCTTCTATATAGTATGTTTGCGTTATTTCTTTTTATTTCGTATTCTCTTCTGTCTTGTTCTCTACTCGTGTTGATCCATTTAATTCTTGCCTCATTCTTTAGTTTTCTTGCTTTTTCACAGTCTTCGTCGTACCATTCTTTCGTTTTCTTTTTTGTTGTCTTCCTTCCTAGCACTTCTTCCGCCGTTCGCTGTATGTGTTGTTTCATTTCTCTCCATATTGTCTCTATGTCCGTAATGTTTGTTAGTTTGTTTTGTGTATTTTTAGCGTATGAATCTTGATATTTTTCCCTCGTTTCCTCGCACCCGAGAGCTTCTAGATTTACTTTTGTTACTCTGTTTTGGTGTTGTAGTGCTTCCTCATGTCTAAGTTCTTTAGCTTTGTTATTACTAAGTAGTGGTCTGATTCAGCTTGTGCGCCTCTGTAGGATCTTGTGTCTATTGTCTTGTTACGTATCCCTTTCGTGGCTAGTATGTGGTCAATTTGATTTTCTGTTGTGCCTGCCGGATGTCTCCATGTTGCCTTATGTTTTTTGGGGTGTTCGTACTTTGTAGATATAAGCGTCATATTGCAGGCTCCTGCTAACTGGCATAGTCTGTGTCCATTGTCGTTTGTTGCCTCGTGTATTGTCCCTTTTCCGTTTCCTCTTACTTCGCTCAGGTACGGCTCTTTCCCTATTTGGGCATTTGCATCTCCCAATATTATAATTTCGTCTTTTTTTGGCAGGCCCTCACACAATCTTCCCAAATTTTCATAGAATCTGTCTTTCTCGTCTTGCTCTGCGACTTCCGTAGGTGCGTAAATGTTAATAAATGATACGTGCATATTTTCCATTTTTAGTCTTAGTAATGCTATCCTGCCGTCCACTGGTGTAAATTCAATTATGTTTTTTACTAGCTTTTTTCTAATGTAGAATGCTACCCCATTGCTCCCTCTTTTCCCTTCTCCGCTGTATAGGAACGTGTATTTGTCTTTTGTTATTTCTCCTGATCCTTCCCATCTTACTTCTTGTATGGCTGTTATGTCTAGGTTATATGATTCTAGTTCTTTAGCTATTTCTTCCATTTTGCCTATCCTTAGCAGCGTTTTGATATTCCATGTTCCTATTTTTATCTGTTTCTCCTTGTTTTTCCGTTTTGTCCTCTTCTTTTTTTGTTTTGTATTTCTTTGTTTGTCTGTTGATGTGATTGGTTTCCATGTAATAAATTGTCTTGTATTGGTAGTAATTGGTGTGTTTTTCTCTTTTTCCTTTTTCGTTAGCTGGGTCGTATGTCCTTTTTGATTATGTAGCAGTTACTAATACTTAACCTAACTTGAAGTAGTGTAGAATTTGTAATTTGCCTAACAAAATTTATCATAAGCATGTGGAAGCACCGCAGCCGTTTAAGTTATGGGAGTTTAGTTATATCTCTTATCCGATCTATTAGTAGGGGTGTTTAGAGTCAACATCTAGCCCGGGAAAAATTTTAGGGACTCGAAGATACATTTTTTATATCTTTAGACTATACTAACATTTTCATTGAAGGCTGCATGTATGATTATTCATCAGTTTAAGCCCGCCCGTCTATTGATAAGGTTGAGGAAATTCACTAACTAGAAACATCAACAATAGATCAATGTAAACGTTTTTTGTGCAAGATTTACATAAAAATTTAACTACCAGATTTGGAAAAGTTCTTTCAAGACACACTTAAATGGTGACCTTCATCAAGTATTCCCTCTTGGTGTTCATCTACAACCCAAACTTTTGTTTCTTGTTGTTGCTCTTGGGAACGCAACATAGTTGACCGTGGCTGAATACCGGCTCTGACAGGCAAATTACAACTTTCAAAAGATTTGTCCCTGAGCCCCATTGATTGTTATAGAGAATGCAAACCTTGCAGGGAATTGTCTTCTTCTAAATTCGAAAGGCACATCCACATCGTTTGATACTAATTTTTTTTTTATTGAAATCCCAATTTATTTACAATCTACACAAGTTGCATTTAGTAAATTCTGTGATAGATTATTTGGACATGTAGAAGCATCCCCATTAGGATGCTTCTGTGCAATTGTCATCTAGATGAGTTTTGAGTTTTTGGGATGCTTAAGTTGAATTTTAAATCTTCGACAGAAAGGCGAGTAACATTATAAAGGCCTTTTACATTTAAGTTTTTGAGAAGCATAATGATAGCACCGTTTTTAAGACGTAAAAGATGTTGTGGAAATTTAGGTTATCTTCATTGGCAATTTGGTCAATACTTCTGTATATGTCCTGTTGCTTCGTTATGAAAGAAAGAACTTTGTTATTAACTTTCATGGAATCAATGTTTTTTTGTATAATTCTTTAAAAGGCGTTATCATAAGTCATACGTATCAAATGATTTTAAAGTAAATTTCAATGAACATTAATGACGTCCAGTTGTAGACCTGAATGTGATAGATGTCTTCAATCATTTTTTGCTCTTGTGTTAATTGTCAAACATAAAATTTTAAAGATTTGCCATAACATATGTAACATTTAATTACATATTTAACTGTAGATACCTACTGTCTGAAGTCTTAATCAAGAAAAAGGCCTATCCCACCAATATATTAGGTGTTATTAATTACTTCTTGAAATAACGTGTTAATAGCATCCAAAATCAATTAGATTTTGTTCTGCTTAACTTTGCCAAATTTATTGATTGAGTTTTCCTGAGACGGTACTCGTGTGCTTATTTTTTCCTTTTTATGTACATATAAAAAGTTTCGAAACATTTAACTTTTTTTTTTATGTTAAGTGGACATCTTAGTGTTGTGCTCATTTTAATATAAAATATTGCGATGTGCACTTTGTAGTTTTGGTTTCTAATTGATTATTGCAAAATATTAATAAACAAATGGAAACGAATGGACAATTCCACAAAATCGGCTAAGTAAAATGCGTATTTCATTTGGAAAAACATATATTGCCAAGCCAAATTTCCAATAACTACATCTAGAATTTTGTAAATTACCGACATTTTCTTCTTTTTAAGTTTACATCTTTCAGCAGATGAACGTGCAAATGCAAAAAAGTATTTATTAAAAATATCACTTCACATTTCTTTGAAATCTTGTAGATATAAGTTAAGCTTTTGGTGTAGCTTTTTCACTATCATTGCAATTATTTTTTGGAAAACTCAAATTTTGCAATTGATTATTGCTTTTGATATTTCAAAGCGGGCAGTAGATGAAATATATGCACAAAAATTTAACAAATTAAAGTACCATTGAAATCAGTTCTAATTTTTGGAGTTAAGTTTGAACACGGGCTTTTAGAGGGTGAAATTGATCACAAGGGCTTCGAAAGGTAACGCCTGGCGCAGGGAAATTATTTTTGCCAGGCCCCAAAAATATTTTTTATATCTTTGTATCTTGCTGATATCGATACAGTTATAAATTATATTATTATACTAAAAATCAAGATGATGAACATGCGAGGTCTACTTCGAACATGACGAGCCAAAGTTAATACAAGGAAAACAATTTGTATAACCGCGATGTAACTTGGCAGTCGATTTTAGTGAACTGCGTAAATGAAAGCAATTTGAATCAGCAAATCTATATTGAATTTTATGCCAAACTGGAACATTAATAGACATGGTACAAAATATTCGTAGATCGAGAACACCAGAAAACTAAATTTATACAGCCTGTAGTCAATAAGAATCGGAGACTAACATTCCGAGAACTAGATGACCTGAGGATTTTAAAAGTGAAAGTATGTTAGATTTTGGCGGAATGGAACGTGTCGCGACAAGTTTCGTTCTGTAGCTACTCTTTTCAGAGCAGAAAAATTATTGTGCAAACGGCTTGCTTTACATTGCTGCCAATTAACCAGATTTTTTCCAACAGGTCGTAAACATAGATGAAATGTAGGTTTACGGCTACAATCTGGAAACAGGTTCAGTCGCCTAATGAGAGTCTTCTGATTTACCACGTTCGAAGAAGTATCTGAGACATCAAGGTGCTTATCTTCAAAGGGACTAAGGCTATATAAATGTTTCTTGTATCTTGTACCTTGTACCATTAAAAAATGAAAACCTGTATGGATGCCAATTACCATCCGAATTTGCATAAAATCGAATTGTTAACTCCTAGAGGATTTTTTAAAAATTAATAGATTTTATTAAGATAAAGCAGCTAATTACAGCTTACTCTTAAGAACCACAGACCTGAGGATTTTTACCAACTCTCCTCTCCCTCTTAATGAATCTGTAAATGTTGCCAGATAATGAACTTTTTCCGTAGCTTTAGGGGTTTTTGGAATTTTTAGAATTAATTTGGGTATTTACTTTTTCAATTAAAATGGACTATTCTACAATTAAGTAAACTGATATAAATCAAACATGAGAAAGTTAATATTTTTTATGTAATTAAATTTTATAATTTGAATTTTGCTAGCGACGCAATAGGTCAAAAGCACGTAGTATTGGTTGCAGACGTTTAGCTCTTTTGTATTATTTTACTCTCTTTACCACTTTTTAATTTTTTTCTTGAAAGTGCTAGTCATTTCAGATAAATGCAAATAGGTGTCTTTTATTTTTAAAAACATATCTAACCCATCAATTTTATTTCTTGAATGGACTATTCCGTTGGTTGGGTAATTTATTTACTTACCTATTTGGCCCGATCATATAAGTATACCTACCAACTCTCTTTACGCGTCATGCATTTCCATAAAACTTGGAAATTGCTTGTTATACGAGGTGTCTTCAAATGAAATTGCGCCACGCGATTAGTTCTGGAACGTAGATGTATGTGTGGCGCATGCGCAGTATTTTTGAATTTCCGCAGCCTTATTTTCAATCTAGCGGTATTACGTTGAAGATAATTGTTGTGTTGCTTGAACAAGGTCAGCTGTCATTTGGTTTTGATCGACTGGACGAGCAAACTAGAGGAGATCCATTGGAGAATCGTCGTTGTATAGCTAAAAAACACGTGTCAAAGACGACCTTTGTTGATTAGTCTTGGAGGCGAAAAGACATGACGAATCCTGCATACATCCCGGATCTACCACCAGAAACTTTAACTTTTCGGATCGTTGAACACATTTATTAAGACCAAGAAATTGAGACCGAGAAACATTTTATGTAATAAACTTTATTAAAACCCACTTCCTATGTGGCCATATATTGTTTTTCTCTTCTTCGTCTATTGCTTACATATTTCGACCAGGTTTTATTTGAACATGCCTGCTAGATGTATATATAATTGACATTTTTGTATTTTTTACTACATTAATTCGATTTTATGTAATAAAATTAAAGTAATTTAGATTACTTTTTATTGCTTAGCCAGCCAGTATGTTATGATTTAGCTAATAGTACGCTTGTAGTTTGAGTTTTGTGTGTGTATCTTACTGTTATTTTTTAACACGATTAAACAGACATTGGTGCAGACTGAAATCGAGCATCTAGCTACCAATCTAGACGAAATGGAGTTTCTAACAGATAAATTAGGGAACTAGTACACTAAATAAGAATTTTGCCAATCCAAACAAAATACCTATTCAGCGACTAATCGTACACATTTTCCGCCCAAGACTCTGAATAAGGTAATAAAGTTACGAAGAGATTAACTATGAAGACGTTTCTGCAGATGAGATGAATAATGCTGCAACCCCTGAGGTTGCAACGAATAATGCCAAAGCCAACGATCTTGCTGTTACAATATAGTCATAAGTACCGTACAACTTTGAATTGTGATTTGCTGTTGCTCCTTAATATTTTGTGATATTGATTCATCCATACATACACCAAGTGTTTTCACCGATACAAGCTTTCTTGAAACTGATGAACGAATTAAGAAGTACAATCTGGATAAAAAATTATGATAATTATTATATGTAATTCAGTGTCAATAAAACTAAACTACTATTGTTATAGTTTCTCAATATTGTAACAGTCTACCCCTAGGATAGAGCCTTCTTTACAAGGCTACGAGTAAGCTCGGCGAAAAGAGAGCTATTGAAGGTTTACGAGGATTCTTGAGTAGCCAACACACAAGATTTTAATAATCTGGGTAGAAGGCAGAAATAAATAGTGCTTGTGTATTGTAAATAATTGAGACGAATATAAATAAATCAACCCATAAGCCAATTTGTTACAGTATCAAGACACATGTCTTTTTATTTTAACCATTCCGAGAAAGAGAATCATTATATCAAAGCTTACCATACAGAAGAATTCATATGGTGGTTCAAAAATATGTTCCAAAAATATCGTCTTGGCAGTTCCAGGTAATAGTAAAATTCAATTGCAGATTCAATACGTAGATATTGTATGTATGCTCTATGTTTTTCTGTTAAGGTCTATGTTTCACCCATGTATATTGTTATGGGTTTGACAACTTCTATTCTTTAGTTGTATATTCTGTCCTATTCTTTATTTTTTTCTTACTTATTCTGACAAATACTTTCGCTTATTAACATTATTTCTCTGCAATTATCGCATACTTTTAATCTTCTATTGTATATGAAGAGTATGATTCCATTCTCTTGCTATTTCAGCGGTTTTCATTATTTCGTTTATTAATTCTGTAAATTTGTATCTTTCTGCTTTTGTTATGTTGTCCTTGGTCTTTTTCTAAATTTAGTTTCTGTATAACCTTCCTCATTTATTGCACTTTCGTTATGTTACTTTTTGTTTTTGTTAGTTGTTCAAAATGATGTCTGCATCATTATTTGATCTTCTTCTGGTATTAGGTGTCTTCTTTCTCTTTAAATTCATCACATCGTATTCCTTTTTCTATCTTAATTACATAAAATAGTTTTTGGTTGGCTCTATGGTTCTTTCATGTTTTTTCCAGATTTTATTTATTGACTTTGTTTTACTCTCCTGATTGCTATTCTTGTCTCTTTTCGCTTTTTTGGATTCTTTCATAATCTTGTGTGTTTTTGTATTTAAGTATCTTTCTACGTACACTTTTCCTCTTTAATTTTTTATGTTATGTTTTATCATCCTGTTTTTTTCATGTTTTTATTTACTATCGCCTTTATCTGCAGCTTTTCGTTTAATATTTTTAAACATTTTGTTTTCTGTTCTACTCAATTTCTCGCTTATTATTCTAATATATTCTTTATGATATTTGGATTGTTTTGGACTATAGTATTAAAAAAACGTTTGAATAAAATGGTCATTGCGTTATGAATTTTTTTCTTTGAAAGTACTAGGACATATCTGACTTAACAGATAAATCTGCTTTTGTCATGGTTTTTTAAAGAAATAGGAACTAGAGTTATTTCATAAAGACAAATGTTTCTTAGGTTGTTGTTTAATAGGAAAAAGCTTAGTAAAATAGCCTTTAACGAAAAAATGTACCCGAAAGGATGAAACTAAAAAAATTATTTTATTACTCTTTGCTGATATACAGTAGTTAACAATTATTTATAACATTTAACGATAATAAACGATTTGTTTCAATAAAGTTAATAAATGAATAAACAACAAAAATAAGATTGAACATTTCTAATCTTATGAGCGGTCAATGTAAAATGCTTATAGTCTGTATGATCACTCTTAATACAATCATGTCTTTCAATCTTAGATCTACAGTTATTTCTATATTTCTTGTTCGACCTGGGATGCTTTGACCTTTACAATTTTATAAATAAAACACTTTTTTAAGCTTTACGCAGTTAATTTAAAAATTTCTTTTGTGGGCCATTTCCTTCATCAACATATTGAGTTTTTTATCGATTTTTCTTTATACTCTTGCTTTTTTCCTGATATGCAACATCTATATTAATAGCAAAACCTTTTCATAAATTCAGTGATAAAGTGGAAGTGGTAGTATTTGGAGTATTAAGTAGTTTGAATAACTATCTATAACATTTTCGGATTTCCGCCTTTCCGACTGAGATACAAAAAAAATTAAATTAACTAATACATGTTAGCACATATGTACTATAGTATATAATATCTGATACTTATATTTGGTTTCGCAATACTATTAGTAGTCGTTTTTGGAACATGTGCTGAAATAATCTTTAAATTTGCAACATTATTTTCAATCTGAGATGTATTCTTTGGATAATAGTGCAGTTTAAATGTCTGTCCCAGTTTCGTCTGATAAAGCATGTGCAAGAAACTCAGTTTCCCATGATTTTGATACACGAACAATTTTAGTGTCATCTTTTAGATTTGAAATTATTTATATGGGCCAAAGATTAAAATATAGATCCACAAAAACGTATCTAAATGCGTCAAATCGCACGATCTTGGTAATAAATTAATAGCAGCAGCCATTAGTAAGAAAGTTACCGATTATATTGAAACCACACGGCAGTAAGGTTTATTTCTTTTAATTGAGATTAAAGAGGAGCAGTTATTAATGGGTATTTTTCGCCTTTAATGATTGACAATAAAGTTAAATAATTTCGACGCGTTTCTGAATCTTGTACTCTATTGAAAATTTGCTAGACCGTAATAAATATAAACCCACAACAAATGTTCAGAACATGGTCTTTGTTGTTGCTCAAGAAAAAACATCTTTATTAAGAGACCCTTTATGATGTTGAAAGTCGCTTATTTATTTTTCCGGTCTACTCTATTTACAGAACAGCGATAGTGTTTACAAAATGCAGAACAAGAATGATTTGTTATAATTCAGTAAAAGTGGTGTAAACACACAACAATAGCGAAAACAGTACGAGCAGTTTAATGAAGTTCGGGAGGCCTGCAGCGGGAAGCTCGAGCCGTTAACTTTTGGGGAATTTGGGGAATTCGGCCGCGCCCGAGCCCAATTCAGTCCCTCCCGCTGGGACGCGGCGATCGAGGCGCGAACGTCTGGAAAGCCCGGCAAGAACGAGACGAGTGAGGAGTTCTCCCCGCATTAGTCTCGTAATAAATCTCCGGGTAAAAAACGGCGGGTATGTTGCTGTATGCAAATAAGTCCCTCTCCTCCGGGAGAGACTGGCCGGTGATATATGGGGCACCGAGTGTCAACTGAGTGATGCATGGAGACCGGAGAGAGCGGTTCGGCCGGCGAAGAAATGGAACATTTCCTCCGTTTGTTAATCACTGGCGGCGGCTTAAGTCAGATTTGCATGAGTTATTCGGCCGCCATTAGGTGCGCAGGGCGCGCGGGGCGCGCGGCAATTAGCAGCCCCGAAGACACAGCCGCCCAAAGAAACGGAAAAGTCGAATCCGAATTCCATCTCGCATTCAATTATAATTTTCTTTGAATGCCGGCCTTTGAGGTTGTTTCCGCGGGCGAATAATACAGTCTTACAGAAGCAAAGAATTCAAATGTTTAATTTCGGAATTAATTGAATAGAGTTCTGCGCTTTGTTCGGCAAAGGTCTGACGGTTGCGCGCGTTTTTGACATTCCGAAGTTCGCGGCTAAACCGCGATATTAATTATCTCGCGAATACTCACCTGTGTGTTCACGAAACTGCTGTCGAACGCAGTTTGGGGGTGTGCGTTGCCCTCCGTGACTTACAGTCACTGAAAGTGCTCTGGTACTACAAATGTAAAAAGTGCAGAATCTGCGGAGCTGAGTGCTCTAAAGTGAGCTTAAGATTTACGGTGTTCACGTCGAGAATTACGTTTTAATTAAAGATAAATAAGAATACAAATAAATAAAATTCTCGTCTCCTTCGGCCGGAAATTCGGATTTGGGCAGTTTCATGTGAGTAACAACTCGGATTTAACGAAGTCTAAAAATACTTCGGAATTAAGGAGCACGGAAGACATTTGTGTCTCTTCTATTAATGGTGTTTTGTTTTATGTGATTAAACTATTCGTGTAACGTAAAAGAAAAGTTTCCTTTATAAATCCATTTTATGTAATTTATAGTCCATGATTTAGTACCACTACTACTGACGAGAGACTCACAGTTTGGTTCATTAATTGAAGATGAATAATCCTGTAAGATATTCAACGTATGGTATAATAAATTTATGAGCGCTTGTCTCTGTTCTAGATGCTTATTAAACCGACATTTTTTAGTTTTAAGTGTTCTAATTATATGATCTTGGTTAATATCGTCGATTACACTCGTGATGTTTATGTTTATAGTTGCTGAGAACTCTGCTATTGACTCGCTTGGAATATTTTCATCGAAATATCCTTTTTAAAGACCATGCGATTTTTGACGTAGCTGGTTGTGATTGACGCATGTAAAGTTGACTATTTTCCTAATTAATTATTCAACAACTTTCTGTTCGAATCGCAGCAAAATCTTAAATCGTACACAGGTCAAATTCTTAGAGAAATGATCATAAAAATACACCCCCATGTTTAAAATAGGCTCAATTCACCGTAGTTCGAACAGAAACTTTTCGATTTTATACTTCATTCAGGTATTCCTACAGAAATAAATCGTAAGGTCTCGTGGCCTAGCCGCCCACGGGATATCACCGTTTAATGAGATGGAGCGGGCTGGAAATATTTGACCCAGAACTTCTCGAGAAATTCTAGCCATGTGTGCTGTAGCACCATCTTGTTGAAATCACACTAGTGCATTTCCATATTCGTTGAGTCAGACCTCTAGGAAATTGCAACACCGCAACATCGCAACATAGTGGGTAGATGTGACAGTCACTGCGAGTTCTGTTTCCTCAAATAGAATTGTCAAGGATTTTCTGGGGCCCAATACAAAATTCTGCTTATCCACAAGCCAGACAAATGAAAATGGACTTTACTACTACCGAAGAGAACAGCATTAGCTAGAACATTTGCCAGCATGTCCTCGCAAGCAATGGACCACCATCAGTTTATTCAAATGGAACATGAAAATGTAGTGCAGAATTCTACACGCCCCGGTCAGATATTCGTAAGACGAGAGCATGCTTAGCAGAAGAACGATGTGACATATGCAGTATTCTCGGGTGTCCAAACGCTACTGAGTGCTAAATCAGTCTGTCGGAAATTGTGTACCCATAATATTATGGTTTTCTTGGTTGGAATTCCTACCCCGAAATGCGTATGAAATAGCCGCCCCGCCACAATCACAGAATCACTATTTTAAAAAAAAAGTCTCTAACACACACGCACAATGTTAATTACTCTACGTTATGATGGAGACTAAAATGGCATCTCTTGTGCTACTCAGGGATGTATGACTGATTGGAATGTTGTCTTCCAATACATGGCTTACGGCAGTCCATTCAAAAAGGGGATATCATTCTATTCCTTTAATGTAGTTATAATTTTTATGTTTATCCGCTATAATCAGATTAGTACTCATAACTTCCATTATCAAACTGTCGAATTTTATCGTTAGTATATGAAGATCATACAGATACTTTATGTTTGTTCCATTATTATGCTTACTGTATGTAGTCATTATGTGATTTACACATGACTTACGAGATTTTCCACAATATTTCTCACTTAGTTTATTTACAACACTGACGGTTTCTTTTAAATTTTCTTAAATACTTCTTATTTTGTATTTCTGCTGTTACTAAGTTGTAGTTCTTTGAAAATTTTTCCTAAGTTAATATTCACTATTCAGTAGAGTAGGTTTATTCATTTTACAGTTTCTTCTGTGCCAACTTTATTAATTCAACTGAAACTTGATCAACACTAAGATCTTCAGGATTTTTAGATAGATTCCGTAGAAACATTTTTTAATGCAAAAGTCTTTAGGACTGTAGTTTTTCGTATCACGCTTCTTTGACTTTAAAAGGAGAAGTGGTTA
This sequence comes from Sinelater perroti, assembly GCA_036346155.1. Lineage (NCBI taxonomy): Eukaryota > Metazoa > Arthropoda > Insecta > Coleoptera > Elateridae > Sinelater > Sinelater perroti. The sequence continues at coordinate 1,416,163 of JARFIY010000189.1, forward strand.
AAAACATATTTATTGGGCTAATGTTTTGGCTAGGTTTATTAATGAGCAAAATCAGTCTGAGGAGTGGTGGGAAACAGTTCTAGCCAGATTTAGATGAAATCTATGTTTATTAAGCATCGTATGCTTAGGTGCATATAAAAAATGGTGGAGATTGAATGAGCAAGTGGGGTGATATGACTAAATATTTTGATTCCCATACATAACTCACGTTAAATTCTGATTACAAAATCTATCTCTATATAGATAGATATATTTGTATTATTTATATACATAATATAATGTAAAGAAGAATTACCGAAAATATTCTAAGATACCGAATAAGGAGTGATGAATTTAGAAGAAAATGCCACATCGAAAGAATAAATGAATGGACGCTGAACAAAAAAAAAGGAATCGAACAACCACATAAGTGGAATGGCAGAGAACGGGTTAGTCAAGACAGCCAGAGATAAATCAGCATCGGGTCGAAGAAGTACAGGGTCGTCCACGCAAAAGATGGAGTGACAACTTCACTACCAAGAGGAAGAAGAGGAAGAAGAAATCTAGCTACCTCTTGGGGACTCTGTCGCAAGGGATTTTTAGATAGTAATTACATGTTACCCAATACGATTAATAACATTTCTTTAAAGAACGTAAGACATTCATCGTCAGATCAAGCAGCATTTTTGTTTTTATTGGCTGAAATGCCTTAAGCCTTTAATATGCGCTCTTGAAGTAAGAAAATCACGAACAGCATTAGAGGTTTGTAAAATATTTGAAAACAGTCGCAAAAAGTGATCTGAAGTATTTGAAAAACTAAACTTAAATGTTTCTCTCTAAGTTCTTGCCAATGAAGTTGCTATAATTAAATGAATTTTACTTTTAGACGTTGTTCTACGCCAGATACGCAATTTTTTATTATTTTGTATGTCGTTAACTTTTAATGTGTTTTAGTCTGAAAAATTAATTTCTGATTTTTAAAGGGAAATGTGATGATTCTTTCTAATTGTCTAAATGTGAAATTTAGTTAATGACAATCAGATCAACATTATATTAAATATGAATATCAATTTAGGTGATAAATTTACATCAAATATTGAATCATATAATACAAAAATTAAAATTACATCGACAAAAATATATCTACGAAAGTACATTAGATATAAATCTGAATTTGTATTTTACGCACCGTTAAGTGGGCGGAAAGGGATGTAGCTTTTGAGTGTTGTAGCTAAGATAGCTCGCACTGCCGATTTCCGCTGTTCTTTTATTCGATGTCAAGATGTCAGAACAAGAGAGACCATTATCAAGTTTTTCACGACAGAGAGGGCAAACAGTTTGAGAAGAGTTAAGGCACAGTTTGAGGAAGTTTCAATTTTTGGAAGGATGAGAAGCATTTGACAATAAAGGTCGCCGACGTCTCCCAGGACCCGAGTGACAGAGAAGAATATTCACATTGCTGGCTACTTTCTTAAGGATGGTCGTAGATTAACAGTTGCTGAAATTGCTTTTGATAACTTTTGAACGAAACAATCTCTCGTATATCACTGGAAAAGATAAATTGCCAAGACGTTACTCTGATTACCACAACGCTCGGCTCCACGACGATCTTTCTATAGAGGCACTCGTGAGACTTTGGCTGGTGTTATTATGAATTTTATTTTAAAATAGTGGGATTAAAAAACTGCCTATCTGTTGGTAAAAAATAATTTATGTTTCTATGATGCTTGAATAAATTAAAAAAATAATTTCGGTTTATATTTAATTCCCTTCTGAAGTAAAAATAATATCCGATATAAGAGATATTTGAATATTTTCAGTGTCCTTGGACTGAATCTTTGTTTTCGGATCTTACTCGTCTTCGGTTATGCTATTTTTGAAAAAATCTAGTCCATTGGTAGCGGTTTGAAGTATAATATTACTTCTGCTCAGGTAACAATAAACGTGGAACGATTTTTGCCACAACACGCTTCATGCCAGATTTTTCATAAAAATTTCACATCTTTTAGTTCTCGGGTTGTTAGTCGCCAATGCTTGTTCTACTTGTTGGCGTTTCAGAACGTGCTTCGCTTGCAGTTTCTGTGGAGAAATGTTTCAGGTTCACGCTAGTCTACTCGCTTAGTCTATGCAAATGTGACGGTTACCCTCTACTGGTGTTTAGTCACCAACACGCGTCTTACAGTTCACTCTCATCGGCTGCCAGATCACATCGCGGCTCGCAAACTATTTTCATTATATCAACATGATATTTTCGGGACAGACCTTGTACACGCAAAGTCGTGGGTCGTTTGCCAAATTTGTAGATAACGATCGAAATGCTTGCAGTTTTTCGCTAATTAAACTCGCTTCTATTATAAGTGATACCTTGATGATAAACCGTACAACATTGCCTAATCGGACGCAACGAAAGCGTCTTGATTTAATAGCAGTTGACATTGAATTTGATATGATTTTGAGCCATCGCTCTAAGTGATCTAAAGTTTACGTGAGTTTATAGGTGTATTTAAAAAACATCTCATTTAGTTACAAAAAGACAGGAAGTGATGTCATCTCTGACCGCTGTTAAATATTTCTGTCCACTTCGTTAATTGATTTTTTATGTGAAGTTCACTATTTTGGGTAAATATGTTGTTCATCTATAGGTACGTATGCAACGGAAACATCAATTTAGAGATAACTTACTTGTAATTGACTTCGTTTAGGTTTCTATATTTAAAATATTAAAATTCAGTAATTAAAAAATGGCCTTTTTTGTTTGATTAATTAGTATTGTCGCTAAAAATAATTTTTAACTAACTATGAAAAAAATGTTTATACGAATTATACAAAATAGATAAGTACGCGCCGTTGCTGCATTAAGAGAAAATTACTCGTTACACTAGAATAGCTAAGAGGCCAAAAGGTGGTTTTTATTATATTCTGTCGGTGAAAACTCCGATTTCTGAAACTGACTGAACTTGGTATTCAAATGGTTGGAACTAGATTTCAATTCAGATCAATCTGATTTCTATCGTATAGTTCATATTGGATTATGTTCTCTGTTACCTTCTAAATGGAGATTATTTTGCTAGAATGGAGATTTTAACACCTGTGTTTAGTGCTAGCGTTTACAATGCTTTTATGCTTTATGTTTATATATGACTCGATTTTTTGTTGCTACTTGACACGTAACAGAGAAATTCTTGATGTTAAATAGCGACCACGCAATTTCGAGCATACAAAGGACTACATCACTTTTTGTTGGCTTGATTAAGCTTTTTTAAAATCGATAATTTTTGCATCACAAAGTTGAGCGTGGAAGCGCTTTTTAAATGTTTTTTGACTTGGAAGCACATTACATTTTTTCGAACAAAATATTCAAATAATTCAAGACATATATTGAAACGGCAAATTCAAAATTCGTTCTTACTTCTCGATTCAAAAAGAACAACTAGAAGAACGGTTGTTAACTTATCTTAATGTATTTTCGTTCAATAGCAGAAAATTTTTGCAGTAAAGAAAGAAAACCGACTAAAAACCAAGTTCATTTAGATTTTAGTAACAAACTTTGTATATAAATTATTTATTATATTTTTCTGCTAAACTTGAAGATATGTAACTGTTTTTTTTTTATTTTGTATTGTTACTAAGCTTGGTCTTTTTTGGAATATAATTTTCTCGTTTCCTGATTAAAAAATTATCTAGTACTAATTGTAACATCAAAACAGTACGACATATTTCTTGTATATGTAGTAAATCCTTTTGAAAACCGGGAAGAAAAAATTTTTAAGAACTTTGTTGTAATGTAGAGGTTTTAAAATTTTTTAATTAGTAATTATTGTTAAATTAGTTGTAAAACTCATTAAAAAAAATTTTTTATTATTGCGTTTATATTATCGTCGATGAACATTTAAAGTAGCTAAGCTAGTATGAAAAAGGGTTTTCCAATAAAAACGATATAGTTATAAATAAAATAAAATAAAAACTATTCAGATACAAGCAAACATGAGCATATTACATTATGTTGTGAATAACATATCATTTAAGTGTCCACCTCAACTTCGTGCACACGAGCAAATTCGATTAACCCAATTTTCGATGACTTTGTTCAATAACTGAGTCTAATGTAACGAATGCATCGTTAGATGTTGAATCTCAATGCATCAAGAATTCGTAGTTTGTTTGCATAGACTGCAGATTTTAAATAACCCCACAAAAAGTAAATTAATTTTTTGGAAACCAACTAATAGTTGCATTTCTTAAAATTATTCTTTTATTAAACTTTTTGCAATATGTCAATAGTGGCATTAGCAGTGTGACATGTGGCACCGTCTTGTTGGAACTGCATGTCCGTCAAATCAATTTTATCTAAATTTGGCCACAAAAATCTGTTAACACCAATCGTTATCGCTCACTAGTTACTGTAACTGCATTTCCTACCTGGTTTTGAAAAAAGAATAGTTCGATGATGCTACCGTGCCATAAACCACACCATATAGTGACCATTTGCGAATGCAAGGGCTTCTCGTGAATCTTTTGTGGATGGTCTTCACGCAAAAAACGACAATTTTGTTTGTTAATATGTCCACTTAAGCGGAAATGAGCTTCATCTGAGAAGATAATTTTTTGTCCAAAGTTATGATCCGTCCCAAGTTGCTCTAAAGCCCAAGCAGCAAAGTCACGGCGCTTACGATGGTCCCATGGCTTTAGTTCTTGTGTCAATACTATACGGGTGTAAACCCCAATTTTTTAGCAAAATACGCCAAGCTGTTGTTCTAAGCCCTAATTCTTGAGCAGGGTAAGGAATCGATAAATTTTATGACTACAAAGCTGTCTTTTAAAACGGCAATGTTCTCTACATTTCGATGTCTTGTTGGTATTTTTGCATCGTGAAGAGTAAAATCCCTTTGAAATTCTTCAACGATTTGTCGAATAGCAAGCACAGAAGGGCGAAGTGCACGTTGGGCGTTCATAAAGGAACATCTTTTCATAAAATTTTTGGGCAATGACCAAACATTCTCGATGAACTGTCAGTGTATACTAAATAGTTTAAGGATAGTTGACATTTCGTTTCAAAATTATATCATTCTTATTGGAAACCCTTTATAACAGCCGCGTTTTTAGTGACAATTAAATTCATTAGTTCGGGTCTTGTAGGCCGAGTTAAGATTGTTCTTAAGTATTCAGTATGTTTTATATATTGCTTGCCCAATTTGTATCACTATTACGTATTGGAACCTTGAGTTTGCATTTTTTTTGTTGGAGGCTTTTTAGAACAACATCAATTTTAAAATAATTGTTAAATTAGAATATAATGTTCCATTCGGTTACTTGAAACTTTCGATATAAAAATAAAGTGCCAAACATGTAATCTTGTCTGAAAGAAAAGTTATGTGTGCTTTAAACCGACACTATACGAAAAAAACAGACTACCCCATTATCCCAAAAGGAATTAGTACATCAGTGTGTGGTCCTCTCATGTTTGTGCCATTGGCGATAGTGTTATTTCTTCAATGATTTGTAGTGGTCTCGGGAGACATGCAAGTTTGAGCGATGGGCAGCCAGAACGGACGTTTCGGCCTGACAATGATGGCTTACGTATTAGTGCTATCGGGTCTCCGGAGTGCTTCTGAAGGGCCATGGAGAGCGCTGCGTAAATGGAGTGATATGTCTTCCACGGCAACTGTTAAGTTATGCCAACATTAATCCATCAAGCGGACGATGCTCGCCCTTGCGCTCAACGCACTGGCCCGGCCAGATTTTGGAAACAAGGCGCGTTATCTGCCTTTGAAGGTGACCGTTCCCCCCTCGTGTAAGCAACGAGGTAACGACACCCACCGGCAATTCCCACGGGCTCTCGAGCGGGTAGGTGCTCGCTTCCATTCAATACCAAGCGACGACCAGTCAAAACTGGGGCAATTTCGGAAACGGCGCCGCGACGCACACACGCATTAGTGTACGCGGATCCATCGCGAACAGGCGCGGAGCCGCGGGCTGCATCATATCAGTCTCTCTGAACGCTAATCCACCCCAATTTATTAGTGGCAGCTCAAAAATAAAGCCCGGCTTCCTCCGGGCTCGGTCTTTGTGCGCGGCTGACGGATACATCATCAGAGTTCAATATGATCTTTGAACATTTTAATAACCTGCACGAATCGAGTGTCAGGAACAACCGCGCGCAATCACATCAAACAGTTCGTTCCAAATTAGATTAGCAAAAATAAGTGCGCCTATGTCTGCGCTCAAAGCCAAGGAGCTCCTGGCTAATTTAATTTTCGGATACAGTCAAAGGTAAGTTTTCGCCCTCTGTGCGGAGTTCGGCATGGGACGTCTGGATTAATTCGCGAACAGATGTAGTTAATTTAGTTCGCAGTTTGTCTTTAACGGGGAAGGACTAGAAAGAAATGATATGTATGTTCCTTAAGCGAAGGCGCTAGTTTCTATGAGCACTTCAAAGAAGGGAGGTTATTCACATTTGATACAGGAAGCCAAAGGGTTGAGGATAACGAAAGCGTGCTATTGTTAGTCTGCCAAAACCATTGCACTATTATAATACTTTAAACCTTCTGTGTTTCACTAGCACGTTTGAGTTTATCTATTTGAAAATCAATTTCCATGTAGTTATATTTTATGACAGCACTGCAACTTAGTCATATATTGATAAAAGTTACATGTAGGACTATTATAGCCAATTTTTTAGGGAATCTAAACCATTTTTGGGGAATGAATAATTTTTTCTAAATTTTATTAAAATAAGATATGCAAAATTTGTAATTATATAGTAGCACGGTTCTAAACCATATTTTATTAAGTGGATACCAAAAATTTCTGCAGTCAAAAATATATATTTATTTGTACACTACATATGCTACCAAAACTTACTCTTGCACCCTTACCATTGACTAAAGTTTTTTATCATGTTTTACGAAACCGGGGTACCCAAAGCAGAATGTAATGATAGGGATTGCATGTCAACATACATATTTCAGTTTCTTTTTAATTTTAGTTTATTTAAGAAATTTTTTGAATTAATTTCCAATTTAACTGTTACGTTTAACAAAATTTTACTCTATATTGAATTATTTAACTTCTTTAACTACATGATCATTAAGAATAATTATTGTTACAAAAAGTTTCTTTTCGAGAAAATTATAGCAGCGTTTGTGGTTTTGAAGGACAAGCCGATGTTCAAAAATTGCCCTGTGTTCAAGAGATTCAAATTTATCAGCAGTGTAGGCTGGAACACTGTGTTGTAATCTTGGCCAATGAGATGAGTAAGCATAGTTATTATAGTTTGGGTATATATTTTTTTATGGTCACTAAAAAACGGTAGGCGTAAAGCTCTTCTTTAGTTTCCTGTGTAGGTCTTCTTCAATTGAAAAGGCAATGGTCATTTCGTAACGGTCATTTGCTATTAGAGTTGATTTTTGTAAAAAAAATTGGCAATTTAAAATTCGGGAACTTACTCTTACCTGCCACACCCACATATTCTAATCTAAACATCTATATCAGTGGTTTCCAACCTTTTTTGACCAAGCCGTACCTAATCATCTCTAAAAACTTGATCCCACCCTGTGACATATAATTCACAAAGTGAGTTTCTATTCGGGTGGAAGAAGCTTAAAAAGCCATTAACTTGGCCTAGACAAGTTCCCAAAGAATAAAGAGAAAATCAGTGAAAGAAAGGTCAGTTGAATTAGGAAGAAATCACTATGCAATGGTTAAAAAAATAATAATATAAAAAATAGCAAATAATTCTATATATAGTTATAGAGAGTAATACTTTGATTATTTAAATTACTATACAATAGACTGAAGGTATCTAACAAATTAAAAATATAATTTTAGCTCACCTCAAGATAAGTAGACTAAAGTCAGTGAGATTTTTGTGCTCGATGCCTGCTGCAGAGAGATCTTATATTAGGCACCTATTTAGTCACTTTCAGTTTCCCCATTTAGTGATATCAATCAATTTATTTTTTTAAGTAGCAAAAAATTTTGCAGCACTAAAATCACACTAAGTTAAATATGAAGATGGGAATGGTGACAACAGTTTCCTTGTAAAGTAGGTTCAATTTGGGTATTTAGCTTCTGTTTCATCAGGAAACTTTACCATCGCTCCTTTTATATTGAATAAAGTTTTAATTAACTCATCATTTTGCATTTCTAAGAGTTCTTAGTACTACATTGAAACATCAGACAAATCCACTAGCACCGGCTGCATCAACCATGATGGAACATCAGTTGGTTTTAAATCAGAAAGGTTCTTTCTTTCAAATTAGGAGCCAATATTTTGAAATGATCCATAATGACAGCCGCTTCGGCCACATTTTTCTAGTGAATTACAAAACTTTTTCAAAAGTACATATTTTGAGTAACACTTAAAAAAATGTTTTTTTATGAAGCCGTGGTAAAACCAATTTGGACGTATGGACTCCAATCATGAGGATGTGCGAAACCATGAGGCATGAGTATTGTACAGAAGTTCTAGTCACAATTACTCCGAGCGGTATTAAATGCGCTTTTGTATGTTAGAAATCAGACCATCCACGAAGACTTAGGTGTGCCATTCGTTCAAAAAGAAATATCATGCCCAACTTTCGGGACACTCACTTGTCGATTAACTCACAAATATCATAACACCACGAAGATTAAACAGAATATGGACTAATTATTTGTGACTTGTAGCAAATAGTACACGAATTTAGGAGATTTATCACTGGACGAATCCTTCCTCAATCCCATATAGTTGTTAACACTTTTACTAAATACTCAAAGAGAGTAAAAAAGTAAAAACCATTTAAAAACATTACTACATAAATTTTAGCCAAAAAACTTCGGATTAACATTTTTTTTATAACTCCAATATTTATACAATCTGCCAATTAATATTAGGCTATAAGTATTCTATAGGACTAAATATAGGTAAATGAGTACAATAAAACATGTGGGGTAGAATTCCAGCGAAAACTCCCCTTACAATGTTTTAATATAATATTCATGAGAATGAGGAGTACAATGTTGTGAAAGATTAATATACAATGACAGTTAGAATCTAGTAGGTAGATCAGATGACTTAAAACGCATGAGTCTTTTGGGTTTGTTGTTATATTCCATAAGGTGCTGCACAGAAGGGTTGGGATGAGCGAACAGTCTGTCTTTATATCTCTCACTGAGCTTTTTAATTTCACTTTTCACTGTGGGAATTTGTAGGTCACTTAAAATCACATTATTTGGGACGTACCATGGCGCGTCAACGATCATTCTGAGTACCTTGCTTTGGAAGCGATCAAGCATAGCTAAGTTGGAGGTAGCTGCAGTACCCCACAAGGAAATTAATAGTTTATTTTCTAATGATAACTTGGATTTTCTGCCGATAAGCCAGTATAACCTTTGGGAGTTGAAGTCCGAGTTGCTTGCGTTTGGTGAATATATGATTTCTCCAGGTCAGTCTCCTATCTAAATGCAGCCCCAAATATTTAACTGTCTCTGTATGTGGTAGTTGATGACCATTGAAAGTTACTGAAGAACAGTTATCTTTTCTCATAGTGAATGTGATGTGTTGTGACTTAGATTCATTCACTTTGATTTGCCATTTACTAGCCCACAATTGAATTTTGTTAAGGTGAGCCTGAAGGTATCTTGAAGCAGCTTGTGGGTTGATATGAGAGGCTAGAATAGCCATATCGTCTGCATAGGTCGCAGATGTCGTTAGACGAGATGTAGGTAGGTCTGCTGTGTAGATCAGATACAATATTGGACCCAAAGCACTGCCCTGAGGGACGCCGGAGGAGATGGGGTGGATGTTTGTAGTTTTGTCTTTATATTTTATTAAAAAGTGCCTAATTGTTAAGTAGGATCTCAGGAGTTCGAACATGTGGTAGGGTAATTGTTTTTTGAGTTTTTAGCATAAACTTAGATGCCAGACTCGGTCAAAAGCTTGTTTGACGTATAGGAACGCTGCAGAACAATACCTTTTTGCCTCCAGGTCTCTGTATATCTTGCCAGTTATTCTGTGCACCTGCTCCACAGTGCCACGTTGTTGGCGAAAACCAAATTGATGTTTAGGAATTAGTTCTTGGTTGTCTAAAATTGGCATTAATCTGTTCAGAATCAGCTTTTCAAGGATTTTTGCCAGAAGGGGGAGAAGACATGGGTCTGTATGACGTAATTTCCGTTGGTGGTTTACCGGGTTTCAAAATCATTATTATTTGTGCTGTTTTCCATTGACTAGGGAAGTATCTGATTCTGAGAATAGAGTTATACAAGTGGGTAAGGGCATATATAGCTTTAGTAGGTAGTTCCTTGATGATTGTCCCAGAATCAGGTCGTACCCTGGAGATTTTTTTGTGTTAATCTTCTTGATTTCTTCTTTTATCTCGTTAATGGAGAAGAGTTTTATCGGTAGATTCATTTGGTACGGTGACTCTAGGAATTCCACAATTTTGGCCTTTTCGTCTTGGAGTTGACAAGGGAAGGGTGTGAATACTTTAGTTAGATATTCCGCAAAGGCCTCTGCCTTGTTCTTATTGCTGCGGGCCCAGCTTCCGTCTTCCATCAGAATAGGGGCTACGTGTGGAGTTGGTTTTTTAGTTTTCCGCGTCGCTTTCCAGAGCGAGTAGTTAGTTTGCTCATTAGCGCTGAGGTTTTCGAGGTATCTCTGTATTTCATGATTCTTATGTTGGTTAAGAAGATTTTTTAGATGTTTGCTGGCCCTATTATATTCTCGTTTGTCTTGTTCCGACCTGATTAGTTGCCATCGTTGCCTGAGATGGCGTTTTTCTCGTATTTTATCCTTTATGATGATAGGTGTATTGTTGTGATGTGAGGTGATGGACAGTTTAGGAGTAGCATCCCATGCTACATTTTGGATAAGTTCAGTAAACGAGGTTACAGCACTTTCAATGTCATATTCATTTGTTAGTGAAACATGTAGGTCTAACTGGTATTCGTCGAAAGTATTCCCAACCAGTTCTTTTGTTATGAAGTGCAGGTTGAGGTAGAACCTGCGTTACGAGTGAATTTAGAGTTATTGTGATGGCGGAGTGGTCAGCTGCTAGGTCAAAGCAGGATGAGACGGTGCTCTGTCGAGTGTTTATACCCTGAATGATTCCGAAATCGACTAGGTCTGGCTTTTTTCGACGGTCCGTTCGGATTAACATTAACAAGAGTTTTGTTTGTTCTTTGAAGTTGTTTATTTAACATGTTCAGTTTTTTAAAGATATCTACTCAGCGACTTACAAATACTTTAACATCAACTCTGTTTTAGGCTCATCACTTAAAAAGTTACGAAGAGGATCAAACAGTTCCATGAATTTTTCAAGTAATTTTTCTTTGAGAGACATCTTATCTCACTGTGTCGTAAAAGGTTTATTGTGTGCATTTTTATCTCTACAAAATTGTTTGAAGAGACGCTGACATTTCGCATTTCATGATGCGTTGATTGCATCGATACGTTTTATAACTGATTTCAGAACCTCATTAAGAACAGGATAAATATTTTTGGACACTAAGCATTCTTATCTCTTATCAACTTTAAGCAGCACATATTTCTTATTCATCGTAACAGAAGCGCCATCTGAAGCGTAATGTTATAATCTTCCATTGATATATTATTGATATCTAAACAATTTTTTAGCTTATCAGTGGCGTAGTGGTGCTCTCTAATGATTTTCACAATGGCATTTTCAGGAAATTTATCTTTATCAATATATCCTATATAGGTGGTTAGAAATATGGCCTTACTGTCTCTCAGAGTTGATTCATCCATTTGTACTAAGAATTTCTTGATTTTAGATTTTCAACAAGTTGTGTTTTGATATCTTCACTCATTGTGACTGAGAGGCACAGCTTTCACATCTTTGTCATCTTTTTCCAGGCCCATTTTAGGAAATACTGAGGTTCCAAGAATCATAATAAATGTAAAAAAATTCACTGATAGTAACCCACTGTCGAACTGCCTCTCTTAAAAATAAATAGGGGGGGCCTATGAGGCCTGTGCCCTACGTTGAGAACCTCACATTTAGATATTTATTATTACAACAACTCTGTTAGGTATTTCATTTGCTGTCACTGCAGTGTTAAACTGATCAATAATATTTTCGTATTACTTCGACTCTAAAGTGCCTTCTGTATTTTTTTTTTGTTCTAGAATTTTATTTTGTTTACTTTTTAGATAAGAGTGCCCTAAATTTAATTCAAGTTTCAACTCAAATGTTTTCGTTATTTAGTTTTGGGTTGCTGTAGGTGAATCAAGTTTTACAGCAGTGGCATATCTGCCGACTTCTCTTTTTTTAAGCATTACCTCGCAGGATGCAAGTGCAACACGGTTTGCATTCTTGTTGCGTCACACTTTTAATTAATCGACTTCCACTCTTGCAGTGGGGCTCTAAAGCTATCATCGAGCAATGATTTGTGCCCGTTACACAAGTCGGCGCCGCCGCAAGTTTTCCGTCCGTAACTTTCCACGTGTCGCAAGCCGATGCGTTTAAATACGAAATTTCCTGCGCAGACCAAATAACGGCCATAATTCACCTGTCAGAAACCGCGCTAAAAAGGTAAATCACTTGACAGATGGTGTACGGTACGTGTGTTCTTGAGCGGTAGAGCAGATGTGTGGGTGAGCGACCGGGGAGCGGAGGGGCTGTCGGTCTTAAAACTGTCACTGCTAATGGCAGATATCCATCAAGTCATTCAATCACCATCATATGACTCACCAGCAAGGTTCAACGATCAAGCGCTACCGTTCGTTGCTACCACCCGTGTTCCGAACTTGCTTTATCACATTTACGGGTTCGCACTTCGCGAAAGCCGCCCGAAAGCGGCCGCCGCGCTAGCCAATTCCGTTTCTGGCCGCTCGCCTCTGGAAATCAAGAAAGTGCGCATTACCGGATGCGAAATGAAACATAGCACTGCCGCTTCCATTTAAAAAATACAGATACGAGGGCTGTTTCGTGGTATTAAAAGTGATTTATGTGTCTTAATTATGACTTTAATTTTTCCATATTGATCTAGACTTTTATCTAGAAAATGCTTCTTCACAATTGACATCTATCCGTTTTCTTTTTAAAATCTTCTTTTGTTACTCGTGTTTTTGAGGCGGGAGCCAAATTAATATTGCATGACCGATTTTATAAATCCAACTTTTTTTGGTTAAAAGATGGGTAACCAGCGGCCACTAATTATTAGATCGACCTTGTTTTGGGGAACACAAATATTTCCATAAACTTTATATTTTTGTTGATGACTGCAACTAACGATTAATTTTTGGACGCTTATTATGTTCATTGGTTCTCAGCCTTGTTGAAGTGTCTTAGTAAGATGTAGGGGGTTGTTATGTCATCCACAATTTGAAAAATTGACTATTCTTGGTTGTTTTATCATTCAAACAAGATGATCACTAGTCTCCAAATATTTTTTCTTTTTTTCTCTTCAGCCGTTTTCTATCCATTCTATCTAGACCTCTCTCATATTTGTTCATGTGTTTCTGTTTTGTGCAACTTGATGCTAGTTGGGTTCCGCAACCTTCTTTATCTCATCATACCAGCGCTGTTGGGGTCTTCCACCATTTCTTTGTTTTCCCCATGGTCTGCAGTCTGCCCATTGCCATTTTAAAGAGCTGATTTTTGTTATGATATATGTAACTTTGGTTTTTTCTCTTATCCATTGGTTTGTTTGGTGATCTCTCAGTGATATTCCTAGAATCTGTATCTCTACAGCCCTCTGATATACTCTTAGTTTGTTCTTAAACTTTTTAGTCAGACTCAAAACCGTGTGTAACAACTCGTATGCACTAATTGTAAACTTTTGTTTTTAATGCCATTAGGTATAGTCATGTTGAGTATATTCTTTAATTTCCCATAGGCTGCTCATCCTAATCGAATTCTCCATTTTCTAATTTTATTTGCCTAGTGTTGTAGATTGTCTTAGGTATATATACGATTGCGTCTTGTTTACTGTTTGTCCACGAATATAAATTATTTCGTCTGTATTTGGTACATTTGTAGTGAATTGTGCTTTTGTGTTGTTCATGTGCAGTCCTAGTTTTGTAGCCTCTTCTTGTAATTGTTCTACCATGTCTATTAACTCTTGTTTATCCTTTGCAAACAATACGATATCGTCAGCAAACCTCAGATTATGTAAGTAATCGCTTTGTATTTTTAATCCTTTATCTTTCTATTTTAGGTTTTTCAGTTGTCCTTGAATACTAGGGTAAATAATTTTGATGAGATTACGTCTCCTTGGCGAACTCCTCTGTAGACATTGATTCTATCCGCTGTCTCATATTTTTAGCGTCATCGTGGATTTATTTTATATTTTTTCAATAATATTTATATAACGTTGGTCTACCTTAGCATTTCGTAGATATTTTATTATAGCCCATATTTCTTTGATATCGAATGCCTTTCGGAAGTCGACAAAGGCCATCTATACTTCTGTGTTGTATTCCGTAGATTTCTCTATTACGTGTCTCACTGTATGAAGATGTTCTATCGTACTATATTTGCTTCAAAAACTAGTTCTTCTTTTGGTTGGTGGATCTCAAGTTTTCACTGTAATCTATTTGTAATTATTCTAATGAATAGTTTATATATCTAAGATTGCAGACTGATCGGTCTGTAATTTTTGAGATCAACTGGATCACCTTTTTTATAAGGCTGGACTACTACTGCATTATTCCAATCCTTAAGGATGTGTTCTTCTGTTATGCATTTATTAAATAATTTTACTAGTACTTTTTTGGTTTTTGTGTCATTTTTTTGAGCATCTAAGATATTATATTGGGACAACGCAGGTATTTCTTCCCAATTCTACTATCTTTAGTATCTGTTGTCTATCTTCAATTGTGTTACCGGATTTGTCTATTATTTTGTCTTTTAAATATATTTAGACCCCAGTTATTTTCTAATATAAATTGTACTTGATTCTTTTGGTGTTTTAGGATGTCTTGCTTTACTATTTTTCCAGTTTCCCTCTTCTTCCATTTTCATCAATTCCCTCCTTTCTTTAATAGTCGTTTCGTTTCAGTAGACAACTTGTTTGTACTTTTCTTTTAGGCTTTGGCTATTTTTTTGCTGTTTCATTTACAAGTTTTGTTATTTCCTTATTGGCCTCGTTAATTGACTCGTTTATGCGCCCTGGGTTTTTTGAGAAGTTGTTTTAGCTGATTCTTATATTCTTCACTTTCTTCTCTTTGTTTTCTCCTATTTACTTCTGTCTCCATTTGTTTCATTTTCCCTATTTTAGTATTTATGAGTATCTTGCTTTTGACGATCCTGTGGTTACTTCCCGTACTAAGTTGGTTAACTACGTCTACATTCTGGATTATTTATTTGTGGTGTGAGATAGTAAAGTCGGTCTAATTTTTTGTTTGGCCATCTGGACTTCTCCATGTTTATTTACGTTTCTCCTTCTTTTTAAAGAAATTATTCATCAAATATAGTCCTTCTCTTTCTAGGCAAATTTGCTAAACATTTTTATCTTTCATTTCTGGTTCCAGTCTAAATTTGCTTACATGTCGTTCTTTTCCCCTTCCCAGAATCTATGAAAGTGACCGGGTTTTCAATGTGGGATTGTGAGTTATCTTTACTCACCTGGGGTGCATCCTTTCGGCTACGTTTTGAAATTTAAACGCTACGCTTGCCAGGGGTCTTGGCGAGTTATTTTTCAGCCGCCTAATTTAGGTGAATCGTTGTTTGCAGCCACTCATTCAATTTTGGTCCGCCCCGAGTATTTGATTTTCGGTACTACCCATATCTGGGAGGCGTTCCTCTATCCGCCACCTGAGGAGGCGCCCGATGGAGAAATAGCAACTCTTACGGGCCAAAAGTATTGCCAGTAGTGAAATTCAGATTGATTCCAATGTTAAATATAGTACACGTAAGGTTCATGATCACATAGGAGGCACTCCATGTGTCTGTATAGTAGCCCAGACCTCCTTGAAATACGTACAAGCTGCTTAATAGTTGTCTGCCTGCTACATCCAGAACCAACTAGCCACGTGTGTATGTGGTCGTGTATCCAGTATTCCCATTATAGTTGGATGGTATGGGTGTTTTCACTTCAACAATAAGGCCTCTTTAGAAGTTGCCTAAATGGATGTTTCTGGCTCATCCTTTCCAGCATTTATCTCGCTTTGTACTCTTGCTTGCCTCGGCCGGTTTTCTTATTGGTATACAAGTTTCATTATACGTGAATGTATAAGTGACAGTATTATTGTTAAATCCAGGATTTTTTGGAGATCTTTGATGCATGATGTTGGGCCACTTTGTATTCAATCATTTTCTAAGAAATTTCATATTTAGTAAGTTTCTTATAAAAGACCACACTTGAAATGAGCTTTGGTTAATAACTAATAAATGCTGATTTATAAATCTTGAAGCTTTTCAAGAAAGGCATTCAACTTTTGTGTGTATTGTGCAAACTTCCTTTTTTTTTGAAGTGGAAGACGGTGTTGTACTTTTGTAGCAGAGCTTTAAATGTATGCATCTTGCTAATGTATATGGTTCTCTATGAAGTAAATGTTTTCAAGTTAGTTAATCTAATAACAGCTGTCAACCAATTTCAGTGATATAAGGGTGTTACTAGTGAAGTCTTCTGAAAAATATTATGGACAGGCAGAAGCGTTAAAGGTGAAGTTTTCCGTAGTTATCACCCTTTTTGACGGTGGAGTTTGAACTCAATTTTTACTTGAATACCACAAATCAATCCCTAGTTACTTATCTTTTTAAGAAGAAAAGATTAATATAACATATTTTATATTTAATCCATTCTTACGGTAATTATATTATCGATATTTTTTCTACAAACAAATTGTACACAATCTATACTACAACATAATGCTTGGTCTTGCAGCTATACTTTTAATTTACAATGTAAATTACGTTAAGAGAACAATTAAGTATGAATTTATTAAATTTAAGTCATTTAGTCATTAAAAAATTCCAAATTATACCGCAATACGTAACCTTAGGTTTATTTTTAGACAGTGAATAAGCTCATTCGATTTAGCTTAAGGCTTTTATTTGCTAACGATATTTTTTAACAGATAGCATCTGTAAGGAAATAAAATGCAAGCCTCTGGTGCTGGAGTACTTTCGTAAAAATATCTTATGGCGTTTTGTTTTATAATCAATACAGTTTATTGTAAAAAATCAATGTTTGACATATGCAGTCTTAATCAGTTTTTGGAAAATTCAACAGATGATGTAACTAAATGGTAGTGTAGTTGTTATTTACACAAATGATATTTCGATAGTTGAATTATTAATATTAAAACGTCAGACATTTTGATATTATAACGAAATTTAAATGTAGAGTCAGCTAATAATCTTTTTCTACCTTGAGAGTAAACACATTAGGAACTTTTTGGAAACAAAAACTCGTATTTTATTGTGGATGCTCTTTTCAAGGATGTTTAACCTCATAAATATCATCTTAAATTAACTTCTGAATTATATAATAATAATATAATAGAAAACAAGATGAGTAATTTACCTTCATCTGGTAGTGATTTTTATTTTTTATGAGAACAATTAGAATAACTCTCATACTTATCTTTAAACATAATCTTGTACTTCGTTCAACGTTTCTCTAGCTTCTCGATCTCATCTGTAGAAAGTCTCACACTCAATTTATTTTGCAAAATCCAAATTTTATGTTCAAAATTTTGCATGCGCATTTATCGGGCCAATTTCTCGCCTAAGTTCGTTAACGGGAAAATTCGGTCTAAGGGGTGGGGAAACGACCTTTCAATATTTCTGAATTTTTTGTGACTTTCGCAGTTCTCTCAATATTTAGATCAATTTGGATCATGCTTTTTAGGATGGTTCAAAAATGGAGGGGTAGCTTTGCCACAAAGAATTTTTTAGTATATAAATCTTATATATGTTATATATGTAAACTACAAAGAATCCTAAGTTGGCAACCTTGATTTTTTTAGGCAAGATCTAGTAGATAATCTTCATCTTGCGGCCCTGTTAAAATGCCATTCTATGTAGTTGAGAACAATCCCACGTATTTTTAATGATGCTTCAAGCTAATTGTGCGTTCAAAGAGGAAAACGCTTAAGCAACTGCACGAGAAATGATACGCTAATCTGAATTGTTATTTACAGACAACTGTCTGCACGCCTGCAGCGGTTATCTTATCTTTCGTATAAAACATGCTGCATCATATTACAGTTATCAATACGTACGCATGGTATTGATTACAGTTTTTAGAACTGTTCTGGGAATTGTGTTTGGAACAATACTCGAGTGAGGTTCATCTCTCATCTTTATTGCAATAAAGGAAATTTATTTATTACAACTTGTTAATAAAGATTAGTTAATCTTATTCCTCGTTGTAACGTGAAATTGAGTTTTAAAGCAACACAAGTAATGAACGTGAGAGATCGTTAGCTAATTTGTGAATAATTATTGCGACATCAATTAATTTTCATATTTTAGCAGCTATTTTTTAAATATTGTTGATTTGTATACCACCCTAACTATCTTCATAATTTTTTTTATATATAAATTAAATCTCAATTATCATCTATAATAATAATAATAATAACAATGACCGCTCGGTTGTTGGAGATTTTTGCGTTATTATACTATATAGTTACGCCAACGTGGCCGAGAGGTTGAGGCGTTTGGATGCGTCGCGAACGGACCCGGGTTCTATTCCCGGAGTTTTCTGATTCTTGGCGGGTGGCCTACTCAGTCACTAAAAATAATTAGCTACTTGCATTCATTCGAGCAAGGGGTAATAATACGTCGTCCAAGACGCAGTGCTTGCTACATTGCCTCTCCATTATTATTATATATAAACCAAATAGTAACATTTTTATAATTTTTTTTATGAAAATATCACGATTAAGACGTTTTAGTAATAATTAATATAATAAATAATAAATTATAATATATATATAATATAATAAAAAATAAATTAAATTTGTCTTGTTTAGAATTAATCGGCAGTTATTTTTCTGATACTTTTCTTGGATTTTTTGAATCCCATGTTACTAAATGATTTTGCTGAGGTTCCAATCAAAGTGCTACTTCCTCTAATTTAACATATGCATTTAGCTGGGATGAGTATAAATGGCAAGCATGTGCATTTTCTGCTTTGTGAAAGAATGTGTCCTGTATCTTTTTAGTACGAATTTTAAGTTTAATATTATTAATGAAAATAACATTGTAGTGTTTTTCCTGTTAGGAATCAAGTCCTGCAGAACACTACTATTGGTCTTCTTATGATAGTGTTAGGCAACCGGTTTGTTTTATCTTCTAATTTGTAGCGATTGTTGCTTTATAAAACTGAAAAATGAAGATTGCTGGTTATTATCGTCGAGCACTTCTAAATTGCTCTTATTTTAAGTTCTAAAGAACGAATTTAATTTTTAAAAACGCAATCTCCAATATAGTGATCGGAGCCTAGTAAAATCCTCGAAAATGGTGCTATAGGATGTGATTAAACTGTAGAAAGAGCAAGTCTAAATCATTATTTTCCTAACACTCATCTAAATGAACTCTGAAATTATTTGTACGATATCTGCATTGGAATCGCTGTAATTTCTTTGTGGATATTTTCCTTTAACTCTTTATCTGCTCTTAAGAACTCCCCATGAGAATATATTATGGTCGAGAAGTCTGTACTCGGCGCAAGCCAATTGGTCACCTGTTTTGATAACAATTTTTCCGAACAACTGGCAAAGATGTATTCAAGGTGTGTGACGTAGCTCCATCCTATTGAAATTACGTTTGTTGGCTATAAGCAGCATTTATTTGCATAGTAGATGTACAACCGCTTTCAATTATCTTCACATATTGTTTTGAGTTTATAATTACTGTGCGGTCTTTGTTTTCAAAAAAGTCCAGCCGACTATTTCGTACGTCGACGTTTTTCACTTCAGGAGAGTATAAGGGCTTTTGACGCTTGCGTTTGGAGTAATGTCAGTTCTGCTTGTTGACATGTCCCTCAAGAGAACAAAATGTTACCAGAAGTTGCACATGTGTTAAACATTTCATTGACAAAGTAATGCTCGTAAGCAATGTCACAAACTTTTAATAAACGTGGTACAAGGAACTTTTAGACACAGTTGGGATACTTGATCGTTTACGAATTGACAGGTCGGTATTCTCTGCCTCGCTCCACATTTGCATCACTTCGTGACGTCCGTGGTCGATCCGGTCGTGATTTCTTCTGATGCGTTTTTCTAATGGGTTATGTAAATGATAATGCATTTTGTTTTTCCGATAGTCGGAGAATTATTTTTTCAGAAAAACTCGCACCCAAACGCATTTTTCGCCCCGGTGAAATGTTTATATTTACATGAACGGTCATCCAACCGTTACCTTTATGCAGCTAGCCAAACACATTTGAGCTTATTTGAGGCACCTTGTATAATATGCAAAATTTTTCAAGTATTACAAAGGGGTAACTATCAGATGTTGAATAAATCGCAGCAACATATTCAAGGTGGATTTTTCATTTGTAGTACCTTCACTCGACTATAATAGAGGGTGGACCTAAACAAACAGGCTTACGGTAGCGTGCACAGAAAAACTTCCCTACATGGAGACGGACTTTGACTTACAAGCAAAACCTGTTCTTGAACCACGTGCAAATTCGTTCAGTTTCAGAGGTCAGGTAAAATTTAAATTTAGCGAAACCGGTAAACTTCGAAATGTAAACAAAGCTTTATAAAAGGTAAATTGGATTTGACTGCTGTAGTCCAAATGAATATATAACACATTAGTGAAAATCATCCGTTAATATAGGCAGAAGCTGTTTGAACAGTTAGAAAAGCGTCGAAAACAGATTTTGATTGAAGTTATAATTAATAAAAGGAAATGAAATTGTTTCAAGCATGTGCTCTAGCAAAATTTTAAAATAAATAAATACATTAGTTTGAGGGGGATAATGTCGCACCTTAATTGAAAAATACTTCTTTGGAATGACTTCTTTATTTTCAACATAATCTTCATTTAGTTCAATGTCGAATCTGACTTTATCGCAACTGCACGTAAATTATAGTTTATTATTGTTATAGTCTATTATTTCCAACAATGCGCAAGGCGTTTAATTTAGCAGTTTATCAAACCAATTACAAACAATCGACTTGAAATTTCAAACGCTTACATGTAAATAATGAAAAAATACATTATTATAAACATTTTGAACATAACAGCGCGATCCCTGTCCTTGTACTACTGAATACTTTAATGTCTAAAAAGCTTGTTGTGACCATTTAATTCTCCTTTATGTCAATCTATTAGTGGTTGACGTTGAAAATAAGTTGTTCGTAGATAGCGAATGTTTTAACATACTTTTTTCTACCTTTCTACAGTGATTCTGGTTTTTCTTGGCTTTAACAGATCTTATTATGTCCGACAGAATGATCCCCCCTTTTCAAAACAACACAGGTTTTGTTCAATGTTTTATTGTATCATCACACAAAGCATTGCTTGCTATTTAGTCATCAAACAGTTTTGAAGATGATAATGTCCAAATGTTTGCCCAGATGAGCGATACACTCCTGCAGCACCAAGTTCTACATTGCGTTGCGAATAGCATCCTTTAATTACTCAATAGTCCGCGGCCTGCGTTGGAAGACTTCAGCCTTCAAGTGTCCCCACAGAAAGAAATCGCAAGTCTGCTGACCTATTCAACTATGGAATGTCACCATGTAATGAGATGAAGCAGCCTAGAAATATTTGTCCCAGAATTTTTCTAGTAATTCTCGTCGCGTGTACGACAGCGCCATCTTGGTGGATTTCCATGTTCGTTGAGTCTGAGCTCCAGGAAATTACGTAATATCGTAACATAGCGGGTAAATGTGACAGCCATCGCGCGTCCTATTTTTTCAAAAAATACAACCTTATGATGCTAAATTTAGTATCAAAAAGTTACACGTTGACTCTAGAGGGATCGCTCATGGAGTTGTCGAGGATTTTACGAGGCCTAATACCGAAAATTCTGCCTGATAAACGAAAATAAGCTTCGTCGCTGTTGGACACAACAGCATCAGCTAGAACATTTGCCAATATGACCTCGCAAGTAGCTTGCTGGGCATATCTATTACACACAGTTACAGTCTTTAAGTTCCAGGACTACCATCAGTTTGTAAGGATGGAACATGAAATAGTAGTGTAGAATTCTTCGCGTGTTACGGCCAGTTATTCTCAATGAGAGGGCATGCTCAATGGTGAAATGTTGTGGCGATTTGATATCTTACCTCATTGCTGCCATATTCTCGGGTGTTCGAACGCGACGAGGTCTTCCGGGTAATTTCTGTTTTAATTTTGAACAAGTTGTCAGAAATTGTGTACCCACATGATGGTATTTCTCGAGTGCCATCTGCCAATATATTGCGATCGGCGATCAATTTAAAATAAGAGATCATCCTTAGGGGGCCTGTAAATGAGAAGAAAGACTTTGTCTTTATCTTTCAACTCTTACGTGTTATTTATTCGCCACTAGATTACCCACGATAAAATATAGCTAGGTACGCTTTTTATCAGTCATATCTTGCAGAATTTAGATATAACGATTGCCCGCTGTGGTTTCCCGTTCACTTCTTTAGTAGGAACCTGATGAATTTTAATGCAAACGTTGACGAATGGCCGTTTCTCAGTATCGCGATAAGCGGCCGTGTGCGTGCCGCAATTATTACATTTTGCTGGAAGAAGCATGACAGCCGTACAAACTCGTAAATTCGGGCAGTTATCTGTTTATCGTCCTAATTTTAAGTACGTTTTTATGACGGCGGCCCGCCTGCACCAAACCGCCGTGAAATGGTCGCCGTAAATCACGCGCGCCCATTGCGCGCACTGCATCGCGAAAAACTATTTCCATGCATAACATCGATTGCATTAATATATTTTATAGCACAGTCTCCTGCACATATAATTTACGTTTTAATTAACCGCCATCTAACAGGTATGATCATTCACACAGAAAATTGTGTAGGCAAATCTGTTTATGCTGCGCAGGACACGAGCACAGTTTGGGCGCTTCGTGCGTGTATTCGACTATAACAAACTCGTCAGGTGCAGCACTCATTAATTGGGGTATCAAAGAAATCAGTCAGCGGCTGGAAGCGCCGATTTGCGCCGGGGCGGCCCTACAGGCCGAGGCTGGCCCGAGCCGACAAAATTTCGGTGGACGAAAAGCGTACGGCTACTAGGCTAATTATGGGAGTGGATAATAAATTAGGAGCGATATGGCCGGAGCAACGAGACCATCTGTCTGTAATCGATGGAATTATTCGCCCATGACATTTCAGCTCAGGGCCGTACTTTATTACATAGTTTTACAAATTAATGTAACTGACATTTCTGTTATACGCAGTCCCTCATTTTTGTTTGCTTTGTTTCAGGTAAGTTTCCATCGAGTGAGACCCTCGCTGTCAATGGGCGAAGCGTTACTGCGAGGTGAGGCAAAACTTGCGGTTTTTAAATGTAAATATCGATTACAAAGTTACATTATAAATATTGTTGTATTTGTCGTTTCTGACGTAATCGGAATTTATGTATTTACCACACGTTTTAGTTGAACTAATATAAAATAATCGCTGTAGAAGTATTTGCCATAAAACCGAAGTAACATTAGTCGTACTGTAAATCATGCAACAATAAAATCATAATGAAATGACAGAAGGCATGCGTAGAGCTATTTTAATACGACAATGTGTTGCACGAATGTGCTAAGAATACAAAATACTGATCACCTCTGAGTGATATACAGTTCCTACGATTTTGGACCAATTTTATTACATGACATTGGGATCTGTTTTGTACCCCATGTATTTGTGCAGATACTACTATTTGTAGTGAATATATGGTTTCAACCCTGATAAACTTTTATATATATATCTCCGGTCAAAATTTAATTGATGTATTCATTCCTTTATTATACAAATTAGTTTGGTGGTTTTGCAAAATACTATGCTTTCCTAAGTTCTATTTTACAGGAAATATTTTTTCAATAAATAGAATACTTCTGTTCCAATTTTCTACGAAATTTTTAATAAGTAAAAGTTTCGCATTTTCCGGTATTTTGTTTCCATGCTGGATTTCTATGTTTACAAGTGGAAGCTAGTTCTCTTTCGAGGTACGAAAAGAACCCTTCCTCATCTATCATTACTCTATCGGAAGATGTTCTCATTTTTGCAAATGGCTTCTCGTGTCATCGCGACTTTAACATTTGTGAAGTAAGCTGAAGCAGGATACTCGTAGATAAACCTCAAGTGCGTGGAATAATTATGTCAGTATTTTTTACAAATAATCGGTCGATGCTTTTAGCTCAACGTGAATTTTGTTGTCGATTTTTTGGACAAACACTGCGGCGTTTAGCCGCTCACCTCGAGGAGACTAGCTCAACACGGGACAGTAGCAGACGTGGCCGGTTTCGGAGCAGCCATTTGAGAATATCGCTG
Source organism: Sinelater perroti (assembly GCA_036346155.1). Lineage (NCBI taxonomy): Eukaryota > Metazoa > Arthropoda > Insecta > Coleoptera > Elateridae > Sinelater > Sinelater perroti. The sequence goes on from JARFIY010000189.1 coordinate 1,440,548, forward strand.
CTGTAGCTGCAGATGTCCAAGAAGACTCTCAGCCAGACGACGGGCTACGCAATTGAGCATCAATAGACGGCCTTTACTGCGAATTTTGATGAAAGACTTGAAGATATCCCAGTACAAAGTGCAAACAGTGCATCCGCTATTGCCTGCAGACCGGCAATCCGGTGTAAATTTCAGCCAAGCCCTCCTAAATCTCGATCGAGATAAGGATGATTTTTTATTGAAAATCATCATAAGCGACGAGGCGGATTTCCACATATACGAATACGCCAATAAGCAAAATTATCGCTTCTGGGGCAATCAAAATCCGCGTGTAATACACGAAGACCCATTACATCCTCTCAAAGTCTTTGTTTGGTGCGACGTTTACGGAGGAAAGGTGATTTGCCCATATTTTTTCGAGGACGATGTCAATAAACTGTTCCGGTAATTCTTGCTGCCTCAAATTGACGATTTGGGTTTAGAGAACATGTGGTTTCAGCAGGACGGTGTAACCGCACACACTGCACGAGCGACAGTGAACATTCTAAAGCAAGCGTTTTTCCGCCACTTCATCTCTCGTTTTAGCGATTTGCGCTGGCCCGTAAGATCAGCCGATTTGACCGTTCCAGATTTCTTTCTTTGGGGTTTTTTGAAGTCACGGGTCTATACGAACAAGCCACAGAGAACGTTTGACAAGAAGTGGAGAATTTGTCACCAGAAGTCATGGAAACTGCTATGAAACGAGCTTGAATATGGGGCGATTACTTGACCGATAGCCCCAGCTTGTAGAAATATGTAAACTATCGCATCGGCTCACAATAACAAAAACATAAATTAATTATCGATATCCTACATCTATTCTTCACTTGAAAGGAAAATTCTAGTTTGTGGAGATTTTAATTGCAAGCACACTAGATGGGGCTCCCGAGTGATAACGACAAGGGGTCGACAACTTGATCAGCTTATTATAGATAACAATTATATATGTTTCTCAGCCAGCACTGTAACCTTTTGGCCTACCAATACACATAAAACTCTGAATTTATTAGATTTTTATGTATCACGAAATTATATGGAACTTTATTTCAGCTATGACCTACTCTCAGACCATAGTCCAATATTTACTACTATTAGCAGTATAGTCCTCATAAAACACCCTATACCATTACTTTGTAATATCCGAACGGACTGGGATTAGCGTAAACAATATGTACATGAAAGCATTAATATTCATGTAAGCTTGAAGACACTAGAAGTACACAATACAAAGAGCAACATGGAATGCTACACTGCTGTATGTCTAGAAACAAGGCTCTTTTTGTGTTACGAAGGAAATAACTAAAGTGATAAAGGAGCAAAGAAAAGCCACGGTTATCTAGCAACATACCCGTAACACTCGTGATAATATTTAATCAATTCATCAACAAGCTTAAAAAGGAAATAGTTAAGTTACTAAATGAAACTTTTAAAAACTATGCAAGTAAACTTTCCAAGGATTATTACAACATTTAGAAACCTACCAATGAACGTAAGAGACTCCAGGTGCAAGTTTCTCTACTGAGAAAGAATGATGGCTCTAGGCTGAAGTCAAATAAAAAAAGCACTTAGCAAATGTCTTTACGCCTAACTCTACTGAGATTGATGCATATGTGGAAAATTTTCTTGGTGTACTATTGCAACTATCTCCTTCAGTTCGCGAACTCAGAAGTAAAATAAAGTTGTTAAGTGATGCAATAGCGCCGGGTTTAGATTTAATCACAGGACTGGTGCTAAATCAGCTGCCAGAAATAGGGCATCACTACTTACTAGCGTTTTTTAATTTTACATTTAACCTATTGCCCAATGCAACTGAAATTTGCACAAATTATCTTAATTCAGAAAACTAGTCGCAAACCGAAACACAATTTTACTGCCCAATCAGCCCACTCCCTGTTGTGTCAAAACTTTTTGAAAAGCTTGTCCTAAAACGCCTTCATGAATCTAATGTACTAGACGAATAGATCCCAAACTACCATCGTATTCAAGAGAGCTGATTCGATGATCAAATATAATTCAAAATATGAGCAGAAGTACCTACTGTTACAATCGTACGTATCCAAACGATGTTATCAAATTAAACTTGGAAATGAAGTTCCTGGAGTACACTCAATTTCTGCTGGCGTTTCTCAAGGCAGAGTCCTGGGCCCTCTACTCTATCGGACACCTTTGCAGATGGCACAGCCATTATCGTCTGCAAAAAGAACTAAATGCTATAGAAAACTGGTTAAAGAAATGCAGGATCAAGCTCAATGAAAGGAAATGTGGCCCCCTGTAACACTCAACAACATTCTCATACCTCAAGCGGACTCAGAATTAGAAAAATGTATTGACTTATAGGATGAAGATCTATTTTGGTCTTTTGATTGCGAATTATGGATTTCTGTATGTTGCTTCAATATCGACATAACAGAACGATTCCAATCAAAGACGTTGCGTACCATCTTTAATGCTCTGTTTATATATCCAATCATACGCTTCATACAGACTCCAACATTGAATATGTGAGAGGCGTAATTAGAAATCGAGCTATAAGTCATTTGGGCATTCCACTACATACAGCAACCAATCTTACGCAGACTGCAGCGCAAGTGACCGTGGGACCTAAATGCCTAAGGATATGAGTATCTCGTTACCATCCCCTCGCCCTTGTTAATGGAAAGCGAAACAGCACCATTGGGCGTATGTCTCTTCAAGTTGTTTTTCTAGTACATTCAATTAAATTCTAGAATTATTATAATTGATTTTGATTGTTAATCTCAATAAATATACAAAAAAGTGGTTGCTACTTGCGAAAGTGATAAGCTTTCAATTTGAGCCAATTGCTTTAGAAATGGTTTGTGCAAATGAATCTAATTTACTACGTTCAGGTTCATTGTGGAAATACATCGTAAATTTGTAATCTTTAATTGATTTTCTCTATGGGTTTCCCTTGTTACATTTATTTAAGTGAGAACTGGGCCTCTGTATTGAATTGGATTTTTTCATTCTTAACTAATTAAACTTGGAATTGACATTAAATACTAAACTTCCAGTTGGTTGTTTGTAGGTGATTTATTAGAAAAATACAGAAAGAAACATCGAAACGGAATCAAACTTGGAATTGGCAATGGAAATGATACAAATAACTGAGTACAATATTAAGACAAATGCAGATAAAATTGTATGGTTGTTAAGGAGTAACTTTAGTATACTAGTGTTTATTAAAAATGCAGAACCAAGAAGAAATTGAAACTTTGGATTTATTTAATAGCAAACGACAAATAAATGAGTAATTTGCAAAACATTGCATTTGTTCAATTATGTACGGCTCTCACCTCGGGCTTTTGTGACCACCTTCATTTTTTTTGGCACCGAGTCAAACAAAGAACTAAAGGCGTCTTGGTGGACTGCATTTCATTCATTATTGCCACGCTCCTATGATTCAACCAGATTCCTTGGATTTTGTGAATACCGCCCGCTGTACTCTTCCTGCAATTATATTTTCGATCGGCGGAAGGTCAGGGGGGTTATTTTGTTGAAGAAAATATAATGTATTACGTGCTGCATGTGGTCGCATGTTATCTTGTTGCTTCTGAAGAAAATGAACTACTACAGACTGTGTACAGATTGTGTCTATGTAAATCTGATTGGTAACGTTGCCCTATCATACTGATAATTTTCCTTTCTTATCGTTCCCTTTTCCCTGTATCTACGGGGTATTAATATCCGACCATCGTTTCAATTAAAAACAAAATCTGAATTTATTAGAAAAGGCGATTCTGCGCCACTCGTGTATACACAGACGCTTTCTTGTCATCCATTGCCAATGCAGAGAAGTTAGTGGTAGCCACTAGAAAGGACGGCGTGCTGTGAGTCCCATTGCGAGTAATAGACCTGGAAATTAGTGTAGTAATCCATTATTGTTGCGTTAGGGTACTTGAAGATGCGCTACAATCTGTAATCGTAAGTTTCTGGGGATGACAATCCTCCCGATTGGTTGTTTTGTGTACTGCTCTGTGCCCCACTGGTTACAAAACAGCATCGTAATAGTGATATTTCTCATAAAGAAACACTCCTCTTCACGTAGGACAAGAATACGTTTTGTTTCCAATTTATTAACTTATTGATAATGTATTTTTGTCGACGACGAGGCATTCTTACACCGTGTAAATTATACCCCAATCTGAATAACCGACAACACTTTTAAGGCAATTTTACATGTGGTACCAGTATTTCTTTCATATCCAAGTTATATCTAAGAAGCGATAGAACCATGAGCCAAGCATAACTTTAAGCATTCGGTGATTATAGTACGCTCTACTTAATATAAAAGTTTCAATGCAATTTAATTAATTTTTAATGGTATTGCAATTTTAATAAATAGTCATGTACATTGTTGCACTGTATTTGGCGTGAGTACATGTAGCATATGATTTATAATGGAGTCAAAGAGAAACATCTAATGCTATGATAAATTTTGTCTTATTTTGCTCCATTAGTACTCCAAACAGGATCATTCTGGTGACCAGAAACACGAAGAGAATACAAGGAGACCGTGCCAGTAATTTTTTATTACAAAATGATTTATTAGTGCGGCGCAATAAAAGAAAGCTCAGCGGTGAATGATCCTCTAATCACTACCAAAGGAATCAGAAAGTCATAAGAGATTGCTCCCTATATATGTCCCATGCTCTGTGTCGCTAGGTACTGATATTTTTACGATTCTAGTGAGATTCAAACGCGGTAGTCGTAATTCGTTAATAAAAACGATCGTTAGGGTTTCCCAACTTACAGCAAAACTGCAAACGAAATCGCTAATGTAGAGAGTATCATTGAAATACGACGTGGTAGCGTTTTTTTTTGGCACGTTGCTTCTCAATAGTGCGGCTGGAAATAGGGTTATCCAGGAATGCTGATGCATGTTTCTAGGTAATGCAAAGAGGCACAAATGGTTGAGTTTGCGCTTGTCGTGAATTATGATACGATTTTCATATTTGGTGGTCGTTCTGGCTCGCTCAAAGCCTTTTTAACGCATATGTACATAGTCTGTCCGAAAGTATCGAGCATTGCTATATAAAAATTACGACTACAATCACTAGATATTTACGCAATAATAAAAATGGCGCAGCCCCATTCAAACTAAGCACCTTGAGAGCTCTCATAGTTTTTCTGCCGTTTCTACTGTTCAAAGCATCCTGAAAATTCCTCTGATGGGATCGCAAATCTTTTCTGGAACCTCTTCCTGTTAGTTTAAGATGGAAAAGTATTTTGTCAAAATTTCAACATTTACGATAGTTTTTGATCATGTTCAAGTTCTCAAATTGTCAGTCGCCGATCCTTGTTCGTTGTATCCTGTACACGTTCAAGATTTGCGGGTCTTTCCGAATGCGGATCGCTTCAACGAATTCCCATCCATTTCTGAAGCGCTTTTACTTCTTTATTCGTGTTAGTCTCATTGCAACGTTTGTACAAGCTTAATAATTTCTGCGAACGAATACTTTAGATTCAGACAAAATTTGATGCAGATTTTTTGTTCTAGCCTCTCATACGTTACAAATATAAATATGACACATTACTGATCCAGCCAATGAAAGCGTTCTCTTCAGGCATGCATAATGCAGTTTACTCTCATTTTTTATGTTTTTATTATATTAACATTTAAGGTTTCCATACAAAGTAGTTAATTTGCTTTATTACGCTTTTTAAGTTTAACTTTCCTAAACTACTACCAACTGAGTCTTGTCAACTCTTGAAAAATTTATAAAGCATGACCACAACTCTCCACAAGATGTGCCCCAGCAGAATTATCTTTACGACGGCATTGTTGTGTTGATATAAGTTATAAAATGAAAACTTCTCTAGCAAAATAATCAGAAAACTATTATTAAACCCTTCATCATCTTGTCTTTACGTTAGTCAACATCTATATATGACACAAAACGACGCCTTTTATGCAAAAGATGCTCTCAATGTTCACGCCAATCCGGTCATCTTGGAGGAGTCAGATGAAGAGAAAACTTTATATCTAATAGGTGTATAAATTAGTTCTCAGCTTTTTTCTGCAAAATTAAAGTTTTATTTAAAAACAAACAAAAAAAGCTTAAGTATCAAAGTATTCTCCGTTGGCATCATGACCTTTTGCCATCTTTCGGGTAGCATGCGAATTCCCTGGTGATAGAAGCTCATCGGCTTCGAGACGATAAAGTTATCGATGCATTTTCGGACTTCTTCTTTTGTTTTGAAGTGCGTATCAGCCAAGTGATGCGGAATAAATGATAATCGGAAGGGCCATGTCTGTTCCTAGCCTAACGCGTCTGCAGCTCATCCGTGTTAAATGTTTGAGGGCGTCCAGCGCGTGGTTGATCTTCAAGACTAAACTCTTCTCCGCGAAGTCTTTGGTACCACTTTTTGAATTTTTTGACTTACAGCATTCTCACCATATGCAGCACAAATCGTTTTGGTGGCTTCAGCAGCGTTTTTCTTAAGATGAAACGCGAAGTGGATAGAAAATCGAATATGCTCTTTTGTGATTGCCATCGTGAACACAGCTGATTATCGATTATCGAAGTGCATCAAACGCCAAATCGCATGATGTTTCGAAAAACCAAATGTCATTGCTTTAAAATCGAAAGAGGGCGGACTAATACGTTACATGTAAACGGTGATTTGCGTCCTGTGAAATCTAAAGCTGGGAACTTATTTGGACACCTATTATAATTAGTGGATGCGAAATATGAACACATGAAAAATATGGGAGTCTTATTAACGACCCTCCTACCAACATAAAAATTCACATAACAGAATTTTTTGAAGGAGAATAAGAAAAGTTGTTACGCATGTAAATTCAAAAAACCAAAAACTAGACGATTCTTTATAAAATTTAAATCGGCAATCTAAATTTTAAAATTTTAACAGGGAATCCAGTCTTTAGTCTATAGCTTTTATTTTTGAAATCCAAATTTAATTAAATTAGTGCCTTTGATCCTTATTTATCAATACAACAATACAAAAGTTCGTTAGACTAAAAGGAGGATTTTTTTGGTAGTCCCACTCTAAGGGTAACAAGAACCAAAGTTAAAATGGGTTAAAAGTTGTACGTTCTTAGCTAAGGAGAAAGTAACTTTTGATTTCCAAGCCCCGTGATCAACTGCGGTTAAATATGATTCTGTAATTTTTACGCCCAACTTACATCTGAACCGCATTTCTGTATTATTAATATATTAAATTTTCTTACGAACCAAACTGATTTTGTACAATTAATGTAGGAAGCTCTTTTCTACTTGAATTTGAATCTTTCCCGTCCACCTTTTTCGTAAGCCAGGGGTTTCAAGGCCGAATTCTGCTATGTACAAAGCCGGTAACGAGGCTTCGGTTAAAGTCGCCTCAAATGTATGACTGGGAGTTTCGGCTGGCAAATTAGAAGTTTTTTGTCAAACGCCAGCAAATTAGTATCGGTTTGCCTAGCACAGCGTAGATGAACTGCAGGAAGCTGAAAAAGCAGCACAGCGTTGAAAATTTATTATAAGTAACGAATTAATTAATGTTTCCCAGCATTAGCAATAATTAATTAAATTAATTGTTGGTGGCAAATCGGTTGCAGGTACTGGATAGGCTTGCGCTTTCTACTTGGAAGGAATATCCTGTTCACTTTAAATTAACCATTTCTCTAGTTATATGTTTGAAATTTATAGTAATTGGCTAAGAGACACCAAGGCAACACGTAAACGACTTCCTTTATGATACAAAGTTTAATGTAGTGTCTTCAAATCTTTCCCATCCATTATCTAACAGTGTATGTATTTCTTTTTGTTACGTTATGTGTTCATGTCCTACTTGAAGCTTTTTAAATTGATTTGAGTGAAAGTTCATTGTTTGGGATTATTAATTTGGCTAACTTATCTACAACGGCTAGGATCCAGATCAGAATCTGCATTTAGGAGTGATTTTGTAAAAACCAAATTATTTTAGCTAAAAGGAAATTTAAAAGTAGGCTATTTAGCAAAAATTAGGTAGTTTTTTTAAATAGCTAGGTAATTAAATCAAACAAAAACGGGTCAATATTATTTTGTTCGTAATTAAAATTTTATGAGATGAGAGCTTTTATTATTGGTTATTAGTATTATTTTCTTTTGTCGACTTATAGAGCATATAACTCTTTATTCTATTACGTCACTTTAGGCGGGAAACCGCTTAGCAATTTTTATTTCCGAATTTTATTTACCGATTTAAAAACCTACCTAATGCAAAATTTCATTTTTTGATTAAATTGTTTACATTTGACTCTTTCTTTATGTCTCCGTGGCTTAACAGTCAACTGAATAACCCAACCAGATTTTATTTTTTAGATCAATTAGTTTGCAAATTTGTAAGCTAAGATTTTTAAACAGCGCCCACTTTTCAAAAACGTAAAATTTTATTAATATTTCTGTGTTAATAAGACACTTTTTATGGAAACTCATAATCAAAAGTCCGTTGTTTGTAGATTAAGCATAATCAATAGCAATCACTTAATAGGAAACTAGTCATTATATTCGATAGAGAGTATAAGAAATTTTGTGGTTGAAATAATAATTATAGTGACATTTCACAAGATTTTTATTTTTTAATTCCAAAGGTGGTCGGACTTTATGTAAATTAGGGGACAACCAACTGAGAATTGAATCCTTGATAGCTTTATCAACGGATTTTCTTAAAAATCACTCATCTTATGAGTGCAATATTTTTTTATTTCTACATTTATTTCTTTATTGTATTTTTTTAGTCTAGCCAAACGGTTGAGGTGCTTAGTCGCGGTGTGAACGGACCTCACTTCTAACAAGAGGTAGGTAATAATGTGATCGTGTAAGGGGAGATGTTTGCCACATCGCCTTCACTTCTAAGCCCGAAAGCCTCACAGTTACTTTATTAATTGGATAGTAATTTATTAGAAACCTGGACACATGAAACACTTAAATATTAAAATTCTACAGACTAGTACCTGACTTCTGATTCGTTGTGATGTTCTAACAATTTCAACGGACCACTATGGCACGGATTGTTTGCTGCTCGAAATTACAGAATGACGGGCCTGGCCCTGCAGATCAAACGGCTGGTCGCGAGCAAAAAAGCAGCCGCACTAATAAATTCGGCCGAGCGATGCACGAGCTGCGGTGGAAAACAGCCGTCAGAGACTCATTGTCTGCAGCAAGACACGATTGCGAGTAGACGTCATACGCGAGCTAAAACAAAACTTTTCTCTATTATGGAGTTGGGACGAATGACAACTGTCAGCGAACATTATTACACGAACGCCAGCGCGTGTCATTTTCGGTGACATCCTCAGATGCTGAAAAACTGATGGGTCCGATAAAGACAACGACGTGCGGAAGGAGCCCAAATAACTGCGCTCGAACCGTTTACGACGCAATGTCAACTTTATAATTGAAATGTTCTATTTTAGACGAAACAGGCCGGATCGGCGGCGGCTTCTGTCTCCAGATCGAACCTACATGCGAGGCCTGATTGATGCAGAACACATTCATTTCAGTTTTCCGCCTATCGGGCGATATCGGATTTCAGCCTCCTTAAACTTTCCCCCGAATTCCATTTCTCCGTTCTGAATTATAGCTAAAAATAACATCAACGGTTCTATAATTACATCTATACACAGCAATTATTTATTTTCACTTAAATAAATATGACTTGTTTTTCTATCGTGACTTTAAAAAACAACAGAAACAATTCTAAAGCTCGTAACGAACTTGGTGTCCTCCACTTTGACTGTAGCTATACATAACTAAGATTAAATTTTAGTATATATTTACATATTTATATAAGAAAATTGCTGCTATAACACACACCTAACTGTTATCTCCACAATTTCCACATTACATTTGCCTTAATTAAAATTTAAAGCTCTAATGTAATTCTAAAGTTTTATTCTAATTAAAAAAGTGGTAAATTGTTATAGAAAACATTTTTGATTATTTTTAAGAAAGGAACTATTACTATATAACCGTAATATATTGTGTAGCAAGTAAGGACTACCTTATTTACTACTATCTAGTGTTAGTTATTTATTTAAAACTTAATAGGTAATAGTAATATTGACACACAGGGAGAACTATATAAAGTACATACAGCTTCTAGCATAGTGAAAAACAAATGCTATGGTAGGTCAACCATTTATCTTTCAACAAGACAACGCCGGTATTCATTCCGCACACAACGTTTTATGCTGATTTCAGGAGCAAAACATGAATGTTCTCGGCTGGCTAGCGTTCTCTTATAAAAAATATTTGGGGATACTTGTCACAAAAACATTATTCAATACCAAACAATTCAGTTGCTTTCAAGAACTACACCAGGCACCAGAAGAAAGTTGGTCTCAGCTTCCCATCTATTTAAGGAAACTATATAATTTATTTAATCCCCAATATTCGAGTTGTAAAAAACGATGGTAAAAGTACCCAAGTATATTTTTAATGCAGACGAGCCTTGCCTTTTATGTGGTGATAGTATCCAAGGAGCGCACTGTTGCGTCTTATTAACTAGGTCAGCATTGCATGTACAATAAAATGCCCCAGAAATTGGCATATTCATGTACATCTTCTTGTACAGTGGCTCCTAGTTTTGTTGTGGTTAATTCAATACGTTACTCAGTTTTATTATATTTATATCTGGCTGTTGCTTGCACTCAAAATAAAATAAAGCAACTACAGATGTTCCAAACTAAAATGATGAAGTCATAAATTAACAATTTGGTTCGGGGGATGAAAATTACGTCAGTGCAAAGGAAACCCGTGAGTTTTCTCTCAAGAATGCGATGGAGGTTGGCAAAAAGTCACCAGTTCTACTAAGGGCTGTGCACAGGAAGGGTCGATACCCCAAACAGAGCACTAGTACACGATGCTGTGAAGAAGACGCACCACTTACTGGAGCAATATCATGAGAAGAAGCAAATTGTTAAAATAGCATTATTAAAATTGCTTATTTGAAGGTTGAAAAAAGAAGAAATGCTGCTACAGCATATGCTGTTGGAACACTACCTACTGCTTACCCACCTGCTAACAGCATAAAAATATTTGCCTACGTAAACGATAAGCCTGTGTTCTCAACGATTTTATCTACAAATCCTCCACTTTCGTTCTTTTGCTAGGCTTAAATATTTATTTTTTGTTAAGTTTGTTCGGCATTTTTATAAATTTTGGTTAACTTAATTCAAAAGTGGAATTTATTGAAAATTTGAAGTGTGTAACATAAAAAGTAAATAGAATAAACTACTGATTGTTGAAATTGCAGCACCAAGAAAAATACAAATTAACGACTAACACTTTGCAGATTTATTTAGTAATGTAAGCCAAATAAATACTGAAATTTGTGAAACATTTGTTTATTAACATTTAGATTTATTCATTAACTGCATTTATTGATTAACTGCATTCTATTTCGATCGGTGAATGGTCAGCAGCAGCTAACAAAATAGACAGCAATGATGATAGCCAACATTCCATAAGCGGATATGGCATCAAGAAGAAGAAGAAGTAAGGTTAGGTGATTGGGCCCCAGTCACTATGTTTTGTTGAATGAAATTTAATGTGTTGTGTGCTACCTGTAGTGGAGCGTTATCTTGTTGAAAGACTGCTTGGGGCACCCTCCGAAGGAAAAGAAGTATCATGGGTTGCAAGACCGCGTGGTTGTAGGTCTGACTGGTAATGTAGCCTTTAATCACAGTTATAATTATACTAGCGGTAGTATGCCTCATACGAACGTAGTCTTCATGTTCCCCTTTTCTAAGCCAACGGCGTATATTCGATCATTGTTTCGGTTTAAATAATATTTGATTTCATCAGGATATAAAATTTGGCACTAATGTGTCTATCTTTCCCTTACTTATTGTATCATTTCTTGTCGGTGCAAAGAAATCAGTGGTAGTCTCAAAAAATAACGTCGTGCTCTATTAGTGCCAGTAATCGACGTCAAACATCCCAGATAGACATTTAGTACTGTGTAATAATTCACGATTGTAGGGCACTTGAAGTCTCTCTAGGGTCTGTAATTGCAAACCTCTGAAGATGACGATCTTTCCGGCGGTCCCGCATACTATCTTCGTATATGAGTATTGTTTTCGACTAACTGGTTCCATATTCGCACAGCACTGCTATGGCGATTAATCCTTCAGCTTAGTTCTCGTAATTAAACACCCCTTCATGTAAGCGAACGATACGACCTTTTTCAAATTCACTAACTTGATAATGTACCCTTATCGTCGACAAGAAATTATTGCACTATTGAGTTACACGTGCCAAATTTGAATGGCTCAGGGCACTTTTATACCTATTTTACACGTGACGTATTTATTTCCCCCAAACCTCATATCTAATTTTTTTTTGTTTGTAGTATTCAATACTCATGGTAAAATTCTATTTGATGTTATTTTATTACTTTAACGAGTGATGTCTGAAAAGTTTGATCTGCTATTTAAAAACCATTTCAAGTTACAAGGCAATTAACTTGTAAGCGATGAGATTTTATAGTTACTACTTTGTGATATTAAAGGTTAATTAATACCTACATATATTTCATTTTAGTGCTCTTACAAGGTCGTCGACGTAAATGCAGAAAATTAATAAACAATGAAAATAACTTTAAATTTCAAGAAAAATTAAATTTATTTAGCCCAATTTAAGTGCTCAGTATTGGGAAGTATTATTATTCAATGTAGCCCCCATCACCGGCCAAGACCTTCTCGAGGGGGACCTAAACCTCCTGCAGACCAACACAACACAACATAACAAGATCCATGTGTGTCATTACCAACACAACATAACAAGATCCATGTGTGTCATTACCTCCATGATGGAGGCCCTTAATCTGTCCGTGATGTTATGATACTTCCCATTGATTTTCATTTCACTAGATAGTAGTCAAAAGGATTGCAGTCGGAGCTGAAGGATGGCCACAATTCGGGGGGGCAATGTTAATATAAATTGTTATATAGCTATGCCTGAATACTTTCGCCTAGCGACCATCTCCTCTATTCAGGGTTTGTCCATGCTTCTCCAGCATGTTGATATAGCTGTCGGCGATTATTTTCGGGCATTTTTCAAAGAGATGACGCGCTCTGGCATCCTCTTCGCTGGTCACAGGCTCCAGCACCACCGCAGAGACGCAAAACTTTATATGCATGACTGTAGGCAGTTTATAGGCATCTTGGTAGATCTAACGGTCATTTTGACGATTTACCCTCCTGTCCCAGATGAAGTTCTTTCGTCCGAAAAGAATCTCGGAAGCCAGCGCTATCGTGCTCGATGTCGTTCAGAATTTAACTTTCTGTCCATCTTGTCAATTTAACTCAATAGTTGAAAATTATTTAATACTAAAAACTTGCACGTAGGCGCAGGTTCACTGCTAGACTGACCGTCGATCTCGCCACGTCCATTTCTTTTGCCAGCTCAATCGGCTCTTTCTCTTTATTATATTGTTCCAAAACACTGCTGAATTATTTGGCCTCTTGAACCTTTTTGCATTCAAATATTTTCTTTTTGCGCTTTATTTCTATTTTAGGAAACAAAAATTTATAAAGGGTTGAAAGGGATGTAATTGCAATGGTGCAAAAATCTTGTTTCCAACGTTTGTCCAATTTTTGCAAACGCTTAAGTACTTGTAGTTTGAGTTTGATCCAAAGCCTTTTTGCTAGAACTTGCTGCAGCGCTTGGTACACTTTAGATTTTTATTATTGCACTTGTGGAAAGGGGATTAGAAACTTTTACTGGACTTGAACTAGTAACATGGAGTAACCGCAGTCGTATTTGATTAAATTATTGAATAATCCAACCAAATTTATTTGGAATTGGGTAGAAGAATGTTTTTAGGGCATAATCTATTTATAAGCTTTACATTGAAGATGAGAACATTGGAGACATTCACTTTTGAAAGAAGTCAACTTTCGAAAAGCTCTCTCTGGAGAAAACGTGGTGAATTATCACTCAATTTGATATAGTAGTACAACAAGCTTTAGGACTGCTGTGTTAGTGGTTGTTAACCTTTCTTTTATTATTCATTTGCCTACCCTTCTCATCGTAACGGTAAGCACTAAATAATAATAATAATACTTCCCCGTAACAGGCCACGAAGGCCTATGGGGTCGTATCAGGATAGCTCTGCTACAATCTAGAGCCTACAGTACAGAAGGGTAGTAACGTGACTAGCGCTACTTACCAACCGTCTATTATGTCAATTTTTAGAGTAGCATCTTTTGTATTTTCCCATTTGTAAAATGTGATTTTTAAATAGAAATTTTAGAATTTTTGGAATTATTTATTTTAAGTATCCGCAATGCTTGCGCAAACAAACATTGATTGAAGTTGTTCTAAATGCAAACCAATCCAACTATTCTTCTATTAACTGCGATTAAAATGCGTCCGTTACGATGTCTGTACATTCATGATTCATTGGTCAAGCAACCTCCATTAGTAACCTTTACGAAGGCGTTTCGAGATTTGAATATCTCCACGTAGACTTTACACGCGTCTGCACAGAACTTTTCTCTATGGGTTCTGGGAAACGGAGAGCTTGCATAAATTCCCTATAAATAATAAAAATTCCTCTTCCTCATCGAAGCCGTAAATCATGACCGGCCGAAGAAAAACTCGGTGTTTTGCTTCGGCGGCGGTTAATTACAAACCTTTAATGCAACTTCGGAGAGGTGCTTCGCGCCAACAGGCGCGAACGAATGTTAATGCGAGCGTGACGTCACGGAATTGATTAAATTATCGATCGCAATGCCACTCCGTCGCGAGATATATGGCCGTCGAGATTTATTCCTGTAATTCCAATAAGAATCAATACAATAATTGGAAAATGTTTTATGTTAACAGCCTTTTGATTTACGTGACGTTCGAAAGTGTGCACATTTCACCGCCGGTCCTTTCTTCACCTGGCCGCTATTTTGGGTTGAAAACAGACTGCAAGTATTTTTATTAAAATAAATCTTCCCTGGTATGTAAACTAAATGAAAACTTAATTAAAATCCATTCGATTGCAGATAAGAAGATCCACAGAACTATTGTTGTGGTTGAAATTGAATGCTAGCTGGTCCAGTTCTCATGGTAATAACTATCACTTGCGATTCTGTGTTGGAGGCATGTGAAGAAACTTACGACTGTTCGATCTATAATCATCGTAATGCAAGTTATGACTGGCTCTTATAATTGTTTTAGATTATTCATGGATGTCTTGCAGGTTACGTCTGCGGTATTGTTGCATACAAAGTAATCGAAGGGAATTTACAGCCGACGAATATGAAGATCAATCAGAACGTTGTTGTTTTTGTATAGAAATCAATTATGCAATTCAGATAAGAATTCTTTAATACAATGGACGTAAACAATATATTGTTCGATGGGAAACACACACGCGCGCAAATAGAATTTCGTTTGTGTAATTGATTTAAGCAACTGCCTTGCTCAGAATTCACAATTTAGTTTTTTAAATTTGTTTATCCCCTTTTCTTAAAACAACAAAGCGCTCGTTTACGAATCAAGGACAACTGACTGTTAGACTATATCAATCTTAATACAAACTATTACTTATAGTTTCTTACCACAAGTGTTTAAGTCTCCTCTCTGCCTCTAGGGCATTGATTATTTCCAATACTAGATCATTTCAACAATCTTTTCATTTTCTTGATAACAAATGGAATGTTCAGATCATTGAGTAGGGTAAAGTTCGGTACGAAGAATTGGTAATAGAACGTAAGATTTTAGATTATATTCTTTGAATAATTTTGTATTTGAAGGTTCTGTACACCTCCATAATTGTATGTCATAAGTCCAAATCGGCTTAAACATACATTTGTGTCTGGTTTCCTAATTGGAGTTACTACTATCTTTGATATTTGAAAGCTTTTTGTAACGTTTCATATTGGGTAATCATCTTTACAGAGTGAGTTTATATAATCATTAAAAATTCTTTAGTCCGTCGTGATTTTAGTTTTTCACACCCCCAATGTAGAGGAGTACTCTATGACGTTTTTTTACTTATTGTGGTTATTTAAGAGTTGAATGCTAAAAAGCCTCTTGGGTTAGTGTAGTTAGATTGTTAATAGCTTCATCTAGTTCATTCAATTAAATCCATTATTGGCTTTCCATAAATAGCTTGCTAAAACCTAATACTCACCCAAGATATGGGTGGTTGTCTCATTGTCACATTGTCTGTAACCCAGGTCTCTATTGTATAGCCATATTTTGTTGAGATGTCCTTTGAGAAAAAAAATGCCCTATCAGAAGACCTATAATAGTTCGTAACTGATTTTTGCTTTGTACCAGCAGTTCTTAAGTTCGTTTATGAAGATTTTTTTTATGTCTTTGTTTTGATATATTTTTCCAATATTTTGTATGTTGTTTACTGATAAATTCTCTCATTCAATTTTGTATTGCATATGTAGGTATTTCCAGAGCTCATTTATGGTCCTATATATGAAGTTAATTATCATTCTTCTGTTAGCTCATCAGTTTATTCATTGCCTGCAATTCTATAGTGCTTTGGTACCCACAACAGAGTTAACTTGTGATCTGCCAGAGTCCTGAGTTCTTTAGGGCATTCCCATACCAGCCTGGATGTCACCTTCGGTACTTTGACGCATTTAGAATGCCTGACTATCCGTGAATATATTTTCATAAACCTTGTCTGACATGCTGCGGTATAGTAAATATTTCCGTTTGAAAAACTGATCTATATTTTCCCAGTGACGAGCTAAGTTACAAGTTTTTCTTTTCATAGTATGTGCCTGCTCTCGTTTCAGACCCAGTCGTTGATCTGTCTGTATATAAGATAATTTTTACGAACCTGTTCCTATTGCTTATTGCGTTTTACACGTTCATTTCGATCCATGATATTAATCTCGAAATTCACATTGAATGCAAATGTTGCGTCATATGTTTTTTTCTCATATACAATATGCCTCCATCCACGTCTAGTTTCAGATGTCCCACTTCCTTATTATTTTTGTAGATGGGTGCATTGCGCAGTCTCTTAAAGAGGCCCTTTTGCTTCTCCCATTATTTCAAAATGAAGAGGAGGAAGATCTAGTAGTGTCTTAATTGCCGCTCGTGGTGTTGTTTTTGTGGCGCTGATTATTTCCATAGAAGCAATTATTTGTAGCTTATTTAGTACGATTATAGTGGTTCTTTGCGTAATATTTGACCACCATACCAAAGTTGCATATATTATCATGGGTTTAATCACTGTTCTATATATGCAACACATAAGTTTTAGTTTTAGACCCCATGTTTCTCCATAAGCTCGTCTGGTTAACAATAGTGTCGCCTACGCCTTCCTTTTTAGTTTTTCTAATGTGTTAATTCGAGCTGAGTTTTGAGTCTAAAATGACTCAAAGTTATTTTACCTTACCTAATAACTTTATTTAATCAACATAAGGGTACATACTAACTTAACAATTATGTTTATAATTTAAGATAGTAACGATTAACTTTATAGATCTTTGCAGTTTTTTCATTTGTTTATATAATTTCTTATATGTTTCCACTTATATATATTTCTGTGGCTTAGTTTTTGGAATATTACAGCGTTCATTTACGTTGCACATTCTCCGGGGCGAATGCATAATGCATTCTAACTCAAACAAGCATTCTCCAGATCGCGCTTATTTTGATGTAGGTGTCAAAGCTCTTGCAGTTCCGCGCGCTGCCCATAAATCATACTTTTTCTGGCACAACATTTAGTAACAAGCCGGCTAGGCGATGGCATATCTGTTGCCTATTTATAATTGCGGCACTTATAAGGTACGTGGGATCAAACACGGCCAGCAAAGCGTGCGGTTCGTCCACTTATCTGTTGGCCTCGACAAATTTATCATAACCATTTCCAATGCGATTTCCCGATCCTCGATCCGTCGCCGGTTATCGGCCGGCAGCACGGAAGCCGATTGATAATTTAGTTATTCGCGCTCAGTTGCATGCTGGATAGTTCGGCCGGTGCACAGACCTACCACTGTTTACGACCGCGCGGACTAAGAACAATGAGTGATTAGCCGTGCTGCAGGTGTCACGCGTGTTAAACCATACATCAACACACAATGGCGAATAAAATAAATCAACGTGGCCATGCTGCTGCACTGATAAGTGACACCTGTTGTAAGATCGCGTTCGCTGCATTGCAGGGTAGCCGTCGAGCGGAATTGGAGTCGCGGCCGATTTTTGCCAGGAGGTCATCAAAGGGCCGGAGCGATGAAGTCGTCCTTCCGCCGTGTCGTCCGCCAACTAAGCTGGCAGTCGGCTGACGTGCCCGGAGGAATTTCGGGCGGGAAGCTCAACATTAAACTTTCAGTACGTTAGATATGGGATTGTGTTTGAGACGCTTTGGCGGCCCCTTAGATGTTAATAAGCAGCCGAACGCTGGTGATTTGTGATTGCAGGGTGATTCGGATTGCCTGTCATGAGTTCGTTTCAGTGGGCCGTGACTTGCACGTCTCTCCATCCACAGTTGATTGTTCTGGATGCCGGTCCCCGGCTGTCAATCCGCGGATCCTTGTCTGGGCCCTGATCGATCCGCGTCATCCTTCAGTCACTCACCTGGCGAATCTGGCGGCTCCTTTCGCCGATTCTCCAGGCGGCGACCTGGCCTCGCGGCTCCTCTACCGCGATAGACTCAATTTGCGGTATCTCTCCTATTATGTGGCTCCTTCGGCTATTTAGATCGCCCGGAGCGGCCATTATCAATATCTGCGCTTCTGTGGATGTCACTGTATCAGGACTGAAGATGACTGAATGCAGCAGCTCGCGGATTCTTTACAAGGCCCGCCTGCGTCTGACAGCCGCATTGAGGCCGCGTCCAGTAGCTCTACACTCCAGTAATTAGGCTGACATGCGAATGTTTTATGATGTTTGCGACTGATGACGGTACGACATTTGACTGCTACATGCGGCCCCAAATTATTTTGGAATTTGGATAAAGAGCAGGCCTGTCGCGGAGAAAACGACGTCTAATATGGAACAGTGGAAATTACCGATAACGCGGTGACTTCCGTTAAAGTTGGCTGTACTTCTCTGGAACTAACTTGACTTAAAAAAATTGTATATGCAACAGTAGTGCAAATTTCATTAGGGTGAACTCTAAATTGGATTATTGTTATATATGTCAAATGGTTCTGGTAACTTTATTCCTAACATTAAAAAGCTTTTTTTAGTCAAAATACAAGATGTATCAAAATAAAGTTTAAAGATTTACAGGGCATGTATTGTCAAAAACAAGTCTTGATATAGGTGAAAAAACGAATCGCTTCCAGAATAACAACGATTTTCCGATAGATACCTTAATTACCCAACGATAACGTATCCCAGCAAAAGAAATGGCAATTTAAGGATCGTATTTACGTAGAGTGTGTGTGTAATATATTTTAGATCATAAATTTTGGACATGTGCTTATCGGCAAACTGCATTTTTTTTAAAGGATTTCGTTTGCCGAGCAGAATTGGTTTTGAGTCACATGCCTTTTTCAAATGCTGAAATGGTCGATTTGGTGTTAACATAAAGTCATGCCAATAGGAATGCTTCGAGTGCACATCGCCTGTATACTAAAGGGTTTCCTAATCGGCAACGGCCTTTACATGTAATGTTTCAAACTTTTTCTCAACGACTAAGAAAAAGTGATTTGTTGTAAAAAGCATTATGATACCGGGCGGCAAGGTCAGCATGTACACCAGAATTAGAATAACTTTTGAATATTGTTGATGAAAACTCTGAAACAAGTGTTAGAAGAATTTTGGCTTACGTGGGGATAAGCAGATATCTTGTTTGGAGACCACGAATAACTCCTATACCCGTACCACATCTAACGGATACAAGTCAGTTCTACTGATTATCAAGCGAAAACAACATTCTGTTAATGGTTTTTACGGGAAGCTGTTGAACATCCAGACTTCGTCACCCTTTTTACTCAGGAAATCGGATTACCAAAGATTGAATTTTTAATTTCCACAATAATACAAGTAAAAATAAGTGCTAGATATGATAAAAGGTAATTTATAGAAGAAACGTTAAGAAAGGCAGAAGAAACAGCAAGGAAAACTGACATCAAAATCTTTTATAATGTAAACAAAACCATAACAAGAAAGAAGGAAATTGCTCAAATAAGAATGAAAGATAAAGACGGGGGAATTTTAATAACCAGTATACAAATACGAGGTGTGGCAGAAAAGTAATGAGACTGGCAACACTGCAAGCGATTTGACAACGCTACGCTGTTGTCCTTGATAGAGCACGTATATAAATACCCTTCCATAGCTCAGTGCGACTTTCAACTCGTTTACGTGATTTTTGTGACTGCTATTAGTGAAGTTGTATTTTGGTTGTGCGTCACGCAAAAATGGAACATCGGAATTTGGAGCAACGTTGTGCCATTAAATTTTGTGTTAAGCTTGGAGAATCGGCAAGTGTGACGTTTAAAAAGTTAAAACAGGCCTATGGGGAACATTCTTTATACCGAGCTCAAGTTTTTCGCTGGCCCAAATCATTTTTGGAAGGCAGAGAACACGTTGAAGATGAACAGCGTTCAGGGAGATCTTCAACTTCGAAAACCGACGAAAACATCGAACGTGTGAACACTCTTCTGAGATCAGACCGTCGTTTAACATTAAGAATGTTGAATGAACAATTAAATTTGAACATATTTACCGTTCATCAAATTTTGACTGAATATTTGCACATGCGAAAGGCACTTTAAAAGGCATTCCTGTGGTTCTCCAGCCCCCCTATTCACCTGACCTTAGTCCCTGTGACTTTTCCTTTTTCCTAAACTGAAAAATGTCCTCAAAGGACGTCATTTTGGGACTTTAGAAAACATCCAAAAGAGTGTAACGGACATGCTGAAGACCATACCGATTGAGACTTTCAGCGCTGCTACCAACAGTGGGAACAACGTCTCGAACGGTGTGTAGCTGCCCAAGGGAACTACTTTGAAGGGGATAACATTGATGTTTGAAAAAAATAAAAACTTTGGTGAATAACAATCAGTCTCATTACTTTTCTGCCACACCTCGTAGGACAAAGATGAATTGGACACTTTGAATGAATATATCAAAAGTCAACAATATCAGATGAAGTAACAAAAATACAACAAATATGAGTGAAGAAGCAATCGCAAGAGAAGAAATGCTATGAAAACATTAAAAAACCACAAAGCTGCTGGCATAGATGATATCTCAGCCGAACTGATAAAAGAAGGAGGCGAACTAATGGAAGAAACGATGCATAAATTATTAAGCACTATATGGAAGGAAGAAAAAAATCCCAAGAGAATGGAACGAGGGTATAATATTTATTTTACGTAGTACCATCGAACAAACAAATGAATGCAAAGAATTTCAAACAATTTTTATAGATTTAGAAATGTCTTCGACATGGTAAATAAGAAAAAAGGGTGGTTAATGTTAAAAACGTATAATATGCTAACTAAATTATCAAGAAACAAAGATCGGAAGAGGGGTGTTTCACGAAACACGCCCATTGGATTCACCAGTGTATTGACCATTAAGTCAAGACACAAGACAAGTTAAGACAAGCTGGATAATGTGTGGCTTGCTGTGTTTCCTTTTTCAGCACAACTCTTGTCTCCTTTGAATTGCGATATATAGCGAGACACAATTCTACAACTTGTGTGGTGTTTCTCAAAGAATCTTTCTGGATTCACGCTATACAGTTACAACAATTGTTAGCGTACATCCACATGCTTCTGATTCTGCTGATATTGTGTACAGACCTTTCAGTGCTCATGGATGATGGCATGCAAAGTTTTGCGAAATAGATCTTTTGCATCCTCCAGTGCATCGAATGTGATTCATCTGTTTGCTGTTATCAAATCGCATACACGTTGTAGAATGTGTGGCTTGTTCGTATTTTCCGGATTCCTGCTGCTTTTATTGTTTTTGAACTGCATTACTCAGGGAAGCACAATTATGCGACTCATTGCTTCGCTGCTAAACTCGTGTGAATATTTAAAGATACACTTCTTCTCTTCAAAAAAAGCATCGCTGCTTTCGTGATTTACCGTTTTATCCATATTTACACCCGCATCACTGCACACACGACTTGCTACCTCTTCTTCCATACGTTCCAGCGACGGTCTCTGCTAGCACCACGTGGCATAGTTTATTTTCACGCTCGCGCATTTCAATCTGTGGCACAATTAATATTGCGAAAACGTAGGTTAAAAATTATCCCTCGGCTACAGTTAACGAGTTCGCAATAGAGTTGGATATGTTATATGACTATTTAAAGATATTTAAAACAGCTGAAAACAGTGGTAAAGCTGGAAAAATGGGTATCGCATGACATATTGCCAGCATGTCTTCAACATCGCGTTGATGTGTGCACGACATTACACTCTCGTAATCTCCGAGCTTCGTTTCTAAAATAGAATAGATAGAAAAATGGATATAAAGTATGAATGTCAATTGTCGATTTCTTTAGCTGAGTCCCGCAAATAAAACGGCATTTCAGAATAAAGCTGAACTTCATCCAGTGAAGACGTTACTTAGTATTAGGTCTGATTTTTAAGGTGTCATTCATTTCCAGCAACTGGAAAGAAATCAAATGATAACAGCAAATAAACCGTTTGAAGGAAGCCTCAGACAAAAACGACCCGCTTTGGTGAATCGCCGTTATATTGCATTAAGATCATGCTCGTACGACCATTATAAGAGAGAGGAGAAAATACACTTTTGTCCTAAATATAGCTCATCACCTTTTTAGAAGCTAGGAAAACCATCTTGTCGACAGAAACTTTATTTTCCATAGATGAATTGAAAGGAAATTGAAATATATTCTTGAATATAAACCAATTTTTGAAGAAAGAATAAAAAACTGCCCGAAAGAAAATTTATCTTGGGTTAAAAACTCCTAAACCACTATACTGCTATAAATAATTTAATAAAGTCGGTTAATTCTTGAGATATAATTTATGCTACATGATAAGCTGCATCTGCCATACATAACGAATATTTTTGCTTTTACCTGCATTTGCGAAAAAATAGTACAAGTATTGGTAGTAACATTAGAACACTACCGTTTATTTTGTATCGTCGTACATTTTTATTAAAATTCACTTATAGCTACTGCTATTATTAAAAAAATCCAGCAGTTCTCAAATGTTGTGTTTAAGCAACTTTACTAAATATTAATTATTGGTTATTCTGAAGGGTTTTAATAAAGTAAAGCAATATTTTGCGAACTTCTCGTGCAAATTAAACTGTTATTTGATTAACTTTATCTGGTGATATGCTGGATGGAATGCGGGCAAAAGCAGCGTCACAGAGCTACAAGCAAATGACATAAATAGACAACTGAATCCAGCGGTACTTGTGCAAAATATAATCTAGGACACTTCTGTCGATGCAGTTTCGCGTTTAGAGGCATCAAATTAATTTAATGCCGTGAAGTTTCTGCGAGTGCATCAATGTCCGTATTAAAAACAACCGAGGGATGTAGGGAACACATTCGAAGCAGAACTATGACATTGTCTACCGCAGCTGAAAGGGTTTAATAGTCTCGTTTATTCTCAGTGTGAAAATTTTGTCTATTTCCCGATTTGTTATTGGCTTTAAATATTTTTTAGCTTGTAAATATCTATCAGTTTGTAGTTTTGATGTGTTAATGAGTGTCCACATTTTCAAATAAAAAGCTAGAAGCAGGTCCCTAACAGAAAATTTGACATGATAATGCAATAATTTGTTTAAAGTGGCCTAACGCTTTTTGTACTGGAAGCTAATAATAAATTTCTTTGCCTCAGACAAATATATTAATGCGTACATTGTATCTATTTAAATGAAGACTGGTGAAAAAATGCAGAGCAGTGCCTTACTTTTCAACACTTGTCGTAACGTTTTATAAGGTTTCTACAAAAATACTCTTTTGTTTGGGAATGAAGCCACTGTTTCAGGTACATAACGGATTTTTTGTCAATTTTCTGCGCAAGTTCACTGCTGACTACAGATGGGCAGCTATTTCTTACCTTACCGTGCATCCATCTTTAAACATGCGATACCATTCACGTATGAGACCTTCATCATCACGTTTGGTCGTAGCATTACAAATTTCACAATGAATTGCAGCTGCCGAAGTTTTTTCGCACACAGAAATCTTATTACTGCACGCATTTTACATTTGGCAGGATTTTCTATGACAGCCTTCACTTTTAATGGATCTAGCGGACGAGTAAACTACAACACAAGCTTTTCTTTTCGTTACACACTGCCTACTGAACTACTGCGTACAACGCCACAAGACATTTCTACGTTTCTTTCTCAATTGCTTTTATAATAATAATACCTTTTATTTTTTTATTTGATTTTTTAATGTTATAACTTTTATGTTAATGTGTCTAAGCCAATTACACGATCTTATATTTCAAATTAATTTTAATTTAGAAAGCAATTGAGTAAGAAGTAGATTTTTTTTGCTTACTTGTATCTTATCTACTATCTTTTTATTTCTTTTTGTATGTATGATGAAATGACTATGAAACCTTTGTTTTTCTGGTTGTTTATACAAAATTTCTTCTAACATCTTTCACATAAGGTTCTCATGTTTTAGTTTTGTCAATTTGTTCTTTTTAATTGATGATACTTTTAATACTACATTACACATTGCTTCATTGTTTTCCGTCTGCTTTTATAAACTAATATAGTTTATTCTTTCTCGTAAGATGGTGTTCCGAACCCTGTTAATGTAGGATTTCCATCTATGGTTATTATAATCTCTTGTACAATGCTGGAGTTGCTACCTAAGCGACGAGGCAACATTATCCTTTATTTAAAAATTTTGTAGGTGCTATACCTGGCAACTCTACAGTATTTTACGTCTACTATCCATTGTGTCGGTTGGTCAAAGCTCTCCACACCCTTGTCTGGCCGACAACAACTCTTTGTCGACACGAACTTTTAAAGTTGATCCAGCGCTTCTTATAACAGGTCTACCTCTGCATGGCCCAAAAGTTTCTTTGTTGATAGATTAGGCCAACTGCGCCACTGCAAAATTAATACAAACACCTTACTCACTTTTTTAATTGAGCTTTTCAAAATGCTCCATTCATAAAATCTGCAGTTAGTCGGTAATTCTGCAGAGGAGCGATAGAACGAAACCCTATAGTCATGTTATGTTGCTTCACAAATGTTTTCTTTGCTAACATTAGGCTTGTGTTGTATAATTTGTACTAATAATTTTGTAGCAGCTGTGTTGCTATTAGCAAACATTATTTTCCTTTAAAAAATTAGAAATTCCAGATGAGTAAAAACATCGTGATGGTCTCTTTGGATGTGAATTCCTAGCAGAGAAGAAAGTGTCAGCAAGTATGAAGAAACCTTCTTTAGTTTGGAGATAAACTTTACTGTCATTGAACGATAAGAATTGGAGAATTGGAATCCCATCCACTTTCTCCGAAATACGCGGTACTAGCCAGAGCTTCTTGTGGAGTTCAAGGAATGGTATGTGAACTCCACAGAAGCAAAATATGCCATGGACTTCATAAGTATCCATATTTAGAAGTTGATTCCGAAAACAGATGGAAACGCACAGTACCATACTCACTCACTACTTTTAGAAGATTCTTATTTGAACAATTATATGATAAACGCCACTAGATAGTATTTCTTTTTTGTCATTTATAACAATTTCTTATTTTTCGCATTGGTGATATATAGAGATTTAATTTGCTACTTGATTGTTATTTTATACGTTGTAGTGTGACATTTGTTGCTGCATGCGCGTATTAAATGTTTCAAACAGAACGTTCTTGAATGGCAGCAGCACTTCTTGTGCAGCACAACAATGCAGCCATCCATCCACTGCATCTGTCAATGCTAGGAACGCGGGCAGTCGCGGCCATTCGTCACGCTAATTTTCACGAGAAATCGTTAACAGTATAAGACTCGCATTACCAATTTGCATGTGTATGACAGACGCGTACGAAATCGAATTGCTCGCGCTCAAAGGCTATTTACCGTTCAATTTGCCCCGCTTTCGGGCAATTATGCGCGGGAAACAAATTCTGTTTGTTTGGCCGGCAACAACGGCGGCTATCGTTAGTCCAATTTGGACAATCAATAGGCCGATAGGAGCCGCGCTAATTACAGCCGGCCGAAGTGCCGTTCCGGGCATTCCGGCCGGCGCCTTAATTTATATTTTGCAGCCCGGAGTAGCCTACCTGGTCGGTCGTCACTCAGTGACAAGGGCCGCGTCAGTTGGAGATGGATAGTCTAGAGCAGCCATTATGATGGACAATCTATCAATCACGTAGTCGCTAGTCATGACTCGTGACAGCAGATCCGGACTCTTATTTCCGAAGCGCGGCCGCCGTTCGCGGCCGCCCCGAAAGTCGCCGGCTAGCGTTCGGCCAAGCGCCCCCCGGTTTGTCGAATCGCGTTCAACATATGCCGCTTACCTTACAAATTTGATGCGCCGTGTCCTTTCCGTTGATTCACATGGTGACGTTGCAAGTTAATTATAAATAGAGCTAATACACTGAACAAAAACCCAGGCTTTCCAGAACTCGATAAGAGGCCTCGATTTCCATTGAAACTACATCACCAGCGACGATGTCAATATTCTACAACAAATTATCCATCTCCACGTGTGTTTCCAGAATTCAAAGCTACCGTTGTTTTAATGCATTTCTTAGAAGTGAGTCATCAGGTGTTTACACATGATAATCAGAATTTAAATAAACGATAATGAACTACAAATTCCCATTAATCAAACTGCGCCTAAGGGCAATATACAGAAAAACTTATCTTTATTGCATGGTTTATAATGAAAAGAACACAATAAACAATGTGGAACTTTCAGGTATTGTTCCTACTTGTCTTCTCCTTGGTGGTTGCGAATCAGGTCGTCTTATCTTGTTGTGACTTTTAATTTTGTTAACAAAATTGGGCCAAATTTTTTAAGTCATACAGTTGCAACTGCTTTAATTCTTTGGAATGGAGAGACTTTGCAGTTCATTTTTTGGGTCAAATATTACAATTGATGCGCACCTATACAATTTAAATTGGTTAACCTACTCAAACAACAAGTAAATAAAAGAGCAACCAAGTTTATTCTGAAACTATTGGTGCTTAAATATCAATACTAACAGCAAAATTTCTCCATTCTAGGACTTGTTAATAAAAGAGCAGACTAAGAATTTTTTAGATAAATTCTAGAAGAAGAAATTAATCAAAAAATTTAATTAAAATTGCCAAAAGACCCAAAACTGGCTATTGAGACATTTATCAAATAAATACAAGAAGTTACTTGGGAATCAACCACAGAAAATGAAGAGTTCATAGATAATGTTGCAACGAAAATGGAGATTTTAGAAAAATCAAGCTTCTAAAGGACAAGATAAGTTTTATAATGCAAAAAATTAAAGAGCTAATAAGAAAACGCATTATTATTTAGAAAATTTTACACCTAATCTATATGCACACTGCAATGTGGAAGGCTATAAAATAATCAAAACGATCAGAAAGCCACTTATTAGAACATAAAACAAAAAATGGCCAAAAACTAACCAAGAAAAAGTGAATACATTTGTTGAAGATTTGAAAGATGGTGTTAATGAAGAAATCAAAGTTCGTCTAAACCTAAAGCAGCAACTTTAAAAGAAGTATAAATACGGTGGGCAAAACGTCCTCTCTAATTTTAAAGAACGATTATAAAGTGGGGGACAGGAAAAGTAATTTCATTAGACAAAAGTAGTTAGACCTAGAGAAGACCTTAGTAGTAAACTTGTGGGCGAACAGAGAAAGAGATTTTTTTGTCGAACCATACATTCGAAACAACGACTGAGTTGTGGCTACACAAATTTTTGGATGCGCTTTTAACTTATGCCTCGTACCTATGTTCACGATAGAAAATCAATTTTGTTCTGGTGAGAAGAGGAGGAAGACAACGGAGTGCAGTTTCCAGGCGATCTGCACCCAAACGTGCTGTTACTCTTTATTTATACAGTCGCACTGTACGTCGAATTTTGCAACAAGATCTTTGTTTTAACTTATACAAGGTGATTGTAGTACAAAAACCTTCCGAATGTCTTTTGTAAAATTGCTAGGTCAGGCCGTTTACCACATTTCGCACCGTGTGGCTTCTTTATATGGGGCTATTTTAAGGTTGAGAATGACAACTACATTCTAGGATACTACAATCCCTACGAAATGCCTAGAAATCTCTACACATGTTGGAGTATTCAATGAAAAAGGAATCGCCCGGGCATGATCGTGTAACTGCAGAAATTATGAGCAACCTATCGAAAAAGAATCGGATAAGTTTTGAGAAAATCTTCTGAAATTATATTAATTTTAAAATCAGAGAAAATTATGGACAAAATTAAATCCTACCGACCAGTTAGCTTATCGCCGGTTAGGTCGAAAATTGCGAAAAAGCTCATCTCAAACAGAGAACCTAGTGAAATAGGACTCTTCCTAGTACTAAATCACTAATTCAATTTTCGATAAATCTCGGGGCATTAGCACAGATGCGTAATTTAAAACACGAGGGAATTGTCAATTTGTTTTTATAAAACAGATTTTCATGCTATGCTTTATAAAATGTTATACTGATGTCCAAGTACAGAATTTGATTTGTTTATTGCGTGGATGACGCAATGGCATTGTTGGGCTGCTGAGTGGTGTTGATGGAATCCAAACTGGTTGTTAGGGATCTTATTCAAGAATAAAGCTGTAAAGGTAGAGTATTAATCTTTCTAGGAGTTTAGATATGGTAAGTAAAAGACTTACAAGCCTATAAGGGGATAAATGGTAAATTTTTGCCAGGTTTTACTACCATTATTACTTCCCTCGTTTTTAATTGCTGCGGCCAGTAACGTAGACGCAAAAAACGTTTATGCGATTGGTTTCACCTTTGCATTGTTTAGATGTTTAGATATTTTTTTGTGTGATGAGACATTATAAGAAACTTCAAAAAGATGTTTATTAAAGAGGCCAGCCTTTTCTTTATTGCTGCGTGT
The DNA here is from genome assembly GCA_036346155.1 of Sinelater perroti. NCBI lineage: Eukaryota > Metazoa > Arthropoda > Insecta > Coleoptera > Elateridae > Sinelater > Sinelater perroti. Next base: position 1,469,544 of record JARFIY010000189.1, read on the forward strand.
AATAGTTTCCCTGCGGATTTGAGGATTAGTTTAGACTCGTTTTAGCTTTGGCTAAACCGGACGCCAAATAGAGTTATCGTATCTGTTAAGTTTAGATACACAGACTTGGAATTAATTGCTAGTGACTTTATTTAATTTCGATTCAAGTTTGTTGGCTAGTTAGTTGCAAGTAGTTCTGTCTGCTGATGTATGATTCCGGTTCCATCGCCCAGGCTTTCCTTTTCTATAAAACTTTTTGATTTCTAAGATACGGTTGTGATTTTTTTGTTGGTTTCTAGTTGGGGGGTGTCATGATGAATCGCTTTTGTAGGGAATAAATTAATTTTCTGGTAGCTTCTCCTATGTGTTCTTGGTTTATAAGACTGACTTTTAGATTTATAATTTCGTTGTTTTTTTTTTGTTCTTGCATAAACTGTGCCAATCGTTTTTACGTGGCAGGGAGATTACAATCTTTTACATACCTTTAGTGGAGAAATGGCCTTTTACAAGTACATCAGCCCGTTTTTTATCATTTCGGCGTAATTACGCACACGATATACGAATATAAGGATATATAAGGAAGTTCTTCAAAGGATTGTTTGTGTTCAAAGATTGTTTATTGTTTGGTGCTTGAGATTGTTCTTTCTACTACATAATAATTGGTTATATAACTATCAAAAATCTTAATAATGGTACGGCTCTAACTCTCCGCGTAGAAATACGCGGACCATCTCTGGTGCTAATCTGTAAAAGATTCTCATATATTTCTATTGATTTGCGAAACATTAGACTGAACAATTGAAATGCATTATTATTTCCAGAAAAAAATTCAATAAGAAAATGAAAACAATACCAGGTGCCAGTTATGTGGATGCTACGTCTTAGCCATATTTTTCTATTTATATTTATTTGCATGAATTTTGTGTAGATGTTCAATTTATAGTTTATGATAAGATAAGAAAGAGAACAAGCAAAAGAGAGGCCATCAAGATTTTTAAATTTTTTTTTCATAATTTCTTTATCCTTTTGTCTTTTTGAGCAGTAGACAAAGAAAACAATTACAGAAATTATATTAAGTAACAAGATCATGGTTATTTTTAAAAATAAAATTATCAAGTTGCTCGATTAATCTGCTTTCTTGGGGAGAACTTTTGCTGGCTCCATTTATTTGATTTACTGAAGGACGCCTCCCTAATCCGCCATTAACATAATTTTTAAATAACAGGACAAGAAACGAATGACTTGATCCACACCGGCATACAGTTTAATCGAGTCCGCTGAGCAGCACAGTTAGCGAAAACGCTTGTAATAGATAGCGGGCCCGTCTTCGGCTTCTTCAATTTGGAGCCTGCCGACATTTGAAAAGTTGGCGCAAACTTTCTTGTTCGGCTTCCGAGCCCCAGAGCGTAATGAATGCTGTTAACAAGGTGTTGCGGCTGAACATCTCTTGATTACCATACGCGCGTACGCCGGCTGCGGCCTGAAATCACTTTCGGCTACCTCAGACGCGCAGCGCCCGGCGCTAAAAAAATTAACATAGCGGCGACGTATTTGCTCAAGCCACTGCAGTGTGGCGTAATAGAAACTTAATTGCGGGGTTTGGCCGTGGGCCAGGACTTGCTTGTTTGGAATACTTTGATCGCTGAGTGGCGAGCGGAGTGGGCTTTCGGCGGGAATATCGGCAGCCGATGCATTTTTGCATTACATGCAAATTGCTTAGTTACCATGTTTGTCCAAAAAGAAGAAGATCGAGTCCAACAGATCTACACACTTTTCTTGATGAACCCAAATAGATACTTTTGGTAAATATAGTAGTATAAACGCTGCCCCAATTACTTAGGGCAACCATTTATGAATGTTAACAATTAGCAGTAATAAATTCGTTTTAATTCCTAATTCTTCGCACTCCTCATTCAAAAGGCGTGGTCAGAAGTCGCTCAATGACAGTTGAATTTTGCTTGGCGATAGCTGTGTGCGTCCTATATCCAGAGAGACAGATGATTTCCCTGAAATGAATAATTAAATTGTGACAACTACTACAAATCTGGAATTGGAAGTGAACGAAGATGATATTGAAGAGCTCATAATGGAACAACAAGAACTATTGAACGAAGAATTCCAAGAAACTCAGCAAGACGTGTTTTCTAAAAAAGAATAAGACGAAAGAGGACCAGTGCTATTAAAAATCTTTTAAAGAAATGGGAGGATGTCAGAATAATGGTCTTAGAAGAGCATCTAAACCAGGTTGAGACCGACAGGCTTGGGGATCTCTATAACGACTATGCTATTAATCACTTTCAAAAACTCCCGAAGAAGAAAGAAACTGAAAAAATAAGGCTAATAAAAATGCAAGACTGTGTATGTATGTATCATTGTTTACTACATGTAAATAAAGGTGCTGAGAAATTATACAATTTTTTCTTTTCTTTTCTTTTTTGTTCTTCAAAATTCAGGTAGCCAACATCGCCTTTGAACGGATTACGTTTGTTAACCGATCACCCATTGTATATGCTTACATGAAATAAATACCCACGTATATATACATTAATTCCCACGCCCACCATGAAATTTGATACTTACTCTCTTGATTGTATCAATATTCTTCTATCTCGAGCTGTTTAATCTCGAAAGAATGATATCTGGATCAAAATGGCTTTAAATGCCCACACAAAGGCTACCGGTTTTTCCGGATAATATCAAAAGTGCTACTAAAGAGCACCTGTCCGCAGAGCTATGCAAATACCCGGCACCTTTATGTCCACCGTGCATAGTAGAACGTTCCTGTACATAGCATTCAATTAAGTAAGGGCGTACATACTTGCAATTATATGGCAATGGAAATGTCCTGAGTACCTGCTTTTAAATGAAGGTCGATAATTGCCTCCACGCGAATTAAGAAACATCCTGTGCTTCTTGGAAGTTCCACCTCCCCTCTGCAGAGCTCGCTGAAAAATCTGGACGAGTTCCATTTCGAAAATCGATGTAATCCCCGCCACCATAACAACAACAACTAGTTCTGGCAATTTGCTGCAGCAACTCCGAAGAGTGAAAACTGCAATTGAGAAGAGGAGCGTCCGGCGTGCTCGCCGAATGAGATGAACTCAATAAGACAGAGTGCTAACCCTAATACCATATTGTTGCTCTAACAGGCTGCCCTAGTGCTACGTTCTGCTGCGTCTTTATTTGCCCGGTCTAAACCCTTTGCAGTTAATAAAGACAAAAAGCGCAAGAGGTCGTATAGTTCTGCTAAACGAGCGTGGCCATTGCATGTAATAGAACGGCCGTTAACTCTGCACTACTACGTTGTTTGGAATTGCCTATCACTCCAAATGGTCATTGTTTAGCCGGTGATGTATTTTGTAGGCCAATTTATTTTCATTGCAGTTATTTATTTCGCCGGCCGCCTGGATCCGCACGGACATTCCAATATGCAATAACAGTTGGCCTGGACGGCCGCCGGAGCTGCACCACTAACCCAGAGAGGCTGAGGCTGGATGCTGAGGCGGCTCCTAATTGAATTCATCGCAAAGTGGACTCGGCCCGCTAATTTATCGCACCTCGCGCGAAATGTGTAACAATAAACCGTAACGTTGATCCCCATTGGCATAAACTCACACTAATCGTAAATACTAACACCTACAATAAAGAGGTTCGCAACGGGTCTGTTCCATAACAATAGCATCAAGAGTGAGCCGCATCAGCAGTAAAGGAGAATGCGAGGTTAGGGTACGTTCAATAAAGGTCCGGCCATTTGCTTGGTAATTGCATCATTTGGATGCTGATGCCCTGCAATACATATATTGGAACACGCCCAAAGTGCACACACGACACTGCGAGTGGGCTTATATTTGTTTAGGATTACCGCGCGGCGTATTTTTTCCTTCCTGTATGGTTTACTCTCCGGGGTTCACGGACCGAGTGCACCGCGCCGTGGAGGGACGCCGCCTTTATATTAATACCTATAAGACGCCTTTTTGAATCTACCTGCTTTCTGATTTCAATTTTGCCAGTGCGTGGATTTTATGTGCCCCGCCGTAGGCAGTGCTGATATTGCGATATTGTTTGTATTCCAATGTTATTTGCGGACTTTATTGATCTCCGCGTGTTGTCTTTGAACTTTGTATAGTTTAGATTTTGCCGAAGAACACGTAAGCACGCCGCCGCGTTATTTCATAAAGCTTTATCCCGCGAGATGCTTTCATGTTTGGTGATTCGGTAAATATGCACGTTTTACCGTACCAACCAGCATTTAGCACTTGATATTTTTATTATACTTCGGCGTAGTATAATTTAGAACTTAAGTTATTCAGACTATTCAATACTTGTGATCCACATAACATAAAGTTTTAAACTTTACTGTTTTTTAAGTTACAATTAATGAATAAGGACTCCAATAACATTTACTATCACTAGAAGAATTGAAAGTGAATAATTGCTATGTTCTGAAAGCTTAGGTCAACAGTAGTTTAATGGTACTCCGTGTAATCGCTTACACTTAAGAAAGTTATTTGCTCAATGATGGACAGTATGCACAAGTGTAAAGGATTATCCTCAGTAGTTTGATGAGTTCTAAGTCAACCGGATAATCGTCTGTGAAATATTAACCAAAAAATGTTTTATATGTCATTTGGAGGGCGTTTCTATACTGTATTATTATGTGTATTACTATAATCTTGATGTTTCTATTTATTGAATTTTCTCAGCTTTATCGATAGATGGGCCAAAATCCTAGGGATAAATAATTCTAATCGGTGTTCTTTTGAACTGATAATTTGGGGTTTTGAGTTATCAAACAGAAATCTGATGCGCATTTTTTCTGTTTGACTTAATCTTGAATGATTGTTAAAAGTAGTATTTAAAGTAAATTACAAGCTCAAGTTCTAAAGTTGACCCGATGCCTTATGTATTTACTTTTTCTATTTTTACATCTTGCTCTTTTGAGGCTTGTTCAATTTTCTACTTTGCGTTTCCAGATTTGTGAATTTTTGTATATAAAAATACCCTAACCATCTTCTGTTAGCCTGCCTTTATTTCTAGTGCCCATTATTTCATATTGATCTTACGAGTATGATGAAAGGAAGATCTCTGCATGAGCAATCATTTGCTTAGGCAAAAAGCTGCCTAGAAGTTAGTCATTTGGGATTGTCAAAGGCTGTAAAAAAAGTTTCTTTGTGTTCCTGTTTTATTTACTTTTACTTAAAACTAATATATTCCTACAATTATAATCTTACCTTTTCTGTTGTATTAGCTATAGTCGGATTTTATAGCACATGGGCATGTCGTTTGAATGGGGTTGAATGAAACTGAAAAAAATAATTTTAGAAAAACTGTTCAGAAGAATTAGATTAGAAGGATTACGAAAGTACAGAAAAAACTTGCAAAATAGGTGTTACCTTATAAGCTACTCTAAAAAGGCACAGGAATAGGAAAGGATGTTTAAAATTGTACGTCTGTACGCTTATTTCTACTTTTTTCTTCGTTGCTGTTTGTAAGAATTTTATTATAATCGCCATAATGGTTTTGGTTAATCTATAGTTATATTATGAATTCAATTTTAAGTAAGAAGTTCTATCATTAGTTTTATTAGATTATTAATCGTTGGGATTTACAATAAAAAACATCTTCCTATAACATATGACGGAAAAACTGCATGTCAAGTTACTCCTAATTATACATTCAAAATGCAATTTTAATTCCAAAATATATTTTTTAAATAGAGGAGGAAAATTGGACACTAGAAAAAAGGTGGAAGACTTTTTAGTGAAATAATACGTAGAATGGCAAAGGAAATATGTAAAATGAAAAAACATAAAACAAAAAAAGAAAACAGTGTACTGGAATGAAGAAATGAGAAAAATCTATAGAGAGACAAAACAAGAAGTAGACAGCCAAAAATACATAAGCAAGAAAAATATAGCAAAAGAACGGTTAAGAGAAGTAAAGAGGAAAAGCTGCGAAGCTTGATAAAGAACTTAAGCAGACATACCAAGAAAATGACAGGAAATTCTGCAATGGCACGAAGAGACTAAAAAAGAAATAATAAAAGGCATAAGAAACAAAATAACGAAGTAAAGTCAGATATAAAAAGCATACTAGGAATCTGTATAGAGTCCTTCTCAAAGGAACTCAGAATTTAAGAAAGAAGAAATGGAAAGGAAATTACTAGAAACGGAGTGGAAGACGAGACATTAAATGAGGAGGAAGAAACCCTAGAAAAACACATAAAAACTAAAAGAAGCAATGAGAAGTATAAAAATAGGAGACAAGTTGACAAGATGGGATAGAAGCGGAGATGATAAAATTCTTAGGAGAGAAAAGTATTGAATATACTTAAGAAGACATAGCAGGCAGAAGAGTGGCAAAATAATATAATAATTCCAATCTATAAGAAAAGGGGTTGCGCAGACTGTGAGAATTGTAGAGCTATTCTTTACCGCCTTTTATGCACCAAAATAATAGAAAGAAGACTAAGACAAAAACGGTTAAATGTGATAAAAAGTATATATAAAACAGTAAATTAAATGGTCGAGCTAAACGGAGAAGAATAAAAAAAATTCAAGATGGAGTTAGGCATAAAACAAGAAGATAGCCTAAGCCCGTTACTATTTATAGTAATTATAGACAGATTTTAAAAAATACTAGGATAAGAACCAGACAAATCCAGACAGTAGTAGAATATAATTACCTAATCCCAATAAAAATTGACTGCCTACTATATGCAGGCGATATAGTTCTAATAGCGGCTAATCATAAAAAGATGAAGCAGCTGGTGAAAATATAGAGCGTAGAAATAGAAAAGCTAGGAATGGAAATGAATATAAATAAATGTAAAGCAATGATTACCAATAACAAGATAAAAGAAGAAAACAGAGAAATTTACATTAAAGAAGAAAAACTAGAAATTGTAAACAATATACGAATATTTAAGAAGTATTATAACAGAAGATGGGAAGATAAACGACGATATCAATAACAAAATAAATAAAAGCATTAAAATTTTCTACGCGTTAAATAAGACAATTTTCGGAAAAAGGGAAATAGACAAGCAATTAAAATAAGAGTGGTACTACCAGGACTCACATACGCGAGTAAAACGTGGACATTACTAGATAATCAAGAAGTGAAAATTAATCCAGCAGAAATGAAATTTCTTAAAAAGATAGCCTGAAAAACAGCGATGGATAGAAAACGAAGTGAAGAAATAAGACAAATGACTCAACAAGAAGCAATTATAACGAAAATAGAAAGAAAGCAGCTGAATTTGTATGACCATATAATACAGATGAACCAGAACAGATTGGTGACGAAGATAGTGAAAATGGGCAAAATATTAAAAAAAAGAATAGGAAAACCTAGAAAGAGCTGGATGCAAAGTATAGAAGAAATATGAAACAGGAGAGGAAAGGCGAAAGCAGAAATGAGAATACTTGCAATAGATCGGATGGGGTAGAAAAAATGAGTCAGCAAACTAGAAGAAAAATAATCCGACAGCCTCAGAGGTAAAAGGAGGATGGAAGAAGAAGAACAAATAGTCTTAAGTTTAATTTTTGTTCCGAAGACGCAAGTTCAATAAACAAAACCGAATTCCAAACCTCTTGCTCATTTTTAAGTTAAAGGTACAAATGGAAAAATATAGCAATAGACTTTTAGATTGTTTTCCTAAACAAACTATAAGTCGAAACATAAACCAAACATGTTTGAGTTTTAGAACATTTCTTTTGTTCTAGTTTGTTTATGATTTGTTTTATTTTGATGTTTTCTTGAGAAACATTTGTTCTTGTATGGAATTGCAGGTTATTCGTTAGTTTGGTAGCATCCCCTCTTCATAACGAGTGTGTACACAAGTTGAAGTAGTGCAACTTGGCCAAAAATGGTAGTCAGACGTTAAATTTTTTAAGTAGTTTATCAATAATCTGAATTAAAATTCTATGAGCTAATGTATTCGATTGAATACTAAATAATTACATGATTACTATGACAGCATTCTTCTAGTGAAGTGTCCTCTTCAACCATCCACTAGGTCTGTTGGATACCTTCTTCTCAAACGTCTGTCATTACGTTCTTCTAGAAGTGGATGGAGTAAAATGTTGTTATGGCTTTCCAGTTTTTTCTGGTGGTTAACACTTCGTCCTTTCGTGTGTTCAATTAGAAAAAAATTCATTGATCATATAACAAGTCATGGTTGATTGATAAATTAAATAATGTATGTCGTACCGTTCAAAGTTGGGAAGCGCGCCCGTAAAAAGGAGGTCGTGGGTCTCGATGGTAAAATTATGAAATAAATAAAAACTTAACTATCTGAATAAATCAAATTTCTGTACACGCGGACAGCTGCTTGATTATTTTTAAGTTCACATAACTGTGATAGTTTAATTCTTCCTAATCATGTGGAAAGATACCCAAGTGATCTTTAGCGCGTTGTTACGGTTTCGTGCTTCCGCTACTACAACCTGAGTGGCTTTTGAAAATTGTAATCTATTCAGGATTTAATTGGTTTAATGGAGACAGGATGCTCAAAATAAGTTTACCTTGGAATATAGACAATTAGTTTTAGAACAACTACTATCAACATTAATGTCATAAAAGTGAGAAAACATGGCAGGTATTTTTATAACATTCTAATATTTACTACTCGAGTTAAAATGTCACAACACTAGTAGAAGTAGATTTTTAGTTTTGTAGATTATAAAATGATATATCGCATTGAAAATAATTAACATTCTTAGATAGAATAAATAAGATGAGCTGTTTAGGTATCAACAAATCGATGCTTAAAAGTGGATAAGCTCGAAGAGAAGGCTCTTTTAAACATTGGCTTGGTACTAAAATAATTTTTTTATTACCAACTAAAGCAAAACGCAAGTGTTTGGTTTTCATTTTTAAGGCATTAACTAAAAAATAATTAATTTAAAAACTGCAAGTAAATTTGAAAATTCGTGAAGTGAACCTAAGAGATTAAAGTGTGCAATCTATTAAAGCAATATGAATGCAAATTGTACAATAGTGTCAATTATGGATCTTTGCATGCGGATCTATGCATTCCATGTGACTCATAAAATTTAAAAATTTGTTTAAAATCACCACTAGACGCTTTAGCGGTTGTTTATTGATATAGTTATAGCAAACCTTCAAGTGATCGGATGTTTATATGGGATGTCACTCGTTAAGTTTGTCTTCTGTTCTAGTCTTTTGACATGCACTTTTTACGTGTTAACTCTTTTACTCTGTTTTTACACTGATACTGAGTCTTCTTTCTAGTTTTATCTTATCTAGGAGTTTTAGACCCTCGATGATTACATGTTCATGAAGCCTGGTCTCGTGGTTGTGGCCAATGATCTTTATTTCCTTTAATACAATGTTTATCCTTAGGTTCCTGTTTCAGACATTGCAGGGTTCGCTCACAATGTTCCTTACACAGTTTTAAAATATTTGGGACTTTCTTCTTCCCAGCAGCCAGTACATTTTTCTATATTTTGTATTTAACTTTTTTTCTACTTGATGTCACTTTTCCATCGTAATTTAGCATCCAGGTTCATTACCAGATAACATACTTTGGTATATTAGCATGTGGTAAGGTGATTTTGTTTAGTGTTAGTGGTATGTATCCTTCTTATTCACTGAATTGATATGCAGAGATTTACGATCTCCTTTAAAGTTTACTTTAGCATCTTGTTTCTGTAGAATCCTTTCCTGTTGCTAATATTACTGTCACTTGAAAAGTGGCTATCGTTACTTGGTTGGTTGTAGGGATATCACTGGTGTACAAGAGCTAAAGCAGTAGCCCCAATATACTACCCCGTGGTACTCCTACCTTAATTTTGTACAAGTCGGAATATTTGGCAGTCTAGTAGTAATGGTGCAATCCCTGATTCCGAACCTCATCACAAGGCTGTGCAACATCTAAAAATATTGCTGAACAGATTTGTTTCTCTTCGAAACTTTTTTCGATGGTAACTCTTAGCCTGTAGACTTGATCTATGGTAGAATGTTGATTTCTGAAATCGAACTGATGTGTTGAAATCAGCTTTTTCCTTTCTATTATTGGTTTTACTGTTTTAAGAAACAGTTTTTGTTTTGTTTGTGTGGTTTTCAGGCTTTTGTACTATTTTTACTTTAGCCAGCTTCCAAACGCTTGTCACGTATTTCAGTCGAAATGCTGCATTTAATAAGTTAACTAGCAACCAAGTGACGGTGACATTTAATAAAAGAAGGATTTAATTTTTGGAAGTTTTAAATGATATAAAATTAATTGTGGTAGGTATAAAGACCACACGATCACTCGAAGCTTCTGAAGGAAGCGCAACGAGGTTGGCAGCACTTAATTCAACTTAATCCATTTTGCATGCTCCGTTCTGGAATTTTGGGTTCATATGCGGCGCGACGTGACCGATAACAATAAATTTTCACAGCGGAGACAGACTTACAACCAGTTTTAAGGTTAACCAGTCGATTAGCTTTTTACCCTGGTGTACCCAGTTTTGGTGTGCCCCAGCGTGGACGAACGGCGCGAGGCACCGCGCCGATCTCGGGTGATTTAGCTGCAGCGGGCATGGCGAGAAATTTGTCCCCATAAAACAAACGGTAAACCATGCGCTCATCGTCAATCTAGAGTGCTTTGATCCAGGGCCTCCGAGTGTCTGATTGATTCATGGCGAACATGTGGAGCCCCAGAATAGCGCGACCCGGTCGGTGACAGCGCTGCCGCGACAGCCGATTCTTAATATCGGCCTATTAATCTCACCTAATCACTTAGCGTTTGATGAGGAAGACGAGCCCGCGTGCGTCTTATCTGCGGTATTTATGCCGACGAAAAATCGCTTGTCAATTAGGGGCCCGCGCATTCCCGGAGCGCGAATTCGGCCGCGTCGGGAGCACCTGCCTTTGTTCGGGGCCGCGATCAAAACTTGATTCCATCAGTTGTTTATAACGTAGCTGGAATAGCAATTAATTACGAGCTATAAATAAATGTGTGTAAAGTAGGTAATAAATAATTGTACACGACAGATGACGTAGACATGGCTGGGCTGGACGGACTATTTTAATGGCATGATGGACAGCTGTGCCACAATTGTCCTGACTAACTGAATTTGGGGCTCGCCGCTCCTGGTAAGCGGCCGCGCGCACAAAAACTGGCTTCTCGCACAAAACACGCATAATTAGCATCGAAGGAAGTGCCATTATACAGATCACAGAATTCACAGATAATTGCTTGCCGATGACTTTGGAAAAAGCGATATAAATCAATGGGCAAAATGTTTTATGTCGCTATTAGGAATATGTCACTAATGATTTCCAGTTTATCTTCTCATTAACGTGATTAAAGGTTATGGCAGATGATTATCAAAGGGGTCTCGTACCGCCGAGAAATTTTATTAGAAATAAAGAGCGTTTGAAGAATGCGGTCTACACTGCTGGCTATCTTCATGCAGCTCCTTTAAGGTAAGATTGCATTAAGAGTCATTTTTGTACTCTGTACTTTATGTATACATACAATAGATTATTACGTCGATTTGTGATAATGCTCTGAATTTGCTCGTCTGTAATTACCTTATATAACACAAAAACGGTTAGAAATTTTAAAATTCTGCTTTCAAGGATACACTTAATTCTATCATCCTTAACATAAGCTATCAACGATTTATTTTTAATTTTTCTCCACCCTTCTGCCAGTAGATGCCTTATGTCTACCTAAGTTGGCGCATAGGGATTGAAGTTTAGTGCACCTATGACATGTTCTTTGTAGATAAATCTTCTTATTCTTCTTCCACATCTATTGCCAATATCTACGTCTCTTTTTCCATAAGGGCGATATTTCTATACCATCTTTGGTAGTCGATAATTTTTCATCCTTTTGATATGCAGCTTCCGACCTTATTTGTTGGTTTTTATTGTTGCTAGGACAGGTTGTACTCCTAGATTTTCTCTTACACTGTTGTTTCTGATTCTGTCAGCTTTGGCATATCCTTCAACGGCTTTTAAGAATTTTATCTTCGAAACTTAGATGCGAACAGGGATTGCTACAGTCGTGTAAAATTTTATGTGTCTTTTCTAGCTTTATTGCGGTCGGTTTTCTAATATTTTTGCGCATTTGCTGGATTCTATACGTTTTGGTTTCTATATCATGGTTTATATTGTATCATACGTCAAATCCCTATTTTTTTTTCTTCAGCCTTGTAGCGCCCAGTATTGAGCATAGGCCTCCCTTTTTGGGGGGATTTGGCAATTAAACGCCACGCTTGCCGGGCGGGTTGGCGAGTGGATAGTGAATGTACTTTTTACGACCGCCAGAGGTGTTTGTATGACGGCCGGAGAGCATTAAATGTTTTTGTCATTGCCGGGGTTCGAACCCAGAGCCGCCGTGTGCCAGTTTGGCAGGTTGAGGCCTTTACCTCACGGCTGTCGTGCTCTCCTATTAGTTGAAGTTATTAATCTGTTCGACTGGTTCTTTGCCAAGGTACACCATAGTTTTTATCTTCTGGTACGAAATGATCAGATCGTATTCCATCGAGTAAAGTTGGTGACAAGCTCTTTGAAGGTCATTTTTATTGTGTTAAACTATTGGCTAAGTAGACAGTTGATATATTTGCCCTTGTCGTCCGGATGCCTTTAGGGCTAGTACCTTTTCATTTATGAAGAACGTGTTAACAATGTGACCAAAATATTACATCCTTATCGTACAGCTTTGTTACTAAGAAAGGGTGCACTACAGTGGCTGTCTAAGTCTTTTGTTACTTCTGTCCTGTTATACAAGGACTTACGTTATACTGGATAACTTCGGATTTTTATGGTGTCCCCATAGTTTTTCACGATTTACGTTGTGGTAAAGTTCATAAAGACAACGTGTGTTTTAATATTAAACTTAGTAGGATTTTTAATGATTTGCCGAATAGTAAAGATATCATCTATACAGGGGCGTCCCTACCGAAATACGTGTTGTTCCTCAAACTTTCGCTTATTGTTTTTACTCTTGAATTTAAGATCTATGTGTTTGCATTATATGTGGAGTTTAATATATTGATGCCCCTGTAATTTTTAGTTTGATTTCGACCTTTCTTTTTAAAAACCTGCGTTATATTAACTTTTGGATAGCTATTTGATTTAGTTCTTTTCACCAAGTCTTATTTTATTAATTTCATATTTATTCTTTCTAATTCTGGCAATTTCCTATTTTTGTCTTTTATAATGCGGCCTCTAGTTCCTCTACCGTTATTAGGTAGCTCGTATATGGTATTTTCTTGATTGTTTTCTTCATTATTGGGTGCTTGTAATGGTTAATCTATGGGTTCTCTTGTATCGTCATTTATATGTGCCTGTTCTTTTTCATCTTTCTTAAGAGTTTTTATTAATTTATATGCAAAGTCTTTTTTCTCCCATACATTACTTGCTCTGCACATAAGGCATTTTGCAATTAATAGATCTTTTGTCTTTGTATTTGGTTTCGTTTTTTCAGTTTTGTTTTGCATATATATTTTTAATAAGTTGTATGCTTCTGTTTGACTTTTGTCTTATTTTATAGTTTTAAAATTTGAGCTCCCCCCTTTTTTAATTATTTTTCTTTTCTAAAATTTGGTAAGCTGTTTGTTTTATGATTTCCTTAATATTTTCCTACTCTTTCTCCAAGCGATTACTAGTTTATTCTGCTAATAATGCTTCATGTATTCTATTTTGGTATATTTTAAGCTTCTATACATGAAAGGGAAGCCTAATGAAATCGGTGCGGATGGCTGTCTGTACATTGCGACTTTCATTCGAAAGCCTATGGCCTACCGGGTTTATATCCGCGAGCTGGTATAGGTGGTATGTCCTACAACAATCCAATAAGGGTTTTTAGCGGACACAGCTTCCAATATGTTATTCCTTATAGCTTTTAATTAAGACAGCTTCCAAGCTAGAGACCAGCCTCTATTTCTGTCATTTCTAACATCTGTCACGCCTTATAACTTTTGATCTGTGATAGATGGAAAAATAACGTTTTCAGTATTCAACTAAGGACCATAAGTCAAGTCCAGACGCCAAACATCAGCCTGATCGGAAAATCTCTAGACCGGTTTGACCGGAAGTGGCCGAAAATTTTCGTTTATGTATAGAAGCCCCGGACATATGTGGAAAAGGAGTTCCACGTCCGTACTTATCAACTTTCTACAGCGGAGCTTATAGCAGAAAGTTAATGAGATTATCATTCTGCCTGTCTGTCTGTATGTCTGGAGACGAGATAACTTCCGATCTATCCAACGGATTTACTTCAAACTTGGCATACACACATCTTAGGTCAGTACCTTTCATGGGATTGGTTTTCAGCCAAATCGGTTGACGGCAACCGGAAGTGATCGTTACGATTTCGCACCGCTGTAGAAAGTTTCCTTTATGGTATTACATCGTTCTTGTTTATATGTTGTTTTCTTTTTGTTCCAACTACGTTAAGTGTCGATCTATTGCTTACTTGTGCATTCAGGTCACCACAGAGTAGAAGACACTCATTTGTATGTATACTGTTTATTTAGCATTGTAATATGTCATAAAATTGTTTAGAGTCTACCACTTCTCCCACCTCATATGCCTTCCTTTGGTATGGAACATTTTTATTATTACCTTTCCGTTAATACATGAGTATCTTTAGGAGTTTTTGCTCTTTTATTCAATTTGACATTGCTATATATTAATGTATATCTTTCTAGATCTCTGGGTCTTTGTTTCTTTTTATTTTCCGATATAATGGTCGATGTTTCTTCTTTGCAGTTTCTTTGTAATTTTATTTTTTTCGTGTTTAACCTTTGACTATTTTAATATGCACTTCCTAATCATGTGCTTTTACGCATTTGTTGTCATCATTAGATCTGTCTGATTTTCCGAAGTAACGTTTGAGCTTTTGAGCATTTCGTGTTCTATTGTACGTTAGTGGAGTTCTTCATCACATACAACTGTATTAGGTAGGCAGATACTCTGGTCTAATTGACTCTATAGTTGTGCTACACTTACATCTAATTAGTACTTTTTGGGAAAAATTAATCGACGTGCTTTTTATGGTAAAGCTACCATTTACTACAAACACTTTACTATACATTATTTTATATGCTCATTGTTACATTACAATTTTTGCTTTAAACAAATGGCCATTGATTAGTTAGCTTCGTCTTTTCTATCTGCAGTTTAACAAAATTTTTTAAAATTAAACTTGATTTTTTCTTCTTATATGCAATAAGTAATAGACGTTTGTGAAGGAAAAACGACAACTAGTTAAATGGTATTCCCGTAAAAATGTATGATCATTCACTTGCACTTTACATAACATAATTTTCGTTTCACTCTCCTTTGCAACCATAGAACAAATAAAAAATACTTCAAAATATTAACTATTTAAGGACAATATGAAGGTTTGCTTAAATACCTTTTATATACCTGGTACAAGGTTTACATAATAATGTTATTCTTTAAAAAGTTTAATAAGACGTAACTCTTCGTAAGGGACCTTGTGAAGATATTAAATTACTCCACAGTTGATCTGACCTTAACATTATGTCTGCCGTGTGACCTTAGTAGTAAATTGTATTAGCATTATAATTGGATTTTCCCTGCTTTTTATTTTTTAGCTTTTTTTGAGTTTCAGATATTTTGTGCAGAACATAACAGCTAGCGAAAATGCAGTTGATTAAAACATGGAGCTGAAGGCGAATAACAGTTTACTACAACATAATATTAAGCAAATATTAACATATTCTGCATGTTATAATCTTATTTATGGTAAGTTGATTTTTGAAGGTTGCGATTAATAGTGACAGTACATTACAACTAGTTAAGCCACGGTCATATTTTTGATTTTTGATGGATATATTACTATTAACTTTTTATGCGAACTCTTCGGTGTCCTGCTGTTTCATTTGGTCATTAAATATTTATTCATTGCATTTTCAGAAGTATATCTATATCCAAGAATCGCGCCGTGTGTGGTCTAACTGTCTATAATTATAGTTTCACTAACAACGAGCACATGCAGTTTTTAAAATAATTTTTCGTCAGTTTTATCTTGCTTATCTTATTAATGTGTTGTAAATCATGTTTACAATTTTGAACCTGAAGCAGTTAAAATAATATTTTGTAATTCATGTTTATGTAGGAGGCTGTTTGGTTTTTATTACCATTCAACATTCACGATCAGGTATTTCAAGTAAAAATAGTATTGTGGTTCAGGTTAAGATGTTTGACATGTATGCGGATGGGTCCAGGTTCTATTCTGAACTCAGTATCTACGTTAAATTAGAACCTAGAGATGGAAGCGTGACTATAAGGGATAAGAGCGAACATATGGAAAACTTGAGCGTCCAGTTCGATAGATTCTCTAAGAGGGAGTGTGTAAAGTCTCGTCAGTATTTATTTTCACCTGTTATTTATATCATAATAAGACTTTTGTTCCTGTGGTTACTTCGGCAGCAAAGCATCATAATCGAATGTTGTAAACCTAAGAAACCTGCATTCGAAGTATATGTAATCTTGTCTGCATGTGTATTTGAATGGTACCGAAGATTTAAAAATGAAAATATGAAAGGCGACAAATGCCTAAAAATTGCGCAGAAGTGTCCCGGTAAGCGATAGCTGTTGGCTTTAATTTAACCATGGGAATTTCATTTATTCACAATATTTTACGCGGTGATCTAAAGAAGGAAAGATTTGTTTGTGTTATGCGGCGCAGTCTGAAAATTTTTGTCGAGAAAGCAAATACTTGTTTAGGATCACCCAATTCACTTCCCCAAGATTGAAGATTCGATGGAAAGAACCTATTGTGCAAACGTTCTAACCAACTAAGCGGCTTTAACCATAATCCTGTTGGCATTTCCACACGATGATCTTCAATAATCAATGCGTGCTTTATTTAAAACTGATTAGAGGTATTTTGTTGCAACAGAGACCTATTTTGAACGGAGAAAATCATTTATCTGATTTCAAATATACTGTGTATTTAAATTTTGGTGTAATTCTTTGGATATTTAGTTAGATGACTTGCATTAAATAATTTCTGACAATTTTTATCCCCTGAGGTTGGAACACTGTTATAATACAGGAGAGTGATGATAAATTTGCTAACTTGCTCTTTGTATTTGTTTTAAATTTATACTTATCCCACATCAACAATCAAATTCAGGCATTCTAAATTAACCAACTTTCTGAACTCCCAAATAATGGAATTGCTATGTGT
Organism: Sinelater perroti; assembly: GCA_036346155.1. Taxonomy (NCBI): domain Eukaryota; kingdom Metazoa; phylum Arthropoda; class Insecta; order Coleoptera; family Elateridae; genus Sinelater; species Sinelater perroti. The sequence continues at coordinate 1,486,711 of JARFIY010000189.1, forward strand.
CATATTAAGATAATCACAACTGTAGTTATTTAAATGAATGATAATGAGAAATTTTTTATTTTGGTATATCATAGGAACCTTTTTTATTTTATCGATAGTGTCTTTCAACTTTAGCACTAGCACTTAAGGAATAAATGTTATGGAATATAATGTAGTTTAAGTCCAAATATATTTTATTGCGTTTTATACGAAGGCCGTTCTCTTAGTCTTGAAACCAACAGATTAAAATAAGTTTTCCAATTTATAAGCGATTTAAATATATTGCAATCACTAGAAATGCCCCTGTTATAGTCACTATGTTTCTGAACACAAATAAGTCAAATTATGTACAATTTCGAATTCACCATAATACCAAATAAGTTGGTCACTCTTTCTTTACTATGGCTACTTTCACGGCTGACTTTTGTTGGTGCTACTTTATTTTAAAACACCCAAATTGCCATTTTTTTATTTTTTGCACGGTAACAGAACTTTTACCACCTGTAGCAATATGAAACACCAAATAAATAATAGATGCCTTTTGAGGTACTACCATGTTGTGTGGTATTCGTCATATAAAACGCCTTTATACATTGTTGTACAAGATGATGTTAACTATTTTCATACAAATTTCTACAATTCTATTATGTGAATTATAATTATAACGATTTTATTCCGAACATAGTATTAATGTAACACACTATACTTCTTAGTATTTGTTTTTGAACATTTTGAAGACAATTTGGAATATCACAACTGAAAGCTATTTGGCCACACGATTTAAAAACAATATTTTGTACTGTTTTCTCTTCTATTATTACAGGCTGTTTCATTTCAAATTTGGAACTAAGCATTTTAATATCTTCTTTAGGAATTGTGTTATTTCTCATTACCACTAGGTGGTAACTAATTTTATACGTCATTGTTTAATTCATATCTTTATGTTGGTGTTCTTATTTGGAAATTAGCTATTGGTTTTTGATGCTTTTTTGCAGTTAGCATTGTAGCGACACCAAAGAATGCGGTTAATATGCATGGTCCCAATTCATTTCCTTGAAGTACACAAACTTTTATTAAGTTCAGAGTATTTTTTATCTTGTTTTGCCCTGAATGTACGTTGTGTATATGCTTTTAAGAACTAGTTATATTAGACAGGCATTTTTAAAATCTTTATGGCAACTTTTCGTGTCCAAAGAGTTTAGACGATGTCTAGAAAGACTATTTCTTGTTAAATGGCGAATTTGATCCACTGGAGAGTTTTTAATTCAGACTCGAAACTGTTAGTGTGGGAGCAGTTTTCTCCTTGCCAATTACAGCTTTGTCGAGGTAAATATGGAAAACGAATAAACAATGAAAATGACATTGAAGTACAAGGAAAAAACAAATGTAATTACATGACACTTAGCACAATTAAAGTACGTAGTATTAAGAATCTTATTATTCAATGTACCCCCATCTAAACCTGTTGCAGGTCAATACAACTTTCTCGTCAATATGCGTCATTACCTCCATGATGAAGGTCCTGAAACTATCCTTGCTGCGATGATTTCTCTCGATGACCTTCACCTCGACCACGCCCCATACGTAACAATTAGTTAAAGGAGCTGGAGAGTGGCTACAAATCAAGAGACCAGTAGCAATACAAGGCATATCTGAGTCTTCATTGCCTTGTGGGCTGAAGTGGAGTCCTCCATCCAGGGTTGACAACTGTCTCTAGCACCTTGATATAGCGGTCGGCGGTCATCTTCAGGCTTTTCTCAAGAAGGTGAGGTTCCATGGCATCCTCTTCCCTGATCACAAGTCTCAGCACCATCACAGAGGCGGGAAACTTTGACGGTAGGCACTTCAAAGGCATATTGGCACATCCAATGGTCATTTTGACGATTGACTTTCCTGTTCTGGGTGTAGTTTTTCGCCCGAAAATAATTTTGGGGAGCCAACTTTGTTGTGGTTGTTACCACTCAGCAGTGCTTGTGCTATTAACTTCTTGTCCATATGTTTTTCTCAGTGAACAGTTGACGGTTCCTCGAGACAAAAGATTTGTACTGTATGTCCTGGTGCAGTGCTAGGCTAACTGTCGACCTCATCACGTCCATGTCTTTTGCTAAGTCAGTCATGCTCCGCCCACCGTCCTTTTTTTCAATTCGCTGCCGAATTCATCACTCTTGTTGGTCAGATCCCCTGTACTTTTTGCCTGCTTTAGTATTTTTGTGGCAAACCGCGCAATTTTCCGACGTGAAGGGATTTGAATATAACAGCTCTGCGATCGTATTCTTGGCCCATTTTGTCAACTATCGTAGGTTGTTGATTATGTGAAGTTAACTTATTGTGTTGCCTAATAATAATTGCGCATGCGCATAAGACGGCCACTCATCTTTACCGCAAGACAACCTAAAAAATTTCAGATTTATCTAGACGACCCTATATATTCTTCATTACTTTTGAAAGCAGTTTTTTTAAATAATTATATATTACAGACAATTGTGAAATATGTCTACATAATTTAAGCTTATTAACAAATATTTTTGATTTTGGTGCCAGTGGGTTGATTTTTTTATTCTTTTAGCTGCATTCTTGGGTGTGGCTAATTTATTTCTTCTGTGTTTTAACTTACATTGGTTTGTTTTCTTTTCGTTAGTTCTTTGTTAAATTGGAGCATGTTTTCCCTAATAAACATGTATTATCGTACCTGATTTTTGCTTGTTGCCTCTCGACAAGGATTTATTCTTTTGTGTATGATTGATCTATTTGTTATTTCGTAACATTCCAAAATAAATAATTTTTTACTAGTTATTACATTTTCACAAGTGTTTAAACGTGTGCTCTTCATTTTAGCTCACTCTTCGCTTAATAAAGTTGTTGTATGGTATTAGGGCTTCAAGTTTCATCTTAAGACATATTAAGGATATTAATGCTGTTGCTATTCTGCCTTTTAATTTCATGTCTTTTACAAAAATTTAGGGTAAAAGTTATTCGAACAAAACAATTCACATGATTTGTTCGTCAACAGATGCAAATGTATGCAAATTGCTCCTCTATGGTCATAAATTGGGAAACAGGATCTTCCGCCCAAGGCATTCGAAGAGCAGCGGAATTTATTCGGGCCGGCGGAAACTTACCGGTCACTTTGATGACGAATGTCAGCGATGTCACGTGGACGAAAACAAACAGCGGCGCGCCGATTTGCAGAACCACCCCGCGGCACCCCCGTAAACAATGCTGGATTAAATCGTCGGGCCGCGTTTCGGGCTGCACTTGGCATTTTATCAGCGCAGAAATGCTGCACTTAGCCGGCCGTAATATGTTCAATAAATTGGCGGCAACGAGCGGCCTGACCTTCGCATCGTCTAGCAGTGCATTATCTCGATCTTTAAATGCCGCCCATCGGAAAATGCATATGGGAATTGGTTATTTTCTTATCTGCCGTCCAGTTAGAGCCACTTTAGATTGCCCCGCTCAATTTGAGCGCGGAATAATGAACGGGAATTATGGAAGCGTTTACGCTGTGCTGGGGTCAGATATTGGTTGTTATAAAAATTGTATGCATGTAGTGGCAGGCCAAAAGTGCAGCTGGCTATTTACTCGAATTATATTTAACTTGTCCTCTGTATTTATTAAAAAAGAAAAAGTAAAGTTAACAACCAAAACGTCTTGCTTGATTTAATTTTTTTTTTGTTAGACTAACAAAAAAACTTACATCTACATCGTCAATTCCATTTTTTCAAGTTTAAATATTCATATTTCAATATTAAATAAATAAAGTTGTCAATGTGTTGGGTAAAAAAACGTGGTTACAATTCCACAACTTGAACGAGAGAACATGTTTACGTAGCTAATTGACACCAAACTCATAAATTAGCTTATTACAGCATTGGCCTTTTATGGAATCAGGAATAATTAAGAACTTTGGCGTTCTGTGTATCTATCAAAATTATGGATTACAAATTAAACTTTTATTTATGTAATATTTAAGGTGACCTTACCAGAACGTTTTGCAACTGAATTGATGAACACGTTGTATTGGTGATATTTAAGGAACATTTCGATTGCTTTGGGTAGGAGATAATGTTTATATAACTTAAAAATATTAATATTTTGTTAATATAAACATTTACTTTTATCGATCAAATGTTCGCCAAATTTATATAATCAACATTATTTTTATTAAAAAATTATTGTCATATACCGCAGTTAGGCAACCAGTTTTACTGCAAGTTAATAACTGTGGAACTACAACCAAGAAGCATTGCTTTTCAGGATCTTTTTAGAATAATACATTTTGTACATACTTAATGCATCTTTTTGTACCATTCAAAACAGTTGGATGGTTTAATAAAAATTTTTTGTAGCAAAAATGTATATTAATAATTGCGTTAATAGACTGCCATAGGATATAGAACAACTGCGCTATAAAGGGTTATTCAAATTTAATTTTAGGAAGAATAGGAATTTTATTGCTATTGGTACAAAGTACAGACTTAGCAGTTGTGTATTAAATATTCCAAATGCCCATCACAACTCCGTTGTTATGCCACCATTGTTTTAGCAAAGTTTTCCTTAAATGCGGCTCTATTTTCAATTCATGTTTTTTTTTTAATCCTGTAAGATTTATTGACATAAATCCTTTCCTGAAAATAGCAAAAAATTTAATTGGGTTAGATCGCAAGACCGTCGTGGCCAATTGATGTCAACCCTCTGTGAGATAACGCGACCAGGAAATTTGATTTGAAGTGAGTGTTTCATATGCCGTGTGACATGTGGCTCCACCTTGTTAAAACCATATGTCATTCAAGTTAAAATCGTTGGTTTCATTGGAAAAAAAATGTTTAAGGAGGGTCTCTAACCGCCATTTCGGATTTCGTTAAAAAATTTTTGAAATCGTAATTCGGAAACTACTGAAAATGTTGCGTGCGTGTGTTTGTTGTTTCTAGTTTTAAAAGGTGCAAAAATAGAGTGATTTTGAGTGAAAATCAAAAATGTTATTAGTGGTCGAACATCAAACCCTTTTCACAGTTTTTGCACCACATTAAACTTCTTTTTCCAGAAAACTGTATATCGTTTTTAATGCGCTTTTTTCTATATAAAATAGAATAAACAATAATAATTTTGTGTTTTTTAAATTAAAATTTGCTATAGAAAAATTGAACATAATTTATAAACAGTTCAGAACACGATGGTTTTACAATTTCAAATTTTTTTTATAACTTAATCACTAAAATTTGAAGACGTAAACACTCAGTATCTTTATTATATGTTTAACAATATTTGATAAAAATTTGTCGATTGGGTAGATAGTTTTCGAGAAAAAAGATATCTATTTGAAAAAATGTAATAATATTTCAGAATAACCGATTTTCTTTAATCCAACGTCATTGTGACGTTGTTGTACAAGGAATTTAATTGTTTTGTTATTTACTGAGACTTCTCATGCCAAGCAACAGTTTTTCTGTGAAATCGATCCAATTTAGTTTCTTTCAGATACTATGCTAGCCCAGAAAACTCATCCAGGCGTTTTTCCATTTTTTCTCTCATTCGAAAATTAGCGAAAGTTTGTGACTGCACAACAAATTTGAATCGAAGTAAAAAACGACAGTTTTTATACAATTTTTAATGCTTAAAATATGTTAATTTAAGAAAGAAAGTAGGCAGTATCACTATGGTTAGACTACTCCTTCTTGGCCATCTGGATGTGCGTGAGTCATGAATTTTTTGGGGAAGTTTAAATTTTTGACCTGATCTACATCAAAACCCCCCACGATAATACGTTGACAATACTTTGGTCATCTAGCCTCACGGACACGATGCGCTTTCCGAATTTGTTTCCCACGTTAATAAACTTCATGCCAATATCAAGTGTACAATGGAAGTCGAACATAACAATTCCCTTCCTTTTTGGACACTCTTATAACCAAAAATCTTCCCAACAGTAGTTTCTATCAGAAAACCTGCCCATACTAATTGTCATCTAAACGCAAAATCCCAATATCATCCTGCACAAATTCACTCGGTTGCAAAATCTCTAATCACCAGTTATCTCAGACTTTTCAACAGTGAGAACCGATAAATTGAAATCAATGCCATTAACAAACTTTAATATACGAGGTGTGGCAGAAAAGTAACGAGACTGATTTTTTATTTACCAATAAGGTTTTATTTTTTTCAAACATCAATGTTATCCCCTTCAAAGTAGTTCCTTGGGCAGCTACACACCGATCGAGACGTTCCTCCCACTGTTGGTAGCAGCGCTGAAGGTCTTCAGCATGTTCGTTACACTCTTTTGGATGTTTTCTAAAGTCCCAAAATGACGCCCTTTGAGGAAATTTTTCAGTTTAGGAAAAAGTCACAGGGACTGAGGTTAGGTGAGTAGATGGGTTGGGGAACCATAGGAATGCTTTTTGAGGTCAAAATTTGATGAACGGTAAATCTGTTCAAATTTAATTGTTCACTCAACATTCTTAATGTTAAACGATGGTCTGATCTCACAAGAGTAGTGTTCACATGTTCGATGTTTTCGTCGGTTTTCGAAGTTGAAGGCCTCTCTGAAATTCCGCTGTTCCATTGTGCGTGACGCGCAACCAAAATACAACTTCACTAATAGCAGTCACAAAAATCACCTAGTTAATGGAACGAGTTGAACTCACACTGACCTATGGGAGGGTATTTATACACGTGCTCTATCAAGGACAATAGCGTAGCGCTGCCAGATCGCTTGCAGTGTTGACAGTCTCATTACTTTTCTGCCACACCTTGTAAAACGGATATTCTTAAAAATCTCTAAGCCACATCATTAACACGATCAGCAAAAATACCACTTCCAAGCCCACGACCTTCCCGACCAAACCAACGCGTTTTTACCTTACATCAACGGCATTACTCACAGAATAGGTCGGAAACCAAGTAACCAACAATAAAATAGCCGATTTAATTCGCTAAGCTAAGGATCATTAACCCCACGAATCCCAAGGTGTTGTGGAGAGCAAGTTTCCTTGTTTAATTCCTTTATTTGTCTTAAATTTTCTTGTTTCTTCTTTATGCGTTCTCATCGTTGCACTAGTTGTTTCCATAGTACTACAGACGATTCTCTTAATTTCTCTGCTACTTTTAGTTTCTTCCTGATATTCATGAGTTTCACCCTGTTAACCGAATCAAAAGCTTGCTCTAAATCTGTAAATAATAATTCTAAATTTATCTTTTCTATTATTTGTTTCATCCCCTGGATGACATCTATTATAGATTTGACTTTTGTAAACCCAAATTGATACTTTTCTGTTCTTCCATAATATTTTTTGGATTATTACCAGGTGGACTGGAAAGTCTTTACCGTTTTTTTTTTGGAAAAAAATGCATAATTTTCCATATAATGGAAAAATCTATTTATTCAAAATATTGACCATTTAATTCTGCATATCTTGCCCATCTTTCAGGTAATTTATGAATCCCATTTCAAAAAAATTGTTTTTCCTTTGAGCGAAACCATTCATCGATCCATTTTTTAACTTCTTCGAAATTGGCGAAGTGCTGCTCTACTTATGCAGAGGCCATTGATGCGAAAAGGTGATAGTCGGACGGGGCAAGGTCTGGAGAGTACGGCGGGTGCAATAATCTTTCCCACCCAAGCGTTTTCAACGCTTCCTTGTCCGGTTTTGCTGTATGAGGCGGCGCGTTGTCGTGCTGTAAAATCACTTTACCGTGTCTTCGGGCCTATTCTGGACGTTTTTCGATCAATGCATGGTTTAAATTGATTATTTATTGTCGGTAGCGATCACTATTAACTGTTTCATCAGGTTTCAACAGTTCATAATACACCACGCCACTCTGGTCCCACCAAACACATTGCATCGTTTTCCTGCCAAAACGATTCGGTCTTGCGGTTGATGGGCCAGCTTCTCCAAGTGATAACCATGATTTTTTGCGCTTAGGGTTTTCGAAATAAATCCACTTTTCATCACCCGTCACTATTCGATGCAGAAATGACTTTCGATCAAAGCTTTGAAGCAGCATTTCACAGACGATTTTTCGATTTTCCATTTGCCTGTCATTCAATTGATGTGGCAAATAGTACTTTACTTGGAATGCTGTGGGGGTGGATACACATGCTTTCAAAATTCGAACATGTTGCGGAGTCGATTGTTTTGCTCTCAAGTGTAGTTCTTCGAAGACTTTTTCTCATATACATTTTTGCTTTTAAATATTTATATAATCATTCGTATCACGTCTTGCCTTTAAATGAGGAACAATCTGGTATTCAACAAAAATGTCTAGCAAATGGATTGGTTTTTATGTATGTAGTTTTGATGTAGAATAATGAACTAAATAAAATGGTGACTAAATAATAAAAGGGGAAAAAACTACTATTTTTATACGTAAATTTCTTTATGATCTACACAAACGATTGCATGTACAGCTTGTAAGTCTACTGTACTAGTACTGCAGAGAGAATAGTTTTAATTATTAAATTTCTCAATTACAAAAGAATCTACGTGCTGTAACTTGCTATAAATTAATTGTCTTTCTGTTGCTCCTTTCAAAAATATTTTTGTGCGGGGAGGGATCTGTGAGTTATATCGTATGAACAAAGTAATATTAAAATGAGTGCGAGAATATGGCAGCATTCGGGAGCATTTGGAGCTTCGCACAAAGCGATCGGAGTGAAAAGTTGGCTCTTCGGGAAGGGGGAATGGTTTCAATCAAGAACACGTACAGTCTACACTGACGTACAGACGATATTTATGGGCAATTCAATGTCGTTCCACAGGGTACCAATATTGGTTTGATAACCGCACGCGCCATACATCAAACTAATGTCCCATTATTGCACTGTCGGCGAAAGAGCCCTCCTCAAAAGTTATGTTTCGGTGCACCCTTTAATGACGCGGCCGCGACCGCGGCGTCCGTGCCGCGGGCGGCGACTTGGCCGCCGGCGCGCGCGGCGGCGCAAAAACTAATTGTTATCAACTACCTCGCGAGTCGGTGATGCATGGCGTATGCGAACATGCAGTTACACGGACTAAGAGTTATGGTGGCCGGCAGACCGCGGGAATGCATGAACTGCAGCCAGTTCACACACAATTTACTGTGGCCGACATAAATCACTCAACTGGGGCGATTCATCAGCCTCATTGTGCAGATCGAGCGGCTTTCAAAATCGAACGGCCAATATTTTACGAGTTTTTGACAACGCGGATGGCTTTTCCATCTTCGGGCCGGCCGGACACCTGTGCTTTCGGAAGGGGGCGACGCGTCGGCGGCGGGGTTCGAACCCGGCCCGCGCGCGGCCGCCGCCCGGCCGGAGGAATCGCACGTCATGCCCGTAATCAGAAATCTCCGGCGGCGGCGGGGTGGGAGGCCGCCTGCGACCCCCAGTGTCCTGATTTATGCGATTCCGGAATCATGGCTCTCCTCCTAGCGCATACAGCGCGGATATTTATTTTATACATCTGTTCCCCTTGACATAATGTCCCTCTATATATCGTGTGCATGCTTTTAGAGTGAAGGCTGTTAAGGAGCGAGACGGGGCCGCCGCCGCGAGGGGGCGTGAGAGAGACGCCGCGAAACTTCGGATGGATGGATCGCGCTCGGGGTGGTGGGAGTAGCCATTGAGAAAAGATATACGAGTATGAGTTTGTTGTACTGACTACTGACTGCATGAGTGTGCTTTATCGGCCGCCTCGGGCGTTGCTCTCGCGAGATTTCAAATCTTGCCGTTCGAATTTTGCCAAACTGAGGCAGCGGGCGGCGTTCATCTACAGTACTTTCATCTATTCGACCTATTAAGTGGTGGTCACTGACGCAATAGTAACTACAAAGACTTTTCTACCTAAATACTTAATGGTTTAAAACACCTTTTCGGTAATTATTTAATACTTTCGGATTAATTAGAAGTTACGATCAATTTAAGCTGATTTTCAAAAGTTGCGTTACTAATTGGGTTATGCAATGGTAGGCTGCTATGACAAATTAATAAGGTTTTAGCATTTAATTTTATACTGAAACGTCTGTTTGGGTTTTAATATTTTTTAATTAAATCGAATAGATTGGTGTTACTTAATTAACCGTAAAAACTCTCAAGTAATAATTAAATTAGCAAAAAATATCTTAGTAGAAAATAGAAGACCTCCTAAGCAAGTGTGGTTTTGATCATGGGAGTAGAGGCATAATAGCACAAGGACAAGTAGCTACAACAAAAATGCTCCAATAAAGATCAAGACAGAATGTAAATCGTTAAATCCAAGAAAGGAGGAATGTATGTAAAATATGCAAAAGGTAGAAAAAGGACTTTATGTAGCAAAAAATGAAGACATCGAAAAATACCATACACTATACAACAAAATTATAAAATAAAATAATTATAAAATGCAAAATATTTTAAAGAACCGTATAATAACAAATGAAAATCTAGTTTGAATATAAGAGGGAGATGAAAGTATTGTAACGGAACCCACAATAGAAGAAGTACGTGGAGCTATAGAAAAACCGAAGTACAATTAATGAAATTCTAGTGAGATAGTCAATGAAGGAGGGCGATGAAATAATAGAAGCAATTCCTCGACACTTCATAACACAATATGGAGAATGGAAACAATACTAAGTGATTGGAAAATATCTCATTCTCAAGAAAGGAGATAAACACAAATGCAATAACTATCAGGGTATTAGTGTATTAATGGTAATAAAATAAATCTCTTACATTCATTATTCACAAAAGATTAACGACACTGCCAGGGAATATAATAGGAGAATTTAATATCGATATACTTTGATACAAAGGCATATGATAATATGCAATATATAAAACATTAAAATATAAAATCCCAACTAAACTAAGAACAATAATTACAATGTCAATAGACGGAACAAAAAGTAAGTGTAGAATAGGAGAGCAGTTGTCTGAGGATTTTGAAACAAAAATAGGAGTAAAACGGCAGTGTACTATTACCACTACTCTTCACCCTAGTAGTAGAAAGAGTAATAAGAAGCATTATCTTTAATCCAGGATCATTATACAACAGGCAAATACAATTACTACCCTTTGCAGTTGATGTGACAATTATAAGAAGAAACAAAACTGCAATTAGTGAAGCATTAGTGGAATTGACAAATGGCACACAACAGTTTGGTTTCAATTAAATTAAAAAAGAGCAAATGCTTAACTACAACGAGAAGACCACCTCTACGTAATGAAAGAAAAATCGTACTAGCAAACAAAAATTTGAAGAACATAAATACGTCGAAAAAATACAACAAGTCAATAAAAGATAATAAAATTTTCGATAAGATCAACTGAGTTTTCCAAAAAATGTGCAAAGGTAAATGTTTTTAATATTTTTAATAATACACTACAAACGGAAGGACAGTAAAGACGAACATAACATAAAGAGACGTGACCAAAACGACTAATTTGAATTGATTAAATTCATGCTGTATATTAGATCCGTAAATTACTATGCAATTAAGTAGCGCAAGCTCCGAGTAAAAAGCTAATGATAGTGGCATTTGAAGCTTCTTATTAGAGCATTCTAGAAATGAGGCTTAGAAATGTGATGAATTAGGAAGATATCTAGCCTGAAATAATTAAGTGCACTTTGTGATAAACCCTCCATATTTTAACAATAATTAGTAAGAGTGGATATATTGAGGAGAAGAATATACTGACTCTTTCTAAAGAAGAAGTGAATGAGAACAAAGAAGTACATACAGCATGGAAAAAGGTTTTTGTAATTATAACTTAAAGAAATACCGATTCAAAAGAAATTCATATTGATTTTATTTTTTATTAGTGTTGTTCTGTAGCAAAGCACTGAATGTGACCCTCTGTTGTTGACTATCTTTTTTGGTATTTTTTTTCTCTTAAATTTGGTTTCTTATCCCCATCATTCTTCTATTTATTTCTGCTATTATTTCAATCTGCACTTTGATCTTCCTTTTTTCTTACTCTCAGTTGCATATTGTAAATTACCAATCAGTGTAATCTAATAAAAAGGTCATTATTGTAGAAGAAAAGACTCGACGATAACCAAAAAACATTAATTAAAAGTGAATTTTAAAACCGATTTAAGAGGACTTAAAGAGAACCTTCAATTATTATATTTTCATGGTTTCCTTTCTGTTGATGCCAAGTTAATTATTTAAATTTTTACACAAATCTATCACTCTCTGGTCGCTATTATTTCTGATGTTTCCACAAAATCTACCTACGATTTAATTATTTTCAACTCTTCCTATGTGAGCACCGCAGTCCCTCATTACAATCACTTTTTTGGTTTGTGTTTCGACAAGACTATCATTAGTTCATCGTAAAATTTCTGATTTACTTTCAAATCAGCATCGTCGGTTGGAACCTATACTTAACTATCTCACATATATTTTTTCGGCTCTCTGATAATTAATCTGTTTCCTATTTCTTCCCAAGCTTTTATATTCTTTTTAAATTTATTATCAGCAGTTATTTAGACTCCCCTCTTTGTCGTTTAATTTTTATTCACACCACTGTAGAAACGAATGCAGCGCTTCACTCTTCCATTTTCTCTTCCCGTTTCTGTGAGCACTGCTATATGTGTTTTTACTTTATGTAGTTCTTCAATCACTTCTCGTTGCTTGAAAGAAATTTTTGTACATTTCAGGTAACTAGAGTCATAGTTCGTTTCCATTAAAACTTTCTTGATCTTGATCCATCCGTATTTCCAGACTAACAATTGAAATTTTTAACTTTTGTGATTTTCCCGTAAATGGGGTGTTGGTGGATCGTTTCGACTCCCTTAGAGCTTGGAGGATCAGAATTTTCTGTTGGTGTTTATTCCCTTAAATGAAATATTCTAGTTTTGAGTCGTCGGGCATGTATTTTTATCCTCCCATGTCTTCCAGTACTGATCTGAAAGTAGTGGACGTTTCTTGCAAATAAATGTATCAAGAGTATGTTTACAAGAAGCAATTTTCATTCCTTAACCTGTAAGAACAGGTTATTTTCATCGACTGTTTTCTTTTTCCGGAGAAAGTATATTAAACATTGTAAACTTTTTCTCCATTTATTTCATTTCGTCTATATTCCTTCAAAAAGAAAAACTGATAAGAAGAAAATAATTCGATTTATTTGTTCGGCTTGCTTACTTGAATCCTGCTGCACCTTTTTTCCATCCAACTTTAAGAAATTATCTGGTTCTTAATTTATTTGGCGCGAGCCTTACCCTTGGACCAATGAAAATTGTAAATGAAATTTTGGTATGTACCGTAGCAGTAGTTGAGGTTGGATCTGCCTAAATTTGAACCGAAGGTAAAGCTGGTGTTACAACCCCTTGAAAAAAAGAAGATATTTCTGCGGAGGTTGTAGATGACGATATGTTATCTTCTTTAATATCTAGAGTATAAGCAGTCTCGGAGTTTTCTGTGGTATTTGCCCCAAAAGTGCCTTTATAACAAGAAAAGCTCTTTTGGATTTAAAGTTGTTAGATTCTGGTCCCGGGTGACATTCTTGTGCTTTTTGGGCTTCTGATCAAAATTCTTAACGATTTTCCAGTTACTTTTAGTTTTCTTTTCTTAAAGACGCTTTAGTAATTTATTTTTAGGCATTTATGTACAGGATTGTTTTGTAAGTTCGACCAAATTGTTCTTGAAACTTGCACTATGTGAATTAAGTTCTGGAAATAATTTACACCTGTTCTAAACAAGGACAATTAAAGAAACACCTGAAGATTTTGATGTTCCATGAAATTTCTAAATTGCATTGATTATGCAAATATAAACAGTCCAACATAATTTTACAGTTACTCTTTTTGTTCAGTTTAGTCTTTTTCAAAGACTTTTTCGTTATGCTGTATTAGATCCAGCTTCTATTAGAGCAATAAGCCTATATAAAATCTTTTCTTTTTCTATCGCTGCTATTACACTTCAGAATGCTTGCTTAGGTGCTTTTTGTTAGTTGTTATTCTAATGCTAGATATTGTTTTCTCAGTAATCCTTTTATTTTGTATTGTGTGTACTCGTTGATGACGATTACATTCCATCACAATAGTATCTCTCATTATAGTAATGTTTGAATTAATTTACTTTAATATAAAAATATATAAGCCAGGTTTTAACGAAGCTACCACGAAATAATGTGTTACTTTTTGTTCCATCTATGCATACAATTCTAGGTTAAATCAGATTTCTTTAAATTTGCTAATCAACAGGTCAGTGATCTATCTTCGGAATAACGAGCGGAAGCTTCTGTTAGGTTCCCACGTGATAAGTTGAGCTAATGAGAACCTAAACGAAATTCTTTTTGCATAAATTAATCTCGCATATCATACATATTAGTCTTTTTAAAGTAGGCCTCTATTCGCAATACACAAGAAACGAGCCTGTCTATAATATGTGATTTTGGTTTCATAATAAATTTGTGTAGCACGCTGAATCTATTTACCTTTTAGTTATTTTGTTTATTATAGTTAATTTTGTCAATTTTTTTTCTAAACTGCACTTTAAAATCAAACTTGGTGTTATCAAAATAAAATTTTCTGATTAATAGCAACACTGATATTGTGGGACATTGTAATAGACACAATTATGTACAGTTTTTGCTACGAGTATATTCAATTTTTGACTTTTTGTACTTATGTCTAGTCCTGCAACTATCCCAATATTTGTTGTGAATGATTAATCAATCACATTTAGTTATTTACTAAAATAATCCTTGATGAGAAATAAATAAATATAATCCCGTAGAATCTATCCAATATCTGATTATTTTTCAAATTTTATTATTGCGTTTCATTTGAAATTAGTATAGGTAAGCCAAGAACAGCCTCTTTCATGGTACTGATATTACTCCACACTTATTTCCATCATTGCCTATGATTGCTTCTGTTCATTAAATTGTTGCGAGTTACTAATTGTAGGTCGTATATTTTTGTACTATAATTAACGAATTTCCGTTATTATTCTAGAGTAACGCGGAATCTCCATAATGTTTCCGTGATTGAGTGAAATTTAAAATTGTTTATTGGGTAGAATTTTTGTAAACCAGATGTTTTAAACGTGAAAAGGAGACGCACCGGAAACATTTTCTTGCTTGTCAGCAGCGGTAAAACCAATAACGAAACATGTGTACTTTTTTAGTATTATTTAGAAGTACTTCTGTAGACTGTGTGCCTTTCGGAAAAGAAATGCAATTCAGAGAGACAAGATAATAAACAAATATGTATACAGTTCTTTGCACTAATCGTTCCTTCAACTCTATGATTAGCACCGACTTAAAATGTGTACTTCTAATCTAGCGGAATTTTGACAGTAGGACAGTAACGAATATTTGTTACCTTCCCTCTATCTAGCCCTAAATAGAATAAAGAAAAACACTATCATAAAACAGTATAACAAATTTTGCTGAGAATGTACAAGTAATTAATGTTTGTTAAATTGTTAAAAATATTATTACGAATATTAGCACTTGTTTGTCTTATCTAGTCTTAAATTGAAGTTAATCAGGTGACTTCTATATAACTTTGGCAAAGCCTATTCGAATCTTAATTGTACATATGCCCTTAATTGTTTAAACTAAACTATAAACATAATTGTTTGTACTATCGAGTTGAATTTGAATTTGTTAGGCACGTATATATTAGCACCCCTAATTCGGCTCAACGGAAAAACCAACAGGTGATCCGAAAACCACCAACCCTGCGCCGAGCAAATGGGGAACGACACGTCACCACTCTCTCAAGGCGTGCGACTCATCTTCCAGAATGCCCGTGTGTAAACAGTAGAGATGTAACATTTTTATGCACCATTAAAGAAAGAATTACACATCTCGCCGCCGTTCTTGTCTAGCGCTCGCGGCGCCGCTAAAGGAAGAGGACGGCCGCGAAATCCTGCAACACTTTGGTACGTGGATACAGCTGAGCGACGTGTAAGTGCCACTTGAGTTGCTTGTAAAAGCAGTAAAGGGCTGCGTTAGGGTTGCGCTGGCACGATAGGGGTGCCAGCTAACTGCCCGCAAACTGCGATTTTGTATAAGAGATTAATAATTGTGATAAAATTAAAGCGATTTTTGGATATGCGAATTTTCCGATCGCACCTAATCTTATAAAGAAGAGAGGGGCACCAAGCGGACTCAACTTATATTTTATTAAAAATTCCAACACTAATATTACAATGGATTGTCTAAAACAACACTATCGGGGCAAGAAATCACTATTTTACTAAATGATTTAAAAAAATAAATTTTGTTAGCCATTCAAAGAATGTAAGAGGCGACCGTAAACTTCTCCATCGTAAATCCCTCTGTTGATGGATATGTCGCCCGCTAGCTCTGTTTACAGCAAACAAGAAGCAAACGGGGCGCGGCGCTTCTCAGTATGGAAAGTGTGTAAGTTAATGGCGATCTGGATATCCGGGGTAAATTAAAATTCCAGCCTGTTCCGAACAATGCTGTCACTCCAGATGTCACTTAGAGCGGAGGATGGCAGACGAGACTGTGACGGATCTGATAGCGCGTCGCCCTGCAGACTTCATAAACTGCTTGTCAAGCTTTCACCATAAGTCATTATCTGGGATAGGTAATCGGATCAGAGTATCTGAAAAACAGTCCGGAGCGAGGCCGAGCGAAAGGCGGCGTGCCCAGGTACTCTCCAGAGCAATCGGGCGCATCTCGCGGCTCCATCAATCGCTGGAGCTAAGTGAGATGATCGGGGAAGCCAAACGTGGAGCTCCTCATAAAAGGAATCTGGAGTAAACTCGAGCTATTTGCAATTCTGATGTTAGATGATGAGGTTAAATCCTGAATTCCCGGGTAAAACTTGTGGTCTCCTGAATGCAGTTTAGTTAAACCGAACTTGCAGTTTTTCATGATTATCCAATAATTAAGCCTTCATACCTGCCCCGAATATATATAATAAAATTTAATTTTCCGTGCTGTCTGAAGCCTTACGTGAAGAATTTAATAGAAGAGATATGTTCTGGTTTGAATGTGTTTTTTCGTAAATTATACGAGGGAATATTCGAAATATTGAACACAAAACAATAAGAATTGCAGCAATTTTACCCAACTGGAATCACCCCTTAAAAGTCTGATAGTGTTGGCATTTAGCACCTGTTGCGATTCAGTATATATCATATATGGCAATAGCGTATATTTTTTATCATAAAAACTTATATTATTTGAGTATTTTCTTGATTTTTTATCAATGTGACAGGACTGTAATTAAATGTAAAATTTGTATTAATTTCTGTTACATTTTTATGTTCTTTACTATGTTTCATATAAATTTTGATCAGATAAGGTTGTTCAAAATTTCGTTATGAAGTTATTTGGAGAACGATAACTACTGTAGTTCAGCCGCGCTGCGATTTAAGAAAGAACAAAAACACATAAATCAAGTAAACACTTCAAATGAAAGCCGATTGTATTTAGAATATTGTCGTATACATCGAATTTCTATCCATTTTAATAGTATATCTGAAAAAATGAATGCTAAACATTCACAAAATTATATGCAAAATACGGTAAAAGATTTTATCAAAAATCGACTGCCCTAACTGTAGAAAACACATATAACAGCGGCTTTAGTGTACAGAGTTGTCGAAGTAAATTCGGAAATGAATAAACAATCAAAATAACATTAAAATACAAATTAAATTAATTTAAATTAAACCTAGGTAAATAGTATTGAGAATTATATTATTCAATGTAGCCTGCATCAACGTCCACGACCTTCTTAAGCTGGGGCCTAAACCTGTTGCAGGCCAACACAACTTCTTCTTTGTCCAAAAATGTCATTACCTCCATAGTGAAAGCCCTCAAGTCGTCTTTGGTGTTACGATATCTCTCATTGCCCTTCACCTCGTCTACTACGTAGTGGAGGGGCTTACAGTTGGAGCTGAAGGATAATCACAACCAGTCACATGAACCAGTCGTAATACAAATTGTTGTATATCCGTGCCTGGGCCTTTACCTTGTGGGCTGGATTGGAGTCTTGCTGGAACATCTCTATCTAGATCTCCAGCACATTGATATATCTGTCGACGGCTACCTTCAGGTTTTTTCAAAGAACCCAGTAGCATAAGCGAGGCGCAAAAATTTGTATGCACGACGGTAAGTACCTCAAAGGCATCTTGGCAGTCCCAACGATCACTTTGGCGATTATTTTTTTGGCTTCTTGCCTGGATGTAGTTCTTTTTGTCCGAAAAAACCTCAGGAAGGCAGCGGCATCATACTTGATGTTACCCAACTTTGGGCCTTTAACTTCCTGTCCTTCTTGTTTTTCCTATTCAGCAGTTGGCGAAAGACTTGTAGTGCAGGTCCTGGTGTTCATCACTTCTTTTGCGACCACATCATTTGCTGTGAGTTATCCTATTAGCAATTACCTTCTCCTGGACGTCAGATTCCCTGTACATCTAGGGTCTTATTATAACGAAACTATCGACGATTTTCCTGCACGAAAGTAGCTCTGCAATCGTATTCTTGGCTCATTTTGTTCACTATCATAGGTTGTTGATTATATAAAGCTAACATAGCGTTTTCTCACAATACAATCTAACAAAATACCTGATTTATCTCGACGATCTGCATATCATAGATATATCTGACACAATGTTGGCAAAGCAGTTAAAGCATTCTAAGAACGTTATTTCAAAGAGCACTAACGGTATTGTTTATTGCCTATATGTATTGGCAGCTTTTGATTAGTACGGCGAAAAAAGTTTGATGCAGCCTTTCTGTTTGGAAGGTTTTAAAATATTTGATTTTGTTTAAATATACCATGCTCAGCTTCCTATTCTGTAGAAAAGTAATGCAGCGAGGTATGTTGATTGGCACGTTATTATAATCAATGTACGTTAGTTTACCGTTCACGGTTATATTGACTGGAAATCAAAATTATGTATCATCTCTGTTGTTGTCACTTTCATAGTATTGGCAATATAGAGTTTGGTAATAGTCATGTTGTTTTTCAGTTCTAATTTGAACGGTGTATTATCAGTTGACTTACTCAAGTGATCAAAATGACAAGTGACTTGGAAATTTGTACCATTATAGAATTCCTAATGGTTAAGGGTAGTTTATTTATTGGGGCTGTTATAACGAATGTGTAGATACAGTACTGGAAGATTACAATAAATCTGCATTATCAGGCATGTGGTTGGCCCTCGACTGCCACGGATGAACAGCAGCAAGTTGACAAACGTAACAATCGTGAAGCAGAAACTGTTTGGATTGAAACTATTCGAATTTCTCTTAAACAAGTCCACCACATCATTCACACTACAAGAAAGGGGGTACATAATAGATCTTACAGATCTTGACACCTTAAATGAAACATAATCGAAAGGAGATTTTCAAGTCTTTACTGGCTCGACACAAACATGAAGATGAATTGTCGCCAGGCATAGAAATACAACCGGGAGAACAACCGGCATACATAAAGTACAGGCATGAGAGCTATCCTAACCCGAAAATATTCAAAGCTTTAGTTTGGATAGCAAAAGTGCTTCTAAGACTGAAACGGCATAATTCACATTGAATTTTTGAAATAAAAACATACTGCGAGGTGCGTTTAAGTTCTAAGGTCTCCAAATTTTTCCCTGAAAAAGTACTTTTCCAAGAAAAATGAAACTTCTGCTTTTTTTACGTTATCACCGTCTAGACGTACACATCTTTCACAACGTCGTCGCTATGATTCCATGGCTGCTAAGAACAAATCTTTAGGGGTGTGTTTTGCCCACTGGAAAATCGCTGATACAAAGCGGCACGGAGAGTATCGTTCATGATAGGAAATTCACAGCGGCATCACGTGTCTACATGTCCTAAGACATTGTCACTCGTGTCGGTTAGCATTCGTGGGACCCACCTTGAAGAAACTTTCCGCATTTTTAGGTCATCATGCAAAATGGACTCTGCAGATCCTACAGAAATGCCAAGCTTAAAGGCGATATCGCGTACACCTAATCGACGGTCTTCCATAATAACTTGCTCCACTCGTGCAATAATGGTTTTGGTCCAGCTGATTCGTGGCCGAGACTGCTTCGGTTCATTGTCCCACAACTCTCAACCTTCTTTAAACTTTCGCACCCGCGATCAAACATTTTAACATCCATAACGCCTTCACCGCATGTCTCGCGCAATTGGTGATAAATTTCAATGGGGGGTTTCACCACGCAAGATGAGAAAACGGACGATTACACGTTGTTCTTGAGCACTAAACGTTGCCATTTGAAGTATACAAAACAACACTCACTGCAATGGCGGTAATTCGACTTGTGCTGCCATCTATATTACAAATTCAGAAGTATTGCCCTTGTCTTTTAAAATTAACTACACCTTTCTACTGACTCTAATGCTGAGAAAAAAAATTCGAAACCTTAGAACCTGAACGCACCTCGTGTTCACTTCAGCCAATATGTAAATCGATCGCAGCGTGTTAAAACTAATACTAAAGCAGTTTTTATCATGACAATGCTCGTCCACACTGCGCTCCACAAATGCAGGAAGTATTACACTGACTAATATTTCACGTCGTTATACCACATCCATTCTACTGTCTGAACTTTGCCCCTTTCTATTTTTTCTTGTTTCCGAAACCCAAGGAAAACCTTACAGAATGGCGTTACATTGATAATGAGACTGGAATGGTAATTTTGTAAAAAATAATGATTTTACATGATAGGACATTAAAATCTTTTGGGAAATGTGTAGCTTATTTATTAATAAAGTTCTCGCGGTGAGTAAAGACTTTTCAAATCAATCTCATACATTATTGATATATGTGTTTACCTACTATATTATTAAGAAAATTACTTTTGTATCGATTAAATCTTACAATTCGTTTAATGCTGCGTTTCACCTGCTGCTTTTGTAAGACGTGTGCTCACTGTGAGTCGCGATACGCCAGCGGTTCGTCAGAAAAACGGCCGGCCTCGGCATCTGCCAGTTGCAGCGAATAGCGCAATTGCATCAAGGACGATGCGATTTATGATGCAGTGCGAAGGCATTTAATAATAACGTGAGTAATCATAACCACTAAATGTTAAATGCTGGCCGTTTGCATGGGAATTACCTGCGTACGATGCGTTCGAAGCGGCGGATGCAGAACCGCACGTACGAACAGTAGCACCACGCTAACGCGCAAGTTCGTTGCTTTTTAAGTTTTAGCACCTCCATAACTTGATGTATTAATTACTACACGTCCGGTTCTCAAATTTCATACAGAGCTAATGTTGAGTAGCCGACAGGTTGTTTATTTACGGCGGTCTTTAGTTTTTATTGAGGGGACTGCTGGACTAACTGTTTTTCTTTAATTAGTGATCGCGCAGGATTTATTGGCTTATTATTTTGAATCTTCTTCGGTGCTGCGTTTGGAAACCCCTGAATTTATATTTGGCCTGTCTTGTTGAAAATGTTTGATATACCAGGGACGGTCGTTTATTTGAATGCAAGGTAATGGAACTTAAATAAATAAAAAGGAAAATAAGTTGTTACATGTAGAAAGTTGATTTTGAAAGTACTTTTTCTCCACTGAAACTATCACTAACGATATAACTACAAACCATTTGTGAAATATTAACTAATAAACATTTTAAATACAATGAAATATATGTAATAACATATTTTAATGTCGTATATAAATCGGAGCAGAAATAATTCGAAAAGTCAAATCATGCAACAAGTACGCCTAGTCCCATATGAGTTGCCACTGAGTTTTGATTTCGTTGACACACCATACTGAGAATTGACTGTATTTGGCCGTTACGCTATTCTTGGATCCTTCAAATTGCATTAGGTAAACTATCTAAAGGTAAATTTGCCATTGCTTTTCACATTGGCAATCCTGTAATAAAAAGCAATGAGGAGCAAAATGGCTAAATGCTCAATAATAATCTGGTAAATTTATTTCAAACCAGTGCTATTTGTTTAACATATAAATAAGTATCAAATTGTGCTAAAAGTTGAAGTCGTCACAAAGGAGCATTGTAATTGTATTTCTTGGTGTATTTTAAGTGCTGTTTTAATTATTACCATACCATACCACACCATGCCATACTATACCATATCATACCACACCATATTATACCATGATTACGAAATAATGATCCTCTAAGTTAGCTCCTTAATTTGTTGTACTCTGGGACTCCTTTAAGATTTTTATTTCTTCACAGAAGATTAATCATAGTGATTTAGCTGTTTGCTCTACTGAGGAATAGAGTCGAGATGTACAGAGTTGATAGAGATTATCTTTTAAACCCGTGTTTTCCGGGGGGGGGGGCAAGTTAATTTTAGGGAGTAGGGCAATACGAAAATGAGTTATTAACAGTTAATGGTCTTTTAGACACCCTCCAGGTGAATAGGAGTTTACTTTTTGAATAATGACATATGTCACCAGGGGGGGATCAGGATTTTAGGGATCTGTAGGACCCAAGAAGGTTGGGAACCACTGTTTGAAACCATCATAAATCCACAATATAAATAGTTTTTACTATACAAAAATGTTTGGAAATGTAATGTATTAATTCAGACTAGGAAATTATATATTACTACCAAAGTAATAACTTTTAGGAACAAGAACTGGTGTTTTAATGTAGGTATTTTTAATGTTGGTATTGTGACTCTTCAAGATATAGCGATTCTAATATTTTTTATATCCTGATCTATATTTTGGCACCTCGTGGAGCGATGGCTTATAATAAAAGTTTGGTTCATATGCTGTAATAAAGCTTGCTTAATCACCGTGCCGGGTTTTATGAAATCGGTTCTTATTTGACTATAGCAGTACAAAATTTGAATTGTCCCACTACTACTATAAAATTTATATAAAAAAATTTTCACACTGTGTTGATTTTCCTAACACATTTCGAAACGTATTTACCTCTTTGAACTAACATACACATGCAAATACGTCTAAATAAAAGGGGGAGAGGGGGTAGAATGTCCTAGGCCCCTGGTTTTTAGATGCCCGGGAATGTTTTAATATATTAATAAAATTGCTATATTTTATATCAGGCCCAGTAGTCTGTAATTCGATTCAAAGAGCTAATTATTATTAGTATACTGTACTTTTCTTGTTATTTATAATTTCAAGGACAAAACAGTCTGAAAATGGCACTAGAGGTGAAATATGTGGCCTATTCTAAAAAGATCGAGCTACATAATACAGGAAATATAATTGCAATAACAAATTATTTGTGTAATCAGTAAGAAGGGTACAAGTTATAACAAACATTGTACGTAGCCTTGGTTCGCTAGGGATTCCATACACTTTTTCCTATGTAACGAATCAGGAGCTTTATTTCTCATTATAATATGTTTTCGAAAATTTGGTTGATGCGTATCAATACAAAACAAATCATTTGTAATCGCAGCACGATATTCTTTTTGCTGTGGTAAGAGTAGCCGCGGAATGGATTTTGCCGTGACACATTTGACGTCAACATCTTCCACCACAATGTCACACTTTAGAATCCCCAGCTCATCTTGTAGTTTTCGGAATGTTAGTCACCGAGTCTTATTGATTATATCTCGTATGTTTTAACATTTTTCAATGATTTGCTTATTTTTAGGCAAATTCCTGTATATTTTGTAATTATTTATACTATACCTTTACTTATGCTGCGCTCATTACGTTGTATGTTCCAACAAGATTTGATGACAATTTGTTGTTCAATTTGCTTGGCCATCTTAATTGCGACCATCGATCACACACTACGTTTGCTCAGTCACTATCGCCTAACTCCAAACTGACACGGCTAGTGAAGTCGTTCTCATTTACATACGCGCACTACAGTCTATCCTCGTTAGCTGCAAAGTTATGCCGTGGCTGAGCAAACTATTTTTGTCATATAAACATTTGTTGGATATTTTCCTCATAAATGTTGCCACTGTCCAAAATATTTTGAAAAATTTTGCATTGGAATCACGAGTAACTCTTTCGTTGTATTGTAATTTATTAGTCTGAAATCTCTTCCCTTTTAAAGGTGATTTAAGCCAGAAGCCGAAGGATGACAAATCCAAATCATAGTTATCGAACTGTCAATCGCAGATCCTCGGATTATAACTCGTACAAATATAACATTTCCAAACTTTTTGCTCTTTGTCAGTTTTCTAGAACGCGGATCACTTTTAGCCTTTGATCGTCTGTACCAAGCCTTTGTATAATATCTGATGCATATTTGCTACTCTTTTCACTCAATCACTACAGATACACTCCCACCTGATCCGATCAGTAAAATCATCCTTATTCACCTATGCGAATTGCGGTCTGTTCTTGGTGGCTGCTAGATTACATCACGGCCGCGTATTATTATCCCTGTAGTTTTTCACCTCGTTCCATACAGATCACAACATGGGCGCCTTTTAAATTGCTTTAGTAACCACTTTAGCAAACCTATTTACCCTTAGGTGCTCACCTTATATATATTGGAAAGTGTGTTTATTAGATGATTCTCTTTAAGTGTATATCGTAATAGTTTTCCTTTCGTCACACGAATTTATGTACGGTTTTGCTAAAAATAAGTCTTCTGAGTAATGTATTGGCAGTTTCAAATTTCGTTCCTAGATTGAACAAAACCAGGAAGATCCAGCTTCTCAAGCTTTTTTAAATATCAATACATATTCTGAAAATCTGATGTCTAGACATTTGAAAGTTTTTGTGTAAAGTTCACTTTAATTTGCAAAAATTCTGTTATGTTAAAAAACCTTTTCCTGGGCCAAGCGTTGGCTCTCGATGTTCCTGTAACATGCCATTAAGGACAATTTTACTATTATCTAGCTCGATCTGGTTGTGACCATTTGAGTAGAAGGGTCGATCTTTTAGTGGTTCCTAGTTCGACTACTCATTGAGTCTCATGAGAGCAACAATGTTGTAGCTACGGTGCTGCTAGTGTGTAATAAACACATAGCTAGCTCTAGAGTTTCTAATTTCAAAAAATCGTCAAACAAAATTTTTGATGATACCCAGTACATTGAACATTGGAATTAGGGTGTTTTCTTCCCATATGGTGCCAAAATAAGGGTCTATTCCGAACGAAATTGGTTTCCTTTATTGTAGTTTTTATAAACAACTTCTTTCGCGTTGGTACAACTTGGAAAACTAGGGGTGTATATGGTGGGGAGGTTATTGTTATTGATTTAAAGATGAAAAACATTGAAAATTTTATTGATTGGAACTTTGTCTTTCAAAATATCTCAAATAGAGAACAGTGCGTGTTTATATAATTGATTGGATCTAAACGAGTTTACAGATTTTAATTTAAGCTGTGAAGTTTGGTGAACAGAACTTTCCCAGCAGTAAAACATACAAATCTATGCATTTCCTCCGCGCGTATAGTTTATTCAGTAACTCTAACGTGGCGATTACAAGGTGCAAGAGAAATTCGGTATTTATCTTGTTCTCGTCGGTAGATGTAATAAAAGTCGAGGTGTCAGATTTCAGAGATAGCGTTAGGAAGGACGCGATGCTGATAAAGGGCTATTTGTCGCGATGTCAAACGGCGAAAACACCGTTTGTAGGTAACGATTCCGATTGTTGCGCTAATCCCCCCTTTTTGTTGCAGGTAAGTGCTGCGACCGAGTTGTCCTCCAGAGCCGACCGTCCCGCTTGAAATCTCGACTGTTATTCCAAAAAGGACAATCGTTCATATATAACTTATGGAAAGTGGCGTTGCGCTCAGGCAGCGGCCATCAAGAAAGCTAAAATACGGCCAATGTGTTTGAAGCCAGATACGAGTTTCTGTGGAATTTATTATTTATAGATTTGTTTATCCTCGACAACTTTCATATTCTTTATCATAATGTCATTAATATGTCACGGATACTGCTGATTTCTCAAAAAGACAAGACGAATGTTGATGTTTCCCCGTTCCTGGTGGCCATATATCAATACCCACGCACCGTGCCGCGCTGAGATGCTCGCGGCGTCGTCCACGTCCACCAGCAGCTTCGGCGCGCTGGAGAGAGATGGCAGCCTGTCACCGCTAACGGACGCCGTCCGTCCGTCGACAATAGCCATCGCATTGTCCGGAGATTGATAATGTGCAAACCGGTGTGTTGCGTATGCTTCAGTTTATCATAGACACAGATACATTTGCGCGGACACGCTTTCTCTTTTCACGCGCTCGCCTGGCGCCCTTTCAAAGTCGCCTAATCGTCTTCCTCCATACCCCTTTCAGTCCTTTCAAAACAACAATCGCAGTTTTTTTTTACTTTCCGTGCATTTAGGACAGTACCACACGTAATGAATAGTGCTCTCTTCTAATACCATTTATTTTTCTATTCATCCAATACTGTAGCAGATAGAAACCTCTGGATATGTACTTTTTATATACGATAGAAAGCATATTATTTTATGTGTTTTTCAGCGCTCAGCTTATTTAAACCACCATCTTCCATTACACTTTATTGATGACCATTTTTTAACTTTTTTTTGTGAAAACAAACATTCGATGGTTTCATCATGTTAGCAAATTATATGTAATGTTGTGAAACTGCAAATATAATGACTATTATCAAATGATTGTTAAAAATTCCGTGTTTTATCTAATAAGGTATAAATTTAAAAATGAATCATTTATTTTTTATCATGAAAGGGTGTGCAATAATGAAAATGAGAAATAGGGAAGGAGGGACCAGATGGAAGAGAAGAGAAAGAGAAAACTATTGACGATTCGATCATATTTAAGTACACATAAAAATACATAATCATATAAGTTGAGGAACATTAAAATAAGCTCAAATTTATAGGAACTAAAACGAGTTAAAGATTTTAATTATGAATGCTTAACCAAGCTTATAATAATCATGGGTACTGGGTGGAAGAAAAATCGTATTGTTCGAAAGATTTACGCCCAGTTGCTTTAGAGATATCGAGTGATTTCTCTTTATTATCAGTGAACTCGTCAGAGTTCTGTATGGATAATGTTTATTATCAAAGCAAGTCTTTGATCGAGTGATTAAGGCACTTAGTTTCAAAGTTGAAGGACCAGTTGCCTGGCGGATGGCCCACTTATTCGCTAAAAATATGTGAATATCGGTATTAAATGGTAAGTATACGGTTATCTAAAACGTGATACTTGACATTTTGCTCTTTTAAGGATGAAAGCTTTGATCTTACGGTTCGCGTGCCTTACTGTATCTGTCATTGACATATATGTAGCACTACATTGAAAACAACGTTATACCTATCAAAATGTGCTATAACGAGTTTTTCTAAAGGGCTGAACTTATGAAATATATAAAGGAATTAAATATGAAAATATTAACTAAAAGTAGTCTTTAAAATGGACCCACTACACTACAAGAGTTTATTAAGATAATTTTCTAAAAATAAACAGGGAAGGGGATGCTGAAAGGTCTAGAAAATGCACTAGAAAAAGGGATATTATATTACAAGGAACTGACGCATTGCATTGTGGATTAATTATCTTTCTTAAGGAGTTTGAAAGCAATTCTAAACATTCAAAACCAGGAACAATATCTTTGTATATTTCTAGTGACAAACAAAACAGTTGGCTGATCTCCGTAATATAATCTAGAAACACGTTAAAACGTCTTGGTCAGAGGGGCAAAATATGTAGAGCGATTCAGAAGCTTGTAATCTCTAAAAGCTTCGCATATCATACTACTCAGCAACTCATCTAGAACTGTAAACGAATGATCGAGACAGGGACACTCGCGCATCATAAGGACTATCATACAACAAACGAACAAGTCCAAAATGTCTACATATTACACCTATTAAGACAATGCTTGAAAGAATTCTGTTTGCAAACAAATATTTTTGTTCTGTAAATGATAAGATGTACACTATCGAGTGAAATTGTGTTGACCATCCTCAATTTAATGTCTTCCACAACAAATGAATGTTTGTCACATTTATCTATTCGGCTAATAAAACGGTATAACTCGAAACAAATTATTATCAGATGATTTTTAATAACTATAAGAAATAAAAAAAACTTTCTTAGGAAGTGTAAATAATAATTAATATAGTTGTACCTTGTTGCGAAGCCTTTAGCATCTATAACTGTCTGATATTTGCTCGTCGGTGCCCGTCTCATTCCACCTTCAGCTGTTCGAACTTTTTATTTCTGCATTCAACGCTTTCTTGTCCGACAGTCTTCTCTCTACTTTATCCCAGATGTGCTTGATCACGTGGAGATAGAGAGATTGCTGGTCTAGTCGAAAACATCGACTCAGTTCTGATGTCACCATTCCGAAACCGTCTTTATCTTGCGCTCTCGATCATTATCTTGCTGAAAAGTAAATGCCCGTCCACATATATGGCGTGCCCAAGAAAGCAGCTCCTTGTACTTCAAGTGGACCATCGTGAAGAAGAAGCAGCCCCATATCATGACACTCTCATGTTTGATAGTGGGAATTTAGTACTTGTAGTCCTGGCGAGTGCCGTTAGTGCGTAGGATCCACGTCACTCCGTTATTACACCTTGCAGTATTAACACCTTTTCTTATTTTTTACCAGTAATATTATAATGTTTTTGATTATGATCGTTACTTAGCCGCACTGTTTGTTCTTAACAATGAAGAATAGATAAATGTTACACACTCATTTATTTGTTGTGTGGTTACCGAGAATAGACTAAATTGGGGTGATCAATATAGTTTTGTTCGGTACTGTATATTTGAAGTTCATAAGAAACTTTAGAAAGGCCTTGCAACCAATAAAAGAACCATCATTGGAATCAAATTTCTTTATACCTAGCGCTAAAAACAGTGATTGTCCCCTCCCAAACTCGGGGGGGGGGGGGACATCCCAGTAACACCGCCTTTTGTGAAGCTTTTAACATTATATAGACTAGCTCAGAAGGCTAAAAATGACTCGAGAGTGGGTTACGATGAATCTTCTAGTTTTAATTTTAACTTTTAGTATCTAAATTTCGGTCTGTTCTTCTGGCTATCGCCTGACATCTTAAGGTTAGTCTGAAACGCCTTATCATGTGCTACTTAACACAACCTATGTATGGTTACAGATGTTTAAGGTGGTTTTATGAATTTATTTTAAATTATGTAATTTTACAATATTAATAGTTTAACTGGAAATCATGAACGGAGAAAAACGTGATTCTCTACAATCGAGAAAATGTAAGATGGAGTAACTACTGGTCCCCTATAGTTGGTATAGCAACTGGAACTATCGCTGTAGTAGTAGTAGCTTCTAACGTTTTGAAAACTATATAAAACACGTGTTTTCTTTCACTGTATTTGATCCAACAGAAGGGAAACTTTGATGCCGCTTGGCACTGAAGCCATTTGGGCACAATTTTTTTTGATCGATTGTTGCCTTTAAATCGCTTCCCTTTAAAGTAGCGCTCAGGGGCCCAGACATACGTCAGGGCCGCAAGGAAGATGTTCCATTGTCCTCCTATGTATGAATACAAACGTGTTTCGTTTTAAATTAGTGTAAACTACGTCGTTGTGATCCCAACATGTATTTGCAAGAACCTTTTCTTCTAGTTGTGGTAGGTGGGTGGTGGGTGGTAGATCTTTCTTTCACTACTACATACTTGCAAATTTGTTTCAGGGTTGTAATAAAAGACTAAATTATCATCATACGTTACTAATTGATATATATATATATATATATATATATATATATATATATATATATATATATTTTTTTTCGTCTCCTGCGTCTTTGTAACGAGTAAGGAGCCTTTCAGCGATTTTAAGTCTTTTACCATTTGAATAATTGGCATTATTATGATTCTAATTATTTATCGGTTGTTTTAAGATTAACGCTGGGCACTATTTATAATATAAATAATATAGAATTTTTTTAAGGTTGGGTTTTATCATTTTTAACGGAGTATGTTAATTAGATTATTTTTATTTGGAACTTAATTGCTGTAATTTTTAAGGACAAAATATAATTATAAAATCATGACAATTTCCCACTCTTGCAGTTTGATTTTATAAACAACTTGCTAGTATTCGATTTCATGCGGTACCCTGCAATTTGCTTTAACAAACCGCTGACATTTGGGCAACTTAAATAAGCTGTCAATCTCATCAGCAGACAGGTTGCTAAACTAAATCTGCAATACCGGCGGTACTCGGCCGACGTCAATCGTGGCATTTTTGCCGTTCATTGCTCAATTTTGTTATTTTATTGACCCTCAGTCATTTAACGTTTAAGGTCCACCGATAGCTTTTGCTTAACTTTAGTTAGCTCTCAAATGCTCGTTATATTTAAAGAAAATTTTGTCTTCGGTGTTTTTCATTTCGGTAGATACTGACAATTAAAATTAGTAAATTGGAGTAAGGTTTTTTTATGTACATCTACGTGTCTGTCAACAAATTTTATTAGCGGATGAGGTATTCTAATAATCTTTATTGGCGAATCTGAACTAGTATCCAGGCCCATCCAGAGGGTGAGGAGAGGGTAGAATTTTTCGGCTACACCAGACACGCTCCAACATATTATTCTTTATTTCTTAATTTCATTTTTATTTTTGAAGAATTGGTATCAATACATAGTTGCATTTATTTTCCTTATATTTCTACGGAAGAAAGAAGTCTGAAGTGACACTCGGGGTGAAATGCATTGGCGATTTCAAAAATATTGAGACGCATTATACAAAAAATTACAATTACAGAAAAAATTAGAAATGTTACAACAAAATATATTGTAGCAGCCTTAGTCCCTTTTCAAGTAAACACAATGGGATCTTACACACTCTTTTGAGCGTCAATTCGTTTCATTGGTAGCAGTTTGAAGTTTCTTTTGCTTTGTGAGAAACTAATTTTGCTATGACAAATTTCGTGCTAAGATATTTCGTCAAAATTTCACTTTAATATTTGGAATTGGCAATTAATCTTTTACTTCTCAGACTGTCAGTTGCCGATCCTTCTTAATTGTAACCCATATTCGGCTCATTACCAGTCTTCTAAAACGTGGATTACTTTTAATCGATTTTTGGTCATCTCGAAATTGTTTATACTGTAACATTACCACTGTTTTCAGTGGTGAATAAAACGTGCAAATTAACTAAAGCTGCTTATTTGTTTTACTTACAGTATATACAGATTAAAAACGCTATTTATATATACACTACATGCAGCTATTGACGTAGGTACACTATTTATGTCAACACGGCTCCCGCACTTGGATTTGCTTGTCACTCGAACTCGGAATGCCGCAGCCGTCCCGTCGAGCGATATTTATGTCTATTCAGCGATATTTCAGAACAGTCGCGAACCGTTCGAGAGGTGCCGACCGCGAAGTGTCAGCTGCCGAGTCAGATGGAATGGGGATGTGTATCAGCCTTCTGAATAAATCTAATGGTTTCCCAATCACTGCAATTACAATGATCTCATGCTACATGTGCTCAGTCACCGGCGTATAACTCGTAATTGAGCCGATCAATGAAGTATTGCATAAAGCGGCAACAATTTAAATTGGTATGATATATGTCGTAAATCTAAAAAATGTGACTTTTATTTTTAGTTTACAGAGATAAAAACAAGTATTGGGTACTTTATTCAACATATTTCTTTGGAATTACCACAAACTGTCATCAGTAGCTACATTATCACTAGCTAAAATGTAGGACAGCCAAAGTGAAGTTGAAAAGCTGTATATCTGCTGCTTAATTGTTTAGTTTTAAATTCCCAAAAATTGGTCAAGTTTTTAATTATTGGTAAAGCTTGTGTAATGAGTTACTTTTGAGTTACACTCGATTCGATCACTTGTTGATATATCAATAACTGATTTAAAGAATCTTCAGTGGATACAAGAGAGCAAGTTTTGCATTTTAGATAACAATGAAGACCAATTTATCTTCCCAAGCTAATCCATGTAAGTGCTGATTGATCAGGTAATGTTGGTACTACTGCGTATCACTTGAGTGCAGCTCCATCCATCATAGATGGTCATTTCGATCGAAGCAAGGTTTATTTTCGTTTTTGTAATGTTCATGCATCGCAAGATCTGAATTTTATCACGAGCGCACAGCCCTTCTGTCCTTTGCTGCGCGGCTCGCATGGGCCAAATATTTTGATAACGATTATCGTCGGGTGGCGAACTCATTCGCGGTGTTTACTGTCACCTGTCCGTCCTCATTCCGGTTATTTTCTTCTCGAAATAGCCTGTCTCGTTGCTTTTGTGGCCGGTGTTCAGCAAAGTTGTCGCTGTCACGTCTCGCGGACGTCAGATTATTGACGTGACAAGCGCGGCCGCCCGCGACCTCCTCATCATATTACCTGCGCCTCAAGGACGTCGCCCTGCGCTTTTCTTCCCTGCGGGTCACTCGATAATGTCTCCTGTAATTTGCGCGGTGCAGGAACGCCGGCGATTACTGCAAGTCGGGGAGGCTGAACGGCCTGCTAACTTTGCAGCGGGCAATGTAGCTGCATGCCTCGCGAGCATTATAAAGTTGCTCGCCTGAAATGAATCTTATCTTAATCAGCTGCGTTATTGACTTGCGAGGCCTTTCCATAAACTTCTCGCTTCTTTGAAACCGAGATAGTCGACAATATTAGTTAATTTCCATGTGTCTGCGAATAGTACCATTCAAGTTTTATGGAAAAACAATTTTAAATCGGAGCACGGTTTTATTCAAGTTCCCTCTCCTATTTTGCGCTAATGGTAATAACAGAAAATAAATTGTTAATTAAATAGTAACTAGAATATTATTTTTTATGCAATGCATTTTAATAGAGTTGTCTATGACAAATAAGGAGACTTTTAATTGAAACTCGCGCGAAAATCGCGGTTCAAAAACTTTTTTTTTATGTTGGCAGAGCCTAATTTCAGTTTAATACATCAAATAGTTTATAAGTTGCAGCAGTTTATTTACATCAACTTTTTGCTTTTCTTCGAATTTTAAAATGTCGAATATCGTTGAACAAAGAAGTTACATTAAATTGCGTGTTCAAAATAGGATTAATGTTAATCGAGAAAAGTGTTTAGGGAAGGTCCTGAATCTATAGAAGATAAATCTGGTTTTAGTCATCTATCAACTCCAATAACCAGAAAATATCGAAAAAATTAAAAACAAAGCAGTGAAATCATGACCGTAAGAGAGGTTCGGTAGGTGCAATTTTAAGTGAACTTGAAACGTTTATTAGCGAAACTCAGCAACCATTATTCGTGAGTTTTCGCCAAAAATTTAAAGAATAGTGCCCCACAAACACTTGTAATGTAAGATATGTCCCCATGCGGCCTTTTCCTGTTCAGTCGATTAAAAAAACCTGATTTGAGTCAGTTGAATCGTTAAAACAAAAACCCAAGGAAGTGCTGATGGAAATTCCAAAAGGGAATATGAAAAGTCTTTTCAAGAATAGATTAAATGTTGGCGTATGCGTATCGCATTACTTTGAAGAAGCCCAATTAAATTTAGATGAATAAATGGATTGTTTATGTTTTATTCGGTCACCGTACATTTTGAACAAAGTAGTATAATTCGTTTGTTAAAAGATGTAAGTGCACATAGGCCGCTGTGACCGCTACTCTACGGTTATATAAGTTACAGCACATGCGAGGATCTTTAAACAATTAATTGTTATCAACAGCAATAAATAATTAAAATCGCTGCAACATTTGAGACAAACAAACAAACAAATAAATCACAAATGCCAATTAGTAATGCGAGCGGGGGTTTGAAAAACGACCCAGCGTTAAAGTCTCCGGTGAAATTATTGCCCCCGTTAAATAAGCAACTTAATCAGGTTGCACTAGGATGATGTGATTAATGGACGTATTGTAGGAGATATCGGTGCCATGTAAGCGACTGTAAAACACTGTAACTGTACAATTCAGTACTGTTAGGGCGCTTAACCACCTGTTAGTCATATTGTTCAAGCTATCGGGCGGCAGCCTTCACCTTAATCTGCAGTTGTTCCGTCATCCACAAAAGCGCTCTCCCACTCGAGAAGAAGAAGCCGGGCGATTCGGCGCTTAAGCACATCCTTGTATGGCGGCCAGAAGCCGCATGCATCATTAACACCGCAACCGAAGTGCCGATATCTCCACTTTCTATGCTATTTATTTTCGGATTAACAAAAAGAGCAAAGCGCGGCGACGGCGGCCGAGCTAGCCGTTAATATCCATAAAGCATGTCGGAGTTGTCTATTTGATATCATATTATGGGAGTTTATGACGTACCTTTTCTTATTAATAGCATTTGGATACATTGAATCAATCTTTAGAAGCGGAGACAACTTGTCGGACAACTTGGGTGACGATTTACGAGAGGATAGTCGTTGACCTGAGAGCCAAGGAAGGTTACCGGAGGCAGTGCCACCTTTGCAGCAAGGTGTCAGCGCATGGCGCCGTTATGGGTAACGAGCAACCACGGAGTTCATTGTTTCGCGGCGTTTGTCGAAGCAGCGAGCTCAAATCACCCAACTCTTGGAGCTGTTTACTGCCGGTACCACAAACGTTGGAAAGTCGTGGAAGCTGCGACTTCTTCGCCGCGAGCGGCTGTGGTGGAGCTGCCGCGGGCCCCATCTTGCGCTGCAGCGCTCCCCCCTGCAAAACAACCGTGCGCTGTAACTTACGCCGCCCGTGACATATGCTAATAGTCAATTTTAATAATAGCGTTTTTATTTGGACTGATGCGAGCGTGATGAGCATTATTTACAGCGACGTTTAATTTCGCCGCGGCTTGTGGCCGTGCTCGCGAAACGGGATGGTGCCGTCCGGGCAGCTTGGCTGTCGATCGATTACGTAATTTCTAATCGACGGCGCTATTTTGCCTTATAAATTAAACTTTCAATTTCGCACTAAATTACGCCGGAACCCTTCCGCAAACGTTCCTCACAAATAGGGGGAAAATGATGATGTCGTTGTCCTTCTAAGTGAGGGATGTCAAGGAGTCTCTTAGAGTGACGAGGGATCCCCAGGAAATATTCTTTCCGAACAATTTGCATGCTACCACATTGAATTCTATTGTATCGTGCATAGGCGGGTGCACTAAAAACGGCTGTGGGACCCATTTTAAAAAGTTAAAAACGGAATACATGTAATTAAGTAAAATACTTTGAATAATTATAATTAAAACAAATAGTTTATTTGGGACAGTCATTATATTGTTAATTGTGACTATTCTTAAAAAACATTTAACTTTGACATTTTATGTCTTCACTTTTTTATTTGTGTGATGTTTGTTATTGATTTGACTGATTTAATTAATGAAAACTATATAAAGAGTCCAACCAATTCGATATCATCAGATGCTTGTTTTGAATATTTAATTATGACGTAGTCTCTACATATTTCTATTATTGATGGGTGAATCGTAATAATTTTATTATTGAATTGGAGTATTTTACTGGGTTTAAAATGTTGATCAATTTTGTCTTTGTTAGTATTATAGTCAAGGTTTATTTGTAATGTAATTGGAAAAATAAGGAACGTTCACTTGATTTTCACTGTTGTACATGCTTTTCTCAGTCCTTCACCCTTGTTTACCTTCTCTTAAGGACTGTTTGAGCAGGGAGATGCATTATTTGGTTTATAACTCAATCTTGAGCTGCTAGGGGTCAAAAATGTCAACGCTATTATACAACAACATAAAGTTTCTTGATAACAATCGTCGGAATTTGATTTTTCTGCAAATATTTCGACATTAGTTTTTGTAAAAACACTGTACAAGAAAGCAGGAAACTTTAGAAGAGTTAGATAAAAAAGAAAGACTGCAATAGGGCTTCGTTACGGATGCATATTTAAGCATAATTAAGGAAGCTAGAAAACCAATAGAACCGTTTAAAGCTGGACGCTGGAAGATGTGTGAGGGTCTCAGAAATAACCTACGCAGACATGGCTATAATCGCAAAAGACGAGAAGACCTTGAATGAGAACCTAAAAACATGCAACAATGGCCTGAAGAAAATCAGCATGAAAATAAATAATCGGAAAAACCATGGCAATATCTAGAAACGGAAAGACACATTAGATAAAATTAGAAGAAGCAAAGACAATTATTCAGGCTCGATGGAAAAGTGGACCAAGAAACATTTAAACAAAAGGGCAAGATCGGTTGGAAGATTATTTAACGCAAAAAAAGCCAATTAGTATCAAATAAAGAAATCCCAAAAAGAAACAGAGATGGAAATATTTTAAAAGGTGTCCATTCCAAACCTAACCTAAATTTCTTTGTAGGTAACTGAAGTCTTTCCATATTTCTTTTGCCATTTACTCTACGAATTTTAATTGTGGATCAACATTTTGACACTAAGTGCCTGGTATACCATCAGTTCACAAAAAAAATCTTAAATACTATTTATTTTAGTTCAAATAGAGTTCACTACAATTTGTAACATTAAAGCGTGTTGTTAATTACACGTACATAACGCCACTTAAAAATCTGTGGTTGAATGCATCTTCATGCTCTTGTCTATGACGAAATGCAGTCTCTGTTATTATCATGTGTGGCCTAACAACATGGAGGCATGCTTTCCACCAATGTCCTGGCATAATTTCTGGGTTATTGTTGCTATAATTGCTTACCACTTGACACTCGTTTCTCTCAAAATGTATGCTTTTGACAAACTACATATCTTCGATAAGATTGGTGTTTCCAAATCCAATTGCTATTATTTTTACTGGTAGGAGACTCTGTTGGTATTTATTGCAGTGTTGAGTGTACGTGCAGATGCGTAAAGTACCAAAAGTATGTGAATTTAAGCAGCCCAGACGTGCATCTTAAGAGGTTGCTTAACTAACCTCTCTAGTAAACGTTACTCTTTTCTTATTAGAATCTATAGTCATAAGGAAGGTTTGTTATTGAAAACCAGACAATCCCAATTGCGATTTGTGTTTTCCATTGCAGTCCATCTTATCCTGTTTACGACTTATGTTCTTCAAATACCTTTTTGTTTACTTTTCGATCCTGGGATTAGATGCTCGGCGTATGGCTTACTACTAAAAATAATTGAGTACCTGCGGCTTCTTCGAACAAGAGGCGATCTAAGGCACGGTGTTTGTCACATCGCCCCGCATCATATATGGTGACCGACAGTGAGGGCGAATATATCGAGCCTTGACCTCTCAATTTGCAGGAGCCTGCTGTCATGCGAGATGTTACAGTCTCGCCATTATTATTATCACTACCGTTTAATTATTCCGGCCTACATACAGTCAAGTAGAAAACTTGATAAAGGTGAAATGCAATTGCCAACTTTTCTACGTGCGTATTCTTTTTGAACGGTAATATTTTTGCTACATTTGTTAGCTATTATAGCAAATTGAATAGTTTTTGAGTTCTAAGTTCCACTTCTTAATTTTTTGTCCAAGTTGCATATCGACCGGGTTTTCGCTAAAGTGTCCACTTCTTTCTATTTGCGCAAATTATGCCTCTATAAATTTGGCTGGCTTTGACTGTGCATTTGACAGGTTTAGTTATTTTGTTGTTTACATGGCGGTCGAAGTACTGCATTAAGTTTGATAATAAAGGATCTGGATGAAAACATTCTAACTACAATTGACACTTTAAAAGCGAACTTGTTGATGGAAAAATAATATGTGAATTAAGAAAACAGAACATTAGTGTTTGTAGAGGTGTTTTAAGCAAAACTTTAAATAACAGCGATAAAATGTGTCAGTTGCGCTTACAAGTCGTAAAAAATGAAAAAATCGTATTCGAGGATTAATCAAGAAAGTGCAATACCTACCGAACATAGATGATCTATCTACACAAATCAGAGATGGCGAAATATCAGTATCTAGACTACTTATCATATTATGCACGAATATTTAAACATGAGTTAGTTAAGAAGAAGTTGGTAAAAACAGTCCGTCTCTTGTTGGCTGAATATAAAATTATAATGAAGAGTAATACAGGAAAATTCTATGGACGTCATGTAGCAGAATAGAAATGTGAATTTGTGGTGAGCCTTGATGAATCACAGACTTTATGTTAATTAGTTACTTAATAAACTGCTCACCTTGATGCAACAACATCCTATACAGTGAAGAACTGTAATAGACTTCGTTAATAATAGGGATTTACTCGTTAAGTCCTGACGTATGTCCTATGTGAACATTTGCAGTCACGTCTTGATAAAAGAAAGCAAACAGCATTGGTGGTCTTTAGAAAATTCTACAGGAAGAATGCTCACAAATTATTCCTGAACTGATTGCTAAGGTATTCGCTTCATGGAAAAAGCAGCACTCAAATTCACAAACATCGCAGTTTGCAAAAATATTTTGATAAAAGCGTCACATGTTATTACAAAGTTCTTTCTACGATATTTTGACTAACGAAGCGTATTGCATACCTTCATGTACGACCGCATATTTTCAGTGCGATTAACATCTGGGGACATTGTTGACCATTGCATCGTAGTGACGTTATTTTGTTGTTTCACGCATTATACTATTTGTTGCGATGTTTAGGGTCATTGTCTTCTTGCAGCACCCAACTTGTATTATCAAAACTCGAAAACCTTTCAGCAAACTTCAATAGGCATTTCAAATAGATGACGCATATTTCATCGGCGTTTAGGTTGTCCGTCAACAAAAAGAGGCAAGCAAAATCGCGGTTACCAGAAGCATCCCCAAACATTCATTTTTGGTAATCACGCTTTCGATAAAGAAGACCGACCATGCCCGGAAAGAAGACTCGTCCCAATCTCGATTAAAATTTTTCTTTGCCTACGCCAGTCGTTTTTCCACGTGCTTTTCTTCAAAGTTGATCGAAAAAGAAGTGCTTTCTATGCAGGAAACTTTAAATAGTATTTAGAGACGCCTGATTCGGTTTCTTGCTGAGATCCATTTGCGCACAGCGCAGCGAAAGGGCTAGCTTGGCTTCAAAGAGGCACAAGATCGCTGTATCCACCAATCACCAAATATCGTTTTGCCCACTTTTTGACCAATACCTCGGATTTCCGAAATTCACTGACATCTAAATACAACGTCCGCAAATTAGATAATGGGCAAAGAAGTACGAAATAAAGATTAAATTGAATTCGCATAGATGCGTCCTTGTCAAATGGCCACGGTCACTTTCTTGCCATACAGACTGCATGACAGCTTATCGTCTACCAATCAAGTGTTCTCCTTTTTACCATTTAAGGTGCGAGTTTTGTTCGAAATATATGCATTAGGCTCAATCTCAATTATAGTGATCGGAATTCGTGTTTATCTGAGGCCATCTTGTCAAATTCTGCTCAGAATGTTGGCAGCAATTATGTATCTACTCAACGATTGAAATTGTGGGTTGAGAATATAGGAGATTGACTTTTAAATAAAATAATAAAAGCATTATTCGTTTGTTCTAATCCAGTGAGCTTATCTAAATTAAATTCCTTCTTCTTTTAATTAAGTTTTATCATTTGTTTGAATAATATATTTTTAAATTAATTATTTTTTATCACTGAAGTAGGTTAAAAAAACCATCAATTTTAATTCACTTTTATAAAAAAAGGGCACCAGCAAATATCGAGAGAACTAGTGACCAATCAGAGTTATTAAAAAGTTATGATGCTTTAGATGTAAATGGTAATTTAAGACGAAGTGACCATGTTATTCAATATTTTTTGTTAGGGGGCTATTTATCAATCTAATTGAATATTGCTGGTTTGTTATGCTTCTTTTAAGTTGGAAAATTGCAGGTCAATTAATAAAATTCATGTCTATTAACGTGTTTATTCGGATTAATCCTGCCTGCCCGTACAGGTTTTTGTTTAATTACTTCTCATTTAGTATTTGTCGTGAGCATTGGTTAGCTTTTTCTGGGTAACATTTTTGTGTTTATTTATGCAACAGATTTTATTATAAATTTGAAAATATTTCAGCTTTAATTGTAGTTTAGATATTATTTTTGTAGTGATCGTTCCGTTTATGTTATTTTAACATTACATTTTCTGTGTAGACTGCTCTAGTAACGTGGTTGTACGTCTTTAAGAAACTAAAACTTTCTGGTCAACTGCTATTTTTTGTTGTTCTGCATTTTAGGCAAAATGTTTGTGTTTGTATTCATTTATTTAATTGCGTATTCGCCATTTTGTTCATCTTCCATGCAGCTTGAAGTTTGCATCCTTCCGGGACTTAGGTTTCTGTGTAAAATACATCTCTAGGAGTTTTTTATGGCTTCTTGTCGTTAAGAAAATTTTGCAGAGGCCTAAATAAATGAAAATCTGAAGGTGCAATGGGTGGTGAGGTAGTACATTGAGCCAAACTCCAACAATTTTTGTCGGATAGTTAAAGAGACATAATGAAATATGGCGACCATCCTATTAGCTAATTCTGGACTTTTTCCTTTTAACTCCTCCTTAATTTGTTCGGTTGTGAACAATATTAATTTGAATTTATCGACAGGTCGTTTGGTAGGAGCTCAAAGTACAAGAGTGCACCAATTGCACCAAAAAATTGCGATTGTACAATGCGTCACAGATGGCAATGGGACCCATTAAATATTTTTCGCTCAAATTGTGCGAAACCCAAACATGTAGCGGTTTACGTGACCAAGTTTCACTAAAAGCTCCTGGGCGATATTTTTCGATATTTTTAGCATCTTAATTAGTGTCTTGACTTGCTCATTAAGAATTGTTAGTATTTCTGCACTTAGCGAACCACTTTTCAACAGTTCTTGCAGCTAAAGGCATTTTTGCCTTTCCAATTACAGAAAAACGTTAATTGTCCAATATGAATGACAAAAATCAATTTATTGCAAGGAACTTTTTTTCTAAAGATGCGTTGAAATGTCGCTTTTAGGAATATGTGCACAACTATAAATACGACGTACGTAGACATTTTCCATCAGTGCCATCTAGTGAAAATGGGCGCGAACTTTCCTTGCAAAGTTGAGATGCATTTTTGTCTTCCGGTTTTAATGCGGCCGTGTAATCTTATTAAAAAGGAACGTTCTGACAGTTCTAAACTAACATGGGAATACAAAACGTGCTACTAATGAGTATTTTCTGGTTTATATGTTAAAAATTGATTATGGCTGAAAATTCCAAATGCAGCCGCCTCCCGGAGGTGGCAGCGTAACTTCGGCCGCAATAAAAGTCGCCCGGTAGCGTCTCTCTTATTAAAATTCGAGCAAAGCAGCCCGTAAATTTATTAACGCACCTGCTACTGCAAGTTTATTGTGCTACTGCATCTTGCAATAGGCTATTGCCGAAAGTGCAACGATTTCCAGTATTTCCTCGGGAGAGCGCCTCCAAATGGCAGTTTGCCAACACTACGCGAAATGAAACTCCGCGCCGCTCCGTATTTTTATTATTAGACAATCTCCCGCTTCTTTATTACGCAAAACTTTCGAACTCCGCTTCTCCCGGCCCTAAATCGCGCCCAGACGGGGCGCCGTAATTGGGGTTAGTTAACTTCATGTTGGTACACATTGTCACCAAATTAACAGACACCTGTCTGGGAATCCGTCGCGCGCTCTGATTATCCCAGTTTTACGATGCGCCCGACTCCCGCTTGACGTGTAATTAGACATAGGTTTGTCGTGATTTCGTCTGCCGCTCTCTTCAATTTATGCCCGCCGCCTCCGAGGGCGCCGCTCTCTTCGTGGCCCGCGCGGATTTATTACGATCACGCGGTTTGGTTTCCGCCGGGTCTTAGCGCGAACCTCTCCTTAATTAGGAAATAGGAATGGCCCTCTGACAATTACCAAACATGTAGTAAAGCAAGAGGGCCTTTGTATATTGGACCATTTGAGGGTTACCACGGCGAAATATAAGTAAAATATGCACAACTTAGATTTGATTTAATTAACTCTTAGAGAACTATCGAGTTTGTTTTTATCATGCTGTAGCAAGCAGTAATTGAAATAATATCATAAAGGTCATCTTCGTCGGAAGGTGGAACAGAAAAATATAAGTTAGTCAAAAGAAAGAGAAAGCACTGACAGTACAAAAGCGTTGTTATTTGGAACAATTAACAGACGTGTGGGTGTGTTCTATTAAGTACTACACTTTCCCTCCGCTTCACTGGAAACAACAATATTTAAAAACAGCACCATAATAAAAGTCGTCCTAAATTCGCTTAATGTATTCACCCTTACGAGTTAGAGTTGTTATGCACATATATATTTATATGTCCTTCCGCTGCAGACTTGTTTCATTCATATTAAGGGTGTTGATATGGTCACATTATTCTCTCCATTTGTATCTTGAGACTTAGCGGTGAACATTCGCCCCTAAAGAATAGTTAAGATTTCTATACTCCTTTAATGTGCCGCCGGAAATTATCAAGCCTACTTTATTGCAGTAAAATACAAACG
This sequence comes from Sinelater perroti, assembly GCA_036346155.1. Taxonomy (NCBI): domain Eukaryota; kingdom Metazoa; phylum Arthropoda; class Insecta; order Coleoptera; family Elateridae; genus Sinelater; species Sinelater perroti. The sequence continues at coordinate 1,528,839 of JARFIY010000189.1, forward strand.
TTCCGTTATATTGTTTGTTATACTCTATCATTAAAGAAAGGGTGGCCCAAATCAAACGTTAAAATTGTAATTGGTTTTGTATTGACTATTGGAGAACACAATATCCGATTAACAATAATCGTAGAGTTTTAACATCCCGCGTGGGAGCACGCCATGGGAACTGAAAGATTAAGGCTCCCATCTCTGATGCAGGGCGATGTGGCTTCAGACATTATTACCCCTTGTTCGAAGTGAACGCAAAATACTCAATTACTTTTAATGACTGAGTAGGCCACCCTCCGGACAACAGAGAGCTACAGGAATGAACCTGGGTCCGTCCGCACTGCAGCCCACGCCTCAACCACGGGACCACGCTAGCATCAAACTCCGAATAAATTACGTATGACAAATGGCCAACTCTTGGTTCTTTTCACAAAATTTCCGACTACAATTTCGCACGTGTTTTGATTAATTTCATCATTTGTTTGTAGATTGCTGGTGTAGACCCCTATAGCAAGTCTCACGGTTTTAAACCACATGATCTTGTTGGTGTAATAACTCGAGTGTGGCTTTATTTGTATGGGGGATAACGTTATCTTACTGGAACCACATTTGTTTCAGTTCTATTTGGCCAGTTGATGCCAAAAACCTAGATTATTTTGTAATGGTAACGATCACCATTTACAGCATCATTTTCGAAGAAGTATGAGCCTATCCCGCCACGCACCCAAAATCCATACCTAACAGTGACTTGTTGGGTGTACATTTGGTTTTTATGAGTTACTCGGGATTTTCGAAACATGATTTTTTGAGAATCCAATTTACGGTATTATAAAAACCAATAGACGAATTGTTGACGGTGAGAATGGTCAGCAAGCTTAAGTTCTTGCGTCAGCATGAACGTGCAGGTCTGTTGAAATATTGAATTGTTACGTTTCGGATTTGCCGCGACATTTTGACTAACTGTAGCACAGGACATTATCCTACTCCGATCTTGCATCTATTACCTATCCAGTTTCGTCAAATTTGGAATAAGTCATTGAACATTCATTTGAGGACCAAAATTTCCACGGGGCTTTCGTATGGTCTCCGCATCCTTTTCACTAAATTTTTAACGCGCTTTAAAAATAATAATCTCGTATAGCGTTCCACATTTACTAACAGAAATGATAACCGTCGAAATACTAGTGTTGCAAACCACAAAAAGACGTGAAGTTCAATTCCAGCGTCAATGTATATTAAAAAAATATTTATCTACGCTTAAATCATTCTACAAAGAAAACTTTTATATGTGCATTTATAAGTATTATGTGAAACATTTAAATGCAAATGTAGTATTCAGTATAAAATGGAAATATGACTGGAACGGTTAAAAACGTGGTTAATAAATTTTAACAAGAACTAGCATTAATTAAACAAATGTGCAGCTGCTAATTGGGGTTTTTGTGGTGAAGGCGCAAAGCGACAGCTTTTAATCTATTAACAAAAACAAAGAGGTTTTAGTTTAGGTGCCAAAATTTTATAGTTTCTTTTATTTTGAACGCATTTCTTTATACGATTAAGAAATGCTTCTGACTTGTAAATGCAAGAAATTAAATAATTATTAGAGATCAGTTTACGAATTTATCTTAAGCTTAAATTGATACGACTTGCTAAATTTAAGGATCTTGTAAAAATGTTGCGGATATAAATATCTCGGTAAGCATAAACGTCTTAAGAATCTTAAAAAGGCAATACGCACTTGTGTACTATGTTAAATAAGCATAATAAACATATCAAGTAATAAAATGTAAGCAGGTATTTTAAACCCCTAACTAAATATCTGACAAGCACAGACCTTTGTTTATGACCCTTAGGTTACAAACCTCTGCTTTGCAGAACTGACGTGCTAATGTAAATACCACGTCAGTATTGCAATGATTCGAATGTCCCAAAGAGTGATTGCAGCTAACTTAGATAAAACCTGTTAGTTGCATTCTCACTCGCTTTTGTTGGAGATGCTGATTTTGGCAGAAAATGAGAAGGCGGCACCTTAGGGATTTAGCTTTTTTGATCACTTGTTATGATAGGGCTTTGTCACTAATTTTTATATTAAGGAGAGTTAATTGTGGATATAATCTTCAAACAGATTTTGGAGAATACTGAAACGAAGATTTTTACAATGAATAAACCCAAACACATTGAAGAACATATTTGGCGCACTTAGTGCCTTCGTAGCTATTATTCTAATATTGCAGTCGTCTAGATCTTGCACAAACAACTAAACAATTTCTTCAAGAGATCCTACATTTTCTTCTTCATAAGAGGCTTTGAAAATTGCATTTTTTGACATTTCTGAGGTTGTTACGCTCTGAGGTACAAAAGAGTGCTTTAATAATACTACCTTTGTGTAATCTTTGCTCGTATAGAGCTTAACTATTCTTTGTGCAGCATTCAAATAATAGTTCGTTACTACCAATGATATTTATATTTATATGTTACTTAGATTTTTTATACCCCTGCACTAGATATAATAGGTTTCTGTACAAAATGAATTGAAATATGATTTTTCCGTATTTAATTTTTATGAACACACAATAAGAACTCGCTAAGTCAGGATTGCAAGAATGTTAACGGATTTGTGGAAATCGTGCAACATTCATATACTTCTAATGGCTTTTCATTACAATTTTCTTGTATTGCATTTATCAATATATGCACCAGTACAGGGTAATGAGAAGCTATGTTTACGTAACATTTGGAAATCCCTAAGCGTCTTAGTCATTGCCTTGTAACTGATTGAGTCACTTTGGTTTTTATGTGGGATTATCACATAAAATTCTAATTTTTAACAATGGGTTCAAACTTTCATTTATAGGACTGTTTGTTGAAACTGCAGCACTAGACAAATAAATGATTAAATTTATATACTATTTCTATATAAACATTTATTTAATAATGTATGACCTTACTTCAGGGGCTCTCGTGACCGTCTCCTTTCTTCGTGACATTGAAGCAAACAATGAACAAATGGTGTCTTAATGAATTACATTCCGTTTATTATTGAGACTCTCCCATAATTTAGACAGATTCCTTGGTGGATACCGCTATGCTCTGACTATAGATGACCTGAATAAAATCTGTATTCGTCAGAAAAGGCTATTTTAGGTCAGTTTTCTTCATAGGCACCTTTTCGTTGTCCATTGTAATTTATGTTAGCAGTATAGGATGTGCTGTTAGACCCACTGTAAGTAATCAACTTCGAACAGAGGACGTGGACAATCGGTACCGTGTAATGTTTTACCATTGTTGCGTTAGAGCGTCGTGCGACGGTCTGCAATTGCAAGTCTTTGAAGATAACGATTCTCCCCGATTGCCTCGCGTATTGATGCAGACACCGGTCTTTGCAAATAAGTACTTTCTTCGAGTTCCAGCATTGCTATGGTAACCAACTCTTTGGCCTATTTCTCGTCCTGTTTTAAATTCGCTGACTTGTTGAGAATGTACCCTTTATCGACGATGTAGTATTTTTACCCTTAGTAAATTGCACGTTCCAAATCTGGATGAACGAGAATTTCTTCGTACCTTTAGAAATAAAGTCTAAACCACTTAATTTTTGAGCGAAGGAGAGCAGTTTTTGTACTTTTATTATACAAGTACAGGGTCCGCCAGGGAGGCGCTACGTTTTTGGTGGTAGGGGAACTAACGTATACGCAATAGTTGCCATTTCTTTGTTTACGACACCTTTGTTGCATTTGATGATGCAGACATAGGAAAGATTTTGAACTCATTTCAGTTGATCAGAAAACAATCCACAGGAAGTCCATCGAAGATCCCTATATAGTGAGAGACTAACTGTATGCTGCGGAATAATCCGATTTGGCATAATTGGACCTTACCTTTTCCGAAAAAACAGACGCACTGAGACGGTTAACTCACAGCGTTACCTTACGGTCTTGCGAAAATTTTTGATGCCTGAATTGAGAAAAGATCGGATTGCCCTCGATAGTTTGCTTTCACAGGATGGGGCTACTTGCCACACCTTAAAAGAATCCATGCTTTTTTTAAGGGAATATTTCGTTGCGCGGGATTATTTCTTATGGGGCTGCCCGAAAGCTCAGGTTTATATTAAAAAGCTCCGGATTCTTAAAGGTCTTTTAGAAATCATAACCTGAGAAATTCGAGCAATTCCACGCGCTATGGTTGAAAGATGTATTGACAATTTTCCACCCGCTTGCAATTAAGCCTGGACAAGAAAGGACGCTACTTGAAAAACGTTATTTTTCATACCTGAATTAACTTTTCGTTTGCTTGTGCTTTATGGCATTATATGTGTAATCTTTGGAAAAATAAAAACTGAAATTTGTTCAAAAACACCTGTGTTAGAGTGTTTTGAAAAACCTAACACCTCCCTGCTAGGCGCGATAGTAGTGATACTGGAGAAATATCCTGTTGGGCTACTGAATAACGTTTCGAAGAAAGCTGCACTAGCTGTTTTAGAGATTCGTGAATGTGCACTATGGTGAAATCAAATATTTAATACAATACATACACTTATTTAGTGTATTCTACAGATCGTTTAACCTTCTTTTCCTTATGAATTAAATTTATTAGATTGCTCTTCGAATTGTCTCACGCTACACTTGTTTTTAGTGTTCATTAAGTCACCATTGATAACCATATAAATTTTTTAATTATACCAAATATACTTTAAACGATTTCTGTGCATACTTTGCGAATTACACTAATTGTATTATTTTTTTGTCTGTAAAGATGATTTGTTTGAGTAGAATGAATGCGTTGAAGTAAATGAAAACGATCGTGTTTTTTTTGGAGAACACGTCAGGAACTACATTTTAGGATTTTTTTCCTAAATAAAACACAAAGTATTGGAGCAATCAACTAAAAAGACTTGACAGTTGCGTATGAAATATGTCTGCCAAATACTCTTCACGATTCCACTGACATATAACTATTCTTTTAGTTAATTTTTCCATGATGCTGATTGCTTTAGAGATTAGGCGCCTGATGTTCTCTTTTAGCTCTGGAATCCCAGCAATTCAAATAGCCACAGAGGAAAAAATTTAATGGGGTTAGATCACAAGACGCCTTTGGGGCAATCTGTGTCACCTCTATGCGAGATAACACGACGAAGAAATTTTGATTGAAGTAAAGTGAGTGTTTTACATGCTGTGCGACATGTTGCTCCATCTTGTTGAAACTATATATATGTTATTCAAGTTCAAATCTTTGGCTCCCTTGGAAAAAAGTTGTTTAGCATCTCTCGAGCGTGTGCACTATTGACAGTAACAGCGTCCTAGGCTTCAGTTTCAAAAAAGTACGGGTGGATGACTTATATAGGACATAGATTTTCACTACCCCAGATAATTTTGATGATTCACAAAGCCATTTAAAGAAAATGAACGTCACAGCCCAATAACCTGAGTGGTATTAATGCGTAGTCGCACAGTATGTGGTACCATAACGACTTTGCCATGTGTTTAGATACAAACTGTAGAAATTCAAACTTGCAAACCTTCACAGAACGTAAACGGCGCGCAATTAAAATCCTAAAGTTCAGTTTGGATCATATATGACCTGCAAGAACAAAAAGGACAGAAGTTTTTATAGGCTTCAATCGGTTAATAAAAAGGCTTTTCAACGGCGTTTTCTAAACAAAATCTTAGTAAAACTAAAACGGATTGCTTTTTACATAATAATAACGTTGCTACTAATTTAAAGATGATCCGTTGAAGTAATTTCAAAATATCTGAAATTGATTTTTTATTATTTTATTTAGCTCTTGTATATTTGTATGGTGTGTTGCCTAAGGGATAATGCGGAGCTTGTGCAGAAGTGCAGGTATTTCCAGCTGCGTTGGGGTTAAGGTCAACCTTAAAAGCGGCCAGTGTAATGCATCCGCACCACCTTTGGACAGCTGCAGCGGTGGGTCGCGATTCCGGGCCATCGCGGCGCGCGAATGTCCCGGCGGCGCCGCTCTCGTCGGGAGCGGCGGCCGCGCGACAGAGACGGCTGTCAATGCGGCGCGCGAGAGAGACGCGGCATAAATAGCGAGATAGATCTAAAACCTTTAAGTTCAGCCATCACACGGGTTTGCTTTTAGCACCCCGCGCGTCTCCGGATGACAGATTTATGTGGACAGGTTGCAGACGGCCGACGCGGCATTGGCTGCTCCAAGGGCACGATGGCTTACTCGATTTCGCCTCGCCGCGACCGATGCCCAACTCGCCCAACTCACCCCATTGTAATTCCCGGCGGCGCGTCTTTCGCAGATTGCGCGCTGCATATGCTCCGCATCTAATGTGATAAACTGTCAGCGGCAGGACGCGCGTCCTTCTCCTTGGCCGCGCTCGGCGCGCCGCCTCCACCGCGTCCGCCGCCACCGCTAACTAAGCGCATTACCGAAGTTGGCTGGCGCGTCTCCGGCGACCCATAAACACTTCGGCCCGGATTGACTCGTGCCTGATGGCCATGCACGTGTGAAATTTATCTGGCCGGCCGCGACATCTTTACCGGCCAAGTTGTTATTGATAGCCTTCTTGCGACCGAAACAATCACGTCTGGGTCCCGGTTATTACGGATGGGCCAGGCGCATACATCCACGCCGGAGCGGAAAGCGTCACCATAACTCTGCCCGCCGACTAATAATAAAGACCTCTGCTGCAGAGCCGCGCTATTTCATCCTGCGGGATGACACTAATGTCCTCGAGTATTTTATCAGTTTTATTGTTCTGGAACTATCAGCCGCTCCGCGCCGCGCAGGTTTACGAATTTAATAAAAAAAGAGATGAAAAGGGAGAGTTGCGGCAGGAAAGCGATCGTTTTGTTGCCAACGCTCGGCGATTTCCTCTTTGCCGTCGACTTGTCAACTTCTTAATAAGTCTCGCGTTCATTAGATTTACTACCAGCATTTCAGATTATTAAATGAATCAACAGAAACCTTGAAAAACTAAGGAGTCAAAAAATTAAAACAGAAAAGAAAAAAAAATACATCATACTTTATAGGATTTTAAATACTTCTTTTTGTCGTTGGAAAATTGTTGGCGCTATGAGTTGATCTGTAATAATACTTGTTGATGAGTTTTAGTATATACAGTCACAGTCTGTAGTAACAACAAAGCCACCGTTATTTACTAAAGAGACACCATCTTTGTTAATTCGTTTGAATTTTTATTTATTGCTCTTTTGAGCAATATATATGTACACTTGAGAGCAAAACAATCGACTCCTTAGCTGCACGCGCATTGTCGTCTCCTGTTTCAGTCTAACGAAAATAAAAATAAAAACATTAACGTGCAAGGAGTATCTTTATTATTGAGCTTTAAAAAACTTGCTATTGCATTAATCGGATGACGCATTCAAAAAAATATGCATCACGAACGGCGTTTTACGAATCTTGCTAATTGGAACGCACGTGCACGACGACTGTGATTGGTCTACAGTACGCTTGCAATCCGGTAATTCATCTCAGTCACTTATTCGAAGTTGACGTAAGTAAGTGGCGTAAGTGGTTCAGTGATTCGCAAGAATCAGCCGCTGAAGCAGCCCAGGCAGTTGCATTGTTGAGTAAGGGCCGTGGCAAAAAGACTAAATATGAGTCAATCAGCCGTGTCGAGTATGTGGCATCGGTACCGGAATACCGGTGGCTACGTCCGCCGGCATAGGGCGACCGTAGACGCGTGACAACGGAGACAGACGATCGATTTCTCGTTTCAATATCCCTCAGAATATCGATATATGACTAGCGTTGACCTCAAGCAAGAGCTGAGTGCGATCAGAGGTGTAGTTGTCAGCACTTGGATAGTGAGAAGCTAACTTGACCACAAAAAAAGGCAGCTACGGGTTCAAAGCTGACGGCAATCCAACACCAAAGGCGACTGGCCAGGGAAGCGGTTTGTTCATTTCTGTATTCAAGTAACTGTCGCATAAGGAGATGGCTTTTGCATGTTCTGGGCGGACACTTCCATGCACGTAAAAATTGAGTTGGTTTTTGTGCCTAGTGGAGGAAGCGCAGAAGGTTTAACAGTGGACCGCTACATCACAGACATTCTGGAGGAACATCTTGTTTTGTTTGCGAGTTTTGTTGGTGAGGACTTCATGCTGATCCGCGACAACGCGCGATGCCACACCGCGCGAGTAGCCACTACCTACCTGGCTGACTTCGGTATACCGAAAATGGATTGGCCTCCGTGTAACTCAGACTTGAATCCAATTGAACATGTTTGGAATGAGCTTAAGCGAAGAGTCCGGGCCAGAAATCATGCACCAAGGAGCGTGATGAAACTGAGAGCGACGTTGATTGAAGAGTGGGAAGCAATCCCTCAAGACAGCTTAGGAAATGTCATCTGATCCATGCAATCGCTTGGAAAGCGTAATTAGGAGTAGAGATGGAAACGCCATGTATTGAAAAAATTATTAAATTAATTTCAACTGATGATTTCATTTTTTTTTCTTTTTATAATCACCTTTTTACATATATTTTTAGGCCGTTAACTTTATTAGAATAGATCCGATTCCAATCAAAGTCGTATCATTCGAAACCACAGTTTTTAAGCTTTAAATCACCACACTGAACTTTACTTGGAATGCTATCAGAGTAGATACACATTTTCTAAAAATTCGAGTATGTTGCGGAGTCGATTGTTTTGCTTTCAAGTGTAGTTTGCCGACACATTGTGTTGCTGATGTCGGTGAATTCGTTATCTTTACAATGAGTGCAAAATTTCTAAAGCGATATGAGGTAATGCTTCACGCGAGAGAACAGAAACAGGCCTATAGCGGTTTCAAAATATATGCGGAAATCGGAGGCATTCGTTAAGAACTGGGTAAAAGGATATTTGGAGGTTGAAAAAGTACAACTAAGAAGTTTTTTCTGTGCTGTGTCCAAATGAAGCTTCCCAAGAAAAGAATTTCGACCTCGCGGTATGCGTTCATTCTTGATCAACATTGAAAAAACCTTTATTACCAGAAGAAAAAAAAACGACTGGCGTGGGCAAAGATCAAGATTAGGACAAAGTTATCTTCACGGACAAGTCTTTGTTTCTGGGCATGGTCTTCCTTATTAAAAGCGTCGTCAGATAAGAGTAATAGCGCGTGGAAACACTACGTAAAAGTTTATGTTTGGGGATGCTTCTGTAAACGCAGTTTTGGTTGCCTCTTTCTGTTTACAGACAATATAAACGCCAAGAAAATGTTCATCTACCAGAAATGCTTGCTGAAGTCTGCTAAAAAACAAATTGGGTGCTGCAAAAAGACAAAGACCCTAAACATCACAGCAAATTGTACAGGGCGTGAAAAACAAACAAACAAAATAACGTTTTTATGATGGAAGGGCCGGTAATGTTCCCAGATGTTAATCCCATTTTTGTTGAAAAGCTGACATTTCAAATTAAGAATAGATAGCGATCTTTGCCAAATAATTATGCAGCATGGAAAAGCACGGATAGTATGGAAAAACGATGCGAAACTATAATCAGTAATGGACGTGGTTGTACTATAATGTGTACTTATAAAAGAGAAAATTCTATTTACGTTTTTATTTTTTTTATTTTACTGCGCTCACTTTATTATTGAACAGACTGTACTTCCAAACAGGTTGTAACCGTTCTTTTATATGATTATGATGTATAAAGTTAGTTTGCTTTTGCAGGAGAGCCTGTTTTAACGTGTTCTATTAAGGTATGTCTCACAGGCACACATCTATTTTAGTTTGTGCAGTAAATAACAATTTTCGTTCTTTGCAGTTTCTACACGCATTTGCTTAAAATGTTCAGCAAGCTGTTCTCTTATGCGTACTGCAACACTGTGTTGACATCCTGTTTTTTGTGAAATAGAACACTCTTTTATGCTGATACTTGTTTCAATGTAGTTTTGATCAACTTTGAGCATTCACATTGAGCAATCTAATTGATCTGTTGCTACTACTTTGCCATTTTCTATAAGTAGTTTTTTGGATATATATATTAATTGGAATGGATAATTCACCAAATCGCAAATGATGTTACCTCGCAAGCGTTAATCGGATTGAAGAAAAAGCTAAAGACTATTCTTTAGTTTTGTGTTTCACAGAATATGCCTGTATCATTCGATGAAGCCTGTCGATTCATCCTTTCGTGGAGTTCTGGTGTGAATTGGTTTCTGTTTTATTTGTATATTGCTCATGCACAGTGCATTTGTATGTATTGCAGACCAAAGTACGACACAGCAATTTTTTTATAGATACAGTGAGTGATCGGTTAACGAACGTAATTTCTTCGCTATCTGAATTGTTCTTTGACCGATCATCGATTTACCTTGGATTTTAAGGGAATTTGATGAATTTGTCCTGCAAATTCAAAAAAATGAATAAACACTACGTTTATTTATCTGTAGTTATCATAATCCATACATACACAGTCTTGCATTTTCATCGGTCTTGTTTTTTCCGTTTGTGGGACGTTGAGGAATTTGTTCAACGTCGTTGCTTTTCTCCCCTCTTCAGGATTTTTTGCAAGTGATTAATATCATAGCCATTGTAGAGATCTCCAACCTAATGACTTCAAACTAGTTAGGGTGAAATTATATGATTGTTGTTATGATATCCTCTCACCTTTTCATAAGATCTATAATAGATATAATAGATGTCGGCACTGGTCCCTTTTGGTCGACTTCATTCAAGTGTTCTAGTAGTTCTTCTGTTGTCGGATTGTTTTCTTTCTTCTTTTCTCTAGTATCCAGTTGTGGCTCACGGCGTTGGAGTTTAAATTATTTTTATGTTTCATTATGAGCTCTCCATTGTCATCTCTAGCAGTTGTCGAAATTTCATCTATAATTTCAGGAACATCTTTCTCATCTTCCTAAATGCAGGATGGACACAGCTATCGCCGAGCAGAATTCAACTATTGTTGAGTGACTTCTGTCAACGCCTTTTGAATGAGCCGGATAGCTTCAAGAAATCCCCATAATATTATCAGTTTTTTTATATATAGAATTCAGAAAATCACTTACAAAAATTTAGTCATGTTATGTACACGACTGTTAAAGTCTCGTTTCAAAAATCGTTCATAGATGACAGTACACTTCCATTAATGTACTGTAAAGTGTTATTTATTCGAACATAAAAATAATACTAATAAATAACAAAAGTAATTGTCTCATGAAAACTAAATCAATGACTTTCGATGTCTCGTCGACTGTTCGTTAAAAATTTTGGTGATATGCTTTTTTCACAGTTACTAAAGAACTTGTTAAATGTTGGCTCTAAGAAAAGGCCCCCCAGAAATTTTTAACGAACTGTTGCACCAAGTTTCCTGAATTTTTGTGATATTGTTTTTTAAAGTACTGTATGCTATGTAATTGATAACTAAATTTGTACACCATACTTATTTCTTAGAAGATAGTGGAAAGATACTCGGCCAGATGTTCATCGATGGTAAAACTACTATCAGAAAAGTAATATTTCAACAAGTTTGTGTTTTCACAGACCTTGTCTCGCCTTTGGAGCATTCTGGTAATTTTTTCATCAAATCGATAAGAATTGTGACATACACGGTCAATATAAAGGGCTCCGAGACTCATTCTAGTCAATAATCCTTTGTTTAGTTCTGTCAGTAGTAATCAAAAGACCCAAGTGGGGAATGGATATCAACGTCATTAATTTTTAAGAATACGAACAGTTTACAATTAGTGAAAGTAACTGCAATATTAAAAACTTTTCGAAAAACAAACCGCATGCTTCCTCTTTGGATTTGGTGTGGCATTCTATTTGGTACCATCTTTACCAACAAACTGTATTATTGTTGTTACTTTGTTCTTGTTCATTGCTTTGTAGCCACTTTCTTCTAGAGGATTTATCGTTTGAATCTTCTTCATCTTTACTATTCATTACATCCTCATCACTTCCTTATAATGCAGCGATCAATTCTTTTTTATTTAGCGCCGATCAGTTTGTCATCATTTATAACTTATGTATACATTTTGAAAATAAATAAGAATAATTCAGTAAATCCATGTGTTTATGGGAACCAAATTACCACCTTACCTGTGAGCATTACATAATCTTCACTAGATAAAAATAACCAAAATCAAACAATACACGGGTAAACGGGAGACCCCACACCGTTTACCCATAAAACTGCGGGTGGAGCTACCCTATCCCACATCCGTGGGTAACAGATGCCGCCTGTAGTAATGACGTGGGGTAGAGGTTCACGCAAGTGACCTCGCCGGCAACTCGTCAAACGAGGCAGGAGAAATCCTGCCAACACGAGTACTATCGACTGGAGTATTTGCTACATCGATTAGGCCCTAGGCCTACGGAGACGTTAGACCACATGACGTTATCCCGTTAAAACTGTTATGCAGGCCATCCGATCCCACATTTGTGGGCAAAGGACTCCGGTAGCAGTAGCGATATGTGGTAGAGGTGCGCCCCAGCGACCTCGACGGCTGCTCGTCCAACGTGGTAAAGGAAATTCTACCGACACGAGTGGGGCTGCATTAGACTTTACGACGCAGACTCGTAAAGGTGCTTCGAGCCACCCTATCCCATAATAGTGTGGGTAACGGGCACAACAAGTATCAACAGGTGTAGAGTAGAGTCTCATGCAAGTGACCTCGACGGCCGCTCGTCCAACGTGGTAAAGGAAACTTTACCGACATGAGTGGGCAGTGCGTCTTACCCCGTGGCGCGTAATACCCGTAAAACTGCTAGTGGAGCTACCCAATCCCACAATTGTGGGCAACGGATGCCGCTAGTCAGTAACAGAGGGGTAGAGGTATCACGAGAGTGACCTCGACGGGTACTCGTCAAACGTGGTAAAGGGAACCTTACCGACACGAGGACTAAGGGGAGGGGGGTAGCCAACCGGGGCGGCTTCCCGGTTCCCCCTCGATGGTGTTGGACTCTTAGGGGTGGTGGCACCGCTTTTAGGAACAGGTGGGACTTGTTGGACTTTGTGCGAGCATGCCCTTAAGCGGGGGAAGCTTTGGCCTGCCCCCACCGCCCGTCAATTATACCGGCCTTAATTGTCGGTCTGGCGGGCGGAACCGTAACACCTCTGGTACTCTGACCTGGTGAAATAGGAGCATAGTTCGGTATCCGAGCTTCCCAGCCTCGACTTGCACGTCTGTCCGGACCTTAATTTGGTCGTACTGTAAGGAGGGTAGAACCTCCCGGTTCGTGTTTGGAGACTCGGCAATAAGGGTACTCGGTATCGCATCCGGCACCAGCAGGATATGGGTGTACTGGGGGGGCTCAACAGCCCCCCAGACCCCCCTGTTGCGGTCGTAACTATGACTCTCTTAAGAACGCTATATACGCGCATTAAGAAAATCATGAATTGGCTGGTTCTAATATTTTTGTTTTATTAAAATGTTTTGGTTTTATCATTGTAGATTTGCCATCTCAACTTTGGAAGCGCTCATATATACCGTCTTTGTAGATGTCTATTAATTTGAGCCCAAAAATATTGAGTTTAACCGAGACAAGCTGATTTACTAAATCATAATTCATAGTTTGTGTTATATTCTTGAGTGTGCCTTGTAGTTGTTTTATGATTCATTGATTCAAGTGGTTTATTGTGCCATGTTTTCAAGCCCTAATTTGTCTATTACACCTACAGTTTTATAGCGTTCGTTCACCATGTTTATTGCATTGTAGGAATTTTGGTGCTTATTTTTTAACATTTGTTTGTCTCACTACATTTGTATTCTACAAGTAGAACAGAGACAAGTTTAATTTTAGTAGACTTTTTAGTTTGCCTTCTTAATGTTTTTTATTTTTACGGTGTTTAAAAAAACATTGTGTGGATATCTGGATTGACCTTATGGAAATGAGCAAAATATATGTACTAACGGCAGCAAGGTTAAACTTCGTATTGTAGCAGTTGTGATGCTTTAGGAGCATGATTAAGGACAAGTGTAGTAGTTAAATTGCAGAATGCTTCTCAATGAACTTGTTGTTTTCTTAAACAATTTTTTTATTTATGAATTCAGACTATCGATCAAGCGATCATCTATAGCACTACGCCAAAGACAAATTGCACTAATAGGGGCAAGATAATGATTCAGTCTTTCTTCTTCCAGTTGGTAGGAAATTAAATGCAGCTGATATTGATCTAGAGAATTTTATGATTACCTAAACTTTTTTTCAAATATCTAGCTTCTAAATTGCTTTGGGGATGTCTTGTTCACTGCACAGCATCCTTAAATTATTTAGCTAAGACTTTATAATAAATATCTTATATCGTACGTGTTTTATAACTCCTTGCTGTATTTTGTATACTTGTAGCTGTACAGTTTTAGCATTTCAAGATTTTTTTAATGGTGGTCCATTGCTCTCCTTTTACCGAGTTCGTACTGCTGAGAATGCTGATTGTATAGCTTTCAGGTTGACAATTAACAGACAATTAATTTTATTTGCATAGATAAAGTCGATTTTGGGTTATTGGAATATACAGGAAATTGTTGAATTTATTAGTAGGAGACTCTGTGGTACTTTTGCAGTACTTATTATGCCAAGTTTGGTGTCTAATTTGGAATTGGTTTTTCTTAGTGTCGTTATTTTGATTTTTGGTAATAGGTGGCTCTTACTATTAGATACCACGATGGCCGGTGTAATCAGTGATATACTATTGTTAGGTTGTCTTGTTTTTTTCACACTTACACCATGTTATCCATATATCTGTAATGTTCAACAGTGAAACGCGAAAATGTTTTAGTTCTTGCTTGTTATTCGTTAATGTGTTGGCTCTGTCAAGGCAACTGTGAACTGTTAATTTTAAATATTCAATAACTTACTATATATTTTGGTTTTTAACTTACTAATACCAATAAAATTAACAATTTTATTTTTATAGTGTAATTGATGACTTAGTAGTTCACGTTATTATAAAAATTTGTTGTGGGTTTTATTAAAAATTTTTAATAAGCTTTTACATAAAATATAGGGTAATCCAAATTGGACTTCAAAATAAAACCCAACTTATTGGTACAGTCCGGATTTTATTACTATCGGAGTAGAGTATAGACTCTTTCTTCCAAATAGCCCCAGATGAAGTTTAATGGGGTTAGATCGCAAGGCCATCTTCTGCGAGATAACGCAAAATTTGGTTTGAAGTAAAACGAGTGTTTCATGTGCTGTGTGATATGTGACTTCATCTTGTTAAAACCACATGCCATTCAAGTTTAAATCGTTAGTTTTATTTGCAGAAGAGATTTTTGGCATCTTCTGATAACGTACACAATTTACAGTAGCAGAATTGCTAGCTTTGCCCTCCAAAAAGTACGGGTCAATGATTCCTCCAGCCCACATTGCATTTTTGTGGATGCATTGGTTTTCGTTGATTAATACTTGGATTTTAGCTACCTGATATACGACAATTTTGATAATTCGCAAAGTTATTTAAAGGTGTTTTATCGCTCATTTTTTCGTAGAAATCAACATCAACGGCTACTACATATTCTTTAAAACCCAGCGTTTCTGGTAGTGTTTGGTGGACTTTGCTATGCGCTCAGACGCCAACTGTATAAATTCAAACTTCTAATATCTACAGAATGCAAACGCCCTGAAATTCAAATCCTAAAATTCAGTTTGGATCACTCTATATTTAATTTGTTTTCTTTACAAATTATTTGAAGGACGGAAACGACACTGTCTTTATTTGTTGCACATATCAAAATTGTAAAAAGCTTTCTTATTGATAATTGCGTTTTTGTAACTTCATATTTTTGAAATATTAATCAATATTAAAACTATTTTTGTGAGCTATTGCTTTATGTTTGTTTAGTGCAGTTTGAATATTATTAAAATGGGAAATCACTAATATCTATATAAAATTCAGAAGTTATCTAATTAATAAATACTTTTAATCCAATTTAATGGAACATCCGAGAGCTCATCAATAATTGTTTGCAATGGAAGCATTTCTAATTATTTTATATATGTATGTATCTTAATGTTTTCGGTTTAATATTGCATTATTAAATAAACCAATAACTAGAAACTGAATGCCAGCACGTTTAATAATAGAACGTTTCTTTTTCATTTAAAAGATTCATTGTTAAACATAAGCCTCGTAGCGCGTCTTTACGAACCAAGAACTTTTCGTCGAGCACCCAGCTTTTCAAACACGGAAAAGACTATTTGATATGCATGGTCGAACTGATAGGTTGCTATTTGCAGGCGCTCATTTACTATACATTAAACGGATATATTGTTCCTCGCCAATGTATTCCCCCTTCAGCTGCGATTGTATCTCAGGAGCGCAGATTCGCTCGGCATACATATCGCCTTCTCTGCGCCGGAGTTTTTTACGACTTCAAGTAATGTTCGCACGTGGGAATTACCTCGGAATATTTAGAAAACTATCGGGTTCTTCCAAACAAAGCGGGCGCGCTCGCCGGTAACCCCGAAGCCTCACGTGGGGTCGCGTTTTCACGTGCGATTGCTCCATCAGCACAGGCCGGGCTGGCTTGGCTTCACTCTCCCCAACTTCCCCTTCCATGTGACTAATTTAGACGCCAGGAGTTATGGGACGATTTGCCAGTTTTAATTCGCAGCTCCCCAATTACTTGCAGGTCTTGGGAAGAGTAAAAGATGGGTTTAATTGCCAGCCTGATGGGTTTCTCTGGTCAGCTCCATGCCCGGCTCCAGGGCTGTTCGCTGCGCGATCGAAATAACCGAAATCGAAATAGCCGATTAATAAACGAGGTTTACAGAAGCGATTAATATTTATGCTCCGGAGCTTCGGCTCGCGTTGCGACACAAAAACGTTGATTTGTTGGTTTAATTATTCCTGTTGTTAAAAATGGCGACCTGGAAACGCACGTAGGAGCTGCTCCACTAAAACCTGTTGACCCCTTAGTTTGGCGAACGATGACATCATGTGAATGCAGGAGGATGCTCACGTATAGGTAGTTTATTGGTTTAATAGACGACAGGTATCTGAATAGGATCGGAATACGCTTAGCGGCGCACTTAATGATGTAACACTTTGATAGATTTATTTGCCAGGCGACGAAAATCGCTTCCCTGGAGCAATTGTGTCTTAATCATTTTTAGAAAGTCGCTCTTCTTGGTTGTATTAGATGAGAGCCACTCATCAATCATTTTTTTCCGATTATTAATCGGACGCTTCCGGTTTTGAGCTGCTTGGTCTTTAGTCATTTACCATCACGGTATTTGAATAAGCCAAAGCAGATTCGTCGTTACTTTGATTTTGGAGTTTTATTGGCTACATAATGTAGTATTTATATATTTAAAATGTGTAGACCGGTAGCTAACTTTGGTATATTTAAGTCTGTGATCAGCGTTTGCATTTTTTTGTTTAGGTTTAATTATTTGGTTCATTATATTTAGATAACGAAAACCTTTGTTTTCTAGTTAACATATTTTTTAATGTAAATTGTATTGTAAGGGTTAATGTTAATTTTTGTAGAATCTTTAGTTACACTGTACATACGCAAACTTAAATTAAATTGTGAGCTTATTGTGAAACAGCAACAAAAAGAATAACCTAGATTCTGCTCAATGCATTATTGTACTATCACTCAGAACAATGCTTACTATTTAGTCATCAACCAGTTTTGAAGAAGATATTGTCCAAATGTTTGCAAGCCTCACCTTAAAATTTTGCATTGTTTGCTGCGACCGCCTTATAAAAAACATCCTGTAATTCCTCAATAGTACGCAGCCTGCGTTGAAAGACTGGAAACATCTGTCCCAGAACTTTTCGAGAAATTCTGTTCGTTTAGCCTGGGTCCCAGGAAATTGTGTAACATCGCAATATAGATAGATGTGACAGTCTCACCGCGCATCCTACTTTCTCAAAAAAATACGGACGGCGCTATGATGGCAAATTCCATAACAGCCACCAGTTACGCGCTAACTCCGGAGAAGATTTTATGAGACCCAATACCGAAACTTCCGCTTATTGCAGTCCGATAAGCAAAGATGAGCTTTATTATTGCTGACTCCATCAGCAGTCTACCAGGCGTATCAGTCACATTCTTTAAGTTCCTGGATCACATTCACTTTGATGAATAGAACACGAGATCGCAATGCAGAATTCTCTGCACGCTCTGGTCAGATATTTCCAAGGAGCGCGCATGCTCAGCGGCAGAACGTTGTGGGATGTAACAACAGCCTACCTCACTGCTGCGATATTCTCGTGTGTCCGAACGTTACGAGGACTACTGGGTGATTTTAGTTTTAATGCTGGACACTGAAAAATTGTGTACCCACAGCATTATGCTTTTCGTGGTAGGAACCCTTCCGTGACGACCTACTCCTAATTGTCTACGAAATAGCCGCTTACAATCACGGAATTGCCATTTTAAAAACGTTTGCAGCATAAATGTACGGCGTTCACCACTCCACGTCATGATGGACACTAAAATGTGAGATTGCATGGTTTTTGGTTACGCCACAAAATTTAATGTAACTTATCCGAAATATTCTCTTACGATTGCTGTATTTGCTGTAAAGACTAATCAAATTTTTTTCTTAGAATCCTGGAAAGTGGTATACTGATGGATTTACCCAAAAAGGCTATTTTAAACGAAAAACAATTTACGATTATTATTTTTTTAACTTAATATTATAATTAAATTTATTTTTTGTGCAGGTTAATGATTTTAACTTTGTTTTGTTGTTTTTCTGTTACGTACAATATGAGTGTTGTTTTTGGTTTAACTGGATATCAATTATTGTGTTTAGGTGAGGCTGCTGTATATTGAAAAAGTACAATCATTGGTATGAGGCAGTTCCTCTCTACATTTGCTAGTTGTAATCGAACCGAAACGAACTACGTTTCAATTGCCTTCGGCAATCTCAGCCATGCCATGCTTATGTCAGTGCAATTACATTTTCACAAAGGGCTTTGATAACTAAATCACTCATTAGGAAACAGGCGCGTTTGTTTGTTGGAAACATTTTTATTTGTTTGGTTGTGTGGCTGCACGCAGCATTTTCAAAAATGTTAATTAGTTATCGACCCTCGGTGCAAAGATATCATGCTTTGGAGCCCATTACTAGATAGTCACCCGAGACGAGCTCAACCGTGCAGAATCCGTACTTCTGTTATTATACACGGCCTTTTATGTCACACACCAAGAATGGGCGCATGTTTACGAGCGCATCTCGCTAAATAGTTCGCTGCGTTGCTGTATAATTATAATGGCGCTACATTTTCCCATTTCCCGGCATTATCGCCTTTAATTTAGCGCATTAATAGTCTGCATCTAAAAGCAAACGTAACTTTCAGTTTGTCTGACACTTCCATTCGCGGAACAGCGGCGGCTTTTTCAGCGGTCGCGTTTGGGCACTCTTGCAGTGCTGAATAGTATCGGCGCTGTTTTGCGACGATCAATTAATAATGGATGCTGCAGGATGTGCCAGGCCTGTGCTCGCAGCCAAAAAATGTAGCACTAATATTTACATGCTTTTTAAATTTTACGCTTCGTTTCTCAGCCGTTTTAACGCTTTCAAAAGCCTAATGAATTTTGCAAGTTTTTGCTTAATTGCGTAGTGCATTACGGCAGCCTAATTTAAATTTGACTTCAGTCAGCGCCACTCAAATGAAAATTGTGTTGGATATTCAAGCGGGGCTGAATTTCAGGTAACAAGTGACTTTTTTTATTGACCGAGGTTTGTGAAAAATACTTCTGTATACAGGGTCGTTGAGCTAAATCCTAAATTTTTTCAGTTAGTATAGTGGGAAAGCTGAAACGCTGCCTTAAGCGCATGTGTAATTCTCCATTAGGTAACACAAATTAGGTTCACATGATTAATGACCTGAAATTGTCGCCAAAATGGGCCGAGAATAGGACTGCAGAGCAGCTATACTCGAATCTCTTCCCACCAGAAAATCGCCAACAAAAATTATTGCGTGGTTTATTTAGCTACGAAAAGACCCAAGTTTACGACATAGCAAAGAAGTAGAGAGAATTCGACCACCAGGAGAAGGTAACTGTTGGCAGAGCAACTCACAGTAAGCGATCTGATCGTAAAGGAAGTGATACATTTGTCCACAAATTGCATTACTAATTTGTTACCATGAAGAACCGCCAACTGTTGACTGAGAAAAACAAGATGGACAACAAGTTAAAGATGCAAGTATTGGTGACCGACAAAAAGAACTTCATTCAGGATAAGAACATGATTCGCCAAAATGGCCGTTGGATCTGCCAAGATGCGCCCTACTTCTTTGAGGAAGGCCTGAAAGTAACCGCTGATAGCTATATCAATGTGTTGGAGACTGCTGGATAGAGAAAGTGGCCGATGAGCGAGAATACATTTTTTTGCGCACTTATAGGCACTGCAGCCTCAAAGGCTTATTATGCCGACTAACATGCACTTAATGCTAAGACATTCACACGTACCTATGGGCTGGGCGAGACTCGAACTCGCGCGCGCCGGCTAGAGGACAGAACCAACTCGTTGAACCATCTGAGCCACCGCGTCCTCCTCGAGAATACATGTTCCAGGAAGACTTCGTTCCAACCTATAAGGCAAGGAAAACCCAGACTGTATTACGACCAACTTTTTGACTTGCGGCCACCTTCCAGCTGCAATCTCTTTGATTACTATGTGTGCGGTATGAAGCGAAGTTCAATGAGAGGCATCATAACATAAAGGACAGCTTAAGTGCTTCCATTGCGGAGGTAATAGCCCACACGGAAAAGGAAGAACTTGTGTTAGTCTGCAGTAGGTTTACGTCTCGGTTCAAGGAGGTCTTGGCCGTTGATGGGAGCTGCATTGAATAATTTTTTTATTTTTATTTTCTGGATTTATCTCGATGATCCTGTATTAATTCATCAGTGTTTTAGATAAGCTAGAAACATTTGTAATACTGCTATTTGTTGAATGTGAGCATCGAAAAATATCATATAAAAATTAGGATGATAGTGAAAGTCATTTGGTAATACTTTAAACGGCTTGCACCTTGATAGATTCTATTAACTGATCCACAATCTCAGGCTTTTGTTTCAAAACCGGCCATTAAAAGATTTGTTATGAAATATGTTATTTAGTTTTCCACTTTCACCTGTCAAAGTAAATCTTTTTATACCGATTTTGAAACAAAAGCCCGCGCCTCTTTTCAGCTCAAATATACAGTTGGATACAATATATATCAATGATATTTTTGTTGTCAGGATTCATGGACTAGATACATTTCCTGAATTTCTTTTTTACCTAAATCATACCCGCACCAACGGTAATTTTACCGTGGAAACTGAACAAATTTCCCCCTCCTCCCACTCTTAAACATTCTTAAACAAAAGTTCCTATAAGGACAGTTTTTATTAAAGTGTCTATCAATATTAACCGCCACCCAAATACATTCGGTTGCAAAATCCTTTATCACCGGATCCATCGGATTTTTCGACATGAAAATTAACAAATAGAACCCAAAGTCATTGCCACAAGCGTTCTACAAAAAGGGTATTCCAACAAATCCATCTAATTAGAGATGTTAACAAAAATACCAACCCTCAATTCTAAAAACAAACTTTCCCTGACCCGGGGCCTCCGTTTCCAATCTTATGAATAGTAAAGCAAAAGACTAGTCTTCTTCAAAGATTCATAGCTCATTTTACCCCCTCAGAGAAGAGTTGAAATCTTTTGAAATGGCGAAGATTATCTCAAAACAATGCTTAAAAATAAATAAGCGATTCGGTTCACGAGTTGAACGGCATCTGCTTTGATCAGTATTTTTTATTTGCCTAAATAGATGCGAAGGCTTTCACGGTCGATGTTATGGTGCATCGTGTGGTTGGTTCTCAGGTTATAAGGTCGTGGTCGGAGTTCAGAAACTCTTGACGTTTCGTCCACAACTGCGGCGGACATCTTCAGAAGAAAATCTTCTCAAAGAAGCCGCAGTTGTGGACGAAACGTCGAAAGTTTCCCAACTTCGACCACGGCCTTACAACCCGAGAACCAACCACACGATGAATGTTAGAACTAATGTGTGTTATTAGTTCTAACATTCATTACATTTCTTGAGCCGTGTTATTTTGCTTTTTCGTGTTTTTAAGCAAGGGCCTACTTTTGTACAAAAAACTGCATTTGATTTATTAGCAAGAGTTTTGTACAACTTAATTGTATCTCACAGTGATACTAACCTTAACTTTTGTAGCCTCATAAAGCTGTTATGAATAAGTGAAGGAGCTTATATCAATCCGTAACTATATCACATATTTACGCAGAGATGTTGAAGCATACCCTTGTGGTGGGTTTCAATGCAGAATAAATCAATTCCTAGAAAACCAGTCACAGCAAAAACGAAATGAAGTTGAATAATTGGTGATATTTCAGGAGTACTAATTTAACTCGTCATTCCAAAAACATGACAACAAATTTCACTTGAGATAATACACCCAGAAATACAACAAATATACTAAAATAACTTAATTGAAGATTTTCTGAATTTTAATGAAAATTTGTATGTGTATGTATTAAATATGATATATCATAGTTATTGTTAGGTTATACGATTATGTATAACATAAGATACAACTAACAACCTCTCAGAAGTGTCCATATAATTATAATACTTGTGGGAGAGTTTACAGAAATCCTTATTCGCTTCAAGGCGTTCATTTCAATGAACATACAAAGTATCAAAATACTAAAATACTATAAAATCCTCAATATTTGACAATTAGTAATTAGCAAACAAGTAACTTTTGCTATAAAAAATTGTCTTCTATTTCAGTGTTATAAATTTATCAAAAATGTGACTATACCAATGGTAAAGGGG
Organism: Sinelater perroti; assembly: GCA_036346155.1. NCBI lineage: Eukaryota > Metazoa > Arthropoda > Insecta > Coleoptera > Elateridae > Sinelater > Sinelater perroti. Next base: position 1,551,560 of record JARFIY010000189.1, read on the forward strand.
GACGCGAACCTCCCTTTATCCCCCTCCCTATTGACACCTATGCAACCTCTACGTTGTATGGACTCTAATAAAACAGTTTTTGTCTTTGTTGAGACACAATGCTACTCCACATTTTGCACTTTTGCATCGAGGCATTTTGCACTTCTTTCTTTCTTTTTTTTTGAAGGCAATTTACTGTTAGAAAATTTATTTTTTTTATTGTTCCTAATGTAGTAAGCTAGCTGTGCAAATATGTGAATATGTGTGTAATAATGTCACAATATATGCTATAGTTACAGTTTTTAGGGATCTCTCTGCTGAGACGAAGAAGAATATTATTAGAAGCATCTAGGGCTGGTTCATCTGACCGCCTCTGTGTTGGATCATTTTCCTGAATTGTATAGATCTCAAAATCATAAGAATACCCGGATACGTCACGTAGTATAAAGAGTTTACAGACCCATTTGTGTAGCTTTGATCGAAGATACTGTTTGAAATAACTTTTTGTCTTACAAGATTTTTGTTCTTATCGCCGTTTTCGTTGGTTTAATATATTTATTTTTGCCTGATAAAGGGTTATCATCACACATATACATATACATCACAAAGTAAAATTTATGAGCGTCTTCACTTTGTTCATAAAAAATATGTCATCTTGTATGTCGACCACAAGGCCAGTGATATATATGATACATATACATTTTTCTGTATACCGCTACCTTTTGTGATTATTTATAGACAAATTAGTGTTTAGGTTAACAAAATATTTTTTCTTATCTTATATTCCATAAACATTCACTCAGATATATCTACTGATTCTGTTGTTATGGGAATAGCTGACTGTCTTGTCCAATTATGCCATCTAGTGGCTGTTCTGAGAACTATGCAGTAATGCGACGGAGTGTCTCATATCTGTTATAAAAAGGCAGAATTATTTCCTTAAGAAATGCACTTGAGAGCAGAACAATCGACTCAGCAACTTGCTCGAGAGAATGTGTATTCACTCTGATAGCATTCGGTGTACTGTTTGAAAGTTTAAAAACTGTGGTTTCAAATGATACCACTTTGAATGGAATCGGACCTGTTCTAGCAAAATTATGGGCCTAAGGATATGTATAACACAATGGAGTTTAAAGGGAAAAGGTGGTTAAAAAAAATGAAATCCTCAGTTGAAATTAATTTAATGATTTTTTCAATACATGACGTTGCCACCTCTACTCCTAATAATGATGTTTGAGGGATTGCTTCCTACTCTTCAATCAACACCGCTCCCAGTTCCATCACGCTCCCTGATGCAAAATTTGAAATCTTTGCTTATGCTCATCCCAAACATGCTCAATTGGATTTAAGTCTAGAGTACACGGAGGCCAGTCTATTTTTGGTATACCGACGTCAGCCAGATAGCTAGCGTCACTCGTGCGGTGTGGCATCGCGCATTGTCGTGCATTAGTATGAAGTCTTGACTAACAAATCCTGCAAACGGAACATGTTTCTCCAGAATGTCCCTGATATAGGGGAATGAAAATCAACTCAGTTTTTCGTGCATGGAAGAGTCACCTTCATATGCGACAGTTTTTTGAATACAGCAATGAGCAGATCGCTTCCCTGGCCTTCCGTCATTCTGACATATCTGACTCTAATTGCCGAGATTCCAATCAAAATGTTCGCGAGCAAATTCCAGTCGCATTTTCTTCGCATCCGTAGCTGCCTTTTTTGGAGTCAGGTTGGCTGCATTCAGTCTTTTTCTCACTGTCCAAGCGCTGGCCACCACACCTTGCTTGAGGTCAACGCCAGTCATATATTGATTTCTGAGGGTTATTGAGACGAAAAATTGATCGTCTCTCTCTGTTGTCACGCGCCTGCGGCCGCCCTAAGCCAGCGGACGTAGCCACCGGTTTCCCGGTACCGAGCCTACATTCTCGACACAGCTGATTGATTCAGATTTAGTCGATTTGCCACGGCGCTCTGACTGAGCCCCTCTCTTAACAATGTAACTGACTGGGCTGCTTCAACGGCTGTGATATCCATTTTCTTGCGAATCACTGGACCACCTACGTCACTTACTACGTCAACTTCGGATAAGTGACCGAGATGAATTACCGGATTGCAAGCGTACTATAGGCCAATCACAGTCGTTGCACACGTGTATTCCAATTAGCAAGATTGTAAGACCTCGTTCGTGATGCATATTTTTTTGAATGCGTCATCCGATTAATGCAATAGCAACAGTTTTTTAAAGCTCAATAATAAAGATACCCCTTGCACGTTAATGTTTTTATTTTTATTTTCCTTAGATTGAAACAGGAGACGAAAATGCGTGTGCAGCTAGTGAGTCAAAAGACCAATAAATAATTCAAACGAATTAACAAAGATGGCGCTGCGGTGCCTTTAAGTAAATAACGGTGGCTTTCTTGTTACTACAGACTGTGACTGTATATACTAAAACTGCGTGTGCAGCTAGCGAGTCGCTTGTTTTGCTTTCAATTGTATATGGAAATATTTTTTACTGTACCTATATGATACAAAATACAGTGAAGGGACGAACGTGCGAAAAGCAGGATTTTGTGAGATTATATAAGAAGAAAGTGTAATGTATATAAGGGATTCGTTAAAAGGTAGAAATCGGTATCATCATATGTTTTTTTTACCATGTTAACCACTTTAGTTTCTCTTTTGTGCATATTATAAGTTCTTGTTCTTTGGTAGATAATGTGTTACTATTAGTATATAATTGGGAGTATAAGTATAGAAATGAGCCCACTTTCGTGTCATGTTTTGGTTAAAAGGTAGAAATCGGTATCATCATATGTTTTTTTTACCATGTTAACCACTTTAGTTTCTCTTTTGTGCATATTATAAGTTCTTGTTCTTTGGTAGATAATGTGTTACTATTAGTATACCAATTTTACTTCCCATTTCACCAATCGTAATTCGCGGAAGCTAAAATGACGAAGCTTTAAGTACAGGTGTAATGTATGACTCCGAGCTGTCACGTGTGACGATATACCTTTTTAATCCGGTCGATTTTGCCGTAGCGGCATAAACAGCGGAAACGCCCGTGAATTGCATTTTAAACTGCACGCTCAACACGAAAGTGTGGCAAATCTGCCGGGCACAACGGGCGAGCCAGCTAAATCAGTCTGCAATGAGGCATTGTTTGATGGCAATAGCTGTGTATAAATTATGAGATCATTTGAGTGGAATGCGGTGATATGAGTCCGCTTTTCACACAGGTGGATGCCGTACATCATGTTTACTGCTATTGGTTTTGTATTTTTTGCCATTAACTGGATTTTAATTACTGCACTTGGTTAATGCGCCCATTATTCGTGCGGCTTAGTGGCCTGCATTTTTGCGTCGCCGAAGTGTCGATGCTCGCCAGGGCGATTATGGTACCCGAGAGGTAGCATTGCCAATGCTCTAATGCCGTTCGGGGGTATCGCTCATTTGGATCGCCTCGCGCCGTTTGTCATTTTATTTATTTAAGTTCGCATTCGCGCCCGCTATCTTTTCATCCATCCTACAGCGGGTGCGGGGTGACATGACAGGTCCGAGGCTGCCAGCGACAGATGAATCTACTGGATCCTGTCATCAAAAACTGTCCTGTATCTGTCTCTAGACTACTCGCTCTGTCTAAGGGACACCCGTCTAATATATACCCTTCGGCTGCCCGGCGCTTTTTATGGACCTAACAAGGCAGCCTTCACAAAATTAACCGTAGCTGCAAAGCGATTTTGTGGTTTCCTCTTTTGATTCTTTAATTTGCCGAATGCGCCGAAAAGGCGGTGCCTTTTCGATCGAAGCGAGCGCACTAGGTATTTCTAATTCGAAATGAGAAAGAAGCAGGCAGAGCTTGCTAAATATCTTCGCTTGTCACTTCAGATGTCGTACAAGTATGTGTGCTCGGGCTGAAGGGAGACTGAAAATTTGTTTTCAATAACTGTCCAGCGAAATCCAGAGCATGTTTAGTGGCCGCCTAATATACATCCTTTTCAGGATCTGACAACGGAACGATCCTGGAGCGGCAGCCGTCCTCGTCGCGCAGCATTCAGGGGTTAAAATAATATGGAAATTTCTGCTAAGCGGGCGATTTAGGGAAACATTGCGTATGCAATGAACTGCTTGTCTGTTTGAATAGACGGCTCGGCTGGACACCGAAACAAATAACCGAAGACGCGTCCCGATAAATTCCCTTCCGGTTTTTATGCCCGTGATAAATATTAAGCAATCATTTTCGAGCAAAAATTTCCCCCGCGGCTGTTTAGCCACGTTGCACGGGTGATAGAAGGGTTAATTGGGGTATTTCTAGCCGATTACGTTTCTACGTAGTCTGCGTTTATTAACAACTTAAAAAGCGTTTCCTATTAATTTTGAGCAGTGTGACGCGAGGCCTAGAACTCTCGTCTAATTTACATTGTTACCGACTGCAATTTAACATTGTCTTTCGAATGTATAAACTTGAAGGGATGAATATCGGAGATTTAAATATATATGTTATTTGTTTTTAGGAGTTTCGGTCTTTGCATATAAGTCATATTTGTTATTTTAAGATACTCTTTATTTTTTTCCTTCAATTTTTACTAACATTGTTGGAGAATTATGTATACATGAATTATTTTAACAAACATTCGAATTTAAATATTGTAAGCAAAATTAGTCGTATTTTTTTTAATTTATATAATTATCTTCTTCTACTCTATATATATATATATATATATATATATATATATATATATATATATATAGGCTATTATTAGCCCGTATCTAACTACACATTTATGTTCTTTATAATTTAATAAAATAAACTTTTATTTTTAAGAATACATATTACACTCCGTAATGTATAGTTAAAAGCAAATTAGAGCCCTTCAAAATAGTTTTGAAATTAACTATTATACAATAAATAGCAATATAAGGTGTAGATCTTAAAATGTACAAATAAATATATGGACCAACAGATTACTGAAGCATCACGAAAATGCAAACATAAAAAGTTATTATTCTACCTAGTCTCTTGACTTAAAAGAACATTTTTTCCAACAGATTGGTAGGTTTTTGATTCCGCTCTTCGACAGCAACATGGTCATCAAATCTCTGCCCTACAAGTGCTTTTTTTTAATAGTCCAAACAACTCATAATTCCAGGTTGACAAGTCCGGTTTTTACTGAGGGTGTTGTAGTTTTTTTTAATTATTGGCGCACTTACCGGCACTGCAGCCTCAATGGCGTATTGTGCCTACTAACATTTTTTTTCACGTCTTTATTAATTGGGTATTTACAATCTGTTATAGGACAACATTCATTAAATCGTTTGGCATATAATACGTAACATGAGGAAGTAATATCCAATTATAGGACTTCGCGATACTGCAACAAGTAAGGGTTAGTTGAAAACATAATCTAATTAAGTTTCATACTTAAACTATAACTAAACCTAATCTATAAATCGTTCAGGTAAGTCTAACGGGTCACATCTTTGGAGTCGAAGGATATATTGTCTGTCTAGTAACACCACAGCTAAATCATTAGGATGCGCACTAAGTTTCACTTGATATTTTTCACTAGCACTTTTAATTTCCTGCTTAATTGTAGGTAACGGAACATCCTGTTGTAGTAACCAGTTAGGAACATATCAAGGAGCATTTGTGATGATCCTGATTGTTTTGTTTTGAAATCGTTGTAGTATTTCTATGTTTGAATTACTGGCAGATCCCCAAAACTGGACGCCATAAGTCCAGATTGGTTTTAAAATGGCCTTATACAGTAGAACTTTGTTTTCCAAGGATAACCGATACTTTCTCCCGAGCATCCAATACATGTTTCTCAGTTTTAATCTAAGTTGCATCCTCTTTTTCATGATGTGTGTCTTCCAAGTAAGCCGTCGATCTAAGTGAATTCCTAGGTATTTTACGTTGTCATTTTGCGGCAGTAGGGTATTATTTAATGCTACCGGAGGGCAGGTTTCTTTCCGGAGGGTAAAAGTTACCTATGTCGATTTTGTTTCTATTCTGTTGAGGTTTCGTTGGAGTAACAATGATGCTCTTTGAGGATCAATATGGGACGCCAATACTGCGGTGTCGTCGGCATAGGTAGCTACTAGCGTTTGTGGAGTGGTTGGTAAATCCGCTGTGTAAAGTACGTACAGGATAGGTCCTAATATACTTCCCTGCACTACGCCGGCTTGTATTGGGTGGAGACTCGATTGCGCATCTTTGAATTTTACTTGAAATCTTCTTTCCGATAGGTAGGATTTAAGTAATTCATAATAAGGCAATGGGAAGACTTTCTTAATCTTGTACAGCAGTCCAGTGTGCCATACCTTATCAAATGCTTGGCTTATATCCAAAAACACAGACGAGCAGCATCTTTTGAGATGCAGGTCGTGAGTTGCTTTAGTTACAACTCTATGAACTTGCTCTATCGTGCTATGGCCTTCGCGAAATTTAAATTGATGATTGGGTATGAGGTTTTGTTGTTCATTGGCTTTAGTTTTTTTAGGAATATCTTTTTATACACTTTTGATAAGACAGGCAGTAAACTGATCGGGCGATATGAAGTAACTTCTTCCGGATTTTTGCCTGGTTTAGGTACCATGACTATCTGTGCCATCTTCCACTGATCCGGGAATATGCGTAATCTGAAAATGGCATTGATTGTGTAGGTTATCAGTTGTATTGCCTTTCGTGGTAACTCCTTCAGGACTCTGGCAGTTATTAAATCATATCCTGGTTTTTTTTTTGGGTTAAGGTTTTGTATGACACTATGAACTTCGTTACCCTTACTGGTTTTATTGGTAGAGCAGGGTTATTTAGTTCTTCCAACGCTTGATGTATGAAGTTTTCATCCTCCACCGAGCAGAGCCTATCATGAGGTTGGAATACCGCTGCCAGGTGTTCTGCAAAAGCATCCGCTTTTTCTTGATTAGTGCGTGCCCAGGTCCTGTTGGCTTTTCTTATAGGTGGCACCGAGGGTTGTTGTTGTTTTAATTTTCTAGTCGCTTTCCATAGTGAATAGTCGGTAGCTTCCGTGGCGATTAAGTTAGACAGGTAGTTTTGTATTCCCTGGTTTCGAAAGTTGGTCAAGAATACATTTAAGTCTCTAGTTGTCTTGTTAAGTATCGTTTTATTTCTAAGATTTCTAGTGGTTTGCCAGATTCTTCGTAGCCTCCATTTTTCTGCTATTTTTTGTTTAATTATTATGGGACAGTACTCTACATTTTGCTGATTTTCGCGATCTGGCTTAGCGTCCCATGCCGAGTGTTGGATAGCTTGATTTAAATGTTCAACAGCATCAAATGTGTCTCTTTTTGTTTTTAAGGAGAGATTAAACAGTAGTCGGGCCTCTAGTAGGTCTCGGAAGTAACTCCAGTCAGTGTTTCGTGAAAAGAGCGATGCAGGTTTTTGTATTCTTAGCACTTGAGTACTATATGTTATGAGTATCGGTGAGTGGCCAGAGGGTAAGTCTAAAGAAGATTCGATTTTTAAATAATTTTGCGAGACGCCCTTAATGACACAGAAATCCAGTAGATCTGGAATTTTGTTAAGATCTGAGGGCCAATAAGTAGGCTCTGACGTACTTAGATAGTGCAAGTTATTTTCTTCCATTGTTTTATAGAGTTCTCTACCCCGGGTTACTGTTACTCGGGAGCCCCAGATTTGATTTTTTGCATTGTAATCCCCGCCAGCTATGAAACAAGGACCAAGGGTGCTAAAGAAAGACTTAAATTGTTGTTTTTTTAATGATATGTCGTGGAGGGCAATAAACCGCTGAGAAAACAATATCTCTATTTTTTCTACAACTGCAATAGTAGTAGCTTGGAGGTAATCAGTTTGAAATTGTTTCATTTCGTAATGTTTGATTGAGCTCTTTACAAGTACCGCTGTTCCTGCATGTGCTGTGCCGTCAGGATGAGGAGTGATATAAAGTGAATAATTTGGTATTTTTAAGTAAGTGTTATTTGTGAGATGTGCTTCAGAGATCAGTAAAATATCTAGATTGCCAGTATGTAAGAATGTTTTTATCTCCAGGCTATGTTGAGTGAGGCCGTTGGCGTTCCATTGAGCAATCCTTAGAATGTTAGGCATTATTATTCATCTTAGTTATCATGGCTGTGAGTAGGTTTAACATGGTATCCATGCGTTCCATAAGTTTAGTTACCAGCATTTCCAGTTTAGTTTCTGTTTGTTGTTGCGATGTAGTCTGCACTGATTGCGGATTGCAGGTTGTAGTGATTTGATCTTGCCCATTTGTATTATTTGTTTTATGAGCATGTGATACTCCTGGCTGGACAAACTGAGTGTTAGTGCCAAGTTGTTTGGGGCGCAGAGGAGGATATTTTCGTTTTTGGATTTCTTTTGTTACTATGCAGCCTCTATAATTTGCTGGATGGGTACCTTGACAATTAATGCATTTAACATCCGTGCTTTTAGTCTTGCGTTCGCAGTTTTTTGTTAAGTGGTCTCCTGCACACTTAACACATCTTGGACTTCTGTGACAGTAATTTTTTGAGTGCCCATATCTCTGACAGTTTTGACACTGTATAACTTCACGTTTAGCATGCGGAGGTTCAAATCTAATTTTTGTTTTCATGAGGAATTCACTGTTGAATATTTCTTTATTTTTTTCTGATTGTTGTAATTCTACAAAGAACATTGACAATGGATTTTTAGTAACTCTATGTTTTATGTTGTATATGTTTAGAACTTTGTGCCCATGTGTAGTTATTTCAGTGACTAACTCTTTGAGGTCAGTACTTGGATGAATATCTCGTAGAATAATTTTATAATGCCTATCGTTTTTGTGTTGGAAGGAATGAAATTCAGAGTTTTCAGCTTTTAAAATTTTGATAATTGCGCTGTATATTTTTGTGTCATTTAGTTGTATCTTTACCTGGGTATTTCCGATTACCTTAATGACATAATTATCTTAAACTCAAAGGTTTCATGTTATCTACGCCGTAAACGAAGATTGGTGGTGTTTGATTTCTGTCGGTTTTTCTTCCGCACTATCAGCAAGAGGTTGAAAACGATTAGATGTTCCTTGAGCACTAAGCCATTAATCGGATGTTTTTTCTTGTTTATTAACACGTTGTAGTTCCGTAAAGCCACGTTTTGATTTTCTTGTGTTTGGTGTTTGCCATAATTCTTCATTATGTGGGGCTATTGATGCCGGTAGTCCGTGCTGTTGTGATTGTTGTGAGGGATAATAAAATTGCTGATTTTGTTGCGGCTGAGTTTGCATAATTGATTGAGTTTGCATAGGTGTTTGTTGTTGTTGCTGCTGTGGTAGGGTTTGTTGATATATGCAAGGGTCTGATTGTTGATCAATTATAGTTGGTGTATTGATAGGGTACTGATACCCGAAATTCGGCGCGCCAAACATGACTCTCCTTTTGTAAATAATTATACGATTAAGTTATGTAGATTTCTACGTACAATTTATTCGTGATGATTTGGCCGCTGGCCTCTCGATAACACTGTACTTATCACCGATAAACCGCTGCCGCGGGTTATCGCACTTTATACTTTTACTTGCAGACACAATTTGTATGTCTTTCCTCTTCGAAAGTAAAATAGGAACTCGCCTACTAACATGCACACTTAAAGCTAGGATATCACATACACCCATGGGTTGAGAGAGACTCGAACTCATCTGCGCCGGCTCAGGACAAAGGAACAATTACAGCCCGTATTATAGATCCAGATTGAAAGCTTGTGTTTTTCCGACAATATCTGAGTTTTTGTTTGTCTAAAAGTTAGAAAAAAGCGATTTCAGCAACCGTTAGATGGTGCTCATCTTGGAGATGGACTGGTCTTTAGGCAACGTTATGCCACCTAATACTTGAATCTTCTTAACTCTACCTTAAGCCTTCTCAAAATTTCGAAATGTTTTACTTCTTCTGACGTGAAAAACTTGAAAATGATCCGTTAGACAACGGAGATAATTGTGATATCATGATAAAAACTAAAGGTTCGTGGTAGTGCGAGGTACCTCACGGGGAATATCCCCTCGAGGCATCCCTACTTACAACGCTCAGAAGCTGCGCCCTTTTTTTGTTCGTCTCACGGCACGCAAAAAAGAAATTCCGGTTTATATTTGATGTTCTAACAATGCAGTAAACAATTTTTAATGTTTTAAAGTTTGTTTAAGACTGTTAGTATGTAATCGAAAAGTGCATTGAAATTTGTTGTGTAAAATTGTTTGCTACTAAGTAACTTCAATTTCTCTATTTTAACCTTATACCCACGTGAATGTTATTAAAATTGTATTTACCACATTGAAATTCATAATCCATTAAATACGAATTCTTAGAGTTTAATTATAGGACATTCCAAGGTTTTTGCAATTATTATATCACATTTGTATCATTACAGATATTTTATTCGGAGACGAATTTTGAACAATTGGATTTGTCACGAAGGTAATGTTTCCGATTAAAAATATATTTTGTGTAACACCTAAGTTAGGATATATTTATAATGAGTAATTCTCTACTGAGACAATTAGGAAGCTTCTAAATACTTGAATTAATATAACTTGATAAACCATGTGATTGTTTGATATACCCAATGGGTGATTAAAACGTTAAATTCCAGAAACATTAACCTTGAAATATTTATAAATTTGTGAAATCTTACGTTAACATTAACCATATGCGAAAAATGAGTTAGTGGACTATTGTTTGTGTTCTTTGAGCTCCGTAAATGCTATTTAATTATTTTGTTATCCATCCTACAGACAATTTTATGATGATCAATTTTCTACAACAATGTTATATAGAATAATCCACACATTTTGGAAAAATTTATGCAGAGTACTAAAATAGACAAATAATATTTATCACGTGAGACTTGGTTGATATTATGAGTGATTATATCACTTATAATTGAACTTTGTTGCTGTTGCGCATTTTTGCATTTATTCTTGCATGAATTTTTCATCATCACTGCTTATAGTAACTATTAATGGTAACTAGTAACATGTCTTGTTAGGCGCTTACTTATAGTCAATTTTCGTCAGTTATGCATATATAGCGACCAAATAAAACGGATGCTATTAAGTTCACAGTATTTCTGCTCCCGAAAAGTGCACTACATTGTGAATACCACAAGTGAATAGAGTAACGATGACAACATCTGGTTTATTTGGTCGTTATAAATGCACAACTGATCAAAATTGACTGCAAATTAGCGCCTGGCAAGATGGCATTCTGCTGATTAGCAGAATTTTCACGTTGCAACCATCTTGTTTTTGCCAGCCAATTGGAAGTTAGTTTTCAAATTCTTTTTATGTATAAATCTATATTTTTTACATGTGTATATTACGGAAGAGATCGGAATATTTTACCATTCTAATGCTGTAAATGCAAAACACGAATATGTTGAAAACCAGTTACATAGGGGAACATTCTGATGCTCTCATAAGGATGCCATTAAGACAACGACTATTTCGCCACACCTTACTTATCTGTTTAAGTGAAAGATTAAGGGAACGGAATCTGCAGTTGATTAAAATCTTTGTAACTCTGGTCTCAGGCTGGCAATTGGTTATATTTTGTGCAAGCAATGTCCAACTGCCAGTATTTTAATATAATAAATAGAAAGTATATAGATATTTTGAATAAAATTCTGCATATCTAACTATTACTAACTTGAAGAATCGCACTGAATTTTCACTGTTTGCCTAAAACAAGATGATGTTGAGATGTTTTGTCCGAGTTATTCTCTGTTATATGTATTCTGTATTCAGTCATAGTGCGATTTCAGTTTTAATGTAGAATTGCAAAGAATTACATATAAACATCGAAATCATAGGAAAAATTAGTGACAGAGAAATAAGCAATATTTTTCGAAGTGCAAAAATAATAAATTTATACGTAATCTCTCAGAGAAGACTATACTTTCATAATGTCTCTAGTGCGAGTCTTTATATGTTTTAGATTGAAATTTGGAGTCTTTTTGCAGACTCTTAGTGCCTATTGTTGCCAGATACGTAAATAATATATTTCTTTCCAAGGAAATGTTAGTTATATTTTTAGTGGGTTTACAGTTGTTTAGTTTTGTTTGGAGAAGTTCATGTTTATTGCCTTTTATATATTTAGTCTTGTATCATAAGTGCTTAGAAATAGCACCAGTCACCATTTTGTTTTTATTATAATGTATTCTTTAGGATAATATGATGCTACTAGCTGTTCTTTAAATTTTTAGGGCGAGTTTGTTTGGAAAAAATTGGTCTGACAAAATTAACCAGTGCTTCAAAGTACCATAAAGAAATATTCTGTTTTGTATATTTTCATCTGATTTTATGTACGTTAGTTGCCTCTTTGTTGCTTCTACACCCTTCTCCTCTATTTTAGCACTTGTTCTACAAAAGATTTTATAAACAGAGAACTGAAGTTAATAATTCATCTGCCTGGATATCGTTTTTAGTTTTTTATGACTTTTTTACCGTTATTTTCTCCATAGCGTGACTTGTTTTCCTATGTATCTAAAAAATTAGATAGGCAGAGTGGAGTTTGCAACCATATTCCGATCTCTTTTTTAAATAGTTGTGACAGTAACAGGTTTTTCTAACTAAACAAATGTTATGTGTTTACCATTTTCTTAGCTTCTACTACACGATAATTGAATTTTCTTTTGATTCTCTTTGATTCTCTCATCTACAACCATTTATGAGATTTGTAAACATCTTTTTTGGTGAATGTAATTCTATTATTAGATATTTCGTGTTAAGTACACTCTGAAGTTTTAATCCTGCTTGGAGGGGGTAACTTATTCGTTTGAAAATTTTCAGTTTGTATATAAGCCGTTATTATGTTTCTTATTAATATTCTATCATTATTATTGTCATTATTTCGATATTGCTATATAATAAGTTATTTGAGATTTGAAGGTATTAGAATTTTTTTTATTCAATCAAGTTCTCCAACAAAATAAGATGTGCGGTTTGTCCCTTAAGTATCGAGCCATAGAACGGCAAAAATCTATATACTTACATGTACCAAATGAAAGAAATGTTATAAGTACTCTTAGTCCCCTTTTACGATCCCCTGACAAAGCCATTGACTCGCGTTTCATCTCTGGTTATGGCCTTTTTGAGAAAATGTGTTTTAGTATCAACAGTCTGCAACTGCAGCATGATGTCTCTTCTGTTTTCGTAACATTAGCCTCGGAACGAATTTATTTTTTGAATTCTCAGCTCATCTTCTAGTTCTCGGATTGGCAGTCGCCGGTCCTGTTAATTATAGTTAATTATTTTTGGGTGTTCTGCTTGTTGCTGGTTTTCTAGAACGTAGATAACTTTCAGCAGAATTCTGGCATTTCTGAATCCTTTGTACGTAGCCCTTATTTGTGCCGAATTTAAGGTATTATTATTGAAAGCCTTTTAAATTCCGAGGACGAATGTTCGAGTTTTGTATAAAATTCTCTGTTATATTCATACTAATGGAATATTATGTAAATAATTTAGTTATAGATAACACGAATAAATCAAGCTCAAGAACTGATTAGCCGTGTAAAGCTAATAATAAAAATTATAAAGAACAATGTAGTCGGGAGATGTCAGTGCAACATTGTTTAGATAAATAGCTGGATTTGGAGCCCATCCTTTAACGTTGCAACCCACAACAGCTAGCTGGTTGGAGGTGTTGACATCAAATATAATTTAACGTGATGTTTATTTCTAACGTCGGCGTTCCGTATTTTTATGATCAGTGGTTTTGTATTGCGCCTTTATTTGAAATTTATTTAAATCTTACTCCTGTCAAACTCATTTCGGTTTTTCACTGTAGTTTGAATAATTTATATAAAATGTAAGAAAGTTGAGATGTTTTTATTAATTTTAGTTTTCAGGCCAATTTAAACAATTTATAACTATGAATGAGAAGTCTTTTATTATAAACAGACTTACGGTGGGGAAAAATTTCACCTTCAATTAAATGGATGTTGTAGGCGAGAAAAAGATATTAGAGGTCGTTGTTCGTTTGAAACCATTGTGGTAGAAGAAACTTGTAAGTTTAGGAACAATTGGTAACAACGGTTGCAAGGTTTATCTGTTATGGGGATGTTTTCGAACCGCTTGTTTAAAGCGCAGGAAGCTTTAATCTGTTTGCACTTTGTTTTATTGTTGCTCGGCAAGATTGCCAAACAAGGACATTATTTTTAAACCAACATGTTGTGCATACATCGCGCCCGGCGCGCATGAAATTTTGTTTGCCTTTGTCATTACTCCGAACGTCAACGCTAATCCTGGCCGCTTTTAAGTGCCGCCGGTATTAATACGTACAGCACAATTATTTGTTTTTATCAATCCCGGGATGTATATATACATCACGCCTAATCTCGAGGCGTCTTTAAAGCGCCGCCAAGTGTTAGAAGTTCCCTGTTCCCAGTCTGTACACTGCTGCAGGTCGGATTATACGGCGAACTGGCAGCCCGGATCAAAGGTATTAAGCACTAAATGTTGTTTTTGTTGATTGACAGCGCTCAAGGTGCCCAGGTTCGGTTGCACTCCATCACGCGGCCATAATGCACTCGCAGTTAAGTGACCCATATGGGCCGCTCTCCGTACCGTTCGTCATCATCAGCGCTATCACGCTGAAATTCCACGTCGCCAGCAAACATGTCCAGGGAACGGCGAGCGAAAGATATTGGGCGTGTGTATGTTAAAACGCCAAATCTTAATCTACCCCCTGTCACTCACTGCAGCGGAAAATTAACTGCCCTGACTTCGGAAATCTCCGACATGCCAGGCTTGTTCATTATCGAATCGGGGTCTATTTATTTTGCCGCGGCCTGGCGGGAGACGGCGATCGGCCCATGCCTTTGTTGTCCGTTTTTCTGGAAAGCGCCCGTTAACGTCGCGTTATCATATTCGAGCTGTCCGTGTGACGGACTTGTTTTCCGATCTGCGAGGGTCCGTTTTCTCGTCCGCAATGCGCGCTTAAGATGCAAATTCCCGTTCTTGCGCGCTTATTTGTTTACAATCTGAAACTTCGCGAAGAAACGCGGACTGCTGGAGCTAACTATCGAAGTTTGGCGGTTGTTTTCAACTATAAAACATGGGGCCGGCGAAGAGATTGCTCTGTAAGCAATCCCAGAGCGAACTTAAAAAGAACTTTCGATTCGATTTCGAATTTCGGGAAAATTCGAAATCGAATATCTCGAAAATTATTCGACATAGAATGTTTTCGACTTCATTTTCGAATTCAGCGCAAAATTTCCTATAAGAATCACATTTAAAATCGTAATGTCGAAAATTTTCCCGAAATTCGAACTTTTCAAGTTCGTTGACTAGTCTCTTATCTTCCACTGCAAAAATTAGGACTCTGCTATTGAAAATCAAAGTGAAGGAAGGAGGCAATTCAGTAGATTATTACGAGGCGCATTCATAAAGTAAGGGCCGTTTGGTCACAGAAAAAAATGTACTCATAAGAAACAAATTTTATTGTCATATTTAGTTAGGTACAATCTTACTTTACTTCTCTACATAATCGCCGTTCACTTCTAAGCATTTTTCGTACCGCTGCACCAGCTTCTTTAACCCCTCTGCATAGAAGCTTGCCGCCTGAGAGTTGAACCAGTTGACAACGGCGTTTTTGAGTCCGTCTTCGGTTTCAAAACGTTGTCCACCCAGCCACCGTTTAAAATGCAAGAAGAGGAAGTAGTCGCTAGGTGCAAGGTCGGGACTGTACGGTGGGTGGTCAAAAAGTTCCCAACGAAAATCTTGAATTTTCTCAATGGTTTTGGCAGCAGTGTGAGGACGCGCGTTATCGTGGAGGAGGATTATGCCAGATGACAGTTTCCGCGGCGTTTGTTTTGATCGCACGTCTCAAGTGTTTGAGCTTTCGCAGTACACGTCAGCTGTAATTGTTGTCCCACGTTCCATGAAATCAACCAAAAGAACACCGTCTTTGTCCCAAAAACTGTAGCCATCAATTTTCGACTTGTGTACTGAGTTTGTTTAAACTTTTCGGTTTTGGTGAGGATGAGTGTCGCCACTGCATCGATTGCAGTTTTGTTTCTGGGTTGGCGTAGGATACCCACGTCTCGTCCCCAGTAACAATGTGAGAAAACAAATCATCTCCATTTTGTTGATAACGGGCCAAAAACTTTCGTCCACTAGACATTCTTTGCTCTTTGTGGTGGTCGGTGAGCATTTTTGGTACCCACCTTGCACACAATTTGCTGTATGCGAGGTTTTCTGTGACAATATTGTAAACAGTAGTGCGTCCAAGTTGAAGAAATTTGTTAGCCAGGCCACTAATCGTCAATCTACGATCAGATCGCAGTGCTTGGTCCACTTGTGAAACGATTTCATCAGTCTGGATACTGGGCCTGCCACTCCGCTCTTCGTCATGGACATTTGTTCGGCCATTTGTAAAATAACGGCACCATTGTCTAACCTTTCCTTCACTCATAACTGTAGGTCCGTAAACCAGGCATAACTCCCGATGAATTTCAGCAGCCGACGATCCTTTTGCACATAAGAAACGAATCACAGAACGCACTTCACACTTGGCGGGATCAACTATTTTCGCGGCCATTGTTCTTTGCATTCACTGACAACAATACAATTTCAGAATCAAAACAAATGACGCTGTAGCTTCGCAATGAGTCAGTAGATGGCGCTGCAGTGGTAAAACTGTGCTTCGAAGCGCCACTATTTATATACATGCAAACGGCCCTTACTTTATGAATGCGCCTCGTAGTATTACGGCTCTTTATGTTTATGTTCAGAACTTAAAATAACACTGAGCAGACTACATTAAGTCGTTCTCTTGTGGAAAACTGTTTTAATTACTACTGATTGAAGTACTCGTATAGAGTGATCCAAATTGAACTTTGTGTTCTGCGAACGTTGGAATTTTGCATTTCTACGGGAAAAATCCACCAGACACGTTATACATTTGTGAACTAAATTTTAGAGTAGACAACAATTAATGCTGATTTTTACAAAAAACTTACATAGAGCGATGAAGCTCATTTTTCTTTAAATGGCTTTTTGGATCGTCAAAATTGTTAGCTGGGGGAATTATTAGCCTGCACTTTTGTTACTGTCAGAGGTGTATATTATCAAAAGATGCTAAACAATCTTTGGTTTAATGAAACCAACGATTCGAAGTTGAATGAGATATGGTCTCAACAAGATGGAATCACATGTTACACAGCATGTAAAACACTTATTTTACTTCGAATCAAATTTTTTGGTCGTGTTTTCTCGCAGAGGGGTAATATGGATTGGCTACCGCGGTAGACTTTTTGCTCTGGGGCTATTTGAAGGAAAGTATTTATGCCAACAAACCTGCCACGATTCCAGGTCTAAAAGAGAACCCCAGCCCTGTAATTGCACTGGAGAACTGCGCCAGAGCAATGATCGCTTGTCAGGGTTGTTGTAGGGTCATTTGGCTGACACCATATTTTTGTACACTGCAGGTTGGATTACATGGTGAGCTGGCAGCCTGCATCAAAGGTATTAACCACCAAATGTTGTTTTTGTTGATTGACAGCGCTCAAGCTGCTCCAGGTTCTGCCAAGTCGGTACTTTGCATTGAGAGCAATAAAATTCGAATTGTTCTAATCATTTGTGATGTAAAATTCAGAAAAAATATTCTGAAGTTCAATTTGGATCACGCTATATTTCTTCAGATAATAATATTTGCGACTAATGTTAATTTTATTTTTCAGGTAAGTTGAGATTATACCGATATTTTCTTCAAGCCTGTTTTGGGGGTAAGTGTAGTAGTGTATTAATATTCAATCTCCAGATCTTAACTTACAACCCAACAAAGCCTTGTCGTATAACGGCATTTGATTTTAATGTATTTATTTTTTACATTCGATCATTAAATATGTTCATGTACTTATAAAGATAAGAAATCATTGCCTTCTGTTTTGTGATTTAATACATAAACCTAAAGCGTTACCGTTTATAACTGAAGTGAAGTCTTGCTGTAAATTAAATGTCTCCTAACATAATTTCTTTTGTTGCTGGTTTGAAATTAGTATATCCCTGTTCATGTAATTACAGAAAATCTAAGCCAAATTACATTATAAACAGAAAAATATGTTGTGATACTTGAGCTTAATTGTTTAAACGACTAGAATTGTTTTTTAGTATTTCTTAGTAGTTGTCTTTTTCGTATTCTCATTTTCGAAAAAAGCTTCTTTTAGTTTTATTTAACGAATTTAAAAACAAAACAAAATGTATTTGCCATATTGTTTCACAAATCCTATAAACTATTTATATTATTGAAGCGCATGTATTATCTTTCAGTTTTTCTAGCCCCATATCAATTGCAGTTCACATTGTGTTTACAGATACTTTTACAGAGTAAAGAGTGGCGGCGTCGGGCCGTTTTTTTAAACAATTTTTTAAAAATCCGGAAAGTTGATGTTCATCAAAAGGAGAAACAAAGTTCGTTCCATTCATATTAAGTGATCTTATTGGCAAGCTGAATTCTGCTGAATATTCTAGTATTGACCACGAGCAATGTTAATTTTTGTCCTTTTTTGCGGACACAGTCGGAGTTCTTGCTGTGCGACAAGGCGGCCAACATGAAATCATTAACTGTCCGGAACCACCTCACAGCATATCTTCAGGCAGCAGGATTATACTCATCTTCGAAAAACACACCCTTATATATTTTTACACGTAACATAAAATTAAACTGTGTGCTTGCTTCTACTTTTATTAGAGAAAGTGTAGTTACCAATCGCACAATATTTGATAAATGATTTTCTGTACTTTTCCTCGTTTTTCTTTGTTTTCATTATAATCCCAATCATATCTACCTACAAGTTCCATTTTTTTTATTCTCCTACATTAGCTGCTGGAATAATTTGCTACCCTAATCTTTTATTTTATCTGACCTTTTGGACCTATCATCTTCTGCACTTAAATATGTGTTCAGCAGTGTCTTCCGCTAAGTAGCAGTAATTATAAATGTCATCTTTAACTTTACTTATCTTTCAAAGCCGGAACATGTTGTATTGACTCTTCTCTTTCAACTCTATTGGCTTCATATTTGCAATCATTAGTACGGCATCTCTTGACACCGTTCTGTAGATATAATATTATAATAAATTATACTGTGAGTGGTCTTTGAGTAGTCTTAACTTTTTGTTTGCACTTGCAAATCTCAACATTCCTACCCATATGGGAACTCCATACATTTACCGATGTCAACGCATGTTGTTTATCTGGTGATGAAGAATCAAGGCATAAACCATAAAATATTATCGGGGGACTTTATTTTTAATAACGTTGATCCTTTATCTAAAATGATTTCTTATATTGAACGCTATATGTCCTCTTTTTCTCCTTTCTATTAAGAACCCTGACTTTGTCTTTTGTGGGGTGATTTGTAGTCTCTTCGTGGGTCGATAATCGTCAAGTACTGTTACAATGACGAGTATCTAGTCACCCGCAAAACCTATTAGAGAGTTACCTTTCAACGGCAATCATAAAATATTTCACAATTGTGATTTTCCTAGAGAACCCCGCGGCACCCCCTAGTTATCTTAATAGTTAGTGTAGAATTGAGTTTTTCAATTGATTCACACAAAATAGAATTATTTCATCAATAAGGGCCTTTTCGCCAATGAATAAAATTTTGCTATAACTATTTTTATGTCATGTTACAGTAGGTACTTTGCTTTTAATATGCTCTGAAGCTTTAACATTGTCTTGCGATGGTTATGTTTATATTTTTTTCAATTTTTAAATTCCATGTGGATGGTTTGTAATTTCTGTTTTCCATGAACAATCAGCCGCCCCTACTTTTACTACTTAATGTATGTTTTACTGTTAATTTTCTTACATAATTTATATTAGTTTCTTTGCTAAAATGCTGCATTGTCCACCTTCCCTGTTTATTTTAAAATCGTTACTTTAAGTTTTTCAATGTTACAACAAGAATGAATTTCAGATATCGGGTGCTTAATATTAGGTTGATAGTTGCAATTTATTTTTTACTGTTTATTTATGCTTCGTTGTATTTAATTAATAAGTTTTTTGTATTTCTGGTACATATTGGGCGGTTTATATTATCATTTAGCATTAATCTATTAAAATTTTTAATTTGCAACTAAAAGATGTATTTCTCTGTAGGTTTTGTTATTCCTGGTCATTCACACATTACCTAGTGGAACGAGTAAATTAACTGTCTTATTCATTTTTCCTTCTTTAAGTGACGTTTTGCGGATCTTAGATACATCTCTTTCCCACTTATGTTGTTGCTTTTTGAAAGAGCTGACATTTAAGAATTTTTTGATTATTATTATTATTTTTTTGGTTATTAATAGTCCATATCTTATTGTTGCCCTTTAATAATGATATTTTCACTTTTTTGCTCTGTATAATAATTTTATATCACTGGCGTAAAATTTCTTAGGAATATTCCCTTGTAATTCTGTATATTTTTAATGTTTGAAGTAGAAGATACAAATTACTTTTGTTTGTCTTTGGAAACTATTAGCAAAACCTCTCTAGGAATCAATTGCGGAACTGCTTGGTTTACCCCACGTTTTCAAAGCGCGTCTTTTATGACGATTTTCAGGCGGGAAACAAAAAAAGTCCACAGGCACCAGATCAGGGGAAAAAGGTGAATCTTAGTCATCACACATGGTAATCAAATCTTTGAACATTTTGCTTTCTATTCATCTGTCAGCTTGTATAATACAAACTAGGAATAGATTTTCCGCTTACACAAGTCATTGCGAAAGATGGTGCTCACCGTGTCCTTTTTAATGTCCAGGTTCACCATCATCAATCGTAGTCAGTCGCCATTTTCGGGTCACATTTGTCGCATTCGCTTGTGGATGTATGGGGTTATGCCTATCGACGGCCGATCTGAAGCTGGTTTATCCATGTCGTTTACTTCCAGTTGCGAAAGCGCTTTAACCAGCCGGAAACGCATTTTCTGCTTACAGCTTCTGTCTTGTGCACGTGCATTCATTTTTTTCAACGATTTTTCCAGTAAATTACAGTAAAAAATAAAACAGGCAATTCTGCAAGTTCTCTTCTATATTCTTTTTATATTATTAGTGTACCACTTCAAGTTTGAATTATTATTTAAAAAATGTTGCTTGAAAGTATTGTTCTTGGAGGTATTACATATAGCATCATCAAACGGTGCCCACAGTGGGCCGAACTTCTAATTACAGTTCTCACTTGTTGGTTTGAGTTTAATTCTATATGCTATTATATTTCTTACTACATATGACATAAAACATTTAAGACACGTTGGAACGTCTTGATACTGTAGCAAAAGCATACAATTACGCTGGTTGCTCCATGCGCGTTTTTAAAATATCTTTTTTAGTTTTGTTAATTTGGAATCTATGATATTTGTTCTAGATTTAGATGTCAGGTAAGTAAATATAACAGTGTTTCTAAGAATGAGCTTGTGAAGAATGGGCAGAAAACGACCCTAAAAACGCAAGAATGAAGTAAACAGATGTCACTCACAATCTAGAATTTCAAAATTGTGCATTGAATATCCTGTAATTAATTAAAGCACACGATGAGTGTTCAATATGCTAAAATTTATTTAAAAGTGATAGGAAAATAACATTGCTCTCTAACTTCTGAATTGAAACTTGACTGGCAATGAATTTTAAAAACAAATCCATAACAATCAAACTCGTACGTTTTTTAAAAGGCTAGTCACCCGAAACCGTGGTCATCCCTAAAACTTAAACGACTAAACAAGAGGTTCTTATTAAGGCTCTTATTAAGAGCAACGACAATTTTTACTATTTCAATTAGTCTTTACTTCCCTAGATTATATCAAGCGGGCATGATACAGGCAAAGAAAACTCGTGACTATGCTTAGGAGACCGCAAAACTATATGTTTAATTATATAGTTGATATTATAGTCTTTAAAAGGAAGTTCTTATGGGTCAGTTTTTGAAAAAGTTTAAGAGTCGCACATAAGGGCTACAGATTGTGTATGGAACTGCATACTTATAAATCCTGTCTTGACATAAGAAAGGATTTGATGAATATACTTTTCGTTTTATCGGTTCGTATTATTATCTTTCCAACCCCTAACAACAAAATTGCAGAGATGTTTAAGAAAAGTCAAAAGAAATCTTGACAATTAAACTAAAAGTATCTGAGAAAAATCATAATCAAAATATGAAATCAGATTTCTTTGTCATAGTACGTACATCGGTTTCTAAGACTGGGTAAATTTGAAATTGCAATGCTTTATTATAATTTAATTATAAAATAAGAAGTAACAAACTATTGTTAATGTTATTTTACGTTTTAAACATTTCTTACTACTATTAGTCTTTAAACAAAGTCAGCACAGTACGTAGAAACTTTAGTTTTGTGCATTTTTACACGAGTAACACTAACGTACCACTAAATTTTAAATTGCCGGTCACAAAAAGCGCTTAACATTTATTTACTGCGATATTTAAATATTTGGATTCTAGATGGGCTAAAACTGCAATTTGCGGCCTACTGGGCGCTGTTTTTTACTGAAAATGTCACCAACCACAAAACCAATCAATGAATGCTGTAGCACTTTTCTAAGTTAGTACAAAAGTTGCTTGTAAAATTTGAAAACACAAAGACACATTCTAAAATTTTGAGGTTCATTATTGGTTTAGATACTCTTATTTTACAGTGATAAAATAATGATATTCGCTGAAGCGAATTTCTTACCAGTCTCAATATTTTCCAATTTTCTATCATGCAGCAATGGTTGTGGTCAATTCTTTTTGCTTGTGTCCAATTTTGAGGTAAATGTGTTTCTGGGTTGTAATTAGGAAGTAATTCAAGTTTTTTATCAATACTTTTGTGTATATGGCTCAAAATAAAGTACCGGTCAATTCTTTAATAAAATTGGTGGTATGGGTGCTCTATATGAGTCTTTGTAGTTTTAGAGTTTCATATAAACAAGTTCGTCACATATAAGATTAATATGAATTTATATATGTGCACCGTATAATCATAATAAAGTGCCATCTTTCAGCTTTACAGTGCATTCTAAAAAATGCCTGTGCTATCAACTCTAAATTATAGGTAAAAGCACGTAAAAGCACAACAATTGCGATATTTTTTTCTTTCACCCGTATGATTCGGTTTTATTTTAATTTCTATACTACCTGCAAGTCGAAGATGGGGAATCGGAACAACTTTTAGAAAAAACTGTTGCTGCACACAATCCGAGCTTTCAAAAGAATTTTGAGTAATGTATCAAGCCATTTCTATGCGTCTACACAATCTGGGGAGGATCCATAAGGAAGGCCGTTGGAATGTCCATGAACTGACAGCTCAAATTAAGAGTGGACACTATGATAACACTAAAAATCACAAATCAGAATTTGGAGATTATATGACACCGGAGGTATGCGTCAGATTACCACCTGATCTCTGAAACATCACTTATTGGCTACTCGCTTCACTCCTGTCGAAAATATCAAGAGAAGTTTGGTTCAGTTTGTCTTCTCTAAACCACCCTTTTTTTCCAAAGTGGAATTCGACAGTTTCCCGAAGATGGCATAAATACACATAAAGGGAGGGGGAGGGGGGTTTACTTCTAAGATTAGTTAAGTAGTCAGCTTTTAATAAATTACTATCCTGTGAGAATGAAATTGCTGATTTGATACTGTGCTCACTTCTTAAGCCAAGTATTTCATTTGTATATCTTCTATATTTGTAGAGCCGCTAAAGCACCAGGAAAATTCTTATTAGCCGACCAAATTATTAGTGGTTATAGTATTGCAAAATTGTTATGAATGTAAGTTACAATAATTCATAAATTTAAAAATGTGCACTACCGCTCATGGAAGTAACCCTTTCCCATCTCCTTAGTCAATATTGTTTTGAATGAAAATAATTAGTCACTTGTAGACTTCTTTATAATCCTTGAACTGTCACTCAGCACTTCGAATCGTTCTTCCTGTCCTTGTTTGTTTACATTAAAAAAGACTTTGTGCTATCTGAAACTTCATCTTTCGAGCTCGTCAGTTTCTCATCAGGCCTAGTTCCACTTATTTGGATTTTTTGCCACGTCTTATTTTGAATTTTTGTATTTAATGCCTCGTGGTAGTCTCTTTCTATAGAAACTTGTTTAACTATTCTCACTTTACATCAGGAAAGGCTAGCAGTGCGTAGTATCGCGAAAAAATCAAAGGTTTGTGCTTCGGCGTTGAATCTTACATTGCAATGTCACAGAAAGGCAGGAAGTCGTCTTAGGGATCGTTATCCCCCTGGGCCATCACGAGTAACGTCCGATGGAGAGGATCAGTTCATTAGACTGATGAGCAAACGAATAACAAATAAATAATAGAATAAAAAATCCAGTATTGTTCCGACTGTTAAGCACAGAGATAGGTCTGTTTTATTGTGGGCGTGCTTCTCTTTGGCCGGTGTGGGGGAGTTAGTAAAAGTTGATGGCATTATGAGGAAAAAATAATATAAAACAGTTTTGGCGGAAAATGCCATATCATCTGGGTTGAGTTTAATCGGGAAGGAAATTGTGATGGCGCAAGACAACGATCCTAAATATACTTCGAGGATTATTTACATTTTACAAAATTAACTGCCTCAGATATGCTGCGGAGTTTAACCGGAGGTGTGATAAGACAGTGTTAGTCAGCACAATAAAGTGGAGGATAATCTTTATTGTCGCATTGCGACCAAAAACCGTTGTTACGCCATGGTAATACGGCTAAAGAGCTTCAGTAGACTCAAAAACATCGTTTCTGGGCAATTAAACAGTAACAAAACGTGTTATGGACCGAAGAATCCAGATTTTCAGTAAGAAACGAAGAATCTACGTGCGTCGGTCTAAGACTGAAAGGATGATCTAGGTCTGAATTGTTTCGACTGCCGAGAACGGAGATGGGTCTGTTTTAGCGTGGGGCGCTTCTCTTTGGCTGGTGCGAGGGACTTAGCAAAAATCGATGAAACATAAAAAAGTTTTGACGAAAACGCCATAACATCTGGGTTGCAATTAATCGGGAAAAGATTGATGATGATGCAAGATAACGGCCCTAAACATCCTGGAAGGACTATCTAGCAAACCAAGAAGAACCAAAAATGCTCAAAATAAGGACATGGCCACCTCAGAGTCCAGCTATGGGATAAGCTGATTAGAACAGTATGAAAGGAGCGTCTTGTGCCCAAAAATCATCTTTGGAGTCTTCCTCAAGGTGACTGGAGAGATTTACCACTCGAGCAATTAAAAAAATTAATCGAAAGATTGCAGAATTAAATGAAAAGGGCGGTTTTTTGATATTCAATATAATTTTTTTCAGTGTTCATGATGATTTTTGTTTCTTTTACGTGTTGTACACTAATATATTATTTTTTAAGTGTATAAATTCATTTTTTATTTAGTATCCGTACTTCCATGAGTGGTAATGTATAAACAAGTTATAATTTCGTATCAGCGTGTATAACATTTAATTGATTTAAATGAAAGTAATCTATCTAGCTGATTTATAGTTTTTTTTTAATTCTTCTCCCAACTTTAGGTTGAATTCTAATTTGCATTTTTTTGTTAGTAATCTCAAAATAATTATTAACTATATAGTCATACCTATGATATGGTTAAGAACTATTTGTATTTCCCATATTTTATTTGGAATGAAATAAGTAAATCGTTTTCAGTTAATTTTATATTAACTTTTATGTTACAACGTTGCACGTGAAGGTACCCTAAAGTTTCACCGTTGTAAATCAATTTCAGGGGTGACCCTGAACTTTCATAAGAATTGCTGTTTATTTAGTTCCTCCGTTTTCCTTAATTAGTTAAATCATTTCGTTGGCACTGCGTTACACGTTTTAAGTTGTCGAATTTTGGCAGCCGCTGTGCCCACCGCGTTACCCATTGTTCGGCGCCGCTAACTACGCTTTCAGCGAGCGCTGCCTTGTTTGGATGACTCGCAGGTGACACGTTCTTGCGACGTTGTCTCTATCTAAGCCCTGCATTGATCTGTCCGTCAGCCGGGGTGGGGGATGTCACTCGGACATTGCTGTCACTCCGAGACGACGTCTCATCAACACGCGCGTTCTGGCCAGAGACGCCCTGCTTACCAATCAATACCGAGTTATTTGCTCCTGTTTGCCGACACATGCATTTCCAGCGTTGTCCGGCCGGGGCACGCATTTCGCCGTGGCATGTCGAAGGCTAAGCCGGCTAATGCAGCGACGCAGCACCTTATTTGTATCGAATTCGTCGGCGCCGGGCGCCGTTGAAGAAATCGCTAAGGCTATTACGGGGCCTGTCAATCGGCGCAAAACTGCTTTTGCATAGTTAAACCGGCCGTTCTTAAGGGCTGCTCGACGCCGGGGCGGCATCGATAGGTTGCCCGATGCCGATGAGGTTCCGCTCCTTTCTATAATCATCACAGGAGTGTCGCCGCGTTCTGCAACCATATGGAGGTTCGTTTAGATGCTTTTGGTTAGTCGAAGAGCGTGCAGTTTAATTTAAGATGTTTTCGATAGCAAATTATCTGTTTACGAAGTCTTTGAGATCATTACAAAGTCTGCTAATTAAAGCAAAACGTTCGCCATCTTTTGATGGTACGGAGCGGTAATTGACTCGATATGATTTTAACTTTTAATTTATCAAAACTTTGCTATTAGGACAACTTTTTGTTTAAAAGTCTACTTTTTGAAGTTGGTAATATCAAATCAGTTCCAGAAATAGATGTGCGATAATAATCCTTGAGATATAACATTAAAACCAATAAACCTTAAAATCGATTAGTTCACGTTCTTCCAAATGGTGTATTATTACAAAATACTTGTTGAGCATGATTTAATAATGTAAAGTAATTTAAAATTTTTCAAAATTTTTAATTTATTTTACTAATTTTCAGGGCATGATTTTGCCAATTTTTCAATAATTTCCATGTTTGGCATATTATCAGAAACAACATTTTTCTTTCTAGCTTTAAATTAGCGAACCTCTGGACTGCGTTATCAAAATAAAGACTTTGTAGAAACTCGCTCTCAAGAGATAAAAGTGCTGGAGGCCCGTCATTATTTCTTATTTTAACGTTTGTCTCAAAAAGTGTTTCACTGTTTCATGTTGTCCAGTACAGTTAGTAACTGCCATGCTTAGAGAAATTCGCAGAAGAACGGCAGTAATGGCAAAAATAGACTTTTATGTCCCATGACTTCAATAATACTAGAAGTCTTTGTGATTCTGATGGTGTTTTTAGTTTGGTATTTTTATCTTCTTTGTCAACACTTTTGTTAAGTCTTAAAAATGCACATAGTTTTCGGGGAACATTTCATCTAAATTAGAGGCGTACTTTTCCAACACCTGATTGGCCCTCTGTCATATTTTGTCATTTTACATTTGAGTAATTCCTCATAGAAATCTCAAGTCCGTATATATCAAGTTATATTTCTGTACAAATTGTACTTTTTCGTATTAAGTTGAGCTTCTATCGCGAAAAACCTCCTTCTAGAAAACTGGAAATTTTCATCATCAAAAGGGAAATTTGGCTTCTTTCTTTTAACCTGTCTTATGTGGACATTAGTTTAATACCTCAGTTTTGCTGTATTTTCTAGCCTAAAAAAGTCATCCAAGTTTTGAAGAATGTTTATAAAAGCTTCTCTGTGTAGGAAAATGATTTTTGTCGTGTCTGTACTTTCTCCTTGAAGTCTTTTACTTACTTCACTTACTTCAAGATTTCATAAGAACATTGTTCCAGAAACATACCATTAATGACATTTCAGGCCTTTGAAGTTTTCCAATATCACATTTGCTTTATATTGTGGGTCCTTGTCTGATTATTATTATGGCTTATGTATGTCATAGCATTAAGATCCTTCTGGTAGGACTTGCATAATGCTGGACTGGGATCAGCACGAGCACTACATCAAGTTGTTGTCCTTTTTAAGGTGAGACTATAAGATATTCCATCTTTGGTTGAAGAACTAAAAAGAATATAGACTTGTTGTTCTTAATAAAAGAAAATAAACAAACTACTTGCTGTACTCGGCAGCTAGTTGTAAAAAAGTCCGCGCAAGAAATGCATGTGGCCAGAGGGTTTATTTCTTTTGTTCTAGCTTGCAGACATTTCTAGGACCTATACATCAAAAACTGTCCATAGCTAGTACATAGCATAAAAGTTAGTTGTCCTGTGAGTCCACAATTATGAAATAATACTTGGTATTTATAATATATTGTACAATCTCTGCCCTAACTTGGTCAGATTACTGTATAATGAATTCCTCTTTAATTTTTTTATATGTTCATCTGTAAAAGGATTAAATTTTGAAGTCAGTTCTACACAGCAAGTTCAGCTTAATATTTTATTATCGCCATAAATTGGTAGTCCACGGGAAGCAACTACAACAGCTCTTAAGAATACATTTCACCAACACAAAGTTTGCTTCTTTGTAGAATTCTGCTATTTTTGTTTTTCCAGTCATCAAACCTCTTAGTTGCTAAGAATTGTTTTATTTTGAATTTCGCTCGATGCGTTCTCCGTTCATTAACTTTTTATAAAACAACTGATTTATACAGTCTTTTTTGAGTGGCATATTGCCTTATCAGATTTTTTAGCCAGTCATCGTTTTGTCAAATGCCATTGTAAGCTATCAACTCGCGTTCATCATTTACGCACCACAATGCCGAGTTATCGAGTGATATATAATTGGGTCTACTTCTTTGAGAGTATTTTCAGAGATCTGTGAGCCCGAAGCTTTTTGCAACTGTGCATTCGATTCACTCTAATATAATAATTTGAGCTTGAAGTCACTAAAGTCGATGGCGACGATCATAATTGCTGCACACTATCAGATCATCCAGCTGTTCAAGAAGGCATTTGAAACGTTTTCTGAATTTGCTTCTACTTGGCTTTTTAACAAATCTCGACCATCTTTGCCACTCATACGGCCTTTGTAATAAATTAAATGTGAATTAAACGACGACTTTATTT
This sequence comes from Sinelater perroti, assembly GCA_036346155.1. Classification (NCBI taxonomy): domain Eukaryota; kingdom Metazoa; phylum Arthropoda; class Insecta; order Coleoptera; family Elateridae; genus Sinelater; species Sinelater perroti. The sequence goes on from JARFIY010000189.1 coordinate 1,580,461, forward strand.
ACAAGGGCTAAACTTCTGCACAATAATTATAAATTATAATATTATTAACTCAACGGTCAACGGCTGCTATAAAAACACTATTTGGTCTACTGTTGGTCGCTGTATGACTTCTCCTATTTGACTCCCGCGAATGCCCATTCGCCTTATATTCTACAACGAATTAGAAGGTTGTGGAATTTGAACTCAAGGGCGCTAGAAATGGCGCAGACAGTGATCGATCATTCTGAAAACTTTCTGAACAATTTCTTTGTGATGTAAATGACGAAAATGTATTTGAAAGCTAATATCATTAATTTATTCAAATTTAGAAAGATATTCTTTGATTTCCAAAAATCCCTCTGAACTTTGTAATAAGTTATTTTAATTAATTTTTTCAACTGTTATTATTAATTAGGAAGGTCGTTGGAATCTAAATAATTTTCAACAGTTTTTGACTGAAGGTTTTTTTCTGGAGAAATTGGTAATGGGTTTGTTCATCTAATAAATCTATAAAGAAACCATTCGTTTATCAGGTGAACTACGCTAATCCAGGATGACTTTGCTACTTCACACAATATTCCCATTCACAAGAGCTTGTAGTGTAGTGTACAATTAGTTGATAACTTGGACACCAGTTCTTCCAACTCAACTCAAAAGGGGTACACATTTATGATTAAGGAAATAGGTGAACAGTAAAATTATTATTAAATTTAAAATCATAAAATTATTTCACCGTTTGTTAATGTAGCCCTAATAAATCTGATGCAGCGCAAGGCAACCTTCTTTTAAACAATAATGCAGAGGGATGGTGGTGAACCCAAAAATACCAAGAAACAAAATTTAATCGCGGATTCCTGCAAAAAGGCGGCGTTTGAGCAACGGCACGAGTGCGGACGAGGGCAGGAATCCGGGAGCGGATCCGGAGGCGCGGGCGTCCAGCGCGTGCCGACCCTTGACATCCAGTCATTTATTCAGCGGCGGGTCTTCAATACGAAAACCGACATCATCATTAATGCCGCCTCAATCAGAATAAAGCAAATAAGTATTCACTTAGTCAGCTGCGCGCCATTCTGTTTCGCTTAACCTTTTCGGGACACGCCAATAAATTCGGCCGACAAGCCGAGATGGATGCCATCCGAAGTCCCTCCGAATTGTTATGAGTAACTGCAGTGGCCTCGCTGCTCCTCAATTTATTGGTGGTGCTGAAGAGTGAGCGACAGGAGGTAGATCGCGCCGTAATCTATCACGGCGGTGGGAGGCTGTGAGAATGTGCGTCTCAGCGCCACCTGGACCTCCCGCGGATGACAGAAGACCACTCTGCTTTAATAACGTACGCACGTTGCCAATTACTGCATCCGTGACTTGTGGCAGGAGAGGAAGGTTTGATCTTTGATCTTGGCAGAATTTCATTTTGTTTAGCAAATGATAATTTAGAAAAATACCAACTGAGCATATGTAGTTTACTTTTTTTTATTTTAGTTTACGTGCCCAGATATCAACTAAACATAGTCATTATTTGAGCTTTATTTCAAGTATTTTTCAATACATAAATTAAATTCTTTATTCGTAGAACACCATCTTGCTGAACACTTTTTGCAGATTTTGCAAAAACTGTTTCGAACAGTTAGTAATAGATAATGGTAATTACAATTTTAGTAGTATTGCGATTATTGAATTAGTTTTATGTATTATAAAACTTTTGAGTATTTGGCAAATTTATGAAGAGTCTTGGCTTCATTGGGTCCATTATTAAACAGTAAACTGTTACCATAAAGCTCATTAATGTGTGAAACTGAGAGGTTAAGGCTCCCGTATGTAGGACCTTACTGCTCAGTCGCCGGGCACAATATCTGATACAGAAGTGAGAAGCACCATGTCTTAGAGGATCATATTAGTATCCCCAGGTACTCAATTATTTTGAACGTCTGAGTAGGTCATCTTCCAGATATCTGAGCCTAGGATTGAACACAGGTCTATTTACACCGCAATCAAGCGCTTCAACCGTTCGGCCACATTATTTGTGTGCTTAAGTGTCTCTTCAAGATATACAATTATTATGAATAGAGACCACACCAGTTATATTAATTGTGTTTTTTGGCCTTTTAGATCTTTTTCTTCTTCTTCTTCTTTCTCGTTTCCTAATTGTGCGTTGGGTCCTCTATCTATTTCGATCCTTTGCCATTCTCTTAACCTAATTGATGTTTTTCCCCTTTTTCCTAGCCAGTTCTTTGATGTCGTTTTTTTGGACTCGGGGTCTGAGGCTCCTATTTCTTGTCCAGTTTTAATTTGAAGGTTTCTTTGCGTAGGATGATTATTCTGTTATCCATCTCAATTTCCTATTCTTGCGTTCCGTTGTATATAAATACTCTGAATGCTAATTGTTAGTGTTATATCGAGTGAGGATTGGTCTAAGGTCGAGCCTAGTCTTTTATTAACCAGTTGTTGTTACCCGTACCCTGGGTAGGGGCCCTTGCTGGATAATAACAGTCGGGCCAACTAAACCCAGCTTTTTTTAGAGAGGTTTGGAACAGGCCATAGCGGAGTTTGCTGTTTTATGAGTTTATGATTTGTCTTTCAGTTACTTAACATTAATTAACCACTATTCTATATAGTAGCTACCACGACGAGAAAGTAAGTGGGAATTCAACTAGAAACGAAATGTTTGCTATGCTCTGCACTATACCTTTCTCCATTTTGTGGTTTTTCACATGTATGGGTGATTTATTTGGCTTATAAAACGAAAAACCATTTCAATCTTACTCAGTAGTCCAACTGTTTTTGTAACTATTAGTTTGAACTTGGGCATTATTCTGATATTTAAGAGGAAGAGGATATTTGAGTTTCTTCTTAAATTATTTTTAATTCCTAGACAACGCGTATCTAATCTTACTTTGGTTTAGATCTAAACATTATTGACATTCTCATTTGTGTGTTGTTTGCAAATTTCATCAATATTATTTGACTTGCGTTGCATATTAATTTTTTAATGTTTAATTATTTGGATTGCCGTATTTATTTTTCCCATTTAATTTTGTTTTTACGGAAGCTTACATCTAAATGAAGTTTTCATTGGATGTTTACAAAACAACAATAGAATTTCAAATTTTTATTAATGCACAATCAAGACAAAAATTTAAAAAAATATTTTGAGTACACACTCCCTTCCAACAAAAAAAAAATCAATAGAAAAATCTATTTAGCTTTAGATAGAAAGGAATATTATTTAATAAATGGTTCAGGTTTTCTAAATTATCAGTTATGAACTGACAAACTTCAATGAAAAGGTTTCAGTTGCCTTTTTTCAATCAATAATTTTAATAGGTTCCGTTCAGTGATCAGCCCAGCTGTATGGAAAGACGAAGAAAACTTAAACAATTTCCGTAATTTGCGTCGGCCATTTTCCAGCAATTTCGCCGTGTACAAGCGCCGAGGTGGACTGTTTTTGCAGCCGCAGTTCCATTTCCATTTGCAAATAATGGAGGCCGAGCTGGAATGGCGGGACAAAACCGCTGGAACCGGGGGATAAAGAAAGAAAAGAAAAGGAGAATAATGCATAATTCGGTCATAAAATATGTCAGGGTCTCTAGAATTGAACGCTATCCTTCAAAGAGGGCAGGGACGGGAGGGACGGCGAGATTTATTGGGCAATAAAGTATTATAATTAAACGCGTTCGGGCCCCGCGATGTCACTCGGCCTACATCTATAAATCTCTAGGGGCGCAGTACGGACACTCTCATGCAGAGCAAAGGTGAGGCGTGTGAGTGAGCGCCTCACCCCCACCCGGCCGCAATACACTGATGTTATATTAAACGAGATTTGGAGGTAAATCATTCAGCCTCACGCTTGCCCGCCGAGGGTCACCAGAAAGTTACGTTCTGAACACATTGTTGATGTGACTTACATATTAAAACGGCGCTTGACGGACCTTCGCAAATCGCAGAATTGACGCGTTGAAAGATTAACTTCAGGCGCTGGAAAGGGTAGATTTCGCATAAATTCGGCTTCCACGTCCTTACTCAATGGGTAGAGCAAGAGTGGGGGGTTTGACAATCGATAACATGTTGCAGTTGAATTATCGTTAAAATGTTTTAATTTAATATGAATTTGTTAAAAATAATCTTTTCGCCGACATAAAAATCAGTTTAAAGTTACACGCTTAAAAATTTTAATTAGCACTGTGAGCTTTGAGTAAGTAATAATAATAAAGTAAAAAGTTCAAAAAAGGAAACCAATAATGAGATAAATTATCAATACAAATATATTTTGCTGGGTTATTTTATTAGTAGCACACTTGGTTAGGCATGAAAAATTGAAGGCAACACATCCAAATATTTAAATAATCGAATCCACACTTGGTATTTGATTAAGCATTTAAGCAATATTCGAAGTAGCAGAATTGCAAAGATGACGACGAGTTTCGAATTTTTGTATTTTGTTTGGACTTGTTGTAATCGTAATGTACAATTGATATAGATTGATTGAAAAATTGCATCATATTGATGAAAAGTGTAGCCAAAATCATCGTTAGGAAAAGGTATTCACTTAATAGGCTGAGTTTTACGTTATAACTACTTATGAACAGGATGTATAAAGTGTAAGGCCTTGAGCGTTTCGCACATAAATTGTTCACATGTGTTCAAAGATGGATCTCAAATAACAGTTAATTCATTCAATCAGCACCAAAACCAATGTGTGTTTATCGTTTGGTACGCTCCTAGATTACAGCGCTGGGACAACAGAGCAGCAACTTAAGAAACCTATGGAGAAAACTATATACCCATGAAAAATGGCATTTGAGGTTTCCAAAAGACGATATAAACCTTGGAATGCCCAAGTAATATAGCTCTCATATAAATTCCGAAAAAGAAAAGCTTGTTGGGGTAATCTACGAAATGCTAATGGACCAACGTCATTAAACTCGACATTTCGAAGATGCTCATCGGGTGGCAATAGACGATTTCCGATTGACTAAGTAAATGGGGCGATTATGTAACTGGATCATCATATACTGACGTATCAAATTAATTTTTAATGATACAGGAAGACCAAAGAAACGGTGAAAAGAACGCTGACAATTGATGAAACTTGGGCTGATCTTCATGTGCAATCAACTAGAGACTAATTTATGTTCTGATTGAAACTAGGCGAACAATCGCTTTTTGCGTTAAAGAATTTCGACAGGGCGAAAAGAGAATGCTGTTGTTGGCCATAGTCATTGTCAAGAAAGACCTGTTCTTTTAAATGCTAATGTATATTCTCATAAGACTTGTCTTGTTCTGGTAACCGTACCATGTTGAAGAGGGTACGATTCTAAACTTATATCGGGACGTTCTACATTGGCCAAGCGTTGACAACAAGAATTATATTTAATTATTTAATCAAAAATTGATACCTTGGTTATTATTTTTGGTATTTTATTTAATTTACCAATATGTGAGCAGTTTGGTGATGTTCTTGTGCTGAGGTCCATAATATATGGACTATGTTTCGGATGAATTTTTGACAATCTGCAGGTAGTTTTGTCTTATACCTTAACTTTATTCTCAACTCTTTGTTATCCACTTGAAGCTACCAAGCTACTAGTTTGGGCGACACTTTTATTGTTTTTATTATACATCTCTAACTGCTCATCTTACATAGCCACTCTCGCAATTGAGATTAGATGTATAAAAGAACACTGTATCATTATCAACTCACCTATAGAAGGTAACACCATCTTAGAGGAGTATACAGTTGTTAACGATGATCATGTTTTTGCAAATGCATGCTTCTTAGTTAATGGACGTGAGCATATTGGTAACTTGATATATGATTCCAATAATTTTTGTCCAGTAATGAATTGAAATAATCACAGTTTTATAGTTTACTGAATTATGTGAAAGTAAAATTGTATGATATTGCTTTCATTTTGAGTATTGTTTGCAACTGACCCGCTCAAATGGTGAGATTGATCTAGAAGTTCCCATATCGCTTGGAATATTGTTTACATGATACTAATAAATAACCACTTTGTTAATAAAATAAATAGTGCAAATATTTTATTGTGATAGCCATACAAAAATTGAAACGAACCCCTTATTTTACCGAAGTTTATAAATTAATTCGCATAAATTTAAGTTCGTGTTCTTTATTGAGTGATCGCACCTTGTATAATAAGTACATTTTAATATTTATTTTAAGTCTTATGCATGAATTAGAGAAAATAATAATAGTGCGGCTCAAACACCCTCGTATGTTCGTCCTTATACAAGGCGAAGTGGCAAGCACCGTTTCGTAGACGACCACGTTATTACCCCTTCTTTATTTTTGGTGGCTGAGAAGGCTATGTACTAGGCATCTGAGCCTTGTGGCCAAACGTCTGAGCCGCTTGGCCATATTGGTGCTTCTTCTTCTTCTTCTTCTTTCATCTCCTTTTACCCTTGAGGATGTCGGATCAGTGGTGCTTAAATGTATAAATATTTTTAAATTTCTAATTTAATTGACACTAATTATAAGACAAAAAGTACTATTGCAAGTATTTACTGTTGATCATTTAACATAATATACGATGATGAAATATAGGGTTAGACAATAGAATTTGGTGATTTTGTAAAAGTTATAATAAATTCATTTTGATACAAAAACATTTAAAAGATCAAATTTTATTTTTTAAATAAATGTAATTATATTAAATGCTTTCCAGACAACTTGTAACATAATTGTTTATCACAATTTCCATTAACTATAGTTTGTTATTAACAACCGCAGTTTCTTTTCTTATTTGTTTTTCCGTTCATTGTACTAGTGCATATATATGAGCTTTTGTTACATAAAATTTATTTAATGTTTCCTTTTTTTAGTGTCGAAAATATTATTTGTAATAGGAATAATTCGATAAATTTAAGAAAATTTGTTAACGACTTACTTTCTTTTATTACTTATATGAATTTTGCAGAAAATATTAAAAACTACCCAATTTTAAGATATAACATGAGCAATGTTGGATTACTACTATCAAGTTTGAATAATGATTATAAAAATTATAAACAGTGTTTCGTAGAATAATATATGTGATTAGTACAAAATGTTTTTCAAAATTGATTTACAGATACCCAAAATCAACGCTATTTCACAAATCAATGACCATTTCTGATTTTCTCCATAACACTACGGTTTATTTCAGATATATCAAGATATAGCTGAAATAAAGCGTCGTATTTAAAATTTTTTAATGTAAATTTGGGCGATTCTAGGAACCATGAAATTTAATGAATATTTGTTCTAAAATATGTAGTGATTTTCGAGTGTTAAGTGTTACCTGCCCTAGTGGAAGCACATCAAGTTTTTCGAGCCATGACTGCAGAAAGTTTTCCAGCGGGTCTGTTAACGGTCGGCAGTTTCTGTTACAGTTATGCCATCTTTTTCGAAAAAGTAAGGACCTGCGGTACCAGAAATGGCAATAACTTATCTCACAGTCAGGGGCTTATGAAGTATGTATGATTATTGTCTGCACAATTAGAATCGGAGTTGTTTACATATCAGACTCATCGTTAAAAATTAGAAAAACATTTCTTGAAACACCTTAGATTGACAGACAGATTTGCACTCTGTAACACTGAATTCCTCCACTCTCATCATTTTGTAGAGACAAAAACGCAGATCTGCGTATAAGGTTCTTCTTCAATTTGTAACAAAAATTTGTAGAACAAAATTATGCTTACGCATATGATGGCATAAAGACTCCTTTATAATTTGAATACTTTCAAGTTGTCCTATAGTCCGAAGTCTGCTAGATATTTTTTTTAGAGCAGAACCAGTGGTACCGAGAAACTTACGCAACAATTACGAGCAATTTTTGAATGCTCTTTGGGTAGCGATTGTTTTTGATGTACGCTTCAATAACTTATACAAATGCTTACCTGATCAAGCAAATAGTATGAGACCAGCGCACCGTTGTAATGTAGTAGGTCTTTTTTGGCGTACTCTGCATATAGTCTTTGTACTAATAGTGACCTCTGTAAACTTGAGAAAATAAAAATGCAGCTACATTTTTTATTTTCAATTAACGTATACGTTATGGGATATTGCACAATAACCTAATATCTGGTCCAATCACTTCCATTATTGTTTATAGCTTTACAACTTTTTTCCTTGCTTTTGATGAGGTTTTCTGCATAATCATTTGGCAAAGATCGCCGTTGCTTCTTAATTTGAAATGACAACTGCTTCACCGTGTACATTGCCTTTCCGTTAAGCTTTTTTTTTCATGTACCACTACGCGTTTTCAGTGGAATTAATGTCTTGGGACATTGTCGGCAATTCTATCGTAATGACCTTATTTTATTGTTTCCACGCACTGCACAATTTGCTGCAATGTTTAGAATTATTGTCTTCTTGCAACACTGAACTTGTTCTGTCAGAACCAAAATTGTTTTCGCTAGACTTCAGAACTATTTCTGGCAGATGGTGTGCATTGTCTCGACGTTCGAAATGTCCTTAATCAGAAAGAGGTAACTAAAATCGTGTTTACAAAGGGATTTTAATCCTATAATTCTTTCCTGACCTTATTTTCGATAAGGAAGACCATGAGCCGGATCTGAAGACAATTTTTCTTTGTTCACGCTAGTCGTTTTTTCACGCGCTTTTCGCAAAGTTGATCGAAAAGAAACTTTTTTTTCACACAGACAACTTCAAATCTTATTTAGAGAGACTCGAATTTATTTTTTGTGAAGTTCTATTTAGTCACAGCACAGCGAAAGGCCCGGCTTGTCTTCAAAGAAGGGCAATAACGTTTTATCTTTTTCTGTCCAATCCCCTGTACAGCAGGTTTAACTACTTCTGTCCTTGACTTCTGCATATATTTTGCAGCTGCTTTATACGTCAGTTTCGGTTTTTTCGCATGATTCCCATAAAACACTACGCTTCGGAAATTTTGCACTCATTGCAAAGATAACGAATACACTGATATTAACAACACAACGTACCGACACACTATATAATGCGCAAAAGAGTACGACATAAAGATGCAAACGAATTAATTCTTTAGGAAATATCGACGGTTACTTTCTTGGCATTTAGACTGTAGGAAATGTAATTGTAAGATATAATAATGTTCCATACTAAAATTAACGCATAAACATCCAAATAGATCGCAATTTGAAAACAGAGCTTAATAGTAACACAAGAATTTGCCACAACTTCGTAATAGTCATAAAAAAAATGTCAGGTGACAGCCAGTTTGTTAGACAGCAACTAATAAAGGGGTTTGTCCGGAAACTTACACTGATTATACACACACGATACAAAACAGCCAGCAGTAGCCGTTATTCCGATTAAAGAGAAAGTTGCAATAAATTACCTATCAGATGATTGACCTCTTTACGTTAGACCGAAATTATTATTTATCTTTTCACTCAAGAATCTGGCTTCCTGTTGTGAATAGGACTTCGCAAAGCTGAGCCTTGTGATAATTTACAATTTTTATAAGTTCGGGGATTAATTCTGCAATGGTTTATAAATTTGTAATTTTTGTGTTACAGCAAAATCGAACGCAATTACAGAATGTCCGTACATCCAATATTTGCTACATTGTGTGCGAAAAACAATTATATAAACATCAGTCCTTCATTGACCTTTGCGTTGCCGCCCACTTCAAACATTTCACTCTTTCGGAGTTTATTAAAATTTCAGCCCAATCCTCGATGGCTAGCCTTGGTGCGCCGCGCTTGCCCTATTCTGCGGGCTTTTGTTCATTCATACCTTCGCTGTTGAATGAAAACAATATTGACAGCCCGTAGAAGTTTAATGAAAAATCCTCGGCCTTGCCTGGCCCGTGTGAAGTGGGTTGATATCATCAGGCCGCGACTGTTTCTGCTGAATTATTGCAGCCGCGACCGAATTTGAAGAAGGGGGAGAGGTCCTGTGCTGCTTTTAATGTTGGACATCGATTTTTAGATAAAGAATATTACTGGAGGCTTTAATACGAAATATAAGACTAATAAAGATCGATATATCAATCAAATAACGAAATGTTGTCCTCGATGGCTGGAATTTGACGATGAAAAACGCCATGCGCCTAAGCTCGTTACCTGCCACATCCTAATTCCTGTAGGTTTCGGCCCTCGCCTTCAATAATAGGATGCTGACATTATACAAAACGGGGTTAAGACGTAAATCAAAGCACTAGCAGCGATCCCAGCGTCAGCTGCTGACCGCAGCTCGCGCTATTTGCAGACACAATGAAGGACCTCAGCTCTAATTTACGTTGTTCGTTAACGTGATTCGAATTAATTTAGCCGCGCGCACTGATTATGTATTTGCTACATGTCTTGGTAATTTATTGCGACAAAAGTTTGGACACTGAAGACGGATTTGCAAAACGTCATCGTCTATTTCGATGCAGCTCGCCGTGCTGACTACAGAGCAGCCAATTTACCGTTTCCCAAGAAATAAAAACGCGCATTGTGGCTTCCGAGATTTCGACATCGAGGCCAGCCACTCGTCTAATAATACCGTATTACAATTCGAAGAAAGTCAGCACGTGCAATACTAATCCGAAACGACTTTCTGCCATAATTTGTTCGTGATATCTTTTAAAAAGTTCTTAACATATAAGGGCTAACGGGGGAGTAGTTGAATTTTTTTTATTTATAGGACGTGAGCCGGTTTGATTTTTAATGATTTAAATTTAAAGTAGTTTCTCAATTTTTTATACTTTTTAATGCCGCCACATATAAGTCAGATACACTTGAGAGCAAAACAGTCGACTCAACAACGTGCTCGAATTTTGAGAGAATGTGTATCCACTCCGATGGCATCTCAAATAAAGTTCAGTGTACTGTTTGAAAGCTTAAAAACTGTGGTTTCAAATGATATCCCTTAGATTGGAATCGGTCTTGTTCCTGTGTGTAAGACAAAAACGTTGAAAAGGAAAAGGTGATTATGAAAGGAAAAAAATGAAATCCTCAATTGAAATTTAATGATTTTTACAATACATGGTGTTGCCATCTTTACTACTAATTGCACCTTCCAAGGGATCACGCACCGATCAGATGAGATTTCCTATGCTGTCTTGAGGATTGGCTCCCACTCTTCAATTAACGCCGCTCTCAGTTCCATCACGCTCTCTGGTGTAAGAGTTCGGTCTCGGACTCTTGCTTAAGCTCATCCAAAATATACTCAATTGGATTCAAGTCTGGGGTACACGGAGACCAGTCCATTTTCGGCATATCGACGTCAGTTTGATATGTAGTAGACACTCGTGCGACGTGTAATCGCACATTGTCGTGCATTAGCACGAAGTCCTCACCAACAAATCCCACAAACGGAACAATATGTTTTTCCAAAATTTCTCTGATGTAACGGCCCGCTGTTAAACCTCCCCCGTGACCTCCACTAGATACGAAAACCAACATGCAAGAGCCACCTCCATATGCGACAGTTTTTTGAATACAGCAATGGACAAATCGCTCCCCTGGCTTTCTGTAGATGCGACGTCTCCTTCGTTGCTATGTAGACACATCCTGAATAATATCCGACTCCAATGGCCGAGGTCTCAATCGAGATGTTTGTTAGTAAATTTCAGTTGCCTTTGATTTTATATTGCAGTCAGGTTGAGTCCTGTAGCTGCCTTTCTTGGGGTCAGGTTGGCTCCCTTCAGTCTTCTTCTCACTGTCCAAGCGCTGGCGACTACACCTCTGACCGCCCTCAGCTAGTGTTTGAGGTCAATGCCCGTCATATGTCGATTTCTAAGGGATATTGAAATTTGTTGATCCAGGTTGTCTTTCTCCGTTGTCACGCGCCTACGACCGCCTTCTTGCCGGCGGACGTAGCCACCGGTTTTCCGGTACCGACGTCGGCAGCTGTATTATCCATTTTCTTGCGAATGATTTACTTACCTACGCCAACTTCGGATGAGTAACTGAGATGAATTACCGAATTGCAACCGTACTATAGGCCAATCACAGTCGTCGCGCAGGTACGTTCCAAATAGCAAGATTAGTAAAAACCCATTCGTGGTGCATATTTTCTTGAATGCGTCATCCGATTAATGCAATAGCAATAGTTTTTTAAAGCTCAATAATAAAGATACTCCTGGTACGTTAATGTTTTTATTTTGATTTTTTTTAGACTAAAACAGGAGACGAAAATGCGCGTGCGGCTAGTGAGTCAATTGTTTAGCTCTTAAGTGTATTTACGTATGTACTGACATCCGTAAAGACATATTATCCAATATATTTTTTACCGTGGAACTACAGTTTGTTCAATAATAAAAAATGTAGTTTTTTTCCTTTTATTGAAGCATACATTATGACCAACTGCGCTATTATCTAATATCTGGCCCAATCAGCGCTATATTACTTATTACGTTTCATACCTTTTTCATGCTTCTGACGAGGTTTGCATTTGTCAAAGATAGCCATATAATTTTAATTTGAAATCATAGCTGCTTTACTGTTTACACTGGGTTTTCTTTGTGCTTCTTTTTCATGTATAATCATACATGGACAGACAATGGGGTTAACATCTGGAAAAAATGCCGGCCATTCCGTAGTAGTGGAATTATTCTGTTGTTTCCATGCACTGCACAGTTTGTTGCGATATTAGAAGTTGTTGTCTTCAGCTTGTTCTGTCATAACCAAGACAGTTTTCAGCAGACTTCAGAAGCATGTCTGGTAGATGGTGCACATGTTCTCAGCGTTTGGATTGTCCGTAAACAGAAAGGGGCACCCCAAAATTACGTTTATAGAAGCATTCCCAAACAAGCACTTTTACAGAGTGTTTTACTGTGCACTGAAGAATTCCATTGCTTTTCTCTGGTCACGTTTTCGAGAAGGATGACTATCTCAAGAAAGAAGATAATGTTGTGCCAATTTCGATCAAATTTTCTTAGCACACGTTAGTCGTTTTTCCACGTGCTTTTCTTGAAAGTTGATCGAAAAAGAATTTTTTTGCAGGAATCTTTTAATCGTATTTAGAGACACCTGATTTCGGTTTCTTGCGTAGTTTTGTTTGGACATAGCGCAACGAAAGGCCTGGCTCGTCTTCAAAGATGCATAAGATTTTTTTGTCCTTTTTCGTTATTGTAACGTGTGCTAATGCGCTCTCCAGCAGATTGCCTACATTTTCAGCTTCGAAAATCATTTTACCCACTTCTGACCTCAACTTCTACATATATTTTGCAGTCACTTTATACGTCAGTTTGGACCTTTTCACGCGATTTACTAAAAATGCCTGGTATCGCTTTAGTGATTTTGCACTCATTGTAAAGATAACGAATTCACAGATATTAACAACACAATGTGCCGACAAAGCACATAGAAAAAACAAAGAAATAAAGATTCAAATGAATTAAAATAGATGGCACTGCGGTGCCACTTTTTTGTCATATATATATATTGTATTTAGTATGTGATCCTGTTAATCTACATATTTGGAATATTTCTATCCCGAATATTGGATAGATTTTTTTTCACTTTATTTTATCATTGATTTCATTTCTAATAAAAATAAATTTAGGATTTTTAATGGAATACATAGATATAACTTGATTATACAGAACACCTTATAAATTGTTTTTTGCACTATGATTTATTTCAACTTCTATGTGAGCATTCGCTATGTGGATTTTTCAGATAATTTTAACGTGCAACGACGCTTTTAAGCCGATTAGAAACCAGCAGCGGGAATATATCATCTTTGAAAGAACTGCCTGTAGGATGGACGCGTCAGGCGACGTTTCTCGCCTCGTTATCCTCGCAACTTCAGCGCGGGCTTTTTGTAGCTGTCCTGCAGGGCCGCAGGGGTCCATGCAAAGTCGTGTACGCTAAAAGTCATACCGTAATTATAGATTCTGCTTTGACGGCGACGTCAGGATGACAAACGCGTGGCAGGTGTGCGAGGTGTCCGGTCCTCCTGACGAATGTGTCTCCAGCAGACAAGCCCATGTTCCCGAGCACCGGCAACGCGCCGGCTAATGGGAGGCTGTTGGGCAGATTACAGCGCGCTGTATAAATATCACGTAATACAGTTTTCAGCGTTAATTATCCGCGTGTCGGTTCCCACGCAGTCCATCTCCCCCGGTGTTTGCATTCGCTCTGCACAAATCATCCTAATACCGGTTTGTTCGGAGTTGGAACGTCACCGCGCCACGAAGCACCGATGGACGCATCCTGGTGCATCGGGACGGCGGTAAGTCCGTCAAGTTGGAAGGATTACGCCTTATTAATGCCCATGCTGATTTGCGATCTCCATGTCGGTATGGCGAAGTGATGAATCAGCCCACGCGAGAGTGTGTCGCGAGCAGGAAGTGCATGATGTCACCATTGCGGGACGAAACGGTTCTTGATCGTGGCACCTTTAATTATGCCATATCATGAATGATGCGACAGGAATAAATTGTGCATTTCGAATTCTCAAGTTTCGCGTCTGCAAAAGTGCTCTGCTACAAAATAACAGTTGATCATAGATTAGCAGGGTTACAGTTAGATATGAGATGCACTCTAGAACGGATTAAAAATTCATGTCGAAAGCTTCTTCATGTGGGATTTTTTCAGTGGTCGTATTAGCTTTGGACCAAATCTGCAATCCTGTATTTTTCATTTCAGAAGCCATTCGAAATAAAACAAAGTGTTATTTCTTTTCTGAGCACAGCAGTAATTGTCAGGTAAATATTGCCTGCGTTGGAAATTTGTAAGTTTAGGTTCTTTTTTATGAAATTTGGTTGTATTCACACGATTTTTGTTTTTATCAAAGAAGGATGTCCCAAACGAAATGCTGGATTTAAATTGTGCCTCCTTTTTTTCTGCGTTGTGCTTGGTGATATTTTGTAGTAAACACATTGCTATTAGTCAATGTGCGGAAGATTGAGTACCGATTGTTAAAATTGATTACAGGCAGGTGGAAGGGAAAATGCACCAAATAAAACAATTCTGAAAAGACTAAAAAAAATGAAACAAACAGGCTCGGATGCAGACAACAAATGAACAGTCCGATTTCACCTGGAAACATTGCAGCTGCGAACGATAGTGTGAAGGAGCGTCTAGAAACTTAAGTGCGCTACAACTGAACATTTCAAAAAGCACCATGCAACAGACTTTAACAAAAGATCTGCATCTGCAATAAATCAAGATTTAACTAACCTAGGAACAAAAACCAAATGATTAAAACGCTGACGACTTATCTCCCAAAACAGCGAAGTAAACTGGCCACCAGAGTATGTGATCTCATTCCTCTGGGGACTAGTGAAGATTAAAATTCTAACTACGAAAATAAGAAGGATTCCTAAATTAAGCGCAAAATTTCGAAAAGTTATCGACGAAATTGAGCCACATTTATGCGAACAGTGATCGAAAATTTTGTCAGAAGAATTCGAAAGTGTCAAAGTAACCGTGCCAAATATCCTATTTCATATTCAATGGGAATATTTACCCTTTAAAATGATATCATAAAATTTGCCCACTAATAAATAAATAAAATGCTTTTTCCAAAATTTAATCTTGCTTTCTTTTGGGACATCTTTTAGAAATGTTGATTTTTACTTCCACTAAAGAGTTTTTGAGAAAATGAATTCTACTGTTTAAAATTTTAACTAAAGAACTTGAATCTGCGTCTATTTTTTAATATTTAAGGAATATGAAGTACAAATGCAGGAAAGGAATAAATAATAATTAATACAATGAAATCGCCAAAATGGATGAACCCCAAAAACTATATAAAATTTAAAGTAGAGTCTTTATGGTAGAATGTTATGAGAAATTATCGCGTTATTTATAGAAAGAGTATTGAAACAAGACCGTTTTTTATGTTCTGCTGCAGTTTCTAGTATTAGTCCATTTTAATAATACAAATTGAAAGCGCCTTTGAATGATATATTGTGCACTGTTATGTCTAGCGCCGTTATGTTGCATTGTAAAGTAAGCGAGATTGAAGAAAAATCACCCTAGCGCCGTTATTATTACTGACATTGTGGAATAGTAAGCTGGCATTCAATGTTTTGTTTAATAGTATCTACAGTCAATTTTTAATTTACCATCGAAAACAATTGTTTGTTCTAAATTGAATCTGTAATGCTAACGCCTGGTAGTAAAAACATAAAATGAGAAGACATGAAAGCTGACAAGGTTTATTGAAGATGAGTAACGGTAGACTCCATTTAGTTTTATCCTACAACAAAGCTTCTTCTTAGAGTGCCTATCCGTTCCGGTTACCGATGATCATTATTTTATTTACTGCGGTACAGAAATGTCAAGTTATTACTCTGGAAGACTGTGTTCTAAGATTTTTAGCCGAGAAATTTTTCTACTACCTGGTCCAAGTTTTCCTGTGATCTTTCCTTGTAACATTTGTTGCGTTGTCATATCTTCTTTTGGTTTTCATTATATGAAATATTTTGTGTCTGTAGCGTAATCACTATTTCAGTATTTTTCTTTATCTTACTAAAAACTTCTTTATTAGCTATTTGGTGCAGCCATGAAATTCTTAACATTCTTTATAAAGCCAAATTTCAAAGGCCGTTAACTTTTTGCTGGTGGCTTCTGTTAGAGTTTAGAACTCGACATCTTAAAGTAAAACAGAGAAGACATTCCATTGGAGGAGTATTACTTTGATTGATATAGTGAGAGTATGATTCTTGAACACTGACGACATTGTAACGAAAACATCTTTTGCTGCTTCTGTGTTTTGTACCAAAATGTGTATATTTTTAGCACTTTTGTTGTTTAATCGGAGGTCTCAATTGGGAATCTGGTTGTTGGTGATCTCCATATATTTAGTTTTGTTAACATTGAGGTCTAAGTCACGTATCTCATGCTGACTTTTGTCACTCTATTCATAACTGTTGTATGTCTTCTAAACTGCCTACCATAATAGCAGTATCATCAAATTATCTGATGTTATTTATTCGTTGTGATTTAATAAGAATTTTGTAATTGTTACTTCTTAGTTATTATTTTAATACATGTTCGGAATACAGTAACGGGGACAACACACAATCTTGTCTTAGACTTTATAAGTATTTGTACTGCTTCAAATTCTTCTCGATCCACTTCGATGTAGGCGAATTGCCACCCATATCAACATCATTCAGTATATTTATCATCGTAGCACGATAGACTTCATCGAAAACGTTACAGTAATCAACGAAATAGACGCATATATCACTGTTACATTTATAAAACAACACCTGTATACTAAATAGAGTTTGTCTCCGTTGTATCTTGAAATCCAAACTGAGTTTCCGACATGCATTCTTCGCAAGACACTGAAATAAAGGAGAAGTTTAACGATAGACTAGACAAAAAAATGACGGAAATACACAATGAAAACGTACAGTACAATACTAAAATAATAGAAGAGACCATTGATCAGAATAGAGGTAGCAAAGTGTTCAGGCCAAAAATATCCAACACTACTAGCCAAATAAATAAAATTAAAGACGCGAACGGACAAGTAATAAATTATAGAAATTCGCGCGAGACTATCTAAACGTCTTACTGAAGATCTCCCTGATATTAGTAAATATGAAATAAAGTTAGCTTTAGGGAAAATGAAGAACAATAAATCACCAGGCGAGGACGGAGTAGTAATTGAACTACTAAAGAATAGCGGAAGAGAAACCTTAACAATGCTTCAAAAATTGTTCAATAAGTGTTTAATCGAAGGTATAATCCCCCAAGCATGGAAAATAGCAAAAGTAGTTATAATTTACAAAAAGGGCGATCGTTCAGAACTCCAGAACTATAGACCCATATCACTACTCTCTCATATCGACAAACTGTTCTTTACTATATTAACAAATCGAATTGAAAATAAATTGGACGAAGCCCAACCCCCGGAACAAGCGGGATTTAGGAAAGGATTCGGGACCGTAGACCACATCCAATCGGTCAGAGAAATTGTACAAAAAACTAGAGAATATAACATTGACGTAGTAATGGCTTTCGTGGACTATGAGAAGGCGTTCGACAGTATTGAACACTGGGCCGTAATAGACGCTCTACGAAGAGTAAGGATAGATCAACGTTACATAGCTTTAATTGAAGACCTTTACAAATCAAGCAGCTTCAAAGTACAGCTCCACGAATGTACGGATCCGATTGAAATAAAGAGAGGAGTCAGACAGGGAGATACTCTCTCACCCAAGCTTTTTACAGCAGCACTCGAAGATATCTTCAAAACATTAATATGGGGCCAAAAGGGCTTGAACATCGACGGAGAGAAGCTTTCGCACCTCCGATACGCAGACGATATAGTAGTGTTTGCCAACGACCTGGATGAACTACAAAACATGATCAGAGAACTAAATGAAGTATCAAAAACAGTCGGACTAAAAATAAACATAAACAAAACTAAAGTCATGGCAAACTTTAATTTAGGAAATAGAACAATAATGATAGAAAACTCTACAGTAGAAAATGTTCAGGAATATATATATATATATATATATATATATATATATATATATATATATATATATATATATATATATATATATATATATATATATATATATATATATATATATATATATATATATATATATATATATATATATATATATATATATATATATATATTCCAGCGAATAACACCTAATAAAGATGGACAGGACGAGGAGGTGAATAGACGAATCAGACTGAGTTGGGCGGCGTTTGGTAAACTAAAAGAAGTATTTAAATCAAAAATACCCCAAATACTAAAAACTAAAGTATACAATGAATGTGTTTTGCCCGTAATGACATATGCTTCAGAAACGTGGTCACTAACAAAAGCACTACTTCACAAGCTGCAAGTAACCCAAAGGTCCATGGAAAGGGCAATGTTAGGTATAACTCTCAAAGATAGAAAGAAAAACGATTATATAAGAAGCCGAACGAAAGTACAAGATGTTATGCATAAGATCCTAAAACTAAAGTGGCAATGGGCGGGACATGTAATGCGAAGGCAAGACAACCGATGGACCAAGAAGTTAATAGAATGGAGACCCCGCACAGGACGCAGGAGTGTTGGAAGACCCAAAACTAGATGGAAGGACGACATTGTAAAAGTAGCGGGCAGAAACTGGATACAACAAACATATGACAGAGAAAATTGGAAAACATTGGGAGAGGCCTATATCCAACAATGGAGTATACAAATGGGCTGAAGAAGAAGATTCTTCGCATATTTTTTATAATTTTTTAAGGATGATTTTTAAGAACAGCTTTAACAGATGGTTCATGAGTTTGATAATTCGGTATTCCCCAAATTTCTATGCTCCTGATTTTTTTGGGTATTTTACAGATTCAGAGTTAAGCTAATTATTTGTTTGATATATACTGGACAATTGTTTGATATCATAGTTGGGAAATCTTTTATTTTGTGCTAGTTAAAGGCTATTCTAACTTTATTCGGAGCAGTGGAGGGTCTACTTTCTCTTGTATATCTGGAGGGTGTGGTTTTGCATCCTCAAACAATTATTTTATGTAGTTTGCCCACATTTTTACTTCCTCGTACTTTTCTGTTATAACATTGTCTTGTTCGTGAACTAACCTAGCCGCTGTTCTACGTTTAAAAAGGCCAGCTACTTCTTTAACCTTGTTATAAATATTGATGCTGTCATATTTTCCTTGTGTGGTTTCAATTTATTTAGTCTTCTTCTGACTTTTTCTATTTGGCTTCTCTATTTTTTTGTATGTGCTTGTGGAATCTGAAATATTCATTTCTTTGTTTTTCAAAATTCTTCTTTGGTCTATTAGGTGTACAATCTCATATAGTTTTTTTTATGTGCTTGTTAGGTATTAAATGGTTTTTGGCCATAGTGTTTACTTTCATTTTTATTTTATTTTGTTTTCATTTCAGTGTCTGTTTCCTCATCAAAATTTTTTTGATTCGGCTAGTTATTTTCATTTTAATGCAATGGTAGGTTCTTTTGGCTTTTTATGTTAATAGTTTTTTGTAGTCCTTCTGACTACTATTAATCTTATGTTTACTACGGCCACTAGTGGATTATGGCCTGATTTGATATCAGCTCCTGGGTTTGCTTCAATTTCAGTAAACGCGTTGCAGTACCTGTTTTGACTAATAAACAGTTAATCCTGGGGCGTCCATTGGTGACTTTCAGGTGTACAATTATCTTGGTGGTAATTTAAAAAGGCGTTGAGTGCAACAAGTCGTACTTCTGTAGCAAATACAGCAAATCTGTTGCCTCATCCATTACTCCTGATCTGTGTGGTCTAAATGTATTCGCCCATTCTCCTTTTTTCTATTTTAGCATTAAAATCTCCCATCTGGGACATGTATAAAGTTGGTCACGTAACTGCTACGCCATGTTGGTATTCATCTGTGTCTTTTTCCAAGTTATACAAGTGATATTCATTTACTTTAGAGTATCTAGCCACTTGACTTAGCTGATACCTACGATGCTTATATTTATTCGTCTTAGTTCTTTAATTACGTTGTCAACTTTTCCCGCTTGAACGTTCTACATACATATTTTAGTGACCGACCTGGAGATTCTTAGCAGCCTCCCACCATATAAAGTCTGCCGACGACGTAGCGTATTTTTTTATCGTGTCAGCCATTAATGAGTAAATATGTTAGAAAAAATTATATATGGTAGTTTTTAGAATATTTTATCTGTGCTTTCGCTGTCTGATTTTGAACAACCAGCTGCTGATTTTGATCCATCCCGGATATTTTTATTTTCCTCTATCCGCAACTGAAGGAGGCGCCCGATGGAGGCCTATCAACCCTGCACAGCGAGAAATCAGTCATTTTGTAATCTGTAGAGTATTATGGTATCCTGTAAATACACATTTACACGGATTAAATGTCCCTTAGATATCCGAATTTATGATTATGCAGTAAATATTACAGGCTGATAATACAATTAAACATTGCATGATGCAGAGTTGTAAACAAAATATTCTAGATCTTCTCTTCTAAAAACTGTTGCTTTTGATGGTTGCTATCTGATGGTAAATTTCTCATACTATCACTGGCACTATTGAACCTGCTGCTTTACTGTGCCAACATATGTTTATGGAAAAGTTTAGCAAATGTCGATAAATATCATAATGTCCTTTACTGTATGCCACCTAACAACTAAATTGATGAAGTATTGGCGAAAAAAATTTCTATTGGAACTTGCTGTGTGTGTTTATTCTAATGAATATGGAGTTTCATAGTTTACTTACATTGCATACTTCGTGCAGTAATTGCTATTTTTAAATGACATTTTTGAATTAATTTATTTAGGTTCATAGACATAAAAAATAATACTAAAGTACTTAAAAGATTTTTTAAATATCTCGTAAATAATTTCTTTAAGAGGTCTGCGGATTTAACTGACGATGAAAATGAAAGGTATATTTGTTTATTAATTTTTTACCACAATTGAGATAAAAACTCCAAGTTACATTGCTACTTAAAATCTAATTTATGCCCGGTTTCCTACCAAGATATTAGATAAAAGGAAATTGGCAGTTACTGACATATTTATGTTTGTCGGTATAATGATTTTTCGGAAAGCCAGCGGCCAGGAATTTCCGCCAGCAGCCGCGTCGCGCGCTTTCTTTCCCGCTCCGTCACAGAATGCCTTTCAAAATTAGCCGTGCAAGATTGATTTGGGCGCAGAAGTAATGACCAGCCCATGACAGTTATAAGTGTTCGCGGCGGAATTAGAATATAAGACGCCGCTGTTTAGCGGCCACCAAATCCGTAAATTACGGAAAGCTAATTCCGTCCCTGTCATGCTGAAGCCATTACATCATAAATCTGTCAATGGCCTCCCATAATAATCACATGGGCACTTTCACATGACTCACATCCGTTATGTGACAGTTGACGAACGGTATCTCGAATCTACCCGTCATCCTTCTTAGGGCTGAAAGTGTGGGTTTCTCCCTGGAAAATTTTAAATTTTGAGGAAGTAGCACACTGTCAGAATAGTGTTAACAAGTTTTTTAGGGCATGTAACGTAATAGATTTGATGAAATCTGTTGCAGTAATTTTCGGGTCATTTTTGTAGTTTTATTACGAAATTTATCATTTAATATAATTTTCTCTTAATGTTCTGTGAATTAAAAAAACCATAAAAAAATCTTATCTGCACCGTTACCGCAGGCAAGCTTTTCGTATTACTTTCTATTTATACGCATTATCTGTATCTTTATTTTTAGCCGTGATATATAGGGTGCAAATAAAATTTGTTTTTAGTGCTTTAACATCTGTTCCTCTTGATATATAATAGCAACAAATTTTTGCTGGGGTACTTGTGCTACCTATTTTGAAGCTTAGGTTTGAAATATTGGAATGTATAAAAATGTTTAGCGCGTAAAACAAATAAGTAAACCATTTGGAAAAAATTATGGGACAAATTTGTTTTTGAAATGTTCAGGCATAATGAGCAATAGCGAAAAGATACTATTTTTATTTGGCTAATTCTGATGCAGATTAGGACACTTGAAATCTAAAAAATACTAATAAATTAAAAATATATTTATGAAACAAGAAATGAATTCTTGGTCACTATTTCTTATCAAGAATGATATTGATCTATAGAAATAAGCAAAGATGATAGAACAATAGTAAAAGTAATACATTAACTTAGAAGAAATAATATAATATTATATAATGAAACAATAGAACAAAATCATATTAATACAGTATGGGAGACACTGATACTGAAGAGTAATAGCAAAAGAGGAGGTAAATGTAGAAGAAAAATCTGAACATCCGCTCTTCATATACACAACGCAGAGACGGATCTTATAATAAAGTTAGTCTCTGAAACCTAAAAGGAAAATTTTGAAATAAAAATAAACAAGACTTGTGGAGTAATGAGAAGCTCTTTTCTAGAGGCGAGAGAAAATGGCGTATTGAGCTAGATTAGAAATCAGAAAATGGAAATTCTAGCTGAAGTCTAAAATGCCACAGAACTTAGGCAGTGTGTGGGCTGCATTAAAAAAAGGAAGTGTAGGGTCGATTAGAGAACAGAGTCTAAAGGGAAGTTCAAAATTTCAATGTGCAAAATAAACCTAAAATATAGCAGAGTTAGCTTAAAATAACAGCGATCACTACAAGTTGCAAAACAGGCACCAAAAGAAAAAGTTACCTCCAAACTAGTAAATCATAATGGATGCAGGAATTTCTAAGAACCAAAAAAGTAAAGAATTACAAGAAACATTTTTACTTGCCTTACTGAGAATATAGGTTAATAGTTTGGGAAAGCAAATAAAATACCTAGAGGGTTTTTGTTGATGATTTAGATAAGAGACAAAATACTGCTAGGTTGATATAATATTTAATTTTAGACAAAACCCGAAGGCATTAAGGGACGACCAAAGAATATACTGGTACTTGATAAATCTTTCGGAAATCTTTGATATCATATAAAGGAAAGAAGATTAAAAGCAAGCCAGAAAAAAATCTGTAAATTTAACAAGAAAGATGCAAAGTATGTACAAAACAATATGAAAATGCGTAAGAACTAACGAGTCCAAAATAATTCTCACTAATCTGGGGGCGAGGCAAGAAGATAAGAAGAAACTTTTCTACTTGCACGGCGTTATAAAAGAAATACAAACGGAATATCACATAACAGAATAAATACACGATAACATACTAATGGTATTTTAAAAAAATAATTGTGTATCGGGACCTAAGGTGAGTCGTGTTGGAAATATGAAAAAACACAAATAATAATAGTTGCAAAAGAGTACAAAGGAGTTTATATTGAAGTTGGTGCGGCTTTAAAATATTGAGCTTTGAAATGATTATTTCAGGCTTCGGCCTGCCCCCACCACCCGTCAATTAGACCGACCATAAATGTCGGTCTGACGGGCAGAACCGTAACACCTCCGGTACTCTCACCTGGTTAAATAGGAGCATAGTTCGGTATCTGAGCTTCCCAGCCTCGACTTGCACGATTGTCCGGGTGCATGCTTGTTGGTGTGCGGACCTTAATTTGGTCGTACTGTAAGGAGGGTAGAACCTCCCGGTTCGTGTTTGGAGACTCGGCAATAAGGGTACTCGGTATCGCATCCGACACCAGCAGGATGTACTGGGGGGGCTCAACAGCCCCCCCAGACCCCCCTGATGCGGTCGTAACTATGACTCTCCCAGATCGGTACTGCTCGGTGAAGACGTTGGATTCCTCCATGGTGGTATGGACAATTCTATGGACGTTCTATTTGTAGATGAATGGGGCTAAAAACCAACTTTTCAGATTAAATTGACGATGGCATTGAAAACTTCTATCCCCGGTAGTCTTGGCTATATCAACGTTTTTTTTTAATACTCTTGTTGGCCATGAAATAGAGTATTTTTATTTTCCCAATCATACAAAGTTGGTGCCTTTACCGAATTTTTTCCAAATAAATATTGAGAATGGGGCACAAAGCTTTTCTCAAGGAGATGGCGAAATCTCCGAAATTACAATCATCACCCACTTAACACGTAAGGAAGTATAACTATGGAATTGAAGCTGCTTGAAGCTCTACCAACGGTGATACAACGGTCTTTTGTGAGGTTGTTGCTTAGTGGCTAGAAAGAATATGAGGTGCAACAGGTGATAACATTTATCTCTTAAAACATTAGTGTTATTTTATGCATTTTACTCATTAAGATTGCTGATAATCCTAGAAAATATTTTTCTATTCCCTTTGAAGAGTTTTTTAATGGTTGTGGCAAGAAGTACTACGAGTTTCAGCGACCGTCCAGAGGTGGATACTCTTTTTGTTGAATTTGGAAAAATTACTTTAAATTTCACTAAAGCTCTGTAGTATTTTGTGTCTCAGGAGATAATGAACCGAACTCTTCTAAAAGTTACTTCTGGCTGTCTTTGGATGTCTTTGTTTTTAGTGTTAATGAAGAAGTGTTAAGAAAACAGTAAAGCGTGTACAAGTTAGATTGCACTGCTTAAAGATATCTTCCTTGTGCCATTGAAATCCGAACAACCTTTATAATTGCTATTCCGCTGGTTCTTTACAAGTAACGAGAATAATTCCTGAAAACAATGTGCTTCAAGATAAATAGTTGATTACAACTTGCTTTAAAGGAAGAAACTTTTGCGTCAAGCAGAAGTAGATCGGGTTTGGGATGTAAGCATTTTTACTATTGGGCGTTTTAGGTGGGCCGGCGGCCAGATTGGGCCATTGGTTTCCATGATAGTTAGTCGCATGTGGGCGACAAATCGTTTGAGCTTGGATGTAGCTTTAACGGCGTCTCCAGGTATAGAGATAGCGCTGTTATGGAGATCTTTAACTAACCAATATTGTTGATGGTGTAAACAAAATGTGTTAGTCATTACTTACTGTATCGGCAAAGCTTGTATACCACCCCCCAGTAATTTTAAATTAAGGCTGATGTCACTTTAAAACGTTGTTGTTTAGAATGTTCTTGATTTATAAGCTCTACATTAAGCAAGGTAATTTAATGCAACCACAACATGTGGGATTTCATTGATAACATTTTATTATAAAAATTGGAGAGTGAGAAGTAACCGATATGTAACCTTACGATTGTGTTAAAAAATATATTTATTATTATATTAGGGTTAATCATATTTAATTTGGAGATACAACAAAGTTATTTAATTATAATTAATAACAAAAAGTTTTTCTTGATTAAAATTTGACATTCCATCACAGTTATACAATTTCTTTATTAAACATTTTTATTGTTATTGTGATTGTATTAATATAGAATCCGACCAATACAATTACTATATTTATTAGGAAAGTTATTTTCAGAATTAGAAATCATCCAGGGCACTTTAGATATAAGACAGTCTTGTCCGCCATATCACGGTGAATCAATGTTTATTGCTGCACCGCAGCAGGTGCGTGTCAGTCTAGTTTATGACCAGACCTACGTTATTTTTGTATACCAACTTTTGGCCGTAATGAGTCATTATGTGCATCAGACGCAGTACAACTGGATAATCAAATTCGTAATTTATATTTAGAGATAAGGATGCCCCGCCGAGTGTCATTAATATGACTAATATATTTCCATTTCAAAATTGCTCGCAGTGGGTAAGAAATTAATTACGCTATTAGAAGATCACTTTTTAGTGTATAGCCTTTTTGGACGGCGTCCAAGCCTAGGAGGCTTGCAAGACGCGCTGCTTGAAGGGGCCGTTTCTTTTATACTTCAAAGTGCTGCGAACTGATTGATCGACTGATTGTGATTTAAATGTGCGAATTTGAAGCTTTTATTGGATTTTCTGGAACTGCGCGTAATAGCTTCCCTTCCTGTTTGGGCCAGTTTTAGATCTGGGGACGACGCCGAGTCCATCGGCGCCTCCTTTGCGTGCTGCGGCAACGGGCTTTGGAGTGCGCCAGTCTTGCGGGGCAGTGCATTATAGATGGGTTAGCTATTGTAATACTCTGCGGGTTAAATGCGGACCCGAGGCTGGCTTGGTGTCGCATGCCAGAGGCAGCTGAGCACTTCCAAGCACCTGCCCTTCATTTCATCAAGTCGGTGTCAGCTACCGCAATCCTTTCTCGCTGAATTAGACGGGATGGATCTGAATTGGCAGGCGGCGTTTCGCATTGTTGCTGTTTTCGCGGCCTGCGACGCGTGGCTCCTGCAGCGGAGGCAGAATTCAAAGCAAACCTCATCACTTTCAGATGTACGCACACGTGTGATGGCTACAACCAACACGAAAGCAGCGCACTTATAATTGGCTGTAGCTGTGGTGTAAGGCTGTGGTTGCAAATTTTTTGTACAGAAATGTTATTTTTTGTGATTTTGGCATATATGGCCTGTACGACAAGAAATTGACCCTAGTTATTTGCTAAGGAGGCACCACAGCGCCGTCTATGTTAATTCGTCGATCTTTAGTTGGTGCTCTTTTGCACCGTATATAGTTTGCCGATATCAATGAATTCTCTATATCAATGAAACGATACGAGTCAGTGTTTTAGTGAATGAAACGAAAGTACCGAAACTGACGTATAAAGATACATGCAGAAGTCGAAGGCATTCGTTAGGAAGTTGGTAAAGCGATATTTTGAGATTGGAAATGTGGACGATCTTCTGGAGAGGGGCCACGCTCTATAACAACGAAGGAGGGTAAACCGATCTTCGGTCTTTTTGAAGACAAGCCAGATCTTCCGCTGCGCCGTGTCCAAATGAAACTTCGCAAAAACAGAAGTCAAGTCTCTCTTAATACGATTAGAAGTCGCTTGCGTGAGAACATTTCTTTTCTATTAACTTGCAGAAACCTTTCTTTAAAAAAACTGGCGAAAGGAAAGGATCGAGATTAGGATAATGTTATCTCCACACACAAGTCTTTCTGCGCATCGAAAACGTGGTCAATGAAGAGTAATAGGGTTCTTTGGTGCACAGTAAAACACCATGCAAAAGTGAATGTTTGGGGATGCTTCTGGTAACGCGGTTTTGCTGTCTCTTTCTGTTTACGGACAATTTAAACGCCGAAAAAATTTGCACCATCCACCAGAAATGGTTGCTGAATTCTTCTGAGAAAAGTGGTATTGGTATAGGGCCCGCAAGAAAATATTTATTCTAAACATTCCATTAAACTTTGCACTGCGTGAAAACAATAAAATAACGCCGATGTAATGGCCGGCGCCAACGTCCTTAGATGTTAATCCCATTGAAAATATATGATCGTGGTTGAAGATGAAGCTCAAGGGAAAGCCAGTGTACACAGATATGGTAAGCTTTTCCGAATAATTATTTAGAAAACCTTTTTTTTCTAAGTGGAATTTTAGTTTCCCAAGAAAAAGTCGACACACGGCTTTTCTAGAGCGTGATTATCTTTTGGCCATCTGATAATACTTTGTGCTGCTTATAGGAAACAATTTTCCTCGACGAGGTGCATGTACTTTACGTGACACTTTTATTGCTTTTTACTATATATCAAAAATATTGAGCCACGTAATATAAAAAAATTAAATAGTTCTGTTGATATGACCTGGTGTGGAATTGTGGATTTTAGGCCTCTCCGTGCTGTTTCACTGAAGGAACTTTATATTGGTAGAGGCCTCGGTTAGTCGAGTTATGGTGGTCCTGTACGTTCTGGTATAAGTGTTGAGCGCTGCGGGAGATATACTTCTGGATTGTTTCGATGTTTCCATCTTTGTGGAGGTTGCCGTTTCTAATAAGACCCGAAGCTTGTAGGTGTGGGTTTTGCGGCTCAGCCACAAACTGGAGCCGCATACATCATTATAGCGCGGATGATTATCTTCTGGTGAAGACCGATGAGCTTGTTTGCGCATCGATGCCCATTATACACCGCTCGCACCACTCCTGAAAAATACCGCCGTATTGGGGCAGTGTTGTGAAAGAAATGTCTCGGGCGTAGAGCGTCGGGGATCGGATGGAGACTTGGGGGGACGCCGGCTCGGAGTCGCCTCTCTGATGACCTCACGCCACCGAACTTGACTCGAAACCTCCTTTCGGAGGAGAAAATCCGAACAATCTGGATCATCGGCAGCGAGATTGCAGTTAAGACCATCTTGTACACTAAGCCCTTGTGCCACGCCTTGTCGAAGATCTAAGTTACGTCAAGGAAGACTACAGCAGTTTTGGTTCTTGATGTAGGCTTCGGGTATGCGTTTAACTGCCTGACGAGGCTGGAGAGTAGTAGAATGGCCGGAACGAAAGCCATACTACTCTTCTGAATCACTTGGAGGTCTTCGACAGCTGACCTCGGGTGCTTGTGGGTGACTCTTTCCAAATATTGTAGGTAGCCCCACTGCCTTTTAAAGTAAGCACACTTTTTGAGCATCATTTTCGCCCTTATTGTCTGTCTTAAAATGGTAAATCCTTTTAAGGAAATTTGGTTTATTGGTAGCTGTTCGAAGTGTTTTCGCTCTGATACCACTAGTCAGGTAACTAATTTTGCTGCGTCACTTTTTGTGTTAAGATCTTCCATCAAAACTTCACACACTTCAATTTTTGAATCACCAGTTTATATTTTACTTTTTCGACTGTCAGTTGCCGATCCTTCTTGATTGTATTCCATACACGTTCAATATTTTATGGCGTTCTGATTGTTGTTAGTCTTCCAGAACGTTGATTGCTTCCAATATATTTCTAAATCGTTTGTATTATACCTTTACTCATGCTACACTCATTGCATCGATTAAGAAAGCCTTCTAGATCAATTAAATAATTTCTACGAACGAGTGTTCCAGTTTTGCCAACAAAATTTGATATACTCTGTCAGTTATTGTAAATGCATCTAACTCGTATTTGACCTGGCTAGTGAGGTCATCCTCATTCACACATGCGCACTATAGTCCAGTCTCATCGGGTGGCAGGCTGCGCAAACTGTTATTGGCTGGACAGGCATCGTTTATTCACCACCTATGCATTTGCATGCAATAACAATAAATTGGTTTAATCTAGAAGCTTTAAAACCTCAAATATGTAATCTTGATTTTTAGTACTATTTAACAAATATTTTGATATTAATCACTCATAAAGATATAAAAAAGTATTTTGGGGGCTCGATAAAAACTTTTCCCCGAGCCAGACTTTGGTTATCGATGGTCCTATATATTATTTATAGTTTTTTGTGTAAGAATACTTGTAAACGAATTTACTTGTTCGAAAATTGTGTGAATTAAGTCTTCAAAACAAATTTAAGTTGTTGTTGTATACCTGGTTTTGATTATTTTTTCTATCGTGGACTAATTCAATCAATATTATACTAATTTGTTTTAAATATTCCAAATTATGTTTTTGGTGTTTTATGCCTTTGGAACGTGCCCTATTTTTTACGAATGAATCTTTGAAAAGAGCGGCAATATGGAAGACCAAGCGCGATATTGTCGAGAAGAAAGGTTGCAGATCGGCGACTTCTGCGCGGCAGTCGCGCGCTAAATGCGCGACGCCAGCGATTTGTGTCAAAAGTACATTACATCAACGACACATTCTGCCGGAGACGCATTAGTCAAATCAAAGTTGGAACAGGGTGCGCTATATTTGGCCGGGTGTGTAGGTATTTTGATGCTCGTCTGTGACACACAAGTCATAAACACCGGCGTGACACAATTTATTTGATTCTATGAAATTCCTCATATATCAAACTGGTTTAAAGGACTCGGACCATCGGCCTGAAATAATTTCGAAAGTTTATCATTTCCTTGCCAAAGGCACTCTGTTTTTTGGACTAAATTTAAAATCATCTCCACGGTGACACACATTATTGTGCCGTCAAAAATATCGCCCGATAAACGTCGCGTGGACGCGTTCCGCTAATCCGCTTAGAAGAGCAGCGTTTCCAGAAGTTATGCCCAAACACTTCAGCTGGGCTTTGTGGTGCCGTTTCGCACTGCGTGGTTAAAGCCTCATGTAATGCATCGTAGTTCGAGATTAACTTGATTTGGCAATTTAATTCGTTTTTGAGTTTCTGTGCCAAGGCTCTGTTAAAAGCACAAAGCCGCTTCTGCATAGTTGCAAGTGCACTTTGAAATTAAAAGAGAAATAGTGTTTGCGCTGTCCATTCTGTCAACATGGTGCCTCATGCCAAGAGTTTGCAAAATAGTGCGACGTACACCAGATTTAATTGTGCGGATAAATATTATTTTGGTTTTGAGGTAGCGCTTAATCTATAAGATACCATAAATTTTGTTTGGCGCGTTTTTTTAGTGATTCTGACTGTAAAGCGTTTCGAAGAATGAGTAATGTAAAATATTTTATTTAGAACTGCTGTTTAAATTATGAATGTCTCTTGGACAACAAATACTCTTTCAGGTATATAATGTGTATTGTTAAAGTGGTCAAATCAAGCAACATCTTTTGCTGTAAGGAGTCTGAAAATGTGACCAAAAAATTATCAGCAGATAACGTAAAATTATATGAAGTTCAGAAAATTTATGAACAGTACTCTAATAAGTGCATTTGATACGATTTGAAATTAATTTGCCATTTATCTGCTAAAAAATACATTTAAGAATAGTCATAAAGATAAGAAGATTAAAATGGCCCAAGCATCTAAAAACCAGACGCTCGAAATTTGAAAAATAGAATACTCTCATCTAATATGCACATTTAAATTTCTGATAAATCTTTTGCTTCTAGGTTTGCTCCTCAAACGAAACAAATTTGAGGTGACAAATTAAAATGGTTTAAGAGGAAGGGCACTTCAAAAGTGTAAAATTGATTGCATTATTAAAAGACTAAGCATCGCTTAAGTACTTACTAATACCTAGTCGAGACATTAAACGTTTATAGGCATATGCCAATATTTTCAGGTTTTGAACACAAAGGATTTTCCTGTTGGAAAATACACACTTATCGATATTTCTGCACTTCTTGTGATACAATAAGTCACTGGAATTTTGAATTAAATTCTAAAGATGTTTTGGAAACTCCTCAACACAATCGCAAACATATGAAAGTTGTACATTAAAAGATAAATATGTAGACAAACAGCTACACGTAAGCCTCAATTATTTAAACGTCTAATTGAAATTTGGCATAGGAGCGAAAACATCAAAATAATGATCTAAAATGCACTCAAACAGTCAGGTTGTAGTTGGTGCTAAGTAAGGTCTTACTAAATATGTTAATAAGATTTTTTTTTTATTAGAAGTATACTTTTTTTTACAAATTAATCTAATCACAAGCTGTTACCCAGAGCACAAGCTATTCAAATGGAAGTGTGCTTATAAGTGGCAGTATATGGTTGATCACTCACTATAGTTGATTAGGTATTTGTTTGCTAATTGTAGATGGAGACTGAGGTAGACGCACGGTAGTTTTGCTAGACCTCTTAACATTATAAGTTTCTGAATTTTGTTTTGTAATAGATTACTTACGTTTTCTTACCAAATCATATTTCCTTTTTATTAAATTTCGCAGTTATTTCTCACTTAATTCGAACAGAGTTAAATTGTTTAATGGTACAAGTTAAGACTTTTAATTTTTTTTATAAATCATCAATTTGTTATCCTAAAATCTATACAGATTTCTATAAGTTTGCAGATCGAGATTAAGGAGCTTAAGTCTCTTTAAATGGTATTATTTGCCTTCATAAACTATAGCTGAAGGTTATTTTCCATTTTGATACAGTCAAATGTATTTGTCGGTTTGTATTAAAATAGAAAATGTTTATTAACTTTCGAAAGCCTGTAAGGCGTAGACGAAAAGTTATTGTGATGCCGATCTGTCTGTGTGTGTGTCTATCGACACAATATCTGCGAAATTATTTAACTGATTAGCTTAGGTCGGTAGCTTCCTCGGTATTGTATGTAGCTTTCATTTGACCTGAGATACGGGGATCACAAGGTCACATGCATGAGTTGCTTCGCTTTCAAAAGTTGCCTTTTCGGATTTTACATTCGTCTCGTTCTTACTGATAATATGTACAAACAGGTGAAGTGATTACCAGCTTGATTTTAAGTACACTCAAAGAACACAAAGTCTCAATCGTCTATTGCTGTGACTAGAGCTACGTAATGGGACCTATAAAGATGCTCAGGGTTTTATTTTGAAAAAAAAATCATGAGCATTGTATCTTCTTTGTACTTACCACTTGCTTAATCTTTGTTGCCGTTACACTGTAGAAGCTTGTGTTGTATTATACTACATTTGGAGACCGAATTTGTGAACTGTTTACTGTACATTTTATCTAATATGCATTGATCGGTAAATCTAAATGCCATAAAATCACTTTAAGTGGATTAAAAAAAGCGTTCTAAGAAACTTTATACCTAACCATTTCATATGTTACCAGATGACGTTGCTGAAATGCGCAGACGGAAAGGTAAATGAGTTACTAGTGCAGTGTTGCGACTGTAGATGTGGACAAAGCGAAAATCCACGGGTAATCAATTTATTTGGAGAGGGAAAATTACTGCTTTGAACATCCAAACGAGGTTAGTAGTAGTGTGTGGGAATGCAGCACCGAGTCTAAATTGTATTTCACTGAATATTGAAGTTAAGGGGGCAAAGACTACTGAGCAAGGCCACAGCAGCGCGCGTAGGGCGAATGCGTGCAAGTCACGGATTATCCAGTGTGTCCGAGTTGATAACAGCAAAAAAACGAATTATCTTCGATGTACTCGCGGATACAACAGATTTGTCTTGTGAAACTTTACATGCCGTTATCTAGGAGAAGACCGTAAAAATTAATGAATTATGTATTCCTTATACTCTTATTGAGGCATGTCAACAGCTGCTACGACTGTACATCATGGATCCGAAGACGTTTTATGGGTATTTGGTTACAGTAAAGAAACGTTAGTCTGTAGTATGGTAGCACATTGGAAGCCCTCGTCCCAAGAAACCTCGATCGGAGTTATTTATTCTAAAGCAAATGGCATCAGTCGTTTGGAATCTGGAGAAAATTCTACTGATGAATTGTTTGTTCTTTTTGAAAACATTATCAGTAAGAAGCCGCACTGAGAATCACTAAAGCGAACTGTAGACATAGTGCGTTGTTTTGTCATATGCGTCCGCAAGTTAGTCGACAATGTAGGGTCTCGACTATACCATGATGTTTCATTCTAAATATGTTGCGCCGAGCAACTACGTTTTGACGTAATGAAAGAGACAGTGTTCAAAAAAAGTCTCTTTTAAGGACGAGTTTCAGTCGGTTGCACGCAAGTGGTGCCGTGTCATACCCAAGAATGATTTGCATTAGCTTCACGAAAGTTGCCGGAGCAATGCCAAAAATACATACCCATTGAAGGGGAACAGCTTTCATGAAATGTTTACTCACTTCTTCGTAATAAAAGATTGTAGTTTTCTTAGGTGTGTATCATCTTGGTTTGGCCTTAATCGACCTTCATTGTAACGTGTCAGTATTCCGAGGTGCAAATAGATGTCGAGCAGCTCAGCAGCGTCCAGATAGCCGCGTTTTTCGAAGGCGCATTTCCATAAATTGCACTCTCCGCAATGTATCTCGTCAATTTGAATATGCCTACATAATCTAGCAGACTCTGGAAAGCATCTGACGTGCCGGTAATTTATAACATCATTTACAGTTGTTAACCACACTCGGTCCATGAATACGTATTAAGATACAATTACACCTTTAAATTTACAATATAACGTCGTTTTACACCGCCATTAACATGCTTTCGGAAAGAGCGGGGGGGTGCTCGAAGGTCACGGCTCAGTCAGCAAACCGAAGCCGCAAAGATGCATGTGCTACACTTAAAAAATCCGCAGCTATGTGTTCGCCATTGTACATCTACCGGGCTATTGTGTGCGGCTAAATTATGGCGGCCGGGAAAGCGCGGGAATGCTAATATTATGTTGCTGGATGTTTGCGAGGAATACCGCGCCCGCTCGCCAAATTAAAAATGCAAATTATGCAATAATATGTTAATTTTATCGGTCTAGTAGTTGCCGCCAGTATTTACGCCGCGAATTTGTAAGATAAATGCTCTCCTGCAGTTACGGTTTTATTTATATTTAACTCCGACGGCCGCTGCATCCACAGCCGTCCAGCTGCAAGCCGACTTGCGCTTAACGAACGCAATTGCGGCATCGACGCTCGCGATCGGCATGGTGAGACTTCGCGGACGGCAAATTAATGCCTTCCAGAATGATGGCGAGCGGCAATTAGTTCTTCCGCAGGAGCATGACACTGCGACCATTAAGTGGCCGTTGCCTGCGAAAACGGCCGCCATTTTTTGAAAGACGACCTCCAAAGTTGGCTAGCATGCCGCTTTCCGACTGCACTTCGGGATTCCTCTTCGACTTTGCACCATCCTCTTTACTCTTCCGGTCTGCTCTACAATCATTTATTTTTTTGAACGTAACGTACATTGAGGATACTATTAAGCTTGCAATTAATAATTAGTAAGATTACGTAATCGAAAAAGGATTTGTCGTCTAGCTTCATTTATTCATATCATTCACTCTTTTTCAGCTTTTTTGAGGAGCTTGGGTCTTTGTCCATATCTTCTTTGCTTATTATTAGAGGACCTCTTGTGGAAGCTACGTTACCACATCACGAAATATTTACCGTTTACGACGGTTATGTTCTTCTGCATCGTAGATTTCAAGTCCCTAATATTTGAATTAGGGTGTCCTTAGATTTTGGCATGGAATATCGTCTCTTCTTCTTTTAGGAATTTCTTGGTGGTGGGGATGCTTACATCTGTGAAGAATCGTGTTTTTGACGAACTACCTTAGTACCCGTTTTTGAATGTCTTACAGTTTATCTAAATGAGTTTTGGCAGCGTATCCCCAGACTGGATCTGGTTATGTTATCATGGGTCTCAGAATTGTTTTGTATGGAACAACTGTAGCCGCTTTCGCTTTTCTTGCCGTGTTGTTGACATGCGTCCTCCGAGTTTGGCGTTCATTCTGATCGGCCATCGATCGAATTAGTCCTCGAGGGTGTCAAGTTCATTTTGTAGTTTAACTGCCACATGGGATCTGAGCAAGCTTGCAGGCGTGGTGGTCATGCTCCCGATGTAGATGTTGAAGAGGGGATAGTATTGGTTCTTGGAGGACTCATACCGGAGTTGATTCGGAAGTCAAGAGGGACCGAATCAGCTAGATGATAGGCAGCCGGATGGATGCTATTGTTATCTTGAATACGAATCCGTTGTGTCACTCCTTGTCGATGGCTGTGGCCACGTCTTAGGAAAGTCACTCTGGCGACTTTCTTCTTATTGAAGCTTTCTGTAATTTTTTCACCACTCGTAGGAGTGGTAGGGTGTTGGAGTGGCCTTGGCGGAATACAAATTGACCCTTAAGGATCAGTTCTAAATCTTAACCGCTGTCTTTAGACGGTGGTAGCGTCTAGCATTTGTAAGAATCGTGAGTTTTTCTTGATTTGAATTTTTTATTTTACTAAATACAACTATAATCAGACCAACGAGAGAAGCCCAGACATCTACCAACATATTATTCTTGATATTAATAAATTTTTATTTTTAAAGAATAACCCAAAAGTCCCCAATGCGATCCTACGCAATTTAAACAACTTAGTATCAATATACAGTTGCATCTCTTTTCCTTACATTTTAGTGGAAGCAAAAAGTCGGAAATGACACTCGGGGTAAAATACGTGGCCTATTCTAAAAATATTGAAACACGTAATACAAAAAATGACAAAAAAATTAAATAATCAGTAGAAATGGTACAAGTTACACAAACAAATCTAGAGAGCCTTAGTCTCTTTAGGGTACCACATTCTTTTAAGCATTATTTTATTGTGATGAAATTACAAATGTTTTTAATTGGTTTACTGATAACAGTTTGAAA
This sequence comes from Sinelater perroti, assembly GCA_036346155.1. Classification (NCBI taxonomy): domain Eukaryota; kingdom Metazoa; phylum Arthropoda; class Insecta; order Coleoptera; family Elateridae; genus Sinelater; species Sinelater perroti. Next base: position 1,616,609 of record JARFIY010000189.1, read on the forward strand.
CAAATCACTCGAAACTGTCTTGGTAATAGTAACCAGGGAACTAATTTTGCATATTTCATGTTTAGGTCTTCTGACAAAATTTCACACACTTTAATTTTTGAATAACCTGTTCATCATGTACTTCTTGGTCTATCAGTTACTGATCCTTATTAATTATAACCCATATACTTCAAGATATCCAGTGTTCTGCTCATTGTTAATCTTCTAGAACGTGAATCACTCTCAGTGGATTTCTGGCCATCATCTGCACTTACTGCAACGTTTTTGAAAGTATTCTGAATTAATCGAAACTTTTAGTTTTGACATTTTTAATGTACTTTCTCAGCCACTGCAAATACGATTTTCACATATCGCTGATCCGGCCAATGAAGCCGTCCTTATTCACACATGCGCATTATAGTTTATTTTCACTGGTTGCCAGGTTACAATGGGGCCACGCAAACTGATTTTATTGTATTAATATCAACCAGAAGTTTCATAACAATAATTATTTTAAATCAACTTGGAGTTAAAATACAGGTGTAGTTTGGATTACTTAAAAAATTCTCCCCTTGAAGTACGGTACATCACCACTTGTTCATTCTAATGTCACAGTAAGAGGTTCTTTCACCCATTTCGCAGTGGATCATTAAGTTTTTTACTATGTAAGGAGTAAACTGTTTGAAATTTCGAGAAGATTAAGGCACAGTTCGGGGCAATATCCCTAAAAGAGTCACGTGTACCTGTGGTATAAATTTTTTTGGAAGCTTGAGAAGCTTAATAATCAACGTGACTGCAGAAAAACGTCCTATTTATGGTTGCTGAAATTGTTTTTGAGATTAGAATAAACAACAGCAGTGCTTAGACAATCCAAGATAACGACAACTTTCGGCCCCATGGAGTTGCTTAAACTCGACAAAAAATTGAGGATTTGTTCTGGGGTACACTGAAACATCCTCTCTAGAATCCGGACGTACGGCTCTGCGTCTGTAATTTATTTGGGCCACTAAAAGAAGCACTTGGAGGATAGAGATACGATATTTCTGTCTATCTATTAGAAAGAATATGTCTCTAAGTCAGGAGATTACTTAAAAAAATAGTTTTGTATGTTTGTATTTTTTGTATTATCCAATAAGTTAAGACACAAGTAATTTCTGTTTATTTTCGAATAAGTTTGGGCATCACTAATTTAATTAATATCTAGGAAACGAAGTGGCCTGCTTTCCATATTAAAAGTATATGCGTCGTGCAATTCCTTCATCTAATTGGAGGTTAAGGTGGTGGATGAAAATAATTCTAGGGCATGAAGTTTTCCATTCTAGAAATTGAAAAATGTATTGGTTGACTTCCCCTTTTTATTCTTCTTAATCTATTTGACTTGGTTACCACCGTTTCCTCTGTGGGGGATTAGTTAATCTCAGAATTCAAAATGTTATCTGGACAAAAAATATTTTTATATAATTACGTATTTTAAGTCAAAAATAAAATTTTTTTTAGTAAAACGTTTTTCTTTTTATGTACGCGGTCCTTATAAAGATACAAATTTTCTTCTTAGTTTCTGAAAAATTTGGCGGGATGAGCGCTTTCAGCAGCATAATCGGAAACTCTTTAGTGTTGACAGTCTTGCGCAGCCTGGAAGGTAAGGTATGCCGCGAGTTGGCTCTTTGTCCGTTCTCATAGACCACGCGTTCTTGCACGGCGCTAAGGAGCCGCGTTATTCGGTCTGAGCATCGTGGAATCACCTGGGCATGGCGAGGATAATTCATGGCTAAGTATGTAAGCTCAGATTCGCAGCTTTGTTAGCATAGATTTAAATGTGTTAACGGCAGTTTAAGTGCGGCTGCTGGAATTTGTAGACCAGTAATCCGAGCCTCCGACTGTTTTTGCTGCATGTACGCCACACAAACGTAATATTGCATAAACATTTACGAGCTATAAATTTAAGCGTTTGTGTGTTCTTTATTATTCGGCGTGATTTATATACTTCGGTACTTCAGAGACGGCGAGTATCAGCGGCGAATAACAACCTGGTTACAGAGTAAATAATACGCAATAAGTGAGCTCTTATGGTGCGACACTAAAGAGCGGTTTGTCTGTACTTTATGGATTGTAAATAAGAAGAAGCAATAGTTAAACAGCCTCCTTAGTAAGTAGATGTACAATCTTGCCGTCCGCATCTGACAGCATTAGCTGCGCCGGGCGCGCTATCCGGTCGCACCTTTGTTATCACCAGAACAGGTAAAAGTAGAAATAGAATTTTATCTGATCGACCGCGTGTTATTACATTAGAAAAAAAATTTTGTGGTAGAAACTCCAGTACATTGCATATGTTACTACTTTTTACATTAAGTGAACGCATAGTGTGATAACTGTCAAGTTCTTCAAAAATAGAGAAGAGTGGAAAAATCGTAATTAGCATCACTTAGATTTTTAAATTTACAGAGGGCTACAATATTTTTAATTTTTAATTCCCTTTTTACTATTTCTATACAATTTCTTTTTGTTTTATAATCCTAATTAAAATGTTAAAATAAATTTTCTTATAGGACGTCAAGTTTTGAAAACAAAGAATGTACCAATAATTGTATGCATTATTGTGAATTTATTACAATTGAGGTATTTTTCTCGCACTTTCATTTTGTATTTGATCGAGAAACATTTTGATATGAGGGTCCAACAGTAATCGGCAAGCATTTCTCTATTTCGCTTCCCGTGGTTACGTTTTTCAATTGCAGCAATGTCTTGGTGGAGCCGTTCTCTATGTCCACCATTAACATCACCAAGACTCGGAGGAAAAAAGCCCAAATGCGAAACTAAAATGTTACAACCTAATGCTTGGTAACTATCAAGAAGTTCACCAACAAAGTCTTTATAATTTTCAGTTTTTTTATTTTCTCTAAAATTTTATGCTACTACTTTGAGTGCTTTCCAAGCAGCCCGTTCTAAATCGCTTAGGACCTCTTAAAATGTTGCATCTCGCATTAGAAATTTTTTTAAGATATTGAAATTCATGCCCTTGTTCATTGCTTTGACAGCATTTTTAAAGTTTAATTTTATATGCAATAGGCGCAAAAAGTTTCTCATTTTAATGAGAACTGGGCGAAATGTTTTTTTGTCAAAAATATACTGTTTTTTGTTGCAAACTTTTGCTCGCCAATTTCAATTATAGCAATGCTTCATGTATCCAACCTGCAAGGTAACTAGAATCACCACAACTTTTAAATCGTCACTAATATAGCATTTATACTTTCTGTAATTAATTTTGTCAACACGACATGCCATATTTTTATAGCAAACCTTCATGTGAATAGTATCTCTAATAGGAACTGAAGAATGGATATTTGCTATATGTAAAGGAACGGTTTTTAGATTCAGTTTTGAAGAATCGATGAAAATGATGCACACAATCAGTTGTTAATGTTATTGCAAAAAGAAACACCTCGAGTTGAGAGCTAACGACTTCTGTCCTTGCAATATTGGCCCCATTGTTTCCTGAGTTTTTGATGAACGTAAATCTTGCCCCAGATCATTTAATTCCCATTGACTTATTAGATGAGGTTTATCTTTTTGAGATGGTAAGAATTTCTCATTACGGCTAGATAGTACTGCAATTGCTGTTTTCATAAATCAGCTGAATACCTTGGAATGGGAAGGTTTTCTGAAAGAGTTACCGGCCGAGTAGTAGAAGGCAAACTCTAATACGAGAGATTTTGGTACAACAAAACTAACCATGGTATAGCTTGTTTATTCTTGCCAAGTCATAGGAACCTTAAACTGTTATTTAATCAACTTCTTAGGATACCAGCACAACGTGCACAGCAAATTTTGGTGTCCAAGATTTGTCCTGATTTTTAATTTTAATGTCACAATTATAGTAGTACGTTTTTTTATTGCGGTTGCAATAATTCGATTCTTCCATGGGACTGTTAATTCTCCACAATATTACAAAACATATTTACGAAAAAGTCTGTGTTGACCAGTGTTATTGGTTAAGTTCTGAAATTACTAGTGAGGAAATGGAATAAAAACGTGGCAATGAATATTCATCCCTGCTATTGGTGTATTTCAGTTTTGGGGTTATGAAAGTAACGGTATAAATTCAAAAAGGTCCAGCTATATTCACTGTAATTTTATTTGTCACTAATCAACGTTTGAAATATTGAAGATGCAATATAGTTAAAAGTGACTTAAAGAAGTATAAATATAATTAGGAAACTATAGAAAGCTAATCTTGCAATGTATCAAAGGAAGATGACTGAAAATGAATAGCTTCTAGGTTGAAGAGGGTAGGAAATAGGAAACCTGATACCATAGAATGTTTCCATCTTTGAGAAAATCGAAATTTTGTGTTTATTGATCGGACAGCCAGATTAAACTGAAAATTTTCAAAAAATTCAATAATATAGTATTGCCTAGGTTTTTCGTATGTAACTTAAGGCATTAACTGCGCGCAGAAACCTTATAACTTGGGACGAGAACATAAAATTTTTTAATATGTCATTTATGAAGCATAAAAGGTGACTATTAGATTTAACGACTAAAGGATTGCTGGCGCAATCCGACACACAAGTTAAATTTGTTTAAAGATATTGCTGACCCGAAACAGCACTTTTTAAATATTAAACCAGGAAAACAAAAAACTGATTTACGTCTGTTTAAAACAATTAACGTTATATTTAGTTGATAAATTTTCATGGTAAGCACGTGGATTTAGAGGATTTGTTAACTTCTGATTTAACTTTGCCTTATTTGATTGTGCAACAACACTAATGATATATTGGAAAAGGAATTCCTGATTTATCGTTGTATTTAATTAGTTCAACGGTGCTACATTAAACAATAGTTTATCAAAAAAATAATTGAAATTGTTAAGTGGCTTTATAAAAGTTATGAATTGTTTGCTGCCTTTGTCAACACATGTACTAGTTATGTCACTCGAAAATGAAGAATGTGATGTTTTAGCTTAAATTATTTTTTCTCTGATCTCTACTTGTAAAAATAAAACTTTTTGTACGATTTGCTCGTTGTAATTGTTTCCTATAAATGGGTGCCCAGTTCGTAGATATTCATGGTGAATACATTCTTTTGAAATCCGCCAAACACAGAAACGAAGTTTTCGGAGTGTCAACTTTTTTAGGACTTTGTGGCACTTAATGAAACCGGTGGTGAGTACGTTTATAGTTGGAATACATCGATTTTTCATCAGTGGCCAAAATTTAATCCAAAAAATTATCTGATTTTAATCGTGAAATAAGAAATCTACTGTAAGGTACTACAGTTTGTTATTGGAAGTTAGTTCGTACGGTACCTTTTTACTTAGTTTCCACCTCTTTCCTATTTTCTATAGGCGCTTCCGTATTGTTTGGTCACTTACTTTGAACAATTCTGCAAGCTATTAAAGTGGAATTTGTTGTAACCATTGGTTGCAAATCTTCTACACTTAAATTTCGTGGTTTGCCTGATTTAGTCTCGTCTTCTAAGGATTTATTAGAAAAATTTTTAAACCATCCGTGGCCGTTTTTGATGTAACTTTTTTTCCAAATGCAACACAATTTGCGACTTCTGTAGTGTTAGTTTAAATGCGCAAAGTAAACACGCACGCAGTACACTGTAACATGAACAGTTCCAGGTTCAGTGAACGACTGAAATAAAACACGTACTAAAATTCTTGGAATTTTGTCCGATAACGTGGTTACTTGGTTACTCGAATGTATCATTTTACATTACTTTATTAGTCCCGTACCAGTTGTTCCGGTTATTAATTTGCTGATGTACATACTAATCATTAAAAACAATTTGATACAAAAAGGTAATCTTTAAAGTATACTTTGTTATGTGATACTCTAAAAGTAATGCCATCGTTTAATATTTACACCAATTAATTATATTAACACAATCTCCTGTTAGCGAATAAGTAGGTTAAGAATCTCGAGCAAGGAACTGTGCTCTAATGCTAGGCAGGTGATTAAGCAAATAACTGATTATGGTGATTTTTTTCTAGAGTACATCTGTCCATTTTAACTTAACCGATCATTCATCAATTAGTATTGAATGTTAGTTTATTCAGCCTTTTTATACAACTTACGCACTATACCTTGGGTATGAAATTGTAAAGTATCAAAGTGCGGATTGCGCCCATGGCTGCTGGTTAGATGACACCGCCAAAATCTGAAAGTATACGTCATTGTTTGTCAAGAAGAGCCAAATGTCCTAAATCAATAAGGTCAAGTCAGGTGCGTCCTACACAAACACAGCTAAAAGCAGTCTGCTGTCCACCGTGAGAGATGTACCTGTCTAACTACCCACTTACTATTGATTTATTGTAATTATGTATTATCACGGTATGGGCGCATCCATCTTGGCTCCATGCGTCACTGTCACGCCGCCTCAGCTGCTTGTTAAAACTCGACGGACGTCACCTACATCATCTTCTGCATAATGAGTTGGAGGCAGTGCCTCTTTAATTAATAAGCCTGGAAATAAGCCCCATTATCGCTATTTTTTGTGAGCACACGTATGCAGCTCGGCCCGAGCTTTGGTTACGAGGAGCCTCCGAATATTAACAGAGCGCGTGACCGCAGTTACACATTCGATTTAAACTTGAACATTTCTGGTACAATTTGTCAGCAAGGCTTTGGTTACCTAGCTGTTTCGCTTGGCTGCCCCTCGTATCCGGTTCATCAATGAGTACGTATGTAGGTAACTGTCATCGTCGTCTGAATGCGCCTTTTTACAAGTGATGGAGAGATACACTTTTATTGCTGATGGGACTAAAGAATTGCAGCAGAGCTGGCGTTTTGAGAGTACTGGTCTGTAGGAGTACTTCAGGACATGCAGGTCAGGCGTCAGTATTATAAGACCCCTTTCATTACAAAAACTTGCATTTAAATTTGTTTCTTATCTCCAATTCATATATTATTCTTGTGATAGAGTGCTTTTTCAGTGAATAGTAGCCAATTTGATATTCTTGTGCATAACATTTAGGCACGTTGTAGCAACATTATGATTGTTTTGATAAAGTCAAATTCGAGTAGGACACTTCAGAGCAGCCCAGCCCGTTGCGCGAAAACCGGGAATCGTCTTTCTTAATTTTTCCTCAAGTCCATCCCTGATTCCCATCACCTCACCTGCCTGCTAAAACAAGCGATTCAGCCGTCACTCATCCACAATGAGAGCTGTCGCTCATCATCCGCCGCCCCGTCCCGCGCCTACGCCAGACCTATCCAATCTGTCTCAGTCAACTTTTGTTCATCATGTCTCCTTATTATTGCACTCCTTTGTCAGCTGCAGACTTTCGGAAAATTAAAATTCCCCGCTCGATTTTTCCGCGCGCTTTGCGGGATGTTAATCCGCGCCGCTCTCGATGGGCGCTCACCTGGCTACCTTATTATATTGATTGCTTTGTTAAGGATTGTTTTCCGGGTATGGGAACAGCCAGCACATGATACTGCAGTTGTATGATTGTTACATAACTAATTTATGCATATAGGGACCACATTAATTGCTGCGACAACACTTTCATTTTGTAAATGAATGGAAAGACATATATTTGGAATAATATGTTAATTATTAGTTGTAATTTGTTATTATTTATATATGGCAGTTCGTCTAAATTGAAATTCAATTTGAAAGTGATTAAATGGTTTGTTATTTTTGCACCTTTTCGAATAACATTACGTTATAACTTTAATTTTATTATAAAGAATGAAACAGTTTATTTTGGTTTTGTGGAACATTAAAAGTCAAAGAGATAGTGAAAGAAGCGAAACAAGAAGCCTGGAAAGTATTCGGAGAAAAAATTGATAGAAAGGGCAACTAAGTTATTTTATAGAATTTTAAAACACTACAAAAATGTAAGAAAAACAGAAATAGATACATAAAATCAGTAATGGAAAAATTTTAGAAGAAGATAAGGATATAATGAAGAGATGGAAGGAGTATTTCGAAGAAATATTGAACAAAGAGCAACTAGCCACGAAGGAAGCTATAGAAGAAATTGGGGAAACTAAAGAAAATACCGAGAATGTAGAAGGTGGAAAGATTAAGAAAAAGGATAAAGATGTTGAAACGCGGCAAAAATAGGATAAAAATTTAGGAAAATTATTTAATAAGATGTGGAGTGTCCTTAAAAAAGAGGATTAAGTAAAAAATTGAGAAAAACCATAACAGTAACTAGAAACTACGCGAGAACAGACGAGTTTCTAACAAAAGAAGGATTAAGACCAGAAGGAATACTCAGTCCGATACTTTTTAATATAATACTTGACGATAACAAATAGACTGCAAGTAGGATATAGGAACATGAAAATGATGAAGAATGCCTTCGCCGACAACTTGATAATATATGCAAAGAACGAAAAAAACACGAGTAAACATAAATATTTGGAATGAAGTACTAAAACAGAAATTTTGAAAATAGAACATCTGATAAGACTTTGAAAGGTGATTGCCAATCGAAGGTACAAAATGCTCTTAGGAATAAAATTGAGGATAGGAATTGAGAGCAAAAGAAACAAGTAGACATTTTAATATTTAGAAGTAAATATCGACAAATTTAATCTGTCATAAGGTACTACGCAACGTATTTTAACAGAGGATCGGTATTTACAGGCGTGTAAAGTTTCAACTGAGAATCTGAAAAACTGAAATTGGAATTATGGATCTACTAACAGAACACACGCTCATACATCATGTGAACTGGGTTGGGTTAGTAGTCTACCAGTTCATGTTGCACTTCGCTCTTAAATTTCACTTGAAAAACTAAGCCGAGTCAACTTGTTTCCTTAATTGTTTTTGAACCAAATGAAACTTGGAACCCGCAAACGTTCCCGAATACCCCTCCCATGATTCCAAAAAAAGTTTTTGAGGACTTAAAGAGCAATTAATTAAATGAAAACTAGAAAATAGCATCAAATTAAAAAAAATGAAGAAAACAAACTTTTTTAATATTCATTAATCTGTAGGTTCAAGTTTTAGAGAAGATGCTAGTACTAACAAGATGGACAACCATTACGGTTTGTTGTATGATTTAAAACTTGGTGTATTTTTTGTGGTTGAGATTCCAGAGGAACATCCATTAATTGGCAGATCATCCGTACCTGTTTGAGAACGAAACCGCGAACGCTGTTACTGTCGATGGTGTGCGCTATAGAGAGAAGCTAAATAATTTTTTTTAATGAACCTAACGGTTTGAACTTGAATGACATGCGGTTTCAACAAGATGGAGTCGCATGTCATATAGCACGTGAAACACTTTACTTCAAACCAAATTTCCCGGCTGTATTATCTCGCAGAGACATTGATTGGCCACCGCCTGCTACGATTCCAGAGCTAAAAGAGAATATCAGACGTACAATTACATAACATCGCATATGACGTGTGAGAGATGAGGTAGAAATCTTTCTGTCTAGGGATAAACTTCCATACTTTACAACTGAAGTATTTAGAACATTAACTTGCAATGTTTTCCCTATTTATTATTGGGTTTAAGTTGATAACTGTAACGAAAGCAAAGATCGCTTTTAGAGTAAACGCTCGAAGAATTCGTATTATTGGAAACGCCACGTTGCAGTTGTTGGTAGCAAAGCAGTAGCACGGAGCTGCCTGTGGCTTAGGTAAAAGTGAAACGCGCAGTTCCGTTTTCCGGTGCGAAAGACGGAGACGGCCTGTCCGAGATGCACGGAGGGCGGCCGCGGGCCCACTTTCCCAAGGAAAGCCGAACGGGAACCCCTGCCCAATTCGCAAACGGTCAGTGCCGCTGATGAGCGCAAGCAAACTTCATTAAACGTGTCTGGCTTCGATTACTGCTGCGCTGAAATAAGATTTCTCACCTCGGCCGGGAAGTAGTTTCCGCAACACCATCAGCCGAACGGCCGACAGTTCGCTCCCCCAAGACCTGCCTCAGCGCCCGCAATAATCAACTGCTGCGGCTTGCATACCAACCACATCCACTAAATATCAACTTCCTCGCGAACGCTGAAAGCTCGCTGCAGCGGATTTCTTTGCGAATGCATGGGATCGCAACGTACTGCAGCGGTTGTGGCAAAATGTGTCGTCGCACATTGAAAACCCATCAAGTTCTGTCGAATCATTAAAGGTCAGTTGTATTGTTCATTTAGTTTATTCAATGACCATAAAATATTTATATTGCAGCTTATCAGGTTCGTTTTTAATTATAAGTTTAGGATATTAGTATTTTTATGAAATTTTTTCCATATTTCCATTTGGGAATCATAACAATGGTAACTTACCATACCATAAAACAGTCCATTTGAAATCCAACGCTGCATTTTTGTGTATTGTTTCTGATCATCTTTTTCACAAACAGCACTTGCTTTCGCATCTCTTTATATACATATATATAGTTGTCGATCTACTTATATAAATCGCGATTCAAAATGTTGATGGCTTGAGAAATGATGGACGTCTTGCTGTCTTCCGCTATCAAGATGGTATAGTTAAGTAGACTGTTATGATAAATGTTTTGGGTGGATGATATTGTGAAGGTATAATTTTCAAAATTTTTATTTAGAAGGTTGCCCAACGTTTTTTTAAGGGCGATTAGAAAAAGAATGAACCTTAGAAGGCAGTGCAAATTTTAAGATAAAAACATACAATGGAGTTGTTAAGGAATTAAAAAAATTACTATAGGAATAAAAATCAAGAAATTTAACAATTTCTAAATAATTTATTAAACACTAAGGTCACTAATAATCCTTATAAAGAACAATAAATTGACGGCAGAGGCATGTTCCCTTTATCATAACTGAAAGAAGCGATTGGGTAAGGGAAGATGAACCTATTTGCACAGCATCTGACGGATTTCCTTTTAAACCGGACGTTCCAGCAGATCAGAAAGGCTATTCATAAATTTATCGAATCTCCATATCAGATGAATTTATCAATTAATATATTAAAAGAAAACAGAAATAACCAAATATATTCCAAATGCCTTAAACCTTAAAGAATCTCTTGGTTTCGGTTTAATCTGTGGAAAGATCCCAAAACAATTTTCCAACATAAAGATCAGATTAATAATAATGATTTTCAAACCAGTTCTAGGGCTGCCACCAATTAATATAGCTTCATATCGGGTTATTAGCCTGCTACCAATATTATCAAGTGTTCGAAAAACCTTTTCTAAGAAGAATGTTGAAAATAAGGAACTAATACCTAAAAGTCATTTTGGTTTCTGCAAAAAACACATCACGGTTGAGCAAGTACATAGGGTTCCGCCAAAATTAAACATGACCTGGAAACCAAAAGATTTCGTTCGGTTGCATTTTGCGACATGACTCAGGCCTTGGACAAAGTATGGCTGATAGACCTATTATATAAAATATCATAACTTACCAATAGACATTTTCTAGTTGAATATAAAACTTCTGTTGGTCCTTTGTCACCTATCCACTCAAAAGATTCTCAAGGCAATATATACCGCCGACCTACTGACGTCTAGGAGTAGTATATTCGATTCTTCTAAAGGCTTCGTAGGTACCACTATATTAACCTTTACCTTTACAAAAAAATTATGACATGGCATAGAAGGTTTAATTTCAACTCTAATTAAAATCTATTCTTGATTAGAATAAGACGCTAACAGCCAACGTACAGTCTTATTGATGATTCTATTCCAAAGCAAAACTTGTATTTTCGCTATATCTTTAAATTTACAGTACAATTGTTGTGCAAGGTAAGTAAGAGTCAAAGGCATATGTTCGGAGTTTGTGATTTTGTAAAAATGCCTTTCAGTTTGTTACCGATGTTTGTGGTAAAAATTAAATTAGAGAACATTAACATGGTTTCTGTTAATAATGCTCTCCCAAATAAAACAAAATTCAGTGAACAAGGACGCTCAAGAATCCAATTTTTGCATGAACAAATAAAGTCGCAAATTGAAATTGGGTAAGTTGCTAAGTATTCGAGATGTGCTACGCAATAAGCTTTAAAACGGTTTAAAGAGCCCGATCTTCATGCTACTAATATTATAAATAGGCGAGAAAACAGATAACTACACAAGACGAACATCGAATCTTGATTAGAGAATCAGAGCAAGGAGAAAGATCACTCAGTTCATAAGTGTTAGTCTCAAGGGTTGCAAGACCAGAAAGAAAGAGGTGGCTGTTGGATAAAAACAAAAAAAGATTCGTTAGATGGACCAACAAAATATCAGCACTATACTGAGAAATATATATTATGGTCTAATATACATTATTATTGTCTAATAACTGTAAGTTTGAAGTATGTGATTTATGTTTTCTAATAGTCATGTATACAAATGTCACTGGTGCGAATCGTTAGAAATAAACTTATTTTTCCTTTATTTGGTGGATTCTTAGCACTCTCGGTGCGTCTTTTGCTAGACGGCGAGTTGGCGAAGAATACAACTTCGAATGCGTGGTGCCAACAGTAAAAGTTGTCGGTAGTAGTATTATGAAAATGGGCTGCATGGCAGCCAGCGCAACAAGGGAAATTCAAGTATGCGATGATCTAATGGATAGTGAAAATATATCAAAGTCTTGGAAACGACTTTGGAACCATTATTTCAGAAATCTTTGGAGGGACCAATATACATGGCATTAAGATTTAATAAGATAATGCTCCCCGTCATAGGTCTGCGACAACGATCAATTAAATGCGGGATTGAGAATTTATACTGGCCTGTACAATCTTCAGACTTCAACCCTGTTGAACATCCATGGAGTACATTATAGAGAAGCCCTCGGAGTTACTCGATTACCTCCAAAAATACACTCAAAAGTGTCCTATTTGAATAGATAATTGGTGAATGATGCGAAAAGACTGAGTTAAGCATGCCAAAAAGAATTTCTACTATTATAAAGGCAAAGGCCGGTTTAACAGAATAATATTTCAAATCATTTTTTTTCAAGAACATATATAGTTCTATTCTCTCCTACTACAACCACGTTTTAAAATATTTTTGAAATTAGTTGTAGATATCAAACCTTAATTTCTTTATTCACCCTAATGTGTATTCAGTTTTTCTACTTTAATCTCTATGGTTAAATTTTTTTTCTTCTTTTAGGTATGCTTAAACCTGTTTTTTTTGCTCATTACTTACGGAGTTTTCAGCGGTGTTTTGCGGTTTGTTCTGCCACCTTTCGCTATGTAGTTGATTAACTCGTGCTTTTTAATGTTGCTCTGTTTACGTATTCATTCTATTCTTTTATTATTTTTCTTACAAATCGGGCTCTATCTATGATGTTACATTCGTCCCTTACATCCTTGTTTCTAACCCTGTCTTACCTCGTTTTTCCCACTACTACATCATATTTGATCCAACCATAGTCTTATAGGTTTTTATCTTACTAACAATATTCAAATATTTGTTTTCCTGGATTACATCTCTCAAATAACCAAAGACTTGTGTACCTTGTTCATAATTTGTTATTTCACTTTGTTGTAGGTTTTGCAGTCGCTGAATATATCTATTCCTAGGTATTGGAAGTTTATGATCTGTTCTATTATATTTCTGTGTCTCAAAATTGCATCAACTTTGGTTTTATCAAACAATACTTCCATGTTTACTTTTATGCCCTTGTCACTTGATGTAGAAAGCGTTGCAAGGTGTTCTCATATTCCGCAATTAGGACTGAATCGTTTGAGTAGCATGCTACAGAGTAGGGTACTTATCCTATTTTATACCCAATTTTCTTACATCCCTGGTATTCTATCTTAACAAGATTAAAAAGGATAGGACATGCAACTTTTACTAAGGCCATGGGAACGTCGTGTAGTTTTTCTTATATCCACAAAACACAGAAAAGCTGGTGTGTTGAACTTAACTGCCTTTTTTAACTTGACGCATTATAAAGGTAGTGTGGGTGGTGGCTCTGATAGGGTGGGAATCTTGTTTAATATTAGAAACATTATTTTTCTATAGTTTTTTGGGTTGCTCTTTCTCTCTTTTGAAATATAGGGACAGTGTGCTTATTTTACATTCATTCTGTGTGCACTTTTCTTTCTCTAATTATTAAGTTAAATAACTTTCGGAGCTGTTTATGTAATTCTTGTCCTTCATACTTTAACAACTTGTTCTTATTCTGCCCTGATTCAGTGTTATGATTGTTTATCTACATCTACCGCATCTACCATCGACACATCCTCATTTGGTGTTATACTAGTTTCAGTCGTTTCTTCATTATATCATCAGTGATACCACCTATACATATATTTTCTTTTCAGCAGTGTCTATCAATGCTTCTTAATCCATTGTACCTTGACTTAATGTTCCTTGCTCCTACTCTTATATTTTTATTCTTCATTGGTTTATTTCTTATTTATTGCCTACTAGTTATCAGTTTTCCGTCCATATCCGAGGCTTTCTTTGTTGTTATCCAATGTAATATGTTTATTGACAGTTATTCCTGTAGCATAAAGTTAATATCTGTAATGATTAATCATTTCCAAATTTTGTGCGTAGTTGTCATGTACCGTTTTACGGTAGGACGGAAGTATTGTCCATTGTAATCATGTTTTTAATATTTGAAAATATACGCGAAAACGACTGAATAATTGATAGACTGAAATCATTTAAGAGATAATGCTTTCATAATAATGTAGGAATAAATTTAACAATACAAGAATAGCATAAACAAATCTCTGGATTTCAGTTTTAAATTGAGAATATCTGGTATAACAGTTTTTTTTGGAGTTTGTAATATTTTAGTCTATTGTAATACGTCCTTATATCAACTGGGTGGAATTTGTTTTTAAATTAGCGGGTTGCTTATTATTTATTTAGGTATAACATTAATGAGGTTAAAAGTGAGTCAGTCTGCCGCTTATTGTGATTTGCATTCAACAATACTGAAAACCAAATGTTAGGCATCATTAAAGTCGTTCGTGGACGAATTTCCCGTATGTTATGTCCGTGGGTATGTGTAAGTAGGTTAATGAAGCCGTTTTGTGCTGCATTACTTTATATTTATTATGAGAACATATGAAAAAGAAAGTTGTCAAAATGATTACCCTATTTTATGTCGTTTGCGCTGGCGTGCGCTTTTTTCTTGTTTGCTTCGGCGCTACACTAAATTACCATATTGCAGATAATTTCTCACATTTCAGTGTTCTTTCATTGACAGTATCTTTTATAAAGTGAAAATCATTTATTATAACGTAGACAATTTTCGCTATCGCTTTATCATTTAGAAAATACATCTTTATTCACCATAAAAATTATTCGTACACCAAGCTCGTACATTAAAGTTAGCATTTTAATAACGCAAATGGTATTATGACATCATTAAATATTAAGATTTTCTTTCCATGTACATTTTAGTAGTCAATTTTGGATAATTTTGATTTTTCCTAGAAGCTCTTAGGTAAAATGAATATACATGCAAGATTTCAATTGTTTGGCTTCGATAGTTTGATTTCAAGGTTTTAATTAGTGCGAGGGTTGGATTAGCTTTGTATAAATTATATTCACAACTGAGTTATTTTTCCGTTTTCGTGTATGTGATTCAAACATTTCTGCGATACACTCGTACTGACAGAAATTTTCAATTTTTTTCCCCACTTTTGTGAATATTTCTTTTTCGGGACATAGCTGTTCATTGGAGAATCTGGCACCAGGTTTACTGGACAATGTTAGGTGATAGCATTTTAAAAGTAGATGACAATTGATACCATGTAGTGGAGAAAGTTGTCGTTTTTGAAATCGAGAAAAAAACATTTTTATACTTTTACATAAAATAACTTTATTTATCAAAATATCCACCTTTGAATTGAATAACCCTTTTCCAAAGAGAAGATAATTTTTAAGTTCTATTTTTGTAAAACTTTCAAGTCATTTTTAAGTCTACTTTGTTATTAAATTATTTACCTGGAATATAGTGATCCAAAGATAAAAGTAGGTAATCCGATGGAGATATGTCAGGGATTACGGATGATGGGGAGAATTATTTCCCACCCTAAATTCATTCTTTTCTCATAAAACTTTTTTACGATGTATTAGTGCTGGTTGTTTTTTCCAGTGCACTCATTGGAGTTGTTTATTATAAATGTGTGCTGTGAGGTTTTGACCAACTCGTAGATGTTAATGGTCTTAATGGTTAAAGTCCATTAGACACATAGAGGTTTTTGTAGTGTCAATTTTCCTTTAGGCCCTGGTGCCACGGAATAACTTGATGATAGCTAGTGATGAGTACGTGTATAGTTGGAATACATAATTCTTTTTTCATAGTTTGTCAAAATGTTATCCAAAAAGTTATCGGATTTTAGTCGTGAAATAATATATACAAATTGTAAGATGCTGTAATTTGTTATTGGGAATTCGTATTTACTTAATTTCCAAAACTTTCCTATTTGGTGTAAATGCTTCCGTATTGCTTCGCCACTTACTTTGAACATTTCTGCAAGCTGTTGATACGTTAAAGTGGAATTTGTTTCAATCATTAACTCCAATTTGGTCTACATGATCTGGTCTCGCCTTCTAAAGATTCATCCCCTACAATTTTCTTTTAAATCATCTCTAGGTCGTTCTTGATGTAAATGTCTTTTCTCAAAACACAATACAATTTTTGGTAGCGTTAGTCCCTAGTTTGAATTCGTAAAGTAAACATGCACGTATTACAGTACTTCTCATAAACTCTTTTGAGAGTTGGAATTATATTTTAAATTAAAGCGAACAATTAGTGAATGATGAAGTCAAATACGTCATAAGATATAAGGAATATTAGAATTATTGTACGTGTGACAGAACTTTCTTGGCTACATGAGATCATATTTTATTTTTATTTTTTTGAGGATGTGACTTGTGGTCATTTCCTTGATATTACAGTATTGAAATCGTCCCTCGTATTAATTCAGATATAGTAATTCGTGCTAATTACATTGAACTCATTTATTTTCGATTAATTCCTCATAATAATTATTTAACGGACTGGCAAACCGCGGTGATGGCTATTTACACGTTACACACGATATTTCATCTTTAAGGGAGATCATTTACTTTGATCGATAGCTGCAGGCCCTGACATAATCTGCTAATGTTTGCTCTGCTTTGTAAACTGGTTATTTGCCCTGTGCTATCTGTCAAATTCGGGGGCAAACGGCGGATTTGGGGGCGCGCGCCCGCGGTTACCTGTGGACACCGAGCTGCGGCGAAGTGGCGCGGCCCGCCGCCGCGATCGGTGATGGTTATTTTTAACTGTGTAATTATCGGAGATACTTCATTAAATATGCTGATTTACTACTGAGCTGGTCCGCGAAATCGCGGCAGTGAAATTAAGCCCATGCGGGCTAATAACGTGACAACCGGCCTTTATTTTACATCATAATTTACCTGCTGGCACTTCCAGTTTTGAGGTAATAAAACCCCACTTGTGCTCCAAATTCCGTTTTTCCTTTTGCGGTGATTTGTGGTCGGTTTTATGTCGAATCCGTTACTTTGGCGCTCGTTTACATTTTATTTCGACAATAATTTTTGTGTACGAATTGCAGATGCTAAGCCGGCCAGGTTATCAATAATTTAAAGATTTAAATAAATTGCGGTATCAGGTTGTGACACTTTTTAAGTATTCAGACACACTATGGATTACAATCTGAAAAAGGGAAGCCGTTTGTCTCTCTTTTATTTAGAGGGAATTTTTAGGCGAATAATCTAGTACCCATGAAGGTTTTACTATAGTTCTCGAAATTTAGCTTTGCATAATTTTGCCTTTTGTTCATTTTTACTAGCCAGAAAAAGTAGCTATTACGAAGTTAAAACATTAATTGTTACGTGATGTAGGAATTAACTAAGAACGAAAACAAATTAATGTAACGATAAACTTAATGTGAACTTTTAATGAGCATTGCGTATGTTATTCTCTAATCTGAATTACCATTGTCTGATTATGTTGGTGTTCAATTATACTCGAATTCTTTCACGTCGGATAATTTTTCTTCAGAAATGATTACGTGGTTTGGCTACAGAAAGGTCCAAGTATACGACGTAGCCAAGAAATATTGGAAACCTGACCACCAAAAGGAATTAACTGCTGAGTGGCTATCTGATTGCAACTGATGAATTCATTCGTGAACTTGGAAGAGAAAGTCGATTTGGAGCCTGGGCGGAAGATGGCTGACTTTGTAAAAGAAAAGAGCACGGTAAGGTGGAGTAGTGCACTAAAATCTGCACTACAAGTCTTTCGTCCTGAGGAACCGCCAACTGTTCACTGAGAAAAACACGATGGCCAGGAAGTTAAAGGCTCAGGCATTGCTGAACGATAGCGCTGGCTTCCTGATATTCTTTTAAAATGAAAAGAACAGGAAAGTGAATCGCCAAAATGACCGTTGGGTTAGCCGAGATGACTTTGAAGTGTCTACCATCATGTATACAAAGTTTTCAGCTTCTGTGATGGTACTGGGGTTCGCCAGCAACCAAGGGGATGTTATGGCGCCTCATTTCTTTGAAGAAGGCCTGAAGGTGACCGCTGACAACTGCATTAACGTGCTGGAGACAATTGTCAAGTCCTGGACGCCGGGCAAAAGTAGGTGTTTCAGCATGGGTCCTTTTCATTCCACATAGAAAAGGAGATCCAGGCATTTACTGAAGTACCTCCTTGCAGTATTCAAATATCTGAGATTTGGGATAGTGTCTATATACTGCACAGGGCAATAGTATTGGTATCCAGATACTAAATTTTTGAGGATGTAAAAATATATCTATTATATTGCGCTGTATCTAGGTACAGTTTTTCAGATAATTAGGATAACTGTTGCAACTTAACAAAAATTTGGCGAGCACAACCTCGTAAACACAACAATTTTTAAATTTTATTTCTTTGAAATAATTATAGTAAAGAGAATTGCAACTTCAGGATTGTTGAGATAAATCTGGAAATGAATGAACAACGAAAATAACGTCGAAATATAATAAAAATTAAATTAGTTTACATTAAAATTAGCACAATTATAGTAAATATTATTGATAATTATACTATAACGTGCAATCAATGGCCATAACTTTCTTCACTTGTAGCCTAAACCTGCTGCAGGCTAACACAACTTCTTCTTTGTCAATATGTGTCATCATCTCCATGATGGAGCTCTCAAGCTGTTTTTGATATTATGGTGCAGCTCACTGACTGAACTTCGCCTCGACGATGCCCCACACATAGTGCTCAAGAACATTGCTAAAGGGTAGCCATAAGTCGGGGGATTAGTGGTAATACAAATTGTTGTGTAGCCATGCCTGGGTCTTTCTTGCCCTGTGGGGTGGAACAGAGACTTGTTGAGACACGTACTAACATACGGTGGCCACTTCCTCTATTCAGGGTTTGAAAAGTGTCTTCACCATGTTGATATAGCTGTCGGCAGTCACCTTCAGGTCTTCGCCTGAAAAGAATTTTAGGAAGCCAGCGCTGTTGTGCTTGATGCCTTTCAGCAGTGCTTGGGTTTTTAACTTTTTGTCAATTGTGTGTGTTTTTTTTAATCAACAGTTGGCGGTTCCTCAGGACAAAGGACTTGATTTACTGCTGGACTGACCAGCGATTTCGCTACGCCCTTCTCTTTTTCCAGGTCAATCATGCTCCGCTCAGGACCTTTATCGATATTTTCTTTCAGTTCGTGGACTTTTCTTGCTCTATCAACAGCTTTTCCCCTGGTGTTTAGATTTTCTAAACTTCTTGGCTACGTCGTGAATTTGGAATTTTTTTATAGCCAAACCATGCAATAACTTCTATCGGCGATTTTCTGTCGCGAAGTGCTTCGAGAATAGCAGCTTTGCGGTTATATTCGCGACCCATTTTGTCGACTATCGTAGATCGTTAATTATGTGAAGCTGACTTGTGTTACCTAACAAAGGGCTTGACAATGTAT
This sequence comes from Sinelater perroti, assembly GCA_036346155.1. Lineage (NCBI taxonomy): Eukaryota > Metazoa > Arthropoda > Insecta > Coleoptera > Elateridae > Sinelater > Sinelater perroti. Next base: position 1,636,415 of record JARFIY010000189.1, read on the forward strand.
TCATTGATGTTTGGTACCAATTTAGGTGTTTGATTGTCTCTTTACTTAATGTAACATTTTGATGCTATTCATGTGGAGTTACAAATTAAGTCACCTTATATTTCAAAAAAGTAAATACGCGACGCACAGCACAAACTGCAATTATTTTTAGTCAAAAACAGTAATTTCAAAAGGACCCGTTTAATGTCGGATCACCATCAATGCAGCTTCTGATTTAAATATGAAATGTCCAAATAAGGGGCTTGCGAATCGAATAAAAGAGTTAAGCTTTAATAATACCGGGCTTTACTAAAACATTATTCGGCTGCAATTAATTTCGAAAAAACGATTCCAGTATCACGCTTTGATTGATGTGTAATCTAGTAGTTTCGCAATAGGGCGAACGTTTCTGGCGATGAATAACGTGCTCGCTGCTCTAACGAAAGCAATTAGTCGCTCAGTATGTGAAAGACTGACGCTTTTATGTGAAGATTGAGGCTAATCTTTCATTCACGCAGAATGTGATTCCGGGCTGTCATCGTTCTTGTCTAGTAGTAAAAACATGTTTGCGTTTCAGTAAAACGAAATGACGGCGAAAATCTACAAATACGAGCGCAGCAGTTTGTTTCGGCGGATGCTGCCGAAGAGCGAATTGTTCTTACATTTTTTTCACCACATAATGGAAATTTTATTGGGTAATTCAAAGTTGTTGTCTTTTTATCGCATGGGATTTTGTTGTTTAATAGTAATAAGTCTTACACAGAAATTTTGCCAATATGAATTTAATTTCATCTATTTTCAGTTAAAAACAAGACCCCTAAAAGTGGAATAAGCTTTGAGGAATTGTATTTATTACAAAAATAAATATGAAAGATAGTTTTGATGCTGTGTAGTTGTATATATATGTATCTATGTATGCCGTAATTCCTCCTGGGAGGTATCATTGGTGCCCTTTCATGGGCTTTTTAATCCTTTTTGGCTGGATTAGTGCTTTTAGTTGTGATTTCCGTTTCATATGTCCTGGCTTGATTTTGCTTTTACTACTAGTTTCTCCCATTCTTTCCTGTTGGTCGCGGTCCGTCTCCAGTTTACTACGTTCATTCTTCTTAAATCTCCCAATACTTCATCCTTCCATCTATTTTTGGGTTTTCCTCGTGGTCTTGTCTGCTCTGGTTTCCACTCGGTTATTGTCTTCATCATTCTATTTCTATCCGTTCTTTCTATATGCCCTAGTCATCTTATTCGCTGTGCTTTTATTTCCCTTACAATGTCTTCTCCTTTCAGTTCTTCTTCTATTTCCTTATTCATTTTTATTCTATATTCGTTGTCTCCCATTTTCACTGGTCCTAGGATCTTCCTCATAATTTTTCTTTCGAGAATACGCAGTTGTTCCTCCTCTTTTTTCGTCATTCTTATCGTCTCTACTGCATATATTATTGTGGGTCTTAGTGTTTTGTATACTCTTATTGTTTTCGTGATTTTCCGGTTTTTCAGTAATGGTTTATATATGTTGAATAATTTAAACCCTCGGTGAATTCTTCCTTTTATATCCTGCTCTCTGTTATTTTTGTTGTTTATTTCCGTTCTTAGGTATGTGAATGTTTGTATTCTCTCAAATTTGTGACTTCCGATTTTGTATTGGTTTTGGTTATCCCCTTTTCCTCGTTTGCAGCACATGTATTTTGTTTTCTTTTCATTTATTGCAAGACCTCTTGCTTTTGCTTCTGTTTCGATTGTGTTAAGTGTTTGTTGTAGTTTAGTTTTGCTTCTTGAGACTATTACTAAATCATCCGCATATGCCAAAATTTGCATCTCTTTGTTCACAATTGTGCCTGTTTGGTCTGTTTTTCGTATGATGTTCTCTAGTGTTATGTTGAACATGTTGGGTGATAGTGCATCTCCTTGTCTTACCCCTAAGTTGGTTTCAAAATATTTTGTGTCCCCTTCTTGTAATTGTACTGTCGCTTCTGAATTCTCCATCGTCATTTTAGATAGTCGCATTAGTTTCGATGGTATTTGGATTTCCCTCATATCCTCTAATATTTGTGGTCTTTTAATTTGGTCAAAAGCTTTTTGAAAGTCTATGAATAAGAGATGTAATTCGATATTGTATTCGTACGCTTTTTCTATTATTTGGTTGATGATATGTATGGCGTCTACTGTTGATCTCCCTGTGCGGAATCCACATTGATAGTCCCCGATTTTATTTTCCGTATGGATACTTAACCTCTGTTGTAATATACATGTGAAAATCTTGTATGTTGTGTTGAGGAGCGTGATTCCCCTACAGTTACTGCATATTTCTGGGCCGCCTTGTTTATATATCGGTATGATTCTTCCCTTTTCCCAGTATTTTGGCATCTTCTCTTCATTCCAGATTGCTGTTATTAGTTTGTGTATTGTTTTGTGCAGTTCTTTCCTCCATATTTTATCATATATATATATATATATATATATATATATATATATATATATATATATATATATATATATATAGTGTGTGTGTGTGTGTGTGTGCGCGCGTGTAAAACCGATAAATGTCAAAAGTATCTCCAAGTGCTTGGTTTTTGTACAGTTTATAAAAATCTTTATTTTTCTAGTAGTATTTTCGAATTATCTTTCAAATGCGGAAATCTTAATAAATTCGACATAAAAATTTAGATCTGATGATCTTCTGCTTCGAAAGTTGGATATGAATCTGAATCATCAACATGAGAATAAACCGACATGTTTTCTAATTCAATATTATCTGAAGTTGGTGAATCTTAAACAAAATCTACTTTTTATGTTCTTGATGTTCTGTTAGTGGTAACTCATTCTTAGCATCTGTATTTCCATCAAATCCAGACTGGCAGCAATGTTTTTTCACCCGATAAAGAATTAGTTAAATTATATTTGAGTATGCTGTTTAATAATGGCCGTTTTCTGGATGCTACGTGGGTTGTGGGAGGTACTCTAGAAAAACAAGAAGTTGCATAAATATTGGGAAAAATTTAATAGACGCAGAGCGAAAGTATAGTGTACAAATATAAGTTTATGAATAATGAATTTTATATAATTATAATGAAAAAATAACACACCTTTAAATACTTAGCTGTAGCTGCTAGAAGAAACAACTTGTAATTGGAATATTTACAAAAAGTAAAATTTACATAATAAATTATCTAAAAGGTTGTACAATGCTTCCGTGGAACAGAAATGTTTCCGTTGGTGATCATTTTTTGCTACTAAAAGCTATATTTTAAAGTTACAATAATAAAAACCATGACAAGAAAAAATGAGTCATTGGTTTTGTTTCTGAAAGCCACGAACCTGATGAACAATTTTCATTATTATACTCAGGTGTATTAGAAGCTGCAAGCTAACCAGAAAATATTATTTCTTTTAAAAAATTATAGCCCACAGAAATAGAATAGGAAAAGGAAACGTTCCCAAGTGCACATTATTAACGTTTTAATAAAAATAAATTATAGAAAGTACGAATGAAAAACAAAGAATGCTTGTAAGGCAGAGATTTTCAGTCATAATATGGAAAAAACGATGAACATATGGAAGTTTTACCCGCCATTATATCTTTTGATTTCGTTCTTGAGAAGGTACTTGACTTTAACAAAAAATTTTTTTTAGGTATTTTATTTGAATTGCGATTATATAGAAAGGTGACTTTATAATTGTTCTATATAAACAAGTATTAAAAGCAATGAAAATATATTTAGATAAATAGGGGGAATTAACTATCAGTATTTCGAGAAAGGTTTAACATATCACTTATAGGTCTACTCATTTTATTGATTTAATTAGTTTTGTTTATTATATTTTGGTGCTTATTAGTCGTTTTGGCTAATGAAACAAAATTCCGAAGTTGCAGGCTAAAAATTCGAGAACTGAATTGGAAAAAAGCTTGAATTTTAGATCATTATAGAAAGAAAATACTCAAGGATGTTATTTAATTAGGATCAATATAGAGGAGCCATGGATGGATTATATTTTCAAATTCGTTAGCGTCAACTACCTTAAACGTTTGAGTTGTGACCATAATTCACAATTTGCAAACGAATTTATCTTGCTATTTCGGCTAAGTTTTTTAACGGGCAAATCGATATAAGAGATGGGGGAAACAGCGTTAAAATGTTTTTAGATTTCTTTGCACAGTTTTCGCCAGATTTTTATCAAAATTTTCATGGCCAAAAGTATTCTGCCATCCGCTGTTATAGAATCAAAGTATTAGTTGGATGTCGGTCAACCTTTAGCATCAATCCTAGCCTGTACTTGTCTGGGAAGACTTTCCACCAGATTTTGATATATATATATATATGCGTAGGAATTACCTTTTTGGCCGACTTGGCGCGTAATATACTTTCTAATTCTTGCCAGATAAGTTCAATTGGATTGAGATCAAGGTTTTATAAAGGCCAGACTAGTTCTTCAAGACCTATTTCTTCAAATCACGGCATGATAACTTTTGCTATCTTGCTGGTACAGAAAAGATGTAGTGAGAACTTGTTTTTATTGTTCCACACAAAATAGTGGTGAGCTTTGACCCATTACAAGCGACGTTTGGCATTGACCGTGCTTATGTCAGGCTCGTGAGCGGTCACACGATGGTGATAATCTATGTTGTTCAGCTCTTAACAAGAATCTTGGTGCTAGCGGCGATACCAGAAGAAATTTGAAAATAACTACTCTCTTCGCAGTTTGAAGACTACGATCATTTAATTTATGTGGCCTACCACTTCGCTTTGCGGCTGTTTCTCAGACATTCTATTTTATAATGTCATAATTTATATTTGATTTAGGCCGATTTGTTGCAACGATAGCACCTACTGGTCATAATACGTTCAAAATCACTACTCTGCCGACTTATTCATTGTCTAACGCAAGTGTATGACCTAAATATGCTACTCTCTGCACTTTTATCTCTTTCTCTGATGTCTCAGCACGCGTAGCAGCCAGAGTCACTTTTCTAGGGGGGATTTCTCGATAATTTTGACCATATAAAGTGTGCTCTTATAATAATTTTATTTTTTATCTAAGTGCCGCTTTTTTCCAGTTTATAAATTGTTTGTGAAAAGGCTACAGAGCAGGAGCTTTACAATTCCTGTAATTGGACTTGGAGAACTCTTTTTCTAATCTCCAATTTTGCTGATTGGTTTGCTGTATAAACGTTTCTTAATTTGCCTGTTCTAAATTACCTGATTTGGGTTTGCACATGTTTGGTAATTCATATTTTGGATTATCTGATACATACACTGCGATCCCTGGGATTGTACCTTCTGTAACTGTTTTCAATATGCCTTCATGCGTCTGCCAAGGAAGACAACGGGAAACCATCTTGAAATTATTCCCATGAAAACCTAATGACTATTCTCAAAGCTAAATTATTCGAAGATAAAAAGAGTCCCCCAATTGGATCTCCGGGAGGGAACGCATTGAGTAGAGTCAAAATAAAGAACTAGCTGTAGGTACATGGAATGTACGAGGTTTATTATAACCGGGAAAGTTCCATATATTTGAATAAGAACTTCAAGGGAATAAAGTACAAAACAGTGAAGCTCACTGGAAGGAACCAGGACACTACATATTTATAAATAACAATAATGTCTATTTCTCTGGACATGATACACTGAGTAGAAATGGAGTAACAATAATTACAAACTAAACAAATCACCAAACATGTTATAGGGTACAATCCCGTAAATAATGAATGATATCGATTAAGATAAAGACTAAACCCGTAATTACGAACATAATACAAACATATGCCTTTACTATTAACGCGGATGAGGAAACCATTGAGGATTTTAACACTATCTTAGAAGAGGTAATAAACTCTATCCAAATAGAGAAATGCTTATCATTTTAAGGGACTTCAATGCGAAAGTGGGAAAAATAGAAAACATCACATGTCAAAAACAACATAGTAAAACATGGACTAAGACAAACAAATGAGAGAGGAGAAAGGCTCATAGATTTCTGTATTAATAATAACTTAACAATAACAAATACCATATTTAAACAACACGCAAGACCTTTATACACTTGGCAATCCCCGGACGGCAACTATCGTAATCAAATAAATTTCTTAGACGCACACGTTAGCGCACTTCTATATGCAACACAAAAACACCCTGGGGCAGACTACAGACTACTGATCGCCCGAGTCGCCACAAAACTGAAAATGCTCAGATAAATCAGCATTTGAAGAAAGAATTCGACAATCGCTAGAAGCTTTAGCTGCTAACCCCACATTTATAGAAAACTGTGGGCAGAAACAGAAACCATAATATCCAACGCAATCAAAGGAATAACCATGGCTAACGGATCGTACTTGGGAACTAATCGTAAAGAAAAGACTATAAATGAGGAAACCAATATACATAGATATAATAGCTTTACACATGAACTGCACAGAGCATGTAGAGAAGACGAAAACAACTATATAAAAAATATATGGCAGGTAAAAAGCTAATTCGCAATTTTAAAGCAAAAACGTGGACCATAAGAAATGAGGATGGTGATAAAGTTACAAACATTGATATTCTGGAAAGATGGAAGAATACTGTGAAAAACTGTTTAAGAACAATGAAATTGACATAGGAGAAAACATGAATATGACAGAAATGATGAAAAAGAGATCCTTATATCTTAAAAAAGGAAATTGAAGATGCAATAAAGAAACTAAAGGGAAACAACGATGCGACGGAATCACAGCTGAAATTATAAAAGCCACGGGAGAAAACGGGATTGAAGTTTTTCAGATTATATGTCAAACAATCTGGGGCACTGGAGTATGGCCACAGGAGTGGACAAATAAAGGGCCAAAAAACATCTGCAGCAATTACAGATTAATCGCACTAATTTCCCATACCAGTAAAATACTACTAATCAATATCAATCAACGCTTCAGAACATACTTATACTGACAAATAGCTGCAGAGTAAGCTGGTTTCAGAGAAGGAAGAGGTACTAGGGAACAGATCTTTAAATTACTATTAATTATAGAAAAGGCAAGGCTTTGTCTACTACACCAAAGCCTTCGACATCATTAACTGGCAGAAACTATGGCAAATATTATCAGAAATGAGTTTTTCAAAACTCCTGATATGTCTGATACGAATAAAAGGACTGTATGATCAAAATAATGCAGTAATAAAATTGGATAACCAGATATCAAACCCATGCAAAATAGAAAAGGGGGCTAGACAGAGTTGCATCATATCGCCACTTCTATTCACTATATACAGCGAATTCATAATCAGAGAGGTCTTCGAAAGTTAAAATAAATAATTTAAGGTATGCCGATGATACGGCTATCCTTGTTAACGATGTTGAAGAACTAACACAAATAATTGGAAAGTTGTAAACTTGCATTGGAGATTAACTACGAAAAAAGCAAAGTGATGATAGTTGACAGAAGAGAACAAAAACGACCATAACTGCAGTGAATCATTACATATATTTGGGATCCCTGATTACTAATGACGGATATTGTACTTTTGAAATTAGAAAACGCATAGAAATAGCTAGAAGCACTGTTACAAAACTAAATAAAATTATTGTAATATCACTATTAATACTAAAAAAACACTTACGAAAACGCGAGTATTTCTCATACTACTCTATCCTTCAGAAACGTGGATAATGCGGAAAATGGACTCCCGACTAATCGACTCCTTTGAACTATGGTGCTGGCGAAGATTACTCAGAGTGTCATGGGCGAAGATAAGAACTAATGTGTCCATCATTGAAGAAATCCAAGAATCTACAAGACTTTGGCCATGTTCAACGAAGAAATTTAGACAATCTGGAAAAATTAGTTGTATAGGGCAGAACTTAGAGATCAAGACCAAAATGGTGGACTGACCAGATCAAAGAGGTCACCGGCCATATTATCGAACAGGCCACAAGAACAGCCCGAAATAAAAGTGGATGGCGAGAGATTGTAAAAAGAAGCATGCAGAACAAATAGTTCTTGGGACACGACAAGAAGCACACGACTTAAAAGAGCCTGCCTTTTCTTTTTATTTGAAATTGCAGAGATTTTTTCTCTCGAATATTTCCTAATGCTTCTTCGTTGTTAACTTTGTACACCCATCTAATGTTCGCCATTTTTTAGGAACAGCAGAAGCCAAAAGCTTTTTTTCTGCCTAGGATACCGTCCAGGTTTGGACCTACATAGTGCTATAGTTTTGAAGTGTTTTATCGATTAAAACTGTTGCGAGTTGTATTTGTAGATCTCTTTGCTTTCAGTCTACTATTGGTCTAACAAATCGTATGACAGTGATGTTCAAAATATGACGTTTGGATTTTATTTTAGTGGTTTAGTATAAATTTGGTTTCCTGCGAATTGTTTTGTAAAGAATCGTTCCGCAATGTTCCCGTTGACACGTGAAGGGGTGCCTCGGAAAATGAGGTGGTCGGCAATTTGTATGCAGCAGAGTGGACCGTTGGAGGAAGAATTGAATCCGGGCCCGGCCGGTGTTGCGTGAACACGTGCTCGGCGCGACGCTCCGGCAGAAGAAAGCGGCTTTCCGGGTGTTTTCGCCGTCCGGGAAGCGACATAACTTACAGGCAGTGCGCGGCCTGGCGGAAAACGCCCCAGATAGCGCATTTCTGGCCGAGCCGGCGGCAATTTGGCTAATTGGCTCCGGGCATAATGGCCCCAATAAGTTCGTACACGGAGCGGAAACTGCAGCCGGCGAGCCATCCCGCGCTTAATTCCCTTATTATGACTCCTTCTGGATTTATGGGCCATTGTCTTTCATTTGAACATACATTTCTTGTCGTGCTGTCCCGTATAAGGCCGGCATCTGCATGCTACGCCCGTATCTCACGGAGACAGCGGCGCGGTATTTATGCCGGCCGCGAGCGCCGCTTATCAGCGGGCCCGTCCGTCACACACACCTGCGCCGCTCCGGCGATTAATTCCGGGAACCTGAAAAAGCCAGCACGAGCAGCCCGTATCTGATCGTCGCTAATGAATGTGCGACTCAAAACTCGCGCGTCGATCAGATCGGCCGATTTATGCGCGCCCGATCGCCGCGCGCCGCGCCGATTCCAGATTCGCCGTGTAACTGCCGCCGAACATGAACAATTTGTTGATAGCATCTTCGCGGCCGGCGCGCGGTCGCGGCGCAAGGCGCACGGGGCTCGGTGCGCCGGCCGCGCGCGATGCGCGCCGCCCGCGCGGGCCCGCCGGGTGTCGGGCGCGCGGAATGCGCGGGGCGGGCCCGCGACCGGTCCCGACGTCTTCGGCAGACCAATATAAACATCTCGGTGTCAACTCCCGTGCGGCTCTCGCACTCCCCGGGAGGTCCGCGGAGGCCGCTCGCGGGGGACAGCCGGCAGAGGCGTGCACGTATGTCTCCGAGCTGTCCAAACACGGCCCAACAATGAACAATAGCTACATAAATCAGCGTAATTAGTTTCAGAAAAGCTGCCGTATCTACATGTTCTGCGAGCAGCGAAATCATTGGTCAGCGAGATGCGTCCGCGACGGTACACTCCGCCTGCTCGATGCATGCACTCTGCCCTGCTGCTGCACCCTTCTGACAACTGCCCGAGATGCCCCTGTGCCGCAACGCGGCCGCACGACTCCCTAACGAGTTTATAATATTGCCGACAAACTGCTTGTCGATACTGCAGTCGCCTGTATTTCACCCCGTTCGGGCACGGGCCCCGCTTTTTGATCACCCGTATGGTTGTATCGTCTAGTACCCGTTAGAAAGAAATACTTTTGATCGAAAGAAGAACGGCGCGGGTATACAAACATTTTTTTTTGTTTATTTTATATGCTTAATTTACAACTAGCCCAAAGGCTAACGAGCAAAATTGATGTAATACTTAATTACTAAACTAAACTAAAATACTGGCATGTGGAGGGAGTGTCGTCCATTGGCGAGTCCCTAAATATATATAACGAGTATTAGTAAGGTCTAGCGTTTTAAGTCTTTTTAATCTACGAGTGGTATTATTAATGTCTAGTAAATTTAGCACTAACACATTGGGCTGAGTTCGTATTCGAGTGACGTAGGTGACTGTTCGTCTTTTAACCTCATCTCTGATCCATGGAACTTTTAGGTCGTCGTGAAGTGTTTTGTTGCTAATGAACCATTCAGCGTTGGTCATTACACGAAGAGTTTTGCTTTGGAATCTTTGCAGAATATCAATATTTGATGTTTTAGCACTACGCCATAGATGTATGCCGTACGCCCATACCGGAACTAAAACTGTCTTGTACACTAACACTTTATTTTCTATCGATAATTTGGATTTTTTCCCTAGAAGCCAATACATCTTTTTTACCATAGCATCCAGTTGCGTTCTCTTTTTTGTAATATGGGGTTTCCATGTTAATGGCCTGTCGAGGGTCAAACCAAGATATTTTACTTCCTGTTGGATGGGGATTTGTATACCATTTCGTGTAACCGGTTTCATTAATTTTTATGCGCCACCTGTACAACCATTTTTGTGTTATGTCGAGACTACTTTGTAGAATTGTCGAAGCTTGTAGTGGATCTTGGTGAGAAACTAATCATTGTGTTGTTATTGCATGGTAGATCAGCTGTAAATATCTGGTATAGGGTTGGTCCCAGAACACTGCCCTGAGGAACTCCTGCCATTATTGGGTAGAGTCCAGACTGGCTGTCGCCGTACTTTACTTAATAATACCTCTCACTTAAGTATGATTTAAAGAGAAGAAAGTATTGGTTTGGAAACGACCGTTTAATTTTGTATAGTAGGCCGAGATGCCAGACGCGGTCAAAAGCCTGGCTGACATCAAGGAATATCACAACACAGTATCTTTGTTCTTCAAAGTCCTTTTCGATTACATCTATGACTCAGTGTATCTGTTCTAATGCATTGTTGTTGGCGAAACCCAAATTGATGTTGGGGGATAATTTCTTCTTCTTCAATTATGGTTGCCATCCTCTTTAGTATTAATCTCTCTAATACTTTGGACAGCAGTGGTAGGAGCGTTATCGGCCTGTATGAGGTAACCTCATGTGCAGGTTTGCCTGGTTTCAATATTAGTATTATTTGGCCGAATTTCCATAACAGTGGGAAGTACTGCAATCTCAAGATTGCATTGAATATTTGTAGTATGCACATTATAGCTTTATGTGGCAGTTCTTTCAGTAGTTTAGCAGTAATTAAGTCATACCTGCGAGCTTTCTTGTTATTCAGATGATAGATTTCAGTTATAATTTCTTCAGGGGTAAAAGACTGTATTGGGAGGCTTAATTGTAAAGGAGCTTGCAGGTAGTCTTCAATCTTCTGTTCCTCTTCTGGGGTAGCAGCTATGGGATGCGGTTGAAATATCGTAGATAGGTGTTCTGTAAAACTTATTGCTTTCTCAGCTTCTGTTCTTGCCCAAGAGCCGTATACTTTTCTTATTGGTGGAATAGGAGTACGGACATTTTTTAAATTCTTCGTTGCCTTCCAAAGCGTGTAGTTGATATCCGCTGAAAAAGATAAAGTGCTAACGTATTCGTTAAAAGATTTATTTTTCCACTCCCTTAGGGCTGTTTTTAACTCTCTTGTTAGTCTATAGATTATTTTTGTTTATAGCATTTCTCGTTTGCTACCAGATTCACCTGGCTCTTCTTTTATCTTCGATTTTAGTTTTAATGTAGAATGGATAATTTACGATAAGTTCTGAATTTTTCTGAATAGTTGGCGTTTAGTAGTAGGCTGTATTCTGAATGTTTTTCGTTAGCTGGTCTACTGCATTGTTAATTTCCTCTTCTGTTTTCAGTGAAGCTTTAATTGTTGTATTGTTCGTTAGGTACTCTCTGAATAGGTCCCAGTTCTTGTGATGGTTGTAAAGGGAAGGCTTTTTTGCTTTATAATAATAGAAGTGCTAATTGTAACTATTATAGCCGAATGATCTGAAAGAAAGTCGAAGGACGTAGGACGTTTCTGCTTTACAATATCTTGGAGATAATCCTTTGGTAACAAAGAAATCTACGGCATCGGGTACTTTATGTGGGTCAGCCGGCCACTATGTGGGCTCCCTGGTGTATATGTAGTTGTAGTTGCTAGCCAGTGCGGCTTTGTGTAATTTGCGTACTTTGGTTGTTGTTAACCTCGAGCCCCATATTGGAATTTTGGCGTTGAAGTCACCGCCAGCTAAGAACCTGTTACCTAGATTGTTGAAGAATCTTTCATAGTGGTTTTGTTTGACAGAGTGTCTAAGCGGGCTGTATATCGAAGCAACTGTTAGTGGACCACTAGGACTTTGGACGTTGATTGTAGTGCCTTGTATATAATCAGTTACAAAGGCATCCATGACGAAGTGAGATATTTTGTTGTTTATAATAATTGCCGAGCCGGCGTTGGCTGTTCTCTCGGAATGGTTGGTGTGGTATGTAGTATAATTATGGATGTTGAAGTAGCTCCTTTCCGTAAAATGGGTTTCTGAGATCAATAATACATCAATTTTTTGCTCTTTTAAAAATAGTTCGACTAGAAGACGATGTTATGCTACCCCATTTGCATTCCATGAGGCTACTCGGAGGGAATCCATTATTGGTTTTTAGTAACTAGCGTGGTAAGCAGATTTATCATAATGCTATTTTGGTTCATTAGTTGATTGAACATTGATTCAAACTTAGACAAGAATTGAATTCGTGAGATATCGTTACTGTTGGTATTTTGGGTTTGAATATTGTTGTGATGACTGGACGTAATTTGGGACAAGCTTGGACCATTCACATTTGCAGAATATATACGTTGAGCACTGATCGGTACATTAGGCTTTTTTGTGCTTTGTGGTCCTAATGAGGTTGCTGTCTTTCCTCTGCTTAGTAGAAGTTGTTGATAAATCTGGCATCCGTTGTAGTTTGCTGGGTGTAGTCCTTGACTCAGTGCATACTTGGCGGGAGCTTCTCTCTTTTTTTTGCAGATGGTAGTGCTGTGCTCTTCTCCACACTTAACACACAAGTAGGGTTAATTGCAATAGCTTTTACTGTGACCATAGGACTGGCACCTCGTGCACTGGATGATTGAATTTTTTTTACGTGGAGGTTCGACTGTTATCATTTGATAGTTAGTGTGTTTTATCTCATACACTTTTTTGTTGCTTTCTGCAGGTTCAAGATCTACAAAAAACATAGGCAGTTGCGTTTTTGTTACTCGATGTCGGACTTTTATAATATTATGTACAATATGTCCTTCCTTTTGAAGTTCACTTTTGATTTCATTCATATCTGCCGTATGATGAATGTTTCTACCACTCTGTAGGCCCTGTCTGGTGTATGATCCCTTCGTCTCTGAGATGTGTAATTAGTTTTCTATATGAGTCAGGAGTGTTTGTGTTGATTTTAATGGTACTATTTGATTAGGCCTTTGTTTAAAATTGCTCTGTTTCTATTACTTTTGTTAGATTTTTAATCATGTTAGCATAGTTTTTTACGCCATATGTAAATATTGGGGGAGATTTAGAAATTTCCTTTTCTTCGTTTACACCTGATGTTTGCCTTGTATCGTTGGTGCTAATGTCGGCTAACACATTGTATATGTTTTGGGTTGGAGTCGGGTTATCTATTAAATTTATCCCTGATGTACTTGTAATTCACTTGCGTTTTCTAACTTGTTGCCAATAATGTTGATTATTTGTTATGTCCTCGTCGGAATCATCTACAAGCGTTGATTGTGTGTTGGCAGTTCTTTGAGGAATATAATTTTGGCTATTTACTGGTACGAATGAGGGTGTGTTAATTAGTAGTGGGAATGCCGATGTATGACTTGGATGTTGAACTAGTGGTGCACAGGAATGATTTGGTGCGAATTGCAGAAATCCAGGGTTTTGTGATGATTGTGAATGGGATTTGCGAAAGTTGTGATTGTGGTGATTACATATTTTGGTCACTACATTGCATAATTTGCCGAAGCAGAGTTCGGTAACGTATTTAAATTATTAAATTTAAAAGGTTATTGTATGTGTTTAAACTTACACGAGTTGGAAATTGAACAGCTGCTATCCGATAGCGGATAAGCCGCATTCACTTAACTTAATGTTTGTTATACGCGTTATCACTTGAACTTTTGTGAACTGAAACGTCAATTAGTACGTCTTTACGATATAAAAGTCAAGCGAGAACTGTACACAAACATGAAATGGGTCTAAGCAATGAGAACTCAAAACCTATAATCACGTGAACCACAAAAAATTGAGCTATAAGTAACAAACTTGAAAATCCTGAAGCAAATGTAATCTTGGACTGTTTTTAGGCTTCCATGGGATTTAGTTTTGTTAAAAACAACTAGGGTCTGATTAATTTATAGTCTAAGTAAGCTGCACCCTAATGCCAGGATTTGGGGGGCGCAAAAAATGAGAACTCATAGAAACTTTGAATAGATTGTGACTATCAAACTTTGAAATCATGCATTCATCGTTCATCGATGTAAATAAATATTTAAAAACATTCATATTGTAATAGAGATAACATATCACAAAGCAATTATTAAGGAACTTACAAGAATGATCGATCACCACCCATGCTATTTCTAGCGTCACTCTGGAGTTCAAATTCCAGAACCTCCTGATTCGTTCTAGAACTGCACGTTTGTATAAAAGGGTGAACAGATGGACATTCGCGGCAGTCGAATAGGAGCAGACATACAGAGAACAACAGTGGTGAAAATAAATTTGTGTTGCTATAGTCACCGTTGAGAGATGTGTTAATTTATAATTAACTTACATATCATTTACTATAAAGCTTATACAATGAGTGGTAGAGTTGGTGGGGATCTGATAAAAAGACCAACTAGAGTAGAATGCAGAAAACGCTTTGAATGGCAGAATATTGCGATCAAGAAATACCAAAACTAAACAGTATTTTCTCATCTAGTGCAGCAATCGCAATTGTCGTAATCGATTTTAGTGACTTTAAGCCAAACTTGTAGCGCATCAAATGTACAGATGCAAGAGCCATCGAGCTCACAGAGCTCTGAAAATACTCTCAAAGAGGCGAACCGCGATTGTGTTGCTCGCACTGTAGTGCGTAAATGATGAACGTAACCGCCAGTCCGACTTTGAAAAATCTGAAGGACAGTATAACACTCAAAAAAGGTTTTGTATCAATCATGAATGGAAAACGCATCAAGAGAAATCGATTAATTTATTCAACATCAACCGGAAGAATATTTTGTATGCCGTGCAAATAATAAACAAGTATGATAATAACTCTGAACACATATTTCAAAATTTATTAGTAGAAGACGAGTTTCACAAAGATTGGATTATAAAATAGCAGAGCAGTACAAGGAAGAAGCTTTGTGTTAGGGAAACGTTCTCTTAAGGGTTGTCGAAGTTGTGAAGTTTTTACTTTCTCGTGGACTATTCATATATGCCTCTGTAAGAGATGCTAACTTTCTTCGCCACGTAGAGCTAATTTTAAAATTTGATCTTTTTATGGCCGAGTAAGTAGCAAAATTTGGAAACATGTGATGTCGTACTTATCAAGTACAACTTTCAGTTAATTTATTATACAGGGTCCGGCAGGGTGGAGTTTTTGAAAAGACTGTCATGCGCGCTGGGGTGGACCGAATGTTTCCGGAAAAGTTGATATCTACTCGTTGACAAATGCCATTTCAGTAGCAATGGATCCCTGGTCTGTAGCAATGGTGATAATGGTAAGGCGTGGAAGCACGACCCGCGAACCAATTATTTTTAGTGACTGAGTAGGCCACCCGCTAGGCATGAAAGAGTTCCGGGAATTAACTCGGATCCGTCCCCACCGCAGCCCGACTTTCAATCACAGGACCACGCTGGCGTTACTGTAGCACATCGTGTGTTTATTTACAACACTTTCATTGAAACGGGTCGTTCGGTGCTGCTCACACAACGACGATTTCGAAACCATTTTAATGCTAGTCGTCATAGTCGCGTTTCAAAACGGCATACCGTTTTGAAGCAGATAAATAGTTTTAAACAACAGGATATTTTAGACCAGGGACTACACTGGGAGGTGATTGAACTGTACGGACCTTGAAAAACATCGAAAGGGTGCGACAAGCGGTGGAAGCCAGGCCTCGTCGCTCGGCGGTACACCACGCTCGCGCTCTTCGGATGTCAGATACGTCAGTTCGCAGAATCCTCCACTTGGACCTCCGTTTCCATCCCTACAAGACTATGGTTGTTCAAGAACTGCGCTAAAACGACTTTATGATGTTGGACTTGCTGACAGACGATATCGTTTTGATCATAAGTAACTCACTTTAATTTATCGGGACGGTAAACAAACTGAATTTTCGGTACTGGGCACCCGAAAACCCGCAAGAATTACATTGCTAGAGAGTAACTGTTTGGTGTGGCGTATCTCGAACCTGCATTTTTGGGCCTTATTTTTTGTGAAAACGGACGAACATTGTCTGTTAACACAGATCGTTAGATTATTTCCTGTCAGAATTAAGAAGATGACGCGTTGACCTCAACGCAGTTTGGTTTCAACAAGATGGGATGACTTGCTATACATTAAGAGCAACAATTCCGTCTGGACGTCTGATTTAATTGCGTAGGTATGTGGAGTGGTTTGCGCGGTCATCGGACTTGTCAGCTTATGATTACTTTTTATGCGGCTACATGAAAGCTAAAGTTTACATAGACAAATATTGTAATCTTGATGTTCTTTCCGAAACCATAACGCGAGAAATTCAAAGGATTTGAATGTTTTTCTACGTTGTTCGATGCATATTTTCCATTCTTTTTGGTTATTCTACTGTTCTTCTGTTAGATTTTTTTTGGTTTACCGTCTACTTTGAGGTGTCCACTGTAGTATTTATTTAGTTATTCTATGATCTCTATTATTCGTACGTGACCATACCATAGTAATTGTTTACGCCGAATATCATATATGACTGTATCTTCCATTTCCATGTGTTGTCTAATTTCTTCATTCCTTATTCTTCTTCTACGTGAAATTCTCATTGTTTACCTTATCGTGTCCATTTCAGTGGCTTTCACTTCTCTCCCATTTTTCCACAAGTCTCCATGTTTCATAGGCGCACATTAGCATACTTTTGATAATTGTTTCATATGTATTGTATTTTCTTTTTTTAGTTATATCATTACTACATAAAATATATGTAATAGCTTTTCTTGCTTGTATCACTCTGTTGTTTATTTTCTTTTACATATATGCATTGCTTTAGCTACGCATATTTTAAATAGTGTTGGGGAGACACGCATGTTTTCCCAGTTCTAAACCGACTTACTAGCTGCTGAATTTAGTTTCTATTAGATCTCTTAGGATTCCTTCATATAGCCGGCACATTGTGCTCGTAACGGAGATGCCACGGTAGTTGTCGAGGTCTTTCTTATTTTTCTTATGTATCGAAGAAATGTATGCGAGTTTCCATTGATCTGGGCACGGGTGGTCTTCGTGATCATATGATCAAGTTCTGCAGGTACGCCTACGGGACCAGAGGCTCGATGATTTTTTAAGTATTTGACTGCTTTTATTATAGTGTCGATCGTAACGATTACTTGTTCTTCTTGTATGCTTGTATGATCTTATGGGTCTAGCTCATACTTTTTGCTATTTTGTGATAGGAAATTGCTATAACGCTGTATCCATTCTTGTTCTTGTATTATTTTTACGTTTATCTGTCGTGTTAATTTTGATAAACTTCCATACCTCTGTATTTTTTCTATTTCCTATACCCTATATGCGCTTAGTTCATCAAATTATTTTTTCATTCTTTACCATTCGTCTAATTTCGTTTTTCTTGTTCACATATCGTAATCTGTCTTCTTCCGTTCTTAAGCTTAATCATTTTAAATATAACGATTTTTTTTCGAACTAATATGTCCATTTTGTTTGTCTTCTACAGATTATTACTTTTTTGTTTTTTGTTTTTTGTTGTTCCTGGTGCTTCTTTAGCCGCCGCTATATGGATACTTTCGATTATGTTGTTGTATATTTCCTCGCATGATTGTTCTGTAATATCTACGATAGGTAATTATTCTCTATACTATTTTCGAAGCTTTTATAAACACTCTTCGAAACGAAGACCAGTTTTCAAGGCTGAAATACAAAGCAAAAGTGATGTGTGAAACTGACATCACAAGAAAGCGAAATCCAAAAGTCCCATTTGGTGAAAAGAAATATGGAAATTATGTGATAGTAATGCAATTTACTGCAATTGATTCTTTGAAGCTCAACGTATCACGAAAAAGAACAATCTCTACATAGTTACATAAGAATTTTTGATTTCTATGGGAAATCACTTAAATGGAAAATAACAGAAGTAGAGAACAAATCAACTATCGGAAAAGTATGATTTTGATTTAGATAAAATATTGCTTAAAGAATGTGCGCACTTAGCAACGTTTTTAAGGATTAATAAAAGTATTAATAAAGAAGGTAAGAATCCAAACCAAAAACACAATTAGAGCTACAAAGACTCCTAGCGTTATTGAAATTATTAGACCGAGAGTCTGTTTTTTGCAATACCGCTATGTTATAAGAAATTTTCTAAATATAGCAGTTACTTACGGCACCGGAGACCGACCGTTTTCTTCTCTTAAGAGAGTGATATACTTTTTGGGATTAATTTACAACAATTTAAAACAAAAAAACACGGATTTTTTCACTTCAGGCAAGGCGGAAGGAAAATTTTTAGTCTAGAGCGCCAAAAACCTTAATCTGGCTCTGAAAGCAGCAAGAACCTATTAAGCAGTTGATTTTCAGGATGAAGACACTTACTATAAATGGAATTGGACAGACCACAACTAAAGGTTTTTGTTATCGATGTTACTTGGGTCTTAAAATTGCTGATTCTGTTATTTGGGTCTTAAAATTTCTGATTTGCTGCCAAACACTAGATAAAATGTTTTCTCCGAGATACTTTCTTTTTCTCGAATCTTCCCTAGGGTTTACGAAAGTATCTCCAAAATAACATAAAACACTTGATTAAGACATTTATTTTTGGCTTTCGCGGCGTAAATCAAAATATTTCAAACAAAATAAAATAATTTGGGTGAACTCAGGACCGTTTTTCGTATCGTATTTTACGAATTCTATAAATTGGACACAGTTAGAAATATCTGTGGATTCATCCTTCTGTATTGAGTACAGTAAACCGGGGGTACTTTGATCCGCAAGGTAAATTTGGCACTTCTGGGGCTACTTTAACATTAGATGTTTTTCTCGTTTTTTTTCTTTCGTGTCACACTGAATGTTAAATACAGTAGATAACCATGATTAGGCATTAAAAAACCTGGTAGTCGTGCTTTTAAACAATTTAATGAACAAACAAGCTCTTTGGGAGCTGCAAAATAGATGGTTGTTACAAAAAGCGACATCGGAAAATTACAAAATTAACAGAAAAACTCTGTACAGACGTCGTAAATAACTTCAGGGAAGCGTATCTTATTGTTGTATTTCTGGAAGAAGGAAAGCTGCTTCCCGAAACATTGGGTATTGTAATCGACTGAGGATTTTGCCAGATATTAAAAGTGTGGTATAAAAATTTGTCAACAAGAGAAGCAGAAGGTTACGATCTTATAGAAGCTTTTGCTATAAAAAATGATCTTTCCAAAAACCAACGAACGGTTTTCAGTAGATGCCCTCGAAATAACCGAGTTTTTATTTATAATTACGACGATTTCAAAAGCTTCTTATACAATGTGGATAAAACGTGTAGATAGGGTACAAAAATATTTTAAATCATCAGTAAGTGTGATGTTTTGTGGCACAGTAAAATTAAGTACCTCTGGTAGAGTTTTGGAGGCTAGTTTACCTGAAATTTTAAATGAGGCTAGAGACTGCAATTAAGGCAGAATGCGATACGGAAAAAGAAACAAGTTCTCAAACCGTGTTCTCAAATAATTCTATAATCTAACACTGATGACCAGCTCGTCTTATTTTTAAACAAAAAAACAAACTCTTACAAGAAGATCAAGTTAATAGTAAAGAAGACAACAGCAAGAAAAATTGGTACACAACGTTGGTCTATTTGTAAAAGAAACGGCTCCAAATCAAAGCACATGTTTACGCTTTTATTTTTAGGAACCCATTAAGAGTAAGATGAAGACATTCCATTAAACAAGCTAGCATTGTGTTCTAAACGCATTCACGAGAGGACTAAAGACGAGGACTTATTGAAAATTGGTAAATAAAATTCAGTATACAATTTTTGTTACATTTGTGGTGGAATAACGTTTTCGTCACAGAAACGCATTTGACACCTCTTATGAAGACTTAACCAGCATTATTTTGATATGAAGGTAGGGCACCAGGATAAGTCCTGAGCTCCACATGTATCTTGCAACTCATGTTCAGTTTTATTACGAGAATGGCTGAAAAAACGATCAATGGCTTTTGCTGTGCGTATGGTTTGAGGCGAGCGTGCAAACCATATAGATGACTGTATTTTTGCTTGACTCCGCCTATAAAGGCAGGATTGTCACTGAAAAGTGGAACAGTTCAATACCCGAATCATCCATCTGCTATTCGACCTATTTCACATTCAGACAGTTGAAGAACCCAACAAGCCTTCAACCTCCCATGACCCCGATTTTGCAGAAAAGATGATCAACCGCACAGATTGAGCTATCAGTGACGAGCACGGAGAAAGGTTCTATTAGGATAGTTCTGTCGTGGAACGGAGATATCAGGGCCGCTGGAATGAAGCAATGCTTGCGGATTACTGTTGGTTTTTGTGTAGGAATACTCCAGAATTTACTTACAAGAGGAAAGCCAAAAGAGCGATCTTATGAAGCCACCAGTTGATTCTCTGTAGAACGAATCACCTGGTAGTTATTCTTTCATCAATTTAGGATATAACTGTCATTAAAAAAAGAACGATCACACTTTTAATGTTGTTAGAATATGTAATTAATATTTACTGTTTTCTCTTAATCCTTTAAAATGAAAAACTTTCACCTATTGTAAATCACAGAAACTAGAGCTAATAAAAATTTTTCTTTGTCATATTTGTTTTTCTCAACCAAAAATTAGTAAGAATTGACTCATGAAGTGAAGGAAACATACAATATTTTTTTGTTGGTCCGCGTCATTGCTGGGGAAAAACTTAAAGATTTATTTATACATTTGTTATTTAAAACTCCACAGACCGATGTCAAGTGGTTGTATATCTTCTCAATAAGATTATAGTGGCAAATAGGACAATACACTTATTTGAACTAGGGATATTTCTGATTATTGTGAGAAGCAAGAAAAATTATTTTCCTACTTCTCTTTAATCATATGGTGAATGTTGGTGATCTATAAGAATGTTGCTTACAACTTTAGATTTCGTAATTTGACGTTCTCTGTTTTTATTTTACGTTACACTTTCTCGCCAAACACTTCTTAACAAATTTCATTTAGAGCGGAAACATTAGTACAAGGATTTTTTGCGTAATTTGAAAGCTACTCTGTTAGTCGTGCACATAAGTGATATTTTACTGTAAGATTCAAGGAAGTTTATTTCTTCCTAAGTGATTATTTAGTCATTCAACATATAAAGTTCCAATAACAATTGTTATAAAATTTGAAAATTTGAATCTGGGACGTGGTGCAACTTTTTACTGTTACAACATGCAACGTCAGAAACAGTCTTTAGATTAGAAGAACGTTGACAATATTTTGGATTAAGAAGATGAGGGAACTTAAAACATATCACTGCACATTGATTGTTAGTCTTTGTCTGGACTATAATTGTTGAACTAGAATTTATAAAATTTAGAGCATAAAAGTATGGGTAGATGTGGTTGAAGAACACTTTTAATTTATTTTATAAGAAGAAACTGTAAGAACAAGCGGTGAGTCTTTTAAATATTAGTGAAGTAGAAAGAAGCATATTATTGAAGACACTGTTTATGTTTTTATCTACATATGATCAAACATTTTTGATTCTTGGGGATACGGTCATTGTCATTTAGTTAATTTGCATACCTGAGTATATCTTTATTGATAAGATATCAATTGTTGATTTATTTTTGTTATAAAACCTTTTCGGAGATAATCAGCTGACTCATTTTTATTTAAGCAGTTTTAGGCTTACTTTTTATGTGCTTAGATTATTGTTGGCAATTTGCGACAGACTTATTAGTTTGCTTTGTTGATTTTTGATTATGTAATATAACGCTTTTGATTAAAGTTATTATATTTTAAATACCTATAAAATGAGATTTAAATTATAAGAAAAAGCACATGTTATAGAATTCAATACAAAAATTGTGTTGCTGCACTTCGATTTTTTGTACTAGTATTAAGTAGAAATGTATTGAAAGCAGTTTTTTATTATTGCGTCATCAAGTCGAATTATGTGTTATGTATAAGCCGAAATTAGGGAGATAATATCGCAGGAATGCTCTCCCGCTGATCAGGAGATTTCGTACCGAACGAATTTAATTTCCCCTGGTAATCTGCAAATTCGTGAGTTTAAATCCCTTATTGTGTTTGCTTTAACAATGCAAACGTGAGATCCGATCACTGATAAAGATGGGCATACGTCACAGTCGCTAATTATGTAAATATTGCCGCGACTGGAGTTATTACGTGCCCGCCGAGCGAATTTGCGGATGCAGGACGAATAAAAGGAATTATTTTAGTTCTGCAATAGCAGATGGGAAATAATGCACGGCGCAACTTCTGAAAATATCTCGAAATGAAATCGCGCGGTATCATCACGAGTTCCAAACAATGTTGTAATCAAATGTCGGGTAGATATTTGCTCGCTTTATTTCATTTTATCTCATTTCTCAATCGCATTCGCTGACAATAAGGCATGTTGTTTCCTGCCTCTTTCGTACTTTGTTAATGAAGTTGAATTTTGATTGACAACCTCCAAAGAATTAGATAACGATCTCGAACGCTTTTGTTCCCCACACCCATTGAAGAAGCCGCTCTATAGAGAATTCACATTTTCCCCGATATAGTGATTTCCCTCTGTCCAAGCACTTGCCGCGTGCTGCCCCTGAAGGCAGGTAGCCGAAAATTTTGTTTATCGACGTTTATAGAGGCCATATCGGCAGGCTGGTTACCTCTCGTTTTTGTTGCAGGGGAAGGAGAAGGTTCGCCAGATGAGAACGAGAAGATCGACGGCGATGACGAGTCGGGCACGATGACGCCCAATTCTGCAGCGTCTCCGGCGCCTGGTGGAGACGAGGCTTCTTCGCCGCCGCCGGGCGCGTTGCTGTCTCCGAAAACTCCTCATTCCGTTGGCGAAGACTCCACTACATGCAATCAGCAGAATGAAAAGTAAGAGGAAGCACTTATTTACAGAATAAATAATAAGTATAAACAAAGATAAACCTAACAGGAAAAAAGTTGGTAGCATTTTGTTAAGGCACCTATTGATCAGTTTAAGTTCAGATCCGTTTTAGTGGATATTTACAAAGTAACTTTATATTTTATTTTGTGGGTATTTGTGATTCTTCAACTCTTTAATTTTGGTTAAAAATATGATTGCGGTTTTAGAGAAATCTTAATTTTACTCATGTTATTTCAATTTATGGGTGGTACTACATGGTACTACATGTTTCTTGTTTGTTTCCTTACAGAGACCTGACAAATTCCCGCTGTAACTCACGGGAATCCGCTGAGTCTTCGATGCCTCCTCGATGTTTGTCTGGAGAATCTGTGTTTTTGGACCGTGAGATCTGCTGCGAGGAATGCCCTTGCCCGGAGCTGCCCTGAGTCCCATCGGTGTAGCGCTTCCCCCAACGTTGCCAGCTGCAGCTGCTGCAGCACTGCTGCCCCCTCAGTCAGCGGCCATGGCAGCTTACCTCAATGCTGCGGCCGCCGCGGCGCAGCACTCCCACAGACTGATGATGACATCCCCTCTTCCTTCATACAACCGTGTTTCTGCGTCACCTCTTATTTCTTCGTCTTCTTCCCCGCCTGGGGGAACTGTGAACATCTCCAGCACGTCTCCTCTCTCCGAGCCTCTGCCGCCCTCCATCAACAGCGCCGGCATTTTAGACTTTAGCAAACGTTCTCAGATGAAGAACGATCCGGAGGAAACAGAGGTGAATATAATGAACCTCAGTAAGACGGAGGCATCACCTGCTGGTGAGTCGCAGCTTAATAGTCCTCTGGACTTATCCGTTACGAACAGGAAACGGGGATCGGAAGATAGCGAAGCCCAGCCTTGCTTGCGCAAGGCAAGAACTGAGTATAAACCTCCCATTCTGACTCAGTGGGCTTCTCCGATCGCCGCTCCCCATTTGCCATACTTTGCAGCTGCCGTTGCTGCAGCAAATCTTTCACCAAAGACAAACACCGCCCCTGATGCTTGGAATGGAAAGCTAAAATATGGGACAGCTACGCCAAGTGACGCAACCAAAGCTCTGGAGAAAATGAGCGAACTCAGTAAATTAGGAGGTGAGATTTGTTTCGTTCAATGGCAAGTACGGGCGCACCTGTTAATTCATCCAACAGCAGACATAGTGCTTGGCAGTCGCACTGGTTGAATAAAGGAGCCGAACAGGCAAAAGATGTGTTGAAGTGCGTTTGGTGCAAGCAAAGTTTCCCAAGTTTGGCCGCTATGACTACCCATATGAAGGAAGCAAAGCATTGTGGAGTTAATGTTCCCGTGACTGCAGTGCAGTCGCAGAATCTCCCTCCGCAACCACCGATTTCCTCGCCATCAAATTCCAACGCGAGCTCCGGTGTGTCTTCCACATCAAGCACAAATAAACCCAACCAAGCTGACCTGAATTTGCTTATCAAAGAGACGATGCCATTGCCTCGAAAGCTGGTTCGCGGTCAGGACGTGTGGCTTGGAAAGGGGGCCGAGCAGACGCGGCAAATTTTAAAGTGTATGTGGTGCGGGCAAAGTTTTCGTTCGTTGGCGGAAATGACTAGTCACATGCAGCAAACGCAACATTACACAAACATTATTTCCCAGGAGCAAATAATATCATGGAAATCCTCCGAAGATGCGAAAAGCGGTAGTGGCGGGGCAAGCGGAAACACTTCTAGTGGTGGTGCGGGTAGTGCAAATAGTCACGTAAGCGCAGTCTTAACTTGTAAAGTTTGTGACCAGGCTTTCAGTTCCCTTAAGGAACTGAGTAATCATATGGTTAAAAATTCTCATTACAAAGAACACATAATGCGTTCTATCACCGATGGTGGTCGGCGAAGACAGACTCGTGAAAAACGAAAGAAATCGCTGCCGGTGCGGAAACTGCTGGAGCTAGAGCGCGCTCAGCATGAATTTAAGAATGGTGACACTAGCAGCATTATTGGCAAATCGTCAGCTGCCGGGCGGATAACCTGTGAGAAATGCGGTGATAAAATTGATACCTCACTTTTCGTAGATCATATTAGGCAGTGCGTAGGGGAGGTGCTGTAGGAAGCAATCAGAGGAATTTTCTCAAAAATGCTTTAATGTCCAATAGCATTATCCCACCTGAAAGCTTATTAGATTCTGGACAAGGCATGAATCGTGAAAATGGAAAGAACACTGAATCTCCGTCGACTCCGTTACACCAATCTCCAACTGATCTCGCTACCAATAAAGGTTCTTCAAGTCCTGATAATAATAATGGTTCCTCTCCATCTGTACTTAACGCCATAGAAAAACTAATCGAGAAGAGTTTTGATTCTCGTGCTAGGCAAAATTCTGGCTTTACTTGCCACGGACCGGCCACGGCACCGATGGGATCTAGCATACTGAAACGTCTTGGAATTGACGAAAGTGTTGATTATACTAAGCCATTAGTAGACGCGCAAACCATGAATTTATTAAGAAGTTATCATCAGCAGCAAAGTCATCATTACTCCAAAAGAGAACGTAGCGGCAGCGAGTCGAGCTCTATATCCGAAAGAGGAAGTCGCGTAGACACTCTAACACCGGAAAGAAAAATAGACTCTTCTTCCCATCATCCTATAACATCGACGCCTAGATCTACGCCAGACAAAAGAGAAAAATCTCCCGTTTCAGAGAAAAGCACGTATGAGAACAGATCAGATATCGAGGTATCGATAAAAAAAGAAGTCGATGAAAATGATACCCACGATGATTCAACTCAAGGATTTTGTTTAAAGCGCGAAGTAATGGATGACAATGAAGACTTTGAAAGGAGTAACTTTAGCAATAGTAGAAATTCCCAGAACAAAAGACATACCGAAGTTAAGGAGGAAGTTGATGAAGAGCGCAAAAAAGGTATTGATGTAGGTACTGCAAGCCCTGTTAGTAGTCCCCACCGTCAAACTCCTACCACGGATGCTGGAGGTGTAAATAGTCCTTGTCGAAATAGTACTTGCAGTCCTGCTAGTAGTGACCGGTCCACAACTCCTAGAAGCACAAATGGGGATAAAAAGGGAAGTAGTAGCCTAGGGGCGCTTAGTTCCATGTTTGATAACTTATCAGGCGCTAGTACATCAGCCGAAAGTGCAAATAATTCAGGGAAACGATCCAGCAGCCACCCTTTGGCTGCACTGCAAAAACTGTGTGATAAGACTGAAACGCACCATACCAACAGGAGCAACGCCTCGGCATCTGCACCCCCCAGTGTGAATGTGGCAAGTTCGCACACTGTCACGCAGAGCGGAGGCCCTACGCCAGGGGCGATCCTGGCTTTCAGTTGGGCGTGCAACGATGCCGTTATGACCTCAGATTCGATAATGAAATGCGCCTTCTGTGATACTCCTTTTATATCGAAAGGAGCGTATCGCCATCACCTATCAAAGATGCACTTCGTCAAAGACGGCGTCATTCCTGACCCGGTGGCCTTAAAAAGCCCTCAACCCTCCGGGTCCAGCTCGTCTGCTAGCATAAAGGGTGGAAGCAGCACGCCTAGCAGCTCGACTGGCCTGGCGAGCGGGAGCAAGAGCCCTCCCGTCCCTAGCGGCTTCGAAGAAAGTCCCCACTCGAAGTTTCTCAAATACACAGAACTTGCCAAGCAGTTATCTAGTAAATACGTGTAAATATTCTTTTAATCTTCAAGGACTAAGTACTGTTTCGGTAGCATTCCTACCCCAGTGTACAGATGAATAACGAAGGCCGCTAGGCGGACCTTGTAAGTTGTGATGATATCATATCTTGCTGCTGCAGACCATAGTAATAATGTTAGCATAGTGTATTTCAATATAATTGTGGTACTACAAAGTTTAAGGTGATGCTGATTGTTATACGAACGAGTCACCGACGCTGTTGTAAATACTTACTGTAAGTCAGTATTTAGAATGTCAGAAATTTAATTTTTAATGATGTTCTGTATGTATTTAAACGTTCCCGTGAACATCTCTCGTTGAAGTCCATGGTGTAAGAGATTGAGATTTTAGTTATAGTCGTACGAACATTCGAAATATTTAAAATTGTAAATGTAGCAGAGTTCTCGGTTACTTCATCTCTATTTATTAAGAGTATAAATTTTAAGTAAGATTAAAACATTCGTATACGTATGTCGCAATCTGATTCTTCCAAGAGGATTTTTAAATGAATATTTATCAATACTATACTATACTGAATAATACAAGAATGTATACGCGTAGCTGATTAACAAATAAAGCTCTTCACTTGTGTTACGAAATCAATCTCTTATTTCAATTTGTTGTATTTAAATGCAATGAAAAGCTCAAAATAAATATATGTTATAAATGAGGGCTGGCCTTTGCTTCTACCAAACCCTATCGTTTTGTGAATAGAGTCTATGTTAATTAATACGCAGTGTAATCCACTGAAATAGTGCAGTTGTGTGTTTACATTTTAGCGAAGATCTACTTTGCCTTTTATGGGTGCATCAGAAGGTAAGTAAGTTTTTTGCAATATAATTTTCTCTTATTTATGTGTGTCATTTAAAGTTGCTTACTACAAACATACAATCTTTATTCGAAAAGCCTCAAGAGTGGGCTTATACATTTTTTTTATCCAACTTACCAACTAACGGACTCTCTGTTAATTATAGAGCGTTGCTATCGATTCTGAAGATCGCGGAAACAAAAAGAAAGTTTTATCTGGTATGCTTTTCAACATATCTACCACAGTCCTTCGAATTGCTCCAATATCTTAGGACGTTTTTCTTCAACAGGTATTTTCCCATGGGGAAACAAAAAATAAAAACACACGGCAGCAAGTCGAATAAATGTGGGAAATGTAGTGGATGTATAGTTGTTTCGCTAGATATTCCTAGAGTGATAGAGCAATGCACTGTTGTGCAATATGAACCACTAGTCAGAGCCCCATAAATTAGGAAAGCGCTGCAAAATTGCTTGGCGCAAAAGTTTCTTCACGTCAATGTGCAAAGTTTTTCTTTTGTTATTCACGCAGGTACTCGTTGTTTGGCGCTTCGTTTGAGGGTCGTACAGGTAGCACCAACTTTCATCTTAATAATGTATAAAATAATTGTTGGTCTGGCTTGTATTCCAAATATACCTAATATTACAATGTGAGGATTGATAAGCTGTTGGTACTGGAAATGGACATTAGTCTTTAAGGGCTTCTAGAAGATAAAGAATTTTTTACAAGTAAAGAAATATGCGAGGCCCTGTTACTGTAGTTTATATATCAGATTGTCAACTTAGCTGCGCCCAACGCATTCCGGATTGATATCATAGTATATATAAAAACAATGCAACTATAGAGGCCCAAAGCTCTATTTTATATTTTGTAGAAATTTTCTTCACTGCCCAGTTTGACATTTTTTAAGGCTTTTTCATACTACTTCCATCCAATTTCGTCTTGGTCTGCCTTTTTTCCATTTGGTGTCGGTATGATTTATCTAGTATAATCTTTGTTACTCTTCTTTCTGGTAGCCTAGTGATATGTTCAAGTTATTGGTTTTTATATCTGTTATCTTTGAATTGTGTATACATTTTGATAATTTTCTAATTGGTTCTCCTTCTCAGTGTTTTTTCTTCTTTTATACAATTTTTGTTCCTATGATTCTAGTTTTTGTTCTAAATATTTCTTGAGGATATATGTCTCACAAGCGTACATTGTTGTTGGGCTTATAATTGTTTTATAAATTCTTATTTTTGTATTATACAATAGTTCCTTTGATCTCAGTTTATTTATTACATCTTGATTATTTCTATCTTGTTAAAGTTACGCCTAAATACTCAAAATCATTCGCTTTTTCGAGACTATACTGCTTTCCTCTCTGTTACTGTAAATTCCGACTTGGTCAACTTTTTTCTTCATTTCTATATATTTGGTCTCTTGTTTGTTTATTTTCAGACCAAATTCCTCACTTTCCTTTCTAACTTTGAACTTTTTGCTTATCGGCATGGGCTGCCTGCTCGTGTTTACACTATTTTTTATGCTTATTTCTTTCTCTCATAATTTTCCCAAGTACAAAATTGGAGAACTTTGGTGATGATGGATCTTGTTGTTTTTGATCCATATTAATTTTAAAACGTTCGTTACTTTTTTTTTCAGTGCGACCTTAGATTTGGTTCCTTATAATTTCTACACTCAGTGTCATTTCTTTTTCTTTATAAATAGGGTATGAATTAGCTTTTGTCTACTGTTTAGGTATTTGACCTTGATTCCGTATTAATTGTATCAGTTTCACAATTTCTCTCTATGTTCGTATCTCTCATTACTTTAGTATTTTTTTTCGATTCTATTTTCCTCAGATCTTGACTTTGTTGCGTTCATAGTCTTGTTACTATTCGGTATTTTATCCCTAGTATCCTGATTATTTTTTTCTATTCTTCTAGATTTAGGGCCTTTTCAAATTGTTCATTTATTCCATCCATCAGGATCCATCTTTATTCTTAAAATATTTCGTCTTACTTCTTTTAACTTGCTGATATAACCACTTCTTTTGGAACTTACTTACATATTTTCCCATTTTCACTGTTTCCTATCCGTTTTTATTCAAACTTAATTACATTTAATTGCTTCTCTCCTTTTACATTCCTAATCAAATTCAATCGTTTTATCTAGTTTGTTTATCATTTATTAGTATTTGATGTACGAGTACAACTCCTTGTATGCTGTTCTCATTTTTATTTTCATTTCTTGTATCTATCAAGATTTCTAGCTTTTATCCTACTAAACCTTTAAAGTATCTTTCGTTTTCATTTTGGAATAGGTTAACATTTTATTGCTTCATTTTACCACTTTTATTTTTAGTATTTGTTGGCAGTTTACGTTATATTCTTACTCTTACTACTAAGTATTTCATAAATTTTCTTTTTACTAATATTTATCCTATGTTCCTTTATATATTTTTCCGTGTTTTAAGAATGTACTTGTGGTTTATATTACTATCTAAATATATTTCGGATTTAATCCTTTATTATTATTTGTTTCGCTTTTGGTGTGTTATCACAAATATTTCTACGTTTTTATAAAATTGTTTTTCTTTTGCATCTTTTTATTAGTGCTTGACGTTTAATATTTTACTATATTTCCTTGTCTCTTGTTCTTAGGAGGCAAAAATGATTTGTTGTAGTTTCAAAATTAATTACAAGTCTCTACACTTTTTATTTACTAAAAGCTCTACTCTTTTTTTTTAGATTATCGCGTGTCTGCTGTATTATCATGTATTTTAATTATCCTTACTAGAATTTTGAAAGTTTTTTTCGTTGGGAAATATTCCTATCCTTTATTGTCTTTAGTTTTTCAGTATCTTCCTTTCATTTGCATCACTTATTTCTTGGTACCCAATTTTAGGTGTGTTATTTTATCTTTCTGTGGCATCATATTTTCTAGCTTTTTTGTTGTCGTGTCTTTTCTGGGTTAGGTCACGCCCTTTGTAGCATTGTTCCTATTTCTTATATTGCTTTCCTTTTCTTCCAAACTATCCATCGTTACTATGCTGCTAGTAGTTTTTATGTCGGTTATTTTTTCATTCATATTTAATCTTTCTGTTATAAATTTAGACGTCCACATTTTCTTTAAAATCGCGCCCTTTAATATCTACATTTTTTTCTTTCTGCTTACCCATAATTTTTGTAGCTCGGGTTCGTTTCTGCACCTCTGATGCCTGGCGGGTAGCCTACTCAGTCACTAAAAATAATTGAGTACCTGCCTTCACTTCGAACAAAGGGTAATAATGGCGGTCGTCTAAGGCGCGGTGCTTGCCATATCGACCCGCGTCAGAACTGGTGTGCGACAACTAGGTAGAGAGAGCGAATATATGAGAGACTTAACCCCTCGGTTCGCAGGCCTCTTGCCCCCACGCAAGGGGTAGAACCTTACGACAAAGCATCCCGTTAGATAAAATTGTAGGGGTGGTTTAACATCTAGTCGAGTATCTTTCAACATACTTGTTAAAAATATATAAAAATGTTAATTACGTGAACATGATCATTTTTCGATACAATAAAGGTAATATTAATTATTAAGATGAATAAAATATAAACAAAATTATTTTTTGCAAATTTATTGTAGTATTATAAAAATAAAAACATAAAAGTTAATCTTGTACAAAACATTTTGACTTAGAAACACCGTTTTCTCAACGTTGGTATTTAATTGTCCTGGTATAAAACGAATGTGATTGTGACAGCAAAGAATTGCAAAGTTTCTTTTAGTAGCACAAATAAATGATAACCGCATAGTGATAAGTCCAGACTGTAGGGAGAGTGTTCTAGTGTATTTCATTTTCTGTCGAGTTTAGGCAGCTGTATGGGGCTGAGTGTTGGATTCATTTTATGGACAGTTTTTGAAACGAAAGATTGTCAGTTTAAGACAGCTTGAGCATTGACTTAGCTTATTTAGTAAGCGGCAATCCTCAAGAAGGTGGCGAATCATACGAATATTATCATCAGCCGCTTTGTTCCTCTGAAGACATCGATGATCTTTATTCTCAACTGCTTCTTGTCCTTCCAATTATTGTGCATGCCGCACGTAAATTCGAGTTTTTTTAAGGGTATTGTCTTTGGACTGTATTCTAAGTCTTCTTAAAATTTTCGGACTGTTTACTTCTTCTGTATAGAGATTTGATAATATTCCGACCCGCAACGGAAGAGCGTACCTATTGCTTTGACAATCTAATACTAACCAAAGAAGCTAGTTGAACAAGGTACCCTACGGGAAGAATACCCCTTGGCATCTCTAGCTACTATGTTTAAAAGCCGCTCACTCTTCCTGTTTCGCTACAAAGCGTAAAACCAAAATGATGTTTTTTTTTAAATATTTGGTTCACCCCCATAGACGCAAAAAACAAATTAACGATTTTTATTATGCCAGACCGACCTTTATGCAACCCCAGTGAACGGAGCAACGTCGCGTAAAAAAGAAATTCCGGTTAATATTTATTACCTTCGTAATAATTAGTAGTTTTCTCTTATATACAAGTAATTGTAGCGCACCTATGGAAACAAAATTTAAATTGCCATTAGTTCTAAGATGATCATCCAAATGGCATTGAATTTCGTATTTGGGCAGAAGAAGAGTTAAAAATTACTGTTGTCACAAAAAGTTTGTGTGCTCTTATTTTAACGGAAATGACATAAATAGGGCAGTTCTGTTACATTTTCTGATTTTTCCAATTTGCTTTTTATATCCTTGTGTTCTTTCTTCCAGCAAATTCGTTTACTTGAAGATATTCTCATATACCTTCAATAATCCCCAAAATAACTTTCTTGAGCAGTACTACACCGTTGCTAGTGATTTTACCACGCACCGTAGCTCACTTGGAAGTCTTGAACTGGAATCCCTTTAGAGCACTTTATAGTAAACAACAACTCCCACATTTTTAACAAAATGGTGTCCTTTTAAGCTGAGGAAGAAGTCATAGGGGGCTTGGGGCAGCGTTTCCATGGTTATGTTTCATCAAAAACTATCTCACTAGCAGCGATGTATGGTTTGGCGAGATGTGTTAGTAAAGATCCTAGGTGTTAAGATTTCCGGACAGACAGGCACGGTTCTTCTATTTAACTATTCTATTCAACTTTTAGGCAAAACAGCAATAATTGTGTGTGATATTAGACACAATTATAATTAACTCAAAAAAAAGCACAGCTGTAAACTATATATTTAGCACAAATAAATATTAATAATAAAGTAACAATAAAGATGAATCAAACAAACAAAGAAATTGATAAAAGACAATACAAACATTACTAATCAAATTAAGTAGGGTGGGCGGCAGGCCAGCTGTGAACTCTCCAGACTACGGGAAAAAAGTGCTGTTGGGATTAAATGCACGACGTAACAACTAAAAGAGACTTACCGCACGTAACGTTCTCTTGTAGCGTGGGCGGCGGATGTCAGCGCGCTTTGTCTTGGCGGCGTCAACCCGGGGGTGGGTTCTTACTTGGCCAGATGTATTGGAGCACCACGGACGGGTGCGGAACACACAAAAGGCAATCGCCAACGGGCAATCAAAGCGCGCTATCGTGTTGTACAAAACCTGGTCAGCCTCGGCTGGCGTCTAGCTACGCTCTGTCTCTTACAAGGATTAAAATTGGAGTGCCGGGCGGCGGTAAAAATCTCGTTTAGTTGCGAATAGGGGTGGGCAAGCGGACAAATCAAGGTTACGGGTAGAGATGGGATTAGGGAGAAGGGGGGTTTAGAGATGTGCACGAAACAAATTGTCTGTCCGGGTGGCACGAATTTATAAACATCTTTAGAGTTTAAAAAAAGCATTGCTTTTATTGCTAATTTGCTCATTTAAGCCTTCTTTGGTGGAGCACACACAACTAGTTATCTTTGGCGTTCTCTCTTTCTTCTCTAACGCCTTGCCTTACTTAAATACTTGTGCTTTCAATAAACCATGCTTTCCATAGATTTTTTGTAACATAACAACCCTTTTGGATTTTTCGAGTCGCATTTTGACCCATGACGCGTTGTTTAAACAGTCGGGGAAACAAGTTCAAACAGCCTGTGCATTTCGTAAGCGATTCGCACTTTGTAAAGCCTTAATGACAAATTAGTTTTTCGGATCGTTTATTTGACATTTTCTACCGCCAGGTTCGAAGCTCCCCCGCTTCTCTTTTTTGAATGAATTAAGAAAATTAGTCTTATTGCTTTTTAGTATCTTGTATTAACTATTTTTTGACGTTTTAAATATGATTTTCATGCTTTTGTGTAGCTTCTTCTAATATGACTTTTAGGTAGGAAATATCCTTCTTTTACAGTTTAATTTAATTTAAAACTGATTCTTCTCTTTGTGCTCCTCATATGTAAGTTTTTTTTATTGTTGGACTATTTCAAACTACCATCCATGCATATGAATTAACAGGGTCTTTGTTATTTTTTATTATCTTATGGTACAGTGTATTAAGTTCTATTTAACTGAGCTATGTATGTCAGCTTTCAATAATTATTACAGCTTATTTTTTTAAAACAGTTAATTGTAGATGTACTATAAATGATTACTAGTTATGCCAATTAGGAAATAATTTAATAATTATATAAATCTGCTGTGGGAAGGAGTAGATGTCACGCCGGCCTTATTTTTTACATCTTTTAATATCAAGTTCAGGGTGAGCCATAAGTTGCGCTACCATTTAAACAACAAATAACTATTGTACTTTTTTAATATTTTTATACACAATAAATTATATAATTAGAGGTTTGACGTTGAAAATTATATTTTGAAAATAACAACCGTTTCATTTTTCACAAACACTGACTCTCTTGATAATATTTTATATCACACTAGCCAGTGTGTTTTTATTGATGATTTAAATTTCTGTATGAATATTCTTCTTGAGCTGTTGTATATCGTGTTGTTCATAAGCGTAAACACGCTATTTTAAATAACCCCACAGAAAGAAATCAGAAGTAGTCAAATCCGGCGATTGTGTGGGCCCATTCAGGATTGCTATTGTGTGAAATTATTATTTCTCAAATACGTCTCTTAAAAGCTGCGTGGACTATCTTGTTGTATGAGCAGTTGCGCAGTCTTAATACTACCATAAGAGAGGTGTGTTTTTAATAAAAGTTTCTGACATTGCTTAATAGCAAGTTATGGTAACTGTCGCAGCATTCTCATCATTGTCCTTGAAACAATGAGGTCCGATTACTTTTTTTTGACGTCACCCTACATCAAAAAATTTAAAAGATTCAGCTCTTGTTTATGTATGACTCGTAGGTTTTCAATACTCGAGAATCGAGTGTTTCGTTTATTCACAAAGCT
Source organism: Sinelater perroti (assembly GCA_036346155.1). Taxonomy (NCBI): domain Eukaryota; kingdom Metazoa; phylum Arthropoda; class Insecta; order Coleoptera; family Elateridae; genus Sinelater; species Sinelater perroti. The sequence continues at coordinate 1,671,399 of JARFIY010000189.1, forward strand.
GTTTAGGTAGAAATGGCCTTGCTTAATCGCCTATTGGCAGACTTGGATTCGAACTACATAGCGCAGTTTTCATTGAAAGTCTGCCGCGTGTTATTCGTTCGACTAATGAACCTTCTAGGGATACATATATAAATTCTTTTGTAATTGCTGTACTGGTGTTCCTGGGATTCTAAGTTCTTATGCACGCTTGCGAGTCGAAGTTTCTGCATCTTATCGAATTCGTTCGTGCACCCGTCTTCTATTTTCAGACGTGCGTACAGTGGTCTATCGCTGAGTGGCAGGTCATCCACAGACCCCTGTTATCGAAAATGGCTAAATAGTCTCAGCATAACAGTTTATAACTTTCTAACTTGAAAATGGCACATGTAAGTGCGTTGTGTGAGGACGATGGGTTTTCAAATAGAATTCAACAATTTTGACCCTTTCGTTTGAGATTAATGTTTTTATCATTAATCTCCCAAGTCTAAACTTTTAAAATCTAGGAAAAAACAAAAAACAAAACGAAATTATAAATTTAAATTTTTTACCATTACGTCGAGAAGATAATATTGGTCAAGTGGCAGTCGCCAGAGTTGATATATATTCGGGCTCGATTCGCAGCAGTTTTTATGTATCTTCTCAAAAGTTTTGGCAAAACTTCTTGTCGGATGTTCTTCTTTAGGGCCTCCAAGGTCTGTGGCTTGTTTGTTTAGACCCGTGACTTCAAAAAACCTAAAAGAAAGAAGTCTGGAACTGTCCTGCTGAAACCACATGTTCTTCAACCCAATTCGTCAATTTGGTGCAGCAAGAAGTCGTTGATCATTATTCTGTAGCCTTCACCAATCACAGGAACAGTGTTGCAGACACCATCTTCGAAAAAATATGGGCGAACTACCTTTCCTCCGTAAACGTCGCAACAAACAGTGACTTTGAGAGGATGTAATAGGCCTTTGTGCATTACACGTGGATTTTTAGTGTCCCAGACGCGATAATTTTGTTTATTCACGTATCCGTGGAAATCCCCCAACACCTCATGATGGTTTTCAACGGAAAATCATGTTAATTGAGTTTTAGGACGCGATTGGTGATCTGCAGCCAATAGCTGATGCACTTTGTAAGTCAAGTCTTTCAACAAAATTCGCTGTAAAGACAGTCTATTAATGCCCAATTGCGTGTCTCGTCGTCTGGTTGATGTTTAAGGGTCCTATTATACATCTGCAGCCACAGCAGCAATATTCTTGACCAAACGGCTGACCCGGGGCCGGTCACGTCTGCTACTGCCCCGTGCGGCGCCAGTCTCCTTGAAAGAAGCGGCTAAGCGCCTGCAGTTTGTCCAGTTGCTCCCACACAACCAGGAAATCGACGACGAAATTTACGTTGAATTAAAACCATCGACCAACTATTTGTCAAAAACATTGACACCATTATTCCGCGTTATTGAGGAGTATAGTGATTCATGGTTTGTCTACATGCATTCTGCTTCTGTTTATTTCACAAATATCAAAGTCGCGATGGCATGAGACGCCAATTTGCAAAAATTAGAGCATATTCCGATAGGGTGGTAACTTTTGCGCCTTCTATTACAATTTTTAAAAATTCATTTTAACTGCAAATTTACAAGCTACTCAATTCAAGGATATTTAAAAGATATGTTATATCTAAAACGGATTTAGTGGGGTCGCATCCATTGATAGTGCACCCGAATATATTTAGTCAAGTCTTCTGGTCATCGTCTTTTAATTTTCTATTCTCCAAGAGCTGATTGGGTGTTCTAGCTAGTAGCTGGTTGGAGTGCCCTATGTTTATTTAATAACTTATGATTTAATGACATTTTGTACATATGGATACTTTCAGATAATATGTACTGTAAGGTTCGATACATACCAAGAGGAATTTGTTATCATACGGAGAATTTTTGATTGTACTGTCAGTAATATTTTTGTGTTTGACGGCCTACTGAATCCCCATAGCTCTACTCCATAAGTCTCCATCAGTTTGTTTTCTAAACTGAATTGGACCTTTAAACCAATCTTAACCTTTCAGTTTATTTGTAGTTTCTTGGCTTTAATGGGTGTTTTCTATTTTAATTTTTTATCTAGGTGAGGTCCTAAGTATTTTAGTTCTTTTTGTATTGGTATAGGGGTATTATTTATAGTTACTTATTAGAAATATAATTTGGTACAGGTTAAATTATGCTTAAGCTGTTTTGCATTAAAAATCTAAGTTTTTTTGATAAAACCTCTAGCCTTTACAAATTTTGTATTAAATGAATGTTCTTTATTTTTTTTAATTGTGGAAAATTTAGTTTAGACAGCCAAATTTTCACCAAAAATCCATAGAACGCTATCGATATTTTGCTTGGAACTGTATTGTTGGTGGTACATTTTATTTCAAAAGTTGATTATCACGTCGTATAAGTGCTGGATATGCCTTTACAGCCGTGGAAGTAACTACACCCCTTTCTGACGAGATCTGCCCCGATAGCTGCGAATTTAGCAATTTTCTAGTCGCCCGCGGACGATGAAAAATACGTTCTTAACGAGAAATCGACGGCGCGCCGAATATTTATTGCGTGCATAAAAGTCGTTAGCACTAACATATCATTCGAAGGCGCAATATGGAGGAATTTTTTCGAAATTACCGGGTATTGATCCGGCCTAAATCGGCCTGCCTCAAGTTATGTCACTGCGAGAGCGGACGTGCGTTTTTGAGCCGCACCGAGCTGCATCCCTGTTTTCCCATTATTGAGCGCTAATATCGCAATGCCGCAGCATCGTTCATTAAACCTCCGATCGGGGTTTCTAAAGAGCCGCCGCTGTTTGAGGAGCGGCGTCTGCAAATACTCTGACGCCCATTTAGATAATAAGAGTAGATTTAGTGCCTTTTCGGCTTACATCACATGGCGGCTCCGTTCCTGTTAATTTATGGATATGGGCCTGACAAAACTGAGACCCTCTTCGCAGTTTTAGCCATTAAAGTTATACATAGTGGATGCACACTTATCGTAATGTACAGGCTACGGCCGAACGAGGACGGCGCGATACCGATCTTCGGGCGGAATGATTCTTTCAGTTTATCTTCGGGCGCATTAATTGTCCTTGGATTTTATGGATTAATCTGCAGCATGCGGGAATTGGGGTATGAAAATATTGCGCGCTGTGTTTCGTACACTTGGTCTTTCTGCCCCATAAAACACGGAGTAGCTTTGAATTGCGGCGTAAGTATAAATTTTAAGTAATTTCCATGGGTTTAGTCGTAAACATTCTGCAATAGAAATTTGCGCTACGCAACATTTTTCGGAAGAACTGTAGTTAAATATATTGTTGAATGTATGATAATTAGGCAGAAATATATTATTAGAAGTTGATAATATTGAAATTAAAAAAAAGCAATTCCTGTTATCGCGATGTTTTGCGTATTTATATGTTAATGTTGTTGACAATAAACAACTTGATATTCTTAATTATTTGGTTTTGTTTTGATTGTTCATTTTTGTGAAAACTCTATGAGTTTGCTTTCCTTAACTTTTTATTTGTAAATTTTTGTTTAATCGATTGTTTTAACGAATAAACTCTGATCTTTTTTCTAGTTTATCCAGATCTTTCTATTAAATCTTTAATGTTTTATAAAATAATTTTTATTTTTTTGTCTTTATCAAATACAAGTAATGCTTTATTATTAGTTTTTATGACACGTCTCATTAAAAGTAATTGTCTTTAGCAGACTGATTAACTTTTACGGTATCACTTTTAACTGTTTATATTGTTGTTATATCTTTGTTATTTAAATTTTTTTACTTCGATAAGGTTTAGCAAAGAAATTTGTTTATTTTTTGGCTTTGATTTTTCACTTTGAGCTCTACAATGATTTTATATAAATTTGAATTTTAGTACTGCCATTGTATGAGGTTTGCTACGACGTAATCACAATCGTTAGATTGGTATTTTCATCGAGAGTGAAGCAAATATAAACCGGAATTTTGTTTTTAGTTGTGATGAGGCGAACAGAAAATATCGCTGACTTAGAACAGGATGCATCTTTTCGTTACCCAACGGATTATTGTTAATGATCTGACTACAGAGGACACAAAACCGCCTGAAATTTGGAAAAAATTTATGGGAAAATTCGGAGGAACTCAAGCATATGCACGACATAAACAATTTTTGGGGGAAGAGAAGTTGTTGAAAACGAGGACCAGAATGATTGAGAAAAATATTCGTATTTCTCGTCGTCTTCTTAATGTTTATTGTGAATTAATGGTTGCTGAAATTGTCCTGTTTCACAATGCTCCTATACAACTGTCCAAGCTCGCCAAAACATAGGCTGGAACATCCTTGCTGTAGTTTTATCATTTGTTTGAACTACTAAAGGAAGAAAATGGAAAATAGAAGTACGATAATAATGTTAGTGTTGAAGCGTTCGTTTTTCAGTTGGCTGGTACAACAACCATTTGATTTTGTGATAGTGAAATCAAAAGACTGCTAATCCGTTGCAGAAGATGCGTTCCTGATTCAGCAGATTACGTAAAAAATAATGTTATATATTTGTGCTTTTACAATGCTTCAATACATTAAAAAAATAATTCCGATTTATATTTGATTCATAGTTTTAATTAATAATAATTTTATTACGACATTTCTTTCTTTATTAGTCTGACCGAATAGAATTTGCAAGGTCCAAATCCATACTATACGATTTTCTAACTGATTTTTGCTTTAAATCTGGAAATTCATTCATTTTAGTATCTTGGCGCAGAGGCTATAATTGATACATATAATTGTACATGTTTTAAGAAACCTAGAAAATGATTTTAGTCGTATATCAAAATATAGTGCATATGACTATATCTGTTAGGAATTTTATATTAAATTTTTTTTAACGGGGGATTTACATTTGCTACTCCGTTTTTATTTCTTACTACCGTTTGGACTCTGTAGTAGTGATATTACGTCTCGTTGCTGGTTATGATGCAATCCAAAAATTGTCACTTGCAGCGTCACATTAGTTTGCATTCTTCTAGGATTCACTTGATGCAAATTTTGCTATATTGCAACACTGGCTCATTTGAAGCTGATATTCTTATTAGCTTTGACACAATAAGGCAATAAGTTTTTCACTTTATGGTGGACTAGCCGTGCATGCCCAACGAGGTATGTTGATGTGGACGAATATAATTGATTTAAAAGCATTATATTTGTAGCGTCGCTTGTAGTAAACAAATATTTGATCAAAAAATACAAAATAAAAGGTTTATTTTGTATCCCTGTAAAAGCAATAATGTTCGATGAGTTACGACGGTTCGAGAAACATCAATTTTATTCGCGTGCTCATGTCAATAGCCTAGAGTAAAGGGTCAACATCAAATTTTTTATCAAGAAAACAGATACTTGTGTTGAAACACTCGCTGTATTCACTGCCTTTCGCTCTGTGTGATTATTAACTCTCCACATTATTCATTTTGATGGAATCCGTTATTTAGACATTACAGCCGAAATTCGTAATTTTCAAGAAAATGCCTGACAAAACGTGTTTTAAATAAAATAAGTATTTCTGTTCCTTGTGCCCGGAATTTTTTAAGCATAATGTGTAAATAAAGTTCTCAATAAACGTTCTATTACAAAAAATTTTAAACATCATTTGCAATAAGAAAGTGACATACAGTTTAGATCAAAATTTGGAATTACAAATTATACATGTTGGTCTATAGCAATCTTTGTTTATACATTTATTATTTTAGGCGAAATTTGTGCTATTTTCTTATAATCGATAAACACAAATATATATTACACTTCAAATTTGTGACTAAAAATGGTGGGCTTTTTTAAATTTCCTTAAAAGTGAGACAATTCTTAATTTTTTTTATTATCTTACTCTTTGGTGGGTAACGATTTTTAGCTAATAAAAATGATTGGTTTGAGTAAAGGTAACTTAAGATTACTTTTCAGACTGATTTTTTTTAATTTACTGAAGAGAGCAGAGTCTGCATTTAAAGGATTTTTATTCGAGACGATGATAACACATCTTACAAGAATTAAACGTATTCTTACAAATATTTAAACTGACTACCACCTTTTTCCAGAAACAGCTGATAACGTGGACAAATGGATTCGGCAGCGTTATGAAGCATTTTGTTTGGAACTTTCAACTTCCTCTTTCAACTCATCAATTGTTGCTGTTTTTGTGAAGTAAACCTTATCTTTGAGGTATCCTAGAAAAGAATTTTATTGGAATGGGGCTTGAGGAACACGCAGGAAATTTAACAACACCCCTTTGTCTTTGTCCAGAAAGTTGCATCCAGATAGACCCTTACATTACGTTGATAGTGGGGAGGTGCTTCATTTTGTTGAAAGTAAATCCCTCCGTAAACAAACAAATTTTTGACTCGTATTCTTGCAATATGCTTTAGTAAACATCACTAGTGATAGTTTAATTAAAAAATAATTGTGCTAAGATGCCCAATGCTGGTATTCCTCATCACACTGTAACGTTTGGTAGTTTGAAATGGTGCTCTATAGTAACATGCGCATTTTGAGAAACAGTAGGTGCAAGCATGTTGATTAATCGAGCCGTTTAATTTAAATATAATCTCATCCCTTCCATATATCATTTACGAAATTGTTTTTAAAATAATAAATGATGCATTTCTGGTGTTTAAAGAGTGGGAACATTTATTGTGACACCCTATATGTCACTTTTTATTGGCTTATTAGATCCCACTCCTATTTTCTAACATTTTAAGACTTTTGTGGCTACGTGTAATAAATCGTAGTTATATTTCTATTAAAAATATAATTTTGAATTCCTTTCATTTATTAGTACGTTACGCTATAGCAAATTGCTAAAGTATATAAGCATATAAAGTAAATTTTATGTGGGTAAAGATCACTAAAAGAATTTCTGGAATTTTAGAAATCATAAATTCAAATCAGGACTTTCTAAATGAACAGAAAAACAATATCAGACGCCGGCTAGAATATTGTGAGACGATATTAAATATAAAATGGTCATGAGAAAATAAAAAGTGTAGGTAACCATAGGTAAATTAAATTAACGGAAATATAGAAAGAATAAGCAAAAGCATAATAAAAAAATCTAGTGTGAACATCACACGTCTTTCCTTAACCTATTATTATATATTATACTTACCGGGTCCATTGTCTCGGCCCTGCGCTGCTCTCGTCCCGGAACTTGTTATTTTAAAAAAGGAAGAGGCGCGAGTCCAACACTCGAAAGCTGATTAAAATAAACAGTATAAGACAATAATTGACTGGTACTTAAAATTTTGCTACGTCACTGAAGGTAACCGTGCGAGCTCGGTCGCACAGCCATTATCGCATGCGTGCTCCCTCCTAGCGGCCAAGTGCCCCCCCCCCCTTCCTACCACATGGTTGGAATTTTGATTTGGTACCTGAAGAACTGGTGAGAAGTGGAATAAATAACGGCTGAGTTTCTTCAATGTAATCCATTTAAAAACGGAAAACTTGTTTCTCCACTCAAGAAGACCCTGAAAAACTAGCCCTGACTTCTGCTACCTGAAACAAAATGGCGGTCACATAAATCTAGAAATAAAAATTACATTTTATCGATTTTTGAAAGTCAAAAAGACAAACAAACAATGGAATATTGTATCTTGACTAGAGTGTCTTTTGGGAATATTTTTTATCATCTACGCCCGCCTTCAAAAACGAAAGGGTGGTTAATTTTTTTTGATATATATTAGAACAGTAGTATTTTTACAGTAACAAAGCTTACTGTGTCTACAGCTGATTCTAGGTGCTTTTTAAAACATGGACAAGTTTGTAGATCAAGTTCTGAAAGAGTGCTAAAGATGACTACATTTTTTATTAAATAACATCTTAATTTCTGCTTTCTTACATTTCTTATGTACTTATTTCTTTGATGAGTAGCACCATTCGTTAGATTGTTCCATTAAAAAGGTTAGTTAGTCTAAAGATATTATTGTTAACAATATTTTTTGCGCTTTATATTATTTTGTTGTTTTTGTTTACTGTATTCAAAAAGGTTTCTTTTAAGTGTAACACTGCTGTTAACATTCTATTAGTATAAATGTACATTTGGTCTATTTACAAACCTACTTTTTTTAATAACATATTATACAATTTTTTTATTTTATTCTTTTTTTTTAAAAACCTTTATTAAGTATCATGAATCTATTTTATACTTAGTTTTTTGTACTTTCATTAATTATGTTTTGCAAGTTTTCAAATTAAGTGAGAACAATAGATCTTGTTTTAATCTTGCCTTAGTTGTATGCTCTACATTTGACAATATGGACAGTTTATTTTTGCCTTATTTCCATTGCTTTAAATAAGTAAAATAGGATACGTTTGCGTCACTATTTTTTAACAAAAAGGAACGACTCCAGAGAATTTTTATTTATTGCTCCTTCAAACGTGTATTGCTTAATTATTTTGCAAAGGTCGGGGGGAAGGTTAGTTCATAGTATTCGCTAATCTTTTAAATTTCCCTTGTTTTGAATTTAATTTACCCGATGGTGTTGCTCCAAATCTTTAACTTTGCATTTCTGGTAATTTATTTATTGAAAATATATTTTTTAGGTAGCGGAGTTATCGTGTTTTTGTGTAATTTTTAATATTGTTAATACAAATACTAAATTCGTTCCCTAAAATTTCCTTCTGTATGCTTACGTAAATTGCAAATTTTTCCAATTGCCATCATTTATAATTATGATGATTGCGAATTTCATAGGTGGCAGACACCTTTCCATGAGGTGACATTACAAACTGAAGGACAGGTAGTAGCACTGCAAGTCAGTATAGAGTCAGATTGATTTGCGGTAAACTGATTTGTGCGCGAGAGAGATTTTTCAAAATGGAGATTGAAAAGTAATATTTGCGCCGTTGTATGTTATACGAGTTTCGGATTGTAATGAATGTTAAACGGCAGACATTTGAGACGTTGACTTGGTTTTGCTCTCAGAATAGAAAAAAGTGACCTGGAAGACTTCTAAACGCGGATTTTAAACTGGACGAACGACTCCGCTCTGGAGGGTCTTCCGGAATTGATGATGACGTTGGAAATGTTTTAGTGGAAAATAATTACAACGGAGGAGATTGGCGAATTTTTACTATTAAGCTTGATATATGAATTTTTTGTTTTTGCAGACAGTAATAAATTTGAGGGCCTAATTACGGAAATTTTGCCCGATTGAGCGATACGAAGCAGACCGTAAAAATGGACTCTATACAATGACATACAATGAGAAGGGAGATGAAAACAATTGGATGACAGCCAAGAATTTGTGACAAAATTTGGCTTTAGAAACAACCATGGATCTTGGTGTCTATCTGGTGGAATTTCAGGATAATGTTGAGTTTATGACTATTACTTGCCGAAGTTAATATTAACAAATATTTTAATTATTTGGAATTTGTGTTTTTAAATTAAAATTTGCAATTTTTACCTATGAGAGACAATTGTACGTGATGAAGTGACGTAGACGATTATAGCTGCCCCTGTTTAGCAGAATGCTCGAAAAATCGAACGTTGCTAAAACTAAATAGGGATGATTAGCGCGAGCAGACAGACTAAAAATAGCCATGTTGAATATCCAAGGACTGCACACGAAAGAAATAGAATTAGAAAAAGAACTACAAGAAAAATATCGACATTGATATTATAATGGAAGATAATAAGAAAAAAAATCTAGAAGTCCAGAAAGATATTCAGCGGTGTCGATTGGAATAAAAAAAAAACACAAGATGGTGTGGGGATAATGATGAGTGAAATATGTAGCAATAACAAAACTGATAATTATTAAATACCATTTTAAACAATGATTACCAATGTGACCAGTTCTTTCTAACATCACTTTTAATTTTAGACGGCGTAAATCTGAAAATACTATTAGCAAACTGTTTACTGGGTAAAATCCCTTTGTCATTTTATTCTTTTCGTCGCCGCACTCTTCCATTTGACCTACTATGAAAAAAACAAAAATTATTATATATTTACTAAGGTATGTGTTTGTTATATACAAGTATTTAATAATTAACACATATGAGGAAGAAGCTATCTCAAATAATAAGTGAATGTAAAGCATTGTTATACAACTATTGTTAAAGAGAAAGCAGAACTGAAAGCAGTTACCCTTAAGACTCTATAAATATCTAAATATACAACAAAGTGAGGACATTACAAAACATCCTGTTCATTTTAAATACACCTTAATATCTTATTTGTGCCTCTAACTCCTTTTCATGCATTAACTCTTCAATAACCTTCGACATAGCTATTGCAGTAACATCTAAAATGATTAATCCATTACATGATTCATTTCTCAATAGAATATAATTTCCATACCGTAAGTAACAACACCTGTTAAATGTCAAACCTGCGCTGTACCGGTACGCTACCTTGCACAGTCAAATGAAAGTTTTATAGCTGTGTTTATTTTAGCACGTGCACGACTGCTACGTTAAAATGGTAGCAAATTAAAAAATTCTTATATGCAGATGAAGCTGTCGTATGCATCGTTCTTGGCGCGATTTAGTGAGAATATTACATTTTCTTTAAATACTGATAAGTAGATGGATCAAATCTAAACGGGAATTATTTTTTTAAATTTATTGAAGCGTCGTAAAAATGCGAATATGCAATGCTAATTCTCTACATAATCTCATTTTTTCCAAAGGATTGGTACTTCTTCGATCCGGCTATTGTAAAATGAAGTTAGTTGTGGCGCCAACCAGTCGCGTACGAACGTGTTTGTCTTTAAGTGCTTCTTTTAGTGATCCACATAAATTTTCAATATTTCGTCTAGTTTAAGCAGCTGTACATGAGTCGTCAAGCAGGATAGCAGCACTGTTAACTGTTAACTGGCTATCAATGCGAATATTCTTCTCGAACACACTGGTCCTCAGGCGACATCGCCGAACTTTATTTTCAACTGCTTCTCGTCTCCAACAAAATAGTTTTATTTTATGGAAGCATCCATTTCTCTATATTTTCTCTACATTAAAGGGGTTTCCAATAAGAATGATATGATTTTAAAGTGAAACAGAACGAAAGGTACTTTAGATACTTTTTATATTGTTTTTAAGCATAATCTATTATGTTTTGAATAACACATCGTTTAAGTGTCCACATTGACTTTGTACAATAACTCGGGTCTGATGTCACAAACGCAGTGTTTGATATTCAATTTGAATGCACCGAGGGTTTGTGCTTTGTTTGCACAGACTATAGATTTTAAATAACTCCACTAAAGTAATCTAAAGCAGTTAAATCACAATTTCTTGGAGGCCAACTAACGGTTGCATTTCTTGAAATTATCCTTTCACCAAAGTTTTCTCGCAATACGTCAATAGTGGCATTAGTAGTGTGACATGTGGCATTGTCTTTTTAAAATAACTTGTCTTCCAAATCAATGTCATCTAAATTTGGCAACAAAAATTTTTTTAACATCAATCGGCACGGCTCACCAGTCGCTGTAACTGCATCACACCAAAACCGACAATTTTGTTTGTTCACATATCCACTTTATATTCTTGCTAGTGCCTTCAAGCAGACCGAACGTGCGTGCCGAGCTATACCTGAGTTATCACAACGGCGGAGCCGCAGCCGTAGCCTTGCTTAAGGTTATATACTTATTAATTTAATTTCGAAAACTCGTGTATATTTTTAAACGTTTTCATAATATTTAAAAGTGCGCATTATTAAGAATCCTATTACACTGCATGCGAACGATAAACACTCGGGATCGGGAACATGTTTCCTTCCAAGAGTAACGCAGGACCTGGGACCCCAAAATTTAACACTCAAGCCAATAATGGATTCGGACAAAATGGTAATTACTATAATCAGCCTATTGTGCAGTCATCAAACATACCAGGACAATCGTTTGTAAATGCACAAATGCCACTAATGTACCCCAACCGATCCCCGGCGAATCAAGCACCTTTACTAGGATTCAATCAACAGCCAAGTCAAATAGCACCTTCATTCACACCAACTTATAATCAATTTCCGCCTGTACTATCAGCACAGCAGGTTAGTACAAATTATGATAATTCTGTTAGCAACAATATAAACTATAAAACCACAGAAGATAACTTAGCATGTGATGATGAAACAATGAACTACAATGAAACACAAAATCAAACCAAACACGCCTGGCAAATAGTAACCAAAAGAAAAAGAGCAAAACGACAAAATTCTTCTGAAATTGATGCCCAAATAGAAACTGCTAATCAGTTCTCACTTCTCTCTGAAAGCAATAACAACACGTCTAATACTTCAATTCCTCCAAAAAGAGAACCGAAACCTCCACCAATATTTATATACGGGGTCTCAAATTACAAAGACATGATCGATAACTTAGCACAAGTAGTTGAAGAAGAAACTTACACTACCAAAACTTTAGCAAACAATACTGTTAAAATAAACCCCAACACTCCTGAAACCTATAGAAAACTCATCCGTCACGTTCGTGAAGAAGAAAATGTGCACCATTCATATCAGTTAAAACAAGATAGAGCATACCGTTTAGTCATATGAGGCATCCACCCTTCTATTCCCTACCAGAAATTACACAAGAACTCGAGAAAAAGAACACAAAGTTCGTAATATTACAAATGTCAGGCATCGGGTTACTAAGAGCCTTACCTCTATTCTTTGTAGATCTCGAGCCACAAAACAATAATGAAGACATCTTTAAATTAGAATTTCTGTATCATTCTAAAATTCGAGTAGAAGCGCCAAGAAATAAAGGTGGGATCGTACAATGCACAAGATGCCAAGACTATGGACACACGAAAACCTATTGTAGGAAACCGTTTAAGTGTGTTAAATGCGGAGGACCACATAACACCTCTAGTTGCAGCAAATCTAAAATACACCAGCAACATGTGCTCTATGTCAGAAAAATCATCCAGCGAACTACAAAGGCTGTAAAGTTTATCAAGACTTAATAAACAGAAACCATCACCTAAGACCAACCAGGCCCAGTTCTTTGTCACAAAATATTACAACTAATACTCCACTACATCCAACAACCCCAACCCCTACTTATGCCCAAATGACCGCAGTACAACCTAACATCCCATCTAACAACACCGAAACAGACCTAACTAGCAAATTTACTATATTCCTTAATGATTTTAAGAATATGTTCAATCAATTACTCAACCAGAACAGTATGATTCTAACCATGCTGACAATAGTTATCAATAAATTAACTCAATAATGGCCCCTGCACTTAGAATTGCAGAATGGAACGCAAATGGCTTATCAAACCATATTCAGGAACTTACGCTATTTTTTAACATAAATAAAATTGATATCCTCCTAATCGCTGAAAGTCATTCAACACAAAGGACAACTCTTAAAATACCACACTATTCCATTTACTATGCTAACCATCCTGATGATGCGGCTCGCGCAGGGTCTGCAATCATAATCAGATCTTCAATAAAACATCACGTACTCCAGCCATACATAACACACAAAATTCAAAGTGCCATCATAAAAGTAGATACTTTTCCCCGACCTATTACAATTGCTTCAATATATTGTCCACCGCGTTATTCTATAACATACGATGTATACCTCGAGTTCTTCCAACGACTCGGCTCACACTTTTTAGTTGCCGGAGACTGGAATGCTAAAAATAAAGCTTGTGAATCTAGGCTGATTACTCCTAAAGGCAGAACATTATTGAGAGTTATAGAACTAAATAATTTTAACTATTTGTCGACTGGAGAGCCAACTTATTGGCCGACCGATCGAAATAAAATCTCCGACCTGCTAGACTTTGCCATAACAAAGGGAATCTCAGACCTACATAGTGATATTGAATCCAATTTAGATCTGCACTCGACCACAGTCCTGTAATAATAACTCTAAGCACCAGAATTATATGGAAAAAGCCGCAACAGAGACTGTCTTCCAAAAAGACTGATTGGAACCTATTCCGTCAACATATCAACGATAATATATCACTAAATATCTGCTTAAAAGATAAGGAGGACATAGATGAAGCTGTGCAGTACCTAACTACGTTAATACAAAGCGCTTCCTGGACCTCTACTCCAGAACCCCATGGTCTCACCCACCGCAACAATCAGAACATTCCGCTTCATATTAGAGAATTGGTCATCACAAAGCGCAGAGTTCGGCGCAGGTGGTAGACTACCAGGAATTCACTTGACAAAACTTATTTAAATCGAATAACGCACAATCTCCACGATGCTATCCAAGAAGCAAAAAACGAATCAACATCATCAATCTATCTACTGATGATCACTCCCTGTGGAACGCGACAAAGAAATTCAAAAGACCCATAGTATCTATTCCACCTCTACGAAAAGCTGATGGGAGCTGGGCGCTGACGAATATTGAAAAATCCAACAGATTCGCAGAACACCTTGGTAGTGTATTTTCCGCTCCTGATATCCTCAACGATGATGAAGATGATGTTGAAATACAAACATTCTTAAACGCCCCCTGTCAGATGTCCCTTCCACCCAAGCCTACTTCACCTGCAGAAGTCAAAAAAGAAATAAGTCTCTTAAATCCTAGAAAAGCTATTGTATTATTCACAACCATATATAACAGCATACTACGCCTGTGCTACTATCCGATACTATGGAAGTATGCAATAATAATCATGATGCTGAAGCCAGGAAAACCTCCAACTAATGCCACTTCCTATAGGCCAATAAGCCTCCTTCCTGTAATGTCCAAAATTTTCGAAAAACTTATCCTCACCAGAATTGCAAACGCAACACATATAGATGCCTTAATCCCTAACCACCAATTCGGCTTCAGACCCAATCACTCCACTACCCAACAGTGCCATAGAATCGTTAATAAAATCAAAGAAAGCTTAGAAGCAAAACAAATGTGTACATCAGCATTTTTAGACGTAAAACAGGCGTTTGACAGGGTGTGGCATGCAGACTTACTTTTCAAACTTAAACAACACTTACCAAGTCAATTGTTCCTCATCCTTAAGTCACACATGTCCAACCGTTACTTCCAAGTTAAATTCGAAGACTCATTATCTGACTACCAGACTATCAACTCTGGTGTACCCCAAGGAAGTGTTCTGGGACCTTTCTTGTACTTACTGTTTACCGCTGATATACCAGCCAGCGAGGATACACTACTAGCAACGTTCGCTGATGATACAGCCATCCTTTCTACAGATCTCGATCCGATACGAGCTTCTGCAAAATTGCAAGCTTATCTTGATCAACTCCAAATTTGGCTTACGCACTGGAAAATTAATCTAAACGTTGATAAGTCGTGTCAAGTCACGTTCACAACACGAAGAGCAGAATGTCCTCCTCTTACCTTCAATAACACTCCCATTCCTGTCAAAGAAGAAGTTAAATACCTCGGCCTTCATCTTGACGCAAAACTAACTTGGAGAACACACATTAAGGCAAAAAGACGTCAATTAGATTTAAAAGTGAGGAACATGTCTTGGTTACTAAATCGTAGATCTCAGCTCTCACTACAGAACAAACTCCTCATATACAAAACCATTCTTAGGCCTATTTGGACATATGGTGTCGAATTATGGGGCTGCAGCAAACCGTCTAATACAAATTTTACAAACCTTTTAATCTAAAACCCTCAGAATGTTACTAAATGCACCTTGGTATGTCTCAACAACACCATACACGACGACCTCAAAATACCGTTTATACACGACGTCATCAGTGCTTACTCTGTTAAACACAAAATCGAAGCATAACCCACAGCAACGAGCTAATCAGTGAACTGTTCAGACAACCAATGGAAAATAGAAGACTTAACAGAACATGGCCAGAAGACCTAACTAGGTGAATCCAGAGAGCCGTCAATGGATGGCCCTGACTCAAGTGAACTTCTTTCAACCCATTTACTTATTACTTTATTAAGTAGATTGTAAATTTGCATTAATCCAATAAAAAAAATAATAAAAAAAACATCCACTTAATCAGAAATGAGCTTCATCTGAGAAGATAATTTTTTGCACAAAATCATGATCCGTTTGAAGTTGCTCTAAAGTCCAAGCAGCAGTCACAGCGCCTACTATGGTTCAGTGGCTTCAGTTTTTGGATCAACATAATCTTATATGGATGTAAATCAAAATATTTTCCATGTCTTGTTGGTATTTTCGTATCGTAAAGAGTAAAATGCCTTTTAAATGTTTTAACGATTTAACAACTAACAAGCACACAATAGCGATTATGTGGATTATAGATTTCGCGAAGAACACGTTGGGTGTTCCCAAAAGAACGTCTGTTTTTATACGATTTTTGAACAATAGCTAAACGTTCTTGAAGCGTGTATTTTTCCATGATTGATTGTCAGACTATACTAAACACAAATGACAACTAGAGACAATTATAACGTTTTAAGTATGGTGAACATTTCATTTCATAATTATATTATTCTTATTGGAAAACCCTTTACTAACTGTTGATATATTTTTTTAAATTCTTATATGGAATATAAAGAGTACTCTAAAATTGTACATAAATAAGAGTAAATCTTGGTCTTTTTTATATTTGCTAACCATTTCTAATATTACAAAAATAATATGATTGTTCTACAGGAATGGAAAAAATGGTTCTCTTGTTTTAATCTGAACGGTATGAATGGTGTTAATTAAACAATAGCTACAAAGTATTTTAAAACAGTTATGCAATTAGCTCATAAAATGTAACATAAAAGGTAATATAAGATTTAGTTATCTTAAAGTAATTGAAAGATAATTTTATTGAAAGCTTAGAGACTCGCTCAACTTAATATTGAATATTTACTTGGAGTATATAATGAGCGGAGGAAGAACAAGGAGTTATCTGATAATTCTAGTTTACAGATACCACTTTGTTTACGAAATTAGATGACTTTTTAATTTGAAATGTGCGCTTCAGTCGTAGCTCAAAAAACTATCTTTATGTTTGCAGATCCTTTAGTGACATTCGTTGTTAATTTTAGCTTGTTATGTTAAATAATTACAAGTTACAACAGTTAGTTTATATCAACCTTTTGCCTTTATTGATTTTTACAATGTTTAATATTGCTGAACAGAGAAGTTATATTAAATTTTATATCAAAAATTAAATTATTGTTATTGAAACGTTTAATATGGTTTAGAGAGTAATCATTATGGAGAAAAACTGTATTACAATTTCACATAGATGAGTTCGCGTGTGTGTATGTGCGTGACAACATGTGTGGGTGTAAGTGACTACGCGTTTCTGTGTATGGTCGCAATTAGTTAGACATAGGCGGTTACCATTCAACATCGTTTCATCAGTAGCGCAATCTACTGATTGAGCAGCCAGTACTATAATAAATTTTTAAGGGGGAAAATGTTAAAGTAATCAAAATTCTGTCCAGTCTACGTTCGGTAGATATCTATGTTAATGAAATAAACAATGAGCGGCTGACTACAGACGAAGTAAATACTTACGTTACTACCAATCGATAATAAAAAAGTCTTGAATTCTTGAAAGAACCTAAGAACAAAAATTTGAGCGACTTGAATTCTCCAATAAGTTTTTCCCTCTGTACTAAACAAAAGTAACGGATTTTTAAATCACACACTGATGTGTGGGGAGAATCCATTACTATATTCTCAAATCCAAAAGAGCAAGTTTGGAGCGAATAATTAAAAAAATTTACTTTACTACAAAGTCATTATTAAAAGTTGTCTGCACTTACATTTTCGCATTACAAACTTTTCATTAATTTCTTAACCGGGCGAAACACAATCAGGGCCCAATACTACCGCAACCTGCTGGCGAAAGGGAAAATTTCCTATTGCACCAAAAAACGCATGTATGTGCTTACTCAAGATGCCACTCCTTCTCTTCGCTCACCAGCGCCAACTCAGTTCAAATTGGAACAAGTGCATTGGACGGTAGTGAACTACCCTCCTTATAGCGCCGATACATTAATTATTTAGGCCGTCGAGAGATTTAAAAGCAACAATAAAGTACAGGAATTCTTACGCAAATGGCGGCAACATAAATTTGTTTATTCGCTGGATCAAATTCATTGCAGATGAGGGGGAAGGGTATGCAGAAAATAATCTTGTGTGTCGCATTATCATATTTTGGCCATTTCAATTTGACTTAACTGGCCAACTCAATTTTTTAACGAAATAATGCAATGTGCCAATATTTGTCATAGACACTTAGTAATTATATTTTACCCTTTGGTCGAAGCTTTGCATACATTCAAAGAATACTCTTCCCACATATTCATCAGTATGAAAGGAATTATGAAAACAATTATCCTCTTTCGTAACATAATATAAATTTTTATTACCTCCCCTCTCACACATAGAAAGGGAAATATAGTGTTAGGCTTTGGTTATAATTAAATCAGCTCTCTTAGGAAATTACGTTACACTAGAACTAACATTTTTTTATATTATTTTTTTTAAAGGCCCTACGCCCCGCGTGGGAGCACGGCCTGCGAACTGAGAGGTTAAGGTTTTCATACGTTCGCTCTCTCTGCCCGGTCGTCACGCACCATCTCTGATGCGGGGCGATGTGGCAAGCACCGCACCTTAGACGACCGCCATTATTACCCTTTGTTCGAATGAACGCAGGTACTCAATTATTTTTAGTGACTGAGTAGGCCACCCTCTTTTATATTATTTATATTATATTATTTTATTATATTTATTAGTATTTGTAAATGTTAGCTACAACTAAACATATGTTGTAGTGAACTAGAATTTTAGCAAAAGAAACTAATTTATAGTCTAGAATATATAACGATATAAAAAATTTAGTATGTGAAATTCTACATTAAAGGGTGACTAAACAATTGTTTTATTTTTATATATATATGTATATTAATGGCAAAACAAACAATTTTTTCCGATCCAAAAATGAGTCCTAGAAGTGAATATCAATTTTAAATTATAATAAGAAACCACCGAAAATAGATCTCTCTATACGTGTGCAAGTCTTGAAAACTACTAGCATTTCTTTCAGGATTTTGTTCAACCCATTTTACAAGAAGTGTTGGAAATGTCCGAAAAAGTTTTGTATTTTTGAAATAATTTTAATTATAAAAAAAGAAAATTGTGTGTGTGTGTGTATGTGTGCAGGGGGCTAGGAAAATATAGGGAGTATAGAGAAGGAGGGCAAAAAATATTTTAACAACTAAGGCTACATTTGGATACCTTTAGTGGCACTTGGTGTAGCCTTCCTAGAAAGATTGTGAATGAGACCCCTAGAGTCAAAGAACAAGTTAGCATTATCAGAACGGGGTGACTTTGACGCTTTAATGCTTCATTATGCCGTTGTATTTTAAACAGCATATCTTATCTTCTTATTTGCATCTGCACCTATGATGAGTCGAACATTCCTACATTTGATTCCCAGGTTCTCCGACATCATTCATAAATGCAAGTCGGTGATCTTGATCGAAAACTTTATCTTTTCGATATTTTCTGTTACCTTCATTTCGATTTTTTGTCCGTTTTTATCTTTTCAAAATTGAAATTAATTTCGTAAAACTATACACAACACCAAATTAAATTTATAGGATCTCGCTACTAGCTGTTTTCATTGTTTCATTGCAAAATTTTGATCATTACTGATCTGTTCGATCTAAAACTCACTTGACAATCCCCAAGATGCGTCCCAACAGTTTCTTAATTCCTCCCCTTATTAATTCAGCCGTATCTTATACTGCTATTATTTTATAGTTTCTGCATACATTTACATTATCCTTCGTATAAACAGGATATAAAATAACTTTCGACCACTGCGTAGGTATTTATTCCTCCTTCAAATTTTTTGTATTATCATTACCATTTCATATTGCAACATTTCTCCTCCCTCTTTCGGCAGCTCCACTATGATACCATTATCCTGTAGTGATTTAATGGTTTTCTGTTTGTTTACTACATCCAACAACTTCTTCTTATTTGGTATTTTTTTTGTCATTGCTATTCTCCTAATTTATAGCTCCTCGGATTATTTATTTCTGATCCCCCAAATAAAGCATATTATGCAAGTGCTTCTCCATAATTCTAATTTTTTAATTCCTTTCATTAAATTTCAATCTCAACTTTTTAGTAACTTGTCAACTTTTTATATGCACTTTGTTTGGTAAAAATTTTTGATCTCTTTATTAATATAATACTCTTCAATTTTCTTTGTTGCTTCTTCATTCTAATCTGAATGTATTTTACACTTTCTTGTATCTAGTTTATATAGTTTTCCTTTTTCAAACTTCCACTTATTATTTTATTTATGCTGGCTTTACTACACTTCTCTACCTCGTAATACTCGTCTTGTCAATCATTTCGTTTCTTCTGCTTATATTGTGGCACAGTTTGTTCTGCAACCTCTTGTATATTATTAATCTCATATATTATCTTTCTCTGCATTCTTTCTAGCCTAGATTTTAAGCCCTTTCTATAATAGCTCTTAATCTCTATACTTTTCAATAAATTGGCATTATAGTGTTTGATTTTATTAGCGTGTGTATTAGTCCTCTTTAATACTCATTTACTCTTATTAGCAAATGATCAGAGTTAGAGTTCGTCCCTCTACAGCTTCGACAATCCCCTATGTTCTGCATAAATTTACTTTTTATCAATGTATGATCAATTGAATTATTAGTTTTTCTATCTGGTGATACTCGAGTTTCTTTGTGAATTTGCTTGTGTTGAAAAAATGTATTTGTATTCAATGTTATGTTCGGCTGCAAATTCTATCAGTTTTCGCGCATTTTTATTGCTGTCTGTATGCTTGCTATTTTGCATAGTTATTTGTTTTTATTTATTCTTTATTTTAATTTTTGCGTTGAAGTCAGTTATGATTACCTTTAAGTCATATAGTGTTATTTTGCTATACTAAAAGAAATTTAAATTTTTTATAAAATTTTTCATTTCTTTTTCTTCTGCTTAGTAGGTGCATGTATGTTTATTATGGTTATTTTCCTGTATTTTATTTCGACAGAATCGGCTAGATACAGCTTCAAAATCTATCGTTAACTTTTGAACTTTTTATTTTCATTTGTTTAAAACCTACCCAAAAAGTGTTTTATTTTTCCCATTGTTAAAAAATAATTAATTTTAGTGATAAAAACTTCTTTTTGTTTAGTATTTTGAATTACCACAATATCAGTGTTGTATTTTGTTAACTTAATCATCTATTTATATTTTTAGTGCTCCTTCTTGATATGTTTCCCTCACAATTTATTGCTCTATGATAACCAGTTTCTCTGTCTGTAGTTTTCCAATCAGCTTTTTTTTTGGAAGGGATCGGGTTCAGAATTAGATTCCTTTCTGTTTTTCATTTTTTTTTTGTATTTTGTATTGTGACTATTTTTACCATTAACTACTTGTACATATTTTTGATAACCAACATTTGCCGAGTTGCCTTTTCCTTTTTCAGCTTTCATTCAAGTTTCTTAAGTGTTTTTGTAATCGAGCTTTGGTTTGGGTTAAGTCATGTTCGATATAGCATTTGAGACCTTTTAGTATATTCTTATTTTTCATTACTAGTTCCTTCTCTTCTAAACTGTCAATGGTTACTATTGTTATCGACAATTTTCCGGTGAAACTTTTTTTTATACCTTAAATGTTGACTAGCGATTTTTGACAACTGTCACTGTCACATATTGCATTAATTATCATTCTCAGAATTTTATTGTAAAAAAGAAGTTTAATTAAGTTAGTGAGTTCCCATTTGACTTTCAAAATGTAAGCAACACAACAGCGCTCAGATATCTTTGAAAGTGCAAAGTGTCGAATTATTTACTGATAACCCGCATCACTCCACTTCAAAACTGTACGTATAATTTAAATTTAAAATTAATATCGGAAGTCTATCACTGTAACAGAAGTATGTACTAACCCATGTTTCCATTGGGAAACAATTACGGCCCCGGGCCTCCGGGAGCCCCAACAGCCCCTGAAAATTGCGGCTTCACGTTTAATATCCCTAATGTACAAGGATATCAATTTACTCAACAACAAAACACCTACAGCCAATCTGGTCCACAACCCAGATATTCTACCAATTATCAAGCATACCAGTCATCTCCTTTTTCATTCAATCCGCAACCACTGTCCTTTTCTTAAGCTGCACAAAATGGAATAAACCAACAAATAATGAATGCCACCAACAATGATTTCAATCACGAAGAGCGCGATTCACGTGTAAATGCAGATTTAATCGAAGACTCGGATTCAGATACTAACAGCCCCAACAACACACAAGGTACCTCGAAAAATACGAAACATAAATGGCAAAAAATCAAAAAACGGAAAATAACCAACTCTAATACAATCTTTAATCGTCAACAACCCATTCCTACGAGCATATCAAACAGATACGAGATCCTCTCACAAACTCAACCCGAAAACGCTTGTCAAGAGCAAACACCTAATAATAATGAAAGTCCTAGAATGGCGAAGCCTCCGCCTATTTATATCCATGGAGCAAACAATTATAATGAAATGATTAAAATATTACTAAAATCCTGGAAAAGAGCAATACCACAACAACTTTACCAAACGATAAAATTAAAATAAACACCAACACAATAGACTCATACAGAAAACTCACCAAATACCTTAAAGATGAAAATATATTTCATCACACCTACCAATTAAAAGAAGAATGCGCATACAGGATAGCCATTCGAAATCTTCACCACTCCATACCAGTTTCAGAAATAACAAAAGAACTTGGGAATCTTGGTCACACAGTACGCAATATTATTAACATACGTCACAGAGTAACCAAACAACTATTGTCACTGTTCATGGTAGACCTAGAACCTAAAGAAAATAATAAGTCCATCTTCAACATCTAAGTAATATGAATATCACGGTTGAACCCCCCCAGGAAGACACAAACCATACCTCAGTACACCCGCTGTCAAGAGTATGGCCATATAAAACTTTCTGAAATAAACTGTCTGTGTGAAATGTAGCGGTAATCACGAAACCCAGTTCTGCAAAAAACCCAATATTCCAGCCACTTGTGTCTTATGTAATGGACAACACCCAGCCAATTACAAGGGATGTACAGTATATCAAGACATCAAAAGAGCCAAAAACCCAACACTCAGAGGAATCACAAACAAATCCAGAACGTACCAGTTACCACCAAATATATCCAAATTCCCACCACTTCCTAAAGAAAACGCCAAACAAAATCCAGAAGCTATGCATCATCCTTACCACAGACCTCTCTCCCTGCAACCACCCGACAGAAGACCCCCTATTCATACCTTCAATGAACAGCAGAATAACATCAACCAATTGTTCTCTAGCTTCCTAACGGAATTTAAAGCAATGTTTTCGCAGCTTATCAGCCAAAACAACATGGTTTTAAACATGCTTTCCACTGTTATAAACAAATTAGCTTAAAAATGGTCAACCACCTCCGTATAGCTCTGGAACGCCAACGGCTTATCAATTATGCAATTACGGGATATAGATGTGTTACTCGTCTCCGAAACCCACGCAACAGCCAGAACAGTTATAAAAATACTGCAGTATTCCGTATACCTTTCATACCACCCTGATGGCAGAGCACATGGCGGATCAGCGGTAATTATCAAAAACTCAATCTCCCATCATTAATGGAACTCCTTTCAAACCGACAAAATTCAAAGCTCTAGTATAAAGATTCAAGTCATACCCTACCCATTGATTATAGCAGCAGTATACAGTCCACCACGACATGCTATCTCAACTGAAGAACGCAGATCTGCTAAAATCCCTTGACGTGAGATTCCTCATTGGAGGAGATTGGAACGCCAAGAATGTGGCCTGGGGCTCAAGACTAACCAATCATCATACTCCCACTCTAATTACCTTAAGCACATCCATTATTACCAGAGAACCATCCCCAAAACTCTGCAACAAGAACACCAATTGGGACCTCCTCAAAAACACACTGGATCACGAGATTAATCTACTATCCGAATTAAGGACGCCTATGACTTAGACGAAGCAACCCAATATTTAACTACAATGATACAAAATGCGGCATGGCAAGCAACACCCAGTGAAACAAACACCTGCTCAGCAGATATTAATATCCCTCGTCATATAAGGCACCTCGTCACAAAAAAACGCAAGGCACGAAAAAAATGGCAACGAATTAAACAAAGGCCAGGCAAAACCATATATAATAGACTTACTCATCAACTCCACACTGAACTACTAAAAGCCCGGAACGACACCTTTCAGCATTACATCACGAATCTTTCACCTATTAATCATACGATATGAAAAAATTTAAAAGGCCAATAGCACCGGTACCTCTAATCAAAAGTCCGATGATACATGGGCCAAGTTTCTTAAGTGTTTTTGTAATCGAGCTTTGGTTTAGGTTAAGTCATGTTCGAAATAGCATTTCAGACCTTTTAGTATATTCTTATTTTTCATTACTAGTTCCTTCTCTTCTAAACTGTTAATGGTTACTAATGTTATCGACAATTTTTGGTGAAACCTTTTTTTATACCTTGAATGTTAACTAGCGATTTTTGACAACTGTCACTGTCACATATTGCATTAATTATCATTCTCAGAATTTTATTGTAAAAAAGAAGTTTAATTAAGTTAGTGAGTTTCCATTTGACTTTCAAAATGTAAGCAAGACAGCAGCGCTCAGATATCTTTGAAAGTGCCGAGTGTCGAATTATCTACTGATAACCCGCATCACTCCACTTCAAAACTGTACGTATAATTTAAATTTAAAATTAATGTAAGAAGTCTATCACTGTAACAGAAGTATGTACTAACCCATGTTTCCAATGAGAAACAATTACGGCCCCGGGCTTCCGGGAGCCCCAGCAGTCCCTGAAAATTACGGCTTCACGTTCAATATCCCTAATATACAAGGATATCAATTTACTCAACAACAAAACACCTACAGCCAATCTGGTCCAACACCCAGATATTCTACCAATTGTCAAGCATACCAGTCATCTCCTTTTTTATTCAATCCGCAACCACTGTCCTTTTCTCAAACTGCACAAAATGGAATAAATCAACAAATAATGAATGCCACCAACAATTATTTCAATCACGAAGACCGCGATTTACGTGTAAATTCAGATTCAATCGAAGACTCGGATTCAGAACTAACAGCCCCAACAACACGCAAGGTACCTCGACAAATACGAAACATAAATGGCAAAAAATCAAAAAACGGAAAATAACCAACTCTAATACAATCTTTAATCGTCAACAACCCATTCCTACGAGCATATTAAACAGATACGAGATCCTCTCACAAATTCAACCCGAAAACGCTTGTCAAGAGCAAACACCTAATAATAATGAAAGTCCTAGAATGGCGAAGCCTCCGCCTATTTATATCCATGGAGTAAACAATTATAATGACATGATTAAAAATATTACTAAAATCCTGGAAAAAGAGCAATATCACACAACAACTTTACCAAACGATAAAATTAAAATAAACACCAACACAATAGACTCATACAGAAAACTCACCAAATACCTTAAAGATGAAAATATATTTTATCACACCTACCAATTAAAAGAAGAACGCGCATACAGGATGGCCATTCGAAATCTTCACCACTCCATACCAGTTTCAGAAATAACAAAATAATTTGGGAATCTTGGTCACACAGTACGCAATATTATTAACATACGTCACAGAGTAACCAACAACATTGTCACTGTTCATGGTAGACCTAGAAGCTAAAGAAAATAACAAGTCCATCTTCAACGTTCAACATCTAAGTACTTACAACCATCTACAATAGCATTCTGCGACTCTGCCACTTCCCCACTCAGTGGAAACATGCTATAATCATTGCCCTTATTAAACCTGGCAAACCTCCTACGCAACCCTCCTCCTACAGACCCATCAGCCTTTTACCACTCATGTCAAAAATATTCGAAAAACTGCTCCTCAGAAGAATCCATGAAACTGTCAACCTACATGAAATTCTCCCAAACTACCAATTTGGCTTTCGGCAGCATCATTCTACTATTCACCAAGGACACCGAATAGTTAACAGCATTTTGGAGACTCTAGAAACCAAGCGCGTCTGCATAACTGTAGGCTTAGACATAAAACAGGCTTTCGACAAAGTATGGCACACGGGTCTGTTATACAAAATAAAACTCTATTTTCCAAATCAGCTGTACCTCATACTAAAATCGTATCTAACCCAGAGGACTTTCCAAGTTAAAGTAAATAACACAACTTTCGAATACCTCGAAATTACATCTGGAGTACCGCAAGGTAGCGTACTGGGACCGCTGCTGTATCTCCTACATACTTCCGACTCGCCTTCAACTGACGATACTGTACTTGCAATGTTCGCCGATGATACAGCTATCCTCTCAATAGACGAAAACCCAATAACTGCAGCAGCTCATCTACAAACACACTTAGACATCTTGCAAAACTGGTTCAACAAATGGAAAATTACAGTCAATAGCGACAAATCCTGGCAAATCACTTTCACAAATAGACGTATTGCAAGCCCACTAAACAACATCAACAATACTCCGATAGCTCAGAAGAAGGACATCAAATATCTTGGACTACACCTAGACCATAAGCTCACCTGGGGCACTCATATCAAAGCCAAACGAAAACAAATAGACCTTAAAATTAAACAAATGCACTGGCTCCTTGACAGACGCTCCCAACTCTCACTGTCAAACAAACTACTATTATATAAAAGCATCATAAAACCCATCTGGACATATGGTATACAGTTGTGGGGATGCGCTAAAGCCTCCCACACAAAGACCCTGCAACGAAGCCAATCAAAAATCCTTGGCAAAATAGCCAACGCCTCATGGTATGTCTCTAACGAAACCCTTCACACAGACCTAGGAATTTCATACGTAGCCGTAGAGATACAGAAGCTTGCTCGAACATACACGAACCACCTGACAGGACACAAAAACCAACTAATAGAACAGCTCTCTAACCAGCCAACCATCACCAGACGATTAAAACGAAATTGGCCACAACACCTTCCAGTGTAACTACCCCGAATAACTTAGTGTTTAGTCTACGGGGAGTAAGGCGCTGGCCGGATCCCCCAATGACATGTTATAAAATTATAAATTATAAATAATTTACTTATTACTCGTGTGAGAGTAGATTGTAAATAAGCAACAAATAATAAAAAAAATGTTAACTTTTACATTTAAAGATTGAGAGATAAGACCAGCTACTGTATCGGTTCCTTCATTATCTTTAAATTCATTTTCCTTAATAATTACATTATTTTCCCTGCTTTATCTATATATTCACTCCAACTTATTTCCAAGAGCCTTAATTTCTTTTCTTAATTGTTGATTTTCTTATTTTAAGTATTTTGTTTTTTCCTTAAAGCTGTTCTCACTCATCATTTCTCTTATTTTATTTAGTACAGAATCTTTTTGACTATCTCAGGATTTACTCGATTTCTCTCTTGTTTTCTATCCATCTTTCCTTTTCCCCATCTTCCCTTCAGGATTCCTTGCTATCGAAAATAAGTGGCATTTTGTAATTATGTTTATCTGATATCCTAAAATGTTAGTTACCTTTAATACAATTAGGAATATAAAGGTTGCTTATCCTATCGCCACAGTACCACTCATCAGGTTGACTTCTCGAAGGTCGCGACACCGCTTATCGCCATGTTTTAACTATAATAGCTAGACGTTTTTTCTAAATCCAAAGTTGTAAGAAATGGATAAAAGTTATAATAAACGGTAGGCGACTAGTCGAGAGCTGATACCTCGCTGTCTGGTGGCCCAGCGCGCGGGCGAGATCGAGTCTCACTGGAAACTCGTGGATGTATTGTGACATCATAGTGTTTAAGTTGCGTATTGGTAGGTACAATAAGTTCTACTAAGTGCGTCCCAATGAAGAAAAAAGTAAAATAAATAGAACACTTAATAAGATTCAGGTAAAGATAGATATTAATATTTTTATGTAATCTGGGGTACAATGTTTATGAGAAAATTTGACTTTAGATTAATGAACTATAATTTCTTTATCAAAATAAATTTTGGCATAATATTCTGTTATCTCTTTTATATGATGTACTGACAATAAAGAGAAGTGATAGGGTAAGAATATAAAAAAGTCAGCAAACATAAAATAATGGCATATTGTCCAATTAGAACGTGTATTTAACTAGAAAGTATTTAAATTTACAATGTTAATTCTAAAGGTTAAGAAGTTTCGTACTGAGATTCCTCGCATGGCAAAACAAAATGGCAGACTGCAGTATCGGCTCGATTGTGATCTGCATAAGCCGACGATTTGAATTTGAAATCGCTCGCCTGGCGGCGTGATTAGTGCGCGCTGGCTTTGACGTGGCACGATATGGAATTATGGCCCAGGAAGTCTTCCACTTCCATAGCAGCAATAAATTTAATTTCCCCTTAGCTGCAGAGTCCGTCTTATCATCGTTTGGTCTGCGGAGCCTGCGGATCCGCGACAGTTCGAAGATGGACGGTGAACGAACAAGGACGGCGCCCGCCCGGGCAGGACAATAGCGGTGCGCGCTGGGCGCCCCCGTAACGGCGGCGGCCGCCGGAAAGAGACGCCCGCTGCGGCCCCGCGCAGCTTTCGCCCGGCGCGGATTAGCTGATGGTAGTGTACATTGCAACGCGCCTTTCTCTCGAGATTTGTATCCCCGGAGTTCACAATGGGTTGATTGGTGAAGAATTTAGTGCTCTCGCCAGCATGGAAGACTTGCCGATAATAGTTGCAAATCATTCTAATGTTCTCTTCCCGTTACGCTACGCTGGACATGCCTTAAGGATTCCGGCGACGTTTGTCTCGCTGCAGCGCCGCTCGAATTGAATGAAATGTGCCGTTATTTTTAGATTTGCGGCCGATCGAGAGCTTTATGACGTCGGCATTTGCATAATCGCATAAAGCGTCGATTGCATTTTTAACAACTCTGGGCTACAGCTTCGGCAATGCACGAAATTAATGGTGCAAGATATCAACTGTTAAAAATATGTAACATCTTTCTTATATAATTTGATATGAGTAACATTAGGCAAATCTTGTTAAGATTGTAAAACAGATCAACATATTTACAGTATCTGTTAACACTGTTAATACACTCTGACTAATACAAATATGTAAAAGTTTAAAAGTCAGAAGATATTGAGAAACTTAAAATGTATTTTACTCAGGAAGACTGTAAATCTTGAATCCTTTTTAGAGATGTTCAGCTCGCACTTCACATTGTGTTGAATGACGCAACTGCCCGAAATAATCTAGTTTTGCAGTCTTGGAAAGTTAAGAAAGTCCAAAGAAGACACAAATACATGGATCAGGATGTGAAGATAAGGTGTGGTGTTTGAAATGCAATGTCAAAATGAAACATTCAAAGTCCTCCAGACCAAAAAACCATATGTGCAAAAAATTGCTCATCAACGCAGCAAACTTGTTATTTGACACGCAAGTTTTAATAATAGTTTCCCGTAATAGGCCTTGAAGGCCCTTTGGGGTCGTAACAGGACAGGTCTGCTACAATCTAGAGCCTACGGTACACAAGGGTAGTAACGTGGCTAACGCTACGTGCCGACCGCCTATTACTACCCCAGAGTTTGACCTCCAGGTACTCATTTATTGCAGCCTGAGTCGAGCTTGGGCCGTAAAAATGCCAGCGATTGAATTGGCGAGAGCCGGATTCGAACCCGCAACTCTTGGTTTCGTAGTTTAGCGACCTATCCACTAAACAAGGTTTTATTCACCAATAAATTCTTTTTAAGGTGATCACTCTGTATTCAAATTTTGCAACCGATATTAAGATATGTCCCCAACAAGTCCAGTGAAGATTCTGTCCTTTTTAGACAATGCTCCCACACGAGTTTAATCGTATTTAATCGTAAGAATAACTTATTGACTTATTGATATATCATTAGGATAAGTTTAAACAAAACTTGTACCAACTAGCGCATCTTGAAAAACACCAGAAAACCTAGAGTGTGCAGTAAATTACTTTATAACGACAGTCCAAGAGGTAGACTCTATTAATATTTCGAAATAAATTATTGCATTGGTAAAAGAAAATTGTAAAGCCAGGACTCTCTGGAAGTGCACAAGCAATATACATGATACAACCAACTTACTAACAAGCTTAGGAAAAAAATGATGGAAGAACGGAACGAAACGTTTCAGAACTACATAAGCAGTCTGTAAAAAGATGATTATAATATTTGGAAAGCTGCCAAAGGATTTAAGAGAGCAACTAATTCTCCCAATATAGGTGAGACATCATTGGATGCTCTACCTTCATGCCTTTCAGATCTTATACCAAATGTATGTTATACCAACTATTGAATGTCGCGCTTAGACAGATTGTAGTGTAATTAATTAATAAAAAAAAATTCTCCCAATACGTCAAAATAAAAGCTCTTGGGAAAGGTAAGAAAAGAGGAACTCAAACTCTAACGAGATTGATGAAGACCGTTGCAGCTACCTCCACCAATCAAAAAAATTACAATTGATGAGCTTCGGCACTAGATAAAAATGTTACCTAATAAAAGAGGCCCAAATTTTGACCCAATTACGGGCCTTATACTAAAACAGTTACCAGTAAGAGGGGAGCGATTTTTACTAGTGCTACGCAACGCAGTGTTACGCTTAACATATTGGCCCTTGCAACTAAAATTCGCGCAAATAGTCTTAAACCAACAACCTCGAAAGCCAGCAAGCGAGGCTTAATCTCAGCGTTCATCAGCTTACTACTCATTGTCCCCAAGATTTTCGAAAAGGTAATATTAAAGAGAGTTAACGAAAATAATCTGTTAGATGAATGAATTTCCGAACATTAGTTTGGATTTTAGAGAGGGCCCTTCATAGAATAACTTTATCGAAAACTATGTTGTTCAGCAATATTTTTGGATGTTAGACAAGCTGCATATCTTTGCACATCAATACAATGATAATAGTTTCCCGTAACATGCCTTGAAGGCCCTTCGAGGTCGTAACAGGATAGATCTGCAATTTAGAGCCTACTACAAGGGTAGTAACGTGTCTAGCGCTACGTACCGACCGCCTATTATTACCCCAGAGTTTGACCTCCAGGTATATTTATGCAGCTGAGTCGAGCTGGCCGTAAAATCTTATCGAATTGGCGAGAACTTCAACCCGCAACTCTTGGTTTCGTAGTCTAGGGACCTATCCACTAAGCCATCACGGCTCTTTGCACAGCAATACTATTTTTTTAAACCGTATTTATCAAATTCATACTTTCAAACCAAACTTAGAATAGAAATCTCGCAATTATACTCAATCTTTACTGATGCCTCTCAAGGCATTGTTATAGGCCCGTTTCTATATTTGTTATTTACTGCAGACATATCGACTATGCTCATCATAGACCCTTAGAACATTTGCTGACGACACTGCCAC
Organism: Sinelater perroti; assembly: GCA_036346155.1. Lineage (NCBI taxonomy): Eukaryota > Metazoa > Arthropoda > Insecta > Coleoptera > Elateridae > Sinelater > Sinelater perroti. Next base: position 1,702,778 of record JARFIY010000189.1, read on the forward strand.
CGTTGCATGCCATGAAGATCCTCAAACTACAACAAACTTTCTGAAGAAATAAATGCAATAGGAATCTGCTTGCGGAAAGGGAAGATTAAGGTCAACGAAACGAAGACAACCTTGTAGAATAAAATTTAGAACTATCATTAGAAAACAAAACACTTGTTTACAAAATCACTATACGACCTATACCATATAGGACCTAGGGCCACGAATTATGAGCTTGAGCCAGCTACTCGAAAATTATTATAATACGACGATTTTAATCGAAGACAATGAAGAACATCTTTAATGCGTCTTGCTACGTAACAAATCGTACGCTTCACTCTGACGTACAATATGTGCGGGCTATAATTAGAGAGGTATCGTGACAGATTCCTAGGATACACTAATAGTTCATGGAACCTGATAGAATAACGTAAAGTAACTATATCCTCCTCCCCCAAACCTTAAGGTGGAGGAAGGATTTTTATAAGTCTAAATTGACTTTGTTGTTTCTTAGGTATTAATTTTTGTTAAAAAAATGGAGTTTGGTGGTTAAGTCAAATTTAAACAATTTTTTCACGTTACTATTCTTGTAGGAATTGTTATACTATTGTTACTTTTAAATCTTTTGATGGCCTAAATAATAAATAGTTACAAGGGTTTATATCAACGCTACAACGAGGGTGGTCGACTGTCGTCCAATTTATTTGTTCCAATTTAGTTAGCGCTGGTGAGTGAATAAGAAACTGACCTCTTGAGTAAGCAGACACATGCGTTTTTTGGAATAATAGAAAAAAATGTCACCAGTAGGTTACAGTAGTATTGATTGTGTTTCATTCGATTTAATGAAAAGTTTGTAACCCTAAAATATGGGTGCTTTAGGTTATGACTTTGTTAAGTGCACGTTAGTTTTTTTATTTGTCGTTAAACTTACGCTTTTTGGTGTAGTAATGGGTCGTAATTGCAACACACTTCAGTATATAATTGGAAAATCCGTTTCATACCTTTTTATAACAAGCGGAGAGCTAATGGTAAATTTCAAGTGCGCAGTTTTTGTTCAACATTAAAGAAACACCTATCTTATTGACATGTTACCACATTTCAAGATGTTTTTGATTATCTATTGGTCATACCATAAGTCTCTATTTCGGTGTACATTTTGTTCAGTCAGCGTCCATTGCTTACTTTTTGGTTTTTTAAATGCTAGAGCGATACATGTACGGTATATTTTTGATTTCGCTTTGTGCCATAGTTAACATATGTGATTTGAACACCTGATATCTCTTGTGGTCGCTACTATTTATTCCCCAAATAGAAATATTTTTCCTACAATGATGCTCTTGGCATCATGAAATGTGGCTTAAAATAGTTATTGTGTTACCTCAGTTAGTATTTATATAAACTTTCTTAAGTCTTCAAAGTCTGGAGATATCTTCCTAAAGAATGTGTTCTTCTGTGCTTCAAACTGAAACATTTTGCCATTGGATGGAGTTATCTTTTTTCACACAAAAGTGTTTATGTTCAGTATCGTGTAAGGATTCATTTTCTTTTCTACAGAGTTTCAAGATTTTTCTGGTAGTAAGCAGAATGAATTAGCACTTTGAAGCATACATAATTTCACAAGCTAGTTCTGATTCGATTGTTTGCGAATTACTTTCAGTCTTATCAAATCTGTCTGCTTTTTAATTGTGTATATATGTCTATTGGTCCGCAGTCTATTGTGTTATCAGTTCGATTGCGTTTCCATGCCACTTAAGAAGCAGTTTAGGTTTGAACAGCAAAAACTGTCACTTCTATACAAGATGTATTTGGTCTTTTATTTGCAATTACTTATGTTCTAATTCAATATCTACAATTTTAATAAACTGTAATATTTCTTCTTTAGAGTTAAATAACTCGTATTCTTAAATTTTTATGTATTTGTGTTTAAAAGACATTTAAAATTAAATTGTAACGAATCATTTACTTTGAGTTTGTTTTTATGTGATCTACTTAAAAATACAATGTGCTATAATATGAAATGTTACCAGTAACAAATATATTGTTTTCTGTATGCGTTAATAATTGTAACGTAAATGGTAGTAGTTGGAAGGATCATCTTGCTAAAACACGTCGAAATTTTAAAATTTGGAATAAGAAAAATATGTCGAACTTTATTTGAGTTTGTTTTTTATGTGAAAGCAAATTCAATTGCTATAAAATGAAATGTTACCAGTAACAAAATTTGTTTCCTGGAATGCGTTAATATTGTAACGTAAATGGGTAGTAGTTGGGAAGGAGCGAGCAAAATCGTCGACTTTGGGCAGCAGAAAACTCGCCATAGTGCTAAGGTTACAGTTTGGTGCGAGGTTTCGAAAATAGAAACCGTTGAACCAATGATTTTCGAACACTAGGTCGACATGCACAGTTTATGAAAAATGTGGTTTCAACAATGGTAAGGGATACAGTGCCTGTCGTCCGACAAATGTTTTCCCAGCATGTAAGCTCGCATTTCGGTGATGTCCCTTGTCCCGCCACGCTCACTAGATTTGTTTGTCTGCAATTCCTTTCTGTGAGGTTATCTACAATCGGAAGTCTACATTGGAAGTTCTTGTACACTCCACAACCCGAAAGTTGCTATTCGCGAAGGAATTGTAGCTATTTCCAGAGAAAAGTTCCTGAATGTGATGCTTTGAACATAAGCTTCGTATTTGTGTACAGCAAGGAAGACTTCGTCTTTTCGATATAATCTTCAGTTAGCAAATAATTAACGCATACTAATCAAAATTGTATTTATTATATATTGTTTTAGTGCTACTAAATTTTTTGTATTGAAAATCAACGAACTCACACTTATTTAAAAAAAATTTGTTTTGTGCTATCTTTTATAGAGTTTTGGTGCAATTTTACAAATTGTTTTGTTCTAAGTGCTACTAAGTGTGAGATTTTATAGAAAGCAATAAAACTAAAACAAATACAATAATAGTAACACCAATTCCTAGTGATATTTCTTTTAATTAAAGTTTACATTTGTTATTTGATTCTTTCATTGACAATTGCTTTGGCTTCTTGACTAATTACAGTTATGGTTTTCGTGATTATTGCAGATCAGGATTTGTGGAATCAGAGAACCTTGTATGCATTTGCCTTAAAGTTTCTAGGGTGTGATTAAATGTGTACATTAAATAATCTTTTGACGATATAGCAAAGCAGGGTATTTCCTTAAATATTTTATCGGGACCAAAAACAATTTATTATAAACTCCCTTGAGGAAAATTTGCAACTCGCTAGTCTACATGCAACATCTTGCTTATTTAATTCTTAAATTGCTTCAATTTGCAGAGATAAAAATAAAAAAAAAAAATGCTTTTGCATTGGTTAAAAGCAGAATAGTTTATTTAGCTCTAAAATTTGATTTCTAGAACATAAAATCGTGTAACAGTAGCGGGTCAAGCCTATTTAGGCAAACATTAGATTTATAATTAGTTATAATTTTTTGTTACCATTTTATATTAAGGCTAGCGCTGCCCTAAAATATTGTATTGTGAGATAACTCCTTAGTGATGGAGTTTATGGACTATATTGTTCTCGTACAGTGAAAATCATAAAGGTATTGTTAAGACTTCCAAATAGAACTGACTTTGTTTTCTGAAGTTCTCTTGGCGACGATCTTGGCTTCGGCTGTTAGTCTTTTGGATTCTCACGACCTCTAGATGTAAAACATTTCTTTCCTTTTTAAAACTGATAAAGTTAGAGACAAAATAAAAGCTAAAACTGTAGCACATACATTTACTATTTACAATAGTAATCATCCTTGTACTTAAAATAGTGCGAATCATCCAAACGACAGAATCGGGTGCTGGCAGTTTGAACAGACCTCGTATTGTACGACAATTTTTTATGAGCTTGCAGCATAATAATGTGAAATTCCATAATATATAGTTAACGGAACATTTTCTTGTCGGTTTCTTCATCTTTAGAAGGTAAGAGTTATTCATCCATTTTGCATACGGTAATTATACATTTGCTAGATTAAAGTTTTTCTCACAAGTCATTAGTGAGCCGCCAGTATAATTCATATCACTGTTTTGAAATGGTTTTCCAAGGTAAGTGAATATAGTGCGGTCAGAAATATTACCTGAAGGATTAGTCTTAGAGATAGTTTTTTTATGAAACTTAGATAGCTTTTATGTTGTAAGTTGCGTACAAATTCGTAAATGTCTTCAAGTAGTCTCAACATCGCTGTTTTCTGGGAACTCAAGTTTTATAGAAAACGTTGCTGATAACAGTGATGTTTCTACCTTGATTATTAAGGATGATTAAACCTTTTCTGAGATGACTGTTTATTACACTTATATAGTATTCTGTCGCACTATTCGGACAAGAGCGCTATCCGTTTCCAAATAGAATTATTATCCTGTTAGTTTTTTCTTGTTAATAGAGAAAATCATTAAAAGTAATAGTTTTTAACAGTTGGTTATTTAAAAGTATATTATTCAAAACAAACAATTTTCAAATTTTATTTTCTCAAAAGCTCAAATAAAAAAATTATCGAGGAAAATTTTATTTCAGGACAGTATTTTAGTTACCGTGGCATAAATTATCACACACTTCCTTAAGGGAAAAAAAACGTTTGCTTTATGTAAAGGTGGATCAAGTTTAAAGATTAAGAATTTTCTAGGCTTATTTATTGGGGAGTATAGTATATAGAAATGACTTGCACCCCTTTGTCAAGTTTTGGTTACGTCGATCGGAGATTCTGGGTTCGATAAATCGGCCATATTTAATACCTTAATGAATGTTTTGTCTAGAATAACTATCAAGAACATAAAAATAAGGTTATACGTTAATAAATTAATTATAAACTTACTGCGATGAATGAACTGGGGGGAGGGGGGTTAGAATTAATTTTAAAGGATTTACAACAGATGGCGTTAGTAGTATTTTTTTATTGGTACATACTGCAATCAACACCATGGTAAAGCAATTATTAGGGTTGGATGTTGAGTTCGTGTAATTTTGTCAAGTGTAAACCATATAATTTTTTTGAACTTTGAATAAGTCGAGTTTCATGCCAACAAAACGCAATTTGCGGGAAACTTTACTTTTTTATTTCCATCTGAAGAAATCGGCAGCTGAAAGTCTTCGTTTGTTGTCCAAAGCTTACGGTGAACATGCCCCATCGATTTCAACTTGGGAATATTGGTTTCGACGATTTAAAAGTGGTGATTTTGACACGAAAAATAAGGAGCCGAAAAGTTTAAAGATGCAGAATTAGAGGCATTACTCGATGAAGATTTATGTCGAACTTTTAAAGAATTGGTATATTTCTTGAATGTTAGTTTATCAACTGTTGGTAAATGTTTGAGGGCCAACGGGAATGATTTAGAACAAGAAAATTGAGCGTTACACGAATTTGAAGCATAGAGACGCTGAAAGATGTTTTCCACCTACAAACAGCAGCTTCAAAGTTGCAAAAGGAAAGGGTTTTTGGATCGCATTGTAACTAATGATAAAAAATTGATTAATTTCAAGAATTCTAAGCGCAGAAAAGTCAGATGTACGAGGTGTGGCAGAAAAGTAATGAGACTGATTTTTATTTACCAAAGTTTTTATTTTTTTCAAACATCAATGTTATCCCCTTCAAAGTAGTTCCCTTGGACAGCTACACACCGATCGAGACGTTATTCCCACTGTTGGAAGTCTTCAATCGGTATGGTCTTCAGCATGTCCGTTACACTCTTTTGGATGTTTTCTAAAGTTCCAAAATGACGTCCTTTGAGGACATTTTTCAATTTAGGAAAAAGGAAAAAGTCACAGGGACTGAGGTCAGATGCATAGGGGACTGGGGAACCACAGGAATGCCTTTTGAGGTCCCTTCGCATGTACAAATGTTCAGCCAAAATTTGATAATCTGTTCAAATTTAATTGTTCACTCAACATTCTTAATGTTAAACGACGGTCTGATCTCATAAGAGTGTTCACACGTTCGATGTTTTCGTCGGTTTTCGAAGTTGAAGGCCTCCCTGAAATTCCGCTGATCCATTTTGCGTGACATACAACCAAAATACAACTTCACTATAGCAGTCACAAAAATCACGTAGTTAACGGAACAAGTTGAAACTCGCACTGAGCTATGGGAGGGTATTTATACATGTGCTCTATCAAGGACAACAGCGTAGCGTTGCCAGATCGCTTGCAGTGTTGCCAGTCTCATTACTTTTCTGCCACACCTCGTATGCTCGACCGAGCATTATTATCGACCTTAACATCGACACCAAATCGAAACATTAAGGTAATGCTCTGTATTTGGTGGGACCAGAAGAGTAGTGTTTATGAACTGTTAAAATAAGGCATAACTGTCACTTAAATACGCCGAAAGACACGATAAAGTAATTTTCTAGCACGCCGACGCTTGGCTACATGTTGCAGAGCAAGTCAAAAACTATTTGAAAACACTTCGATCCCATCTGATTACCATTCGCTTCGATAGATGAAGCATAAGCTGTCTGAGCAGCACTCAACTCTTTTTATCAAAAAATAGGTCAATCCATGGATCTTTTGTCGGGGAATCCGCTTTTGTCAGGAAGAAGGGAAAAAGTTGTAGCCAAACCATGGACAGTGCTTTGAATAACTTGTGCTTGATAATTATTTTACTAAAAAATCTCTTAACATTAAATCCAATCCCCAATAATTTGGATAATTTATAGTGGTAAAGGGTAGTTAGAAAGAGTCAGTAAATGTAGAAATGTTGTTGATATCGTAGATAATGGAGTTGTGTGTTGTATCAGCAAACTTAATTTTATATTTTCCATCAATTTTAAATTCAAGTTGATGTCGCTCCACAGTTTTGTACCTTGGGGCTTCATCGCTGAACTTCTAGGTTACTTATATCAAAAGTTTTTTTTACTATGCGAAAATGTCTAGGATCTGATGGTAAGCTGAAAGAACTTTTTGGAAATTTTTCTTACAAAATCCTTTTACTGTGCCTACTAAACATCAATATTCTATTAGTGGCGAAGCAATGGATACACAAAACTCTAATAGACAGAAAATATTAAAAATTACAACGAGTTGATCAGTATATCATAATCTATTGCAAAGAATGGTTTAAAGTGGTGCAATCATTTTTAGTCAAAAGATCTGGTTCGTGGATGTATTGAAATTGTAGCCTAAAATAAGTTACTCAAAATCTTATTGGCGTGTTTCAACTATTTGTGAAGACGAAAGTAGTACCTTATACCGACCGAGCAAAGATAATGTGTTCTCCCAAACACCATACGGAAACCCTGTGATGCCATAGAAGTCAAAGCTTTATTTGAACTGCTGCTAACCGCCAGTCTTCTCTTACGATATTTTTGATCTTTGATATGGACCTTTAATTTTTAGAAAATTTTGAATGATCATATACTGAAAGCAAAATTTTCAATAATGCCTTTTCATAAAAGGGATCTTTATTTCAGCAATTACACGCCTGATGTTTTCGTTTAGCTCTGGCGTCTAGCAGGTTTGTTGACATAAACCCTGTCCTTCAAAGAGCCGCAGAGAAAAAAGTGTAGTGGGGTTAGACCAACTTAAGTGGTTTCTAAAACCCAGTTTACAAATATATGGCATTTTTTGGTGGTAATTAGTGGACTTTTCACTAACCGCACATATGCAAACGTCCAAGGTTCACAGAACGTAAACGGCGTAAAGTTCAATTTGAATTACCCTATATATAGATGTAAACGATATATAATAAAATCGTGTTATATGACTACTAGAAAGAATTTAATAAATAACATAGCTTTAATAATTCCTTTCTGTTACAAAAATAAAAGGTTCATAAATTTACAGGTTTGTGCAAAAGCTGACAATAACGGTTCCAGCGTGATGTATGCAAATAATGGTCTCCTGTGCAGTAAATTAGAGCAGGTACATGCACGCGCGGATGTAGACGTTGAGGTAATAAAGCATACTTACTTATTATCTCCAGCATTCGTTTGCAGGAAGTAATAACAAGCTACGGGCAGAAAGGAACCATTGTTGGCTGCTGGATATTCAGCGTCTACCCTGAGTGCGGTGCTGGAGGCGCGGAATGATTTACAAATACAGGCAGGTGTGTGATGATATAAGTCGCCATGGCTGCTACATTTCGTTCTGGAAGTTACATTCATTTCGGCTACAAAATATTTAGCGGAATATGTGGATGGAGGCAGTAACGTACGTATATGGAGGCCCTTAAATAATAAATAAAGATGGCGCACTTCTATCGCAAACGGAATATCGTTTATCTGGTGAGCGGCGAGCGCCTCTGGACGGCCGCACTGTTAATTGAAATACAATTTTTAATTAATATTCACATATCTTCCCTCCGGACGTAGTGTGCCATAAGTCTGCAGTGCTACTCGCCGGAATATTGACTTTCTGTCTTAAACTTATAATTTACACCCTTAAAATTCGGAGTGTAAAAACGGGTCCCAGTCTCAAACGCATATGAATCATTATGATGAATTAACGACAAACGTTTAGAAAACACCCCTCACTGTATACGACGCCAATCCCGAGCCACCGTTCTACTGACTTGACACATGGGCGTGCAGAACACTCTTCCGAGTGTTTCTCTAAATAATGTATTCATTGCGACCGCTTCTCCGGCTCTCTACTTTTGTATTTGTTATTTGGGAACCTCCACCAATTAAATGCAAAACAAAATTTGCATTTTCATTTTCCTTACTTTTAAAAAACCCAAATCAATGATTTCTCTCGTTCTATGCATTAAATTTATTTAGGGTTATTTATTTGCAGAGTAACAAAGTTATGTTATAATTATGAGCGAGTTGAGCATTTAATCACCTCGGAGCTACGCCCCTGGAAAAGAAGTTGGATCTGCGTCAGCAAGCGAATGACAGTCGCTGCAAAGATCTAAACGATTTATGTCACTGTATCCTTTTGTGTTTTACCTAGCGCACTATGCATAACAGCAATAAATCAATTTTATAGTTTTGTAAATCAAATTTATGCAATGGGCGCGCGACTCTTAGCGTTAAACGCCGTGCATGCTGGCGCATTTGTTGATATTTTTAGTACTCGATTTTAGTCATGTCCTAATAGTACGAAGAGCCGCGCTGGTCCCAAGTTCAAGAAGTTTTATTATATACAACTGGTAACTGGTAGCGTAGTCAACTGGTGTAATTTTAATTTTTTTGTGAAAGTTGACGATTAAAGCTTTTAGTTCTTTGTTGGTTGTGAACAGCTGTCAATTGAACTAGATATCTCAAAATGTAGATCCAATTTACAAATAAGTAATCATTTTCTGTTCAAATATTAGATAGTTCAAGTTGAGTTACAAATTAATATTAACACAATATTAAGGTTTTATCGATACAAATTAAAATATAGAAAATATTTACTACATGCTACAGGGTCTGGCAAAATAATCTCCCCTTTTTGAATTGACTGCCGTGCGCAATGTATTCGTAGACGGAGCTCGAGTTGTACATCCCCGAGCAGCACAAGGCATGCCATTTTAGTACCACCATGGCGTGCACGCAGCAGTGAACAGTGTGAGTTTGTGTTACTTATTTTAAAAACGGCGATTCTGTGATTGAGACGCAGCGGCTATTTTTTAGGCATTTCGGAGTAGGTTGCAACGCAAGTGGTCCGATTAAAAAACTATAATGTCGTCGGTATACAATTTCCAAAATACTGGTTCAGTATTCGAACGGAAATCACCCGGTAGATCTAGTAGCGTTCGCCACAACCTTCCGTCACTTAACATGCTTTTCCCTTTCCGAATATCATGAACTGAAGTTGCGAAGAATTCTAGACTACAATCTTATGTTCCATCGACACAAACTGACAGTGGTACAGGAACTTAAAAAATGTAACAGAATTTTTGGTATTAGATCTCACATCCTCAACAATTTTATAAACGACTTTTCTAGAGTCAGCGTATAATTATTTGGTGTGCTGTTATTGAATTTGGCGTCATGGGGCCGTATTTGTTGAGAAAGCAAGACGCTCACTGACTGTCACATCTATCCGCATGTTAGGATGTTACGCAATTTCCTTGAGCCTGGACTCATTGTGGTTCTAACAACATGGAGAAAATTTTTTGGGATGTACTGAGACAAATGTTTCTAACCGCCCTGCCTCATTACATAGTGGCATTCTACGGGGGCTATAACATACTAGCTCCCTTGCGATTATTTTCTATGGGAATACTTGAAGTCTTTCATCGCAAGTAGTGAAATATTGAGAAATTAAAGGATGTGAGTCGGCAAGCAATACACAACTGTACGGTGAAGTTGCAGGAGTGTATCGCTCGTAAGGACAAGAATTTAGGAGACATAATCACTTTCACAGATGGCAGATGACTAACTAGCAAGCATTGTTTTGTATTGTGGCACAATAAAACATTGAACAGAATCCGTTTTTTTATTTCTGTTTTAAAAAGGGAGATGATTTTGCCGAACCCTGTATTTTCTCAAAAATTAAAATTTTTATTTTAATACCATGATTTGAATAACATGATAAATTGCTTTAAGTATTTCTGTTAGTTATGTAAATGATACATAAGCATATATGTGTCACATAAAGTATCATTTTTAAGTAATTTTTTATTATAAGTAGTGACGAAACCATTTTATAATTTTTTATCAAATATAAAAATTAGAAATGAAACAAAAAATAGTTGTGTTGTTATATATATTTGGAATGTCTGCAAAAAATTTTATATTAACTATTCTTATAATCTATCAAGATTTGACATTTAGAAAGTATTTTGACAAATACATTAATAATATCTAGACCTAACAAGTTTGACATGTCCGCTTACAGTAATCTTTTATATAACATAATTTTTTTGTCGCTGAATTACACATCAATTACATATTTACACATATTTGTTCCTCAACCTTTTAGAACCTTTTGAGTCTTGGTGTCTACTAGTACATTTGGGTGAGCACTTATTTGGTGATAATAGCGTATGCTACGCTTTTGTATTTCTTTATTAATAGTTAGAACATCAAATCGCTTGTATAATCACATGGGGCACATACCTTGGTTTGAAAAAATCTCAGCATTTCAATTGTTTGTTGTTCCCCACAGTTGTATTTATAACTTCGTATCATCTCTATCAACCAATACATTTTACTAAAGATCTCTTTTAATTGCTCACGTTTCATCCAGGTAAGGTTTCTCTATGTTAATCATCTTTCAAGATGGATTACTATATATTTGCGCTTTTTACGATTGGTATTTGTTGATTATTTAAGAATATGTTTGGGCATAAAGGTCGTATGAACTGGTCTCGTTTCATGCCCTTTAAAACGCTATTTTTGGTTGAGGTGACTTTGAAGGGTGTGGGAAGCCGCGCCAGGATTGGAATAGAATGCTAATATCGCAGTGTTATCAGCGAATATGCTAACTATTGTGCCGTTATCGGCTTTGTAAATCCGATATGAATAGTAGGTGAAGTATTAACTCTAATACGCTACTTTGTGATACACCAGAACTAATGGTGAATAGAAATGAATCAAACTTATCATACTTAACAATAAAGCTTCTGACAGTAAGATATGAGCTTGTGGTTTGGTAATAGTTAGAAGATAGTTTATCTTTGATTGAAAATAGGCTCTTGCGCCAAACTTTGGACAATACTTCTAATTGTCGAAGTCTCTTGTAACTTTGTCTACTATTCGATAAATGTGCTTAATTGTGGCGTGTTGTTTTCAGAATCGAATTGATGATCAGCAACATTCCATTTTCTATAAACATTGCAGTAATTCTGTTCCATAATATTTTCTGAAGATCTTAAAAGTATGGGCAACAAACTAATTCATATGTAACATATTAACTTTTGGTTTGTCCAGATTTGGTATGCTGTTACTACAACTTTTCATTGCATGGAATAATATTGAAGCTTTACTATTGCACTGAACAGATAGGTTACAGATTAGAATCCTTTTCCGGAAGTTCGATCAGTAATATTCATGTTTTTGCGAATTATAATAATTTTAATCTCGTTAACTTTAAACTTCTTGTCTGGTGGAAAGGTGCGTCTTGTTTAAACAGTTTAAATTTTGATGTGCTTGGCTGAGTTAGGCTTTGTCATTCGGACAAGTTAGTATAAGTTTTTCTTAGATTATTTTTTTCACTATCATAGCACAGATTGTACTATGTAATCCGTTAAAATATTCTATTGCTTTTACTGTTTTAATGAGTTTTACGTCTACTCTTTCCTTGGATAAATCTTAATTTGTGGATTTACTGTTCAGTCTAGGCATTTTTCCTTTAACTAAAACTTTGTTTTGTATTTTTACTATTGTTAGAGTGCAATTAGCTGATAAGTTTAGACACGACTTTGCCTTAAGGTAGTTTGAGCTTATTTCTTTTTACACAAAACTCAGGAAGGTTGTATAGTCGGGTCGGTAACCTAATAAATTGGTTCTCCAGTTAATAAATGTCTTAACCCTAAATTATTAATGGCTTTCAACGGTCTTCTACTTTTGATCATGGAAATTCTGGAATTGGGCTGCACGTACTTGGCGTTGAAGTCACCTCTTGCATTAAATCTGCTTTTTACTTTCCTTATCCTATAATAAGGAAAGTAATGTAATCGGCGGAAATTTGACCTACCCAGTTTTTCACATTTCTGGGCAAATATAGCCTCAGGACACCAAAAAGTTGTTTTAGCCATTGGTTCTGTGTGTGTGTGTGTGTGTGTCTGTCTGTCAGTAAACAAGATATCTCGAGAACCGTAAGAGCTAGAGACTTGAAATTTGGTATGTGTTACTTGTTAGGGACGCAGTGAGCTTTTGAGAGCGCAAAATCGGTCTCAAAGCGGTCGCGTATCTAAACGTTGAAGATACAAAAATTTATGAGAATAAATGATTTATTATCATGAGATAAACATGAATTTAAAATAAAAGTTGGTAAAATAGGAACTCGAAAAATTGAAACTCAGGATTTTTAACATACCGGTGTTCATAAAATATTTCGAAATTTATATTACTGGATAGATCAAACCGAGACGAACAAAAATTAAAATGAAATTTTTGATCCGAGGTCAAATAAATAAGTTGTAGCCGATTAAAAATTAATTAAACGGACCAATTACAGCGCGCTCGAAGCTACGCCGACTTCGGGAGGACGAGGGCTTCGCTTAGGAAGGCACGCAGGCTGTGCGACCGAGCTCACGTTACCTTCAGTGACGTAGCAAAATTTGTACGAGTCAATTATTGTCTTGTACTGTTTATTTTAATCAGCTGAGTGTTGGACTCACGCCTCGTCCTTTTTAAAATAACAAGTTCTGGGACGAGAGCAGCCGCGAATATATATATATATATATATATATATATATATATATATATATATATATATATATATATAGGATAAGGAAAGTCGTTGAGGTTCACACCAGATTTTTAATTTTTAAAGCAAGTGCTAAGCTGCTCTTGCTTGTTGCGTTGTGGTGGCAATACACCACTGAAATTGACTGTGAATTTTTTAATCTTAAATGATCATGGCACCAGCTTGTATATGATTTCTTGATATGCCAAGACTTATAATGTTTGATAGAGCAACGAATACTAATAATTGTACTTGCGTGTCGTACACTACGCATCTTGTTATCTTGGTAATTTCTATTCGTCATATGAGATTCCGATATTGACGTGCCATCGATATATTGATTGACAAGGAAATAAATAAGTATGTCTTTGTATTGTGTTGTTAGAAGACGTAAGATCGACTCCATTTGTTTCTGTTAGATTTTTCAACATTTTTTTTAGTTCATTCAAATCTTCTGACTGCGTATTTTATAGGACTGGAGCTATATTTGTGACAGTCCTTGTGTTGATATAGGGAGTTTTGTATCATTAACCTGTTCTGTATACAATAATAAATTAAATTCTCCCCATTCGTATTGCTTGTAGTCTCTCCATGTCTTCATTGAAATCTCCAATTATTATCGTTGGATTGTCTGATTCTTCATATAGCATTTGAAGTGCTTGCCAGAACTGTTCCTTTTCTCTCTTCGCATCACTTTGTCCCGGCCCATATGCCGCTATTACATCCAATTTCTCCTGATTGTATCTTGCAAAGGTTGCTTTCATTGTTCTTCCGCTCACTGCTTTCCACTCTACTAACTTCCTCAGGTATTTCGGGCTTAGCAGGCACCCTACCCTGCCGCTGCTCTTTCTCGCTCATTTACCCCATTGTATATCAGCCCGTAGTAATCTATTATTAATTTCCTTACTCCTTTCCTCTTTGTATCTGTGACCGCCACTATTTCCATTTGATGCCTCTTAATTTCTTGAATTAATTCTTTCTCTTTGCCATTTAGGCTTCAGACATTCCATGTACCTATTCTGTCCCATGAGTAATCGTTTGTCCTTGTATCAATTGCCTTTGTCGTTGCTGTTTTCCCTTGCCATGTTTTATTTTCTTCATTAGTTTTTTGTTCTTGTTTGGTATTGCTCATTTTCCTTCTTGTATTTTTCCAGCTTGCCCGATTTCCCGTTCCAGGTCCATAACTCCTGATTGCTTATCATCTTATGGTATCCTACCTTGACCATTTTCCCTTTTGCTGCTTCCTCATTTGCTTGTCCCCTGATTATATTCTGCATCTTTCTTTCATTTTGTGTTAGGTTATATACACTTTCTTGCGTTGGTTCCGTAGTTTGCTCTTGCACTGCATTACCATACTCTTATCGCTTTTACTATTCAATTCAATCAAGCACATGTCCTCTCTCAATTTTCTGACCGTTTCTACTTTTATGGATACACCCAATGCATTCTCAATAAATCCTTCCATTTCCTCTTTTAGCATTTTTGGGCCAGATGAGTACCCACTTAGCCCTTGTATGACGATGTTTTTTCTCTTCTTTTCTCCCTCCATTTTCTCCATTCTCTCATTTGATCTCTCGACTTCCTTTTTCAAATCTTCAATCTCTTTCATTACTTTTTCATTTGTTCCCTTTAGCTCTTTTATTTCGTCTTTGAATTTCCTTTGTTCGTTCCTTAATCCCCTGATCTTTTCTTGTAACTTCTTTGTTTCTTTGTTGCTATTTTGCTGATCTTTTTTGATTTCTTTTATATCCTGTGCCAAATTTTTCATTAGGGACATCATATCCCCCATTTGCTTTTCTATCGGGTCTTTGCTTCCTTCTTCTTTTGTCGTTGTCTTAGTTGTTTTTCTTGTTGTCTTGCATAGTTCATCTACATCGTCTTTCTTTCTCTTTCCTTCATCTGTGAGATATTCGTCTGAATACATGTTTAAGGGTTTCGCTACTGCGTTGGCTGCACTTCTTTCTGTACGTTGGGTTGCCTATCCAAAAATCGGCGCGGTGTGGGTTTTGGTCTTTGAATTTTTAAACTCAGCTGCTCTTATCTTATCACTGCATGCAATTTTGATCTTAACCTAGCATGCACCAATATTTAGAACTTTGTATTTTCTCACTCTTAATTGGTATTTAGACTTATCTTCTTTCTCCCGTTGTTCTTTGTATTCTTCTTAAGACGTGACTGTACTTCCACTTTAATTTTGTCCCCAATACGGCCTCGAAATTGGACTTGTTTAGAAATATATCCGTTGTATAAGAAATGAAGCCCACTCAACGATACACCAATGCCACCGAATCGTCAATCAAATAATAGAAAGCCTTGAAATTAAAAAGTTAACTACAGCTACATTCCTAGATATAAACAAAGCTTTCGACAAAGTCTGGCACACCGGCTTGCTTTACAAGATAAAATTACACTTCCCAAGTCCGATCTATCTAATTCTAAAATCCTACCTCACCGAGAGATCCTTCCAAGTCGTGATAAATGGCTCAACCTCTGACTACCATCATATCCAAGCAGGAGTGCCACAAGATAGTGTTTTGGGTCCTTTACTCTACCTGATGTATTCATATGATACGCCAACCACACAGGACACTTCAATTGCCATGTTTGCCGATGACGTGGCCATATTATCAACCAGTGACAAGCCCACAGTAACTGCAGCTCACTTACAGCATCACCTAAACCTACTTTGATTGGACTCGCAAGTGGAGAATAACAGTAAACAGTGAAAAGTCAGCTGAAGTAACCTTCACTAATAGATGACTTGATTGCCCTCAAACTACTTTCAACAATATTGCAATTTCAATCAAGTCTGAAATCAAATACCTGGTAATGCACCTTGATGCAAAACTCAACTGGAGCATGCATATCAAAATAAGAGAAAACAAATAGACTTAAAGGTGAAGCAAATGTACTGCTTAATCGGAAGACGTTCGCAGCTATCGCTATCAAATAAATTATTACTTTATAAGATAATCATAAAGCCAATTTGGACTTATGGTGTTCACCTTTGGGGCTGCGTGAAAGCATCCCATACAAAAATACTCCAAAGGGTTCAGTCTAAAACCCTTCGTATAATGAGTGATGCACCATGGTATGTAAGTACGAGACCATCCATAATGACTTGAAGATCCCGTATGTAGCATCCGAAATTCAGAGACTTGCAAAAGCATACACCCACAACTTACCAGGACATGAAAACGACCTAATAGGGCCGTTGTAAAAAGACTCAAACGTAACTGGCCACAAGACCTAATTCCCTAAGCGATTTATGTTAGTATTTTCTCCCCTAGGTTGATGGCAATGTCTTGATCCTAGATCATGACATGTACTTCTATATAAGATCAAATTTACTTATTACTCAATTTGTATAACATGAGTAGATTGTAAATATGCAAATACAAATGAATAAAAAAAATATTTAGCAGGTGTCGTACCTTCAGATTTTCATTTATTTAGATTTTTGCAAATTCTTCGTAATGTCACAAACGTCAACCTTTTGGAGGGCACAAAAGACCATCTTGAAACGTTTTTCACCCAGAAACCTGAGAAGTTTAGAAGAACGGAATCTGATTATTGTATGAAAGATTGAAAAGTTGTTTAACAATATATATATACTATATATATATATATATATATATATATATATATATATATATATATATATATATATATATATCATATAGACATCGACACAAAAATTTTGTTTTTAGATTTTGGTTAATAATCTAATTATATCGTGCGTCTACATAAAATAATTAGTGAATATCTAAAAAAAAATTGTAGAACTAAACTACGTGCAAATGCAAATAAAGCGTCCGATTACTGTTTAATAGAAAGTTGTTTATCAATGTAATAATCTAGATACTTTGTTTACTTAGAAGTATTGTACAGCCTAACTTGGTAAGAATCTTCGCAAAAAGAAACGCAACAAAACTAAAATCGACTCGAGGGCCGCGCGTGCCTCTTATCACCGATACTGCTCTTTGTTGCTCCGTGATTCCCGGGTTCATTAAAACTAGTTATGCAGTGATTGTCTTCGGGACGCTGCTGAACGCTTCGCTGCTCCCAATAAACACAGCCGCACTGATCGAGTGATATTTTGGAACGCACACGCGATCCACGTTAGGAGCCGCTAAATGATCCTGACGGAGTGACGTCTTATCATGACGATTGAAAAAACCGTGTGCATAAAGTGTGAGGCTCGTAACAGCCTCCGACAGCGTCATGTACGCGAGCACTTATAACCATAATTGGATTACAAAATAATCCGAACGCCATCTTTGCTCGCAGGAGCGCCCGCGTGCGAACCGCAGCGTATGGTTAGCAGGAAGCAAGAAGTGATCGCTGCAGCTAGGTGATATCAATGCCGGTACGCGTGAGCCTCACTCTGCTTCAGCCCCTCGATTAGCACAAACAAAAGGGTGGTGCGGCTCGAGCAGGTCTCCAGTGCATTTTAGATATTTCGGCTGGTGTCTGCATTGATGTCCAGCGAAGTGGCGAAGGTAAGCTGGTCGAGCAATAAACAAGTAATCAGGCCTCCCCGATATGAACGTCAAACATCGGCGGGCACCTAGGTAAAGTTGGCTGGGGCGCTTATTTCATGCTACACTGCCCCGAATTAGATTAGATGCCATTCATTTGAGAAATCACACGCTACATTTTGCAGCAGATCTAACGACACTAAGTGCTTCCGACTTATAGAGACCTTTATCCAAAGCATAGAATTGATAGAAAAACGTCTTTTGTGTCTGTTGCATAAATTAGATTTCTTCTACTACCACGTCTAATATCTTCATATAAAACAGAAAGGAAAGATAAACAATATTTTCATAAGTGTTGTTAAAATTGTTAATTTAGTTTCTAACAGTAGTTTTGAAATATTATCAAAAGCAGAATTATAATTTGCGCTCTTATAAAATTGTCTTCTGAATAACTAGACTTAAATATTTGCGGTTTCAAAAATCGTTGTGCTTTTTATAAAGCTTTTGGTAAGATATAACAAATTTTCTAAGAATATTTTATTTTAATTCGATGTTTATATAAACTTGTGTAAGAGGTTTTAGATTATAGGAAACCACTACAAGAAAGTGTTACTTAGGGGTGACAAATACAGAGCAATGCAATGGCATATGCGAATAATATTACGTAGAAAAATAAAACATTATCTTTACTTTCACCATAACACGTCTTTAGTTGCTACACTGACTTCTGTGGTAACGTTATCAAACTTCTATTTTGATGGCGTCATTTACCTTGCCTCTATTTTAGTATAAACATGGCTGTTTCGCTAGCAGTATGCACTAAGGAGGAACAGAGAGCTGTGATACGATTTTTCCAATTAGAAGGTGTGCCAGCTGCAGAAATTCACCGAAAGCTTGCAACACAATAAGAAAACAGTGCTCTATTACCTATAAGTGTGTATAAGTGGATCAAAAAAAGTTTAAAAGTGACCGATTGAGTGTAATGCACGACTCTCTTCAACTTCATCACTGATGGGAAGATTTAGCAAGCTCGAGAATTGAGAATTGTACTAGCAAACCGGAGAATCATCATTGACATTGTAGCGTGTTCTATGCAGATTAGCTATAGTTTTCTTTAGCATATCATCCACGACAAGCTCTATTTCTATAAAGTCTGTGCGAGATAGGCACAAATAGAGCTTACTGCAGAGGCGTACTTACTGCACAGAAGATAAAATTTAGGCCCATTAGTATGAGCCCAAATTCAAAATTGTTGTCAATTTTCTATGGTCAAAGAAGTACGGGAAGCGGTGCATAAATTATTGAGCGATCAACAAAAAAAGTTTCTTCTTGGAGGGAATACGCAAGCTTGTGGACTGCTGGACCGAGTGCATCAAAAAGAATGATGACTTTGTAAAGAATGACGTACTGGTTTAATCTCTACACTCGTGTAAATAAATATAAAAAAAGTACAAATAATTTCGAATCCCTCTTGCACAATCTAAAAAAGTTGTTTTTGTGAAATATTAAAAATGGGAGTTTTTAATCATTTAATGCTCTAATACGTATTTAGAGAACACAATTATGTCAGAAAGCAACAAATTTCAAAAAATGAACAATATAATGTTCTATTTACAATTTAATTACTTTTAATGCAAGTGTAAGTTATGTAAAATTTGGTAAATATAACTTTACTATGTTAGACAAAGTATTTTCAGTACGCAAAGCTCTTTGTTTCTTTATAGAATAAGTAGATATGTAAAAAATCGTTTAGAGAGGTACATTGCAATAAGAGCTAATCTCGTGAATATTCTAAAAAAATGATTCGAAGAGTCGGTTTGAAGAGTCGAAGGTAAATATTTGCCATATGCTTTGTTTCTAAATTAGCTACTAGAAATTTGCTGCAGTGTTACTTAGTTTCAATGTAATTATAGTTCAAATTTTTATTAAAGTAGTAATGGATATACTTTTGTGTATTTCTATTGGAGCGCTGGGAATAAGACAACTTATAAATTTAATTTACACACTGGTGGCCTAAACATCCCAATACTTAAATATTTGTTAAATGCAAGTTGGAAGAAGATATAGACACGATAGAGCTGATCCAAATGACTACAATAGCAGATAGATTTGTAGACACTTTGAAAAATGTCGTAAGAGAAGTGAAGGTAGGATTAGTGATAAAATTCAGTAACCTTTTAGTTCTTTAAAGGCTTTACAGACCAAAAAGCGATTTGTGAGCAAGTTTAAAATTTTAAGCCGCATCATATTGAAGACACATTGTAAGAGGCATGGGAATCCGTACGTGGCTGAATGAAGACGAACTGCATGAGACCCATGTTTTAACATGTTATTCTGATTTATTTACGTTTAATAGTTTAATATCGTTAAGTTTATTTAGTGTGGGGTGACATTCGGTGGTGTGTGAACGATCTTCTTTACTTGGTGTTATTGGAATGGCTTTATTCATATACGCTGAATACCCGGGTAGCATGATCAAGGGCACAACACATGATAATATGGAAAGCCCCCAAAAACAAAAGCAAATTATGTTTTTTATCAATTTGTGCAATTCCCACTCACGTCTGCTGTATTGCAAGTGTAATACAAGCAAAAGCGCATTTTTTGTGAGATTAATATTTTAGCGATTCATATGAGTCGTCCTGCACCCTTCTTTTAAAAAACAGAACTTAGAGATTCTTTCCTTGCACGCTTCTTATCTGGACTTATTATTTAACGATTACAATTGAGATATGAAAAGGCGTTGTCTATTTAGATATCTTGGTGGTCCGCTGAGCGACTAATTACTATGTACTAAAGTACACCAGGTTTTGTATAATTTATATCAAGCCACCACCTAAAAATCTTATTTTCAGTATTCAGTAGAGTCATTAATACAAATGGTTGTTCATGCAAATCGGTTGGCTTCCAATTATTAATTTTTTATACGTGGAGGGTTCTTTAAATTAATTAGATTTTATTATTATTTCTCATGGGCGTTGCGACTTTTGTAGCGAATAGTTTAGTTTAATTGAGATTAGAAATATATAATAAAGTATTAGTGTATAACCAGACACATGGAATATTATATAGAGAAATAGAAACATAAACTAAAGTGATAATTTGATCCTGGTCTCTTTATCAGATTCTGCAAAACAATTATAGGTTAGCCGATCTGTTAGTTTAAATAGTCAAAACCTTTATAACTTTTACAAGAATTAAAAATAAAATATTCAAGAGTTGGAATATTACTAGTAGATTGTTAACTCTTTCTTTACGTAACACTTAAAGAAAAACTGTTTTAAGGGCTAGGTTTTCACAGAACAATCGGCACTAATAAGCCCCGCAAGTCGGCTTATTGATGTCAGTAGCAATAAGAAGGTGGCAATAGAGTATACGGTTGTAAACCGTAGTTTTGATAAGATCAATTTGATTACTTGTAAAAGGTAAGGTATAAGTAAAAAATGGTTTTAAAGTTTACAAGTCACTGTCAACTAAGTTTGAAACAAGAAAATACCAAACTGAAAAAATATTGTTGTAATATTTGGTAAACTAGTTGGTTTAAAATTTTTTGTTTTGAACGCTCTGCTACTATATAAATCAAATCGTTACCCAACCTTTTATATGGTTTTCAAATATTATTTTCTTCTATTTTATGTTACTACGAAGTATTTACTTAAAGTAAAATAACCAAAGTAGCTATATTTATGTTTGCTTTTTATGTATTTTCTTGATACTTCAATATAGAAATTTATTTTTTCTTTTTTACTTAACTCGGTTATTTAACAAACCAATGTGTTTTAGATTTTCTAAAGTCATACTTCAAGATAAAGGTTATAAATTTACCACTGTGAATAGTAAAGTTATTTATAACTTCTTTGACGATATTAGTTTCTTTGCTTACTCATTTTAAGCCAAGTCACCTATAACAATTATAGAGGAATAAGATTGCTTATAAATATGTCCATCAGAATCTCCAATTAAACATTTATGAAATGGAATGACTTAAGGAAGAAAACAAAAAATGAAAAAGGAAACTAATGAGTTGGACGTATGTATAAGGTCATTGGACAAAAGAGAAAAGGAAGAAAAACCTGTCGATTAAAGGAACAATTGATACAAAGAAAACAACCGAAAAGTCAAAAAAAGATTTGTACAACTCTAATCACGAAATTTTAGATATACATAAACTGGGCACGTTTCAAATAGATACGTCTAGACCACCACCTGTAGAAGTTGAATTTATTAGGAAAATAATGAGTGTTTTAAAAACGTCTAAAAACTAAAGAATACTAATATGTGTGTACGTAAGAACGTACAAATTCGAAAACAGTTAGTTATATAAGTTAGGCCTGAAACAAAAGTTATAGAACGATTATAATATATGATAATCTGAGTGTATATAGCATCTAGTGTTTCTTAGAAGAGTAGAAAGAAATAAAAAAGCAGGAATTTACGAGTGAAATGGAAAGAACTATTAGTGAACTCTAATCAGATAGTGCTTCCAATCATGAGGAAATGAATAAAAGCGAAAACGAAAACGAAAACAAAAAGGTGGCAAACCGGACAAAGAAGTTTACAAATTCGGATAGATCTTCAAAACACTGACAACGAACTTGATATAAGAATGACAAAACAACGTTGACGACGATGAAATAATATATAATGAAAAGTTTGTAAAATAAAAATGTTTTAACAACTACAAGCTAAATATACAAATGTGGGGTACATAAACAACATAAGTGTCAAACAACATTGGGACACATACAAAATATCATAGAGGCAACGACAGAAACAATAAGTGTAAGAGAACGCCAAATAAAAGAGTGAATATCACAAGAAACGTGCATTTTAATTGGTACCAAAAAAATAATTAAATTAAAATTAATAAGTGAATAAAATTATAACAGAAAAGAAAGGTTGCATATACTATACAAGGAAACATAAAGAATAATAAAAAGTGTTAGACGAGATACAAGATATTAACTGAAAAGAATACTACAAAATTAAACGATGTGAAGGAAGGAAATTTCCTAAACAAAAACAAAATTTTCATTGGCAAGTAAGAGATCAAGTAGTAAACTTACTAAAAACAGAAACAGACGCATTGAATATATGGAAATACAAGCGGAATATACAAGCGACAAGGAGTTCAAATTCAAGCATTTTATGGAAGTGAGAATCAACAAAAATTAGACATAAATAGAACAAATTACTAAAAAAACAGCATCTATCAAAAAATTAAAAAATGAAAAGGCAGCAGGCAAAAAACCTAAGGGAAGTAGTATGCCTTGGTAGAAACTCAGAAAATATGGCAAACAAGAGATATATCACTTATAAGCAAAATATGCACTTTTTATTCAAAGTTAAGAGAATATTGCTAAATAGTTGTGAATCATGGGTCACAACAAGAAAGCAATTAAATAAATAACAAATATTATTATTTATTATTAGTCTAATACTATTCCAATAAAGATAAATAAAAATTTATGTTAGAGATCCAATTATTACAGATATTAAAAAGAAACCAGAGGTGGTTGGGTCATTTATTAAAAAGCCCAATAATAACATCATTGGTTTGGATCAAGGTTCGCCGGCGTGTTTTCCGATTGCGTTTAGGGAGTTGAAATTTAGCCGGTGAGAAAACTCGGTTCGATTTTCTTTCTATCTGACCCGGCAAGAAATCAAGAAGACCAGGAAAGACGCTACCGATCGGCTCCGCTGTCAAGATTGAGGTAACTTGTCCTACCTTTTCACCCACACCCTTATTTTTCCTTCCTAGATCCCCAAGATTACAGCACAGGGAACCGATTTCTGTAAGAGAGCGCCGTTTCCAAAGGTTAGTGTTGCAGCTTTGGCTTTTGTTTGAAGTTCCTCTGTTTAAATTTAAAATTACGATACAGTCCACTTTTGGCCATAACAACAATAAAGAGTCTTTAAAATAATACTAAAACAAAAATAAAACAAATAAACGTGATAATTGCGTAAAGCTCGTATATGTAAACCGAGACGTTAGAAAAGCGTATTGTTAATCACCTACTCGATGAAGACATGGAAGAAACTTCAAGAGACATTCAACTAAAAGAAAATACTTTTCTAAATATGATCCTCTTTACCGATGATCAAGTAAAAATAACTGCGTAGGTAAACAATTTTCAGAGGTTAATCCATAAATTACAAATTATAGCTAAACATATAATTCCGAGATATCAAAAAAAATCAATGATATGGCTTTTAAGAGAAAATATTTAATTAGTTCAAAGATAATTATAAACAATAAAAGCCTTAAACAAGTACAATATTACAAATGTTTAGGCTGGAATGTATTTTTCAATTATAGTACAGCCAGCGATTCAAAACTAGTACTATTTCAATAGATTTCAATAGAAATTAGGAAAACTATAGATAACAAACAGGTAAGTAATTGTAGCTGAAAGTTTACAAGACGATAGCGGTACCTCCATTGCGTTACAACAATGAAAAGTGGTTTCTAAGTAAAAAAGTTGTTTTTAAAATTCAATTAAGTGAAATAGAATTTTCTTCATATTAGTTAAAGGTTCTATAAAACTTGATATGACAACAAATTGATTAGGAAAAAGGGCTGTTAAAAAGAAAAATTAAAAAAGTTTTATGAGAGATAGCTACACAAGAATTTAGTAAAATTGGTACAAAAAAGGGTTGAAAGGTTACGTTTGTAGAGGTACTACTTTTAGCCGTGGTCGGTCACACCAAATATCTTTGGCAGCGAATGGATCACAGTGACTGGTCCTCGCAAGCTGCCCAACTCTCAACAGTTGTACACTCCGGGAAAATGCATTGATCTGCGGGCCAAACTTGATGAGTAAACAGTTGCAAACAGTTCTTCAAGTTGGGGAGACAGATTTCAAACGGGAGAAGGCACATCACTATGCCGAGAAACTCATTACAAACGGTTTCTAGTTTCGGGTAGGATGTAAGAAGTTTATTTGCAACAGGAAAATCAAAACTCCAATCTTAGATAGAAATATACTGCTGTACTTCCAAGGTCACTTCTTTGATATTAACGCACTCTAAGTGTATGCGCCAACATCTGAAAGAAGATATTGTGAAGACGCAGAAAAATTTTACAATATTTTAGGAGAGTCCTTAGGTCAATAAATAATTATAGTATAAGCGATTGGAGATTGTAATCCAAAGGTCGGACAAAGTCAACGTGTCGATGTAATAGGTCACCAAAGCTTGGCTGAAAATAACGATAGAGGAGCTAGACTGTACCAATTTTGCTACGAGAGAAATATGGTACTAATTAATACATTATTTAAGCTGCCAAAACATTACCTATAAATATAAAAAGCGCATCAGGATAATCTAAACTTATTTGAAACTAAACTAATTGTATATTAATAAATAAACGCTATATGAATAACATCAAGAGAACAACAGCAAATCTAGGATCGGACATGGAACTAAAACTAAAAGTCCTCAAAGAAAAGACTTTCACACACTAAATTGATACTTCCATATTATACAATTTAGACGCCAGAAACCTTTCTATAATACATGCTCGTGTACGGCCAAAATGTATGATTGCTTTAAAAAATTTACAGTTTGGTTTTAGGAAGGCCTTTGGAACACGAGAAACACTTTTCGGTTTCAATATTTGAGTGCAAAAATGCCGCGGCCGACGACGATATGTGTTCACATGCTTCGTTGATTAAACAAAATACAAGGTTAATTGATTTACTAAAAGAGACATTATTTATAAAAAAAATGTATACTGGCAACAGCGTGCAAAAGTTAAGTCTGGAGACTTATTGTGGTTATATCTAGAAATCCAAATAGGGGTGGGAAACGACTGCATTCTTTCTTCTATTTTATTAAAGCTTTATGTAGATAAAATTCCTAAGGAACCTCTGGACATATTAGATTTAGAGATTAAAATTAAACAACTAGGTTTAAATATAATTCTTGCCGAAACAAAATTTATTGTATGAAGTCGTCAAAGCTATAAATTTGCAACCCTCTACCTTAACGGTAAGCAAATTGAGTGTGCAAACAACTTCAAACACCTAGGATGTATAAATAACGAAAAATTTTGATCTACATAACTTGAAAGGCGAATTAAGATTGCGTGGGATACATTTAAACAAAATTTTACCACTTTTCTGTAATTTTTTTTATTATGGTAATTTATTAGCAATCAGAACAGTTTACATTAAAGCTGTCCTATGAGTTAATTGTAGGCATTGTGTTGACATGTGAAGAGTGGTACTCCTTTTATTACAATATATTGTTTGATAAAAGAATTATAGATAATATATTACATATGTACATTAATCTGAGCTGTCAAGTTATAATTAACCTAATTTATAATAATTAATGAGATGGTGCTGTTATATCACACGGCCAGTTTCTTTTTAGTCTTTTAGATTGCCTGGCTTCTAGTAATGGTTGGACGTTGACATTTGTTACAAAGGGTATGTTTAGGTCTGTATGAATTGTCTGGTTGGATACGAACCAGGGGGCGTTAACGATAACACGTAGTGTTTTTCATTGAAAGCGTTGAATAATGTTGATGTTTGATATGCATGAGCATCCCCACAGCCCTATACCATATGTCCACACCGGTTTTATAATTGCCTTGTAAATGAGGACTTTGTTTTCAATAGATAATGCTGATTTCCTGCCTAATAACCAATACATTTTCTTGACTTTCAAATCCATTTCTTTCCCATTTTTTAATTATGTGTGTCTTCCAAGTGCATCCATAGATATTTGAATTCTGTGACTTGTGGTACCAATGAGTTATTAATTGTGATCTGGGGGCATTGTTGACCTCTTAATGTGAATGTTATGTTTACTGTCTTTGTCTCATTTACTTTAATTTTCCATTTTTTAAGCCAATCTTTAAGTAAGTAGATATATCCATGGAGCAATTGGGGTCGTTATCAGTTGCTAATATGGTCGTGTCATCTGCGAAGGTTCCAATTAATGTATTTTCTATCTTGGGTATATCAGCAGTGTACAGTATATATAGCATGGGACCTAGCTTCCCTGAAGAACGCCTGAATTAATACTGCAGGGATTTGACGTTGCATTACCATGACGAACATGGAAACTACGCTCTGTCAGGTAGGATTGTAGGAGCAGGAAGTATTTGTGGGACAGTACTTTTTTGATTTTCAATAAAAGTCCTCTGTGCCACACCTTATCGAACGCTTGAATGATATCAAGAAATAGTGCTAAACAATATTTTTTCTATAAAAATTTTGTTAATTTTTTCTATTATGCGATGACACTGTTGGAACGGTCGAATGTTCATGACGAAATCCAAATTGATGGCTAGGTATCCAATTTTCTTCTTTATGTTCTGCACGTATTCTTTGAAGGAGAAGTTTTTCTAGCAATTTGGATAAAATTGGCAGAAGACTTATAAGATGAAACTTCATTCGGTGGCTTTCCAGGTTACAGCAATAATATAATTTCTGCCATTTTAAATTTTTTGAGCCAGTAGGACAGGCGGAATACGGCATTAAATATTGTAGTAATTAGAATTAACCATTTTTTAACCAGTATTTGTCCTGTTATTTTATCAGCTCCCGGTGCTTTATTTTTTGCTAGCATATTTATTTCTTTTTTTGATTTCATGCGTCGAAGTAGGTGAAATTGGAAGGCTAAGCTGTAGTACTGACTCGAGGTGGTCCTCAATTTCTGTATTTGTGTCTGTAGAGTGAGGAGTGAAGACTTTTTTAAAATGATGTGCAAATGTGTTAGCTTTCTCTTCGTCAGATCTGGCCCATTCCTTTGTTTCAGTTCGAATTGGAGGGATTATAGATTGCGGTCTTTTAAATCCTTTAGTTGCTCACCAAATTATACAGTCATTTTTAGATAGCATAGAAATTCCTTTAACTTAGCTTTTAAGTTGTTTGTTAGTCTGTTGTATTTGTTTCTATCCTTTGCGTTACGTGTTCTTTGCCAAGTAGATCTTGCTCTCCTTTTTTCTGCTATTAATTTCTTGATTTCAATGGGAGTGTTAATTATATTTTGGTGCTGTTCTATTTGGGGGGTGGAATATTTAACCGCTTCTTGTATGATTTCAGTTAAATAATTTGTAGCTCGATCTAACTCATCTGGTTCTTTTATTTTAATATTTAGGTTAACGTTTATTTCAATGTGGTTTCTAATGGTTTACCAATTTGAGTATTTATTATATCACATTCAACTACTTTGTTTTATAATTACCGAAGAACTAATCGTCACAATAATGGGTGAATGATCTGAAGAGAGATCATAATTTGATTCTACAGTGGTATAATTTGGTGAAATACAGTTCGTGACGCCGAAATCCAGCAAATCGGATACTTTGTTTGGTTCCAAAAGGGGTTCCCCTGAGGAGAGAAATCCAAAGTTGTTTTTACTTATGCATTCATAAAGTTGCCTTCCTTTGCGAGTAACCAATCGTGAACCCCAATGGGTATGCTTAGAATTGAAGTCACCACCCGCGCTATAAACGATGATCCAAGTATATGCAGAAACTGATAGAACTGAATGCTATTGATCTTGTGTTTTGGCGGACAGTATACCGCTGATATAAACAATGGTCGTGGTAACTTATTGACTTGAATGGTTGTAGCTTAAATGCGATCTGTTTTGAATTGTGCATTATGTTTTCCTTTATTAAGATTGCAGTACCACCGTGGGCTGTTCCATCGGGATGCTTTGTATGATAAATAAAATATGTTGGGATTTTGACATGTGTCCTTGTTGTGTAGTGAGATTCTGAGATAAGCATTATACCAATACAATTTATTTTGAGGAAAATTTGAATTTCGTCCCTGTGTTGTTGCAGCCCATTGAGTTCCATACAGCTATTCTTCAAAATTCCGATTACGATGCTATTTTGTTTATAACTGTAGTCAGCATATTTAGGATAGTGCTATTTTGCTGAATTAGCTGGTAGAATAGATTTTGAATCATCTAGGAAATTTAGGAAAATTGATTCATTTGATGTTTGTGTATGATTTGGGTTGGATTTAAGGACTTGACTATACTGCTTTTTGGGAGAATTATATGAAGGAATTTGATTAAGAGTGATGGGAATTGACTTTGAAAGGGGGCTGGTTTTGCGAAGTCTGGAGACTTATTGTGGTTATATCTAGAAATCCAAATAGGGTGGGAAACGACTGCATTCTTTCTTCTATTTTATTAAAGCTTTATGTAGATAAAATTCTAAGGAACCTCTGGACATATTAGATTTAGAGATTAAAATTAAACAACTAGGTTTAAATATAATTCTTGCCGAAACAAAATTTATTGTATGAAGTCGTCAAAGCTATAAATTTGCAACCTCTACCTTAACGGTAAGCAAATTGAGTGTGCAAACAACTTCAAACACCTAGGATGTATAAATAACGAAAATTTTGATCTACATAACTTGAAAGGCGAATTAAGATTGCGTGGGATACATTTAAACAAAATTTTACCACTTTTCTGTAATTTTTTTATTATGGTAATTTATTAGCAATCAGAACAGTTTACATTAAAGCTGTCCTATGAGTTAATTGTAGGCATTGTGTTGACATGTGAAGAGTGGTACTCCTTTTATTACAATATATTGTTTGACAAAAGAATTATAGATAATATATTACATATGTACATTAATCTGAGCTGTCAAGTTATAATTAACCTAATTTATAATAATTAATGAGATGGTGCTGTTATATCACACGGCCAGTTTCTTTTTAGTCTTTTAGATTGCCTGGCTTCTAGTAATGGTTGGACGTTGACATTTGTTACAAAGGGTATGTTTAGGTCTGTATGAATTGTCTGGTTGGATACGAACCAGGGGGCGTTAACGATAACACGTAGTGTTTTTCATTGAAAGCGTTGAATAATGTTGATGTTTGATATGCATGAGCATCCCACAGCCCTATACCATATGTCCACACCGGTTTTATAATTGCCTTGTAAATGAGGACTTTGTTTTCAATAGATAATGCTGATTTCCTGCCTAATAACCAATACATTTTCTTGACTTTCAAATCCATTTCTTTCCCATTTTTTAATTATGTGTGTCTTCCAAGTGCATCCATAGATATTTGAATTTCTGTGACTTGTGGTACCAATGAGTTATTGATTGTGATCTGGGGACATTGTTGACGTCTTAATGTGAATGTTATGTTTACTGTCTTTGTCTCATTTACTTTAATTTTCCATTTTTTTAGCCAATCTTCAAGTAAGTAGATATACCCATGGAGCAATTGGGGTCGTTATCAGTTGCTAATATGGTCGTGTCATCTGCGAAGGTTCCAATTAATGTACTTTCCATCTTGGGTATATCAGCAGTGTACAGTATATATAGCATGGGACCTAGCACGCTTCCCTGAGGAACGCCTGAATTGATACTGCAGGGATCTGACGTTGCATTACCATGACGAACATGGAAACTACGCTCTGTCAGGTAGGATTGTAGGAGCAGGAAGTATTTGTGGGACAGTATTTTTTTGATTTTAAATAAAAGTTCTCTGTGCCACACCTTATCGAACGCTTGAACGACATCAAGAAATAGTGCTAAACAATATGTTTTCTTCAAAAAATTTTGTTAATTTTTTCTATTATGATGATACTGTTGAACGATCGAATGTTCATGACGAAATCCAAATTGATGGCTAGGTATTCAGTTTTCTTCTTTATGTTCTGCACGTATTCTTTGAAGAGAAGTTTTTCTAGCAATTTGGATAAAATTGGCAGAAGACTTATAGGTTGGTAAGATGAGACTTCATTCGGTGGCTTTCCAGGTTACAGCAATAATATAATTTCTGCCATTTTAAATTTTTTGAGCCAGTAGGACAGGCGGAATACCGCATTAAATATTGTAATTAGAATTAACCCTTTTTTAACCAGTATTTGTCCTGTTATTTTATCAGCTCCTGGTGCTTTATTTTTTGCTAGCATATTTATTTCTTTTTTGATTTCATGCGTCGAAGTAGGTGAAATTGGAAGGCTAAGCTGTAGTACTGACTCGGGGTGGTCCTCAATTTCTGTATTTGTGTCTGTAGAGTAAGGAGTGAAGACTTTTTTAAAATGATGTGCAAATGTGTTAGCTTTCTCTTCGTCAGATCTGGCCCATTCCTTTGTTGCAGTTCGAATTGGAGGGATTATAGATTGCGGTCTTTTAAATCCTTTAGTTGCTCACCAAATTATACAGTCATTTTTAGATAGCATAGAAATATATGCATTAAATTTATCATTGCGGAATTCCTTTAACTTAGCTTTTAAGTTGTTTGTTAGTCTGTTGTATTTGTTTCTATCCGTTGCGTTACGTGTTCTTTGTCAAGTAGATCTTGCTCTCCTTTTTTCTGCTATTAATTTCTTGATTTCAATGGGAGTGTTTTTTTTTTGGTACTGTTCTATTTGGGGGAGTGGAATATTTAACCGCTTCTTGTATGATTTCAGTTAAATAATTTGTAGCTCGATCTAACTCATCTGGTTCTTTTATTTTAATATTTAGATTCACGTTTATTTCAATGTGGTTTCTAAAGGTTTCCCAATTTGTGTATTTATTACATAACATTCAACTACTTTGTTTTATAATTACCGAAGAACTAATCGTCACAATAATGAGTGAATGATCTGAAGAGAGATCATAATTTGATTCTACAGTGGTATAATTTGGTGAAATGCCGTTCGTGACGCCGAAATCCAGCAAATCGGATATTTTGTTGTGGTCGGTTGGCCAATAAGTGGGCTCCCCTGAGGAGAGAAATCCAAAGTTGTTTTTACTTATGCATTCATAAAGTTGCCTTCCTTTGCGAGTAACCAATCGTGAACCCCAATGGGTATGCTTAGAATTGAAGTCACCACCCGCTATAAACGATGATCCAAGTATATTCAGAAACTGATAGAACTGAATGCTATTGATCTTGTGTTTTGGCGGACAGTATACCGCTGATATAACCAATGGTCGTGGTAACTTATTGACTTGAATGGTTGTAGCTTAAATGCGATCTGTTTTGAATTGTGCATTATGTTTTCCTTTATTAAGATTGCAGTACCACCGTGGGCTGTTCCATCGGGATGCTTTGTATGATAAATAAAATATGTTGGGATTTTGACATGTGTCCTTGTTGTGTAGTGAGATTCTGAGATAAGCATTATACCAATACAATTTATTTTGAGGAAAATTTGAATTTCGTCCCTGTGTTGTTGCAGCCCATTGGAGTTCCATACAGCTATTCTTCAAAATTCCGAAATTACGATGCTATTTTGTTTATAACTGTAGTCAGCATATTTAGGATAGTGCTATTTTGCTGAATTAGCTGGTAGAATAGATTTTTGAACTCATCTAGGAAATTTAGGAAAATTGATTCATTTGATGTTTGTGTATGATTTGGGTTGGATTTAAGGACTTGACTATACTGCTTGTTAATGGGAGAATTATATGAAGGAATTTGATTAGAGAGTGATGGGAATTGACTTTGATTTAAGGTTGGAGCTGCAGTTTTGCTGATGATTCTAGTATGTGGTGGAAATCTTACAGGTTGGTATTTCTTTTGCAGTTTTCTGCATCCTTTGTAATTTACCGTACGCGGACCTTCACATAGGATACACTTTGCTGGAGTTGTGTTGCTTTTAGTACAAGTGGTGGTATTGTGGGCACCTCCGCATTTCATGCATACATAAGGTTTATTACAGTAGGCTTTCGTGTGATTGAATGCCTGACAACGTGAGCACTGAACTAATTCTGTTTTTCTCCTTGAAGGTTCTACGCTAATACTTGTATGGTGTAGGTATTGGAGTTTATAAATGTCTTTATTATTTTCTGCCGGCTCTAAGTCAATAAAAAAATAGGGGCAATGGATCTTTAGTGCTCCTACTCCTGATACTGTAGATGTTCCTAACGTTAAAACCTTTTTCAGTTAGTTCTGTCTTTATATTCTCAATGGGAACCGAGTGATGAAGATTACGTATGACGACTCTATACGCTCGATTTTTTTTCAACTGATAGGTTTGATAGACTATATTTTTTGTTTGCAGGTGTTTTATTGGTGTGCGGTATGAGTCAGTTGTTTTAACGTTTACTTTAACAGAATTATCTACCATCGCTTTGCAGTCATATTCTGTTTCCGAAATGACAAGGCCGAGATTTTTAAGCATATCCGGGAAATTTTTAAGGCCGTGGATAAAGATAGGAGGTGGTTTTGGAGTATTTTCTTTTTGACTTTTATTTCCGTCTGCTTGATTTTGTATCATTTAAACATCATCTTCTTGTGAAGCTAGTGGTGCATATTTATTTGTAACATGAACGTCAGCCTTTGTTACAATATAATTTTCTTTGGGTTTCTTTTGTAATAGCTTTCTTTTCTTATTTTTTCTTACTTCTTGCCAATAAATTTCGTTTGCGGTTGTTTCATATTCCGAATCCGACTGCAGTTCAGTAGGAAGGTGAAGTGATGTGGGTGGAAGTTGAGAAATGTTGCATTTGTGTTTGATATGGATTGATAATCTGAGGATTTGTATTTTGCACAAATGCGGGGGATCCTGACAACGAGTTTCCATTATTTAAAACATAATTTGGTTGAATAAATGTATTGGTACTGCAATACTTGTTGCTGTTGATACTGATTTCCGTAATGAAGATAATTTGGTATGAGATTAGGATTTAATATTATGTTTGAATTTAAATTTGTTGCCACAGCTTCACCGTGAGGGCCGGCGGGCTCAACCGTCCAGCAATTCCAGTTTACTTAGTAGTCACGAACAGTAACAACCTATAAATAAAATTTTGTGTAGATCCGCGTATGTATTTGTACTTATCTGCACAAAAGGCCAATTTTAATCGCAGTTCCAACGTTCACAGCGTGATAACGTAGGGCACATCCAAACGCATGCACTCTTTAAACACTCGAACCGAACTACTTTTCTGTAATGACAGCATAAATCTTAAGTTAATAAAAAATGATCCAATTTTATCTATTGTCTACACTCCTATATGGCATGGAAGTGTGGACATAAAAATAAGAACAATGAACTGTTTAGAAAAATTTGAGGTGCGGCTAAATAGAAGAATGTAAAGAATACCGTGGATTCAGGGAGTCACAAACATTGAAGTCTTATAGAGAGAAGACATCCATTATAAAATAATATACACAATATAGTGCCGCAAAATAGCCTATTTTAGCCATGTAATATGAGAAGAGAAGTATCATTACAGCATCTTATCCTGAAGTTTAAAATTAAGAGCAGTTGTTGAATGGATTGGTATCAGAAGCGCAGAACAGCTTGTTTTTGGGAAGTACCTGTGTTCTGTATGAAAATATATTTTACAAAATATTAAATCTACAATTAATTAGTAGGGTTGTAATTATAACCAGAATAATCGATTTAGTGATTTTAATTGTAACGGATGATATAAAAGATCTGTTGTGCAACGTAAACCATTCTTGTCAACATAAAGTAGATAACCAGATACAGATTTCAAATAATAAAGACTACAAAACATACAAGATAGATAGTATAAGATAACTGAAATAAGTTTTTGGAGTCACTGTAGATGATAACAGAGCACTTAGGTCATATAAGAAAGCAAAGAATAAGATCTCCGCATTTACTCGGCTAATGTTAACTGTTAAACCTGTTTGAATACAAGCAATAAAGAATAAGAAATAGAGACGTACGTTAAATATATTGAAAAACGGAGTATAAAATATCTAGATGTTTAGATCTATCATAAATAATAATTGCACAATTTGTAGAAGTCAACAAAAGAACAGATTTTACTAGAAATACATAAAAAAATAAAAACAATGAGTAACTTATTAATCTCACAGTTAAAAGAAGTTGGTATCTTTAAGATAGAAGTTTGTGTTCGAGTAACTGATATAAAAGAATATTTTTTCAGGCAACACAAATCAAAACTAAGTGTACTCATTTGGAGATGTTTTTGGTGATGGAATGCCTTAACGTTTTCTAGAACTCTAATAGGTAATGTTTTTATTAACAACTGCTGAGATGAATTGAGTCGATGGAATTTACCCTAAATTTTGATTTAATGTGATGTGTTGAATAAAAATTGGTGCAAATAGAGTGGCAATAATACCGAAGAATGTGAAGTATGCGATTGCTGTTGGTAGCAAGACAATGGTGTCCCGGCCTTGGAGCGATCCGCCTTATAACGAGGAACGACATGTCGAAACGCTTCGCAACATCCTACTACTCCATATGGGAGACCTTTTTACGGGAAAAGCGCTAGTATGCATACGCGTCAGGCTTTGCTTAATATTGTGTGACATGATTGCTGACATCTATTGTATTCAAATTATCGCGGAGCACAAATCGTGACCAGCTCCATGCGCCGATACGGATTGGTTTATTACGGGTGCCCCTCATAAACGACTGCTGGTCGACAAAGCGACGTTTACTTAAAGAACGATATCTTAAGTAGTTTATCTGCAGCTTAATAAATAGAAAGCGGGCACAAGGAAAGCGACGTTTCTGGCGTGCATTCCTGATGGCTGAAACGTCCTGCTATTGTACTAAATCAGATTTTCAGATAGCAAGAAAACTTTAATTGCTCCAAAGCGGCGCAGTTGCCGAGATTTATAGGGCATTAAGCGGGCCTTTGATTGAACGGCAATTATCCGGCGCGCGGAGCACCTACATGCGCCGCTCTTGAGCGTATATTACAAAAATTACTCAAAAGGCACGCAGTCTCATAATTTAGGAGCTATCAAGCAGCAGCATCAAGCAGGCCTGCTAATTCAGCTGGTAAGTGGCGGTGCACTTATCACATGCCTACAGGTTTAATATTTAACGGGGTTTAGGCTATAAACTCGCCGTATCCCTGACACTCCGTGTCTTTTTAATACCTAACTTTCATTAACGCCCGCATATAAATCTCTATTGTAACACGGGCCCCGTCTAAATACAGGATAATATCGCGATGAAAAAGAATTATGTAAGTGTAAAGTTTTTAGTGGTTGCCGGCGTGCCCGCGGTTTCAGGGGCAATTCGTTACCCGCCGTGAGTTTGCTTCGGCGCCGTTATTGCTGCGCGCACTGTTTTATTAGGCAAAACGAGCTGCACGCGTTAATCATATTCTGTTGCAGAAAATAACCTGCCAAGATGTTTGTCCCTTTCAGTGCAGTAGATCAAAACCAAGGGAGCTTCTGAAATATTCTTTTAGAGTACTGTAAACCTTTGTCAAGGTAAGTACTAATTAATTTTATTTCAAAAGATTGTTTAACAAAGAATATTGACATACTTTAAATAACCATTGGATTAGAAAAGGATATATTTGAAAAAGTATAATATTACATATATAATATTAAATGATACATGAAAGGAAAGAGACTACTTTTAAATTTGTATTTATACTATCGTAAATGTTCTATGCCACACTACATAAGTCTAAATAGCAGTCCATTCGGTCCCCACACTGTAATGTATCCCCACTGATACTTTCATAGCAGCATGAGGAGAAAACATGCGGGCCGAGCCGAACAATACCAAATCTTCTCTAGCTTATCTACCAATTCAGCGGCAAGGAAGTTTCTCATTTAGATAGACACGCACTTTATCATACCAATGAGGTGGAGCCCCATCTTGTTGAAACGCCAAGTTGTTGGAACCATCTGTTAGTTGCAGAAACAGATATAAGTGCAACATGTTTAGGTATCATGTTCTATTAATTACAGTCATTTTATTGAAAAGAAAGGGCTCGTATACTTTTATTTTAAAGATTGTACAAAAGACACATTTCTTTCGTGTTTCACAACGGTAAGAAAATTTTTTAACTGCACATTGTGCCGTAATAACCGATAAATTTCTCACATATTCGAAAACACAAAACACTTTCTGCTGCACCGTCCTCATTTTGCAAACTAATGTTTAAGGGGTTAAGCCACTGTAGTAGCCAGAAAATAAGCATGTTTTAGGAATTTTTTTCAGCGGAACAATTAAATAAATCAAAACTCTTAAAAAGGTTCTTTATTGTACAAGTCATAAACTGTAAAAATTAACTTTGTCATCGATGCCTATTTTTTAAGAGTGTACGGCCGGACCAAATGTGAATAGCTATAGAAGTACCTAGGATTTTTTCAATACATCGATTCTTGCAAAAACGGCGCGTTTTTTAAAAAAAGTTCAAAATTTTCAATAAAAATTGCCTGAAAAATATTTATAAAAAAAGCGACTATGCAATATATCGAAAAAATCCTATGTAATCCCATGCAAATTGTAATTGTGAATATACATATACTATTATACACAAACTTATACAAAATAAAACAGGAAAAATCTGTGGCGTGCGCTCGCAGAGGACTGAGGGGCTGCGCCAAAATTCAAAATGGAAGTACTTAAACATTTTTTCCGCCTTAATTCTTTGGGTATGTCATTTTTGAGGTAGTAAGGCATTTCTTAAGCAAAAAAAAACAGAAATAGATTTTTTGAAATTTTTGCAGTGGCCTAACCCCTTAAAAGAAATTTGTAAGCCCGTTTTTAAACTTGAACGTTTTCCTGTTCTTTTCGTTTACTTTATTTATATAACATATTACATTTGTAAATAGAGGGAGTTGCTGGTCGTCATATAAAGTGTATATGTGTTTGTGAGCTCCGAAGTAAAGTAAAATCTAGAAATAAAGTGGTCGGATTTGAGGTTAAAAGTGACTGTAAGAATGCTGAGAGTTGCATGCAAGAAATAGATAATGAAATATTCAAACGCTAACTAAAACCACGTACATTTTCAAGATAAGCTACACATTCGATGTAGGAGAGAACGTAGCGACATATCCACAGACAATAAAGCAATATGGATAATAATTTTGAAGAACTAAATAAGCAAATTAGGAACAGGGTAGATGGAATCGATATGAAGCTGAGGCAAATATCTACTGATATCTTGAATGAAACAAAAAATGCGCAGCTGGAAGACAAAGTCAAAAAACAAGGAAAAGGATTAAATTTCTCGAGAGAGAGGCCAGAAAGAAAACTTAATGGTAACAGAGGAAGAAGAGAATGTTATAGAAAAAATAATAACAATTTTGAATAACATAGGGGTCGAAGTTAACAAAAAGAAAGATCTAGAAGACTCCCAAAGAATAGGGACACATAAAGAAAAGGGAACAAAACTAATATTAAGTAAACTTGAAAAATTTAGCAAAAAATGGAAATAATTAAGGAAGCAAAAAGTTTAAAGAGTACGAAGGTACAAAAAAATGAAGGCTACCCCAAAGAAGTGCAAGAGGAACGGAAACAATTAATTCATCGTTGAAAGAAACATAACAAAGAGGACAAAAGTCGCAAATAAGATGTAATAAATTAATAATAAATAGCAAAGTGTATGGAAGAGAAGACGAAGAACGCATAAAGCAACTTTTGACAAAAATGAAAAAGGACTAACATAGTTACGAAATAACAAGAACAATTAAGAAAAAATAGCTAATGAAGAAAATAGGAAGAAAATAAAGAAAACGATAGAGGCAATGTATGAAAAATCGTAATAAAGAAAAATAAGAACATGGAATATCAGGGGTCTGAGCAGGAAAAAATAGAACTAGTTAATGAATTTTAAAGAATTGAGATGGAAATGCTAATAGTATCAGAGACTGATAGAAAGGGAGTGGAATGGTAGAATTGGAAATCTACTATTATAGAGTGGAGTGTATATGAAAGAAAGAGTACAATCGGGAATCGGTTGCATCCTGAAAAAAAAAAACATTAGAAGAAAAGTAAATAAATGGGAAGCAGTAGCTGACGGAATATCAACAATTGAATTAAAAAATTCAACACAAGAAGAAACTATAACAGCAGTATACGGACCGAGTGAAAACTATAGAGTACAATATAAAGATAAATTCTAGGAGCAATAAAATTTAACGGTAGAAGCAGTAAAGGGAATGATTCTATTTGCTGGAGACCTAAATGCCAGAGTAGGAAAAAATGCGACGTACAAAGTGCTAGGCAAATTTGGAAACAAGTACGAAATAACAATGGAAAAGAATTTTTCGTGATACACCGTATTTGAACATAAAGACATCCACAAATATACGATAGCAGTACCTAGCAGAGAAGGATACTCAATTATTGACTACATAATTGTAGAAAGAAAGAACCGAGCAGAAATTATGCACAAACAAGAATGGTTTGGGAACCGAAAATAATAGACAAAAGGAGAAGAAAAGGACCAAAACACACGTGGGATGAAACTATCGAGGAAGAACTAAAGAAGCAAAGAAAATTGTGGGTAGAGGCCAAAAAGTTAGCAGTGGATAGAAAAAACTGGAAAAAATGTATATCGAACTGGGTAAAGAACAGAAAATCGTGGATAGAGGCCAAATGTTTAGCTGCAGACAGAAAAAACTAGTAAAAAATTTATATCGAACTGAGTGAGTTACTATCAAAGTGTTTAGAAATACTTAGCGAAATACAATATCGTGAAATGCTATTGTTAACATATAAGGGCAACCCTTACATCTTTTTTGTATATTTAGTAAAATACAGAAAAAATAAACTTAAAACAACGAATATATTTGAATTAAATCAGAAAGATAACATTTTTTTACAGCCTTGCAGTAAACAAAAGCATAATTTTCTGATGACATACTATGTATGCAATAATACGGTGCAAAGATTTTATTTGAATCCTTTGTTGCAGGGTAAAAGCACAGTGGACACAGACCTAGGTCTTCGCAGAAATTATTGTTACAAACCATTATTTCTGTATTTGGGAGGCAAATCTAGGAAATAGGAATCATCCTACTAGTAAAATCAATCCAATTGTTACAGTTCTAGTTGAAGCGATTGGTTGTGGTATGGTCGAACCTGGTGGTTCGATTTTATGGTTAAGATGTCTGGTGGGTTTTACTTTAAACAAAAGGGGTAATAATGTGCTAGTATAAGGTGACGTGTTTGCCACATTGCATCCATGAAAAAAGTACAATTTTCCAGACAAATTGTGCATGCTAGGTGTCCTGTGACTCGAGTTTTACTATACTCTCTAACTAGTTTGAATTAAACATTCTAACATTGGATGTTTAATTAGTAAAGAGTGTGATCTTTCATAATTTACAGTTTGATATCTATCGTTTCACAATACAAAGAGAATAAAGAACGCATTGCGGTTCAGTAAACATTGTCTGAGGGAAATCGTTTTGTGGAAGTGGCGTTGATACTTGGAGGCATAGAGGTGTGGTCTTTTAACCATATATGTAGCTTTCAAGGCTATAATGATTTTATTTCTTGAATATATTTTCTTTAAATGTGAAATCGTAGAGGATTTGGTCACTGAAAACTCGGAACATATGTTTGAATCGCATTTAATAATCGTTTAATACTAATTAGGAAAGACAATTTTTAATTTATACTTTTTACGAGAAGCTAAATTATTATTATATTATTAGTATGCCACATCGAAGCGAGTCTTAGGTGTGTTAAAAACAAGAGTATATTTCATATAAATAATTTTCAATATTTTGCTCTCTGTTATATGTGTAATTATTTTTTGGCGTTTGGTTGTATTGAACTAATTATGATTAATATATAGACACTAATGTAAGATGTAGTCCTAAGACTTGAAATTTTAAAATCTTTTAAATTTATAACCTTAGATTCTAATAATAAAGGTTTACATTACACAATAATAAGTATGTGATATGGTAATCCACTTTTTATGTAAGTGTATAGTTTTTCCTTGATGACAATTGCATTTATTTTTATATGTATTAATGCTCCTGAGTCGAAAAGGAGGCTTTATTTTTTAATTTATTAATGTCATTTAGTAATTTATAAGACAGTGTATATGCGCATCATGAGGGAAAGAGTTCATTAGTAATTCTC
Organism: Sinelater perroti; assembly: GCA_036346155.1. NCBI lineage: Eukaryota > Metazoa > Arthropoda > Insecta > Coleoptera > Elateridae > Sinelater > Sinelater perroti. The sequence goes on from JARFIY010000189.1 coordinate 1,743,340, forward strand.
TCGCTTTAATTCAGTTAGATTTGTTTGGAGATATGTATATAGTTAACACAATATTCTCACAGTCGCTCAAATTTAGTGGAAAGATCCGATATCTTGAGTTTCTTGAGTCTCTGTTCTTCGTTTTCCAGTTAACATTCGACTAGAAGAAGAGGACGAGTACTAATGCGATTGTAATTACTTACTTTATATCACTGCATTTGTTATTAACCGACTATATATCAAGATCACAAAACATGATCTCGTTGGGCACATACTATGGCGCATTTACTGATGGATCTTAAGTAGAATGTGTTTCAAAATTTTGATGTTTGACTTATTTCCTGTACCCTATAACTGTGTACTGTAGATCCAGATAGGTTGACGATGATTTTGATAAAGCAGTATTTTATTCTCCAGTACAAATCCTAATACACTTCACCTAATCGTTTGTGTTCACATATCCAAATGAATTTTCAAATATTTAGCGTTTTCTGCATGTGAAACTTGTTGGTATTTAGTAAAAGAAGTGGAAAGTTACCTCTCTCTGTTGTAAATGTAACTTGTACTGATTTTGTTTCCTTAATTATGATGATCTACTTTTTAAACCATAGTTGCAATATATCTAGATGGACTTGGAAATTGTTGAATGTTATAACCGGGCCAGAGTTTGATGCTAATACAGCCGTGTTGTCAGGCACCGTTTTGTCTTCCATCTTTTTCCATTAACTACAGTCTGTTATGACTACAGTCAGGAGGGATGACGTGAACGTTGGATGACAAGATTTGCTGGCAGAGCTGCTAAACAGGATTGTAGGAGATTTCCGGCATTTAATGGGATATACTTATTCGACATCAGTAAATGCTCTTGGGACACTACTAGCTATGAGCCACCTAAAATAGAACAGAAATAGGATGACAGAAACAGAAACAAAAATAGATAAAAATAGAAGAAAAGTTTAAAATGGTGTGGATACGTACTAATAATGGAAGACGCAAGATCGAAAACCACCAGAAACACAACAAGTCGTTTCTGCAGGTCTTGGTACGAGAAAATAGCTCATAATCGTGTGTCATGGAGAATGGGATTGGAAATGCAGTGGTCAGCTGTCTAAGCTGTCTAATTATTATATAGGGTGGTCCAACCAAAACGTAACAAAATTGTAAATAAAACAAAAAGTTTTCAGAGACCTATCTTAATATTTTTTATTATGATAGAAGGATCTATGACAATTATGTGTGAAATAAAATATCGGCCAAATGCTCACCACGGCTTCGGTGGCATACCTCTATCCGATGGTCCATATTTTCAATGACTCTGAGATATAATTGAGGTTCAATGTCGTTAATGTGCCGAATTATCTCATCCTTTAGCTCTTGAATTGTTCTTGGCTTAGTGACGTACACTTTTTCTTTTAAATATCCCCAAAGAAAGAAGTCCAACGGTGTCAAATCACATGATCGTGGCGGCCAGTTAACATCGCCACGACGTGAGATAACACGGCCATTGAATTTCTCGCGCAAAAGAGCCATTGTTTCGTTAGCTGTGTGGCAAGTGGCACCATCCTGTTGGAACCACATATCGTCCAGGTCCATATCCTCAATTTCTGGCCACAAGAAGTCCGTTATCACCTCGCGATAGCGAACACCATTCACGGTAACTGCTTGGCCGACCTCATTTTCGAAGAAGTACGGCCCGATGACGCCGCCAGCCCATAAACCGCACCACACAGTCACTCTGTGTGGATGCATCGGCATTTGAACAATTACTCGTGGATTTCCATTTGCCTAAATGCGGCAATTCTACTTGTTAACGAATCCACTGAGGTGAAAGTGTGCCTCGTCGCTGAAGATGATTTTCTTTGTAAAGTCACCATTCACTTCTGTCTGTTCAACCAACCATTCGGCGTATTGACGACGCTTGAAATGGTCAGTAGGCTTCAGCTCTTGAGTCATTTGAACCGTGTAAGCGTGTAAATTCAAATTTTTATTCAAAATTCGCATCAGTGATGTTCGTGAGATGTTCAATTGTTGGGCACGACGACGAGTTGAGGTTGACGGCTCTTCTGCCGCACTATCGCGGACAACAGCAATGTTTTCCGCGGAACGAACTGGGCGAGCATGCACAGGTGTTTTCACATTTCCTACAGACCCGGTTTGCTGAAATTTGCGCACAATTCTCCCGATTGTGGACACATTTAGACGATTATGCTGACCAAAAAAATCACGAAGTGCACGAAATGCATTTTGATTTTAACGCCCATTTTCGTAAAAGGCTTCAACAATCTTAACGCGCTGCTCAATTGTGTACCTCTCCATGGTTGAATTTGTCAAACACTGAAACAAAGAAATGCCAAATTAAGTTGATCAAAAAATTTGACGTTAAGGTGTGACTCATAATTAACATCGTGCATTATGGTTGGACCACCCTTTATATTATATATAATGTGTCATATATGTTTAAAATATGATTTCTTGTGGTACCCTATAGCTAGATACTGTAAATTTATTTGAGGATGGTTTTATAAAGCAGTAATATATCCTCCTGGTTATTTAGTAAGACAGGTGCGCAAGCATGCAATGCTACTACGGCCATGCCGTCAGCGAATGTCTCAGGAATTGTTCTCCCGATGATTTGCAAATCAGCGGTATGCCAAATATACAATATTAGCCTTCATTCCTCTGTAAAACTCTAGATTAGATATGAGGTAGTGTTGTTTAATAATTTTCAAACTTAATGAGAAAATGTATGTTGATAAGATATGATTTGAAAAGTTAGTAACAATTTGGGGAAATTTCAGTCTTGATTTTAAAAAAGCAATCTGTCGTGTTATACCTTGTTGAAAGCTTGATTCATATCTATAAACATAACCGAACAAAACCTTTTTGCTTCAAAATCTTTAATAATTCTGTTTACGGTTTCATGAATTTGTTTAGTAGTACCATGTTGTCGAAACCCAAATTGGTAATCAGTATAGGGTCTGTTTAGTAATAGTTTCCTAAATACTTTTGATAATACAGAAAACAAACTAACAGGTTCGTATTATTCCGAATTTTCTTTAGGATTACTGTAATAATAGCAATTTTTCTTTGTGGAGGGATAAAACGTAGCCTTAGTACCGCGCTGAATTGACAGGAAATAAACCTGTAACCTTCGTTTGGAAGTTTATTCAACATTTTTCAAAGATCAGATCAAATCGCAGCGCCTTCGTTAATTTGAAAATCCGAGAATTTGTGCTTTTATCTCAGATGCCGTAGACTGCTTCAGTGATAATCTTATCTGGTAGAGTGTTACAAAAAGCACTTTTATTCTTTTTTGGCTGGAGTTTTAGATAGGACTGGTTGAAATGCCTTAGTTAGATGGTATTCAAAAGCTAGGTTTTTAATGGTTCAATTTATGTTTATCGTATGAAAAGATGGTTATGTTGTTCTCAGTTTTTCAAAGCGAGTATTCTGTGGCTTCTGTTGGCGACAAAATTCAAATAGTTGCGTATGGATCTTTAAGATTTTTAAGTTCAGAAATTGCTTGATTTAATAGTTGTTTGTCTACTGGATACCTTATTATTTTCTATAATCTCTAGAGCCTATGCTTTTCTGTAATTTTCTGCTTTACTCTATGGAGTATGTACTAACGACGTACTGTAATTTTTGTGGATGTATCTGCTAAAAAGCCTATTTCGTAACTTCTTTGAAATACTCTACTGCTAAAGTCAGTTCGTTTTGTTCAGTAACACTGCTTTATTTATGAATTCTTTGAGTAACTCCCAATTTATGTGTTTATTACATAAAATAGCAGCTTTTCTATTAAATAGCACAAATATAATTAAATTTGATTAGGTATTAATACGCATCCATATAAAACGAGTATTATACCAAAAAATGTTTTAAAATTTAATATTTATTATAATTTTCTAAATAGATTATGTTCCTTATAATTTATTTCTTTAAATTTCTGACTTTAAAGAATTTATTTTAATTAAATGTAATTAAAGATGAGCGTTCATTATTTTTTATATTTTTTCTATGCATCCCTACAATTTATTTTATGTTAGTCTTTTGAAAGCACTTATTATGTAAATTTGGCATTTACATAAGTAATTAGTTAGAAATAAAGGTCCTAACATTGTTAGATTAACAGTACCTTTAGTTTAAAGTGCTACCTTTTTGTTTTTATTTCAGTCTGTTGAATTACTTGTTAGTTGAAATATTGCTACGTGTATTAATCCGACTCAGTAGAGAAAAACTTTCACACGTAGATTTTGTGACCATTTCGTGTTATTGTTTAGTTATTTTTTAAACTTACATGAGTTTAAAAGTTTTCTTGCGTTGGTCATTGCGAGATTGCAACCATTAAAACACTTAAACTTTTATAATGTGATGCCGAAGAAGGACTTGTATTAAACTCTATTAAAATTTGATATTATAATTTCTATTTGAGCTTGGGTATTTGTAGCTGCTAAATTCTTATTGGTCGCAAAAAGTTGGATATTAAAAGGTATTTGCTAAAAGTACAAACTTTATTACTAAAATCTCATATCAAGTTTACTTTCTTTTATTGCAATGAACTGCAACTGATAATATATCGAGATAATTTGAAACAGTCAATAAATTCATAACACAAAGTCTTATTATGCCGAAAATTAACGCTACAATAAACATAGACGAATTGGCAGCCATTTTAATCAAACTGATGTTTTATGACTTTTGTAATGTTATCATTTGTTTCCTTATTACATCATTATTTACAGATTTGATGTTACTGATAATTTTTTTCCATAATGAGTATTGATTTTTTCTTAATTTATCTAATATTTTTAATGTAAAATTTTTACTATTTCGTAAACAATGGTTGGTTGCAACATTCGATTAATTTTAATTTTTTTTAACATGTGGATGTCAAAACATACTACAGAAATTCTAGTCAATATCTTGAAGTTTCCAAGTTGTCAGTCATTCTGAATGTGTGATTTTATTGATGGAGATGGTATACGAAGGTTTTGTATTTGTCTGCATGTAACATTTTGGATGTTAAAGTTTGCTGTAGATAATTTAGGGGACACTATATAAGGAATAAAATTATTTAAGGAATAGTTTCTGTTTTTCTTGTGGTAAAACAACGAATCACCTGCTGATTATACTAGACTAAACAAGACAGAGATAAATTTTTAACTCATAAAAAACGAAGCAATATGGATACACTTAGAAAACCTTTTTCCCATAGGAGTAACCGGTTACATTCTATAGAAGGCTTCTAAGCAACTAAAGCGATTACAAACTGCTGGCGGTAGTTGAGTCAGAAATAAGAAAGAAAAAGCCTAGCTTTTAGATACAACTAATATATTTCAATCACTATCATTGAAACTAACGCTTGCCGAAGACACAGAAACCTAAGAATAATTAAATGCTTTAGACTAAATGTCCCTATTTGTTAAAAAAAATCAAGATTAGTAAATTAAAGTGCTTACATGTATATAGTTTAAAGGCTCAGAAGCTTCCAGGGTCTAAACTTATTGCAAAAGAGAACTTCAAAGGACTGCCATTTAAGGGATTAAGACTGATCACAGTTATAGCTAATGTTTTAAAAGTGAGACATTTTTCAGTTTAATGAAAAGAGGAAAACCCTTTGTTCTATAGTCCTATTACTTTGTTGCTTATTTTCAAAAAGCTTCTATTTGAGGGATTAAAACCTCTTCTTGACAAATCTCAAGCAATATTTGATCAGTTTGATTTGAAAGAAAAATATTCTACTATTGAACCAACATATGAGATTATACAAAAATAAACGAAAATTTGAAAGGAAAGAGAATTATTATTTAGTCTTTCTTGACGTTTCTTATGATTTCAGTAACGTCTAACATGTAGACTTGATTAAGCAAAAGCTTCCGCATATATATTATCAGCTTTAACAAGCAGATATTTTCAAGTGAAGTATTGAGAAGTACTTTCAGACCTTACTAGGATTTGGGAGTCCCGCAAGGTAATAATATCGGTCCTATTTTGTTCATTAATAGAGATATGACAATAATGCTGTTGCTTTGGCCTCACTCGAAAATTTGGCGACCGCATTTAACGCATCGTGGTTTATATCGAACGAAATTGATCTAGAAGGTAAAAGTATAAAGCGAAGTGTGCAAGTATAAAGTACCAGCAACCGCTAGTAGGCACCTAATTTGCTCATTATTATTTTTTAAATAAATATCGAAAGTAAAGAAATAAACGATGACTGATGAACTACTCACAACCAAGACATTAATTTTATACACATTTGATTTTCATGTTTGCTGCAGTAGGTTTGAATAGAGTCAAAAATATAAAGGATTATTGCAAGCAAAATTTTTCTTTCATTTATAAACAAGACTGCTGTTATTTTTTAGCATTATACTAATGGTCCAATTATTCAACAGCACTAGTTAATAAACGGTAAGAGCTTAAACTGTTTGTGCTTTATTTTTAAGTTAGTTGCATTGATTATTTATTTACGCTCAATAGTTTTTTGCGCGCTATTATTTAAAAAGAAATGTCTGTTTCATCTAGTACAGTTTTGGCCTTGTTTCGGAATATACACAAACTTCTAAACTTTCGGCGTTATTCACCAGAAGCGTTTTGAATATCCGGGCATTGCAATATTGAACTAGTTCTGTAAGGTCTTGAGACAATGAATCCGATAGAATATAACTTGCTTGACATCATCCAAAATAACAATGTCTTCGTTTAATTATAAATGATTTATAAACAGTTTTTTATTTATTATTATTTTTTTAATCCTTTATGTATGTGGAAATTTGATACCGTAATAAACAAGAATCGGTTTGGGCTTGTAATTAATTTTCAAAAATACGGATCGAAAGTAATTATTCCAACTAATACTTTAGCAGGAATGTATGTATTTAATAGTTTGCAGAAAACTGAAATAAAGTATTATTACACCAGAGTTTTCACATTTTTCACTAAATATTAACCGCACCAAGGATTTGCGAAAGTAGCAAATTTAGTTAGAACTTTACTTGATGAAATACAGAAATTTTTATGTTCGGCGAAAGCATTGATTACCAGTTGACGCTTCCGTGGCGCGGAAAAAGAGCGAAGCCCCCTTAAAAATAGCCTTCGTTTCCCTGATGTTTGAAATATAAGATGTAGCGAGTTTTATTAACTGATTTAATCATCCCGTAACGAGCAAAAGCTTTTATAAAGAGTAGCTTTGTTTCTTATAATCAATAACATGAAAGCACCTCGCCACTCGGTGGGTCGTTTGTTGCACAGGTTGCGAAATGACCTAAATTATTGTTATTACCGCTGTCAACTCGATTCCTTCAAATTTTGCTTTGCATCGCCTTAATTTTGGGCCGTTTATTTTGAAAATTTGCCGAATAGTAGGTACCAGCGGAAACTAATGTAATTGTATCAGAGGTGGAACTTTTTTAGTTTTGTCAAGTTTGCTATTAACATACATGCAGATATATAGCATCCTAGAGTTAAACATTGTAACTGATATGTTTACTCAATAAAATAAAGATTTAATTCGAGAGAGTTGATTATTATAGGGTGATCCAAATTAAACTATAGAAAGTTTTTCTTGAATAAAACACGAAACATGGAAACGATCCTAATTTTTTATTATCAGTGTAAAGTACAGACTTAGTAGTTAGAAATGAAATATGTTGACCAAATACTTCCTATGACTCTGCCGACAGGCGACCATTCTTTTAGCGAAGTTTTCCATAATGTTTTCCCATAAATACGGTTCTATTTTACCAGTTGCACGTTTGATGTTCTCTTTTAGCTCTGGAATATTAGCAAATTTTTTATTTCGAAATAGTCTGAAGTAAATCACAGTGACTAATATAGTAACCCTTGAGATGACAGGGTTAAATCATTAGTGACTGTGATTCCATATTGTTGAAACTACACGTCATTTAAGTTCAAATCGTTGGTTTTATTGAAAGTTGTTTAGTATCTTCCGATGGTGTACACCATCGACAACAAAAGTTTAGAGACCAAACAGTGCATTTTCCTGGATACATTGTTTTATTGTAAATAGCACGTGAATTTTGACAATTCACAAAAAATTTAAAGAATAATAATTTTTTTAAAAAATCAGTATCAACTTCTGCGTTTTCCAAAATCTAGTTTTCTGGTGGTTTTTAATAAACGTTATCATGTGTTTGGATACTTACTGTACGAATGCAAATTTCTAATGTTTATGGAAGATAAACGGTGCACAATTCAAATCCTAAAATTCAATTTGGATAGTCCTATATAAAGCACTACAAAATATAAAATAAAAAATTAAATAAAATTGAATAAATTATAACAATACACTGTGTATAACAAACCCGGACAAAAAGAACTAAATTTAGACCGAAGATAAAATAAAATCGTCGATGTTAATTATATTTTATTGTTTCTTAATAATGTTATTTTTAATTATTTAAGCTTCGTTTAGTCATTGTCATCACAATTTTCTCATCTTAAAAAGATGGCATAGAGCACGAGAAAGGTGATCTCTTTGTACAACATTTAGAAAAAGTATTTCAACCAAATCCACTGCAGATTTCTGCAGATGTACTTGAAATACAACAAGCTGTGGAATACCACACCATCTCACTCCGTGTCAAAAGTCAAAAATACAATCCGATCTAATTTAAGCTCCAATAAAGCTCCTGGCTGTCATGCAATTACAGGCAAAACAATTAAAAACTTCCACGCAAAGGTCTTGTGACTTAGTCAACATTTCACTATGTTGTATAATGCTATTCTGCGATTGGAATATTTTCCAGCTTAATGAAAGGTTCCGCAGGTGATCATAATCCCTAAACCTGGAAAATTCCCAAATATCAGTTTCTACAGGCCAGTTAGTTTACTCACTATATTAAGCAAATTGCAAATTGTTAAGTGAATAATGTCATTAATAGAGGAAAAAGCTACTATTTCGGTTCATCAGTTTGGCTTTTGAACAGTCCATTCTATTGTACAATAAGTTTGTAGAGCTGTAGATGCTATCAACCAAGCCTTTAAAGGAAAAACATTGTTTTGTCGACCAGAGTCAAGAGTTTGACAAAGAGTGCTATACAGGCCTGCTTCTGAAACTAAAGAGTTACCTCCGCCATAGTGCATTCATCATCCTTCAGTTATACCTGTCAGAATGCTACTTCTAGATAAGATTTGGTTAACATTTAACATTATTTTATTTAGTTAAATTAGGAGTACCACAGGACAGCGACCTTGGGCCGTTCCTTTACCTAATCTATACCAATCAACATTTCTTTACTGCAACTTATGCTGATGTCAAAGTTTTTATGGTAACAGGCAACGATCCGGTGTTAGCAGCAAATCGCCTCCAGCAGGATCTGGACTCACTCGTGCAATGGACCAAAAAATGAAACGAAGCCTTTTTACCATATGCAAGGGCAATACACCGCCAGCATTTATTGATAATAACCCACTGACACAAGTAACGGAAGTAAAAACCTCAGTATTCACCCACATTTCAAAAAAGCGCAAACATCTTGGCGAATTGTTTAAAAAACATGATTGGCTATTTGGCAGAACTTCCAACTTATTCCTCTCCAATAAACTTCTCGTCTACAACACAGTGTTTAAACGAGTTTGGTCATATGATGCCCGACTGTGGAGCACAGCGGCAAACTCTAACATGCAGATAATTGAAAGATCTCAGTCTAAAGTCCTACATGTTATGTGTAATGCTTGCTATTTTGCGAGAAACTTAAACATACTCAGTGACCTAAAAGTGGAATCAGTAAAAGATGTGATTATTAAATACAGTGCAAAATATTTAATAAACTAGAATCTCATTCAAATGGGTTGCTCCTAAATCTATTAGAGAATAGTGCTCATACACAAAAACTAAATAGACATAAATCATTGTAATTTTTCCTGTATGTTGTTTATCATTGGATACAACATCATGTTATTGTTTTCACGCCATCTCTCATATAGTGTTTATTATAAGTTAGCTTATTGTAAATATTACAGATTGCAAGCGGAAATGTTAAAAAGAATCAAAAAAATTGCCATCAAAGAGAGTGGCCCACTTTTTCTGTTATTATATGATGAATTAGTATATTGCTGCTAAAACTAATTTTTTCTTAAGGTTCTAAAGATTATTTGAAGTTGGGTTAGTGGTTTTCGATTAACGAAAGGAAATAAAATATAAAACGTTATTGCTTTTTAAAATTTATTATAGCATCATAAAAATGCAATCATAAATAGCTACTATTCTACATAATCTCCTAGCTTGGTAACACTTTTTGTCCAACGGATTGGTAGTTTTGTTATTGCGTTATGGTAAAATGAAGGTTGTGATAAAATACGATAGCAATAATGTCGTCAAAATTCTGTACCTCGAATGATAATCGCAAAGCAATAATTTCTGAGGGTGCTCCAGTGTAGTCCAAAACAATTCTACAGCTGTCGCCGTTTTCCTTCCTTCAACCAGGTTCTCCACGATCTCCTCGGTCTTCCTCTCTTTCTCCTTCCTGCGGGACTCCAATCTGTTACTCGTTTGATCCATCTGTTGTCATCCGATCTTCTTACATGTCCATACCATGCGAGTCTCTTGTTTTCGATACTATGAATTATGTCTGTCTGTACTCCCATTGTTCTTCTTATTTCTTCATTCCTGGTTATTTCCATCTTGGTTACGCCACAGCACCTCCTCCAATATTCCATTTCTGTCGCTCTTATTTTTCTTTCATTTCCCTTGTTTATTACCCAGACTTCTGCTCCATACGTCATTATACTTTGTACAATTGTGGTGTATATTCTCGTTTTTGTGTTTTTCGTAATTTGTCTATCCCATATTACTGGATGCAACTGTCTAATACGCGATCTTGTTTGTCCCAGTCTATTTTTAATTTCCTCTTCCGTTGTTGCCTTGTCTGGCTTTATTCTTATATCCTTCTCTATTCGTAGGTCTTCTAACTTTTCTTCCGTTGTTGCTAAATACATGGTCTTCTTGTAGTTTATCTGTAACCCCGCTTTTTCGTACTCCTCGCTCAGTCTTCTCATCATGAAGCTCAAATCTTCCTCATCTTGAGCTATAACCACTTGATCATCTGCGTAGCACAACGTGTATAGATATTCGTTTCTGACTGGCACTCTCATACCCTCGCTTCGAGTTTTTCAGTGTTTCTTCTAGATAGATCTTAAATAAAGTCGGTGATGTGGAGCATCCCAGTAACAACCCCTTTGTTGTCTGGAAGTTACCTATTATTTTCTGTCCCGCTTTTATGTACACCCTATTTCCCTTGTACAAACTTTTAACGGCCCTTATTAGGTGGTTGTGAATTCCTATCCTCTCCATAATCTTTGTCTGGGAACCGTATCATATGCTTTTTCCAGATCCACGAACGCCAGATATATCGTTCTGTTTTTAGCTCTTTTCTTTTCCAGTAATTTTTCTATTATATATATATATATATATGGTCCACGCATGATTTTCCTGTTGTGAACCCGGCCTGTTCTTCCCCTATTTTGTTTTGTATGTGTTTTTCTAACTTGTTTTTAAGTATTAGTCCGTATATTCTTCCCATTATAGCAATGACACTGATTCCTCTGTAATTCTCACATTTCCGTCTATCGCCCTTTTTAAATATGGAGACAAGATAGGCTTCCTTCCATTCCTTAGGCATGTCTTCTCCACTCATCACTTTCTGGACCATTATCGTTATCATTCTGAACAATTTTTCCGTTCCGTACTTTATGAGTTCCCGTGGTATCCCTCCTGGTACAGCAGTCTTATTGTTTTTTAATGATTTAATTGCCGATTTTACTTCTTTCAGTGACACCATCTCCTCTTCTTCATCTTTTTCTTTATCTGTCTCCTTCTTCCCTTCCTTTTCCTTCTCTGCCTTCTCTTCGATGTCCTTCTTGTACTCTTGTCTGTTTTCTGTTAGCAGGTTCAGCTAGTATGCTTCCCACTCTTTGTCTTCAATGTACTGTATTTGCAGGTGTTCTTTCCTGTCTGTTCGTAGATTTTTTAGTAACTTCCATGATTTAGAGCATCTAGTGCCCCCCAGGTATTGATCAATATTGGTACAAGTTGTTTGCCAGTTATCATTTTTTCCTTTATTGTCATTTTCTTCACTTCTCTGGTCTTACTTTGATACCCTCTTAAGTCTTCTTCCTTTTTTGTGCTTAACCATTTGCTGTATAGTTCTTTTTTTTGTTTAATTGCTTCCTGGGTTTCACTTGTGAGTTTGTGTTTATATTGTGTGGTTTCTCTTCTTTTCCCCTAATGCTTCGAATCCCTTGTTTTAAACTTTCCTTTATGTGTTGGTAGATCTCTTCTATGCTCTCGTATCTGAATTCTGTCAATTTATCGTCTAATCTTCTCCTATATAAATCTCTCACAGTCGTGTCTTGCAGTAGGTGTAACTTGAGCTGTCTTTCTTTCGGTATATCATTTGTTTTCTCTGTGTTTCTTTTTTCACTTGTTAATTTTCTTTGCCATGAGAACCCTATTTTTGCTATCAGCAGCTTATGATCCGTTCCACATTCTGCCCCTCTTTTGACTCTTACGTCCTTCGTTCTCATTGTACTGTTTCGTTTTAGTATTACGTTAGTCTATTATGGATCTCAGCTGCCTTGTCTCTTGTATCCATGTGTATTTGTGGATATCTTTGTGTGGGTAAAAATCATTCATGATCTTTAGATTATATAATTCACATACCTTTGTTAATCTTTCTCCATTTTCATTTATGATGTTCTCTCCGTACCTTCCTACTACCTCGTCCTTTTCTTTCCTTCCGGTTCTTCCATTCAGGTCTCATGCTATGATTATTTCTTTAGTTTGTTTAATTTTTTCTATTTCCTCTTTTAGTGCTCCTATGAATGATTCCTTCTCTGCTACTGCGCTGTCATCTGTTGGTCCATAAACACCGAGTATTACTGTGTCTCTGCCGTGTAATGATATATTTAATTTTATTATTCCTTCATTTATGGGTTCCCAGGTCTTTATGTTTCTTCTATATCTTTTTTTTAGTATTATTCCTATTCCTACCTTTGCTCTATTGTATTTTTGCACTCCACTCCAACAAAGTATGTTGTTGTCAATTTCCTAAATTCCATGACCTTTCTTTTTTGTTTCGCTCAAAATTAACATATCCAGATTCATTTTTTTAACTCTCCCATCACTTCCTTATTTTTATTCCTCCATCCTTATACATTCCATGTTTCTACAGTTATTTTCTTATCCTTTCTTCTCTTCTTTCTCCTGGTTTTGTTTCCTGGTTGATATTTTCAACTGGATTTTGAAATTTCAACGCAGAATTGCCTCCCCCCGTATCCTATAGGGCTCCTTCTCTTCGAGGTGTGGATTACCACCTGGGGAATATTACTCTGATTTTTCATTCTGCCCATGATTTTCCAAACTCCTTTATTTTTACATGTGTTAGGTTGTTTATGCCTAACGCCATAACCCCCTTATATGGTGGACCTTTATATACGGCCGCCCAATAAGAGACAGTCGCCGTTCCTAGCCGTCCACTCTGGATCAGATGCTACTAGTTTTGGCTCTTCCGCCCTTTCCGCCATTGTGACTAATTTGTCATCTTCTGCCTTCCAGGTCGTTGGCCGGTTTTCGCCTGTAATCCCAGGTAGGAGCCCTTACTGGGTGCTATCAGCCGTGCCAGCTGAACCCAGGTTTCTTTTCGAGGTTATTACTCTTCGATCCCTCCTCCTTTTTCATCCGGGCTTGGGATCGACATTGGCGGAGTTGGATAAATTTTAACTTTCCAAAAATTGCTTGTGGTACGCGTACGCTTGCCCTTTTAAGAATATTGTCACCATACCGTGTTTAAGCCTTTTTTTCAAACTTTCAGACGCTTTTACTGACTTTTTATGAGATAATAACCTGTTGCACAACAGACAAAGATACGCTGACATTGTAATACTGACTAAAGAAGCGGTAGCGTGAGATATTCGCGGGTAGAAATCTTTTCAAAACTTCCTACCTACAACGCTCAGAATTTTGTGCTTTGTTATTCACCTAAAGGAGTGTAAAAAAGAAAGTTCGGCTTATCTTTCCTTAATTTTGTACGTTCCACTAGCGTCTAATAAATTAATACTGGGCGTAACAAATTTAGTATCAATTAGATTCCGTTTTCTCTGTAGTACTCTAATTGACATTTGGCACTATACTAATATCAAAGAAAACGATAAGTATTTTTTTTACTGTTAATTTAATTATTATTACTTTCTTTATTTTGGGTTGAGGTGAAGTTTTAAATTCTCGGATTATGTTTTGTAAATTGTAGTACAAAATCCAAATTTTGACATATCTGATGATACCCTCTACCAAGTCAGATTTTCTTGCAAATAGATTTCTAGTCTTTGTGTTCTTAATTAAGGTTTTTTGCAATTCTTTTATCAAATAACATTTGTGGTATAATGTTGATATGCACAATATTTTGCTATCCAAATATTTAATCGACGATGATTACAAACAAATTTATTAATGATTACAACAGTTTGTTTACTTTTCCTGGGTATAGGCTCTTCTACTTATTGTACAATGTGTTACTTGCTCTTAATTTTTTTGTTTTTTCCTCTAGTTAACTTAGTTTTTAATCTTTTTTGTCACGTTTGAGTTCTTGGGCTTTTTGTATCTTGTATTGCCTGATTATTTCATTTGCTCTTAGATTTTTGTTTTGGCTTGCTATTATTTGATTTCCACATTGTAAACTTCTTTCTCTTGCAATCTTTAAAAATTTATTATTTAAACAGTGATTTGTTTAAGAAGGTTCTTGTTTTTAGTTTCTTTAATTCTGTATTAGCTTCTGCTATTTTCATAAACCTCGTATTCCTCTTATGATGACTCTTTAAAGAACTCATAATTTTCTTGTTCTGTGTTTGTCAGGCTTATCAATTCTTCTTCATATACAACCACTGGGATAATTGCAGATTTATATTTTCTCATGTTAGTGTCAACTTGTTTTCTTATATTTTATGATTTCTTTAATTTCTCCTAATTCCCTTGTTTTTGATGTTAATTATGATTCCCAAGTATTCAAAATTTTTAACTTTCTTAGATATACTTTGTTCATTATCCCTACTTATGCCCATACTTGTTTTTTTTCGAATTATTATTAATTTTCTTTTATATAATTGTTTTTGGATTTCCTGAATGAACTACTTCAGACTTCTGCTAGGAAAGTAGCGTACATCATCACTTGCTTTGATTTATTTATAATTATTTTATTGAGATTATAAGCTTCAAACTCTTTTTTATTTTTAGGCATTTACAGTTTTCTTATGTAAAAGTATTTTTAAAATAAATATAGAAGATTTAATTTCTGTTGTTATATTTAAAGAACTTTTCAATTATTTTATTTATAATATCAATCAACATTACTACGGACATATCTCTCTAAATCTACATATTAATAATTTTCTGTTTTGCATTCTGTATGATTCATGAATTTGTTTATTAACGTGGTTAACATTATATATGTTACATTTAAAAGGATAAGTCTTCTGTCTGTCTTTCTTTAATATTGGCACTATCTAATCTCTTTTTCCATCCGTTAAACATAGTTTTCTTTTTCCATGTTTGAAACATTAATTTTTATAGTCTCTGTTCTAATTCGTTACCCCCATACTTAATCTTTTTATTTATATTATTTGTCTTTTATGGCTTGTTTTGTTTGAGATTTACAATATTTTTATTAAACTCATCTTTTGTTGTTAATAGTTGATTTATCCTTTCATCGCAATTGTCTAAATCTTTACTTTTCACCTATAACTCCAAGTTGTCTGTTATCAATAAATTTTTAGGGTTATCGTTTCTTTGCCGTATATATTTTCCTGTTTTGCCTTTTGATATATTTGAAGATCCTTACACTACCCTTATTCTCCTTTTCTAGGGAGTGTATTGTATAGTTTGTCCATTAATTTATTTGCTATTATGATTTTGTATTTTATAGTATTTTATTTTTTGTTTTTACTTTCCTTATCCTATAATAAGGAAAGTAATGTAATCGGCGGAAATTTGACCCACCCAGTTTTTCACATTTCTGGACAAATTATAGCCTCAGGACACCAAAAAAGTTGGTTTGGGCCATTGATTCGTGTGTGTGTCTGTGTGTGTGTCTGTCTGTCTATCTGTCTGTCTGTCGGTCTGTCAGTGAACAGGATATCTCGAGAACCGTAAGAGCTAGAGACTTGAAATTTGGTACGCAACTTACTTGTAGGTAGGGGACGCAGTGCGAAACTTTTGGTAAAAATCGGCAGAGTCGTTTGGTAGCAAGGTCGCAAAATCGGTTGCAAAGCGGTCGCGAATCTAAACGGTTCAAGATACAAAAAATTTATGAGAATAAAAATGATTTGTTATCATGAGATAAACATGAATTTAAAATAAAAGTTGGTAAAATAGGAACTCGAAAAAAATTGAAGCTCAGGATTTTTAATATACCGGGTGTTCATAAAATATTTCGGGAAATTTATATTACCGGATAGACCAGACCGAGACGAACAAAAAATTACAATGAAATTTTTTGAGACGAAGTCAAATAAGTAAGTTATAGCCGATTAAAAATTAATTAAACGGACCAATCACAGCGCGTTCGGAGATCTTACTGGTCGACTGCGGGAGGACGGGGAGGGGGCAGCGCTTGGCCGCTAGGAGGGAGCACGCAGGCGATAATGGGGAAGGCTGTGCGGCCGAGCTCGCATGGTTACCTTCAGTGACGTAGCAAAATTTTAAGTACGAGTCAATTATTGTCTTGTACTGTTTATTTAAATCAGCTTTCGAGTGTTGGACTCGCGCCTCGTCCTTTTTTAAATTAACAAGCTTTTAGAGCAGTGCAGGGCCGAGACGATGGACCCGGTATAATATATAATAATAGGGTAAGAAAAATCGTGTGATGTTCACACTAGATTTTTTACTATGTGAGCTTTATTCTTTATTGATATCTCGCAGTCATTGTCAGGCAGTTGTTATTTTTATCTGGAACGAGTTTTCCTATTATTTCCTATTTTTGATATTACTAGAATAGGTGAATTTTGTATTACTGCGTTCTCCTTCGTTAGTTTTTCTCTCAGCATTAGCAGATAACTGAGTTATCATTTGTTTTTTATATAGACTATTCTTTGGTTTAAACTTCCTAAGGATTTATGTCTTTTCTTTAAAATATGTTTCTAGTTTCAATTTGGTTATCACTAAGAGGTCATCAAATTCAACATCATTTTTTGCTTTTATTAGATATTAACACATAATCTGATTTTCTATATTTCTTACTGAGGTCTACCAGGTAACTTTGGCTACATTTTTTGCTTAAATTTTGTGCTGGGTAGCACGGTATCAATTTCTAAAACCAGATTACTTATCGTACTTCCATTTTTATTTTTAAAATTGTGCAATGTTTCTTTCCCTGATATTAGTTTTATAGGCTTTTTTCTTTCCACTTTGTGGATATATAAAGGATATAAGAGTCACTTTTTAAAATTGTTTTACAGGTTTTTGGTAATTGGCAATAGAAATATTTTCTATTCTTTTGTTTTCTTATTTATCTACCAAGGTAATATTAGCTATGCCATATCTCATTCTTAAAAGATTTTTCTATTAATTTTTTTGAACTCTAGTATACGTGTTTTTAATTTTCTGCTTGCTACAAATCATGTCCCATACTCGGGTTTCTATTTATTGGTTTACTAGCAATTAACAATCAGAACTAAGTATAAAATTCAATATATGTTCTATAAGTTAATGTGATCACATTTATTGACGTGAGGGGGAATCCATCCATCGATGTTATTCCGATTCACCAGAGCTATCTTCCTTGCAGATCATTAGGCCATTTCTTCTTTTTTAATCTTGTTGGAGGGGAGTCCTGATGTAGGTTGGAGACGAGACTATTTGGGTGGACTTGAAGTCGTAGGAAGTGTCTGTTACTCCTTACCGTGCGTTCATCTTCTACCCTTGTTATGTTGAGGTCATTATGCAATGTCAAATTGCTGACATACCACGGAGCATTTGCAAGCATTCGTAGGGTTTTGGTCTGTACTCGTTGGATAATATTGACATTTGACTTGCAGTAGCAACTCCAGAGTTCAATGTCGTAAGTACAAATGGGCTGAATTACGACTTTATATAGAAGCAGCTTGTTTTTGAGAGACAGAGAGACATGATCTTCGGCTTAGCAACCAGCACATTTTTTTGATTCGCAAATTAATTTTCTTTCGCTTATTTAGTATATGGGGCTTCCACGTGAGTCGTTTATCTAAGTGAAGACCTAGGTAACGGGTCTCATTTGCTTGTGGGACAGGTATATTATTTAGACACACTGGTAGGCACGATTTTGAGTAAAGTTAACATAAGTCCTTTCCGTTTCGTTTACTTGATTCGCTATTTATTTAGCCAGGTCTGAAGGATAGTTAAGTGGTTTTGCAGTTTTAATGACGCTGTGTTAGGATTGCTGTGACTAGAAAGGAGGACAGTGTCGTCGGTATATCTGCAGTGTATAATATATAAAACAAAGGTCCAAGGATGCTTTTTTGTCACACTCCAGATTTGATTGGGTGGAGATTAAAATACCCTTGTCCGTATTTTATTTGAAAGTAGCGATCTGATAAGTAAGATCTAAAAAGAAGGTAGTATTCACTAGGAAGCAAGGCCTTGATCTTGTACAGTAGGCCATCATGCCACACTTTATCAAAGGCTTGTTTTATATCAATAAATACTGCTGGACAATAGGATTTAGAATCGAGAGCCGTGTTAATAATGTTTACAACTGGATGACATTGTTATATGGTAGAGTGGTACCTCATGAACTCAAACTGAAGGCTTGGGAAGCAATTTTTCCATATATCGGTATTATATAATCTTCTAATTATAAGCTTTTCTAGTAGTTTAGACAACAGAGGCAATAAACTTATGAGCCTGTAAGATGAAACTTCTTCAGCGGGTTTTCCAGGTTTTAATGCTAGAAAAATATGGGCAAATTTTAGTGATGATGACCAATAATGAAGTCGCAGTATAGAATTAAAAAGATTTCATAAATATAGTACGCCGCTTTTGGGCAGTTCAGTAAGCACTTTTGCCGTTATTAAGTCGTAACCATTGGATTTATTATTGTTTAAATGCCTAATTCCTTCAATAACCTCGGTATAAGTAAAGTCTTTGATGGGCAGTGCCAATTGTAGGGGTGCCTGAAGAAAGGTTTGAATCTCATCATTTAGTTCACTGGAATGGGGAGTAAAGACTTCAGTAAAATGTTGCACGAACCGATCGTTATTTTGTTTTCTTATTGACGGATTCACGGTCTTTGGCCTCTTATTTGCTTTAGATATTTTCCAGATACTATTATCTGCGCGGAAAAGTGTAGTAGTGTTGAAAAGTTTCTTGCTTCAAAATTTTAATTTTTTTCTTTATGGTGTTGGCTAATGTGTTATATATGTTTTATCAGCAGGATTGTGCGTTCTGTGCCATTTGGATCTTTCCTGACGCTTTAGCCGTATTAGCTCAAGTATTGTTTTGGGAATATGTCCATCTCCACGTACCATATTTATAATCTTCGGCATTGAATGTCAAGCTGCATATTGTACAGTTGCGATAAAGTGGTTTGTCGCATCCTCTATTTCTTGAGGGACATGTAGATTAATACTGATTTGTAAGTCCCCTTGTAGAAAACATTTATATGCCTCCCATTCTGTTTTTGTGTTGTACAGTGATTGCGTAGGTTGTCTTTTAATAATCGTGGTGCTTATTGTGGAGATGACTGGCGTATGGTCATATAGCAGGTCAAAAAGCTACTAGCTATACTCATATAGTTAGACAAAATACCATGTGTTACAAAAAAGTCTAACAGGTATGGCACCTTATCAAGGTCCGTGGGCCAATATGTAGGCTCTTCAGTTGATAGATAGCCATAGTTTTTTTCATGTAAAAGTTTATATAGTACTCGACCCCTTGTGGTGATTAGTCGTGAACCCCAGTATGTATGTTTGCAGTTGTAGTCGCCACCACATATAAAATTGCTACCAAGTGCGTTTTCAGTTGCTATAAGTATACTATTAGTAGTTATATCTTGTACTTAGGTATTTTATTAACTTGTAATTTGTGACTTTTCTCATAGAAAATAAACTTAAAATAGGTATATAGTTTAATTTTTAAGCTTTTTATTCTAAATACACTTTTTTAAAATAATATAAAATATAAAGTGTCAAAACTGGTTTATAAAGAACGATACTAGAAATGACTGTTCTTATTTACCCAAATTTTTGTCCATTTAAGCTTTTTTGGAACATATATTCCGCGATAAGTGATTTTTTTACCCCATCTTAAATTTTTTCTGGCGACGTTAACTATTTAAAAGAAATTAACATTGACGTACTGAAACAGAGGAGATTATGCAACATTATAAAGTTCCAGAAAGAGTTTGATAAGTTTAGTACATTCTTATCACAAATACGTTTATAAAACGAGACAACTGATTGAGCTCACCATTTTATAAAGCTTTCTTAGTGGAATATCAAATTAAGAGACAAAATAAATTTAATAATTTAAAATGGTGCTCATAGATTAAGGTAGTTGCTTTTAAATCATTGGCGGGTGAAGAAATAAAAAAGATCATAGCATAACTTCTAAGGAAGAAGAATACATCAATAAAACAGTGCTCGGGTAATAGACAACTTTGTAATGGATTTGGAAATTATGAGATGGTGCATTTATTATTTAGTTACTAAGAATAGTGCAAAGAATACTAAAGAACTATAAATTCTAAAAGTAAGTCATTTACGCTATGAGGAAATCGGAATAAATTTTGTCCTAAATCAGAACTTAGGAGCAGTGAAACACTGCCATATTTACAATTTTTCTTGGATAGCTCAGATGGAATTCACTATTACTTTATTGACATAAGAATAGAAAGAAGTCTGACACGTCGTAGTCGAGAAGGTTGTATAATAATATGAAGAGCCATCTTTTTCAGAGGACCTGTACATTTAGTAAGTTTAAGTGGCAAAAAATGCAAAAAACGTCAAACGTTTTGTTGCAACAAAACTCATGATTAGTGGTACAATGAATGCCTAAAAATCGATAAATCTTTCAGCATTAGCATGCTGTTATTCAGATAAAAACAATGCCTTAATTTTTCACCCGAGTTAAACATAATTAATACCTTATAGAGCTTTCCAGAAAGCTTTATTATAGTGAACAACAATCGAATGTAAAGGAGATGATTGCTGTTAAATAATTCTGAAATAAAATTCCATAGAATTTGTTTTATAAATCACTACCTGATTATTTAAAAAATATTTGAAGTAAACCTCTATTATAGTACATAAGTATTAATTTTCTTAGTATAATCAACATCATAAAGACAATTTTCAAAAAATCCCTGAGATCAATCAGTTGTTGTGAAATGCTTATAAATTTTTCGATTTTTACTTAACCAGACTATAAATAATTCCTCTTTTTTGATTATTTTTGAAATAAGCTTATATGAAGCTGCGTTGGCTCGGTGATCAAGATCATCGTTCCTCTGTCTGCGAGCTGGCGCAGGCGTTCGAGTCTCGCTCAACCCCAGGTTGTGTGTGATGTCTTAGCATTAAGTGCCTGTTAATAGGCACAATAAGTCTTCGAGGCTGCAGTGCCGCTAAGTACGCTAATAATAAAAAAAAACTATGTCTCGTTTTTGGCATCGGATAAATTTTTCATCTGTATTTTTAGACTAGGATCTCATTTATGATAGCATATTTTTTTTTTTATTGAAGTAAGCGTTCCTGCTCTCTATATTTTTAAAATAAATATCAGTTCCTTACCATTATTTTTGTGTCCTTTATATATTACTTTTTGCCTTGCTACCTTTTGCTATTTTCTTTTTTGTTTAAGTCATAGGCTGTAATTTGTAAACTGTAGTGGATTATATTGTAGGTCTTCGGTAATTTTAGTTTATTTTGGATATTTTATTTTGTCGGTGCTTAGAGTATGTAATGACTGTTTTTACTTGTTAGTAGTGGATGCTCTGACATCAAACGAGTAGCTCTAGATAAACAAAAAGTACCCGCAACATTTTCAAAGATGATAAAACATAGAAAAAGTTATATTAAAAGAGAAGTTAATCAAATGTACATACTATTGTTTAGTTTATTAGCACATTTATTATAACTGGAAAAGCTACAGTACTTGATATTATAATTTGGAATTGGTCTTTTAATTAAAAGATAGTCTGCAAGCTAAAGCGTAAAAAATATTTAAAAAATTTTCTTTAGATTTAAATTTAACACAATTCAAATGAGTTCGCTTCATTTATTAAAAAAGTTCCGCAGCTGTTTTAAGTTATTTGCTAACGGATGAAGGAAGTAAAATAAATAAACTTAAAAAAATTAGAGATTATGTAAGACTATAGCTGCATAAACAAATATTTAAGATAGTAAAAAAGATCGCACACGAAATTTGACAGAGCGACCTTGCAGGAAGGATTTTTAAAGCGTGTAATTGGTGTATAAAAATTAATGTTGAGGTTGTTGAAGCTCAAATCTCAAATACGAGAGTTATCATTTTACCACAAGAAATTAGTTGTTTAATTTTAAGGGTCATAAGTTTAAATTTAAAAACCAGCTGTTTCTATCACATATTAAAATTGTTGTAATATCCACATCCATGGAGGGACAAAATAAATTGCTGATCTAAAGGGGATTCCAAAAATAGGAAAATAGTGCAAATAAAATTCATTAGTGAATCGAGTACAAGCTGTGGTTGCAATTGAATAACAGAGTAAACCGATAAGTTATTAGTTTTTTAAGTTATCTCGGAAAAACATTTAAAAATTTTTTACCTCCTCATATAATCTTTACATGGTTATACAAAACGAATAAATCGAATTTTGGAAGTAAACAAGGACCAATGCATATAGGGTGTTTAAAAACTTTGGTAATCCCGTAAAGTGAAATTCGCGACCAGTGTGAATGTAAAGATGACTACAGTGCTATGTGATGCTGTGATTTGGAATTGTTGGCGCTACCTAGAGTCACTCGTGCAATGTTGTCGGGGCAGCGTAAAACCAAATAAAAATCTTGGCCAGTGATGGATAGCGTGGTTTTTTGGAAGGGGGGAAGTGACTGCTTTGGATATACAAATGAGGTTAGTAGCTGTGCGTGAAAACGCAATAGCGAGTTGCAGAACTGTGTTTCAGTGGATATAGGACAATAGCGTAAGCTGCACATTATCTAGCGTTTGTCTAATATAATAATAGCAAACGGGAAAATTGCATTCGAGGCACTAGCAGATGCAATAAGTTGTCTTGCATAATTTGAAAATAATGAAGATCTGTACATAATAGTTTTTCCTTAATCTTACGCAGAAACGTGTGGAGGTAGGGAAATAGTGGCTGCAGGTAAACAACATGGATTTGCAAACGTTCTTTAATTGCCGGATCACAGTAGATGAATTGTAGTTCTGGTACAAGACGGAAAGAAACGCACGTTTGTGAAATGGTACCACTAAAAATGTTTATTTCAAAAGAAATGGCGATTGTCTTTGGGGCCAGGGAGGAATTCTGTTAGTGGATTGGTTGCTTTCTCGTAAAGAATTACCAGTGAGCGGTGTTGGAGTCACTAAATCGGCTATGTGTCATTCTCCACATCGTTGCCACCTTATAGACTCTAGGGTACACCGTGCTGTCTCTTGCTCTATATTTGTCGGATCTTATGACTGGTTTGCATCAGCGAAAATGCATAGATATTTAAAAATATCCCTAATAAACTCATTTCACTGCAAATTTCACATTACTAATAAAAGGTGTCCCAAAATTAACGCAAGATTTGAATTAAATAGAAAACACAGTTTTTAGTCTTTTGATTGTAATTTTTTTATTGAATCATAAAGTACATAGGATAGGGTTATTTATGGAATAAGAAATCGGGCAAATGGCCTCCACGGCTTTGCATATACATACGCACTCGTTTGTCGAAATTTTCCATGACCATTCTGCATAAATGTGGCTGAATTTCGTTGATGCAACATTGAATCTCCTCCTTTAATGCACGCGTGGTTGTGGGCTTGTTGACATAGACCTGTGATTTTAAATAACCCCATAAAAAGAAATCTAATGGTGTTAAATCACACGATCTAGGGGACCAATTTTGATCACCGAAACGAGAGAGTACACGATCTGGAAATGTCTCATGCAGTAATTGAAGTGTTTCACAGGCTGTATGGCATGTGGCACCGTCTTGTTGAAACCACATATTGACCACATCAATATCATCCAATTTCGGCAAAAAGAACTGTGTTATCATGTCGCGATATCGAGCACCAGTAACAGTCACTGCTTGACCAGCCTCATTTTCAAAAAAGTATTGTCCAATTATGCCTCCAGCCCAAAATCCACACCAAACAGTGACACGTTGTGGATGCATTTGTTTTTCGACAATCACATGTGGGTTCTCAGAACCCCAAAAGCGGCAATTTTGGCGATTAACAAACCCATCAAGGTGAAAATGTGCTTCGTCGCTTAGAATGATTTTGCTCGAAAAATCAGCATCCATTTGTTGATGCTCAATAATCCATTCAACAAACTCTCTTCGCTGTGCATGGTCATTAGGCTTCAGTTGTTGTGTTAATTGAATTTTGTAAGCTTGGAGACACAGATCTTTAGTGAGTATACGCTGTAGAGAGCTTCTTGAAATTTGCAATTCTTGTCCACGACGCCGAATTGAGGTTCCTGGATTGTCACCGACACTCTCACGCACTGCTTTGATGTTGACATTTGAACGGCTTGTTTTTGGACGACCAGTGGGTTTGGCGTCTCCAACTGATCCTGTCTCTCGGAATTTTTCAATTAATCTCTTCACAGTTGACGAAATTAAAACACTATTCCGACCATATTTTGTATGAAATTTTCGAACAGCGGCCGCCAAGCTTTCATTATTTTTGAAATATTGTTCAATAATGAAGACACGTTGTTCTATCGTGTAACGTTCCATTTTTACTAACCCTAAACTGTCAGCTGTCGATTTGTTTTAGGGTTGTCAACACTTTACTGCATAAATGGCGGCAAATTTAAATCTTGCGTTAATTCTGGAACACCCTTTACAAAACCAATTTACTATAAATATGTATACTAACGTGGAAACATAAAACTGATTAAAAGAGATTACCTTCTACAGCTGAAAAATATTGGTTATTCATAATTGCAATTGCTACTTTCGGGGCTACTGTAAATCAATTTTATAGCACTTTCCTTATTTTAAGTTTATTCTTATTTTTGCTTAACTCTTTTAATGATGCCTTCTCTTTTTCTGTTTTTATGTTAGATTTAATCTTGTTGTCTTTATTATTATTATATTTTAATAATTTCTAAAGTAGTATATTTGGACTTTTGATATATTTAAATTGTTTAAGTCTATTTGATTAAAAGAGTTGGGAAAAATAGTTTTAATTGACGTTACTTTACCTGTAATAATAAATTGTAATCCGTGTTATTTCTATTTTGAAACGATAATCTACTAAATAGAATACTTATGTATTCCTTGTTAATCATCGTGGTACCTACAGAGTCCACTAACTGGTAATTGGTAATTGGGGATTTCATTTTTTTTCTGGCAAATAGAAGGACAACAATCATTAAATCTTTATAATAGTAATGTTAAGATTTTTTCTGATATAATACACTTTTTAGGATTGCATAACAAGTCTAAAAGTTTTAAAATAAAATCTTGAAAAGTATAGGAGTTATAAATAAAATAAATACTATAAGAAAAAGAGCTACCACTCCGCCTAATTTCTTGATATACTTAGGGAAGAAATTCTAGGCTTTTAAAAAGCAAGGACTAGAGTATAGTTGAACGGTAATTTTGTGTTCAGGGACTATAATAACGCTGTAGATGCTGCGAATGTCTTTTTCAATGTATGATATTTTAAAAACAAAATTCTTCTTCCAGTTCTTACTTGGTTGTAAACAAAAACAAATTCTTCCTACAAAGTAAAGAATTTTTTCTGGTGTAAAGTTAAAAAACGTCATGTAGCTGGAGATTTAGTTCTGTTCTATGATGCAATAAGTTAATAAAATTAAATTTATTTTTATACTGGTCGCTACTCTGCCAATTAATCGGTATTCTATTAATGTCCAAAAGCTTCTCTCTTGTATCAATAAATCTTCTGAAAAAGTTGGTTTTCTACAAAATTACAAACTAAACAATTTAAACATATTAGAAGCGTAAAGAAAAGATGATTTTATTGAATCAATTGGGAGTTAGACGCTGTGAGTAAGCGCATGTGGTGGTGTGAGCGTCGCAATTGCAGGGACTGAGCAATTATTGTATCGCATTTGCATTATGTTTGAAATAGAAAAGATTCCAGGCCGCCAATTATGACGAGTCAGTTATTAATTACTGTAACCTAGAACTTTTAGAATATTTTAAACAGTGAGAATTACTCTGGCAGATGTGCTCAATTTGATGAGAATTGTATCTAAATACAATGTTTCTGGTATTTCGCACCATTTTAATTAGATATGTAGATTTTTTATTTTGGTAATTATAATTATATGGCTTCTTACTTTTGGAGTAGATTGCACATGTTCTAAAGCAACAAAGATAAATAGTTATTAATGATGCAGTTTAGTAATAATTAGTTGGTTTGTGTTCTGAAATGTTTTGGTCTAACAAAAGATAACTTCCTTACCTGATCTAAAAGCAGCAATTTTTGTTTGTAAAAATCCTTCTGTTATCTGCTTGAAGATACTGTGTCATTCATATCTTCTATAGATGATATTGTTTTAATCGAAACATGTATGACATTCTTATAATCACGTGTAGATTTTTGGAAATTAAATTTGGACACTAAATTCAAGTATTGTTTTGTGTCTAGTCCAATTTTTAGGACGAAATGTCATAATCATGTGTTTTTACTTGCTATTTTTATAATTCAAAAGTTTTTTAAACTATATTTATTTTGTCATTGTTTAGACACGTTAAACATTTCACTAAAAGTTTTTATATGTGTAAGAGGTAACTCCAGAGAAACAAATAACTGACCAGGAGTAGTTAAAATTTTTTTTAAATACTCGGTGGTACGAACTTTCTTCCACTTAAAGTTTCCACTTTAGTTTCTGTGTAAGTGTTATTGAAACGATCTCGAAGAAATCACATTGGATACCTTAAGATGACAATGCCGACATTACTTTATTCACTATCAAACAATGGTTTGTTCTATATTTGATTTGTCAAGTTTTTCTTACTTATGCTTTTGATGTCGAAACTTTTGTATCGTTTTATGCACAATTATATTTTACCATAAACTACTGCGCAAATGTAATAATTGCTCATAATCAGCTAAGGATTAACGAATTACAAAGCTTAATCTTGCATTAGTTTAGTATAAAACACGCGTCTTTCAACCTTACGCAAAATATTAATTTATTTTGTAAATTGAATGCCTTTTTAGATTTAAAAAATGCACAATAAAATTTAAATGACAGTTTAAGTATATGTTAGTTTTACCATATGAAAGTTTAAATTTTTTTGATTTGCTGCTTATTTAGTGCCTATGATCCAGATCTGTATAAGAGTACGCTAATTATAAAACCAATCTCGGACATAACAAGGCAAGCTCTTGAGTACACCGTCAAAGGAAGAAGGAAGCAGGGCAGACCTAACCTGACAAGGAAAAGAATGTAAGGAAATAAATGGACATGGAGTCAAGTGAAACACACAGCTCAAAATAAAGACGCCTGGAAAACCTTCGTAGAATATTTATGCATGAACCCGGAAGTAATGGTAGATCAATAACCTTCAATCAAATATTTATATATATAATTTGTTGTTTGTACCTTGTTAAATTTGTTAGTTCAAAGTTTAATTTAAAGTGAACTCATAACTATGTGAAAGTGAAATTGTGTATTAGTGCAAGACCGACAACCTTGGACTAATTTTTCTCTTTGTCTTGAAACGCCTATACAGAAGCCTTATAGTTCTTCGGGACTTACAGGACGGTTGATGATTAATCTTACCATGAATATAAGGGTAAGAATGGTTTTGGAAAAATAAATAAAATGAGCCTTACGTCACATTTATGTAATTGAAGATCTAAAATATATACTTTTATCTTATTGTTATAATACATAAAATTTTAAAAATAAAAAACTTTTGTTTGATTATTAGTGAGAGACACATACAAAGTATCAAAGACGTTAAATACTGTTGTTGACGTTTTATTGCAATAAATAATATTTATAGAGGAGCATTACAGTACTAGTAATTGAGGAGGTAGATAGAAAAAGTACTGAAAGAGATAAAGTGAATTTGAGAGTTATGATGATTGTGATGACGGTTTAAACTTGTTTTAATTATATTTGTATTATACTTATATGGTTGTTTATCACCTATACAAATGATTTAATTGTATGGTTTATCTGTAAAAATATTTATCTGCTTTTCTTTGTAATATAAGAAAAAAATGTTATTTTATGGTTTGCGTGTGAGTGTTGTCAATTAATTAGAAATAAATTAATCACAGCTTAAAACACATATTTTGTTATATTAATAAAAATTATAAGGAAAATGAATTTCAAAAGTAAATATCTAAATTCTATAAATGCCACGCTGTA
This sequence comes from Sinelater perroti, assembly GCA_036346155.1. Classification (NCBI taxonomy): domain Eukaryota; kingdom Metazoa; phylum Arthropoda; class Insecta; order Coleoptera; family Elateridae; genus Sinelater; species Sinelater perroti. The sequence continues at coordinate 1,771,884 of JARFIY010000189.1, forward strand.
ATGAAAATGAAAGAGTGGCCAATTACTTCCTGCTTCAGCTAAGTTCTGCGCAATTTTGTTGGAACGGCTGCGATAAATAAGACCAATACCCAAACTTCAATATGACACACTTTGGACATCTTTCAAGTTTAGGTGACAGAGACATCAAGAATCACATCTGCTACCGTTGCGGTCCAGTTTCGTCCGGCTTCGTCTCTTTCTTGCGCCCGTGTCTGCTCGCACTGCTTTCATATATCTCGGATACTTCTTTATTGTTCTTCCGCTGCGAATGATTGGAGATGTGGTGGCGACTTTCCGAAGTGCCACTGACCGGCTGCAGACAAAAGCCATCACGGCACTGCCCACTTGAGTGTTTAACGAGACTAAAATGGCCGAGAGGAGAGACGAGCGTTTCATAAATAGACTTCATCAGATTTGTCAGCTCGGCTGACGAAACGCTGGCAGGCCCCGAGCCTCGCAGAAATGCAAGTGCAGCCCTTAATAAAAGTTACGCAAACGACGCGGAACTGAATATCAATTGAGAACCGAAGTCTCAAAGTTGGATAAACGTTAATATGGAAAAGTTCATCCCGAATTATTTCGTAACTGTCGCCCGCTGCTCCTCTGGCTGCGCGAAAATCAGAGCTAAACGGCGCCAATATAGCAGCCAGCCAGTAGGTGATTTTCGCGGAAAGTTCGCGCACATACGCGAAATTGAAGGAAAAGTTTCGTCATTCCCAATGACACGAGTGGTCTTTATGGCCCGGCGGTATTGACAAAAGTGTGCGGACTGTCGCTCTTCCAGATATAACCAAACACTGGGGCTGATTGCGCGCCATGATTGTTTCCAGCGAGCGGAATAACCGCGTGCTAAGGACTGCGGCGCGAATTTATTTGCGACCTGAAAGAAAGCCGCGCCTGAAAAGAAGCCGGCGCTGCTGCGCCATGACTGAAATGCGTGACGCGATCGGGCTATTTAGCTGAAAAAGTCGCTTTACATTTGAAATTAATTACGAAATTCATTTTTGCTCTTTGACGCGGCGCATAATGCGCCAAAGGACCGGCTTTTAGCAAATTTTAATTTTGAGGTTAAAGAACCACTTACTTAGGAACACGCGCACAAAAAAGCAATTACTTTTTTATTGCAGTATGTAATTTTTTAAATTATTTGTAATATACTTCAGAAATAAACAATTTTTTGCTTAATGACGGGTTTTTATATTATTTGCAGAATAAAGACTTGCCTTGTACAAATCAAAACTAAAATATAAAAAAGTTTATTTAATACATATGTCATTGTGTAGTAACTTTGCTCTTAATGTAGTGTTGTTATTTTTTCCGATTTTATTATTACATTTTTTAATATGTACATGTCTACACTTAGAGAGAGGTTTTTTGTTGATGTAATCTTAGTTTAACTAGAAGAAATGTTTCTTACAAAACCTAATTACAAACAATTATGAACATAAGTTGCTAATGTTCCTGGTTTTAAATGACTTCAAGTAAACATAGAATAAAATTATGAGGAGTAAAATGTTCAAGGCACTAAAAAGCTTAGTGTCCCCCACAAATTGATAAGATTAGTGGAAATTATGCTGAGAGTACAAGTAGAAGAAAATATGTCAGAATAGTTTACAATAGATCCAAGTTTGAGACAAAGAAATCCCGTCTCAGCGATATTATTCAATTTAAGCTTAGAAAAAGCACTATGCGAAAGCAGAATCCACTATTGACATTAAGCGATAGCATACGCGGATGATCTAATCCTGATTATCAGGAGAAAGGCGGAAGTGAGGAGTGTGCGAATTAGACTGGAAGGGACCCCCTCGAGAATATGGTTTACAATTTAATATGGACAAAACTAAATTTATGGAAGTAAGAAGAATGTCCCAGCAAACATACAGCAGCGACTTGAAGATTAAAACTGCGAAAGGAAGAGAATATGGCTGTCATGCGCAAAGATCGGAGGACTGTAGAGTGGCCAAAGCAGTAATGAAGCATAAAAAAGGAAGGCCGAGGAATAAATGGTTAGAGTCAACCTTGGCAAACCTAAGGACACTAAACAGATAACTGGAAGCAGAAGACCCAGGACAAAAAAAAATAGAAGGATACAACTTGTTGTACCGTAACTGTATTTGACTTACTACCGCAACTCCAAAGTTTTATCCGTAAGTCGAGATAGGTCGCATTACTGCTTTGTAAATTATCAGTTGCTGCTTGATAAGTTGGATTTACGTCCTTGAAGCCAACTAGACTTTTCTCTTTTTATATTTAATTGTTTTCGTTATTTAAGTACATGTTTCCAGTTTGGTTTGCTCTCTAGGTGCAACTCTAGATCTAGAATGATTTCACTTTGGGGTACGACGACTTCATTTACGCTTATAGAGGGACACTGTTTTTTGCACGATGAAGGTTATATGTGTTGATTTTGTTTCATTTACTTGATCTTCCATATATTTACCTATGCTTTAATGTGATTAATATGTTCTTGGAGTTTGGTTGAAGGTACGATAGAATCTACCTACTGTGGTTTCTCCGACTGTTGGCAAGTTACAATAGTGGGCCCAAGTTGCTTCCTTGTGGTACTCGTAAACTTTTCATCATTGATACTGCTTTCCAAGTAATAGTCGTTTACATAGAATTTTGGTAAGTTAAAATAGCATGTTAGAGCGTTGCTTTAATTTTGAATAAGAAACCCGGATGTCACGTCTAAGCAAAATGTTAAAATATTTTTTAAAAACATCAGTTTATCAGTGAAGCCACTGTTGAACAGTCGAGTGAGTGAGCCTTTTAAAACCAAACTGACGGTACGAAATCCATGCTCGCTGATTTAAATTTTGATTTATTTTATTAAGAAGTCCGGCAAGAAACTTGGAAATAGTTGATAGAGAGTGGGACCTAACGTCTATCAGTTTTGAGTGATTTGGGCAAATATTCAATCTTTAAGATGGCCTTAATGCAAAATTTTAGGGAGTATTTGCCAGTGTTCATATCTAATGCTAGAAGCTTTTTTGGTTTTAAGGTCTTAATTGCTTCTTGTATTTGCTTAGAGTGAACAATTTTATTCTTGTGTTAGACAATTCCTCTTTTACTTCTTATACTTGATTGCTATTGTGGCGAGTTAACATTTTAACAAGATTTTGGAAATATAGATCCGATTTCTTTTTACCACTTTGTGTTTACAAGTCTGGACGTGTTGTACATTTCCAAATAGGAAGTAAACTAGTTTGAGTTTTTGTTTTATTGGCTTCCACATGGAATTGTTACTGAAGCATTTCTAATTGATTGTTGTTTTTTTAACTTGTTGTTAGTTATATTATTTTTTTATTGCCTGGTGTTTGTGTACGCTGGTATGTTAACCTGGCTCTTCTCTTTTCCGCTACCATCTTTTTTATTTCTTTCAATTTACTTTTGCCACCACTGCGAGACAAAGGTATTTTGAAATAGATAAACAAAAAATCTTTTCTTATCATAGACATACAAATTATGTATATTGAATAATGGATATATAAATAATATATCCTCGGTAGAATGAACACAATTGGTAAAAACCGCAAACGAAAGAAGAGATTGGGAATAAACGAATACAAATTAGAGATATGGAATGTACGCACCATAGAAATAAACTGCAATAATTGCAAGAAAGTAAACATAGCTTACATAATTGAAACAAAAAAAAATTAATAAGAACCCAAGATCTAGAAAAACACACTTTAATTATAAGTAAAAGAAGAACGAAGAAAAGAAAAACAAATGAATGGTTTGACGAAAGGATTATAAGCATAAGATGTCGAATAGAAAGAGGATACCTAACGATAATCTATATACATGCTCCCGAAGAGATAAGAAACAAAAAGACAAAAAATTATAATTTGTGATTTAAATGCCAGCGTGGGCAGAGAAAAATTTGAAAACATAATAGGTACAAACGGAAAACGATATCTTAACCAAAATGAAAACCACTTTGAGGTTTTGCCTACTACAATAATATAGAGGAAATAAATAGCTTTTATAAACATATACAGCAAGAGAACAAGGAAACAGCAAAATATTTTAACGATGTAAGAGTGTGCTACTTACATATTAGGGGCAGATATAAAAGTAATAGAAAAATAGATAAAAAATTAGAAAACGCTGACTAAAGATGGATCTACACTAAAAAAAATATTCTATAAGCTTTAGTGTGCTACATTTTATCAAAAGTTTGATTTATATAAAAGAACTGAGAACTAACGTTTTAACTATTTTTGACTATGACATCAAGGAACTGATAGGCCTATAAAATACCGTTTCTTTCCAAGTACTGGAATTAAAGTTACTAGCGCTGTTTTCTATTGATGTATGAAGAAACCTAAATAAATTTTAAACTATTAATAGTCGACTTGATTTATTTAGTAATTCTCTCAATAACTTGGTAGTGAAGAGCAGGTCGGAGAAAATAATTTAAATACTTTCATTAGGTGACTATTAAATGCATCTACTTTTTGATTAGGGTTTTTTGATCAAATTTAATTTGGTATTCTAATAGGCGAAGTTATATTTAGTGGATATTTTAATTTTTTAGTGACTTTTCACGATGACAGTAGTACTATTTATTGAAGTCATATCAGATAGATGTCTTTTGATTTCCAAAATTTTTTGGTTGTCTTTTAACAATTTATTAATTTTGAAAAGCCTGTAAAACGTAGGGAAAAGTTAATGCGATTACAATCCTGTTTCTCTCTTTGTCTAAATGTGTGTGTGTGCGAGCGCAAATGTGCATGTGTGTTTCGACACGATATCTCTGGAACTATTTGACCGATTCACTTTATACTTGGTCAGTAGATACCTTAGGTCGATATCTTCCTCGGTATTTTAGACCTGTAGCTCTCATTTCACCTGAGATGCAGGGGTGACAAGGCTACGTGCATGACTTTCTTCGCTTTCGATAGTTGCCTTTCCAGATTTTACATCCGGCTCGTTTTTGTTTAAGTAATATTGACCGGTCCTTTTATCTTCCCGCTTTGTATTTTTATTAGTAGAACGAACAGAAGTTTATACACTTTGTTTGAGATCTTCACAGCACTATTGGTTTTTATTTTTTAATAGTATTCATATTTAGATGGATTCTGGCGTTGACTAATTAAAGTAAAACTGCCTCTAGTGTATTTATCGCTTGGTTGCTATGTTTAATAAATACAAAAGGATGATGTAATTTGAAGTGGAAACAAGGTGTTTCTTTGATTTTGTTTATGTTGCTACTTTTGTAACATAAATATCTAGTATTTCGAGAGTTTTAAGCAAATTTGAAGGTAGATAATTCGGTTTTTAAAATTTAAGTTGCCTTGATCCATTCTTTTTTCTGAGCCATATCCTCTGTGGACGTTGGCGATCATTTTGGCCCATTTAACTCTATCGACTGCGGTTCTAAATAAGTCTGCAGATGTTTTCCGGCCCATCTTCTCAAATTGCATAACCATGATGTCGGCGTCTTGCGGGTCCTCTTTTGCTGGCGGCTTTTCCTTGCATAATCAGTTGCAAAATGTTATATTTGTCATTTCGTATGATATGGCCAAGGTATGAAGGTTTTCTCTCAACGGTTTTCATCACTTCTTTGTCTTTATTGATAATTTTTGTTTGTTACGTGATGTGTTCAAAATGTTTGTAACATGCGTCGATAACACCACATTTCAAACGCTTTTAGGCGTTTACACGCAGCATCCGTCACGTCTGTACATCAATATCGAGAACACGTAGCATTTTAAAATACGAGTTTGTATTTGAATATTTAGCTTCATGTTGCATAGCACAATTCTCATGTTATTAAAGAGGTTCGTGCTTTTTTAATTCTTATTCTTGTTTTCTTAGCTTGATCCCAATTTTCGTTCAGTTCTATTTCCAAATATGTAACAGATAATGTTGTTTTGCTCTGGGCAATCTACATGAAACATAGCGTTATTGTTGTTATTTTTGCTTACCACCATGACTTTAGTTTTGCTTGTATTTAAACGCATGCTATATTGAGCACATCTCCCTGCCACTTTCTCTATAAGTCGTTGCAGAGCCTCTGCAAGCAAGCAACACTGTGTCGTCTGCATATCTTAAGTTCTTGATCCATAACTTTCGGCAATTCTCTATTTAGGAATAAGTTGGTTCTTGACTTCTACTGCTGATTTATTTATTCAGAAGCAAAATACGACCTGCCTGTGCCAAAAATTCTTTTAAATCTTATTTTATAGTAATATTTGTAATTTCTGCAATTGTAGAGTATGTGATTTAAAATGGTTCGTTCTGATACTAATGAGTTGCGTAGTGCTTTACTGAATTTTCTTCTTTACTTTTTCCATTGTGAAATAACTAAAGTATTTTATATATTTTTATATGTTTCTATGTGAAATAAGTTAGTGTAATATAAACGTTGTTACTAATCTTTTGATTTGTTAGGTATGCTGCATTAGAAAAGGTTTCTATTTTATAATGCGATATTGAGGAATTAGAGTATTATATGGGTTTTTACGTACCAGTTATACCAGTTGCAAAGTTTGTTTACATTGAAATGGTTCAAGTTTTTACTTCTTTCTTTTCACAGTTCCTTGTTAGATGTTATTCAGCACAATTAACACTAACATTATTGTTTTGTTCAAGCTTTACAAATGTGCTTTATTGAACCTTTCTTAATATTAAATATATTTATTATTTTGTGCCCATAAATATTGATATTTTTAGTTAACTCGTTTAAATCCACTGTAAGATGCTTGTGAATATAACTTTAAACTTCCTATTTTGTTTATGTTGGAAATGTTGCAATTCAGTATTTTTGACAGTGTTGCAATTCGTAGTATGATTTTGGATTGGGCAGTTTTTATTAATTTGATGCAATACTAGTTCTTGACTTGTATGCCTAACATGCATATAAAAATATTAGACTATGCACATTAGTGTCTTATGCTCTTTTTGCTCATTAACTTGAAGGCGATTGTACTAATTACCACAATATTTAACAGAATACTACAACTCTGCTACTTCCCTATGTTATGGAAACATGCCCAGATAATAATCATTGCGAAACCTGGAAAACCGCCCACCCAAGCACAATCCTACAGACCAATAAGTCTCCTGCCTCTCCTTTCCAAACTTCTTGAACGGCTACTACTCAGGCGCATTAAGAAATCTGTAGACCTAGACCAGCTTATCCCACTGCACCAGTTTGGATTCCGTGAAAGCCATTCCACCATTCACCAAAGCCACCGAATCATCACTCATATAATAAAAAGCATGGAGAAGAAGAATGTATGCCGATCGGTGTTCCTAGACATTAAGCAAGCGTTCGACAAAGTGTGGCATACTGGCTTGTTATACAAACTCAAATTACACCTCCCCAGTCAGCTATACGTACTACTCAAGTCATACCTCACAGACCGAACCTACCAAGTCAAAATGAACAGTGCAGTCTCAGATATCCATCCAATCAAGTCCGGAGTCCCGCAGGGCAGCGTCTTGGGACCACTGCTATATCTAATTTATACATCAGATGCACCAACCACAGACAACACTATAGTTGCGACATTTGCTGACGACACGGCCACCCTTTCAGTCAACCAATCTCCTGAACTTGCTGTGAAACATCTTCAACAGCATCTAGACTCACTGCAAGCCTGGTTCCATAAGTGGAGAATTACAGTCAATACTGATAAATCGGCTCAAATAACCTTCACTATAAGACGTATAGAATGCGCTCAAACCAGGATAAATAACACCCCAATTCCAATTCATAGGGAAGTAAAATACCTCGGCTTGCACCTTGACCAAAAACTCAATTGTAGCTCGCATATCAAAGCCAAAAGGAAGCAATTAGATCTCAAAATCAAACAAATGGCATGGTTACTTGGAAAACACTCCCAACTCTCTCTATCAAACAAGGTTTTGCTGTATAAAGTCATCCTGAAGCCCATATGGTCCTACGGGATTCAACTCTGGGGATGCGCCAAAGCGACACACACTAAAATCCTTCAAAGATTCCAGTCCAAAACCCTCCGTATGCTGGCCAATGCACCATAAATATGGTGCATAAAGAACGACCTAGGAGTTCCCTACGTAGATAGTGAAATCAAAAGGCTCTCAACTAACTATAGCAGTAACTTGGCAGGACACCCTAACCAACTCATTGAACAACTCTCCAATCAACCGGACATCGCAAGAAGGCTCAAACGACAATGGCCGCTGGACCTCGCACAACCTAATCAAAACTGATGTAATCATTAGGGAGACTAGCAGTGGCTAGAGCTCCCCGCATGACATTGTATTGTTATATAATTTTACTTAATACTGAAATTAGGAGTAGATTGTAAATACGCTGGTTAAATTAATAAAAAAAAAATTAACTTGAAGCGTTACAAATTTGTTTATTTGTGGAGCTAACTTTATTTGTTTCTACGTTACTGTTGAATTTGGCACGTAGTTTGCATTAGAATAATTTCATCTTGCTTGGTTTTAAATTTTGCGTAAAATCAGTGTTTTGCATAAATGGCAAAAAATTGAGGCAGAGGCTGCATCGACATTCGAGATGGTCGTTGGTACTGTACAGGAACTGTTTGTTAATAAATATAGTTATGAACTTGGTCGTAAGCCGTTTAATGTGTTATGAACGCTAAAATTCAGCACGCTGTACATGATTGTCCACTTTGTATAATGTAAGGAAGCTCCTTTTGTTAATTGTAATACCAAGTCATGATTATTTATTTGTCGGTCCTCACTCAACACTAAACATGCTTTAACAATTACAATAAGCATTGTATTTGATATTTCACGTACATCGAAACGGTTCTTTGTTTTAAATATACTATTTACGATTTTCTGTGTTAGTTTCTAATTTTTAGAAAAATTTCTTGTCCTGATTCTTTCTTGCTGTTACACATTTATGTGCAAATATTATCAGTACCTTCTTTGGTATTTCTTTAGTTACACACTAATTAATAAAAATTGTATTGTTAGCGAAAATAAAGATGTGCAGTTCGAACTGTAGTTAATATTAAGGTCATGTGCTTGCGGCATTCACTACGTGTGCAGATTTTTTTTATTTCTTTATTATTTTTCCTACTTTTTGTAGATTGGCGCGTCTTCTTCAGTAGAGAAAGTTCGTGTTTGTCAGCTTAATTATTAACAATTATTTATAGTTAATTAAATTCTTGTTTATTCTTTGATGTCTAGTAAGCAGACTTGAATATAACAGAACACGTCTATAGTTAGTAAATAGATAATAAATGCAAAAAGTTTGATGTGGTTTGGAAGTTTTGACATATTAAATTTTGCCCTGAAAACAATATAAAATACCGCAAATTTATTAGGATTGCATTAGATTAAAAAAAACACAAAAAAGTTATGTAAACCGCTTTCAAATGAGGAAAATTCACAAAGAAGTTAGGCAAAGCAATAAGTTGGGCGATGCAAAAATGTGGTACACTAAAATGTAGTTATAGATTAGGCAAAATTATTTGGCTAGCAACATCTTTCGTATAATAAAGACTGTTTTTTTTCTAAATCATTACATCATAAAATTTTGATATTTAAGGAAGAAATGTGGCTTAAGAGGAGGGGTAGGTATTGTCAATAAACAATTCACAGCTTTATGTTGTGTCATAAAAAAAACGTTAGTCGTAACTATAGAATTACAGAACTTTTCTATTTTACAAATCTGTGAGCAAGAATAAAATTAAAGGAAAAATGGCAAAATAGGACTCTTTTATTAATCGACACGTCCACTGTCTCAGTATTTAGATAAATGAATGACTAAAAATTGTAAAATGTTAACATTGTTCATGTTTTTAAATTATTAAAACACGGGACGAATAATTTAAAAAAACTAGAATTGATCCTATATTTGTGTTGAACATTATTGTCGTTGTTAAAAGTTGGTATGGCTTTGAAATGAAGCACCAAAATACCGAGTGGCGTGGTCATGGGTCACAAACCTCCCAAAATTGTAAATCGACAACTTTTTAAAACAAATACAATGTTAATCTCATTTTTTGATTTTCAAGGTTTGCTGTATAGTAAACATCTATCTGAAAGGCAAATTATAAACTAAAAAATTTACTGTGCTAATTTATAGGCAAAATAATATAAAGCCCTAGATCATACAAGCAATATTTGGTTAAACATCATAACTTGCTTTAATGGTACAGGATATGATTCCACTATAAGAACTTGATCTGTCGCCATATAATTTTTTTGTTTTAACTTGCGAAAATTCCGTTAAAAAGGAAGCTTCGTGAAGATATTGTAGTAATCTAAACGGTTGTAACAGATGTGCCGAGAAGCAAATAAAGCTTTTTCTGCTTGCTTCGATGATCTTGAGAAACGTCGACAGCTGTAGATAGAGAGCCAAAAGAACAAGACCTAAGGTCATCGTTGGTAAGATGAATAAACGATTTTTTATGAGCCAAGTTTTGGAACTTCTTTGATATAGGTTGTACAACGTTTTAAATACGTTTTAACCAAATATTACATTTAACTTCATTCTGTTGCCATGTTGATAAAACTACTATACTCTTGAATAAAGAATTAAAAAAAATTAATTACATTTATGTAATACATTTTATTTAGCAAGATCTTAGTTTGAATTCCCCAAAACCCCATACAATTTCTTTACATACAAATTTACGTACATAGATAAACAAGAGGTAGAATGTGTAGAATAAAAAGCAAATATCAATATAAAAAGCAAATGACTCGTAATGGTAGCAGTTTTTTTTGAAATGCACTAGGCATTTCCAATGAACTGTTCAAGACTTAATAGTTTTTTTAATTGTATGAAATTACTTTATCGCCAGCGTAGTTCTGAGGTTGCGGTGCGGACGGACCCGGGTTCATTCCCAGAGCTCTTTGATGCCTGGCGGCTGGTCTACTCAGTTATTAAAAATAATTGAGTACCTGCGCTCGCTCGACAAAGGGGTAATAATGGCGGTCGTTTAGGGCGCGATACTTGCCAATTCGCCTCGTATCAGAACATATGAGAGCCTTAACCTCTCAGTTTGCAGGCCGTACCTTTACGTGGAGCATTGGAGCCTTACCATTATTATTTTGAAATTACTCTGGTGTAGATGATCTTATGGTTTCATTATAATTATTTTCTAGGCAACATTTCATATATTTATTTATATGAAAATAACTTATGTCAACTTTAGAAACTAAGTAATACTGCAAGTTTTTTTATTTCAAACTGCTCTTAATTTCAATTTTTATTTTAATGTTTAAAGAGAAATATTCATATTATAAGCCCGTGACACACATAAAATTTAATAAGGACTTGATTGTTAATTATTTAAATAAATCGTGTTGTACTAATAGCTTTAACAGAAAATTGTTTCTTCATGTACGTACGTTATGCTCAAAATATAATAATTTTGGTCATTTGCTTGCTTACCGGTGTTCCAGCAAAGTACTTATTTATAGAAAGTAAAAAACAAGTCGAAAGTTGCCTGCTCTAATATATTTAATTGGTCATATATTATTTGTAATATGAATTTTTGAATCTCTGTGTTCGCACCAATCTCAAACTACCTTTTATTTTAATTTTTAAATTAGGGTCGGCCGTATTTTGGTTTCCTCTTGTGTATATTTTGACTTTGCACGAGCACGCGGAATGCTGATATATAGGCCGCGGTTTGGGCCGCGGGCCGGGCCTTTTTCGTTCGCGCTTCGCCTTTTGTACGCGCCTTTGTTTGCGCTTGGCCTTTTGCGATGTTCTCGCAGGCGTCGTTCTTTTGAATTCAGTTTGTGACAGAAATTTTCCGTAAGACGACATCATTTTTAACCGAGAGTTCGCCGGCGGGTTTAATTGGCAGCAGAAGTTTTCATTTTCTGAGGCTTTTGTTAAAAGCTAATTTTCGGGGTTGAAATTTTTGACGGTAAAAAATTCGATCCATTTTCTTTGCTTTGACTCGAAGGAATCTTTTGCACCAGAAAAAACGCTGCCGTTCGGCTCCGCTGTGAAGATTGGAGTAACTTGTCCTACCTTTTACGCTTATATCCTTTTCCTGGAAACCCCAGGACCAATAGCAGGGAAGCGATATCTGCGGGAAAGCGCCGTTTCCACAGGTTAGTGTTTTTAGCTTTAGCTTTGTTTCAAGTTCCCTTTATTCAAAATTTAAAATTACCTATACAATCCATTTTTCCGGCCGCACCACTCTGTATGTGAATTTTTCTTTATAGTAATTTTTCTGATTTTGGGTTAGTTGACTATAGCTTTTTTTTAGTAAAACATAAACCTACTAACGACAATGTGTAACCATAAAATTAACCCAAAGTCTTTCTGTAGCTATATTTTAGAATCTGAAAAGCAGTTTGGAAGAACGACTACATCTTAAGTGCACTGTACACAAATAAGTTGTAACTGGAATAGCTCCCCAGTCCTTATCTTCAGTGAAGTTAATCAATTACCTAAATTTCCAAACCAAGAAGTACATACCAGATTTTTAAATTGCAATTTTGTTGCCTCTAAAGATAATGTGCAGAAGTATATTCAAAAATTCTTACAACTGGTCTGCTATAGATAGATCACTTAGCGAATTTAAATAATTTATTTTAATTTACAATATACTCTATTAATTACCAAAAAGTATTTAGTAGATATGATGTCCCCGTGGACTTGGAAGAGTCTTCATCTAGCGATGGGACTCGTGTTTACTACGTTGATGGACTACATTCATAGTTAAATTAAGTCAAATGGTTGCTCTGCTTTTAGCTTTATCTTTGGCAATGGATCTAAAAATATTGTAAAAGATTATTTTCATGTCCAACTGGCTTGTTATGGTAATTTATAATATATTTTCTCTTCTACGAATGGTGCATTAAGAGCTTCGTGAATTATTCTGTTACTTACATGTTACGGTGCTTTCATAAATGCCCTGAGTATTCTTGATGGGGCTCGCTGTATGATGTGCTTTCTTGTTTTCTTCGCACATTCCTTTCGTAAGATTCCGTGTGTTTAAGTTTTAATATCGGCTTGCATAAAAGGTCTTTATTTTTAAGGAACATTTTGGTTTGGGGCCAAGAAGCCAATACATTTCTTTGAATCCTAAATCGATTTGTTTTGTCTTTCATTTAAGATGTTGATAACGAGTCAGTTGTTGATCAAGATGAAGTCCGACATAAGTTGTTTCAGAATTTACGAGCTTTAGATTTGTAACGGGTGGACAGGTGATAGTTCTTAATGATAATGTTACATAGATTTTGTCAGCCCATTTGCTTAAATTATTATGGTGTACTTGAAATCGATTTCAAGCTACACCAGCATCTTTGTTGTAGAAGTTGCAGCATAATCTGCAAATGTAACAATCGTAGCGTTGGTAGTTTTGGAGATGTTGGAAGTATAAAGGACCCATATTTTCCTGAGGTAGGTCCGCTGTCTGATGTAACTAAGAATTTTTTGATAAATAACAATTTGAGTTTGATAGGATCATAATAAATCTGCTTATGTTTGATGTATGTATGCCGTAATTCCTCCTTGGAGATATTATTGACGCCCTTTCATGGGTTTTTTAAACCTTTTTGACTGGATTAGTGCCTTTAGTTGTGATTTCCGTTTCATATGTCTTTGCTTGATTTTGCTTTTGCTACTATTTTCTTCGATTCTTTCCTGTTGGTCGCGGTCCGTCTCCAGTTTACTACGTTCATTCTTCTTAAATCTCCCAATACTTCATCCTTCCATCTATTTTTGGGTTTTCCTCGTCGTTTTGTCTGCTCTGGTTCCCACTCGGTTATTGTCTTTATCATTCTATTTCTATCCGTTATTTCTATATGCCTTAGCCATCTTATTCGCTGTGTTTTTATTTCCCTGACAATGTCGCGTCCTTTCAGTTCTTCTTCTATTTCCTTATTCATTTTTATTCTATATTCGTTGTCTCCAATTTTCACTGGTCCTAGGATCTTCCTCATAATTTTTCTTTCGAGGATACGCAGTTGTTCCTCCTCCTTTTTCGTCATTCTTATCGTCTTTGCTGCATATATTATTGTGGGTCTTATTAGTATTTTGTATACTCTTATTTTGTTGTTTTCGTGATTTTCCGGTCTTTCAGTAATGGTTTATATATGTTTATATATGTTTAATATATGTTTAATAATTTAAACTCTCGGTGAATTCTTCCTTTTATATCCTGGTCTCTGTTATTTTTGTTGTTTATTTCCGTTCCTAGGTATGTGAATGTTTGTATTCTCTCAAATTTGTGACTTCCGATTTTGTATTGGTTTTGGTTATCTCCTTTTCCTTGTTTACAGCACATGTATTTTGTTTTCTTTTCATTTATTGTACGACCTCTTGTTTTTGCTTCTGTTTCGATTGTGTTAAGTGTTTGTTGTAGTTTAGTTTTGCTTCTTGAGACTATTACTAAATCATCCGCATATGCCAAAATTTGCATCTCTTTGTTCACAATTGTGCCTGTTTGGTCTGTTTTTCGTATGATGTTCTCTAGTGTTATGTTGAATAGGTTGGGTGATAGTGCACCTCCTTGTCTTACCCCTAAGTTGGTTTCAAAATATTTTGTGCCCCCTTCTTGTAATTGTACTGTCGCTTCTGAATTCTCAATCGTCATTTTAGTTAGTCGCATTAGTTTCGATGGTATCTGGATTTCTCTAATATCCTCTAATATTTGTGGTCTTTTAATTTGGTCAAAAGCTTTTTGAAAGTCTATGAATAAGAAATGTAATTCGATATTGTATTCGTACGCTTTTTCTATTATTTGGTTGATGATATGTATGGCGTCTACTGTTGATCTGCCTGTGCGGAATCCACATTGATAGTCCCCGATTTTATTTTCCGTATGGATACTTAACCTCTGTTGTAATATACATGTGAAAATCTTGTATGTTGTGTTGAGGAGCGTGATTCCCCTATAGCTACTGCATATTTCTGGGTCGCCTTGTTTATATATCGGTATGATTCTTCCCTTTTCCCAGTCTTTTGGCATCTTCTCTTCATTCCAGATTGCTGTTATTAGTTTGTGTATTGTTTTGTGCAGTTCTTTCCCTCCATATTTTATCATTTCTCCGTTTATTTTATCTACACCCGAGCTTTTACCATTTTTAATTCCTTTTATAGTTTTTTCCACTTCCTCATAGGTTGGTTCTTTGTCTATGTATTCATTTCTTTCATTTACCACTTCCCTTTTGCTCTGCATCTTCTTCCCTGAATAATAGGCTTTGATAATATTCTCTCCATATATCTTTAATCTTTTTTCTCTTATAGTATGTTTGTCCTTGGTTATCTTTCATTTCTCTTCTCTTGATTGGGTAGTTTCTTTTTGTCTTTTTTATGTTTGTGTACATCTCTCTGGTACAGTTGTGTCTTCTATTGGTTTCTATTTCCTTTATTTCTTGATCTATCCATTTTCTTTTTTTCGTTTTAAATAGTTTGTCTGCTTTTTTCTTTATCACTTTTATTTTTCGTGATCTTCGTTCTTTCCTGTGTTTATCTATTTCAATCTAGCGTCTCTCTTTTTGTTTATTTCTCTGTTACGTTCTTCATCGAACCATATTTTATTTTTTTTATTTCTTCTGTGTCCTATGATTTTTGCCGTTATATCCGTTATCCATTTTTTAATGTTTTTCCATTCATTTTCGATTTCTTCTGGTGCTCTCTCTTTTGGTTGGGTTATTTTTTGTTCAATTCCTTCTATATATTTTTTCCTGGTTTCCATATTGTTTAATTTTTCAACTGCCCATTTTCCTCTTTGATTAATTTTCTCCCAATCTTTTGTTATTTTTTGCTTTAGTTTTGTTATTACCAACAAGTGATCTGTGTCTGCGTTGGCACCTCTGAAGGTTCTGACATCTTGTACAGCTGTTGCTATGTTTTTTGAGACTAACACATGATCTATTTGGTTGCCCTTGTTTCGTCCGGGCATAAGCCAGGTTTCCTTATGTTCTCTTCTGTGTGGGAATTTGGTGCTACTTATTACTAGGTCTGCTGCTACCGCATAATTACATAGTTTTAGTCCATTGTCATTTGTCTTCTCATGAATAGTGTGTTTGTCTGCAACCCCTCTGAACCATTTTTCTTTCCCCCCCATTGCATTAAAGTCCCCCAGTACCATAAGGATGTCTTGTTTTTTTAATCCATCTGTTATTTTTTCTAGTTCTTCATAAGATTTGGGTTTTTCCTCCTCCTCGGCTTCTTCCGTTGGTGCGTATACATTAATAATATTTTTTGGTTTCCCTTTAACTAAGTGTTCTATTAGACAATTTTTGTTGAAATTAATGCATCTGGGGTTAAACGTACAAATTTATTGCCATCACTGCAAAATACATTAGGATTACATTCTTCATTCGTGTGTGTAAAGAAGAGTTTTCTGTTGAATTTATACAACTTTAAAGTGTGATTTGTGATGTTAGATATTAATTTAAACTCGAGTAGACTTAAAATATAAATGAAATTTTTAAACCTTCCAATTACTACTAAAGATCCCATTTTACTGATACCTTAGAATTTTAGAAACTGTATCTGTTTTATTTACTTTAATTAACACATGGATTACCAAAAAATATCTCTCTCTTTCTCGTCGGTTTTACGGCTCATCTGGCCCTTCCGGTCCCCAAAAGATTGCTCCATTGTGCTCGGTCCTGCCATTCTCCTTCATGTATATTTCTTCTCTACATTGCTGTTTGTATCCCCTCCTTCCAGCTCTTTTTGGACTTTCCTCTTTTTCTGCCTTTCGGAGGTTTCCATTCCATAGCCATTTTTGGTATTCGTCCCTCGGCCATTCTGTGAAAATTTTCATACGAAATCAGTTGTCTCTTTCCCGTTTCTTCTACTATGTCGTTGTTCATTCCCATAATTTTTCTTATCCTTTTATTTCTCATTCTACTCATTCTTGATCCCCCTGCTGCCCTTCTCAGAAAGTTCATTTCTAATACTCTCAGTTAATTTTTGCTCTGTTCTGTCATTTACCATACTTCCGCTGCATATAGTGCTACGCTTTTTACCATTGTATTATATATATTCGTATTTTAGCTTTTCTTAATAGATTCTTTTCCGACAGCATACTGTTTATTGCTCCAATTGCCTTTTTACTTTTTTAATTCTTTAATTTATTTTGATCTTATTCAAATTTTCTTCTCCTATTCTCGTACGTAAGTAGGTGTATTCATCACATGTTTTTATTATTTCTCCTGTAATTCAACTGTAACTCTTCTGACTGTACTTCTAAAGGTAAATATGTTGTCTTGTCTATGTTTAATGTTAATCCTCATTTTTGCATTCCTCTCTTAATTTTCTGGTCATATATCTGCATCGTCTTTTTATTGAATAATAACTACTTAGTTCTCCGCAAATTGTAATGTAATACAGTCCCCTCCTCTACTGGTGTACCCATTTCACTAAACTTTCTTTTTCACTTTGAATACACTTTGAATAAAGTTGGTGACAGCGGGCATTCCTGTCTCAGTCCCTTTGTGACTCCAAATGACTGATTTAGTATTGGTCCTATCTTCAATTTGGCTATGTGTCCTTCATACAAGTTTTCCACAAGCATTAACTAGCGTATAATCTAGGCTTTTTCTGTATTGGTAAGCTATCAAACGATTTTGCCAAGTAAATCTTTACTAGGTGCCAAATTATTTGTGACAATGTGAATAGATTGTCTAGACAGCATCTGAATCCGCTCTGTTCTTCTGATTCCCTAACTTTATATTGTTCTTCGGCTAGGTTCTTTTTATTATATTGCTATATAATTTATTAAAACTGTTTAAGACCGTAATTTCTCTATAGTTGTTATGTGTGTCTCTTCTTCCTTTTTTGTGTATAGGGGATATCCATGCTCTTTTCCATTCCAATGAAGTTTTGTTTCTATTTATGGTAGTTTAAACGCATTTTCTGTTTCACATTGTATTAATTTATTTGGAATTATTCCTGGTCTTGGTGCCTTATTGTTTCTTAATGTCTTTGATGTTTTTTTTATTGTGCTCCAGACTCTTTAAAATATATTTCTTATCCTCTTTCCTTTCATTCTCGTCTTGGTTTGGTGTATTGTTTATGTGTACTTGTGGAAACGCTATCTTGGCCTTTACCAAGTCATGGCCCGTTCTACACACTGGTCTTCTGTACGCTCTTATATTTTTGATTCTCAATCTCAAATCCTGTCGAGTGATGAAGTAATTGGTAATTCTTTTCCTGCCATGTGTAATTATGAACGTTTTTGTGTTTGTAGTATCCTTTTGATATCTTTAGTTGATGTACTTTGCACATGCTTATGATTCTGTTTCCGTCTTTCCCTTTTATTATGGTTCTACTACTTTATCGTTGTTTTTCTTCTCTACTCTTCCATTGAGATATATCACTACCACTAGTGAATTTCTATTTTCTTTCTATGTTCGTTTAATAGGTCATTCAATTTGTCATAAAAAACGACTTTTTCTGTTATTGCTTTGTCATCATTAGGTATATATATATATGACCAGGATTGTAGTTCACCAAAGAATATAATCTTTAATATAATCTCAGATTTTTCATAATAAATATTTTTAAGTTGGTATACCGCTAATTTTTTATATCAAATATTTAATGAGATGATGCTGTCTTTATTTGATAAAACATACAAAAACCATTAAGGGTCCAAGTTATATTAAAGAGTAAGTTTAAACAATTTTTCTGTACAAAATTTTAAACAATAGCGTAAATTTTTTAGGTGATATTTAAAGCAAAGACCTAAAACATGTTTAGGTTATTAAAATTTTAGTTATTGCAGCGTTTGCTCTTTTTTACAGGACTGCATTTAAATTAATTGCATAATATTTAAATACAGTTACCGAATGGTAAAATTTTTAAAATTATTTTCTGTAGAGGTACTAAATATTGTTTTTACATGTTATGACGTAGGTATTTCACCTGTACACCACTGCATATGCGTCGCGTCCTGGGTACGGCACGGTGCTCCACCCAGTGTAAAGTACACCGGGCATCAGGAGCGTGAAATAAATTTGACCTTATAAATTAGTTGTCTTTTGTAATGATCGAAGATTTACAGCTCCTTTTACTAAAACATATCACATTTATCTGTCTTATGTTGCAGATGGCGGGTTAAATATTGCCGGTATTGTGATGTAAAGATGAGATCTCACACTCCCATCCCAGTGGCAGGACGACATTCCGGGGACACGCTGAGATGTCCCATTCGTAAGTGTCTATGCCCTGAAATACTGCCTCTCCTGACAACCCTGAGTCCAGGAGATATGACGGAGGTTGGAGGTCAACACGCATCCACACAAATAGCCGCGCATGTCGCATTTGCTTTATGAAAGCTATAAATTGATTGTCATGGGTTTACAAACTCGCGCGAATAAATTTCGCCCATTATGAATAGGCAGCCTTTTATCTTAGCAGCCATTACGGCGCGCGCGGACTTCTTCAAGGCTCAGCTGCAGGTGAAGGACGTTCCCACTTCGAATGAAGTTCAGCGATAAAATGGCGCCAAGATTGCCATGCAGCTTTAATTTATAGATATGCGCTGATTAGCTAGACGGCAGTATCTTCTCTGTTGTTGTTTTTCACATAGACGTAATATTTTAGTTACATTGATTACGTTTGCGATATTTAAAACACAGACATATATTTGGTTTTAAAGTACATACGGACATCACAGATGTATCTTTGACTACAGTTATTGAAATTACCATGTTAGTCTGCACACTGAGAAAGTTAGCATTTTTATTGTTGTAAAATTATTTTATTATATTGTGTATTTAACTATATGCGATAAATAAATTGTTCTAGTAAGAAATGATGACTTACCATAAAATAATACGTTCAGTATTGAGCTACCTGTTAAACAAAAATAATTTTTTAAAGACTGGAAAACGATGTAGCAAATTCTCCCTATCACTGAACATCGTGATGATTTAAAAAAAAGGCAACGAGGCGCTGAAAAATATTTTAGGTAAGAAAACGAAGTAGAAGAATTCTAAATACATTGTAAACATAAATAAAAAGTTATTAAAAGAACCTAAATAATTCTGGGCAATTATTAGATAACTGCAATAAATAAAATAAATAAATTGCTATAAATAGAACAATAATATATAGAATAAATATGGGCCTAAAAAGTGAACACATTGATTAGAATTATGATACTGGAATAAGATGTAATCTTTCCTGTTGGAGTTTTGCTGACAAACTGCCAAAATTGATAATACACTACTATTGAAATTACAGTACCATTAAAGATAAATTATATTTCGTAGAAACTTTTGTATGAAATTAAGTATGCTATAATCGCAAACGATTAAAGTTTGAGAACTATATGCTCATATCTGGGAAAAGTAGTGATGTCACGTGTAAAATAGGCACAAAAGTGTTCTTTGGCACTTGTAATTTACACGGTGTAAGAACTCCTGGTCGTTACCAAAGAGTATATTGTCGTGTTGTTAGCCTACATGAAAGGGGTGGTCCTTTACAATAAATAGGCAGAAGAATTGGTTGCCATAGCAGTCTTGTGGCGCAAATATGGAACCAATGGGCCACAGAAAATAATCATTTGCAAAGGCTAGGATCTGAAGAAATACCCAGAACAACTAACCGGGAGTACTATTATCTTAGAAGTTTGCTATTATAGACTTTAGAGTGACTTTAAGGACCCTAGAGCAACAATAGTGAATCATGACACGGTATCTACTGTTTACCTTCTTTGTTCGATGTTGATTACTTGCAACAAATCTAACAGCAGGGCGTCCTCTCCTGCGACTACCACCGACTTCTCTGCACTGCCAACGAAAGTTACAATGGTCAACAAAAATGTGTCTGTGAGCGCACGAATGACCTAGAATCATCTTTTTTAATGATTAAATATCAACATTATCAGTCAGATGTACATTGACGCGGTCTTATAGCCCATGGTGCTTCGTTTCCTCAGAGGGTGCCCTATCTTTCAACAAGATAACGGTCGACTGCATGTAGCACGTACCGCATTTAGCTTTCTTCGACGAAACAGAATAGATATTCTTTTATGGCCAGTCCGATCATCTGATTGAAAATGTCTGGAAAATCATTGTGCAAATGCTATCAAGGAATAATGCATAAAATGCAGTCCATCAAAGCATCATTTGTTCATTGTTTGACTTGAGGTAGGACCATACATTATTGAATAATTATAAATGGTGATAAATAAATAAGTTTAATCACTTATTAACCTCATATTATTAAACAAACCTGCAATGTTGCAGTTAATTTGTATTTTTTTGGATTTGAAATTTCAATAATCATTGTTGTAGGATTATCGTAGTAATGGTGATATCTCGTATAAATACTTTATTTGCATAAACTTTAGCAAACATATATTAAGTTTTCTTTATTTGCAGACAATTACTAAAAACTAAAGCAGAATCAATGTCAAAAACCAAATAGAGAATTTAATGTAGCAACTAAAACAACAATGGCAAACATTTTTGTATTAAAGCGAATCGACCGAATTTTTGGTGACTTCATATGATGTGAAGTGCTGCTCAGACAGGCCATGTGCCATCGATCGGGACAACTGATAATCCGAAGGGGCAATGTCTGGTGAATACGGCGAATAGGGTAGGACTTTCCAAATGAGTGTTTCCAAGTAGGTTTTCACCGGCGCCGCAACATGTGGACGAGCATTATCATGCAGGAGAATAATTTTGTCGTGTCTGGAGTAGTAGTGGGCGCATTTATCTCATTAATTGTGTTCGGTAGAGAGCCCCAGTAATGGTTTCGTTCGGTTTGAGTAATTCATAATACACGACAAGCTGATCCCACTAAATATACAACATGAGTTTTTTCCATGAATGGCTGTCGATGTTGAAGCATGGCAACATGGTCCCTATGATTTCCTCTTCTTTGGATTATTGTAGTGGATCTATTTTTATCACCAGTGACTATACGAAGCATAAAACCCTTTTGTTTATGCTTGGCAAGCAGCATTTCACATGTGCAAAATTGGCGTTCAATATTTCTCGGCTTCAGTTCATATAGAACCCAATTTTCTTGCTTTTGAATCATTTCCAACGATTTTAAACGATGTAAAATTGCTTGTTGAATCACTCCTAATGTAATTGCAAGTTCTTCTTGCGTTTAGCAGGAATATTACTCCAATAATGCTTCCAATTCGCGTCTTCGTACACTTTCGGCCTTCCGCTACGTTCTTTGTCTTCCACATCAAACTTACCGTTCTTAAACTCATGAAATCACTCACGACAATTTCTCTCACTTAAAGCAGTCTCATCATATACTTCTACAAGCAATCGATGCCGCAGATTTCTTCAAATTAAAGGAGTAAATCAAAAGTTCCCGCAAATGATGTGATGCAGATACAAAATCGCTAATATTTTAAGGTTATAGTGTTGCCAGATGTCCAACCTTAGGATGTGGCGTTTTACATATGACAATTTCAACCGTAACTTACTGGTGAGCCATTTTTTGTCAAATGGCGGAAACTCATTTGTACTCCCTTTATATAAGTAGGTACAAAGGTTTTTGTGATAATAAATTTAACTACATCCCTGGAAAAATTTTTTTCTTACTGTTAAATTCTATTTTTAGTAAATCTGGTCTATTCTTTGTCGTATCTATGTTATAACAAACTTTAAAGCATTGCTCTTTATTTTAGCGGTGCATCTACATCTGTTTGCATTGTTAGTTTGTAGGTCTTCTCATTGGCTTTGGTTTGGGATAAGTTTACTAAAAACTGATTAGCATTGATTGATGCTTACTTTTTTATAATAATTAACTTGAAACATGCACAATGTTGATAATATTGGCAATGCTTTTCTTAATAAATAAGAAACTTTTACGTTTAATTAACATTCCAGCGAAATCAATTCGACAACCAATGAAAATGGCAATAGCTTGCCTTGTCAGGCAGATTTAAAATACCAGTTGAAACTTGCCAAGAACGAATCAATCTTTAGATATGTTCATTTAATATTTATAACAGTTTATAGTAAATACATTATCTCCAGATTTGAAAAACTATTGAACGAAACTTCTAGTTCTTGATAAATTTTGTTTTAAAGCAAAATTCACTAAGGTATCTACCTGTATATGGCACAAAGCAAAAGTACTAGTCCTCAATGCCCCCAATAAACTAGTTTATAGATGACCTTTAAACATTTACAAGAAGACAGGCTTATGATTAAATTAGCTTTATCCAATTTTTTTGCTGTGCGATAAAGATTTTTGAGTCTATCATGTCAGTTGCATTTTTTATAATGTTCACGTGTTTTGCAGCACCGGATTTGTTTAAAATAAATAAATAAAAAAACTGTTTGGAGATCTCACGTAGATAAAAAAAGCAGACCGCATATTATTGCTGCGATTTGCTATTACAATTTCACTAGATTTTATATAAAAAATTTGCTGCACAATGAAAGGTTAAATAGAATGTGATAAAAACAAATGTGGCATCCATTAAATTTAAAAATATATCAGTTGTTGATAGAATTTTTAGGATTTTCAAACAATTACATTGGCATCAAAGTTTTAATCTAATTGTTGCAAGTCATGCATTACGAAACTTTTTATCCTCAAATAAGTGATGTGTATTAGCACTGCTCGGTAAAGAGAAGGCTCAAGTATCTTCGATCGTCGTAGTAGCTTTTTGAAGTCCGAGAAGTAGTTGCTATGTTCATACAAATCCCTTAAAGGATTTATACTAATGAACATCACAGTATTAGAAAAAAGTTAGATTACTAAAACCTACGTGGAAGGCTCTCAGTCATCTTCTTTATAATCATCTGCTTTATAGGCTTGATTACAAAACTTTTAGTTGTAAATTTAGTAGAATAAAGTTCTCAAAAAAATAAAAGCTTAAGTAGTTCTCCTACATTAGACTCATAAAGCATATCAAGATTTCTTTTATTTTTGTCTTGGTAAGCTTTGGGAATATTAAAATCAATGTAAAACTGACAAGAGAGGAGGGCATTGAGTTAGTGCGTTTGGCCAGAAAATGTTATCAAGGAAACTATGTTTACTAAATAAAATGGTTACAAGATGGTTTAGTGTGTGTTGTTGAGTCAGGATGAGTTAGCATATGGCGACTCCATGGATTGCCTGCCCATTCTTGGTGAGTAGTAGGGTTTAATTCGAGGTTTTTTTCCTTAACTTAAGTTGGGTATTGTCGGCGAACAATGTGGTAAAAAGAAAACTACGGAAAAATTTTGACATTCTAATTTTTTTATAGCCTTAAAAAAGTACAGTAATGATATTGGATTACAGTAGCTTGTTTCCGTCTGTACAGAGTTACAATAAAATGACATAATTGCAGGTATCAGCGCGACATATTACCAATTTTTCTTCTAGCACGAGTTACGACTCACTTTATGTCTTGGACGATAACGTTCGTTGTCATGTGGTGGAAACAGTGACCTACTTGTTACAAGTATTAGGTCTTAAAATATCCTTTGATATGAGCTTGAAACATTCCTCAAAAGTATCGAATTTACCTAAGAGTCCACCAATGTTCCGCAAAGTATAACTGTGATTGACAAAAGCCTTTTCGTTTTCGGTATTTGATGGATTTTATAGTAAAAGGTGCAAGAACAATAAAGAGTTGTAATAATTATTATGTTTTTAGCTTAATAAAATGTTCATGTCAGTTATGTTGCCAATATCTTAATCAGAAACTTTGTATAATTTGTTATATGCTATCTTATAAACTGTTTTATAAATACTTACTACCGTGTAATAACCACAGTTTTATATTACTACGGAAATGTGTAACTCTTTTGAGACACCAATTCAAAATAACAATTTTCAACTGTAAAAAATAGATTAATTTAATTTTCAGATAATACTTAATTAATTTGATTTGATCCGAACGTAATTAATGCATCTGCACTACAAAATAGTCAGTTTTTAATTTAAGTTTATTTTAAGTAAAAAAACCGCAAAGTACTCACGGAGTTTCATCAAGTCTTGTCAGAAATTGCACAAAATACTAATCATCCGAAAGATAATTTCTAATTACACCAACACGGAAGAAAAAGATAATATTTAGTCGTTAGCACATGATTTATTTATTGATTTTAAAGGTACAAACGGTATTACTTATAAATGTGATACAAGATTCAGAACGATGATTTAAAACTACAAGGCGAAGGAAATACGCTCTTATAATCTAAAAAGCATTTCTTTTTAACAACAATGCAATAGTTGAAACCGAAACGTTTACATTATTATTATTTATAGATTAGTAGTGAAATAAGCAGGACTTTATTACTAGCACGATTGCTTTAAATTATAGGTAGCATTCAAAACATCTGTCATTAAAAATGAGTAAAGACGACGCATCATATAATTAACAAATTATAGTGTATTAATTTTTTTAAGCGCACATTTAATAAAAATTTATTAATCAAGTAATAATTACTAAAGTCGGTAAGTTATTAAATTTATGGAGGTCTATGTGTAATTAACGCGACTGCTGAAATAGCTGTGGTTTATAGGTTTACAAATGTCCTATTTACAACATTCTTGAAATAGCAATTATTGAGCTACTTTTATTTAAATCTGCTGCAAATATGTCTCAGTTTTAAAGTGCCCATATTTAAAATATACTTAATAACCATTATAACAAAATGATTGAACTCCTTATATTATTCCACCAACGCTTTGTGATTCTTCTTCTTTAGGTGGCGTATCCTATCGGATGTTGGCAATCATCATTGCTATTCTAACTTTGGACATTGCTGCTCTAAACAATTCTCTTGACGTGCAGTCGTACCACTGGCGTAGGTTTTTAAGCCAGGATATTCTTCTTCTTCCCACGTCTCGTTTTCCATGTATCTTTCCTTGTATTACCAGTTGTAAAATTTGGTATTTGTTCCCTCTCATTACGTGGCCTAAATAATCCAGCTTTCTTTTCTTTATTGTATACAGGAGTTCTTTGTTCTTGTTCATTCATCGTAGCACCTCCTCGTTTGTCACTCTATCCATCCATGATATTTTCAATATTCGCCGGTATATCCAGAGTTCGAATGCTTCTATTTTTCTGCTAATTTCTTTAATTAGGGTCCATGCCTCCATTCCATATAAGAAAACACTGAAAACATAGCATCTGGCTGTCCTCATCCGTATTTCTAAGCTTAAATCCCTGTTGGTTAGAATTTGTTTCATTTTTACAAACGTGGCTCTAGCCATTTCAATTCGTGTCCTTATTTCATTTGTGTATTCCCAATTATCATTCACCCATGTTCCCAGGTATTTATATTTGTTTACTCTCTCTATACTCACATTATCTATTCTAATGTCAGGAATGTTCACTGGTGTTTTTGTGATTGCCATGTATTTAGTTTTATTTAAATTCATTCGGATACCATATTTTCTGCTGATGTCATTTGTCCGTTCAATAAGTCTCTGTAAAACTGGAATATTATCTGCTAAAAGTACAGTATCATCAGCATAATGTTGTTAATTATCTTTCCGTTTACTACTATACCACCGTTTTTTTCCATTAGTGCTTCTTGAAATATTGCTTCCGAGTATAGGTTGAACAGCATGGGCGAAAGAATACAACCTTGCCGAACTCCTCTCTGTATTTTTATTTCTTTTGTCAGCTGATTTTCTACTTTTACTGTTGTTTTTTGTTGCCAATATCAGTTTGCAATTATCCGCATGTCTTCTACGTCTATGTTCTTTTGTTTTAGGAGTTTCATTAGTTTATCGTGTCTAACTTTATCGAACGCCTTTTCGTAGTCTATGAAGCATGCGTATACTTCTTTATTAATATCTCTGCATCTCTGTATTAGTATGTTTAGTGTGAACAATGCTTCTCTTGTTCCAAAACCATTTCTAAAGGCAAACTGAGTCTCACTGATATCTACTTCTAGTTTTTTATATATTCTTGCGTGTATGATCTTTAGAAAGGCTTTAAGCGTGTGGCTCATTAAGCTTGCTTATCGTTCTATGTTCACAGCATTCCTTTGCGTTGTTTTTCTTTGGTATTGTAATAAACGTTGAATTCAGCCATTCTTTCGGTATTATACCAGTTGAGTATATAGTGTTGTATAAATCTACAAGAATATTTACTTGGTCGTCGTCTATTAGTTTAATTAGTTCAATTGGAACTTCGTCTGGTTCAGTTGCTTTACCGCATTTTGATGTTTCAGATGCTTTAATGACTTATTCTTTTGTTATTTTGGGGCCATGTTCTCCTTCAATAGTTTTATAGTCTTCCTTTCTGTCATCGGCGAATAGTTCTTCAATATATTCTTTCCATCTTTCTATTTTTTGTTTTACGTCTAGTATAATTATTCCTTGTTTGTCTTTTAAAATGTTTGATTGTTTCTTCTTGTATGTACCTGTGACATCTTTGATCTTTCTGTGTACGTTAAACATATCGTGTTTCTTTTGTGCCTTTTCTATTTCTTCACATTCTTGTTTCATCCAATTTTCTTTTTCCGTTTTAATTTTTTTCCTTATCAATTTGTGGATTTCACTGTATTTGCCGTCTTCTTTTATCTTACTTTTTCTTCTCTCTTCCATCAGCTCTAAGATTTCATCTGTCATCCACCTTTTTTTCTTTGTTGGTTTTCTTTCGGTGAGTATTTCTTTCGCTGGTTTCATTATCGCATCTTTTATGGTATGCCATCTTGAGTCTATGTTGTCGTTGTTATCCAAGGAGTGTCTTCCCATGTTGCTAAATTGTTATTTATTTCATTTTAACTTGTGTTCTTATGTTTTCTTCCTTCAGGTGTTGCACTTCTATTCTACTTGTCTTCTTTGTTATTTGTATCTTCTTAAGTTTTATATGCATTTTATGACAACAGGATTGTGATTAGACGCTATATCTGTCCCTGGATATGTTTTTGCCGACTTTATACTATTTCTGTATCGTTTTCTAA
Source organism: Sinelater perroti (assembly GCA_036346155.1). Lineage (NCBI taxonomy): Eukaryota > Metazoa > Arthropoda > Insecta > Coleoptera > Elateridae > Sinelater > Sinelater perroti. The sequence continues at coordinate 1,799,691 of JARFIY010000189.1, forward strand.
TTAAAACATAGTCAATTTGATTTCGGCAAATATTCTGTGGTGTGTCTTGTGGTGATTTCCAAGTCCATAATCTTCTATCTGGCAGTTTAAAGAATGTGTTGGCTACTATAAATTCTCTTTCTTGGCAAAATTGGATCAGTCTATCACCCCTTTCATTTCGTATTCCAAGACCGAACTCTCCTACATGTTCTCCACTTCTTCCTTTTCCAATTTTGGCATTAAAGTCTCCTATTATTGATGTCACATCGCTCTTTTTGGTTAGGGATAGAATGGTGTCTATTTGTTCATACAATTCTTCTACTTCATCCGCGTTTTTCTCATTGGTAGGTGCAGAGACTTGGATTATATTTATTTTACCTACTGTGGCACATAGTTGTATTAACATTGCTCTTTCAGATAGTGGTGTGAAACTAGTGACGCTTTTGTTAGTTTCTTTGGTGACTATTATTCCGACTCCATGTTGGTGTTTTGCTTCATTACTGCCTGAGTAGTACATTACTCCATTATCTGTTTTTATTTTACCAGATCCTGGCCACCGTACTTCACTAATTCCGAGAATGTCCAGCTGCAGTCGATTCATCTCTTTGGTTACATTTTGCAGTCTTCCTGCTCCAAATATACTTCGCACATTCTATGTTGCAATTTTTATAGCTGACCCGGGGATTCTTTGCACCCTCTGACCATTGAAGGTCTGCCGGGGACTGAGGGCCGTGGTTTGTATGTTCTCAGCCATGATGATTGTACTAGGAAATAAGTAATGAGGTGGTTTTCCGTTGCCTTCCTCATCGCAGTATCATAACCGGTAGGGCCATTATGTGGCCGTCGCCTATGACTATCTGGGGGTAAGCCGTTCCAGAGTCCATCTCCTCCGCCTTAGTCCAGTTGTGGTACTTGCTGCTTCTCAATACCTACTAGTTTTGGTCCGCCTCGGGTATTTTATTTCCCCGGTACCCGCCATATCTGGTGAGCATTCCCCTATCCGCCACCTGGGGAGGCGCCCGATGGGGGACTAGTTACCCCTCACGGGGCTTTGTGATTACTGTTCAATAATGTTAAATTTAAAAAATGTTTTATATATATACTGAGAATGCTAACTTCAAGCAAAAATAGTGAGTTTGTATTGTCATAAATCTTTATTTGTTATAAAGAGGCATTTAAAATACCTCTATTAGGAATAATGTTGAAATCTTAAGCTTGGGTTGCTGGCCATTGACAGAAAACCTAATAATGAATAGAATACATATTAGCATAAAAAGCAATTTAAATAAATGCTATAAAAATTAAAGAATTTGAAACTTATAAAAGAATACGTTAACCTCATAAGAGATTCTGTTGATATGTACACGTGTGCGGCAAACAAATAAATTTACTGAAATAACATTCTAATACGCTTTGCAAGTTGTAGTTAAGTTGTTCCGAGTTATGCGAAACAAGTGGTACTGTTTTACAAGTGCTGTTTTTGCAGAGATTGAAAGTAGTGTGCCTGTGTCACCGATTTAAAGTACTCCCAGTGAGTATTTCGGTGAAAGCGTCTTACTTGTACAAGTCAACCAGAAGTAAATAAATGAAACGAAAGAGCAAAAGTTGTATCGAGAAAAGATTATCCGAAAAAAAATCTTAACGCTTTGTCAAGTTTGGCCCATAAAGGTGTTACAATAACACTCGCAACAATCAAATGACTTTTAGAAGCTTATATATACATGGCAAAGCACTGTTGCTTTTCTAAAAAGCTTTTAAGAAAGCGATGTTTGTGAGTAAAGAAACATTTATAGAGCTACTAGAGCAATAGTCATATTTCCTGACGAGGTGTCCTTAAAAGCTTGGTTTTCTTTCAAATAGTCCTGGTCTATTTCAGCGCTTTATTAAACACTTTCTTATACTACTACTACAATGGAGATTTGGAACATCACAGCTTTTTCTAGATACTTTAAATGCAGAAGAAATAGTTAAAGTATATAAGAAATGTGTGATGCGATCTACTCGAAATGTTATGAAACCAATAATAAAATGACTCAAAACATTGCAGCTGATTGTGTATGATTTAGAAGAAAAATGGAATCAATAAGTTGCATTTAAAGCAAATTTTTCAAGGTCAATGCAATTGAAAGTGTCTGGTTTTATATTAAGTGCAGAGTAAGGAATAAACGTATATTAACTATCAGAAATGTATTTGGAAGATATGGACGTTCGCTTGCTAAAAGCATTAGTATTTGATAATGAATAATAATGGTAATCAGAGACGTTACTGAGTCACAATGTTTTGTAAATACTTTATTTCCTGAATAAAAATCTTTCCAAATCGATTAGATATTCTTGTGAAATTATTTGCAGCTCAAGTGTCTAACAGAGGAAAATTCAGGGCCAATAACAAGAAAGTAGTGTAGGCAGCAGCAGTACATGGTTCTATATAGTAAATTGACATGAAAGATAACATAAAACATAAAAAGTGCACACATAAATATATACGTCTAAAGAAAATTTATCTAAAAGACTAGAACTACAAGATATGAAATAGTAAAAATTATAGAAAAATTTTTTAAAAAAGCAAAAAGGAGAACAGTAATAAGATTCAAAGTTATGTATTATTTTTATTTCTTGAAAAGCATATGCAGTATAAAACTTGCTAAATATCTTTGGTTTATCAACGAAAGATGTAACCCTATGTAATATAATGTAATTGCAGGTAGTAAGATCTGGGAATTATTTTGAGGGTAGGGGAAAAAGTTTGATGTTTCCATGTTTGAAGATATAACTCGGAAGAAATCTTCATGTTGTTGCACTATGCAGCTATGACTGTTAAAATTTTGCTGCGTATGTTGCATTGCATGTCGTAGAATTCTAAAGTATATCGAGAGAGGAGGAAGTCATTTATCTCGCCTAATAGCTAATTTTTACTATCATACATTGTTTCAGCTAAATCAGTTCTAGAATTATGTTGTGTAAGTGCTGAACGAAGAAAAATTCAAAAATCACTCCAGTAAACGTATTGCTACACATTTTTCTGTTACTTGTTTAATAATATATTTTGGTTATTTACCTCTACGTACGTAAGTTGATTTTTGTGGTAGTACAAATACTTATTGCAATAAGGCAAGAAGAATTTTTAATCCTATTTTATTTTATTACGTTTTACCTTCGATTAACTCGTCAAACTTTGTAGAATTTTCTCTATGCATTCTTAATAGGTATACCTTTGTTTTTGTAGTTTCTGCCTATAATATACCTTACATTCTTCTAAATATCTACTATCCAAATTGTGCTATGTAGCAAAATATCTATAAAGTAATAGGGGATATTTGGTTAAGTTACTGTTTAATTAGATTAATAAGAAACTTTAAAATACGATTATTTTTAAATATGGACACTGACATCAAGATGATGACCCAAAGTGGCATTAGAATTTTACTTAAATTCTCTTTTTAAAGCAAGTAGGATGGTATGACGTTTAACCTAAACATCCTTAAATTTTTCTTGATCGGACATTTTATATTTTTCAATTTTTTAAAGTCATCAAATGGTGTCCTATAAGTTATTACATTTTTCCCGGTACTTTTTTTTGCGCACTTACAGGCACTGCAGCCGCAAGGGCTTATTGTGCCCACTAACATGCACTTAATTGTTAGGACATTCACACACACCCATGGGTTGAGAGACTCGAACTCGCGCGTGCCGGCTAGAGGGCAGAGCCAATTGGTTGAACCATCTGAGCCACCGCGTCCTCTCCCCGGTACTTGGTGTCGATGACCTCTCTGTTTACGAAAAAAACCAAAAATAGTAAAAACCGGATATGATCCTATTTAATCAGGCATAACTTTTGTGCATCCCTAGGTTGATTTCTGAAATACAGCACACTCTTGCACAACATTACTAGCTTTGTTGTGACGGAATATGAGACTAAGAGCTTACTTTTTAACAGAGTGGCAAATAAGTTTGTCAAATATTTCATTTATGGATTTATTAATGTGACAAAAAGAAGTAGTGGCACATTGATGTAGTTACGTTAGCCATAAGTAATGCAGATGGTTGCAAAAAAGCGGGGTCAAAAATGTTCAATTTGCCATTTTGACTTGGCAGACGACTCACTTTGAAGCTCTGTATCTCCTAGCACATATGTTGGATGTACTCATGTGCGGTATGATTTAAAAGCCCTTGCTTTGCTTATTACAAGGTGATCATTAATTAGATGTAAGTGCTTTTATGAGCGCCATTTATAAACCGGTTGAGTATACCTCATAAAAATCATGTGAGTTCTTGTTTACAGTTTGCCCGACTATACTCGTGTGAAATCGATTTCAAAATGGAATTGGTATCTACTGTGTATACGTTTGCCAAAAGAGTACAAAACATTTAATATTGGTGTATGTAGAAAGGATGCGAATGAAACCGTCAGAAAGTAGAAGCGAGAAGTAAACCAGAAGTTGACATTAGACCCGAGGACAGTGAAAATGTATTTACAATATATGTTATCTATGTCAAAAATTTTTCAACTTTCAACATGATTGAATAAATAAATTTTTTAAAATTTTTAATAAATTTCATGGATTGCTCAAAAAATAATTGACCATAAGTAGTGTCCAAAATAATAGAGAAGGAACAGCCGGTCGATCAACATCAGTGGTAGGTAAAACGGTGTCTATATCATACAGAAACGTTTCCAGAAACACTGGAATTCAGAAAACGTCTTGTCAACAAATAATGAAAGAAAACTTGGCCCTCTTCGCTTACAAAATTCAAGTGCATCAACCATTAAGCAAAAAAGCAATTACTGAGAGACATAATTTTGCGAAAATGTTGACACAAACGATTGAATCAAAAGAAATTGATTATCGTAATATATGCTTTTCGGATGAGTGTCATTATGAATTGGAGAGCTATGTCAACACTCAAAACTAGCGTATGTGGAAAACCGAAAAGCCGAAATAATGATCTCACGCCCCTTACACTCAAAGCAGACAACTGTGCCATTAGCTACTATGGCATAGTAGACCCATATTTTTCTACAGAAATTATTAATGAAAGAATTTATAAGAATTAAATTTTGGACAATTTTTCATGGCTGATATATCATACGTCTTTGGCTCGAATATCATTGCCTTGCATGAAAAACAAGGACAGGCGAAGAAATTGATTGATCATTATATTCTCCCGATTTAAACCCCCGTGACTATTCACTATAAAGTTTAGCAAAAAAACATTGCTTATCATCTACGCCAAGAAATAGTAAAGAACATCTATAGCCTTAAAATTTGCATTAAAAATGCCATTCATTCGACAGAAGAAGAACAAAGACCCAAAATTATTAATCGCTTTTTTAAAACGTCTGAAACTTATGACCAAAACCAAAGAAAAACATTTTAAAAATATTTTGGTTCAGTCCTTTATCTAACTAAGCAGCAGTTTGCCCGGCCTGAATATTTTTTATGGTCTTTTTGTAATTTAATCTCAACCAACATCTAATTAATGGCCACTAGTATGTATTACTAAATGCACAACATGGAAAGTGTTTAAGTATAAGAAGAGTATGGAGATATTGTACGAATTGTCTCCACTTTACCATTACCGAAAAATTTTTTGTTAAGAACCACAAAATTTATATTGCTCAATATTTTGGAAATTGGAGACGGAATTATTCTAGCATACCTTCTCTAAAACAACCACCAACACTTGATGACATTAGTGAAATTATAGGAAAATGGGAGTATACAATCCAAAGAGCATTAAAAAGTTGTTATTTCGGAGGTTTTTGGAATCAATCTAGTGGTGCTCAAAAGTCATGTGATTAAATGGGGCCATATCAGGTTTTTCTGTAAACAGAGAGGTCATCGGGAGCAAGCATCGGAGAAAATGTAATAACTCATACTACACCATCTGGTGATATAATAAAACCCAAATTTCAAAAATTGAAAAATATAAAATTTCTGATCAAAAAAAGTATTTAGATATTTTAATTCTTAAAAAATGTTTATCAAAGTTATTGATAAAGGAGTCTACTGCATTATAATTTTATTAGATGATTTTCTGTTTGAGAGAAAGTGAATTAAGAACTGGGTTAACGCTGCGTAAAAAGCAAGACAATTGAGTGTCCTCAAAAAGGAAGATTAGATTAAAACAGAAAAAGACCAAAGAAAAGTTTCCAAAGGCAGAGGAAAGCGTGTTTTAAAAATATACTCTTATACTATATATTGGAGCTTTTAAAAGGCAGCATGAAATTAAAATCTACAATTTTAAAGTTTCAAACGGATGGGTAATTTCAATAAAAATACCAAATATTATATAAATAATTATCAAGAAAATCTGATGAAATAAATTTTGAGGAAATGTTAACATGGGAAAAAATTGATCATTTTTGGTTGACTTAAACGCGGGTAAACGGGAGACCCCACACCGTTTACCCATAAAACTGCGGGTGGAGCTACCCTATCCCACATCCGTGGGTAACAGATGCCGCCTGTAGTAATGATGTGGGGTAGAGGTTCACGCAAGTGACCTCGCCGGCAACTCGTCAAACGAGGCAGGAAAAATCCTGCCAACACGAGTACTATCGACTGGAGTATTTGCTACATCGATTAGGCCCAAGGCCTACGAAGACGTTAGACCACATGACGTTATCCCGTTAAAACTGTTATGCAGGCCATCCGATCCCACACTTGTGGGCAAAGGACGGCGGTAGCAGTAGCGATATGTGGTAGAGGTTCGCCCAAGCGACCTCGACGGCTGCTCGTCCAACGTGGTGGAGGAAACTCTACCGACACGAGTGGGGCTGCGTTTCACTCTACGACGCAGACTCGTAAAGGTGCTTCGAGCCACCCTATTCCACAATAGTGTGGGCAACGGGCGCAACAAGTATCAATAGATCTAGAATAGAGGCTCACGCAAGTGACCTTGACGGCCGCTCGTCCAACGTGGTAAGGGAAACTTTACCGACACGAGTGGGTAGTGCGCCTTACCCCGTGGCGCGTGATACCCGTAAAACTGCTAGTGGAGCTACCCAATCCCACAATTGTGGGCAACGGATGCCGCTAGTCAGTAACAGAGGGGTAGAGGTATCACGAGAGTGACCTCGACGAGTATTCGTCAAACGTGGTAAGGGGAACCTTACTGACACGAGGACTAAGGGGAGGGGGGTAGCCAACCGGGGCGGCTTCCCGGTTCCCCCTCGATGGTGTTGGACTCTTAGCGGTGGTGGCACCGCTTTAGGAACAGGTGGGACTTGTTGACCTTTGTGTGAGCATGCCCTTATGTCTAAAAAACATATTTAAAATAGATGAAAGTATGCTGTAATATAAAGTATTTCTTTCAAAGGCTATGGCATTAAAAAAATCAAAGTGTCCGAGTGGAAAGTTTGACCATATTTCGTAAACAAACCGCTAACTGAATGGCATGGAAACAAGAAAGCGTTAATGGTACCTATTATATTGAAAGAGTATTGAAGAAGACACTTAAAAAACTTAACAAAACAAAACATTTTCCTTGCGTTACCCAATACAATGTCTCAGTTACAAAACTTTGGTTTTAAAATGTATTGATTTCATTTTTACCACCATTATTGGATAAGAGTATAATAAGTTTTCTTAAAGTGAATTACAGAAAGCTTGTAATTACTATTGAAATTACTCTTCAGTATTACGGTGTGAAAAATGCTAGTAAAGTTAGGGTTTTGAATGCAATTAATTTAATAAGGACTGCAGTTTTGTTGTCTTTCATGTTTATGGCGTAGTAATAATCTTTGTCTTTTGATTCCAAATGGCAATTAACAAATTTAACTTCAAGTTTTGATGTACTATTGCTGGAAACTGCAAAGGATATTTACTACGCCGACAAACAAGAATCTGTGAGTCACGTGACTATTTGGAAATGGTGGTATAAGCGATTCGATTATGATGACATTGGATTCCAGCTAACCTTTTGTCTTGGGTAAAGGGGACTTAAAAGTTACCAAACTTTCACTAAGTACTCGAGATTTATTGGTTGAATTTATCATCTCATACATTACTTTCTGCATTATTTGCGTAAACTTGATGGAATCATTATAAACTGATTGAAGCACAACAGGTAGACGAATAAAGATGATAGGTTTTGGGAACTTACCGTCAAACTTGTGATGAAAATGAGCTTAACTTGTTAAAGAAATCTATTAGTAGCTGTATTGTGAAGGATGGTTACCTTTAGCATTAATTTGGGCAAAAAATCAAATTTTTTGTAAACATTAAGAAATGTTTTTACAATCTAATACTCATAAGTATAAGAAAATAATTTTATAAACATAGTTTTAGTACTGAAATGCATAATTTGAACAATTGGGTAAATGAAGAAATACTTTGAATTTATAAATTTTAGTATATCTGTTATGATGCAATCAGTTCCATTATTTTTTTTAAGTATTTAAGGAAAACCTGGTTCTCTTCTGCTGTGAACTTTGCTTTGCAGAACTAGTCACATATCTATCTTAAATTCTTATAATATAGTTTAAATATTAAACTTTACGGCACTTCATGTTTGTAATTACTTTACATTTTTGTTCATGCTAAGACTTTATTATTGGTTATGCGATCCATCTAAGAGATTTTTAATATGCGACGGTACTACTGCATTTCGAGGAATTCAAGTATTTTTAAAGACGTTTATGTTAACGTATAGATTTACATTCCATAAAGAAGAACTGTAAAAACAGCAACAAAGTGAAGGAATTTTTGATTTTGGTTACACATCTTAATAAATGCTACTCTTGCCATTTGTATTCTTTATTTTATTTTAACTGTATGGTTTCATGAGTCGTTGATACTAGTATTCAAGTAGTTATATTTAGTGACTCTTGTGAATGGCTGTTGATTGACCACTAATTGTCGAAGTGGTACCGGGCCTTTGGTAATGGCCATGTATTTAGTTTTTGTGATGTTGCTTTCTAGGTTGCAGCGTTGATACGAGATTAAAGTCTGCAGGTCGCTGAGGAAGTACGCAATTTTCTCATAATTTGTTCTGGATAAACAATGAACATCAAGGGGGAATAATACGCAACCCTGTCTCTATTTAAGCCTCTTTAGTTAACTAGTACTTTATTTTAACTTCAACCGTTTGATTGAATTAGATTTTATAAATAAATTTTAAATTAAAATGAGTTTATTATGTTTGACTCCGTCAAACATTTTCTGATTATCTACAAAACACGCATATACATCCATGGTTGATACCGTTGCAAAAAGTGCTTTCTTAAACTCTAGAGCTTCCGTCAAACCAAAACTGCGTACGAGTAAGACGTGTTTTGCATTTTTTTGTATGCTCCTTTATAAACAATTTTCAAGAATGTTTTCAGCAAGTGACTCGCAAGGCTAATAATTTTATTATCTATACATTTTTTGTGCGATTTTTCTTAGGGTAGGTTATGGAAATAGTCTTCAATCATCTAGTTTTATTTTCTTATTGTAAATGATGTTGTCTATAACTTTTTAAATTTTCTAAATAAATGTTATCTAGTCCTACTGCCTTATTCGTCTTTTACTTTGATGGATTTCACTTTCTTATTTGTAACTGAGCGTTCCATTTCATCTAGATTATCTTTTGTGTCATCTGCAAACGCTCTTTTTACATATTTTATATGTTTGGTATAACATCGTCGTTATCTACCAGTCCTGCTGCCATCTCACCATGTTTATATAGATTAAATACATTATTATAATGTTTTTTTTTCACATTGATCCTACACCACTTCTTTTGGCCTTCTTGATCGCTCTTTTTATTTGTTTGTTAATTTGATTACACATTTCTTTATCTAACTGCTTAATTGCTCTTTTTTTCTATGTCCAAGAATTTGCTAATTATTAAACATTCCTTCCCTATAAATACACGGCACATATTTTTTGAGTATTGGACGTTAGCCCCTTTTAGTGCGTTAAACTCCTCTTCGCGCCAATCTCCAATTACTTTTATTTGGATTTTGAATTAAGGCCGGCCGTCTTTTGGCTCCCTCCTGTGTACGCGTTTTAGTTTTGAATTTTTAGTTGTGATGGTTTAGAAAGCGAGCAATCGGCTTTAAATTTTCCGTGGCCGAGAGTGTTTTGACCGAGGGTTCGCCAGCGTGTTTGATTGGCGTCAGAAGTTTCCATTTCCGCGTGGCCGTTTTGTTGAGGCTAATTTTGTTGCGGAATTTGATATTTTGCCGTCCAGATTAACCTCTTCCCGGAGGTCGCTTTGTCGGAGAGAAAACTCGGTCCCATTTCTTTTGCATCTGACCCGGCGAGGAATCAAGAAGCAATCTTATTGCACCAGGAAAGACGCTACCAATCGGCTTCGCTGTGAATATTGGGGAAACTTGTTCTATCTTTTCACCCCTACCCTTATTTTTCTTCCTGGATTTCTCAAGATTCAGTCCACTTTTCTGCCATAATAACTCTTTGTAAGCTTCTAGCATATATTTTTAACACTAATTTTGTTTTTAATATGTTTATGTGTTTTATGACTTATTTTGCCATTATTCAGTTGCTTCATCATAATTTGCATCTTTTTTTCACTTAAGTCTCAGGATAGCAACCAAATGGTTATGATCAGATATGTTCTCACCAAAGTTATCAAACTATGATATTTTTTGTTGATCATACTATAGTTAGTTTAGTTTCTAACGATATAATTAACGGTCTTTTGTATTTCTGTATGTATAAATGTCTAGAGGGTAACTACTAACTGTTTTTTTGCTGAAGTGTATTTAGTGGATTTTTTATACTGAAATTATTTGTGTCTTCCCCGCCTCTTGCTTGGCCTATTTTTGTATTGAAATTACTCATGACTGTTAGAACATAGACTTGAACAATGTTGGTATTAACAGAGAATGCGTCAAGTTACTATATACAGTAAACTATTAGATAGCAGAGCAAAGTTAATAACATATTTACATACCAATAAATCTGCTTAGTATAATTTATATTTTGTGTACAAACCACAACACCGGTAGATAGTTTTTTCATTTTTTTAACTGTAAATTTTTCAGTTACATATAAAATTTTATCATCTCATGTACAATCCTTAACTATTTGTCTGAGGATTTTGAACAGATTTTCGCCATTTAAGATCTATCGTGAATTGAAGCCCAGACTTCCATTTAATTAAACTACATTTCATTTTACTAGGAAAAATAATTACTTAACATAGCCTTTTTCTTGATACAATTTTACTAATGCAACCTCTCCTATGTTGTTTATCTTTAGCCTTGTTTCAGTACTAATACTGCTGCTGCCCATTACTAGAAAGAATTTGTGCACTCTGTGCTAGTTTTAATCTACCCTGGGCATTTTATTTCCCTAATCCCACTCGTATTCGCCACATGGAGGAACGGCCGATAGAGTACCAGAAATCCCGAATGAAAATACCTATTGTAACAAAAATTTATGCTTTTGTAGACGTCAATGTGATTTTTGGAGATGACTTAAATGTTCAATTTATCATCAAAAATGTCACTTCACAGGAAGCTTAAACTAATGGCAACTGTATTTGTTTGGAAGATGAAATGAACAAGTATTATTAAAAACAAGGTAATAATCTGCTGTGGTAATTAAAATCCGTTACTTTCTCACAACATAAAGTTAAATTTAGTACAACTATTAAATGAAATACAATAAAAGTCTGTTTAATGTTATATGTAGTATTGTTTTTTAAGTAAACAAATAATATTTTTGTCTAAATTTTATCTTTTTACTTCGTAAAAATTTTAAAAACTTATTGTATGTTTGGATCTTGATCTTCTTATACTGTGAATTATATATTGGGAGTTGATATTATTATTTCCTGATCTTTTCTTAAATACAATCAGTTTTGTTGAGTTGTTGCTTCTAACATATATTATAGAACTCAATGACTATCCAAATATACCGTGTACGAGGTGTGTTTAAGTTTTAGGTCTCCAAATTTTTTCTCAGGAGTGAGAGTAAGTAGAAAGATGAGGTTAATTTTAAAAAACGCCCCAAATATTTCTAAATTTGTAATAGAGATGGCAGCATCTTACAATGTACACAGGTCGAATTACCGCCATTGCAGTGGGTGTTGTTTTGTATACTTCAAATGGCGACGTTTAGTGACCAAGAACAACGTGTAATTATCTTTTTATCCTCTTGCGTAGCGAAACTGCCATTGAATTTTATCGCCAATTGAGTAGGGATGTATAAAGGCGTTATGGATGTGCGTTTTTGAATGCAAAAGTTTAAAGTTGAGAGTTATCTGACAATAAAGGAGGCTCGCACACAAACCAGCTGGACCAAAGCCATGAATGCGTGAGTGGGGCAAATTGTTATGGAGGACCGTCGATTAGGTGTGTGATATCGCTTTTAAACTTGAAATTTCTATAGGATCTGTGAAGTTCATTTTACATAATGATCTGAAAATACGCCAAGTTTCTTTAAGGTGGTCTCACAAATGCTGACCAATGAACACAAGGCTGTGCAGGTGAGAATGTCTTAGAACATGTTAACACGTGATGCCGCCCTAAATTTCCGACTGTGAAGGAAACTCTCCGTGGTCGCCCATTTTCCAATCGAGCCGCTGTTGCGTCAACGGTTTTCCAGTGGACAAAACACACCCCTAAGAAGTGTTCCCAGCAGCCATGGAACCATAGCAACGACGTTGTGAAAAATGTATACGTCTAGACGTTGAGAAGTAACAGAAGTTTTAACTTTCTTGGGGAAGTACTTCTACAGAAAAAAGTTTGGAGGTCTTGAAACTTTAACGCACCTCGGTGATTAAATAAAGCTTTACATTTATTTAAATGCTGTTTATTATAATTTTTAGCTCTTTTAAAATATTTTCTAATATAATTATGTTAAAGTTTTAATAATAATTTCTTTAGCTTGGAAAATGCTATATCGTAGTCGTTGAGTCACATAAACGTTGATAAGTCTTTAGTTTTGAGAGTGATTAATAAAGCTGAGCATTCTGAAAGCGAAGATAATCTATGCTTTACATAAATTATTTTATATTTTTATTGCATTTTACAGTATAGATTTTAAAAAGAATTAAAGTAGGTACATGACTTGTTATGAAAACTAAAAATATATTTGTATTAATTTTTAACTAAACAGATAAATATGAATTTTGAAAAGTTCTTTACCTGCGTTTTGTAAATTTAATTAAGTTTAATTTTTTGCCACCTAAAGTTTTCTGAAATGCTTTAATTATGATATTGTTTAATATGATTATAATTTTTTATTTTGTAATACACTTATTCTAAAATTCATACTTTCTAATTCACGTTATGTAAAAGTTAGTATTCAAAGTTTGGTCCCTTTCTTTCGTTGACCCTCTGTATTTTATATTTACTAATTGTTACATAAACCTTTTACTAGTAATATTATTACCCTTACATTGGAAAAAACTTCTAATGCATTTTGTTTTTGTGTACCATCTCTGGTGCCTTTTTGTAATACATTTTATTTATTTATTAGTTTGCAGAACGTTTTGTTATAAGGTGCAATAATAACAAACTTTTCAACATGATCATTGATTATTAGTTAAAATAAAAAATATTTAAACGCTTTTTTATATTTTGTTTTATATTTATTTTGATATATCCAATTTATTTAAAAATCTTTAAAAATATGAATTTACATAAAATATATAAACACAACATAAAAATTGCTTTAAAATATCTATTTCGTCAGAAAATTGTATACATTTTTTACAAATCACATAACAGCTTCTAATAGCTTTACTCCTGTACATGTTATGTGGTATCTGCCATTTGTAATGTAAGAAAGTATAAAACATACACTTCTTCAACATTTTAAATAAGTAAAATTATGTATGTGAATATTTCCACGGTGGCTGTCGTGAAAATAGTTCAAAACCAAAGCGTAGCATTAATTTGCATCTCACATGCTTAAACTTTTACGTAATAGCTTTTTTGTATATTTTCAAATTCACATTTCAAAAATAGCTAATTAGAAATAATCTTTAACCGGTAAAAATTGCTTTCAAGGAATACCCCATCTCCAGCGTTCCTTTTCCTCTATGACCAAGGAAACCGTAAAAGTCGACGTCCAGTCCCTATGATGGATGGCAGTCAGAGTAGTAATTAATGCCGGTTCGGCATCAGAGTATTTAAATGGAAGTCGGTAATTAGCATTAGTTCATACCGACCTTTCCTGAGCTGCACTCTACCTGCTTATTACCGCGATTGATTTATAGGCACTTCCATTCGCGTTGCATTCATATTTCACACCTGCTTAGCGGACTTTTCTCCCGGTCGTTACATTGTAAGTGCATGTAAGCGTATGTGCTGCGCCGATGACAAAAGATACGTGACCCTGTAATGCACGCCAAAATAATTTATAGTCAGCTTCCGGCGTACGCGAAACGCTGGTATCGGCTGCAAGAAGGTAATGAATGCATTGGAGTTGCCCGACTCGGCGGAGAGACTTTTATAATGCTAATCGCGGATTGGCACTAAAAAATTGCTCATGGGAGGAGGTTTGATGTTACACTTCTCTGCTTCTTATTATAAATTACAGGAGTGAGAATTAGTAATTGTATACGAAGGTATACCACTTTGTTCAAAATGTGACTTTTTAATTTGGACCTGGCGCGAATGTCGCAGTTCAAAAACTTTTTTTTTATATTGACACAATCTTAAGTGACATTAGCTCTCAAGTTCAGTGTGAAATGTTAAATATCTTATAAGTTACGGCAGTTTATGTACATCAACTTTTTGCTTATTGCCGATTTTGAAATGTTTAATATCGTGGGACGAACAAGTTACGTTAAATTTTGCGTTAAAAATGTAGAAAGCATTCGGTGATCAATCTTCATCAAAAAAATTCTATTTTAGTGGCATAAGCTGTTCCGAGAAGGTCGTTGTAGTTGTCTATCAACATCAATAATCAAAGAAAATATTGAAAACTAAAAACAAAGTACTGGGAAATTATCATTTGACTGTTAGAGAGTTTGGTAAAGATGTTGGCATAAAAATATATTTACGAAATTTAAGTGATGTTTTGGGCTTGAAACTTTTGTCGGCACAACACAGCAATAATTATTTATGAGTTTTTTGCCAAAGATTCAACAAATATTACCCCACAAGGACCGCATTCTCCAGTATGTCACAATGAGACTTTTTTTAAATTTAAGCGATTAAAAAGACACTGAAAAATTTGATTTGATTCGGTTGAACCGATAAAACAAAAATTAAAGGAGGTGCTGTTGGAAATTCTAAAAAGTAAATATAAAAAGTGTTTTGAAGATTGGATTAAACGTTGGCGAATATGTATCGCAACGAAAGGAGATTACTTTGAATAAAACAAAAAAAAATGTAGGTTACACTGTCAAGTATTGCTGTAATAGCATTACGTAAGTGTGTGACTTTTAAAACCCTGCAACCATATGTTCTAGGATTGTCCAAGATCTAAAAACCATATTCAGTTCGAACTCTTTAGGCAGTGGACCTGTAAGTGTCTGAAGTAAACAAAATATTCTTTGTGAGCAGAAGATTATGTCTCAGGAGATGCAAATTACCAAAACTTCTCTCGTACTATTAAGCATGTCCTAAGACTCTCTGCTTACAAAACACATACCGGGCAGTTGCTGGCAGATACTTTAAAAAAGATAGAAAAGAATCCAAAACCATTTCTGGTTTGCTTGACGCGTGGTACGCTCGTAAAAGCAGCCCGTAAAGCCACGACATCGGATCAGAGTGCCAAGTGGAGCAATTTGGTAAGCAAAACTGGCGCTGTAGGATGAACCAAAGCGCCTAAATCGACGCTTATGGGATACCATAAAAGGCGTTGGTAACTTAAGACAGCAGGATGAGCTAAAGAGGTTGTAACAACTCACTTACCAAAGTTACTAGCCCTGAAATTAGATGACTTAGTACGCGCATGATAGTCACATACAGATTTTGCTTAGAGGTAAAACATTTTTACAGTAGAGGAATCTATTAACAAATAAAATGATAATGTCGTCCAAAGAAGCATCTCAGCTAGTACCAATTGTTGAGAAAGGCCATTATCCAGCAGCTGTAATTATTTGGTGGGAGCGTTATAATGTAGTGACCGATGTTTATTTTTGTGAAAATGGAGTAAAAACTTCAGATGTTGTGTATTAACAGGATGTTAATCTGTGATCTTTTGCCCTACAAAGTACGGCCAACTCAAATCAATAATATGCCTCATTTTGTAACAGTAGAGGATTAGCACTTTGATATCCCAGATTTTAATTGATTAAATTACAAAGTATGGGAAGTCTCAAAGGCATAGTTTGCTTTAAAGAGCCCTACTGTTGATTTTTTGAAGCTAGCCCTGATAGCTGGAGTAAATACTTTTCCAATGCATGTTGTGCGTGCTGAAATAGACCAGTCGCCCAGATGTCTTAAAGCTTGCTTAAAGGCCAAGAAAGGACATTTTAAATAAATTTGTTGTAATTATGTTTACCAATAACCATTTAATAAATCTCGAAAATATGCAAAATCTGTCAATCGCCTTATTTTATCATGCCGATCAGTGTATATCAGTATTTATGGTTATAATATGTTTCTTGCCTCTTTAGGAATGACATTTGCGTAAAAGCTCATTGCTTGTCTACCGACTAGTTAGCGACTCTTGATATAAAATAAATTATCTAAGTTTTGCTACAATCGACAGTTATGTACAAGTATATGAACGACAAACTTATAATGATGTCAATAAAATTTGCATGTTTTTAAAATGACGTAAAAGCTAATGCATTATTATGCAGCAAAATTTATTTTCCATTATAGTATTTCCTAGAATAAAGTGGACTTCTGAGGAAGGCTTTATTTTTATTCAGTAAAGCAAAATAATACAAGTGATTGCGTAGCAATTTCTCAGACTGCATTACTGCTCCAGGCCGATGATTAGGTAAATTTTAATTTGGTAAAATTAGTTGTAAGAAAAGTAACTAAAGAAATTTTTCAATTTGGTATTATTATTTTTTACATTTAAAAATTATTTTTCTTGTAATTAACAAAGATAATAAAAGCTATATTAGTATAACCTTATACCTACTTGGAATATAGAAACGCGTAACACATAGCCCATGCCATACAAATATCAACTTTACCTTCCCATGGTGCAACCTATTTTTACTAACGGGTCTGTGGTGATCGGATATTAGCAATATAACCATAGCAAACATAAGAAATACTTAAGAAAAATTTTTTTTTAGATATGTATGAGCACAATATTTAAGGTGACCGTCTTGCAGAAAGCTTTGATTTTCAAAAGACGTCAGCTTGACTTTATATTTATAAAACAAAGATCTAAAATCAGGGAAAAAGTTAAAGCATATTCAAACACTCACGTGGACAGTGAGCACAACCTAGTAATGATAACATGCCATTTAATTTTAGGAACTTAAAAAGAAGGAAAGGAAGAAATGGTATATGGATAAACTGCAACAAATTGGACAATAGAAGTCTTAGAGATTTAAGAGAACACAAAACTAAATGCGGAACATCACAATATTGTTGTTCGTGCCAACCTCAAAATTATTTTTAATTTTGAATTTTAAATTAGGCCGGCTATATTTTTTTGTTCCCTCTGACACAAATTTGAAATTTAAGGTATCGGCCGAATTTGGCCGAGCAGGCGTTGGGATATAGAGCCACGGCTGGGCCTCGCACTTGGCACTTCGACCCATTTCAGTCGCGCGGCACTGCGCTTTTGCTTTTGTTCGTTTGCACTTGCTTTTGGCTGTGTTCTCGCAGGCAAATTTTCCGTAAGACGAGAACATTTTTAACCGAGAGTTCGCCGGCGACTTTAATTGGCAGCAGAAGTTTTAATTTTCTGCGAGGCTCTTTGTTAAAGGCTAATTTTCGGGGTTGAAATTTTGCCGGTAAAAAACTCGGTCCATTTTCTTTCACCTGGCTCGACAAAGGAACCTTTTGCGCCAGGAAAGACGCTGCCCTTCGGCCTCGCTGTGAAGATTGGGGTAACTTGTCCTATTTGTTATCCATATCCTTATATCCTTTGCCCTAGGACCAACAGCAGGGAACCGATATCTGCGGGAAGGCGCCGTTTCCACAGGGTAGTGTTTTAACTTTAGATTTGTTTCAAGTCCTTTATGCAAAATTACCTATACAGTCTACTTATTCCGGCCCCAATAATTGTAATTGAAAAAAATAATACACGAAAATCTTTGGTTACAAAGGATATTATCTCTATGATTAAAGAAACAAAAAAATATAAAAATAATGACCAAGAAAGGTATCGAGAACATTAGTGCATGTGTTAAAGCATAAGAAGAATACATAAAAAAATATAAAAATGTAAAACAATTTTTTGAAAGAGTGTAAAAGTAAATGGATATAAAAAATGAGGGGATGTTGCGGAAAAGTGGAAAGGTTACATTTAAAACCTATACAGCGAAGAAGGTAAAGTAGAAACCATTCTAGAATTAGAAGATTATGTTAAAAAATATAGAACGCAGGTATTTATTACCTCTAATGGCTAATAAGCCAAATATATGAAATGGAAAAATTCCCGAAGTCTCCACAAAAGCAATAATAATCCCTACATTCAAAAGGGGCACAACTGTAAACTGCGAAAATTACCGTACAGTAGCTCCAGTAACTACACACATCTCGCACCAAAATTACATATTAAAAATAATGCAAAACAAAACCTAACAGAAGATCAATTTAGCTTCAAGAAGAATGTCATTATAAGAAAAGCAATAACAGAAAAAAGATAATGAAAAGAAAACTAACGTACATTACCTTCGTAGACTTATAAAAAATCTTTGACAACGTAGTAACCAATACCGTATTCTAGTACTATATGAGCTACAGATAGCCGTAATAAATGTTGAAGCTGAAAGTAAACCGGCAAAAATACAAAAATGCATATATGCATACTACAGTAGCAAATCAAAGTGGTAACTAAAAAAAATATAATAAATTACAACACTCTACTGGTGAAAAACAATCAGGGCTTGAAAGAAACTAGCACGCAAATAAACAAGACTACGACATTAAAATAGACCCTAAGAAAACCAAGATTCTAGTCCCTGGAAAAACATGAATACACTATACAAGTATGGCAATCGACCATCACACTATAGATAAAACAGAAGAATTTTTATACCTGAGAAGTAAAATAATAAAAAAATGAAAGAAGCGACAAGGAAATAAAGTCCAGAAATATCAAGCCGAATTAACTTTTCTCAAACAAAAGACTTCTAATATTGCGTAACATTGCAACTGAGCGCAGAAAACAACTTCTGAAGACATTTACATAAATGGAGTACAGAACTCTATGGGCGATAGCAGTCAATTTTTAAAAGATGCCGCTACAGATAGATACTAAGGATAACCCGGATTAATCAAATAACAAATAAGAAGAAAAACAACTTCTAATGAAAGAGATAAGAAAGAACGAGAATAGAAATTAGAAATATTTTACAATATTAGTCATAGGAAGCTTCTTAAATTAATTATAGAATAAAGAGTTAAAGGAGAAAACCAGGCAGACTACGAAGCAATGTAGTAGGTATAATGAGTTAAAAAGGCTGGCCATAGATAAAAGATGATGAAGAACCATAACTACATATAACTACAGAGAAGCTTATAGATCAGTTTTTTAAATCTAATTTTAATAAGTTTGTCGTTAATAAGTAAACTGCTTATAAGAGAACTGTTCAAGAGACTACGGGAGTTGCTCTTGGTGGAGGGTATCTTTGTGTATTTATCATTCGTCAAAATTAATCTTTGATAAGACGGAACAGTTTAACAAAGATATTTCATTAAAGTTTATCTTAGTTTTTATGGTAAGCAATCATTTGAATGTTTCAGTAAGTTTTAAAAATCAACATTTCAAGGGAACATTCAAATTATTTAACATTCTGCGTGTGTTAGGTTCACTCTGTACGTAAATATCACTTCAGCTACTAAATCGCCGATGTATGTGTATTAGTGAATTGGTAAATTATCTGCCGACCACTATTTTTTATATACACCTCTGGTGTTTGAACTATTAAAATTGGTCTAATATAAATAATAATAGTTCCCCGTAATAAGCCACGAGGGCTCTTTGGGATCGTAACAAGATAGGTCTGTTCATTTCTTTTCTAATAACTCTTAAAACTAAATAATTAGCGACTAGAGTTTTTCTAGCGATCTCCTTTAGATTTTTCTAATATCTACACTCGCATTTGCGGCTAACGCTCTGTCCTTACACACTTTGATCTTCGGGCAAGATGTTGGTTGTTCAGGAGCTGAAGAGCATTTACATTCTCACGAACGTGAAGTCTGGCTTCACATTTACTAGTAAACCTTTGATCTCGACTTTAACCATTGGAATGTGAAAATCTTAATATAAGTCAGAATTTGTTACGTATCATGGAGCGTTTACTATGTTACGCAATATTTGGTTTTGG
The DNA here is from genome assembly GCA_036346155.1 of Sinelater perroti. Taxonomy (NCBI): domain Eukaryota; kingdom Metazoa; phylum Arthropoda; class Insecta; order Coleoptera; family Elateridae; genus Sinelater; species Sinelater perroti. Next base: position 1,820,055 of record JARFIY010000189.1, read on the forward strand.
AAAGTTGTATGGCTTTGCTGCCTTTGGCACAGCTCCAGACATGACTACGATGTACCTACATCAGTCTTATGATCTGATTTTATATTAAGATCTTATTGCGTATTAACGGTTTGAGGTATTTTCCAAGAAGCTAATAATAGTATTTGTATTTTAACCCAACTTTATTCTTTCCAGAGTCAGTATTTAGCATTATGGTTCTCACAGGAGATGATGATATTCAAAGACCAGTTAACTAGCGTTTTGTCGATGAAGTCAACATAAATAGATTTGAGCTTGTTTAGATTAATCTTCCATTGCTTGGTCCGATCTAGTATCATGTTACTAGCTGCTTATAGTGTTCTAGTAGATATATCTTGATCTTTATCTACTTCAAGAAGTACAGTGTTGTCTGTAAATGTGGCTACAGTGATCCTTTCCAATGCTGGCACATCACTGGTATATGTCGGGTATAGAAGCGAGACAAGCCCCAAGCTCAAAATGTTCTTTTTCCTCTTTAATTCTGAAATGTTTATCTGAGGTGTACGATGTTAATACCTGTACATATTGCTAGGAGACATTTTGGTTAATTTGTGCATCAGGTCTTTGCACCACATTATAATGAAGACCTGAGCTACATCCGGGAAGATTGCAAAACAAATTTGCTTTTCTTCAAGAGCACGCTTTGTTATTTTATTAATGCGATACACTTGAGCGATGTTTAAGTATTTTTGCCTGAGGTCACATTGGAAATACGGAATTACGTTACCGCTTTCTGTTAGTCGTCTTAATCTATTAAATAGTAACCTATTATCTTTGTATGCATATTTTGTATGTAATTAGCTTTGATTTAGTAAAGTTGATTTAAAAACTGTTACACTCATTCATTCCAATTAAAAAGTTGCTGATGATTTTGATATGTAGATTTTCCATATACGTCTAGAGCTAGTCAAAATTGGAATTTGCAGATGCTTGTAGTTCATAAATACATTTCGAAATACATATGGTGAGACATAAAGAGAAATAGTTTGTTTAGAAATAAGGTGACAACAGATTTATAAATTAAACACATTTATTAGTAACAAGAGAACCCCGCAGGCTTAGCCGACGAAACCTGATCTAGACGCCAGGCTGTCGTGTAGAACATTCCACATATTTCTGAGACAATAATCAAAATATTTAAATAATTCAAAAACGGTTAAAGTTAGAAGGCTGATTTTATGCTCAGAATTAGCAAGTATAGTTGTGAATGTGGTGTGCAAGTTTCAAGGAAATCGGTTGAAGCGTCTAGAAGGAGATAGAATTATAAGTTTAGAAAGTTAGGGAGATAGGACAAATATTACTTAAAGATACTTCCACGGCATGACGGAACGTTATTTTAACTTTTCCCACAACATGCTTTTTGGTATATTTTTCTAATTTTTACCTTATCTCTCCTTCCTCTTTTTGTAGCGTTTATTTCGAAATATTTGCACATTTTGGTTACTTAATCATTTAACTTTACATGTTATTTTATAAGATGTATGTACGTTTTAAAGACTTTGAACGCTAAAAATGTAATTATTTTGTACCTCATAGATGCACACATTTTTTTTGTAATACTAATGCTACGATTGCATGTCTGCCGCACTTTTTTGAAGGTGTGTTGTAATAATTGGAAAATGACTGTTCCGAGAGCGGAAATATTTCTTGAGGCGAAGGTAAGTAGGGACATAAAAAACTATTTCTCAGTTGTGAACATGGGTCGCTCAATATGCACAGCTGTAGCTTATACGAGTTGTTTTTCCTACATTGAGGGAGGAACATTTCAAAACACATTTTTACATGTTTCGCTCGTCATTATGGTGCCCTTGGAAACTTAGTATATGAATATCATACTCTCACTGTCTTACAATATGGTTACTATAATTTTGTTAACACAAGCGGCAATCTGATATTTTTATGGTGGCAGTGAGTCTGAGTTAATATACACATCTGATTATTACTTGCTGTTCTTCGAATGTGAATATCTCTATGTGTAGTATCATTTATATTACCAGCATTAAACGAGTTGAACAGTGTTGTTGTTTGGACTCACAGAACGATCATGTTTTTTCTTCTTGCGTTTCTGTTTCAATTTATATGAAATTTAGAGCCTTCTTGCCTAGTCAAAGTGTATTTTAGGTTAACTCAATATTACAAAAATGTTCTTATATATAACAAAGAAAAATAATGGCCACCGGTTTATACGATATTGATTACATTGCTTTTTATCTGCGTTAAAAAGAGCACTTTTATATATTAAAGCTTGTACAGTAAAATCTCCCAAGTTGAGCACCTTATAACTTGAACACCTCCCTAGTTGAACACTTTTTACCAAAAATTTAGTTCTTGTAGAACATACTAATGTTAAGTTGGACACCTCCGTATCTTGCAAGTTGAAAGCTCAGACCTTGAGTTAAGTTAAACAGTCCTAATGTTTTAACAAAAAAGATTCAACAACTTTTCTCGACCCAGGTAGGTTTACTTGCTATTGTTTTTAGTTTATTTCACCACCTCTTCATCAAAATTGTTTCAGTTTTGTGTTCGTTCGGCTACAAATTAAATTAGTGTCTAAAAAATTAAATAAATTAACAATAGAGTGTAAGAAGAAGTTATGGGGCGTAAAGAAAGTTGGTCGTCACATTTGTTGGTCCTCGACAATACCATCAGTCATGCAGAGGTCTAAATTAAATATCAAATTTTTAGTTTCTACCATCAACACTATCAGGTATTGTCAACCCCTAGATCAAGCTATAATTGAATGCGTTAAAAGATTGTATAGACGATTATTAATCGAGGCCACTGTGGCAAAAATTGACAATATAACGAATACAGAAGGAATGTCTAAAAACATCACTGTACTATATGTCATGGAATGGATATATAAGGCTTGAAGTAATGTACATACAGAGACAATTAAAAAATGTTTTACTAGGTGTGGTTTTGGTAGTTACTCAAATCAAGTTGAAGAAAGAGGAGAACTGCTAGATCCAACTTTAATAGCACACTATGAAGCCTGTAGAAGAAATGGAAAAATTTGACTCAGAGTAAGAAGTTTCGTGGAGACGGAAGTGAAATTTTACAATATGTGTTGAAGGGAAACCAAAATAAGGTAATTGATGAGTTTTAACTTGAATATAAAACACTGCCCTTGTTTAAATCAGTAATTAAACGAGGATTTTTTCTCAGGTGAGGAAGAAATTGAAGAAGAGAAACCAGTAGTCAACACTAAATAAGTGGAAGCTACTCTCACCACGGCGAGAAAAACATCCTGTGTTAAGTCCCGGCGTTACAGATTTAGAGGAAAAAATTTACAAATACAAAAATAGAAGCCCCAAAGTAAAGAAAAAATGTGAAATATTAAAAAAAATAATTTTTTTACATGTAAAATTGTAAATATAGTCATTTCTATTATCATAAATACTAAATAATTTTTTTAATTGTTTTAGTTATCACTACCCCCTGAAAACAGATTTTTCTATAAGTTGAACAATTTTAGGTGTTCAACATAAAGAGGTTTTACTCACCCCTCTCATGTAAAACTTTGTAGGCGAAATGAAATAGTTTATTTAAAAACTGAAAACTCCATTTTGTTTTTCTACTCATAAATTGTTTCTCTTCTTTCAAAATAGTATAGATAAAAAAATTAAATTTTGTACCTTGGACATTCATCGTCTTTGTTTCAAGAACTAAAATAGCGGTTGGTTTTCTTTTTTTGTATTGCAGTAGTGCTGTGCATGTGTCTGTCTAGGTTCTGTGAGGTAAAGAAACAACTTTTCATCTCAAGTGGTGGGAGAGAGTCAAAAACGTTCTACTTAGTGTGTGTTAATTTTTAATTGGAGTAAAATGTTTGTACAAACTATAACTGAGAAAATTTATAGGCTAAATTTTCGATCACAAATAAAATTTAGAGCATAAATATCTATGATGGTGAGACATATTTTAAGATAATCAGGCTGGTAAGACCAGCTCCGACCAAATCGAAAATGACTCAACAGTTTTAAATGGAACGTCTCTTATATACCTATAGATTCAGATTTTATACAAATGTCTGATATTGACGTGTATGTCTTGGCAGTTTTGCAAAGTTTCTTAAAATATAGATTTGCAACAAAAGTGTTTCTTAATAAAAACTTACAAGTACTGAAAATGCCTGCGTTATGATAAAAATAATTGTTATTGATAAAATGGTAAACTGTGGATGAGTCGGTATGTCTTTCTTAATACACTATCAATAGCATGTCGAGTGAAAAGGACTTATATGAAAATTGGAATTTAAAATGGAATATTAAAAATTTCTTGTGTCAAGGCCATGAAAAGGGAGACACATTTATAGAAATATCTTCTATCCTCTTTATCCAATTCCCTTTATTTTTGGACCATATCTAGTATATGTATAACTAGTGTATGTATGACTTGTAGGATGCTCCAATTATATATATATATATATATATATATATATATATATATATATCTTCTTCTTCTTTAACCCTCATTGCGCCCAGTATTGGGCATAGGTCTCCCTCAAATTCTTCCACGTAGCGCGATTCTGTGCGACTCTCATCCATGGCAGTCCTGCTACTCTCTTAATGTCGTCTTGCCATCTCATTATTGGCCTGCCACGCTGTCTCTTGCCTGTCCATGGTCTACATTGGAGGATTTTAACGTTCCACCTACTGTCTTTGATCCGAGCTGTATGTCCTGCATATTCCCATTTTAATTTCGTCACTCTTTTCACTACATCCGCGACCCCAGTTCTATCTCTTATCCATTTATTTCTTTTTTTGTCTCGTATTGTAATTCCAATCATTGCTCTCTCCATTGCTCGGTGAGTGACTTCCAGTTTTGTTTTTACTTGTTTCGTTAATGTCCATGTTTGAGCGCCGTATGTCATTATGGGAAGTATACATTGGTCATATACCTTAGTTCGCAAGGGTTGGGGTATTTTGTTGTTTTTTAAAATATAAGCTAGCTTTCCAAAAGCTGCCCACGCCAGACGTCTTCTTCTATCTATCTCTTATTCTTTGTTTTCCTTCCTTAATGTTACAGTTTGTCCTAGATATATATACTCGTTGACATTTTCTAGGATAGTTCCATTTATGTTTATTTGTGGGTTCTCAAGACACATTGTCTTCGTCTTATTCAAATTTACTTTTAAACCTATTTTCTTAGACGTTTTTTCTAATTCGTTTATCATAATTTGTAGCTCATCTTTGTTGTCTGCAAATAGAACTACGTCGTCGGCAAATCTTAAATGATTCATTTTTTCCCCATTTACATTAATACCCTATTTGACCAGTCCAGATTTTTAAATATTCCTTCAAGTGCCAAATTAAATAATTTTGGAGACATTGTGTCTCCTTGTCTAATACCTCTATCAATTGAGAATTTATTACTATATGCATGTAATTTAATTGTTGCTGTAGCGTGTTTGTATATATTACTTATCAGTGCTGTATATCGGGAATCTATTCTAGCACAATTAAGTTCCTTCATTATTGCCCAGTGTTCAACGCAATCAAACGCCTTCTCATAATCAATAAAAGCCATGAACAAAGGCAGGTTATATTCGATGGATTTCTAGATTAGAATTTTAACAGTAAGTAAATGGTCACAGGTACCATATACCTTTCTGAAAGCTGCTTGCTCTACTGTCTGATAATCATCTAATTTTTGTGATAATCTGTTAGTCAAGATTTTTGTTAACAATTTATACATTTGAGAAAGTAGGCTGATAGGGCGGTAATTTTGTAATAGTAATGCGTCCCCTTTTTTAAACAAAATTACTATCACGGTGTTATCCCAGTTATCTGGTATTCTCCCTTGTTGTAGGCACATGTTAAATAGGATTTTTAGCTTGGGGATTACTATTTCTTTGGCTTCTTTGATCATTTCTATTATTATATTATCATCTCCCGGCGCTTTATTGTTTTTCATCGTCTCCAGGGCATGCAAAATTTCGTCTTCACTGATCTCCGGCATATCCTCAGATCCTACATTTACTATTTTAGAATTCTCTTTTGGCCCTCAGGTTGTTTAATGTGCGACCCATATAGTGTTTTATAGTATTTCTCCGTAGTTTTAGGATCTCGTCTGTGTTTCTTATTTCTGTTCCGGCGAAGTCTTTCACTACAATGATTTCTCGTTTCCCATATCTTCTTTTCAGGCACTTCATGCTTTTGTTGTCCTCTATTACTTGCTCTATTTGTTCTTCATAGAATTTTTCTAAATCTTTTCTTATCATACGCCTCCTTCTTTTCTCACTTCTCGATATTCATCAGTTGCATATTTTCCTTCTTTATATAACTCTCTTCGTTTCTTCTATTTTTGTTTTGTTTGTTGAGTAATTTTATTTATCTTTTGGCATGTCGTCTTTGTGATTTTTCCGACGCTTCTGTTAATGCTAGTGTCAGATCACGAGATATTTGGTTTAGATTGTTGTCATTATATTCCTTTAATAGCAATGATTGTCGTATGTACTTTTGATAGGTTTCCCTGTTTTGTTTGAGTGTCTGGGCATTTATCGTTCTTTTATATCTATATTTATATCTGTTAAACTTTTGAACAGTAACCTTTGCCCTTACGAGCCGATGGTCGCTTTCCGTGTTAAATGAATTTAAGACTGTGACATCGTTTATGCTTAACTTTTTGGATGAGAGTATATAGTCAATTTCATTCTTGGTCTGCCCATTTGGGCTTATCCACGTCCACTTGCGCTGGGCTTTTTTACTGAAAAATGTGTTCATGGCGTATAATTTTTGATCTGCCAAGAAAGCTGCTAGCATATTTCCTCTTGGGTTTTTTTCGCCCAATCCATATTTTCCGATGTATTCTTCCTCCTCTTTTATATGTCCTATAATCGCATTGAAGTCGCCCATGACTATATCAAGATTAGACATTCCCTCTTTCCTCGCATTTATAATGTCCTCGTATAATATTTCAACATCCTCGTCAGTATATGCCGAAGTAGGTGCATAAACTTGTATTATTTTTATGCGGTAGTTTTTTGATGTTTCTGTGATCATATACGCTACTCGTTCAGATATTCCTTTGAAGCTAATAATATTTGGTATTATTGATTTCTTAACAAGGAAACCTACTACTCTTTGACTGTCTTTTATGGCCGCTATACATTAGTGCATTTCCTGATGGTAGAGTGATATAGCTTTCTCCTTTTCTCCTTACTTCTGCAAGTCCCAATACGTCCCAATTAATTTTACTTGCTTCGTTTTCCAGATCGTATAGTTGTGAATCATCTAGTGGGGATCTGCAGTTATAGGTGGCTACCAGGAGTGAACATTTCTTCTTATGTATCAGTGTCTTGTCCCCCCCAGAATCCTTGGGACAAACTGAAAGATCAGTGTGGGATTCCGAGCTTTGAGCTCTACCCACCTGGGGTAATTTTGTTTTGGATACTGACATTACCATAGTTAGAATGAATATTTGGGTGTTTGGTAAGGGATGGGTATAGGAGATGGGTAGGTGTAAGTAAATATTTCCCCAAAGTGGAGGTACAAAAACATTTCGCATAAGGCAGGGTCGCGTCCCTGTAATAGGTCTGTTCCATGCCGGGATCGCATAAGTACCTACTGATATATATATATATATATATATATATATATATATATATATATATATATATACACACTTAAAACATTTTTCTGAAACCTTTAAAGAATAGATTTGTGATCTCAGCAAGCCTACGAATTTGAATTGAAGGTGCAAATAATATATAAGCAATTATATCTTCTATATTGTAAAGGAGTTGAGTATTGAGAATAGTAGTTTTTCCAGGAAGTCATAAGTTGCTAAGCATAATATAAAAAAAAAGATTATATTCTATGTAAGTCTAATACGCAATTTGGCAAATTTTTCAGTCCAGAATATTTTAAGTTTTATCAATAGATTGTAGTACAGAAAAATTAAATAGAAAATAAGGTAAATATAGAACGATTCTGATCCTTAATTTTCTCAATTTCTTTAAAATATTTTGTAAAATTTGTATTCAATATTATATTGCTGCTTTCATTTTGTCTAAAAGTACTGAATAACATTTTTTATCAACGTTTTTTATTCTTTAAGATAATCAGTCAATAACATTTTTGGCGTCTGATCAAATGGACTTTGCTTTACTTGGAACTGGTTTATTAAGGTCAGATCGTTTTACTATTTGGATTGCTTTTCAATTTCTGTTGACCACCAGCTGTCTTCTGAAATCTGTTTAATTGTTTTTACGGTTCTAAACGGTATTTCAAAGAATGTACTCGAATACGTTTTCTGCAACAGTAAGTTTTACATTTAATTTATTCTTAAGAACAGCAACTATCCTGGATTTAATTTCTGCTGTAGTTCTTTGGTAAACCGTGTTGGTAGCATTACTATAATAAATTTTCCCTAATATAAGTACGAGGTTAATGGGATAATAATTCTATGTGAAATATAAAGATTCATTAAGTTTTTATAGTGTAAAAAATGTCACTTAAGTGCATCGGAGTAATACGGTGGGGTTGTTTTGTCTTAGCAACAATATACTTCAGTGGATTTGGGTTTTAACAATTTGGGTTATTAGAAAGTTAGATATGTTATGATCAAAAGGAATAGCCGCGACCACTAAACACGCGCAAAACTTTCAATAAAATTGACTAATAAATATTTTTGCAACCTGCAGCAGCAGTATAGTTGATGTCACCGATGCATTAACAGAATGATATCATGCTAGAGGACGTTTATCTATTTTTGGTACAGTAAAGTAAGAGCCATTGCTGTTAGCAAATTCTTTTCGAAGAACGCAAATATTTAAGAAAGTGGAGACGTTGAGGAGACGTTCGGTAAGAAGAAACTTTGAGTGTCTAGCAAAGTTTTTTTTAGTTTGCAGGTTTTCTTGCACACCCGCTTTGCAGCCTTGAAATCGAAGGACTGCTACATGCAGATGAACTGTTAGAAGTATCTACCGAAACTCCTCTTTTCTTTTATCTACTGGAATAAGAAATATTAGTCAAATCTTCTAATAAATCTACCAGCTCTTCACGACTACTGATTTCTAGAAAATTATATAATGGTGATAACTTGATTACGAGGAACTTTCTTTATCTAGGAACATCAGTAGCTTTTTACGCGCAATACGCCAAATATACATCGTCTTTTTGTAGATGGTCTAAAGCAGTAGAAAGTGTTTCACCTGCTACGAGTTTGGTAAGTTCTCATCTCCCAGTGATAAATTCACAAATGCTTTTTAGACAATATTAGTGCTGTCAGAGCTTTTGGCAAACTCTGTAGTTATGCTATCCTCCAGTGTTTTATGTAAGAAGTTTACTACCATTCATGAGACAAGGCTGAAGATCGTCTAAGGTCGTCATTTGCTTGAGCTACTAACCTTGTTTCTATTGCAAAAGGAAGAGGTGCTTTGCTTCGGAAGTTAAAAGTAATGGGTACGCCCGTGCGCGACCTTTTAATTACTATATAAGTAGCAAAAGCATAAAATACTGGTTGCTAAAATTAAGTCGTTGAGAGCATGACAGAAATCCTTGCCAGATTAATCGAGGCTTTAACAAGTAGCTTTTCTCTAACCTCCTTCACTCTTAGAGTGAATAAATTTGAAGCCTTCGTTAGTGGTAATTTTAAATGACAAGGCAATCGTCTCAGGACGCAGTAATTTCGGACGACATCGGCCTTAACATAAAATTGGTGTAAGATGGTAGACAGAGGTGGGGTTGCGTGTTAAAACCAGCGTTTGCTCAACTAGAAGAAATTTCAGCTGCCTACTCTGATGGTAAGCGTGCTGGTTTGGTGTAATTTTTTTAATAATAATTATCAAAGTCGAAATTTAACTTGTCGGTCTATTATTAACTAGTTATTATTGTATATCGTTAAACTTCTGGTGCATACATCGTAGAGACCTCAGACTAGTGTCATTCGATTCAGATTGAAGAGTAGAATCCGAAAAAGTGTCATTCGCGGGCGCTCAAAGGTTAGAAAGTTATAAGCCGTTAAAAGTAGTAAGTACAGACTAATTTACTTTAATATCTAGGAGGCGTATATGTAAAATAATTAATCTTAAAGAAGCAATTTATTGTATGTAGATAACTTTTTATATTTCAATCCAAGCTCTCCCCTTTTCCGCAAGTGGAATATGGGTATCGTTAATTCTGATGAGTAGGTATTGTTTCTCTTTGTTAGTGAAATTTGTGCGCACAGACTTATTTTTATTTAACTTGATGTGCCAGGTTTTAGTCCAGTTATAATTACTTGACCAGGAACATAAAATATGTTTTACAATGGTTCCATCGTATTTTTCTTTTCTTTTAATTCTCGCAGCGTTATGTGCTGAACGTGTTACTTGAATTGTGCAATACTATTGCTGTGTTAAGATCGAAAGATAGTTATTAGAATGATTTAACACTGTTAAAACAAGAAATGCTTATGGTTAGCCCTATTAGTAACTTTTAAAACTCTGCTATTTTAATTTTCTCATATATTTATATTAGTGAGTCATCTAGATCAATTTCAGTTTCATATAAATTTTCATCTTTACGCTTTGTTATATAAATTTGTTTTTATCAGTTGTAAATAAAAATGAAATTCGAACGCTTATTAAATTCTTGTTTGGAAGGGAGGAACTGAAAAGAAAATTACGTCCAGACTAGATGTTGTTTTTAAAAGTTATCACGGGTACTTTTTGGGTTTTGGAATTCATATTTTACGCAATGTTGGGTTAATTCGGCTATAAATTCTATTTGAGCACGAATATTAGCTAATTATTTTAAAGTATTTAAGAAGAGTTCGACGAATTGAAAAAATGAATTTCCAGTTACAGATCTGACCTGTATTTACAGACTAGAAAATAAAATGCAATATAAGCAGTGTAGAGAATATAGTGAATTAGTTCTGAAAAAAGCTATTCAATTCTTTGCGTATCTGTGATATATTATTAATTGGTTATCTTGAAAGGGAAAAACAGTTACTAAAAAAATTTGTGTTTCGTTACGACAACGCACTGCCTTATCTAGATATCTTCGTTCAACAAACATTAGTAGATTTGAATTCAATTAAATAGCTCGATTTGTTTGAACTTCCATCTACTTCCAACCGCACTTATTTTCTTTTATTATTGATATTGGAGTTTTTTACCTACTTTTGTACTTAGAAAAGCTGTTCACATTAGTTCTCTTATTTAAAAAAAATCCATTACTTTTTAGTTCAGACTATCCTGTATATTTCTGCAAAAAGCTTTTTAAAAAGTAGTTGAAGTTTTTATAGTTACGTTTCTCTCAAGTTCGTTAGATTTATAATGCTAAAGTAGCAATTGTGATCTGCTAATTAGAATGAGCATTTGGGAAGAAGTCTTTCGTAAGGAAAATACACAAAAAAATATATTTCAATTTTATAGATAATAATATATACCTTTACAATTTAATAAACAATATTCAATTGGTAACTCCCATCAAACTAATAAAATTTATCTTAAATTTTTTTTAACTGTACTTGCAACAGACTCCCTGGATGTAAAAAATACACTGGTAGGAGACTCAAACGAAGAAGTATTAATATCAACAAAATGTACGGTGTGGATTCATAGCTAAAAGTAAAAAATAAAGAATTCATAAAGAACGTGACAGGTGTAGTGAAAAAGTTAAATGAAGCTAACAGAGACAAAAATACTGTTACTTGGCAGTGCAATAGAAGAAATAATTGGGTTGTGTTATAAGGAAATTGTCGAGCAATATAAGTAGGAATAGGGAAAAAGCACTAATTACGGATAAAAATAAAATAATGTATGCAGGATTGAACATAATTGCAACATTAAAAGCAATATTTTAAAAAATAATTATTGTGCAAATGATAGCGTTCAGACTTCGCTTTAACTCTCAAGCTTCCAATAAATGCAGATGTTTCAACAAAAAAGAGATGCTTCAAGAAATTCAACAAATAAAGCGTGAAGTTGTAGGGGTCTAACAACGGCAGTTATATTTAAGATAGGCATAGGATATATAGTAGATATACTTTACCGACTTTTTAAAAATATATGGAATGAAGGAACACTCCTTATCGACTGTAAGAAAGGCATTATTATCAAAATTTTCATAATTTAAATGTTATAAGTAAAATTTTTTTATTGTATTACATTAAACAGAAATAACTCAGTTTTTATCTAATTTAAGAAGCTCATTTAAATATCAAATGCACGTTATTATACACGGAACATTTATTATAATCATTTGTGTCATGTACCGGGGTTAAGCCCCTGATAGATTTTTTCTTTGTTTCTAATAATAATGGATTTTATATTAGCAAAAGTAACGTAGGCTAAAAAAAGAGGAGTAATATAAGGTTTAATTCAGGTGATAAAGGACTTGGAAAACAAAATACGCAAGCAAAGCTGAAAATTGAATCAGATAAAGTGCGGCTGTAAATTAACAAAGGTAAGAGTGAATTGTTAACTCTTGATACGGACGTGAGTAATATAAATTTAGACAACTACCATTATTGGATACGTTGAGAAGTTCACTTATTTTAGTAATGCAGTATCAACAGATTTGAGAAATGATCAGACATTAAACTAAGAATAATTGAATAAGAGTAGTGTTTTTAAGTATAAATCAAGTCTAAAGAGCGGGGAGCATTTATAATACAACTAAGACAAAAATATTTAATGCTATGTGTATTGTTGTATGGTTCGAAAACTTGGCAGAGATATAAAAAAAACCTTGAAGTATTTCTATAGAGGTGCTTAAGAAGCAATCTAAAATTTGTGTAGAAGAGATAGACAAGAAAGTTTGGACACAGAAATTAGGAAAAAGAAATTTAGATGGTTGAAGAACGTGTTAAAAAAATAGAAATGTTTCCAGTCATACTGCATTAAAATAGGGAACCCTCAAGACAAACGAACTAGAGGAAAGCTTGGAACATCTTGAAAAATAATATAAAAAAAACAAGTAAAATCTTCACCTAGTTCCGAATAAAGATAAATATCAACAGAAAAAATTTATAGACAATTTATAGGGCTCTTTCTGTTTCTCTCTATTACGTACTACCCACACGCACGCAAGCAGAAACACATGCACACACATAATGTTGTTTTTATAATCCTGTATCCCATTCTGGAATAAAGGTACTACCTTTTTTCTATTGTTTTCAAATGAAGAGGTGTGTCGGAATAGATTTTTTCGCAGATTCCGAAAATGCCCTTCAAAATTCCGTATCACGTCAGGTTTTTCCACCAATCACAAAAATGTGAGAATGTAAAAAACCGTAATTTTTTAATAACATTGATATATGGCAACTTTTGTAACGTTTTTCCTAGAAGTTTTCTGAAGAAACGGAATAAATGTGTAAGAAACAGATAATCAGGAATACATAGTTGATAACAAAAATAGAACTGTTTTATTTGCAAGACGTCATGATTTTCCGCGCTTACAAGGGTGAAACATGAGTGACAGTTGTCTTGGCGCGTCAGTATGACGCATATCTTGTGCCGCCGCTCCCTTCTTTCTATAAATAGGTCACATGTGGTGCCGTTCTGGGCAAAACCTTTTACACTAGTCAATACAAAGAAGGTGCAATGCTTTATGCACTGACCGTTCCGTTGTTTCTTTGTGGTGTGTGCAATAGCTTCACGTAGCTCTGTTAATCGTCCATACCTATTTTGCTGTATATGTGGGTGTTGTATATCAGGAAAACGGAGCCAAAATTATTGCCTTTTGTGAAAAATGCTTATTTTTCAATATTTCGAGATTAAACTAGTAGAACAGGACGAAGCGTAGGTTTTTCACAAAGTGTGCCATGCATGTGTGGAGGGGTTGAGGAACTGGAAAAGTGAAAAAACGGAATTGATGTCGTTTGGTTTGGCGTGAGCCAACAAATTACAGTAATGACTGCTACGTTTGCACAGAGAAAAACAATTTAAGCCATACCAGTACCAGTAAAAGTAACTTTGTATATCCCAATATCCCATCTGTCATGGGACCAGTGCCCCATAGTAAATCCATTTCAAGCCATCCCCGTCCAATGTCAAGCTCCAAGCAGAGATCGATTCAGACGGTGATAAAGGTGATAAAACCTGTAGGATAACAATTACCCAGCACGATCTGAATTATTTGGTTTATCAGAGATTTAAGGATCATGATTTAATAAAAAGAATTTTGTTGTGTTTTAATACAAACGCATAGAAGCTGAACTGATTTTGTTTTTTTTTCCTGAAGAAGGCAGTTTGGTATATTGTCGAGACATTTTGGCAGTCATAAAATACCTCAACTTTAATTAAAATTCAAGACAGTGAGGGTTGTTCATAGATGCCAGAAAATCTAGTTTAAAAGGTGTTTTATCACATAAAACTAACATCCCTCCATCCATTCCAATAGCACATTCTGTGACCTTGAAAGAAACATGCGTAAACCTTAAATTTTTGCTGGAAAGTGTACAGTACAAGCTTAATGAATAGTCGGGGTGCGAGAATTTCAAAGTGATTGGAATATTGCTCGGCCAACAAGCAAGCTACACTAAATTTCTTAGCTTCTTGTGTGAACGAGACTTCAGAGCTAGAACGGAACATTGGGTTCGGAAGCAGTGGCCAATCAAAAATACATTCACACCCGGCGAACAAAACATTGTTTCACTTTCACTGGTTAATACTTCGAAAATACTGTTGCCACCTTTACATATTAAACTTGCCTTAATGAAAGCGACAGTAAATGCTTTCAGCATCTTAGTTAAGTTTCCATAAATTACGTTGAATCAAAGCTACAATTTTTGTAGATTCACAAATACGAAAATTAATAGCCAAGAATATATTCCAAAAAACCATAAGTGAGTGCAAATTGTGAGCATGGATTGTATTCGGAAATGTGTTACAAAACTTTTTGGGGAACACGAAGGCTGAAAATTACACAATTTTAGTCGAGGAGGCGTTGGAATTCTATAAACTGCTTGGTTGCAACATGAGCGTTAAAGTTCATATTTTTCGTATTGTAGTTTTACAGAAGAACATGGCGAGCGCTTCTATCAGGATATTAAAGTGATGACCGACTATTGTTTGATGTTGAAAAGAGACTGTACGGACGTACATTGAAAACAATCCAAGAAGAGGAAGTTTTAAGAACAACCCAGTGGTAAATGTTGGGCATGTGTGCTTTTCAATATGTATTTATAATTATCTATTTCTTACATATTGATTCCCTCCCTCTAGAGAAGATTTTTACACATTACAAACAATGTCATACATTGATGTCATCAACAGATTTTCTACTTTCCACATTTTCAGAATCTGCGGAAAAAATAAATTTCAGTACACTTCTTCATTTCAAAATAACAAAACCTTAAATATTAATGTTAATAAACATAAACATACTAACAGTTTCTTTTTAGAAATTAAGTTTATTGTGCACTCAAAAATATTGCAGTTTTTTAGAATTTGAAGTAATTGATTGAAGACATCTTTACTGCAAATATTTTAAATTTGAAGTTAAAACCTAAGTTTTAATTTTTATTTTCTTCTTTGGATATTTGAGTATTTATAATACATGCGATATGGAGAGTTTTTGAAAGACATCAGGGACAAACTAAACAGACTGGAGTATAACGGACGGAAACCGAAAGAATGGAAGTAAGAATAGAGCAAAAATTGGACTTAATCCAGTCGAAGATAATAAATTTCTAAAAAAAACTAAGTGAGAAAATGACAAAATGACCAACTGAAAAGTAAAATTAGCATACAAGATAAGATAATTAAATGGCTATAAAGGGAAATAAAAAAGAGAAATTTACTAATCTTTGGCGTAAAATAAACTGAAAATAAAAGTCTGGAAACCTAGCAATAAAAGTTAAAAGAAGTAATAAACAAAATAGGAGTTAAAATTGCACCGAAGAAAGATATAACGGATATCAAAAGAATGGGAAAAAAGAAAATAAAGAAAAAAAGAAATAAAAAATGGAAATAAGAAAGTCCAAATAATAAAATTAACCAAAAATTTGACAGACACAACCTAAGATTAAGTGAAGACTATTCTAAAAAAATATATTGTAAAGAAAATAATTAGCAAAGTGTACGGAAAAAGCAAGAGACCACAGCAATAAAGCTACAATTACATATATAACAACCTTGTTGAAAACGGCTCAGCGTACACGCTAGAAAATCTAGAAAATTGCGAAACACACGAATAAAGAGAAAACAGTCCAAAACCAAAGAAGACCTTTTCTGGTAAAAGAATAACGAGGAAAGCAAGCGAAAAAACTTTAACAAAATAAAACCTAAAAAGGGAAGAACTACTGAAAATAACGAGAACTAGTGGATACACTCCAAAAAGCTAACTCAGCACCAAGCTAAAAATCAAAAAGAACATATGGCTAACGAAAAATTATGAGAATGAAAACACATCAATTACCACCAATAAATGGCTATTGGCAACACGGAATATGACCACAGCAATAGGAAAACAAAGAAAAACAAATAAAAATAGCAACAAAGAACATCAAAACGCTGCTAAGGACAAGCAAAACAATTAGAAGCATTTAACCTAGACATAACAGCCATACAAGAAATAAAATGGGAAGAATCTGGAGAAATAGCAAAAAACAAATACGCGTTCCTATATAGCGGTGAAGGAAATAGAGGAAGCACCGGAATAGCATTTTACATAAAAAAGAAGCTAGTAAAAATATAATTTAATTTACACTAGTGGATGACAGGATAGCACTATTAAGACTAAAATGGAAAATATGTACATATCAGTAGTATATATATAGTATATATGTAGTTGTTTAGTGGATAAGGCTACGGAACCTAGAGATGGGGGTTCGAATCCCGCTCTCACCAAATTAATTATTGGCATTTTTACGGCCCACTTTGGCTCAGGCTGCAATAAATGAGTATCTGGAGGTCACACTCTGGGGTAATAATAGGCAGTCGGTACGTAGCGCTAGCCACGTTACTACCCTTGTGTACCGTAGACTCTAGATTGTAGCAGACCTATTCTATTATAACCCCAAAGGGTCTTCGTGGCCTGTTACGGAGAACTATTATTATTACTATTATATGTACGTATCAATTATTAATATTTACGCACCTACGGAAATAATGAGAAAGACACAAAGATTCTACGAAAACTTGAAAAGGTTATGTGAGGGCCTGCCAAAAAAAAATGAAATTATAATATTGGGAGATGCAAACACTCAAATAGAGATAGAGCCACATTTGAGCGAAGTAAAAAGGAACAGAAAAGGGACAATACATGCTGCAACAAACAACAATGGACACAAATTATGTCAGTTAACAGGAGCACTCAACATCTTATCCACAAGGTACGAACACCCCAAAAAACATAAAGTGACATGGATACATCCGGCAGACACAGCAGAAAATCGAACTGATCATATACTAGCTGTGGGGAAGCACATCCAGCTAACTACCGTGGATGCATGGTAGCAAAAGAAATGCAGATGTTAAAGAATAAAAAAATGAAGAAACCGAGTCTACCCAAACAGCCAAACAGATTCGACCAACAGAAAATAAACCCCATTCCATCAAAACAAGATAATGCTCCTAAACCAAGGACTTATAGCCAGGTGGCATCTGAAAAGCCGCAGAAACAGATTGAGAAAACACCAAGTCAACAAAACTCGTCCGTTGAACACACGCTCCAATTGATCTTGGAAAAATTAAGTAAAATGGACGATCGTATCTCAAAGCTGGAATATCGCGCTCAAGGAGCGATACCTAAATCTAAAATGGCTAATAATAATATCAGAATAATGCAATGGAACGCCAATGGACTACTTCAACATCATCATGAGTTACAAGCAGTCCTGGACATAGAAAAGATCGATGTGTGTCTTATTGCTGAAACCCATTTTACCTAAGGAATCGCATATAAAATTCAAGGGATACAGGGTATATCACACTATCCATCCAAAAACACCGCTAGAGGCGGTAGTGCAATAATAATAAGAGAATCCATTACACATTATCTAAAAATTCAATATCAAACAGAGGAAATTCAAGCTACAGCTGTTAAAGTTAAAACAAAACCTACGAAGTTGTTATCACATCATTATATTGCCCATCTAGATACGTGATTAAGAAAAATCAATACTTAGACTTCCTCGAAACCCAGGGATGTAGATTCATTATTGGAGGTGATTTCAATGCGAAGCACACCCATTGGGGATCGAGGCTAACGACTACCAAAGGTAGAGAACTTCTATCAGCATGCAACCAGCTTAACTGTGATACAATATCAACTGGGAAGCCTACCTATTGGCCAACCGATAGCAGTAAGATTCCTGATCTAATAGACTTCTTTATAGTAAGGAATATATCCCCCAATTACTTATATGTTGAGGAAGCATGGGATATGAATTCAGACCATTCTCCCATACTACTCACACTAAGTGACAAGATAATTAATAAAAAAAACCCGCCGAGGCATGTAAACAAACTGACAAATTGGAATAGCTTTAGAATACAACTTGAAAATTCCATTAATGTGTCAGCTCCACTTAAGAATGAAAAACAACTTGATGAAGAAACTGCTTATTAGGAACATTCAGCAAGCAGTCTGGGATAATACTCCAGAAATTAAACGAAAGGTAAAGGGAAATAATTATCCGAAAGAGATTATGGACCTAGTTACAAAAGAGAAAACTAAGAAAAGATGGCATCAAACCAGAGCACCTACGGATAAAACTGCCCTCAATAATGCCACTCAACAGATAAAGCGGAGATCCTACGAATTAAAAATGAATCTATGAGCAACTTTTTAAGTGAATTGAGCAACAACAGCAAAACGGACTATTCCTTTGGAAAGCCACAAAAATCTAAAACGGCCTTATTTTACAAAATCCACCGATCAAAATGCAGATGGTACCTGGGCACGTAGTAATCAGGAAAAGCTTGTAGATTTGCAGAGCACCTAGAAATGACTTTCCAACCAAATGAAGGAGACGATTCACAAGACTGGACAGAACCAATACAGGAAGATACAGTCATTAGACCAGTTACACCTAAAGAAGTCTCTAAAGAAATCAAGAATAACATTAATCAGAAAAAAGCTCCTGGCTTCGATCTTATTACAGGTGAAAGTTTGAAGCAACTCCCAAGAAAAGCCACAGTAAAATTGACCAATCTCATCAACGCCTCATTCAGACTTAGGTATGTTCCTAAGTTGTGGAAAGTAGCAGAGGTCATAATGATCCCTAAACCAGCAAAACCGCCACAAGAAGTTTCTTCATACAGGCCTATCTCACTTTTGCCTGTTATATCAAAATTGTATGAAAAATTACTCCTTAAAAGGCTGAAACCGATCATCGAAGAGAAGGCTCTAATTCCTCATCACCAATTTGGTTTTACAGAAAGACATTCAACCATAGACCAAGTGCACAGGATCACAGATATAATTGAAAATCACTTGAAGAAAAGAAAGTCTGCGCTACTATCTTTTTAGATGTGGCACAGGCTTTTAACAAAGTATGGCACAAAGGCTTGTTCCACAAATTAGATATATTGTTACCTCGGCAATATACGCAAATTTTAAAATCTTACTTGTCAGAAAGGTACTTCAGAATCAGACAAGGAGACACCTATTCTGAATTGAAAGAAATTAATGCAGGAGTACCACAAGGTAGTGTACTAGATCCAGTACTATACTTACTTTATACCAGTAATATTCCTGAAGTCGAACACGAAACTATCGCCACCTTTGCGATGATACCGCAATTCTTGCAGTTGGAAGTGATCACGAAGAAGCCACGAGGAAGCTCCAAACGTCTATTAACAAGATCAACGCCTGGACTAGTAGGTGGCGGATAAAGTTGAATGAAAGTAAATCTGTACATATCAATTTCACCAATAAACGGAAACAACACATACCCGTTAAAATTAATGAAACCCAGATCCCATACGCTAATACGGCTAAATACCTGGGTATGACACTCGATGCGAGGTTACGCTGGAAGGCCCACATTAAAAGAAAAGAGAAGAACTCGGTTTAAGGTATAAAAAAATGTATTGGTTAATAGGACGAAACTCCAATTTGTCCACACATAATAAGTTACTACTATATAAGCAAATATTAGGGCCCGTGTGGGCATATGGCATCCAACTCTGGGGTTGTGCCAGCAAGAGTAATATTCTTATCATTCAGAGATTTCAAAACAAAGTATTAAGGAACATTGAAGATGCACCCTGGTACTGCCGCAACAGTGATATCCATCGGGACCTCGAGGTGAAGACTGTAGAGCAAGTCATATATACTAGCCATGAAAGGAATATGTAGCAAGGCAATAGACACAAGAATGTACAAAGGCGCACAAGCTTCAACGAATTATTACTTAGTAATAGCAAAGCTAAGGAACGTAGGCATGAGGAAGCGCTGGAGCACCAAAACGGAAGCAGCAAAAGTAAATCTAGAAGTCCTTGGCGCGAGGAAATTAGGAAAAAATATCAAGATACATATGCTAAAAACACAAAACAAACATTATGGACATAAATAATATAGAGAGAAATGAAGTAAAACATACACTTATCGACGGAAAAAGTGCTAGGAAGTAAGACAACAAAAAAAACGAAAGATTTTTATGACTAAGATTGTGAAAAAGCAAGGTAACTAAAGAATTATATTGATCGACACGAGAAGAGAACAAGGCAAAAGAAAATACGAAATAAAAGAAATAACACAAATCTAATGTATAGAAGGAAAAAGAACGACTGGTTAGATAACAAACCTGAGAAAACTTGAAAAAATAATTCTACAGAAAAATAAGGAACACCTAGAATCAGAACAAGGGGATGCAAAAACAATAAAGGCCAAACAGAACACAAGCTCCAAAAATTGGAAACATCTGGAAAGACTACTACAAAAATATTCAATGCAAAACCAGCTAAAATAGAACAACCAGAAGAGGATAGCACAATAATGCAAGAACAAGAAGACGCTTACCCACTAGAAAAAAGTCTTAGAAGAAATAAAAAAACTGAAAAATAGCAAATCCCCGGGAGAGGACGGAAGCGAGTCAGAACTTTTGAAATATGAGGGCCAGCAACTACACAAACAAATAGATACTCTAATAAAGCAGATATGAAAACAAAGTGCCAGAAGAGTTTTATAAAAACAGTGATAGTTTGGAAGCTGTGCAGAAGGAGTTCCGACGTTTTACAACTTAGGACGTCATGGCGCCGTCCCAACAGAACACGCGATAAAAATTTGGATTAATAACTTTGAAGAGACTGGATTTGCCTTAAGGAAGAAACCAGCGGGACGACCAAGAAGTGATTGTACTCCACAGAACATTAATGTGGTACGCGAGTCTGTCTTACGCAGCCTACGGCGTTCAATTCGTAAGCAAGCAGCTACGGTTGAAATGTCCCCGCAGAATTCTTCATTTAGATTTTAAAAAACGATTACCAGTTGCGATTAAAATTCTGTCAAAAAATGATAACAAATATAAACAATGACGATGTATTTCTAAACAAGTTGTGGATGTCAGATGAGGCTCATTTTCATCTTACAGGTTACGTGAATAAGCAGAATTACCGTTACTGGACAGACACAAATCCTAATGAAGTTTATGAGCGCCCTTTACACGCTAGTAAGGTGACAGTATGGTGTGCTATTTCATTACATGGGATAATCGGACCTTATTTTTTTAAAAAAGAACACGGTAACTGTTAATGCGGACCGTTAGGTGGAGATGTTACAATCTTTTGTTACACCTGAATTGAGAAATTTTCCACATGTTCAAAAAACCTGGTTTCAACAAGATGGAGCAACATCACACACTGCACGGCAATCAATGGAAGGTGTGCGAGAATTGTTCAGTAACCATGTGATCTCAAGATTCGGTAACGTTCCCTGGCCCCCTAGATCGCCAGATTTGTCTGTTTGTGATTTTTTGTGGAGCTACCTCAAGAGTAAAGTGTACACGACTCTACCAAGAACTCTGGAGGAGTTAAAACAAAGAATATCGGTTGAAATTCACAATATCCCAGCTGAGATGTTGCAGCGGTCCATGAGGAAGCTCAACAGCAGATTTCAAGAATGCATTCGTACAGGACGTAATTTTTAAAAAATGATAAATTCCATTAATGTTTCTTAAATGGCAAATTTTAAGGTTCCAATTACTATGAATAAAATGTTTTTCTTGGTTTTATTGGATTGTTAAAAAATTCCCGTTATTCTGTGTCACCCTGTATCTTAAAGCGCAGAGACACAATTTCAAAATCGTCTCCTCCTTCAACAATCTAGGAAATAAAAAGATTTTGGAAAGTAAAACTACGACAAAAAAAACTAAGATAAAGATATATAAGGCACTAATAAGGCTAATACTGATGTGTGCTCTAGAGACAGCAGTAATAAACAGAAAAAAGGACAACGATTTAAGAATAGAGGAAAAAAATAATGAGAACTGTATATTAGGACCACATATAACAGTAAATGGAGAAAGAAGAGTAAAAACCAATTAAGAAATATAAGACAAACTCGGAGGAGAAATTATCACAAGATTCATGAGGAGAATCCCGACGGAAATGTTGAGTAGAATAACACAATAAACCCAACTAGGCCAAAGGAAAAGAGGAAGATCAAAAAAAGAATAACTAAAACAAGCAGAACTTTGGGAATAACATATTGGAAACTAAAATGCAAGGAAAGGACGGAGTGGAAAAAAATAACGTTCGAAGCCAGAACACACAAGGATCTGTAATAAATTAAAGGGAAGAGGAGTAATTTGATGATGATGAACATATGCAATCTACTGTTGCTATTTTCTATTTCCTCTTATGAAACACATAAAGTTATATATTTTTTATTATTTAAATTTTGATGTACTCTTATTTAATTTTTAATCGGTGGAGAAATCTGACTGCTTCAGAAATGGCGACTGGTTCAGAAATTGGATCGGAACTTTTTGATCTTGAACTGACACTAGAACTAGAATGGCCGCCACGCACGCATCAATCACGCGCGCCGGGGCTTATTTAACATTAAATGCCAATTAATTCCTGGCGAGACAAATTAGAAATTTGCACTAGCGCAAGCATAAGTCGCCGTTTTCTAAGGTTAATTAAATAATCCGGTTCTCCGATCGATCAAGGCGTTTGAGCCAACTATCGCATTCTTGGGGTGAACGTTTGAAAAGCTCGCGCGCGGCCTTGTTGAAAAATCGCGAGCCGCCCACTCGCGGATTGAACTTGCCTCATGACAGTTGCGTGTCCTGCGCGGGCCTATAAATCAGTCACTGCCGTTTCCTTCATGGCCGAGAATAATTACCGAAGGACTCACACGGCTAGTGGGTTTTGCAGTCATTGGCGTTATACATACACGCTTTCCGACTCTGTAAGCAATTCAACGGGATTTTTTGCGTGCCGGCAAAGAAAACTAGAAGAGACAGTAAACTAAAGTTCTTCTTGGATCATTCTTTTGTAGTTGTTGTAATTTATGTCTAATTGTGTACTTTTTGTTACTGTTCCTATCTTTTTTCTTAGCTACACTTTTATAGCGCTCTAAATTATATTGTTAGATGAAACATTTAATGTCTGCAGTGTTTGCTGTGCAAAATGGCGGCGTGTGTACCCACACTTTCTTCAGAACGTACTAGGAGCGACACAGAAAGACGGAGATGGCCGCTGAGTCCAGCAGTGGGCTGCAAAACTGCATATCTGATATTTATTGATCAGCCAGCCGTTCGGACACCTATTGATAGATTGCTTAATTACTGGCCGCAACTTGTACCAAACTGCAATATTTTATGTACCTAGAGAAAATAATCGGAGATAATTGGATGACGTACCGGGCAGGTTCAATATAGTCTTCAGCGGCCGCTTAATTTATTTGTGCCCGGCTACGTGCATGCGTCTTCATCCTTCCTCCTCTCTGGACGCGGCAGCACCAGCCTTCTGCCATTGTTCCATTCATATTTGTAGAACGTCGAACCCCGTAACTGCGCCTTGGTAAATTATCGC
This sequence comes from Sinelater perroti, assembly GCA_036346155.1. NCBI lineage: Eukaryota > Metazoa > Arthropoda > Insecta > Coleoptera > Elateridae > Sinelater > Sinelater perroti. Next base: position 1,843,999 of record JARFIY010000189.1, read on the forward strand.
AAACGAAATTTATGCCCCAAATTTGCTAATCCCGCAAAATTATTTACCGACGCGCTTTTAAAACGGCGCGTCCGAGTGCACTGGCTGCACCGAGCGTTGCCCGCGTTTATCTTCCCATCCGGAGAGTAATTACTCGTTTCGTTCGTTAGTCCTACTTGTCGAGTTGTTAGGAATCTCCTGTGGGATTTGTACCTACCGCCGGCAACGATGAGCAAATGCGTGGAGAGCTCCCCAAAAGTGCGGCGTGCCTTTTCTTGCTACGTTTAGGAATCATGCTTAGAATAATGGCTTTAGCTTTTCTTGAAAACTTCAGTAATCATCGAAATAAAGTAATAGACTAATAATTTTTCGAACTTTTTAATTCCAACTAAACATTTTGATATTCATTAAAAATATTTCAAATACAAAAACATATGTAAATATTGTTGTAATGTAAAATACAAGTTTTTTCGGAAAAATAAACAATTATTGAAGGAAATACAAGAAATACTGCACATAGGACAATAACTTCTTCGTTTTCTTTAAATATAAATTTGTGAACCTTGAAAACCTTTCAGTGTCTTTTCACTGTTTAAACTCAACTTTTTTTATATAAACTTGTAATATTTATTATTTTAAAATATAGTATAATAAATTATTATTTCAATTTCTAAACTCCGTTTAAGATTAACAAAAATATTTTGAGAGTATTGATGTGGTAGCTGAATTCAAACTCAGGCTACGATTTTAATTCTAACAAAAAAATTTTTCTACTAAACTACCTTATTTTCAAAGACAATTTTGTAGACTATGTAGACATTTTCAACAACAAATTTTGTAATAAAAGCTAGATAATAATTCAAAATAGCAATTTCTTATGTTTGGATCTTATTTGTTTATATTGGTGGAAGTATATAAATGGGGGCGAGGGAATACAGCAGAAAATAAGCGAGTTTATTATAAAAGTATGGAGACAAGAACAAATGCCACTAGAATGGCATAACGCTATTGTCTGTTTGATACACAAGAAGGGGGATAGGTGCCAATGTGAAAACTATAGGAGAGTATCACTGATGGACGTGGCGTATAAAGTATTGGCGAGACTGATTCGGAAAATACTGAGTGAGCACCAAGAACGGGTAGTAGGAGAATACCAAGGAGGATTTAAAAGGGGAAGAGGTACCTTGGATCAAATCTTTACGGTAAAATTGATTCAGTATAGTAATTATGAGCAAAATTTGGAATTACATATGCTATTTGTGGATTTCCGCCAAGCCTACGATAAAATCAGTAGGACAAAACTTTACGACGCCCTTAGAAAGCTAGGGATTCCGGAGAAACTCATAAGATTGGTACAAGTGACACTAAGAAAAACGAATAGTAAAATACTGATAGATGGGCAGGTATCGGAAAGAGTCACTGGAAATAAGGGAGTGAGACAAGGGGATCCCATCTCAACAGTACTGTTTAACTTGGTACTAGAAGCAATTTTGATAAAAAGTGGGATCGAGACAAGGCGAATAATTTACCAAAGACGTCACCAGATAGTGGCGTACGCAGACTGGCTATTATTACCAGATCAAAAAAAGAGTTGGAAACAGTATTCAGTAAACTGGAAAGAACTGGGACAAAGTATGGGCCAGAGATAAATGAGAGCAAAACGCAGTACATGGAAATGAGACAAAACACTGGGGGAGTTACGGTTACCAGCTTCCAAGGGGAAAGAAAGGTGTATAAATTTAAGAAAGTTAGTGAGGTCGATTACTTAGGAGTGACGTTATCTAACACCATAGAGGAAAGCACGGAAATACAAAAACGAATCGCAAAATACAGTAGGGCGGTAGGTGCAATCAGTGATATGCTAAAATCCAAAGAAATCTCAAAGGCAGCAAAACTAAGAATGTATAAAACGATTGCAAGACCATCAGTAACGTATGCAAGCGAATCATGGGCATTAACAAAATATATGAAGGTGAAACTGGAAGTATGGGAGAGAAGAGTCTTAAGAAAAATTCTGGGAGGAGTAAGAACAGGGGACGGAGAGTGGAGGCGAAGAACAAATAAGGAGTTACAAGATGAGTATGGTGACATATCAATAATAGCGTTCGTAACAGTTCAAAGAGTACAATGGTTAGGTCATGTTAGCCGGATGCCCGAAAACAGGCGTGCGAGAAGGATTTTAGAAGGAGGGTCAGGGGGAAAAAGAAAAAAGGGTGACCCAAAAAGAGATGGTTGGATGCAGTAGTAAAAGAGTGGGGATAGACGATTGGAGAAGTATAGCGAGAGACAGAGTGAAGTGGAGTAGAATAGTTAGTAAAGTTAAAGAAATGATTATGTAGAGGTATAAAATGTAAATCTGAAAATAAATGAAATGTGATGTTAAGCCATGGGCCTTAATGGCCTGTAGAACTGAACTATATATATATATATATATATATATATATATATATATATATATATATATATATATATATATATATATATATATATATGGTTCAATCCATTTCTTTAAATGTTGTTCTAGAAGTAAAGCATTCAGCAGTTGAATTTGTTTTAGATGGGATGTTACAATTATTTATATTCAGTTTTCTTCTTCTTCTTTGTAATCTCTCCTATCTTCGGAGGTTGGCTATTAAAAGCTAATTTGTACTTTAGATACTGCAGCCCTGAAAAGAGTTGTAGTTGATTAATTGTACCATTTACTAAGGTTTTTGAACCAAGATTCTCTTTTACATCCACGACCTCTTTTTCCATTTACTTTACCTTAATTATCAATTATGATTTATATGTTGAGTTTGGGATGATGTGAACAAGATATTCCAATTTTTGCTTTTTAACTGTGAATATTAATAATTGTGTGTTTATACTAAGCTCTGTTTATCCAAGTTATACGTAAGACACGTCGATATATCCACATTTCAAACGCGTTTATTCTTTTTCAAAGAAAGATGTAACATTTTAAAATTCTTTTTCTTAGTGAGATGTTAAAAATCATATTGCACAACAGACGTTTAATTTTTTTCGTGTTTGTTCTATTCTACCCCTTATTTCTGTATTTTGCCTTTGTTACACTCAAAAGTGTACTGTATCGTAATTTTAAATTGAATAAAGAAACTTTAAAGAAAATCCAAAACTGAAACACTCACCTTATTTAGAAGCGGCGCTCTCCAGCATAAATTGGTTCTCTGTGCTGTAATCCTGGGAGCATCCAGGAAGAGGAAATGGGTTTGGATGGAAAGTAAATACAAGTTACCCCAATCTCACAGCGGAGCCGATCGAAAGCGTCTTTCCTGATGTGTCTCCGTGTTTGCTACTAGGTTTTTCTTGATTACTCGCCGGCTCAGCTACAAAGCAAATTGGGCCGAGTTTTCTCACTGGCAAAATTTCAAGCCCCGAAATGCAATCGGAAAACAAAAAAACCTCCGAGAAGAGGATAATCTGGTCGGAAAAATATTGATTTTGCAACAACATTAGCCTCAACAAAGCGGCCACGGGAAAATGAAAATTTATGCCGCAATCGAACACGCCGGCGAGCTCTCGGTCAAAACGCTCTCGGCCACGAAAAACATAAAACGGGTCGCCCGCTTTCTAAATCATCACAACTCAATTCAAAACAAAGCGAGCGAAAGAGCTACGAGCCAGGCAAGGCCGCGGCCGAGCCGTCTGTTCTTATATATTCGCGAAAGCGGGCAAATTGGCCGCCGCTATCTCAAATCAAAACTAAAGCGCGTATAGAGAAGAAGTCAAAAGACGGTCGGCCTCCATTCCTCATTTACAATAGTTCCCAAGTATTTGTAGTTTATCACTCTCTTTCTATTTTTTTGTTCCGACCCTTATTTCTGTTGGTGTGCGTTGTGTTTTTTATAGTCTTTGCTTTCTTTAAGTTTATTTTCAGTCCGTATTTGCTACTAGTCACTTGCACAGAATTAAAAAGAGTTTGTAAGTCTTCTTCTGATTTAGCTACCAGTAAACTGTCGTCAGCATATCTAATGTTTTTGACTAGTATTTAATTAATAGCTAGACTTTTATTACTATTTTGTAATGCCTCTTTAAAGGTTACCTCCATTCAAATGTAAGCAGTGAAGCGGTGCGGATGCTACACGTGTGCTCCCTTATCACAGTGCAAACACTTAACCTGTAGTCTTTATAATCTTTAAGTATGTATTTCTATTTTTAATACGAATTTGAACGAAAAAACGCTACGAAATTTCAAAAATCTGTTAACAATAAAACCAACTTGCAAAATCAAGCAGTTAAATGGAAAATAGATGAATTAACACTACCCATAAACGGTATATGTGGTCTACCAAAGAATTACTACAACAAAACAAATACCACAGCTTATCCCAAAATACCGAAGACAAAGTCAACAAACAACAAACAAAAAATAAATCACCACAACAATCAAAAAACACAATTGAAACCAACATTTTACCAATTTACCTATAAAATACATTACATTACACAGCCTTAGTGACAGATGTCAAATTTTGGCAAAACGCAATTTCACAACAATTTGAATTCAAGTACAATACGCGTAAACCTCACTCAAGAAGATGATTACCGAAGTCTCACTGAATTCTACTCTAAAAATAAAATCATCACACTTCTCAAAATTCGAACAGTAAACCCTCTTAATGAAATAAAGGAAGCTTTAAAAACCTTACCAATTATCAACATAACACGACTGCTAACTAAAAATAAAAAGCTACTGCCAGTATGCGTAGTCGAGTTAACCAACAACGATAAAGCTAGAAGAATATTCTAACTAAAACAGCTATATTACTTTATCATTACAGTAGAAATTAGAAAAAAGACAACAATCATACCACAGTGTCATACGAAGAACTACTATACTCTGGCTTATAGATGCTTCAAGTATGCAGAAAGCCATAACCATACTAAGTGCAATAAAAAGACGAATGAAAAACCTAAGTGTGCAAACTGCGGAGAGAAACATGCAGCAAGCTATCAAGGATGCAGCCACCATAAGCAACTCCAACAAAACGCTTGAATAATAACAAAAATATTAAAACAATGTCATACGATGCATACGTCAATAAAAATCAAACCTTTCGCCAACCAATAAAAATTTTTTCAACTCCTTTTACACTACCTCAGCAAATACGTCAAACCAAACAACAGAACCCGCCATACCAAATAACATCATTACAGTCCTGTTAGATTTATTAACGCTCTACTTATATCAAATCGAAACATTCCTAGTAAACACCGTCATACTCCTCCTCCTTAATGGACCATAACTAACACAGAACAACTGAAAATACAACAATCCTTAACTGAAACTACATAGCCTAAAAACGATCAATGTTTATAACTTTCTTGTCTAGATGTAGAGTCGACATTGCTTGCATCTCAGAGACCTACCTAATCAAAGCAAACATTTTTAAAATTCTGGAATACCGCGTTTACCGAAAAGACAGAAATGCCCAAATAGCATCAGGAGAAGTTGCAGTCATCATCAAGCAAAAGTTAAATCACAATCCAATCCTCGACTTTAAACTAGAGGTTACAGGGGTGAAACTAAAACTAAATGATGCAAGTTACGTTACAGTCGTAAGCTAAGTTAATGAAAATAAACTCAAAACAATTTTTAACAGCAAGCTCTCAACACGGGGTTGTCGAGAGAAAATCCCTGAAGGGCAAGCACTATTTAACAATTCATGAATTTCAAATCATAACTCCTGACAGATACACATATTACCCTTACAGAGCCGATTATCAGTCCGACGTATTGGACATTATTCTTCAGAAAAATTTCTTCAAACTTATTAATCACTGTAATCATCGAATTAAGTTCTGATCATTTACCTACACTCTTATCGTTTCCTAGTTAACTCAAACCAAAAATCTCCTCAGTTAGGCTAACCAACGGGGATAGCTTCCGAACAACTCTGGACCACAATCTTACAAAATTAACAGCACTCAAAAGGACGGAAGATGTAGACATTGCTGTCTTCGCCATAACCTCATCAATAATTAATACTGTCTTAACACCACGATATCGAAGCCCTAACTATAACCTTCCCCCCAACTACATAATTGACCTAATTAAAGTAAAAACGGAGCTAACCCAGAAGACAGTGACAGAACAAAAAGTTCAGAAGTAAGGAGGTTACTAAACTTCATCACGTACGCATTTAGAATTCATTCTTACCAAAAATACACAGAACACATCGGTCCTGGAGGCTCGAGGATGTGGAAAACCACCAGAAGGATCCTGAAAACCTACCAAGAGCTACTGAGAGCTTTTACACAAACAGTGAGAAATCAAAAGCGTTTGCCATCCATCTTGAACGGGTTTTTTTTACGGGCAATCACATGCTCTCCAAGTCACACATTACAAATAATAAACCGTATTGAGAGACATTAACCAGTAATTACTGAAGACATCAAACCCACATCGCCAAAAGGACTAAAAAACTCATAACAGCGCTACCAAAAAGAAAATCACTTGGATGTGATCTAATACCAAATTTCGTCCTCCAGCATCTCACCAGCAAAAGCCTAGTATATTTAGCCTACTTCTTTAATGCAGTCTTACTTCCATCAGGAATAGAAACATACGCACGTTTTTATATTCACAAATCTGACAAAAATAAAGAAAATATAATAAACTACCGTCCAATAAGCCTATTAGCTATCTTCTTAAAACTCTTTTGGTCTTGTAAAAATTGTAGAAACACTCCGTATTTTTCTACCTTTTCAGTTTGGGTTTAAAAAAGGCCATTTGACTTACCATCAACCTCAGCGAATTAGTGAAATAAGCTAAAACTGGCTTTGAAAACTAATGTTCTACCACAATAGCCTTTTTAGATATCGCTCAAGCTTTTGACAAGGTTTGGATAAAAGGCCTTAAGACAAATCTCTTAGAAAGAAACATATCTAGCTACCTTGAAGACATAATCTTTTCGTTTCTTGAAAAAAAGAACGTCTGCTATTAAGGTTAACTCGATCATCTATAAAACAATAGATGCAAAAGTGGGAGTCCCACAAGGGAGCATATTAAGGACATCTACTCTTTAGCATATATACATCCGATATTCCTGATCTAACAGTGTCGTTAGCAATGTTTGCTGACGTTATGGCTATTCTTACTCAGAGCGAAGACTTGGAAGAAGCCATTCAACAATTGTAAAATGCAACAGACAAGATTAGCAAATGGTGCAGATAATGGAACATTCAAGTGAACCCCATAAAATAATGCAAAATATTTATATTCAGAAAAATAATCAATCCACCCAACATCAAAATGAATGGGAATGTGGTACCCTGGAACCCCTAAGATTTCGCCATTAAAAACCTTTGAGTACACCTAGACACGAGTTAAATTGGAGTTTCCATATAAATCATAAACTAAAGCAATGCTATGAGAGATTGTAACAACTATATCAGCAGATCAGAGTGTGCAATACTTACTTCGACTTCTGGCATTATACGTCTCTTTCAGTTTGGTGTAACACTACTAAACCAACATCACCAAGTTGCAGAGATTCCAAAACAAGCTCCTCCAAATAGCAGTCAACGCTCTGTGGTACATTAGGAAGACACAACTACATCACAAACTAGGAATATCGTTAATACAAGATTATATCTACGCGAGAGCCAAACTATTTATAGATAATATCAGCAATTGTGATGAGGCAAGGTACTGTAATTTTTGTGAGTTCAATATTCATGTACGACTCAAGAGAAGGTTACCCCAAGATGTAATACCAGATGGAAACTAATAATTAAACTAAATCCAATATTATTATGTAACTCGGTCAAATGCTTTCTTGTAATCCACGAATCCAATACACACCTTTTTGTTTAAATCTCGACATCGTTGTATCAGTACGTTCTCAGCAAATAAAGATTCTCGCGTCCCAAATCCATTTCCGAATCCAAATTAGGTATTTGTTAATGTTTCTTTATATTTCTTGTAAATTACAGCGAGCATTATTTTTAAAAAAATTGTTACCATCTAGCTCGTAAAGTTAATAGTGCAGTACTCTTGCCAGCACTTAAGATGGGGAAATTTAGGTAAGGTAATAAAGCTGGATTTCAATCATTCTGTGGATATGCGGTCTGTTATACAAATTGTGTTGAAAAAACGTACTGATATTTTGAGGTCGTCCTGATCCATAAGTTCTATAATTTCTGCCTATATTTCATCGAATCCAGCAGCTTTACCTTTTTTAGTATTTTTAATGATGCGCATCTCTTCTTCTTTATTATTGCTAAAGCGTTTTTATGGTTTTATATATTAGTTTTTTTAGACTCTTTACTTTTAAAACATTTTAATTATGTAGTCTTTTCACTAAAACAGTTGTTCCTTTATAGTTATTAAATGTTTACCATTATCATCAATTAGGTTACTAAGATGTCTTTGTCTATAATGTCCAGTTATTTGTTTTATCTTTTTATGCATATCGTGACTATCGCATCTCTGATCTAACTTTTTATTTCGCTACATGCCAGTAGATTGTTAGAACTGCAGCTGCTCACTTCTAGACCTGTTGGTTTTCAGGAGGCATTTCATGTCCCTCCTTCCACCCATATCTGGGAAGCATTTCCCGATCCGCCACCTGAAGACGCGCCCTCTAGGGGTAGCAAGCTCTCCAGAGCCTGGTAAAATAAAATTCTAATTTTGTTTTTGCATTATTCTTGTTGATTAAGGTGTGGTGTTGTGTAATTTTCAATTTATTTAGTGACAATGTATGAAAATATTGTTCTATAGTTCTATCACAGTATTTATACTAATTAATTTTAATAGAAATCATATACTTCATTTCTGTAAAGTAACGTTAGAGGTGTCGTCTAACGTTGACATTTGTGCGCCAATTTTGGTTGTTTTTTGTTCCTGAGAAATTGAGGAATGCTGAAATGAATGATGCTTAACAATTCTAAACCAGTTTCTTTGTTTCTTTGTTACTGAAACATGTTTTGAAAAAAGTGATTTATTAGTTGATAGGGTTTAAAAAATCACTGATCGTATACTAAATCGACGACTGTTCACAGCATGTTGCATGTTCTTTCTAAATTTTAAGATCTATGTACAAAGCCAGTGTTTGAGCTGGTGTTATGGCTGTGTTAATCATTTAATTCTAAGTATGTTATATATACAGGAAAGAGACGACTTGAAAGCAACCAACTCTTGTACATATACCGGTGATATAAATTTGCGTCTATATGTAACAACCGTACAAAACGGGTGACACAAATTTGCGATTTTTAATTTGCGCTTGCTTCCACGCACTACACGCTCATCTATGCAATACGTGGAGCTCTTAAGCTGCTGACGAATGTTTATATAAACCTGCCTTCATTCCAAGTTTATAATTTGCGATAAACATAGAAAACAAATAGCTCTGAATTTTTCTCTGTTGCTCTGCTTTGCTCAGCATTCATATTTCAATCACTTTACATCCATAACGAAAAAACGTAGTTCCTGCGAGGAAAAATATCTCACAGAAGAATAAACTTAGCGGAATTGTTAACGGATTTCGTATATGATATTTTTAACAACGCTGATGATAACAGCGACATTTCTATTATTGGAAATAGGCAAAATAAAATTGTGCATCTTCTATCGCGTTACAGTGATAATAACGCACTAAATTTGGCGGTTTTCATGTGTGTAAAAACCGATAAAACACCACATTTAGAGCTATATGTGGAAAATCCGTGAGTAGAATAAATTCCCTCTAACCCAACTTCTTTTATTTGGGTTTTAAAATAGAGTCGGCCGTCTTGTGGCTTTTTCTGCATGCGGCGATGTTGCTATAAAAGCGAAGCTGCTACGACCGTTTCGGTGTAGCCATGATGGTTTTGAAAACGTTCGACTGTCTTTACTTTTTCCGTGTGTCCGAGCCCGTTTTGACCGAGATTTCGCCGGCGTATTTGATTGGTGGCCGGAGTTTCCACATCCCGGAGGTGGTTTGTTGTAGGCCGATTGCATGCGCGGGAGTCGATATTTACCGACGGAGAAACTCGGTCCGTTTCCACATCCCGGAAATAGTTTGTTGTTTGTCGATTGCATGTACGGGAGTCGATATTTGGCGACGGGGAAACTCGGTCCGTTTTCTTTTGTATTTGACCCGACGAGGAAAAATAGAAAAATCCTGTTGTAAACACGACCAGCTGAAGGATCCACATCGGAAAAGACGCTTCCGATCGGCCCCGCAGCGAAGATTGGGATAACTTGTCCTTTCTTCCGCCCACACCCTTCTCTCCTCTTCCTCGAATCTCTCTAATTACAGCCCCGAGGAGTCGATTTCTGCAGTAGAGCATCCGCATCCACGGTGAGTGTCTTCCAGCTTTTTGGCCTTTTGATTAAAATTCCTTTTTTTGAAATTAAAAGTACGATACACTCCGCTCAAACCTAAGCATATGCTTTGTAAGAATATAGAAGGTAAAATAATATTTGATTATCAAATGATATAGCACTCCCACCAATCTAATATATCAATAAACCGATATTAAATAAAAGGAATGATGGATCAAAAAATGTGTTATTTGGAATAACATATTTGCTCTTGAGTTTTCGGACTTTTAAGTCTGAAATTTTAAGAATTTTGTGGTTCGATAATAGAAAACTAATAATAGAAATATATAATATAATAAAATAATAGAAAGATAATAAAACTAAAAGACATTGAATTTTATATATTTTTAGATATACAATCTTTGGATTGACTAAAATAATATTGTCATAGTAAAGTTGGAGTAAATTTAGTTGATGGCTCTAAAAGCTCAGACATCTTGCTTATATGGCGAAAAGTATCCGTATCCGTATACCCATTCATGTAGTATTAATAGAATTAATAGCCTTTAATATGTGTTTCTAAGAATTGTTTTACATCCCTCCATGAGTGTTGCAGTGACGATTTGGCTTAGCGCGTAATCGACGTTCCAATACTTCCCAGAGGTATTCGATAGGACTGAGATTGGGGTTTTATAAATATCAGTCTAGATTTTAATACTAATCTTTCAAATCACGATAGAATAAATTTTGCTGTGTGGACAGAACAGTTATTTTGTTGATACAAAAAAGGTCTCTCTCAAACTGTTGCTAGAAAGTTAGAAAGATAAACTTGTTGAGAATTTCAAAGTAATCAGCGTTTATCGTTCCGTTTATAGAAACTAAGGGACCCAGGCCAAACCACAAAAAACAACCCCAAAACATTTCCGCTACCAAACTTGACTGTTTGCGTAAATATACTAGCATAAGAAGCGTTTTCCTGCATTTGTCGAATCCAGAAGCGTCTATCAGTGCCATATTGTGTAGCAAAATTAAGCTTTGTACCGTTTAGTAAAAAGCGCACTTGTATTGGACTTGCGAGCGACCGCACAACCGTAAAAACCCATGTCCTTCAGCTAAGCAACGACTCCAAACGCATTTTGAAAATTACTAATGACTAATTTTTCACCACTACCCTATTCAGAGTTTAACGCTTACAATCTTTAAGCTTATGCGACCTACCACTTCATTTCACGACTGATCACACCTGTGATGAGGCATATATTTCACGAATTGATTTGTTGTATGGATGCGACGTTTAAAATCTGTACTTTTATCTTGTTCTATAATGTTTTAGTACGCGTAACAACCAGATCTATTTTTCCAGAGGAGTTTCCGGATGCTTTTGGCTAAATAATATAGTGTGTGAAAGACGTCATAGTTCGTCTACAGAAAGTATTTGTTGCATGTTGTTCATAAGGTATTGAGGATGGAGTGATAGAAATTAAGAGTAAGGAAGCCATGTTGTAATTTTGTAAACGTAAAACACATATTTAATTAATTTTGAAATCTTGCTTTTTAGTAACACATTCTTAAATTGCTTTTGAGGTGTATGTTTAATGCAAGTAAGTAGGCAAAAATTTTTTTTCTTCTCTACACAGCTGATGCACTAGCAAAAATAAAAATCTAAAACACGAAAATCGGGCCTTATCGATACTTCTCCTTTGACTCCAATTGCTGTGCCCTACAAGAAGCTTTTAAAGGTGATCGTATTTTGTCGCGTTCTCGTGTTCATTTAATACAGCATTGGCATGGAGCTACTAAAATTACTGTTTTTATAAATTTTGTATTAGTTGTAATATTGGTTGTTTACACAGTTTTTATTGATATTGTGGTTAGGAAATGTTATAAATTATTGAATAGAATAAATTACGTGACTAACATTTCTTTTAAATATTTGCTTATCACAAAATTTTATGTCTATACTCGACTAATAGCTAATTTTGTATATTCAATATTTATTTTATTTTTATTATGGCTTTTTCTTCATATTCCGAATAATGCTTTGAATGTTGGTAAACGGAATGATTTGCAAAAAGGAAAAGAGATATGCATTACATATTAGAATAGAAATTTAAGGATTGGCAGAGGTGAGAGATAAAGGATGCTGCGCAAATAAGGGTTAACTGTGCTTTGCTAGAGTCTGCAGTTATCTTATTAAAGTTTGAGATGTTTTTGATGTGTTTTTAATGGTTTAACTAAACCAGTATTTTTGTACAAATATAAAACCTTATTTTAATTATAATTATTTCAATTTATTATTTGGAGATTTTTATTTTGATTAATTTAGGGAGCAAGTAGCAATTATTGCTAAAAATTTAAATAAGGTAGTCATTATTCTTAAAAACCTCCACACAGATAATTTTATAAAGAAAATCTTGCGTTTGGTTTATTTTGATAATAAGTTTTCTAAAAAAACTCTGACTTGCTTAAAAAAAATTCTTGTGCATACTGTCCTTCAAAACAAATTTATATAAAGCAAATATTTATAAATTTTGGTTATGCAAATAATAAATAACGGTTTATTACATCCCTATGGTTTTCACAAAGGTAGTTAGGAAGACTAAAAGTTAGGTCCATACTGCCTTTTTCTTGATACTTCCTGAAACAATTATCCACTTGTGTTAAATTAATAATCAAAAAATATGTTTAGCATATTTAGTGTGCTCTTTTAGTTTTATAGATACCCTGTTTCCAGTGTCTGGAGTAAGATGGAAAAGTCTAGGAAGTTAAAATAATGAATAACAAAAACTACACATAAGGTCTCACATTATAGATTATTAGTAACAATTTTCTTTATTACTAAATTCAGTGGTCTTCTCTACCTATTCTTGTAAAGTTTATTACAAAATTTAATCAGCAGCTGAAGTTTATGTGGTGTATATTATGTCAATCATAGCAGATGTGCTCGAGTGCTTTTAATAATACATTCAAAAGAATTGCTGTTCATAAATCGAAGTAGATGATGAAAAGGTAAAGACGGTGAAATATTAAAATACAAATTGGGTAAAGCAGAGCTGATCTATTCTTTTTCAAAGCATATCCTACAAAGCTAGAACAACGCTTGAAAAAAGCTCAGGTTTTATTCAAATGTAAACGATAAAAATGTAGACGATTGAATATTTTTAATTCCACAGATCACGGTTACATTGTTCTCTTTATTTTCCTCTTTTGAGATACCACCTGAAGCTATTCTTGTTTAAATTTTATCTCGGAACATTTAGAATGTTTATTTTATTAACATCATTAATTTGGAAAGGTGCAAATCTTTGAAACCCCTCAACAATAATGGGGCTTAAATCCACAGTGCTCACATTTGAAACTGCCTCAGAGCTTCGAAATGTAAAATTGCACTACATGGAAATGTGAAGCAAGCCTTCTCTAACAATTTTTGTAATTTTATTGTATTAATTTTTTTATACTGTAATTAGTGATAGTTAAAGCTCTTTACTCCATTATAGCCGGTTTCAAAGCTGGTTGAGAAAGGAGGTGGAAATATAGCCCAACTAGGTAAGTTTATTACTTGAAAATATTAATTAAGTAGAGCTCTAAAAACCAGAGATAAGTTTCGGAATAGGACCAACACAGGTGATTACAAAAAAGAGAAAGAGTAAGCAACTTTGGAAAGAGCAACAAAATAGAGTGGCAACGTGGAATATCAGATTGTGGAATCAGTAAGATCAAGAAATGATTATGAAAATTTAGAGCAAGAAGATATGCGTTGATCGGCATTGAAGTGTTTACGTCCTTTGGCCTTGCTGCATTTCCTCCTTTTCTATCATATTTGGGGGGTTTTCTATTAATCCTAGTCCTCTTTTATTATTTTTTTATTTATTTCCCTATATAATTTACGTAGCACGTTTTCTTTTCCTCATTTATTTCGCGTAGCATTCGCAGATTTTTTTTTCTACCTCCAATCAACCACCATTTTTTATTTAACAACCTATTTGTGACTTGACCCTTTTAGATGTCTATTGTCTCTGTAGACGTCCGGTAATAATGATCTTATAAAGTACCCAAACATTTTCAATACTTAAGTCACTTATATCTTCCACCTCTCTGTATTTTAATTTTGATGGTGGTTTTTGTTCAAAATTGCTTTGTTTCTTTTGTGAGTTTCTAGTTTTATTTTAAATTTACTTTTTAAGGGTGCGTGATCAGAGCCTATATTGCGTCCTACGTCTAAGGGATTTCTCCTAAATCTTCTGTCTATTGCTATGTAGTCTCTTTGATTTTTAGTTGCCTTCCGGTGATTTACAGGTAGACTTCTGTTTTTAGATATACTGGAAAACGCTACTTCTAATCATTAAATTTTTTAGTACTCAGATATTTGAGAAGAGGAAAATTTATTGAAGAGGGAACGCAACATTTTGAAGAAATAGAAGGTATAGTTTGGTAATAACAATAAAAACAGGAAATATATCTAAGAGAAGAAAATAAAAATAAAGATTATCAAGAACAAACACAAAAATTACAAAAGGAGAAGTAAAAACAGTTATAAGTGGTAAGGAAGCGGAAAACCTATCGGCAGATTTAATAAAAGTAGAAAGAGAGAGAGATAATTAATGAGTTGATTTGTTGTTTATTGAACAAAATATGGAACATAGAAGAAATACTTTAAAAACGGACTTAAGGAGTTTTTATAAAGGTCCGAAATAAAGATGGTAGAAAGAATAAAGGAACCAATTGATGTTAAACTAAAAAAATCTGTAGTTTACGAATAATTATTGGGGTTTCAGAATGAAACGGCTTTCATAAACTTCAAAAAAATCTTTCAACATTATAAATCAGGAAAAATTACATTATTACATTAAAGATAATCCGCATAACTCAACTATTATATAAAAACTGTGAAGCCTGTGTGGTAACGTTAGAATTGATAATAGAGCTAGACAAACTGTGTTATTTTACCGTTCCTCTACTTATAGCTAGGGACTGGATAATTTTTTAAAAATAAAAAAGAAGACACCAATAATACGCAGAAGACACACAGACAAATAATATAGTGGTTTAATTTAGTCTTGCAGGGGCTAGCACACCTGAATTGAAATAAAAATATTAAAAGTCACTGTAATAAAGACGCTACAAAAAAAATTAAAAGAAACAGACCAAAATTAATATCAGGCAATAGTACCAAATACAGGCAATTACGAACTGGGTATATCAAAGAAACACAATGAGACGAACTTGTGTCAAGAATGAAAGATAATTCAGTAAAAATGAATAAATTACCCAAAGAAAAAGAACTGCTGGAGAATCCCAAAAACGAGAAATGGACTTTTTATAGTAGATTCAGGCTTATACATTTTTCTTTGGTAACATTTAAATATTTCTTTATATATCTTTCTAATAAATGCTGTTATAAAAAATTATATTTAAGAAGAAATGGTGTCAGATAAGAAAACTTACCTCGCATTTTAGACACATAATATTTAATGTAATTTCCAAATTAGCGAAGATATTTTAAAATCAATTATACTAAATATTAATTGACCACGTACTTATGTATGTGCTAGTAATAGAACCTTAATAGAACCTTAAAATTATGATTAGAAATATTAAAAGCCGGAGTATAAGGAAAAAAAATTAGTGTCTATCTTTCTCAAAGAGAAATATGTTACGACTATGTAGGTTAAAGGCGTTTAGTTTTTCTAGTAAGATAAACTGAAATTAGCTTAATTATCAAATTAAAGAAAAATATCACATTCGTCCTCTTACACTACGTTTACCCAACATTGTTAGTCAGCTAACTGCGCTATTGTTAGAGAGTTAACTTATACTATTCGTAGGATTTAAAAAGCGTCAAACATTTCAATAGCAGCATAGCACACCAAAGAAGCTTTACATTAGCGAAATGTTCTTTTAAGATTTATTAGATTTGTGAAGTTTTTGGCTTCCAATAGACTGTCAGTTAATGGCAATAATTAAATATTAGGCTTTCTAAGAAATGGCAACTTTCTTGGTTGTGTAGAACTGTTTTCAAAATTCTAGTCTTTTATGGCCGAATATGTAGAAAAAGTTAGAATTAATAGAGGTGTTGCCTCATACTTGGTAAGTACAACTATTTATCGTTTAATTATATAATTAAAGAGCCAAGCTAAAGCAAATACTGTCTAGGAGAACGCAGATACCGAGTATTATTCCATAACTGTAAACTCAAACTCTAAATAACTACAGACGATAAAGCTACACAACATGTCTGGGTGTTACGAAGCTTTCGGGTTGGAATAAAAGAAGTAAACCGTCTGCCACACATATCTCTTGTGCGGGTCACTCTTTACAACTACTTGATTCTGCAGCTGCGGAGAGCAAGTACTTCGTTGATCTTTTCTCAAATAACAGATCTATAATTTTTTTAGTTCTTCAACTAAAAGATGGGATGTCTTGCAATCTTACCCTAAAAATGATTCGTTATCTTTAAAAACTTTGTTGACAACCCAATTCTCTCGTTGATGCTACTACAGCATTATACAAATTGCAGCAGAAGGTTCTTGGCGCATATTATCCGTGATAGTGATCAGATTAAGGACGCTCAGTATGAAACGAATAGGATATTAAAAAAATTGAAATAGCATGAATGGTATGTTTCTGTAAAATCTCGAGAAGTAAGTGAAATGCTTTAAGGAAAAAGTACAGACAGAAAATAGTTCATTACTATACACAGTCCTTTAGAACCTTTTATAAACATTTCAAAACGAAGATAGGTTTTTAAGGTTAGAAAATATAGAAGAATTGATGTATAAAGCTAACGTTTACAAAAAAGACAGAAGAAAGAGGAAACTGGTAAAAATAAAGATAAAAACTACAATTTTTTTTAGATCACAGTCTTCGGCGAGACAAACATACTATGCTGCAATTGATTCTCTAAAGCTCTACTTACGAATCGTACAGAAATACATAAGAATTTGTGATTTCTATGGAAAATTACTTAAATAAAAAAAATACGACGTAAGGCTATTGAAAAGGTATGCTTTTGATTTAGAGAAGACATTGCCTGAGGAATGTGTGCATTTATCAGCTATTTTAAGTATTAATAGAAATATTGAAGAAGCAGATAAGAATACCAAGCCAAAAACACAATCAGACTCACAAAGCCATGGGCCATAGAGTCTACTTTTCGCAATATTGTCATTGTTCTAAAAAATTTTCTAAGTATGGCAGTTATTAACATTTTCTGCTCTTAAAAAGAGTAAAATACTTTTTGAGATTAATATTAGAAGAAAATATTATAGGTCTTGCACTCTTATTTATTCAGAGTAAGTTTCTAGAGCCCCTTTTTGTTCATAGAGACCAATGGTTTGCTAATTCTGAAACCAAGAAAAGAATGTTTATTAAAAAAAAGTTTTTAGATAAAATGTACATTTGTGAATGTATGTAAACATTGTATTGAAGTATATGTATGTAACAAAAATTGAAAAATCAAATAAATATTTGGTCTATACAACCAATCTTTTGTAATTTTTGGTTGAGTCCCAAGCATGTAAAAATTTGAGGGAAAGCTCTGAATAAGTTCAATTTTGTAATAAGTGTTAATAGTCATTTTTTGCCGTTCTTTAAACCAATGGATACGATCTACAAAATAGGAAATACCGTACTAATAATAATGAATTGACAATGAATGTAACTCAAGCAATAATTTAAGGTAATTACCACATAATTGAAAAGTAAGTACATCAAAATAAATATTTAAGAAACTCAGCAGATCATTTTCTGTTAAAGTTATGTAATATTTAGTTACTTTTTCTTTTATTATTTAATTTAATGACTTGTCATCGTATTGCATTGTATTCTATGGAGAGGTAGAGGAATATCCAATGAGTGATTCTTAACCGCCGTGTGTTTGGTATGCAAATAATTCTAAAATTAAGTCGCTTAACTCGATAGCTCTGTAGTTCATTAACATTTAAAACCCGGTGCTGCAATAATTCATGGGATATTGATGGCCCCGAGAGAGTACAGCTAGATTCCTGTTCAGAAGAAACGTCCGAAAGGTGTAATGGGGTTGCATGCTGTTTCCTGAACCTCGTCCGGCTCTTGGGGCCGCATTGAGGTTAATTAAAAATTCCGAATCGTCAAATCGAGGAACGGCCGCAGCCTGCTCGACTCACGGGCGTGTTGCTGTGCAGCGGAAAGACAGGCGCGGGCAATAATAATTAGTAGAGTCAATAAGTGCGGATCCGTGAAGGAATTTATGATTTACGGGGCAGGTGGCCTTGATTTGTGACCAGGAGGTCGGGAAATTTTTCTTAATCGCCGTTTTAATTGGTACTTACGGATAATTCAGGAGTCAAAAATTTATTTCCCGGCGTGACGGAGCGGGCGCGGATGAATTTACATTCCGCGTCTATAAAATGCTCGTCGTCTGCCGGCATTAAATAATGGAGCTTGATTAGATGGAAGGAAAAAGGAGGATGCGAGCAAGTACGCGACTGAAATGCAATATTTTAAATTGGCGTTCGAGCTAAAGTCTTCATTAGTTATTGTTGAGTAAGTTATGAGTTGTAGTTATATTTAGTGTGTGATGGTCACTATCAACTATTCCACATCTGGTTTACACCCATCATAATTTATGTAAAGCAGAAATTGTTTATTTGACAGAGCCATCGTTAACGCTCTGCTGCTTTTTTTAAATTGATATTCTCAATATAGTTTGGGTGCGAATGAAGTAGAGTTCTCCACTAAGAAAATTTGTGTAGTTATTTTATGTTTCTATTTTTACTTTTAAATAAATCTTTTTACTAATTTTAACAAACAGTGAATTAATTCTGAAAAAATGTACCGAAAGAATAAAAACAAAATATGCAATACAATTTTAATATAAATTAAAAAATATATTTAGGACTTACTATAGATTTTGCATGTATTTGATAATTAGTATGATCAAGATTTTAATTTTTCTGGTAGAATAATCCGAATGTAAAAATCACAATTGATGAGCATTTTATCAGTGTAAAATACAATTGTTTCAGACAATTATTGTTATATATTATAAATACTGTCACTATTTAACAGCTGGCTACTTGTGATTAAGCAAAATATTGACATTACCCTCAAGAAAAGAAAAAAATTATTTGCTTATAACCAAATAACAATAAAGAGCAGTAAAAGCAGAGTGTAAAGATGTTATATGTAGATTATATTTATTATAAGAAATTTATTATCAACAAGATATATGTTATAAGTGGATGAAAAAGTATTAAGAAAGTTTTTTTTTGCGCTCAGCGTGTCTTCCTAATAAAATAAATTCACAACCAAACTGTGATTAATGTCCCCCGAATCAACAGGTACAGGTGCTTTACAGGGTGTGTCTGAAAGTTTTCCAGATCCAGGATCGGTCTCCCGAATGTATGTTGCCTTTTCCTGCACAGCGCATCGCACTTGCATAGGATGTGTAAGGCTGTTTCTGGTTCCTTGCTACAAAGTCTGCATGCAAGGTCACTATTGAATTTACCAGAGGTGTTCTTTTACAGTCCCATGTCCTGCAAGAACCCCTATGGTTATCTTTAGCTGTGGCCTACTTAGATTAAAAAGTTCTGCAGCTCTCTTTTGGCAAGGTTTTTTATTAAAGGTTTTGCTGAAATTATGTTCTGGTCGATTCTTCCAGTACATTCGACGATGAGTGCATGTCCTCTCCTTAATAAAGCGTCGAGCAGCACTTCGTGAAATTCCTAAAGCAGGTTCTGGGCCGATATAAGCCTCACTAGATCCCTCCCTAGCCAATTGATCGGCTTTCTCATTGCCGTAGATACCGCAATGCCCAGGTGCCCATAACAGTTTCACCGTGTTGTGTTCTGCCAGTGCATTGAGTTCGTATTAAGAAAGTTACAACAGCATCTGATAGAATTATAATTTATTTTGATAGTATAGCAGGAGACGAGCTATGAGAGGATCCCGCAGTGTTCTATTTTTAAGATAAATGGTTAGAAATGTCAGCGTTGAGGTACATCCGGATTGTTTATATATGTTATTGCCAGAAATCCGAAAGCATGCTCATTCATAAGTAGTTTTACATTATCCATAATTGTCTACAAATTGACTACAGAGGTGCTATTCTTGAAAATTGATGGCAGAAATTATCACGTGGGTTGGCTATAAAAATACCCAAGAAATATAGGACATCTGACTCCCAGAAGGAGGTAACTACTGACGTGGCAATTTACAGCAAAAGATCTGATCGCAAGAAGAGTGATGAATTCGGCCGCGTTATTAAAGAGACGTTCGATCAAGATCCTGGATGGAGCATGATATGCTATACATGTAACGAGGTCAAGAGACACGACCATTGACTAGTGGTGAACCCCCCAACAGTTGACTAAGAAAAACAAGATCGGTAGAAATCTAAAGACCTAAGCATTGATAAACGATATCAAGCATGACAGCGCTGGTTTCATGAGATTTTTTTTGGACGAAAAGAACATTAACCAGAACAGGAAGATGAATCACCAAAATAACTGTTGGGTTTTCCCAGATGTGTCTGACATACCCACCATCATGCATACCCATTATGGCGTATTACCTCTTTACCAAAGGCCTAAAGGTGACCGCCGACAACAGTTGTCAAGCCCTGGATGGAAACAAATTTTCCAGCTTACAAGGCCATGAAGACCCAAGCATGACCATACAGCAGTTTGTATTACCTTGTAGTTACCCTCCAGCCTCTACTACAATTCTTCTTACTACTATTTTACATGTGGAGCGTCGCCGATGCGAAGGTCAATGAGAGGCATCATAATATTAAACACCATGGAGTTAAGTCATATATTGGCCGCAGTGGGATTAGGTCCGGGTTTCAAAAGTTTGTGGCCGCTGATAGGAGCTACATTGAATAATGAGATTTGCAATACTATTTACTTTAATTGTGCTAAGTGTCATGTAAATAAATTTAGTTTTCTTATATATTGATATTTGTTTTATTGTTTACTTTGTCAACTCTGTCAATTAGATCAGTAATCACAATAACACATATTTTTTAGTAAAAGCTAAAGATTGAAACATCAAATTGAAGTGTACGTCAATTTTTATTTCTTGTCTTGATTGGCGAACCGAACACATTCATAATATTTTAATCCTCACGAGTGCTTTATTACCCGCTCTCAAACGAAAATTTTCTATCGCTTGCGGTTCCGGAAATATATTACCTTGGTCGCGCCTGCCGCCGGGCCGAAATTTGTCCTTCGGAGGCGCTCGGGTCGGCACGGAAAGGCACGAGCGATTTTTGCTATGAGTTGGACTTTGACCTGTGTGACAGCAGCAGCACTCATAATTTTTTTTATATACATAATTTTTTTTCATTAATAGGGGTTATGCCAGATCAGCATTACATTTGCTATTACATGGCAAGATTAAAAGATTTTTAACATTTATATCACTAAAATAGATAGTTCATTGTGGTTTTGACAATTAAATTAGTTATTTTCACTATTTAGGACATCAATAGGTAACTTCCTTTTAAGTCTGGTGTCTAAGTTTTCAGTGCCCAAGTTGTAGTGAATCGCACCACTGCATTGATTTATGTTATAAAATTTTTGGGCCGTTTTATTTATGAATTCTTCCACTGTTAGAATTCCTGTTTCTCGGTGGAGCTGCGAGTTTCTTGCGTACCACTGTGCATTTATTGTTATACGGATAATTTTATTTTGTAACACTTGGAGTTTGCTAAGATTAGTTTTTGATGTCGCGCACCAGACACTGCACCCGTATATAAAAATAGGTCGAATGATGGTCGTGTAGATGAAAAGCCCACATTTTATTTTCAATGTTGACTTCTTGTTGATGATGGGATAGAGCATGGCCAGTTTTGCGTATGATTCAGTCAGTTTTTTATTGGTGTGGAAACTCCATGTTAATCTACGGTCGAGAAAGACCCTTAGGTATTTCACCGCGCTATCTTTCGGATTCCAAGGGATAGGTACATTATTGATAACGATGTTAGGTGGGTCTTGTGGGTGACGCAAGGTAAAGATTTTGGCATCACATTTGCTGGGATTAATTCGTATAAACCATTTGTTAAACCATGAGTTAAGATGATTCAGACTTTGTTGCTGATTGTTTGCGGCTAGGTTAATGTCGTAGTCTTGAGTTATGATTGCTGTATCGTCGGCATACATTGCGATGTCAGAGTTTGGTGTTGTAGGAGCATCGTGCATGAAAATATTGAATAACAAGGGACTCAATACGGATCCCTGCGGTACTCCCGCATTGATTTTACGTATTGATGAGGTATATCCTTTTATTCTTGTCTGGAACGTTCTGTCAGTTAAAATGATTTAACTATGTTTAATAGGTAAACAGGGATTGCCAAATTTTTCATTTTGTATAATAAGCCGTTTATCCATACACGATCAGAGGCTTGTGCCATATCTACAAATGCCATTATCGCGTGCATTTTGTTTTCGTAACCCTTTTCAATTATCTCAGTGAGTCGTAAGATTTGATGTCCAGTAGAGTGTGCACTTCTAAAACCAAATTGGAATTTGGGCAGGACTGCATTATCTTCTAAAAACTGGTTTAATCGGCTTTGAGTGGTTCGTTCAAAAACTTTAGAAATTGTGGACAGCAGGCTGATGGGTCGGTAGTTGTTAGGGTTGTCATGCGGTTTATTTGGTTTGGGAATCATTTGAATTAGTGCTCGCTTCCATTCGGTAGGGAAGTAACCCAATCTTAAGCAGGAATTAAATATGGCTGTTAGAAAACATATACTTTTTTGCGGTAGATTTTTCAGAATTATGTTGGGGATCATGTCAATTCCTAGTGCTTTTTTGGTTTTAAGTTTTTTTATACATTCTTTAATTTCTGTTGGGGAGATAGGGTTATCTAGCATTTGTTCTTGGGGTGTAATATTTTGAGATTTCATTTCAACCTGTCTGATATGATTGGGATCATTGTTAAAATATGCGGTAGTAAATGTTGCTTCGAGATGTTGTGCGAATATTTCAGGTTTGTCCTTATCTTCCGATATTGTTTGGCCATTGTATTTTAGTGTGGGGGTAACCGTGGGTTGCTTTAGGATCCGTTTGGTGGCTTTCCACGTGTTGGCGTCTCCAGGTTCGAACGATTCTAGATACTGTTTATAAGAGTTTATTCTGAACTGATCGAGTTCGTTTTTAACCTGCCGGATCAGCACTTTTAGATGGTGTTTGTCTGCAGGGTTCCTAAAACGTTGCCACTTCCTTCGGGTGGAGTTTTTTTCTTTTATTAATTTTAAAATTCGGAGTGGGGGTGTTTGGTTATTGACAGGTTTGCGTGTTTGAGAGACTAGAGTAGATTGTTTGATAGCCTCATTTGTTGTTTCTTTGAAGAATTCAATGGTTCCACCAATTTCGGCTGTGGTAGATATGGTAAGAGGGCACTTGATTTGTTCGTCCATGATATTACGGAAAAGTTCCCAGTTCACTGGTCCGTTGATTAGCCTTGGAATTTCCGGGTAATAATAAGGAGTACAGTTAAGAGTGAATATTACCGGCAGATGATCAGAGTCTAGTTCAGTTATTACGGTTTGGTTTATTGGTAGTTGCAGTTTTTATGTATTATTATATCTAGGATGTCCGGCAAGTGGTTTGTGCGGTAGGGGAAATAAGTGTAATCTCTAGGGGCTGAAATTTGTAAAGCCAGTTGGGACGCTAGTGTGTTCAGTTTTATTTCGTTGGGGTTGTTGGTCCTGCATCCCCAGATTGTGTTTTTGCAATTTAAATCTCCGACCAGTATTGTGGGCTGCTGGTTGTCAAATATTTTTACCAGTTCTTCTAATATTAGTCTATTTGTGGGTGGTTTGTAAGCCGAAATTATGTTAATTGAAGAGTTATTCTTAAAGGTTAATTTTGTGGCGGTAGCTTCAAGTTGATGAATGCCTGTTAGTTCAATAGGGGTGGCTACGATGTTATATATTATACATTATATATATGATATATATAATTACAACTACCTTCCAGAACATAACTTGCGAGAGAAAAAATTTTTTAACTAGTTGAAACATTAATTCTTAAAAAATTTATATGGACTTAGAAATTGTGCCGTGTACAGATTCATTATTAAAATACGTTTTATGATTTAAATGATTTAATTGCTTGGAATGCCCGTTTAACTTTCGAAGGGTAAAGACTTGCGGCGCTCTGTTTCTCCGCAATTTCGAATTAGATTAACACCCGCCGATTTTCGAGATCAAGTGCATACAAGTAGCGATTAGCAATATAGCGTAAGTATATTTAGAAATTTTAAATATAATTTAAACAAGACTATTCAGTAGAACATCATTTTCTCCATACAAACGGGTGAAATGTCTTTTGGGCAAGTAATTAACTCAGTTATCATCTCAACCAGCCCAATATCAATAGTATCAATTGACCTAAGATGGAAAGCAAACTTTTCCGTTTTATTCTTTATATAAACTTTTTACTTAATTAACACATTAACATTTTGTTTTTTGGTTATGATTAAAATATAACAACCCAGTATTTATATACGCTAACAAATTATCAAACTTTTATTGACATAAACAAAATCTACGAAATAGTTATCACATAATACTCACACATTGCAAGTGGTAAAAAAATCAAGATCAACAGATATACTGAAAGTATTGCGTTAGTTTAATCCTATTCTAGTACCAAAATTGATTTAGAGTGAGACTTTATAATAAGGACTTAAACCCAATGAAAGCACTCGAAAAATTACTAAACTATCCTTATGTAGCATAATCAAACACTGAAATATAAATCTGCAATTGTTGAAAGCGAATAATATACATATCCACATAAAAACAGAAATTATTCATAGTAAAAGTTTCCAATACTACGGCTACCCTACTGTTCCAGGTAGTACATTTGTGTTATATGTGGGAAATAGCAAAACCCAAAACTTGCAAGAAACAAGATTTACACCAGCTAATCGTGCTTTGTAGGGGGGAAGTTATTTTGCAAACTACGGGAGCTATCTTACCAAGACATAATGAATGCAACAGACAATCCAGTATAGATTCAAAACCGAAATATTCCCCAATCGTCAAACCTACTTCATACCCTACAAATAAATTTGGCCAAATACCATGAACTTCCAAAACTGCATTCCTATCTATGCGACAGTTGTTTAACCTCGTATTGCCCTAAACAATAGCAACAAACACCAAACCAAAACAGGAGCAGAATTAATAATATGCCTGCACAGTGTCAACTCTAATTACAAGATTAACCCTAATAATCATTATCATTACATATATTTAAGACGACTGTTTGTATTCATATATATCTGTCACAATCAAAGGTCATTGACTTTAAACTTTTTAATTCGTATTTTAAGTTTCATATATCAAGTGTTACGCAATACATACGGGCTTTTTCTTAGTGGTTAGTATAATGTCAGCAGTTCACTTGTAATGTAGATGATCTGCTAAACTATTAGCAGGAGATAATTATTTTCTTACATATAAATAAAATTGATGAACTATTATCACAAATAAGCTTTAACGATAAAATAGTACTTTACATACTCCATCTACAACATAAATCACTCAGAAAGTAATGCATGTCCGGAAGCTGCAGTAATAACCCAAAAACCTTATATTTTATTATCAGTTCAATAAGTTGCAAACTAAAAAATTTCAAGCTCTTAATATTGAAGTTAACGTATTTGTATGGTTATTTATAGTATTTACAATTTACTTCTCTCTCAAGCACACACTGTAATAATCATTTAATGTTTGAAGAAACTTAAACCCTAAACATATCTACTGGTTCTAGATTTATAAATACAAAAGGTGGAAACATCTAGGTCAGTTATGGCACGTATCTTAAGAAACTCCCTAAAATATTATATTTTTACATCTCGAATATATAAATTTAATTCTTATTTGTCAACGAATCACGTGCCAGTGCTTATGCAATAGGGGTATCAATACATGCACTGAAACAATCTTTTATTTTTTAAATATTTTTTATTATTATATGTATTTATTGTTGTATTTTATTTATTGTTGCACTTGTATTAGACCTAAACTAGAAACAAACTCGAGCGGTAACTTAATAAGTAGTTACTGTTTACGTCAAACAAGTGTATGCAATTTATTGTGGTTAACGTTTCATAATAATCAATAAAATAAAATAAACAGAGAAAATTAAAAAATAAAAAATAAAAAATAAATGGAGTTCATATTTCTTAGTTTATAGTTAATTGGTAAATACATTTTAAGATCAACGGTTTGCTTTTTTAAATTACAGCCAAGTTTGTGCTATTAGTATTTAATAATTTTAATTAACAATAACGTAGTGTTGCATATAACAACAAAAATAGTTTATGATTTGTAATATATATATTTGTTTGTTAAACAATTAATATTGGTAATTTTACATAAGCCTACAAAAATAAAAAAAATATTGAATTTGTAGAATCGTAGGTTCTTTATCAAAACCGAGTACAAAAAACAAACAAATAAAAGTAGGGAAAATTAGAAGCACTGTATATAACTACACGTGACAATTTTTTAGTAGACGTAAAGATGTATTTTTAGATTGTACATCTTGCAGTTCATAAAAATTTAATTTCTCTGTATTACCTTTTACGTGTTATATATGCCATTCAAATATATCGAATATTAATATAAAAGTATATTGTTTTTATCCTTTTAGATAATCTACATATATTTCTATATTTGCTAAATTGTGTATAATAAATAATAAAGTAAATTTAAAAACGACCAAAGATTGTGTTTTGTAATTACAAATAAAGAGAATTAGTCATAATTACTTATATCTATTTTAAAGAAAAATGTTTATGTTATGCTATAGAACAATTTTGATATTATTTTTAGAGAATAGTTTGCACACATTTAAACATGACATAATAGTCAGTTTTGATGTTGACTTCCACTTTACTAGTATTCGCATCCCCGAAACTTTCTAAAAACGAATCACAATCTGGAAGACACTCAAATTAATTAACCATTGCTTATGTGATACCTACTTTACCTTCAAAACAAATTTCCCTGCTAAATCAACGAAGCTCCTATGCGTTTCCCATCTTTACTTGTTTCTATGAGCGATTTTAAAATAAAAGCTTTCGCTTCCTTCTTTTTGAAACCTATCTTTGAAATGAGGATGTTGACGGTACCTTTGTTATCTGGCCTCATGGACAAGATATACTTTTCAAATTCTTTTCCTATTAAATCAAATCCACACCAATATCAAGTTTGCAATGAACGTCAAACAAAATAATGTCCGCTTTTTCTTGGATGGCTTTATAACAAAAAGAAAACTATTGTCAGTTTCTACAATGTTCTTTAATTAGTTTAGTTTATCCCCAGCATTGCCCTGCTCAAATCTACTTAGTTTCAAAATCCCTTATTATCAATCCCTCAAATTTTCCAACACTAAAAACTGATAGAATGAAATCAATGTTTTACCAAAATTTTAACACAAAAAAAGTATTCCAGAACATGCTACATAATTAAAATTATCAAGAAAAATACAAATTCTAGAACTCACGTCCTTCCCAACCAAATAAAGAGTTGCTTCCTTATATTAATGTTATCATAATAGGCGACAGAATAAGTCACACACTGAACAAAGAAAATATACAATTAATTTTTATAGTTACCAATAAAAGACCTAATCCTTATCCCAACAAATCTCAAGATTACAAAATAACTTGTGCAACAAAACGAATAAATCAACCGTATATACAAACTTTCTTTGGCTGTACATAAGGGCAATAATTTTTCGGCATTTATTATTCGTAGGACTATTGAAATGCAAAAACACCCTCATTGCCTTAGTACATGAGTTGATGGTCAACGTTTACCTTTTATTTAGGAATCGTTGATTATCCCACCTAATCATTTATATAACTTGTGTAAACAAACAAGCTTTCCCCAACCCATGACAATTTCTGTCAAAACACGTCCCCTTCTGATTAGATAAATGGGGAAGTAGCGCACAAAATGCCAGGCATTTTCTATAACTCATGGTTCTTGTTGAGGAGTAGGCATACTAAGATTCCTAGTAAAAAAATAACTCCACTATTTCTAGAAATGTATGTTATACCTACATACGTAGTATTATAAGTAAAAAAGTGTGATAGCAATTATATATCTACTCATGTGTTAACGGTCTATGTGTTATTAGTGTTTTTTACTTTAATTGTAACATTCATTGTACATTAATTGCAATAATTGTAATAAAACTAAGCCTTAAATATATCTGAGCTGGAACGTTCCACATTTCACTTGGAGTGATAAAAATATGTTATATCATACCTTTGATAACACTAATTCCAGTTTCTTCATCTTACTTTTAATGCTCTTTTACAGAAGAGTTGAGAAAATAGGTTTGTATAAGAACAAATAGACATCTCAAGTTTGTATTGCTCAAAATGGTAATCCACACTTTTAAAAACAAGAAATTGTGGCTAAGTGAATAGAGATTGCCTTCAGAAAATAGATATCTCGTTTTGTTGCGCTTATTCTAAATATGTAAAGATTGAGAGCAACAGATAGGTGACAAATGATTCAAGTTTGAAAATTTATCCACCGATAAATTGTTATTGTTATTCAGAGTGTGCCGATGTATCAGAATCAAATTTTATAAATTTGGAATATATGTTCTACGAATAAACTTTCAGAATTTTTTATGGTAATACTGGAGCAACACAATTGAATTGGAGAGAGAGACAAAAATTCAAATAAACTTTTTGAGACAGTAGTTTATAATTTGATAAAACCGTACTGAGGAAAAGGTTACAAACTATTTACATATAATTGGCGCATCGCTCCCATCTTGGCAAAGAATCTTTATAAACCTAAAACAAAAACTATAGCCGGGCTACGAGAAAGAAATACGCATTTGCACGTATTGTGTTAATTTTTTTTAAGTAGTCTGCACATGTAGTCGTGAATTTCGCCAAATATTAACTTTATAAAGTACGTACCTAATAAGAAAACATTTTTTTCCCACCAACCACAGTTAGGAACTTGGTGGGATTGTGATAATAAGCTACTAAAGGCTCGTTAGTGAGATTTTTCTGGTACTCCTCTGGACTCCTGGACAGGAAATGAGAGAAATAAAGGAAACATATTTTAAAAATTAAAAAAGTATCTAACACTAGGAGGGCAATGACAGTTTTTTCATTATATATTTCTTGTATCCGCCCCTACAATATATAAAATGCTCAAAATTGTCCTAAGAGTTCAACATTAATTTATTTGAACAATTTCAGATTTGGTCTCATTAATAAATGATGACCTATCACATAAATCAATAAATAAAGCAAGATTAATATTTATAAAATTATTTGTAGTTTAATCTTCATCATTGTTTTCCTCAATAGTAACATTTATATTTCCATTTTTAAAAATTGTTGCTAACATTTTAGCAGGTTTTACTATTTTTGTCAAATATCTTGCGTGAGATGAATAAAATATGATTGTTGCTAATTGAAAACAGCACGTAACAGTTCTCTTTCTAATGAGACACTTGCAATAGTACTCTCGGACCCCGGGAGCATCTATACTGTTTGCGTGTATTGTTTCATAATGTGACGAAATTGAACTTGCACTTTTAATATGTTGGTTGTGTCCTAACAAAATGCATATTTATGGAGCCACCCTCGTTCATCCTTTCTGCCAGATATATCGCTTGACTACATTAGTAAGTCCCAGTATAAAATATTTTTAGGTCTGTCATTTAAGTAAAATCCAGAATATTCGTTAGCTTTAAACGGGAGTTTTTTACGCAGTCAGCCGTTTTTTCTGCTTTAGCAGCTAGTGTGTTTTCTGCACTTCTGCGTGCGACCAACCAGTCAAGCAGTTCACTTGAGAGGTTGTTATCAGAAACTAATCTTCTGTCAAACTTATTCAAAGAAACGCTGTCCAAACTTTTTTCGTAAAAATAAATTATTTTATGACATTTAAACAGGATGCAGATAAACCAACAGTTAAACAAGTAATGCAAAATATTTTTGTAAGAAAGAACCTTACATTTAACTACCCACCATTATTTGAATTTTGATGTACGTCAGCTGTACATGTGCTTCAGCTGCACGCAAACATAAGTCCTAAATATTTCAACTTTTATTGAGAATTATTTTTTGATAACACGTTTTCTGACACTACACAAATAACATCAGCGTGGAGAAAAAAGGACATTATTCTAATGTTTCCAGGGTTTTTGAAACCTTGCACTTCTCTTGAAAATTGCCCACAACCATCGCATTTACAATTAGGATCGACGGATGACATTGCGCATATAAAATGTATTGAAATAGTTTAATTTTGAACTAGTTAATATTATCTACGCAAGAATATATAATGTTTAGCCAGGAAGTGCAGCGCTGGCTTACCGACAATGATTTTTTGCACGGGCGCGTTATGGGCAGGTTAAAACTCGTATTGAGACTTGCTGCAAAGATAAAACGTTGACGAAACTCATCTCGCGCTAATGATTTAATCTATTTTTACTTATTTATTTACTTTGTAACATATACGGTGGTGACCGGAGCTGATTTTTTTACAAAAAAAAAAATTGCCAAACACTTGCATATGTCAGTCTTCAACATACTTTCCTCCGGAGTCACCACATTTTTTCCCGCGTCCTGGAAGCATCCTAATACCCTTTTGAGAAAAGGCTTTTGGTCGAGATGACGGTGTCGTTGTCCGCATGCCTTGCAAGTCTGATTTCAATCATTCTAATAGGTAGAAATCATTTGGGGCCAAATGACGGATGCAACAGAAGGTTAGATCTGTTTTTTCCTTCACGACTGTTGTCAGAAAGTTTTAGTAACAAATTGCATTGATTGTTCTCGCAACCGTTATAAAATCTGCTTGAGTAACCCTCTGACAGTCCCAAAAAAACATTGCTGTCACTTTTTCGGCCAAAACGGATCATCCGCGTTCTCTCGGGTTTTGGAGAACTGATATGCCGCCAGCTCGTGATAATTGCTGAAACTTGGGAATGAAGTAGTGCACCCACGTTTCATTACTTTACTATAGACTTAAAAATAATGCACCACTTTTACCTTCATATTTTGTTAACGTCCGTCAAAGTGCGTGGTACTCACCGTGCAATAGTGCAGGCAGTTTTTCACGATGTTTTCTACACCATCAACACTGATGGTCAGCGTTTTCCCCATATTGTTGTTGCAGTCTGTGGTGAATTTCAGCTAACGAGACCTTTTCTCCAATAAGGAATTTGTTCACAATGCGTTGTTCTACGCTTCTCGGCACCTTCTGTTTGCTCATCATTCTAGCAAATTCCAAACGGGACTGAACAGATTCTAACTCAAGTAGGAGAGAGGGTGGAAGTTGTGGTTCCACTTTCTAAAGGTCGCACAGGTGCTGCGTAGTGCGGCTTGTTTACACACAAATCAGTCCCGATCATATTTGAACCACCTTGTAAGTACCAATGAAACTACAATTTTGAGCATTTTATCAGCGGAATATTTGGAAAGGCATATTGCTCCTTCGTTATGCGGCTATAGCCCTTGTGTGATACTATCCGCAATAATTAAAAAGGAGTTCCAGAATTTAAAAAAAATTAAAACAAGATAAAATCATGATTCAACATACTGGTATGACAAGCATGAAGTGTACATACCTATCAATTTGCCTACAAGCAAAACTGTCACTATGTGGAAATTTCACAAAAAAACAAAATTAAAAACCAGATTACGTAGAGTGCACCATGCACGTGTGGATTCTATTGACAAAATTGAAATGCTGCCCAACTCCATAGAATGCGTAAGATGATCAAACGACGTAAGGAAATATTCTTACATAGAGTTGTCTTACTAGTTATAAATTCATTTGCCATATACAAAGTGAATATAGTCAATTACAAAAATTTATTTAATATTTAACTTTAATCTACAAGATAAGAATTTTAAAAATTTTAAAACCAAAAATTTTTTTAGGTGGATGTCCAACCAGTCTGCTTAACTGACTAATTCCAACTGTTTCGACACAAAAATAGAAACATTTACAGAAATTTCAAATGTTTGCAAGCAGCCAGGATTGGCATTTGAATTTACACATGCACGCTCGCGCGTTCCCGTGCGCATACATTTTTCTCATATTTCTATAAATTTAGAATAAACTGCACCCGTAGCTATATAACATACACTTACAAGTAATCAAAAGGATGCGTAATAAATTTTGAAATATTTTATTTACTGCTTACCAACTCAAAATGAAATACGTTGTTTGAAAACCAGCTACATTTGTTTAATATTAACAATCATTTTAGCAAACACGCTAGTCAACATATTTTATCTATGGAGAAATTATAAAATAACATTCTAATAATTATTTTAAAATGCGCGACACAAAATAAAGTAATACAGTCATAAAAGTGAAATATTTACCAGGTGTCAAATATGTTGAAAGATATTCTTCTTATTCAGATGTATATATGTAAATCTCATGATAATGTTTCTGTGACTGACTTACAACGCAATAGATTAAGGCAAACAAAGTAGAAATTAGCATATTACCATATAAAGAACTCTTTAAGTTCATTTTGTAGCTTGCACATGCTTTACGAGTTCATTTACATTATCTTTCTATACAAATGGCAGTTTGTTATAATTGTAAGATTTAGTGTTGGAAAAAATATAGAAAATGTTAGGGCAAGGGGATATAATTACATCAAAACATTACATAAAAGCTGATAAATTAATGACACATAAAAGATTTTACATAATTTATATTTTAAATATTTATTTAAACTTATCCCAATAACAGTGGGGAATGTATTAATGACGGCGTTCATGTTTCTTGACTTTTTCGATAATTTCATGTAAATTATGATTTTTATGGAATTTCTGCAAGAGTGATTTTGCAGATTTTAGAAAATTTTAATTACTTTTATTATTAAATTATTTAAATACCTAAAAAGGATTAATATAATATGTCTGACGCGGCCTAGTAACCGCAACAAATAAGTACATAAGAGTTTCAAAGAATTAGTTTACATTACAAATGCATTAAGGTAATTATTGAACCAAATTGAAAAAGTAAGCGATAACATAGTGCCAAAGCAACTAAGCGGTTGAGCTGCTTGGTTGTGGTGCGGACGGACCCGGGTTCAACCCTGAGCTTAGCGGGTGGCTTACTCAGTTTTTAAAAATAATTGAGTACCTGAGTTCACTCGAACAAGGGGTAATAATGGCGGTCGTCTAAGGCGCGGTGTTTGCCACATCGCCCCGCATCGAGATGGTGCCGACGACCGGGCAGAGAGGTAATATATGAAGACCTTAACTGCTTAGTTCGCAGACTATACTTTAAGCGAAACGTTAGAATTTTACCAACGCCAAATAAAAACATTGTTAAGAAAAACAAAAAATATTTATTTCCCAAAAAATAACTATGAAAAGTGCATCAACTGACCCAGAGTATACAAGTAAGGTGAACTTAACTTTTATTTATTACCTTTTTTGATATTACAATTTTTTATAAAGGTCATATACATTCCAATATTTTAAATTTTATTTATGGAATAGTATCTTATTTCTTGCCTATATAAGCATTTTGTCAGAATTACAATAGCTAACGTTTCCCTCTACTTTTAGACTGGTTATTAGTTGAGACGCGGCAACGCAGAATAGGGCATTGCAGAAAAAGTCGTGGGAGAAATTAAAGCGAAAACTGCGTCTCAAATATCGCGTAATGGAGCTGGAAGTAGAGAATTTTCACGTTATTCTGCTTTGCGCTTCAATTGATGCCATTTCACTTAAATCTTTATAACAAAATTGTGCACTAAGTTGTTCTGCGGGGCTGCGCTGGCTGTGTTTCAACTTATAGTCGGTCTTAGGCAGTTCTTTTGGGCTAAATTGAGCTTTGAACCAAAAAAATCAGCACTAATGCATGCAGATCACCATTGAATATAACAGCACATCACTTTAAAATTCAAGTTTAAAGTAAATTAGCAAGTAAAACAAATTATATTTTAAGTTTGGTTATTCTTCCAGTTTCAGAGAGCAGTTGATGGCGTCAGTAACCTAGAATTTTACAAAGTATTGTGAACAGTGGGAGTGGCATTGGAAGAATAGTATAAAGTTACAAGGTACATACTTTTATAAAGACCGAGGTATCTTTCTTAATGAATAAACTTCACCCTCTTTAAATCAACAGACCATCTTTCTCTTTCGTCTTTGTCATTCATGGTTTCCATTATAGTATTTCTGTGTTTCATCAATTATCCCTCCGTCACACAAATATCAATTTTACAATAAAAGTCCAACAAACAAATTCCTCCTTTTGGGACACCCTCATAACAAAAAATATTTCCAACGGCAGTTTCTATCATACCGATTACAGAAAATATACTTATACCAATTTATCTAAACTATAAAATCCTAAGGAGTATATGAAGTACCTTGTGACTGTGACAGAACCTACATAACCCAAACGATAAATATTTAGCCGTATATACGAACATTCTTTAGTTATACGAAAGGGTGATAAACATAACAAAAGAAACCGATTTTAAAACATTCACTCTCATTGCCCATCCCACCTAAATATTGTTTGCGAGGCTATTGAAATAGAAAAACACCCTCAATGTCTCTATACTCTAGACGATGGTTTGAGTTTACCTGTTATTTGGAAACCATTTGTTAACACACGTTATCACTTATGTAAACCGTTACAATACACTAATTTTCCTCAATCTAGTATATTTCTCATAAAACTATGTGTCCATCAAACTTCACTGATTTAATATACGGCGAAGTAGAACACACCAAAGGCTACACTCATAGTTTTCCTTGGGGAATAGATAGATTGAAACTTCAAATTGGTGGCAAAACATTGTAAATTTGTTCAATCTATAAACCTAATTGTTCATTTATCTCTGGTCTCTGAAATCCTTCCGAACATACAACATATATTTTTTGCTTATGCCTATTTTTTTCTTCATATTTTTAAGGTGCCGATATTTCTGGAATATTCTTCGAGTTTATAGTCTTTAATTAATAATTTTTTTTTTAGTCAAATAACTTTTTTTCGCTTAATTTTTCTCCATGTTTTCTTTATTCTTACTACTATACGGCCCTTCACTGGTTTGTTAGCTTCATCTCTACTTTGTTGCTTTACATATTTATCTTTTTTAAATATTATTTTCTCTTATTAATACTGTTTTTAATATTTCTGAATTGTTTTTATTTGTTTTTTGGTTATTTTGAACTTTACTAATTTATTTTTTTTAATCTCTTGTTAATTACTAGTTTTGCACGCATTATTTTTAGCAACCCTTTATCAGATGATGCCATGGTCTATTTAGTTCTTTGTAAGTCCAGAACTTATCCAAGACTATCCTTTTGTTGTCTTTTTTTAAAGAATATATTTGTTGCTTACAAGCTGTGTTGCTTTATATAGTTAGCTGTCCTCTGTTGTTTCTTTCACTTAATCTAAATTTCTCTTATTAAATTTTATTATTTTTACTAATTATAGCATTATATATATTATATTTTACAGAAGTGACGTTTTATTGCCGTTGTGTGTTCTTGAATAATTTTAGATTCTAATATTTTGATGTTTGCAGTTTGAAGTAAGCTACTCTATTAGATATATGTATGTATAGTTATATATGTAACTGTTACGTTATTTATTAGGAATCCGAGCCTGCTTCATTATTCTCTTGTTTATTTTGTTCTTTATAGCATAGGATGAAATTATTTTTAGACACTATTTTTCATTTCGCTTGAATTGCGATAGTCCATTGACATTTCAATTTATTCTCTTTAATTGTTCTTTTAATTCTTTCAACACTTCATCTCATTGTACGAATATTATATGTAGTCACATTGAATTAGGTTTTGGCTTTACCGTATTGTTACTTCTTTTATATTAGCAAGTTTTTGACTCCCCTCCCTGATTATCCGGGTTTGCATTTCTACCCATCACAAACTTTGTTTTCGTCATCTTATTTAGATACTATTTGGGTTAAATCTCAACACAATTTTTCAGTCCTTCATTATGTGTCAAATTCTACTAGTACCTGTTGATCCATAAAAGACTTTTACCTTGCCGAAATTACTTAATTAGACCTATCAAGTTTTTTTTTACATCTTTTAGCAAAACTTGATATAGATTTGTAGAATACAACCGGCTTAGGTAGTTTTTACACCCGTATTACTTTCTTTTAGGTGTACGACTGAGAAAAACAATCTGCCTGATGCCATCTGAACTGGTAATTTTGTGAGTTTACTTAATATATTTTAACTTTAAGATTATTAAAAAAATTTGTTGGTTTTTGTCGATTTCATTTATTTCTACATTAAATTATTAATATCCAACATATTAATTTTCAGTCCCGTTACTTCTTCTTAAATATTTTGAAAGTTTTTCTCAATAAAACATGCCGAGAACAGTTTAAGTAACTTGAGCATCTTTGTAAAAATTCTTAATTAAAAACCTGTAGCAGATGGAGAGTTCACTAGCACGATATAAAGAGATAAAAGATAAAGCAGTAGTGTTCTGTAACCTGGGTATCGCAGTTCAAAAAATATTTGTTAAATATTTGCAAATTTTACTCCACAAATATTTATTAATTATCCGGTCTAGATTTGCTATATTTTATGATAGTCATTTTATGAAACCTGAGACAAACATACATTATATAGATTAGCCAATTCGGTGAAAACTCAAAAGATTATGTATTTTGTATGCTAAACAGTAAGACATATCACAAAACTATATTGTTGAGGTGTGCATTTTTTTTATTTTTTTTTAATATATCATTTAATTAGCAATCAGAATTAGAAGTCATTCTATAAGCTAATATGCTATTTTTTTTAATTACTAGGGTAGTCGTGGTTGGTGTGAAGAGGACTTCTCCAGTGAGTTGCCCTCGCTAATCCTGTTTCAGATCTGCTGGCCAGTTTCGTTTCAGTCTTCTACCATTTTGCGCACCAAGCAGCGGGTGCAACAGGGGGTTGACGTGGGTTTCCAGTTTGTTGTGATGTTTTGTACTTTTTTCTTTTATGGCGTCCCTCACGTAAGGAATTTTTAGATCATTGTGAATCGTCAGATTAGAGACGTACCATGGTGCGTTCGTGATCATACGAAGTATTTTTGATTGGCACCTTTGAATTTTGTTTAAGTTAGATTTACTCGCACATCCCCATAGTTCGGCTCCATACATCCAGATTGCAGTGTTGTAGAGTAACAGTTTGTTTTCAAGCGTGAGCTTAGATTTTCGTCCAATTAGCCATTGGAGTTCTTCCATCCTCAAGTCAATCTGTTTACGTTTCTTAACTACATGTTCTTTCCACGTCAATCTGTTGTCCAGGTGTATTCCTAAATATCTTGCACTTGTAGATTGCGGTATTGGTATATTGTTAAAATGTAATGGTGGACATAACCCTTTTCGTAGTGTAAAATTTACTTACACAGATTTTCTCATTAATTTCGATTTTCCATTTACGAGTCCATGTCTGTATTTGGTCTAGGAGGTTTTGTAGAGTGGTCGATGCTATGAGTGTGTCAATGGCAGTTGAGAGAATGACAGTGTCATCGGCAAACGTACCCATTGTTGTGTTTTCATTGGTGGGAAGATCGGCTGTATAAAGCACGTAGAGCAGGGGTCCCAATACGCTGCCTTGGGGCACTCCAGATTTAATTGGACGTTGGACCGACACCTCGTCATTGACTTTGATGCAAAATTCTCTACTACTTAGGTAAGATTTTATCAGTTTGAAGTAGGTGATGGGTAGAAGTTCTTTGATCTTATATAGTAATCCAGTATGCCATACCTTATCAAAGGCTTTACTGACATCTAGAAAAACTGATAGACAGTATTTCTTTTGGTCTAATGCTTGATTTATTTGGTGACTGATTGACGCACTTGCTGTATAGTGGAATGGTTATTGCGGAAGCCAAACTGATGCATAGGTATCCAATCTTCTGTCATTGAGTCAGAGTTTATTCTTTGCAGGAGTCGTTCGAGTAATTTTGAGATAATTGGTAACAGACTTATAGGACGGTACGATGATACGTCGTTGGGTTCTTTATCTGGTTTAAGGATTAGTATTATTTCGGCAGTTTTTAATTGTTTTGGCCAGTAGTTTAGTCTTGCGATAGCATTGAAAATGTAGTTAAGTAAAACTAACCCTTTCCTTGGCATCTCCTTTAACATTTTTGTAGTCACTTTATCTATTCCTGGAGCTTTTCGAAGATTTAATAATCTCATTTCCTTCTCATCTCTTTCGGAGTAAAGGATTTGATCTTTGGTATATTGATAGGGATCTCAGATAAATGTCTGTCTATAGCATTGTCTGTAAGGTCATCATTAGGTGTAAGTACTTCGGCAAAGTAGTCTGCAAATAGGACGGCTTTTCCTTATCACTTCTAGCCCACTGTTGATATGCTATTGCAGGTATCTGTTGAGATTGGTAACATAATCATGGAATGACTTTTCTTTCATTTCTTTTAGTTCACTCTGCAGTTGGTTATTTAATCTGTTTAGTACAGTTTTATCTGCTAGTGCATGGGTACAGTGCCACTTTGCCCTGGCTCTTCTTTTTTTGCTATAAGCCTCTTAATGACCGTAGGTATTATATATACTTGTGATTTTGGAATTCTGTGTGAGCAGTGGCATGTTGAGCGGCCTGTTTGAGGGTGTTTACT
This sequence comes from Sinelater perroti, assembly GCA_036346155.1. Classification (NCBI taxonomy): domain Eukaryota; kingdom Metazoa; phylum Arthropoda; class Insecta; order Coleoptera; family Elateridae; genus Sinelater; species Sinelater perroti. Next base: position 1,882,890 of record JARFIY010000189.1, read on the forward strand.
AGGGTGGTTAGGACGGTGTCAATTTCCTCTGGAGTTTTCAGACTTACTCTCAATTTTATGTCTTCTTGTATCTTGTTCCTGTAATGTTTCCAATTTGTGTTTTTGTTATGAAGTCTGGGCGTTGGTTTTTTATGAATAGCATATTGACTGATTGTTGCAATTACCGGCGAGTGATCAGAGGAGAGATCGTAGCATGGTGTTACGTTCATATACGCTTGCGAGATCCAAATGGTTACATAAAAGTCCAAAAGATCTGGGATATTATTGGGGTCTGACGGCCAATAGGTTGGTGTACCCGTTGAAAGCAAGGAGTAATTATTTTTCTGTATGAGATTAGCCAACTGGCTGCCTTTTGTTGTGATTAGTCGAGATCCCCACAGCGTATGCTTACTATTGTAGTCTCCACCGGCAACAAATTTATGCCCCAGTGTCTGGAAGAATTCCTTGAAATTTTCTTTTTTGATATTGTACCGTGGTGGGCAATATACTGGTGCTACTGTTAATTCGTATGGGACTGTCTTTACTTTAATGACTGTGGCTTGTAAGTGATTGGTTGCATATTTTGGCAGTTCGATGTGGCTTATAGAACTTTTTATTAAAATGGCGGTCCCAGCATGTGCAGTATCATCTGGATGATTGGTTATGTAGGTTGTGAAGTTAGGTATGCAAAAATATGATCTATCTGTGAAATGTGTTTCGCTAACTAGCATGATGTCCACTGAATTATGATGAAGGAATATTTCAACTTCATTTTTGTGCTGTAGAAGGCCATTGACATTCCACAGGGCTATTGTTAGAAATTTAGTGAATTTTACTTATTAGCGTGGTAAGCAGATTCATCACCATGCTGTTCTGTTGTACGAGTTGCTGGAATATACCCTTAAACTCATCTAGGAATTTGCACAGGCTGATGGAGGGTGTTCCTGTGTGATGTTCGTTGTGTTCTCTACTCTCAGTTGAGCGTAATGTATTTTGTTCGTTGGTTCTGTTATTTTTCACTGCTTCTGCATAGCTTAAATTTTGTTGGATACTATTTGTTTGAGGTTGGTTTTCTGTATAGATGGCTGTTAACGGGTTGTGTTGAAGTTCCAAATATATGAGCTGAAATATAAAATATTGTTTGAATGTAAGTCAATACCCAAGCTATTAATCGGAACAAATTACTAGAAGTATGAGAAAAAATCTGGTGTGAACATCACACGACTTTCCTTATCCTATTATTTGGGTAATTCTGGCAAAAATCCTAGACTTCAACTTTTTTTTTCGAATTCGTATTTTACCAACTTTTACTTTAAATTCATATTTATCTCGTGATAACAAATCATTTTTATTCTCATGAATGTTTTGTATCTTCAACAGTTTAGATTCGCGGCCGCTTTGCGACCGATTTTGCGACCTTGCGACCAAACGGCTCGGCCGATTTTTACCACTGCGTCCCCTACCTACTAGTAACTTGCATACCAAATTTCAAGACTCTAGCTCTTACGGTTCTCGAGATGTCCTGTTTACTAACAGACCGACAGACACACACTACGCGTATTAGTAATATTTAATGTAATACTTATTGTAACACAAGATTTTAGCTTTTTGGATTAATAAAATTATTTCTCTGTCTTTTAAATATTGTAAATTTTGTTTTTTTTACAAAATTTTTGGTGACACATTTGAATCTGTTCTGATCAAACAACTGTTGCTGGAACTGTATGGTGAAGGGCGCTGTTTTGTTGAAACCATATTTGTTCCAGATCCACGTTGTCCAATTCGTGCCAAAAAATTAGACTAATTAGTGGTAACGATAGCCATTCACAATCAAACAATATTCAGCATCATATTTAAAGAAATAGTAGTCCACCATGCTATCTGCCCAAAATCTACAACAAATGCAAAAAATTTATTTTTTTACGAACCACTAAATTTTAATCCATACGCCGGTGTCCTTTTCATGCTTTTACTTTTCTCTAGCTAAATATTTCTTTAATCAAAATGTATTTTAAATTAAAGTGTCCATATTGTTAGCTACTACGCTTATGAGCAAAATAATCGCCTTAGCAATATGCTCGAATTTTGAGAAAATGTATATCTACTCCGATAAGTAAAGTTCAGTGCACTGTTTGAAAGCTTAAAAAGTGTAGTTTTAAATGATACTACTTTTATTCGAATTTGTTCTGACAAAGTTATGATCTAAGAATATGTGTAACACAAAAAAGTTGAAAGAAAAAGGTGATTATAAAAGGAAAAAGGTGAAATCCTCACTTGAAATTAATTTAATGATTTTTTCAATACGTGGTGTTGACACCTCTACTCATAATTGCACTTTCCAAGCGATAACGCATGGATCGGATGACTTTTCTTATGCTATCTTGAGGGATTGCTTACTACTCTTCAATCAACGCGTTCTCAGTTTCATCAGGCTCTCTGGTGCAAGATTTCTGGCCCGGCCTCTTCGCTTAAACTCATCCAAAACATACTCAATTGGACTCAAGTCTGGGCTGCACAGAGGCCAGTCCATTTTCCGTATACCGACGTAAGCCAGGTAGTAGGTAGTGGTCAGTCGCGCGGTGTGTCCTCATAAAGTCCTCAGCAATAAGTCCCGTAAATGGAACAACATGTTCTTTCAGAATGTCCCCCATGTAGCGGTCCGCTGTTAAACCCCCTCCACGTTCTTCACTAAACACGAAAACCAACTCAATTTTTTCGTGCATAGAAATTTCCGTCCAAAACATGCAAAACCACCTCTATATGCGACAGTTTCTTGAATACGGCAATGGCATATCGCTCCCCTGGGCTTCTATAAACCCGACGTCTCGTGTCGTTGCCATGTAGGCAAATTTTGGTGAATAATATTTGATTCCAATATCCGAGTTCCCAATAGAGTCACATTTACTTTGTATTTACTTGGAACCCGCTGCTGTTTTTTTGGATCAGATTGGCTGCCTTCAGTCTTCTTCTCGGTGTCTAAGCTTTAGCAATCATATCGCACTCAGCTCTTGATTGAGGTCAACGCCAGTCATATGTCGATTTCTGATGGTTATTGAGAAAAAAATCGATCGTCTCTCTCGTCGTTACTCACCTATAGACGGTTCCTTGTCGGCGACCGTAGCCACCGGTTTTCCGGTATCGACGCCACACCCTTGACACAGCTGATTGGTTCAAATTTAGTTGTTTTTCCGCGGCTTTCTGACTGAGGCCCTTTCTCAACAATGCAACTGCATGGGCTGCTTAGACAATTGTGCTGCCGTGACCGGCCAGTGAGTTCGTCTCGCGCTCAACTAGAAAAGATAATAAATAATATGTAACACCAAGTGTTTGTGCATTATCATAACAAAAATAGAGATTTAAGTAAATAGTAAGAAGTCTGAAAAAACTAAAAGTAAATTATAATAAAAATTAATTGGAAAGATAAAATTTATAAATAAGGTTAAAAAGAGATCAAACAAACTACAGTGTAAGAAACAAATACTAATTAAAACATTTAAATATTTTTAAAGAATGAAACGTTTAATTGAAAAGATTTACTGGTTATGGGCTTTTTAAAATACATGTTTTAAGTAGGGCATTACAACTTTTGAAAACATGTACAGAGTCTTAAATTGTTATAATATAGCGGTACATCCGATAGTTATGATCTAATGCTATTTTCCGTGATAGCCAGTTTTGTGCCGCAGTGGATATGTCCCCTTGCTCAAAGTTAATTTTTTATTCATTATAGATTAACTATGGAATAAATAATTGTTAAAGCATGCCTAAACGCGTGATCGGTAATATATGTGTCCATAAAAACAGCTCTCACAAACATGCACACAGTACAACATATGATTTTTTGCCCTCAACTTAAACTTGCATTTATTACTAAAATTTACAAAGTTAAATTTTTCACGACCCGGTCTCGGATGAAACATCTCCATACAGTATTTTCTACGATCCAAATTATTTGCTCTATGAAGTGTTGAACAATGTTAAATCATTTGCACGTTTTTAAATGTAAATATTTTTGCTCTCAATTTCCTAACAGGCGCAATTTGTTGACTTTCATACTGTATCAGTATAGCGCCAAACATATGAGTGACTGGTCTCACAATGCAGAAAACATCCAGTTTCAACAAAATTATTGTGCCATAAGTAATGTATAGGCATACCGAAACTTTTTGTGATACAGAGAACAAAATTTCTTTTGAATTTAATTTTTTTAAATCAATACATATAATAAGTACCATTTTGATTTCCGCTATGAGATCGCTAGCATTGGTGATATTGAATAGCAAAATAATGTTCCATTTCAAACAGCAGTAAAAAGAGCAACATAGATTCTATTTAATGTTTTATTGTACCATGTCACAGAACAATGATTTCCATTTAGCCATCAACTAGTTTTGAAAATGATATTGTTCTCACATGCGATACACACTTGTAGTCTCACTTTAAAGTTTATGTTGCTTGGAGAGGCAGGCGTGTAAATAGCCGTGCTCTCGTGGTGCGGTGCGGGAAGCTAAGTACGGCCCGTTTTGAAACGTAAAACGATAAGGCTCAAATCGTCCCTTAAACGGCCAGCGCGAAAGCGGATGGGGGTGGCTACCGATATCAACCGAAAGTAAAGCCAAATCGCTCACCTGAATCGGCTTCGGCTTCGGCGGCGATGGTTTCACGGTGGCCACCTTGATGTGCTGTCTTCGTGTATGTTGCGGGATGTTAAATGCGGCCGTACTGGACGCGATGCGGTATGAGTATAAGCGGGTTGTTAAGCACGACCGAATTGGCCGCGTTGCGGTGCAGGTATTGCGGGTTGATAAGACACGACCGAATTGGCCGCGCTGCGGTGTGCGTATTGCGGGGTGTTAAAACACGACCAAATTGGCCGCGCTGCGGTGTGCGTATGTTTCTTGCGGGTGTTAAAACACGACCGAATTGGCCGCGCTGCGGTGTGCATATTTCGCCGGGCTTCGCGCCTGGCTTAGCGGTAGGTCTTTTGCGGGAAATTTTAATTCGACAGCACCTTTCATATCAAAGGGTGCCGCCGACGGCGTATGCAGACTTGTCGGCTGAGCAAAAGCCCATATGCCGTTTTGTGTGCGATGGCAAAACGTAACGGCAGATATCAAAGCGCCCCGCATACCGCCGCGATATACAAGCGGTTCAAGGGCGAAAAGGCCGCCACACCATTGCTTTTACAGTCATTTCTACTAAATACTACTGCAATCACATTGCAAATAGCATTCTTTAACTCCCCACAAAAATAAATTGCAAGAGGACAGGTCTGCTGATTTAGCCGAACCATGAGGTGTCACAAACATTTATTTCAGAACTTCTCACCGTTGAGAAATTGTTACCATCTGTGCGGTAACGCCATTTTGTTGGAATCACAGTGGCGATGTGACTGACGCTAGTGTCCGAACGCTACTAGGTCATTGGGTGATATCCGTTTTAATGCTGAATCAGTCTGTCAGTAATTGTTTACCCACAACATTATGATTCTCGTGGTCGGAACTCTTCAGTGACGACTTATTTCAAAATGCTTAGAGAAATACATTTTTTAAAATAAAATGATGTTCACCACTCTAAGCCATGATAAGCACCTTAATACCATGTCTTGTGCAAGAATCTAGAGCACCGTCTACCAATACATTGGTATACATTGGTACATACAAAAAGAGACAGTTCTGCTGGACTCTTATATTATAATGTATTATAATTATAATTATAATCTTACATGTATAAAATTACAATTTTTTTCAAGGTTTGTGTGTATTCTCTTTTTTAAACACCCGCTGTTAATATAATTTTAAGCAAAATGAAAGAAAGAGGTTTTTGAAGATGATGTTCACAATAGTATAGGAAGCGAAGAAAAGAGACATTTAAATCTTTGATACACACCGTTTACAGTATGACGTAGAGTCTTTTTTAAATAGATTATGATTCCCAAATTTTAACTAAACCAAGACGTTCTGCATGATGTCATATTATTGTGTAACTTCTAGGATCGAGCGTCAGAAGTTGGAATAACAAGGTCGTTAAATGGCCGTCCTTGGACTAGGAGAACCCGCGACGGCGTCGCCATTCGTTTGCGCCTCTTCGGCCGTATTTAGACATTAATTCAAAGTAATTGTTATCGTTTCTTGTAGGTAGATGTTAATGGAATGCTAATGAAGAACGTGCCCGCGCGGCGCAAACAAATTGCGCCCGCGCACGTATGAATTTCATAACAGAAGCGCAAAGCGCTATCGATAAAATTAATAGCCGCTGTTTTTCCTCTCGTCATCGTTTTGGCTTTCACGGGGGACTCTTTATCGTTGTCACCTCGTGATACATGGCAGGCGAAATGAAAAAAATCAAGAAGTTATCTGGAAGTTCGTAAATAACAAATATAGAAATTACGGGCGCGGCGCTGTATCTCTTTCAGCAGCACCTTGCAGGATAACTTATAACTTATGGTTTTTGCTGGCGGAACAGACGCGTACGTCTGGCAGCCGAGCCGAGATAGGCATTAGTGAGTTGTGTTTCGTTCCATTCTCAAATTCGCGATGATTTGTGCGACGGGTCGGCCCCGCGGCCCCGTGGCCCGGCCGCCCCCAGCCGCCCCCCGCCGTATCTATCCTCTATTCGACGCTGGAAAGTGCAATTTACAGATAAACTCGGGAGGGGCAATGATTTACGTCTGAAAGCTTGATAAACTCATATTCCCTGCTTGAGTGAGTAATATCTGCATAAAACCTTGAATAGGATTACAAATGTTCATAAATTGTGTGTGCCATAATTCAGTCAAGGCAGTCGGGCGGCCGCTCGGGAGGAGCCCGGCCGGGACAGCACCCCTCAACTACATGTGAGAGCCGAGCCGAGTTCACCGCCTGAACGGAACAAACTGAAGCTGCCTGCGTGGAGAGATATGGCCGCGGCTAGTTGGCCGCCTGCCTTCCTCGGCCGGGCGGGCCAGGACCTGGCGACTTTGACGGCAGTTTGAAGACTTATGTGACTTGTTTATGTATATCGACTGACCTTTTCCGTATGGCCGGCTGCTGCTGCAGCTTTTGCGCCTTCTGTAGCTATTCCCGGCACGCAATCTCACCTTCATCTTGATACGACCAAATATTCTAAATGATTTACCGCCAAAAAGCTGCCCACCAAGCTAATACGGGGGAAATCTTTTAGATTCCTTGAATTCAATTTTTGGGGGTACGAAATGAAGATAGCATTATTTCAGAATATAATTATTTATCTTGGGCGTAGTTTGAGAGTTTTAAATTAACTAGTTGTAATATTCAAATCATATATCCAAAAGTTTTGTTTTGATATTATATTTTTGTTTGAGAAGAGTTACTCTATAAGATATTTTTTTATTTATATTATACGGTGAGAACAAAACGATCGACTCAGTAGCTGCACGCGCATTTTCGTCTTCTGTTTCAGTCTAAGGAAAATAAAAATAAAAACATTAACGTGCAAGGAGTATCCTTATTATTGAACTTTGCAACTGTGATTGGCCTATAGTACGCTTGCAATCCAGTAATTCATTTTAGCCACTTATCCGAAGTTAACGTAAATGCTCGAGCGATAAACAAGAAAATGGATACCATAGCCGCCGAAGCAGCCCAGGCAGTTGCATTGTTGAGAGAGGGTCTCAGTCAGAAAGCCGTGACAAATCGATTAAATTTGAGTCAATCAGCTGTGCCGAGAATGTGACGTCGGTACCGAGAAAGCGGTGGCTACGTCCGCCGGCAAGAAGTCGACCGTAGAAGCGAAACAACGGAGAGAGACGATCGATTTCTTGTCTCAATATCCCACAGAAACCGACATATGACTGGCGTTGACATCAAGCAAGAGCTGAGTGCGCTTGGACAGTGAAAAGAAGACTGAAGGCAACCAACATGACCCAAAAAAAAAAACTACAAGTCCCAAAAGCAAAAAGTCTGGAATTTGTTCGCGAACATTTTGATTGGAGTCGGATATTATTCACCAATGAGTTCAGGATGTGCCTACATGGCAACGACAGCGACGTCGGGTCTGTAGAAGGTCAGAGGGGCGATTTGCTCATTGCTGTATTCAGAAACTGTCTCATATACAGGTGGCTCTTGCATGTTCTGGACGGGCATTTCCATACACGGAAAAACTGAGTTGGTTTTCGTGCCTAGTGGAAGACGCGAAGGAAGTTTAACAACGGACTGCTACATGAGAGACATTCTGGAACATATTGTTCAGTTTGCAGAATTTGTTGGTGAGGATTTCATGCTAATGCACAACAATGCGCGATGCCACTACCTGCCTGGCTAACACTGGTATACCTAAAATGGACTGGCTTCTGCGTAACTCAGACCTGAATGCAATTGAGCATGATGGGATGAGCTTAAGCGAAGAGGCCGAGCCAGAAATCTTGCACCAGGGAGCCTGATGGAACCGAGAGCCCCGTTGATTGAAGAGTAGGACACAATCTTTTAATATAGTACAGGAAAAGTCATCGGATCCATGCGTAATCGCTTGGAAATTAATTTCAACTAAGGATTTTATTTTTTCCCTTTCATAATTGCCATTTGCCTTTCAACTCTTTTGTGTTACACATATTATTAGGCCCATAACTTTGTCAGAACAGGTTCAATGTTAATCAAACTGATATCATTTGAAACTACAGTTTTTGAGCTTTCAAACTGTACACTGAACTTTACTTGGAATGCTATCAGAGTGCATACATATTTTCTCAAAACTCTAGCATGTTGCTGAGTCGATTGTTTTTCTTTGAAGTGTATATAGTAATGAGAATCATATTATTAAATGTAGCCCCCAACAGAAGCTACGACATTGTCTAGCCAAGACCTAAATCTGCTGCAAGCTAACATAACTTCTCCCTTGTCCGTTTGTGTCATTACTTCTATGATGGGGGCCCTTATGCTGTCCTTTGTGTTATGATGTTTCTCACAGGGATTGTAGTTGGAACTGAAAGGTTGCCACAAGTTGGGGAGCCAGTGCTAATACATACTATTGTGTAACCTTGTTTGGGTGTTTGTTGCCTTGTAGCTTAGAGCGGAGTCTTGCTAGAACACGTACTCTCACATAGCGACCATCTCCTCTATCCAAGGTTTGATAACTGTCTCCAACAAATTGATACAGCACTTCCTTCGGTGCTCACAATTTTGTATACGTGTAGGTAAACGCTTCAGAGGCATCTCGGCAGATCCAACGATCACCTTGGCGATTCACCTTCTTGTCCTGGATGAAGTTGTTTCCTCTCGAAGAGAATTCAAGAAAGCTAGTACTGCTGTGCATGATCACGTTGAGCAGATTTAATTTTTGCTTATCTTATTTTTTCCACTAAAAATTTGAAAATTTCTCCAAAAAAAAATACTTGTAGTGCAGGCCCTGGCACACTGCTAGACTGAACGTCGACCTTGTTACGTTTATTTATTTTTCAGGTCACTTATACTTCGTCCAGGATCCTCATCTATCTTCTTTTTTAATTTGCTGAAGGTTTTATCACTTCTTTAGCGATCAGTTGCGTTGTCAACGGTTGCTTCCTCTTGTTGGCCAGAGTTCCTGTACTTCTCAGCTACGTCACAAACTTGGATCTTTTTTGTAGCCAAACTATGTAATTATTTCTATCGGTGAAGAGATTTGAGTATAGCAGCTCTGCCGTTATATTCTCGATTGATTTTACCGTAAGTTTTTATGTATGTAAACTTAACTTGTGTTATCTAATAGGGAGTTGCGCTTACGCATAAGATGGCCTTTCGACTTTCTCATAATACAACCTAAAAAAATTCCTGGCTTACTTGATGACCATCTACATAGAAACGTTTTGCTTTCTATATATGTTGTTGCTTGTGATAACCGTTAGAAACAATAATGTAGTATTCTTGTTTTGTAAAAACGAAACAGTGGTTAAAAATGTGTGCGAATATGATGCGGATTGTAGAATATAATTATGGTAAATAAACTCTAACTGTTAAATAAATGTTACTTCACTAGGCAATGAAAAAGAAAATGTATCTATAGTACGTCATAAATAAGATTTGAGCAAGGTTTTTTATAAATGGAACCAAATACTAAGATTATTTAATAACTATTGGGCAGCTTTGAAACTATGTAGAAATAACATTTTTAAAATCAAATTAAGGATTTTTTGAAAGCACCGTAGCACTTTTTCAGTATTCTCGTCTTTTCTACCAGTCTGCACAAGTTCCTTAAAGAATAGTTGCCGTATTTTGCTAGATTCATTACTAGTTCTTTATAAATAATTTGCTTCCTGTGAGTTAAAGCCTCACACTCGCACAAGTTGTGGTTGGCTGCTTCTGACTCTCTGTTGTATCACCTACAACTGAGACCTCCATTGTGCAGCTTTTAGTTAATGTATGCTCTGAGACAACAGTGCCCTATCAGAAGACTTATAATAGTTCGTATCTAATTTTTGATTTGTACTAACAGTTTTTTAGTTCAAACTATGGATGGGTATTGTGTAGTAGTAATAGTAGATTTCATTTTTCTTAGTGACGTAAAGGGTCTAAATGATTGTCTATTTATCTATCTATCTTTCTACCTATGGATAAAATGCAACTGAAATATTATAAATTTATTTAATAGTGTTAAACAAATAAATGATCAAATTTACAAAACATATGTCCATAAAAATTTACATTTATTTAATAATGGCTTCTGTGACCGCCTCAATTCTTCTTGGCATTGAGTCAAACATTGCATGAATTATGTCTTGATAGAAGACATTTAATACATTATTGACATGCTCATATTATTCAATACGGTTTCTTGAAGGGTGTCATATTCTAAATATTTTATATCGGTGAAAGGTGATCGAGTGTTATTCTGTTGAAAGATATCATGGGCTGTAAAACCGAGTGGATGTAGGTCTAACTAGTAAAGTTGTTTCTAACTCTTCCTCATATCATAATGTGAGGTTGGCATTGCAAGCCTTTTACTAATTTAGTCTTTTGTTTCCTCTCCGTATTTACGGTGTAAAATATCCGAACATTTCCGTTTAAACAAAATCTGAATTTATTAAAAAGACAATTCTATGTTACTCGTTATCGGTGCAGAAAAGTTAGCAGTAGTCCTAAGAGAAAACGTCGTGATGTTAGTTTCTTGAAAATAATCGACGTCGAACAAAGGAGGGTAGACAATCGATACCATGTAATGGTCCACCGTTGCGCTAGGGCACTTGAAATCTACGGTTTATAATTGCAAGCCTCTATATACGACGATACACTCGATTGGTTCTTCTTTGACCCACTGTTTTCATACCCACAGTAATGTTATGGAGACCAATTTTTTTAAGTATTTCTCGTAAAGAACCATTCCTTTTATGTAGGCTAAAAACACGTCTTTTTTAAAATCACCTAATTTGTAGATAATGCATTTTTTGTTGAAGGCAAGGCATTCCTACACCGTTACTAAGTTACACGTGCTTAATCTGAATTTATGGAGTCGGTTTATAACTATTTCACATGTGATGTCATTAGTTCCCCCAGACTTCATGTTTAAGAAATGATATAAGCAAATCTCGGACAGACAAATATGGTCTCAAACTTCAATCGTTTTTTGTTTATAGTATGCTTAATTTAGTAAAAAAGTATAAATGCAATATAATTTGGTTTTAATGATGCTAAAATGTAAATAGACATTTCATATTTTTTTAAAATGACCTTAAAAATTTTACTCAAGGCCTCTTCCAAGATCTTGTATTCGTTTTGCGCAGAATGTGAACAATCAAATTTTCTTTTCTTATTCTCTTGATTGATATTAGTCTGATACATCTACAGGGTGGTATTCAAAAGTAGTAGGACTGATTATTTTTAAATTTATTGAACATTTTGGTACGTCGACTTAATACTCTTCAAAATAGGCCCCTTGGGCATCCACACACTTCTGGAAGTCGTCCTCCGGGATGCTGTTCAGCGCCTTCGTCGTTGCCGCTTGGACTGCTTCCACCGAGTCGAAACGATGCCCCTTAAGCTGCTTCTTGATCCGGGGGAACAGGAAAAGTCCGGTGGTGCAACATCAGGGCTGTAGAAGCAACGTAGAAACGCCGAATTTCGCCAGGAGATCCTCACAATCCACGACCGTGGCACTTTCTCATCGACAAATCCTGTATGATGCGTTGGACTGTCCGTACGAAAGATTCAGCTCACCACTAATTAATTTAATGCCCAACCGTCGGTCAGGTTCAAAAGTTGCTTAACTTTCAGCACATTGTCGTCCATTCGCGAGGTTGACGGACGTCCGGCGCGTCGACGGCTCCCACCCCTCCCGAAATAACTGTGCCACTCAAATATCGAGGACCGGTTTCGGTCGCTAATTTTCCAAGTTTGTAGCAAAACTTGATGGCGTGCCGCTGCTCCAAATTTCGCTCCATCGCAACTGACGACGAGGCGTCACAACAAGAGGTCACTGAAACAGTGGTCCACACTGAACTAACGCACGCAGGCGACTGCCGCAGGTCGAAACCCGTTCCCAAGGCTCTCCTCCATAACATCCGGCCTTGTAGACCCCCCTCCATCGCTCCGCGCGCGTGGAACAAAAACAGTCCTACTACTTCTGGATACAGCCCTGTATTTATTCAATAACTTTGTTAGAAATTGTCTCTAACTACCAGAATTTTAGCATGAATGGTCTATAGTTTATGCTTTATTACACTTGCAATCGTCCACGACTAAAATCCATACAACGACAGCAACTTGGCATTTGCTTTAAAAAACTTTATTTTAGTATTACTTTTGATATTACTAGCATTAATCTGCTATAGAAGTGGTAAAATGAAAGAAGAAATAATAGAAAATGTTATGTGTTGGTTGTTAGAGTGACTATCATAGTTGAAAGTTTGATGTTACATGAAGCTGGTTTATTTCTTTTATAAGTAATAGCTATTAACCAGTAAAAAGTTATAATTTTGCTTAAATGTTCTTCTACTCTCCTGTTCATTTGTTCACAATGTCATAAAACTATTTAAATTTAGGGTAAATTCAAATTTTCTAAACAAGATATTCCTATAGAACATTAGCTTATGCTTCAAAGTAGACAGGTCCAAGGGTTAAGTTGGCCTACTCACTCAGGATAATAAGCAAAACAGCATCTCGACATCCTACTAAACTAGTTGTTTTTCTGTATTACTAAATTAGACGTTGTTGTTACTACAAGTTCTAATTTTCATTATTATTTATCTATATATGACAAGATAATTTATTTAGGTTAATATATTTGTATGACATGGAAAGCTTTATTTTTATAGACCTTAGGTATTTTTTTCTAATTTATATATTTTTAATTAAATTTATTCGCTACTTCTCTGGGTTATTAGGGCATTTTTATGTAACATTTTGAGCAGTACTAATTTATTTACAATTTAATGTTTCTATTACGCTCTTCGAGTTATTGTTTGTTGGACTTTATGATAGTTGTTTTTTAAATACATATTAGTTTTATGTAATACTCTTTTAGAGTGTTTTTGTGGCTAATTAGAGTACTTTTTACTTCTTTTAAATCTATTTGTTTATTTCTTTAAGTCCTTCAAAGGAAGTATTATAATTGTTTAGTATTACAATTATCTTTAACTTTTTCAATAGCATTGTTAGTTTTCTTACAAATGTGTTTTGTTTCTTTTTTAGTTTAGTTGTGTTTGTTTTAAATTTTATCCTTTTCTTTTTCTGAATATTGCAAAATTTGCCTGGTTGATATTTTTGGTATTAATTAAACTTTACTATTTCATTGATTCTCAGATGGTATATTTGCACTGCAATATGTTTTTAGATTGGTTGTTATTTTAAAATGTTTTATCATTATGCTTGGAGAGGCAGGCGTGTAAATAGCCGTGCCCTCGTGGTGCGGTGTGGGAAACTAAGTACGGCCCGTTTTGAAACGTAAAACGATAAGGCCCAAATCGTCCCTTAAACGGCCAGCGCGAAAGCGGATGGGGGCGGCTACCGATATCAACCGAAAGTAAAGCCAAATCGCTCACCTGAATCTTCGGCTTCGGATTTCGTCGGCGATGTTTCACAGTGGCCACCTTGTTGCGATGTCTTCGTGTATGTTGCGGGATGTTAAATGCGGCCGTACTGGACGCGATGCGGTGTGAGTATATGCGGGTTGTTAAGCACGGCCGAATTGGCCGCGTTGCGAAGTGCGTATTGCGGGGTGTCAAAACACGACCCGAACTGGCCGCGCTGCGGTGTGCGTATGTCGCCGGGCTTCGCGCTTGGCTTGGCGGTAGGTCTTTTTGCGGGAAATTTTAATTGGACAGCACCTTTCGTCTCAAAGGGTGCCGCCGACGGCGTATGCAGACTTGTCGGCTGAGCAAAAGCCCATATGCCGTTTTGTGTGCGATGGCAAAACGTAGCGGCAGATATCAAAGCCCCCAGCATGCCGCCGCAATATACAAGCGGTTCAAGGGCGAAAAGGCCGCCACACCAATACATATGTTTTTGTGTTTTTTTGTTATAATTTTGTTAATTGCAGCTTCATACAGATGTTTCTTCTTTTTTATACAATTTTATAATTTTTGGTTATACATACAAATCATTACAATTTTTATAATTACTATATACTTGCATTATTTAGAGCTTTTTATATGTCTTTATGTTACTTTTAGCACTGTCATATGAGCTGTTACTTAAACATATACTTAAAAAATGCAAACAACTTTTATGTTTTTAGCGTTAAATTGTGTCAATCAGAGAAACTTGATTGCGTTAGCTATTGCACTAAGTTTTCTTTAAAGGTCGCGTGATGTGGCTCTCCTTTACATTCCAAATCATTTAAAACGTCACAGTTATTAAATGCAAAGAGGATGTGACTTATTGGTAGAAGATTTATTTAGTATCGTAAGAGTGTTTTGATTTAAAAATGATGAAGCAAATACATGTGTATTCATAGAAATACTTGTCTATTCATCGTTGGGCGGCTTACCGTCTATGCAATTACCAGTTTGCATTTTTCTTTTATAAATAATTTGTGGATAATATTCTTTTTTCCTTTGCATCAAATGTTGTATTTCAATTTTTTAACTATTCTTCTGGACATTTGCACCCAGCGAAGTGCATAACCCCAAATGGGTTTTTAAACCAATGATCCATATTTTATAAAACAAGTGTTAGTTTTACTAAAAAAAGAAAATTAATGTATTCAACAATTAATTCAAGTTCCGATAAATAAATATTTTCAGGAAAAATGCATAACTGATTCTTACGTTACAAAAAATCTCTATGCTTTTCAAGAAAAAGTTTAGGAAAAAATACAATTTTAGCTACTCTTCCAAAAAATACATTTATTCGTAGTTATTATAAAGTTTGGCATATATGATATAGCAAACATAAATAAAATCGACTTTTTCGTGAGATTAACGGTTATGTCTTTGTTTTTCAGTTTTCGTCAACAAAAAATATAATTGAATATAAGTTATTTGTATTCCGTGCAGCCGTTACACAAATTACCTCGATGATCGTCGCACATTGCCCTTTCGAATGGTGAACACTGGTTTTTATCATATGGTTCATACATCGGTCACGAAGGCCGCAACTTATTCATTTTACAAATCATGGCCCTTCGTCTGTATGTTCTTAAACTTTGTTCTTTTAAAACATTATTTTAATACTTTACCTAATAACTATTCTTAAGTAGTCCCTCTATTGCTAAAAAGGTGACTAAAATTTTTGGATTTATTTCTCCTCTATTTAATTTTTCACGCGTGCGTAAATCCGACCGTTGGCTATTGTTTTGTTGAGAATGCCGGTTTGCTTTTGGTAGAATTGTAATATGGGGATGAATATTCCTCACATACAGTTTTTATTTGCAGACGGTTTTTTACATTATTTGCAACAAGAGTTTATTATGGTCACGAGATTGGTAAGGTCCCGAATAACAGTTGAGTTATGTCCGTGGCGTTGGCGTACGCTAAGGGTTGGTTCTTGCGATCTGGTCGTAGCCCAAACAGTGTTAGCAAGACGCGGGGGATGGAGATTCGCCGAACAGCTCTTTCAGGAACCGTGCCCAGCGTTCCTCGGGGGGACTCTTCTGGGTTCAGCGGTTCTAGTACCGGCGTTCTTCGGCGGTAAGCTTGCCACTGGTTAAGACAGTACCTTTTTGGAAGTGTCAATCGGACGATGTTGGTGCTGGTCTTCCTGGGGGCTATAGGTCCAAGGCCAGTTTGAAGACTTTTGAGTAGCGGTAGAGAACTGTCTTGGACTGGCGTGAGGCACGCTTTTATTCCCCAGGGATTGTGCTTGGGGGGTGGCTCCTCCTAGAAAAGATCACGTAATTAGGCAAGTTTGCACTTCTAATTGGTGATTTCTGGAAATGCTTTTCGACTTGGCATTTTTCGCTTTACGAAGCACTTTGCATATTAGGTTAATTCTTTTGCTTCGTGGAAGTACTTTGCGTCCCGACAGTGATATTCAATCACTAGTAGTTTAGCAGAATCTTTTAGAACGAATCTACGATCACCATTTTTTTTAAAGCCCCGAGAAAAAAGCAATATTTTTTGTGGTAACAATATTTTCCGGTCCTTGCCCTGCTAGCTATTTTTAATTTGAGAGAATTTCTCATTTATTGCTGCGGATCGCGCCGATAATCGCAATATTGAATAACTTGTTCTTCAATTTTTATATTAACGGTATGGAGTGGATTGAGTATCGCGTATAACACTATAATTAGAACCACAAATCGGTTTTTTAATTTTTTTGAAAACGTGGATGGGTATTTACTTCTCTTTTTCTACTTGGATTTTTTCCGACATACGAAACAGTATTAATTTGTAATCAAAATATTATGATAAGCTATATAAAACCCCCAAATAATATATATGACCAAACGAATGATTGACCAAATAAAACGTTTTTTTATCATTTAATGTGACGTTTTTTAGCATAAAACAATCCGATTTACTTTTAATGTAGATAATCTTGTAGATTTGATACTTTGTAGAAGCGTAAACAGTTAAGCGTTTACGAATAGGGAAAGAAATGGCATACAACAGATTGGTACATCGGACATCCGGTGTAAAATCTTTCCTTGTCTTACGGAACATTCGGTTTAAAAAAGAGTTATATGCTCATGCTATTACATTATACAGCATTTTTTACACCTTATTTTATTACAGTATTGAAATATACAGGAACCATATTAATTACTTATTCAATATTCAAAATAATAATGAAGTGAATCAGATACCAACTAAAATCTTTTTATTGTTTTTTTGGGTTTTGTTTTAAATCCATAAATATTATTTTGTTGACTAAATTGTCATTTAAAAAATGGGATTTTCATTTGGAGATACAGGCTTTATTTTTGAATATGACGATATTTAGGGGTTTTCAAGTGTATTTTTTTTATATATTTAGTTATAAATTGTTATGACAAGAAATAGTTAGTAAAAGTAAGAATATCTGTGCTTGTATATCATATTAATATTTATACTGTGTATAGTGGAGTCGATAAATAATAAAAAAAATATCAGTGCTCTTGATTTCCCACTCTAAACAATACATAGACTAATTTAATGTTTTATGTCTGCAACATTAATATTAGATTTTTATACATAAAATTTCTAGTGAACGAAAATCGATAAAATGATATTTTTTATAATAATCTATACATATAAAAGTACATCTTCTGACTGATTAACCAGTCACCCGTCAAAAACTTTTGGATGCAAAGACATAAAATTTAGGAAGTGTGTAACTAAGAAGGGATTTTGTGACGTTCAATACCTAAACGTGTTATTTAAATGACAATTATATTTCAAGAGCTACTTATATGTAATAGACGCATAGATATTGGCATATAAACTTCTTATTAAAGTAAACACGTTTTAAAGTATTTCTTTAAATGCTACCCTTACCGGGAAAAAATAACTTCTTTAACCGGTACCTATATCGTGAAAGCTCCCAAAGACAAAAGCACAGAAAAATATTGCTGTGCAGAAATACAGCATTAAAAAGTAAATAGATACATTTAGGATTTTTCTACTTCTAAGGGTCTAAAAATTCACTAATTTTGTTTTTTAACTAATCCAAATTAGATACATAGATTGCACGTTATACATAATCATACTACTGTTCAATTTTTTTTAAATTTAAAGTATTATTAATTCTTTATGTTTCCAGATGACATCATTTGGACTCAAGCAAAGTGTAAAAGACGTTTTTGTGCCAACGTATAAGGCACTTGCAAAAAAGAAAGACACGTTTAAGATACAAGAACTATCCTGGTATAGTGAAAAGGTTGGTTAAAAAACCGTAACTTAGGTATATTACATGATAATAAGAAGTACATAAGGGAACTGATAAAACCCGTATTCATAGTTTCGGAAACTTAGTGACAAAAAATTGAGCGTGTCTTGGGTCTTCAGGTTCTACTGAATATGCCAAGGATGGGTGTGATATTTTCCACGCAGGACATGAACCTCGCGACAACTTTGAGGAATTTCGTGACTCTGCGTAGTTGTCACAGTGTTTGGAAAAATACTAAGAATATAGGCATCCAGCAATGGTGGCCCAGTGTTTGAACTAATACCGGGACTGAGATGTAGTTGCAGCGAATGTTACATCATCCTTGACCGGTCGCTGCGGCATAAGCTACCTAGAAGCATTTTTTGAGTATGGGTAGTTGTCGACCCTGGCAGTAGCGCAAATTCCCGGCCTTTTTGTAGTCCGCAGAGTGATGCTTATCTTTGCACTTTACGCACTTGAGACTGGCGCGACAACAGCGCTGTGTTGGTCCGAAGTGGTGGCATTGGCTCATGACCTCTCTCTTCTTTGACTGCCAAATTGAAAACGCCGGACAGGATGGAAAACTTTCTTCCCCTTGTTGGTACGTTTAAGTTCCAGGAACATGAGCAGCATCGGTCTGAAGTTCTAGCCCGTCCTTAATCGCCTCAAGGTTAAAATGGAATTGCTGTTCCTTCTTCATTTTCTTCTTCGGAAATGAACGCCTGACCGTCCCGTATGATTTTGCTAATGAGCTTATCTGAGCTTATCTTGACGAAAGCAAGTCAGCTACCAGAAATCTTCAACAGTAGTGGATTCAATGGATATTTTATTTGCTGCATTTTTGGCTTTAAGAAAGTCTATTTTATTGTTGCGGATTGTCTTCCTGATAAAAGGCTTCTCCACGGAAGACGACGAAAAAATTTTCTATGTGGGGAATGACGGACGAGCTGGGGTGTTTTGCTTGCTTGCGGTTACTAAGGACCTCTAAGTGTTGGTTGGTGGTCAGTATTATAGGTGGAGAAGGCATTATCGTCACGTTGGCTTTACGACGGACGCGATAGCGCTTGCTGGTGGGTTTAAAGCCCTCTTGTTCAAGTTATTGTTTTGGATGAGAGCATTATGACGCTTAGTTTTGAGGTTTTTAAAACTCTTAAAGACCACAGGGAAAACAGTGAACTGATAAAAGGCGTTACTTAGTTACTGGCTGAGAAATTCCGACAGATTTTATCTGTAATCCATATAGGAGCTTAAAGTTGGTGAGATTAAAGTATGATGAAGTTATCTATTTGTAGTCAGCTATTTGAAAACTCTCAAGTAGAACAATAGATAATGATGAAGAAGAATATCTTATATTTAAAAGTCAGCTAAGCGTTTCCACAGAATTAGGCACAGTTATCAGTACCTCAGCAGATCTCGCATCCAAAACTTGCCAAAAAATCAAAATATAATGGTTAAATTATAGAATGACGATGAGGACGTATTATTTTAACATTAGATAACTAAATTGTTGTATAAAAAAAGTACAAATCTGTAAATTCACTACTTCAATCTAACGGCGCTGTTTACTAGTCCGTGATTTTCTTGAATACACATTTATTCTCAATGTAAAAACATCAGTGGTGCTGTTGCTGTATTTCAACCCATCTAAACTTTGCAGTAGAACTAAAGTTTAGGTAAAAGTTTTTTATAAATATATGATTATGATTATAATACTAACCGCTGCTGCTCAGGGGGGTAGGTATTCAATTCCATTAGCAGTTTGCTTCATCATGATGATAAACAGATTCTAAGATCAGAAATTGACTTGAGAGAAAAAAACTTCTGACATGGCTAGTTTTGCGTTGTCTATTCCAGAGTGACCTCGCTTTGTAGTACTGCTAATGTAGTTTACCCATTAGTATTTAAGTAACATAATAGATTCTAAAAAAAATTATTCTTTTTGATTATCTGTATACAGGGTAGGTAAAAATAAGATATTAAGGATAGGTAATAAAGTCGATATTTTTAGTAGAAATTTATTGAAACAAATTTCACAAGTAGAGTTTGCTCAAACAGAAGGGGATGGAATGCATAGTCTCGTAAAAAATGCTGCAATGCGATACATTAAAGTTATTTTTATGGTTAGATAAATTACTTGCTATTAAATATTATTAAGTTCTTGTTTTGTCCTGGCTAGTCGAGTAACATCATTTGCATTCAATATGTAGTATATTAAATTAATGATTTAGTGTAAATAATGCTTAAAATTATATTTTTTCTTAATAATGTTTAGTTTAAATAACAAGAGTTTATAAGATGTTAAGTTATTCGGATGCTAACAAACCTGCTGATAGTGCATCGCATCCATTGCACAATTCTATAACCACAAGGAAGTCGATCTTGGGTGCAATAACACACGTGGGCAACGGTTCAATCCAAGGTGTGCAGGAGAAGCGATAAACCCCATTAAAGCGGCGGTTCGGTAATGGCGAATATTTTGGTTGCGAGCAAGGCGTATAATTTACGGCGCTACAAATGTATGCGCAACTAAACAATGCACTTTACCCACAAGGAATATCAGATCGAGAGAGCAGCCAAATTTATGAAATGATTCAAGCAGCGGCGGCCATATATCTCCTCGGAATCTGGGTGCCTATAGATGACGCTAGGCTCTTCCATTTTGCTTCTAATGTATTGCGGCGTCTATGATCGTTGTCGTGTATTGAAACGGTTGTATTTATTGCCCCATTAAGGCCCGTTTAAATCATAGCTAAACTATAACTAGCGGCGTATCTCTTGGCGGGAAAATGCGAATTTCGATCGTAAATAAACAACAAGTCAAAGTATATATACAGGAAGCATGCACCTATTTATATCTTGCCATATACATTATGTTGGGGACGCGCAGTTAAGGACGGCGACCAGAAAGCCCGGCTCCGGACAATTTTCTTTGTTCAGTCGTTTTATGGGATCTGTTTTCCAAATATTCTTTAGTCTTGCCTTTTTTTAGCTTATTTATATTATTTCAAGTAATTCTTGACACTACACAACTTTGCAACTATTTAATAATATTAATATCTAAAAGTAGTATTTAATGCAACCCCAGGCAATACTAATAAACAAATTAAACTTCTTAGGCCTACAAAAACATAGACTGAATAAACTTGAATATCCCATCTTTAAGAGTATTCTTATAATAATATTAAAAATAAAAATTTGTGGAGAAAAGTTAATTATCACATATATTACTTTTTTATTTATTACTACATGTTTGTTAAATCTATGAACTAACATTTTAATATCTTTATAAAAATAGTATATATGTTTTCTTATAATTATCTAAAAAGATTGTCATTGTCGGATCTCGGCTATGGGGTAAATGTAAGTATCATTGCATGGTGTTATGATCCTCTAGGTCAGTCAGACATTTTTATAAATTAATAAAATCATTAATTTAATTTTGTTTTTCTCAGAAATGTTTCTGTTTTGAATTATCACTCTATTGATTTGTGTTATTTTTTAGAATTATAATAATCATTGTGGTTTCTTCTCTGATTATTGTGCAATCAATAGTGTTTTGATTTAGTTGTCAGTTTTAAAAAATCGATAACACTGGAAACTTCTTAGTTCTCAATAGCTGTTAAAGATTGTTTTAGTCATAATTGACATTTTTTTAAGTAAGAAAAATTGTCCAACATTCTGTGCAGATTCGTAGTTAAAAGGTAATTCTTCCACCTAGTTCTTTGTTGTGCTATATATTTTTTAATAATTTATTTATCACCAATAAAAATATCAAGTATTATGTTGCTTAATCTGCTAAATATTAAATATATTAAGTATTTAGATTGATGAAAATATGATGCGATCCTCTTTAGTGAAAATACCTCTTAGTCCATTGTATAGGTCAGCTCGCCACTGTCTTTTTATTCTTCTTAATGTAGTATCTTCTAATAAGCGTTGCATTAATGTATTAGTGTATTTCTAATTTTTGTGGTAGATGATACTTTTCTCATGAACGACTTTTTTTATAGTTGGTATTTTCAGATATTTGTGAACCATTTCATTTCTTGTATAGTATGTAGCATTAACTATCGTTCTTAATATTTTGGACTGACACTTTTAAGTTATCACAACATTGGTTTTGCTGGCACAGTCCCATAGCTCTATATCATAAGTCTATATAAGTTTAATCATTGACTTATACAACAACAGTTTGTTTTTATTAGATAGCGGAGATTTTTTTCCTATGAATGCAATGGGTGGTGGAATGGACCTGTCTAAATCCAAGTTGATAATTAGGTATTTATTTACTACCAGTTCTTTTAAGTACTAGTTTTTCAAGTAATTTTGAAACAGCTGGTAATAAACTTATGGACATTGTGATTTTGTACTATTTAGATCTGTACTGGCACTTAGAATTAAATTTATTTCTGCGATTTTTAATTTTTGAGTCGAAGGGTTACACTAAAGATGTAGGTTAATAATACTAACCTCCTAAAACAGTTTATTTAGCATTTTTGCTGTTACTCCATCCATATCCGGGACTTTTCTTCTGTGAGTGACTAAAATGTAACATTTCCTTATTGGGGTCATTTTAGTGAGGCTGGAATAACAAGCTGTTTTACAAATACTTCTACTTTCTCCCTATCACTTTCTACTGCCCCCGTTATTGTAATGACAGCTTGATTTTATAGGAGGAAGAGCTATTGTACTTTGTTTTTTGCTCTAATTGGATTTCAAATTGTATTGCTATAGAGATTTTGATTACATAAGTAAACTTTGAGTGACTCTTTTTCAGAGCTTTTAGTTCGGATTTAAGGTGATTTCTAAATCTGCTTAGGATATTCTTATATGCTGGGTGTTTGTTCTTTGCTATGTAGCTCGTTCTTTTCTTTTTAGTCAATATATTTTTTATTTAAAAAAATGTTTGTGATGTCATTTTTATGTTATTTTCGGAGTGTTATTCGGGCCTTTTCTTGAAGGGCATTAAAAAGAGTAGTTGTGGCTTTCTATATTTCATTTGAATGTTTAAGTCTTTGAGTTAAATTTATTGTATCTCTCAGCTTGTGTCTATGTTTATTCCAGTCTGCTTAGAAGACCAAGAACTAGGTGAAATATACGTGTAAATTGAAGACATATTATCAGTGATGAAGCAATCCATTAGATCTGGTAAATTAAAAATAACTTATTATTTAAATGTTATCAAAATTTCTGCAAAAAATGTACGAAAAAGTTTCCGCGATCAAAGATAAATGAACAATTAGGTCTACGAGTTGAACTGCGTTTTGAGAAATTCACGAAGTTTTGGTATCCACGTTTATGTCATTTTAAAAGGGGTTCTAGTTCGTTACTTGGGATCTCAATTTGTCTACTTTCCAAGGAGAACTATGAATCAAAAAAGAAGATTTGTTTACTAAGATACTTATCCGTCAGGTTCCAATATCACTGTGCATAATATCGCCAAATATCTTTTAAGTAAACCGGCTATCGAAGTTTTTGAAAAAAGGTTTCAACTTACTGTTACTCCTAATCGTATGCCCACCAAACATACCATAACCCAAATAAAATAATCTATTACCAAATTCCCCCACAACACAGCTAATAAAATTAGAAAAAACGTATCCAAAGTTCTACGCACAGCCGTATTACCCAAACAAAATGTCAAACCTTCCGAACTACAAGCTCTCAAAACCATACGACAAAACAAAAACGCGGACATTTGACCGGCAGACAAAAGTAATGCATTGTTGTCTTCAACAACGCTGACTGCATTGCTAAAATGGACGATTTATTAAAAATCCAACGAACTACCTTGAAAAGAAAACCAAGACCAGATATACAAGAAGAATACTCCCTCATGACATATTAGTGCCTTTAGTTCATAGCTAAATACCTGGGCAAAATTTTTCAGTCCCTTACAGGAGAAGCGTTATCATACATCTGAAGCTCCTAGCAGTTTTTAGAAATTTTCAAATTTGTAAAGATGACATAATGGTCAGTTTCAATGTTGCCTCCCTCTTTACTAATATACCCGTTCGGGGAACCTTGCAGCTTGCAAAACCAATCACAGTGTGGAAGACGATATCCTCAAATTAATTAACCATTCCCTATCCGATACCTGTTTTACCTTCCAAAACAAATTTTATCGTCAAACAAATGGTGCTCCTATGGGTTTCTCACATTCATATGTCGTAGTTAACTTGTTTATGACCGATTTTGAAATAAAAGCCTTACTTCGTCTTCAAACCTACCTGTTGAATAGGGTACGTTGGTGATAGGTTTGCTTTTTTGAGCTCATGGATATGATAGGCTTTCTGAATTCCTTGCCCATCTAAATAAACTTCATACAAATATTAAGTTTACAATGGAAGCCGAACATAACAATTCTCTCTCTTTTTTGGACACTCTTATAACAAAAAATCTTTCCAATGACAGTGTTTATCATATCGTCTACAGAAAACCTATCCATATTAAGCTGACTTCTTCTGTTCAGCTAAAAACCATTACTCCCGTGAATCCCAAGGAGTCTACAAAATACCTTGTGGTGACTGACAGAACCTACATAGGTCAAACGAACCGCTGGGTCCTGCATTGTTGTAGAACATTCCACCTATGCCAGCTTGTGAATGTGAACCTGCATAGGCTTTCGAATTATATCCCCCTTATGTCTTTAGGTCCTTTTAGATATAGAAGCCTAAAAACTAAAGTTATATTGATCAGCTAGGATAAAAGAATTTTTTTAATTATATTTATTGCCAGATAAACAAATATTTTTGTTATAAATAGCATTGATGTTACATAATGTGCTCAATTAGGACTAAATAGCATAAGGAGACCTTTAGCTGTCTCAGTAAACTTTGCAATAACAGTTTCAGTGATTCTCGCAATCAGCTAATATAATGTCCTAATGTAGTTGACGTTTGAGCCTTGTGTGGATTTTTGTTTGAAACAGATCATAATGATCCGCACTGCTACACATAATTTTTAGTTCATGACGCAGTTGTGTATTTTGAAAATACTAGGACGCATTGACTGCGACCCGTAACATTTTGTTTTAGAACTTCTGTAGCTTTTGTATGTTGGTTTGAGATGTATTAACATACACCATATCGGTGATCCATACAGAATTAAAGGTCGCTTTTATATAGTGAGACAGTGCATTTAATTTTTAAGGAAGGTTTGCGGTTAATTAGTGGATAGAACTATTTGAGTTTGGTATGACCTTGGATTAATTTCTAATTAATATAAAAGCCCCAACTTAACCGTGTGTCAAAGTAAATTCCAAGTTAGTTTATTGTTGAGTCATTTGGTTGCTATGGTATTGGTTTATTATTAATGTGTACGGAGTTGGGAATCTACTAAGCGTGAAGATTTTGGCTTTGCATTGTTTTGGGTTTGAGTATTCCACGGTTGGAATCACCGAAAAAGTTGGTTTGTAGCTTGCTAAAGTGTTAGCATTGCTTCATTCAATAATGTTGCTTGGGTGAAGATGGCTGTGTTATCCGCAAAAGTAGCATGAGTTGCCTTGGTTTAGGGCAAGTCGGATGTGTAAATGCAGAATAGGGTTGGACCCAGGATGCTACCTTGCGGGATGCTAGCGTGAATATTCTTGGTTTCTGATAGTGTTGAGTTTACTTGGGCAGCAAAGCTTCTATCTTCAACAAATAAAAATAAGATAGCTGTTATATAAAGTGGTAAGTTAATATCCAGGATTTTCTTTTCCAAACCTTTAAGCTAAACTTTGCCTAAGATCTAAGATATCAAGAAATAAGGCCGCGGTGTATAGTTTATTTTCGAAGCCGCGCTTAGTATGTTCGCTTATTTGTTGAAATTGGTGTCATGTAGAGTGTCTTTTTCTGAATCCAAACTGGAAGGTGGGAATTGTGTTGAGACTTTCAATTGCAGTATTTAATCTAACATGAATAATTTTTTTCTAGTAATTTGGATAGAATGGTTAGTGGACTTATTGGTCTGTAGCTGCTAATTTTAGTTTTAATTTAGAATTTGGGCCTATTTCTATGCGTGAGGAAAGTAACCCAGCTTTAGGCAGGCATTAAAGATTGTACTTGGACTGGCTAGTTTTTTGGTAAGATGCTGGAGGATGAAATTTGTGACAAAATCATGGGCGGCAGACTTTTTGTTGAAAGTCTTTATCGGTATTTGTTGTGAGTGTAGGCAGTTCTTCTCTTTGGTTTAGGGTCTTTTTAGTTGTTCCATAAGCCCCTGTCTTCTGGGCTAAAGTTTGTGCTGTTTATAGGTGTTGACTCTGAAAAGGTCGAGTTCTCTTTTGATACAATGGGGAAGGTTGTTTAGTCGGTTTTGGATTAATGTATTTCTAGTTTTTTGCCATTCACACCTAAGTTGGCTCTTCTCGTTGAGTAGTTGTAGTCTGATAAAGTGGTTACGCGTGCTGGTATACATGCTTGTCGTGCACGGTCACCGATCGATGTAGTGGTTAGCAATCGTAATGCCAATATCCTGCTTGTTTTGAATTTATGTGAGACAAAGATATTTTATTACCTAGTATTCTTTTTAAATAGTTCCTAGTTTATTTTGCCATTTATAAGCTTGCGTATTGGTTGTTCAGGTGTTAAATTATTTGTGAAGGACACTAGAACAGGAATGTGATCTGAGTTAAGCTCGGTTATGACTTGTTGGTATAATGGCTTGTTGAAATTCTTCTGTAGAACAATCTCAACTATGTCGGAGTCATGGTCTCTTCGATAAGAAACGTGCATACAAAAAAAGTTGACAACTATCACCGTAGTTATAGCGGATATTAAATAAATAATAAATAATATTAAAATAATGGGATTTACTTCTAAATTTAGCAGGTCATTAACAGAGGAATCATCGTGGAAAGGAATAGCAACAAAGGTATTGTACGGAGTATTATCAGTCAAAATATCAAAAAAATAATATTCCAAAATGTGGCGGACACATAATTTTGTATGAAGAAGAAATATGATCGTTTACGAAGAATATAAGAAATAAAATTAGAAGAGTAGAATTAAATTTTCTAAGATGCCTACAAGTTACAAAACCGAACAAACTCAGAACCGAGAAAGCTTGGAGAAGAACGAATGTCACGTGATCAATAACACAAACTTTATAAAATAGAGTTCTTCAATCACATGGACATGCAGTATGAATGCTGGATGACAAATAATCAAAATAAATTGACGTAGTTTATGTTAAGAGAACAGAGAAAAAGGATTATGAGGTTATTACTTTCTTTGTAACCCCATATAAATCAATTATTTCAAATAATATATATTTTAATGTTATCTGTGTATTTGTAATGTTTTTGAATGGAGAACATCTTTCTTCAAATTTTAAAATAAGTAAACTTTTTAGCGAGAATCAGTAGTTTTATAGTCATAACAATGCTATTCATATTGTTTGTAAAAGTTTGAAATTTAGATTTATAAATTTCAGCTTGTTAGATCTACTTAAATCATTCATAAGTACAGGGTATCTTTTATATAATACGGTGGTTATGTTTAGAGGTAATATATACAATTGAGTATAGTGATCAATTGTATAATTAGGTCGAAACTTCTGACCACCTTTTTTGAACTCCTCATTAAAAAGTAGAATAGGAATGTCTTATAAACCCGACCCATTGAAACACCCCTAAGGGGGGTTTTCCTGCTTTTGTTATTTTAAAGTGACATATCTCATGAACGATAATATATAGAGTGCTGAGACCTTCATAGTTGATTGGTTGGTCTAAGTTTGAGTTTCCAAGGTGTTTATGAGTTTCAACATTTGTATATATTACCGTTTCGCCCCCTGATCTTGTTCTAAAAATGCTATTAAATGTAAATTTGTGTTATACGAAACAAAAAAATAATAATAAAATACAAATTACAAAGTTTTATAAAATATGTGTTATCTTTATCTTCTAACTAATAAATTTGTTTATTAAAACTATAATTGCAAAAGAATATTATATATTAATGTTACATTAGATTGTCTTTGCCGTTATTACTAACCACCATTAAGCGAAAGCGGTTTTTTTTGAAGTTATATCCTCATCTGCTAAGTTTTTCTTTTGTGAAGATTTCTTTTACATTTTGTATTTATTTCCGCCAAGCCTAAGCCTTTCGTTGCGCTTTTTAGTGTAAAATGTTTTAACCCCATGGTTTTTAAATTTTTCTACGAAATTTTCTTCGCCAGTTTTTTTATAGGTAAATATTGAATATTTTTGATGCTCATATCCTCAAAGATTCCCCTTCTTATAGACTTAGCGAACTCTAGAGTTGCATTAATTTTCTTTTTTGTGACCCATTATGTACATTTTTAACTGACTTTATAAGTTTTTGCAGCAAGCTTTTATTGTCGACGGCCTTATTTATTTGATGGATAAAATTTTTTGAGTTACCTCACTTTGATGTACCTATCATTGACTTTATTCGAAATACATTGCACCGATAATGAGTTTTAAAGCTTTTTTCTATCTAATGGTTGGAGTAAAAAGTTGTTATTTCGACACTTGGGTCTCTTAATTTTTTGGGCGGTTTGGTGCTTTATCCAATATTAGTAAAAACTTGAAATTGGTTTTTCTTCATTAAATAGTTTTATGCACTCGATACAAAATCTATTTTTGATAGTAATTATGACTTCAAATATAAAGTGTTACCGTTTCTTAACTATTGTTGCTCTGGAATGAGCCTCCTTGTTTGCGGGGACAGAATAACCCACAGCAAGAAAAGCTTTAATTTATACGGATTCTTGCTTAATTTAAATTCAAGTATTACTCGTGCCCCCTTTTCAAGACGATACGAAATCTGTAGTTCTGGAGTAGAGAAGTTTTATTTCCTACAAATGTTATTTAGGGTTACAGATTATTTTAGAAAAAATAAATGGATAACATTATTTTAAAAATGGTTCAACAAGAATATATACCCAATAATTTTTGATGTACGTAAGTCTGTACTAAAACAGGTAATTCTTAACGCCTTAAAACTATTTAACATTCTACGAACAAAATAAATTTAAAACTCTAATTAATTCTAAGATACAAATCTAAAAAATATAACGATATTCACGATCAGATGAAAAAGTAAGTGATATGCCTTTATCGAGATTTGCTATATAAAAGCAATATGCTGCCATATATGTTACATAATCAATTTTTAATTGGAAGTGACATTTTCTTTTTAACAAAAACTTAATCACGCGTTTTCATTTAATTTTGGACAAACCAAATTTATAAGTGTTACTTATATAGTAAAGTCTACCATTGCAAAATTCCCTTAAATCAACGGTAAGACGGTTTATGAGTGGTATTGACGCAGTTATTAATATTTTTAAATGGTTTGACTCTACACTGTCTACTTTCTTCTATTTTTTGCAAACAGTCTTTTCAGTTTAGTGTAATTGCTGCACTGTATACCTTCTATGATCTGAGATGTATCTTGTAGCTTTGGTCTTTCTCGTGCATTTCGTCCATTGACTGCTCCTTCTATAATAGTCTTCAAGATCCTCTGTTTTCTTAGTATATCCTCATCAGCGTGTCTTTTCCTTTTATGTTGTTTAATAATCTTCCGTTTTCTGTGTCCTTTTTCTTATTCCTGTCTGTTCAGCTTACCACCGATAACATCAGATCTCAAACGATTTAATTTTCATTCTTTCACTAGTAGCAATCGTCCATATCTCACATCCGTAAAGTGCTATACTCCACACACATATTCTTATCGAGTAGTTTTTTAGTCAGTGAGATTTTATTTGATGTTAATAATCTTTTCTTCTTGAGAAACATAAATTTGACTTATTGTAGTTTTGGTATAATTTATTTTCTAGTTTCTTACTTCCTGTTTTATATGCCCTTGTTTGTTTCTTACCTCCCTATTAGTATATTGTCCGTTTCATTAAGTATTAATTTGAAGTCAAGTGTACTTTCTTCTAATATATCGATATCATTTACATATCATATTTTTATTCTTCTTCCTTATATTTTGGCTCCTATGTTCATTCTTCTTCTTCCTCCCTCTTTCTAAATTTATTAAGTGCATCTTATATGTACATCCATTCTTAACACCTCTACGTCTGTTCATGTTTTTTGCTTTATATGGTTTTTCTATATATAATATGGGTTTATTATTGTTTTCTGTTCCATGCTATGTGCATGACCCCAGAAAGTATCATACACATTATCTAGTCGAAAGTTTTACTTTCATACGATTTAAAAAATCCACCACCTTTATAATTTTATGTACAATGTTACAAATAAACTAGTGGAAACATGTAGTACACATATGTTATTGAATTTATAATTGCTCCTGAATATTCTCTTTACGTTCCCGGTTGTTCGAGTATATCCTTAATTTACAGACTTCGCGAATCGTGTTAGAGCCACGTTAAACTGTTTTATAGGAACGTTGTGTTATATGATATTGTTTGCACTAAAAAGTATGGTTTGTGATCATATTGTTATAGTTTAATAATAGAAGATATTTCCAAATCGGTTTATTTATTTAATAAAACATTATATTGTTTGTGAGAACTTGTAAAATGGCCACAAGTATCAAATGTAAATGTCAAAATAGTCGTACATATTTTTTAGCTTTGTTGAAAAATGGCTATTACTATGGAACATATGAAAATTTATTATATAACAATTACATCATATTATGTGTCAAATATGACTATTACAATCAACATTCTTGGCAAAATTGTTAAATAAAAGTCTTTATTGCCAAGTCATCCGGTAATCTCAATTTATTAAATATTTTCTCTTAAAGTTATTTTTTAAAAACAAAATTAGTTTCTTGTCCTTATACGTCTTAAAATAAGTGGAACTAATTGTATACACTATTGATAATAAATAGTTTGAATATTTACCATAAGATAGTGCAGCGACTTTTTCATCTGTAGGTTCACATCGGCCATATTATCGCAAAATATTTTAGTTATGTGAATTGCAGGGCCATCAGATCAGTCAAGTTCAATGTTGGCCGCCGAACATTCGGCAGGTCGTAAACGATCGCCTCTCGCGCTGTTGACTATCACTTGCGGTCGCGGCGGCAGTTGCAAAGCTTCACGAGTTAGTGAAATGTAGTTTCCCTCTAAAAGCGACCGTAGATCATGGCGTAATGGCGCTATGAATCTCGATGTCCACACTGATCAAATTTAATCCTTAGAACTCCACAACCATTTGTTACGAAGTCGGTGTTTGACCGGCCGGAGCGATGTTCTGCGCTTTGGGCCGTTATTTACGGCGACCCATAAGATTTCTTGTAATAGATGCTTAAGAGATTAGTTTTTAATTGGACGTTGAAGGAATTAAGCGGCGGCCCTGGCTGAGGGGGGTCGGGGAGGGCAAGACAGTATCGCTCACAAATTGTATGCAGCGAGGCTGTTAACAACGACCGACTTGTGTTCAATATGTGTACGTGGGTTGTTCGAGAAAAATAAACTTTATTAACTATTACTTGTTGGAAAAGTCACCTCAACTTTCTACAATGCTATGTTTTGATAGTACATTTTTTTGGCGTGGTCAAATTATTACGCAAAGACTACTAATATAAGCGAGTGTAAAAATAACTGAAAATTAGCAGTAGAATATCGGTAATTAAAACATGAGTCATATTACAAGACTCGCAGTTCTAATATGACCTTTATATTGATTCTGAAATTTTGTTTTATCCTCTAAGTTTGGATTATTATTTATTAAAAACTCAACGATTACAGTTATACAAGGAACACACAATTTGGTATGAAATAGAAAAAAATGGTTTTAAGTTACAAAATGTTTTTGCTACGCAAAAATACTAAAGTAAGTAAAATTTTGATTGGATTTGATAGATGTTTCTTTAGTATATCTAAGATCTTAATCTGACCAGTTTCGGTTTCTTTGGCGTGAGAAATAGTCTTTGAAAAAAGGAATACCTATATGGCACTTATTTGACCATATATTTGTTAGTGCCTCAAATATTTTAAATGTGAAAAAATTTTCTTTTAAGTAATACTCACCATCTTACAGTAAAATCAAACTGAAATATCTCTGCTATAACAAAATCTGATTTTATGTTCGTAGATATTACAACTTTGTTCCAAAACTTTTATGTGGTTTTGTTGATATCTTTATAGCTGATCCAGTATTAAATAACATTGATTACAGTATATTTTAAGAAGTTAGGATACAGTCTTGTTAAAAGTTTAGTAATCGTATTAGCAAAAAGCACAAGTAAATATTTTACAAAAAAGTGCTCTTTGAAACCTCGCAGTTTGAGAGACATTTAACTTCATTAAAGCTCAGTATGGGTAAAGTTATGAGTGCAGTTTACATACAATTTGTTGTTGTGAGACCTTTTGAAGTGATCTGATGATAGAGATTTTATTCTCTTTCTTGGTATAGAATTGTAAGCGCAGTTATTTTACTTTTGAGTGTGGTTGGTCAAATAAGGAGATAATTATATATTATTTTGGGAATAAAATTAATTTTAAATTAATAAAGAAGCTTATAAAAATATTGGCTGCTTGAATGGTAAAAAGAATAGAGCTACTTGCGAAAAAATAAGAAAGTTATTGAAAAGTAGTTTCGTTCTGTGATTTGATGTTTCTTTTCGTAAACCTAAAGCCACTAGTTTAGTATTGTCCTTCTCCTCTAAGGAGCTATGAGACCTTGTCGTGATAGGAGGGTTAAGTACCCTTGCCAGTAAGGCTAAGGACAAGAGAGGGGAACTAAGAACAGTTCAATCCTCCGAAGAGACGCCTGCTTACAGGTTCCACAGGAATGGGTCTAAAGGCCTGCAACTGGAAGGACAGGCGTGGCATCTCTGAGCTGCCTTAGCCGAGATGACTTCTTCCTTCAACTAGTCTTAGGAGCTTCTCCTATCTTTTTATCTTTACTATTAAGTTGCCGCCCTAGATAACCGACTCATTATTCGGTCCTCAATACTATTGGAAACGAAAGCTAGGAGATTCTTTCGTTTTATCTATTTTATTTCTCTCTACTCTTACCATACAAATAAAAACAATAAATAGATTGGCGCGAATATAGCTTTGGAATCTTAAATAATTATAAATAATAAATAAAGACGGCAATGGATTTACGGAGCAGGGGCTCGAAACCCCAGTTCCGGTCGGTGCAGCGCGTAAGCAGGCAGGCTCCTCCCAATCGTTACCCATCATCTGCCTTACCTTTGTAGGCAACCAGGCAAGGATGTTGGAAAGTGCTAATAGAAGGGTAACTGTAATGAGCAAAGAAAATATGTGTGGTTATGAGAATTCTATAAAATCTAAGAAGAAGCAAATAGATTCATTTATTAAAAGACCAACATTAATGAGAACATCCGCTGGGATTTGTATATAACGAGAAGGATGCCTGCACCCCGGCGATGATGATGATGGCAAAAGTGAGAACGAACATAGCATAGAGAATGTTGGATGACTAAGAAGTAAGTCAGTAACAACTATCAAAGACCTGCCAAAAAATCACGAGAACAGCCCAAAAGCATCAAACTTAAAAAACTAACGCAACTAGTGTTAAACATCGACAGTATAATAACTAAAATGACTAAAGTAGTGGAACCAAATGCAAGCACAAAAATTAATATTAAGACTAGTGTTAAAAGTTAATCGGCAATGTAACATCATGGAACAGAAATTAGATGAATGGGGCGAATTACCCAAGGAAAAACTCAAGCAGGAAACGGTAGGTAAGGTAATTAAATCTGTATAGAGAATGGGAGTAGTATTAGCTAACCTAGAAGAGAGCCAAGGAAATTACCAAACTATTAAAGAAGGGATTTCCTAAATTATTGAAAGTGCTAAGGCACAATGACATCGGGTCAGTAGAATATGTTATGACAAAGAATGAAAGCTCTAAGAAAGTTATTGGGGAAGAAGAGAGATTTTGTCACGCGTTGCCGGTCAAGAAAAAAAGCAACATCGACAAGGTGTACAAGCAACTTAAAACAAGTTAAAATGCATGTCAAACAAACGCAACAAAAATGATTTTTGTAACAGAAACAGATGTGGTAGATAGAACAAACCTAAGAAAGAAACTGGGAGTTATCTACCAAAATATCGAAAACGAAATTAAGATTCTCTTACCGGACAACCTTGCTAAGCTGAATAAAAAGCCAATAAAACTAACATCCAATTTAAGGCCGTGGTAGTTAAAGCTGAAGGCACCACATATGCAAACCTCTTCAAGGCTGTAAAAAAAGTATCGATGTCCAACAGATCGGCGTCAAAGTTGACGAGGTTAGAAAAACCAGGACGGCCAACTGATGATTAAATTAGAAGAGGGCAGGAGGAAAGCAAATACTTTTAGGAACACAATCAATAGTAAAGTCCGGGGGAGAGACAGGTCAGCATCAGGAAAAACGAGACGACATAACATAGCCCCTAACTAGAGCTAATTCAAACTATGAAAACTGTGAAGTACTTATTAAAGATCTTAAAAAAGCCAAAAAAAAACATTGAAAAGCTAATTTTTATTTTTATTGAATGTACTGTACAAGATATATAAATTTGCAAAAGACATTTATTTATTGCAGGGTTATAATAACTTTTCGAGTCATCTGTGCATCTAGCATTTGGATTTTTTAGGACTGCTCGTCAGTAATTCTAATTTTGTAATTTTGACGTTTTGGCGTGATGAAAAGGATGTTGCTGGAGTATTCTGACGCATACCGTAATGATGTTGAATGGAAGTTTATATTAGATTTTTAGAACAATATTATATTTAAAAAAACTATATTTATTAAACTAATAGAAAGATATACATATTAGTTAGGTTTATACGATAATAAAGTAAAAAATTAATATTTGTGATAAATATAGAAGCAAAGCCCCAAGTAAAGGCCAGATTATGTAGGGTAATCTGCACAAAAAAAAATAATGAAGCGTTTCTTTTTTAGCTATATCTCATCATTGATTACATATGCGTTTTTTGGTTTTACTGTCAGTACCTTTTTCACAAAACTTTGGTAGATGTTTTTGGTTCTTGATTGTACGATTTGTTCCGGAATTGGCGATGGACGAGGACTTTTTTGATTATAAATAGCCTAAAATCATACAGCAGCTTTTTCTGTGAATTGTATAAATGCCAAGAGTTCAGTAACATTGTCTAGAACAAATGAATGGCCAAGTCTTTATACCAAAGCAACGTTTTTCTTTTGCATGAGTAATAAACAGCTGCTCATGATGGTCTACACCTATGTGTTTGTTGTAATGTATGTTATTATCATATTTAATTTAGCGACCACTTCACCATGTTGATGTTTAGTGTCGGACAGCTCCCCATCAAATTCTGAAGAAACCATAAAGATTTCCTGGCAATCTTTCTATTTGGTAATATATACCATTTTCTGAGAAACGACTCGCGCTTTCTCCTTTCTTTAGTTTTTGTTTATAACATTAATCGGGGTTCATTTTCTATTTGTTCGTAGTGTTCCTGCAACATGCGAGTTTTGACTCAAGAAATTTTTTGCAAGAGAACCCTATTATAAAAATTATCTGTGTAAACTGAATATCCGGCTGGCTTCTTTGCCTCTAACAATTTATGAGCGACTTTATTAGTGCGATCTTTGCCACCCAACTCTTCATCTGATGATGCACTATGTACAATTAGTTTTAGGGCCAATTCGTTTAATTTCCCTAACGTAAAGTTATATATCATATTTGACCTCTTTGCTTTTTTATATATTGGCGAAAAATCAATAGGCCTTTCCTAAGAACCAACGATTCTACTCTTAATAGTTATTTGTGCAGATCATAAATTATTAATATCCTTCCATTAAAAAAATCAATAAATGCCCTAATTCTTGCCAAGCTCGACAAATCTTCATTATCGTTGAAATGTAGTTCCCGCAAGATAAGTAAAATCTATCTCTTGACATGAACTGCGAAAATGCTAGTAAAATGAAAAAGTAGTCTGTCTTGCAGTAGTCACTTAACCGGTTTAAACGTATTATTTCGGTGTAAAATAGTAAACCCAACCACACTCTCATTTCGTCTCTAGTGGCATCTTTCCATCGCGTGATTTTGCTTGTGTCACCGTCTGATCTCGACAATAATTTTCTAGCATACATATTGGATCATTAAGTTGTATAAATTTTCATTAAATATTAAATAAAAAAAATATATTGATTCTTTCTTTACTTTTCAGTTTTCATCTCGGATGTTTTCAAAAATGGTATAGGCTGTTGTTTTATATTCGACAATAGCAACAGTGTGACAATATTATTTTTAATATGCAACAATATTGAAAAACGGGCCCGCCGTGTTCTTAACATAGGATGTGTTAAATAAATTAGATTTTCTGCCCTTAATGTGCCAAGAATTGAATCCAAGTACACTTCAGAGCAAAACAATGGACTCAGCAACATGCTGGAGCTTTGGGAGAATGTGTATGTATGTACTCGGCTACTATTCCAAGTAAAGTTCAGTGTACTGTTTAAAAGCTTAAAAACTGTGGTTACAAATGATACCACTTTAATTGGAATCGGACCTGTGCTGGCAAAGTTATGAGCCTAAGAATATGTGTAACACAAAAGAGTTGAAAGGGAAAATGAGATTATAAAAGGAAGAAAAATAAAATCCTCAGTTTAAATTAATTTAATGGTTTTTTCAATACATGGTGTTGGCACCTCTACTTGTAATTGCACTTTCCAAGCGATTACGCATGGATTTATTATTCTGTCTTAAGGGATTGCTTTCCTCTCTTCCTGATGCAAGATTTTGGTCTGGACTTAACTTAAGCTCATCCCTAACATGCTCATTTAGATTCAAGTCTGGGCTACACAAAGGTCAGTCTATTTTCGGTATACCGACGTCAGTCAGATAAGTAATAGTCGCACATTGTTGTGCATTAACATAAAGTCCTCACTAAAAAATTCTGCAAACAGAACATGTTCCTCCAGAATGTGTCTTATGTAGTGGTCTGCTGTTAAACATCTTTCGCGTCCTTCACTAAAAGCAAAAACCAACTCAATTTTTCTGTGCATAGAAATGCCCGCCCAGAACATGTAAGAGGCACCTCCATATCCTCTCGTTGCCACGTAGGCACATCATGGACTCGTCAGCGAACAATATCTGACTCCAATGGCTGAAACCACAATCGAGATTTTGCGAGCAAATCTCAGTCAGTTTGCTTTTAGACTGCAGTCAGCTTGGGACCCGTAGCTGCCTTTTTGGGAGTTAGGTTGACTGCCTTCAATCTTCTTCTCACAGTCCAAGCGTTGGCGACTACACCTCTAACCGCACTTAGCTCTTGTTTGAGTTCAACACCAGTCATATGTCGATTTCTGAGAAATATTGAGACGAGAAATCGATCGCCTCTCTCCGTTGTCACACGCCTCTTTGCCGGAGGACGTAGCCACCGGTTTTCCGGTACCGACGCCACACTCTCAGTACAGCTGATTGACTCAGATTTAGTCGATTTGTCACGACGCTCTGTCTGAGGCTCTCTCTCAACAATGCTACTTCGGCGGCTGTGGAATCTATTTTCTTGCAAATCACTAGAGCATTTACTTACTTACGTCAACTTCAGATAAGGGACTGAGATAACTTACCGAATTGTAAGCGTATTGTAGGCCAATCACAATCATCGTGCACGTTAGTTCCAATTAGCAAGATCTGTAAAACCCGGTTTGTAATGCATATTTTTTTGAATGCGTCATCTGATTAATGCAGTAGCAACAGTTTTTTATAACTCAATAATATAGGTACTCCTTGCACGTTAACGCTTTTATTTTCATTTTCCTTAGATTGAAATAGGAAACGAAAATGCCTGTGCAGTTAGTGAATTAATTGATTTGCTCTCAATTATAGTTCGATCTACAAAGTTGGTAACTAATTATATTGTCACTTTAGAAAGAAAATTTAGTAAAATTAAAGAACATTCGAATGTTTTTATAAAGCAAATTGTAATTATGCCGTTTTATTTGGTATAGCATTGATAGAAAAAGCTTTGTTAGTAGTATATTATATATTCTGTTATCTTCTATTTTAATTGTAATCATTTTTTCCCTAAATTAAAGTAAAAAACATAAGACATGTTTGTATATAATTTATCTTAAATTGTTCTGATTTATTTGTGTTAATTTTTGTAAGTGAGCGTTAAAATACTGATTTCTACAAAATTAGTTGTGCATTTTAGACCGGGCCCAGTAAAGTCGTACATCTCGGCCCAATCTGTCAGGCCGATTGTCGGTCAGTCAGGCATCTGCCAGTCCCCGACTATTTTGTTTGTGTCACCAGCGACCGACGCAGCTCGATCGAACAGTAACGAAGAGAATACAGACGGCCGAATTATGAAAATGACGGTGTGTCGCTGCCACCCCAGAGACGGCCTCGGAATTGTATACGCCCGTTCAGCGAGAACTAAAACCGAAAAAGTATCCTTAGGCGTGGGACCGAGGAGGTCCTGCACTTCCTGCCCCGTGAAGCTGCGGCGCTGCTGCGTTGCTGAAGTCCAGAGAGGAGGAGTCCGGGTGATGGATGCTCGGACAGCGACAGATAAACGCAAAACACATTGATTTAATGCTTTGAATTGTAGTTTGTTCCGAGGAACGAGTTCCCTTTTGTAATTAGAGTTTTTGTTTATTTTGCAGAATCGGGGCTTACTCGTGCGAAATTTATGCGTTTTCGGGGATGCTACAAGTGCACGAAGGAAGGAAAAAGCAACCCTTGTTTGCTTCGTGCTTTCCGCTTCAGAAAAACTCTAAGATTGCCTGGGAGGTATTTTTAAGATATTTTTCTTAGACCATTTGCAGAACACAAATTTGTTTACATTATTTATTAAATATAAATACACAATCAATAATTATATGCATATATTTTTTTCATAACAATATAAGTATATCTGAACACCATATGTGGTTACTTCATTTGATATGTGTTAGTTATATCTATCTATCTATCTATTATCTATCTATATCTATATATATATATATATATATATATATATATATATATATATATATATATATATATATATATACATATATATATACACTAGAAGAACCTGAAAAAGGTAAATAGAAAATAGACAAAAGGAAAGGAAGGACCATAAGTGAAAGATCCCCTGAAGGGGAGAAGCTTAAGAGAGTAAAGACTTATAAGCAAGAAAACGAACAAGAACAAGATGTAATAAATTCAAAAAACATGACATGGCGACGAATAAGAAAAAAAATAAGGCAAAATAATAAAACAGACAGAAAAAAGGGAACAAATAAAAGAAAAGAACAAAAAGAATAAA
The DNA here is from genome assembly GCA_036346155.1 of Sinelater perroti. Lineage (NCBI taxonomy): Eukaryota > Metazoa > Arthropoda > Insecta > Coleoptera > Elateridae > Sinelater > Sinelater perroti. Next base: position 1,922,277 of record JARFIY010000189.1, read on the forward strand.
ATAAAGATAGCCACATGGAATATTAAAGCAATGTTAGTAACAGGAAAAATGAATGAAATTGCGAAATAAATAAAACGATATAAAACTAAGATAACAGCATTACAGGAAATAAGATGGAAAGGGGAAGAAAGAATTGATAAAGAAAATTACATATTATATTATGCAGGAAAGATAAACAAGGACGAAATGCAAGTGGTTTTATGGTAGGTAAGACATATAGGGAGAGAATAATAGAGTTTAGAAGAATTAGTAAAAGGATATCCTACTTAAGAATAAAAAATAAAATATGTAATATTACAATAATTAATGTATATGCGCCAACAGAAGAGTCAAATGACAAGAGAAAGAATGAATTCTACAAGACACTAACAAATATGTACGCAAATACACCGAAACATGATGCGTTCTTAATTATAAGGGATTTTAATGCAAAAATAGGAAAAGGAGACTACATAAACAATGTTTTAGGAAAACATACCATACACGATCAGACCAATGAAAATGGCGAAAGAATATGTTCTTAGTTAGCATGAAATTCAAGCATAAAATAGAACATAAAGAAACATGGATAATACCAGGGAAAACGTACAGAAATCAAATAGACCATGTACTAATTAACAAAAAGAGAGAAAATATGATACTAGATGTACGATATTATAGAGAAGCAACTGTTGATTCAGATCACCACTTAATTATAGTAGAAATAAACTTGCAAAGCTTGCAACGCATAGCGAAGTGGCGAAACAGTCTTCCAAATTTGAGAACCCTCTAGTCTACCTGACCTTTGACCAACCAGTTTCAAAATCACTAGCAAACAGACAGACAGACAGACAACATGAAGTTAGTAAGTGACTCCGCTTCGCTTCGCCACTTAATAATGCTGAGGTCGTTTGATAAGGAAAAGAGAAAGGCAATGAGAATGAAATGGGAAATTAATGATCTAAAAGTAGAACAGAAGAGAATAAAATACGAAAAATAAATAGAAGAAAAACTAAATAAAAAGCCAGAGAAAGAAAATATTGACGAAGAATGGGATAATATAAAGGGAAGTATTATTGAAGTATCGAAAAAAGAATAAGACGAAGAATAGTAAAAAGAAAAAATAAATGGTTTGGTAAAGACTGCGAAATAATAATAGTAAAGTAATAACAGGCAAGACTAAAATCGCTAAGAACAGCAGAAGAGAATAATTATGAAGTATATAAAGAATTGGGAAAAGAAGGCACAAAACTACTAAAAATGAAAAACACAATGACTTGCAGAAATAATGGATGATTTAGAGAAGACCAACAAAAAAATTAAATTATATCAAATAATAAAGAAAGAGAACAGAAAGATGGCAACAGCAAACATTGACAGTGACGTATGGGAATATTATTTCAAAAAATTATCGACTACTGATCTGTCTTACATTTACTTTGGTAATTGAGACCTTTGTCCACCAGCTATTTACTTGCCTGATTGTGCAAAGAGAGGGTTCCTGGTCAACTCGTCGGAGGTCGTTTTCTTAGCAATGTTTACTAGCGTTATTCCCAATTTTACCGCCTTACTTAACCAGTACTCCGTTTTATTTTTTATTAGTTCCTTGTATTTCTTGTAACGTATTGACCCGCTTTCCACAAATATCAAAATAGACACCAAATTCTATTTTATAGTCGAGACAAAATATACCCAGGACAATTAAATATACTCAACCATACGTCTTTACATTTTGGTTGTCTCAAAATAACAGCTATGCATTGACAATTATATCCTCTTTACAATGAAAATAAAATCAAAAAAAATATGTTATGTCGTTTACCGTTATTTTCAATTTGCAAATGATAAAGTAGTCTCTTAGTATTTCTAATGTTTAATATTAGATTATTTCATCATCTTTTGAAGGGTTTATGTTTAGATAATTTAAAGATTACATTACGAATTTAATAGGATAGAATAAGAATAATAATTAAAAGCTGTCATTTCGCGTTTTATAAAGTCGACCGTATTATTAAAAAACTAACATTAATTATAATCTATACTCCATAGTGCTAAGATGGTTGAACGAAAATTTATACAAGATGTATGAGTTAGCAAGCAAAATTTACAAACTTTTTAAACCAATTAGTTATTAACATAAAACATCTTAAAAGAATACTGCAAGTTTAAAAGTTTGAAGTTAATTGAATAAATAGAAGGTAGTTATTTAGTACCTTAATATTATCTAAACAGTTTCATGGCTAAAGCTCACCTACAACAATTACACTCCTTATTAAAATTCTTTGAAGTTCAGCGTGTGTGAATGTTCTTAGTAAGCTTGCGAATTATTTATAAAAAAGGATTTTAGGGTCAGGTTCTACTTATTCTAATAGCACATAATGAGTGCTGCATTTTTGCAACATGTCTTGACAAACAATAATTTGGCAATCGTGCTAGTAGGCGTGCGTTAACTGTTAATGATGCTAGAAGAGTCTCAGAGGAAACAAATTATGGCGCAATATACAAATTTACGTCAGAATCCTCTTCTTCTTCTTTAACTGTTTTGGGTGTCAGATTTTGGTTAAGTTCTTTTTATTCTTCTATTCATTTCTTTTAATGCTTTCTATTCAATGCCACTTTCTCCTTTTTTCTATTACACCAGATGCTGTGGATTTCTCTGTTACACCAAGGCATATCTCCAAAGTAACGTAAAGTGGACACTTGCTTTAACCTCTTCTCTAACTATTTATTCATAATTGTTAGAATGAGCGAGTCAATCATCACCAAACAAAGAAAAACCCTCACGTTAACGGACACTCACAAATTGGGAAATGTGCTAACCGATAACATAGTAATTCAAGTCTCTTTAAAGACAGTGGGTGAAGTCGACTCAGCAGTTGAAAAATTAACAAATGCCATACATTATGCAGCCCATTACTCAACACCATCTAGTCGCGAAAAACCCGCTGTTATTGAAAACTGTGATTAACAAGACAGTTAAAATACGCACTACATGAATGAAAAAACAAAAAATTTAATAAGTACAAAAATCCTTCACCTATGAACTTGATGAGCACGCGTTATGAAAAGCCATTAGTAGATTCAAGCGCTTTAAAAATTTAATTCCACTAATTCATAAAGACAATGGCACATAAGCAACAATAGATGATGAAAAAGCAGAGCTGTTAGTATATCACTTATCAACCATATTTCAACCCCATCTCTCGGCTACCGTACCTACAGAAGAAAATAAGTTACTGAACTACCTACATGCTCCTTATCAACTAAGCCTGTCCACGCAACAGTGCTAAGACGCTATGACTATAACTACCAAAGTTCTGAAAAAACTGCTCCACGAGGTTATAATGGCTCTCACTCAAATACACAACGTTGTCATAAGGCTACAGTATTTTCTCATGTAACGAAAATTTGGTCAAATGGTCTTTATTTTAAAACCGGGTAGCATACCGACTAATAACCTTTGATAGCTCTCTTATCTAAAGTTTTGGAAATATTAATACTGAAAAGAATTGTACCTGTAATAGAAGATCAGGGACTAATTCCTCAACACCAATTCAGATTAAAATAGAAACAGTGATAATTCCAGTGTGGGTTTACGGGATTCAACTATGGAGCTGCGAGAAAGATTTCAAAACAAAACTCTTCGCGCCATAGCAAATGTGGAATGGTTCGTTTTAAACCAAACTTTCCACGACATCAAAATCCTATGGATCAAAGTCTAAACCAACAGATGCACAACTATGTGTACAAAATTAATTTTCAGACTAACTAGTATTAATATGCGGGGCCCGGCACTGAGCGGTTTGTTCCCTCTCATGACAATGTGTTATTTACGATCACATTTACTTGTTAGCCACTAGTTGTAAATCTGCAATTGCTAAATAAAAATTTTTTTTATTGTTTTGCTCCTTTTATTTCCCACATCTACTATTTGCTCTAACCATGTTTTCTAGACCTTCCTCTTCTCCTTTTCTTATGATATGCTGCTCCCCAAGCGTCCACACCAGAAGAATTGCTGTAAAATAAATTGCATTTCAAATTTAATAAACAAGCATTACAACAAGTACTTCCAGAACTAGACTCTGACCACCTACCAGTTATCATTTCATTTCTAATAACACCAGCAAAATTCACCCCAGAGCCTAGACTAATTAATGGGATAGTCAACTGGGGATCCTTCGGTGAGTATCTTGACAAACAACTCAAGTACCCTAACAATATCCAATCAACAACCCAAATATATGAAACAATTATACACATAACAAAAAGCATTACTGACAGCATCCATAAGGCTACTGACCAACCTCACCCAAGAAACTTGCTTTAATTATCAAAACCACAGGGTTTTGATAATTAAAGCAAGTCAATAAAGAAATCACCGGGCAATGACAAAATACCCAATATCGTATTGAAAAAACTCACCAAGGAAGCATTAGCGTATTTGACAACGACATTCAACGCTTGTCTACGGATAGGTTACTTCCCAAACATATGGAAACATGCAATCATTCTTATGTTTCCTAAACCGGGGAAGGATAAGAAAGATATCAGAAGTTATAGACCCATTAGGTTATTATTTATTATTTCGAAACTGCTATAAAAAGTCATCCATTCTCGACTAAACGACGAAATTCTTAGACTGAACATTCTACCAGCTTATCAATTTGGCTTTAGAGAAGGTCATTCCACCTGCCATCAATTACAGCGCGTTACGGAAACAATTGAAAGAGGTTACGAATCCAAACAACACACAGTAACTTTGTTTATCGACATAGCTCAAGCTTTTGACCGCGTATGGATAAACGGCCTAAAATATAAAATGTTACAACTTCAACTACCCAATTACATCAAATCCGTACTCTTCTCCTTTCTTGATAATCGCACGTACGCAGTCAAAATTCACACATCCCTATCTGCCATCAAAAACATACAAGCAGGGGTCCCTTAGGGCAGTATCTTAGACCCAATTCTTTTCAACATCAACATGCGGGACCTCCTTACCATCAACGCTGACCTTCCATTATATGCAGATGACACAAGCGAAATCAACCAAAGACGAAAGCCTAAAAATGGCTATCTCAAAACTGCAAAAAGCCAGCACTATCCTAAGTAGGTGGCTCAAGAAATGGAACCTATCCATCAATTATGACAAATGCACCACAAAAATCTTCACATTAAGACGATTTAATAACCCACCAGAAATCACAATTAACGGACACTCCATTCAGTGGAACGCCACCGACAAACCCATTAAATACTTAGGTATATATCTTGACACCAAGCTCACCTGGAAATACCATGTCCTCAAAAAATTAAACGAAGGGCACACGAGACTAATCCAACTCTACCCACTGCTAAACCGCAAGTCCACCTTGCTTACTCAATATACCACTATCCTGTACAAATCACTGTTACAACCATTAATCCTCTATGGATGTGTCATATGGGGCAACACATCCAAATCGAATCTTCACAAAATCCAAATATTCCAAAACAAAATCCTGAGAATCGCTGTCAACGCTCCCTGGTTCATCACAAATCAACAACTACACTACGAACTGGGTTTTTCCACAATTGAACAACATATAGCAAAATTTACTAAAAAATTTCATGCCAATCTCAACAACTGCAGTGGTGCAGCTTACTACTCACTGGGACAACGCGGCATCCACGCAAGGCTAAAACGAAAACTACCCCAAGATATATTTCTCAGTGACTATAGTGATGATAATTAACACAAGTGACCGATTCTAAACCTAGTGCTCTCATAGTAAAAAATAAACAATAATAAAACTTTCTTGCGGTCTTACTCACCGCTTATGCTATTCAATATATATTATGTATTACATACTGAGTTATCAATGTCTTGTATAACAGTGTAAATTGTTGAATAGGCAAATTCCTAATAATAAAAAAAAAGATTGTACGAACTGGTGCAGCGGGTTTTAGAGCTGCAAAAGGCAAAATACGTTACTTGCTCAATAGCACTATTCTGGTACTACATTCATTTTTATAAAATTACTGCTTCAATACCGCCAAGGTAGTAAACAATTATCAAATACAATACTCAAAAATAGTAGAACAATGAAGATGTTGAAATTGATTATATTGCATTTTACATTTGATTTATCTATTTATAATAAAAAGTTATTTGTATTACTGTTATGTAAATTCTTTTTAACATACTGAAAATTTCTTGAATCTTATTATAATTTAAATTGTGATAAAAATTAGATTTAGTTACTGAATTAGAAATTACTAAAAAAGAAATAAAACAATAATCGATTCACTAAATTTAAAAAGAATGTCAGTTACTATTACTCCAGCAAAATATTCTTTTTCAAAATGTATATATATATATATATATATATATATATATATATATATATATATATAATAAACACCTTATGATAAAAAAATATTTCTTAATAACATTAGATTAGAAATATTTATATAATATTTAAAAGAAATTTATATTTTCTTAAATTAAAAGTAAAACGCGTTGAGAAGCTTCTCTTCAGCCTGTTAGAGTTAGAGGACTGTGCTTTTGTATAAGTAGTTTTTTTATTTTAGAACGACTTTTTATGGCTATAGTTTTTTATACATAGCCATAGTTAGAGCTTGACAAAAAAGTGTATCTTTCGTCTGAAGTATACTTTACTTAGTCAGCCTTATTACTATAGATACTGTTGATGGTAATATTTAAAAAAATTAAAACTGCAATTTTAAATTTTCTGATGCAAAGCTTGATTACTTTTTCCAGTCATAAGAATAATATAAGAAAAAAAATATCAAAAAAGAAACATAAAAAGTAGCCCTTATAGTAGGGCTATCGCTTTGGTTCAAGTGGGCACGACACTGTTCCTCCGTCCTCAAGCTAGCGCAGGCGAGCTCGGGTTTTGCTCAACCTATAGATGTAAAGAATATCTTTAAGTCCGAATATAAGTGCATACTAGTAGGTATAATAAGACCTCGTACTGCGATGCCGCTAAGTGCCCTTAACGAAGAAAAATTCCTTCTAGCAAAGTCCCTAAGAGCTAGGTAGATTTCATGATGTGGTGATTTAAACAGAATTTAATGTGAGTTAAACATACGAATCAAAAATATTTATAGTTATATCTCCCCACGTCCTCAACGAATTTTCTTGATTTTTGGGCTGTACTTCGATATATAACTATTTTGATCTATCGAGGACTGTAAAATTTTCAAAAATATTTGCAATAGTGTTTTCCCCACCCTTTTTACTGATTTTATCCATTAACAAACTTAACTAACACGGACTTAATAAATGCGTGTGCACAATTTTATTCATATCCAATAGAATTACAGCAATTTTGTGCAAATGAAAACTAATAAGAAAAGTAAAAGTCAATGGGCCAAAAAGAAAAGAACTAAAAGATAAAAGTTTAAAATGGCAACATTAAATCTACCATAAAATTTGCAAAGTATATTTTAGAAGGAAGATCGTAGACAAGAAACGAGACATAACAGCAAATAAATGTAGAAAAAAACTAAAAAAGAACAGTAGAATGACCCAATGGAGAGTAAAATAAACAGAAGTTTGAAAATAAAAATTCAGCCGGTGAAAGTCAACTAACAGTTGAGATGTTAAGATAAAGAAGATCATTAGATTGTATATAAGTGACCCAAAGAAACGATATCAAGTAGATTAAAAAAACACTAGCTTACCTGTTCTGTAAAAAAATACATAAAACAATTTGTGACAATTGTGAGAGAATGTTACTATTTGAAATGTAGGCAATAGCAATAAAAATAGACTTAAGCGAATGTTAAAGTATTGTCAGAAAGAATAAGTTGGTAATGGGTCAAAGGTTTTGTGTAATAGAAACTAACATCCTATGTTTTGTTGACCGACTTTAAATAAATGTAAGATAAAATAAAATGATCAAAAAAGTGACTGAAACATTAGAAAAATTGAAGGCGTAAGAAAAGTTTGTTAAAATGACTCTAGGAGCTACGACTTATAAACTTGAGATATTAAATAAATAGGAGATTAAGATAAGGGGAGCTGTGGTCGATGTTGTTATTTAATATAATAATACCAACAACAGGGACAATGCATAATTACAAAACTTATGGTGCATGTAGATGATTTGGTACTGCTAACAAGAAATATAATCATAAAAGGAGGTAAATGAACTATATTACAATAAAGGATGACCAAAATAAATGTAAAAACAGATAATTGTTTGGTAAATATTTCAGATTACTGCAAAATGTTTTAATTACAATTTGAAATTAAGGAAAAAACTTAAAAGTTTAATATTAAGTTTTATTATGATTAATTTATTTTAAATATTAGAAATAGTTTCGAAATTTGTACAAAATCAAATAATTTTCAAAAGAGACTGCGCGTATTTGCAATTTTTACTTTCGCACCTACTGTATAATCAGAATGTAGTACATCTTAGTTTATTTTTTTGAACCGATAAAAAATGTTTTTTGCTAGGCAACATTATTCTAGAAACGGCTGTGGAACAGGGGGTCATCTCGGCAGATTTTTAAGAGTGCGACTAAAAGGACTTGTTTATAATTAGTAAACAAGTTTTTTCCGAGAAAGATAACCACAATAAACAATAAAGCTTACTTTATCAAACAACAGCATTATACTTCACAAAACTCGTATATGACGCAGGTCTAAATGTTTGAAATGGATGCAAAAATCAATTTGAGATGGAAAATAATAATAAAAAATAACGGGACTCTAATACCTGCGTAGAGGCAGGCAACGCTTGCTAAATGAGAGGTTAAGGCTTTTATATGTTACACACCAGTACCAGGTGGCCGGGCACCAAGTTTCTTATAAATTTCTTATAAATTTCTTATAAAGGATGAAATATCTCAAATTATTGATTGTAATTACATAATAAATAGTGGAAAGCCGTTTCAGAGCAAGATTTGATAGTGCAGTCCCATAATTTAAACACCTAATGAATAAAACACAATTTATAGTAGTTATATAATAATGGCAAATTTTGTTATTATAATTTTGTAAAATATTTCAATGAGACACTAAACAGATGCGCAGAAATTGCCCTCAGCTTTCACACAAACTTATGTTATTAAGTACAACACCATTGCAGAATAACAGTGTCATATATATAGGTATTTTTCTATAGTCAGTTCTTACGAAAAACGGTCACGTTATTGCAACTAATTTTATTGTTTTTTGTTACGTTGTAAATAAATAAATGCACAATTTAGAAAGATTAGGTTATAGTTATACGGCAGCTCTTTTATGTTCTAAATTTTCCATTGCTTAATATTAAATAGATTGATTATATAAAGAAAAACTTTTGGGAAATTTTCGACGTTTTGGCATCGGCTTTGATGCCATTTTCAAAAGTGTTTTAGTTGTTTATTCAAGTCTCAATCTGCTTACTTCCCAAAGAGAACTATGAGTTAAAGAAGAAGTCTGGTCTGCTTCACCATTTATATAAACAGAAGTGAAAGTTTGACATATTTAACACTGTTTGCTCTTTGTATCAAGGATGTGATATATTTTAATTCTTTAAAGCCATTTAGTACTGTTTAGTTTATTGTTATTTAAAAAAATATATTATTAACTACATCAACTCTACATCGGCCAACGTTTTTACCCACAAAGGGTTTATTATTTATTAAAAATACGAAAGTGTAGCTTAACTTTATATAAATAAATCTTCAATTTAAATAAATGGTTAAAAAACTAATTGATGTACCTAAAAGTTTTTGATAGCTGTGTTTAATTGTTCTTCCATGCTCTTTAATAAATAATAATATCATGTTTAAAAAACACCAGTATCTCAATAAAAATACCATAAGATACCAAATTTTTTGCATATAATTATTGTTGTTAAGCGATAAACAAAATACTGTCGTATAATAATTAAGAAACATACGTAATCAATATGAAAATCAACAGAAAGTGTATTTGTCAAAAAAATTAAGAGGCTGTTAATAAATTAAAATGTTTATGGATACTTATTCCATATTACAACAGAAATCCAAGTAAAGGGGATTAGTTAGAAGCAGTATCTGCTATTGATAAAGATATTTTGAAAATCATATATTTACTTTCAACCGTAAACATTATAGTTTTGCTGTCTATAATAAATTTATTTCTTTTTTATGTTTTGTATAAGTAGTATTACATTTACCTTTTTTATAGTGCGTTTTACAACTTTGCAACCAAAGATGTTTTTATTTTTTTTAAACTGGATCACAACGTAGTATTTTTCTCTAGCTGTGTTAATATCATACCTAGTTTTATTGTTTAAAAAATAAGCTACAAAATAATTAGTTTCTAAGTAAATCGTGTAATCAACTTAAAAACAGCATATAGCATAGAGCAGCTATATGCTTTAATTGAACCTACATTTTACACTTCATTAGAAAGAAGAATTGTAACTGAAAGCAAGTTTTTTTATAATTATTTAGAGATCTTGAAAATTGTAAAATAATTTTATAATTTTTTTTGATAATGATTTTATTTGTAAAATCACAGAAACATTTTATTAATGAAATTATAATGCTACTTGTGTACTATTATAGATGACTAGATCTTACTGCTGCTGAATTACCAATTATGCAATAAGACAACATTTTCATTGACTGCTTGTATTAAAAAGAAAAATTGTCTTTTGGTACATTTATCTCTAGGTTTTTTTGTAGATTAGAAAATACTACACTATCATTTACGTTAGAATATTATGTGATACGTTAAAAGTTATGTATTAAAATTTTGTATTTAATGTACTAAATGTAGACTCATTTTATTATTGTATTTTGAACTGTTAGGAGCATAACTTTTTTTTAACCCCCCAACATTAACCGATTATAGTACCTATTCAAATCCGTATAGTTATAGTAAAGCATGGTAAATTTATAACAGCTTCCTGCGACAAAAATTTGCAATACTTTTGTTCTTTCGTTCCATCTGAAGAAAGTGCTAATGAATCTGGTAAAAATGTCGAAGATAAAACAAAACAACTTTTAGAACAGCATTGCTACCTTATACAGTCAAAGCTTGCAAAGAAACTGGGTATGACAAGTCGAAATGAATTTAATCAGCCATTTAAGTTAAGGAAATTTACAAAAAAGACTGTTAGAAAGAGTATATGTTACAATATCGCCATGTCGTTGTTCTCTACATTAAAGAAGAAAGATATTTTGCACCAAACTGCGACCTGATATAAAAAATGCCCGTATAGGGTTACCCGATCTTTATCGGGAGCCTCCCCAAATGGCAGATAGGGAAAAGCCTACCAAATATGATGGGTACTGGAGAAAAATACCAGGGGTGGAACATAACTAGCAACACGTGTATTGCCTGACTCGTAAGTGATCGAAACACAACAACGGCGATTGGATTTAATACCGGCAGAAGTTGTACAGACGACTGACCAACGGAATGTCTTAGACCAAATTCCTTCAAAATTAACAAAACAATATACAAGAGGAAAGGGTTATCAGTCCCTAACAATCTTCAAGCTCCCACCCATGCGGAACAGTAATGAAATACTCTGGGTTCGACCAGGTTGCCAAAATAAGAAAAAACAGAGTTTTTTGGAGGCACACACAATATACAAACACTGGTAGGAGAGTACAGATTAACAGAATTAGAAGAAGAGCGGAACGATATTAAATTGAAATAAGTAATGTAATACAAAAGTGCAAACAATATTTAACTGTTAATTCAGGATTAATACTTTATAAAGGACAAAAAAATAAAAGCCAGAAAGGAGTAGATTTCCTCATAAATAAAAAACAAGTAGAAATGCAGTAGAATAAAATTTAAGAGCTCTTAGAAAACTTAATAAAACAATAAGAAGGAAAATGGAAAAAATATAAAAGGCGATTGAAAATGGAGGAAAAACAAAACAGCGACAAAAGAAAAGATTAAGAAACATAATACAATATCATTAAAAGATGAAAATGGCGTCTTGATTATAGACTAAAATAAGATCTTCTAAAGAACACAAAAAGTCTACAAAAAATTTCTATAGAACAAGAACACGCAGAAACATCAAAGATATATGTATGTACAATGCAATTAACAAATGTAAATTAAGAAGATATTGTTAAAATTGAAATGTATGAAATAGAAAAAAACATTAAAACTAACAAAGGGAAAGAGAGTACCAGGAGAAGATTAGGCACTAAGAGAAATGATAAAGGATGGAGAGAATGTCTGGAAGAAGGAAAGATACTGTGAGATTCGATCAACTCACACATAATATTACTGTATACGAAAGATGATAAAACTAAAAACCAATCATACTATTATCACAAATATTCAAATAAAGAACAAAGAAATTGACCAGTTTAATGGACGCTTATCGATTTCGTAATGGTTACAGTGCTCAAGATTACTTACAATACAACTTACTCTTGCATTTTGCCTTTTCAGACTCAATTTGGTAATGTCTATGGAAACGCTACATGCAAAAGGAAATTACGAAATAATACATTTAAATATTTATAGAGACAGATTGAACCATTTACGATTTACGGAAGATATTTTAGTAATGTCTGATAATCTGCAGGATTTACAAGAAATGTTAACGGATATAAATGAAAAAGCCAAAGAATCGATTAAATATAAACAAAGCAAAATTTACGAAAAACTAAAAACCAGATTATTCGACCAAACGATACTTTCTGTAGTAACCTACGCAGAAGAAACGTGAACGTTTATGGTGAACAACCTGTAACAATTGAGAAGAACGCAAAGATCAATGGAGCAAAAATGCTGAAAATAACTGAAAATAACAAACTTACGGGTAAGACCAAAAGACGGGTAAGACACCAAAAGAGTGGACACATTACAAGAACAGAAGATATTAGATAACCAAAAATTGCAATGGAAACCGTGAACGAGAAAAATAAATGGAGGAAAACCCTCACTCAGGTAGACACGATAAAAAAACAGCAAATTATAATTTGTTGCAGAAAATTGAAAATAAAGGTCAATGCTGAATACTTGAAGATATAGACAGGGAATGATGATAAAATATAAATTTTTTGCGCGCTTCCAACACCAGTTGAGGCTTATTAGTAACGTTTGGGTGCAAAAGGTTTTCTAAAGCAAGAAGGTCACCTTTTCAGATCACTGTGACATTACCTGGCTAACACTCACTTCGTTTTTGTTGAATTTATCAATTACGAAACATTTACTCTTTGTCAGATTTGTCATAAATGCATAAAAAACGAAATGGATTGATGTAACAATTTAGTGAATAAAACTCAGAATTGTTGGGCATCTAATAAATATTACTCATACCCAAAAGGAAATGAGCACTAAAAGAAAAAATAAAAAGGCAATACCATGGAACAACCATTTAATTAATGTAGAGCAGTAAGTAATAAAGAAATAATATATTTAAAAAGAAATATATTGTATAATTGGTTTAAAATAAAAAAATAATAAATTAAACCAGACTTGAAAATGAAAGTGTTTATTAGTGCTCCGAAACAGACCCAACAATATTGGAGTATCTGATTACACAGTGTGGTGGTATTTAATACAGTAAAGATGACTGGTTAATTTGGTTAAAAGTAAAAGAATAAAAGATTTTGGTTTTGTTGTAAATATCAACAGAAAATAACGCGCGCAAAGTCATCCATGGTGACCTTTGTGTACGGTGCACGTTCCGTTTTCAGCTAAAGAACAGCTGGTTCAAATAAACAGTACAGACCTGTATTAAGAGAGCGTCGAATAAAATAAATACTAATAAGATGGGCAGTACCGATGATGATTCAATTCTTCTTCTTCTTGTCGTGCCTTCTCTTAATAGAGGTTGGCGATTACATTGGCAAATGTTTCTCTTTCTGCAGCTGCTCTAAATATTTGTTGAATATTCATGCCTGTCCACTGCCTTATATTCTTGAGCCAAGAAGTTTTCCTTCTACCCTTCCGCGTTTGCCTTACCGTTAAACCTTACCCTGTATGATAAGTTGGGGTAGGTTATATTTTTTATTTCTTAGTAGGTGTCCCAAGTAGGCGGTTTTTCTTCTTTTTATGGTATTTATAATTTCTCTATTACAGTTCATTCTTTGTAATACCTCTTGGTTTGTAATCCTGGCTGTCCATGGGATTTTAAGTATTCGTCTCATCAACCACATTTCAAAGGCTTGCAGTTTGTCTATCTCGTGTTTATTTAGTGTCCAGACTTCCGTTCCATATAACAATATTGACCATATATAACTCTTTACCATTCTCTATCTGATTTGTAAATTTAGATTTTTATTTGTCATGAGTGTTTTCATTTTTATAAATCCTTGCCTAGCTATTTCTATTCTACTCCTTATTTCTATATTTGAGTTTAGATCTGAGTTTAACCAGCAACCTAAATATTTGAATTTTCCAACTTCTTCTAAAGCGTTGCCATCAATTGTAAAATTTATACCCCTAGGATTTTTACTCACTTGCATGATTTTTGTTTTCTTAGTATTGATTGTTAGGCCCATTTGTAAACTTGCTTCGTATACTTTGTTAATTAGCTGTTGTAATGCTCTAGGGTTGTCTGCAATTAGTACGCTGTCATCCGCGTATCTTATGTTATTTATCGTTTCCCCGTTTATTTTTATTCCTAAATTGCAGTTGTGTAAGGCGTTCTGAAAACTACTTCCGAATAGAGATTAAATAACATTGGGGACAGTATGCAGCCTTGACGTACCCGCGTTTAATTTCTACGTTGTTTGTTTCAGTGTCTTCTACCATTACTTTAGCACGTTGGTTCCAATAAAGATTTTTGATTAGTTTTATGTCTCTTTCGTCTAAGCCAATGTTTTCCAAACATTCTATGAGTTTGATGTGTCTTACTTTATCAAATGCTTTCTCATAATCGAGAAAGCACAGATACACATCTTTTTTCTGATCTCTACATTTCTGCATCATTACTTGTATGCAGAAGAGAGCTTCACGCGTTCCCATTCCATTTCTGAAGCCGAATTGGTTGTCACTCACTACTTCTTCACATTTTCTATATATTCGGTTTTGCATTATCTTCAAGAGTATTTTAAGGGCATGGCTCATGAGACTTATTAATCTGTACTCATTGCAAGATTTCGCATTTGCATTCTTAGGCAAAGTAATAAATGTTGATTCCAACCAGTCATTTGGAATGTTACCCGTTTCATATATTTTATTATACAAATCAACTAGTATCTTTAGGTTGTCTTCGTTTATTAGTTTAATTAGTTCCATATATATGTTATCCGGTCCTGGGGTTTTTCCTATTTTTATTTGGTGTATTGCATTCTCTACTTCTCGCTTTAGAATTGTGGGTCCTTTTGTTCTTCTCCTCTGTTTTGTATAATTGTTTCTGGTCTCTGTCGTCAAACAATTTTTCTATATATCGTTCCCAGATTCTTATTTTCTCAGTTTCGTCCATTATTATTTTGTTGCTGTCATCTCTTATCATCATTTGTGTTTTCTTTCTGTTGGTGCCAACAACTTCTTTTATTTTCTTATATAGACCAAACATGTTGTGTTGTTCGTTCAAGCTTTCTATTTCTGTACATCTGTCGCACATCCATTTTTCTTTTGCTTCTTTAATTTTAATTTGTATAATTCTATTTATTTGTTTGTATTCTGTTTCATTGCTATTTTTGACAATTCTCCGTCTATCCATTAGGTCTAATATTTCTTTCGTCATCCACTTCTGTTTAAAGTTCTCTTCTCCTTTGAATTTCAGACTTTCATTTCCAACTGTGTGTATCGTTGTTTTCAATTTTTGCCATAAATCTTCAATATCTTCTTGTGTGCTCCTGTTATTTGTGAGCCATCACTTATCAAACTTGCTATTTCTTTATTTATATTATTTCTTACTTGTATTTTTGTTTCTGCATTTCGGAGTTTATCCACGTTTAGTTTTTGTTTGTTTTCTTCTTCTTGATAATTTTTTCAGTCTAACTCGCATTTTGATGATTATGGGGTTGTGATCTGATCCAATGTCTGTGCCGGGTATGTCTTAGCACTTAGTATATTGCTTCGATATCTTTTATTTATAAGCACATAGTCGATTTGATTTCTAACTATGTTGTCCTTCCTGTTTTGAGGAGAAGTCCAAGTATATAGTCTGCGAATTGGCATTTTGAACCATGAGTTGCTTATTACGTAATTTTCCTCTTGGCAGAATTGGATTAGCCGATCTCCTCGTTCGTTTCTTTCTCCTATGCTGTATTTACCTACAATGTCATTGACTTCCCACTTCCAATTTTGCGTTCAGATCACCCATTATGATGTTTATATCTTGTTTTTTGTCAAACGTGTCATGTCTCTAATTTGAGTAAAATTCTTCAACTTCAGCATTAGATCTTTTCGTTGTTGGAGCGTATACTTGAATGATATTTATGTTGACAGGATTGCCTTTCAACTGTAAGAGCATGACTCTGTCAGAGTATGGTATAAAATTTTGGACATGTTGCTTTAGTTTACTGTCTATTACAATTGCTACTCCATTTGTATGTTTGTCTTGGTTTCCTGAGTAATATATGATTTTGTCATCAGATCTTAGAATTCCGGAATCAGGCCATCGTACTTCACTGATTCCTAAAATTTGTAAATTTATTCTTTTCATCTCCTGGATGAGATTTGCTAATTTTCCAGGTGAATATAGGCTACGGACGTTCCATGTGCCTATTTTAATGGTTGAATTAATATTTTTCCACTCGGGGATTCTTAGCACCCCCTGGTTACTTAAAACCTGCCGAGGACTGGGGCCATAATTAAGTTTCGTGCTGCCATGTAATTTTCTTGGAACAATAATACAGTGGTTTTCCGTTGCCTTCTGTATCGCGGTACTGATTGCTGGTTGTAGCGTCCATCGCTGCCGCCATCAGGTTCCATAAGTGAAGCTGTTCCAATCTCCTCGATTTCCACCTTCACTTACAGTTTTTTTTGAGAGACCCGCTTCCATCTTCAAAGTTATTTCAACCAGGGCCATTAAATTCAATACTTGTAAGTTGCCCTGGTTGCCCTCATTTAGTTTAGCCTGTATGTCGATACAGTTTACCGGTGTGTGGCCGCTGTTTTATTTTTACAGCTACTAGGAGCCATAAATGAGAGTTGAGTGATTGTTGAGGACCAAAACCCCAGTACGACTACCCAGTTACCCGGATAGCCCGACAGTATTGGAAGTAGAGGTGCTACCTCTAACAATCACCCTACACACCTTTTATTTATTCAATTAATGAACTAATAATAAAAAGAAAAGCAAGCGTCGGAAAAAAATTGATGAATGTGTACAAAAGACAAAGATAAAATAGAAATAATTTTAATATACTAAAATACTGTTAAATTAAAAAAGGAGAATTTAGTGATAAAATTAAAAGACTAACAAACAAAAACAGAAACTTAAAAATAGAAAATGAATACAATAAAAGCTTGATAATATGAACATTGAAATATATGTACATTTCGGTTCTGTAAATACCCAATTTGTCCGTCACTACTGGGTGATAAGTGAACAGCGATATACTCAATAACATAAATTACAATCAAGACTCGCATTCTGAATTTAACATTTATTTCATACTCCAGTTCAGTTAAATTCGTTGTGAAGGTTCCGTATGGTGATGCATTTACGAATGATTAAATAAAGTGTACACTGCAGAAAATAAAGAATACCAATAGTAAATGCCCTTCCCTCTATGAAAAGGCTAAACATTTTTGAAGACCATAGAAAAGGATGACGGTAACTGCTCTTTCCTAAAAATACGGTGCAGCCAAATCAATAGTTTGTTCTATCAAAAACAAAGATAAAATGATGAAATTTTTAGTAGTTAGCTACGCATTAAAACCTAATCAAGAATGTACTTTGAAAACCTTTGTGTTCCCAAGAATGGATTTTTCAAACAATACGAAAGACACCAGTTACTGAAAAAATCATAAAGCAAAAAGCACCGCATTTGTATTCCATTTATTGCAAGTGACTGAGTGTTGGAATGCTTTAAACGTCATTATAAAATTCGATACTTGAAAATTTCTACTGAAAAATTGTCATTCCACCACAACTTTTTGATCCTTTCGAATAAAAACTGACTAAACTAATTGAAGATTTTGGATTTTCTGAAAACCAACCCTTCAGTGCAGACTAGACAAATCTGTGTGCTAAATGCTACCTTAAAAGCATACTTAGTGAAAAACTGCTCCTGATTTGAAAATTTCCAAACAATGGTTAACATTTTGGGGCGTGAAAATACAACAGACTCGCATAAATTGTTACATGATTGTCAAATCAAAAAACTCACGCAGATTCAAAAATTTCAAAAATTCCGTAATTTACAAGAATACAAAACACGCGTGAATGACTGGAGACATTTTTAAATTCAATATTTTGTTCCAGAGGTAAGCAGGGTCTAAAAACTATAGTTCTCACGGTGTAATTCTTTTTTTGTAAATTTAGGCTTAAACAATATTTGCGACAACAAGACCTTTCTCATAATCAGTTTTTTTTTGGCAATTTACCATCTCATCCTCCACAGGAGGAAATAAAAACTAAATAATAAAATGATATTTGTTATACTTATGTCCCCTCACATCACACCACTGATTCAGCCGATGGACCAAAATTTTCTAAGATTCACAAAATTATATTATGGGAAAAGTTTGCTGAGTTATATTATGTCAACTAATCGAAGAACTGAAAAACTTAGTATAAAAAATGCCATTCTACATTTACAGTGCTTGGGAAAACTAACACCAAGAACAGTATCAAAATGTTGACGTAATATTTTATTCAAAAATTATGAATATACTGGTAAAGATAGCATTTCATTAATTAAACATAAAGAAAATCGAAGCAATTGTATCGGATACTATAACTTTACTGAAAGCAATTTAATCTGAAACAATAATTCTGGGTTGAGTACTTTTATACGTATGTATAAAGTGAAACTCAAATATGTATTCTTACAGGATCAATATATTGCATCAAATGTGTCGGAATAGAACATAGACAATTCTCAAAATAAAGAAGATAAAATGAATAAAACACTAGAAAATGACAATGATGATGATTTCAAATGGTAGATAAACCCAAAATAAAATTGTAGTTTCAAATTTAGCTCAAAAACAAAAAAATTGATTTTTACTTAATTTATTTTTCAAATACATGTGTATAATCTTATGTAAGATTACAGAAAGAGAAAATAAATGTTTTGAATTATAAAACACCTTTTAATTTGCACTCCTCTAGTGTAAACACTTGCGCTAACTTGAGCAAGCTTGGGATTGTTGTGTTTACTTTATCAAGCTTCTACTGTATCTCAAAAAGAAAATTCAAGAAATCAGAAAATACTGAGAGTTGCAAGAAACGGCCATGAATGGCTGGAAAAGCAGAAAAGGAATAACATTGTGATTAGTAGATTGGTTATAAATACCGATGATTTGAAGTACTGAAAGTCTCATTAAAGGGAAGTTTGGGGTTGAAGTACAAGGTCAAGCAGCGACCAAACTAGATACGTTTAATAGAACTGCAAAATAATCAAGATAAAGAAATTATTATCAAAATAAGCGTAAGTTAAAGGAAGTAAAAAGAAAAAAATTCTATTAATCACGATTGAAACATTTTATAATTTAAAGAAAGAGAAATGCAAAAAGAAATAAAAGAAAAGCCCAAAAAAGAAAAGAATAACGGAAAAGGTGTTAAAATTAAGGACAGCAAAATAACTGTTGAATGAGTGGAATGGGATGGAGCAGGGTCAAGAAAGGTTGAAAATACAAGGTACAAAAATCTAAATAACTCAATGAAAAGGAATATTGATAATAAACGAAGCAAGAATAGTGGATGAAAGATAAATAAAATAAAAATAGAGCGCAAAACGGGAAACAGTTATGTTTGAGTAGTAAAAGAAATAAAGAAATGAAAAGTACTTAATGTTGGAAAAGTGGAACGCCAGGTGTACATATACGGAAGGAATGTTATGTAATTTGATTAAAGTATAAATACAATTTAGTAGCCATACAAAAAACAAAGCAAGAAGAAAACGAAACAACATAACTGGGTAATTATATATTTCTTAACGTGGCGCTGTGAACAGAACTTTAGGAACAGGTAAAAAAATCTTAAGTTAACCGTGGTGGATTCCAAATCGGTATCAGACAGACGGTGAATTTCAGACTGTGAGGTAAAAGTTAATTAATATCATGCACTAATGAACGAAGCAAGTAATGAAGAGAAAGAAAATTGGATATGATCTACTAAAAAACACCGAAGTAGGATTTGAGGTGGATCTTGGAAGATGCAAATGCTAAAATCGGTGATAAAAGTATCTTTTGGCCAACGATGGGCAAATATAATACACACCAACAAATAAAAATAATCAACTATTAATTGATTTTCGAAGGACAAAAGGATAACACAAAAAGAACAAGAAAAAATGGTTTAATAAAGAATGCAAAATAGAATTTCAGAAAAAAATTAGATATGTTAAAACAGAAAACGGAACGATCGCAGAAAGAAATGAAGAATAAAGAAAAAAATGTTAAAAATGCTGAGAGAAAAGAAAAGAAAATATAATTATCAACGAAATAGAAAAAAACTTTAAAGCACATGAAGTAAGAACTCTTTACAAAGGATTGAAACGAGAAATCAAACGGCATCAACAGAAAATTGTATTTTATAATAACAAAAATGGTAAAATTACAGGAGAGGATAATGAAATATTGGACTTGTGGAAAACCTAAGATGAAGAGAACAGATGAATAGGAAGATGCTGTCATGGCAAATTACGTTGAAGGAGATTGAAAGAAGTTTAAGATATAATTGGGAATTCAAAAAACAGTAAGACTCCTGGAAGTGATTAAATAACTACGGAAATGTTTAAATATGAAGGAATAAATTAAATCCATTAATCACAATTTTTGTAACAGAAATATGGGTGCAAGGAAATAAAACTAATGAAATGGAACCAACTGACTATAGGCGCATAGCTTTACTTAATGTTGCCTACAAAATATTTGCATAATTTAAAAAGAATTAGATAACAATAGAATTGAAAAGGAAGCTAGGCTATTATGAAAGTGAATTTAGAAAAGGGAGATCAGATATATACTCTAAGAGAAATGCAAGCAGAAAGTTATGCACACAAGAAAGATACTTTTGTGATCTTCGTTGACTTCAAGAAAGTCTATGACAAAATAAAAAAAAGCTGAGCTACATAAAGCATTAAAGGAAGTAAGCAGGAAACTTACAAATATGTCAAAGCTAACGTTAAACAAAACAAAAACAGAAGAAGAATAAGAATGACTATAAAAATACGAACAGCTAATAATGATAGGTTGAGTTTGGTTTTATCAGCGCATTGTTTTGGTAGATGCCATTGTATTACTAACAAGTAGTAAGCAAGAACTACAGGTGGTAATGTGTAGATTCGAAATAGAAACCAGGAAAGTGAGACTTGTGATTAATGAGCATCAAGCTATGGCGTGGACAAATAAACTTCTGGGCACCTAAAAATAAGGACTGGCGATGGCAGAATCAAAAATGATGAAAAAATAGAAAATTTTTCACAACTAGTACCAATGTTTAGCAGAAAACTAGACATAAAAAAATATATAGCAAAAAGGCTTAGACTCGCTCAATAAATTAGCAAGCAAGAAAACTGCCAGATAATTCAAAATAAGAATTTATAAAACGATTATAAGGTCTATTGTAACATGTTGATATTAGGTATGGATTTTAGAAACAACAAAATGAAAGATAAAAGTATCCAAGAAAAAGTTTGAAGAAAGTTATTAAGGATAGAACAAACTAATTAAGAAAGAAAATAGTTATTCGAGGAACCGGACAAAATAAGAGTTATAAAATCACAGCGATTGATATGGTTGGGATATATAGGGAGGATGGCAAAGAAGAGAGCACCAAATAGGATATGTGGAAGTAGTGTAGGGGGTAGAACAAAACATAAAAGGCTAAGATAAGATAGAAAATTAAGTAACAAGGAATATAAGGCGGCTCAACATCGACAACTGTCAGGAGAAGGCGAGAAGTGCTAATTTATATATGTAAATGAAACCAAAATTTAAATATATTAACAAGAATAAATAAAACAGCTTATCAAAACTTATTTAAGTAACTTCTAATTCTAGTAAGAAATGTGTAACACAGGCCTGTGGGATATATCTGAAGGGAGAAACGACAAACCAAACTGCAAAATTGCAGTTCGATGGGCTTTTCCAGCATGCAGCGCTCGCGCCTGTTTTCAGCTCCATTCAAAATCCCCGACTAATTTATTTTACATGCAAATCGACAGCAACGTTTAAAATTCATTGAATTTTTCTCTTCCGCTGGTTTTTTGGCGCGAGCAACAGGTGAGCCAGGCGAGCCAACTTAGCAGGCAGCCCTCGCCGAGCGCCGAGCTTTTTATTCCCGCGAACGGCGCGCGGCCGCGGCAGGAAAATCACGGCCTCGGAAGAGAAAAATTGCGAGGCATGTCGTAACACTGGCACAGATCGTGAAAGGATGCGTTAGGCGCTTCCCGCCCGGCTTCCCCGGCCGCGGGCTGGGGCGGGCTTTCGAGCTTTAAATAATGCAGCGCATCATTCGCATATCTTTTGACGCGCGCACCTTCGATCAACGTCAGGGCGCTGTCGAGCAATCCATCCTCTGAAGTTCGATATTCGGCCTTCGATCTGCTTTCGCAGACTGCTTGTCACGTGTGATTGATTGAGCAGGATCGCAATTATCTTAGGAGCGGGATCGGGAAGGCGGCAACAGTTTGGGCGATCCGCGCTCCCGGGCGCCGATTGTGACCGCCGGCCCGCCGCCGGCCGCGGCGCTCCGATCCGGCTCCAGGTCGCGTAATCCAGAAATCCAAAGTTCGTGTTTAATAAGGTTTGGCCATAAATTAGGGGCTGAATTGCAATAAACAGTTAATGTGGCTTAACCTTCTGATCTCTCGCCTTATCAGACGAACTAAGATAACTGCGCCAACTTAAGGTGTGCCCCAGTAAATTTCGCGGATTCGTAAAATATGAGCAATCCATTATATACGGCCCAAGTTTAGCGTAATGACTACACTATCGTCTGTAATTTAGAGCTGAAGAAAGGGTGCGGGTAAAGGTGGGCGCGCGGCGAGGGTGAGTTGAGTTGGTGCGATGCGCGACCGTTCCTCGTGTAAACTGCACTAAATTATAAAGTTATTACGACAGCGGAGATCCTTGTGTTGATAATGTGATGTTGCTTTAATTAATCTAAAATATATATCGCGCATGTAGCAACCCGCTGTCTTATCAATAATATCCGTTCGCCCTAACGTTCGGGTTCCCCAGAATTTGATGCTCGGCTTTACGGATGTTTCCTGCAACTGGCTCACGTGCACTGTTTTTAGACCATATAAAATTTCGCTGCTTTTTTCAAATTGATGTAGCATGAAAACGTCGTATAAAAAATTAGTGGTTTTGAATTGTTTCTCAGTCAAAGCTTATCATCTTGTAAATGCCAGTTTTATGAATGATTTTTTTAAGAACGGCATACAGCTTAATTTGTATTAATTTAAAATTAAATAATTTATTGTTCATGTCTTAAATTTAACTGAATTTAACAAAAAGAATAAATATGTTAAGAATAAAAATAAAGGTTAATGGAAATAATAGGAAAAACTCTTAATCTCTTTGTATTTTTTAACGTAAAAGATTCTGCTTTAAAAAATGCTAATAAAAGATAAATAGTGGACAGAAATACAGTGAAATTTAGATATAGATAGATACTGATTGTGATATAAAATTTTTTTTGAGTACACTATATTTTAAAGGATCTCCGAAACAAAATCTCTTACTGTAAATACAACAGCCAAATTTATAAATGTGGTGTATGCTCAATTATAATATTTTTTTCTAATTTTATTTACCCATTTATCCATTGGAGTAAAATGATAAAACCTATATGGTGATTGTGGTTGAACTACCAGGTCAACCTCGTCTGGGTACCAGGCCACTCTGGAGTGGAAGGGAACGAAAGGGCAGACGCACTAAAGCGGTGCTAATACTCCTTTTACAGGACCGGAACCTGTTATAGGCATACCCAAATGTAGCATAAGATCGGCGATAAAAGAGTAGATGCAAGGACAACACTCATCTCGCTGGGATGTCACACAAGGACAAAGACTAGGGAAGGAACTTTTCAGTGAGCTAAGTGATGACGTACTCAATTTAGGACGTTCTCAGATAAGACGGGCAGTAGGACTTATAACAGGACACTGCCACCTGAACAAGCACCCCATAGAATAGGAGTAAACATAGGTGACACAATCTGTAGATTATGTGAAAAAGAGGAAGAAACATCCTCACACATAATCTTTGACTGCCCAGCACTAGATGGCAAAAGGCAGAAACTCTTTAGGGTAAATTTCTGTGGCAATCTACCCTCATAAAGAACATCCTCAAATTAGTTGAAGGCACAAATCTTTCTTAATTTAGGAAAACAGACGCACAGAAGGCCGCAGAGTCGAAGTGCTAAGGTGGGATCGTAACCTACGATTAACTCCTATAATAATCAATCAATCAATCACCAGGTTGAGGAAAAAGTTCATTTTTGTGGACAAATGTATTCAAAAACAACAAAATATTTTTCAAAATAAAAGCCACCATTCTGTACGATCTTTTGCTACCGAACTATCATTTGAACTACCATTTCGCTGGTTTTGAATCGAAGTACTCCTCTCATGTTTCTTCAACTTCATCGAAAGTCTCGAACCAACAACCGTGCAAGAAGTATTCCAGTTATCGAAACAAAATTTAATTGAATGGAGCAGCGTTTGGGCTGTAGGTTGCGTGTGGTAGAACTTCGACGCCGTCCAGCTCTTCAAATTTTTCCTTGGTGTCCTTGGCGGCATGCGGTTTGGCATTATTCTGTTGGAGCAAAGTGCGCTTTCGCCGAACCAATGTCGGGTAGTTCTTCAGCTTGTTGTAGACACGACGAGGCTGTTGAAATTCGTCACAAGTTCAATATAAATCACGCCCTCAAAATTCCACCAAACGTTCAAAACGGTTCGGGTGCGAAACTGCTGAATCCGGGATTGACCAGGTAGACCCATTTTTCATCAGACATCACAATTCGTTCTCAAAAATAGACTGTTCAGTAACCGAAGGCAAATTTTGACTTGGCCGGCGCTGTCGTGATTTCTTGTGAACAAACTCAAACTGCCGACGAACACAAAACACTAACAAAAATTAAATTTTGGCAAATGTGACTGAATTTTCTTCTCGCCCTAATACTAACATTTTTTAATTTGCGACAACAGAATTAAATGGTGACCAACATACGAGGTTTTTCTAAAAATATCAAGCTAATATTAATATAACGAAAACAGTGGCGACGCGAGCTGGAAGCTAATGGGAGTGGAGTATAAAGCGCGCGCGTAAATGAGAACGACTGCCCTGGTTGGATCACTTGGGATTAAGACGTAAATTAATAAACATAAATAATGTACAATCGTTGCGTATGCATTTAACGAGCAAGAAAAGCAGTAAATTTGCGTCAAAACATTTCTCTACGACATAAAACTCAAAAAAGGCATTATAAAAATGATTTAGAAAATTACTTAAGAGTGATCTATGTTCTGAAAGCTTTACAACAAATAGAACACTGGGAAAAGTTGAATGTATATGCGTTATAATCAACAAGAATGAGCGTCTGACAATCCAAGAAATAGAAAATGAGATGAGTACTACATGTGAAATTTTGATCGATTAGCATAAAAAGTGCCGCGGTAAAATTTATTTTGCGGTTATTGTTACCAGGGTTAAACAAATAGCGTGCTGCAGTTGCTAATGACTCGTTTTAAACTGCTATCAATAAAAATAATTTTTTTGAAGTGATCATAACCGGAGCTAAAACGTGGATCTATGGTATAGCTGCAATCCAGAAACGGAAGCTCAATCTTTCCAATGGAAGTTTCTGGATTCGCCACGTTCGAAATAGATGCTTATTTTAAAGGAACTGAAGTTATGTGGAATATCCCTTGTATCTTCTACAATTTCTACTAAAAACATACATTTTATGTTATTGAATTTGTAATTTTCTTGTATTATATGGCCCGTACATATGTCGTAGTTGTAATTTTAAATAAAGCAATTTTTTAATTCTAATATTATTTTAAATTGTTTTTCAGCATCCCTTGTTGAATTTTATGTAGCAAATTTTTATAATTTTAATTTAAAAAAATGTTTATTTTTGTTAAAATATGTGGTAGTGATTTCCTTTAAATGTTACATATATCTATATCAGAACGAATGTAATTGCGATATAATAACAATAATGGTGAGGCTCTACGCTCCGCGTGGGAGCACGGCCTGCGAACTGAGAGGTTAAGGCTCTCATAACGTTCGCTCTCTCTGTCAGGTCGTCGCGCACCATCTCTGATGCGGGGCTATGTGGTAAGCACCGCGCCTAAGACGACCGCCATTATTACCCCTTGTTCGAATGGACGCAGGTACTCAATTATTTTTAGTGACTGAGTAGGCCACCCGCCAGGCATCAGAGAGCACCGGGAATTGAACTCGGGTCCGTCAGCATTGCAACCACGGGACCACGCTGGCACAATTGCAATATAAATAATATTAATTTCTTGTAACATACAATAAACTAAATATACAAAAAATTCTTGCAGTTTTCTGCTACTTACTAAAACATAGTTATGTAATAATAATGTTTGTTTTATTTTAAATACGTAATTTAAATTAAATAAGCACAACCGGACCTGATGACACAATATTTACGATATTAATGTATTTTATGCAACATCAGAATCTCGCCTTACAGAACTTGTAGAGCAAGTTATGGTGAAAATAACTTGCAAAAATTTTACTTTAAAGACTAACATTCTTAAATGTTAAAATATATTTATAAATCACAAGATAATGGCAAGCAACAGGAATCTGATTTTTGTGCAGCAAAAAATATGCAAATATTTTGCAAAATCCAGTCAACGTGAAGCTTGTGAAAGCTTGTTGATAAAAAATTCGTCATAAATTAAAGCAACACAGAGCTAATATGTTGTAATAAAATTCAGGTTTTAGTTCCGTCTTAAAAAAGTTAAAAATGTGGAAAATATTTTGAAATGCTTCTTTTTCAAATTACCCTATATTAAATCAATTGTTGTTAATGTAGACCGCTACGTTAGAAATTAATTTTATAGTTATGTGTATGTTTGCCGTTCTATTAGTAACAGTCACAGTTAGGTAAGTCATAATGAATTTTTTGTTGAAACTGCATTTGTAGCCAGGGGTTAACTACAGGACATAGTTTTAAATTTAAATTTTATATTTTGCTTCATTTTTATTAACAATTATTGCACATTATTGTTTTTTTTAAATAAAAAGGAACAATTATACTTTCCTGTTACTTTACATCAAACGGTATATCTAATGGTTTGTAATAGATATATTTAGTTTGTAGGTACTCCAAAATTTACAGTTTTGTATTGACAATATTATTTAAAACATGCTTTTCTTTTGAGTATCATGCAAAACACATTAAAATTTGAGATTAGTGGTTGCAATTTTATGGTTGTAATTATGAACTACTGATTGGCTCTTGCTGTTGTTATGCTGCAGGTTATCAGCGGAGTCAAACATGGCGGATAGTGAACGGCCTCTAGACATCGAGGTTAGCTGCAAAATAAGCAGAAGTAACTGACGAATAACCAGACTGAGTAATAGCTGGTATAAGCGATCCCTCTATTGCCAACAGACTCTTCGGAGAGTGAAAGAGCAAACAAAGATTAGGGCATCCTCTTGTCCTTGGAAAGAAAAATCTCCCCTAAAGATGAATGAACCACCACTAAATGGTCAACGCCATACACAAGGCAACCACTGCATTAAATAATCTGTACGGATATCCTTAGTAGACAATCATTATGGTTAATTTCAAAGTTAAATATTTCGAAGTTAATAGTTTCTTAATCGGATCTCCAGAGAGGACAATTTTAAATAACGCTATGAAGAACGCCATACAAATTGTGACATGGAATGTAAGAAGCATATACACACCTAGAAAGTTGTACAATATAACACAATAAATGCAGATAATGATCATAAACATTCCAGGTATCAGTGATATTAGATGACCAAACAGTGGTCAACAACATACACAAATACATTTCCGGCAACGAGGACCCTAATCACAGATATGGAGACCCCGAAACTGTAAATAAAAAGATAGCAAAATCTGTGATTAAATTTATTCTTTTGTCAGAGAGGATTATACTATTACGATTACAAACCAAACCAAGCAATGTAAATTCAATTTAACACAAATGTATGCCCCTACAGAAAAAAAATCTGGTGTGAACATCACACGCCTTTCCTTATCCTATTATTATATATTATACCGGGTCCATCGTCTCGGCCCTGCGCTGCTCTCGTCCCGGAACTTGTTATTTTAAAAAAGGACGAGGCGCGAGTCCATCGTCTCGGCCCTGTGTGGCTCTAGTCTAAAAATTTGCTAATTTAAAAAAGGACGAGGCACGAGTCCGACACTATAAGCTGATTAAAATAAACAGTACAAGACAATAATTGACTCATACTTAAAATTTTGCTACGTCACTGAAGGTAACCGTCCGAGCTCGGTCGCACGGCCTTCCCCATTATCGCCTGAGTGCTCCCTCCTAGCGGCTAAGCGCTCCCTCCCCCGTCCTCTCGCAGTCGGCCCGGAAGCTCTACGAGTGCGCTGTGATTGGTCCGTTTAATTAATTTTTAATCGGTTATAACTTATTTATTTGACCTCGTATCAAAAAAATTTATTGTAATTTTTTGTTCGTCTCGGTCTAATCTATCCGGTAATATAAATTTCCAAAAACATTTTATGAACACCCGGGATTTTAAAAATCCTGAGCTTCAATTTTTTTTCGAGTTCCTATTTTACCAACTTTTATTTTAAATTCATGTTTATCTCATGATAACAAATCATTTTTATTCTCATGAATTTTTTGTATCTTCAACTGTTTAGATTCGCAGCCGCTTTGCGACTGATTTTGCGATCCTGCTACCAAACCACTCGGCCGATTTTTACCAAAAGCTTCGCACTCCGTCCACCATCTACAAGTAACTTGCATACCAAATTTCAAGTCACTAGCTCTTACGGTTCTCGAGATATCCTGTTTACTGACAGACCGACACACACACACACACACACACACACACACACACACACACACGCACACGCACACGCACACACACACACACACACACACACACGCGAACCAATGGCTAAAACCAACTTTTTTGGTGACCTGGGGCTATATTTTGTCCAGAAATGTGAAAAACTAGGTAGGTCAAATTTCCGCCGATTACATTACTTTCCTTATTATAAGATAAGGAAAGTAAAAAACGAATGAAAAGATAAAACTATTTATAAACAGATAAAAACATTATATTAAGATCAGTAAGGACACAGGATATAGCTATGATTTTAGGGAATTTTAACGCTAAAGTTGGTGAAGGAGAATACGATAAATATGTGTGTAAATATGGACTTGGCATAAGGAAATCGCTTAATGTAAATCACTCAAGAGCACAATCTAAGTATAATGAACACATTATTTAAGGCATCACTCCAAGATAAAGATGGGAGAATTGTAAGAAGCCAAATCGATTATTTTATGATCAATCAGAGATACAAAAATATAACAAATACTGTAAAGACCAACCCAGGGGCTGGTTTGATCATAATCCTCTTGTAGCTAAAATGGTCATAAGATTGAAAAGACTATTAAAAAACACAATAAAGAGCAAAACAGGTGTCTTTCTATTAAAAAAACAAGAAATAAAAATGAAAATACAAAGTAAAATAAATAATACAAATATTTCATCTACATACAAACAGCAAATGAAAGCAATTCAAAACTACAAACATGGAAGTAAGAGACAAACCAAGTCAAAGAACAAAACAAAACTGGATGACCTCTTAAATTCTACAGCTCATGAATGATCGAATTGTCAAAACAATAAAATAATTATATATATATATATATATATATATATATATATTAATATTACAAATGTAATAAAATAATTATACATGTACTTTATTAATTTATAATAATATATATATATATATATATATATATATATATATATATATATATATATATATATATATATATATATTACAAATGTAATAAAATAATTATACATGTACTTTATTAATTAGAAACGTGAAAACTGAGCTTTAAATTAGAAGTTAGATATCAGTGGCACTAACATTTCTTTATTTGAGAATAGAATGCATAGTTTTTTAAAAGAAGTCGTTTAAGGGATTACTGAAAACCTCTCTAATTCGTACCTTTAATTTCTCCACTATGTGAGGTTCTATCTTGTACACCTGTTGAAATACACAGATGAAAATAAAATTAAATGAGACCTAGACTTTTTGGAGAACATTAATGAGGATTGCGTCGTCCCAGTCAACCTCTTGGGTGAAACACAATCTTACATAAAAATAAGATCGCCAGTGTTATACTAGGTAGATGCATTTATAGTGTCACGAACAAGTTCACGTTCATATACGATTCTTCTCGGCCAATGCCGGTAGTTTAGACACGATAAATATAAAATTGTCTATTCACAGATTGTTTATATCATAATTTCAATTATATTACAAGTTCTCTAGTCAGGCTCTCACTCCTCTCCCTCCTCCCTCTCCTCTCTTTTCTCTCTCCTCTTTCTCTCCTCTCTCTCCTCTCTCTTATCTCTCTCCTCTCCTTTCCTCTTCTCTTTCTCATCTCTTCTTTATCCTTTCCTCTTTCTCCTCTCCTCGTTCTCTCTTTTATTTTTCCTCTTCCCTTCCTTTCCTCACTTTCTCTTTCTCCCTTTCTCTTAACTCTTCCTCTGTATATGTGAAAGAGAATTTAAAATCAATGGCACGAAAAGTAATATACTTATGATTATGAATTATATAAGTTTTATTTGACAACAATATTCTCAATAAAGTTTCAGATATTAAAAATACCGGCATCATCGAAAAAAGGCTTATTGTGCGCTAAAATACACAAATCCTTTATTGGTAGACATTTGTTAGAGACATTTTCTAACGCAATTTGTTAAAGAAACTCCTCACTATTACAACATAACAAGATTAATGGAACAGTTTGAAAGGACCAGGTTTTACATGTAAGGAAAATAGCACAGGATGGCCATTAGTTAATAGCAAAATTATGGAAAATATTCATACCACTTATCAATGAAACCTCAAAAAGTCAACAGCGAAAAATCAGCAAAAAAGGTAATGTACTGCAAGCAACATTGTGGCATCTGTTACACATTTGTAGTTCAAGCCTTATGCCGGACTAGCTGCGCTAAGTTATTGATGTTTTGGCCCTACCGCGTTACCTGACCTAACAACTTGAGTATATGTAAAGAACAGGGTTTTTGTGCCTCTACGTCCAAAGAATTTGAATCAGTTAAAGCAGGGGATAGGCAACGCGGACACACCAAGTGTGTGGTAAAAACTAAACATATGTGAATGTCTGTATAAACTTAAAGAGCTAACCTTTTATATTATATCTGTATTTATAAAATAAATTTATTACAACAGTTACAACCATATTTTCTTTTGTACTTTTCTTTAAATTGCCCAGTGTATAAAATATATTTAATTATATGTTGAAGTTTATATAAACAATGGCATAGGC
The DNA here is from genome assembly GCA_036346155.1 of Sinelater perroti. Classification (NCBI taxonomy): domain Eukaryota; kingdom Metazoa; phylum Arthropoda; class Insecta; order Coleoptera; family Elateridae; genus Sinelater; species Sinelater perroti. The sequence continues at coordinate 1,953,897 of JARFIY010000189.1, forward strand.
GAAGGTTATCCAAAGATCCATTTCATATATAAAATTAACACATTTTTGTGTGTTACTTATGACTTCATAGAATTTTACACAGGCGTATAAATTAAACTTTATATGATAGGTGAAAAAAGACATATCTTTTAGGTATATTTCTTTCTTGAATTGTAAGGAGCTATAGAATAGGTAAGATACAGCTTTTTTATATCGATTTGATTTCTAATAGCTTTGAGTATCTCTATATTTCAATATAAAATGCTTAGTGTTAGATATGATATTAATACTTTAAAGGATTAATGCGGGAAACTAGTTTTAATTTTGTGTAGAACATCACTATACTGCACGTTATAGTACATTTTTAATGGTTGTGTGAGATTTCCCAAAACTTAATGATTGTGGTTAACTAAATGCTATAGTTATTAGATATCTTCCCAGTATACATATTTTTAGTATTCTTAAGAAGAAATTTTCGAATACTTATGAGGGAATTGGTAACAAATTAATAGATAGGGATTGGGAGTTTTCCGGGTTTTGGGACTAAAATAGCTTATGCCATTTTTTATTGCTCTAGGAAATATTAGAGGTATAATATGGCGCTCTAGATTGCAGTGAAAAGTGATATACCTTTATCTAGAATTTTTCATAGCACACTAATTATTAGGTCGTAACCGGGTGCTATCTTAGAACCCAGATCTGTCGTGTTTATCTTCTTTGCTTTACCCCAGTTTTATGAAAAGTTTTACATAAAATGGTGCATTTAATAACTGGTTGAAATATTTCAATGTTCTGTAAGAGCATTTGCCTTTTCTTGGTTATTACTTGCTCAGTTCACGTTTGTAAATTTTTTTTATTAGTTTCCACAAAAAATACTCTGTTGTTTTTCACGAGGTTAACTATTTTCACTGTTCTCAAATTATTGCATTTTTATGGTCTCCTTTTTTAAGGTGATTTATTCCTTGGTGTCCAAGCCAGAGTGGTTTCGTGGTTGAGGGGCGGGCTGCGATGCTGAAGAATCCGGGTTTATTTTTCGGTGCTCTCTGATGCCTGGCGGGTGGCCTACTCAGTCACTAAAAATAAATGAGTACCTGCGTTCACTTCGAACAGGGGGTTAATAATGGCGGTCATCTAAGGCGCGGTGCTTGCCACATCTCCCTGTACAAGAGATGGTGTGTGACAACCGGACAGTAAAGTCGGACATATAAGAGCCTTAACCTTTCGATTTGCAGGCCGTGCTCCCACGCAGGGCGTAGAGCCTTACCATTATTATTATTATTCCTTGGTTTAACATAGTTTTATACCTGGAAGTCCTTCGTTAATTGCCACCTATTCTTAAGTTTCCTTTTTTTATAATAAACTCCTAAAGTGATATATTTATATGTTCGACTGCTTTATTAATGTCATCTTCCATTTTAAAAAATGTTTACAATTAGTTTTATTCTGATAGTCTTTGAAATAAGCTCCATTCAGTGTTTTTATTATCCTTAGTGAGAAGTTTGGCTTTCTAAATCGTTTGCTTGCTTAGAATAACCAAGATTAAATTGTGGTCCAAGGACAAATTAAAATACAATTTTATTTTTAGATTTGTACGGAGTAGGTTTTTCACCACGTAAAAAACTAACTTGTCTGGGGTCTTTAATGAAATTGAGTTGCAATAATGAGCGGAAACCACCAGAGACTAAAATATGTTTCTTTGTACCTTTATTGGTTTGTCGGGTGTTATATGTAACTTTAAAGTAAACAATGTACAGGTAGTCTAAGTTGTTATATATTACGTACTCTCGACTATGCTAATTTATGTGTGGACCTCTGGCTGATTTTATACAGACAAGGGAGTTTTTAATTCTTAAAATTAGATTAAAGACTCTTACGGAGTACCTCAAAAAGTATTTTGATTATCTCAGCTTCAGCATGAGTGCTTCGATGAGTATTTTTTGTCCATTTCACTATCTGACTGAATTGTTTTGATCTCTCAAACTATCAGATCGGCGGTAGCAAATATAATAAATTTCTAATTTAAATTTAGTTTTTTATAATTGGTTTGATTTTTTATCAATTGCACAGATTTATTAGTTAATAGTAAAATAACAGAATAATGAAAAATTATTTATTATATATTTATTACTAAAGGAACAACACTTAACATACAATCAGATGTTATTATTGTAATAATTGACCTGCTAAATAGATCTAACTGGTTACAATCCACACTCATATTTTAAATAACAAATATAATAATCTTTGTTTAATTTATTATTTTAATACAAAAGAAGACGCTGAGTTTTAAGGCGCGATTAAAAAGTGATGGCGTTGTAAATTAGTTGGTTTAATATTGCAACTCTTCGGGGTGCGTAAAGTAACTTCCCGGCATAAAACATATAGCAGGCTGTCAACCCGTGGCCAAAACGGCCAACCGTAAGCCTGCGATTGTTACAAGTGAGGTGAGGCCATAAATATAAAATACAGAGAAAACGGCGGTTTTATACTCTCTTGATTACCCCAAGGGTGTATTGAAGATAGCCGAAGTTTCTTGTACCAGGCACTAAAAGCACCTTTCAATGAAAATCAAATTCTCGCTTCGGATACCATTTTTTATTAAATCCGGCGCTGTCTGGAGACGTCAGCTCATCGAGATAGGCTAAATGGTGTGTTTTTGCGTGTGCTTGCATTTAAATTTATAGATAACACAAATGCGTGGCTTATCACTAATAAATTGCATCGTTGATTATAATTCTGTATAAAAAAAGGTTTAACTTTTTGTTTTAAATATAAATTTTAATTGTAACTCATATCTCAATGATCAAGTATAATTGTGATTTTATGAGCAAACACATAAAAACGTAAATGACAAAGGTGTGATATTGCTTTTGTATTAAAGTTAACATTATGATTGCTTTAAAAATATGCAATAGAAATATTTATTTTATTATTTAAAATAACAGACGGTGACTTGATAATAACCATTATGCAAAGAGAATTAAAAATATGTTAACATAATAACTAAGAAAATTAAGATGCAGTTTACCATAATTACCAATCTATAATAGCAGTAAAATGTTTATAAATTGTTATAATAATATTATAAGCATCGCTTAGTGAATTATTTTGACAGATACTCTCCCTATTAAAGTAATAAAACAATTTTGTGTTTTCAATTTTCTCCTTTGTATAAACACCAAATACATTTTGGAAACAAAAGTTTGTTACTGAAATAGGATTATTTTACATGTTTCAATTATGAACCTAGTAGATATTTATGTCCATTTCGAAATAATGTTAATATAAATGAACAAACATTACCAAAATAAACCAGAAAACTCAATGTAGAATTTTTAGTTACTGAGTGTTCAAGAAATTATATTCACAAACTTATATAAAAATCGATTGCAATTAGATAACAGATAGTTGTACTAGTGATCAAGCAATGGAAAAAGTTTCATTTATTGACCCATATGAAGGTTATATTTTATTCAAATTTGACAAGTGAAAAGTAAATGAGATGGATAGTTCTTTAACTATGTGGATATAGCCGTTTAGTCCAGGTTGCCCTAAATGATTAGCCAGGTCTTCGGACCGCAATCTTTCTATTCTTCTTCCCACTATTGGTTGATGGTTGGTTGGTCTTCTGTTAGAAGATTGTCGTTAATGAAGTTTCTTTTTTGTGTTTTGTCGGTTGAGGTTTGATGAGTGGTGTTTCCAGATCTTTATGGACCTTTTTGTTTGATGTGTACTACGAAGAGTGTACCATCATTCTTAAAGTTTTCGACTGATTCGTTTAGAGAATTTTTGTATTTGTTAGTTCGGCGTAACTCCAGAGTTCTAGAGTGTTGCCTTGTACATGTTTTTTAAACATAGATGAGACCTTCGATTAATGAGCTAGACCACTTGCTAAAAATGTTGTGTTGGCTTTCATGTGATATTCCTTGGCAGTTTTTAGTAAAAATAAAAACGTAGGTACTTAATTCCATTGTTTATTAGGATAGGTTAATTGATTAATGTGACTAGTGCTTCGTTTTCAGTAAATCTAATCTGAGTTACTTTTTTATTGTTAATTTGTGTTCTTTATTAGGTCAGTCAATTTTGTAATAAATGGTTTTTGAGTGTTTTCGAAGCTTCTTCTGATCTTGATCATTTGATAAAAGTACCATGTCGTCTGCAAATGTCGCTACATAAATTCAGCCGTAGTTGGTATACCCGCCATATAATTCACGTATAAGTAAAATCCCAAAACACTTTTTTGGAGATTTCCAAATTATACAAAATTGTCTTTTTGTTTTTAGTTGTTCTGATTTTGAAATATACAGATGTATTTGAATAGGCTTTATTTTATTAAGTTCACAACTTTATGGCATTGTTGGGTCTCGGAATGCTTTTTTGTGAGACCTAATTGATGTTGAGGTATAAAATTTTCTTCAGAAACCTCTACTTTTACTCTATTTAATAGAAATATTTCAAATATTGTTGGCATAATACAAGAGAGACTTATTGGTTGATGTCATGTAACTTCAGTTGGCGGTTTTTCAGGCTTGATATAATAAATTGTAAACTGTACTTTTACTGAATTGGATAGTGACATGCTGTTGTAGATGGCTGTTAACAGTACCAGAGATTTTCTCGGAAGACGTTTTATTATTTTAATAACTACTAAATTATGTCAAGGAATTATAAAAATTTATTTATTTTATTTAATTTACAAGTTCTGATGAGAAGAAGGCTTTTAAAGTAATTGTTGGCAAAGTTGCATCAGGATAACTATTTCTTCGTCTTCCAGGCTATCTAGTGGAGTGAACACTTGGCTAATATGTTACTCAAAAGCTTGCACCTCTTTTTGATTCGATCTGGTCCAGCTATCATTAACCTGCTTTAAAATTTAGTGGTGTCGGTTTTTTGAATTTTTTATGGGCGTACTATAATGTACGGTTATCAGGTCTTAGGTTTTTCATGTGATTTAGATTTAGATTTAGATTCTTGTATGTGAAGTCTATTAAAATTAGTTTTGTAGTCATATTTGGCGTGCTCTCCTTTTTTCTGTTATTAGTTCTTTAATATAAAAAAATACTTTTTCGTAATACTTTTTGTAGTTTTGTAAAAGCGTAATTAAGTTAAGTATATTGATTCTTCAATTTCTTTACGGTCTTTTATTTGAATATTTAGGTTTATATTTTTAGTGATACTTTTCTTATGATAATTCTCATTTGATTATTTTGTACATAACCTTTGGTCAGATTTCTTCCCTACAATTTCTGTGCTTAAAGTAATTATAAATGGAGTGCGGTCTAAGGTAAGATCTAAGCAGGATGCTATACTGCAATAAGTACAAAATAATTTAAAAGTCTAATGGATCTGGTAATTTGTCCCTGTCGGTTGGCCAATAGGTTGGTTTGCAGTTTCGAGAACAATTTAAATTATGCTCATGAATGCTTTTAGATAAGTCGTGAGCCTCAGGTTTGCATTACAGTCTCCTGCGGCTTAACTGATATAAGCAATTCTTGATGTTCTTTAATAAAAATGACGTGACGAGATAAACTGTAAACTGCTAATATTTGAAATTCGAATGATCTAGTTTTAATATGGTGCATTATATTTATTTGTGATGAATGTTTCTTTACATAGTTGTTCTGGGTAATATTTGTTGATCCAGCGTGGGTTTTACTATCTGATTGGTTAACGTAATAGATGGAATAATTTGGAATTTTAATAACGGCCCTAAATAGGGCAGTTGGATTGATAGTTTTCTTAATAAAGACCATAAGTTGCTAAGGTCATTTTAAGTTTTTCACATATTTGGAAGTTATATTTTCATCAGCATTATGACTTACAAACATGCTGTCTAATACATTTATTAATGCAGAGAATTCATTTTTGTTGTAGAACTTAAATTACAAAGAAGTGTAAATAAAAGATGAAAACTTTTACAGTGAGATATAAAAATCTCCAAACTACCAACCTAGAAGTATGTGCTTTTGCCGATAATGTGACGCATCGTGTTTATGCAGAAAATCACATGCAAACAATTTTAGAAATGTGGAAGGAAATGTTAGCGGACCACACAATTAAAACTAAAGTGGCTGTAATAGCAAAAACAATATAAATATGATTGCAAAACTTAGACCTGTAGCCATTGAACCAGTATAACAGTTTAAATATTTAACTAGTGCCATAACCAGTGAAGGATACACAAAAGTCGAAAACTAGGGATTACAAGCTGCATAAATGTTATTTTTAATAAATACCAAAGAACTCATATTAGAAAGAGTTAAAAACAAATAAATTAAAAAGAGCTAAATGTAAGAAGGTTAAAAGATATCATTGAAACACAAAAAGGTATGGACAATAGACCAATTAAGAGAATATGGAAAGTTAAACCAACAGGTGATTATCTGAAAAAAGGGACTAACTTAGAATGAGATAAGATAGATGGTTTATAGATAGGAATAACTGGAGAACCTGACTTAATATCAAATAACACACCCACAAAAGAAAATAAAATAACCCTTGATCCTTGATCCTTGACTGACCATAACGTCTGACATTTTGTGCATTGAGTTATATATCGTTTTTTTCTCAGTATTATTATTATTAGCACTGGATTTTAGATCAATGAAAAATAGATAACAGAATTTTGTTTACCTTTTGCCTTATACTTATTGTTTTTAACTTAATAATTTTTTTGTAATTAATGTTTTATTGCTTCGACTGGTATTGAGGATAGATAATTCTTATTACATCTGGACCATTAGTTAGTAGGTATGGTGAACAAATGTTTTTTATGGTAGACGTTTAATTAGCTTTTTGTAGATTGAAGATTAATCTTGACAGTACTTTCTGGGAATGTTTTGGTTATAATAAATTTTGTCTCCTGTAACAAAAGATAGAATTATAATCATTGCTTTATTGCTTATTACTCCAAAAATGTAAATCGGGAGAGATTTAAAGGCTTTAGCTTTGTTTTGTTTAAGTTACTATTAGTTTCTGTTATGTATTTTTTTATTTTCTGGTTATTACTTGCCAAGGTCTTTGTTATTGTTTATCTTTTTTTGTATTGTCAGTAGTTGATTTCCTTGTAATCAATGGGATATGTGCTTGAATACACTGTTAGTGGTTGAGAATAGAAAATTTGTTGGACTGCCATATTTGCATATTAATAAATATGCATGTAGATTAGAAGTATTAATTGTAGCTGCCTTTACATGCTCATTGTACGTTGTATATTTGAATGACACTGAGAAGTACAATTACTTATATGGATGACCATGCATACCGATCGGCGAATTTATATTTAGGTTTAGTTTGAAACCATCGTCGGCTAGCAGCATTTTTTCGCAGTTTTAAAATATTTATTACTTTTATTTATAACTGACACTTTTAAAACACGATATGAGTTTCTTCTTGCTGGAAATCTCGGATGAGAACTCAATGTTAAATTTACGTAAATAAATGTATGTTAAATGAATATGTACATTTAAATGTTTATATAATAGCAGCGGCTGCTATCACTGCTTTTACGTAAAAGTAAAATGTTCAAAATCGAACCTTATTGAAGAAAGTAAAAACTATTAAGAACTAGAAAGAACATGTAGTTTACTAAATAAATGTAATAATATGAGCTAGAGAAAATAATCTGCATACATTATATTTAATGAAAATAAAACGACAAAAGTACGGCAGATATATAATAAGAAGAATCAGAGTAAAATCCCAAATAAAGGTACAGTTAAATATCTTAGAGATATTTTATGGCAGAAAAGAACATCTTAAGTATGCTGCAAATTTGGAAGAAGCCGATGATATTGTACAAACTTCTAACATTATAAATAATGAATAGATATATCATTCTCAGAGACTGTGTGACTCAAATACAGGAAAGCTTATAAAAGATACAGAAGATCAGCAAGATAAGCTTATACGCTTTAGCGTAATTTTTGAAATTTTTATAGATAAGGCGGCAACTATCATAAAGTGAAAAAGAGTGAAAACAGAAAATCACTAGGATCTGACTTTTCGTTTCACTAGTTAACTGTTATGTTCGTAACAAGCCATTTGCTAGAAAAAGAAGTATTTTGGCCAACTTTAAAGATTAGATGAAAATTAGCTGTTGATGACAAAAATACAGAACAATTAATTAATAAATCTGTTATATAAGGGCGTTACAACAGAAAAATCAACTATCAGCAAAAGTATAAGGAATGAAATCTGTCTCAATTTTATGCTATCATAAGGACACTATATGTTCTAAAATATATGTTAATTGAAAACAGAGTATGTATATGCAAAATATGCATACGACCAACATTATCTTATCCCATTAAAACATGCACGGTTATTAAAAATTATAAAAATAAAAATAAGAAGGACCTATATGGACTGAATCTAAGAAAAAAAAATAAGTGAAGGAATTTGCCTAAATTTACCCAAATCAATATTATGCAAGTTAAGGGCAAGACGGTAGTATTTGAGTGACTGTCGAAACAGGGGAAAGCTTAGAAGCAAAACAGTAAATATTTAGTAGAAAGGCTGGCAAAAGATGAAGGGAATAATAAATACCAAATTGTCATAGCATGTACAAGGTGGTTCAGATATGACCGGGACTGATTTATATGCAAGCAAGGCTTACTACGCAGTAGCTGTGCGAGAATGAGAGCAGCCACAACTTTCACCTTTTCTTCTGCTCGGGTTAAAACCTGTTCAGTGGTATTTGGGAGTTGATAGAGTGATGAGAAAACAGAAGGCACCGCAAAGCACGGAACAACGCATTGTCATCAAATTCCTAGTTGAAGAAAACGTTCCGTTTGCTGTCATTTACCACAGACCCCAACAAATGTATGGGGAAAAGTGTATCTTACGGACCGATATGCTTGAGTGGTGTAAGTGCTTCAGAAAAGGCAGAGAGAGCGTGGAGAATGAACCGCATCACCTTTGGCCGCAAACATCCGTCGCCAAGCCAAACATTGATTGTGTCGATGCGCTTATTCGTGAAAATAGGCGCAGCACTATTAAGAAATTTAAAGCAATGCTGTCCATTAGTGTTGATAGTGTAGAAGACATTGTAAAAAACATCTGCACTATCGCAAGGTGAATGCACTTTGATGGACGTAAAAAAAATGATGTACATGTAAGCTGTCAGTCGTTTCCTACATCAGTTTGAAGAAGGTAATGCATTTTTAAAGTCTATAATGACCACTGATAAAACGTAGGTGCACTACTTTATTCCTGAGTTCAACCAGTCATCACGCGAGTGGCGCCATACCAGTGATGGCAGGGAGTTATCCATGCAGACTTTCTGACGGATGTTATAACAGTCAATGCAGTTTATTACTGAGACCCTCTGATAACAAACGCGAAGAAAGCAGAAGGCATGTAGGGAGCGGGTAGCCTTTTTTCAAGAAAATGCAATGAAGCAACAATGGAAAACCTTCTGAAATTAAAATGGAATCTTCTGCCACACTCGCTATACAGTCCCGATTTGGCGCCAAGTGATTTTTATCTGTTCGAAAGGCTCATATCAGACTTGTAATGCATGCGGTTTGCGGACAACGACGCCGTCATCCAAACTGTTTGTGACCAGATACATAGAAAAATAAAAGCCTTTTTTGAAAAGGGCATCGGAATGCTTTCAGAACGTTGAAAAAAATGTTTTGACTTCGAAGGAAAGTACTTTGAAGACTGACACAGATACGAATAGAATTTGTTTTAAAAAGTATTAGCTTGTACATTTAGACGGAAGAGTAAAGTTTATCAACAAGAAAACATTTACGATGGGGCAATTACATGGAATTTTATACCAAAACAAATTAGACACAGTATATTAAAGTGATATTTTTTGAACACCATTTACTTCAATAGAGAGAATTTGGCACAATAAAAAACGATTTTTTAGAAACACAATATTCAGACTACTAAATAAAATTGTGAGAAACGAATTTATTAGCGACAAATTCTAATAAATAAAATAAGTTTTACAAGAAATAAATTCTGAAAGACAAAATTTGATTTAATGATCTAAACATATTCTATGAATTTTAATTACAATTAAGTTCATTAATTGAGATTTTTCAGTTAGCATTGTATTAACTTTTCCATTTAGATCACTGGAACAAAATTAACCGAAGAAACAATTTTAATACTCGTGTTTTTTTAATAAAGTCAGAATTTGCTCTATTAATTACGATAGTGGTCTCTCGACTTTTGTAGCGTGCATTGGAACTATGCCGCGATAAGATAGAGACCGATGTGAACTTTGTAAACGTGTGTGATAAAATACATTTAACTAAATTTTATTTATAAAATTCAATAACACAAATAGACTCACAATCAACTGAATCAACAATTATGTACAGGGTGTACCAATGCCAATTTCACAAACCAGTAACTTCCAAAATTTAAACCAACCGCTACAAACACGTAACAGATTTTATCTACGCAGAACCATTTCCCACCCCTTAACCACAACAATACTTTGTCGGTATTCTCCTCACAACAAGCGTTAAAAAATAAAAGATTATATAGAATAATGTCTACTAGTGACGAAGAGTTTCATGTAGTCGAAAACGACGACTCAACCAGCAAACACCCATGACAATTTGTTAAACATGCCAAAAAAGATATAATATTTTAAATTAGCAATAACATCACGAAACTATTCATAAACAACAAATTTAGCCAGCTAAATATAAAAGGCGAAGCAAGTACTAGCACTGTACAAGAAAATAATGTTATCACAAAATCTCCTTCAATATTTGTGTATGGAGTCACAAATTATCAAAGATGATAAAAAAATACAATCAAATTATGGGAAATTTAGCACAAAAATACTATCCGATAACATTATAAAAATAAACTGCTCTACTCCAGAAATATACCGGAAACATCCGACATATAGTATCTGCCAAAAGAGGAATGTGCTTTCAGGGTTGTTATCAAAAACCTACATCACACAACAGACACAAACGAAATTAAGGAGAAGTTAAGTAAACAGCGGCATAAAGTCAAAAACATTTGAAATGGAAGAAGTAAAGCGTCTAAGAAACCACTAAAATTATTCTTCGTCTACTTAAAACCGGCGGACAATAGTACAGAAAGTAGTTCTAATTGAATCACCCAGAAAAAACAAAGAATTAACACAATGTATGCGATGTATATAGATATACAAAATGATACTCTAACCGACCTTATTCTTGTGTGAAATATGGAGCTGTACATAATTCAACGAGTTGTATACGGCGGACCTCATGTTGCCAACTACAGAGGCTATGAATTCTACTATGCCGTTCTTAAACAAACTAATAATGTTAACAATAGACTTAAACAATCTGTAATGCAATGTACTTTGCCCATACTCTTTACAAAAATGTAACATCAATACCATTTGAAATTAATTGGTAAAAAACGAAAAACAAGATCTAAATGACACCGCACTCAGACGCCAAAGGATAAAACTATTGTTAACTGTATTAGCAAGCAACTAAAAGTATAACTTAGAGAACTCAGTGAAAAATTCCTTGCTGACTACGTTGGCAGTGTAAACAGATTCGAAGATTTCATCTGGTGACCGATAAAATCCAAGAAGAAACCAAAGAAACAATGCTCAAATAAAAAACTTTGCCATGCCCAACGCCAACTGAGCTAGAAGCGATCAAAAAAGGCTAATCTCTTTGCTGTACATCTAGCAGACGTATTCAAACCTATTAATCAAGAAACAAATGATGATATTGAAAAAAAGATAAATAATAATTTACAAAACATACCTCAAATTAAACCCTTCACCAAAGATAAAGTTCAACTCAACTATCGTAGTATCTGTAAAGCCCCAGGTATATATGGAGTACTACCAAAAATGCCCAGAAAATTGCCGAGCAAAAGAGTAAGTTGTTTTTCCCTACATCTTAAATGAAATTTTGAGATCGTAACACTGGCCCACAATGTTAAAAACAGTTGAAATTATATTAATACCAAAAGCCAGGAAAGAATCCTAATTATGTGACATCGTATTGACCAATCAGTTTTGCACTGTACTATAATAGAAAGACTGCTACTACAGAGAATTAATGGCAACATTTTACCAGAAGATTGGATTCCACCACATCAATTCCGATTCCGTACAGGTCATTTTACTGTTCAGCAAACTCATTACCGGTTAACCCAAGAAATCAACAAGTGTTTGAGTAGAAACAATATTGTACTTTTGTTTTTTTAGATGTGAGTCAAGTCTTTGACAAGGTGTGGAAAAACGGATTATTGAATAAAATCAAAGAAATACTTCCACGGTAGTAGTATGGAACCTTAAAATCCTACTTAACAGGCCGCAGATTCAGAACTAAAGTGGACTAGACTCGCTAAAATTATCATCCAACTGAGGCAGGAGTTTTCAGGGAGACATTTTGGGGCCAATTCTCTGTAATTTGTACACATAAGCTATTTCAACAATCATAGACACAACTATAGGAATTTTTACTGACGACACTCCAATTTTAGCTGTCCATGAGGATTCTGCAGTAGCTTTTAATCTAGTTCTATGCCACTTAAACGTACTGCAGGAATAGTTACGTAAATGGAATATTAAAATCGACGAAAACAAATCTCAACACATCAATTTTGCCGTAAGAAAACAAAGATGTCCCCCGAACCACTTAAATAATGTTAAACTACCCCGAACGTTCACCACAAAATATATCGGGTTTCACTTGGACACAAGACTGACAGGGAAAGAACACATCCCAAAAAATGAAGCAGATAGACCTAAAAATAAAAGACTTCTACTGGCTTCTAGAAAATTATTCGAAACTGTCGTAAGAAAATAAAATATTGCTCTACAAAGCAATCATAATTAGAATATGGACGTGTGGAATAAAACTTTGAGGCTACACAAGTAATTCCAGCATTTCATTAACATAAACAAACCAATCAAAAGTTCTCCATATGATGGCTCAAGCAACGTGGTTTGTACCAAACCACTACATGAAGACCTCCGAATTCCTTATATTTAAGATGTTATCAAACTAAGAAGTAGAAAACAGCACGATCAAATGAAAATCCACACAAATGCCTTGCTTCTACCGGTTCTAGAACGCCACCATCCACGACAACTACGTAGATTCTGATCCAGGACTAAGAGAGCAGCTCTTGTCACGTTAATATAAGCCTGTAGCTTTTAAGTCAACACATTACCTCATAGAATGTATTCCATTCTGATTGCTAATAATAGTAAAAAAATTAATTTATCTATACATTTGAACAGAAAGTAAACAAAGAAATTCTACGCGCTTGATTTACACGAGGAGGTCCGTGCGTAGTAAACAAAGCCAGTCTATACATTTGAACGGAAAGTAAACAAAGACCGTTGACACAAATTTTAGCGTGCCGTGCTCTGAGTGCTTAATTTCCACGAGGAGGTCCGTGCGTTTGTGCACCCACGTCGGAGCCGCTCTCGCTCCTCCGGGCAGCTACGGCTGTCATCGGGCCGCTGCATTCCCCATAAGAAATATGTATAAACATTTGAAAGTTGCGCATGTTTAATCAAAGTAGCGGCAGCAATTTCCTTCCAGGCATTTTGCATAATTATGTTGCCTTTTTACCTGTTATCCCTTTTATGGTATAGGAACATACTTACTAATTTAGTTAATAGTTCCCTATCTGTTGTAAAAACAAAGCTAAAATTTTGAACATCTAAAGTTAGGTTATGTAATTTCAGAATTAAAACAAACATTCTGTTACTGCTGCCAATATTAATCTAGAAAAAAATTTAAAATTACTGCAAATGAATGTAAGAAATTCGTAAGTTGAACCGATTTCTTCCGTATAAACATAAAACGTAAAAATTACGAGAGTGCATTATAAACAAGCGCATAAGCTTTGTATTGGTTCAACTTTATGTTTTACGTTTTTATTATGGGCGACTTATGCTTACGTTTATTATGAATGGATACTAAGTTAAATTGTTCCACGTTCCCGATCCAGGAAAAATGTCTATCCAATTAAAATTTATACGTCTCCACCTTGCAAAAATTTGACGAAAGGCGGGGGGAAAATTGTCAGCCTAAGACGCCAGAAATTATTTTTAGCAGACAAGCCATTGTTACAATGCATCAACTAGAGTATTTTATTTTAAACGTTCATGTATGTTACTTATGTTTTAAAAATGATAACATTCAAATGTTCATCACGACTGGCTTTACGGACGTCGATGCGATGGTCGAAATTTTCGATGACATTTTCACATAGAGTCGCTTCAATGGCATTTATGTTGATTTTGAGATCTTGGATGGTGGATAGTTTTTTGATGTAGACTTTACTTTTTAGATATCCTTACAAAAAGGTCATAAGCGTCAAATCTTATGAACGAGCAGGCCAATTGACATTTCCATTTTTCAAAATTAAATGTTCACCGAACTTTGACTGCAGTAACTCGATGTTCGCACATGTTGTGTAGCATGTTGCGCTGTGTTGTTGAAAATAAACATCATTTATGTCATTAATCATGCCGCGCTAGCGCCCAAAATTTATAGACATCACATTTTCAGTATCATTTAAAAATGCTACATATTTGCCTGTTTACCGTCCCATTCAATGTGAAATTGATGAAGATAATCTTCGATAAAAAGTTCGAATCCATTGCAAGATGTTGGAGAAGCCAATCAAAAAACACATATCTGTTGAAATGGTTAATTTGCTTGACTTCTTGAGTCAAATAGATCTTAAATTCAAATCTTTGTGCATAATGGGGCGTAAACGGGCGATCGATGATTTATTGAGAGTTTTGGGTCCCTTTCACACTCTTCTTCACCGCAACGATATTTGCCGATGTGCGAACTCTTTTGGGTCGTCCACTCTTTGAAATATGACCAACAGAACCAGTGGCCTCTAATTTTTGCTCCAAATGGCCAATGGTGGTCTCATTTGGACGGTTATGAAGATCGAAATAATCGGGAAGAGCTCAATAGGTTTTTTATTATTTCACCATTTTTGTAGTATTTTTAATCACTTTAACGCGGTCTTCAATCGAATATGACTCTACAGCAAGAAACGGCAAAACCTTAAACTAGAATAATAGCGTTAGGTTATTTTCTTTATTTCTACATTCTGTTGTCTCATCAGTCTGTTTTGTTTCTTTGTTTTTCCATGGGGATTTAATTTTTGCTACTAACAATCTATGGCCACTTCCACATTTTGTCTCTCTTTACACTCACATTCTTAAGTTTAATTGTTGATTTTCTTTTTATTATCAGGTAATCTATTATAGGATTCTAGGTTTATTTTTAAATGTTTAAATGTTTTTGTGCTGATAAAATTCTCAGGTTGAATAACTGACACAACTCTGTTATTGTTTCACCGTTGTTGTTCACTATTTCTTCATCGTATCTTTTTACTATGTCGTCCTTTCTTTGTGTCTTGTTCTTCCATTCTTAACTCCAATGAGAATTATTTTCTTATTTTTGTTTATTTTCTAACTTTGTCTTGTAGCGTATCTAAGAACCTTTTCTTCTCTATTATAGGATTGTTCTCCTTTAGTTTATATACGCCTACTATGATTGTTTTTTCTTCCACACATTTGCTTGTTTAATGGTTTGCATGTTTAATGCTCCCTTTGTATTTCATTTTTATTAAAATACCCTCACCGGCTCTGGCTTGTTCTTCTTTGTTAACGCCATTCTGGATATGTATGTTAGAATATCACTGATGTTTTCAGTTCCGTTTCCTTTATTTTTGGTATAATTAATGTATCGAAGTCCATTGTCTTAAATTCTTTTACAACTTACTTATCCTTAATTTTTAACCTTGTGCATTCCACTTGAGTTTTCTATGTTACCTTTTCTTTTTTACGACTGATTTTTAATTATTTTCAGTTGAATGACCCCCTCTTCCGTATCCATTAACGCCCCCCTCTTGTAAAAGTGTGGATTACTAACTGGGGATAAACATTTAAATTTTTTATCTTGCAATTCATCTGCAAAACCTTTGTTTTTTAGATGAATTAGGATGCTGAGATCTAACGCCATAACTCCCTTTTAGGAAGGCCTTTATATTCAGCTGTCTACTTTGGATCAGACGCTGTTAATAGTCGCCTACTATAGGTCAGACGCTACTTTACCAGTTGGTCCGCGGGAGTTATTTGATTTCCCTCCTATCCCCATATCCAGGTGGCATTCTCTGATCCACCACCTGAGAACGCGCCCTCTATGGTTTACAGGCTCTCCCAAGGGTTTTATTTAAATTATTTAATTGTCAACGGTTATCAGCTTTTCGTTGTTTTATATGTTGCATGGCCGCATTGTATGTTGATGCACTTTAATAGTTTCTTTGTATCTTACAAGTTTTTTTCATATCTGTGAAAGATTGTTTACATTCCCCAGTTTCTTAATTAAATTTAATTAAACTGTGTCGTTCTGTTCTATTTCTCTAATAAACACAAGGAATATATACGTTGTGCATTAGCATAATTCTAAATCATTTACTAGTGTCTTATTTCTAACAGTATCTACTTATGCAATTTGAAAGCAACAAACATTACAATGTGAGTTGATATCTTGTTCCATGGTTGTTTTTATTATTAGTTCTTTTATGTATAGTGCAGAAGTTGTTAGTTTATAGATATTACATGTATTTGTTTAGTTGTGTAAACAGATTTTGTAATTTCGTTGTTAGCTAGCATATTGTAGGATACTGTAGTTTTTATTATTAATTTGTTTTTATCATTTACTGAAAGGACGATTCTAGAAGATATTAAACAAATTTCAGAAAAATGTTAGCAATTTCAATTAATCTTTGTGGCTGATCTATAGGTTAAATACCAAAAATAAAGTTCTATTTTGCTTTTCTTACATACATATTTGATTTTAAATGTTAAAAAATCGAAATATAATAATTTTTTTTACTATAGCAAGTGATCTAAGTTGAATATTCAATGTGTTATAATTAGCTTGGGATATGGGCTACCTATTAGATTTCTTTCATTTTTACATGTAGAAAAAGTTGGCTAAAAATCCACAAGCTTTATGAACAATTGAATTATTAACTATTTAATTTCTCAACAATGGCCGGTACTTATGGCATATAGTCCGAGAGGCAGGTAATAAATGAAGGGGGGGTACCTGAAAAGTATTCCAAAATTAATGTTATTTTGGTGTATTATTTGTGAGTACCCTGTGGAGTAGAATCTGAGTTTTCGACTTCGAGGACCCTGTGCTAACTTGGGGCGAGCCGAAGAACCTCGAAATTGTCGGAATTTTTTTAGTTTTTTGTTTATAACTTCTAAACCATACGAAATATACTTATTTACATAGTGAAATAGTATTAAGTTTTCTTCAAATTTCATTGATTAAAAGTATTTTTTAACATAATAGTTACCGTGATGTAGTGGTTCAAAGATAGCAAAAATAGCAGAAAAATGCGGCTTGTTGCATTATAACTTTTATTTTCAACATTTCTATGTAAATTATGTTAAGTTTGGAACTTTCCACTCTTTTCAAGTAAGGTTATTGTTAAGGAAGTCATTATAACTAGAATGACCTCGCGTAACCCCTTCTTCAGGTAACGAGATCAGGTACAGTTGTTAGGGGAAAGAGAAAGATCGATTCTTTGTAGCCCTTCGCTCATAAATCCCCTCTTAACTAACCTTTTTTATGTTCCTAAAGCAGAAATTCTTTTTATTTCAGTTTTGTTGTAGCTGTTCAAAGTGAATGTTCGTTGGTGATTTTTTGTTTGAGTGATATTACAATGCGTTTTTCTTAAATTTGTTGTAATTCGAATTATTTTCGTGGTGGTGCTGAGTTAACATGGAATCTTTAATAGTATTAGAACGGTGTTTGTTTGGCAAAAGGGAAAGTGGCTAGGGTTAAAAAGAAAGGAGTTGCTACGCTTCTTGACTCCAGTATCAAATGCAAAAAGCATGTACATCAACGGTTACTGGAAGGTATAGAGAAAATTACAGTTCACACAGCTTGTCAAAAAAATTACAACAATGAGAAGTTGATCTAACCCGCTCAGGTAAGCCATCATCATCATTTAATTTTAACAAGTGCTTCTTATGTGAGGAAGAGGTTATTGAAGAGTATAGGCAAAAACAGACAAAGTTGTCTAAGGAAAGACCCAATCCTGTGGTCAAAGTGACGCTCCTAGAGGTAGCAAGCACGATTTTGTCATATGCAAGACAGCGATGAATGGGGACAAAAAACTGAAAACACAGATTTAATTGGGATTAACGCGAAATACCGCCAAAAGTGTTTACAAAATACCTGCAGGTGTCCACAAAAGGCCGGGACAACCTACTTCCAACATAGATCAAACTATGGAAATTATATTTGCCTTTCTCGAGGAGAGCAGTGACGAATGTCAGTTGTCCCTTGGACAGTTGTTTGATAGGGTACCTGAACATTCTCGTCCACATGTTAAAAGTGCGAAAAAGCGTCTTGAGGAGAAGTATAAAGATAACCTAACCATATCTATTTCACCCAACAGAGAGAGTGTCTTATGTTTCAAGAACACTGGGCACAAAATTTTATCTGACAACTAGTACTTGAATTGAAAATTATGACGTGAGGCATCTGGTTAGCGGATCTCCTCCCTCCCCATCTACGTAAAGTCGGATGTGAGTGTAGAATATAAATGTTTTTGGAATGAGAAGAGGGAGTGTAAGTATGTGTATCTTGAGGGAAAAAGGAGCTTACGTATGCAAGGAAGGGGCTCCTTGATGTTTTTACGTTTCTACGTATTGAAATTTAGGGGCACCTGACATAATTTACCTAGAAAATGTTTGCATTTCTCTGCTATTTTTGATAATTTGAGAAATTTGTTGTATATTTGAATCACTGTATCTCGGCAACTATTAGATTAGAAAATACTTTTGACCAGTGAAATTTGGAGAAAATTTAATACTCTTCAATTCTGTAAATAAGTATTTCCCACTAAAAACGCATAGTTTAGAAGTTATAAGCGATAAAATAAAAAAGTACAAATTTTTAAGATTTTCGGCTTCTTACAAGTTAGCACAGTCCTCAAGGTCGAAAACTTAGATTCTGCTCCACAGACTACACAAACGACATTCCAAAATATCCAGGTAAAAGTACCTGCCTGCTGGACTATTACGGAGGTTTAGCGCCGTTTCGTGCGTTCCCATTTCGTGCGTCGATTAAAATGTTCCCGTTTCGTGCGTCGTTCAAAACGTCCACCTGGTTCGAGTGCTGTTTCGTGCGCTGACCTGCAGGAGATCACTAATTCGATCCTACACACTCACCAGCAATTACATTGTTTATTTCCGGGTTTTTTTACTATAGGCATTGCAAATTTTTAAACTGCAGATGCTTATTTATTATTACATTATAAGTAAATGTTAACGTAGCCGAAATATTTCTAAATTAACACGTTTGAGAGCAAAAAATAATTTCATAGCCAATAATAATTTATTGACATATTATTTACACAAACATTACGAAAACACTTAACATTAATAGAAAACATAAATATTATAATTTAAACATAATTGCAAGAGGCTTCAAACACTGACCTATAGATTTTTTTCTCTTCAAAATCCAGTACAATTTGTTGGTATTTCTTCTTCCACTTGGGTTTTTACTACGGCATAGTGTTCCGCATCACTTTTTAATACCGATAACAGCTCAAAAATGTTAGGTTTGTACTTTTCAACTGCACAATTTAGTTGATTATGCCACCCTTCAAGGGCCAGCTTTCATCTTTTGCTTTCGGAGGCATATGCGCTAATGCAGCACATTTTCGCACGTGTTCGTGAATTTTTTCGTCGCCCGGTATGAACAGGCCATACCCAATTGTTGCATGTTTCGCCATAAACAATGGTTGAAGTGGAAATTGCACCCTTTTAGTGTCGCATTTTGGAATATGTTCCGAACACTATGTACAACTGCAGTATCAAAATCAATTTTTAACATATTGGAGGACAACTTACAAACTGACACTACTTAATCGGGATGCAAAATCTCGGCGCACGAAACGGCACTAAAAGAGGTAGAACCCCAAAACGTACGAAACGGGAACGCACAAAACGGGAAGGTACCATTATGGATGGACCGCATTGTAGACCTGTAAAGTCTCAATAGACGAGTGTATCGAAATTGTATTTGACCTATTGGTTAGGCCTGGGTAACAAATCAAAGATTAAATTTTCTGATGGCGTTAATACCAAGTACTATGCTGTAAATTTGTTTTCGCATATCAAAGCCGTTTTGGACTGTTCTACTTTTTGAATAAATAAATTTTTAATGTAGGTAATTTTCAATATTCAAATCGTCATAACTTGTTTCTGTTGCACGCTGTAGTAGTGGGGTAAGAGACATTTCTTTTGCCATTACCTAGGTTACCAAAGCCTTCGGCCACGTTCTTGTTATAAACCCTTTTTTAAATATATTTTACGTGTTACCTATTTCAGATTCTCTGAGAGCCTGTTTAAAACTTATAAAAAGGTAATATAAGTTAATTTATTATTTATTGGTTATTTTTTTATTAACCGGTAAATATCAGTATCAATCATTACCTACAGTTTCAAGTAAAATATTTTTTAACTAATACTTTTACGTATGTTCTAATATATGTCGCATGCAAATTTTTGAATTAGTAGGACGTGAAAATTTAAATAAACATGTACAAACCATAAATCTAACACATTAAACGGTAAAAATGATAAAAGGGGTCGCTTTTATAATTTGTACAAACTAATAAATTAGTTGTGCCTTTATTTAAAAAATATAAAAATAAATAACTAAAGTTGGTATCACGTTCAATCATTATTTAACTTAAGTAATATGATTCTATATTAAATCTAGCAATGTGTGCCTATTTCAGTTAAAGAAATTACAAGATTACAAAAAAATATACTTTTAATTATGATTTTAGTTTGCCTTTTTGCATATTAATCATAAACATTACGTGGTAGTTCTGCTTCATTTTTATTTTTAGTCTATTTAAACAAAATTATCTTATATTGTGTTTTGTATTTTTGTCTTATTGTTAGTATAACTTGTATAACGTTTTTATTTATTTTAGCATTTTAGATAGATTTGTTTTTAGATTATTTTTATATATAATGTTACTAAAATAAAAAATCTAATAATGAATTAATAAAATAAATAAAAATACTAAATACTGTAAACAGTATCAGAAATAATTATTTATTATTGGAGAGGCAGGCGTGTAAATAGCCGCTCTCGTGGATGCGGTGTGGGATACGATACCGATGCGGCTCGTAAGGACCAAAAAATGGAGAGGCAGGCGTGTAAATAGCCGCTCTCGTGGTGCGGTGTGGAAACGTAGTACGGCCCGTAGTGGAAGGTCAGCCGATAAGGCCAAATCGCCCCTTAAACGGCCGTCGCGTTAGCGGATGGGGGCGGCTACCGATATCAACCAATGAATTGCCAAATCGCTCACCTGAATCGGCTTCGGCTTCGGCTTCGTCGGCGATTCCAAGGTGGCCACCTCTGCGTTGCGGATCTGGTATCTTCGGGATGTTGAGACACGACCAAATTGGCCGAGCTGCGATGCGTGAATATTTGCGGGGTGTTGAATATGCGTGAATGTATGCGGGTTAAGACACGACCGAATTGGCCGAGCTGCGGGGCGTGAATGCTTGCGGGGCAAAAGCCCATGCCGTATGTGTGCGACGGCAAAACGTAGCTGATATCAAAAGGTCCGCATGCCGCTGCGATATAAAGCGGTTCAAGGGCGAAAAGGCCGCCACACAAATTATTGAAGTAAAAATAATTAGTTGTGAGGTATTTGAATTTATAAATGTAATTTACTGTTGATTATAACATCAAATTTATCAAAATTTGTTAAATTGTGATATTTTAATTATATACCAATTAATACTTCACTTATACGTAGCATCACTTAATATGGAGTATTTTCAATAGCAGGTCAGAAAATCTGTTTCAGATGATATGCAACTGTTGAAAGATTGGAAATTTATTTTATTGCACTTTAGTTTTTAAATAACTCCCTTAAAAATCATTAGGTGACATTAAAACTGGAAATTTTGTTTACAATTAAATTTCACTTCGCTTGAAAACGAGTTTTTCTTTATATATTTGCGTTAACAGATTTAGATAGTGTAAATTCTATTGTGTATTACGTAAATCTATTTTTAAAACACATTTATGATTTATTGTAAATAATTTTAGTCTTTGTATTTTTTTACCTACAGTTATCTCATTACCATTGGCAACTACGTTTCCTGTAGGTTAAATTACTGCATTTGTAAAGACTGACCGTGGATTATCAAAATAAGGCATTTCTGCTCGTGCATTTCTTATGTTAAAGTTTCAAGTTTTAATTATTACTTGATTGGATGGTATCATTTATGTCCTCTCGTTTCTGTAGAATTGTGTAATTTTTGAACACTACTTTTTTCGCACCAGTCTCTTAAATTCTTCAGTCATGAAGTTGTTCTTCTTCCCACACTTCTCTTGTTTTCTATTTTTCTTGCATAACTTATTGCAAAATCGCTTATGTCGCATCAAGTCCGAAGTATTCTAATTTTCTTCTTTCAATAGTAAATTCTATTTCCATATCTTTGTTTACTCGTTGCAAGACTTCACTTCGCAATCTGTCCGTCCATGGTATTTTTAGGATTCTACAATAATAACACATTTTGAAGGCATTTAGTTATTTTATTTGAATTTTGTTAATTATCCAGCACCCCGCACCATACAAGAGAATAGAAAATATATAGCACCGCACTAGTCGAATTCTTAAATCTAGGCTAAAAATTTGTTCATTTTTGTTGCACTTCTGTTATGCAGGTAGCCTAATAATTTAATATGCAGCCTAATTAATGGATTTCGTATTTTGTAATTTATTGTTATGTGAGAATCATTCACTTGTTGTTTTGTGATAACCATAGTTTTGGTTTTCTTGATGTTTGTAGTCAAGCCAAACTCTTCGCCTTTTTGAACCACTAAATTTAGTAGTTCCTGTATAATATCTTTTCCTTCTGTCGGCAGTACTGTGTCGTCCGCATATCGTAAATTGTTAATTCTTCTTCCTTCGATCACAATTCACTTATCGCAATGTTCGAGTTCCTCTTTAAGTATTGTTTCAAAGTAAAGATTAAACAGGAACGGTGTCAGTACACATCCTTGATAGACACCTTTGACTAGGTCGAGTTTTCTGATGACTGGTGTTTGGTTTTAACTTTAGTCTTTTGATTCCAATACAGATTTTTATTAGTCTAACACCTCTGTTGTCTAAATTTAGATCATTTAATATAGATAACAACTTTTTATGTTTTAGAGTATCGAAAACTTTATTATAATTTAGAAAGTAAAAATAAACATTCTTATGTATGTCTCTATACTGTTGTAGAAGATTAATGCTGAACAACGTTTAATATATATCTTCTATATACAATGCGCAGTAGTATCTTAAGATTATTAATGAATTATGTTATCCGTTTTTAATTTTTAGTTTCAGCATTTCTGTTGGTATTTTGTTAGGGCTCATCGCTTTTCCTGTTTCTGATGATTGTATAGCTTTCCTAACTTTATCTATCTGAACATCTGAGCCTTCATCTTTATTGCGTGTTTCAAGTTCCGAAGGTCAGTTGTCGAAAAGGTTACTTTTTGTATAAGATAAAGTTATCACATTTTTTTTTGCAAAACTGATATCATGTTTCTTAGCAACTTTGACTTTTATGGTTATTTCTTTATGTACTTCTTAATAGTGTTCTTTATTTTCGTTTTTAAATAATCTAAGTTTCTCTATTAATTTAAGAATTTAATCATTCAATCAGTCACGCATTTCTAGTGATTTATTGTGTTTTAAGTATCTGTTACTACTTTAATAATTGTTTGTTTTAGTTGTAACCAATTCTGTTCAGCATTTTCAGCTCCTGCTGGTAAGTTTTGGATTTTTGAGAGAGTTCTTGTACTTCCTGTCTGATTATTTTGTTTTGTAGTTTTCTCGTATTTTATTTTCTATTATTTTTTACCTATGATCATTATTTAGATACATTCGAAATTTTGCTAATACAGGATTATGGTCCGATGCCATCAGCCCCAGGATAAGTTTTAACCGACAGGGCACCATTTCTGTATCTTTTGTTAATTATTATAAAATAGATTTGATTTCTACATTATATGCGCTATATCTCGAAGATTTAGGCAATTAGTTGTTGTTCTTGACAAAATCTTTTATTTCGTGTTCCAAGGCCGTATTTTCTAAAGCATTTACTTTGATCTACCTTTGATTTGAAATCTCTCATTATTATATTAATGTCGTGTTTTTTTGTTGTTTGAAGTGATTGGCTTATTTTTTTGTAAAATGGTTCCACTTCTGCATTGTCTGCTTTGGTGGTCAGTGCATAACATTGTATCATATTTATGTTTATTGGTGTTGTTGTTAATTGTAGTACTGCTGCTCTATCAGAGAGTGCAATAAAGCTTTTAACTGATTTATCTATTTTGTTGGTTGCTTCCAGAATGGTGTGCAACATAACTGTCAGACCCGCATTTCTTTGCATGTGACTATCTCATTTCAAATGTTACTATTAAATCGTTTCATTTATTTAATTGTATTGGTTAATTTTTCTAAAGCATACATGCTTCTAACATTCCATGTGGCTATGTTGATTTTCCTCCCGGTGGTTCTTAGTACTCTTCCACCATTTAAGGTGCGTAGGCGACTCCGGGCCATATTCTTATTATTTCTGGGCATATTGATTAGACTAGGAGGTTGTAGTTTCCCATACTACTTTGTTTTACGAGGTACTGCTTCCCCGTTGCCTTCTACCCCGCGCTATAGCCTTACCTTGATGATATTTATTGATGCAGCTGCCTTTTTTTTGTAATTGTACCGAACTGCTTGCTTTCTAACTTTAATAGATACTCAGAAATGCAGTTGCCTGCTCCCGGGGGATTTGAGTACGCTTATTTACTGAACGCAACACTCACCATGGCACGTTGATTTCATTGAACTTTGTAGAATTTCTTGAGAAAAACTTTCCCAAAGCTGACCCGCTTCTTGGTGGGGACTGCTTATTCAATATACTCGCAGCTAAGTTTCATATATAGGGGTCGTACACTATCCGCTACCTGTAACCCCACTAGTAGCTTATAGCAACCTTAGGAAAAAAAATCTAAATAAATTGTAGAGTACAATAAATAAGGAAAAAATTACAACATTTTAGAGACAATACCAATATCTAATTTTTATTATGGCAGATAGTGTTTTTTAGTTACACGTTTACAGAAATATATTGCAAGTAGAAAAAAACAGTACAGCAGTAATTGAAAATGGCTAACAAAATTTTTATCCCTCCTAAAAAATGAAAGAAAATTATACTTGCTTCAGTGGATATTACATTTGAATCATAGCAAATAATAGAGTAGTGTATACTTACAAATCTATAGATCATAGCTAGAATTGATTCCAACATTCATCATGTAGTGTGGAGAAGCAATAATGACAATAGAAGAAAAAGAACAGATTTTATTATTTTCAGTGAGTTCCACATATTAAACAAATGGAACAAAACAACATTTAATATAAAAGCTCGTAAAAATTGACGTTATTGACGTAAGTGTGGTAATTTATCTGGTAAATTCTCATATAGGAGGATTTTAAAGGTACAGATGGGTGTTATATAAACTGCACGTGCGTACTATCACCGTCGTATGTATAACTAGACACGTTCAAGCGTGTAGTAGTAGAATCTGGAGCGTTGTTTGGCTTTCGGAAATCAAACAAACATAGCGTGTGTAATCGAAGCGCAAATATTGGAAGTGTGAGGTGCGTGCAGTTATCAGATTTTTCCAAGTCAAACGAGTTAACCAGAGCAAAATTCTTCGCAGTTTAAAGGGCGTTTATAGCCCAACGTTTTAAGTCGAAAAACTTCAGCGTTTGGTATAAAAAATTTAAAAATAGAATATCAGAGCTGAATGATGATGTAGAGAAGAAGAGAGGCGGATCAAGGATGACAACTGCACAATTATCGAACGTTTGATTAGAGAAAATCGTCGCATTAAAGTTCGTGAAATTGCTGAAGTGACTGGCATTCCTAAAAGTGGTGTTCAAGTCTTGACTTGCTGGGTGTCGAAAATGCATTCCAATAAAACAAATCAATCGAATGGGTGCTCCATTTCAAAATCTGACCCGATACTTAAAGAAAGGGGATTCTTATATTGAAAGTATCATTAGCGGAGATGAACCCTGTATTTATGAGTTTATTCCAGAGAAGAAACAATAGTTCATGATATGGAAACGTCTAGCTTTCCCAATTTAAAAAAATATTCAAAACTCAAAGATCTGCTAGCACAACCATAACCAGCGTGTTCTGGGATAATAATTAACATCTACAGATACTGCGAAACTCTCCAGAAATTGCACAGTCATTAGAAAAAAAGCCGTACGATGTACGATGGCGCAAGACCCCATACGTCAAATCAAACCAAAGTGTGGTCGACACAGCGGAACTGCGAAGTCCTGTAATATCCTCCATGTAGTCCAGATTTAACCTATTCAGGTTTTTTGAAGAAATTTTTCGCGAAAAGCACTTTGCGAATCAGAAGAAATTGCAAAACACTATTGTGGACCATAGTAGAAGTTCAAACTACTGTCACGCTGGAATAAATGTCTCAACATTTACTGATATTATGTCGAGAAATAAACAAAAGTGTAGTTTTTTGTAGAATGTATAAAATGCTTTCTTTAAATATGAATTTTAGTGTAATTTTGATTTGTAACTTTAATATTGAACACTCCCGTACGTACTAGAGCGTGTTTGATCACAAATTTATGCAAATATAAATCAAACTAATCCCTTGTAAAGATGCCCTTAGGAGACAGCCACTTGATGTAAACATAATTAGAATTAAATAATATAATAATAATAATATCTTCCCACTCCTCTATCAGATATACATTTTTGAATTACCCGTGAGAAACATATGTGCCACTTTTGTTAAAATAAGGAAGTTACAATAATAATGATGATGATAGTTATTATTATATAAAACAAATATTTATTTACCAAAACAAATTTTTCGCGTTTTAAAAATGTTTTCTCTTTATTCGTGATATTTTCTAACTTCTATATTTTTCATTGCATGTATATTGACACTTTTTTGTATTACTTTAATAATTCCATTATAATTTTAATGTCTATAATGATTCTTACAACTAATCTGTACTGGATTCCCAGTTCTGCATCTATCAATATTTTTATTTATTTTATAAAATATTGTAATTTCTCTAAATACACCATATAATCTGCTATACTCTTCTTTTAACTTGTAGTTCTAATTTTATATATACTTTTTAAATATCTATATTTTCAAACTTGATTTTTGCAAATTACTTTCATATTTTTTATATTATTTTTCTCTCCTTGATATTTGCGCTCATTAGTTTCTTCTAATTTCTGTCTTTAAAGAAAAACATTGTACAAAGCACCTTGACTTTTACATTATTGGTATTTATAACTTTTTTAAATATTAACATCATTTTCCAAGAATGTTTAAAACAAATATATACGAAATCGTTAAATCTACAGCAAAAACTAATAAAAAATTGCTTTTTATATATAATTGGAAAATTTATCGAGTTTATATTAAAAGATAGGTCTACTTATAGAAACGTTAAATTTTTATTAATACGTAAACCATTTTTCTAGTGATCCGTCAAATTCTTTATATTTTGTAACTCTCAAGTGCTTCTTAAAAATATATTTACACTAAATAGTTTACTACACTCCCATTATTAAATAAGAACTCTCACTTAAAACGCGTAAAATAAAAACAATAAAATGGGAGTGATGTATAAAATTGAATTAGCTGATAAAAATAACAGTCGATCCGTTGCAGTCAGTAAGTTAGTCTCTTAAATTAAAAATAAGACGTCGTAGTAAGTAAACTACTGTTTTTGAAATTGAAGCACCAAAAAAAAAATGCAAATTTCAATGAAAACTGCAGATTTATTCAGTAGTTTAACACAAATAAATTATTAAATTTACAAAACTTTCGTCTATAAATCTTCACATTAACATAACGCGCAACACCACCTCGGGTTCTTCTTACCGCCTTCCACCTTTCTTGTAATCGAGTTAAACAATGAACAAATGGTGTCTTGATGCACTACATCCCATTCGTTATCGGCAAGTTCTATAATTCAGTCAGATTTCTTGGAGGTCATGGATACTACTGTATCCTTTGCGCAATAATATTTCAGATATTTGTGATCGGTGGAAGGTCAAATAATTGAGCCAACCACTTTGTTTTGTCCAAGAAAGTTAAATGTGGTTCTTGTCATATTTGGTCGAACTCCCTTCTTGTTGATTGCTTGGGGTACCTTTAGAAGAAAAGGAACTACCACGGTCTGTAAGACCGTGCAGATACAGATTTGACTGGTACCTTTGCCTTTAACTTTGACCAGTGCTGACCTGCTATCATAACTAATAGCTCTCCTTACCATAATACCATTTTTTTTGGGGCGCACTTACAGGTACTGCAGCCTCAAGGACTTATTGTACCCACTCTAACATGTACTTATTCTAGGACATTCACATATCCATGGGATGAGCGAGAGTCGAACTCGCGAGAGCCGGTTAGAGGACAGAGCCAACTGCTTGAACCAGTTGAGCCACCGCGTCCCCCCATAATACCCATACTTGACGTTGTATGCCTCATCAAAATCAAATTTCTTGTTACTACGTATTACAAGGTGCGTTTAAGTTTTAAAGTCTCCAAAAAAATACTTAATCAAGAAAGTTAAAGCTTCTGTTACTTCTCAACGCAATCTTCGTCTAGACGTAAACATTTTTACAAGTTTGACGCCATGATTCCATAGCTGCTAAAAACACTTCTTTACAGGTTTTGCCCACTGGAAGATCGCTGATGGAACAGAGGCTCGATTGGAAAATGCGAGGCTACGAAGAGTGTTTTTTATAGTAGAAAATTTATGGTACCATATGTAAACTTATTCTGAGACGTTCCTACCCGCACAGTCTTGTGTTCGTCGGTCAGCATTTGTGAGACTTTTCGCATTTTCAATTCATCATGCAAAATGGACTCCACAGAATCTACGAAAATGCTAAGTACATTATACACACTTGATCGACTTCCATAATAACTGGCTCCATTCGCGCAATAATTGTTACACAACTCTTAACCGTCTTTAAACTTGCACACCCACCAACGTACATTTTTAACATTCAAAACGCTTTCACCACATGTCTCACTCAATTGGCTACACATTTTAATGAGGGTTACATCACGCAAGAGGAGAAAACTAATAATTAGACATTGTTCTTGAACACTAAACGTCCCCGTTTGAAGTATACAAAACAACACTCACTGAAATGTGTACATTGTATGGTGCTGCCATTTTTTAAAATCAACCGCATCTTTCTACCCACTCTCGCTACCAAGAAAGATATTTGGAGACTTTCGAATTTGAACGCACTTTGTAATAATCGACTATCGTTACAGTACTGCTACGCTAACCAGTCTTCCGCTATTTCTCGTAAAGAAACACCTCTCCTGGTAGACCAACAATAAGTTCTCTTTCTAATTTGCTGACCTGTGGATAATGTACTCTTTGTTGACCATACTTACCATATAACTTGTACGTGTCAACTCTTAATGACTGAGAACACTGTTATGCTAATTTTACACGTGATATTACTTATCTCAGACGTAATGTCTAAGAAACGATATAATCTAATCTAGGACAATCATCAACAAAATGTTCTCAAACTTTATCGTATTCTTAATTTAATTTAAAAATTTCAATACAACATAATCTATTTTTAATGATGGTGCAATTTTAATTTCAGTAGTGTAATACTCCGTTAAAAAAGCCATCGTGGTAGCGGTTTTATCATATAAGCGATTAAATGCAGCTTGACGGATATATGCAATCGTATCGTGTTATCAAAGAAGTGATTTTTATTGTAATTCTTCTTTTAGCGTACTGCTAAAACCCCAAATTACTTATGCCTGCTTACTTTCTACAGCATTTTTAACACTTCGTTTGGCACAATAATAAACAACCGTGGGGGCATTATGCATCTTTGCCTCACGCCTACGTTTGTCAAAAAGCCTTCTGATGTCTTACTATTATGTAGCGCTCTATATCTATAGTTGTTATAATTTTTTTATTAAGTTGATATTCGATTGATTGTTCTATTAATATACGCAATGTCATAATCTGATCTAAACACGATCTGTTTTTTCTAAAACCGATCTGTTTCTTTCTCAATTGTTTGTCAATTTTTTCAATTATACTGTTTATAATAATTTTATAGATAACCCTCCTTTGATTATTTAATTTTTCTTTTTTAAATAATTTAATTATTAGTTGTTCTTTCCATTAAATAGGAAACCTTTCTTCGATCAATATATTTTATTCTAGTAGTGGTTTAAGCATTTTTGCTGTAAGATCAATATCGACATTTAGCATTTCTAATTGGATATTATCCACGTCCGATGATTTACCTCGTTTTATCAGGTTGGAGTTTCATTTCTGGGTTATTGTTTATTTTGCTATTCAGTATTTCTTAAAAGTGTTGATGCCATTTTTGTAATTGCTGTGTTTCTATACATAAGATATCGCCATTTTTATCTTTAATAGTGCTAATATGTTTCTTGTTCGTACTTATATTTCTTATATTCGCAAATAGTTCTCTGTTATCTCCTTTGTCAGTCGCTGGTTGTGTATTATTTATTATATTGTTTACGTACTCCCTTTTGTCTCTTCTTACCGACTTCTTTATTTCAGCATTTATATTATCGTACTCATTCTGAAGCCTTTTCTCCTTTAGTCTTTCCTTTTCTGTTAACTTTTATTTTTATTTTCTTTCTCTATTCAATCTTATTCCATTTCTTATCACTCATTTAGGCAGATTTTGGTGTTTTTACAAACCCATGTGTTTCTTTACATGTGTATAGAACTAGGTGTTTGCACTTTTTCCATATTTCTTCGATTCTACTGTTGTAGTTTATAATATGTATACCCATATTGAATTTGTCAACATATACTTTTTCCACATTTTTATTTATTGTGCCTAAACCATTCTTTTCCTTTATATTTTTATAGCTTGTATTATCGCTTCTCAGTTATGCGTTCATATCGCCCATTGGTATTACTATGTTGTTCTTTTTAATAAAACGTAATGTTTTATTTAATAAATTGTAAAAATCTTTTTTTGTTGATGTTTATTCATATTGTTAGTTTTTTCTGGTTTAATGCTACTGAAACCGTTATTACTTTTCACTGATTGGTTCCCACATTACAAGCATTTATTGAGCACCTCCAAACTTATGATTGGTGCCCTCCGGTTTGCCGAAGTATATAAAGTAGAAAATTTTAAAACACAAATTTCTTTATGTTATTAGAAGATATATTCGTACAAATACTTTAGCGAAGTATCCGGTCGTTTAAAATAGTGTGCATACAAACTTTGTCAAAAAATTTCTAGAACTGACCTTGCAAAAATAATTTATTCAACTTACTAATTAACGGTCTTAGGTTTTGTCAAAGTAATGCTTTCGGTTGTTTGTGCACAGTTGCCACCGTTTGTGGAAGTAATAAAAGTAAACAGAAAATTTTTATCTGGAATGCTTCTTAGCACATTTATCAGAGCCGTTTGGATTGTTGCAATATTACATCACAGTGATATTTTCACAATGGGAAGCAAAAAAAAATAATAAGTGGCGAACTGATCAGCAAAAACATTTTAACACGTCAATGTAAAAGTTTCAGTTTAGGCAGATATTCATGGTGCACCAAACCTCTAGCATCAAAAAATGCGATCAACATTTCAAAGGTTGTCTATTTTTTTGTGATGGTGAATCATGACTTTGCCATTCGACGCTTTCATTCTTTGTTTGAAGACTGGGCAACATAAACTTTTATATAAGTGAATAGTGGCCAACAATAGTAATAGTTGCAAATGTGGAGTAAGTTATGACTGTTTCTAATAGTTCAGCAAAAATTGTTCAACTGGTTTCTTTCTGTTTTCTTATTTCGCGCGAGGGACTATTTCTGGGTTAAATTTTCGTTTATCTAAATAGATGCGTAAAATTTTGACACACCTCAACTTGCAAGAGCGGATGCCTCTAGGATTTTCTTGCATTACATTTTTATTTTTCGAAATATTTTGTGCCATCCAAAGATACGGGCTTTCGATTATGCCTCGTTACCATATTTTTTATTCTGTTCTCAATATCGGTTGAGATATTACATGTCATGCATGTTACTCGGTCGACTTTCCCGCATCGCTGACGCAACTTACAACCCTCTGACGCTAGAGAGCTCCGAATTGTAGCGTGTAACATAGCGATGTGTAACGTAACTATTTCGTACTGTAATCGCGTTTCTAACCGCAGAAAACGTGCCTTCAATTGAAATCTATAGAAGAATGAAAGCTGCGTACGGTGATGATTGTATCGACATCAGTAATGTGCGACGTTGGATTGTTCGTGCTCATAATAAAGGAAACGGCAACCCACGAGACTCATCGGAATCAGGTTAATAAACTCATCAGAGAAAATCGTCGGATAACACAGACACAGCTCTCAGGCTCACTGGCTACAGGCCGTGATTACAGAACTGCTGTACAGAAAACTGTATGCACGGTGGATGCCTCGAATGCTCATTCCTGACATTGGACATCTATCACCAATTTCTGCGTCAGGTGATGAAAGCTGGGTTCACCATTTTGACCCCGAAAACAAGAGAGCATCAGTGGAGTTTCTCCACAAAAGATCACAGACGTCAAAAAAGTTCAAGACCATGTAATTAGCAGGAAAATTCATGCTCACAGTGTTTTGGGATTTTTAAGGTGTGGCACATTTGCAATTCATGCCTAAAGGCACCACCATAAACTCTGCAATATGCTGCGAAACCTTCAGAAAATTGAAAGCACAAATTTGAAGAGTTTATCCACAAATGAAGCACCCTCTCCTTTAGCATGACAATGCCACACCACACACAAGCACTGAGACATCTGCAACAATTCGATGCCTTGGGTTTACTGCCATCGATTATTCTCCATACAGTCCCAACTTGGCCCCATCCGGTTTTTATCTGTTTCCAAAACTTAAGATACACTTCGAGGAGTTCACTTTGATACTGATGAAGCGGTGCAAGCAGAGGTGAGGTTGTGGCTTCGTCAACAAAGTCAAACATTCTACAGTGACGGTATCAACAAACTGGTCTCTCGTTGGAAATGTGTTCGTCGCCAGGGTGACTATGTTAAGAATGTTAATAAAGTTTGCTTCATTTAAAAAGCTTTAAAAGTTTTCACAGAAACAATTCGGATGAATTACTTTTCAGCACGCCCTTGTATGTTTTAGTATGGGTTATTCCAAGCTAAATAAAAAATTTAATATTAGCTTTCTTCTTGGAATTCGCGGTCGTCATGTTACTTATGTAACTTCCAATTAAACGCGCTTACAATTCGAAAAGTAAATTAAAAAGCACAGCCCTGCCACCTAGTGGGTTTACACAAAAACACTTTCAAGACTTTCAAATTCTTATGTTTGAATATCACAAGTAAAAAATTAAAAAATTAGTCCTGAAACTTTTCTGACAAAAATCGTAGATTAGGTAAATTTTAGCACCTTGTATTGCAATATCATATTAAGCAGTGTTCTCATAATTAGAACTTTTTAATCTAAGCTATTAAAGAGACAGAATAAAGATAAAAAGCATGTTTTATCTCATCATAGCTATTGTTTAGGATGTAGTTTTGGTTTTCTAGGTTTCTTTGGGCTAGAACTTGGGCACATTAGGATAACGACACTATTTTTAGCTATAATAAATAAAAATAGCTGCGACCTTTTTGTACGAAAAGTTTTGTGTAATGCGCGGTTAAAAAATCTAAAGCGTTTGGAAGTAAAAAAAATAGTTGAGATTTTATGTTTTTGAGGAGTTCTAGCAAATATATAAATTCCTAATTCCTAATATGTTTTCTAATGCATACCTCCATTGCATGATGGCAAAATAAGAATAACGAACAAATAAATTAGTGCGACGTGAGGCTTTTATTTACGCTGTTCGTTTAAATACGAAGCTGTGTATGTAAAGGCGTGCGTAGAAATCAAATTATCCGAAAATGTAAGTGGTCTGTACAATTGCATTAAAAAAATCTGAAAACTGCTAAACGGGGTAGTCGCAGCTTGGAGGCGGTCGAACCTAATCACCGTCCGGAGCCTTATAAACAAAATTGCGCCGGACAAAAATTAACTATAGTTAAATGCGTTCGGTAATGAGACTAAACTGAAAGTCTGCTCCACAATAACGTCCTGGACACTGCCCATTACATGACTTCCAATTTCAAAATCCGCCCGTATAATTAGAGTGTAAAATTATATTAGCGCCGTTCTTCCCGCCGCTCGCGCTCCCACCGCCGCCGCCCCCGGGCGCGGCCAAAAAAGACAGCCTGCGCCGGACCCTGGGGCAAATTTGCATGGGAAGCATTAGTGCAGTCCCCGTAAGTTCTTATAACATCGTATTTATCCCGAATGTACTTAATGAAAGGGATAATTTCTGCCCGGCGCCGTCCTTTACAAAAATATTAATGATAGTAATCGTACTCCGCGACCATTCTGATATTAGCCGGGGCCGCCGTTTTTATTTAATCGTTGTTAATGCAATTGCCCTAAGTTTAATATTAAACACGGAATTGGTTCGGTATCGTGCTAAAGCGTCATAAAGGCAAGATGCTCACGCCTATTAAATTTTATGGACGGGCCGCTTTACACTCGTATTTATTCGTACGGGGCGTCCCGTTATTTATTTCGGCCAGCTCAACCAAACATCGGCTGATTTACGCCCCCGCGGGTCCCTCTCAAACGAGTAACTCGAATTAGCGAGAGTGTCACAATTAATTGTTAAATATCGTTTATCCATATCGAAGTAACGCGCTCTGACAGATATAATTAATCTGCGTTATTTTGCTGCCTAAGAAGCAACCTCCCCTCGGACCCATCGCCGGTGGATGGACTGTGGCCGGATCCTCGTCCTTTGGGACCCACCTAGAAATATTTCGTTTGCCGAGGATCTACGCCTGACTTAGTCCTTCAAATTTACTGCCATTTAAAGCGAGCGGCCTGCGAGCGGGACGTGGGCACGGAAGATGTGCGACTTAATTGGAAAACACATCGTTGAAAGATTGGAAGAGGCGATTAGCATCTCATGAAACATGGATGCACTAATCATGCCCGGCGTGAGCGTGGCGCAGTTGGTAGTTGGGCCAAAAAGGAACAAAATGGCGCCCGCTTAGCCTCGCATAATGGGAAAAGCGGCAGAGTTGCGGCAATGCGTAATAACTACTAATAAAGCTGGGCCGGAGGAAGGTGACACATTCAGATGATATTCCTCTCTGGATAAGGTCGGCGTAAGCGCCGATGAAGGCCGCAATCCCTCGCCCATCAACGGAGCGGTCCCTCTACACTTCCATCTTAATTTGCCACGGACTGGTCTTGCATGATGCTTCCGAGCCGCCCGAGCCGCCGTAATCCACGGATCGCCAGGAATAAGTCTTCATCTGCCTGTACTTACCTCGTGATTTGTTTCTGTTGATGTGTTTGAAGTTTTAGGGCGGCCGGATTTGCCGCCGGATTTGGAAGGGTTAGTGATGAGGATGTGTGCTGCGTGGAGCCGTAATATGGTTTTACTGCCGCCGAGCGTATAAGCGAGTTTTTGCCGAACTTTTGCATTTTTTACTTAGGAACTCTAGTTGCCAAGCTCTTCGCTCGGACAGTACACTTTTCTTTTTGTTTTATAGTTTGTCACTACCATAAAATTTAGGGACATGTCGTTGGTCATCTAAGGAAGTAGAGCCCCATTCAAATCAAATAATATATTTTTGCTTAAAGTGTTCTTAAATTTTAAATAATACTGTCGTATGATATTTTTCAGGAATATGGCAACTAAAATATTGGAAAAATATGATATACTTATGCCTCGCAATGCTTCTTTTGGGGGCATAACGTCTTTCGATGTGTAATTAAATTTTTAAATTATATAAATTTACATTGTTCAGACAAATTTCTAATAAACACTAAAAAACACATTCGAAATATTTAGGTTCTCCCAAAACTTGCTTTATGGAAACTAGAATTTTATAAAAAAGTTCTTTACAACAATTCTCGATTATTAAAATTTGATAGAATTATAATCGGAGAATTTTATAATATTATAATAGTTAATTGTCCAGCAATTTTCTATTAGAACAAATTGGACTATGTTAAATTCAATTGAATTAATGTTAAAATATATTTTTTTTAAAAATTACATTTGTTTATTAGTACCAAAAAGTCCATTGGGCATTTTCTGTGATAACCAAAATATTTAAGAAAAATTATTATTAATTTTGGGAATCTGACCCTTTCTGTTGTACCTACAAGTAATTTTTTAGAAAATTTATTTATTTGTAAGTACCATCTGATCAATAAATATTACCAAAAGAGCAATAAGCACAATTCAAGCTTTATATTAAAAGCGCTGACTTGTTGGACAAAGTGGCGCAGAAATATTTTTTTATTGACAATAATGTTAATTTACAATCTACTTAACAAAAGTATTCAGTAAATGTGATGCTAGGGGAGGCAGTGGAAGGAGAAGTCATCCATTGATGACACTCCCTAGGAGCACCATTTACGGGAGGTTGGTGAGGTCTTCAGGCTGTGTTTTTTTCAGTCTTCGTATTGGTGGATGATAAGTGGAAAGCTAGTGAATTAGTGGATTGCTGTGTCCATCTAACTTCTGGTGGTAACTCATCGCATATCTTTTGATTTCATCGACAACGAATGGGACGTCTAGGTCTTGGTGGATTGTTTGGTTGGTTACAAACCAAGGCGCATCAACAATTGCGCGGAGGGTTTTTGACTGAAATTGTTGCAGTGTTTTTATTCTGGTCGGTTTAGTACATCCCCAAAGTTGTATACCAAATGTCCAAATTGGTTTCAGCATCGTTTTGTAGAGTAGCAGCTTATTTCGGATCGATAGCTTTGAATGTCTACCAAGGAGTCAGTACATTTCACGGTATTTGAGGTTTAATTGTTTGCGCTTAGTTTGTATGTGTTTGCTCCACGTGAGCCGTTGATTAAGATGTAGTCCCAAGTAGTTTACGTCGGTTTTTACCGGCACTGGAGCATTGTTAATGCTGACAGGCGGGCAAATATTGGTTTTCATAGTAAATGTTATTTGGGCTGACTTTGATTGATTAACTTTTATGCGCCACTTATCTAACCATGTGCTGATTATATTGAGGTGTTGTTGGAGGTTGGAAGTTGCACTATTGGCATTTTCATGGGTGGAAAGTATTGCCGTGTCGTCAGCGAAGGTAGCAGTCACAGTGCTGTCAGTTTCTAGCAGGTCAGCAGTATAGACAAGGTAAAGGAGGGGGCCAGGACGCTTCTCTGCGGGACACCGGATTTGATGGGGTAATACGGGGATAGTTCGTTATCGCAATTGACAGAGTAATGTAGTAATGTTAAGTATGACTTAAGGAGCAAGTAATGGTAGCTCGGTAATGACTATTTTAGTTTATATAGCAGCCCTGTGTGCCAAACCTTGTCGAAGGCCTGGGACACGTCCAGGAACACAGCGGCGCAATACTTCTTTTCTTCTAGAGAGGATAAGATTTCATTTACTATTCTGTGCGTTTGATGTGTGGTTGAATGATCCTCTCGAAAACCCAACTGGTGTTGTGGTAGGTGTTGAAATATGTCTGTATCTTAGCGAAGTCGTTTAAGAAACAGTTTTTCAAATAGTTTACTCAGTATAGGCAAAAGGCTTATTGGCCGATACAAAGTCACACTTTCTGGTTCCTTGCCGGGTTTGGGGCGCAGAAATATAAAATATTTTTTTTATGTTATATTATAAATTGTTGAGTATA
This sequence comes from Sinelater perroti, assembly GCA_036346155.1. Taxonomy (NCBI): domain Eukaryota; kingdom Metazoa; phylum Arthropoda; class Insecta; order Coleoptera; family Elateridae; genus Sinelater; species Sinelater perroti. Next base: position 1,991,740 of record JARFIY010000189.1, read on the forward strand.
TATTGATTATTTTATTATAGCATTGGTCAAGTGGTTAAAAAGGTGTGGCATGCAGGATTATATTCCCTTTTAAAATCCTACCTTACAGAAACTTTTACATAAAATACGAATAGGTGAACACCGATCCTTGTCCAATAAGTTCTGGTGTCACGCAAGGGAGCATTCTCGGTCCAGTTCTATATATAATATAGTAGTAGATTTTCCAACAGCTATACTCACAGCAACAGCTACATTTGTGGACGATACCGCAATATTGGCGTCGCACCACAATTTCCTTAGTGCATTTGCAACTCCACAGATTTATTTAATCAAACGTAAATAGTGGCTAATAAAGGCAAACAAAAGTAAGCGCGCTAGCTATTTTTTGGTTACTCGCAATATTGACGTCGTATCACAACTCCCTTAGTGCATCTACAAACTTACAAAACTATCTCAGCAAACGTGAATAATGGCTAATAAAAGCAAGTCCACGCATATCACACCCGCAATAAGCGCAATAAGTTGTCCAGTTACTTTGAATGGTTTCCAAATCTCTGAAGAAACTAAAATCAGATATTTTGATAAAATATTAACGTAGTGCACACATATATTTATCAAACGATAACAATTATAAAATACAAGCAAATGTAGTGGTTGCTAGAGAGAACTCCACTTTATCATTAATAACAAACTCCTATTGCATAAAGCAATCCTAAAGCCTATTTGGATATACGGGATACCTTTATAGGGATCACCAACACATAGAATATTGAAATACTGCAACACTTGCAGAATATGGTGCTTCATAATATAATAACTGCTCCGTGATACATTCCAAACGAAGTGTTACATGAAGACTTAAGTGTGCTACAGTAAGCAAGTGGAAAAATGCAGTGAAAAATATGACTAAAATAGAAACACATATTAGCGAACTACCCGACAATTTGTTAAATAAAGGTAACGAAAACCGACGACTACAAAGATATAAACCATCAGACCTATCAAACAGATTAATAAATTAACATAGAACAATATAAAATATTCTAACTAAAACTAGTGCACTCTGTTTATGAAATTAGGAAGTATCTAATGGGCTACTGCGTCCAAGACATGTAGGTATTGTTATGAAGTTTAGGCCGATTGTACACCTAATCGAGTTATAATAAAAAATTAATTATAGAAGATCTCACTTATGAATATTTCTTCTGGCACAGTTGCAATTTCTTTCGGCTACTTCACGAATATTTTGAACATAGACTTTCGATTTGCGGCAATCCCAGAGAAATAAATTGAAGACAGACAAATCTGGTGCGCATGGAAGCCAAAAGATATCGCTTAAACGTGAGATTACGTGGCATCGAAGCCCTTGCACCGTGGACTGTGGCCACATCTTGTTAAAACCACAGTTTTTTATATGTTAACCCGCAAACTTTGCAGTTTATATTGACACAGTATTCTGACAACACTGTTATAGTAACTTTTGCTTTTTCAGAAAAATAAGGCCCAACACTCCTTACTGTTCAAATGACAAATCAAACTGTAACCTTCACATTAGAGAGGTCTCTGGTGTAATTCCCATGACTTTTCTGCTGCCAAAAATCGACAGTTTTGCCTATTGACATAACCATGCAAATATAAATGTGCTTTATTACTTATTACAAATTATAAGAAATAATTTCAAACATCCTTTTACAAATTAGTGCGCGTTGGACAAAACCACCATGAAGTATCTTTTCAAAAATCATAATTTTGTATGGTTGCAATTTCAACTCACCTTATAGGATGCGCTGGAATGAGCGATAAGGCAGGCTTAAAATTGAAGCACGACTCTTAGTGGAGCGCCAAAAATTTTGAAGAACCTACCTCGAAATGTTTTGGCGTTCGAATCGTACGAAGATGGCCAGTTGATTTTGCTTCATAATTGATTCAGTTGCACAATACTATAGAACCCATCTGAGTAGTGCATTAGCATCAAGTATTATAGGCAACATAAAAGTTAAACAATAATAAGAAAATCGTTTCTTTAAAAAGGAAAAACTATACAACGATAGAAGCACGGTGTTCTACGTTCCATTCTGCTATAGTTACTTAAACTAAACCCTCTAACTACTCACAGGTGACGTGGGGTGGTTCCTCCAGCATTTCAAAAACACTCATACTTTTTGTCCTACGTAGTAAAATGAAATAGTTATTGGTTTTGAATATCTCTACAAATGGTTAATTTAGACACGTAATTCTGCTTGATCACTTTAAATTATGAGTTTGTATTGGTTTTTCTTTGTTTCGAAATATACAACAGTAGATATAGGACTGATGTGAAATGCATAAAATAAGTTTCTGATGCGTTCGTGTTAGTATAGAGTTAGGCCACATAATTCGTAATTAGTTGCCTATTAAGAAAAAAAAAACACAATAACACTATTTTGTATTTCAAAAATGTTGTGGTTTATTGAAAATAACATTTACTTTGACTTTTTATTGCATGATTTTTTAAAACTGAAAATAAAATACAGAGAAATGATCATATTTGCCTGGTAAAGTGTGAACCGAGTGCTTCATTAGCTTTTAGATCAGCTTTCTGGAACCTGTTTTACAAGCCCTTATTCAACATTAATAGAATTAGCATTTGATTTACACGAATTTACTACTTGATATATGATAGATTGATATTTATTTTGCAATCATATGCTCATAACCATATTTATAATCAGTTACGTGATTTGCATTTTATGTTAGTTTCACTCTTTTTCAAACAGAAGCATAATATACCACTTAAATTAGTGATATAAAATTCCGAAGTTCTTTTCTATATGAGCGATAAAATTAGCTTATGTCGATAAAAGTGGAAATGGTTTTTAAGATATTGAAAATATTCTATTCGTACCACTTTTTGTACGCTGGTTTAGAAAGATGCTGGTAATTGATTATTGCAAAAATGTTGAGTTTTTTAGTAAGTAGGTAGTTGGAATTATTTTTTTTTTCTAATTTCCAGTTTAACGTTGTGTTTTAAATTTTTATTGTTCGGTTTTGGTTATCTGCAGTAATTGTATGCTGGTTTATTGAATTAACGTTAATGAGAATTGAAGGCTAAGCCTCTAACTTCAATCTACTTGATGTGACCTAGTGTGTATGATAGTAGGCCGTACAGGCCATTTCCGTACCGTTTCATGGAAGAATCAAGATATTGTCGACCTTGTAGTTCTAGAATTCACGACGTTTAAATTGTCGTGGATCTGTGTACTGTCATAAAGATCTTGAGCGCTGAGAAAGATAAATTCGTGGATATGTTAACGTCACAGGGCGTTACAGAAAAATTTGGAGACCCGCTTCTAGATCACCTGAAGCTTGTTGAGGTGTGACTTTGCAGTCTGGCCTGAAACGTATACGTCATGATAGGGTGTATAGTTTGTCTTGTGCACAGTGAGTTTGTTTCTTGCGCCATTTGTCTCTGTGATTGTTCTATAGCTATGTGCTCTCCAGGTCAGCTTTTTGTCCAAAAAGGCCCCAAGATCTCTCCTTCCAAAGATCTTGTGGCTTCTTAGATCGTGGTCTTCTAGCGAAGAATAAGATTGTCCAGGTCTTAATGCGAAACATCCTCCTGGAAAGTCAGAACTAGACAAGCTGTGGTGATTGCAGTCTGCCAAGGTTTTTAATTTTACCTCAAACCCTTTCTCTGCACGCCAATTAAAACGGTTACCTATCGAGTGATCAGGCAAAGGGTTTCCCGTTTTGTTCTTAGTTTTTTAAATTTTCACATTGGAAAAGCGTTCAATTTGAATCACTGCTGTACATTTTTAGTATGTATTAAATCTGACACAAAACTACAAGTTTAACTAAATAATTTGTAATGTAAAATAATGAAATTCTATGAGAGTTGTATTATTTGTAGAGATTCTTATTGTATTATTAAAAGTAGGGAGATCAGCAGCTTATGTTATATATAACATCAAAGTATTAATTTTTTTGTAGTACTTGTCTACATCAATAGATAAACCAGAATTTTTAGGGACGTATGTATTAAATTACGTATTTGGTAAAATGCATAGTTATTATATAAAATATATAATTTGTAGTGCAGTTGAATAGTAAGGTGTCATTGAATTTCAACTGTCTCAAATAGTTTAATGTCTTCTATAAAGATATTTTATTATTATTTGTTTAGGTGGTTTAAATATATTTGTATGGGTATAGAAGATAAAGGTTGATTACGAATTTTAAAAAATTTGTATTTTTATTGATAAGGAAGACTTCGAAGTTAGAAATAGATTTAAGTAGTTACCCAAGTTTAAAAAAATATTTTTTAGTAAAGGATTAAGTTAGATCACTCTAAATAACAAAATGAATGACTTGTACTATTGTAAAAAAGTGTTAGTCTGCGTTTATTGACCGAAAATTGTGTTTAAATGCACTTTATTATTCATAATCTCCAATTTTCTTTAGTAGAACTTTGCTGTTTGTTTTACTTTATCTACAACTGTCATATAGAATCAATTTTTCATCGCAGGTCACATTCCGATTAAAAAAAGGTATCTCGTTATGTCTGAAGAACAAGTAAAAAGAAGTCACCTTTACTTTATGCATCTAGTTCATTTTAATTAATTTTTTTTATTATAAATAGTTATGGAGTTTATCTGTAATTCATTTGTTTATTAGTGCTAAGGAAATTGAAAATTACTTTTCAACTTAAAACTATCTTCCCTAAAATGTTGATACCGGTGTTGCACCACTCCTTCATCTTAAGTGTCCTTGCCTAATATTCGATTAATTCCTCTTGTTATTGGTGTGTATTAAATCCTCCTTTCAAGTGAAAAAGAAAAAGTATTTACATATCCTTTTTAAGGTTATTCTGTAAAAATTTCTGTAGAAATATTTAGTACCTAGTTATGAAGTAACAGTTCAGTAAGTGTTCTATCCATGCCTTAAACACGATTACTATAAAGTCTGACATTTTATCTAAAACTATCGCACATGTAAAAACTGCCTATAATTTAATATTTTTAAGAAAATGTCTGCCAAACATTTTATCTCTAATATTTCTTAATATTGGTAGTAAAACAAGTTGAAATATATTAGGGTACTGAGGCTCTTCTAGTTTAAACATATTTTACAGACAACCTAACTGATAGGTTGAAGATCATTTCTACAACTTTAGTAAAATACTAAAATTACGCGTGTTTAGGGAAACCAATTGTACCTTAACGCGTCTATTTATAAAGTGTAAAGTATTTTAGAAATAGGAATTGGCTTTGAGTAAATCTTAAAATTAAAAATTAATACTCTAAAAAATTGTATAATTATTGTCACGTCTTATAAAGTAAAAGAATCGCCTGAAATATTCATGTTGCAGAATTCAAATCAAAGCTGCTACGAATAATTTGAATAACAGAAGAATAAAAGGACAAATAAAAGGACAAATAAAATAAAATACAAAAACTTAAAACATAAAAAAGCAATTTTGCAGGTTAGTTCATTAAGCTAAAAATTATTATGAAGAATTTGCAACGAGTTGGAAACCATTCATCCATATCAAAGCTATCTTTGTAGGAAAAGAAAAAAATATCTAATAAGTAATCATTTATAAATTACACATACGTAACACTTCTTCTTCTTCTTCTGCATCCTTATACCCCTTGGGTGTAGGATAAGTAACACTTAAACAATAATTTTAATAAATCAGAAAAAATATAGAATCACTTGAAGATATATAAATATTGTAAGCTGATTCCTAAAATACATAAAAAATGCCTGGGGCTTTGCAAATAAACTTATACCACAGATAGGGAAAGAGAGTTTTAAATTGTGCCAAAAGGCTTAACTAATATGCAAAATAAGACGGAAAATGTAAAGCAGTCTCTATTTAAAATGGCACGTGCCATTTAAAGTGATTTAGAAATAGAAGAATAAAATGAAGAATAATAAAAAGTGTAAGTTAAGGATATCTCTATTGGAAGAAGTTATTTGTGGTGAGATTCGGTGAGTAGACGCTCAAAAATATCTCACGCAAAATTTGGAGCGAAGCTGTTGCTGTGCTATGGTTCCATCTTGTTAAATTGAAACGTTCTCCAGTCGGAGTGCAACGAGATTCGGTGCCAACAAATTGTTGAATAATTTTTACATACCGATTGGAAGTGACAGTAACACATTGACCTTTCTCCTCGAAGAAGTAAGGTCCAATAATCCCAATTTTATTCAGCACGCACAAAGGTGACACATTTGCTGTGAAAAAACATTTTATAAAGTATCTGATAGGTTATCACAAGAATATCAAAAGTTTTTCTCAAAAAGTGGAAACCTGCTTCGTCGGTAAAGAAAACAAATGCGTCATGCGGTACGTCATTTATGCCATTCACGTTCCTGTACAACAATTATCTTGTGTAGATAAAGACGAAAGTCTTTGTACAAAATTTGACAAGTAAAGAGCAACGGTATGTTTGCGCATAGAAAGCCCCGAAGATCGAAAATAAAAAGTCTTGCCACATCAACGTTTTTTGGTGTTTGTGCACTTCGAGATCTTTCTTCTCTTTTTACTATAGAACTAGTACCTCTGAAGTTTTCTACCTACAACAAAATCAATTTTTGATCAAGAATGAAAGTTGTGCGACCACAACATAATCATTGCTCGTCAGCAAGTTCTTTGTTCCTTCGTCCACGACGTATTGGCTATTATGCGCCCATCTAGATAAAACTTGACAATTACCTGCATCTAATAAAATCACCTTCCCCATCCTTGGACAACTCATTGCCTCACAACTTTTGTTTTTAAATTGGGGAGGAAGTTTTGCCCCACTCTGTAAAGATATACATAATTTTCGATTTCTGTTATAATAAAGTTTTTCTTACAACGATGTCTTTTTCACTTCCCCTTGGTTTTGTTTGAGTTTTTCCAGAGACACGCCTAGTCGTCATTTTGTAGAAAGTAAAAAGGTAATTATTATAAGTTTGATTGTACCAATTTTCGACAAAGAAGCTTGTTTCTGAGTCCGATATGTGCGGGTGCGTTGTGTAATTGATTTATATTATTTTATACATTTTAAAGAAAATTTCTTGTTAAATTTTATATTTAATGTACTTTATCAATTATTTCTGTTTATTCTTGTAGAGTGTATTTTGTAAAAATAAATATGATTTATGTTAAATCTAATTTTGTTTTTTTTTATTTCCTTACTAGTTGATTATGGATTTAATCTTTATACTAGTGTTTTTATACTTATATTTGTTGTTTTGTAGATATTTTTATTTTAATGGACTTCTTTTATAATTTAAAAGCTTATTTTTCTTTCATTTGTTATAAAAAAATGTTTTTTTATGTTAAAAATATTTCTTGTCTATTTTCAGTATCTTTTCCTCTACAAATCCCTACTTTTATGTTTCTAGTTTTCCTTATTTAAGGCGTGCTTTTATATTTGACAATAGTGTTTTGTTGATTTTGAATTTATAACTAAATACTTTTTTACAAAAATGAATTTTGGTTACATTTGAATTTCGTCTATTTATGAGTATGTTCTCCACATCTTTTTCACAGATTTTGCTTGTTATGTCTTTTAGCTACGGCACAATGCGCTGTGAAATTTCAGTAATTTTTGCAAACTTTCAATATACTTCAGCATTTTTTTGCATTCTATTCAATTGATATATTTCATAAATATACTAAAACGAACCTTAAAATAATGCTGTATATGCGTTTGCAACGTTGATAAACAATTTTTACAATTTAAGACTTCGACTCCCTCAAACATGAAAATTTCTCGTAGAGTAATACTTTGTTCTTATAAATCTTAAAAACACATAGTGTGCACCAAAAACATATTAAAACTGTACCATTTGATACTATGGTTGTTACCTGTGAGCGTAAAGACGTATTTTGCTAATTGATTCATTTTCTAAAGAAGCACAAAATTCTAAAAATAAGTGTTACAGAAACTATCGAGAAGCAATTACTAGAAAAGTAAGTTTGTAATAAGAGAATTTTGCAATAAAAAATTTTCACCATTTAGCTAAAACAAGATTTTATTTTATATGCATAGAGTTGGTAATATTACTGTATTTCGGAACGAAAAATTGATAATTGTCTTAATCATGATTGTGTAGGTGCGTACACGTACGTGAGTATGTATTCTTGTGTATGTACATGCGTGTGGGTGAGAGTGCAATCGTATCTCGTTAGGTGAATGACTTTAAGAAAAGAAGGACCAGCGTTACAAATCCTTTTTACAACGGATAGCAGAAATAATCTTAACTCCAAAAATGAATGGTAAAGTTTATGATTTATTTTAAATGGAAGACGATTTAAATTGTAAGATATATCAGCAATGGAAGGACCTACTAAATTTGAACAAAGAAACTGCATATGAGAAGTTACCTATATAAACAATTTAAAGAAAGAGCTGATATGGAAGTCTCCAAAGAAAGGAAACCAGAAAAATGTGAGAACTTGAGTGAAATTACTCTAATATGTGCCGCAACAAAATTATTTTAAACAAAGTGTTGGTGGAAATAGATAGGAAATTACAAAAAGAGAAAGGAGGCTTTAGATCAAGAAAATCATGAGAGTCCTTATGCAACAATCTACGGAATTCCAGTTATTACAGTATTTGATTTTTTGTGGATTTTGAAAAAGCTTTGACTTGATAATGGAAATATATGGAGTTGTTTTAATGGATTACTCAAAAAATAATTAACCTTCATGTAGAATAATTGACGATGGGACATTATTACAAAAGTTTTCGTCAAAAATGACCTTTATTATTCTTCACAGTGCTAGATAATGTCCTACAAAAGCCTTTACACAACGCAGGAGAGGAATCCAGCGAAGCATGGGGGAAACCTTGGAAGATCTTGACGTTGCGGACGTCTCCTTTCGCTTAATGCTCAAGTACATGAAGAATTGGTTGTGCTTCAAAACAGACAGAGAAGATAAAGACACACGAAGAAGGACAAAGTGATATGCGTAAATGCTGAAGCACCACTGACTTAAAAAAATAATGAAATAATAGAAAATGTTAAGGGATTTACGTATCTGAGAAGTGTTATGGCCGCTGACAATACAAATAAAGCAAAGGGTGTATTTATACAACTGTGTAGCGTCTAGAAGGCAAATAGCATTTCAATTAAAACTATTGTTAAAGCGTTACTGTTACATGGTTCCAAAACGTAGTTAGGCCCAAATATAATAAAATGCAAGTTGCATACTTTCATTCACGGGTACCTATAACCAATTAAAATTGATGACCAATGATGACAACAAACTATACATTGTGGGCAAGAACGGGACTGAGTAAAGTTAACGAGCAAATTAAAAAAATAGAAATTATGAGTGGTTAGGCCATACTCTATGAAAAGGAAGAATGAAACTATGCAAGAAGGTATTGAAATAAAATCCACAATGGAGACGAAAGAAGAGCCATCTAATAGAAAAGAAGAAAAGCAGTGGAACAAAAACAAATAAAACCGTGGCGCAATTTGGACTGCTGGCGAACATAGAGAAAGCCTGCAAAAAATAATTAGCAATAATACACTATTATCAATATAGTCCACGTTGTGTTTCTTGTTTGTGGAGAATAAAGGCATTCAAAATAAATTTTGACAAGTTAAATTGAGTAGGTATTAATAAAAACTGGCAGACCTTTTAAATTGTTTTATGGATAGTGATAAATTAAAAAGATGGAGAGAAATAACGTCTCCATACAAATATTTTGAGGGTCTTGACGAAAACTATTTTGAATAAGCGAATTAAGAAGAAATTTCCATAGTAAAGGCAATTTTATGTTTATATTGTCAATCCCAAGAATTATCTCGCCCCCTTATATTAATGTTAATGTTCAAAACTTTTATGTTATGGTACTTAATTTATTCTATGTAGTTCTATAATATACAACATAAAGAATACTAAAATAATGAAATGAAAATGTTACATACTTAAACACAACTTTAATTATCGAAATCACTAATCTACCCCCTGAAATGCACGAAGCTGTAAAATCCCACGTTGTAAGGTTTACCCGGTAATTGTTAAATTGCACGGAATATTCTGTCATTATAACAAGTTAGTTTACTCTAACGAGGTACAAAGTTTGACGTGAAGAACGGCAATTCGAACGCAGCTCGCGCCTGCTCCGGCCCTAGCAAAAATACTCGCGCCTAACGTCACGACGAGTGGGTAGCGAAAGCCCTACATGAGCTGTAAGATGATCTGTTGCTCCAGAATTTGCGAGTTTCGCCTTCAACGTTACAAATAGCTGCGAGAGTTAATGTGGAGTAATGAATACATTCTACAACATTACGGTTTGGATTATACACCAACTATCAAGTTCAGCTTCAGCCAACATCAATCTTGCTCCCTTACGCCGAGTTCGGGCAACTGGATCTAGCTAAAGGGTGACCTAAAATCTACTTAATATTGTGGCGGCTGTGGGCGGCGGGCCTCTTGACTTCATTCGACCGCGCATTGTCGTTCTGTTCTGCATGTTTAAATTTTGCCGAAGGGCAATTAGCCCCGTTTATTCCTCTCGCTGTCGTGTATGCAACCGTGGGGCCGCGACGCTCATGAATTTCAACACCCGTAGCTGCAGATGCTGGAGTGACGTTCCGGGTGAGTGTGTTATTCCACATAAAACTGCCTGCATTAGCAAAAAGTGACGAGCAGCACGGGCGGCAGGAGCGTACTGCGCACAAAGCTCATATTTACGGGATCGCTTCGAATTTCCGAAATACCTAGCGTAGCATAAACTAGAAAAGATACAGAGTCAAGTAAGATCGAGCCAATTAAAGTAATCACCGTTACCACTTGGCCATTAAGGGGATTAAAGCCCCGCTAGATGTCGCCTGCCTCGCGTCAAGCTCGTGTATCTGAAGCTTTTGGAATCATTCCGACTCGGCTTGGCTTAGCCGAGATCTGCAGTCAAACATTCCGCCAGACTTTAGGACTAACGTTGAATGTATTACGTCTTGCTTTCATAAATTAAGCAGATTCCTACTTAATACGTGCATGCCGCCGTTGCCAAGATTCCTTGATTAGTGCGCGGGCTTTTGTCGTCCTGCTCTGGAGTGCTTATTCAGAGTGCGATGCCGTTTGTTAACATAAATGGTAGACCAAGGTTTAACATTTTTTATCTGTCAATAAATTTTAATTGCACATTTTTAAGGGGCCTTTGTTTTACCTTAAAATTATAGTTTTGGTCGTTGCATTCACAAATAGGCATTAGTTTTATATTTTTTATGTTGATGATTTTACTAATTGTAACTAGTAATTGTTTCTTTTTCGTACTAGTATAAAGCGTTGAAAGTCCTTGAGACAATCATCCTCATAATAATTGTTGCTTTTTTAAAAGAATCACTACTATACCCTCTAATTCGCATTTGATTCTGAAAGCGTAAAGACGTGCACGTCGTCGTTCCGTTAAAAGATCAAGTGCTGCAACAGATAAGAGAGAGTAAGAGGTCGGTAGGTCACTTTAGACCCATCTGGCCTAGGTTATTTCACCGGTAAGTGGACAACCACTTTTATTATCGCGCGGAATGAATTTCACGCAGCCCACAACGAATGTAGCGTTCGGATACCCTCTTTATCAGACACCAATTCTTAACAGCAGACACAATTATTATTAACCTCCTTATCTACTCCAGCAAAATTCTTTCATCTTTAACCCTGATAACTTACAATCACCAATTGCTTTCCCAAATACATCAGCTTTTACTGCTGCATTTAGTCAATATGCTGCACCTGTAGCTACGCCGCTCAAAATGCAATTAACACAGCAAACTTCTAACGAAAAGCAGCACAGTAAAATACTTATGACTGGCGAGTAATCAAAAAAAGAAAAACCCAACCCTACGAAAATCTACAGATGAAACTCAAATTAGTCTTATGCGAAAGTTACCGATAATAATATAGTTAAAATCACCGCACTCAGCATTGGTACACACAGAAAGCTAATCACCCACCTAAAAGATGAAAAGATAATTTACACACCTATCAACTAAAGCAAGAGAGATCCTACAGAATTGTCATAAAAACCTTCACCATTCAATCCCAATTGATGACATACAAGCGGAACTGGAAGAGGCTAGTCACAAAATCCCCAATATATTAAATATAAGGTACAGAATAAGTAAAAAACCTCTTTTGATGTTCTATGTCGATTTAGAACCTAAAGAAAGCAATCATGAAAACTTTGAACTGAAAGCCAGCTGTGGTATGATAATAACCATTGAACTTCCTAGAAAAAAGTGAAATAATACAGTGTACTAGATACCTACACTAAGACATATTGCATTCAATAATTTAACTGCGTGAAATACGATGGGCCACACAAAACTTTCATATATATAAAGGCAAGTGATACCTCATCAAAATATGTACTCTGCTGCGGCGATGAAGACTGCAAGGCCTATCACGATCTCTTGTAATTAAGTAGTAAAGGCAAGCCACAAATTCCAACATAATTCTAAAGCCACAAGATCACGCTCTAACACCCTTCCTAAAACCCGTTTCATCCCTAATACCCTTAAGACCAAAAACAACACGTACATGAACACTCAGAATATGTTTCATGCGTAGGCAACTTTCGGAACAACAGGAGCAACAATTGACTTTTTTCTTATCAGAATTCCAAACCATGTTCGCCCAGATGATGCAACAGAACTCCATGATGCTAAATTTACTAACAAGTCTCGTCAACAAACATTAACAATGCTTAAGTGTACAAGATTTGCAACCTGGAACGCAAATGGTTTTGTTAATCATAAACTTGAATTAATGGCATTTATACAAACCCAAAAAATCAATATTATGCTTATTTTGAAGACTCATTTTACTGGCAAAACTAAAATTCTGGTTTCTAACTATACCGTGGACAGCACCTGTGACCCTGATGGTACTTCGCATGGCGGTTCCGCAATCTTCATTCGCAACAGCGTCTCACATCACGAAATTTCTAAGTAGCAAACAGCACACATACAAGCTACTAGTGTAAAAATTGAGCCTCACATTGGAACTACACTGAAACAGCCATCTATTGCTCCCCTCGCCATACAATATCGACAGATCAATTCAAAACCTTTTTCCAAACACTAGGCCAAAAATTTATTTTTGGGGGTGACTGGAACGTAAAATATACGCACTGGAGATCTAAATCAATCACCATCAAAGGTCGCAACCTGTTTCGAACAATGAACGGTAACAACTACATACATCTTTCAACTGGTAAACCTACCTACTACGCAAAAAAATCCTTGACCTGCTAGACTTTCTTACAGCTGCAGGAATCTCTAGAAACTACTTTCATATCGAAGATAATTATGACCTCTCATCCGACCACTCTTCTGTCATTATAACTCTTGGCACAGAAGTAATACTCAAACCAATAAATCTTACTCTGTCCACTCGACTAACAGACTGGGAGCAATTTCAAAACTGTATTAATAATGGTACTTGGACGAGATCCGATACAGAAAAAACTAAAGAATTTTCTCATTGTCTCTCAGTAGTTTTCTCACTATTCGACAAAATGTCAATTGTAAACTCCGAGGAAATAGCTAATTTCCTGGATATTTCTTGCCAGTTGTCACCACTAATCAAGTCAGTAATGGTACTGAGAAATTAAGTAACCATAAAACACTAGGTTACGATTTGATAACAGCACAAATCCTGACGCATTTTCCAAAAAAAGCTGTATTTTTTTTGACCACTATCTTCAACCGGATGCTCAGTCTCACTTACTTCCCCCATACAATGGAAATACGCACAGGTCGTAATGATACTTAAGCCAGATAAACCAACACACTTAACTAGCTCATATAGACCGATTAGTTTGTTGCGCCTCTCTCTCTCTCTTTGAAAAGCTTCTCCTAAGTAAATTACACGATGATTTAGACATAACCGCCCCGATACTAGGTCATCAACTCGGATTTAGATAACACCACTCGACAGCTCAACAAGTCCACCTATAGCCTCGAGGAGATAAAGTTCTGCACCTGGACGTCAAAAAAAGCTTTCGACAAGGTGTGGCCTGTCGGATTATTAAATAAATTAAAGCGACGATTACCGAGCATCTATTATCTTTTGATAAAATCATATCTTACCGACCGCTACTATAGCGTAAAACACAACAATCAACTTTCTACATATCACCCAATAAAGGCAGGTGTACCACAATGCAGCGTTTTTGGTCTCTTTCTATAGTTACTTTACACATATGATATTCCAGAAACCGAAAACACTTCTATTGCTACCTACGCTGACGATACCGCGATACTTTCCACACATTAAGACGCAGCCAAAGCTGCATTATATCTACAAACCCACTTGAATCGACTCAGTGATTGTATTGTCCTTTGGAAAATCAAGATAAACGAAAACAAATCTCTACAAGTAACATTTACAACAAAACAGATGTTCTCCTATAACATTTAAGGGCATCTCCTTTCCGGTTAAAACAGAGACCATGTGTGTTGAACTCCACCTAGTCAGACAGCTAACCCGGTTTCTACATATTAGAGCAAAAAGGAAGCAGATTGATCTAAAATTCATGCAAATGTATTGGCTGCTTAGACCTAAATTAAATAAAAACAATCTTTATGTCTATCTGGAGATATGGTATCCAACTCTAAAGGTGCACCAAGAAAACAAAGCAAAATTCTTCGAGCCCTTGTAAATGCACCTTGGTTTGTAAGTAACATAGATTACGGGGGATTTTAAAAGAAAGCTCCGTTTGCGCATGCGCTATAAATTGGTGGGAATAGCAACGCCTGTCTTGCAGCACTCTACGTAGAACAAAAAAGTTGTGTTGCAGTTCACTCGCCCGCTAGATCAATTGAAAACGAGCGCGCTATAGAAAATACCACCAAATGTAAAGTGCGTGCAGTAATACAATTTGTTTGCTAAAAAACTTTCGGGAGCTGCTTTTTATTGAAAACTGAGTAATGTTTATGAACCAAACGTAATGAGTGAAATTATCGTGCGGTGACGATGTCGCATGTTTAAAAATAGACGCACTATTTCGCATTATGAGGCAAGAAGACCCATCTATTAAGTCAGCAATAAACTTGTACAGGACGTTGATAAAAAGATTTATTATGTATATAAAACAGTGGCTTGTGTTGTACCACTTTGACGATGACATTACGCTTCAAGATGTTGTTACAGGGTAACTTAATTCCCAGTCAAGAGAATCGTTACCACGACTATCTGTCATAGATAACCAAAGACGTTTTTATCAAATTACCCTCATGGTTAGTTTTTGAATTTACATGTTCTTACTTTTATTTTGCTACAAGTATCATGGTAAACAATAAAATAATTTTGTTATATTGTTTAAATAGCACTTGAATGCGGAATAAGGCTTAACGTTTATCAGGTGTGTTATTGAAACCCAAAAATATATATAAAAGTTTTTGCTTTTTAAAAAGCAGTTATGAGAGATAATTAAAAAGATTTATACAATCAACACATTTCATATTTCAGCCTTTTCAAAAAAATACAAAGAATGCTAAGAAAGTAACGGGACTGACTTTCTTGGTTCGAGCAGAATGATCGGGAAGTTGAATCATCGGGTCTGATTGTTGGTGGGGGATATATTGAGATTTTACAGGGTGCAGTTCGCTTACGAAGTGGACAGCTGATTGAGCGTTGCGTGACGAGTTAATCGGTGTTATGCGATAAAATTTTGCTATGGTACAGGAAGGCTACGAAAAGAATGCTTTATCAAAAGTAAAGTAAAAAAAGAGAAGGCGTTTCTAATCGACGTCTGGTTATTAGCAAATAAAGTGAGACTTCCAAATTCACTGACATGAAGACTCATCTCGACGAAATTGCAGATGTGGAAGGTATGTGCTGAACTGGTCCCAAAGGTTTTCACCGACGAATAGAAAAAAATTTATGTATTGATTTTTCGTGAGCTTTTGGATCGTTTGAGAAATGAGCCTGATTTTTGAAGGAAGCAATAATTAGTCACAAAACGTGGGTTTTTGAGTACTATCCGAAGATGAAAAGTTCTTAATGGCACATTGCCGAATTTCCTGTACTAAAAACCTCTCAATTGAGCAAATCAAAGTTAAAAGTTATAATTATTTTGGATTTCTTTTTAAAGGTATTGTCCATTAGGAGACATAGTACTCGGACAGACAGTACTATAACGGCTGCATAAATCGTTAAAGTCATTAATGTCGTTATAATTTTTAAGTTTTTACCATTTTAAATAAATTTGTGATGGCTTTTTATTGGCAATATTTTTGTTGTCTGCTAGTTAGTTTACTTTGGAGATTGTTGTTTTTTTAATAAATATTATGTTTTAGTTGTGTAGTACATTTTACATTTGGATGATTTTAGTTTTTTTCTAATCGGCTACCATGTTAAGTTTTTCTGTTTTTCTTTAACGTGACTTCTTTTTTCCGCCACTTTTATTTTTATTATTGTGTTTTTAACATTTCTTTTGTGAGGTTTGGTATAAGTAGTTACCTTTAATATATTTTTATTAGAAATTTTTTTTTAAGTAGCGGAAAGTTTATAATATTAACTATTAGTGTGTATCGATTTATTATCAAAACTTGTTTTAATTTAATTGCAGCTAAAATATGTCTCCCATGATATTTTCGTGTTTGACTGTAAAAATAAATATTAATAGAACGTAACGTAATTATAAATTGTCATTTCTTTAATTTTTATTTATAGTAATATATAATAATTATTTTGTTTGTACAAGGTAATAATATTACTCTCTTCTTATTGTACTATTATTTAAAATAGTTTTTTTATAATTATGGGGTTGCCAGATAAATTTATTTGATTTTTTTGATAAATTTAATTTTGTGAGAATTTTGGTATTCAGCTAAGATGAGCTTCTTCAATATTTGTCGGAGATTGCTAACATTCTGGTTGTTTGTTAATGCTTAGACGATGAGAGGTTAGATGAGGACAACTTTTCATTCAAGCCTTTGAATTATATTTTAATCAGATTAGTGATTAGTTGAATTGTTTTAGCTAAATTTCCTTTTTAAGTCAATGAACTTGCCGAATGTAAAGTTATTCATTGACAAAGCTGTTGTTTTCAAACATTTTGAAATAAATTACACCTTCCCAATCTTATCAAATGCCGATGATGGTCTACTTGGTGTTGATTGCTTGCTGGAACTCATGGTGCATCGTCTGGTTGGTTCTCGGGTTGTTGGGCCGTGGCCAGACTTTGGAAACACTTGACGTTTTGTTCGCAACTGTGGCAAAAATCTTTAAAAATTTGTGGAAGATTGTCTTCTAACGATGTTTGTTGCAGTTGTGGACAAAATGCCAAGAGTTTTCAAACTTCTACCACGGCCTAACGACCCCAGAACAAACCACAAGATACACCATAACACCAGACGTGAAAGCCTTCGCATTTATTTCAAGTATGCTTTGCTCTCCTCAAGATAAAATACAATTTGATAATTACCAATGACCAAACGGTAAATGTTCAGAAGAAGTCCGATGTGGAGCCAGTAAACTGGCAGTAATATGGGGGATGTCCTTTTGTTAATTTTGTGACAGCTATGCACCGAGTTTTTAGATATTATCCATTAAATTAAGATGGCGTGTGACGATATCGTCACCACATTCCATCCGCTGAGCTATTTTCCTGTTAAATTAAAAGTGCTAGTTCAAAAGACACTTGTGAATTAGGGATGTCAACCGGAATGTGGAGAACTTGAACTTAAATTTCACATTTATGCAGTGTTTTGAGCAGCTTCAGCAGCCCTGAAACCTTAATTGAGTTCCAATAGAAAATACTTATTGGTATCTATTTAATATGCTACCGTTATACGATTTAGAATTTTAAAATATAATCAAATTTAGAAAATAATAAATGAGGAACGATGGTAAAAGTATTTTTGCATTATTTCAAATAACATTAAAATTGTTTTTTATTTATGTTTTTTTTTATCACAAGATTGTAGAATTTTACACCTTCCTCTTCTCTCATCCTTTCCTTTTTATGAGTCTGCATCTATCTATTGTCTTAGTAAAACTAGTTAGCTTCATGCAATTAAAAAATTTGCTAATGTCAATCATCGACTGATTATGCTATTCAGCTGTTAGTGTCTAAGCAACCTTTCATCTGTTGTCTGGTGAATTAAACCATGATAACTTCCGATGTAAATATGTTAAAAAGTAATTTTATACCGCACATAAATTTTCACTTCGATTTTAAAGTCCAATAAAGCGTCGACAATATGAAATAGAAGAAAACCTATTGAGAATAAATTTTTATCCGTTTTGGGTAAAGCAGAAATACTAATAACTAGGAAGAAACCTGCATGCATTGCGTAACAATTGATATATGAAACCTTAAATACGAGTTTAAAATCAATAGCCTCCGATTGTGACAGATATATATGAATACAAATAGTCGTCTTAAATATATGTAAAGATAATAATATTAATTCCATTAAGAAAAATATTATTCAAAACCAATTATTCAATAGCCTATTTTCAAGTTAAAATTTGGCGGCCGTTATCAAAATTGTATCAGCTTTGGGAGGTTTTAACTAAACTAAACTATAGACAGTTAATCGGTAATTTTTGTGCTGAACATATGTATTAAAAAATCTTTTACTCTTAAACATATAACTCAATTAGGTTTTCTTTTAAAAGAATAGTGTGTAATATTATTTTAAGGTTTTCGAAGCCATACCGCCTTCGTATCAACCTTTTTATTATTAACAAAGAAGTTTATATAAAGAGATGCGTACAGAATAGATTAATACTTTTTATTAGAAAACAGTATCCCACTGATAAATTTATCTTTTGCTGAGCTGCAGTTCATCATGTAAATGAAACTGTAATCATTTTGAATGACATGAAATACCGTCATTATCCCACAAAAAATGTTTCAAACACACTTTATGTTACATTACCTTAAGGTCAATTAATGTAGTATATAATAGTGAATGGAAAACTCATGCATATGATAAATTAATTAAAAGAATATATTTGAAACGTCTTTATTTCAGAAAAGTTTATCAGAACTGAGACTACAGAAATTTATTGTATCATGGATCAGATTATGTAATGGAATAGTCATTATGTCATAATGTTTATGGTACTTTCGGTGTTGTAATTCATTTTGGATTAATATAAAAGATTTAAAAGTCTTCTGTAGATTTTTAGTTGCCCGTATCCTAAATAATACTGTATATGGTCGCTTTAGAATTAAGAACTTTTCTCTAAGCAAGTAATTTAATAAATGTGTTCATAAAAACAGTAAGTTTATGATGGTTTATGGACAAGGAAGCAAATATATGCTACTTAGAGTAACCTGAAGCGTTACATTTATATCTCTATTAAAAAGCTCTGTTATGTTTCGATATCTTCAGTTTGCGTTATTATTAGTAAATACACAAGTTTGAAACAACTAAATAAAATAGTGACACTAAACCTCCTGTAAAAGAGATAACTAATGTTTTTTGCTGTAAAACTCCTTCAAAGGTATGGTAAGGTACTAACGCCTCTCGTGGGAGCACGGCCTGTAAACTGAGAGGTTAAGACTCTCATATGTTCGCTCTCTCTGGCCGGTCGTCGCGCACCAGCTCTGGTGCGGGGCGATGTGGCAAGCACCGCGCCTTAGACGACCGCCTTATTACCCCTTGTTCGAGTGAACACAGGTACTCAATTATTTTTAGTGGCTGAGTAGGCCACCCGCCAGGCATCAGAGACACCAAGAATTGAACCTGGGTCCGTCCGCATTGCAGCTCACGCTTTAACCACGCACTGGACCACTCTCGTGGTCCTTCAAAGATATATATCGTTAATCATTGGGTTTCTGAAAAGCGTAACATTATTGATTGTGAATAAAGGTGATTGAGAAATAATGTTGCCAATTTTGGCACATGTGAACGATTTAAACCTAAAGCTGTTGGTGGATAAAACTCAAGATTATTGATAAGTGATAATAAAGTTCGGTATTGCAATTTGGAAATTATCTGCCACATTTCAGATATCAAGATAAAACGCGTGTTTGGGATAACCAAACAGAAAAGAAAAGTTTTGCCGTCTTTTTTTCAGTATTTTAAATATTTTTATTAAGGACGCACTGTATAATAAGGAAGAAGAGCAATTTTCATTTGCTCGTGCAAAGTGACATCCCTGCATACTGTGAAAGCATTAGTTTTGTCACTGTTGCAAAACTGAGCTGTCTAAATTTACACATAGGAAAACTCGTTATTTTGAATTAAGTTCGCCAAGAGTTCTCACCTACTATTACAGATACAATCCTCTTATTTTCAGTGGAAAATATTTTTCTAAAGAATGATGGCGATGCTTTCATTTCAAATACAAAATTATGGCATTTTGTTGGTGCCCCTAACAGTCAAGTGCCTGCTTTACTGCGACCATATATATCTTTAAGTATTTGGGTTGAAGGCCATCTAGTTTATAGACGAAAACATAACTGGTGACCACTGCTTTTAAAGGTTCAAGAAAAAAGTTTTTCATACGTAACAGCCTTAGGAAGAAAATTTTTATCTGGTAATTTGTTGTCAAGGAGTTGGAGACAACATAGTTGTATGGATATTCGCTCTTCAAGGTGAAATTGGGTTTATCCGTAAAGCAAATCTCCTTCGGGTCTATTAATTCTTTTTCTATTCACTTAATTATTAAATTAGAAAAAACAATTTTTTTATAAGCTGGGTTTTATCTGTATCTTACATATTCAGTTGTCAGTCTTCATAATTTTAAGTACCAATGATCTGCTAATGCCCAACTCTTGGCAGGCCTTTCGGTTTGTTGTCATTTCTTTCTTCTCTTTTACGAACTTTTCAACTCTTTGGATGTTTTTGCTTTGTGTTCATTCCCTCAATGTTGTTTAGAACACTTTTACCCTTCAACAATTTTTTGTACGTCATATTAGAGATAATGATAAAAACAAAATCAACGTATTTGACAGATTAAACTTACCTTTTATCGGTGAAATTGCTTAAAGAATGGCGGTTACTAAACCGTTTGAAGTGAAGAAACGTTTCAGGGGACTGGTACACATGGCACGCCAGAACAATGAGGGTTTTGTGTTCTATGGTGTATTTTTTCATTGTACTTAAAATCTAGAAAAGACAGAGTAGCTTTTTTAAAATCTATCTAAACTGCATTAATAGTAAACACAAAATTAGTTTTTAAAGGAGCATCGTTAATCAAAAGTTTCTTATGACTTTGGAATTACAAATGTTTATTGATGGATTAGTGGTCAGATGGTTAAGCA
The DNA here is from genome assembly GCA_036346155.1 of Sinelater perroti. NCBI lineage: Eukaryota > Metazoa > Arthropoda > Insecta > Coleoptera > Elateridae > Sinelater > Sinelater perroti. Next base: position 2,012,937 of record JARFIY010000189.1, read on the forward strand.
CAATCATTTAAAATAAAAACATAGCGTACCTATTGGTTTATCCTGTATATGAAGAAAAATGAAAATTTAATTATTTTATGTTCAAAAAGTAAAAAAATACATCAAACTCAAGGCATTCATGCATAAAGTTTCAAATGTAAAAGTCTAAAGCTCTATAGTAATTGAAGGTAAAATATGTATGGTAACAAATTTCTAGCAGCTACCAAATTATAAACTTTAAACAGTTGCTTGTTGGAAAACTATATTAGAATTAAAAAGAAACTCTGAAAGTCCCAGACAGTATTTATTATAACAGGCAATGTCCCTGTAGGGTAAAAAATATCTTTATTATCTTGTGTACGTTAAAGGATATTTTTAAAAACGTTTCTTGTTTTTACGAAACATCATCAAGTTATTGCGCTTTCTGGTTTTATGCCACTGCTAAATTTAGAGTAGCATAAAAATGGAATCGATATGGTGCCAAAATGGTAAATCCACTAAGTTGCCTAGAATTTCCCCGGTGAAAATTTGTTAAGCATTAAAAGTCTTTAAATATTTTAAGAGAGACAGTAGGTTTTAGTAATTTTCCAACAGATTACACAAGACTCGATGATCATTGTTAACAGAAAAGTGCGCCAAATAATTTGTTTTACCAATACTGACCAATGTCACATTAAAAAAATTCAATATGACATTTTGATAAAAGAGTAAAATATATATTAACTATTTAATATTTTTTCAATCGAAACTCTTTTCTCTTCGTGAGGACTCTAAGATAGATCTTGTAGCAGGAAAAGTTTTGCATTTTTGTATTTACAGTGCAATTGCTTATATTGTTGTAAAATATTTTGTTTTTATTTCATTTAGCTACACATAAAGGTTACTTTTCATTTAATATTTGCTTGTAGCTGTGGGCACATTTTGCTATTTTTATTTTGGTTTACATGTTGTGGGGTAGATGTTTCGCAAGTCTAAAATTTATTTTAAAAAGAAAAAGTTAATTTACATTATGATATTGTTGCTTCTGGTATTTTTTTATATTTGCGTTACAGCTACTTATCCTCTATTTGGTTTGCTTTAATTATAAGATAATTTAAATATGAAGCATTGTCAAATTTGTTGCAAGTGTTATATTTGAGGGCATAGATCAAGGGCTAGGAAATTGCGCGAAATAAATTGCAATTACTTCCTATTTGCGTTAAGGCCGATTTGCAATGGTGCGACCGAGTGCCTTGCTATCTAAATCAATTTACACGGCTAAGCCCAAATTATGGGCCCAGATTTGCGGCAAAGCCGGAAAAGCAGTAATAATGCTGTGTTTTAAATGAGCGAGCGACATATGATTAGAGAGCCACCGCAAACATATGGAGGCCGCATTTATGTTTATGCTTTGAGTCCTGGCGCTGCAGCGATAGTGACATTAAACGGTTTACCATTCGTGACAAGTGGTCAAACGCTACATGTACGTTTCACTTCAAACATTTGCATTCTTTATTGACAAATAAGGGCTATCGCCTGTTTATCGCTTCATTTTGGCGGCGCCGGTTATTAGTTTCCAGGCTTATTAACGCCGTTTTGCGCTTTCGGTTGAAGGCGACATGCACTGTTCGAAAATTGGGTTATTTTGTAGCCAGCGATTGAGGCACCAGTAGAAAATGTAGGCGATTTCAAAAATGCCGGTATTTTTTATAAAGTACTAAAAACATATTTTACATTTTTAGACTTAGAAAATAATTGTTCTCCTTCAGAGAATTGTGGTTTTACAAATTCCATCTTATTTACAATTATATTAAAATATTTTTCTATAATTCGATTTACTGAATATCAGTTTGCAAGTGCAAATAACCGACGTTGATTAAATTATTTACCACATATCTAGTACATTAAGGCACTGATATTAGTTTAATTAATTTTTACTGAGCATTCTAAAGTCGTAGTTTTTTCCGTAACTTGTTGAATTTTAATAATAATTTCATTTAAAAAGCTGAAACTGACGAAGTTAAAGGTGGCGCTAAAGTTTTCTAAATTATTCTTTTTATTCAAATTGACACCGGTTTCTATCCACTTAAGTTTTTTATATATTTGAGAGAAAATTTAAGGTTGCAAGACTAGAAAAATTAGAAGCTGTGTAACATAAACATTTAAAGGAATCAAAGGGGGAGAGACATAAAAATACATAAACACTGAAAAGGAAACAGTGAAAGAATTACTCAAAGGATACTTTTATGATTGAAGATTATTGATATACCACCAAGTAACTGCCGAAATTTAGAATTAGAACTAGAACCCTCAAAGTGGGCATCTAGAAAAAAACTTCTTCTAACCTTATAGATCGCCGGAATTTATCCTATTTCGTTTCAGAAGGAAAGTGACCTTTTATACTAAAAGGTGTGCAATATACTCGAGGAAAGTCTTGCTCTGGAGTACATACTGAGATTCGAGATTCTGAAGATTAATTAGAATTTAGTTTATACCAAAACTCGAGCAAATAGCATAGGACTAGGCTAATGTTTTAAAACTAATTAGTTGGATGTCCTTTGTATACATCACAAATGGTGTATTAGTCATTAGACCTCTACATTAAGACTAGTACGCACATATAGCAGGAATGCAAAGAGATACCTTTAGTTGCTTTTTTGGCTATTAAGGGAGTGTATGATAATATACCCTCAAATTCAATTACTAGTGCTTTTGTATTGGATATACACCACCATCATAACTTATGTTGTTTTGATATTGGAGATAAAAATGACACACACGAAAAAATAAAACACAAACAAAATATACAACAGGAACAGATTACCTGGTATAAAATAGGCAAATCAAGTTTATTAATTTATTTTTTACTTTGTGCTCTCTTGAAGAAGTAAATTGATAAAAGGTTTAAACCTGTTATAAGTAAGAATTTGTGATAACTTCTTAGGTTTCTTATTGACAAAGATACATTTTTACAGATAATTGAGGAAACATCCGTTTGAACCTTGCGAGTGATCACGAAATTACAGTAAATTGCCTTAACTAACACTACAAGACACAAATTATTCATCAACATTATGCAGCGCTTTGATGTACGTTGGCTGAAAAGTGCTAACAGCCTGTGGTGCTTTAACTATTAGCCTTCATAAACAGTTTATCCTGTTAAATTTCTTCAAATTTATCTCCCGAACAAATACACTGCTTTATATTATAAAAATACAAATACATTTAAGATGCAATAGAGCATGTACAGCAAACGGGCTTTTAATCTTTTGAGAGCAACAAAAAGTCCCAAATTTTTAAATTTTGTCATACTATTTCTCTATATATATGTACATAAGAAATTGTACGTCCGAAACATAAATATTGAAGAGAAGTGGCATTAAAACGCTTTCTTGTTTAACTGCTGCGTGTATATCTTTGATTTGAGATGTATGAGAATTTACTTTAACTACACATGTTCGGTAGAAGAACAGGAGGATAACAATAACTAGGTACGTTCAGCCTCAGAATCTTTTTCCAGGGCTTTGGTGCAGACCTTCTCGGTGGCTTGTGCTACATTGAGAAAGACTACTGTGATATAATTCTTGTATATTTTAAAGCTAGTTAAAAATTTCGGTGATAACGTTAAAACTGATGTGTGGAATGCTCTCTCTAAAGCCAAATTGAAAGGGTAGCAAAGTATATAATTTTTCTATGGATTTTAATAATCGGGCGTAGACAATTTCTTTAAGGAGCTTTGAGAGAGTGGTTAGAAAACTTATACATCTGTAGCTAGTAATATGATTTTTACCTGGCTTGGCAAACTTTCAATTTCCATTTTCGTTTCCTAGAAAAGTAGCTTTTTGGAGACAATTATTAAATAGGAAGGCTAAGCATGCTAAACATTTCTTAGTTAACGGCTACAATGTTGGGTATAAGATAGGTTTAAGTAAAGCTGCTATAAATTGGGTTAGTTCTTTTGATGATGTGGGTTCAATATTTTCGGCAATGGGAATATTCCGTTTATTGTGATTAATTATAGAAAATGCCTGCATTCCATTACAGATAACTGATGGTATAAATATTTTCTCAAGACAGGAGGCGGTTTTAGATTTTCATCGTCCGCAGTAAAAGTATCATTGTCTAATTAAGGGTGGGTAGTTTTTCGCGCTTTTTAAAATTCGTCTAGTGGTTTTTCGTATTCCTGGTTTTCCTGGGCTAATATCTGCAATATATTTTCTACATGACACTATTTTACATTTTTCCAGCTCGCTTTTAAAGCGATGTTTCTGGGTTCCTTGTTCTTTGCTACTATCTTCTAGCTTGACTGTTTTTTTTATTAAGCTAATTATGTAGTTTAAAAGTTAATTAAGAACGAAACTGTTTTAAGTTGAACTGATGAGTTTACTGTTTCGTAATTGAAGTCATAATGTTGAGCGCTGCTATGTCAAGGCCCTTTACTATGTGATAGCTGTTTGGCTTTTTAAGATTTGCATCTAAATGTTCGTCAAAAGTTTTCCTATTTATCGGTACATTGATGAGTTTTTAAGGAGGTTGTTAGGAAGGACACTAAGACAGATAAGTGGTCCGAGTTTAGTTCTAATATATCCCTTTGATTAATTTTATTAAAAATTTTTTAAGGACAATGTCTAGTGATTGGTACGATATGGGAAATACGTATATTCGTCAGTGGTCATAATATAAAAGGTGCATCTTGTAGAATATCGCTCTAGTTTAATGCCTTCCGGATTAGTCGCTTGGCAGCTCCATGAAATGTGCTTTGAATTTAGATCTCATATAAATAGAGTATGTTCAGTTATATCAAATAACATTTTTAAATCATCTTTAATTAATTTTTTATTTGGTTATCTGTAGGTGTTTAAGATTGTGAAATGGCTTAGATGACTGAGTTGTATTTTGGTACTTGTAACTTTGAGTCTGATGTGTAGGATAGGAAGCTTAAAAAGTTTTTATGTTTTCTTTTAACTGTAATTGCAACACTCCAGATGCAATCTTAGCGTTTCTAGCTTTGCGATAAGCATGACACTGAGGTACTTTAAGAGTGCCACTTTTGGTTGGGTGAGTTTCGGAAATACAAGTTACATTAACATTATATCTGGCCAGGAATGTTTGAGTTCCAATTAAGAATTGCTAGGTTTTCAGTTAATCTTTATGTACCAGGGATCGTTAAACAATAAAGAAAACGCTTTGAACAATAAATTTCTTGATTTGAGGAAATAAGGGGTTATTAGATCTAGGAGAATTTTGATAACGTTTGCTGATTAGGAGTTTGAAGATGTAGCATTAGTATTTAGGACGTTTTTAACTATATTGGCATATATCTGCGTTGAGTTAATAAGTCGATTATTTAGAATAGGCTTATTTCTTATATGTTTTGGTTGTATCTGGTGACATGATCACTCCAGCAGTTGAGACATGTTGGTTTGGTGTGGATTAATTTGCTACAATCGATTTTATTTGATTGCTCGTGCATTTCTCATATCTTAGGGTAAGAGTGCAATAATTTTTGGCAAAAATTACACTGGGGTAAGCTTATGTTTTTTTTTCTAATTCCAGTTTTATGCCAAATATTTTCTTGGCATCGCCATTGTTGGTCAGCATTACTGCACACACAGAAAGGGGATTTTATCTATGGTTAGCAGTCGGATTATATTAATGGTAAGCAATTCATTTAACGCATCTTTGATTTCTTTGGTGGTTATTGATAGTGGAATATTCTTGGTAACAATAGACAGCACCTTGTTGTTAGAATTTTGATATGTCTGATGCTAAATTTTATTTTCAGTGTAGAACTTACAAGGAATGTCATGGAGTTGTTCTGCTCCGATCGTTATCAAATTTGGTATACAGTATGATATGACTGAGGGATGAATACATGTTATTGCTTTTTGCTGTGTGATTCAAAACTTTAGAGATATGAAGTATGAAAGTATACCGCTTAACAATAATGCATATGAGGGATATCATTAGTGTCAACTGCAAAAAAGTGTTGAACACAAAGATACATTTGACAACGAGCACATCTGATGAAGAATAATGCATTGCATCGCTCGCCCTCGATGTCCTTCTGACAACTTTCGAAGGCTCTTGGAAAACAAACAGTGGCAGGAGTTTCAAATCGGGGAGGTCTCTCTAGTATGTCTTCTTCTTCTTCTTCTTAGCCCGTTTCGGTCCATAACTGGGCGAAGGCCTCCTTCATTGACTTCCACTTGGTCCTATTTTGAGCTTCCTGTATCCATTTCAATCCGGCCACTTTTTTTATATCGTTGTACCATCTATTGGGTGGTCTTCCTCTGTTTCTTCTATATTCCCACGGCCGCCACTGAAGCATTGTTTTTGTCCATCTAGTTTCTTGTGTTCTAGCAAGGTGTCCGGCCCAACTCCATTTCAGATTTGCTATTGCTTCAATAACATTTGTCACTTTTGTTTTCTCCTAATCCATACATTAGTTTTTCTGTCACGTAGTGATATGCCTAGCATTTTCGTTCCATTGCTCTTTGAGTGGTTGTTAATTTGTGCAAGTGGGTTTTGTTAGGGTCCAGTTTTCGCTTCCGTAGGTCATTACAGGTAAGATGCATTTATCAAAAACTTTCGTCTTAAGATGTTGGGCAACATTTTTGGAGTTGAAAATAAAACTAAGTTTACCATAGGCTATCCATGCTAATCGAGATCTTCTTTTGATTTCTGTTATTTGGCTGTCACGGTCAATCCTGAGTGTTTGTCCTAAGTATATGTATTCACTAACATTTTCAATCGTTACATTTCCAAATTTTAATGTTTCGTCTATGTCCTGATGTTCTGGCATCATTGTTTTGTTTTGTTTAAATTCATTTTCAGACCGATCTTTTCTGCTTGTTGTTTTAAGTCTTGTACCATATACTGTAGGTCGTTTTGGTTCGTAGCAATGATAACGATATCATCTGCATACAATAGGTGGTTTATTTTTCTGCCATTTATGTTTACCCCCATAGTTTTCCCATTTAATTTTTCGAAACATATCTTCTAACACTAGCGTGAACAGTTTAGGAGACAGACAATCGCCTTGCCGAACCCCGCGTTTTAACTCAACCGGTTTTGTTTCATCGTGTAATTTGTAGGTAGCAGTAGTTTTATTGCTGATGTTGTTCAAGAGATTTATGTATCTTTGGTCAATTCCACCTTTTTTAAGTGCTTCTGTAATTGCCCATGTTTCTACCGAGTCGAAGGTCTTTTCAAAGTCTATGAAAGCCAGGTAAAGAGGTATGTTATATTCATTGGTTTTTTCAATTAATAGTTTCATTGTAAATAGGTGATCTCTGGTTCCATAGCCTTTTCTAAATCCGGCTTGAGTTTCTGATTGGTATGCATCCAGTTTGATGGTTAATCGATTTGTTATTATTTTTGTCATTAGCTTGTATAATACTGATAACAAACTTACCGGTTTGTAATTCTCTAATCGCGTGTGATCTCCTTTTTTGTGTAGAAGAATGACAATGGAATCGTTCCAATCTTGCGGTATAGCTGCTTGGATCAGACATTTGTTTAGCATATTTACTATTTTTCGTTTTAATTTTTGTCCCCCATTTGATCAGTTCTATTACGACGTCGTCTTTCCCAGGTGATTTATTTGCTTTCATTTGCTTTAGTGCGTTCTCTAGTTCGTATTCTTCTATATCGGGCAATTCTTCAGAACCAACATTTTGGATTTTGCCAGTTTCTTTACGGGTTTCTTGGGTGTTTTCGATTCTTATTACTTTCGATTCATATAGTTCTTTATAGAATTCCTGTACTATTTATAGTATTTCATCTTTATCTCTTATTATGTCCCCATTTCTGTTTCGTAATGCACATATTTGTTTTTTCCGAATGTTGGTCGTAGTACCTTCATTGCTCCATTTTGCTGAATTATTTTATTTATTTTCTTTTCTTGTCTTTTGATTCTATTTTCTTTGATTTTTCGTCTAATAGTCTTACATAAGTTGCCGTATTCTGTTGTATTTCTTTTATTTTCACTAATTAGTTGTCTTCTTTCTCTTAAAAGTTGTTGTATTTCGTTTTGAGTTGGGGATTTTCCATTTACTTTCTTTGTTATTTTTGTTATTTTGGTCCCATGGGAGATAGCATCTAAGATTTCCTTGTGCAATGTTTCAATTTTATTATCATTATTTCGTTGTTCGAGATCGTTTAGTTTATTTTCGACTGGTTGTTGATATTCCTCCTTCTTGTTTTCTATGTCCTGTATTTTAATATCGGTGTCATTCTTTTTAAATCTTTTTAGGCGTTCCATCTTTGTGTTAATTATTACTTTCGCTCTTACGAGTCGATGGTCGCTTCCTACATCGAAACGATTTAAGGTAGATACGTCATGAATGATGTTTTTATTGTTACTTAGAATGAAATCAATTTCATTTTTTACTTTGCCATTCGGACTTATCCAGGTCCATCGTCTATTTGGTTTTTCTATTTCTTGAAGAATGTATTCATTGCATATAATTTATTTTCATTTATGAATTCAATTAATTTGTCCCCTCTTTCGTTTCGATGTCCTAATCCATGTTTTCCCCAATATTCCTCTTCTGTTTTCTCTACACCTAATTTTGCATTAAAATCTCCCATGAGTACACTGTATTGTTTTTTTCCTTTGACAGGTTCGTTTAAGGCGATTCTAATGTGGTCGTAAAACTCTTCTATTTCTTCTTCTTCATGAGATGTTGTAGGAGCATATATTTGAATTATTTTTAATACACTTGTTTTGTTCAGTTGGAATATTATATATGCTACACGATCTGATATGGCTGTAAAGTTTTGTATGCGATGTGCATGTATCTTCCGAATTATAAAGCCTACTCCATTCAAACTTTCGTCGTCTTTTCCTTTGTTTAGTAGTATATTGCCGGAATTTAGTGTTAACCATGTTTCTCCTTTTCTTTTTGTTGTATGTATCCTGCCTTAAAGAAGGAATGTTTGATCATGTCTACAAAACATTCTGCTTGAAATTGATGCACCTTGGAATGCGATCTTGGAACTTCCTCTCAAAATGCTTGAATTGGCGATTGAAAAAAAGATCCAGAGATTGAATCAACCCGGTTGCCTTTGGTGGAATGACTTTCTTGACAAAAGTGGTGTTGGGATTATTCTTCATCAGATGTGCTCGTTGTCAAATGTATCTTTGTGTTCAACACTTTTTTGCAGTTAACACTAATGATATCCCTCATATGCATTATTGTTAAGCGGTAAACTTTCATACTTCATATCTCTAAAGTTTTGAGTCACACAGCAAAAATCAATAACACGTATTCACCCCTCAGTCATATCATACTGTATACCAAATTTGATAACGATCGGAGCAGAACAACTCCATGACGTTCCTTGTTAGTGAAGTTGCGATAGCCTTCACTTGTTAAATTAATGCAAATTATGTTTGTATTGCACATGGTTGTAAATTCGCCAGTTATTATTTTCTTGATACCTTCTATCAGGACATAATACATGTATATTGGCGGAATTTATGGTTTGCTATTAGATTGTTGTAGATTTAAAGCACTGCTTACTTCCTTACTAAGTTCATTTTTATTTTTGGTAGCAAATAAAATTTATTTTGCGTTAATAAATCTTCAGTTGGCTACATGCAGCGTTTTTGCATGTCTGTTAAAGGCGAAGTTAGCTCATCAAATTTGCACTTAGATTGCGCTTGCGAGTTCATGTTAGATACATTAAGTGTGCCGCTTATTTTTACAAATTTAGATGAAAATTTGAACGTACTCACAGTTGAGCTATTAATAATCTTTAAAGAGAACTGTATCAAACTGTTATTGGTGCGCATACGTCGTAGCGTTTACATTCAACTTAAGATTGTTTGTAATTTATAATAACTAATTCAATTGCATTTGCATTTTTAAATTTTTTTTTACTATTTTAAATCATTACAACCTAGGGTTGTCAATTATAAACCAAAAACATCTGTACCTAATGTCAAGTTTGCGTTTGATTTTAAAATGTATTTCATTAGGGACAAATTTAATGACTTTTCTTGAAAACATTTTTATTTGCCCAATTATAGTGCAAAGGGTTTTAGAAAATTGGCAACTGAATTATAAAAACGCATGCAGAAGAAGGAAAAGTGGAAACCAATAAAAATAATCTAAATGAATGACGTAACTTGCTTTTAACACTATTTTTCCTACCAAGTGCACACTGACCACGAGCGGCATCTCTAAGTTTGCTGTAAAACTGATGAGGATGTGTAAAAAGACAATGATCAACTGCTTCGCCTGGTCGCCATCTAGTAGAACTAGCAAAGGAATATAGAAAATAAATAAACAGAATGGTCTCCCATGCCCCTAACAGTCTCGACCCAATCTTGACAAACTAAGTCTGTAGCCTATTCTAGAGTTTCAGACCGCAAAGTGGTTCTACAATGGCAAAGAAGACATTTCGGGACTTTGGGAGCGTCTATCCCTGTAGACATTGTTACAAAAATCCAAACAATATCCCCCTGGGGGGAGGAAAATTTGATTTGATCAAACTGGTCATTTCAGGGTTAATAAAAAAATCTTAAACGCAACTTTCCACCACTCTCGTTTTATTGGTCAATTTTGAGTGCTGGGGTGGTCTACAAACTACTCCTTTCTCCAGTTCTGCTGCCAACGTAATTTAAATTTTCTTTTTCGCTGCGGTTTTATGTACAACCCATGTGTTAACTACCGCTGTTTCCAATGTTACTTCCACGGCAAATTTTGTAAATTCTGCCTTTTCTTTAGTATTACCCAAAATGGTTGTTTTTCACTACCCAAAAACGCAAATAAAAGAAACAGTAACGTTTTTCACCTCAAAACATGCACAAAAAGGTTATTGTCATTAAAGGCCCTTGCAAATATAGCTGATAAATAACTTTTCTGTGACATTTATATGTGAATTACGTGGCCACCTGGACAGAAGTTACAAAATCTGCATGAAGATAATACGTCATTCATATATAAATGACAAAAACTAAAATAGCGGACTATATTGTACTATAATAAATATTAATTTGTTTATATTATATAATAACAAAAAACGATAAATAACATAATAGAAAAAATTGCCACTGGGAACATTTAGCACACCTCTCTCAACATTCACGTAACGTCAACTTTTTTGTCATTTCTGGCATAAAATTCTCAAGCAGTATAATTGTCTTAGCCAATAAAGATGAAAACGAAAAAAATTACAGACGTTTTATAAAAATGTAATTATTAAAGCTAAATTGCTTTTGTAAATATAAGACGGTGTAAAGAGTTCTTTAAAAATTTGTAACTTAAACATTATAAACAAAATTAGTTTTTTTAAAGTGTTTTGTTATTCGTAAAAAATTATATTTTAAATTTTGCCTTTTATGATGCTCACAAGTTTTTTAAAACATTGCTTGAATTATATTCTTAAACTTTTTAATACTTTCTCTCTGAACTATTGTAATTCTCATGAAATATCCATGTCTCCCTCTTAAGATATTTTATTAGAATAAAAATCATGTCAAATTTGAGGATTTTGGGAACCTGTGCAAATTTATAAATAGTTGATTAGCGAAATGTATTAAAACATTATTTTATGTCAAGCAGTAACCGTAATTTTATTAATTTTTTGTATTAAGCAACGTCACGCAACGTCATAAAAAACGACTCCTTCTGGGACGTTCTTCATAACAGCTCTATTACCCGTGATATCACCAGAATTTCAGTTCAGATCCTCTCCATTTCTCTTCTAAGTAGGCTCATAGGTAAATGTTGGGCGTTGTGAGAACGAAAGAACATGTTAGCTATTCAATTTCTGCCAAATTTGGAATTAATCATTCCCTATAAACTGCTATGTTAACTGTGGCTTCATCTAGCTGACACCGTATTTCTGGTTCATTTGGAATCGCGTGGCAAAAAAATTCTGGAACATTCTTCAATCTTGTTTTCTAATAACAGTTGTATTACCGTCGACATTGTGGAAAAAATATGAAATAATTGTTATCTTACACCACATTAGTAGAGTGTAGTTGGGAATTTTGAGAAAAAATGCGTTTCACGACTGGTGTTCTAATGCATTGTGTTTGTTCTGGGATTGTTAGGCTGTGGTCGGAGTTTGAAAATTCTAGATGCTTCATACGCAAATATTTCGGACTTCAGAAGGAAATCTAAATGAAGATTTTTGTCCTTAGAAGAACACGAAAACAAACAACACAATGTTTGTGACTGTTCAAATAGGAATAAAACTCGTCGCTTCTTATAAGGTAATTTAGGAATTTTGACGTGAAAACATGTTTAAGTTGGGTACGAATACTGAGAGTCATATCAAAATTATAAGCGGCGGTAAAACGGCCGAGTTTAAAATTACTAATACTCGAAGACTACTGGAGGATAACGGGGCAGACCGAAATTTTGGGTAACTAAACGACGAGTCAGTATACGCCGAGTGATCTTAGATAGCGCATGTTATTGTTTGTAGCGTGGTTTGAAAAAAATAAATAATTGTTTTATATAGAATCAAGTACTGCAGGTAATTTCAGGATATTGTACATAGCTCTGTACTATCAAATTTGGGAAAACTGTGACGCACTGAAGTTGAAAATGTCGCAGTACATGAGAAGAAAGTGGAAGCAGAATTAGATTAATGCAGGTCGAATTGAAACGGACCCGATCGAAAATGCGGAGAAGTGTCGGCGCCACTGATTGAGAAAAAAAGCCAAGCAGGAAAGAGCCATGCGGTGACACAATCGTCGATAAAAGGCATCAAAATTCGTAGAGGGAGAATTCTCCGTCTCCATAGATGGTCAGTCTGGAGGTCATCGCGAACACCTCAGGGGCAGATGAAATTCAGCGGCTGAAATGCATTTCAACAATACATTTGTTTCGAACAAGTTTTGTTATAAGTGCAATGTGTGTGTTCGTTTGTGGTTCCAGTCTGACCTGAAGAACAGGAGAAACACTACGGGACATTAAGGTCAGTGTTTCCAAAGTAATGCGCTATCGTTCAAGTTGTGCGCGGCCTGTAAACGATCCTCGGACGGAGGAAAATTTTTCATAAAAGCCTTTTGGTATCCACGGAAACCCAATCATCTTTCTTCGTTGGATCCAATATTTTTGGTTTCATTGGCCAAAGCCCCTACTACTGTCAACCCATTTTTTTCTAGCAAGCTGTTGAAAATAGTTGAAACTCAATTGCTATTTACGAGCCTCTAGTTTTGGTTGTTTAGAAAGCTGGATTTTGTAAGAAAAAGTCTTAGAATATGCTTAAGTTTGAAACAGCCCCAATTACGTTGACTTTCTCCGAGTTCATATTTCAAAGTTATTCTGTACACCTTAATTTCGTGTTTGTAAAGGCAAAAGTCTTTCCGTTCGGGGAAAACTACAAACAGAGGTCTTTTATTGAAAACTGTAAGTACTGAGTATAGTTATTTCCAACGGGCCGTTTTTTATTGAAATATTTGCGACATGCATAAAAAACTAAATGATTATTCTTAAAACAAAATTGTAAATTTCTATTATTTGGTTTAAGTTGAGTCTACTATAAACATGCACAGTCATACATTAAAAATCTGAAAAGAAAATCAAAATTATTTATGTACACTATTCGATGTGGCGCTACTGTTCAATTTATACTTGAAAGTTCTTCAGCTACATTTATACACAATATCAAGACGTAATTGTAGATTTTAATGAGTAAAACTAACATGTATTTAAATACACATCGCTTAATTTAAGCTTATAAAAATCAATTATATTAAATTAAATTGTAAAAAAATTACTAAATAATTTATATTCATCAAGCAAAATTTAATTTTGTACTTAAATCTATTCTAAAGTTCAGTCTTATTTTTTGTCTACCAATCTGTGTGAAACCATTCATGACACATTTGGGGCACTCAAAACAGATCATTTTTCTCGGTAATGATTAAGTTACCAACTATGTAAGTTTCTTCTTGGGTTTTGCTTCAACTTTGTCAAGAACTGTTGCATTGTTTTTTGTATAAAATCCTGTGTTTGCATAAATATGCAAATATTTGCAATATTTATCATAATTATTAAAAATCATACAATTTTTGTAATCTAAAGTAAAATGTTTGAGGTTTTCTAAAAAAACTGACAGCACCTTGAACTCATTTTTTATTTTTGATCCTAAGTTTTAAAAGTATAATTTTTTCTATATAAAATATTAAATTTATTTTTTAGTATCCTAATACTACAAAATAGTGGCAGTTGAATATTTTGTCAGCATTTGTGTTGAGATTTTAGATTTGCTGTTAACTTTCTCTTAAAATTCGTTTTTTTCATTTTATTTGGCTTTTTACCAGATTCTAGTTTAAATTTTGTAAATATGCCTTCCAACCGTTGATTACGCGAAGTATTACAACTTTGCACATATTTTCTCTTTACAAACTGATTTGAATTATGCAATTTACAATACCCTATAAATATTTGATTACAAATAATGGGTAATCATTTTATTTATTTATTGAATGCCGTTTCAACAAAACACGTATACCACGTGTGTTTGAGATTAAGTAAGCGTTTGCTAACCTGTTAATTAAATAGAATATTAAACAATGCTAAGAAAATGTTTGCAAACGTTTAACATAAACGTACATTGTGTTACTTCATATTTACTTTAATTAATTTAATTTAAATGAAATAATCGCTTTTTAATCAGTGTATCTTGCTAAGACTACGTTCTGACTGATTTGTACTTTAAACTGATATGTATGTTATAAAATAATAATAAAACAGATATTACTTTTCACCAAAATTTACCTACAAGAATAAATGATTCGTTATATTACGTTATACACAAGCGTTAAGTATTTCTCATACAAAATTATGTCATAATCTAAAATGAGAAGAAACGTAAAGGCATAAACAGTAAATAAAAAGATATTTTAGTTTAAACATATGCGACATTACATTTTAAAACGGTAGATTCCAATATTTTCTTGGAAAATATCTAAGCAGTCACGTTTTTCAGCAAATAAGTTATTAATAACTACCAAAACTTCTAATGTCAGAATAGTTGCAAAAGTTTCACAATATATTTTTGTAAGTATGATATATAACTGTATTCGTCCGATATCAGATTTTCAGATATAATAGAGGACGTTTTCAAAAAACTTAATTTATTTGTCTTATAAAATTGGTCTATAATGCCTATTAAACAATTAGTCAATTATTTTTTAACATTGATTGAAGTATAATAAAAAAAAAAAACAAGAAACCAAGTTACATGTATAAAAAAAATCGCTGAGTTAGAAATATATTACAAACGAATAGGTAGTATCGTCTATATGGTGATTGTAACACTAACAAATCGCTTACGAACTATTCGACAGCCACATCGTCGTCAAATCTCCACCATTAAAGTGCTTTTCCTAATGGTTCAAACAATTTTCAGTTCAAAACAGCTGTACAGAGCTAGGCGATGAACACGGCAAGTTTTAGCTCTAACGATTTGCTAAGTATTGGAATAACTTATTTCGATCTTAGAGACATTTTAGCAACCTTTAATCGGCGGTCATACTCGAGGAGGCGGCAAACAATGTGAATATACTCTTCAGTAACGCTGGTCTTCGAGAAACGGCAGTGATCAACATTTTTAACTGCTTTAAGTTCTCTTAAAATTTTACATAACTCTTTGACCTGAGAAACTTGATAATAATCTGTTGTACAACAAATATGGATACCTCTTCTTTGATATCATAATAATAACTGAAGAAGTTAGTGTGAGGTACTCTATGGGAAAAATACTCTTCAGACATCAATACCTGCAACGCTGTGAAACTGAGCTTCTCTTATTCACTCCACGACGAGCAATAAAATCTTTGTTTATATTTGATTGACTTACGTATGTAAAAATGTTTAACTAATGTCGATAGAAAGCAAGTTATTGGTGTTTGTTGTGTACATAATATTAATTACTGTAATCTATTTCATAAAGGATGTTTTTTATTTATAAAAAAATAGAAAATAATTTCTATATTAAAGAATTAAATCTGGTACAAAGAATTTGTGAAACGACTACTTTTGCGATGATGGAAATTCACAAAAGTATTTATTTTCAAAGAATTTTTAAAATTAATAGGTGTTTGCCAAAAAAATAAAAGGCAAAAACTATTTAGGATTCTGTAATAAACTTATTAGCAGATTTCAATATGTAAGGGGCCAAATTTTTATTTAATGTGAAAACTTATCTGAATAAACAAATCATAAATCAAAAAACTGTTCATATTGATACGGGAGTTCTCGGTTGACTTTTCTAGAATAAAGACGTGTCGATCGCCGCTCTCTTATCTCTGAGGGTCGGCCGGGGTGATTACGGACTAGTGCAGACGGCTGATATTACAGCTGCTCAAGCATAGTGTTAATAAGTTTTATAATAATTTTTAAAAATTCGTTTAAATTATCGTTTATTTATTAAAGACATTCATGCAGTGAAATGTTTCCAGCCGGGAATATACCCGGCCCATCCAACAATTATACAAACAACTGGAGTAAATTACAACCGATGTCCACAATGCAAAACCAATTTCAACCACCATCAATCTATCCAGGTCAGCTAAGTCAAACACAATCAAATCATCAATCATTTCAAATGTATCAAAACCAAGCACCTCAACTTTACCAACAATACCAAAACCAATTTCCTTTTCCTAACACAACTAACTTTAACAGCACTTATCCAGCAACACCATTCATACAATCTTCACAAACTAGCCACAATAGCGAAACCGACGATGACGAAACAATGATAACAAACCAAGAGGACAATAATAAAAAAACACTCATGGCAAACTATTACTAAGAAGAGAAAACGAATGCGACTAACACAAACTGTCGAAAACACTCCCATAATAAACACGGAAAATAGATTTCAAGTATTCAATGAACATGAAGAAAATAACAACCCAAATGATAACAGTGAAACCCAAACAAAATCTCAACTACCGAACCATAACCCCCCACCAGTATATATTTACGGTGTTACACACTTTAAAGCCATGACTGATAACCTAAACAAAGTCATTGAAGAAGAAAGATTCTACTCTAAAGCGTTATCAGATAACACAGTTAAGATAAATACCGATACTATCGACGCATACAGAAAACTAATCTCACATTTACAAGAAGAAAACATAGTCCACCACACCTATCAAATCAAAGAAGAGCGCTCCTACCAGGTGGTCATACGAGACCTTCATCATTCAATTAATACCCAAGACATAAAGATTGAGCTTCAAGAATTAGGTCACTCGGTAAGGAACATCATGAATATCAGGCATAGAGTAACTAAACAACCGTTGCCAATGTTTTTCATCGACCTCAAACCAAAACCAAATAATAAAGAAATCTACAAAGTCGAGTTTTTACAAAATTCAAAAATAAGAGTAGAAGCACCGCACATTAAAAACAATATAGTACAATGTACACGATGTCAAGCCTATGGCCACTTCAAGATATATTGCAGCAAGCCCTACTACTGCGTAAAATGTGGACAACAACATGATAGCAAAACCTGCAGCAAATCTAAGAATACTCCCGCTACGTGTGTTTTGTGCGGCGGCAATCATCCCGCTAATTATAAAGGATGCACGGTCTATAGAGACTTAAAAACTCGAACCACATCTAAACAACCCATTATAAGAACGCCAAATAAAATAAACCCAGTAATAAGTTTACCAACTAGCCAGCAAATCTTACAAAATCCTCAGAGATACCCAAGTTATTCACAAGAAGCTGCAAGAAAAACTGACAATAATGACGAGATAGCTGATAAATTAAACACCTTCTTAAACGAATTCAAAAATATGTTCACTCATTTATTAAATCAGAACAGCATGATCAACGAACTTAAAAAGTTCGTTACTGAATTCTATATGTCTGTCGGTCTGTCGGTCTGTCTGTCGGTCTGTCTGTCTGTCTGTCTGTCGCTGTCACAAAATTATGGATTTTTTTAAAATTTTAAAATGGATTCTTATAGGAAATTTTACGCCGATTTCAAAATCGAAATCAAAAAGTTTCTATCTCGAATAGTTTTCGAGATATTCGACTTCGAATTTCGGGAAAATTTCGACATTGCGATTTTAGGAGTAATTCTTAAAGAAAATTTTACGCTGATTTCAATAATGAAATCGAAAAAATTCTATGTCGAATAGTTTTCGAGATATTCGACTTCGAATTTCGGGAAATTTTTCGACATTACGATTTTAAATGTGATTCTTATAGGAAATTTTACGCTGAATTCGAAAATGAAGTCGAAAAAATTCTATGTCGAATAACTTTCCAGATATTCGATTTCGAATTTTCCCGAAATTCGAAATCGAAATCGAAAGGTCTTTTTAAGTTCGTTCTGGGATTGCTTACAGAGCAATCTCTTCACCGGCCCCATGTTTTTATCTATGCTTTCCGCACTCATTAATAAAGTAACCGAATAATGGCTACTTCGATAAGAATAGCGGAATGGAATTCAAACGGGCTGAAAAACCATATTCATGAAGTCACTCTATTTTTAATTATCAATAAAATCGACGTTCTACTGATAGCGGAGAGCCATTGTACACTAAATACAGTTATAAAAATTCCATATTACTCTATATATTACGGAAATCACCCGGACGGAACTGCCCACGCAGGTTCAGCAATCATAATCAGAACAGCAATAGACCCCTACCCGCTACCACCCTATACAACTAACAAAATCCAAAGCGCTTTGAAAAAATAAATTTATTCCCCTGGCCATCAATTGTCGGAGCCATCTACTGTCCCCCTAGGCACACCATTTCTACCACCAATAGGACTCCGCTTCCTTGTAGCAGGTGACTGGAATGCCAAACACACTACCTGGGGATCCAGGTTGATTACACCCAAAGAACGAGCACTCTTTAAAACCATACAGAAACATAATCTAAAATATATATCTACCGGCGAACCGACCTATTGGGCGTCAGATCTAAATAAAATTCCCGACCTGCTTGATTTCGTAGTTCCCAGAGGTATTCCTGATGTGTACAGCAAACTTGAAAGCAACTTTGATTTATTTTCAGACCACAGTGCAATAATAATTACTTTGAGTACAAATGTTATTTATAAAACCCCAATACCAAAACTTTGTACAGCTAAGACTGATTGGGAGCAATTCCAACACCACATCAACTGTAATATAAGCTTAGCCCACAAAATGTATACTCCAAACGAAATTGATGAAACCGTGGAGTACCTCACAAACCTAATCCAAAAGGCATTCTGGGAAGCTACACCGACTGAACACAAAAACGATTCAGTAACATATAACATACCCCTACATATCAGGCAGCTCATCATAGAAAAACGCAGAGCTCGTGGAAAATGGCAAAGGACCAGAAACCCTCGAGACAAGACTATCTTAAATAATTTAACCCACCGTCTTCACGAAGCTCTACATGAAAACAGAAATGCAACATTCGGGCATTACATCTCTAACCTATCTCCAGTAGATTATTCTATCTGGAAAGCTACAAAAAGACTCAAGAGACCTGCTACTCTAGTTCCACCTTCGGAGTACACCTTGCCCAAGTCTTCACACCACTGAAATCTAATGACAAAAACTTTGATGCAGAAATAGAAGGATATTTATGCGCGCCTGGGCGATTATCCCTACCCGTGAGTCCTTTTCACCAGCAGAAGTATGTAGGGAAATTAAATTAACCAGCTTATATAAAGCCCCGGGCTACGACCTTGTAGTAGAGGAAGTACTAAAACACCTTCCGAAAAAAGCAGTAGTACTCATCACAACGATTTTTAATCGCATGCTTGCCATTTCTCACTTCCCTACTCAGTGTAAATACGCTAAAATAATCATGATTGCTAAACCTGGAAAACCTCCACATGAAACCACCTCATATCGGCCGATAAGTCTGTTGCCACTATTATCAAAATTATTTGAAAGATTACTGCTATACAGAATCAACCAGATGAACTAATACCGTCCCATCAGTTTGGCTTCCGCGAGGGGCATTCAACCATTCAGCAATGCCACAGGATAGTTAACTACATCAAAGAAAATCTGGAAGGGAAGAATATGTGTGCGTCAGTGTTTTTAGATGTGCAGCAGGCTTTCGACAAGGTATGGCACGCAGGACTACTATATAAAATAAAAAGAAAGTTACCTCATCAAATTTATCTTCTCTTAAAATCCTACTAAAATGAACGACACTTCCGGGTTCAAGTTGACAACTCACTATCATCCTACCACTCCCTTAACTCTGAAGTTCCACAAGGCAGTGTCCTTGGACCTTTTTTGTACTTCCTGTATACCGAAGATGTTCCCACTACAGAGACCACTTTAATTGCCACCTTTGCAGATGATACTGCTATATTGTCATCTGATACTAATCCTAACCGGGCATCTGAGAAGCTGCAACTACACCTAAACCTCCTACAAACTTGGCTAGATCGCTGGAGAATCAAAGTAAATAGTGAAAAATCCACCCAAATCACATTCACTACAAAACGCTCCGCCTGTCCACAAGTTACTATTTATAATTACTCCATTCCCATAAAAACTGAGGTTAAATGCCTAAGACTCCACCTTGACCAAAAGCTGACATGGAAACCCCATATAAAAGCCAAACGGCAGCAACTAAATTTGAAAACAAAAAATTTATATTGGCTCATCGGGCGTAAATCGCAACTAACCATCGAAAATAAAATTTTACTGTATAAAACCATCTTAATGCCTGTATGGACCTACGGAATCGAGCTCTGGAGATGTAGCAAACCCTCCAATACCAAGATTCTACAGTCCTTTCAGTCGAAGACTATACGTACTCTGGCAAACGCTCATTGATACATCAGTAACCAAACTCTGCACCACGATCTCAGAATTCCCTTCATCAAAGATGTCATCAAAACTTCAGCTCGCACATTGAACCACACCAATCAACTCATCGCCAACCTCTACAACCTCCAACCCGCAAATCGGAGACTCAAAGGGCAGTGGCCTGAAGATCTCGTCGAGTGAATCTTGGAGACCCATCAGTGGATGGATCCCAACTCATGACATTTAGCAACACCGTCACATTATTTACTTATTACTCTGTGGACGGAGTAGATTGTAAATATGCAATAAATTCTCTAAAAAAAATATTGATACGATTTTCGTAGGTGATTTCCTTTTTAGATATGGATTTAAAGTTACTCTAACAGAAAACTTTCAATTCTGATAAATATTATTTTCTATTCTTAACAAATTAAACTTCTGACCTTCATCACATTAAATAAATTTTATAAAATATGTACCAAATCTCTAAAAATTACCTTATATCACTGTATGACTTATAAATGTTACTTATAAATTTAATAATTTAGTTAGATGTCAACATTTCAAAAAAGTCTAATTGTTCCAATGTACACAATTTAACAGAAGCCACTGTTGAGTGTTCAGGTGGTTATATAAGTAACACGAAGATTATAACAGATAGAATGCAAGGGCAGTTTTACTAAATAATATTTGTTAGTACATCATGCAAGCTCAAGTTTATAGTAAATATTTTAAGCATTATTAAATGGTGACCCATATTAATCACCTGATTTCACTTGATGATTAGATTTTTAGTGATTATTAAAGCACAAACCTTCATTAAACATAGAAAATTTGGTCTGAAAAATGTTCACATAGACCTCGGCTGTAAATCTTCTTTTAACAAAATTTTCGCTTATAATTTTGCATCTTCTGATTTTATTCGTCAGGCCGTCAACTATTTGTGGATTGATGTCGTAAACCTAAAATTAGACACAAAAGCTAACTGCATGGTGTTAAATCATAAGATCTTGCTGGTCAGTTGATGTCAAAATTTCGTATAAATGCGAGGACAGGAAAATGGTGGAATAAATCGACTGTTGGTTGAACTGTATGGTAAGTGTTCCTGATACATATGGCTCAGTGAATGCGAAAAATAAATTATTATGTAACGGCAACGACCACCATTTACAGTTACAGCATTATTTTCGAAGAACTGTAGGCCTGTTGCCCGAAATCCACACCTAACAGTGACTCGTTGGGGGTGCATTTGTTACATGAGTTATGCAAGGACTTTTTGAACCACACATGCAGAAATTTTGTTTGTTTACGATGTCGTCGAGTTAAAAATGCGCTGCAGGAGATTTTTCGACTAAACTGATAATCAATTTAATGAACCGTAGATAGTAAAAATAGTCACCAAGTTTAAGCTTTTGCATCAGTTGAATTTTGTACACATAAAGGTAAAGCTTTTTATTGAACATCCGCTGAAGGGAGCTTTTTAAAATGTCCAATAGTTGTGCATGATGCCAAATCGAGTTTCATTAAATTTTCCAATCAGTTGTTGGATAGTTTCATTTGGTGCATTATCTCGATACAAAATTCCGCAAAATATTCACAGAATTTGCAACAACAAAAGTAACCCAATGTTTTTGCTAATAGCGTTCCATACCTATTAATTGGAAAAATTGTAGTAAAGTATCATAATTTCTGACCAAAAAAAATAAAAAAGGAGCAAAGTATAAATCAGTTGCTCAATTTTCTTTAAATAAAAAAATAAACCTTGCTAAAACCATATATTTGGTCAATGATTTAATATTGTAAAATTGCATCTACAGAAATGCATAATTCATCTTAATAGAAACGATTCTTGAACATAGTTGTTAACAAAATGTTCAAGTTCAAAAAAAATTCTTTTTTTTTTAATATTGTTGTCTATACCACGATATTCCTTAATTCTAAAGACACACAGTGGTATTATCAGGTGGCTTTACTATAGTGGCCAAATTACTAAGTATCACAAAGCAACAAATAAAAAATTGCAAAAACAATTCAAATATGATATGGTCAACGCTTGATAGACATGAGTGATCGGCATCAAGAACATGTAGACGAAGTGATTTGTGCTAATCTCCGCCTAAAGCAGAAGCATATAGCTAAAACTGTTGGGGTCTCTCTTAACCCAACAAATGGTAATTTCTCTATCAATAAAGCAGTTTCCCAAGGAAAAACTTTTCAAGCCGCCCTTGTACATTAAGGGATTATGCCGATAAGTTTTTTGTAGCCTTATTGTGTTATATGATTTTATATTGGCTGCAATTCAGTTTTGACGTTTGTAATGTACACGGCGAAAACTTGCGCTATTCCGTATTATAAAAGACCGAGGTTACTGTTTTGTGATATTCAAACCAAATTTTTATTTATAGAGGACATTATGGTGGTTTGATAAAAATTCTCTTTATAATTTGCAAATTATAAAAAGTATTTTTTTATTATATTTTTAAACATGGCAATACACAAAAAATATTGCAAGTCGATTAAGTAGAAGCATTAAATTATGCGTAATGTAGAGAAATTATTCTGCGATTTTTAGTCCTTGATTTGTATTTAAAATATTCTATGAGGACATGATTACAGGCTAGAAGAAGTCCGCAACATAATCGATTTTACAAATTATCTGAGATATCAGATTGTATTTTGAGGGAACTTAAGCTATTTTTTAAATTTTATTTTTTTTAAATATATAATTCCAACAGAAATATTACAAATAGCCGGTTTTTAATTTTCTTAAGACGTTAGTTGAATGTCAATGCAAAGACTACCAAAAGGTCTATATATTTTTAGAGGTAATATATACAATTGAGTATAGTGATCAATTGTACAATTAGGTCGAAACTTCTGACCACCTTTTTGAACTCCTCATTAAAAAGTAGAATAGGAATGTCTCATAAACCTGACCCATTGAAACACTAAGGGGTTTTCCTGCTTTATTTTAAAGTGACATATCTCATGAACGATAATATATAGAGTGCTGAGACCTTCATAGTTGATTGGTTGGTCTAAGTTTGAGTTTCCAAGGTGTTTATGAGTTTCAAAATTTGTATATATTACCGTTTCGCCCCCTGATCTTGTTTATATAATTGAAGTTGTTTTAGTAATATGGTTGCGCTAGTAAGATTACTTTTCGAAAATCAAAAAGAGGGGACAACGAGAAGGGGATTATGTTTATCTTGTACGGCTGTATAAGATAATATTCTTATACTTTTTTAAAGCTTATAAACAATGTAATGAAAGTTTTGTAAAGCTAAGAATGCCTTCTATGACAAATGTAAAGCTTCTCATCTATGTAAGTAAAAAAGTATATTATATAACTTGAAATATTGCAAATAATTTAAGTGTTGATAAAGAGATTTTCACTTCAATCGTGATACCAGTCGGAGTGCATGTGAAAATTACCTAGAATATGGTTTAGCGACTCAGTAACATTTTTTGTAGTAAAGATTAGAGATGTTATTGCAACAGTAGCAACATATTTAACTTGAATATATTTTAGGCGGTTTAAATTTTAGTTTTTTAATCATTTGCAATGACAAATAATAGTTTTTATTTCAGGGTAGTGTTGCCAGTCTAAAATATTTTTTTAAAAGTTTAGTGTGCTCCAAATTGGACTTCAGAATATTTATCCTGAATAAAACAGAAAATATTTGAGCAACCAAAGAAAGTTGTTTCTCATCTTCTGATGAACCCTGACAACAACAGCGTTGCCCGCTTTCCTTCTCAAAAAAGTGCGGGCCAACTATTAATTTATTGAAGATTATTATTAGATCTGGCGAAAGGGAAGGGGAGAAATAAAATTGTCTAGGGCTGTGCTTTATGGGAGCTGATGCAGGTTCTAATGTATTGCTTCGTACATCAATAGTTTTTATTTTTTTAAGCCACGTATCGAATTGCTATTGATACATAGTTAAATGGTTTTACTACATTAATTATAAAGTTTTAGAAAATAAAGTTTTAACGTTTTATTTTGTTTAAATTGTGATATATTTTATTAATTATTTATACTTTTAATTCTACATATACTATATTATATCATTTCTGAATACGGTGAGCAGGATATAAGATTTTCCGTATATTTGACTTTTTCTTCCGTTACTACGGCACTCCCTTGTGATTGTGTGTAATTATCTTCTTCCTTGTATCTTTGTCTCTGAAGTAACCTATCCATGCCATTTTATTTTTTTTTTGCATTTTTAAGTATTCACTAACGTCTTGTTTTCTTCTTCTTAGCATTCTCTATACTTTTCGTTGAACATCGTTAAACCGATTTTCATTATTTTTGTGAACTCAGCCTAGCAGTTTTTCTTTAGTTAATATTTACTTGAATTAATTTCATTTTTTATTATAACGTGCTTAACATGCTTTTCTACTGACGTATTCTTCAAATATTGATATATTCTTTCCTCTTGTTAATAGTACTCTTACTTCAAAACTAAACCGTGGTTTGGAGCATCCTGTGGCTCTTTGATTTATCTTTTTGATTCTGAAGACTTCCATTTTCACTTCATTTATGTTGTCATAATCTTTCTCCAGTTCACTTCTATATTGTCTTTGTAGTTTAATCTACTAGTTATTCAATATTTATTTTATACATATATTTGGATTATTCAGTTGTATTTTCAGTCGCAATTTACAGATGACTAGGTCACAATCAGTTCCACGGTTTGCCTACTTAAATGACTACTTATATTGCCCTGTTTAATATTATGTAATCTCTGATCTCTTGTGTTAGTCTAAGTTTTGTTGTGGTTTATGTTTCTAGAGGTTTTGTTTACTGTTAAACTATCAAAAGCACAAACCGACTAAAAAATTTCACTACTGTTTTTTATTTGATCTTTATTAGAGCTTTGTATTATTCCATCTAGCAGTACATTACCTACTCTTGCATTCAGATCTCTTATTATTAGGATTTTTTGTCTCTTTGAAACTTTGTTAATCTCTAATTGTAATCTTTTCTAGAAGAATTCTATTTTACTCTTTGATTTATTCGTCTTGCAAGCATATACTCTATAGATATGAAGCTTATCTGTGTTAAGTTGTATTACTTTGTATTATTGTATTCCTTTATTGATTTAGCATACTGCGTTCATATTTGTTGTTGGTCATCAGTCTTATTCCTGCTGTCGATCTTTGATGCTTCTTTTGGTCACTGTGCAATAGCATGTAGTTTGATACCGTATTGTATCTTTGCCATTCTTTTTAGTTTCAGAAATTGCACAGAAGTCTTGATCTCTTGATCTTTGCCATTCTATGTTATAATGTTCCAGCAGCCACATCTTATATTTTTCTGGCATTACCGTTTCTTGACTCGTGAAAGGCATTTCTATTTTTTCATATTCTCGTCGGATCTTTCGTGTAGTTTTAGGGTAACATTTATTCTGTGCAAAAATTTGTGTATCATTTTCATTAAATTCTGGAGTGGAATTCTTTATTAATGTAAATGTTCCTCATTTTTTTGTATCAGGGTTATTTCGCGTCTGATATGTTTTTTTACTACGCATGGACGGTCTTGGTATAAAAAATGTTGATGCATTCTCATCATTGGGTAGTAAGGACCAGTGTCGCGTCAATCCCTTCAAAGGTGGCATCTCTCTTACTTCCTTAACCCCATATTTATTCAAATTCAACAAATTTAAAAAAGATATTGGATACCAACTGCGTTCTTTTTTGACATGCGTTAATTAGCAAAAATAGATTTAAATAAATTAAAAACAATAACTGAATGAATCCTATGTTTAATTTAACTGCGAAACTATAACCGATTTAAATGGTATTTTAGTTAATACCCTTTTGACTGATTATCTTAGTATAAAATATTGGCAACAATTTCTATCAAAGAAAGCAATACCAAAAGCTTAATTTGAGATTTGAAAAATATCAGGCAATAGTGGAATGGCATTTCTAATGAATGCATTGAAAACTATCAAATTGATCATTCTACGTGTTGACCTACCAAAAGAAGTAAATTTAGAAAAAGATTCGTAGATAAAATTGTTTACGAAAATTATTTAGAAGTTGGTTTGAAGCATACTTAACATCTCGTTTACAATATTCTGTGTTGTTAATGTGACTTGGTGATATCAGGTTTTAAATGTATGTACTTCACGTAGATTTTGTGGTATTATTTAAAATGATATTAACAAAATAAGGCAAAGCACTGCCCATAAAACAACGCCATAATCCGTAACTACGTTAAGTGAAACTCAAATCTTGTACAATATTAGTAACCATCGCTCAAGCTGGTCATTTGGTGTATTGGTGAGAATTAAAAAGGAGTGAAGATCTAATTTGTTTCAAAATAGTTTGGCTATCAAAACAACATTAACAAGATAATTGATTTTTGATAACATAATTTAAATCAAAAAGTCAATTAAGCTTAACATGTTACAACTGCCACTAGTTATCATTTGTGTTTAGTGTGATCTGATAATTTAGCAAGGCTAAATACACAAATCAAGAACGTTTGGTTATTGTCCAAAAATTTTGTGAAAATAGTCATTCTTTGTGAACACTCAACGTGTTCTTTACGAAACCTATAGTCCAGATAATCGCTTTTCTGTGCTTGTCATTCCTCGAATCGTTGAAAAATTTGAAAAATATTTTACTCTTCACAATAAAAATACTAACAAGACGTTGAAATGCAAGAACTGTAGAAATATTGCAGCTGTTTGAGATGGCGTTACAGCGGCTCCAAATTTATTCCTCGTGTTTAAGAATTAGAACATAAAACAACAATTTGGCTTATTTAAAAAAAAATTGGGTTTAAACCCGTACAAGATTGTAAAACCACTGGATCATAGTAAGTACTGTAAGCTGATAGGCGTTAGAGCAACTTGAAACGGATTATAATTTTGGCAAAAAATTGTCTAAGCCCATTTTGATGAAATGAATATGTCAACAAATAAAATTGTCGTTTTTGGTGCAAAATCAATCCACAAAAAATTCACGAAAAGCCCTTGCATCCGCAACAGGTTACTCTATGGTGTGGTTTATCATATGGTGGCATCATCGGACCATTCTTTTTCAAAAACCAGGTAGGAGATGCAGTTACAGTGATTGATGAGCGGTACCGATTGATGTTAACGGATTTTTTTGGCTAAATTTAGATAAAATATATTTGAGGGACATGCGGTTTTACAAGGTACCATATGTCACACTACTAATGCGACTATTGACATATTACAAGGAAAGTTTAGTAAAAGAATAATTACTAGAAATGTCGGCCTCCAAGAAGTTATGATTTAACTTCTTTAGATTCCTTTTTGTAGAGTTATTTTAAATTTGTAGTCTATGCAACCTTTGTATTAAGATTTAACAACATTTAACGCTGCATTCGTGATATTGCACCCGAGTTGTTGCACAAAGTTATCGAAAATTGGATTCATCGAATTTGCTCGTGTCTAAGAAGTCAATGTGAGTACTTAAATGATGTGTTATTCAAAACATAATGTAATAGACTATGCTTCAAAATAATGTAAAAGGTTTGGTTGTATCTGAAATAGTTTTTATTTTAGTTATTTTTTTGTTTATTATTTTATTTATATTTTAAAGTCACCTCGTTTTTATTGGAAAACCCTTTAATAGGTATTTGTGTACAATTTCACCTCGACCTGTAAATAACAGGATTACTATTATGTTATTACAAGTAGTTTTATATGCAATCTAGAGTTTATTTTTCAAATGTTGTGAGGTTTTTAAAAATCAGATTGATATAATACATCAAAGTTTAATTTTTAAAAACTAAATACATACATGTAGCTGTCAATTAATTTTTGTATGTTCTAAGCTAGAAAAAACACGTACCCTGCACACGCTAAAAAAATAATAAGCAGTAACGCGGGGGGCGTTATCTGAAGGGGCCGCTACAGCGTATGCAGTGACGAGGCAACAGGTCGCAGCGGATGCACTGTTTGCGCAATCATCCATCAATGTTCCAGTCCTGGCTGGCTGTGGAAGAGAAACGGATGCGAATTTACTACGTATTTGAGTGTTTATATTGTTGAATCACTGACTCGTACCGATGTCTCATTTATCAGATTTAACGCAGGTTTTGGAGGTTTAACTGCTTTATGGCTGGCAGCGATTTTTAATACACCCACCTCATTTGTTAATGCGCGAGGAAGATGGATTGGCGTGCGAAATTTAAAAACGCGCCGAAAGCCATGTTTGTCGACGGCGTCTGCGGCCTGCCTGTAACGAATGTCACAATTTAACCTTTGCTCTGTTACTAATTCGTCAGTAATTTTGTTAGTTCACACTTTTTGTGATAAGCAACAGTGCTTTGTGAATCATTTCTGTCTATGTAACAATTTTTATTTAAGATAAGAAATGACAGAGCAAAATTGTGCCAATAAAGAAAGCTCTGTTACAGCTTTATTACAGTTGTTAAAAGCTGCTGATTTTTTTTAAATTTAATTACACCAAATAAACAAAAAAGTTGAGTAGGTTTGGATTTCTGGTTTATTGGGTATTGAGAAAGATAAAATATATGTGTTATTTTGTAATAAGACAACAAAAATTTACAGGATCTAGCAGAGATCAATATTAAACTTTTTCAATATTTATGTCTAGTAAAATATGGCAACAACTTACTTTTCTAAAATACAATGTTGCAATAGTGGAAAGCGTGTCATATTATAAGCATCATCAAAGTTTGATAGTTATTTTAGTAAGTTTATTTTAAAAATCAAAACTATGTGCTTTGGTAATAATTGTTAACTCATAATAAATTAAAGATTGACCAACGAAGCGACGAATATTTACCAAACCAGAACAGACGTACTGCGTTATACAGAAACCTTTTATGGAAACTTACCACAGAGTCTACCTATTACTTAAGAGATTTTAGAGCATTTACAATAGATAAAATAAAAGAAACCTTACGACAATTATCCAACAATAAAGCTCCCGGTTTTTATAATATAATTATCTAAATGATAAAATAAGGAGGAAATAAGTTAATCCATTCCCTGGCAGAAGTCTTCCAATACCAAGAAAAAGTACAAAGCGACTGGTAGACTGTCGGCATTATTTTAATTCTTAAGGCGACAAAAAGGCATTAAGGAATTATAAACCGATTTTACTAAATTTCTACATATACTGCTGTTTATACGAATAATAGCAAACAAAATATAATAACACTTTACAACGTATACAAACAGTGAGACGACGATGAAAAAGTCTCATGAATCAACGACTCTAAATGGTTTTCATAGACTTTTGTAAAACGTCTAATACGGCACAATTCTGCATATTAACGAACGCCCTCCTAAGATGCAGAATCAATTTTTATGTCGTCCAGGCAATCACCGACATGTATACGTTGTCAAGCTGCTCAAAGAAACAAGACTTATCATGATCAAACGAGGGGTAGGACAGGATGACCCTATCTCACATAAACTATTTACCAACTTACTGGAGGATGCTTTTAAAAAACTATCTTCTTACCACTGGTGTAGGTTTTGAAGCCAGGATATTCTTCTTCTTCCCACGCCTCGTTTTCCATGTATCTTTCCTTGTGTTACCAGTTGTAGAATTTGGTATTTGTTCCCTCTCATTACGTGGCCTAAATATTCCAGCTTTCTTTTCTTTATTGTGTACAAGAGTTCTTTGTTCTTGTTCATTCGTCGTAGCACCTCCTCGTTTGTCACTCTATCCATCCATGATATTTTCAATATTCGCCGGTATATCCAGAGTTCGAATGCTTCTATTTTTCTGCTAATTTCTTTATTTAGGGTCCATGCCTCCATTCCATATAAGAGAACACTGAAAACATAGCATCTGGCTGTCCTCGTCCGTATTTCCAAGCTTCAATCCCTGTTGGTTAGAATTTGTTTCATTTTTACAAATGTGGCTCTAGCCATTTCAACACGTGTCCTTATTTCATTTGTATATTCCCAATTATCATTCACCCATGTTCCCAGGTATTTATATTTGTTTACTCTCTCTATATTCACATTATCTATTCTAATGTCAGGAATGTTCACTGGTGTTTTTGTGATTGCCATGTATTTAGTTTTATTTAAATTTATTCGGAGACCATATTTTCTGCTGATGTTATTTGTCCGTTCAATAAGTCTCTGTAAATCTGGAATATTATCTGCTAAAAGTACAGTATCATCAGCATAACGTATGTTGTTAATTATCTTTCCGTTTACTACTATACCACCGTTTTCTTCCATTAGTGCTTCTTGAAATATTGCTTCCGAGTATAAGTTGAACAGCATGGGCGAAAGAATACAACCTTGCCGAACTCCTCTCTGTATTTTTATTTCTTCTGTCAGCTGATTTTCTACTTTTACTGTTGTTTTTGTTGCCAATATAAGTTGCAATTATCCGCATGTCTTCTACGTCTATGTTCTTTTGTTTTAGGAGTTTCATTAGTTTATCGTGTCTAACTTTATCGAACGCTTTTTCGTAGTCTATGAAGCATGCGTATACTTCTTTATTAATATCTCTGCATCTCTGTATTAGTATGTTTAGTGTGAACAATGCTTCTCTTGTTCCAAAACCATTTCTAAAGCCAAACTGTGTCTCACTAATATCTACTTCTAGTTTTTTATATATTCTTGCGTGTATGATCTTTAGAAAGGCTTTAAGCGTGTGGCTCATTAAGCTTATCGTTCTATGTTCACAACATTCCTTTGCGTTGTTTTTTTTGGTATTGTAATAAACGTTGAATTCAGCCGTTATTTCGGTATTATACCAGTTGAGTATATGGTGTTGTATAAATCTACAAGAATATTTACTTGGTCGTCGTCCATTAGTTTAATTAGTTCAATTGGAACTTCGTCTGGTCCAGTTGCTTTACCGCATTTTGATGTTTCAAATGCTTTTCTTCTTTTGCTATTTTGGGGCCATGTTCTCCTTCAATAGTTTTATAGTCTTCCTTTCTGTCATCGGCGAATAGTTCTTCAATATATTCTTTCCATCTTTCTATTTTTTTGTTTTACATCTAGTATAATTATTCCTTGTTTATCTTTTAAAATGTTTGATTGCCTCTTCTTGTATGTACCTGTGACATCTTTGATCTTTCTGTGTACATTAAACATATCGTGTTTCTGTTGTGCCTTTTCTATTTCTTCACATTCTTGTTTCATCCAATTTTCTTTTTCCGTTTTAATTTTTTTCTTTATCAATTTGTGGATTTCACTGTATTTGCCGTCCTCTTTTATCTTACTTTTTCTTCTCTCTTCCATCAGCTCTAAGATTTCGCCTGTCATCCACCTTTTTTTCTTTGTTGGTTTTCTTTCGGTGAGTATTTATTTCGCTGGTTTTATTATCGCATCTTTTATGGTATGCCATCTTGAGTCTATGTTGTCGTTGTTATCCAAAGAATGTCTTCCCATGTTGCTTAGATTGTTATTTATTTCATTTTTAACTTGTGTTCTTAAGTTTTCTTCCTTCAGGTGTTGCACTTCTATTCTAGTTGTCTTCTTTGTTATTTGTATCTTCTTAAGTTTTATATGCATTTTTATGACAACAGGATTGTGATCAGACGCTATATCTGTCCCTGGATATGTTTTTGCCGACTTTATACTATTTCTGTATCGTTTTCTAATTAAAACATAGTCAATTTTATTTCGGCAAATATTCTGTGGTGTGTCTTGTGGTGATTTCCAAGTCCATAATTTTCTATCTGGCAGTTTAAAGAATGTGTTGGCTACTATAAATTCTCTTTCTTGGCAAAATTGGATCAGTCTATCACCCCTTTCATTTCGCATTCCAAGACCGAACTCTCCTACATGTTCTCCACTTCTTCCTTTTCCAATTTTGGCATTAAAGTCTCCTATTATTAATGTCACATCGCTCTTTTTGGTTAGGGATAGAATGGTGTCTATTTGTTCATAGAATTCTTCTACTTCATCCGCGTTTTTCTCATTGGTAGGTGCATAGACTTGGATTATATTTATTTTACCTACTGTGGCACATAGTTGTATTAATATTGCTCTTTCAGATAGTGGTGTGAAACTAGTGACGCTTTTGTTAGTTTCTTTGGTGACTATTATTCCGACTCCATGTTGGTGTTTTGCTTCATTACTGCCTGAGTAGTACATTACTCCATTATCTGTTTTATTTTACCAGATCCTGGCCACCGTACTTCACTAATTCCGAGAATGTCCAGCTGTAGTCGATTCATCTCTTTGGTTACATTTTGCAGTCTTCCTGCTCCAAATATACTTCGCACATTCCATGTTGCAATTTTCATAGCTGACCCGGGGATTCTTCGCACCCTCTGACCATTGAAGGTCTGCCGGGGACTGAGGGCCGTGGTTTGTATGTTCTCAGCCATGATGATTGTACTAGGAAATAAGTAATAAGGTGGTTTTCCGTTCCCTTCCTCATCGCAGTATTATAACCGGTAGGGCCATTACGTGGCCGTCGCCTATGACTATCTGGGGGTAAGCCGTTCCAGAGTCCATCTTCTCCGCCTTAGTCCAGTTGTGGTACTTGCTGCTTCCCAATACCTACTAGTTTTGGTCCGCCCCGAGTATTTTATTTCCATATCTGGTGAGCATTCCCCTATTCGCCACCTGGGGAGGCGCCCGATGGGGGACTAGTTACCCCTCACGGGTTAAAAAACTATAGTGGAGAAAAAAGGGATAAAGGTAAACGAGATATTTCGTTGTAGTACCGAGAAGATCCAAACTGTAGTAGAAGAACTACATGAAGCCACGCAGGTGGTAGGACTCACAATCCATATAAAAAAAACTAATGGCAAATAGAAATAATGGGAGGGATTTTCTATTGAATCAACAACGAATAGAGCTAGCTAATGAACACACATATTTGGGGCAAAAATTGACCTTTAAGGAACCCACTTAAGCAGCGGAAACCAATCATGGTCAGCTTCTGGCAAACTAAGAAAAATGTTTAAGGGAACATTTACACAAACCCAAAAAATAAAGATATTTAACCAATGCGTACTGCCACTTTAACATATGCTTCTGAGACTTGGAAAAACTGAAGGTAACACAAAAGAAAACGAAAAAGGGATATTCAGAATCAAGCTACTAGACATAAAAGGCAATACATAAATGAGGAAAAAGTAGACGATGCAGCGGAGAACATAGCCAAACAAAAATGGAGATGGGCAGGCAATGAGAAAAGATAGAGTAAAAAGACGACTTTGTGGAGATCTCCAACAGGCAAGCGGGACAGAGGAAGGCCAAGAGCACGTTGGAGGAATGACATCTCAAAAAGGGCAGAAACTCAATGGACAAGAAAGGTACAAGACCGGACTGAGTAGAAAAATTGTGTAAAAATAGAACGGACGATGATGATAAAGGAAACTACGCTGTTTGATAAAGTGCAAAACAAGAGGCCACCACAGGTTTGTTTGTCAATGTTAAACAAACAAATGCAAAGAGACGTTTCAGATAAAACATACATTTGCTGTTTTAACATAACAATACAAAAGGCAGACATTTCCGACCGGGTAATTTATGAATAGAAGTACTTTATATTGTTATAGGTTAACCTTAATTGTTCTAAACACATCCAACATTAATTATAATATTTCTCATACAAAAAACACCTATAATTTTATAAATGGCTGTAGCATTTAGTATAATTAATTTACAGCTTGTAATGCTTGATTTAGAATCAAATCATTAAAAACAGAACATTGAATCTGCCTAATTTATAGTTACAACATATATATTTACTGTGGTCGTTCTTTGTGATATAGCAGACGTCTACACGCTAGTATAGTTTCTTACCCCACACTTGGTAGCATAGCTTAATCGATTGAGTAGCCACATCGTCTATCTGCGACTTTAACTGTTGTAAAACTGGGATTACAAACACCTTACATATTTCCAAAGTAAAAATCAAAATGCGTTTAACTGAAAGGGCTGGTGAGGGGTAGATACAACTAATAACAAATCGTTTGACTCACCACGGCTAATTTAGTATAAGGATTTAACATTTGGTCTACATGCTAATGTCTAATGGGCCGTTCTATGCTTTTTTCTTGCACATGCAGCCCATCCCTTCAAACTGTTTCATCCACGTTGTGATGTGACAGTAAGATGTTTTTTATCAAATTTATTCTGAAGACATTTCTGAATATTGGCTACTAAACAAATTTTTGGATATTCTAGAACACAACAAGCTTCTTCTTCTTTTCTTACATCTCGTAGCATTATACCTTGCTTCTAATGTTAAAAAAAAATTTGTGTTACAGTGGTACCAATGAGTACACAAATTATTGAGAGCTTACTTTAATTTCTTTCAAATCATTTTATTATTATATTTGACGTCTACTAAAAAAGTTGAGTAGTACATTCCATTAACAAACGTCTTCGCCTGATCTTAAAGCGGTAAGATTTTTTTGCATATACTTTGCTAGGAATGATTAACCATTAATTTATAATGATAGAAAGTAGCAATGCTCGTTTTACGCGTTTTAGTCACCAGAGTTCTAATTTCCATAGATAGATTTATTGTGTCGTTGCCTTTTTCGGTTAATTCCAAAACTGCGATACAAACAGCCACTTGAATTGATCTTATTAAATAATTTATGGCTTTTTCACTTTTTTTGGTGTTTTAGAACTTATTTTGCAGTTGAGATTATGTTTAGTAGATGTTTTTTAATAAAAATTTAATAAAAAAGAATTGGTCTTATCTTCTTTTTTGTAATGTTAATTAAAAATAGCAGACGTTAATGGATGAGGTATTTTACTCACTTCATCTGTTATTGTCTGAAGGAAATCATCTTCGTATTAAGGGAGTTCCAAAATTGCTGCTCTATCATGGACACTTCTATTTTGATGGCCCGTTTGACAAAGTAAATATTGATGGACTTTAATAAAAGATTTGAAAGAGAAGCGCGCTTCTGAAAATAAAAAAACATCGATGTTGTTCAAATGGAGGAAATTTTCTACTTTATTCTTTTTTGCTTTGAGTTCCAAGTTTTAAAATTTAGCCAAACTGTGTAATTTTATTTATAATCGTTAGTAACATGTTTTTGTTATGTATATTCATTGAGTAAACAAATTTTTTAAATTCACGAAGAAATTTAAAAGTGTTTCTACATTTTTAGTTCATTGCTTATTAGCTGCTTGTTCATAAGTTCGTTGAATACTAATGTTTGCACTGTTAGTATTGATGTATTGTTCATAAAGATGGAAGTAGTTAGTTTTCTTTGCCATCAAAGGCCTGTTTTATGCTTGTTCTTTAATTTTGGTATATATACTTAACAGCCTTTCTTATTTATTGTTGAATAAAATACATGTTTCTAGCGTGTTATTATTTTTTTTAAACAAGCTCATGTCTCATGCTAATTTATGCATTTCACAAAGACATAAATTATTGTAATAAGATTAAGTATGATTATACTGTTGACCTTGGTGTACTGTAATAAGTCAAAATTATTACAGGATAAACTTGAACTAATGATTTTGTTTTAAACGTACATAAAATTATAAATGACTTTATTGTTTTTGCTTGATCGTGTTAGTAGTTTTTTCGGTAGTCTACGTTTGCTACTGATTACATTTTTGACATGTATTTTACCTGTTGTTGGTATGCTTCTGGAGTATCTGTGTTAATTTTGAATGCGTCGTTAACTAAAACTTTAGTAATATATTGTCTTTCTTTGAAAATATTGCTTAGTACCTCAATTATATGTGCATATTGCATCACTCTGTGGACAAATGTTGGAAGTGATTTTATAGTTTTTGTAGCTACTATTGGCCTTTTATGCTTTTGCTCTGTATTAAAAAAAAGTTTTTGCTAATCTATGTTAAAATGTCGCATTTATCTCCAAATTTTAAAAATAACAATTTTGCAAAATGCTAATAGGTGCACAACTTTGCTTCACCATTTTCCAATAGATTGCTTTAGGCCACTAACTCCTAAAGTGGTCCAGGTGGACCCCCAGGGGTCCACGGGAGACTCGACGGGGGTCTACGTTGGCGTGACCAAAAAATGGGGATTCACAATTCGTAAGCGGGGGTCCACGAAAGTTATCTGGTTTCGATAGTGAAGAACTAAAATGTTGGCTTGAGTTCACCTATAATGTAGGCAGATAATATTTTAAGAAATTTTTTAGGAAAAATCGATTAGATTCACGAACGTTATTTCGGTGGCAACAGATGGAGCTCCTGCCATGGCCGGGCGATGACGTGGGTTTATAAACCATCTTAAAAGAATTATACCAGAGTTAACTGCAATTCACTGTGTCATCCACCGACAACACCTAGTAGCGAAAAATTTGAGTGCTAAATTGCACCAATTGCTTCAATTTGTAATTAATGCAGTTAACAAAATAATAAGCAATGCATTGAATACGCGTTTATTTGCACAATTGTGCGATAAAAATGTTGAAAACTTCCAACGATTGCTCTTACATACTGAAGTACGCTGGTTGTCGAAAGGTACATGTTTAACAAGATTTTTCTTACTTTTTGAATCAGCTTTAGAGTTTCTGGAAAGTAATGATCCAGATTTAAAAGAAAACCTGATCAATTTGAAAGCAGACATCGCGTATTTGACAGATTTGTTCAAAAAATTTAATGACATTAACTTACAATTACAAGGCGACAGCCTCAATTAAATAAAAACAAAAGGTGTAATTTCAGCTTTTCTTGGAAAATTGAAATTTATGAAGCAAAATATTAGTCGGCGCGAATTTTCCCAGTTTTCAAACTTGTCACAGGTAGAATGCCTTGATGAGAATATTCACACATACGTTCAACATTTAATTGCCCTGCATGATGACTTTAAAATCAGATTTGAAGATATTCTGACGATGGAGACACCACCATGGATCATAAATCCAATTGATGAAACGGAAGTGGAGAATGTGATATTACAAGAGGAGCTACTCGAGCTTAGCACTAATGAGGAACTGAAGGTGAAATTTAAAAGAGGGTATCAAACATTTTGGCTGCAGGCAGAAATACCCGAAAAATATCCTGGACTGTGGAGAATTGCGAGAGAGCTTTCGATAGCGTTTCCCTCGTCATATCTTTCCGAGATAAGTTTTAGTGTCGTTACAAACTTTTTAGAAAAAAAGGAGCAGATTGAATATCACAGAACGGGGAGATTTTCGGTTATTCCTAACAAAACTGAAGCCACATATTGATAATTTGCTGTCAATCCATCAAGTACACCCCTCCCACTAAAATTATGACTCTTTTGTGATTGACAACGTAGAAGTTACGTTACGTTATTAATATTTTATTTTAATTATATTACGACTGTTATCATATTACAATGTAATATGTTAACAATAATAATTAATAGTGTAATAATTACATATTTGAATAAGTACAACACAAGGAAATATACTATTTTTCTTTTTATTTTTACCACTCCGAATGGGGAGTTTTCTAAATAAAATATGTGAGAATTGATTGGTTTCTTGTGTTGCGCGTAGATGTCAAAGGAGTAAAGTTGGATGGAATGACTTTTTTGATTGGCCAACTTTACTTTTTTGACATCCACTCACAGCACAATCAATTAATTAATTAACCAATAACTCAGCCGCAACACAAATTTCCATAGTTAGATCTAATCTTCACATTTTTTTCGAGTTTTGGGAATATGGTAGAAATATAGCTGCAGGGGGTCCACCGGAACCAGCAAAACTTTCAAAGTGGTCTATGAGAAAAAAAAGTTTGGGAGCCTCTGCTTTAGGCGGTAAGTAGTAGTGGAAATAAACAAATGTAGACGTCATATAATAAGCTTGGGCATTTTCCAACATAACCACATCGAAACATTAGTCGATTTGTGACCGTATTGTAAAGTTATTCTCAATTGAAAATGTCAGTTTACGAGCCAAATTCTCGTCATTGGCGGAGGTTTTAATTTTCTGCTTCAATATGAGAAATCTGCGGCTGAGACTCATCAAATGCTTTCTAATACTCATGTCGAGACCGCTGAAAGAACGTGTCGTGAGTGGTTTCAACGCTTCAAGAACGTTGATTGTGACATCGAAGACCGACATGGCGGTTTTAAGAAAAAATGTTTTCAAAGATGCAGAATTGGAGGCATTACTTCAAGAAAACTCGTGTCAAATGAAAGAACAATTAGCAGAATCATTAGGAGTGGCTCAACAAGCTATTTTAAAACGCCTCAAAGCCATTGGAATGATTCAGAAACAAAGAAATTGGGTGCCACATGAATTGAATCACAGGCGATCTGTATCGAAAGCAATTAATGCGTTTAAGCCGAGCATTGAAAGACAAACGGCTGCAATACAACGAGAGACACGGTAAAGTGATTTTGCAGCATAACAATGCTCGAACCCATGTCGTAAAGTCGGTTAAAACATACTTGGAAACGTTGAAATGGGAAGTATTACCCCACTCGCCCTATTCTCCAGACATTGTTCCGTCACTTGTTTCGATCAACGGCGCTCGGCCTGGCTGACTAGCAATTACGCTCTTATAAAGAAATCAAAAATTGGATGAATATGTGGATCGTCTCAAAAGATGAGTAGTTTTTTTGACACAGGATTCATACGCTGCCTGAAATATGAGAGAAAGTAGTGTCCAGCGATGGACAATATTATGAATCGTAAATGTAGAACCAGTTTTTTACAATAAAGCCTCGAATGTCGGAAAAAAACGGCGGAAGCAAACTAATAAATTAAAATTATATTGTAAATTACTTGTCATACATATATGTGCATATTTTAATATCACAAATATTAATTATAATATATCGTAATAAATCATTATATTTCGATATGTAGATGTGTATTTTTAAATAAGAAGAAACCACCATATGCTTTTATTTTGCTGCAATTTTAAATTGCATAAATAAATTTAATATTACATCAATTTAATTCAATTAGGTTTAAGAAAGTTTACAGCTTTAATAAAAGAAAAAAAAACGCGGTTTCTGAGCGTTATAGATAAAGATGTCTAGAGGAGATTTTCCCACTACCGACTTTAGTCAGTGTTATACTGACAAAGCAAGATGTACCCT
Organism: Sinelater perroti; assembly: GCA_036346155.1. Lineage (NCBI taxonomy): Eukaryota > Metazoa > Arthropoda > Insecta > Coleoptera > Elateridae > Sinelater > Sinelater perroti. The sequence continues at coordinate 2,052,657 of JARFIY010000189.1, forward strand.
CATCCGTTGGGCAATGAATTATTATCATATTTCTCACGATAAAGGAAGTAAAACTGTACAAGATTTTAAGAAAACTTAAACCATAGCTTGGGAATAACACCATTAAGAAGTCAGAGTGCACGAGACATAAACAATTTTGAAGAGAACGAGAACCAATAGAAAATGAGGATTACAGTCATTATCCAATAAACACTGTAATTAAAGGAACTATTCGCGTTGTTCGTTGTTTCTTCGAGGATGACAGCTGTTTTTGAAATTTTTCTGTTAACTTTAGGACTCTGCAAAACACATATAATATCAGAGAAGACGTGACTTTCCAGTCCAAAATGTTATTTTGTTTGACGATAATGCCCGATTTTATGGAGCGATCCAAAGTTTACAAAAAAATAAGATTTGTTCTAGAGTACATTAGAATACCCTTCTTCTTGGCCAAATTCGTCGTCCTGTGATTATCATTTGTTTGGACCATTAAAAGGAGCATTTGATGGATGTTACAATCATTTTCATTTTTAGCGGGACCAAAAAACCAACTATCTGCTGGAAAATGTATTTCTAAGTTAGGCGATTATGTAAAAAATAACTTTGTATATTTGTATTTTTGCAATAATTCAAAGAATTAAAAAATCTTTGCACTCCATTCGGTTCATCTGCATGCACGATTAGGAAAGTTAGCAATAATGAGAGTTTTTAAACAAAAAAGAAAACCCAAAGCTTAGTAAGTAATGTACCGTATTTCATTTCAAAAAGGTCGTAATTACGAAAACAACTTTTTTACAATGGAATATCTTAATAAAATGGGGGCAAGATTAAGCCAAATATTTGATTTTCAAATAATGCATTATTCCTATATTTACATATATTTTGAAAATAGACGTAGAAATAGTTTTTGGCCAGCATTTTGTGTCTAGGTTAGAACTTATTATTTTTCCACAATTCTATGAAATAAATGCCGACACATTTAATTTTAATAACTGATCATCTGGATCAATGGCGTTCTGCTACATTACAAATTATTTCTTTTGCTTATACATGCGCATACTAAGCTTCTGCTAATCTCATCGCTTATTATTTTTTTATTTAACTTCTTGTTTATTCATACATGTTTATTTGTATTAGAGAGTGATTATATATATATATATATATATATATATATATATATATATATATATATATATATATATATATATATATATATATATATATCGAGCCAAGGACAACAACAGCTGTCTCTTCAACAAAATAACTGCAATGCAGGTATGCAACAATTTTATACGCCATCCTCCCAAGTTTATAAGCAACCCGAAAGTGCAACCACTAAAGTCACTGAACCCTAAAATGCTTACTTAATCGAAACCAGCGAAAAAGATGGAGGAAGCAGTAATAAGTATTCCTGGCAAGTCGTACACAGCAATAAAACAAAGCGCATCTCCAGGCGAGCACCTGGAGAAAATGCTGCTACAGATAACCAAACAAACAGATTTGCACCTCTCAGCCAGCTAGAAGCGAATAATAATCCCCAAACAAGCACTGATAGTATGCAACAGTCAATTACACCTCCAACAATAACACCACCTAAACCACCCCTATTTTTGTCCATGGAGTGACTAATCTTGACCAAATGCTAAGAACTCTACCTGATATAACAGAAGAGGAACATCTAATCACTAAATGTTTATCCAACAACGTTGTAAAAATTACCGTAAAAACATCTGATTTATACAAAGAACTTGTTAAATTCATGCAAAAGCAGAATATTATTCATCATACATACCAACTGAAGGAAGAAAAGCCATATAGGATTGTAATCAAACATTCGCATCCTACAACTTTATTTCAAGATATAAAAGAAGATCTCGAACGCGAGGGATTTCCTGTCAGAAACATAATTAACATTAGACAAAGAACTACGAAAACTCCACTTCCAATGGTTTTTGTGGATTTAGAGCCGGCTAGAGATAACAAAGAGATCTACAACCTATAATATCTTCAAAATAAAGTCATCGCGGTAGAGCCTCCGAGAAAAAGCACTGAATTAGTACAATGCACACGATGTCAGCAGTACAACCACACTAAAAGTTACTGTAATCGGCCATACGCCTGTGTAAAGTGCGGCGGAGCACATGACAAAAAACTTGCAAGAAAACCCCGAATATCCCAGCAAAATGTATCTTATGCGATGGCGCACATCCAGCCAACTATAAAGGGTGTCAAGTATACGGCGAGCTACCAAATAAATATCGTTTGGGACAAGGTCAATCACGCAAACACATAACTGACTACAGACAATTCAGTAACCAAACTAACTACGCGCAAGTGACTAAAAACAATTAAGAACCCTCTCAAAACAATTCAGATATAACCCTTTCCCACTTTTTGGAAGAATTTAAAGGAATGTTTACACAACTACTCAACCAAAACAACATGATACTTAATATGTTGTCAACTGTCATTACGAGATTAGTCCATAATGGCTAAGTTCTTAATAATAGCTCTATGGAATGCCAATGGGCTCCAGTCAAAAAATTCTGAAATCGAATTATTTTTAAAACTACGTAACATAGATGTATTGCTGGTATCAGAAACTTACTTCACCGAGAGATCATATATGAGAATACCTAATTATATACTATATCACACCCAGCATCCGGATGGAACCGCATACGATGGATCAGCTATCATTGTCCGCGAATCTATAGCCCATCATGAATTACCAAAGTGCGACAGGGATTTTCTGCAGGCAACAAAAATCCAATTAACTATGCAAGATATACCGACAACAATATCAGCCGTATACTGTCCTCCAAGACACAACATCACCAAGGACCACATTCAACCGTTCTTTGAATCCCTAGGTCAACGCTTTATTGTTGGCGGGGATTTCAATGCCAAGCACACTAACTGGGGATTACGATTAACAACTACGAACGGACGAGAACTCTATAAACTTATTACTGAAAAACGGTATCTCACTTTATCCACAGGCGAGCCAACTTATTGGCCCACAGACTTGAATAAAGTACCTGATCTTCTAGATTTCTACATACTAAATGGAATTTCGATCAACTTTACGGAGGTTAGGCCTAACTTCGATCTGAACTCGGACCACACACCTGTCATCGCCACCATCAGCACATCAGTAATAAAAAAGAAAAGCAAGCCAACATTGCATAAGAAGACCACTGATTGGGATCTATTCAAGGAATTGATTGATCATAAAGTATCTCAGTACTCGGTGCATATAGAAACAGAATTATATATAGAGGAAGTGACAAACTTTCTCATCACTACTGTCCAAGAAGAGGCTTGGTCTGCTACTTCCACATATAAATTAGAAGAACGGCAGTCGCAAAATATCCCCATGGAAATAACGGAACTCGTTAAAGAAAAAAGAAAATCACAAGCCAGATGGCAAAGAAGTCGACATCCCGTTAATAAAAATACCTATAACAGGCTTATGACGAAACTAAAGACCAAGTTACGAGAGTACAAAAACAACACTTTCACAGCCTATGTGGAGAACCTAAGCACCAAAGACGATACAATCCGGAGAGCAACAAAAGGGTTTAAACGTCCTACCCCTACCATATCACCACTTCGTAAGCCTGATGGTATCTGGGCCAGGTGTGACCAAGAAAAGGCAGCAGCATTTGCGGAATGTCTTGCACAAGTCTTACAACCCCACAATAATGATCCAAACCCAGAAGTAGAAGATTTCCTAGATGCTCCTCTGCACCTGTCTCCACCGATTAAAGCTTTCACTGTACAAGAGGTAGAACATGAAATAAAAAATTTAAAAAAGAATAAGTCACCTGGATTTGATCTAATTACCGGAAAAGTACTATCCGAACTACCCTACTCCGGATTATTGTTAATAAAAACCTTATTTAACTCCATCCTACGTCTGAGCTACTGGCCCACCCAATTTAAACATGCACACATCATGTTAATACCTAAACCAGGTAAACCGCCAACGAAACTAACTTCTTATCGACCTATAAGCCTTTTGCCGGTGATATCAAAACTTCTGGAAAAGTTGATTTTAAAGCGAATAAACGAAGATGACTTGCTAGCGGATCACTTACCTGACCACCAGTTTGAGTTTCGTCGTAATCACCCTACTACTCAATAGTGTCATCGTTTGACGAATATTATTTATACAGCCTTTGAAGAACTGTGAAGGAAGCTTTCGACAAAGTTTGGCATAAGGGCCTCCTATATAAACTCAAGCTTGTGTTTCGCATAACTACTACGAATTACTAAGATCGTATTTACTACATAGTACATATCAGGTCAAACATGGCGAAGAACTATCAGAGATATTTCCTATCTCCGCAGGCGTCCCTCAAGGTAGCGTTTTAGGTCCGCTCCTATATCTAATCTACACTGCTGATCTGCTTACAGCCCAGGATGTTAAAGTAGGAACATTTGCGGACGACACAGCAATTCTGACGACACATAAAGATACAGCTCTGGCGTCTCAGCAGCTACAAAACTATTTAAACCTCCTGGAGGATTGGCTGAACCAATGGCGAATTAAAGTTAATTTTTTTTTAAATTAATTTATTAACTATTTGCAATCTATAAAGACTTACAATAAGCAAATTTAATGTGTGAAATGTGGGTTGACTAGTATGCATGTGAGTTAGGATCCAGTGACCTTAACTCAGTGTTATCTTAAAATATAGTTGTTGCTTATATTTATAATAATAAAAACATTAACTACAATTAAAGTCTATTTGGCAGGTCAAGGGGCTTTAATGTGTCACTGTTGTTCAAAATGTTGATCACTAAGACGTTGCTATGATGTTCTGGTTTATTTAGATATTTAGAACTAAACTTTCTACTAGTTTCCTTAACTGTGTCCACTTTCACATCACTCATTATGTCAGCATTTCTCACAAAATACGGAGCATCGCACATATCACGTAGAACTTTTGACTGATATCTTTCGATAATTTGGATGTTAGTGTTGGCTGCAGTTCCCCATAGTTGGACACCATAAGTCCAAATTGGTTTGAATGCGACGTTGTAAACTAACAATTTATTCCTGAGAGACAATTTGGATTTTCTGCCCAGTAGTAGTGTTTGCTAAATTTGGTGCCAAGTTGTTTTCTATTATTCCAAATATGTGGCTTCCATGTCAGCCCCTTATCAAGGTGCATTCCTAGATATTTGACCTCTATTACTTGAGGTAATGGATTGTTGTTAATGAAAACTTGTGGTGAGTTGCCTCTACACTTTGTGAACGTAATGTGGTATGATTTAGACTCATTTATTTTAACTCCCCACTTCTTGGTCCAATTTACGATATCATTTAAGTGATTTTGTAGCGTTCTTGCAGCTGTCATTGGGTCTTTATGTTTCACTAAGATTGCTTTATCATCCGCAAAAGTAGCTGTGAGCGACTGATCATTGGTAGGCATGTCAGCTGTAAAAAGCATATAGAAAAGGGGTCCGAGGACGCACTCCTGTGGTACCCCTGATCTAATTGGATGTATTTTAGTGAGCGTTTGATCATATTTTATCTGGAAGTATCTTTGTTCTAAGTATGATTGAATTATAATATAATATGAACGTGGTATAGATCTTTTCAATTTAAACAGCAGGCCATTGTGCCATACCTTATCGAATGCTTGGCTGTCGTCGAGGATTAAAGTTAATGAAAGCAAATCTGCTCACGTAACTTCCTCATTAAGAAGACAACAGTGTCCTCCTGTTTATATTAACACTGTCGAAATACCACACGCTACCGAAACTCGTTACCTAGGATTACATCTAGACAGAAAGCTAACCTGGAAATCGCACATTACAAAGAAAAGCAAAACAAATGAACCTCAAATTTAAACAAATGTTTTGACTAATCGGCAAAAAATCTCCACTTTCCCTCGATAACAAACAACTTTTCTATAAGGTAATAATTAAGCCCATATGGGCTTACGGACTGGAACTATGGGGATGCTCTAGCATGTCCAACTTAAACATTATACAGAGATTCCAATCTAAGGCTCTTAGATAGATCGCAGTTGCCCCATGGTATGTCACCAACCTAACTCTAACCATATGGACTTAGATATGCCAACTGTAAAGAGAAATTCATCAACGAATGCAGTGAAACACCATGCCCGTCTTCTAGGTACATCCAAACCCATCAGTGGAACCTTTACTGGAAGAACCAGACATTTCTAAAAGACTCAATAAGAAATGACCTTGTGACCTACTCAATCAAAATATTACGTCTCCAGGGTAATACCAATAGGTTAAATCCTTTTTAAGTTTCCTCTTGCCAGCTAAATCAGCTACATAGTAACTAATGTGAAATCTTATATTTTAAGTATAAATATGTACATAGTTCTGATCGTTGATGTATTTTTTCTAATTAAATTTTTTTTTTATTTTTTTAATAACCTCAGGTAAGAATATTTGTTTTAATTTTCGCATTCTATTCAGCCGTTAAAAATTCTAACAAAGTTCTAAAATTGCGAGTCCATAAAATCTTATGTAAACAATAATTATTCAGTTATAAACAATTTTCTGTGATTATCAGATACGGACTTTCAAATTTTGCAATATTTAAAAAATCTTAAAACTTGGAAATCTTGGAAACCCTACAATTTCATGAATTTCTATATGTTCTTTTATTTTACCTCTCTTTCCTCCGTATAGGTCCCATCGCCGCTTTTTAATTTTTATCTCCTAAACAATAAATATTTGATAATAGTAATCAATAATAAATTTAAGTTTTATTTTTTTATTTATCTTGCGGCGGAATCGCCCATGAAAAGTTTCAATGTCAAAAATTTGGTTTATTTTTAACTTGTTATAAAACTTTGTCTTTGTAGTTACTAAAATTTAAAAACTTTAAAAATTAACAGTATTGGTACATTGCTTTGCTCACATCTGTAGTTTGTTGCGCATATTTATTTATGCTTATGTTTAATTTAAAGAAAGTATTTGTGGAGCAATGAAAATTGCTTCTCTATTGACAATAAAATATGTATTTTTTCATGAAGTACAAAGAGTACAACATGATTAAAATGTTTCTAAACTCTAAACTAATTTTTCAAAATTTTCTAAATAGATTATATTGTATTTCTTATTCAAAAATATTAAGAATAGCATCAATTTACTGTTATTTTTGAACTATTCAGTCTATTTTAAAATAAAACTTTAAACATTCAGTACAACTACAATATCAGGCAAGCAGGGGTTATAATAGTATTTGATGAGCGTACATTTGGAATTGAATACTTTATTTGAATTATTTATTGTGTTTGAATTAGCGACCATGAACGTTTTTACTTACGATCATAAACTTAGTGGGAAACAACGTTCACAAATCTTAATTTGTATACAACCAGCACCACACGAAGAAAGACTGGTGAAATATACTGTGGTTTGTCAAACACTTAACACCAAACATCAAATATTTCACACTTAATGCTGTTTAATATAATCTTATTTTGTTCATTTAGTAGAATTGTAATTTGTATTGTCTATTTTTAATATACAATTCCAAATGTGTGATATCGGTAATAAAACACGGTAGCAGCGGTATTATATTATGGAGATTATAGCCAACGGCGTTTGCAAAGGTTGAATGGATAGTGCAAAATATTGGAAAATATTGGAAACGCCTTTCGAATCGCCAGGTTGGGTCAAAGTCCAGCAGGATAATGGTTCCTGCCGTAAGTTTGTGATCATGATGAGAGAGATGTGTGAAAACGGACAGAATTTAACCCTACGAAACATACATATAAGGTATATTAAAGAGAAAACTACAAAATCAGTTAAATTTCTCCAAAAATATACTTATAAGTGCTGTTTTTCAAAACTGTGACAGTATAACAGAAAAATAACCCAAGAATCTTGTGATTAATACGCCAAAAATAATATTTTCACTTATAAAGGCGAAGAATAGGCTAACAAAATATTGATGTTATAAATAAAAAATTATTTTTGAGAATGTGCCTAATTTTGTTGTTCCTTACACAAATACATTTTAAGATATATTAGACTATGCAACGGTAGCGTTAAGTTTCTTCATGTTGAATTAGTAAATAAGCCCAAATGTAAACAAAGAGTCAATTCAGCATCATGGAAAACGATATAATTAACTGTATATATACAGTACATAATCGTATAGCAATAAGTTCATAAAAATTTGAACGGTGCTATAATTTCGATTTCTTATTTTCCCTGATAATATTCGACTACAATAGACTTTCTTATACGTACTTACACTCTTTTTTTTCAATGCATTATACTTTGTAAAGACAAATTTTTAATTCAACTTTATATTATATAATTTACTCTCTTAAAATAATAAATTAAAAGCTTTAAATGTATTTTAAATAATATTTTGAATAAAAATAAAAATGAATTAGCAAATGGTCTTCTATTGCTTACAGCAAATATAAATTTTAAAGTGTTCCATTCTATTTTATCTTATTTATCTCTTAAAGAACTACCACAAGGAGTTTTTGACTTTATCAATTTGCTTAAGATAGCTGCCGATGATTTTGGGGTATACCTTAAGATTTGTGAGGGTCGAAAAAGAACTAGAGGTCATTCCCCGCTGGTACTTAAAGGTGATCATTATCTACAAGGACTGGTGGCTTTCCACGAGGTTTTAAATGCTCATATTTGAAATGATTTTTCAGGCAATCTCTGCATTGTTTTTTCATTGACCATGTCATCTCCAAACGTTATGATTGTATTAAAAGCTACAGTGGTGATCCAGTTTAAAGTCACAAAATATTATTCAGGATTTTTCGACGTGGTAAAAATTTTTCCGAGTAAGTTATAGTAATTTGTTACTTAAAAAATGTCAGTGATAAACTATTAAAAAACATATAAAACTGAGGTTTATCGTAATCACCATCATCATCAGTCTGACGCGGTCCATTGCTGGACATAGACTTCTCCTCCGCTTTTCCATGCTTCTTACTTCCGCAGATCCTGTCTGATAACGTATCCCACCCATTTGCACTTTAACGGCGCCACACTTTCAATAATGTCTATCATTGTGGTTCTTCTTCGAATATTTTCATTTCTTATCTTATCTCTTAGACTTAGTTTTAATTCTACGCCTTTCGAGATTGTTCTTCGTTTAAGCCACCCTCTCCATACCATATTAGTAACTGCTAACACGCATGATTCATACACCTTCTTCTTTAAACAGGGTTTATCGGGATTTTTGGAGATATGACTTAATCTGCCAATTCTCCTTGTGATCTTCGTCTAAGATAGACGCAGTGGTTTACAGTTATTTTTTTTTATTTATTTTTAAGTTACCCTTAGTGGAATCCATAACTTTGGTCTTGTCAATGTCTATTTTTAGTCCAATCTTGCTAAAAGCATGTTGAAGTTTTGTGGTCATAATTTTTAATTCTTTAAAATTACTACCAAAGAACATGAATACATCTACATAACATAGATTTAATACCTTTATTGTACCACCCCAGATTTTTAAAAACATACTCCAGAGCCGCAATGAATAATTTCTGGTGATAGGGTATCACGTTGTCGCACTCCTCTACTTATTGGAATTTTATCAGCATTGAGTTCTTTGTCGATGAGGGTATAGTCAAATATTATATAGCTGTTTGCTAAATACTCTTTTGTTATGAACAATGCCATTGATACAATATCTTATTTATATTACAGGACCAATTATTAAAAATATGCAGACGAAAATTATATTATAATAATTTAAATTTTATCTATGTCAACGTTCAGATATATTCCATTAAAACATTTTAATTGTTACATTCTAATTTATTACTGTAAATATTGTTACTTATATAATTAGACCACACGACAGAAAATAAATTCTAGTTAAATATGTAAAAGGCATTTTCTTTGAATGCTTGTTAAAATTTGTACACACCATTGTTTTAGTCTTCGTCGAACAAGGCGGTTGTAAAATTTTATGCTCGGCCGTAATCCTTTTGTCATTCGCAAACCTCCATAATTTAGAGCCGAGAAGCACACACACACGCACGCACCCAGAGTCACGGCAATCACCCGCTACATTAATAAGTAAATAAGACAGGCATTAGACACTTGCAAGGGCTGTAACGAGCTTTCGCACGGACGCAGCTTTGAGTGCTTAATGCCGCTAGTTTATGTAGGCTTTATCGCTCTCCGCTACGGAGCTTTTATTGTTGCCTGACGTTTATGTAAGTTGATGTGCTTTACTTTATAGCGAGCTTTCAGCGGGTAAGCTCGGACATACTTAACACGCTGATAGGTGATCGCAGGTGCTGAATGTTTAGATCCCATTAACGCCATCAACTCCGCTGACTACAAACATGAACTATGACTGCCGAAAAGCGCGCGCGGGCGCCGGCTAATTGCTCCAGTCACTTTCCTCACCGGAAAATTATGTTACCGTGTCTTTGAAGTGTGCAACTTAGCGCGTTGTGTTCTGCCATTAGATTTTTACTGCGCCGACCTCTTAGCGAATTTTAACGAAACTGTCGTCAGCAACAAATTCATGGCACGTTAGCGCTGCACGCGTATCTTCACGGCTTTTAAAAGGAACGACACTTTAGCACGTTGGTCAATTTTAAGTTCAATTAAAAAATAATTGTTTTGTGGAATTTTTAATGTGGTCTAAATTGACCATATACACATACACAGCAACACATAATACAGCAACAGTTTTAATAAATAGTAATTCTTTGTATTACTACCTAATACCGATTATACAAATATAGTTAGTATAGGAAAGGATAACTCATATGCATATATTTTTTGTGGTTATTCCAATAATAGTGCCTGTTAAGTTTGGTTTGCCTATGAAAAAAGTTTACTTAAACCGCAAATATCTTTTGCACCACATATTTGCAATATTTTATCTATGACTTTGAAACAATGTTTCTTTATAAGGCATTTCAACGCAGCAAATACATTTTTTAACACAAAATTGGTTATAACCTTCGACTTTTCTATCCCTTCTCTATCATACTCTTTGTATTAAAATTTTATACATATTTACTGTTACAAAATTAAACCTATACAGCATTGAGATGTTCATGACATTGACAAAGTTGTAAGTTACATAGTATTGCTTGTCAAGTTTGTTAATTTGCTAATGCAGTGGGGTAATAAAGAAAACCGTATTGCTATAATAGTATCATATGAGTGTGGAACAAAGAAAGGGTAATTATTTAAGACTCTCAGCATTTTGCCGTATCTTTATTTAGATTAAGATATAAATTATTTAATGAAACTCGAGGTATCAAAATCCCCCAAAAAAAGAAAATCCTCTTCGTAAGCAAAAATTATGCCTCGGGAGACGTAAATTTCCAAAACTTTGATGTCTCTTATTATTAAGCAAGATCTAGGACTAGCTTCTTAAAAATACATATAGGATATTTGATGACAGATGCTTTACAGAAAAAGCAAAGAGGTTATTGACTGAGTATGCGCAAGATAGTCCAATAAAGACCATCATCTAGCAGCTGTAATGATTTGGGGGGGAGTGTGTTATGATAGAATGACCGATATTCATTATTGCGAAAAGGAAGTTAAAATTTCGGTCGTTGTGTATAAATAGAATGTTTTGGAACATGTAGTGAAACCTCTGAATCACAGGTTCTTTCGTGGTAAATCTTGAATCTTTCAGCTAGACTTTGCACCCGCCCACAAAATCCTGTTAACCTAAACTTTACTGAGCAACAATGTACTTTCTGGTAGCCTAGATTTTAATCCATTAGATTACCAATTATAGGCAATTTTAGAGAACGTACTTTGCTCAAAAAGGCGATAACGTTGATTTCTTTGTAATGTGTCCTGATGGCTGCGGTCAGTACTTTTTCAGTGGGTGTAGTGCGTGTTGCTACAGAAGAGTAGCCCAGACGTCTTAAAGCTTGTATAAAGCTAAGGGTGAATTCCTCGTTTGGCTTTTAACGAGTAAATACGTTTTAACTCCGCATAGCAATTAGTTGAGTGTAGTGATGTAAATATCTGTGGTATCTTATCAAAACTGTACGTAAAAATTAATTTATTTAACATATGTTTCCTTATGGAATTTATCATGTGCCATAGCCGCCAACCTTTAATCAGTCCGGGTCAAATAACAACAACAAGCACATACGCAGCCAACAAACATAATTCAAACTTCGCATCTAAATCAAATAAGTTATCCTGAATTATACATGCAGTTCCCGGAAATATATCAGGGCCAAGCGGAACCAATTTTAACCTTTAATAATCATTATTAAAGTGCCCAATAAATATACTCACAAACTTTCTCACAAATAAATATTAACAACAAACATAATACGAATATCAAAAACAAATTCTTATGCGTCACTCAATGAAGACGAATCAACTATTAATAAAACAGACTCACTAGTAAAGAAACATAAATGGCAAGTGGCAAAAAAAGAAAGAGGTTAACTCATTCTACAACATAAATGAAAACCTCGCAAATCAAAATTTCAAGCGCTTTCACTAACAGATCCTGCGGAAACCACTGCAGAATCAAACTACGAAGTTACAAATCAACAAGCACAAGCCCCTAAACCATCCCCTATCTATATTTATGGGGTAACAAATTACAAGAAAATGACAGACAATCTGGCTAAAGCTGCTGATGACAAAACATACTGCACCAAATCATTGACAGATAACACAGTTAAAATAAACCTCCAAACTATAGAGACCTATAGAAAATTAATTCATCACCTACGCGAGGAAAACATTGTGCACCACACGCACCAAGCAAAGCAGGAGAGAGGATACAGAGTGGTCATACCCAATCCCCATTACTCCATACCAACAAATAAAATACACAAGAGTTGGAGAAAATGGGGCATAAGGTCAGAAATATTATAAATGTCCGACGCAGGTTAAATAAACTTTCTCTTCCCTTATTCTTTGTAGACTTAGAACTACAAGATAACAACAAAGAGTTATACAACCTACAGTTTTTGCTACATACTAAAATTCAAGTTAAACCACCTAGACCAAAGAAAATCATCATACAATGCATAAGATGTCAAGAGTACGGTCACTTAAGAGCATATTGTATAAGACCATACTATTGTGTTAAATACGATAAACCAGATGTCTCAAAAACGTGTACCAAGTCACAAGACTTAGCTGCAATATGTAAGCTATGTAATAGAAAGCACACCGTTAATTACAAAAGATACAGTCCTGGAGACCTATCCCAGTAGAAGAGCAAACCTTACTAACCAATCATACGAAAACACACATCCAACCCAAAAACAACCTGTCATACAAAATTGTCAATTCAATACAACCCTAATTATTCTCAAATCACAGCAAAAGGCAGCAGAACAAATGCAATCTACAACCACAGCCGCGGAAATCAAGGTTACGAAAACATTTCTGATATATTTGCGACCTTCATCAGTAAATTTAAAAACATGTTTAGGCAGATGCTTAATCAAAATAGCTTGAACCACTACGTTATACAATTTCACACTACAGATAAAATTCAGGTTACGATAATAAAATTAAATGTACTTAACATGCCTATAACTTTTTTGAAGAATACAACGCTTTTTTCCGTACTTTGGGATCCCACTTCCTAGTAGCTGGAGAATGTAATGACAAATACACAGTATGGGGATCCAAACTCATCACACCAAAAGAACGTAATATACTCTATTCAGCACACCAAACAGCTTACAACTTCTTGTTTACAGGGGAACTAACAAATTGACCTACAGACAGAAATAAAATACCGGATTTACTCGACTCTGTCATAAACAAAGGCATATCTGACATATACTGACGTAAGTATGAATATAATATATAATGAACCAACACTTATATTATGTATCCCTAAGATAAAACGCAACTCAACAGACTAATCCATCAACTTTATTCAGTTTCCAACCAGGCTAGAAACGGCACATTCAAACACTACAAAACTAGCACCAGAAGATTATCTATTATGGAAGGAAACTAAGAAATTTAAAAGACCCGTAGCAGCTGTACCACCAATACGGAAACCAGATAACAACTGGACACAATCAGACTAAGAAGACCGGATATCTTTGCTGAACACCTGGCAAATGTGTTTATTCCACTTCTTACTAACAACATTGAACACGAAGAAATAGAAAACTTCTTTAGCGTTCCATCTCAATTTTTACTACCTGTAGATCCATTTTCACCAGATGAAGTACGTCGAATAATTAACACAACCAACTCGTTTAAAACGCCTGGATATGAATTGATGGTCGGCGAAATATTAAAACACCTGCCCAGAAAAGCAATCGTTCTCTTAACCACAATCTTTAATAGCATGCTATGGCTACGTGTCACTATCCAATACAATGTAAATGTGCCCAAATTATAATTATTGCTAAACCTGGCAAACCTACCACAAAACCCATTTCTTATCGTCTTATAAGTTTATTGCCTTTAATGTCCAAAATATTTAAATGGCTTCTCCTGTCGAGAATCAACACAAATGGCTTAATACCTGAACACCAATTTGGCTTTCGGCAAAAACATTTAACAACCCAGAAGTGCCACCGGATAGTAAGAAAAATCAAATTGAACCTAGAAGAGAAGAAAATGTGCACCGCAGTATTTTTGGGCATGCAGCAGGCATTCGACAAGCTGTGGTACCAAGGATTATTATTTAAGCTAAAGAAACACATGCCTAGTCAAATATATCTTATTCTAAAGTCTTATCTCAGCGAACGATTCTACCAAGTGAAGGTTAACAATGTATTATCCAGCTACCATGCCATAAAATCAGGAGTACCACAAAGTAGCGTCCTCGGACCGTTCCTGTACTCAATTTTCACTGCGGATATACCTACGACTGACGATACCACACTAGCCAAATTTTCTGACTATACAGCAATCATGGGAACTGACACAAATCTAGCCACAGCTTCTAATAAGCCCCAAACCACCTGAACAATTTAGACAATTGGCTACGACGTTGGAAAATCACCGAGAAATCGACGCAGATCACCTTTACCTTGACGAAAAATACATGCTCTTAGGTTTATCTCAATGACACTCCCATTCCTGAAAAAACGGTCGTTAAATACTTGAGACTTCACTTAGATCAGAAACTAACCTGGAGAGAACTTATAAAGGCCAAAAACCCAACTCAACCTTAAAGTGAAACAAATGCACTGGTTACTCGTTAAAAAGTCTCAATTATTCCTTCAAAATAAACTAGCCATATACAAAACCATCATAAAATTTATTTGGATGTACGATATTGTGCTCTGGGGATGTAGTAAATCGTCCAATACTAAAATCCTGCAAACATTCCAGTCGAAGACACTCGCATGATAGCGAATGCTCCCTGGTATGTGTCCAACCAGACTCTCCATGAGAATTTCAGCATACCATTCGTCAAAAATATAATCAGCACCGACGCCACCAAATCTAAACTCTTCAGTACCGGTCACACATATTAGCTCATAGAAGGTCTCTACCAACAACACCTAGAAAAAAAAATTAAGAGAAAATGGCCAGAAGACCTCATTAACTAAGAAAACTTGGAGAACTATTAATGGATAGTATCCACCTCATGTTCAGCAGCGATCAAACCTTTTACTTATTACTTTGTATGTGTGTTTATATTCATATATTTACTGTAGAGTGGATTGTAAAACTGCAATTAATAAAACAAAGGCTATAGGTAGTTATTTTGAATGTCGGTAACAATTTAATAGGCAATCTAATATATATATATATATTATATATATATATATATATATATATATATATATATATATATATATATATATACCGAATTACAGAAAATAATGCAGAAAACAGAATCATTTGAAAATACACAATGGAAAGCTGGGAGTATAAACGAAGATTAATAAATGTGCCAATTAGAAGTAAACATCTTAATCTTTATGTTACGTAGAAAATTAAGTGGGTTGTTGCACAAGGGGAAAAGATATGATAAAAAGATTGAGTATAAATTATAAAGATGCAGAGCTGAAGATGAGTCGCAAATGTACCGTCTAGTTAGTAATAGTAAAAGAAAAATCAGAAAAAATTTAGCCATAAAAACAAAAGTCAAGAAAACGTTAAATATTTGGTATTTGTAATAACGAAATATAAAATCACCGAAGAAGAACTTAGAAAAAGCTTGGGCCAAACGAAGTTTGCATTCGAGAACTGCACTTTGTAATCCAGGATACTACTAAAACATAGATATTAGATCATACATTACTGCTGTACAAATTGTAACTGCATAAAGCAAAATTGTGAGTGATAAATACAAAATTAAAGATAAATAAAAGCAATGGAATATTATTTTAGAAGAGATCTGTTAGGGTAAATTAAATATAAACTAAAATTTACTTTTTCTGTGTCATGCGATAAACGGAAAGAGCTTTGTGGATAGGAATGCCCCAAAGAGGGTAAGGTATTTCTACTACCAATTTTTTAGTTAGTATCGCGATGTTAGAAAAGTGATATTGTCGTCTGTTGCGTAACGTACTATTATCATATTAAGAAAACTTAAGTTGCAGTTTGGGAACAATTCTTAAAAACTATGCATAACATAAACAGTTTGTTGGATGACCGCCGATTAAAGGTTTCTGAAATTGCTTCTGGGATCAGAACAAACTGTACTGGAGCAATCCAAAACATTGTCCTACTTTACAACATCAGACCTCGTACAACTGCCCAAATTCGACAAAAAATTGAGAATTTATTTTGGGTTACACTGAAATATTCTCCCTACAGTCTAGACTTATCGCCCTGTAATGATCATCTATCCGGATTTATTTGGAAGAGAACCTTGGGAGCCTTGGTTTCTGCATTCGCACTTACGACATATTTGCCTATTAACAACACTGAGAAAGTAAGATTCTGCTGCACAGGTTATGTTTTATAACTACGATTGTTACAATGAATACAAAAAAAGAAATAACGAGTTATAATAGTTTGGCTTTATCCACTGCAACAGGGGTAAGCATTATGTACTAATTTTTTATCATTTTTATTGTTTTAAGGCTAATGAAGTTGCCTGGGAGCAAACTAATGTTTATAAAATCCTGGTTACCACAAAGCAAGAAGTGCTGGCTGAGAGTGAAATTATGGATGTTGCCCAAAATCTAGTGTGTGACCCCTATACAAATATGACTTTAATAGTTTCTGCTACAACAGAGGTAAGAATTCTAAACATAATAACAATATTTAATTTTTCTAGATTTCTGGATGGGTTTTTAAGTAATTTTTAATTAATAACCTTCTTTGAAACTGCGATTTAAATCAGGATCTGGAGTACCGTTCTGAAACTTTAAAAACTGTACGTATTACCGAACAAGAGGAACCGACTGGTGGCACACTGGATCAAACCCAAGGTTTAGTGTTTTCAATAGTCTCCGATTCAAATTACAATAATGACGTCATTAGGGGTCAGAAAAGAAAACGTAATATGAAGTTTTGGAAGACAATCGCACGAAAACCAAATAAATTAACAAGAAAAGAATACCAAATTAAAGAGAGTTTTTGTACTTGCTAAACCCTTTGAACCCCAATGCATGCTATCATGCACCAAAAAGTACATAGAGGAAATTATGACGTGGCATATGGGAATGTATCTAATCCTGTCACCAACCATTAGCAACTCTATCAACAACAGCCGTAATTCAAACAAATCGGTAGTCAACTAATAGTAGAATTTCCAACACAAACTCAATACTCTTCATCTCTCTCTACACCAAACGACAATCAAACCACACATCAATATGTATTAAACACCAAGCCTTGTGAACTATGAAAATTAAACAACTAAAACTTTCCATGACTGGCAAATACTTTAAAAGAGGAAAAGGTCAAATAATCAAGCAGAAACTTACACAATTTTCTTGCATCCAATAAACCTACAAAACAGATCTTACTCACTTACAATTAAAAAACCCAAAAACAACAGTCATACAACTAACACCTCACGCGAATCTAGAACACCGAAAATTTTGCAAAAATCACTGAAGAAGAAACAGTAAAAATAAATCCTCTAACTCCTCACACATTCATAAAGTTAATAACACACTTAAAGGAAGAAAATCATACATCGCACATATCAATCTAAAGATGAATTCTTATAGAATAGTTATCCGATACCTACACCATACAGTATCTACACAGGACATTAAAGAAGAATTAGGAATTAAAGGCCACAAAGTAAGGAACATTAAACACAGAACAACGGAAGACCCACTACCTTTATTCTTCAATGACCTCGAACCAAGTCCCAATAGTAGAGAAATATTTAATTTCAAATTTTTAAATCACACAAAAATAAAAGTTGCACTTTCCAACAGAAGAAAAAAAATCATTTATTGTACGGCATTTAATCATAAGTCCACTCTACAACATATTGTACAACGCCACACAACTGCGTAAAGTGTGAGGAAAACCACCCAGCAAATTACGAAGGTTGTGCAGTCTAAAAGGAACTTAAAATGCATAATGGCGAAGATAATATGCGTGACAACTTGAAACGCTAATGGATTACATAATACAAAAATGAGTTAATAAGTTCCTAAAAATTAACAAAATTGAATTTATGCTAATTAGAGAAACTCATTTTACTAAAAGGAGTATGATTCGCATACCAAATTATACAATTTATAGTACAATACATCCTGATGACGACACATGGTGGATTAGCTGTACTCATTTATAATAATTCTAACCACAAATTATCCAAATTTCGCCTTGAACATATTCCAGCTTCAAGAATTCAAGTGAATGCACTTCCATAGTCATGTACAGTATCATCCATCTATTGCCTGCCTCAGATTAAAGTCTCAACGAATCAGTTTAAAGCGTTTTCTGTACACTAGGCATCAGATTTATATCAGAAGGAGACTGGAATGCCAAACATACTCACTAGGGGTTCAGGCTAATTAAAAACAAAAGGCAGAAACCTCCTGAATGTTATGACAGACGACAATTATGAGCAGCGATCTACCGGAAAACCCACATATTGAGGCATCGCCTCAAACTGAAATTGAATTAAGCTTAGAACTGTCATTTGCTTATACTCCTGTAATTCTATCAGTTAGTAACTATACGATTAAAAAGACTAGAACTGTACACTCACTATAAAACACAAATTGGAAACTTTTTCAACGATACATTTGGTTACGCACAAAAGAGCCCGAAGATCTCAATCTTGCGGTGCAGCATCTAATCACTGTTATTCAAGAAGCTGCGTGGAACTCGACACCCACCGAAGAACAACACAATGACAATACGCCACTGTATATACGGAGGTAGTGGTTGAAAAAAGAGCAGACAGGGGTAGATGGCAAAGGTCACGCGAGTCAGATGATCGACAGCCCTTGAACAGATTAGCTCAAATAGTCTACAGAACCTTCCCCGAATTTAAAAATTTAACATTCCAAGAATATCTCACACACCTGATCAAAGTCGACCATTCAGTTTGGAAAACAGCCAGAAAATTCATAACTTGCAACCTTACCTATTAGATATGCAAACGGCCACTGGGCTTGAACTAACCAAGAAAAAGCTGACACCTTGCAGAACACTTGTCTACAATTTTTCAAGCGAATCATCTACCCTCAGGTCAAACACGCAGTGAAATCGAAAATTATCTAGATAAATCATGTCAAATCTCACTTTCTATCAAGCCCATTTTGCCAACTGAAGTACGAAAGAAAATCAGTAAATTAAAGCAATGTAAATCTCCAGACTATGATCTCATCATCAGGCAGGTACTACAAAACTTACCAAAAAAGACTGAAGTTCTAATTACAATTATATATAACTGTATATTAAGCCTCTTGTATGGAACTATGCCCAAATAGTCATAGTCTTCCCCAATTAAGCAAAGTGTTCAAAAAGTTATTGCTGCAGACTTCGTAACGATGTCGACTTAGACCTGCTATAGCCTACTCATCAGTTCAGATTTCGATCAGTACATTCAACGATACACCAAACTCACAGGATCGTTAATCAAATTGCTTTCAGTCTACTGCCGTATTCATAGATGTTGCCTAGGCGTTTGATAGGATGTGACATATTGGACTGTTACACAAATTAAAACACATGTTCCAAGTCTATATCACCTTTTGTTAAAGTCTTACATAGAAAACCGTTTTTATTCAGTAAAATACAAAGACATCTTTTTCATCCCTATCCTATACAGTTCAATGTCCCTCAGATAAGTGTACTTAGTTCACTTCTCAATCTGATATATACAGCTGATATTCCCGAAGCTCAAAACACTATAATGGCTATTTTGCTGATGATGCTGCAGTACTCTCCACCCATCAGAATCTAAAGAGTGCCAGTGAACACCTAAACCAAAGTTTAGACACTCCTCGTGAATGGTTCAACCGCTAAAAAATAGAAGTAAACCAATCCAAATTGGTGCAGGTTGATCTAATATATGTCTTCCAGTTTATATCGACCAACTTACTATTCCAGTAAAAACAGAAGAGAAATATCTGGGTCTCCACTTGGACCAATGTCTCACTTAGAAACGACACATAAAAGTGAAAAGGCTACAACTCAACCTAAAGTTCCGAGAAACATACTGACTGCTTGGACGACACTGCAAAATAAAAATTGAAACTAAAGTGCTATATATAAAAGCGTTATACGACCAATTTAGACATGCGGATTTCAATTATAAGGATGTGCGAAACATTATCCAACGGTTCCAATCCAACTATGCAGAGCAGTCTTAGACGCATTTTGGTACGTAAGCAACCAGACCATACATGAGGACCTAGGTGTGCTCTTCATTTAAAAAGATGTACCCCGCCTATCTACTTTGACACCCCAACCACCTTGTGGACCAATTTATCGAAGATAACACGCAGACGACTAAAAAGAAAATGGACTAATGATTTATAACATATAATCAACTTGTTAAGTGTATGGAGAACCTTCATTATTGGATGAATTCTTCTTCAATGACTTGTAGCTATCATCATTTTTACTAAATACTCTCTCAGAGTAAATTGCAAAATTAAACAATACACCAAATAAAAAACTTTTATAGAAAAATGTTTTGAGAAAAAATAAAACATTGAGATATTTTTTAAGTGCTTCATAATAAGATGTAAGTGTGTCAAATCTTTATTTAAATACATTAGTCATTTTAGAAACTACTGTGAAAACTAAATTGTCCAAAGAAGTCGAAGGGGTCTAATACTGCTGGGCCAAAGAAAGAAAATACCCGAGAAAATATTCTTAATCATATAAAACGTTTCCTAGTCCTCAAAAACTATTATAGTAAAAAAAGATCTATTAAAAAATATTTAACCAATAAATTTGATATTAAAAATTGTACTTATTGTACAGAGAAGGTCGCAAATTGAAAATGTGGCTGTAAAACTATGCTTTTTCTATCTCTGATATGTTTTGTTAAAGATAAATTCTATTTGTTTTAAATTACCAGAAAAAGACACGTGAGATTGAATAAAATTTCGTTTAAAGAAAGAGTCTCCAAAATATTTGTTATAATGATCGACATGCAGAAGTGCTTAGCAACACTATACTTGACCAGATCATAATAATTTTACTTAAAAAATCTATGGATTCTTAACCTAACTATTTTAAATTCCACTAATGGAAAAGTCCACTGTGCCATGTGGAATAAAACGGTCGAGGCACGTGCTGCTTGTGGGATCTCGTCTGTATTTTGAAGTGAGGCTAAATAACATGGCAAATGACCTTGAAGAATTAACTATATACAAATAATTGTAGAGGACAAAATAGAAATTTTACTGCCATGGAGAGCTACGTTTGGTTAGTGAAAATATTGTCTTTATTAAAAATAGTTAACCATATCTATCTGCTCAGAGGGCACATCCATAAATAGGGGTAGATACAGTCTACTCAGCGATGGGCCGTGCAAAAAAGGGTATATGTAATTCGGCCACTATGATGATCTCTTGGAATTAGCAGCAAAGTTTTGGGGGTCTATGACGATAAAGACCTAAAAAATGTTAAAGTGCTGTTTGGAAAAATTTACTTTTAATTAGTCGAAAAAAGAATACGAAGCAGAAAAGAGAATTTAAAATGGACATAAAGACGGGCCTAAAACATTCTTCAGATAAGGCCACCTCGAAAACCCACACGTAGTGTTAAGTATTGAGACTTATTGACACTTTTCAAATGGATAGCAGAATGTTTCCATCATCCTTATGAGGTTCTCCTACGCTTACCAAGTGCAGAGGATTTCCCATTGGTGGAGTGGGAAAAGATATTTTTCAAATAAAATGTTTTTCATTATTTTTAAGTTCAATTACGTTGTTTAAGAAATTTAATCCAAATAAATAATTCTCAAGGCTATTTTAATAATATTTTGCCATTGTTGTGTTTTTGCAATTATTGTTTGGTCATTGAAAATCAATCGTAACTCCATCAACAAAATATGTTACTGTAAGGTAGACTGTTGTAATTTCCTCCTTCCTTATTACCTTATTCGATGAAATTCTAATAACTTACGTCAACGATAAGTACAAAATTAAAAAAATTTAGTTGTAGTCAGCTAACATGTGAAACAGATGACCGAAACTTTTATAAGGTGTTTCCGTAAAATGTTGCAAAATGTAATTACGATATTTTACCTCTGGAGTACAGATATCAAATGTAACAAATAATTTGCAAAGTGAAAAAGATTAAAGAGAAATGGTCAAAATAGTTAACAATTAATTAAGAAATTTTAAAATTTTTGAGTGATATTTCGTACAACAAACATTTGGAATATATACTCGAACACAATTATTGTTTTTATTAATAAATACCTCTGCACATAAACAAGCTAAAAATATTAGAGCTAAAAAGTCAGACGAACAGGACCGTATGGGTCGAAGAAGTTTTCAGAAGCATACGTCCTTCGCATACGCAATTCGTCCGCTTCGTTTCCACAAACAAAGAAGCGGCGGCATTACAGTATTCCTTAATAATAATTTATCGATATCTGCGGCATAAATAATATTCCTCCGCTGGTAAGAATCGAGCTGATACGAATGTTGAACAATGCGCACCTCCCATCACTCTGTTAACATAAATCTCCAGAATGTCAAAAGGAGAACGCCCAATCGCAACAGACATAAATTACTTATAATGCTATTTATAAATCTCGGCTCGAACTCGTACAATTTATACATAGATTTGTTCGCTCAAAACAAATTCAAGTCGTGAGTTTCTCTGCAGTTTCGTGAACTTTCGATCCGTTAATTTCTGCATTCGCTTGCAAGTGCGCCCGACCTTTGTTTCGCTCCGCTGCGGAAATTGCGGGCGCGTTTCCGAAGCCTACACGGGCGCTGATAAATATTATTTTATTAAAAGGGCACGCTGAAATAGTTGCACAATCAAGCGAATTCCAGAAAGCGCCCCGAAGTACAGCGTAATTCAACTTCAGGCTTCGAGTTGCTTGTGTTATGCTGGGATATTTTGTGTTTTGCTAATTATCTAAATAATTTCAGTTAAATGCTAAATTGTGGTAACACAACAGGGCATGAAATTAATAAAAACTAAAAAAAACATTTATATATTCTTAGACATAGTACGATAATATTATAAATTATTTTATTTGTAACATAACATTTTTTTTTTATTTTACAGCATCTGTGAAATAGACGAGTCCTCGGGATAAGTCTACGAACTCGTTTGTAATTCATAGATATTTTTAAGGTGTCTGATTGCTTTTCTGTGTTTCTCCAATTAATTCTAGAAATGTCTTAACTAAATTTGTTCAACAATTTGTTAAGTACTATAAATAAAAAACTAAATTATAAACCATACATACTTCAAGTTCCGTGAGCGGCGTTATTTTTAAGAAACTTCAATAGATAACAGAACAAGATAAATATATAATAAAGGCCACTTCGCGGCCTTGTTAAAGTATACTTCTATGCTTGAGATAGTAGAGCTTTCGAGCGGTGTGCGTTGAGGATCTTCACACCTTGTAAGAAGTGCGAGCCCTACCTTCTCCCTCTTTTAAATGTAGCCAATGTTGTAAAAGAGTAAAAAAAGACGGCAACCATCAAAGAGATTGAACCCACAAACTTCGCATCTCGAAGCAAACCCGCTACCAACTCGACCAATTGGGCGCTACGGGAAAGCGCGCTTTGTGCGCTGGTTCGTTCGGTCCGTTTTTCTGTCATTTCTGACATTTGTCGAGCCTTATAATTTTTAAATGGCTATTTTTTAGGCCACTTGCACTGGTTTTCTTGAATTTATGATCGCGGATTCGGATTCTACGTCAAATTTGGCTGACTCTTTTGTTTTTTCTCAGAGGGAACTGGCGGCTACGGTATTTTATGTGCTATCCTTATAGTTTATAGAGGGAATGGAACATATATGATTGACTAAGTGATATTTGTAAGTAAAACTAATGATCATCATCTAATAAGGACCGGATACTTGGGTTTGGATGAGTTTGAAGTTTCCGTACGTGATTGGAAATATGATAAGACTCTAACGTCCCACCCGGAACAACAGCCTGCGAACTAAGAGATTAAGCCTCTCATGTGTTTGATTTTCCTGCCCGGACGTCGCGCACCATCTCTGATGAGGGCTGATGTGGCAAGCACTTAGCCTTAAACAACCGTCATGATTACCCCTTGTTCGAGTAAATGCAAATACTCAATTATTTTTAGTGATCCGCTCCCAATCACTGAACCACACTAGCGATCCGATGGGACATATATTGGCCTATAACTTTTTTGACAAGTGGTATCTTGATATCCTCAGGTAGGGGATTTAATGTAAACCACGGAGCATCTATGACACGTAAGGTTTTAGACTAGAACCTTTGCAGAATGTCAATATTGGGAAAACTAGTTTTCTAGCAAAAGATAAAATTTTCTTCCTATAAGTCAATACAATTTTGTGACTTTTAGGTCCATTTTCTTTCTTTTTTTTTCATTTATGAGATTTATACGTAAGTTTACTGTCTATGTGCATTTCCAAGTATCTCGTGTAGCATTTTAATACTATTTAAACGTCCCATTGATCTTTATGTCATTTGGTCATTTTATTGCTTATTGAATCTATGATTTTGTATGTAGTGACTCTGTTTGTAAGAATTTGTGGCAAAAAAGGGCGGTTGTATTGTTTGCCAAAGTTTCTATCATGTTGTTCCGTAACGTAGGCAAATCTGCAGTGCACTCCAAATAGAGTAGGGGTTTAAGAACACTGCCTTAAACCATAGCAGAGTTTGGTCTTTTAATTTCTTCACTTAGCTATTAAACTTTACCTGAAAGTAGCTATCTGTAATTTAGGATTTAAAAATGAGAAAATACTAATGAGAAAAGAATTTTGGACTTTAGAGTTTGAATAATAGACTTGCTGGATATCAAGATTGTGTAGAGAATCGTAGGACGTACTAATTCAACGCTATGCGTTTTGGTACTATTCAAACTCTTAGAAATTTTGTACTTATTTATTTCTAGCAATATATAAACACTTAGCAACTATACTTGACAAGTTTAAAGGATGGAATGCAAATGGAATGAACGAATACATTTTAAGGTAAGGACTATTAGGTAATAGGTCAAGATTATTGCGAGTACATTGGGGAAACCCTAATTGTATCGTTAAATATCTTTACAATAAGAAAGTATTCATATTGTAATAAAGTATCACTTAAGGAGCTTATGAACGACTTAACGGCTACGGTAATCTACATACTATACATTAAATCCAGAACAATAAATATAATCGTTAACAAAGCTTTAGTACTTAGGACGCTTTTACTTGTGAACAGATTGCATAGCAGTATTTTTTTGTTTTCCGATAGCTTTATTTATTATATCTACTATGCGATGGCATTATTAGATTATGGAATGCTCGTGTCCTTCCTCGACCCCAGTTTGGTGTTAAGGAAGAAATTCTTGGCAAATTTATTTTCAAAAATTCTACTAATAATTAATTTTTCCAGGAGTTTAGATATTATGGAGAACAAACTGTTGGGTTTGTAGGAGATTGTCCTATTTTGCAATTACTCTGGTTTTGGTATTATAAAAATTTGCGCAAATTTTGCCTGTGAAGGCAAGTCAGGTGGAGGGTTGCATTAAATAATATTGCTAAAAAACGTATACCTTGTTTAGGCAGTATTTTTAGAACTTGAACAGTTATGAGATATTAACTTGAGGCTTGTCTGCTATTTCAAAGTTTCATTATTTTTTTACTTTTGTAAATGAAAAAGTCGAATTAGTAGCCATATCCGTAATGGCGTCGTTAAAAACAGGGATTAAAAACTGTTGTTAAATGCCCAGAAAAGGGCGCTACTTTATCGATGTAAAAACGCACCCAGCATCCTATTTTGTCCATTACAGGTGAGATTATGCAACTGCAAATTTTTAAGATTTTTTGTAGCTATACAGAGAAAGTGGGCGTATCTCAACAACGAGCTAAGACATGTTTCAAATTGTTGATTTCGTACTTTCTTAGTTTTTTTTTTAACCGATTACCTCGATGATACAAAAGAGACTATCTAGTAAAAGTAAAGAAGAAAAACTGCTAGCAACTACAAAACAAAGATGTTGAAAATAACGATATTTGTGATAAAAATGACAACACTAAGGAAAAAATAAGGAATACTAGTCAAAATGCTAAAGACAGGCAACCTGAGCGAATGTAGTAACTGGAGGAGAATAACCCTGCTAATAGTCGCATCAAAGATATTACTAAACCGAATCCAACATGTAGTTGAACAAACCATAATGCCTGAACATGCGGTTTCAGGCCAAATAGATTATGCGTAGACCACACCGATACTTGTTATGGAGCAAAACTTACTGTAAAAAACGCATATCTACTGTTTATTGATTTTAATAAAGCCTTTTACCAGTTAAAAGAGAGCTACGCATGGCAAATATTAAAAAGAGTATCATCAAAAATTATACAATTAATTAAACAACTTTACAAATCGTTCAATTGCAAATTTAAATACGGCAGATTCTTAACGGATACTATAGAAGTAAAATGCTTACTATTTCTCTACTTTTCATTTTGGTAACGAACGATATTATGAGAAATGTTATAAACAGAATTTATTTTAGAACAAATTGGAACTTAAACAGACGATTAAATCACTTAGATTGTGCAAATGATATGATCTTAATCAATCAAACTTATAATGATAACATTAGAAGTCTGGAAAAACTAAAACAAAGATGGTAAGGCTGTCAATAATTACAAATAAAACAGTGTATAAAAAAATTGTAAGAACATCAAATGAAGAATAATAAGCGGCAATAAAACACTAAACTAGGAAGATAGGTTTTGTTACATAAGATCCTATGGTAACACCAGATGGTGAATATAAAACAAATACAGATACTAATAAATAAAGCTAATGGTGTATTCCTCACATCAGCTTTGGTGTGGAATTCTACTCAGTACTCTAGAAAAAAAAAGCTGGAGCTGTGCTACAGGCTAGGGTCTCATGTGGCGGATAGTGAATGGCCTCTAGATATAAAGGTTAACTGCGAAATAAGCAGATTATCTGACGAATAAGCAGTCCCCGACCAGTAGACAGAATGATCGCCGGTATAGAGGCAGGGCAATCTCTTGCCCTTGGAACGGGAAACTGTTCCAAAAGGTGAAGAATCACCATTGATCAACGGCATGGGAATGCAGAAGGACACCGATCCCCACTGTATTAAACATCTTAAGAACATTCATAATACATCAATATGGCAGATAAGCTTAGAATTGGTAAATATACTGGTCACGGACTTCGGAATCCAAGATCCGACAGGGGGAGAACAACCACGAAAGAATGCAAGGCTCCCTTGGTCGTCATCCAGCGAAATCCTTGCAAACTTAGCACCCCTAAAAAGAAACAAGGGAAGACGTTCAAAATAAGTACGTGGAATGTAAGAACATTTTATGAGGCTAGAAAACCCATAACGCTATCTGAGAAAAGAAACAACTATCTATCGACATCAAGGGCATCAGTGAGATGAGGTGGCCGGGAACAGGTCAATGCCAAGTTGAAGAACATACAATCTACTACTCTGGCAACAGCGAAAATAAGCATGAAAACGGCGTTGGAATTCATCGAGAATTTTGTACCAGTTAATCAAAGAATGTTAATAGTTACTTTAAGCACAACACCAATTAAATGCAATATCGTACAAGTATATGCTCCAACAGCAGAAAAACCGAAGACGAAATAGAATCATTCTATAGAATATTAGGCGATCTTGTTAAGAAATGCCAAAACAAAATTGACTATTATAATAAATAAAGATTAAAAGGAAGAGATAGTGTAGGTTTACCAATGAGGAAAGACTTAACCAAGTGGCTGTCATGAAGACTTCTTATACCATTAACCTGGTAGCCAAAAACTGAAAGCGAATAAATGACTGAAAAAAGTAAGTTAGAAAAACAATCGTAAACTACCAATACGACAACGGCGAAATTAAAAGACAAGAACATCAAAATCCAAGTAAGACATTGAAGAAAGTGATGAAACAATAATACCAGTAACAGATATTAAGTAAAGCTGCAGAATTCAAGTATACAACAATTGAAAAAGATTATACAAAGACCATTTAGAAACCGAACTAAGCACATAAAAAACATTCAATGGATTGAAACCGACAACCTAAAAACATCAATGGATGGACAGAAGATGATATAAAGAACCAAGATAGAAAATATAGAAATCAAAAATATCCGAAAAAATAAGAATAGCTAAAGAAATCGAAGATTAGAAAGAAAGAAGTTAACAATGTAAGGAAATTGGGAATTAGAAAAGAAACACGACCATTTTAACATGCATCGTAAGGTAAAAAGAAGCGGCAGGTATGGTCAAACTCAAATCAGTTGGACAATTGATAGACGAAGAAGGAAATAAAATTATAGATAAAGAAGCAAAAATAGAACAATGGAAAGACTATATTACAAAACTGTTCAAGGACGAACAGAGGGGTGATCCGAAACAGATAGCATGTATAACTGGACCATATATAACAAAGGACGAAGTACGTGCAACAATAAATATTATGAAAGATGGAAAAATGGCAGGCCCGGATGGAATCAATCCAAAATTTTAAAACTTTTGACGATGATCATAACATGGATAAAGCATCTTTGATCAAAATAATCAGGAAAATACCCAGAGAATGGCTCAAATCAACTTTCATTGCCATACAAACCAAGCGCGAAATACTGTGCCGATTACCGTACGATTAGCATTATGTCACATCTTCTTAAAATCTTTTAAAAATAATACATGACGAATATATAAGCTCTGTGAAGAACAACTAAGTGAAACTCAATTCGGATTCCGTAACGCCTTGGGCACTAGGAAGCTCTCTTTGCTGTACAAGTTATGTTTCAACGTTGCAGAGATGTGAATGTCGATATTTACGCTTGCTTTATAGATTATCATAAAGCATTTGATAGAGTTAAGCATGATAAACTTATTAATGTTTTGGAAAAATTGGGATAGATGACAAAGATCTTCAAATCATAACTAACCTCTATTGGAATCAATCTGCATTTACAATAGATGGAAATAATTCAGACGAGATAGAGATAAGACGAGGCGTGCGACAGGGATGTGTTCTGTAGCCCCTGTTATTCAACATTTATTCTCAGCAAATATTTAACGAATCTCTGCAAGGTATAGATGCTGGAATATTATTAAACGGAACTAGAATGAATAACATTAGATATGGACGATGCGATTATATTTGCGGACAGCTTCGAAGGTTTAAAAGAACTCATGTCAAACATTGAAATGGTCAGTCGACGATACGGACTTGAAATGAATATACAAAAACAAAATACATAGTTATATAATAATAAATTATATATATATAATATATATTAACATTATATATAATATCAATAAATTACATATATATATATAAATAGTCAACGTATGGGATATTAAGAAATAAAGTCAGGATTGAAAAGCCAGTAAAGAACACGAAAGTGTTTAAGTTCGAGATCTAAACTTAATTATAAAATTGACTATTAAAATTTTGTCCGTCACAAGTTAGGATGAGACTTGGACTCGACGAAGCATCAATGAAGAAACTTGAGGCCTTTGAGAGTGGCGACAGGAAATTGAATATCTTGGGTCGACATTGATTTTATACTTAAATCTGGTATAAACTAATAATAAAATATCAATCAAATTTAGCAATTTTGAAAATATAGGAATGAACAACGTTAGGGAAATTAACGGATACTACAAGGTAAAGTGCTTAGAAAAGAGGACCCGGACGCAGGCGCATCTCCAACTAACAGGATTTAAAGATCTTGGTTGCAATGACGAGCAGACCTATTCAGACACCGTCAACAAAAGTTAAGATTGCCATATTGATCGCGAACAAAGACCGGAAAAACTGTGAAGAAAGAACTCTAGAAAAACCAAGTTCCGAATTTTCAACTTAAAAGTTAAATTGATTTTCTTAGTTTCTGTTTAACTTTTGGGTTACTAAACTAGATCCAAGGTATATTATTGCAAATTTTGCAACTTTCTGAGGAAAAACAGTACATATCCATCTTAAGTAAATAAGTATAGATAACAGGACAACAACATTAACGAAAATACTGAACAACAATTCAGAAAGAACAGGCTGATAAAAAATCACGTGGCAAAGAACGATCACCAATGAAGACAAGTCAGCAGAAAAAGAATAGAGAGAACTAAAAGCGCTGGCAAAAATAAGACCTGCTGGAAAAATACTGTGGAAGCCCTATGCCCCTAACAAGAAGTTAAAGGACATGTACAGTATATAGCGTATATGGCGTTTGCCATATAGTTTCTGCTTTAAGCTTTTGGGCTAATAGCTTTCTGATTTCAAGTGGTATATTTATTGAAGTTTGTCTTTCACGCTCATTGGGTGAAGTATCAGACTACACCTGCTTCTTGTAACGTTATAATAAGGTAGTTTGTATTTTTCTCTAGTTGTTTAGGCTTGTTTAAGATAAAATTGCGTTCAACATATTCTCAACATCTGTACGCCAACCCGATAAAGTTTTCTAAAAATAGTGGTAATGTTAATACTAACTATAGCTGGATTCGAAACATTTAGAAAGAACACTTACTTATGAAGTTAGCTTATAACGCAAATTCATAAATTTTCGCCTTTACTAAAAAATACCTTACATTTGATAATGCACAAATAAATAAAAATAATAATAGCACTAATCTGCTGTATAAATAGTTATTACAACAATACAATCAAAAAATTATAGCTTTTTTATACCTAGATATATTTAAAAAAAGCAATATACATTTACTGTTCTAATATTTCATAACTTGTTAGAGGTACTGATGAATAGTTGGACACAATCATGTATTCCAATTGAAATCGTAGTCTGTTTAAATACAAAAAAGTAGAGTAATGGTACAAATAATTTACGGTTAAAATCTTATCGAAGCCAATGCCAATAAATGATAAAACAGGGTATTAAAGCCAATTATAAACTTATACATTTAATTTGAGTTGTTTATATTAGTGTTTTGACCTTTTGCATAAAGCAAACACATTAATATTCATAGGGGATAATATTTCTATCACACAACTGTTATTATACGTATAAGGAACAGATTTATGCACTTTAATTTTCCGAAACCCGGTGAAAGTAGAGGTTTGTTACATGTAGCCAGCAGCTATTGCATACAAGATTGCAACGCTTAAATTTAACAGCGCGGCAGTTTTCAGTTTGTCTGTCTTTTCTAACCACGCAGTACGTTATTTTTGGAAAAATCGCATTTTTGCAAAGTAATTTTTTTCAAATTTGCGTTAACAAATGCATGCAGGTGCATTCGTAATGCTGTTGTACAGTTTAAATTTATTTATATTTTACAGCGTAATAAAAAGAAGATTATTTTCAAATATATTATAACAACTATATTGCAGATAAGTGTCCAAAATATGAATAAAAGAGCACGAAATATGTTCACTAATTAATACAAAACAAACGTATGTTAAAAAAAAGTTTGCATTATCGAGCTTCTAGTGTAACTGTGCTAGGGCTAAGCTGCAGGCTACTAGCGGGCTCACAACTGGCGGATAGTGAATGACCTTTAGATATAAGGGTTACCTGCGATGTAAGTTAGAGCAGCTAGTTCTAGACGAATAAGCAGTCTCCGACCAAGCAGCAAACCGAATGATTCTATAATATCAGCTAACAGCCTCGGGTGGATGAGCTAATAGAAGATATGGCAACTTCTTGTCTTTGGATTAAAAAATTGGTCCAAAAGACGGATTGAACTAACAGATAAACGGAATGAACATGCAAAAAGCAACAGGAATTTCATTAAAGGCTCACTAGAACACCCCAAGTTTAAATCATCATGATTAGCAAAAACCAAACTTTGAAACCCTACTGATCATGGAGCTCGGATACCAAGATTCAACAGAGGAAGACGATTACAAAAATTCAAGGCCTCCTTGGTCGTCATTAAGCAAAACCTTTGAAAATAAACAACTAGCAGAATAAAATAACCCGTCATTTAGCACAAGCAAAAATTGCAACACGGAACGTCAAGAGTACGTATCAAGCGGCATAGATACACAACGCAATAAAAGAAATTGAAAGATTAAATATAGATATCTTGGACATATAGCTAAAGAAAAGTCATGGGAGAAGTTCGGACACAGAATGGAACATAACAGCAAAGAAAACCAGAAGCTATTTTATAGGGTGCTCAAAAATTGTAGAACAGAGAAGAAAACAATACTAAACCAAGTCAAGACTAAAAGAGGTAAACTCATAACCGAAGAAAGTGAAGTGATAAAGATATGGAAAGAACACTTCCAAGAAATCCTAACAGTAGATGAAACGGTAACACAAAATTCAAGAGAAGATGAAGAAGGAGAACAAAGAGCAGAAAGAATGGAAGTAATAACGGATGAAGAACCCACAATGAAGGAATTATGTGAAGCAATAAAAAACGTTAAGAATGGGAAAACACCTGGACACGGCGGAGTAGAGGCAGAAATGCTGAAAACTATGGGAAAATATGGAGCACAAATATTCTTAGACATTTGCAAAGAGGCTTGGAGAACCAGTAGAATACCAAAGAGTGGGAAGTGGGAATCATATTACCACTGTACAAAAAGGAGATAGACTTAGTTGTCATAACTACCGAGGAATAGCATAGCATGCAAGGTTTATGAAAGAATTTTAGAACAGAAACTAAGAAAAGTCCTAGCAAGACAACTAATAGACTCTCAAATCGGATTCAGAAAGGGACATAGTATACAAGACCACATATTTAGCTTAAAAGAAGTAATAGAAAGAACACTAAAACAAGACAGAAAAGTTTACCTAGCCTTCATCGATTTAGAAAAAGCTTTTGACCGCGCACCAAGAAAAAAGATCTGGAAGAGCCTAATTAGAAGGGGTGTAGTAAAACAATTGCTTAATGCCACCAAAAGCATGTACCAAAACTGCAGGAACTATGTAAGAACTAAATACTCACAATCGGAAGAGTTCATAACAAGCAATGGCCTAAGACAAGGTGGTGTACTAAGCCCTCTGCTGTTCATACTACTCATGGACGATATTATTAACGCATGTAGGTCAAAAGTAGCGAAATTATGTGTAGGATACAGAAACATGCAACGAATAAACATCTCGGAATGTGTGTTTGCTGATGACGTTGTGATATTCGCACCAAAGGAGAGGGACCTACAATACAATCTGGAAATATGGAAAGAAACGTTAGAGGACTACAACATGAAAATTAACATAGGCAAAACTAAGGTCATGGCAATTGGTAAACAAGAAGAACAGACAAACATAAAAATCAACAACAGTAAATTAGAACAAGTCAAAAGTTTCACATATTTAGAAGTTACTATAGACAGCAAAGGAGGACACGAAGCTGAACTAAACAAACGAATAGAAAACACTGCCAAGTCGTACTACGCACTAGGAAAGACATTCTTGAACAACAAAGAGATTTCTAGTAAAACAAAACTCACCATATATAAAACAATTTATCTACCGACATTGACATTTGGGGAATCGTGGGTAACAACGAAGAGACAGGAAAGTAAACTACAAAGTATGGAAATGAAATATCTGAGGAAAGTACTAGGAGTAACCAGAAGAGATAAAATACGAAATCAAATAATTGGAGAAGAACTTAAAGTAGAACCACTGAAAAAAAAATAGAAACACGACAGCTACAATGGTTAGGACATCTACTTAGAATGGACAAAGATAGACAGGTTAAGAAAATATGGGAATCGAAAGTAGGTACTAGTAGAACAAGAGGAAGACCACGAAAAACATGGACAAGAACAATAGAAGAAAACTTCTTCAGAAAGGAATAACATGGCAAGAAGCGAAGGTAATGGCACAGAACAAAAGGAGTGGACCAGATTAGTACATACGAGTAGAAATCAAGAATAATTTTAGTTTTAAATATTATGTCAAGAATTAGTTTAGTTTTATTTTATATATATATATATATATATATATATATATATATATATATATATATGTATATATATATCTTGGACATAAGTATTGTTTAGTGGACAGCTGCCGGAAAAAGGCAGTTAGCAACGGACACATGTACTATTCTGGAAGTAACAATTGATCTCATAGATATGGTGTAGCGTTTATAGTAAGAAACAATATCAAAAAATTAATTCTGAATGTGACTCAACTTTCAGAAAGAATTATTATGCTAATGCTCAAAGGCCACACGCACGACATCAATCTCAAGAAAATCTCAAGAAAATAAAATATGTGGTTATAAACAAAAAAACTAACTAATCAACACCAACTGGCAATTAACAACACAGCATAGAAATAAACAGACAAATAGAAATTGAAAGAGCAGCTTTCATAAGAATAAGACCACAATTATCATATAAAAACCTTAATATATAGCTGAGAGACGTGGACATTGAAAAAACAAAACCTAAAGAAGAGTCGTTTAAGCTGTGGTTATATCGCGAATGCTAAAGATATCATGGATCGACAATATTACTAACCGTGAAGTACTGCAGCAAATTGGAAAAGAAACAGAGCTTGTATTTACCATACAAAAAAGAAATAGAATACTTAGGACATATCGTGAGAGGTCTTAAGTATGAGATATTGCGGTTAATTATATAGGGGAAGATAAATGGAAAAAGTTCTATAGGTAGAAGACATATATATCTCTTGGCTGAGAAATCTTCGGGGGTGATTCAATTGCACTTCAGTAGATCTATTCAGAGCGGCATCATCTAACATCCGCATAGCCTTAATGATCGCTAACCTCCGTAGAGAGAAGGCCCTCTAAGCCAGAGTGTATCTGCATTTTTATTTTTTCAAAACTTTGGTGGTCATTTTATTCTTGAACAGACTGCATATTAAATAAGGGAGAGAGAAACAAAGACAATTATTACGTATTTTTTATGTGAACGATTAAAACTATACTTCGGAATGAGTGAAATACGCAATAATTCTATGAGAATGCTATTGCATTGCAGCTTGATGAGAGGTTGTACCTTGTGCATGCACATCAAAGGTAACGAATGCAATAGCTCACCCCAGCAGAAGGGCGGCGGCAGCAGGTATTTTATGTCCCTGAAAACTATAATTAGCCGGCAATAAATAATCGCGTCAGATAAAGGCATATGAATCAAGCCGGACGCAACTCACACCGAATCGAAAAGGGATAAGTCAACGTCTGGATGACAGAACTCTTAGCGTTGAAGGCCGGCCCACGATCCTCCTCGCTTATTATTGCCGTGCCCGATAATTACAAATACCAAATAAATTAAACCTGGGCAGATAACGAACGATCTATCAGGACGCGTCACGTCCCAGTCAGTGCGGTCGGGGCCCGTCCGCTGCACGGGCGGCGCGGGCCGAATTTTAAATAAAGCCTTACGGGGGCCCGGAGCCGGGGCCGGGCCGGCCCGCCGCTCGATAAATCTGTTTATTCGCTTCCGGATTAGTGCAAGAGCGGAGAAGGACAAGCGGCGTCCGTCGGTGGCCGCAATTATCGGCGGCGGGCGTCAAAATAGCGGCCGCGCTGTCCCGAGGTTAGAAATTGACCTGTTATCGGGGCGGACGCGACGACGAGGAAAATTGGCTGGCATTCTGCGAGCGCGTAAGAGGAAGCGGGCGGCCCGGACAGCGGCGGACTTGTTCCGGGCCGGGGCACATCACTTGTCCGGGCCTCTTCTGGAGATTGAATCCGCCGCTCGGCCACTTCACTTCATCTTACGAGGGACGGGTTGCAGTTGAGATCTCTTATTGTGCGCGCCCAGACTGACGCTGGCTGAAATACCGCGCCTTTGCATACGATAACCTCGGCTTTCAGGTTGTCGGTACAACCTAAATATTTTACAACAGGAATACAGAGTGTTCCAAAAAATCCACTCTTCAGTAATATTAGATGGTTTGCATTCAAAATTTTTTTGTCCTTTTGTCCTTTGTCTAATTTATATATTTGTTCACTTACTTACTTACTTACTTCCTCTTCTCCCATTGTACTTCACTGTGTCGGGGTTTTGAGCCATTATTTAAATGAGTGTCTATCCCTTGCAAGGGTTCGGATTTGTGTTGGGGTCTGTCTTCTTTCTCTTGCTGATTCGTTGATGTTGTCTTCCCACTTTCGCCTGGCTCTTCCTCGATCTCTCCTTCCATCACATCTCATTTCAAAAACGGTTTTTGGGTATCGTTCATTGCTCATTCTGACCAGGGATCCATACCATTGTAGCTGTTTGGTTTTTATTTCTTCTACCAACTGTGTGATTTCTAGTTCATCTCGGACCCTATCTCTTATTGTTTTGCCCACTATCCGCATAAGATACCTCATCTCTGCGATTGTTATTTTGGATTTATGTTTGTCTGTTATCGCCCATGTCTCGGAAGCTTATAGAAGTGTAGGGGTGTATATTGTTTTATATAAGTGCATTTTTCCTTTTATACCGATTTCTTTTTTCCATATCAATGCGTTGTTTACTTGATAGTATATCCTATTTCCTTTGTTTATTCTGTGTTTTATTTCTTGGTCTATTCTTCCATCCTTACTGATTAGTACTCCTAGGTATTCGTATGTTTGTACTGTTTGTATCTGTTTCCCGTCTATTTGTATATCTATTTCTTCTTCGTTTTCCTGTTTTGTGACATGCATTACTTTTGTTTTTCTATATTAATGGTCATCCCACTTTCTTCTAGGTGTTTTTCCATATGTTTATGTTTTGTTGTAGTTGATTTTGTTCCTTGCCATGAGTAATATGTCGTCAGCATATATTAGGTCTTGTGTCATTACTGGGTTTAGGTTATGGTATCCTATGTGGGTGTTTCTTGTTTCTAATTTGCATTTTTTGTTTATGTAGTCCATGTATATCACGAATAGGAGCGGGCTTAGGCTGTCACCTTGTTTGATACCCCTTTTCATTTTAAATTCTTCCGATACTTGGTTATTTAATATTGTTTTTCCAATTACTTTACTATTCATGTTCCTTATTATTCTCCGCAGTTTTGAGCTTACTTCTAGTTCTTCCAATGCTTTCCAGATGTATCTGTGTGGTACCTGGTCAAAGGCTCCTTTCAGGTCTAGGAAGAGTAGGTAGATGTCTTTTTTCTTCTCTAATAGCTTTTCAATTATGGTTCTTACTGTGTATATATAGTCTTGCGTTTATCTTCCTGGTCTAAACGCAGTTTGTTCTTCTTCTAGTTTGTCTTCTGTTTCATTTCTTAGTCTCTTTTCAACTATTCTTGTGTATATTTTTAGCGCTACTGAGGATAAGCATATAGCCCTATAGTTGTCTGTATTTGTGGTGTCTCCCTTTTTATGAATGAGCATTATTATGTTATTTTCCCAGTCCTTCGGGATCTGTTCTGTGTTCCATGCTTGTTGTACTATCTCTTTCATCCATTTAATTATGGTCGGGCTGCCTTTTTTCAGCATTTCTGGAGCTATGTTATCTTCTCCTGCTGCCTTACTATTTTTTGTTTTCTTCAGGGCTTCTATTATTTCTTCTTCTGCTATTTCTTCTTCGGTGTCTTGACTATCGTTTCCTTCTTGAGGTTGTTCTTCTCTCTGTATTTCTGTTTCTTCTTCTTTAAATCTTCTTTAAAGATTGGTTCACCTATCTCTTAAATATATTGTTAACATTTTCCGCTCCATAGATCTTTGAGCTACTTCTAACTTTTGTTTTTTCCTTGCGGTTAGAGTACACGTGTTTACTGCTTAAATCAATACTGATATTGTATTCTGATTAAATAATTTTGTTTTCATTTCTTGTTTTATTTTACCTGTTAGAATATCTCTTCATTTTCCAAATGCAGCGCAACCCAGTTTTATTCTTCTCTACTTCTTTTGATTGACTATCCGCCTGCATAGTAATAAATTGACCTAGATATCATATATGTAATTTTCTACTTCTTCGATAGTTTCGTTTTCTGGCTCTTTGATTTACTAGGTTGTTTGTTATTATTATATTTTCTTCCTGTTAATTTTAAGTCCAATAACCTTTTCCTGTTTATTTAGATCTATAAATTTATAATTCCTGTAAGTTGTCTGTTATGTAAATTAAATGATTCTACCTTTTGCCGTTTATATTAAAACCTTCGTTTTCCCATGGACAATTCTTAATTATATCTTCCAGGCATAACGTAAACAGTTTAGGAGAGATTGTGTTTCCTTTTTTTTAGTTTAATTGCACTTGCTGTATTACATAGTTTAATTTTACAGGTAGCGTTTTGACAAATGTATTTTATTAGCTTAATATATCTCAAATCTACTCGACTGTTCTGCAAAGATTTTATGATGGCACAATGTTCAACTGAGTCGAATGCCTTCTCATAATCTGTAAAGGAAAAAGTACAAAGATAAGTAATATTCTCTGAATTTCTCGATTAAGTTTCATACAACTTGTAAATGATCTTGTGTGCTGTAGCTACTACGGAAATCTGCTTGTTCTGGTGGTTGATATCCGTCTAATTTTTTTAGTGAGCTTGTTATAATTTTTGTTAATAATTTATATAATTTAAATATAATATTTATAGGTCGGTAGTTCTCTGAACGAGTTTCGTCAACTTTTTTAAAAAGCAATTTTATAATAATAGCATTGTCCCAAATTCTCAGTATTTCTTATATTTTGAATAATATTTTTAGCTCATTCAGCAATGGTTATTTACCTTCCTTCATCATTTCTGAAAGTATTTGGTTTTCTCCCGATGCTTTGTTTATCTTTGCCTGTGAAAATGTTTTCTCTATTTTATATATTTCGATATCGGGTATATCTTCCG
This sequence comes from Sinelater perroti, assembly GCA_036346155.1. Classification (NCBI taxonomy): domain Eukaryota; kingdom Metazoa; phylum Arthropoda; class Insecta; order Coleoptera; family Elateridae; genus Sinelater; species Sinelater perroti. Next base: position 2,091,879 of record JARFIY010000189.1, read on the forward strand.
AGTTTACATTTATAAACTTTTTCTATATTTGTAATTTTTGTTACTACTTTTGTACTATATAGTTCTTTATAAAATTCTTCAGTTATTTGTATTATCTGATCTCGGTGCGTAATTACGTTTTCTTGTGTATCCCTCGGCGATATCGTTATTGTATCTTCTAGCATTTTTTCTTTTTGTTATTGTTTTGTTTTCCCCATTTTCTAGAGCTTCTTGAATTTTTGCCTCGTACTATGTTTTTAAATCATTTTTCATTTTTTCCTTATTATTTTATTAATTTCTCTAAAAGACTTGACATTTTCTTCCCGATTTTTTGCTAAATCTCTTCTTTATTTTAACAGTCTTTTTATGTTTTAGATGATCTTACTATCTCTTATAGGCTTTTATACCTGAAAAGAAAGCCTTGTGACGTCTGTCTGTCCGTCCGTCGCGACTCTCAACTCGAGAACCTAAAGACATAAGGAGGGTATCATTCAAAAGCTCATCCTACGGGGTTTACATCCGCGAGCTGGCATAGGTGGAATGTCCTACAATAATGCAATAAGGATTTTTAGTGCACCCAGCTTCGAATATGTCATTTCGTATGACTTTTGATCAAGGCAGCTTCCAAGCTGGATATAATTTTTTATTTCTGTCAGTTCTGACGTATGTCATGCCTTATAATTTTTATTTGTGATAGATAGTGACATAACGTTTTCAGTATTTAACTAAGAACGATAAGTCAAGTCCAGATGCCAAATATCAGCCTGATCGGAAAATTTCGAACCCGGTTTGACCGGAAGTGGCCGCAAATTTTTGTTTATGTATAGACCCGCCGGACATTGGAGAAAAGGAGATCCACGTCCGTATTTGTTCCTATTTTATATGACTAGGACGATGCTTCTATAATTGCGTTTGATATTTTCTTGCTTCGTTAGTCCAAATTATCTTTCTTCTGTAAATTGCTTTCTACTAATTTCTTTTTTAATTTTTCTGTGTACTCTTCTTTGTTTGCTGATATACGTCTACCTTCTATACTATTTTTTCACTTTTCGTGTTAATATTTAACATCTTTTACTAGTTGTTTGTGAGAAGATATGATAAAGTCACTTTTATATTTGATTCGCCCATCACGCCTGAGCCACTTCCATTTTCTTTTTTATTTCCTTTTAAAAAATATATTCATGGCATATAACTGTTGTTAGATCTGCGATACCATGATCTTTAACGCAGTTTTCTACTATTTTCTGCTTCTGTCCAATTTTAGCATTAAAATTTCTTATAATTAATAGGTATTTTTTAATATTTCTTGTAATACATGGATCTATTTTTCATAAAGTTGTTCTATTTCTTCATCTTTATAATCTCTGGTGGTTGCATAGATTTGAATGACTTTAACTGATCTTTTTTAGATATTTGTATTGTTATATCTATTATCCGGGGAGTTACTGTTCTGAAGTGTTTGACATTTAAACTCACTTTCTTTTTATGAGGAACCTTACCCTCTACTATTTTCTTCTTGTCTTTTATGGAGTCATATATTTCCCGACATTTGCTTTAAACACTGTTTTCTTCTTCTTCTAACCTCACTTAAGTTAATTACATCCCATTTGATTTACTTTATCTTGCTAAAAATAAATCTTATAATTACTAAATAAGGCAGACTAATAGGTACTTGCAATATGATTAAACATCAGCAATGACAATTTGTTCAAAGAATAATGGCTTTAGGATATTCAATGCTGATATACACCACAATGTAACTCTTGATAAGTTCAAATGGTGTTGTGTAGATTTTAAGAAGTCCAGTGAATGCTACTATATCGATTATTTTTACATAGAATTTATTACTAAACTATTGTTTTAAGTATATTCTTTTAAGTATATTTTTCATAAGCAACAAAAGACCTGCGCGATTAATTCTTTGCGTATTTTTGCTCTTTTCAAATTTGATTGGAGACTGTCATATTGTTTTAGAGAAAGTTAACAAAATTTAAAATTTTAATGAGCTACTATGACAGTATGTTATTAAATTACATTGATGCCCAACCATCTATAGCTTCTTAAAGGTAATTTTTATTGAGAAACATACTACGTTGCAATTCTTAGCATCAACTTCTATTACTGAGTTTATAGGCAAACAAGGGCTAGTTTTCCGAGGCAATCCACATCTTGATGCAGGCCCAAAATTTATCCAAATCGTTATAGATGTAGTCTATTTTCCAGATAAGCTAATAGTCCCTTAGAATTTCTATAAAAAAGTAGGGTAGATAAGACAGCAGATTCCATCTCTTGTTAGTAATAAATTTAATCACACAGCATTTGTTGAATATAGAGAAAAACATTATGTGAGAAATCAGTGTGGCTCATTTTGTTAACGTTACTGTTTATATTGAATTACCTGTTGCTATTTTTGCCTGATATTTTCTTTAAAAAGCCGGATAATTATGCATCATAAAAGAACCTGTACAAAAGCAGTAATACAAAGTTTTACCATAATTTTTTTATTTTAAAATAATTATCCTTTGAAGAAAGTGTGATTTTTGTTTATACGAGAAAATTGTCGGATTTTTTTTTTCTAATTAGCCAGTATAAGTCTTTTGTTTTTAGGTCTATTTTTTTTTTGATTATATGATTTTTGCAGGTGATCTTGCTATACAGGTGTTTACCAAGGTGTTTGGTGCACGGAGACTGAGCTATATTTACATTATTTAATTATTTTATCTAGATGATTTGTATAGTACGTAGTGTATTAAAGTATATTGATGTACAATCTGTCTGGAAAGTGTGTTTTACTTACTAGCATGATGTCTATTGAATTATAGCGAAGAAATACCTCTACTACTTTTTTGTGTTGTATAAGGCCATTAGCATTCTACTCGTTTATCTTAATAAACTTAGTGATTTTTTCCAGAAATTTGGTTAAGATATGGTTATCTTCACTTGTTTGAGTTATGTTAATTTTTATTGCTTCTGCGTAACTGACATTTGGCTGGTAATGTTAATGGTGTGGATGTATAGGTGTTATCCCACTCTAGCGGGAAATTTGTGTTGTTTGGTTGTGGTTGAAGACTTAGTCTTATTTGGGTTGTACAGCTTAATAAGATGGTGGTATAATTTGCAGCTCTTGTAATTAGCGGGGTATGCATCATTACATAGCCAGGGTAGTTTTCAGAAGTATGGCAATTTATTTTCATAGTATTATTTGCTAAACATCTGGTTTTATATTGTTCTATCTCTAGTATTTTGGTTAGTTTTTTGACCATACATATAAATTGATGGAGGTTTTAATAGTGTGCTTTGTGCTTTAATTTTTTGTGTGACCTCCTCGTATGGTTTGGTCAAGACGCTGAATCTGTTGAATACGTTAGTATTTTTGTAGTTTTTTTAATTTATGCCAGGGGTTTAGATCATTAACTATCTCAGTTATGTCTTCGTCACTTATAGATGACATTCTGTGGCAGTACTGATTATTATGCTAATGAATTGTTGAATTTTAGGAGGATTGTTTATAAAATGCTGTTATGGAAAATTAGGATTTAGGTATATTGTTGTCGTTAGCTGGGTAAGGAATGGTTGCGGAAATACTTTCGGCATTTGCATATTTTGTAGTGAAGCAACTCTTCTGACAATTATATTTACAAAGGTCACTTTTAGTTTTGTATCGCAGAGCCATTGTTAATACGAGTACTCGAGTGACATCCGTCTGCCACGAAACTTAAATGAAAGCTAAACCAAAATTGGTGGTTTGGTATTCACTGGTATCTAGATAAGATTGGTCACAGTTTTCCTAGCATGCATTTTTTATACATTACTGATACTAGACAATATGTCTAAAATGAACATCGCTAATTTTAGAATTAAAATAATTCTAGTTATCTTCTACAAGAACACAGTGTTTTATATTTGAGTCAACAAAGCTTTCTTTTGAGAATTATTTAATAACCTCCTGTTGGGATTTAAATTGTTTTAATTTCTGTTATCAGCATTAGTTATATGAAATTGTTTAAGATATTCTTATAGCAAAGAGTTTATGAAGATAATTAAACTTTATTTTTAGTATTGAGAATATGATTAGAAGACTTTTCTAAAATGGTTCTCAAAATTTTCAGCCTTATCCTGCTACTTTTGACTCAATGGCTTTTGTTTTTATTAACTTTTAGTTGTCATGCCTATTAATTTAATTTTAATTTATTTTGAGGTGGTTTAGTGATCAGAAAATTTAATATTGTACTCGTCATTAAAACTTTTAACATTTGTGATCGATGACTGCGTTGTTTCTTTTGTAGTAGGTTGTTATGTGTAAACTCGTACAATTGCTTGTTACTAATCATCTTGGTATAACTAATATTAAGTGGTGTAGTTTTTCTTGTCTTTGTTTATCTTTCTAATTATATCTGCTTTGATCTGAATGCTGGATGTGGTTTTCTCCTCATAGTGCTCATTGAACATATGCAAAGTTTTCTTTCTTAACATAATCCTCTGTGAATTTCATGCAAATAGTCTATGGTAACAGAATTACTTACATGTGTGTGAATATTAACATCTAACACTAATAGTCTCGGTATAAATAATATTAGGTTGTACAGTTTGCCTTGTCTTCGTTTATTTCTCTGATAACACCTGCTTTGGTATTTACCTTTTGTTAAGTCTTTATATATAAAACAACCCTAGTAGTTTGTGGGATGGTCATTCTCTCAAAGCACACACTTAACATTTGGAGACTTCTTTCCTTGAAGATTGTTCAGTAGCACAGCCTTCTGTGTATTTTACGCAGTGCGGTATGTGACAATAAATAGTATGATTGTATAGTGATGAAACCTAGCACAATGATTTGCCTGGTAGTTCAAAGTTAATTTTTAGTACAACAGTTGTCAGTCGTTGTTAAATCAATGAAGAAAATAGATAACGGAGTATTTAATATTTATATGTTTAAACCTTATATTCATCTATTGCCTGTTTGAAATCATTGAGATTGACTAAGTTAACTCCTAAGTAAAACTCTAAAATTACGTTTTTCCTTCAGCAGAAACGTGTAAAATTTATATTAAAAACTATGTCTATCATGATTGTTTTTGAGTGTATTTTTACTTTATCGCACTTCTATTTTTATTTTACATCTGTTTTTATGTATTATTTGGCAATTTAGTCAGTACTGTAGTATTATTTAATATCATTATCATCTCTATAATTTCTTTAGTTATTTTTTCATCTACAATTTATGCTACTTTTGAGTTAGTTAATATCAAAAATTGATTATAAATATTTTGATGAAGATAGTTCTTGATAATAACTTATAAGTAAAAGTTAAGCAGCCGGAATATTAGCTTGTAATTTTTGTTCGTTTGGCACTTGAAAACGGGCACAAGCGGTGCCGATTGTGATGCATAGGTTCCTGGCTGAAGCGTTGTTCGTAGGGAGTTGTACAGAATTTGCGATTTTGATTTGGGCTGTTTGAATTATTGAGAAAAACACGAAGTCTATTGTGAAATTGCGGTATCCATTTACAAGTGAGTGGACATTTTAGTCTGGCTTGAGGACGGGCCTGGCTAGTATTTATTTTACCATCACTTAATAACCAACATTCGGCTAAGAAAGCATGTGTTTTAATTAGTAAGTTGGAATGTAATATTGTAACAAATTATAGTAAATTTTCACAACTGTATGAGGTACAAACGTGCGTGTGCTTGATAGTTTGGAGTCCGAGAATGTCTGACGACTTTACTCTTCAAATGTTAAACGGAAACGTTGGAAACCCATTTGTATTAATTATTGATGCAGAGTCAAGGTACTGGCTGAACAATTCATAAATGATTGTTCCACGCGATCACTAGCAATTTTTGCGAACCACGTACTTCAACCAACAACTTTTTTATCATTACACATGGCTTATCTGGCCATGGTTTTATTGTGAATGTTTCTTTAAATTTTCACTTTACAATAACATCACTAATAACTGCTTTAACAAATTAAGAAGAGCCCAAATATCTTGCATAAAAAATCTGTCTATATTCAACCGATAACTAGACTGTATTCAAAGCTACTTAACTCCTTTGACTTACCCATCCTGTTCGTACTGTTTAGTATAGAACATCATTTTATATCCATTAATTAGTTCTTTCTAAACATAACTCTAAAGAATGTCTAATTATTAAACATCTTATAGAAATAACAAATTTCTTAGCAACAATATTCTCTTTAGCTCTTGCATTCAACCAATGATCCATAATAATTTTCCAAGAACATAAGTGTTACATATTAAATATTATAGTTGTTGTAGCTAAACAAAAGTTATCTTAATATAAATGGCTTAAGAAACTATCAGAAATATAAAATCATAATGATGTTGAGAGTGTATAATAATCAGAATGTAACATCCCTTAATTTGAATAATAAATAAACCGAAGCAGTACAGGACATTTATTAGTACAATTACAAAGGTTTTGCTATTTATAATAGTTTTTAATTTTAAAACTTAAGGATATTCCTTAAAACAAAAAATTATATTGCTAATTTTGTGTTTTGGAAGTAACTTAAAGTTTTATTTACGATAATATTTGTTTGAATTAGTAACTATTATTTATAAAGCAACGAAATATCATTTTTACTGGAATTTCGATAAAGTACTTAAGATTTTTTTTATTTGCTATTTAGAAATCAGAATTATAAGTATATTTTATGAGATAAAGGGGTGACAAGTGATAAAATACTAACTACTAATTGACATGATAGGTTAACATTCAGTGATGTAACCTTTGGATTTGCAGACTACATTGTCTTTATATTGGTAATATATATCTAACAATATATAACACTATTAAATTAAGTCTATAGGCTACTGTTTTGTAAGTCGTTTAGTAATTCTGGGTTCCAGCAATTCTTCTAATAGTGGGTTGGGGTGGTTTGTTATGGTGTCGTGGTGCTTGATGGCTCTCTCGTAGATGACCTCTTGGACTGTTGGGACGTGAATTGTTTGATTAGTTACGTACGAAGGTGCATTTACAAATTGGCGAAGAATTTTGGACTGACATCTTTGGATGATTGCTATATTAGACTTAGAAGCACAGCCCTATATTTCAATTCCATATCTCCAATTTGGTTTGGTGATTGTCTTATAAATTAGTATTTTGTTTTCACTTGACATACGAGATTTTCTACCTATAAGCCAATAAAATTCTTTGTTCTTTAGATCCATCTGTTTTCTTTTTTTAACTATATGTTGTTTCCACGTCAACTTATTATCTAGATGTAGGCCCAGATATTTTGCTGTCGTACTTTGTGGTATCTGCACGTTGTTTAAATGGACTGGTGGATACGTTTGATTACGAAGTGTAAACGTTATGTAAGCAGATTTGTTCTCATTAACTTTAATTTTCTATTTGTTCAACCATTGCTGAAGGCTGAGTAGGTGAGATTGTAGATCTTCTGAAGCTATTTGAGGGTCAGCATGACTAAAAAGGATAGGTGTGTCGTCGGCAAATGTTTCCGTTACTGTGTTTGGTGTGACTGGTAAATCGGAAGTATATAGGACATATAAGAGCGGGCGAAGCACATTTTTTTGCGGTACTCTGGAGTTGATTGCACTTGATTTAGCTTCGTTCAGTTTAACTTAAAATGTTCTTTCGCTTAGATAGGATTGTAGCAGATATAATCAGACTTTTTAAATTTTGTAGAGCAGTCCTGGGTGCCAACCTTTGTTAAATGCTTGACTAATATCTGGTAATACTGTTGAGCAGTTGTGCTTATTTTGGAATGCTGTATTTATGACTTGTGCCCGGTGCACATACAGAACTGTAGAATGGGCATGTCTGAATCCGAACTGGTGATCTAGAGTCCAATTTTCTGATGAGATATTGTCATTTATTCTGAGAAGCAATAGCTTTTCAAGTAGTTTGGAGATGACTGGTAGCAGTCTTATTGGTCGATAAGATAACACTTCGGTTGGGTCTTTTTCTGGTTGTGCGATTATTATAATTTGTGCCAGATTTAGGAATTTTGGCCAAAAGCTAAGTTTTAATATAGCATTTTAGATATACGTCAGTAGAATTAGGCCTTTTCGTGGGAGTTCCTTAAGCATTTTGGCTATAACAAGATCGATGCGAGGAGTCTTTTAAGTTTAAGACTTCTATTTCTTTAGCTATCTCCTTTGGAGTAAATGTTGTCTTCATGGGAATCATCAAGTCTTGTTCTAATTTGTGATCTTTCTCGTCATTTACAAACTGAATAACTGATAGTAGGTGGTCTGCAAATAGGTTAACTTTCTCTTTGTCACTTTTCGCCCAACGACCATTTCTACTTTTCCTTATTGATGGTACTGGTATCGGAGGTTTCTTAGAGTTCTTTATGGGTTTCCAGGCCGAATTGTCATATCTATTTAGTTTAGACAGATAATGTTCAAATTGTTCAGTACGTACTTCTTGTAGTTTGACTTTTAGTTTATTGCTTATATGGTTGTATGCATTTTTGTATGTTGGTGTATGGCTTCGGTGCTATTTTGCTCTGGCACATCACTTTTCTGCTACCATGCATTTAATTTCTAGCGGTATGTCAGTTTGTACTTTTTTGTGCTGTATTATAGGTGTAGCCTGGCGTGCAAAGTATTGTAATTTTGTTATGAATCCTTGAGTAACAGTTTCTATTTCATAAGGTTTCTTGAGCCAAATTTTTAAATCTATAGCGTTGCTTAAGTTAGTTCGGTAAGTTTTCCGGTCCGTTTTGGAGTTGTGTAGCCTTAGTGCGGGGTTTTCCCCATAATGAATGTGCCAATAGTTGCAATAATAGGCGAATGATCCGCCGACAAATCAAGACTAGGTACAATATCTGAGTAAGCAGGATTTAGTCCGTTCCTAACAAAAAAGTCTAGTAGATCAGGTATTTTGTTCTGATCAGTTGGTCAGTATGTTGACGTACCAGTGAAAGAAACAAATATTTTTTATCTTCGATTGTTTTGAGGAGTTCTCTACTTTCAATTGTTATAAGTCGTGAACTCCACCCAGTGTGCTTGCTGTTGTCGTCTCTCCCAGCTAAGAATTTTGGTCCTAGTGTTTGAAAGAATTCTGTAAAGTCGGTGTTTTTAATATTATGCCGTGTCAGTTCGTATAGAATGGTTGTTGCTTTAACCGTCGTGGCCCGTAAAAAGTCTTTTTGATATTTTAATTTTTCATAGCGTGGAATTAAAACTTTTGATCAGATCAGCTGAACCTCCATGTGCAGTTCTATCACGATGATTGGTATAATATGTTTTATAGTGTGGTATTTTAAAGTATGTTTTTTGTGTGAAATGTGTTTCGCTTACAAAAAGTACATCTATTTGATTTTGCTCTAAAAATAATTTTATTTTTTCTTTACGCTAATCCATTTGCGTTCGATTGTGCTTATAAATTTACTCATTATTTAACTAATTTACTTAATAGTGTTGTAAGCATATTTAGTACCATGCTATTTTCTTGGATTAGCTGATTGAAATAGCCTTGAATTAATTTAGAAGCTGTGCGAATGTGTTGTTTGTTTGATCTATCGTTGCTCTGGTGGTAGATGGAAGATTGTTGACTACATTTGCATAAATGCGATTTGAGTCTCCGGAGTTAGTTAGACAAAATTTACATTATATAAATTATTGGTATTTGGAGCTGGTCGTGTGATTGAGGCCAGGTTCAGGCTATAGAGAGATTAGGCTGTCTTGCTAAGGTTTATTTTGTCAGAAATTTTACTAACAACGCATGTTTCAACACATGGTCATGTTAAAGAATTTAGATATTAGTGGTCTTTGAAAGACGGCACAACTATTTTCTTTAGCCTTTTGAGCACTTAAGCACTTTTAGAGTTAAAAAAAGACAATGAACAAAGCTTCTCTGTTTTGTTGATTTTTGAGCTACCTCGGACCGAGAAAACTCGGTAGTGTGTCAGCCGCCCAGTTTGTCTTTTCTCTCCAGATCATTCACAAAAAACACTTTCTATTCCAAGCTATAATTTCCCATACAATCCAAAAGCTCACGATCAATCGATACAAAGTTTTTCTTCCGATTGTCAGTCAAAACCGCGAAAACCAAATTAGCACAATGGATTTTAGAAGTCCTACTTTATCTGGTATTATTCTAACACGACCAGAGTTTGAAGTATGAGATGTTGATGGACATCTAAACGGTTGGACTTTTAATGAAGCATTCTTACCCCAGATTTTCTGTGTCATAGCAAGCGGTTGTAATACAGATATTTAGAATTGAATACAATATTTAAACAGCTGTTCATTTCGCAAAATGACTCGGAATTTAACCCCCCCAACTCAAATCTTATGCTTAGACATAGAAAATTTGTTTTATTATTTTCCGAATGTTACTTGTATTATCATAAAATAATACCCTCGCCTATTTAGACAGAAAATGGATTACCACTATTATTATTGTCTAATTCCTCAAAGTTCCATTTAAGAATATAGTGGATACAAGTGTTGTCTAGTTTTTTGCGTGTTAAAGCATTTGTGACACTTAAATGTAGGAATATGTTAATTTAGAAATCCGTCGCAATGATTATTGGGAGATGTAAAAAATTGTAGCGATATCAAAGGTTGCCGTAGCGAAAATCGTGGAACTTCGGGTTCTTAAGAAAATTATCTTTTACTTATGACACTAAAAGATTATCATTTTTATTGTTCCACACACTTTATTTTACTCAAACGGATACAGATTTATTTGTTATAAGTTCTAGTTACTTAAAGAAACTTTTTAAATATATTAATATTTTGCACAATATCTGCTAATTGTGCTCCAAAAACAATTACAAATTTATTTGGTAAACAGCTTTTCAGAACATTCAATATCGATAATAAATCATATTGTACTATAAATCAGTAATATATGATTTCTTCAACACCATTCTCTAAAAGCATGAAGAATAGTAATAGAGAAATAGCTTTATATGAATATGATAAATATTTTCTACTTTTAATAATGTCTGCTTTTAAAAAGTTTGAAATAGTTTTTAATGAAAGTAGTTTTGCTTGTGCCTTAAATGCATTACATTACATTCATTAATAGGTATTATTTAAAATGATAAAAACGTTTTTATGTATTCTTATTTTAATTCAGAGAAGAAAATCTGATGTTAATGATGTAACACAATATTTTTCAAGTGGGTTCAAATTCAGTTTGATTTCGCAAATTACAGTTCTGATATTGTTTTAGGGTACTTGATTCGTTGCCGGAGCATTGACATAGACCTTATCTTTGATGTAGCCTCAAAGTAATAAGTCCAATGTCAGATCACATGAAATGAAAGAGCAATTAAAGTCTCTATTTCGAGAAATTACTCATTCAAGAAATTCCTCCAGCAATAACACAATTGTTTTGTGATTTGTATGACACGTAGCATTGTCTTGTTGCAACTAAAGGTAGTTTTAGTCTATGGCATTACTTCTAGCTAAAAAGGTCCTTCACATTTTACGATATCGCACACCATTCACAGAAACAGTCTTACCAGCCTTATTCTGTTCTGTTACTAACCCAAAAACTTTACCAAACTGTAACTTGTTGAAGCTGGAGAGGTTTTTCAACTATTTTGCTTGGATTTTTAGCCCCCCAAATGCAAGAATTTTACCTATTTCTGTACCTATTTGAGTAGAAAGAGACTTTATCAATTAGAACATTTTTTTTAATAAAGATCAGATTCTTATATGTCTAACAACCAATTAACGAAAATAAGACAGATTTTTATGCAATATACGATGCAAGCTATTTGCTTGCCCAATCGTTGGGATCGTCTTTAAGTTTTGGTCTTCTGCAATACTTTTAGCTACCGTGGCAATATTTTAGATCTGATTAAGAGAGTAAAAATAGCCCACAAATGACGCCTATTAATGGAAGAGCCTCTATAACAGAAGAAATAGCGGTTACCAAAGTAATGTTAATTATATAAATTAAGACGAATGCATTATTTATTAAAATAAATATTGGTTACTGACTTGAGCTATACAGAATATTTTTTAATGTATAACAAGACAACTTTTTGTATAAACAACTTGTGCACAAGTTTACTATACATTACGAAATATTGACTTTGTGTCTATATTATTTCAAATACACATCGATTTATTTATAGTAGACAATAAAAACAGCTCTTCTTATTCAGATATGTAGTATGTCGTCATAGTGGCCTATTTGTAATGCATTCGTTTCGTATCGGTTGTCCTTTTCTAATATCTCGTGCAGCTTCTCACAATTTATCTTTTGGGAAGACTTGGCATTATTTGCAAAGCACCGAGACCTCGCATGAACTACTAACCCCCATCTACCCATATGTTGCTTTTGCGCCCGCCATATCAATCAGATGAGCAACACGTGGTTCAAACGCTGTCGTAATGCACCGGTTGCGTATTAAAGTATTCTGCGGAGTTGGGACGCCGCTTGTCCTGCAGTTAGTCGCAGCATCGTTAATTGAAGTTGAGGTGGTGTCGCGCCGCTCCAACCGTTTGCTCAGGCAGAATTTGGAGAGCGTGCTTTATCATGGAAACATAAAACTGTTGTTCGCGCAAGAGGATTGACAGCGTTTGCATTATGGTGCAGCTAATGCGGCCGTGCGCTGTCTATAAGTAATACAGTTATCAATATTGACAGTAAGTGCAATGCTATGTACATTCATGCATGTCACTCCTAATGTGAAAAAACGTTTGCGGATAACAAAACCACTTATGAATTAGCATGCACTCGATGGCGTTTTCGGTTAGCACGTCGTACGTAAAAGTTGTATTAGCGTATTAATGTGTTCAGGGTTGCACGGTTCTATCGGGTTATTAGGAAATTTTTAACGGTAAAAGTCACTAGTGTAAATACCACTCTGTATGTCAGTCAAACCGCACTATTTGTAGGTACTAAAAAACGAGCGAAAAATGTTTTGCTTTTTATTTATTGTAACAAAAGTTAAGACTATAAATATAAATTGGTATAAAAGCAAAAGTTTCACTTTTTGAATATCACTTCAAGAAGATGGCGACCATCATTTTGTACACATTAAGTCTCATACGCAAATTCCCACTGATACGTCGTAGCACTGCCGAGGCTATTATACGAACTTCTTTTTCAATCCGCATGGTTGCTGGGAAAGTCTCAAAAACTTCAACCTGAGACATCCCCATAAAATACAAGGACGGTGTAATACCGTAAAGGAAACTTTCTACAGCGGTGCAATGAAATTAGAATAAAAACTTTTAAAAGGAATTAAGATGTTGGTTAATGTCTCGATAATAATCAGCGTCAAAAATGCTGTCGAATGATATGCTGCATGACATGTGAGTATAATGAATTTTCGAAATCGTAACGGTCACTTCCGGTTGCCGTCAACCGATTTTGCTGAAAATCAATCTCATGAAAGCTACTGACCTAAGACGTGTGTATGCCAAGTTTGAAGTGCATCCGTTGAATATAACGGAAGTTATAGTGTCTCCAGACACACAGACAGGATGATAATCTCATTAACTTTCTATAAGCTCCGCTGTAGAAAGTTAATAATCACCAGTTCCAGGTGTAACAATCTTGGAGGCCACTGAACATCCCAATTCCTACCGATGAGGCGGTTCGGAAAAAGGTTTTTCAGAAAGTTCATTGACACCTACCTGTCTGACTAGGAATAAAGTTCTGTTCTAGAATAAAGAAGGTTTTCAGCATTTTAACATAGTGCACTGATGTTACAGTAACTGCATGGCCATTATAATCCTTGACAAAATACGGCCAATTATTCCATTAAAAAATATTGCACAGCAGACTGTAACTTTGGCCGAATGGAGTTGTGAAGTTGTTGAGGTTTGGCAACAGCTCAATAGCAAAAATTATGTTTATTGACTGTTTCGGCCAAAAGTGGACTGTATCGTAACCTTAAATTTGAACAAAAAAACTTTAATCAAAAAACCAAAGCTGAAACACTCACCTTTTTGGAAGCGGCGCTCTCCTACACAAATCGGTTTCTGTGCTGTAATCCTGTGGAAATAAGGACGAGGAAAAAGAGTGTGAGTGAAAAAGTTACTCAATCTTCATAGCGGAGTCGATCGGAAGCGTCTTTTCTGGTGCAACACGGTTTCCTCGCCGGGTCAGATACAAGGAAATCGGACCAAGTTTTCTCGTCGGCAAAATTTCAACTCCCGAAATGCAATCGGACAAGAAAACGACCTCCGGGAAGAGGTTAACTTAAACAAAATTAGCCTCAACAAAAATGGAAACTTCCGCCACCAAACAAGCACGTCGGCGAACTCTCGCTCAAAACGCTCTCAACCACGGAAAATTTCCCCTTACTGTTCGAGTCGAAAGATCTTTGAGGGTTTCTTCTAATCGCTATTAGTGCAACCCCTAAATTTTCAGGGATCCTAACAGTTCTTTCACTACCACCTCTTTTTCTTATTGTTTGACCCGTTGTACGTAAGTTATTGCCCCAAACACAAATAACTTTCCTACTTGGAATAAAGCACGAGGTGGAAGATGAAAATGTAGGCAGAACGCGCGTTGTGCTCGTACGTAACTTCGCTCATTTTCTAAATATTATGTAACAGCGAAATTTCGTTGTTTATTGGTCCAATGCTGCATGGTTACTAAACTTCCAACTGTGTGGAACGTGAAGATCACTGTCAAGCTTCTTAAAAACGTGCAGTTTGACTGCCTCACATTTGTATAGCAACGCTGAAGCAAATCCGAGGGCACGGGGGCAAAAGTCTCGGTATAGTGACAATACCGCTTTATTATATACTGGGGCAAAACGTAAACAAACTCGTCGGCCATGTCTGCCCCGAAGTCCTAAGCAGTGGCAAATTCGGGAACACAAAAACGCGAGAATGCATCTACTTCTTTACTTTATACTGGGATTGAACCTTCTAAACTACACATAGACGATGTATGGTAGTAGCCGATTTCTGGCCAATAACTGTTTAAAAATGATGAGTTTTCTTTTTGTGCAGGTTGACCATTACGGCTATATTCCATGACTTAGGAACTTTTAACTTTTATTATTTCGACGACAATTTTGTATCTTGTTCCTTTGTTGCCTATATTAAGTATATCTTTTGAGCCCGTATTTATTTTTTTTTATTTTATTTCCTATATTTTGTAACATTTATTTAATTGAGAACTGTAGAGAAAGCGAAAAATGGATGGATGGATAAATAAAGCTAACCAAAATTTGACAATCAAAAGGGTACAAGGAAAGCGTGAAAGGAGAAGATAAGAACTGTAAAGTGTTTTACAATACTTTTAGATTGTTAGAAGTATTGTATTTCTATCTTTAATTTCTCTAACATGTCGCTTCTTCTATAGTGTTGGGCATTTTTTGTTCCTATTGGTTTAATGAGCTCTTTAATAATATTCCGTAATTTCTTTTAGGTCTCTTCGTATATCCAATATCTTTCCTAACTTCTCTATTATCTTCTGTACTGTACTATCTTTTTTACAGCGTGACTCTTTCATCTATATTTGTTCAATTTTTGTCGATTGAATGCGTTTTGCGACTTCAAATGACGTTTCTGTGATTGAGGTTATTAGGTGTTGGAATAACTTTTTTATATCTTCTTTAAAATGTTTAATGTCTCTGTTAATTTTCTACATGTTTGTTTATGTTTAATTATTTTTACATTTGTTATTAGATTTTCTTTTTTTACGAAAGTGTGGTTACTTCCCGTATTACATGAATTTAAAACTGTTACATCTTCAGCAATTCATTTTGTGAAGCAAAGAGATCAATCGATTTTATTGTTTGTATTAGCGACGGCGCTTTCCACTTTCATTGTGGTTTTTTATTAAAAAGATATTCATAGCATATAAACTGTGGTTTTATATGAAAATGCTAACATGTATTTTCTGTAATTTTTGTTAATTAAATTGCATTTTTTACATATATATTTCATTTCTATCTATAATTATATCGTGACGGTATTTTAATTCCTGCACTTGAAATATCTTTGTAAAGGAGCTCTACTTTTTTATTTTGATATGTATGTAAATCTAAGTGCGTCTACTTGCATTATTTTAGGTTTACAACTATTACATAATTTTATAATGATACATGCTACTTTTTGAATATTCCAAAAAACTGTGTTCCTGGCATGTCCCTTGAATCTTATAATAGTAATCTGCAGTTATATGTTGCTATTCTGATTCATTTCTTTTTAATTTATTGCATTCCCCAGAATCTATGAAGCAAAGTAAATTTTTAGTGCGGGATTTTAAACTCTTTTGACCTGGTGTATATTATTTGCCTAAAAACTTTATATTTTAAGGAGCATATTAATATTACAACGCTACTATCGGGGCAGTCTTCTTCTTCTTGGTCTAGCTGTCTGTTTTCCTTTTCCATATCCCCTCCTTGTGTATATAGCATTTCTTGATAGTGTTGTTTCAATTTGTCACTTATCCTTTGTGGTTCGTTCTCTATTTTGCCGGTTTTTTCTTTTATTTCTCTGATTTTTGTTGACTTTCTGTTATGTTGGAGCCTTAGTTTCTTGTAGAATTGTTTTAAGTTGGAACTTCTACCTTCTTGTTCTATTTCGTCTAATTTCTTATGTATCCAGTCGTTCATCTTCTTTTTGTATAGTGCATTTGCTGCGTTTCTTTTAGCTTCGTATTCAGTTCTGCTTTGGTCATCTTTCCTTTCAATTGATTTAATTATTGCTAAATTTTTTTGTTTTTTGGCTTCCTCGCATTCTTGATCAAACCAATCCTTGCTTGGCCGGGAATTTGTGGGGATTTTCAGTGTTTACTCTGCTGCTTTCGTTATGTTGTCCTTCATTTCTTTCCATATTTTCTCTATGTTTGTTGTGTCTTTTGGTGCCTTTCTTGTGATGGTTTCTTCTAGTTTTCTTTTGGTTTCGTCATTTTGTAGTTGTTTTACATCCCATTTTTTACGGTTTTTACTTGTACTGTATTTTCTCTGTAAATCTATCTTTCTTACCTTTGATACTACTAGATAATGATCCGTTTCAGTTTGTCTACCTCTATATGATCATGTGTTTATTATCTTCCTGTCTAAGTCTTTTATGGTCATTATATGGTCAATTTGGTTTTCAATGTGTCCTGCTGGATGTCTCCAAGTAACTTTGTGTTTTCGTGGATGCTCGAATTTTGTTGTTTGTAGGGTCGTATTTAATGATCCTGCTAGTTGAGTTATTCTGTGCCCATTATCGTTTGTTTCATTGTGTATAATTTCTTTTCCATTCTCTGTTACTTCAGTTAGATATGGCCCCTTCCCTATTTGCGCATTCGCGTCTCCCAGTATTATCACTTCGTCCTTCCTGGGTAGGTCTTCACAAATTTTACTTAGTTTTTCGTAATAGTTATCTTTTACCGTATTTTCCGCACCTTCTGTGGGTGCCTATATATTTACTATCGAAACAAAGTTGGTGTTAAACTTCAATCGGAGTACTGCTATTCTTCTATCTACCGGTTTAAATTCTATTATATTATTTACTAACTTCTTTCTTAAGTAGAAGCCGACACCATTGCTCCCTCTTGTTTCTTCTCCGCTATACATGAATGTGTATTTATCTTTCGTTATTTCGCCTGCTACTTCCCATCTCGTTTTCTGTATGGCCGTTATGTCTATGTTGTATTTATCTAATTCTCTCGCTATTTCCTCGATTTTACCTACCCTTAACATTGTGTTGATATTCCAAGTTGAAATTTGTATTTAGTTGTTTATTTTTGTTTTTTCTTTGTTCTTCTTGTTTTTATGATTTATGTTTGTGTTTGTAGCCTTATTTATTTTATTCTTTCCCCATTCGTTGTCCTTGTTCATTTCTCCGGTCGTTATCGGTAATCGTCCCCTGCCTTCGTTTACTCGTTTTTGTTAGCGCCTTTAAACACCACCTATAAAATTCTAGCAAACCTAGTGAACAAAAGACTAAAGACGCATACCGAAATATACTTGGGGATTACCAGAATGGATTTAGACCGAGCCGATCGACCATAAATGTCATACATACCCTAGAACAAATAACCCAAAAACAAAGGAAACATAATAAAGTAACACATTATTTTTATAGACTTCAAAATGGCCTTCGATTCAGTGAGCAGGAAAGAACTAATAAGAGAACTAGAACATCTAAGAATACCTGGGAAACTACCAGCACTGTTAGAAATGCCCCTTACAAATACAAATACACAAGTACGATTCCAAGGAACAGTAACATAATCTTTTAAAACAAACAGATGAGGGAAACAGGGAGACTCCCTATTCCCAACTATATTTAATCTAACTCTAGAAAGCATTGTACGAAGAACTAATCTGCGTAGAAAAAACATCATGACCAATCAAATACAAATAATAGCGTATGCGGATGACATAGCAATCATAGGAAATAGGAAAGAAGACATTGCAAGAGCCGTAGATGAACTAGACGAAGAAGCACGGAAATTTAGCATGGAAATAAACGAAAGAAAAACAAAATACATGAAGACAGGTAAAGAACATGAGCACGCACAAGACTGTTTAAAAACACAAGAGCACATGTTTAAGAGAGTTAACTGCTTTAACTATCTGGGAGTTACGCTAGGACAAAACGGAGGGAACAAAGTGAAAGAAAGACTGCTGAAACGAAACCAGGCATATGGAAGAAACAATACACTGCTAAAAAACAAAACATTAAGTAAAACAACCAAAATAAAAATTTATAAGACCCTGATTCAACCCACCATAACTTACGCGATGGAAACAACAACAGTAACTAAAAAAGAAGAAGACCTAAAAATCATGGAACGAAAAATTATAAGGATAATATTAGGACCTAGCATAACAAGGGATGGAGAAAGAAGGTTGAAAAAGAATAAAGAAATAGAAGAAGAACTAGGAGGAGAAAACATAGTCAGACACATAAAAACACAACGCTTAAGATGGGCGGGGCATATCTGGAGAAGAAAACCAGAGGAAATGATACGGTAGGTGACGCAGTGCACACCCTTTGGACCCAGGAAACGAGGAAGACCAAGAAAGAGATGGAGAGATGCTCTGGAAGGGGACATAAAGATATTGGGAATAGAAGATTGGAGGTCGAAATGCAGAGTAGAAAGGAATGGAAGAAGTTAATAGAGACCGCCAGAACTAACAACAAACTGTGAAAGAATGTAAGAACAAGGGGACTGATCCTCCCCAATAAATGGATTGAAAACGCCTTAGAAAGGCGTAGCCATAATTCGCAGAATTGTACGGCTCAATGATGATGATGAACCCAATGCAACAATTAATGATAACAACAATAAGTATTTTGTTCAACACTGATAGTTTATTTTGTAAAAAATTAATATATGTGCAATCCGGTTAATAATACTATTTACTTCTTCATCTATAATATCCAAAATATTTGTTTCGGTAGGTATAGCTTCAGTGGCTGTAATGCACATTATGTATGATGCTTTCAAAGAATATTGTAAACACTGACCACTTCAATATCTACAATACTATAATAATTGAAAATCTTAATAACTATGTTTGTTATAGTTATTTAATAGTAAACCACCTGGTGCTTTTAAGTAAATTGTACAATTTCACATTTCCTATTGCCTACATTTTGTATGATTTAAAAATATTGAAAATCCATTTTTTGTCGGTAATAGTCAAGTGCTTTGATCTACGCTTTTAAGGTAGATCAGCGCTGGCTATGACAGTTGCTGCAGGAGAAACACCTACAGGACCTGGGGGGAATGTTGATACTCCTTGAAGAGTTTTTGGGGGACGTTTGACGGTTACGTTTGGGGAATTATGCGGACTAACCTTGCACCCGCTCAGCCCTCCCCAGCTACACCAGCCGCCACAGCTATTCCAGCAGCCTCAACCAACGTCGCTGGCTCGCCGTCACCTCTGTCGCCACTGCTGAAAAGCGAATCTCAAGGCAACTTCAGCAAGGGGCAGAAGTTCAAACCTGCTTATAAGCGCCGCCGTATCCGTCCTAGAGCCAGGATGTCGATAGTTTCGTCCCCTTCCCCGGCTCCCGCGACATCGATCACCACCACCAGCAATCGCCTTTGAGGTCCTGAGCGACTTTGAAGAAACCGAGATGCCTGCCGTCTCCAGCCTACTCCGTGAGTGCTCCTCCTCGTGAACGAATCCCGTCCGTCATCTTACGGGTGTACGAAAGGCCATTCAAGAGCGCCGTATTGCCTACATCCAGGCCGAAAACTACAGGTGCTTGACTAGCTTCCTTGGAGCGAAGATTGAATACTACTTCCACATGCTCAAAGCAGACAGGCCTCTCCGGGCCATGATACAAGGCTTTCCAAAGTACGTGACCGAAGAGGATCTGAAAAAAGAGCTCCGAGATTCCCATCCTCACGGTGTGAAGGATGAATAAATACCTCCACCGCTAACCAATGCGAGCCACAAGAAAATTTGCAATGTCAGCGGGGTCTTTAATGAGGCTTTTTAATGAAACAACCATATAAAGAGAAAATGGTTAGCCAATGACACCGATGATAGAGTTTTGAGCACGCGCAGCATTAGTGTCGCGCCACCCAAAAATATGTAAAATGTGGCGATAACCACCACTGTAAAAAGTCTTGGGGCAAATTAACGACTTGCATCAACTGCTAAGGTCTACACCCAGTCATCTTTCGGCGATATCCTGCTTTCTCCAAGCCGGTATTTCGTCAGACAACAACCACACAAGAGCACAGCTACTCAACCAAAGCAGTTACTGCAGACCCTCGATTGCAGTCAACTCCACTATGTTTGCAGCAAGTCACCAAGCCACAGACAGAACAAAAAGGCTGCGCTACCGTTCCAGAGCTACAAAACGTGAACTTCTTTGGGTTCCTAGAGGCGCGTAATAACATCGTAGCGGCCATCCAGAACGTCATTAACTGTCTAGAAGTGGTTGCGGATCTGATGTCCTGCAAGGAAGACATAACCGCCATCCTTGACATGTTTAGGATTTCATGACACCTGGGTCACTATTAAGTTTCTGCCATTCTAAAAGCACCTGAGAAGCAACCAAAATCCAAAGCTAAAGCTTCCTAGAAAACAAATACGGACGTGGAACTCTGGTTCCATAGATTTTCGGAGCTTTTATACATAAACAAAGAAAAAACGGTTTAGTGATTTTCCGATCAGGCTGATATTTGGCGTCTGGACTTGACTAATGGTCCTTAGTGGAATACTAGAAACATTATGTCTCTATCACAGGTTAAAAATTATAAGGCGTGACAGATGTCAGAAATGGTAGAAATAGAAACTGGTCTCCAGGTTGGAAGCTGCCTTGATCAAAAGTTGAAAAATAAAAGGACGGCAGGCAGACGACATTATTCTCTACATAAGGCTTCTCATTTTAATGTATAGAAGGTATGACAGATGTTAGAAATAATAGAAATAAAAAATTATTGCTTTGAGTTTGAATAAAATAAAAAGAAATAAAAAGAGATGCAACTAGTATGACTATTATTTAAAAGAAAACTAAAGAAATTCTTAAAAAAATCAAAAAAACAAACTCCATATTGGTCATATGAGAAGGTAGAATTAAGATCTACCACTGGATAGTTTGTAAAGTTTAAAAGAAGATCTAATATTAAGTATGTGGTAATGCACGGTGAGTTTACTAGCGCAGATAAAAAAAAGCCGAGAAGTTTTGTCTTAAGTTGCAAGAGTTTATTAAACAAAAAGGATATTGTTTACAACAAATTTTGAATTACGATGAAACTGATTTGTTTTGGAAGTGCATACCGAACCATACCTACCTTACGAAATATGAGAAAAAATATTCCTGTGCATAAAGTTAAGAAAGAACGATCGATATTACTTTTGGGGGCTAACGCCAGTGGTGATATAAAGTTTAAGCCGTTTTGTGTCTATCAGTCTGAGAACCCTAGAGCATTTAAAAATTTATGACAGTAAGATTGCTAATGACGTGAGATCGAATGAAAAAGGCATTAGTCAAGCAGATTCTTTTCAAAGAATAGCTTTAGGCCAATAAACTGCTATTTTTAGTTCTATTGTTATTGGAAAATGCACCAGGATAAACAAAAATCTTGAAGATAATATGCTAAAAGACTTTCCCTGGCTGACAAGTTTAGTTTCTGTTTTTAAATATCACACTGTTGATTTAGCCAAAAAATCAAGAAATTGTACACTCGCCCGCTGTTTCGTTAGTGTTTTGAACCATCCAGTTCTCCTCAATGATAACATTAAAAACGTTTCGGGAAAAAATTGATATTCTTAAAGCTATCCGGCTCATCCAAAGGGGTAGTCAGAAGTTATTCAACAACAATCGAATTCTGCTTTGTGCCAATCCTGCATTCATAGAGGCGGAGTGATACCCTTAAAATTATGACACTGTTAGAAATCTAGACTTGCAAGTGATGAAGATAACATTGAAGAGCTCATAATGGAACATGAGAATAATTTGATGAATGAAAAAATTTACCACACGTTACGAAACTTGGCTAGATGTGTTTTCTGGAAAAAATAAGACGAAAGGGGGCCAATTCCGACATCCGTTATTAAAGGCCTTTTGAAAAATAGTAGGATCTCAGAACAACGGTCTTAGAATGACATCCAAACCAGGCTGAGCTCAATAAGTTTGGGGATTGCTACAACGTATATGTTATTAATTACTTCTGAAAAATCCTGAAGTATGCAAAAGTAAGAATGATAGAAATACAAGGCGATGTATGAGTGTATTATTATTATATATAAATACACCATCTAAGAAATTATATAATTTTTAATTATTCAGAATCAGATTCCCTTAAAAATCTATGGTCAATTGATGATGAACAATTAGGGTAGAGAACATCGTCTTTAAATGGATAATAAATAAATTGAGATAAATTTGCATTGGCTAATACTCCAATTAGATTTTTTACGCGGCTACATTGAATTCTTGTAATTACAATTTAACACTGAATATAATATTTCAGAAGGAGAAAATATAAATCAATATTTTACTGTTTACCCTACTTTATTTTGAGCAGCACTGTATTTTTAATTAGTGAAGATATGAAATAACAAATAAGAGTAAGAATAATAGGATGCAATTACGAGAAATAAATTATTTATTAAAAATATCAAAAAACTTTAAGAATAAAAAAGCAATAGTCGCGTAAAAAGATCAAAGAAAAAGTAATCAATCGGAGTCAAATTTAAATTGTGTGCCCTTTTATGGTAGTCTAACTCGCGCTTCCTCAAGGCGGGACCGCCGCGGATCCAGACGGGAAAATTGAAATTTGTTCTCGGCTAAGCAGCGTTCCCGTGAACTCTGAAGATGCGACATGGGTGCCTGTAGAGCAGTGCATTATATCTTCATGTTACTGTTACATTACATAGCAGCGCAGGACGAGACTTTGCTAACATGACTTGACATCTACCTTTGAAATTCCCGTCTCCTGAAACTGATACGCCGTCTGAGACACGTCAGATCTCGACATCAATGTAACTCTTAGACTTGTCGCCGTCAATGTCGTTACGGAGAGCATTAGTACTCTACTTGCTCGTGATGCATACGGCTTTCATTTAATGATAACGAAATTCTCACTGGTGTTGTGTTGCACCAACTTCTCGATTGCGGTTGTTACGTTTATGCGGAGCCAAACAGCCGTGGGTGCTTTGATTGCCAATCTGTTTGGTTTGTTCCAAAAAATGCGATGAAACTAACAGCACTCATTGCATGTGAAGGTAGTTTTGCATTTGTCAATTTAATTGATCGCTAATAATACAAAATAACTTTTTAGTTTTTATTTATTGATATAAATTTATAAATGTATCAATTCGAAAAGTTTGTTATATATTATATAAGAATTAATATATTTTCCCAATCGCTTTCAATTTTTGTTGTGTTGCTAATTGTATACACTTTTTTCCTGTACATTTAATATATCCAGGATTTAGATTCCTGTCATTCATTTTAGTAAATAGTTATTGATTTATTCTTGTTAATTTTATTAGTTGAATGTTTATTATTACATTATATATAATAACATAGCATCTTTTAATCTTAAAAGCTCTATTTTCTACATGGTAACTACTTATTGATACGCATTTTGGGAAGAGATAAATAAGAATTTGCAAGGAATCGTCGTAAGGAATTTTACCAGTAGGTATGTATGCCGTAATTCCCCCTGGAAGGTATCATTGGCGCCCTTTCATGGGCTTTTTAATCCTTTTTGACTGGATTAGTGCCTTTAGTTGCGATTTCCGTTTCATATGTCCTTGCTTGATTTTGCTTTTGCTACTATTTTCTTCCATTCTTTCCTGTTGGTCGCGGTCCGTCTCCAGTTTACTACGTTCATTTTTCTTAAATCTCCCAATACTTCATCCTTCCATCTATTTTTGGGTTTTCCTCGTGGTCTTGTCTGTTCTGGTTTCCACTCAGTTATTGTCTTTATCATTCTATTTCTATCCGTTCTTTCTAGATGCCCTAGCCATCTTATTCGCTGTGCTTTTATTTCCTTGACAATGTCTTCTCCTTTCAGTTCTTCTTCTATTTCCTTATTCATTTTATTCTATATTCGTTGTCTCCCATTTTCACTGGTCCTAGGATCTTCTCATAATTTTTCTTTCGAGAATACGCAGTTGTTCCTCTCTTTTCGTCATTCTTATCGTCTCTGCTGCATATATTATTGTGGGTCTTATTAGTGTTTTGTATACTCTTATTTTGTTGTTTTCGGTCTTCAGTAATGGTTTATATATGTTGAATAATTTAAACCCTCGGTGAATTCTTCCTTTTATATCCTGCTCTCTGTTATTTTTGTTGTTTATTTCCGTTCCTAGGTATGTGAATGTTTGTATTCTCTCAAATTTGTGACTTCGATTTTGTATTGGTTTTGGTTATCTCCTTTTCCTCGTTTGCAGCATTGTATTTTGTTTTCTTTTCATTTATTGTAAGACCTCTTGCTTTTGCTTCTGTTTCGATTGTGTTAAGTGTTTGTTGTAGTTTAGTTTTGCTTCTTGAGACTATTACTAAATCATCCGCATATGCCAAAATTTGCATCTCTTTGTTCACAATTGTGCCTGTTTGGTCTGTTTTTCGTATGATGTTCTCTAGTGTTATGTTGAATAGGTTGGGTGATAGTGCATCTCCTTGTCTTACCCCTAAGTTGGTTTCAAAATATTTTGTGTCCCCTTCTTGTAATTGTACTGTCGCTTCTGAATTCCCCATCGTCATTTTAGTTAGTCGCATTAGTTTCGATGGTATTTGGATTTCTCTCATATCCTCTAATATTTGTGGTCTTTTAATTTGGTCAAAAGCTTTTTGAAAGTCTATGAATAAGAGATGTAATTCGATATTGTATTCGTACGCTTTTCTATTATTTGGTTGATGATATGTATGGCGTCTACTGTTGATCTGCCTGTGCGGAATCCACATTGATAGTAGATACTTAACCTCTGTTGTAATATCTTGTATGTTGTGTTGAGGAGCGTGATTCCCCTATAGTTACTGCATATTTCTGGGTCGCCTTGTTTATATATCGGTATGATTCTTCCCTTTTCCCAGTCTTTTGGCATCTTCTCTTCAGTCCAGATTGCTGTTATTAGTTTGTTTATTGTTTTGTGCAGTTCTTTCCCTCCATATTTTATCATTTCTCCTTTTATTTCATCTACACCCGGGCTTTTACCATTTTTGATTCTTTTTATAGCTTTTTCCACTTCCTCATAGGTTGATTCTTTGTCTATGTATTCATTTCTTTCATTTACCATTTCCCTTTGCTCTTCATCTTATTCCCTGAATAGTAAGCTTTGATAATATTCTCTCCATATATCTTTAATCTTTTTTACTTTCCTTATCCTATAATAAGGAAAGTAATGTAATCGGCGGAAATTTGACCTACCCAGTTTTTTACATTTCTGGACGAAATATAGCCTCAGGACACCAAAAAAGTTGGTTTTAGCCATTGGTCCGTGTGTGTGTATGTGTGTCTGTCGGTCTGTCAGTAAACAGGATATGTCGAGAACCGTAAGAGCTACAGACTTGAAATTTGGTATGCAAGTTAGTTGTAGGTAGGGGACGCAGTGCGAAGCTTTTGGTAAAAATCGGCAGAGCCGTTTGGTCGCAAGGTCGCAAAATCCGTCGCAAAGCGGTCGCGCATCTAAACGGTTGAAGATACAAAAAATTTATGAGAATAAAAATGACTTGTTATCGTAAGGTAAACATGAATTTAAAATAAAAGTTGGTAAAATAGGAACTCGAAAAAAAATTGAAGCTCAAGATTTTTAATATACCGGGTGTTCATAAAATGTTTCGGGAAATTTATATTCCGGATAGATCAGACGAGACAAACAAAAATTACAATGAAATTTTTGATCCGAGGTCAAGTAAATAAGTTATAGCCGATTAAAATTAATTAAACGGACCAATCACAGCGCGCTCGGAGAGCTACCGGTCCGACTGCGGGAGGACGGGCGGGAGCGCTTGGCCGCTAGGGGGGAGCACTCAGGCGATAATGGCGAAGGCCGTGGGGCAGAGCTCGCACGGTTACCTTCAGTGACATAGCAAAATTTTAAGTACGAGTCAATTATTGTCTCGTACTGTTTATTTTAATCTGCTTTCTAGTGTTGGACTCGCACCTTGTCTTTTTTTAAATTAACAAAATTTGGACGAGAGCAGCGCAGGGTCGAAACGATGGACTCGCTTCTCGTCATTTTTTACAATTACAAGTTCCTGTATAATATATATAATAATAGGATAAGGAAAGTCGTGTGATGTTCACGCCAGATTTTTCCTTCATAGTATGTTTGTCCTTGGTTATCTTTCATTCCTCTTCTCTTGATTGGGTAGTTTCTTCTTGTCTTTTTTATGTTTTTGTACATCTCTCTAGTACAGTTGTGTCTTCTATTGGTTTCTATTTC
This sequence comes from Sinelater perroti, assembly GCA_036346155.1. Taxonomy (NCBI): domain Eukaryota; kingdom Metazoa; phylum Arthropoda; class Insecta; order Coleoptera; family Elateridae; genus Sinelater; species Sinelater perroti. The sequence continues at coordinate 2,118,648 of JARFIY010000189.1, forward strand.
CTCTATTTCTTGATCTATCCATTCTCTTTTTTTCGTTTTAAATAGTATGTCTGCTTTTTTCTTTGTCTCTTTATATTTTTCGTGGTCTTCGTTCTTTCCTGTGTTTATCCATTTCAATCTAGCGTCTCTCTTTCTGTTTATTTCTCTGTCACATTCTTCATCGAACCATATTTTATTTTTTTATTTTTTCTGTGTCCTATGATTTTTGCCGTTATATCCGTTATGCATTCTTTAATGTTTTTCCATTCATTTTTGATTTCTTCTGGTGCTTTCTCTTTTGGTTGGGTTATTTTTTGTTCAATTCCTTCTATATATTTTTTCCTGGTTTCCATATTGTTTAATTTTTCAACTGCCCATTTTCTTCTTTGATTAATTTTCTCCCAATCTTTTGTTATTTTTTGCTTTAGTTTTGTTATTACCAACCAGTAGTAAAAGTAAATTTAATAATAATCTTTCTTAGATTGCTCAACTATTTTCTAGCTCACAGAAATTATAATTTTGTGTCAATGGAATAACAAAACATAATTTTTTGTAATGAACGCCTCTTTAATGTATTTATAGCTATAAATCATCATGCTGTAAATTATTTCAGGCCATTTTATTAAAGAGTTTAGATATATTGATTTAATATATTTTGACAAACCCCTATAAGATGCCTTTTCTGATCCTATATGAAATATATGTTATCATCGGCTTCGACTCTGTTCTTTTCAAAATTTACTGGTTGTAATGTGATAATTGTGCACACCTATAAAATTTCTAGTATCTCATTCTTCGAACATTTACTGTTTAGTCTTCATAAACTTGTAGCAAGTGTTTATGAATGGTTACAAATTTGTCTGCATAGAGAAATTTGTATTATATAACATTTGTAATATTGTTCTTCTGTTGCTAGATGCTGTGTAGCGACAAAGCTAAAAAATAATAACAGAAAGGTCCAAACTATCGGTGTTATTGCTTTTTGTATTTCGAAATTGTTTTTATTGCACATTGTTAAACAAGTTTTTTCATTACTCAGCTGTTGAATTTGTTGTAAGAAGTATTTATTCATAGTTCCTCATTTAAATTAAAAACAGAACAAACTTTAAATACTTAGCAAAGAAATTATATTAAAACTAACACGAGTTTTTGGATGTATATATTTTCTAATGTTATTTGAAGCGTTCTAAACTTTTTCAAGGTTATACCCGAGAACCAACCACACGATGCATCATTATACTTAATAAATAAAAAATATTTTCAACTACGTATTATAATTAAAAATATTACATAAAGCTTTAACATAAATTTACTAGTGAAAATATTACAATTTGGAGGCTAACGTTTAAATATAATATTACAAAAGTATTAAGAATGAGCGGAATAAGCAGCAAACTAAATAATTCAATCTAACAGAACAAAAATAGTACAATTGTAGGATACAAAATCACTTTAACAAAAAAATTTATAGAAATGAGTTACTATTAATAATATAATGGACAGACACCGGTATAAAATAGATACATTTTAGAGCTTTGTCTATTCGAGCTTTTGAGTCCTTCAATATCCTTATTTTTGGAGATTTTACTCTCAACTAAAACCTCCGCCATACGGAGATTTATCCTTGTCCTGAATCCTACACCCAATCGCTCTGCGATTTTATTGCCACAATACTTGCAAAATAACACTTTAGCGAGGTTGTAAAACAATTTTTCTTGCAAAACTTTCACAAAATAAAACAAGTACAACATACATAAAAAAATATATAATGTGTACCTTGGAATAGAACTATAATTTACAAAGCTAGAAAATGCGGAGAGCAGCTGCTGACCTTAAGATCAGATCATATTACAAAGGTAATCCAGAAAATTCTGTTGGGGAACAGAAAATAATTGTCATCATACTTTTCTTGTCGGCGATTTTAATACTAAAGTTAGAACCCAACTAGTGGAATCTAAGATAACAGTAGGAAAATATGGCTTAGAAGATAAAACGACATAGACCAAATTCTCCAAAATTTTCTTAACAAGCATCAAATACTAATATTTTTTTATGAAAATATACATAATATATAAGGTTAATTTGGATAGAATCTTTTGTTTGGTTATCAAAACCTTTATTATACACATTGAAACATACGACAGTGCCTTATTTTTTGACATAATCGCCATGTAAATTGAGGCACCTATCATAACGTCTTACAAGGTTTAAATTCCTTCTACAAAAAATTTTCCACTCTCTAACAGCACCTTGAAGCACACTCATCGTCAATCATAATTCTATTCAGAAATTGTTCTCCTTCTTCGGCATAACGGGAGAGAAAGTTCAAAGTAAAACTTAGTTGGTGTGTTTTGTGCTCTCCAGACAGAAGTGTTGGTATCCAAGGGTCACAGAACTTGCAGTATCTCACTTTTGTGCTACCACTTCGTACAAAGCAGTGCGAGAGGTGAACTGCAACAGAACTTTCGTCATTGTACTACTGTGTACAGCGCCTCAGGCTGGGCGTCGCTATCTCCGTTTATTTCTCATATATACGCAAACAGAGGTTTCTTTCTGAACCACCCTAATAAATGTGGGTTAGTCTTGATGGTGAATTAAAAACAGAATAATGTACTCCATAATAAATCAGAAAAGAAATGTGGATGATGTTAGTAGACTTAATAGATTTGAGATTGGGAGTTATCACCTAGCAATGAGTCACGGTTAAAATAAACTTGAAAAGTAAAAAAGTGAAAGTGATTACAAAAAGAAAAACAATAAAGAGGAATATATTGAAAAGCAGAATTATAAAATACATAATCCGAACACCAAATCATCCACAAATAAATTAATGTTGAATCTTTCAACATCACAATATCAAAAGCGTTAAATAACTAACACCAAATAAAAAATTATTGCAACAACACCAAAAAAACTAATTTAAATCGCTAAATTGCGCTTTACTGATGATATTCTTTTAATAGTTTATAATCCTCAGTAAAGCCCAAATAGTGTCTATGGAATTAAAATAGGTGGAGAGGCAGGCGTGTAAATAGCCGCTCTCGTGGATGCGGTGTGGGATACGATACCGATGCGGCTCGTAAGGACCAAAAAATGGAGAGGCAGGCGTGTAAATAGCCGCTCTCGTGGTATGGTGTGGAAACGTAGTACGGCCCGTAGTGGAAGGTCAGCCGATAACGCCAAAATCGTCCCTTAAACGGCCGTCGCGTTAGCGGATGGGGGCGGCTACCGATATCAACCAATGAATTGCCAAATCGCTCACCTGAATCGGCTTCGGCTTCGGCTTCGTCGGCGATTCCAAGGTGGCCACCTCTGCGTTGCGGATCTGGTATCTGCGGGATGTTGAGACACGACCAAATTGGCCGAGCTGCGATGTGTGAATATTTGCGGGGTGTTGAATATGCGTGAATGTATGCGGGTTAAGACACGACCGTATTGGCCGCGCTGCGGGGCGTGAAATGCGAATTTATGCGGACTGAGACACGACCGTAGTGGCCGCGCTGCGGGGCGTGAAATGCGAATTTATGCGGACTGAGACACGACCGTAGTGGCCGCGCTGCGGGGCATGAATGCGAATTTATGCGGACTGAGACACGACCGTAGTGGCCGCGCTGCGGGGCATGAATGCTTGCGGGGCAAAAGCCCATGCCGTTTGTGTGCGACGGCAAAACGTAGCTGATATCAAAGGCTCGCATGCCGCCGCGATATAAAGCGGTTCAAGGGCGAAAAGGCCGCCACACCAATAGGCATCAGTATATATTGGTCTAAATTTCAATTTAAAAAAACGTATGGCGAGTTTAGTTCCCAATAATGTCGTCATATTTTCTTCTGAAGATGTTCGCCTCAGTTGTGGACGTCTAAAGTTTCCAAATTCCTACTATGGGCTAACAACGCGAGAACCGATCACACGATGCACCATAACACCGGCCGTGAAAGCCTTTGCATTTATTTGATGTCACTAAAGTTAATAGAAATAAAGCTTAAAATATAAATGTTTAGTCCCCGAGATAAGTATTGTTGAAGGTAAACAAAAATTTAAAATTTAGATGAACAGCTTTTGGCAAAGTGTGTGCTTTTAATGCAGACTTGCCTATCTGTTTGAAGAAAACAACCCGTTAACAATATATTGTGCTTTTAATTGCGTAAGGTGCCGAAATATTAACTTTAACATAACAGTCTGTAAACAAACTAAAAGTATCTCAAGACGCTATAGAAAGAACTTTGATCGGAATTAAAACCAAAATTTGGACACCAAAAAGATAGTAATACAAGGAAACAAGCGAAAATTTGCTTTACAGGTAAAACAGAGCGGACCCTGTGCATGAAACTAGACTATGGGGTTTAACAAAATATTATTGAAACGAATGACAGTGAATTATATTCAAATGAAAGTGAGTAGCGACATTAGCGGCCAGAACCGAAAACTTCCGGCCACTTTCGGTCAAACTGGTCTTGAGATTTTCCGATCAGGATGATTTTTGGTGTCTGGGCTTTCCTTATGGTCCTTAGTTGAATATTGAAAACGTTATTTCTCTATCTACAACAGATCAAAAATTATAAGACGTAACAGTTGTCAGAAAAGACGAATAATGTTTCCAGCTTGGAAGTTGGATCCGCTAAAAAAGCGACTAATATTATCCAACCTCTCACACAAATTAAGTAAAAGTGAGGAAACCACGTAAATCGGTGTCTTATTACAGGTGAACGGAAATATTAACAAAATGAAAACCAAAGAAAAGCAAAAGAAGTAGAGCAATAATATACGCAAAATAGTCTGAAATTGTATAGACAAAATTATAAGACAAAGAACAATAAGGGGGATTTAGAAGAGACACATCAAATAGTGGATACAAACAGCTAAAAGATGATAATTGTAACATTGCAGATGTGCTGCTAATTAAACGTACCAAATGTTTAATAAGATGTACGTGTTTATAGCTAATATTTTTTGAATGATAATGATAGCAAAATAGAGAATTATCTGTTTTTTTTTGGATGGTAACTATTATAAAACCCGTTATAAAATAAAATTATGTATATCTAAAGAAGAAAGTAATATGGACTTATATTTCTAATTATGCATTCCAAATTTTTTTATTTAAAATACACCAGTGAACAGAACTGTGTACATAAATTAGAAATATAATACATATTGGCCCTATGAGCTGATTTGCTAATAGTAAGACTTGAGAGAATTAATCTATTGGTATTACCCTAGAGATGTTATTGATAGAGTGGGCCACAAGGCCATTTCTTATTGAGTCTTTTAAAGGCTGGAGGTTCAAGTAGAAGTTTAACTGATGAGTTAGAATGTGTTATCAGACGGTCATCGTGTTTCATTGAATATTGGTGGATTTCTCTTTTGCAGTTGGAATTTTTAAATCTTTATGTAGTTGTGATTATTAACATTCCACAGAGCATCTGTTATCTGTGTGAGGACCTTATATTAAAATCTCTTCATAATGCTTAAGTTGGGCCTGCTAGAGCATCCCTACAGTTCTAGTCCGTAGATCTGGATTGGGTTGAGTATTACTTTATAAATCGAGCTCTAAAAAGTGTAGTGATAAAAAATCTTCAAAGTGTTTTGGACGTTGTCGCTACCATTAGAACTGTTTATTAGGATCTGAACAACAAAAGTAGTTATGGTCGTGTAGCGGTTCACAACCCCAAATAAATACGGTTAATGCCAAAAATCACTTACAATGGTATAAAACTCAATTGGGTCAAAGAACAATGAAAACAAGTTCTATAAAATACTGAATACTGCGTAAATAAGTCATCTCTTGTTTATTGCAGATATTAAGGACCGTGTACTAACAGTAGAGTGAGGCAGCGTAGTTGTGGTCGTTGTGCAGATGTAGTAAATAATTAATGCAAGCATTTGTGAACAAAACAGCAAAATTATGTGGTGTAACACAAGGCACGGTCTCAAAATTCATGAGAAAATACACAGTGCATGTAAAACAGAGTCGTCAAAGCATAAGAGTAGTCGAGAAATAAAGCTACAGAATAGGAACCACCGGTTTTGAAGCTTATTGTGATGCAGAAGAAAACAGCAAAGTGTTATTCAAAATAGTAAGGCAGAAAGTACATAAAATGGGTATCCATGGTAGTGTTTCTAATGCCAAGCCCTTAATAACAGACACGAATGCTCAAAGGCAGTGTGTCGTTTAGCCGAACAAGTCACTTACCTTTTTTCCTACTACCGGACGCGTGTTTGTTTGGCGAATATCTTCTGAAGCATATTTGGCAGCTTCCCTTGACACAACATTATATGGTTATAGCAGCAGTGTATAGAGCCCACCGAATGGTGCAAGCTTTATTTTTAGAAGGGAACGCCATATTGCAGGATGATAATGCCCCTATTCACATCGTTGGCCCTATTCAAGAGTGGTTTCAAGAGCATGCCAATGAGATTCAACATCTTTCCCGGCCTACCCAGTCCCCAGACCTGAATTTCATCAAGCCTCTATGGGCTGTTTTGGAAAACAGGGTTTGGTGTCGATTTTTACATTATTCGTTTTTGACCGAGCTGGAGACCATGTTGCATGATGAAGAATGGCTTTCTACTCACCATTATTTAGGGCTTATATCGGTCTGTTATGTTCAGCGTGTTAAAGGTAGACCAACACCGTATTAATACAAGATGTTTTATTATTTATCAAATACCTATATATATATATATATATATATATATATATATATATATATATATATATATATATATATATATATATATATATATATATATATATACTCAACGCACACAGCTTGAAATCTTTACCATCTCATGTATAAAAGTGTACTTTAACAAGGCCTCAAAGCGGCCTTTATGTTATAATCTAGTACCTTCGCGGCCTTATTAAAGTATACGTCTATGCATGAGATGGCAAAACTTTCGAGCGGTGTGGGTTGAGGCTCTTCGCGCTCTGTAAGAAGTAAAAACCCTACCTTCTCCCCCACTTAAATGTGACCGCTGGCATATAAATGTGAAAAGGGCTGTGTTTTAGGCCGTTTGTACTGGTTTTCTTGAATTTATGATCGCAGATTCGGATTCTACGTTAAATTTGGCCAACTCTTTTGTTTTATCCAGAGGGAACCGGCGGTTGGGAAATTTTATGTGCTATCTTTATTGTTTATGGGATTGGAACATATACATAATATCAATGAAGTCATGTTAAAAATAATCTCTAGATAGATGATTGTAAATGAGATTTCATATTTCTCACGACAATGGTAAAAGCATAGGATACAAACGGCAATATATGCAATATAAACAAAGCTGACCAACCTCTTGACTGTTCAGGAGCAAGCTAAGATCCTAGCACGCCATGAAGTAATAAATTTCATTATTTTTGTGTAGACATGATTGTGTACAGTGAAAGGGAGGAATGTAATACTATCTAAGGAAATAATAAAAAACTACCAAGCAAAAAATTTGGTAACAATGCAGGAGAAGTATTTACCTGCGGCCCTCAAAAATTAACACGCTAGCAGCTCGTGAAAGTAAACTAACAAGACACGAAATACGTAAGATGTCCGAGAAAGATTTGAATTTCCGCCCATGCAAACCCCATTTTGTGCATCAGTCAAAACCTGAAGAATATGATTGCGGAAACAAAAGTGAGAAGTTAATGCTGGGTTGGCCAGAAGTTTAGCCTGAATTGTCTGGGGTGACTATATTCTATGTCGGCGGTTTCGTCGATCATCACAGCTCCTAGCGTCACGTAATAGCAATCTCAAAATGATAGTTGATAGGATACAAACCCTATTAAAGTGACCACGTGGTGTAAAATGACGGCAACAAGACTCGTCGAGCCGTATCTTGTGTGTGATACCATGAATGCAAATTGCTACATTCAGATGCTTGTAGATTACGTGCGGCCTATGATAACTAGTAGAATTAATATTAGCGGCCTTACTTTCATGCACGACCCTTACACCGAGAAGTCCAAATTTCTCACCAGGTAATTTTTACCTGTGCGGATACACAAATAAGAAGGTGTATAAAACAAAGCCTAGCACACTGAAATAAATGTCTCCGTCGGTTGTAATTGAAAATATCGATTGCTCCATATATTTTATGACTGCAATACGGCTAAATTATACTTGCTCCTGATGACTCGAAATATTTCATAATTAGCTATCATAATTCTGATGAAATTTCCAGAAGTACCTCAGATGTAAAAGAATGTATTAGGGGATGGAGTGAAGATAAAGGAAGAGAAGCGCTGTCTGCTCTACAATTTGTTCAAGTCCCAATTTCTCAAATTATCTATTGGCTGCTCATCATTTGCTGCTTTGAGAACAACGGAAGTCTTGGGATACATTCAGCCCGTTTCAAATAAAAGTGTCTCTTGTTCGAAATATACCGGATGTGAAAGCCAAACAAGTTACAAATTAATAAAATACCTCTGAATACAATATTAGTTTGATATAAAAAGTTTTTTTTCTCATAAAACGATGATCAAAAATGTCCCTACATGTGTTATTTGAAAGTTAAGACTTTAAAATTATGGGGTGCTAAAGTTTTTTTTTTTAATAGAACTTTTACCTGCTCAACAATATACATTGTTATACAAGGTATGTTTGACAATTAATACTTAACGAAGGGAAATAACAGAATGGTACCTAATAACCACTTGAAATAGCTGTCTTAATAGTCATTTGGATTTACCATTTGATCACATAGTTAATTGAGAATTAATTGCACTTAGACATCAAGACTATCACTTACGTATTTTGATCAAATAGTTATTTGGAGATTAGTCCGCACTTAGTCATCACCATTATCACTCAAGTATATGTCTTGGGGTAACTTTCGTTTTAATCGTCTATGAATACTTCTTTGGCCTAGTTCATAGAAGGTGGCACCATTGCAGTTGGTAAGGTTGTCATGGAAGGTTTTAGTCAGTTTTGCAATATGTTCTTGAATTGTGAGCATGTTTAATTCGTCATGAAGTTGTTGATTTGTAATGAACCACGGGGCGTTGACTGTTGTTCGAAGATTTTTATTTTGTAACGTCTGGATTCGGTTGAGATTGGTTTTGGAAGTGTTAGCCCATGTCACACATCCGTACAGAATCAATGGACGTATTAGAGATTTATACAAGAGCGTCATGCATTCGATTTTCATAGTGGACTTTTTATTTATGATTGGGTAGAGCTGGATTAAACGCGTGTGGCCTTCGTTCAGCTTTTTAATATATGGTATTTCCATGTGAGCCGAGTATCGAGATGGATACCCAGATATTTCACGGCTCGTCTTTGGCATTCCATTGTATAGTATGTCCATTGATTGTAATTAACGTTGGATTTTTGATAATTCTAAGTGTGAATATTTTCGTAGTACACTTGGAATGATTAATTGATAGATTCCATTTCATGAACCATCTGCTTAGTGTATTGGCGGCAGTTTGTAAGTCGGCTATTGCTTGCTCTAAGTTTTGATTTCTGGTTAACACGACCGTGTCATCTGCGAACATTGCTAGGTTTGCATTGGGAACAGGAAAGTCATGCATGTAGATGTTGAATAAAATGGGACCTAGAATACACATATGATTGCATATGTACGATTTTCTAGGAACGAGAACAATATGGATTTTATGTACTCAGGTAGTTGAAGACGTACTATTTTATATTTTAAGCCATCGGTCCACACTCGATCGAATGCTTGAGCTATGTCTAAAAACAAGGCAGTAACGTATTGTTTGCTTTCAAATCCTCGTTCGATTGTTTCGATCATGCGCTGTAGTTGATAGCAGGTAGGGTGGCCTTTTTTGAATCCAAACTGAAAGGTGGGAACAATACTCAGTTTTATTACCTCTTCATTAAGCCGGCGATATATGACCTTTTCGAAAAGCTTCGAGATTGTAGTTAGAAGACTAATAGGTCGATAGCTAGTAATATCTTTCTTGTCTTTGTTTGGTTTGGGAAACAGTAGAATAATTGCATGTTTCCATGCATTCAGAAAATAACCAATCCTTAAGAACGCATTAAATGTGGTTGCTAGGTATGCCAATGCTTTTTTTGTAAGCTTTTTAAGTATGACATTAGGTATTTTGTCATATCCTGGCGATTTATTTATTGGAAGACTTTTGATTATTGATGCGAGTTCTCTAGGTGAAGTTGATTTGAAGTTTGGTTCTATGATTGGCTGGTGAGTTTCTACATAGTTGATGGCTATATTTCTAAATGTTGGATCTGCGTGATTTTCAGATGTGAAGGTTTTTTCTAAATGATCTGCGAAGGCTTCACATTTTTCTTCATCGATGTTAAATGTTTGCGCACCTGAAGAAATTGGAGGCATCACTTGTGGCTGACGTAGGATACGTTTGGTCGTCTTCCATAGTCCGGGATCTCTTGGTTCAAGATTAGTAATATGTTTTTCGTAAGTCTCTATTCGGTGGGCATCTAGCTCCTTCTTTATTCGATGTGACAAGTTATTTACCATATTTTTGGTGACGGGGTTTCTAGTTCTCTGCCATTCCCTCCGCAGTGTGCTTTTTTGCTTAATTAGATCCACTATGTGTTTGGGTGAACAATGATCAATGTGTACTCTTCGTTTGTACGTGGTGGTAGTGGCCTTGTTGACACTGTCAGTGATAGTTTTTGTGCTAAAGTTCTAAAAAAAAAATTTATTTCTCTAAAACTCGCAATATGCTAGACTAGATATGTATCACAAAATAAAGTTTAATTACATACCTCTATAACACTTTCCCCTGAGTTGCAAAACCACTTTGACTTTTTGAAAATTTTCGATATTGGAAAATTCGTCTTTAAATTTAAATTTCTGACTAAACAACCGTCCTCAATTAAATATATTATAGGTGTTTAGTCAACTCTGCTAGGCCAACAAATGACATAACTCATATGCCATACGTTTCTACTATTATTGAGAGAAAAATGATCAAAATATTGATTTTACCAAAATTCACTAATTTGTTTGTTGCTTTAGCGTGCGCGTAAAACTACCAAAAATTCAGCCCAAATAAATTTTAGTCTGCAAGGTTTGACAAGGATTGCTAATTTAACCTTAAAATATTCAGTTTTAATTTTTGTTGTTTTCAAAACCAAATAACTTTCAAAAGCGCGTAAAACAAGGGAACTGAGCTTCATTTTTCAAAGCTACGTCAGTATCTTATTAGCAAAAAATTATGGTCGCCATAGTCAAACATTTTCCTAAAATTGGCTCATATAATGTGGAAACACATATAAATTATATTTCAGGTACCATGACGTCAAAAGTCGTATCCAGAAATGCCCCGTGATGCCCCAATCTTTCAACTGGGTGAAAAATTATACTTCGTCTGATAGACACACCGATAAACATTTCAGTGTTGGAATACATACGCCGATAAGATTGATTAAGCAAATTAAACCGGCCGCGCTTGCATAATTCCAGCGAGTTGCAAGTCAGGCCCAAGAAAAGCTTAAACAACACCGATCCACGACTTGATCGATATCCTATTTGCGAGAACAATAAACAATGAGTCCGGCAATAGGGAGATGACGAGATTGACGTGTCACGTGACGGTTAATCTATTCCGGAACGTCCTCTCGGGACGCACGACCGACCTGCTGAGTGACACTTCAAAGTAGTCTGCGATGACGATTACTATTAAGAAAGACTAATTAAGAATCGATTCGACGTGATTACCTTGTGCCCGGCTGCGGCCGTCTTGGGTTATCGGCCGTGTCCGTCAGCTACGGTGTTTTATGTACATTGCGTTAGCATAGTACCGCCGATACGGGAATTGTGATAGAGAACGGGAACGAGTCATTTTCGCGTGAGAGGCTGCGCGAACAAGTGCCTTTCCATCTGTGATGATTGATGTATGTGTGTTGCAGTTATTAGTTATGCAACTGTTAACAAACCAAAATGCAGCAATCGTAAATCTTGGACTTAAATGTGAAAGCCATAATGATAAGTAAAAGCTGACAAACAGCATTACCTTTCATGCTACTACAAAATTTATTTTATTGTAATTCTAACTGCCATTTTATTGCAATAGTAATAAACTTGTACATACAGATACGCGCATAAATCTGGAACAGTAATAAGTCAAACAAATGAGCAAATTAATGTACATATTTGATAATATATTTACTATATTTATAAGAAAACCTAAATGGCGTACAATGATTTTATAATAATAGTAAGAAGATCCGTCTCAAGGACGAGCCATATAAATCAAAGTTGTGCCACATGCGTCTACTAACGGCAAGAATTGACTACGTAGTACATGAAACACCGATAGGTCAAATTACTTTATGATAATTTGTGTTTTGACCTATAACAGGTCAACTGTTGTGCTAAATCAAAAATCTAAAACTGTTATGCGAGGTTTGGCAATAAAATGGTTCGAATGAGGCACTGACCTTTAAAATTGGTTCATAACTGTAGGAAAAGTTGTAATCTTAGTTACATAGTTACATTTTTGCAGTTTTAGAGAGTAGATCATTTCAAAAATCATCACATGATGCTAGACTAGTTTTTTAAATAACCAGGTAGCGCCAAAAATTTTCGAACCGACTATATTCCAGGAGCAAGAGGAATAAAACGATAGCGTTATATTTCAACACATTTATTACATCCCGAAATGAGTATTTCGATATCATTGAAAAATAGTCTAAAGTTTTATGTGCAAAATTCTCTAAAAACAGCTCTTGCAATTGTTCATCGTTTTGAAAATAAACAGTAGTCACTGTAGGGTTGCCGGGGAGATTCCTCACAGTCTTGTACAGCAACCTGGACAATTGTGGCCTTATGCCCATGGGCACTATCGTCCAAAAGGCGGACAGTTTGACTCAGTATGCTAATCCTTGATAACGTTGGGCAATATATGTAGCAAGCTGGCGTAATAACCTCCATTTATCATTTCCTTTCCATACAATCAATAAGCAAAATTCCCCCTAAATTTCAAAATATCGTTACCATAATCTTTTTCGTCGATTCGGCTGCCCTTTGGTCATTTTTCACTCTATTTGTGCTATTACACTGATTTTCTCTTGCAAGATCATCTTAGTACAAAATGACGGTTTCATACTCTGCAACAAAAAATTAAGTAACTTCTTTTTTGTTGCTGCGACAGGGTCTTAAAAATTGTTCACAAGAGATTACATGTTGTTGTTTTTGAACCGCTGACACAAGTCAGGGTACCTATCTGGCACTAATATTATTTATATGAAGATTTTCATGAATGTTTTAAACGATTGTATTGGACAGCTCAAACCTTGCTGCTGGTTCTTTTATTTTTAAAACTGTATTAGCGAGAGCTGCATTTTCTTATGAACTTCTTCAACTAACCAATCTGTACGTAGTTTGTCTTCGACGCTTTCTCAGCTTCAACAAAATTATTTTACCATTTCATTACAGTGAAACTTTACCGCACACGTCATTCAAACATTGTTTATTATTACTGGGATTAAGATCTTTAATAAGAAATTTAATCGTAGCTTTGTAAAATTGCCACATTGCGTAAATTAACTTGGCACTCAAGTGACTGTCGCTATGCGACTGAGACAAATCGGGCGCTGAAACTTCTGCAAACGTTTAACCAAAGATCTGACACTAGCGCTGTTCTGTTACAATTCTTCTTCTTCTTCTTCAGCCGTTTTCTATCCATTGGATATAGGCCTTTCTCATATTTGTCCATGTCTTTCTCTTTTGTGTAACTTGATGCTACTTGGGTTCCGCAACTTTCTTTCTCATTATACCAGGGCTTTTGGAGTCTTTCAGCACTTCTTTGTTCTCCCCATGGTCTCCATCTGGTAATGTAGCTGCTTTATTTTTCTGTATGTCGATTTCTTTTATGATATCCATAACTTTGTTTTTGTCTCTTATCCATTGGTTTGTTTTGTGATCTCTCAGTGATGATCTTAGAATACTTCTTTTCACGGCTTTTTGGTGTATTTTTAACAACTGGTAGTATGCACTCGTTGTAAACTTTTGTTTTTAATGCTCTTTAATACCAATTAGTGTTTGTCCTTTACGAACAATACAATATTATCACGAAACCTCAGATTATGTAAATATTCTTCTTGTATCTTTAATACTTCATCTTTTCATTTTAGGTTTTTAAAGATGTCTTCGAATACTAGGTGTTTCGGCCAAAGGTAGAGTGTATTGTAACTTTAAAATTTTTAAACAAAGAAACTGGAAAACTCATCTTTGAGAGTCGGACACTCTGCTACAGAAATCGGCTCCCCATGCGGTGCTCTGGGAAATCAAGGAAGAGGAAAATGGGGTGTGGGTGGAAAAAAGGACAAGTTACCCCAATCTTTGCTGCGGAGCCGATCGGAAGCGCTTTCGTGATGTGGGTCCTTCAGCTGGTTGTGTCCGAAGTTTGCGACCAGGTTTTTCTTGGTTCCTTGCCGGGTCAGATACAAGGAAACCGACCCAAATCTTTCCGCCGACAAAATATAATCGGTCAACGAAGCAACCTCCGGGATGAGGAAACTCTGGTCGCCAAAATATCGAATCCCGATGTAACAATCGGCCTTCAACAAATGACCACCGGGATGTGGAAACTCTTGCCATCGGCGCACCGCGCAAGCGGGCAAATTGACCACCGCTATCTCAAATCAAAACTAAAGCGCGTATACAGGAGGGGGCCAAAAGTTGGCCGGCCTAAATTTAAAATCCAAATAAAAGTAATTGGGGATTGGCGCGAGCACTAGGGCAAACAATTTTGGTGTACTCCTCTTTTTAGGTTTATTATATCTGGTTTTATATATTTTTAGAGTTATTGTGAATTTCTTTTACAAATTATTATATTATTATATCTTATACATTCAATATTTATATAACGTTGGTCTACTCTAGCACTTCGTAGAGATTTTATTATAGCCCATATTTTTATGGTATCAAATGTTTTTTAGAAGTTGACAAAAGCCATCTATACTTCCATGGTATATTCCGTAGATTTCTATTACCTCACTGTATAAAGATGTTCTATCGTACTGCATTTGCTTCGAAAACTAGCCTGTTCTTTTGGTTGGTAGTTGGTAAATAGTTTATATATCTGATATAGCAGACTGATCGGTCTGTAATTTTCGAGATTAACCGGATCACCTTTTTTTTATAAAACAGGTATATTACCGCATTCTCTGAATCCTTAGGGATGTGTTTATTATATAATTTTTCTGGTTTTTCTTTGGTTTTTGTGTTACATTATTTGAGCATTTCAGGTATTATATTGTCTACTCCTCCTCCTTTACTGTTTTTTATTTGGGATAAAGCTTTTTCCAGCTCTTTTACGTCTATCTTGGGTATCCCTTCTAAATTGACATTTATTATTTTATTGTTTTTACTGTCTTTTCTTCTTGTATCTATATGTTTGTTATTTTAGATTCATATATAATATAATAGGAATTTACTATCTTTAGTATCTTCAATTTTGTTACCAGCTTTGTTTTTCATTTTTGATATTTTTTTTGTGTTTTGTCTTTAAATATATTTAGACTTCCGTTATTTTCTAATATTGATTGTACTTGATTCATTTTGAGGTTTTGCTTTACCATTTTACCCACTGTCTTGTTAGTTTTGTATATTCGATAGTGCTTCTTCTATTTTTGATCAATTTCCTTCTTTTCTTTAATAATCGTCTAGTTTTAAAAGACAATTTTTTGTACTTTTTTCTTTTAATAGTTGGCTACTTCTTCCGCTTTTTCATTTATAATTTTTGATATTCTCTTATTGTGCCTTGGTTTTTTTTGATAAGTTTTCTTTTAGCTGTTTATTGTATTCTTTGCTTTCTTCTCTTAATTTTTTCTATTTCCTTTTCTTTTATTTGTTTTATTTTTCTTTTATTTTCTATTCTGTTATTTATGAGTATCTAGCTTCTGATCATTATGTGGTCACTACCCGTACTACGTTGGTTAACTATGTCTACATTCTGGATTATGTATTTGTGGCGTGAGATAATAAAGTCGATCTTATTGTTTGTTTGTTCATCTGGACTTCTCCATGTTCATTTACGAGTCTCCCTCTTTTCAAAGAAAGCAAATTTGCTAACATTTTTCCTCTTTTATTTCTTGTTCCCAGTCCAAATTTTTTTATATACGTCTGTTGATTCTGCCCCTTTACCTAGCTTAGCATTAAAGTTTCCTGCCACAATTATGTGAAATATTATATTGTTTTTATTTATTGCTCTTGTTATATCCTTATGGACTGTCTCAACTTCTTTATCTTCATTTGTGTAGTTGGTAGGTATACTTGTATGTATTTTAGAGTTATCTTTTGTTTATAGCTATTACAACATATATTACTCGCTCTGATATTGCTTTTAGAATTTTTATATTTTTATACAATTTTTTATTTATTATTATTCCATCTTCTTCTTTGTCATTTTTTTCTTTCCCCCTGCAAAAAAGATGTGTCTTGAATCTAATCGAAAATATTGTTCTCCTTTTCTTCTTGTTTCGGCTAATCGTACAATATCTCAGTTTATTGTTTCTAGTTCATATTCTAGTTAATGTAGTTTTCTCTGGTTCTCATGGAACTCGTATTATAGGTCGCGTAGTTCGATGACCAGTTTGTTGTTTCTTTTTTTGGTTTTTTTTTGGGGAGGGGAGGGGAGTTCTGCTTACATGTCGTTTTTTGCCTCCCCCAGAATCCATGAGGCTGACTGGGTTTTTGGTGTAGGATTGTGAGTTATCTCTACCCACCTGGGGTATATTCTTTCGGGTACGTTTTTATTCTTTTGATAGTTTTTGACAGTTTAAACTCCACGGTTGCCAGACGTCTTGACGATTTATCTTTTAGCTGCCTAATCTAAGTTAGTCGCTGTGGACCGCCACTCCTTCTGGATCAATCGTTGCTGCTAGTTTTGGTCCGCCTCGAGTATTTGATTTTCTCGGAACTACTCATATCTAGGAGGCTTCTCTCTCTCTCTCCCTCTCTCTTTATATCTACCTATCTATATATGTATATATACACATATATATACAACTCTTAAAATTCGGTTTATTTATATTTCAGACAGAAGAAAGCAAAGAAAGACGGAAACGCCACTATTGCAACATGGAACCTATAGAAATAAAGAAATAATAGAAAAATTTAAAGGCATGAACTTTGACATGATGATAATCGCAAGTAAATGGAAGGAAAAAATAGATAAAAGCATTAATTGTTGAAACGGTGTCTTTCAGGATCAAAAAATCGTAGCAAGAGTAGCAAAAGAAACGTGAAATGAAAATTCAAAGTTGGAAACATATAAACGAAAGAATTTTAAAAACAGGTTTAAAAATCTAAGGATAGTTATAAATATATTAGGAGTTTATGGGCTCATAAATAACAATATAGTCATAAAAATATTTATAGATGCTTTACCAAAAGAAATAGGAAAGTAAAAACAACGCAAGAGTTTGTAATTATAGAAGACTTAAACGAAGAACAGACAATAAGAATTAGACAAATGAAAAAATTAATACAAATGTATTAGTTGTCCAATTTAAAAATAACAAAGTGCTTTTACCAATACAAATTATACATAAATATGCTTGGGTTCAAAACACCACACAACTTAAATAAATAATCAACTACGTCATGTTTAAGAAGAAAACCAAACGCACAATAAAGGATGTGAGAGTAAAAATAGGTGCGGAATATGGTAGAGATCATCGGTTATTAATTGTAAAGGTAACATTCAGATGGTCAGCAAGAGAAAAAAAGAAAATAGCGAAGATAAGATAAATTCGGTAGAAAAAGAAAATCGATTTAAACTTTACTTCCTTGTCGAAAAAGTGTTATAAAGAACACAAACAGGGCCTCAGGTCTTAAATGCACACAAAGGGGATGTCCATGATCAAGAGAATATTTATGATAAAGTAATAAGAAAAGAACTAGAAAACAGCATATAAAGTTAAATAGAAAAAATAGGCTGGATTTACGTCAGGGATATCAACTATATATAATTCAACATTTAATAAAGAAAAAAGCGAAAAATAGTGCAATACATCTGAATATTATATATATTTAAAGAAATCTTATGACGCATTACCTAGGAAGCAGCTACAAAAACTTTGAGAAACTACAGTCAAAAAATAGCCAAGAAGATTAAACAAACAATCATCGATAGCTTCCAAGCGATGATAGATTTTTTACAATGTTGCTCGACATCACCTGCACTATTTAAAAAAAAATTTCAACATACTCTTAAGAACCGGAAAAGAAAACGTGAAGATATAAGTGTCATAGAAATGAATACCTTTATATACTGGATTTAGCTGACGATTAATTGGTGTTTGTGCAAGAGGAAGAATACTTGGGCTATATACTGTGAAAACTTAAAGAGAAATGCGAAAAAGTAAAACTAGAAAGAAATTTTAATAAAACAGAATATCTAGCAACAGATAAAATCCTAAAAAATTTGGAAATTAAGAAAATCTGAAGATAAAAGCTAACAATAAATTAAAGTATTTGGGATCTATTATAACAAAAGACACCACGACAGAGGAAAAATACAAACTGGATTGGGACAAACAAAAACAGGCATAAGACATTTAAATATTATTTTGTGAAATAAACACATGACGGAGACAATCAAAACAAGGTTGAAACATAGGCAATGAATATAAAAAATAAAATAAATGGAATATCGGAGCAGGTGTCGTGGAATAATACGAAGAGATGGAAAGTCTGGGTGAAAAGAGGCAGACAGCGGCAGCTGCAAAAATTCTTATGTATATATAATCACCTTTTGATTGTTTTTGCTGATAATTTACGTATTTTTTGTGCAGTGGTGACAAGTCATTTTATATGCTCTTGTTTAGTGTTAAAGAAACAAAAACTACTAATTAGCTAAAGCACCAAAAGTTAAGAAAACATTAAACTAACAATTATTTGGAATAACATTCGGTCCAGTTTGTTAATCTATTCCGAGTTACTTTTCCTTTATTTTAATGCAGGACTTAATGTGTCAATTGCTTTTAAAATTTTCTAAATAAGCCATTAGAAAATATTTAAATTAGGCTTGTTTGCTGTTGTTGAATCTACACATAAAATAAATTCTTGCTTTAAATCTTAAAAAAAATTACGAACTGTGTACTGTCGAAAAATCTGTCAAAATTTTTTTGCAAACCTTTTTTTTGTTCCATTATATCAAAAACCTGTTGTTTTGGACATTCAAAGATTTGTAACAACTTATAAACATTGATAAACACACAGACTAATTTATTATTGCCATCAGGGTCGGAAGAAATTGGATCAAGAGATTTTATAATAATGTTTTACTGCTTAACAACATTTTAGTCACTACAAAGTGTTTCCTCATGCTCTCGCCATTTATTAAATATTGCTGACAAGCCATCACAATTTTTGTGCGTGCCATTTCTGATACGTGTCACGATCTCTATAGTTACAATGTTCCTATGTAAGCTCATATTGGGTTAAATGAAGTAAGTTGGTCCATTAATTAAAGTTAACCTACTTCACCTTTAGTAAGCTTTAGCTTATGTGGTTTAATTTAGTGTAAAGTTTAAATTAGCTAAATATAGTTCAAAGGTTTAGTAAGGCAAAACTGTGTTTCACTTAATGAGGCTTCAATTAAATAAATTTAATTTAAGTCAGCTTAGGTTAAAAAAGTGATGTTTAGAAGCTTAAGTTAACTAAACTAGAATTTAGAACTTAGATTAAGTGGGTTTAAGTTTGTATTAAAAAATGTTACAATTTAGTTAACTCAAACTAACTACGGTTTAAATAAGTATATTTGCGCCAGAAAAGATTAAGTTAAATTAACTTATAAAAACTTAACCAATGTAGTCTATAGTTAAGGGGACATTCCAATGTGAAATTTTTTTCTCGGGAACTATTGAAAATAATTGGACAAACGTTTTTTCCCCTTAAAGGTATGATCAAGCAGAGTAGAAAAAAATGTTTCTTTTGGTCACGAAAAATATTTCTTTGTTTATTTATAATATAACATAGCTATCTTAAAAAAAAGTTTTCTGCTGGTGCAGGTGATTCTGGCTCACCTGGTGATCTGAAACAGGAAATCTAAAAATTTTCTTAATCTATGTTATCGCCCCTATGTCCCGAACCTCCACGTTTTATTTTATTGAAAATTAACAAAACGACGGCAAAAGTGTAAACAAAAACACGTATTTTTGCATCATAAATTAGGTGAAATTATAAGTTAAAATCAAAATATCAACAAGTTGGAGGTTCGGGACATAGCCATGATAGTACTGAATATCGTGTTAAAATTTGAAGTCGATACGCCCGGTGGTTTTTGATAAATTACCTGCACCAGGTGCAAAAATGTCGTTTTGAGAAAAACGCGTTTAAAGTTTTTCAAGATGAAAAATCATATGGCACGGGTCTATGAATTTATCTGCACAATGGCAAACTAATTTGATTTTAAAACCAAGTCCTTGTTGACCATATTTCGAAAAAGTAATGTTTGAATCACATTCTCGACATTTCACGACAGCCTGGAGTGAAGAAAACAAGAGCGAACAGCGAAACTGTCGTCTTGACTCTCTTTCAGTTTATTTACTGTTGTACTAGCAAAATCACTTCTAGTATCATCTGAATGTTGATTTCCATGGAATTTTCTCTTTTTAGCAGGATAACTAGGACGTCTTGAAGATGATCTACGCTGCTTCTTATCCCTTTTTACTTATCCAAGTTCTGAAAAAAACAACGCTCTTTCCATGACAAAATCTCAAATAATGCTAATAGTTTCACAAAACCGTTGCTTAAAATCATGAAAAAGGACGTCTCAACTGTACACCTGTAAGAATAGACGTAGGTATTAACATGGAATAGCTGCTCGAATGTTTCATCCGTATACCTGTTCTGAAACTCGAGCGCGCGCAGTTTGAGCCTCTCTTTTGGAGTATTATAACTGGTCAACAAGGTAGGAATTACCTAAACCGATTGTAAGATATCAATTTTATGAGTAAAAACTACCGAAAAATTTCAAAAAAAAATCGAATTTTTCAACCCTTTAAGTGGGTAGAAATTAAAAAAGTTGAACATAAATCGTGACAATTGAATAAACATAAGTTAAAAAGGTGCTCTTACAAATCTAACTTTAAGTTCAATAATGTAAATTAAGCACACTTAAGTTAAAGCTCAAGTTGACTTAAGTTTAACTTTCGTCGTCTGACTCCACATACACAGAATAGATGAAAAGCAATTCCCGATTAAAAATTGTTTGTAACCTTTGTGACGAGCACTAAATTTTCATAAGATAAAATGTATCGTATTGACTAAACGTAAGCTATGTCAAAATAGCATAATTTGACGTGTTTACGAATTTTATGTTTCAATGGATGCTATAAGCAACAGAGTCTGTTGTATATTATTGAAATTACACCACCAAGAGAAAATGCAAGTTAATAACTAAAATTTTGTAGATTGGTTTAGTAGTATAAAAAAAATAAATGATTAAATCTATAAAACATTTACTCAACCTTAGTTTTATATAATCTTTTTCATTCTTCTTATTATCAAGTCACGAGACGGTATTTTAACGAATTGAATTTTGTTTAGTATTGACAGGTTCCCATAATTTAGTTAGATTCCCTGGAGACCCTGGATACTACTGTGTTCTTCGTATAGTGATGTTCTAGATATTTTTCATCTAGAAAAGGAGATTCGACTGGCTATAGGAAAATTTCTACTATATTAAAAGAAGTTTAATGTGTTACGTGTTTCATATGGTCGAGTATCATCTTGTTGAAAGATTGCTTAGGATACCTTCTGAAAGTAAGTAAAAAGTTGTAAGACTGCATCGACGTAGATCTAGACTAAAAGTAACTTGCTATTATAACTGATGGTTTACCATAATACTCACATTTGGTGTTGTACGATTTATACTAATGCAATCTTCTTGCTCACGCCTACGGCATATTACTATCTGACTCGTTTTGATTTAAGCAAAACCTAGATTTATCAGAAACGATGATTTTGTGCTACTTGTATGTCATGTATTATATATTCTATTAAGCACGCTCACCAACAGTTGGTCCGTCAGTTTATTTAATGATTTCTTCATTTATTGTATTTGGACCAGAAATTTATTTTTTTCTCGTACTGCACACTCTATTTCTGATTTTAGTATACCAGGATCCTCGCCATTGTTATTCTCTTGTTGTGGTTTTCGTACGTAATCCGCTCCTGTTTTTTTGATTGCACTTGAGTTACAACTGAGATGTGATATAATCTATATTAGCTTCAGGGACGTTTTACGTGTTGTAATAGCATTTAAAATACTGATTAACTAGTATATAGTTTTATTGCGTATCATTTACTGTACTGACGAGGCCGCAAAGTGGGCCTTGTTTTTTTAAATTAATTTAATATTAAATTATAATGTAAAGGCCGCTCCGCGGCCTTGTTAAAGTATACTTCTATGCATGAGATGGTAAAAGCTTTCGAACGGTGTGCGTTGAGGCGCTTCGCGCCTTGTAAGAATATAGCCACTGACATATAAATGTAAAAGGGGCTATTTTTTAGGCCACTTGCACTTGTTTTCTTGAATTTCTGATCACGGATTTGGATTTTACATCAAATTTGGCTGTCTTTTTTGGTTTTTTCAGAGGGAACCAGCGGCTAGGGGATTTTATGTGCTATCTTATTGTTTATAGAGTGATGTCTAAATATACAGACGTCTAGTATGGAGCTTGAACCATGTATCAGAAATTACGAATGTGTATTCTTGGCAGAATTTAATCAGACGATCATCTTGTTTATTCCTGTCTTTTGGTACATCTTCAACTCGTCCTTTTGCACTTAGATTTCCTAAGCCGTGTCGTCTTGTTAATTTGAGTAAATTTTTGATTTCAGCATATTGTCTATTTAAAACTTTTTCAAATTTGTGTGCTGTTGAATCATATGTTTAGATTATATTGATGTTCAACGACTTTAATCGTATGTGAATAGGTTTCAAAAGAAAAGTTTGCGACTAATTGCGTTGTTCCATTTTAAGTATTATTTTTACCCCATTTCTATGTTGATTATCGTTGTTATCCGAATAGTGGAAGGTATATTCACCAAGCTTTATTTTATTGCAATTTTGACTATCTACTTCCATACACGTCCAACACACGGATCACGAGTCTTTTCATTACTAAACATGCGTTTTTGAGTTTTTCGGATTTGAAGAGGAATTTCACGTTTCATTATCTTATTTTTATTTTTTTAAGTTTTTTCTTCCGAGTATTATTATCGCCATTTGATTACTCAAAACCTGTCGGGACAGAGAGCCATTTTTTTGTTGGTGCCGTTTGAATTTTTAGTTTAGAAAAATAATGAGATGGTTTTTCTTTGCTTTCTTTATCTTCTTTATCAGGGTTGTCGCCTTTAGCTAATATGTTCCAGATTTGAACCGCCGAAAATTTATTGAGTAAGCTGAGATTCAGTGAGCATTTTCCAGGGTTTTTATTGTTATGTAGACATCAGCAACTTAACAACAGACTTTACCAACCCTCTCATAGTGCTTTTAATTCTTCTTATGTAAAAAGACATAAAATCAAAAGCAAGAAAAGAATGATTTATAAAAACGTGAAAGGAAGGTAGTATTCTAATAAGCTATATATTACTTGCTACGGAATTCTAAATCGTTGTGTGTTTGCGCCATTGTTGATAGGTGGTGCAATGAGTTGCAAGTACACGTACATTTTAAAATGGACATCGGTTGGTAGCTGCTGCTTGGCCGTCAATATTTTCCTAAATTTTACAAATTGCTAGAAGAAAAATAAGGTAGAGTGCGTGTAGAACTATTTTTCGCAAATTAACAAAGGCACTATTGCTGGAGGAGTGTGATTAACAAGATGCGCGTTTAGTGGAGTCTATCGTAACACCACGATCTATAAAGTTTTGGAATACCTAGAATTACCTTAACATTAAACAATATTTTTACACATTTCAAGCCATATTGTCCACTAGTATTTACTTGAAGGTATGAGCACCTAACAGAAATTTAGATGAGTTCTTAAATCGACATTTATATCATTTGGTGTGTAATTAATTGTAGACCTAGATTTGCACATTTATAATGGTTTTGGTTTAGTAAGTACAAGTAGCAAGTAATGTACATTTTCATTTGAAAACTGTACAAAACTATTTACTTACTTACTACTTCCTCTTCTCCCATTGTACCTCACGGTGTCGGGGTTTTGAGCCATTGTTTAAATGAGTGTCTTCCTTGCAAGGGTTCGGATTTGTGTTAGGTCTGTCCTCTTTCTCTTGCTGATTCGTTGATGTTGTCTTCCACTTTCGCCTGGGTCTTCCTCTATCTCTCCTTCCATCACATCTCATTTCAAAACGGTTTTGGGTATCGTTCATTGCTCATTCTGACCAGGTGTCCATACCATTGTAGCTGTTTGGTTTTTATTTCATCTACCAACGGTGTGATTTCTAGTTCATCTCGTATGGATCTGTTACGGACCCTATCTCTTTTGTTTTGCCCACTATCCGCCTTAGATACCTCATCCTGCGGTTGTTATTTTGATTTATGTTTGTCTGTTATCTCCCATGTCTCGAGCGTATAGAAGTGTAGGGGTATATATTGTTTTATATAAGTGCATTTTGCCTTTATACCTATTTCTTTTCCTATCAATATGTTGTTTACTTGATAGTATATCCTATTTCTTTGTTTATTCTGTGTTTTTTTCTTGGTCTATTCTTCCATCCTTACTCATTAGTACTTCTAGGTATTCGTATGTTTGTACTGTTTGTATCTGTTTCCCGTCATTTGTATATCTATTTCTTCTTCGTTTTCCTGTTTTGTGACATGCATTACTTTTGTTTTTTCTATATTAATGGTCATCCCACTTTCTAGGTGTTTTCATATGTTTATGTTTTGTTGTACTTGATTTTGTTCCTTGCCATGAGTAATATGTCGTCGGCATATATTAGGTCTTGTGTCATTACTGGGTTTAGGTTATGGTATCCTATGTGAGTGTTTCTTGTTTTAATTTGCATTTTTGTTTATGTAGTCCATGTATATCACGAATAGGAACGGCTTAGGCTGTCACCTTGTTTGATACCCTTTCCATTTTAAATTCTTCCGATACTTGGTTATTTAATCTTGTTTTTCCAATTACTTTACTAGTCATGTTCCTTATTATTCTCCGCAGTTTTGGGCTTACTTCTAGTTCTTCCAATGCTTTCCAGATGTATCTGTATGGTACCTGGTCAAAGGCTCCTTTTAGGTCTAGGAAGAGTAGGTAGATGTCTTTTTTCTTCTCTAATAGCTTTTCAATTATGGTTCTTACTGTGTATATGTAGTCTTGCGTTTGTCTTCCTGGACTAAACGCAGTTTGTTTTTCTTCTAGTTTGTCTTCTGTTTCATTTCTTAGTCTATTTTCAACTATTCTTGTGTATATTTTTAGCGCTACTAAGGATAAGCATATAGCCCTATAGTTGTCTGTATTTGTGGTGTCTCCCTTTTTATGAATGGGTACTATTATGTTATTTTCCCAGTCCTTCGGGATCTGTTAGATTTCCAGTTAGTTTGTTTTCATATTCTTGTATTTTTTCTGGGTGTTCTAATGTTTCCAGTTTGATCTTTGTATAGCTCTTCGTTCGTTCTTTAAGCGGTTTCCTAATATTTGTGTCGGCGATCACCAGTCTGTAATTAGTATTTAGCTCCGCCCCTCTTATTATCTTTACATCATTCACTGCATATCTCATACTTCTCGTGTACGTGATGTAGTCTATCATACTTTTATGTCCTAGTTTTTCTGCTTCATATGTTACTTTGTGTATTATTTTGTGCTATTAGTAGTTGGTTAGTTATGCAGTAGTCTATCATTCTCTCGCCATTTTCATTTACTTCACCTTCTAGACCATGACCTCCCATTGTTCCGTGTCCTTGTTCTATGTTATTTCCTATATAGGCATTCCAATCCCCTATAATAAGTAAGTGTCTATTTTCGTTTTGTATTTTCTCTATGGATCTTTGCAGGTCTTCATAGAAGGATTCTTTATTTTGTACGGTGGCGTTTTGTGTGGGTGCGTATATTTGGATTATTCGACCTTCTCTTGAAGTTGTAAGTTTATTGTTATAATTCTGGAATTTATGGCTTCCCATTTGGTTACTTTTTGCTGTTATCTCTTTGCTGAGGAGTATTCCTACCCCTTCTGTTGTTCTGTTTCCGACTGGCGTGTACCCTTTGTTCATGTTTTTCATTCTTTTTAATTTCTGAGATTCCCAGTATTTGAATCTTGTATTTCTCCATTTCATCTATAATTTCACTTTCTCTTCCTGTTAGAGATGTGATATTCCATGTTTCAAATCTTATCCGATTTCGCTCCTGTCGTCTTCGTTGTGACCGTCCTGTTCCGAGGCTCATATTACTTCTCTGAATCTGTTTACAATGCGCGGGTTATTAGCCCAGCCGCATCGGCTGCTTTACCTCGGGACAACTGGTATCAGGTTATACCCCCTGATGCTGGGTCGCCAAAGTCCCGTCTGTTATCTAGCAGGGCGTACCGGGCAAGTTATTTGCCACTCTTGCAGGTGGGGTTGGCATTTGTCTCCTAGGTGTTAGTGGACCCCTTACACCCTGTACAAAACTACGCAAGCAAATATTTATGATAATTTTATGTGAGAAAAGTTTGCACAATTAAATTTGATATAACTCACAAATAGTTTTGCCTTCTGTACATCTCTTCTTGTCGTACTCTACATAGGTTTAAAGTTTTACTGCTTTCCCTTTTTTACTTTCTATTTGTATAATCTTTTTATAAATGCAACAACAAATTGCACTAATTCGATTTTCTCTTTATTATTCTTTATATATAAAATTCATATATTTTCAACATACAATATAAATAACGCGTAAAATATTTTTTTGCTTTTTACAAAAACCTCTACCTAACTCGCCAAAACCTGTCTCAGCTCCGGTTGCATAAGAGTAGACATGAGGAACTACAATTTTAAAAAATAAGGTGTAGCTATCCTAGCCGATGGCACACTGTAAGAGTCTCTGCCTGGAGTTACAGGAAAAATAGGACAACGGTTCTGATAACGAAAGAGAAATAAGTTTCAACAAGCAGAAGAAGCAAAAGAACCTTATATATAGCAGACACCTGTCTATCTAAGAGAAAGATACCCTAAAATTAAAATTCCTGGCTCCTCAGCTTGAGGGTTGGGCCAAAATGTGTCTACAAATAAGTTACCATAAAAAAACCAAAATACAACAAGCAACAGGCAAAAGCCTTGGAATTTGGATGGAACGATGCAACGACAAATAATAGCAATAAAAAAGGATAACTAATAAGGTAATGTAAAACTTAAAAATCGTTAGAACATAAATGAACGAAGTCAATGCTTGGGTTAAAGTGATTTGAGCCGTTGATCTGGTATGGCCAATTCAGTCTCAATATCTCTAAGCAAAATATGCGGATTGATATTGACCATTAATACAGCAAGAACTCGTGGATCATCTCGGTTAATCACCATAACACGACGACGTTGCTTTGGCACATGAGGTTGCTGTCTCTCGCGCCTTTTGATACTCACCAAGAATCATGAGAATATCAACAATATCATTTCGTGTATAATTCGGTATATTTAGTTTTGAAAAATGAACGTTTACATGCGAACCTAATGCTTTATACAATATTTTCACACGACTAATCAGTACAAAGACTCAAAGTTTTTTAATGAAAACAGACTCAGGCACGTTCTTACGTTTTGTTTACTAACGTAGCATCACCAATCCATAACTCTTTTGGTCTTTTCCTTTTACGGTTTTCTATCGATACCCATCTCATTGCTTTCTTTGGCAGTCCCTCCCCATCCATCCTCTGTAGATGATCATATCAGATCAGTTGTTTTTTCTCAACACTGTCTGTAATTGATTTTGTTATTACCATCTGTTATTTTATTTCTTCATTTCTGTTCGTTTTAGGGCGTCAATTTCTGTAGCTTCTGTTTTCTTTTTATGGGTTCCTTATGAGATCCATACAATAACGTGCTCTTAACTAGGCTATATTCTTATCTTTTTTTTTCTCCTATTTCTTAGTCCATAGTATTCTGTCTAGTAATTTAATTATTTTTCTTGCTTTATTTATCCTAGACGTTATTTTAATGTCATCTGTTTCTTTTTTATTAAAATTTATTCCTAAGTACTTGTAATTTTCAATTTTTTGATTGTTCTATTATTTTCTAGGATTAACTGTTGTTTCTTCACCAATAATAAATGTTATGTATTTTTGATGTTAATTTGTAAACCCCATTTTTCATATTCCTTTTTCAGTTTTCGTGTCATGTGTTTTAAATCTTCTTTATCGTTTGCACATATTACTTGATCATATGAAAACCAAAGGGTGTATAAACATGTATAGTCATTAATTTGGATACCCATTATTTATATTTTCTTTTCCATAGTGTTAGTGCTTTCTCAACGTATATTTTAAAAAACGTTGGAGAAATGCAGCATCCTTAACGTAACCCTTTGTTTACTGTAAATGGCTCTAATATTTTATGTCCTATCCTTACAGAAGGTTTCATATCTTGATATAAATTTTGGACAGCTCTTATGAGTGTGTAGTTAATATTTGTATGTTAAAGTACTTTCCATAGTTTAATAATGGGAACATTATCGTATTCTTTCTGTAAATCAACAAAGATTAAGTGTGTTGCTATATTTCTATCTAACTTCTTTTCTATAATTTGTTTTAAGGCAGAACATGTCAGTATAGGATCTACCAACTCGGAAACCGCATTGTCCTTCTTCCTTGTAGTTTTTGTATTCTTGTTCTAGCATGTATTTGATTATCCTGCCATATATCCTACTTATCGTGCACGTTACTGTAGTTTTAGCAATATAATTTATTTCCCTTTTTGCGAATCGATACAAGCTGTATTCCGCTCTTCTGGTACGTTTTTATCATTTATACATGTTGTAAATATAGATGCTAGAGATTATATAACTTTTCCATTTCATTTTTTAATAACTTTGCGTTAATTCCTCCTGGTCCCGAGAACTTTACATTTTTGAGCTGTTTTGTATAATTTTTAATCACCGTTTTATCTATAAAAACTTCTTCTTCTATTTCTATATCAGTCTGATTCGGTTGTAGGTATTCAGGTTTGTGTTCTGTTATCAGATATTTATAATGTTGAACCCACTGTGCCTGTATTAGTAGTGTTGAGCTATTAGTTGGTAGCTTAACTATATTTTTTCGGTAGCTCTCTTTCTATATACGATTTTTCGTTTTGTTTCTAGTTTTTTGTCTTTGTATTACCTATAATCTTGTTTACGCTTTGTATTTAACTACTTCTG
This sequence comes from Sinelater perroti, assembly GCA_036346155.1. Taxonomy (NCBI): domain Eukaryota; kingdom Metazoa; phylum Arthropoda; class Insecta; order Coleoptera; family Elateridae; genus Sinelater; species Sinelater perroti. The sequence goes on from JARFIY010000189.1 coordinate 2,147,877, forward strand.
GCATAGGCTCTTTCGGAACTTTACCAATACTTTTCGCTTTGTGGTCTCTTTAATACCTAAAGTTTTCTTTGCGGCTTTCTTAGTACTATTCCATGTTATAAACTATCTGCATTATAAGTTTTTTCTATCATGTCTAAAATTTGATATTCTGTGTTCTGTATTTTCTGCATTTGTGTTAAATTTAAAAAAATATCTTGACTTACATAGTGATACGATACATTGCACATTTCTCTCTGAACGCTAACATATTCTATTTTCAGTTGAGTTTCTGTTTGACTATTGCGTAATCTATTATTAATTTTAGATTTCTCGTATGTTAAGGCCATGTATATTTATGTATTTCTTTGTGCTTAAAATGTCCGTTTATAATTTTTAGTTGTTTTTGTTCGCACAGCTCCAAGTATTTCTCTATTGGCGTTGACTGCATCTTTTCTGAATGATTCTATTATATTATTATTTCCCAGTTTTCCTGTTGTTCCATTCAGATCGCCAAATATTATCGCTTTCCGATTGCTTCCTACCTTTGTTAATTCTTGACTAACTTTTTCAAAAAACTGGTCCTTACTCATTGGTTTTGGAGTCATCTGATATTCAAAAAATTCTGAATACGGTGAGTTTGTGCTGTAACATTTTCAAATTAAATTTTATTATAATTTCGTCTATAGCTTTCTAATCTGTTATTCTCTTTTTCGGCGTTTTATCTATCAGCATGGATATGCTGTTTTTTGCACGTTTGTCCTTTGGAGCATCGCTATAAATATGTAGATAATCGCCGATTGTTTCAGTGCCATGACCTTTCTTTCTGTATTCTGTTAAAGTAATTATATTGAAGTAGTGTTTGTTTAATTTGAGAATTACTTTAGTTAATTTTCTCTACATGTATTTATAGTTCCAAAAATCATCATCCGTTTTCTATGCATTTGTCCTTATTTAAGGGCGTATACCCATTGTACATCATGCACCCATCAGTCACGTGATCTAAGTCTTTGAAGGCGTGAGAGTAGGGTTTGTTTGCAGAGCTGAATTTGCTTTCTCAAACGCCCGACTCATTTGTCAGAAATCAGAGTTTTGATGTTGGATACCACCCCAAAGATCTAACCTTCGACCATCGTCTTTTCAGTTTTTTATTTATTTATTGTGAATCTGATCATTCTGTGATCACTTCCTATATTATGTATAACACGTTGCCATATTTTATTAGGCTTCTATTATTTGTCATAAAATAGTCTACTTTGTCTTTGTAGCACCATTAGGGGATCATCATGCTTACTCACGATATATGCTTTTCTTGAAAAAGGAATTTATCATATATAGTTTGTTTTTCTTTTTCTTGTTCCACTTCTATCGGAAATTGGCAATTATCATGGTTATTTTGATTTTGTCTACAGCTCTTCTAATTAGTTCACTTGAGCTGCAATTATTACCATTCACGCAGGTTCGGTAACCAAGATATTTTTCTTCTACCCACGCTACGTTTCCTCTAATCTTGCCTTGCATTATATTTCCCAACAATGAGTATTTGTTTCCTCTCATAATGTGGTCAAATATTCCAGTTTTTGGTTTTTGATTGTTCTGTTTTTTTTTATTTGATTTAGTACTTTGGTATTTGTTTTATGTTCTGTCCATGATTAATCATCGTTAGCACCACATTTCAAAGGCTTATATGTTTTTTACATTGTTTTCTTTTAACGTCTAGGCTTCAACATTCAGCATTCTAAGTCGTAAATTAATAGTCACGTCATGGTTGCAGAGAATTTTTTTCATTTTGTTAAAAATTGTTCTTGCTATTTCAATTCGACACTTTATCTCTTGCGTTTGGTTGCCATAGTATTTTAACCATTTTTCTAAATATTTTTACTTTGACACTCTCTCTACTTATACATTATCAACAATTAGATAGTCTCTAGCATTTATTTTTTGTTATTACTATAAGTTTTTTTTAGATTTATTTTTAGACAGTAATTGTTACAGTAGTGGTTCATACTTTCTATCAGGTGTTGCATATCTTCTAGATTTTTGGCCATTATAACCGTATTATCTGCATACCTAATATTGTTTATATTTCACACCGGTGATTATTATGCCATCTGCTGCTTCCCTTAGAGCTTTATCACAAACAGCTTCGCTGTACAAATTAAAAAGGAAAGGTGACAGAATACAGCCATGGCGTACTCCTCGACATATTTCAATTTTTTCTGTTAGCTCTCCATCAACTTTAATTCTTGCTTTCTGTTTCCAGTAAATTGAGAATGTTTCTGATGTATCTACTGTCTACGTTATTGTTTTCTAAGATTTGTTTTAATTGTTTGTGTTTAACCCTGTCCAAGGCAGAAGTTTACTGTAACGTTGGTTACGTATTAGTTTTTTTTGGTAGTTTTCAGGTATTACATATAATCGCCAGAGTGATCTAAGCAGTTGAAGCGCGGGCTGCGATGCGGACGGACCCGGTTCTGTTCCCGGAGCTTTTGATGCTTGGCGGGTGGCCTACTCAGTCACTAAAAATAATTGACTACCTGCACTCCCTCGAGCAAGGAAGGGTAATAATGGCGATCGTCTAAGGCGCGGTGCTTGCACATCGCCCCTTATCAGAGATGGTTAAACAACGCAACTGTTGCTTCTTCATCCATTCAGTTTCAACAGTTCACTTGGTATTTTATCCGGTCCACTTGCTTTACCATCTTTTGTTTTTTTGTAAAGCGTATTCCATTTCTCGTTTAAGTATTTTTGGTCCTGTATCTTTTCCAGTTTTTATAGTTTCTTCGATATTTTCTCTTCTGTCTTCATATTTAAATAAATCTTTTACATACTCTGTCTGTCTTCTGAGTTTTTAAACAATATATCCACTATCAATGTGCCATCCGTATCTTCTAGGATACTTGTTCTTTTTGTTTTGTTTAGGCTTATTATTTCTATTATCTTTTTGTGTGTATTAAAGAAGTCGTAATTTATTTTATATTCCTCTAATTATTTGCATTGCTCATTCAACCATAACTCTTTAGCTTTCTTTATTTTCTGTTTCATTATTTTGTCTATCCCTTGATACTTATTATGATTAGTTGTCTTATGTTTTTCTTTTGTCCATAAGTGTCATTATTTCCTTTGTCATCTACCTGTTATGTTTCGTTTTTCAGGTTTAAGATATTTATTAGCAGCTGTTATTATACCTTCTGATATGTTTTTCCATTGTTGATCAATATTTTGTGTGCATAAATTGTTTATTTTATTTTTTGCATGTTTTCTTTTATCTCTGTTGTTGTTTTTCTTTTATTTTTTTATTATTTGGTCTTCTATAATTTATTGTTGTTTTATTCAATTTTTTCGTTTTTTTTAGTTTAACATTGTCACGAAAACTGGATTGTGGTCGGATCCTATATAAGCTCCTGGGTGAGTTTAAGCAAATGTGACGGCATTTCTATATCTTTTTGAAAATAATAAGAAATCTATCATCTAAGCAATATCTACCCTACATATCCCTCTACTAGTTCTTCTCCTACTTTGGCGTTAAAGTCGCCCTTAACGATTGTAATTTCGTGTTTATTATGGAGTTTAGTATTTCTTTTATCCCGTACAAAATTCTTAGAGTTCTTCTTCATCTTTATCTGCCGTCGAGCATACACTTGTATTAAATTTAATTTCCTGTCACTGGTTTGCAATTGTAGCATCATTATTTTATCTGAGTAGGGTACAAAATTAACACAAAAAATTAAATTTTAATCAAAAATTTTTTTATTCGAAAGATCAATACATGGCATTAACATTTGAAAATGATTTCGGGCATATGGCCACCGCGGCTGTTCTTGACGAAGCGCATTCTGGACGTCCAATTTTGGGCCACTTTTTCGAGCATTGCTGGCCGTATGTCACGAATAACACGAACAATGTTGGCCTCCAAGGCGTCAATTGTTGCTGGTTTATCAGCATAAACCAGTGACTTCACGTGGCCCCACAGGAAATAATCGAGAGGTGTCAAATCGCACGACCTTGGAGGCCAATTGACAGGTCCATTTCTCGAAATCAACTTATCGCCAAATTTTGATTTCAATAAGTCGATGGTTGCGGTCGCCGTATGGCACGTAGCGCCATCCTGTTGAAACCACATCTCGCCCGGATCAATGTCATCCATATTTTCAAACAAAAAATCATTGATCATGGTGCGGTAACGATCTCCATTGACCGTAACGCGAGCTCCGGCTTCATTTTTGAAGAAATAAGGTCCGATGATGCCACCAGCGTGTAAACCGCACCAAACGGTGCATTTTTCTGGATGTAATGGAGTCTGTAGGGTCTGTTGTGGATTGGTTTCACTCCATATGCGGCAATTTTGTTTATTAACAAACCCGTTAAGCCAAAAATGAGCCTCATCGCTGAACACAATTTTGCGATAAAACATCGGGTCAGTTTCCAACTGCTCTAGAGCCCAATCGGCGAAAGAACGACGCATATGATGGTCTCGTGGCTTTAATTCCTGCACCAGCTGGATCTTATACGGGTGTAGGCCAAGATCTTTGCGCAAAATTTTCCACGTAGTGGGCGGACAGAGCCCCAATTCCTGTGACCGACGACGAATCGATAAATTTGGATCTTCCTCCACACTTTCGTTTACAGCGGCGATATTCTCTTCAGTACGCACATTCCTTCGACGTGTTGGTGTTATTGCATCATTTAGAGAGTATGTGGTATGAAATCTATCCACAGTTCGACGGATGGCTTGCTCAGATGGACGATTATGTGCGCCATAAAAATCACGAAGTGATGACTGATTTTCAAAGTAAATCTGGATAATTTTGGCATTATTCAAGCGTCAATCTATTCATGACAATTTTCCAGAGTATACTGATCATAAATGTTAAAAAGTGAGTGCAGTACAACAGTTCGTTTGACAGTTAACCCTTTCGTAAGTTCTGTCGGGCTTAAAAAACACCTTTTATATCTGTGTTTAGTCTTTCCATCTCTATAGTTGCGTTTTCTAATTTTCCCGCTGCATATAATCATCTTACGTTCCAAGTCGCAATTTTTAATGTTGACCGGGGGATTCTTAGCATCCGCTGATCGTTTAGGATCTGTCCGGGACTGGGGGCCATTTCTGTATAACTCTCAACCATGATAATTCTACTAGGAAAAGTAATGAGGTGGTTTTCCGTTACATTCCTCATCGCAGACCTAAAACCGTTTTCATTACTACAATTGCACTTTTAGGTACCTATAATTGAGCCCTTAAAGAATTCATTATTCAGTAGTCTCAACCTAGTAATAATGGTACTGCTGACCACCATTATGCCCATATAGGACTTTTTGCTGCTAGTTTTGGTCCACCCTGGATATTTGATTTTTCCGGTACTCCCCATAGCTGAGAGGCTTTCCCCGATCCACCACCTAAGGAGGCGCCCGATAGAAGACCAACAACCCCACACGAGATATATAGTTTATGTTCTTCCATAAAGTTTTTACCCTTGTTCGTTTGATCGTCCCTTTTTCCATATCCATGTTTCTCTATATATATTTCATCGGGTTCTTGTCGTTTTTCCAATTTTGCATTTAAGTCTCCCATTAGAACTTAAAATTTGCGTTTTTGTTTTTCTAAAACTTGTCTTATCTCGTTGCAAAACATCTACTTCTATATGGGTGCTAATATGTGTACAAACTTGTATTACCTTTACTGTTATATTGTTGTTAATTCTTATAGTTAGATATGCTATTCTATCAAGACTAGTGGACAATAATATTTTTGATTATATACACACTCATTACCATAAAGTAAAAATTTCTGACCTATTTCTCATTGGTGGCTGTATTTTTCTTTATAACAAGCATATTCCAATGGAAGTTTAAAGGTTTGAAGTTGTGCAGGTTTTATTTTTTTAGGACTTCCTGTAATATTACAATTTCTTCTCTTGCATTGGAAAGTAATAGAAATTTTATAAAAAGACAAAATTACGTTGTCAGAGATCATGAGCTCAAATCCTATAAACGCAAGGATGTCGAAAATAAATCAGACCGACCGACCAGTGTGTTCAGCCACCTCAAAATTTAATTATTCGGTCTCAGCATATCGAAGGCTTTCACTGCCCGCGTCAGATTAAAGTAGCGTCGGTAAGCCACTAGAAAGTTTGGGCTCCTGGGCCCGCTTCGGGCGGTGCGTCAGTCGCGCGCCCATCAGTTGGGGCGCGTGAAGAGCGACCGGGCGGACTGCGACCCGCATAGTTGCATAATCAAGGATGCGCCCGCAATAATATATGCAAATTGGCGCGCAGCGCTCGCATTGTTTGTCCGGCGCTGCCGCGGCGAGGCGATTGGGAATAATTCGGCGGCCGAGCGGCGTCTTGTCGGCCGGCGAAGCCCAGTCTTCTCCATATTTAGGATCATTAGGCCGTGTTGGCGTCCGTGTAGCCCAACACTGGGCCGGGCGAACACCAAGACACGTACCGCAGATTTAAAGCCCTGTCGGCGGCGCCCGACAGATACATATTTTTCCCGGCGTGCCCGCCGTGGCACTGATAGAGACATCTAGCGGCCGCTTTACTCCCACGGTGATTGCTCGGCTTGCGTGACGCGATCAGTTCCACTTATTGTGTTATTAATAATTTGGGTTTCGGTGAGATACATCGACATGAAAACTAGCGTTTCGGAGGCGTCGCGCCTCGCCGCGTTTCGGTCTAGCCTTATGCGCGAAAGTTAAATGAAACAATTTGTGTTTCGATGAGCTTTACGGCGCTTTAAATAAGTAGTGATTAATAAAGAGCGGATTTTATGCACTTAAAAATGACAAAATATGTGCATAAATATGCACTGAAATGTAATTAAAATATGCAAGAATATGCATGATTAAAAAATGTTTATTATTATTATTTTTAAATCAAAAAAATTGAGAGTGATTATAATCAGGTAATTTTCGTTCAAATTGTATAAAGTGTAAGCATGAATTTATTAAACCAACTATATAATAAACTTTCCAAAACATTAAAATCAAACTTAAATACATATTATTAAAATTAATTACATCTACGAGCAAAACACATATAATTAGGTGTTTCTTAATATTTTCTGGCAAGAAATTTTGGCGCTTGTCAGATAATATATGTTTGTACGCAGAAAAACTTCTTTTTACGTCCTCATATGTATGGGGCATTTTTTAAAGCACACATAATAGGTACTTCTATATCAATATTAACATCTACAATGTTCTCAAAACTGAGAATTTTATTTACTTTCGCAATTGATAACCTACAATTTTCTTCTAAAATATCGTTAAATATTTCCTGGAACGACAGATATTAATTTTTGGAAATTGTTTATTCAATACATAGATTTATTTAATGGCATTTTTTCTACTTCCGAAGCTTCAATCGATTTACTTATAAATGAATAATGAGCCCTAATAAAAGCTAACTGATCACTTACTTCTAGTTTTCTTAAAATAGACTGAAATTTTTCAATAAAAACACTAGAACTATCTGAAATTTGAAAAATTATAATCTTCACCTCCTCAAAATGCTCGGCAAAAAGCTGCCAAGTACTCTATGGCGTGATTACAGGGTAAGGAGGCAACAGAACGTCGGGTAATTTTTCTCTATGTAACTGCACTCTCAATGCGGCTTTTATAAACACTTTTTTATGCTACTTATTAATGACGTTACAAAGAAAATTCATTTCAAATTGCTTCAGCTACTCTATTTAAACCGTGAGCTAGACATGTAAGATAAATTAGATTTTTGTATAAAACCTTTAGTTGCTATCCGGCTTTGTCATGTACGGTGCTGCGTCGGACAGCACAAAAATAATTTTTTCTGTGGGCACAACATCGGAAAGAAAGAATTACATTAAAGATTTATTAAGTCTAACTATTGTCAAATAGTTTTATGAAGAACCTTACAAGTAATTAAATAAGATCGACTAGATACGTCTTCTTTCAAACAACCGATTAGAAGGTTAGTAACGTATCTTCCGCGAGTAGTTGTGGTTTTGTCTTCTATAAAATATATAAACTAGTATTTTACAGTTTTTTTTTTTATTTTTAATGGTTTCAGGATACAGTTCGTTGACGTATCTTTTCATCAATGTACTTGCGTTCGGCACTTTCTGTTACCAAGTTTTTCTAGAAATAACTATTGTCTTGAAGTTTTTAATGGGAATATTGGACTTAATGAGAGCACTACATAATTCTAAATTAAATTTTTCTAGTTTGTTCCGTTTGGACGTTTCGGCAGCTAGAGATTTTCGCAAAAGCATTTGAGATTGGTTAATTTATTTGGACAAAACTAAATAATCAAACATTCGACTTACCATTTTTCCGCAGACTTTACAAAATACTCACCTTCATCGCCATCTATACAGAATTCGGCCAAATTTTTTATCCAAGGGGACGTTGTTATTTTTTACTTTCGGCATCTTCAAAATTTGATATATTCACGTTCTCTTCACAAGCAAATGTATCGTAACAAACTATTTATCTGTTTAATAATACCGTCATGGATATGCTTGCTAAAGAAAGCACATAAAATAATCAGTGGGGCTTTTAAACCCCTCTATAAAATGTACTCAAGTTCTTAAAGAACCATAATAAACTATTTAGTTTGGAAATTCGCAGGTATATTATAATACCTCTTACAAATATTCTTACTAAAAGCAATGTACATAGATAATTAGTAGGGGGTTTAATCTTTATTTTGTCCGCCTTCTTAGGAAATAAAAATGTTGATTATGCAAGAAATAACAAAATATTCCCTTTAGCATAAAATATGCACTGTTTAACTAAATATGCAAAATATGCGAAATTATGCATCTTGCATAAAATCCGCTTTTTAGTGATCAATATCTTTTACCTTTCGCTTATTTTTAACTCTAGACTAAAATATTAACTTTTTATATATTAAAGTTATTGCCGCTTACACTTTTTTTTTAATATAGTTTTATTGGTCACAAGCAAACGTCATATAAAACACAAGAAATGAATATCGCTTTCTTTCAAATTTTTGCACGTTTGGAACGTTATCAAAAAAACACAAACAAGGTGATTGTTTAGACAAAGCATTTATTTGAATTTTTCAATTTTTGTTACATATTGGCACTTCAATACAATATTTGCACACATTCACACATCAATGAGGCAAAAGCAAATGTCTATTTCTTCTAAAAATTTTAGGTAGAAAACGAAAGAATCTATAAAAATGTTCAATATATAAAATTGTAAGGCCGTTATTTCTTCTTGTTTTGATATTGATACCAAAACGTAATTTGCTCTCGTAAGAGCTGAAGTTTTCAGTGTAGTTCGTAACTGCCGTATTTAAAAAACTTTTTTAAACCATGGCAGTATTGGGAAAAGCAGACTATATGTTCCATGAACTCAATTTTTGTGGTTATAATTGTATTTTTAGTTTGGTGTTCCTATCTTCTTTATCAATACTTTTATTAATTCCTAAAATGCCGCTAAATGCACACATTTTTCCGATAATGTTTTATTTAAATCAGAAGCTCACCTTTCTAGCAGCTGATTTGCCCTCTGATATAATCATTTTTCATTTGATCGATTTCCCATAGAAATCTGTAATTCTTATGTAGTTTTTGTACAGATTGTTCCTTTTTATACTAATTTGAGTTTCAGATAATCAATTGCAGCATAATATGTTTTTACCACGAAAGACGGTCATCCAGAAAACTTGAAATTTTTATGTTTTTTTTTGAAGCAAATTAAACAACTTTTTCTTGCAATGTCTTGAAGTCATTCTTTTTATATAAGTAGTTCTATCTGATTGACAACATTTAGCTTTAAATTTTTGACAAAGGTTTAGCTTTAATTTTATACTAAACGATGGTTGTTATCCACTGACATATTAGTCACCATCTCAGGTGATCTAGCTATATAGCCCGGCATTACTGACTATATTAAAGGCACAAACCTTGTAGAAGTATAGATCTCCCGAAGGAGACACTAGAACTGTTATTTGCGCTCTGGTTACAGTGTATTGACTCCAACACAAGTCTGGAGAACAGGTCTGACTTTCTAGAGTAGGCTTAACAGATAAACACTGCTTTATGTATCTAAAAAAAGTCCTATTAGAAACCGAAACCGAATCCGCAATCTCGATGTTGGAAGACCAACAATATGATCAGTAGACGCTGGCAGCTCAATAATGAGATGCAATAGTTTGGTTTTTAAATATCATAAATCTCATTAACAACTATATTATAAATCTTTTTGTACAAAAACGTTTTCGAGAAACATTCCATTTCAAGACTTTTAATGTTTTCAATATTACATTTGCTTTACACTTTATTATTTATTGATAGATTAAATGCATCAGCCGATGTTCCACCTTACGGCAGTACATCGTCATTTTAAATCTTTTCTATCGTGGTCAGTACAATGCCTACCCCGGCATCTGCCTTAGTGCAGGACTTGGGAAAACCACAGAAAATCTGAATCAGGGCGGGTTACCGCAAACCGCAAGTGTTTGTATGTGCAGTTTCAAGTAAGTTCCGCTTTACCATGCACTGTCACCCTCGAGCTCGCAGTTTTTGGTCTATGTCTCTTGTACAGTCTCAAGAGAGTCCAGACTGTTGTGCGCGCTAACCGCAATTTTAGTCCGAGCTGTTAGGCTTATTCGCCGAAGCTGCTAGTTCTGGCTCTTATGCACGTGCGCATTCACTAGTCCTCTGCCATGCTCGGACTATCCCCAGCGCCCCCCAAATTTTAATTTTGGAATGCAAAAATCTGCAGCGCGTTTCACTATATATTCTTGCCAAGTCTCGTAATTACTTCTTTAATTAGGGCTGTTTCTAATCGGTCCTGGGCTTCCTGTCTATAATTTGTACGATGTGCTTGTTTAAATATGTCACTGAATTTCGTGCTGCCTCCAATGTTGTCAGAAACTATTGCTGACTGTCATTCCTCTTCCCACTTAGCCTTCACTTTCTTTTGAATATTTACTTTAATCAAGGTTGTGGGTATTTGCCCGAGCTGCGTCTTCTTCAGCTGCCGCTTTTTTGGTTAGCTCATCCATGCATTTATTGCCCATTGTTTCTTATGCGTCTTAGTCCAACAGAATTGTATATCTATAACTCCAGATATTCTCTTCGCTAGTTGCTAGACCTCTATATGTGTAGTTTTATCGGTATCTTAGTTAACTTAGTGCTTCGAGTACCGACTGGTGGTCCATAACTATGGCGCATTTAACGATTATCTCCTGGTGGTTGTTGATAAATCTTAAGCATGATTCGATAGCGGTTACTTTGCATTGGAATATAGTGCTCCGATTAGCGATCTTGATCTTCTCGGTTTGATTTGCTTTATACTGTGGGTCCTTAGTTTTATCACTATTATAGGTAATGTGTATTAGAGCATCAAGTACCTCCTGCTACGATTTGTATAAATTTGACTGGCATCAGCGCGGAAACTCAATCGGGTTGTCGCCAAAGTTTTAAAATGAGATTGCAAGACACCATATCTTTTAGTTAAAGGACTAAAAGAAATATAGTTTTTTATTTTAAATAAAAAAATCAACAAAGCACTTGCTACTCTCCGCAGCTGCAAAGTATTGTAAAGAATGGACTGCGTAAGAAATATATTTGAACAGAGAATTTACTTATTTTATTCTAGCTCGACAACTTTTGCAATACCAAAATATGTTGCCGGTATTATCGTAGATCTATCCTCTGCAGTTACTTAAATCAAAACCTAGAAAATTTACGGTCAACATTACAAAATTCTCCATTTCTTCACTTTTATAGCCATAGTTAAAAATAAACGTCAAAATCGTTCCCGTGGGTAGTACACAGCGTACCACAAGAGATAGTTGGGTTGAGTGCGACATATTTGGCGTTGAGTCTACAATTATGGAACAATACCTGGTATTTACAAACTCTTGGATAACCTCTGCCTGAACTTGGTTTGCTAACTGTATAATAAATTCATTTTTTCACCTTTTCCTTTATTTTCAAATTTCGCTTCATTTTTGGACATAAAAAGATCGAACTTTGAAATCAGCCTTACACAGACAAGAAAGTAAAGAAAGTAAATTGGCATTCCACAACTTCAACAACCCGTAAGAAAACATTTCGCCAATACAAAGCTTCTTTCATATACTGTTTTATTATTTCTTCAGTCCACTCTTTGTGGACCCGATTTCTGCCAATAAATTTTGAAATGCATTCTCTGTTTTCCTAGTTGTTGTCATGATCGTCTATTATATGGTTATTATTCCAATAGTTAAACCCTTTAGCTGCTACTAACGTCGTTCTTGCATAGCTTTCGCAGGGTGCACAAAATACTCGTCCGTTTGATTTTGCATAAACTAACCGATTACACTTGATGCTTTCTCTATTTATTAACTTTTTATAAATCAACTGATTGGTATAAAATCTATTTTAAATAGCTTACTGTCTTTTAGATTTTTAAAAGTCAATTATAGTTTTGTTGAATACTGCTGTAAGCTCACAAAGTTTATCATTTACGCATCACAAAGCCGAGTCATCGAGTGATATAATTGGCTTACCTTTACCTCAAAGATTCTTACAACTGTACATTTGATTCACTACAGTTTGGACTTGAATTCACTGTAGTAGGTGGTAAAGATTGTTTTGTTATTTTCTTAATCACAGCGTTCTAGTGTTTAGGACGTTTTTTTAAAAGTTTTCACTGAATTCTGCTTCAATTTCTGCCACTGATTGATTAATTTAAAAACTAATTTTGTTCACGAGGGATACACTGCTGCACAATAATTTTAAATTATAACACTCTTAATGCAACGGTCAATTGTTAGTACAACACTAATTTATTTGCACCACTGTTGTAAATTGTATGACTTCTTCTATTGGACTGCTGCGAATGCCCGTCTGCTCCTGCTTATATTCAAACGCGCGATTGTAGAACGAATCAGAAGATTGCGCAATGTGGAGACAAAGGCACCGCCAGAAATAGCCCGGACCGTGATTGATGATTCTGAAAAGTTTCTGAATAATTTCTTTGCGATATATTACATCTGTTACAACATAAATATTTTTAAAGATTTATTTTATGTATTTAATAGTCATAACTCATTTAAAGTTTCTAGGATTAAGCTTACTTCATTTACGTAACACCTTTAACATTTTAGAGCACTAGCTTACTCAGATAATACGCTAAAAAAATTCTTTCCTTATAATCCACCGCTTTGGTACAAATTAGTCTTCTGTATATGCGTTGATTGTTTAGACAGCCGAAGTGTTAGGGCCATACACAATCGTGTTGCATTTTACATGGAGATCATTGTGTAATGTCATGTTACTGACGTATCTGATGACCTTGGCTATCATTATTTGTAATTTTTTAAGTTGTTAAATAATATTAGTTTGATTATTTTCACATTTCTTCAAAATTATTTTGTAGATCCATGGAAATAAAAGATTTGATTTATATCTTAATAACCAATTCATTTTGAGGTCAAGTTCCTCCTTTTCTGAATATTTGATCTCTCCAAGTGAGTCATTTGCGCAAGTTTATCTTTAGATATCTGTCAGAATTTTTGGTATGTCTCATTGTAAAAGTGTTGTGTATAGATTTACCTTCGTTCATTTTTATTCAACATTTGTGTAACCAGACTACAGAGTTAAAAGTAAGTTTTGCAACTGATTTGAAGCATTTGTTGGATCTTGTTGACATGAAAATAATGATGGGCATCTGAAAATGTTGCTACAATTACATTTTTATTGCAAGGCACGTCGGGTTGAGCACGTTGTCTTGCGGAACTCTCTTGTTCAAGATAATACTCAGAAAGAATCGTTTACTAAGATATGGCATTAGTCTTCTTCTTCTCCTTTACCCTTCTAGGTTTGCTGTTTCTTGTTTCAAAAATTGTTATTTTTCCAACCGCTGCCTCCTAATTATTTTTTTGCAATTATCAATTTTATATATTTATCGAATATTCTAAGCCTACCGGAGACTACTCAGTTACTTTCCTTAGCCAGCAGTTCTTGCACTCTCTTTATATGTCCATACCATGGCAGTAGTCTATTTCTAAGGTAATTGACTGTTCAATTCCATTCTCCAGATATCTTCTAGTTACTTTTAACCATATTTTCATAAAGTCGAGTTTTATTGTTCGTATTTTATCTCTAATGGTCCGAGTTTGTGTTCACATTTCCTCTCCTTAAAGGACTATGTTTACAACAATACTATAAAAATGTGTAGAGATTTCGTAGCCATGTCTAACTCCAAGTACTTTCATATTCAGATTATTTGGTTCTCTTAAAATACACCTACATTCAGTTTCTTGAAATGTACTGTCAAGCTCCACGTTTACACTCTTTTTAATTTTTCAAGCATATAGTTCATATCATATTCTTGCGCCAATAACCTTTATCTTCCGAAAAGAGCAAATAGTGTGAAGCATTGTTTTCTATTTTTATGCCATTTCCTGGACATTTCTTGTACTACATCACCAAAGCTTAGTTCTTGTATAATTTAAAAAAGAAAGATGATGGACCTTATACTTATTTTAAACTTTTTGTTGTTAAAATTTCTTTGGTAATTCTTTTTCTTATTTTTATTCCTTGTTATTTGTGTATATCTATCTTATTATGTTTACCTACTTTTTTCTCACTCCTATTTTTCTTAAAGCTTGCCATTGTAGGGCTCTCGGTGCACTATTGCATGCTTTCTGTAGTTTTAAGAACCCTAAAAGTGTACCTTTTTGTTTTTTTTTTGCTTTTTTTAATAACTTGTCTTTTAGTGTGTATATTATTCCAGCTGCTCTGTTTTAGTTGTGTATCGCTAAGGTTTGTTTCCCCTTTCTATATTTTGTATTTTATTTTAGTTGTGAAAAGTGTAGATATGGAGGAAATTACACTCATGCTTCTTACAGTTAGAGTATTGTTGTTTATATGTTTATATAAATCTCAATGCCACAACCCTCCTCCTTCACGGCCTTGGGACCGACTACTTAGTACACCCTAAGAGTCGCAGGACGAGTAACAAGTAGAATTGAAGAGGTTAAGCTTATTTAACTTTATATTTCAACCTGTTATGCCAAACACGATCAAAGGTTTTCCAGACATCCGAAAACACTTCAAAATATGCTCGTATTTCTTTAAAATTGCAAAAGGGTGCAATTGCTTTTTTAAATCCTAATTGAAGTTTTAAAATTATTTCAGAATTGTCAAGTACGATTTTGATATGATTTGGAAGTAAATTTTCTATTAACTGAAATAAACAGGGCAATTATATTATTGACTTATATAAATTGGCCATATTTCTATTATTTTTAATGGAAAATGCTGGATTCTTAAAATTGCATTAAATATTTTCGTAGTGGCTGCAACGTTTTGTTTACATAGCTCTTTAAAAACTCCTGTTGTTCGACCCCGAACTTTTCCAAGGATAAAATGTTTAATTGACAAGATTTATTCTTTTACATATCGCTTTTCGCAGGGAATGATCTCTTACTAGACAAAGAAACAAATTACTTATGTTATCCTAAAAGTTTTGTTTTTATTCTTGTACAAAGAGTTATTTTATTGTTTTGTTAACATATTCAGTCACGTTTTGTCAAGTCTAGTTGAACTTGCTGTCAATGGACAACAGTTAACCTACTATTAAACAACACATAACACATACAATCTCATTTGCTTATAGTGTTTTGTAAACTGATTGCAAGTAGTAATAAAACATTCAAAGAACAGTAAGTCTGTTTTGTCGCCATGCTTTTATAGTATTTCCTTTTTGAGAGATTTTTTGTTTTATTTTTTATAGATAGTTTAGACAAACTGACAGTATCATCAAACCGCTCACATTCCAAATTGCTATTATTATGAATTTATCCATTATGTGATCTACTGTTGATTATGGAGGATAGCCGATTAATTGTTATACTATTTTAGTTTGTTAGTTGTGTAAACTTGCTTTCAAATATATTAAGGATTTTAAGTGACTATATGCTTATTGAATTATTTCTTTCTTTCTTCCAAGAATTTTAATTTGTATATTGCATACTGAAAATCAAACACATCCTTTTTACTACGGCTTGCTTTTAAACCCACAAAAAGAAAGACAGTGAATATTTAGAAATTCTGTCACGTTGCTGATGTTTTGTACTTTATGATTTCTTCTAAGGCACATATTGCGTCATCGGTGGGTATGGAAGCACAACCCCGTTTTAGATGATATATATATGATGTATTATTTTTGTTTTTAAATAAGATATTAGCTTTATTTAAGATCCAATGATATCCGCGTTTATTAACTGCCAAAAGCATGCAAACACTTAAGAGGTAGTTAATGAAAATGCAAACTCGTCTGTGTGTGTCTGTCGATAGACACGATAACGCAAAAATTACTAGTTGGATTGACACCAAATTTGGTACACGAACACTTTAGCCTATATCGACTTATGGATATGATTTTAAGACAAATAGATCAATGGCAACCGTTGTGGCAATTACGATTTCAAAATTTTTTCATACCACCATATGGCATGCAGTACATCCTTCAACTCGCATTTGAACACTCACAAATATAGGAATAATCATTTGAAATACTACTCAATAGTTTTCCTACAAATGTTAATTGTTATTTTGTTATTCAAAGCTCGTTTTAAATATTTGTATGTCGCTGAAATAAACTGTCTCCTTGGACATGAATATTAAAACATACAAACAAATCTATGAGATACACCAGGAGTATACTGTACCAGATCTACATTGAAACTAGGCACCAAACTACGAGAATAAAAGAACTCTAATAGCATCTATGCTTAAACAAATCCAAAAAATCAACACGAGATAGAGTCCGGACAAACACAAACATTGTAAACATTAGGAACTATTATCCGAGAAGCGGTGGAAATTTACAGGCATGAAAATAATTTTACCAACGACGATGGATTTCATTTACCTAAATTTTGGTTTACTGTACTCAAGTTGCAAAAGACAGACCGTCATGCAGTGAAAACATGAGTGACGTCAACAAATGTATATTTAATACCTACAGCTTTCCAATTTACGTCACCAGCTACTTTGGTTACGTCAGTAACAAATACGGTGATGTCAACAGCGGTCTCCTATCCATCTCTACAACACGTCTAGAAGTATAAAGGTGAAAGCACACGGAATAATAATTTAATTTTTAGAAGACTTTTTTCGTTTGGCTCAGTTGTGGACAAAACGACAAAAGTTTTCAAACTTCGACAACAAACAACACAATGCATTTTGGATATTCACCATCAGAGTTTAGATCCAGATGTCAAGAATGTTTTTCGTCAAGTCGCCGATTGTGTCATACTGTCGGCCACTGGCGTAAATTTCTCCATTAATTATATCCGGTGAACAAGCTGGCTTTTGTTTTGTAATAACCACTGTTGAGTGTTGAGACTCTTGAAAATAGTGTTCCTATTGGAACTGCTAGGTCTTTTAGCAGCGTGCATTGAAGAACGGTTTTAAATGCATTTTCAACATTTTCTGGAAGTTTTCCCCGCCAACTTCAAAATCTCGTGTTCAAAAAAGCTCCAAATCATCACCAAAATTGCAGCTTTCGAAATATAATACAACGAAGATCAAAGCGCATATTCTTCCAATAACACGCATAGCTACCTAGACTGCGCAAATTAAACTTATTTTTATTACAGAACACAACCTGTAATAAAAATACAGTAACACACTGCAAGACAAAGTTGTCTTACACATTTCCAACTCCTGTCCATGTTTTCTCGGAGTCAGTTTCTTCGTCTGACCTTGTGGTTATTAGCGAGTCACGACCTTGTTTTCAGCCTATGATGTGTAATATCCTTGTTAACTGTTTGGGCACTCATGAAACAGATTTCGCAACAGCTGGTACTTATTTGTACAAGATCGAATTTCTTTGCGAATACTGATCTTGGCAACCTGACATACCTTGTTCAATTTTGAAAAAATCTTGTGATAACGGTCTGTAGGACCGGTTAGGTTTTTGTTCAATCTTCGACTTATCAGTCTACTGTCGTGGAAGATATAAATTTGATTCTGTTCAAAATTCGAAAGTTGGGTTACAAACGGCATAATTACAAAAAAAAAGACAAAAGAGCAAAAACTATAGTAAGAAATGGTATAGAATGAAACCACAGTAAAATTGCCTTGTTGCTATAATTTTTGAACAGGTTGTTTGGGCGTATTTATTTTGGCTGATGATTGCGCAACCGCGCGAAGTGGGATTCGCTCAAAATGTAATTAATGTAACTGAATATAAAGAATACTGCAGTAAAAAGTTATGATCATAAAATTTTTTGGGGCATAGTATACCATGACCAAGTCAAATCCTAAGAACAGTGATAAGTTATTAATTTAGCTTAATTGTTGCAGTTGTATTTGATTTTGTGGTTGTGAGGGTATTGCATATATTTATGTAATTTTGATATCACAGTCTATTTTTGCGTATATCTGTTGATGGTGTTTATTTGTATCAGATCATGTGAAAAGCGTAAGGCTTAAAATTTTAGAATTGCCAAATCTGATTTTTAAAAACCTTGTAGATTGAGATCGGTGTGTCTTCTTCCTAGTACAAATTTTGGGTTTGTTAATAAGTGTTGTTAAATATTATCTTATTATAATTTTAATGGCCAGTTTGTTCGTAACTACCATACATATTTTAATATAAAAATCTTATGTATGAACTTCCAACTTATAATTAGAAAAGAATTCCAATTTTTCTCAAATTTTACGGTATACACAAGCTGTCTGAAACTAAACTTTTGCTCTATAAAAAACTGCAGGTTATTCTGATACACATTTTTTATTGTTCCACTTAAACTCTATTTGTAATATTACATTGTTTACAATAAGTAAGGCACATTCCGAAAATCTTTCACACTCTTTGTTTTGGAGCTCTTTTGTATAGAACGATTGTGGAACAGTATTGATAATATTATTATGATTAAGATTGAGGAACAGAAAATAATCTCACGGAATAAACGGTGATCTTGCGTCAATAAGTGTGCAACAAAACGGAAGAAACTTTCGCTTGTTCAAATAATTATGTGAGAACAACCTTTCAGTACTCTCAGACTCCCTGTCGTGATTTTAGACAAAACATTCGTTTCTCGATTGGTTTGCATGTAGCGAGCGTTCTCAAACATTTAAAGTTGTCTTCAGTTGACCTTCGCCTGTCCTTGAATCAACTGTCCCCGTAGTAAACCTGTGTATCAAAAGAACAATTATTTCTATCCACATATTTTACCAAACTATGCGTTTAAGTGAACGTTTTGCTTAATTTAATGTAATATTATCTTATTCTTCCATGGCAGTCTTGTTACGTCTGCCACCAAAAAGATTTTACCTTTTGCATTACGTCACAATCCGTTATGCAGCGGTATAAACAAATTTATCGATTGATAGTGTTAACTTAAAACTATCAAATACACTACGAATTACTAGCATACAAAAAATTGGTTTCTTTATGATGTAGCATAATCCAAAGTAAGGTAATCCTGTATTTTTTGCTATCCCTTTAATTGTTCAGTTCATCTAACGTTGTCAAATACTAAAATTGCTAATTTTCCTTTCAACTGCAATTATTGCAAGCACTCTCTTAACATATTCATTTTCACAGTATGTTAATTACTCTTGAATTTATAGCATCATGTAATACTACACATTTCGTTAATGGGTTTACTATTTTTGTTAAATTTTAACGGATTTAATCTTTTTATTTGCAAATATTTACGAATAATTCGACTGGTTATTCTACACCCGCCATTAGAATCTCAATATGCTATTTGTTAAAAAATACGTTGCCCAGATTGTAACAAACATAAATTTGTAAATTCGTAAAGTTTACAGAAATATTTATTTCGATGTAAAGGTAAATTAACTTTTTATATATTCTGTTGGATATCACAAGAGCAACATTTGCAATTTTTCTTAATAATTTTTATAGTTACTGATGTATTTGGTATTTTCTATTTAATTGTATTTAAAGTTTTCTAAGTTTTAGGTCCCTACGGTATCAATATACTTAAAAATATTTTGTAGTTCAATTAGAGTCAGTTAAGTAAAGGCATGTTTGGGTTGATGTGCAGGGAAGTTTATGTAAAAACATTTTGAAATTCATAGATAAGTTGTAATCTATCGGAAAAAAATTGCTATTGTATGAATAATGTGTCCAGTCACCACCGGCGTCGATTGCTGAGATCTCCTACCGCGCCGCTGATGCGAAGGCTGCAGCCCAGGGGCAAAACAGCCCGTTTCGGTGCGGAAGTCGAAAACTTGCTGAAGCCCGGGGCGCGGTAACGAGCACTTTTCACGTTTTGTTGCAAGAAGTGGTACATGCTATGCGCTTTGTACATGGTCGTCGTGGGTGCTGTGGTAGTTGGAAGGCGAGGGAGAGAATTGGTGGTGGCAGTGCTTGTCTGAAGGCTTCTCGGCAGTGTGGCTCGGTTTTCTAAATCTTTATCTTCGTCGTCATCTTCGCCATCTGCGGAGCCGCCGGAGCCAGATGCTGCATCTGGCACGCTGGATCTTCTTCTGGTCGGCCGGATCAGATGACACCCATAACTTGTCTTCACTGCTTCCACCCCCGATGCTGCCGCAACTGCGAACTCGATCTAGTTGTTCTCTACTCAGACTTTTATGGCTGAACATTAAATCGCCCGCAGAACGCCTCTTTGCTGCAACAGCTAGCGCCGATGCAGATGCAGAACCTTCAGAGCAGACTCAAAACTTCCACGCCAGCTAAAGCGTTCGTAATTGCCTGGCATCTTCGAGGCATACTTTCGACCAAATTGGTGACGTATTCATCCGGAAAGGACCTCTACATACGATGAACTTCTTGTGTTAATTACTTCAAAGTGAGCAATTGTCTTCCACGAAGCTTGTGCTTGATGTATGCTCACATATTCTCAATCGGATTTGCATCCGGCGACTGCGACGGCCGATCAAGTGTAACGATGCTGCGATGTTTGGGGTCGTTGTCCTCCTGCAGAATCCAGTTCTCGTTTTTCTTGATGAATCAACATTCGGCAGTCGGTAACAAATATTTATTATAAATCTCGATCATTGTCGGAGCATTTAGATTTCACGTAAACAGATGCAACGTTCCGAAACCCAGTTTTAAGAAGCAGCCCAAAGATGCACTTTAACTGAGTATTTAACGGTCCGTTGTACCAACCTATTAGTTGAGGTTGACCAGGCTGGTGGGACGATAACATATCCCCAAACAGAAGGTTTGTCCGTAAAAATTATAATGCTCCAATCTCGGTCGATATAGTCCTTTGCCCAAGCGAGTCGTTTCGTCACATGATTTTCATCTAACAAAGGTTTCTTCAATAAACTACGCCATTTGATATCATGCGCACGGAAATGGGTTCGGATAGCTACGTGCAATATATCTATACTTGTCAGTTTCAATTTTGCTGCTCCTTAACACAATGTTAAGCCTGGCTTCCGCGAAAACAAGTTCACAATCTGTTTTTAGATAAACAGAAATAAAACCGAATATCTATAGCGCTGCTATAGTAGGATTACGTCCTCTATAATCAATGTATTATTTATAGACCAGATACCTATGCCAAAGCCCCTAAGTTCAAATACTTAGGCTCCATATTAACTCAAGATACTAACGTAGATGATGATGTGGCCCATAGAATAAAACTCGCCTGGATGAAATGGACAACCTCGCCGTCTTGTGTGACCCACGGATGCCTATAAAACTAAAGGGGAAAGTATATAAAACGGCAGTTTGACCTGCAATGCTGTATAGTGGCGAGTGCTGGGCAGTTAAGAAATATCATGAGCAGCAGTTACATACTAACGAAATGAGGATGCTAAGATGGACGGGAGGCGTGACAAGAAGGGATAAAATCCGTAACAACCATATTAGAGGAACTTTCAAAGTAGCCCCCATTGTCGAAAAATTGACTGAACGCCGTCTTCGCTGGTATGGACATGTGATGAGACGCGAAAATGACCACGTAGTTTGAGTTGCCCTAAACTTACTCGAGAAGAATAAGAAAAGAGACCGCCACCTCTGACTTGGTGGTCAAAAATCACTAAAGACCTAGAGGAAGCCCAAGTGTAAAACGAGACAACCCAGGGTAGAGTGTCCTGGTGCAGACGTTTGTGGAGACCCTATTCCACTTGACACAGGATAAGGGAATGAAGAAGAAAAAGCAACATACTCACAAATTTTGTCGTTTAATGAATTCAGTAGTTTGAACTGAACCATGTTGAGTTAGTCAGTTAGTCAGGATATTAGGATTTGTACATTAACAATATTCTATTTATTTCGATAATCATTTTTCGGACATATATACACTTTTGCTGTTGTATTTATTTTTGTGGGAAATACATTTTTCAGATTGTGTGATACATAATCTTGCAGCTAATCTTTGCTTTTTCTTAACTTTAATTTTCTTTAACGATTAATCAAACTACACAATGATAAACATTTTTTATTCCATATTATTCCATTACTTTATATATTAGTTTATAGAAATATTTTGTATTGTCCTGGTACAAGAGTATTTCTTTAATATTATATAAACGTCGTTATACTTTAATGTCATTAATTATAAAGTTTGTTTGTCAGATTAGTACACTTTATGTAAATGAATGGATTTAGTTTTAAAAAGTATTATTCGGTCATTGTAGTTGACTACAATATTTATGACCAAAGGTCATGTCTCTTAGGATGAAGTTTATACCAAGCCGTAAATGATGGGCTCTCATCTTTACCACTTTCATAGGTTGTGTCGTGGGTGTCGTCGTTACGTTCGGCTCCGGGCCATCCGTATCTGTCACTGCCCTTCTTACTAACCGCAAGTGAAAAAGCGTGATGCGCTTTGAAACATATAAAATGTATGATAAATTCCGCTTTCTCGTACGTGTTCGTTACGCAAGCTCCTTGTTAATTTATACTTTTCAGAAGGTGCCGCGTTTCGTCTTAATCCTTGTCAGGCACTCCCAAATGGGTTTCAATCACCGTCGGCGGAGACTGATGTATCAATTATTCTGGTTTTTAACCCGCTATATTTAAAGTTTAAGCAATCATCTTACATCACAATTTGGGTGTAATGTCTCCGCGGATTACTGCGGCGCTTCTGTTCTCCCACGACGTCACCATTTTTTTATTATGGCGATGGATAATCGATACACTTGCTTAATTGCGGCGCATCATTCTCCGAGGAATTTGCTGTGCGGTTTTTTGACATGTCAATTTAGCCGCCTCTAAAAAAGGACAGGCGGGAATGGTCACTAATGAAGCCATACGTTATTTGTGTACGGAATGGGAGCGCTCATTTTAATAAAATAATGCCGAAACGTCTATACGAACCGCAACGAGCGCAAATTAACTTGGAAACATTTGTGCACTTCAAGTACTTTACGGCAACCAAAATAATTCGTTCACTAAATAGCCCTTTTATAATGTGATGTACATACACACACTAATATTTAGTAAACATTTTATGGTTTATGGGAGCCTGACGTTTGTATTGTTAGCTAATATTCTGAAAGCAATGAATTTTTACTAAAATATAATTGGTAGAATTGTATAAAGTGACTAATCTAGATTGAGCTATTGTTATGTTTATTTATTAACACAAAATTTATAAAATACTTATATTAGAAAATAATGCATACTAGCTGTGACATAGCTGAAATTCTATACTTTTAGCTTTAATTATTATATATTATAGTGTTATTATTTTCACTCAACCCATCTTATTACAAAATATTACATTTATATGCTCTTTATTATAACAATTATGTTTTGATAAGGAATACTATTCTAATTATAATGTATCTTTAGCAAGCAACGTAGCAAAAATTAAAGTACCATTAAAGTTTATCTTTCAATATAACAGTAGAATAGCTTTTCTATACAAGAAAATTAAATTCAGTAATTGTTCAGTTGTCTTTTGTTGTTACTAACTGTACATATTATAAGTGAATTTTCTTATATATTTTAAATCTTCTTAATTTGTTCTTTTTTGCATTGCTTTGAGAATTAGTGTACAAGTTTTTCTTCCATCTCTGTTTGACTCGTTAGCCTGCTTTCCGAGAACCTCTTTTCTCTGTGGTGTTTCTCTACAAATTTTCCAAAAAAGCGGTCTGTTTGACTTTCTCACGTGTTGATGGTTTTATTCAATACAATTTTCGCAAATGAGCAAGTGACATTCATTCCTATGCAAACTTTCTTGGATCTGAGTTTGCCCCATCTTATAACTTCTCATAAAATCTAATTCTGCTGTTCTAATTCTATTCCTCATGTTCTTCGTAAGTGGTCACATATCTTCTGTATACACCAGTGTGTTTTCCAGTACACCGTGGAATATTTTCTTTTTGGCTTCTTGGCTAATTTTCTTATCCGATGTTTGATCAACAAATATATTAAATAGTAGGGATAACAGACGGCACCCCTGTTTGAGACCTATCTTATTGCTTGTTCTTATATGTACTGCTATATTGTAATACATTTTTTAAACTATCCGTAATTACTTTTCTCATATATTTACGCTTCTCATATGCCTTTTCAAAATATGTAAAGGTTATATGTTTGTCTGTAGTGCTTTTCACTAGTTGCCTAACAAAATGTATATTTCATTATAATCTTTTTTTAAAAGCACTTTGTTTTTTAGTTAGATTTATGTGTTCTTCTATTTGACTTTTTATGACTTTGGGATAGATGTCATAGATGGCATAACGCTCATTCCTCTTCAGTTGTCGCAGGGTTTCAGTCTTCTTTTTTATAGATTGAGATTATATAAACTTTATTACATTCCCACGAAATATTTTCTTCTTCATCAATTTTATTAAATATCGTCTGTATATAACTTTATCCCCACCGTAATTCAATAGTTTCCACATTAAGTCTCTTAGTCCTGGTGTCATTTGAAGTACTTTTAAAATATATTTTGCTGTTGCTTACCATTTAGTGTTTAGTTCCTCTTTATCTATAATTTTTTAGTTCCTTATGTTATTATCTGTTTTTTCAATATCGCTCTTCGTTTATATAGGCTATCCTATTACCATAAAGTGATTCTTTGCATATTCCGATTGTTGATATTCGTTTATGTCCTGTATTTGTACTTTCCTCGCTTTTTTCACTATCATCAGATCTATAATAAATGTTAGATCCTTTAGTAAATTTATCCAATGCAAAGAAAGAATCATTCTTCTTCTAACTCCTTTTTCCTTGTTGCGTAAACCTTATATATTTTAAGTCTCTAAAGTTATGGATGTGGTTTGTAGAGAATAATGTCGTCTGTCTGCTCGTCTACCCGTCCTTTTACGTTTCAACTTTTGATCAAGGCAGCTACCAAGCTGGAGACAAGTTTCTATTTCTGTCATTTCTCACATCTAACAAGTCTTATAATTTTTGATCTGCGATAGATAGAGACATAACGTTGTCAGTATTCAACTAAGGACCATAAAAATCAGCCTGACTGGAAAATCTCGAGACCGGTTTAACCAGAAGTGGCAGCAAATTTTTGTTTATAGAAAACCCGGAATCTGTGGAGCCGGAGTTCCACCTCCGTACTTGTTTAATTTTGAATCGTCTATTATAACGAATTTTTACATTTAGATTCTTAGTGCTGTAAGATTTCGAATTGTTTGCTCTACT
Source organism: Sinelater perroti (assembly GCA_036346155.1). Classification (NCBI taxonomy): domain Eukaryota; kingdom Metazoa; phylum Arthropoda; class Insecta; order Coleoptera; family Elateridae; genus Sinelater; species Sinelater perroti. The sequence goes on from JARFIY010000189.1 coordinate 2,173,435, forward strand.
CACCTGAGATAATATTATTTTACAATTAGTAGCAATTAGCTAGACCTTTTCATGTGTTTTATGGCTGACCCAATGCAATAATTTTTCTTTTTGCTTGTGACCAAAAAAGATACTTAATTTGTTAAATTTCCCATTTATACACTTGAAGAAATCTATATTTTATAACATACATCCTATCATTTGTGTATAAGCTCTGGTACGTACTGATATCAGTAATAAACTGTACGAATGTTATAGATAGCAATAGCAAAAATAAACAATTAACATTCAAAATTACTTCAAAACTTCTTCTCGTCACTGTATATGATCACTAAATTGTCATATCGGTAATAAAATTTAAAAAAAAAGTTATTAGAGGTGGAAAACGTGGTTTTTATTGAGATAGCAGAAGATAGTGATAGATTTTAATATACCAATAAAGTTTTACATAACACAACCTGCTAATCACTTAAAATCTAGTGACATTTTTTTACAGCTGATGTTCTGATCACCTTTTTGTAGTCTAAAAGACATCTAAAAGACTCCTTGCTAAACATTATTTTAATAAAGAGAAAATTATTGAGTCTTTTCAGGGACTTTTGACACACTTTAATTAGTGTTTACTTAATAGAGCCGTCGTAATTATTCGTCTCTATTACAAGAAAATTAAAAGAAAACGAACGCTTGTTAGAACTTTACAAACACTTTGTTAACAATATTTCTTGTGACTATTTTTAACATACGCTTTCATCTCTAAAGTTTTGACTCTGCTGCAATAAAATGCTTTTACTTTGTAAGTTTTTTGTATAAGTTATAGATGACATAATAATTCAATGGGTTTACTTTCATCTACCTATTGGTACACGTATTTTAGTTACTAGCATTTTCACATAGTGTACAATCCATATCAAGTGCCGATGCACTGTAGTATCTCTTTCAATTTTTATGTATTTTTATCTTGGTGTTTCTAAAGTTAATGTTTATTATAGCAACTATTACTAGTCATTATAAGTTTGTTTTCAAATAATAAAGCTGTTTTCGGCGATTGAGGCTGCTGACGTCGGTATGGAAGGCTCTGTCCTCGTTTTGGTCTTTAGATGTCTGGAAAGTAGTATACAGAATTGCGAAATAATGGTCTACCTGAGTTCAATTAGAAGTTGTTAAATTAAATAACAGAAGTTTGTTTAACAACGAGGTGAAAAGCATGGGTCCGTTAAACTGAATAAAGCGAGAAAATGGTCTGTTAACCGAATACAGTGGAAGAAAACAAATTAACCTAAAGAACTAAACTTGTCTTAGATTGTATTTAAAATAAAAATTAGAACGGTTAGAACAGTTGTGGTGTTTTTATAATAGCAAAATAATGCTTGGCAATCATAAAGTAAATTTGGCAGTAATAATCAATGCCAGAACGACTTGCGCTTTTATAAAATGTAAAGGTGCAAATTACTGTATTATAGTTACTGTGATAAAGCCTTGACAATAATGTTTTTTATATCTGTTAAACGGTCTTGGGGTTCATAATATAATCACTTAACTAATAACTAAAACGAAGCTTAAAAACCTTTTAGTCATATTAATAAATTTAGCTTCTATACTACTAGTGAATGTTTTTACTAATAAAATAACCGAAACATGGATAGTTTTTCAAATATTCTTATTTAATTTAGCACAAAACATTAACTAATTATCGAAAATTTATAACAAATTTTAGTGTCGTTAAATCTAACTTAACAACTTTTGTTAGGCTTTAAGATCCTACACTTCTTGGTACACAGCCACTTTAAACAGGCAATAAAAATGTTAACTGTAGGATTTACTATAACTAATGCAACAGATGTTTCTTTCGTATTCCTTTATTGCAACAACAAAAATAATCATATCGGGCGCTTTTAAGTTTAAGTCAAACTTAATAATTTTTCTCGGCGAAGTTGAGGATATTAATTTTCATTTCGGTTGCCAGATACGAACTTTTAGATAGAGACAAAAAAATAGAAAATAAGAAACTTATGTTTTTGCTCAACTACGTCTTCTGTTGTAGAAAGAAATTTTAGAATTATTGCTAAAAAGTTAATACTTTATTCTCCTAATAAGTGATGTTTTCAGCAACAAAACAAAAATCTCACTCTTTTTCAAAGTGGGAACTGAAAATTTATATTTTAAATGATAATAAAATGTCAAAGTTCGTAAATAGAGACATACAAGAATTATTCGAATTACTTGAAGGAAACTTCTCGAAGCTATGGAGAATATTTCTCGTAAGTGATTTTAATCATCGGGTACAAAAATTATAGTTCCGTTATTACATTTCTTTTCCTAAATAGTGCAGAATAAAGCATACATAGCACATTTAATGAATTTATAGGTATGCATTTTAATATTTGATGTTCTAAGTGAAGATGCTCTTTAACTTTGAAAATGAAAACATTAAGTTTTGATAACAATTATTATTTATTTTTTATATATTTTTCTTTGTTGGTACTGCTTATTTACTATCTATCCGCTTTCTACATACTGCAATAAATAAATATGTTATAGGAACAGGAACGCAAATAAATGCCAAATGCATGCCAAGGGGCAGTATGGGTTTCAGTTCTATTTATCTGAGAGTTGCTTGTACTAATGTTACATTGGACCACTGTGTATTGCAAACAAGACCGCGTCATCTGCATGTTGCAAATGGAATGCTGTTTGAAAGTACAGTTTAGTAAGATTTTATTAATATGGAGTGTGCAAAACATTTTCAGTTTAGTATACCGCATTTTAACAAACACCTGTACGATGTCAAGAAACACTGTTGAGCACCCTTGTTGTAATCTTATTTACTTTTTTATGTGTTTTTTCAATTGCACAGTAGCACTAAAACTAAAGTGGTAATCCAGAATAATTTCTGAGTATATATCATGTCTGATTGTTTTTATAAAGAGTTTTCGAATAACTCAGATATTGTAGACAATAAATTTATCGGGCGGTTTCTAAGCTTAGAAATTATTATAATGCTTTTTTTGGAAATTCACTTAATATTCTTTCAATAATCAGTTCGTAGTCAAAAACCTTGTGTTGATTGACGTTTTTTGATTGGTCATGCAATGTTTCGGAAGGGTATGGGTTTGAAAGGAACATTCGGCGTGGTGTTTTTAAAATTTTCAATACTTCAGTAACTTTTGTCCATTTTTCTAAGAAGTGACATTCATGTCTGTAGCTGTTTAAATTCTTCTGTAGCTTTCTATAAAGCATGGCTCTCTTTTGAATGGCAGGTAATATAATGACGAGTTTCTTGTAATTTGTTGTGGACGAATTTGTCAGCGTTGTTTTGCGAGCGATGCTATCTGCTTCGGGCTCCATGTTTTCACTTACCAGCTGTTATATTTGGAGAAGAATGTCTTTTTTTCTCTTACTAAGTGGCAGGCTGTTCTTTGTATAAACGTTGTAAACTACTGGGTTACATAATCTTATTTATTTGTTTATTTTGTTCTTATCTTTAAATTTAGATCGTCTATGTATCTTCGAAAAATGTCCCACTTTGTTTCTTTTGGAGAAAGCGTCAGAACAGATAATTTATTCATCCAACGATAACTTTTATCTGAATATAGTTTGCCGGTATGACACTTCATTAATCTGCAATTTTGTTTACAATAGCTGCCCAGTAAATATGTTCACCGGTAGTAATATATTTGCAGTTTTGTCTAGTTATAACTTGTAAAAGATTAATTTGTCCTGATATTATGAATCATGTTCTACAGTAAGTATGTTTAAAGTTATGTTTTTCTCAATACGTGTCTTAAGACAGTAAATTGCAAATCCTGTGAATGGCAAATTTGTTTATCCGGTAGCAAACCAATTAGTAGTGAATAACTGATCTTGATGGATATCGGATGCACGTCCCTGTGTCCTATCATCCGAATGAAAAATTAAATTTTATAATATGATATTTTAGAAAGTGGTAGATATACATACACACACGCACGCGCACACACAAAAACATGACAATTGGGTTTACGAATTGAACCGCGCCGATTTTTGAATAGTTTTCTACATTTGCCATCCACTTTGATGCCGTTAGAGAGATTAGAATTAGTTCTTTACCCGGGGTCTTAGTTTACCTACTTTCCAAGGAGAACTACAAGTCAAAGAAGATAACCTAACTTTGCTTGCTTATTTATTGAATTCACAACAAAAGTTTAGCGAGACATGTTTTGGCGGAGAATGTACTAGGCCGGGGAAAATTAGTTTGTTTAGACCAGTTATGTAGTTGATGACGTGAGATTAACAGCATTCTAATAATGAGCAATCATTACCCACCGTCTCGAGTATTGAGGCATTGAAAGTGCTTTCCTATTTCAAAAGCCTGGCGAATTATTCTGATGGTAAAACAAGAAACGGGAGCTAGTATTTTTAATTTGAAAAAAACGTTTTGTGCTCGATTTCTTTGTTACGTTTGGCATGTGCTGAAGAATTATCATTCTTTCGTTCAGCCAAAAAATTTATCTGTTTGTTTGGTTTATGTGGGTTCTGTCACATTCGCCAAAAAGTATTATGTAAACTCCTTGCGATTCATGGGGTAATGAACCTTAGCTGAGAGGATAAAGTCAGCTAGACAGAACTTAGAAAAGTACATACAGCTTCTAAAGTAAGTGAAAGAAAAATTTTCAAATAATACGGCGGAGTTCGCTGTAAACAGCGAGTGAGTGCGGATGTGTGTACTGCGGTCGCTGCAAGTTATCATCAGTGCACGTTTAACATCTGACCCGCTGTTATTGATATCAGTGGACATACATAAACCAAAAGTGTAAACATTTAAACTACTTCTGATCTTTAATCGTAACTAACTACCAGTTCTCCAATTCTACAATTATGCAGAATTTGCAAAATAACAGCCAAAATATGTATTTACCTCAACCGCAAGTATTTTACAATTCACAATCGGCATACGGGAATCAGCAATCATACCAGTATGAATTTATGCCACATGCTCAAAACAATACCTCTACATCAGAAACTCAACTTTATAATTATTTACCTACACACCAAACCTACCCTAATGCAAACACAGCTCTTCCTGGTCCATCACTAAATCAAGCACCTAGCACTCAACAATCGGATACATCACATAACATAATCATCGATGAATCCGACGACGAAACACAACATCCGTGGCAACAAATTAAAAAACGCAAGAGAATCACTCCAAAACGTACAATGCAACAAAACAATGAAAATCTAACAAACACTCAGAATAGATTTAGCGCATTGGATAACACAAACGCAAATGAGACAACACAAAAATCTAGTGAAAGTTCCGAACAGAGAATACACAAACCCCCTCCCATCGTTGTATATGGAATTACAAATTACTATAAAATGATTGAAGATCTAACTCAAGTTCTAGAAAGAGAACAATACAGCACTAAGACACTGTCTAACAACATAATCAAGATTAACGTAAATATCGTGGACTCCTACAGAACGCTAATCTCACATCTAAAAAATGGTAAGATTGTATACCATACCTACCAAATAAAAGATGAAAGAGCCTACAGGGTGGTAATTAGAAATTTGCATCATACTATAGACATTGAAGGAATCAAGGACGAATTATTCAAGCATGGCCACACTGTCCGTAACATTACTAACATCAGACATGGAATATCAAAGGACCCTCTACCTATGTTCTTTGTCGATCTCGAGCCTGCCCAGAATAATAAAAAAGTCTACGAAATAAAATACCTAAAATATCAACAGATACAAATAGAACCTCTAAGAAAGAAAACTACAATTATTCAGTGCACAAGATGTCAAACCTATGGACATAGCAAAGGCTACTGTACTAAACCGTTCCTATGGGTTAAATGTGTGTAAACACCAAACTGCCGTCTGCACAAAATCTAAAGACAGTCCCGCCACTTGCGCGTTGTGCCGAGGCCTGCACCCTGCAAACTATAAATATAGCCGGATTTATCAACAAATACAACTTAACAGAAACAAAACAGTACCTTCTCCACCTGTGCAAGCCATGAAGAATATGAACAAGCCAATATTTGAACAAAAGCATATACTTCCAACTTAAACAATTTATCTTATGCTTAGGTTACAACAACCCACTTCATAAAAACAACCAAACCCAGAATACAAGACATACCATTATCACGATTCTTGTCCAAATTCGAAACAATGTTTAGTCAATTAATGAACCAGAACAGCACGATGCTAACTCTACTAACCACTCTAGTAAACAAATTAAAATAATGGATACCCTACGCATTGGTCCATGGAATGCAAACGGGCTAACATAGTGTACTAGTCGAGCTATTTCTTAAACAGCAAAAATTGATATCCTGTTAATTTCACTATTCGACTTATTGTACCAACCACCCGGATGGTACAGCCCATGCCGGTTCAGCTATCATCATTAGTAATCAGATATCAATCACATCATGTAATGGAAGAGTTTCCTACTGAATTTATACAAGGCGCCATCGTAAATGTCAAAGGCCTCAATGGCTCCCTAGTGATAGCAGCCATATACAGCCCACCCAGACATACAATACGGCAACATCAATATGAAATGTTCTTTCAAAAGCTAGGAAATAAATTTATTGCTGGTGGGGATTACAACGCAAAAGATCCAATATGGGGATCTAGAATTACTACTACTAAAGGCCGAGAACTAATCAAGGCCACTTAGCAACAGGTAAGCCCACATATTGGCCATCTGATTTAAACAAAATTCTAGATGCTATGGACTTCTTTGTGACCAAGGCCATATGTCCTAGGTACTGTAAAGTAGAAACCTGTTTTGATCTCTTCTCTGACCATTCAACTATAATCGTCACAATGAGTACGTCGATCATTACTAAACAAAAGAGACCTTCACTTTACAATAAACACACAAACTGGGAAGCATTCAAAGAGTATCTAACCAGTAATTTAGTTATTCAGGTATCTCTAAAGACAGAAGACGAAATAGACACGGCGGTTCAAAGATTAACGAACATCATACACCACGCAGCCTATTACTCTACACCATCTAGTGGTGATAACTCCGTCATCATTGATAACTATCCACTACACTAAACATCCAACAGACAAAAACAGATTAAATAGGTTAACACGGGAACTAAAACAAGCGCTACAGGATTGGAGAAATGAAACATTCGATGATTATGTCAGAAACCTTTCTCCCTACGCACATGGTGAGTACACTTTGTGAAGGCCACTAGCAGATTCAAACGCCCAAACAATCCTATTCCTTAATTGCGTAAAAACAACGGCTCGTGGGCAAGATCAGACGATGAAAAGGTCGAATTAGTTGCAAATTATCTATCAACCATATTTCAACCTCATCCTATGGCTACTACAGCTGCAGAAGAAAGTGAAATACTAAATTACCTACAGACTCCTTATCAACTAAGACCACCTATTAAACCATTCTCGCCCTCAGAAATAAAAAATGTGATCAAAAATCTAAAAAATCGCAAAATACCCGGATATGATCTCATTACCGCTAAAGTCGTAAAAGAACTACCCCGCAAGGCTATAACGGCTCTCACTCAAATATGTAATGCAGTCATAAGGCTTCAATATTTTCCTATACAATGGAAGTTTGGTCAAATAATTCTTTTTCCTAAACCGGGCAAACCTGCACATGAAACCACATCATACAGACCAATAACTCTATTACCTAGTCTATCTAAAGTACTAGAGAAACTAATACTAAAAAAATGCTACCTATAATTGAAAAACAAGGACTAATTCTTCAACATCAGTTCGGATTCCGACAACAACATTCCACCATAGAACAGGTACATAGGGTGGTTGACGTTATAGAACAGGATTTCGAAGAAAGAAGGTACTATGTAGGCGTTTTTCTAGATGTCAGTCAAGCATTTGTTAGAGTTTGGCATCCCGGTCTACTTTACAAAATTAAACAATATCTGCCTCACCAATATTACCATTTCATTAAATCCTACTTAAGTGAAAGATACTATCAGGTCAAGCACGCAGAAAGCCTGTCTAACCTCCACATTATTAAAGTTGGTGCCGCCCAGAACAGCGTCATGGGACCTGAGCTATATCTAATCTTCACAGCTGACCTTCCTCAAAAAGAACAAGTTGTTACTGCCACATATGCGGATGATACTGCTCTATTAGTATCTGACACCGATCCTGTGCAAGCATCTTCTATACTTCAAAGCTACCTCAACAATTTGCAAGAATGGCTAAACAAATGGCGCATAAAAATAGATGCAACAAAATCGACAGCCATAACATTTACGACCAAACACGGTATCACGCCTCCGCTCTACCTGAAAGGCGCTCAAATACCAACCAAGGACGAAGTGAGATATCTTGGCATACATTTGGATAAGCGGCTCACATGGAAAGTTCACATCACTAAGAAGAGAAAAGAATTAGATTTCAAAATTAAAAAAAATGAACTGGCTCCTAGGACGAAGATCTAAATTATCAATAAACAACAAAGTGTTAGTGTATAAACCAGTGATAATTCCAGTGTGGGCTTACGGGATTCAACTGTGGGGATGCTCAAAACCCTCAAATATTGCAATCTTACAGAGATTTCAAAATAAAAGCCTGCGCACTATAGCCAATGAGGAATGGTTCATCTCAAACCTTACTCTGCACAACGACCTAAATATAGCATGGATTAGAGATGAAATCGACAGATATAAAACTAACTATGTTACCAGAATTCATTCTCACCCAAATGTGCTTGCACTCCACCTGTTAGGTAGCACAAATGTAATTAGAAGATTAAATAGATGTAAGATTTTAGATTAAGATAACTAGCATTAAGCAGCATGCGGGGCCCGCCGCTGGGCGGTTTCCTCCTACATGTCATATGTAGTCTTAGATCACATTTGCTTGTTAGCTCCTAGGCTAGTTGTAAATCGGCAATAATGTTAATAAAAGAAATAATAATACGGCAGATGAAGCAACATATGAACGTTTTAGACTGACCATCATTTTCCGTTGACCTTAACATCATAGAAAATGTTTGGAGAGTTATTACTACACCTTTATTCAAATGTCTAACAATCAAATTGCTCTTAAGTGCAACAGCAGATACACAAAGTTCTTCTGAGCTTCTAATAAACTATTTGAGGACGTTGCATAATTTTCTTCCATTCCGAATAAATATAAAAAACAATTGTAAAAGTACTCATTATATATTAATAAGTACCAGAGAGTCTTGTGTATTATGAAGTGGTCTTAAGTAATATCCTGCTTCCTACTTTATGAGCTGGTACCATACATTTATATTGAACATTGAAGCTTGCCCTTGTTTAAGTGGTTTTCTTTGAATAGTCAAAATTGTCGGATCTGTAGTAGTGAAAATTCACGTGCTATTGACAAACACCATTTGCATTCGCAAAAATGCACTGCTTGAAGTGTATTGCGGGCTGAAAGAGTTTAGCCATTGAGGTCAAAACTTGCAACGCTGTCGCAAAATGCCAAACAACTTTTTTTTAATAAAACCAACGATTTAAACTTGAATGACATACGGTTCCAACAAGAAGGAGCACGTGAAACACTCACTTTACTTCAAACCAAATTTCCTGGTTGTGATATTTTTCAGAGAGCCGATATCTACATATTGATCACTGTGGTGTTGTGATGTAACCATCAGACTTTTTTCTTGGGGGAGGAAAGGGTTCATGTCAACAAACCCGCTAATATTCGATGGCTAAAAGTGTTCAGTAAAAAAAAGTTCAAACTTGTAATTAGTAAAATAGTGCCACATTTTTTCAATGGTTGACTAGATATCTTTCGCCTAATGTTATATACTTTTATTGGCTAAATTTGGATGTATATTTAAATAATTAACGTATAGTTTAACATTTAAACGACCACATATTTATATTGTAGAAGCTACTTGATTTCAAATGTCTATTTTGCGTTTTTAATTTTGGCACTATATTTTTTCAATGATTCTAATAGGCATTTAACAATTCTTTTTAAAATTAACTAAATGGGTTTTTTAAAGGAAGACTAATGATTGAATACGTAACGGTAGGCTACCTATTTCACGTATGCACCCCGTACGTGCACAATCTGTACGAAGATGTTTGATTTTATGATATGCATCGCATCAGCGCGCTGTCTCCGGGAGCGGCGTAAATATTGACGCCATTAGTCAGTCATCGGACAGCCATGATGGACAGGTTAAAGTATTACAAATAAGCGGGCACTGTTTAAATGTTCGGCCCATTTGGTTCGCGTCCTTTCGGCGCGTTCGTAAATACCCGAGTTGCTCCAAAGCTGTCGGCTGGATTTATTGAAATAATTGCAAAATCATAAACACGTCCGCCGATTTATTTGGCTTCGGCAGAAACACCGCTACCGAAATACTTTTTTAGTTGGTCGCTTTCGACTCAAATTGGGTAAGCAAGCGGCGATGCGGGCTCTCACTATTTAATAACAAGATCGCTAAAAATAGGACCCATTCAAGTTCAGCGGAACGTTTTGCTTACTTGCCGCCCAAAATAGCGCGCATAATCCGCGGATCAGTTCTAAAAAATACCTTCGAAGGCTGTGGACTCCGAAATTATGATGTAGCGGGCAGTTCAACAAACCCGCGACCATAATTCTTGGTTTTGATTGAACAGTAAAAAATCATTTTTTAAGCCGCGCGCTGCTGGCAGAAAGGCTAACGTACCGTCAAAATTAGAATTTTATTATAGTAACAGGATGGTTACCATTTCACCTGCTATTCTCCTTTCACTTGTTTAGATTAATAAATTGTACACCATTCAATTATGCTGGAAATATTAGAAATTTTAATTATTTTTGTTAGTTAACAACAAAATAATATGAATGTCTTCTAAAATTCTTAAGTTAATTTAGTGTCGGATGTGAAGCTATAATAGAGTACATTAATTTTCGATGAGGTGGACAAAAAGAATCAGGAAAACTTATGACACATATGAATTGAGAACAGCAACTGATGCTGGTGCGCCGGCTTTACTGTTTTTTATTCTTCCCAAGTGTGTACATTATAAATATATCCAAGTGGGAAGATTTTAACGAAACAAACAGATGTAACCGGGGAAGCTTTCTGAACCGTCAGTTGGATGTTGAAATATTCATTAGTCTGTTCAAAATGTATTTTTTGTTTATGAAGTTTGGAAAATGTAAATGCCTTAATAAATCAAACTTCTGTTGTGTGTTCCTAAGTTATTTGTGGAAAACCCGTACATAAGTGTTTATCCAGCCAATAAAGCTTTAATGCGTGCCTACAAAGCACCTCTTATATATATTTTACGAAATAAGGTTTGAAATACAATTAAATAAAACTATAAATATTTAGTTTGTCTTTTTTATTTGATTTGATTTATTTTTGGTTATTTCTTTACAAAATGTTAACGCTTTAGAAGTAATTAGCCAACAATGGTGAAAATAAATGTCAGTTTAACCTCAACTGTAACGTTGATCTCGTCCAATTTGATCTCTTTATAGTGTCATTCAAGTCAAAAAGCTCACCTCCATGGCCAAATTCATTGACGTTAAGATCTGGGGTATACCGTCTCATTTACCTTACTCTTTTTGCCAAGACCCCCATTTGAACTATAATAAGTGAGTCAAGTCTATGAGGATTTAGCTGACGTTAAAAAGTAAATTAACTCAAAGAACCACGCTTCTTGTCCCTGGAGTGAACCATTTACTAAGCTAATAGACAGCGATTATTAAGTTGATCGAAATGACTAAGAATGATAGTTGCACTTTGTTTTGTTTTCAATTCAAATTATTTTTATAAAGCCCCAGATATTTATTTTTAAGTATTTTGACAAATTTTATTTTTAGTTTGGCTTTTAAGATTTTGTAAAGCAGAATAAGTTGGCTAAATGTTGTAACATACAATGGTTTTCAAGTGCGACAAGGTCCAATAGCGTGTTTTTTAAATTAGTATTGCCAATATAAAATACTGGAATAAGCTGAGTTTGATTGCTATTATAATGCTATTAGAATGAAATATGATGTTAGTCCAATGCCCTCTACGATTCCGCTGAGTGTGCGACTATTCATTTTACTGAAACCACATATCATTTAAGTTCAGATCGTTGGAAAACAAAGTTGTTCAGTACCTACGGGTAGCGTACACCATTGACTATAACAGCGTTGCCAGCTTTGTCCTCAAATAAGTATGAGCTAATCATTTATGGAGCCGTTATTCTACAACAAACAGTGCACTGGTTATTGGTAAGTAACACGTGGACTTTCACTGCCCCAGATACGACAATTTTAATGATTTAAAAAATCTATTTAAAACAAAAAACCTATTTCCATAATAAATAATAGTGATTTGTTTCTGCACAGTATAGGGTGCCATAGTGACTTTACCATGTGTTTTTATTCAAATTGTACATATAAAATGTTCGCAGAACACAAACATGCAATTCAAATTCTAAAGTTAAATTTAGATTATTCTTTACTATTATATTTCACAATAACAACTAAGCAGCAGCTTATCAGGGTGAAGTGAGTTGCAAAAGTAGTTTGTGAAAGTGAAATCTAGAAGAATATTTATTTATCGGGCTAACAAAAGAAAAAACGATAGCGTACAGTAATGGATGTAGTAACAACTTATATTCGCCGAAATCTTATAGAAAGCAGACAATGAATAATGACTCCGATAGGTATAAACGATGTAAGCATCGAAGAAAATACAATATCATGAAAACACATATGGCAAACGATAAAAATAATTCTCTTCCAAATATTACTTGTCAGAACCCGATCAAATTCATATACCTAGTAAATACCAAGGCCTATTACAAGCAAAAACCAGCAAAATCCTAGCATTGAGCAAGCGAAAACCCCAACACCTCTACCTACCTACATATATATTCATAACTTCCAACAGATTATAAATAACTTTAAGTTTGTTATAGAGAAAGAGCAGTAGTACATAAAAGCATTGACTGACGATACAATCAAAGTTAATACAGGAACATCCGATACCTACAGATGATCTCAAAATATTTTAAAGACGAACATATATAAAATGTACTCAGAAAGTAATGAGACTGATTTTGTTCTCAAAAATGTGAGGACTGGAGTCCAACGATTGCTGAGGAATGTTAGATAAACGGTCCGATCGAGTTCATTTACTTTTGAACATTTATAGAGTGCGGAGTGCATAGTAGACAGCTGTTTAAATCGATCAGCAATACACGTAAAATTTTGTGTTAAACTCAAAAAGACGCTTACTATGCTATAGAAACCTTACAAAAAGGAGCTTTATCGAAAACACAAATATTTCGAAGAACAAAATGTTCAGAGAAGAAAGAGAGAACGTTGAGGATAGTCTACGAGAGCTCTCATCAGTATCTCACACTTTGAACAATGTGGCCAAGGTAAAAGCGGTTTTGAACTCTGGCCTACATCTAAGTGTTGACGAATAGAAAAAAATCTGGCTGTGCCTAACCTTTTTTTTTGTTTTCTCCGCTTAAATTTAGATCGAAAAGACACTTAAAAATGTTCTAACTGATGCAACGAGTGCTCTAAAAAAGATTCCAATTTAAGACTTTCAGGGAGCTATGATGTGTGGCAAAATCTTTGATAACAGTGTACTAATGCTGTATGATGTTATTTTGAAAAATACAAAGAAAATTCAGAGCCGTAGTGGTCTAGTGGATAGTTCGCTAGACTACGAAACTTAGAGATGCGGGTTTGGGTTAGAATCCCGGTCGCGCCAATTCGATCACTGACATTTTTACGGCCCAGCTCGATTCACGCTACAATAAATGAGTACCTGGAAGTCAAACTCTAGGATAATAAGAGGCAGACGCTAGCGCTAGCCACGTTACTAACCTTGTAGGCACTAGTAGTAGCAGATCTACCCTGCTACGACCCCAAAGGGCCTTCATGGCTTATTACGAAAAACTATTATTATTCAAGGGAAATTAGGAAAAAACATTTATGTGATTATCAATAATAGACATGCGCAGTTACAGAGCCTTTATTATACATATTAGAAACCTACAACAGTGTATCACTTTTCTACGTAATCGTCATTAAAATTTGAGGCACATTATATCCTCTTACGAGGTTTTTAATTTATTCTACAAAAACTCTTTCTCCTGGAACTGAAATCACTCCGTAGCGGCGATGTTTTACCTTCAAAGCAGTGTGACACCCAGATTTATCAGCGCTGACAATTTTGATCAGAAATTGTTCTCATTCCTCGATACAACAAAGCAGAACCTGTTTTGTGTATTTTGTGTCCTCAGACAAAAGTTTTGGTACCCAATGGACACAGAATTTGCAATATTCTAAATGTTTTATCACTACCTCGTATAAACCAGTACGAGAAAGTGAAAAAAGTGTACAACAGTTAAGATATCGTAAACTGAACTTTGCACTTTACTTTTGGAAGAATTTTCTATAATAGCATTCTTATTCAATTGAACTAGCGGACAATTAAAGTGCAACATATTCTTCTTCCACTCCGCACTGCTGCTGGAGACAGCGCTACAGGAAAAGTATCGTTATTCCCCCCTCCTAATTTTTCGCGTATGCGCAAACGGAGTTGTTTTCCGAAAAGTCTTTATACTAAGTGCATATAAATATATCGTTAAGCAAACAAATTCTATAAAATCAATTTTATTACTTTTCGGGCGTATCTACCACTTTACAAATTAGCTTAAGTAGATTAAGCTCGTATTTGAAATAATGGTTTGTCCCAACAGATAAAATCAAAAACCAATCGGTCGAGCTAGGGCATAAAGTTTTTAATATCATAAATTTTGTCACAAAGCTACTAAACAACTTTTACCACTCTTTGCAATAGACCTTAAGGCAAAAAAAATAATAAGCAGATATATCAAGTAGAATACTTAAGCCAGCTAAAAGTCTCAGTAAAAGTTCCTAAGAAGAAAATTGTTATACCGCTTTGCACTTGCTGTCAAGATTATGGACACACTAAAAGTTATTGCATTAAGCCATTTATTTATGTCAAATGCGGCGGAAGTCATAATATTACCTTTTGCCAAAAATCACAGAAAATGCCCGCTAAATGCTTTTTATTGTCTGCAAAAATAGGACACATCGACAAGAAACAATTAGCGAAATCAGCAAATGTGAACGATTTTCCTTTTTAACAATTTCAGAACTAATCAAATCACATAGACAATAATATAAAATGCGAAAACATTTGTGGAAGCAATAATAATAAATGAGAATTTGATGCTTTTGAGTAGATTCAAGAATATTTTTACGCAACTTATGAATCAGAAGATCATCATATGAAACATGCTTTCAACTATGACCAACAGATTATCATAAATAGCTTCTTCAATACAAATTGCGTTATAAACATCTGGCTAATCATCCAGATGATGCGGAGTGCGGTAGAGCATCAATTTGATTACACATTTCTAATTGGAACATTATTAAACATAAAAATAAAAGTGCTTCCATAACAATTCAAAAACATCCCTACTTATCAGTAACTTACCCATACTGTTGCTAATACAGGGTATAAAGAATTTTTTTACACACTTGACAGAAAATTTATTTTCTGAGAAGATTTAAATCATATGGAGTTTAAGGCTAACTAATCCAAAAAGACGCAAACTGATAAAAGCAATTTCAAATAATAATTGTAGCTTTATAACTGGTACACCTACGTAGTGGTTTTCCAATACTAATAAAATTCTGGACTTTTCAGGGAAATGGCAAATACTTATACCAAAATGTGTAATCGGGATCTCTCTTTCAGTTATTCGCCGACCATATTGCTTGAAACTATGCTCTAAATACACCTATAGGGACATATTTTATAACTTCTTGTAACAAAATATAAAACTTAATATAAAGATCAAAGATAAGAACAATCATGACAAAATAAAATACCTACTTGACTACCCAATAGATGCTGTATAGGAAAGCCAAGTCAAGTACTACAACAAATGTGCTTCAAATAAACAAAAACAGTAAGGTAAGCACAAAAAAGAACTTTCAAACACTATACTCGATACTCAGTATGGACAGACACGAAAAGACTTAAAAGACCCATAGTCATAACACTACCAATTAGAAAACCTGACAGTAACTGAGCTAGGTCATGCAAAAAGGCTAGATGCTTTTGCTAAAAATCTGGAAACTGTTATATGTCAAAGATTTTCTTAATACACGGGTTAGTTAACAATAACAACACTTATAAAATCTTGAACTTTTGACTTGATAGTAGGAGAACTAATGCAAAATCTGGTAAAAAAGTTTTACTTTTATTTACTATTATTTATAAAAATATAATTGTGATTAACCTGAAGGTCTCCTAATCAGCTTACTTCCTATAGATCAATAAGTCTCTTACCCCTAATGCCTAAAATCTGGAAAAAACTGTTATATAAAAGAATCAAAGGAATAACAGACCTCGACCAAATAATCTCATCCCACCAGTTGTAGCTTCAAGAGTACCATTCGGCGATACAACAGGACCACTAGAATATTTCACAAATCATGAAAAGATTTAAAAAAAGAAACGTGTTTCCAGCTATATTTTTGGACATTAAACAAGCGTTTGATGAGGTCAGACACATAAGCTTGTTGTATAAACTTAAATTAAGTCTCCCAAGTCAGCAGTACTTAGTGTTAAAATTTTATCTTACTGAGCGGATCCTTTAAGTTACTGCCACTTAATTAATGCTATAACTGTTGGATTCTTAGTTTAAAGGAACCATAAAATAGTCGAATATTAATGTAAAAAAATTTATGCTTTTTCTTATCTTCTAACTAAATAAAATCTCCTTTAAGTTCATAAACAAGTTGACAAAATTCTGGTGATAACTGAACACTTTAAATGGCTCGTTTGCAGATGTCATTGAATTTCCAGTTTGAGCCAACAAACTGGTCCTAATTCTAGTTTCCAATGCTCATTAGTCCAACCTCCAGTGGACTAGAACGCGTAAAATGACACAAATATACATTCGTTGGATAACCAAGGTAGTTCCCTGTGTGGAACTATTTGTTTGTCTTTGTCTGGGAAAAAAAAGCAATATTTCCCTAATTTTTATAAAGTTGGTTTTGCATTAATGTGTGGTGGGCCCAAGAAATAGAAAACCTTGTTGACAGTAAAAAAGACATCTACATAAAATGGTTAAACACGAACGACAGCGAAGATAGAAAAGCATACGCGAGAATAAACAGAGAAGTAAAGAGAACGGTAGCACATGCAAAAAACGAAGCATGGAAGAACAAATGTCAAGAAATAAATGGATGCAGAGATAACACAAGATCGAATGAAGCGTGTAGAACCCTGAAAGCAATACGTGTAGAGAATAAGAATAACGGAGGTATCGATCTGATCAGTACAAACACATGGAGAGAATACTATAAGAAACTACTAAGAGAAGATAGAGCAGATTTTACAGAAACAGAAGATGATGAAGTAGAAATAAATGAAATTCACTCCCCTAATGATATGTTACAAAAAATAGAAATTGATGATGTAGTAACAGCCGTGAATAAAATGAAAAATGGCAAAGCACCCGGACCGGGGAATATTCCCATTGAACTTATAAAGGCTGCTCCAACACAACTGTTTAGCATTCTAGCCAAACTATTCAACAAATGCCTGAAAGGTGAGAAAGTGCCCAAAAAATGGAAACAAGCGTATATCTCTTCAATTTACAAGAAAGGTAATAGCACTGACTGCAAGAATTACAGGGGCATTAGTAGAAAAATACTGAAAGAAAAAATAGAGGAAGAGATGAATGAAGTAGAAGAACAGAGCGGCTTTAGGTCTGGACGATCATGTATCGATAACGTATTTATACTAAGACAAATTATTAAAAAGAAGAGTGCACGCGGAAGACCCTTACATCTTACCTTCATAGATATTAAGAAGGCATACGACAGTGTACCTCAAAGAAGGGAATGGGAATGCATGAAAAACTCCAACATTAGTAATATATATATATCGCTGCCGTAAAAAACTTATATGAAAAGGCCACAAGCTGCATAAAATCTGGATCACGTATGTCTACTGATTTTGAGGTGACAAAGGGACTCCGACAAGGGTGCTGTATAGCTCCCACTTTGTTTAAAATTTATCTTAATGAAGCCTTAATTCAGTGGAGAAGAAAGTGTGGTGGCATGTGACTACAGATTGGAGACGAAATACTTAGCACATTACTGTTTGCTGACGACCAAGTCATTATCACTGAAGACGTAGACGACTCGAACTATATGTTACGCAAGCTCCAGGAAGAGTATAAAAAATGGGGCCTGGAGATTAACTTGCAGAAGACTGAACACCTAGTAATTGGAGACGATGGTATGGACCTGAATATTAGTGGCGACGTAGTTCACGGTTGCTCAAATTTTCGCTACCTTGTAGTTTTATTTTCAAGTACGCCAGGAAGTGACGCAGACATTGATCTTAAAATAGCCCAAGGAAGGAGAGCCATTCGACTGCTGAACACGGTAGACTATAATTAAAAGCTTCACCACATATGGATCAGAGGTATGGGACATTAATCAGCGAAATAAAAACCGTCTAATGGCACTGGAAATGGACTATTGGAGGCGGAGCTGTGGTGTATCTAAGCTACAACACGTGCGAAATGAAGAAATAAGACAGCGAATTGAGGTGGATGGTACGATAATCAATACCATAGAAACAAAAAGGCTTATCCGGTATGGACACTTAGAACGAATGGATGACGACAGATGGCCGAAGAAAGTTTGGAAATGGGTACCACCAGAACGTCGCAAACGGGGTAGACCTCGCCGAAGTTGGAGAGCAGAGGTACAGGACGCTATGGAATCCCGAAGATTAGAAGAAGGAGATTGGCTAGACAGAAATAAGTGGCGTTTGGGAAGTGAGACGCGGCCTCAGCCGTAATAAAACTCGCCAATATATATATATATATATATATATATATATATATATATATATATATATATATATATATATATTGACTATTTTAGAATTCTTATAATAATGGTTACCTTTTTATAGTCACACATTAACGCCAGAGTGGTCCAAGCGGTTGAGGTGGGAACTGCGATGCGGACGGACCCGAGTTCCATCCCCGGAACTCTCTGATGCCTGGGGGGTGGCCTGCTCAGTCACTAAAAATAATTGAGTACCTGCGTTCACTCGAACAAGGGGTAATAATAGCGGACGTCTAAGGTACTTGCTACATAGCCCCGTACTAGAGATAGTGCGCGACGACCAGGCAGAGAGGGCAAATATATGAGAGCTTTAATCTCTCAGTTCGCTCCCACACGGGCAGTTAGAGTCGTGAAAAAGTAAATTAAATATATTTACGAAAAAATTACGAGAGACAGTTCTTTCAGTTAACTACATGGAGACATTAGTATTATAGGATAGGCTATAATTCATTGGAGAGACATTTTATAGGCAGATAATCATGGAACAGTTACTGCATTCATTCTTTCCTGTACCCAGGAAACTTCTAGTAACAATTTGTAGCGAATCTTCTAATGTCGTTAATAACAAATAGGATATCGAGGTATGTTGTATGGTGTAATTGATGACTTATCATGGTGCATTTACTAAACATGGAGTGTTTTGTGTTAAATTGATTAAATTGTTTCCCATCTTAACATCATTGTCATGAGCTTTAAATAATTTAGCTTAGAGAAAGATAGGATTTAATAGGATAGTAATTAGATAATTTATTATCATATTCGATAGATATTTAGATGTAATATGTAGGACATGATAGTAGGCAATAATCATCTAGTAACATACTTTTACTTTATAAAGCAGTTCGGGGTACTATATTTTATCAAAATTTTTAAAAACATAGCAGTGCAATTTTTTAACGACTTTTTAATATAAAAAAAATTAAAATTCATGTTAAGGCACTTGTATAAATATATTGGTATTGTTTCTTATTTTTTTAGGAGCTTTTCAAACCCTACTCATTAAGGGCAAAAGATCGATCGAAATGATGTTACATTTTTTTGATCTTTTTTAGGCTTAAGCACTAATAAGGTGTGTGCATATTTTTATACAATTGGGTAAAGTAAGCGATTATAAATTGTTGTTAGTAGCGTTACGGCCTTCAATACCTTTCTCGTAATTTAATCATAACCTGGTACCTTATGTTTATTCGACTTGTTTAGCTCAAATTGTACCTCGGCTTGTAGGAAGGGTTTAATAGGTAATAGCCTAATCCGTCAAAAAATCATTAATTAGTGCTGGTGCAGGCTCAGATGTATTAAATTTTTTTATAAGTATTCTAGAATTACTTTATCTTCTTCCTTGTTTGTTCTTGCCCACAGAGTATTTAGTTTTCTAAAAAGACGTATGGTAGTTTAGGGTCTATTAAATTTACTGGTAACTCTTTATATTGTGTGGTCTACTGACTTAGTGACGTCAGTATTTAGGGCTTCCGTAGCAAAGTACGCAATCTTCACGTTAAACAATTATAAACCGGTTTATCAGTAGCTATACAACTTTTTTGTTAGTTGTTCTAGTTCTTTGTTTTTAACAAAGCAACGCTTTAACCTGAAGGCTCTTGAATGAGATTAGTTAGATATTAAAATAGAGCATTTAAATCATTGGCTTTGGTTATATACAGATTCAAATATATTTCATCATCTGGCTACGCTTGGAATCTATCCCAGTTAGTAATTTTCGAGATCAATCTTTAATTAAGTTCTTTCTAAAATGCAGTGGGTAAATTTATTATGACCGGGGAATAATGGGTAGAAAAATCATAGTTTGAAGTACATAGTAACCAATCTACGAGATAAGAAAAAACTAGTAATTCAGGCAATTTGTCGGAATCAGACGCCCAATAGGTGCAGTTGTTTTGCATAAGTGAACGAAATAGATTTGGAGCTTTTGTTAGTGTTTGTTTCACGTCTCAATCGTCTCCAATAATTAATTTATTTTCTAAGCTGAAAAAAAACTGTTATATTAACAGAAATTAATAAAATATCCATAAAACTGAAAATACAAATATCTAAAGAAAACTATTTAACGTTTGTGATTTAGATATATTCGGCTTAAAATTTATTAACCTCATGGTATAAAATTGAATTTTTAATGAATAAATTGTGATGTATATGATACTTTCAACACGGTTTCTCAATGAAATAGGTTCCAAAAAATAAAATGATGTCAATTTTGCTTAATTGTAAAATAGTTTAGTAGGCTATTTTGTGTTCAAAGTTGCAATGCGTAAAGTAGTTGTCGTTATAGTGATTAATTACAGTTGTCAGCAAACTTAACACAACATCATTTTGATTTAATAATTCGATAAAGATGTTTTTAAACTAGGAGAGAAAGATGTCTAACTGTCTAACTGTTATTTAATCTATGACGTTCTTGCATAGCTTAAGCATATTAATTTATTCTCAGTTCTAAGCAGTTTTATTATTGAATTTGCTTTGTGCATTTATTAAATCCTTGTAAAGTAGAATAACTGCCTTTACCTAAAGCGCACTTAGTTATAGTACTTTTTGGTTTTATATGTTTTCGTATTATGTTGGGGACAACATTTATTGCACGTTTTGAGCTCTTGTTTATTAAATAATGTTCTTGTTAGGTAGGGCTATACATTTTTATTGAAATTGGTATGGTGGCATAAAGATACTTATTACTTCTGTGCGATCACCCCTTTTTTAAGCTGATATATGTGGTGAATAATTTTTCTGGTGTATTAATTATAACTGCATTGTTTTGTTTTTAGCAACTTTTGAAATGTCATTTAACATACTTTTACAGTTAGTGGCGGTTTTAGAACTACCAGTGTGGTACCGTCATAATTAGTATATATTTTAAATGTTATAGATTAAAATTTCAGGCAAACTTGATGTGAGCTTTCCTCTGAATTGTTTAATCTTTTTTTTCTTGGTCGTTTGCCAGGGATGATCGTAACCTATAATTACTTCTTCCATATATTCACCGTCATCTATTTGTTTATTACCCGACTATAAAATAAGCTAATTTGCTGTGTTATTGTTGTAAATAGAGATTTACATTTTAGAAATGAATAAGGGCTCATTCGATACAAAAGTTGGGCTAAAGGGGTTTGCAGAGTTTACCGTCCGTTGCGTACTTGTAAATGGCATTAAGTTACTTGTCCGGATGCGATATATCATATTACTCATAAAGTGGTTAGCTTTTTAATCCCACAATTATCTTTCTTCTTTTGAATTAAAAAAATCTTAAACTGACAAGTGAGAATCTTCTATAGGAGTAAATTATTATTCACTTAAGAAGTGCCCTATTAAAATAGGTAATAATCCAAAAGTGCAATTTAATGCTCTTAAGTTAATGTGTCTTTTTTATGGTTTCTATGGTTGTGCGTTATTCTATTGAGAAAGAACTTGCTTACTCTTAACTAAAGGTAGGCATTTGATTGTTAATATTTAGTAGTCTAACAATAAGATAAATTGGTCCTACGTCATTTTACTACAAGCACAAAAGAATATTATTTTCAAAGTGCTTAGGTTTAACCACAGATTTGGCCATTTTCTCAATATAACCGTTGCTTTTGAAAGTTGTGGTTATTAAAATAGATATTTTTATTTCACAAAAGAAGCTCTCCTGGCGTATAGAGGAAAGTAAATGATGGCACATTGTCGATTCATGTTGAACAAAATGTTCGCTTAATTCATGAGGTACAATTCGGCAATTGCTGCAAACCTTATCCAAGGTTTTTAACTTGCGACGGAAAGTATCTTTAAATGCTAGACTTTTAGATCACAAATACGCAACAATTTGCGGATACTAGTATTAATTAGACTTATATGGCGCTTTTTGTTGTTTCACAAAACATGTGGAAACCAACGTTGGATAAAGAACATTCACTTTTTTACTTCACATATTTTATCAATGGCTTCGATATCATTCAAATTTTCTTTTCTAATAAAGCAATACCAACATGCAGATTTACAATTTTTTGCTATTATATTTCCAGCTGTAATGGTACAACGCAATAAAATGCTTTACTACGTTATCATGCGGGTTAGATGTAATTTTCATATCGTTTAATACAGACGCAGTTGATTGTTCGTAGAAACATTATTCAGTACCTGTACTTGGGAAGGCAAATTATGTTAAAGTCAAAAACGGTTTGTTGACCAAGAGATTTTGAAACAATTAGGTAAAACCTCTTAATAGACAAATTTTCTAAAAAACTTACAGATATAGAGTTTCTAAATGATGGTAATGTTATTCAAGTACTTCAAAATTTAATTTAATGCGCAAATAAAATTTATTCAAAATTTTCAAGGGGAAAGATATCTGGAGGAAGAGAGGAACATAATGTTCAGCTAATTTACTACTTATTTTAGTATGTAGAACCAATTGATATGAGATTTTAGGTTTTAGAATTGTATTATACACGCATAAAGCACAGTTCTATTCAATGATTCTTAAAGAAGTTAGCGGTTCGTTTTAGCGACGCTCCTTCTTGTACCAACCATGTCATAGGTGAGAGAATAGTTGTATCAAGTTTATTGCATTCAAACATAGCGGACGTATCATATTGACAGTTCGTGTTCTGTGTGACGAGTGTTAGAAGCCTTGCAACCCGCCCGCGTGTCGATAGAACCGCGCGCCAGTCATGGATGTGGCCTGGGCAACCAAGCCTGCAGTCTCTCACTCCCACTCCTGTTGCCGTCCTGCTGCCATTCCCGCGCGTTAATAGAACCGCGCGCCCGTTATGGATGTGTCCTGGGTCACCTAGTCTGCAACTCCTCACTCCCGCTCCTGCTGCCGTTCCTGTTACCGTTCCTGTTGCCGTTCTTTTGCCGTTCCGCTGCCACTCCTGTAGTCGCAATTAGTGTTTTGAGACGAAGAAACCTTGCTGGGGGTTTATCGTAGCCAACAATTGTGTTCTATGCAAATAGATCAAAATTATCACCCAGAGTATACTCCACTAAATTATCAGTACACGCAACAGCAGACTACAAATAATAATTTATATTCACAATTTTCTATAAACGATATTATGAGAGCAAATAACACTCCAAATTAAAACCTGTCGATTCTTAAAGGGGTTGTTTATCAACAATTTTCTCAAGATACTGATTGGCAAATAGTAGAAAACAGGAAATATGCCCGCAAAGAAACTAGTGATAAGGTGAATAACTAAATCAAACAAACTAAAACTACAAATTATTGGTTACACTCTAACAACCGTTATTTACCGTTAGAATCCACGAATTCAAATGAAAATACAACAGAAGTTGCAACTTCTGTAAAGGCCGATCCTAAACCTCTTTAGGTTTTTGAATCCGGTGTCAAAATAATCTTTAATTAGTC
The DNA here is from genome assembly GCA_036346155.1 of Sinelater perroti. Taxonomy (NCBI): domain Eukaryota; kingdom Metazoa; phylum Arthropoda; class Insecta; order Coleoptera; family Elateridae; genus Sinelater; species Sinelater perroti. Next base: position 2,197,694 of record JARFIY010000189.1, read on the forward strand.
TACTAGAAACTATAACTAAACATGGGGCCGGCGAAGAGTTTGCTCTGTAAGCAATCCCAGAACGAACTTAAAAATTCGAAATCGAATATCTCGAAAATTATTCGACATAGGATTTTTTCGACTTCATTTTCGAATTTAGCATAAAATTTCCTATAAGAATCCATTTTCGAATTTTAAAAAATCTTAAATTTTGTGACGGACCGACAGACAGATAGAATTCAGTAACGAACTTTTTAAGTTCGTTGAAAATAAATCCAAAATAAAAGTTCTATACAACGAGGAAGTTAAAATCACCCGAAAAACTTTTCCAGATTAGTTATTAGAAACCTGCACACAACTACCAACTTAGATCAGTTAAAAAATCATCTGGAACATTAAAGAAAAAGTTACAAAGAGAGAATCACCTTTTTTTGTAGAACTAAGACCGGGCGATAACAACAAGGATATTTATAGAATCGTCATGCTTACTCAATCCATAGTAAAAATTGAGCCATCTTATGTTAAACGTCAGTTGCCCCAATATGCTAAATGCCAGTGATTTGGCTATACAAAACATTTTTGTAACAAAAGCCCGAGATGTGTCAAGTGTACCGGCACTCATGCAACTTCTGAATGTCAGCGGAAAGATAAAAATAAGGACCTAAGATGTGTCAACGGCAACAGAAATCATCCTGCAAATTACAGGGGTTGTTCTACAAAAGTAGCCTGTAGTTGCAATTCAGAATTTAATTCAGCCAAATCTTACACATGTCCAAGTTGTAAAGGTAGTCTTCTAGTAATACCAAAACAAAGTCCAGTAAGCAATTCTTTGATCACATAAGTGATCTCAAAAAGGGTTAATCTACTAACGGTTCTAGTTGCTAAAAACAACAATAAGTCAGCGTCTTAGATTACTTTACTGAAATTCCAACAGCAACACGATTAAGCATTATCAACTTTCTGATTATAAACAAGCGCATCTCTAAGCAACCGCAATTATTATTGAAGACTGGAGAAAACCTTTAACGATATCAGCAGTATATTGTCCTTTAACACATAATAAAAAGTATCAATATAAGCATTTCCTTAATAAGTTAGGAAACATATTTATAACAGCAGACGATTACAATTTAAAAAATGTTGCATGGAAATCGAGGTTGACTGCAACCAAGAGCAGAAAATTATTAAAAGCTATGAACTTTATTGGTTTACATCACCTATTGACAGGCGAGCCTATGTGGTAGAATACTACCAGATTTATTTAACTTGGATATAATAAAAGGGACCAACATAAACTACCTAAAGATCAAATCCTTCTTTGATTTGCCAGCTGATCATTCACCATCATAATATTAGGAACTATTGTATTAATAGGTCAAAAATCACTAGCATTATATAATAAACACATCAATTTGGAATTATTTAGAAAATTATTGTATGAAACACTATCGCTTGAGGATTTGATGGCAGTAACAGAGCAAATGAATGAAGCCGTGCCACAAGTTAGTTGGCAGACGATTCCTCAAACAATACATCACATTACAAAATCCGGGTGTCCAAAAAATTGCTAAAAAACGGGGGCTTTGTAGAAGAAGGCAAGTGATAAAGCATCCAACAAACAAGCGTCGCTTGACTTAAGCGACTACTAAGCTCTAAAAACTACTGTCCGACATAAATCAGTCTACATAGAACCACCTTAAGTCATTGTCACCAACTGAAGCCATTGAATATTTACTTTAGAGAGCAACCGAAGGTCTAAAAAAGTCGCAACAACACAAAACACCTCTTTGTACGAGTAACGGTATTTGGGCCAGAACAGACTAAGGAAAGGCACTAGCTTTTGCAAAACACTTAGCTAATATATTTCAACCTTTCGAAATCACGGATGAAGAAGAGAATGAAATCTAGAAATATCTAGAAGTCTTTTTCCAGATGCTCATGCATAAGAGACAATTTACTCTAACTGAAATTCTGAACAACTTGAATCCACGCAAAGTAGTAGAATGTGAATTAATCTCAGGCAAAGTTGTGAAAAACCCCCTATCAAAGGCTTTAGGCTTATAACCTACCTTTTCAATGCAATACTAAGCTAAGGGTTTATCTATCTACACTAAGAATTTTCCTCGATTGTTTTGATTCTTAAACCAGAAAAGCCTAAAGAGGTAGTTGCATCCTATAAACTGATCAGCTTGCTTTCTTTACTATCCAAAGTATTTGAAAAACTGTTGCTTAGTAAAATTACACAAATCCTTGTGAAGACCAATTTAATTACTGATAATGGGTTTGGTTTTTACAAGAAGCATGCTACTATCAAACAAATCCATAGAATCGTCAAAAATTTCCAAACAAAAAGATATTACTTGGTCCTATTTTTAGGCCTTTCTTTCGGACTGCTTTCTACTTATAAAATTATATCTTGCTGACGGACAATTTTTAGTCAAATTTGGATAATATCAAACTCCTCTATTTCCCATCAGTTCTGGCGTCCCGCAAGGCGGTGTATTGGGACCGATTTTATATATACTATTTACTGCAGAAACTACAATAATCGCAACATTTGCCAACAACACAGCCGTTTTGCTTCTCACCCTGATTTACAAACAGCGTCGCAAGATCTTCAACTTCACTTGAATACTCTGCAACTATGGTTCAAGAAATGGCGCATTAAATTAATAGTTGTAAATCAGTTTATATAACTTTTACAACTCGTAGGGATACTTATCTTTATGTCATAATGAATAACGAACATATCCCATAAGAAGGAAGTGTCAGATATCTGGTTACTCACCTTGATAGAAGGTTAACTTGGAAAAACCATATTTGGTTTAAACGAAAATATACCGCGGATTATACTGACTGCTGAGGCGTATATCTCAGCTGTCTCTCGAGAATAAGTTATTGCTCTATAAAGTATCATCAAAGCAGTCTGGATCTACGGAATGTAACGGTGGGGAACAACCAGTAATTCAATCATTGACATACTAAAGCGATTCCAAGCTAATACTTTGAGATCTATAATAAATGTTCCATGTATCGAATAATACATATATCCTTACAATTAATGAATAGATTTAAAAATATAGTGTGTGTTATCACAATTAGTTTACTGCCCATCCTAATTCACTTATAGAGTACCTGCTAGAAAAAAAAAACGAAGATGAACCTACACTCAAGAGATTTAAGCCTTTAAATCTTCCAAACCGTTTTATGTTAATGTGTACGTACGTGTTAGTGGTAAGTTAGTTCAAGTTAACTCCAGATCAAACCAATTAGTTAAACATAAGGAATTTGTTGTTGATCTTTTTCCATCATATTATCTATGTACATTGTTCTAATATTTACTTAATGTCAGCAAGTGGCAGATTATAAAGTTCTCATATTCATTTTAAAAAGTCTATTGATCCCAGAAATGGTAATTTATAAAAATATATAAACGTAACAATAACGCGCAGACTTATGGTGGTATTGTGTACTAACATGACATAAGGTAACGAAAAATTCTTTATCGCTCGAGTATCGGCAAAAGTAGCTGCTTCTCCTCCTACTTCATGGTAGCTACAATGCAGGTAATGAGAAAGGATTGGCATGCAAAGAACGATTGCGATATCGAAGCTGTTCTTTATGGCAACTAAACGGCTCTTTCCATTGTTTCCAATTAGCAATGGGCAACGGTATCGCTCTGAGCTTTTTGCGTGATGGAGAATAAGCGGCCTGCTCCCGCGATCTGTTAAAATACGTGTATCAGCCGTCAGTTCCGTTTGCGAATCTTTCCTGAGATAGAGCACGGGCTGGCAAGCGAACCATGCACAAATGCAGACCGAATAACTCAGAGTCGTTTAGATTAGATCGGCGTGGTTATTTAGTACCGCTTCGTTCGCTACTTGTTTCACCAAATTACCGGGAAGACGCGCAGCGCTGATATTGGCTACCGAACGTGACGTCGCAGCGCTGTTATACCAGAACGATCATGCAATGTTTACAACTACTTTACAACTGATAATCCGCTACGAGGCCGTATGTCGGCGCGATGCTGCCGCCGCCGCCTCGTGCTCGCCGATCCGGCGGCACTGGGGCCATCATCGACTTGCCTTAATTAAAATTACCAATGTAATCAAGTATTGGGAACAGGAAGCGAAATTAATCAATAGACTGATAAGTTGACTACTATTTCATATTTTTCTTAGTCTTCGTGTCTACGGTGCTTTGAATTAGATTAGCAGTTACTGAAAAATTTAAAACATGGCCGGTTTAAAACTAAAGTTATAAATTGCTTTTACTCTACCGCTCTACTAGCAATAACGCCATTTTTGTATAAATTAATAAATCCATAAAAATTGAAAATTATTGGAAACTATGATAAAGTAGTATCAGCTTTTCTTCTTCTTCTTTTATGTTTAACCCTTTTGGGTTTGCTGTTTTTGTCTCCAAAAATTTGCCCTCAAAGTCGCCTTCTCTTAATGCTTTTCTGCCTCTGTCGATTTTATATAGTGCTCTCACTCTAAGGTGGTCTTCCTTTTTTGGTTTTTCCTTGGTCAAATTTAATTTAACATTCTCTTTACGTGTCCATATCAAAGCTCTAGTGTTACTTACAACCATCTATAACAGCATTCTACGACTCTGCCACTTCACCACTCAGTGGAAACATGCTATAATCATTACCCTTATTAAACCTGGCAAGCCTCCTACGCAACCCTCCTCCTACAGACCCATCAGCCTTTTACCACTCATGTCAAAAATATTCGAAAAACTGCTCCTCACGAGAATCCATGAAACTGTCGACCTACATGAAATTCTCCCAAACTACCAGTTTGGCTTCCGGCAGCATCATTCTACTATCCACCAAGGGCACCGAATAGTTAACAGCATTATGGAGATTCTAGAAACCAAGCGCGTCTGCATAACTGTATGCCTAGACATAAAACAGGCTTTCGACAAAGTATGGCACACGGGTCTGTTATACAAAATAAAACTCTATTTTTCAAATCAGCTGTACCTCATACTAAAATCATAACTAACCCAGAGGACTTTCCAAGTTAAAGTAAATAACACAACTTCCGAATACCACGAAATTACATCTGGAGTACTGCAAGGTAGCGTACTGGGACCGCTGCTGTATCTCCTATATACTCCCGACACGCCTTCAACTGACGATACTGTACTTGCAATGTTCGCCGATGATACAGCTATCCTCTCAATAGACGAAAACCCAATAACTGCAGCAGCCCATATACAAACACACTTAGACATCTTGCAAAACTGGTTCAACAAATGGAGAATTACAGTCAATAGCGACAAATCCTCGAAAATCACTTTCACAAATAGACGTATTGTAAGCCCACTAAACAACATCAACAATACTCCTATACCTCAGAAGACGGACATCAAATATCTTGGACTACACCTAGACCATAAGCTCACCTGGAGCACTCACATCAACGCCAAACGAAAACAAATAGACCTTAAAATTAAACAAATGCACTGGCTACTTGACAGACGCTCCCAACTCTTACTGTCAAACAAACTACTGTTATATAAAAGCATCATAAAACCCATCTTGACATATGGTATACAGTTGTGGGGATGCGCTAAAGCCTCCCACACAAAGATTCTGCAACTAAGCCAATCCTTCGCAAAATAGCCAACGCCCCATGGTACATCTCTAACGAAACCCTTCACACAGACCTAGGAATTCCATACGTAGCCGCAGAGATACAGAAGCTTGCTCGAACATATACGAACCACCTGGCAGGACATAAAAACTAACTAATAGAACAGCTCTCTAACCAGCCAACCATCACCAGACGATTAAAACGAAATTAGCCACAAGACCTTCCAGTGTAACTATCCAGAATAACTTAGTGTTTAGCCTACGGGGAGTAAGGCGTTGGCCCTCAATGACATGTTATAAAATTATAAATTATAAATAATTTACTTATTACTCGTGTGAGAGTAGATTGTAAATAAGTAACAAATAATTTAAAAAATATATATATCAATGCAGTGTTCTATTTCTAAGGTTTTTTGATTGTTCAATTTCTATCCTTCTCCCGATGTTTTCCGTTATCAATCTGTCTCTTCTAGTTACATTCAGGCATCTTCTCATAAAATCGAGTTCTACTGAGCTTTTTGCGTACGTGCCCATGAAGCTGATGTTCGTATCTAGGTAGTGATTAACTTTCTGGTCGTCCAAATATAGATTATTTGCTTCTCTTTCAATATACATACTTTTAGCTTTCTAGTAGTTTATTGTTAAGCTCCATTTTTCGAACTCATGTTTTAGTTTTCGGAGTATATACTTGATGTCGTCTCGATCTTGCTCGAATAAGACTGTCGTCTGCAAAGAGTAAAGAGTGTAGTGTATTGTTTTTATTTATATGCCCATTCCTAAACATTACTTTGTATCATTTCCAAAACTCGCCCCATTTATATATTAAAGAGTAGACATGATAGCCCACATCCTCGTTTTAAAGCTTTTGTTGTTAAAATTTCTTTGAAGACTTTTTTCTTTATCAACGAACTTAAAAAGGTCGTTACTGAATTCTATATGTCTGTCGGTCTGTCGGTCTGTCTGTCGCTGTCACAAAATTATGGATTTTTTAAAATTTTAAAATGGATTCTTATAGGAAATTTTACGCTGATTTCAAAATCGAAATCAAAAAGTTTCTATCTCGAATAGTTTTCGAGATATTCGACTTCGAATTTCGGGAAAATTTTCGACATTACGATTTTAAATGTGATTCTTATAGGAAATTTTATGCTGAATTCGAAAATGATGTCGAAAAAATTCTATGTCGAATAATTTTCGAGATATTCGATTTTGAATTTTCCCGAAATTCAAAATCGAAATCGAAAGGTCTTTTAAGTTCGTTCTGGGATTGCTTACAGAGCAATCTCTTGGCCGGCCCCATGTTTTTATTTTAGGTTCTTTGTAAGGTTCATCCATATATACTTGAAAACGATTTTATGTAGAAAAAACGTGTTTGCTATGATACATTCGTTTTCTTTACGAAAGTCAATTAATGTATTTCCATTGTCGTTTCTTATGTTACAAAACTTCCCACTGCGCTTTTTTTTTCTTTTCCGACTCGGCTATTAAAGTCTACTATGTCTTATAGTCTCAAGAAAGGCATCTTTTTCATTTGTATTTGGGTTGTTAGATACGGCTAACGGTTGGTTATCTGTATATTTTAAAGTCTAGCCCGATTATTATTTCGTTATATTATTTGAATAATATATATATTTTTCCATCCAACCAACATAAATATTTTGCTTTTCGCTTGTTTGTGTTTTATGCAACCCACTGCATATATGCCTAACATTTCTTTTCCTTTGTCTTTATTTGGTTTTGTTAATAAGAAATCTGTGCGTGTGCAATAATTTCTCTTTGTTTTGCTTTTATGTAAATTTTTGTGTTGTTTATTTTTGAACTTTCCTCTCCCCAGAATCCTTGAGGTTGGCTAGTATTGTAGTACAAGATTTTGAGATATCTCTTCTACTCACCTGCGGTAGTTGAGTTTTAAAAGCCGCTTTCATTTTGAATAACAGTTCAAACAGTTTAAAGTTTTTTTTACGTGTGTTGAGCTGCTGAGCTTAACGCAGCAACTGTTCTTTTTATTTAGGTTTAGGACCGGCAAGTACCTTAAGATTACTTAGTTCACCCCAAAAGTTGCGGCGGAGTTTTGTGTTTTTTTAAGAAGACTAAAATTTAATATTAGTTTTTTAATTTTTTTTTTGATTGTTAGTGATTTAACCACACGTTCAAAAAATTTGTGAAAATATTGCACTGGAACTTTCTTTTCATATATCGCAAGAGGACAGATCTGGTGACCTAATTGACAATAGGATCATTTGCCACAGAACTTCTTGAGAAATCCTTGCCGTGTGTGTGGTAGTGCCATTTTGTAGGAACCACAGTGGGGCATTTCCGTTTTTGTTGAGTTTAGACTTCAAGAAAATGGGCAACATCGCAACATAGTAGGTAAATGTGACAGTCACCTCATGTCTTGTTTTCTCGGAAAATACGTCTCAGGTTTCATAACAGTACACTGACTATAAATGTAACTGTAACTGTTTATTATACGGTGACTGGAAAAGTCGCTTATATAGTCGAAAGGATTTTGTAGGTCCTCAATGCTCAATGCTCATTTTACCAAACCTTGTATTTTTTTTAAATTTAAAATGGTAAATATTATGACAGAACTTTATTATTATATCCTACAGAAATACTTTAGAAACAATATTTTAAAGCACGGCCCATAATTTGTTGTGTGGAAAACTGAGGTCGGAATTAAATCAAATGAGAAAATTAGACCTCGTATATTCATACAACGTTAATACTGTACAATATTAGTCGAACCTTAGTCAATAAGTTTAAAAACTTTTTCAAAAATTAGTACCTTATTTCTATTTCATCTTTTAGTCTTAATGTACATTTAAATATGTGGAATGTTATATAGCTATTCTTACGAACTAAATTCGTCCAACATATCTTGTTTTCATTTCTTGCATTTTCGATGACACTGTTTCTTTATGCTATCGCTTTAATGTTACTCCTGTAAGTTTTCTTAGTGTCTTTATTTTCGCCGTCTCAAGTATTTTGGGTGTTCAATCTAGAAGCACGTATGTTTATACTTATTCAAGTATAGATTCGCACCAATCGCATAATTCGTAAATTCGATTCCGTTTTTAAAGTCCAATTTTTCCAAATATATAGGCGTTTAAACATTTCGATACTTTCAAAGCTTTATTTTCCTATCGTCGTATTTTTTCATTTAATATTTTTACGCTTCCAATCAATGAAAGTTGTGGATTTGCCCAATTATTTGTTATTATAATTCCAATTTCAATCTAATTACTAAACGTTGCTTTTTAAAGCTTAGGCCGTAACTGTTATTCCAGAAGAATCGTTTGCGTAAACATTCCTAGTTTCAAATTAATTTTCCTATCTATTTTTATTTATCACTATTTAGGGCTTAACCAATTCAATGAAATGCTTGTGATTTCCAATTAGGTTCTCGAGGATTATCTCGATTGAACCGTATAGACTTGAAATTTGGTATGAGTTACTTTTAGTAGAAGCTTTAGGCCTTGTAAATCTGTGAGCGTTTGGTCGCTAGATCGTCACAAAGAAAAAATTCCTGAGTTAATAATAATTTGTTATTAACTAAACATGAATTTAAAGTAAAAGTTGGTATATAGAACTCTTAAAATATAAGTGATTTTGCATAATTTACACTATTAATTGTATAAGAAAGTATGTTCATAAGATTTTGTATTAATAATATCAAGTTACTTGGACTATTATTCTCTTTTTGTATTTGTGTTATCCAATGTAGGTCTATATTTTGTCTGTCAACGAACTAAATAGAGACGGATTTATTAATTTTCAAAGTTTTTTCTACTGTTTTACATGAATATAATAACACGGTTGCACAAGCATACCGCTCTAAATCCAAGTTGTTCATCTCTTAACTCTATGACTTCTGTTGTAAGTTTCAAGGACATTTTGATCAAATTAATACCTTCATAGTCATCAGGCATTTGTGTCTCTCCTTTTTTGATTATCAATATAACTATATCTATTTCCCATTTTTGTAATATTTTAGCTATTTAAAATATGAATTCTATTAATTTTATCATTTCTACAGTTAAATTCTCGCCGTTATATTTCAGTATTATGCTAGTAACACTGTTCTCGTCAGGAAGTTTCCTATTTTCTAATTTTCTAGCTTTTTTGTATATTTACTTGATGAGCTTCTAATTTAGTTTTTATTTCCTCTAATTTATTAATGCTTCGTATTATTTCTTGTTGGATTCCTACGTATAAAATTCTAATTTGTTTAAGTCAGATTTTTCTTTTATTTTAGTGTTGTCTATCTTTTCTTTGATTGTGTAACATTCTCTAAATCCGTTTCCTTCTTTTTCTACTAAAAGTTCTTTTTTAACTGTTCCTCACATATTAGTGAATTCTTTTAACTTCTGCATTCTGAAGCGTACCTTGCTTAGGAATAATTTGTGATTACTGTCTATTTTGGTATTATATAATTGATATCGAATTTACTACCTCTACTATTATTCCATGTGTATTTATTGCATTTTATGTTTAAGGTAAGTGTTGTTAATTCTTAGATTCCTATTTGCGCAGAAATGTATCAATATGTTTCTAATTATATTCTTGAGTTCTTCATTAAAGCGATGCTTCATATCTTGTATAATATCATTCCAAGTGCGCGTGTTTAGATCTCTAACTAGAAAGGTGAGCTTGTATTAGATATTGCTATAACATTTTATGAAACTCTTTTATTTCTTGTAGATTTAGATTCTTCCAGTACAAGCATATATGTGTAATATATTGTACGGATATTGGCAGTATTCTTATAGAAATATGACACGTCATTAATATCCGTTTTATATTTTTAACAAATAATTACCTTCTTTCTTTTGCTTCCCTTTCTTAACACCACTGTAGATAAGGATATCCCGTGTGGGGTTGCTAGTCCCCCATCGGGCGCCTCCCCAGGTGGCGGATAGGGGAATGCCTCCCAGATATGGGTGGTACCTGGGAAATGAAATACCAAGGGCGGACCAAAACTAGCATGGCATAGGAAGCAGCTGTGTCATTAATGAGTCAAGGTTGCAGAAGAATGACTTCGGTAACAGGCTTGTCATCATATACTTACAGATGGCTATCAATTTATGATACACCCGGCTGTAACACTGCGATGAGGAAAGCAACGAGAAACTACCTCATTATATTCCCAAGAAAAATCAGGATGGCAGAGAAATATGCCAGACTGATCGCCAACGTCCAATGAGGATACGGCACAAGCAGAAGATAAGGATATAGTCTTTATACAGCACTATACTTTTTTTGTTTCTTATCTATCTCTGTTTATAGCATATAGTAATTGAATGTTTTGCTAATTTTTAAGTTACTTCTTGTTGTTTTTAATTTTTTTTATTACTTGTCTTTTTCATACTTGTTTTTCCATTATTTCGCCATCAGTTCAGTTCTGAGAATATTTTCTGACATTAAGAGCAAATTTATTTCATTTTAAGTAGGGTGCTATTTTCTGACAAAATATGTTTCTATCGACCTTTTCTAGTTAAGATCCACCGTGTTCTAGGATAATAGTGGTATACAGCTCTTTACCACTCACAATAGTGTGAAATAGTCAGCTCTGGTTCTTATAGCACTATAGTCACATAATATCTATTACTAAGATAACTCTCTAACCCCAATTTACGCAAAAACTGGCTATGTTGCCAGTCATGAGCATAGTCGTCCGAAATTATAAATATAACATAATTATAACTTTTTTTTAATTCCTGTTTCTAAATTAAAATTTGCATTTGACATAAAACTGTGGCGTTGTTAAAGGGGTTGATGATTTGCCTTCTAATAATAGAAAATTTACATATATGCAATAGAATACATGTAAATATATGACGTAAGCTTGTTTATCAGGTTATTTAAATGCCACATCTTTTAAAGTTGTTAATAATAATATGTAAATAGAAAAAAAGTCACATTAATAAATATATACGATCTCTTTCAAAATATTTTTTTTAGAGCTGATGATGTATCTGAGTACTATACTATGCTACCAATATTTAAACAGATTTCTACATCTTTATAGCTTTTGCTTTTAAAACTTTACCAACAATGAATGGGTTTGTTTAAAGACCTAATTGATCTGTAGAAGATAGTAGCTTGAGTGAATGACATGGGTCTTTAGGTAAAATAATTAGTTAGATAATATAATCAACTAAAGTATACAAAGTTTAAAATTTAGTTAAAGCATTTGTATAATTTAGTTAAACGTTTAAACCAAGACTTGATGTTAACTCTTTATTTACTCTTACATTTTAACAATTTTCTACCAAGGATATGAAAATATGTGGAAGTCGCTTGGAGATCAGTTCGGTAATATGAAGCGTGTGGGAGTACTACCCGCAAGCCTAAAATAGTTGTTATGTTCTTTGCACATAATGAAGGTCGGCGTTTTGTTTCAAAGACCTGTTTTTCAACGATAATAACGCGAAGATCTTTTAGTATTTGACAGTACGCCGTAACGTTAGACATGTAACGAATCAAAAAATACCACAATTATCTTAAAAGAAAGTTCCCACCATTTTTATTTTGAATTGATCTAATGGTCACTACGCCATTCTCTGTCCTTTACTCTCAGGGGCAAAATAATGTAGGAAAATTTCAGTTGCGATCATAATCCTTTTAAGTAATGCCGTATTTTTATTTTGATAACCACTACACTGGAAAATTACCTTTTGTGATCATCAACTAAAAGTCTCATTTTACAAAAACATAGCACATCTAGAATAATGAAGCTAACGGTTGCTTTGCTGTGCTATTTCACTTATTCGTATACGTACTTTTCTAGCAGTCAAACATCAAAACTTCCATAAACAGTTTCTTCACTGCCATAACACTAATGTACTCGATATCTTAATATAGGTACATCACATATTGCTAGAAACGTTTTATCAGCATATTTCAGATACTTTAAAACTGAGTAACAATGCGTATTTTACTACTGCTATATGTTTCTAACTAGAGCTTTAGGTTTAATGACAATTTATGCTGCTTAGTGTGCTCTGTGTGCAATAAAATTTCTAAATTATCACCAAATCAGATTGAAGACGTTCTTAGAAAAAAAATAAGAAACCTTTACTTGTGAGATAACCTCGTATTACAAGGGTAATCCCAAAAATAAGGTTTCCAAAGTTGTGGAGCTACAGAGAAACTTTTCGCGCAGTTGTTGGCTACAGTGTCGTTTTTACTGCTTCCACCATTTTCAAATAAACCATCGTTTGGTCTGCGGGAACGCCTAGTTTTCACTCAGCAGCCGTACCTAATGGAGCTCACGCTTGCGGCTACGGCCAGGTGTGAAGTTCGCGCAGTAATTCGATTTTTGAACACAAAAAGTGTTAAACTAATCGAAATTCATTCACCAATTGACGTATATGAAAAGTCGTGCATGGATGTCAAAAACGTCGACAAGTAGTGTAGGAAGTTTACAGGTGGTCGCATGGAAATTCACTACGAAGAAAAAAGCGGGAGACCGGTTGAACAATCTTGCTTAAAGATCAGAAGATTACTGCATTTTGGTTCCTGAGGTTTCTTGTAGCACAATTCATAGAATTTCGACTGATAAGGTGAAATACCGGAAAGTGTGCCCAAGATGGGTCCCGCAAATGCTTGCAGAAGACCACCAACGGCAAAGCGCTGACTACGAATTTTTTTAACGCCATGCAGACGAAAAGAACAACCTTTTGGATTCCACTGCCGCGGGTGACGAAACGTAGGCGTTCCATTTCACACCTGAGACCAAATAGCAATCATGTGAGTGGCGATATTCCTCTTCGCCCAAGCCGTAAAAATTCAAAGAGACACAGTCTGCCGGCAAAGTCGTGGCAACTGTGTTTTAGGTTCGAAAGGAGGCACTGTTGGTCGGCTTCGTGGGTTGTGAGACCACAATAAACGCTGACAGATATTTTAAGATAGCAAAAAACTCAGACGAGCGATTCAGAACGGGAGCAGAGGAATGTTAAGCAAAGGAGTATTTAAAATATATATGCAATAACTGCCTACCATTATTTTTTTTCTAATATTTGGTCACAATATCTTTAATATCCATTTTAAATTTTTTTAGCATATTAAATCACTAATGCACAGATAAAGTTTTAACTTAATACGTCCTCGTAAGAAAGGGTTATTTTATTTAATGGGCTAATGCTTAAAAATTTAAATTATTTATCAATATATTATTGATCTACTAAGGCTCATATTTGTTATAAATTACTAATGCTAGTTGAAGAAAGTTTCGATTTCCGAAGAATGTATTTAAATTTAAATATAAAATTGAATATTATTCTTACATATACAATTAAAAGAATATAAATAATCAAATATAACAATGACAGTTCAGCTAGTCATAAATACGGTAAAAGTATTATTACTGATTATTATCTTAAAAATAAATTTTATAATTTGAATCGCAATCCCACGACAAGATAGACTTTTAATTGCCACTATAGTTTATACAATACAGTTAGATCAAGTTTATAGAAAAATAAGGTCTTTTCTTAAAGCTGCAACTAAGCCTATATAAGATAAATTAAACAAAAACAGAAAAGTGCATGGCAGATGCAAATATTTTCAAAATAGGTAAAAATGAAATTTATTATGGAAGAAGTTGTTAAAGCTTTCATTTCTAATTTATAGTCTTTTTGGTGTAATATAATTTTATTGAAATTAGTCAGGTAATCTTATGACAATAACCGTTACTAACATTTTTGAATGTCTATTATAATTTATGGAAAAATATTTTTTTAAAATAAAATCAAATCAAACTGGTTACATTTTGACATTTTTTACTATCGATAGTGTTCACTGACTCAACAATTTTCTTTGATTTCGATCGGTTTTTAGCGTCTCTTTTCCACTGTTGTATATTGAACTTTTAAATGTCTTGACAGATATTGTCCATTCATCTTATGCGTATCCTTCCTTTTGATCGTATTCTACGTTGGTTGGTTTGGTATTAAATAATATATAAAATAATAAATAAAAGGTTATGTACAGCAAAATAAATTCAATTAGCCGTGAATAATCTGATTGTGACATCTTCGACTATATTTACATCCCCATTACTCTTTTTATTTTCAGTCTATTGATTTCTGGTTCTTGTTCTGATTTCCTTAATAATCTTAAATATTTTGTTTTATTGGTTTTACTTCTTATAAATTTTTTCCAAGTTTCTATGTGCTTTAGCAGTGTTTTTAGCCTCATAATTTATTTTTATTTGTATAATCTAGTACCATATTAAATAGTAGTGGCGAGAGTGCACCTCTCTATCGCGGCTCCACTTTGCTGCTAATCTTCGGTGTCTTTTCTGATCCGACTTTTATCTTATGTACGTTTTTAATATACATCAGGATTAATTGTGTTATTTTTTGTAGTGTTTCAAAATTGTTTAAAGTTGTTTTCACTAAATTGTCTTACACTATCGTAGGTTCTTTTATAGTTTAGAAATATGCTACGTGGATTGATATTTCTACTAACTACTTACATGTTGGTCGATTGTAAATTTATTTGTCCTTAAACGCGCTTGATGAGTTCCTATTGTATTCATTCTGACTTAATAATATAACTTATAAAAGTTCATACATAAAATTAATATTAATTATCTTATTCTATTTTTAGGGTTTAGGGAAAAATAGGCTGATCTTCCAAAACTTATTCAAATAATCTTAATGTGCCTCAACCAATCAAAACATTAACCCGATGAGCTGCTGAGAAATTTGTTTTCTTATCTATATTTCAAATCTTTAATTTAATATAAAACTACTTTTTTTAAAGTTTAAGTTTCTATGTCATAAAGAAATATAAAAAAGACCTACGATCAAACTAGACTACTGCATTTTAATTAATTTGTAGAGTACTACTAGTAGTATTACCAATTGCTACTTTGTAAGATAGGTAAATTGCATATTTTTGCCATTCTTTCTTGTCTGTCGCCAACGGTCCAAGTTGCGCCACAGTTTTGTTTGTTTCTCGTTCTACCGTTCTTCTCCACGTTTTTTTAGATAGCTACTGTTTCTTCTCTCTTGCGGATTTTATTTCAGGGCTCTCCTACTTACGTTCACGCTTAGAATATAACCAAGCAATCCATATTTCCTTCTTCTAATTTTCTCGTTCTCAACTCATGGTTTATTATAGTTTCTGACACTAAATTTTTAAGATTTATAAAAATTTGGAACTTGTGCTTTATTATATTTGTAACAGAGCATGTTTTGAAACTATATAACAGCATTGTTTTAACTGTAGTACTGAACACCTTTATTCCAGATTTGAAATGTTGTTTGCTTTCTAGACACTATACAACTATATTCTAACCACCACCTCCTTTAATCCTCCGTTTCCTGTTTTGTTTGACAACATACGGCGACACATCTGTTATTAGCTAATTAGTTTTATATAAACCAGTCAAATGTTAAAGTCGCATAAATATAACCGTGAAAGCGATAGTTTAAAAAACGATGAAAATGAGAGAAAAGGGAGCACGGAAGAGGACGCTGAGGGTTTTAGTAGGAGCAAGAAAAGAATGAGACCACCAATCAAAGAAAAACTGTATAGTAAAATAATTAATGCAAAGAGTCAATGGACGAGGTAGAAAAATAACAACGTTGGGATAACCAGAATGGAATGGAGAGAAGCCCACAAAGAAAAAGAAATTAAGAAACTTTTGAGCAAAAAACCTAATTTTAAGGCAAATGTAACCAAGGCGCGTGAGACAAAAACCAAGAGTGACACATATTTTATAATAGTGCAAGTGGGAGAGGCGAAGATGAAAGAAGAAATTAAAAAGATCAAATATTTTTATAGAGGACGATGTAATGTACAATGAGATGTACAAGAGAAAAAAGAGGTGATAGCCAAAAAATTGCTAGTTGAGGGTGGGAAAGGACGGATAACACATAAGATGAACAGGCGAGATAAGGGCCATGAGATAAGAATTAAAACAGGCAATTTTAGCAGCGAGTGCAAAACGATTATGAAAGAGTCCAGTGGACGTTAAAACCCTGTAACCTGCAGGAAAAATAAAACAACTCATGCAACAAACAAAAAATATATACAATATTGACATATTAGGTCTTAACATTCAGGTAGAATAGCAGTGGTGCAATATCAAGCGAAGATTATAGTTTAATTTACTCCGGGCTGAAACAGTGTGCGGAACGGAGCAGGCATATTAATAAATACTAATAGAAACATGTTAATAGAGCGACCTGGATAAAATAAAACGTTTAGCTGTAGTGCAATGGTGTGCGTGCATTTGAGCTGCAACACTTGAGACAAAATTTTAGTTTGTTGAGACTTAGCTAATCTTGCAAGCTGTGTGCTTCCTAATAACACAATTAAAAAGTTCAAAATTAAAGACACGTTTGATTATATTGGAAAACAAAAAACGAATATGTAAGATTGATAGTTTCACCATTTTCTTAAAATGAGATAAAGCGGTACTTTACGAAAAAAACATTTAAATAATGAAAAAAAGGCATCGGCAGAATTTCTGTGCATATTATAAAAATTACTATTAAATTTTACATTGTAAATTTTAATTGTCTTGGTTCTCAAAAGAATATAACAATATTGTATATAAGTATCAGTTTCCTATTAGGTTTACAAACATAAAGCGCTCAAGATGTTAAAATTTTTTGTGTCCTTGGAATTTGATCTTCACTATATAGCAATTATAAGACAGCACACTAACTTTGCTTAACTGTGTCCTGACTCCCGGAAGTAAATAAGTAATGAGATTTAAAAACATACTTTTGTTATTAATTGCATATAACTTTTATTATTTTAAATAAACTAAATAAATAAATTATAGTTTTATTGAGAAATAGTGCACTGCTATTGTATTAAATAAAGCTATTTTATTGGTAACTGTAATACAGTATTCAAGGTCGTGTAAAATATAAACTATTTTTATATTTACTTTGTACTAATTGTTACTAAGGAGTTTATGATGCTGCCTATGCGCATAAACATAACAAAGTTTTTATATGTTTTTCCCTAAACCTAATTGATGAATGAAACATTTTAACGAAAAATATGTACCATCTAAATTCATTAGGAATAAAAGTATTTAACTGTTAATATTCTCGTAATTCTTAAAGCAGTTGAGAAAACTAAATATAAGGTATTTTTGTTGTTACTGTATATGTAATAAAAGGCAAGTTCTTCATGTAACTGTGATACATACATAGTCTCCGTTGGTCACGCCTCCTATCTACATAAGTTAACTAACTTCGTTGGCATAAAAGCCACACCGAAGGGATGTTCAGCCCAGAGCAATTTTTATGTAGCGCGGGAGGTCAGTCGCAGCACATTCTTACTCCATCGACTGTATCGGATATACATAATGCCTTGTAACTACCGACCGATATGTATCCACGGTGCACTACTGCATCGCATTGTATTCCACCGGACTTGTGGTAAATCAGTGCAGAACAATGGAAGGCCCGAGATGGATGGTGACACCGGGATATATGAGTGTCAGCTTTTTGTGTGTTTATTTATAAGAATGTCTTCCCAAAGGGTTCCGATTTATTACTAGTCCTCCCCATATAAAGAGCATCTGCCTGCGAAAAAGCAGATAGACCTCGGAATTATATTGCATATTGTAATGATTTATAAGTGGGATAAGCACACATCGAGCGGCCATTCTTGGACCCGGGGCGTGCTAATGACCAGGGCCGCTTGGATCGCGGTTATCGCGCTCTCTGGACACTCACCCCCAACCCCCGTAACACGAGTAAATCGCCGTTCGCTTCTGATATTAACAATAACACTTAGTATTTAAATTATGACTTTGCATTGCCACGTATATTTCAGGATAATGCAAGATTTGCAGTCATGCCAGCAGCTAATCGCTGCCTCGTTCTTTCGGACGCATATTAAACCCCGCCGGCCAAATCTTCCATTCGCAGTAAGGCCGTGAGGCCGTATTTCATAAAACTTTATGTACTTCTACGTGCGCCCGCGAAATGGATGACCTAGCGAAAACTATAGCTGCTTAAATTAAATACCGCAGCACACTCGTTAATTTACAACCTCTTTTATCGGACATATTCGATAAAGTATACAATAGATGTTAGATTGTAGCTGATGGAATTTTTAGTATTTGCTAATGTTTGATTTTTCTATAAGTTTTAATTCGATGTTAGTATCGCGTAACTTGTTTATTCTACCGACTACTAATACATAAACCTATGATTATTATTTAAACTTTTGCTTGTTTAAAATGATAGACATATAATCTCACAAAACATTTTGATAATGCAGAGCATATATAACAAACATAAAAAATAATTTTCCTTATATTAATATTAATTATAATGACTAATATAAATGCGTTACATTTATCATTCCCACATTGATATAGGTATACACAAAATTGAACAAGTGGACAGCTCATGGGGAAAATTATAACATATCATTGATTTGTATTTTAGATAAAGCGATTTTTTATTATTAAATTTTGTTGCGTAATCGTTAAATAACATATTTAATTGTTACACCATTTTGGCAAATATGGAGCTAATAATGCAAAAGACTTGTCAACAAATAGTTTTCGTTTCATAAATCAACATTTTAACTGTTCGTTTAGTAGGAATCAAATTTCTGTAAAAGTCTCTTAATATTATGCCAAAAACATTAAAATTTTTCTTTAACCCTCCGTCGTCAATCTTTTAATCTAGGCCCCTCCCAATTTATGCCAATGTTTCCGATTTTGAGCAGTTCTCATCCATCCGAAACCAATGACTTTTTTCAGGTCAACGCCCCATTTCATTTGAGGTCTTCCTGTACTTCTTTTGTACATATATTTTACCTTTCGTCACTTTGTCTTGCATTGTGGCTTGCAAAGGTCCACTTTAGTCTTGCTACCTGATCAGCTAATTCTTTTACTTTCGTTCTTGCCACATCTAGGTGTTAGTCTTCCTGTCTTTTAAACTGATACCAAACACACATTTCTCTATTGATCTCTACGCCTTGATGAGTTTGTCCATATTTGCTTTGATAAGAGTCTATGTTTGGCAGCCGTAAGTCAATAATGGTAACACACGCTAGTCAAAAAACACGAATTTTAGATATTGGAGTAATTGGTACTTTTGAGGATATATTTTAGTTTTTTGAAGTTTGTCTACGCGAGTCCTGTTCTTCTTTTAATTTTACCAATTTAGTCGTTTTTGTTCGGTTGTATTACTTGTCCTAAGTATGCATCTTCAGCCCCATTCTCAATCATTTGAGCTTTTACTTGATATTTCTTTCGTCGTCACTATTCGTAACTGTTTTCGTTTTTGTAAAATGTATGTGCAATCTAACTTCCTCAAAGGCTTCCGCTAGTTGTGCAAGCACGGTTTGTAGGTCCTCAAAGTCGTCAGTAAATTGTAGATGATTTTTCTATCGATTTCTATGTCTTTTCCTTCCTAGAGTAAAGTTTTGAATATGTCTTTCAGTGCCAGCGTAAATAGTTTTGGCAATATTACGTCTCTCTGTTCACCTAGGTGATTTGATATGGCTCTTATGGTAACCTGTATTTTTATAGATATTATGTAGTACAGCTCTATAACTGGAGTCAATTTTACGGTTGATTAAGTCATATTCGACAGCCCACAACTCCATTATGTCGAAAACCTTTTTATAAACGACTAAAGTCAGGTACAGTGGTATGTGATACCCATTTGACTTTCCTATTAGAGTTTTTACAGTTAACAGATGGTCGGAATTGCTCTAGCCCTTACGAAAACCGGCTTGCTCAACTGGTTGCTAGGCATGTATTTTATTACTTAGCCAATTGTAATAATATTAATAATAAATAGCTTATAAAGTTGAGATAGCAAGAAGATCGATTTGTAATTTGTCAGTTCGCACTTATCTCCTTTCTTATGTAGTAAGATAGTAACTACTTCGTTTCAACTACTGGGAACCTTTTTCCAGTATATGCGATCGTTAAATAATTGTTTAATATCTTCTAGTAGTTTCTGTTGGCCTTTCTTTAACATGTTTATTAAGAGTTTACGTTTATGACCTTTTTTTGCAGTTGTTGTTTAGTCCCATTATCTCCAACTGCCTTAGAGTTATATAGATCAGCGTAGTACTTTTCCGTTATTTGGCTATTTTTTGTTTACTTCTGTTTTCAACGCGATTACTTGTGTTTTACGTATTATTTATTAGTATTATATTATTAGTATTGGTCGTAAATTCTTAATTTTCTTATTATTTTATCCATTGCTTATTGTATTTTTTAATCTTTTTTAATAATTTTTCTTATTGTTTTGTTTATTTCTGTATATTCCACTGTGTTTCTTTTCTCTTGTTCTATTAACTTTTGTTGTTGTTTAAACATATCCTTTGTACTCTTTCTCTGATTTCTTCCCTTTTTCTGGCTACGTTTAATCGCGCTTTTAACATAGCGTTCGTTAATTTCTTATTTTTGTCATCTATCTCGCCGCTAAAATCGTTGTCTCTCTCTAATTCTTACTTCAATGCTTTTCTGTATCTACCACCTTTCCCTTCAAGTACCTGTCTGTCTGTAGCTGCTACCTTTTTGATCAAATTTAGTCTTTCTAATTTTTGATGTATACATATTCTTGCTCTAACCAAGCGGTGATAGTTTTTTGTTTTAAATAATTATATTACAGTTATGTTTCCAAAAATTATTTCTTTGTTGATATGATGTAGTTTATTTTGTTTTACGGCTACTCCATCTGTACTTATTCAAGTCCACTTCCTCGTGGATTAAAAAAAAGATATTCATAGCATACATGTTATGTTATTACAAGTATTCCAATAATGTATCGTCCCTTGGGTTTCAAGAGCCATAGGCATAGTTTTTGATTTTGTCTTCGTTTTCTTCCCCTTTCTCGCCTAGTTCAGTATAAAAGTCTCATTAATATTGTTAGCTTTGTAGATAAGCGCTGTTGTTACATATTTGTAGAATAAATCGGTCGTTTCTTCGTCACTAGTTGACGCGGGTGCGTATTTTAGGATGATTTTTGTAGCACAGGTTTTATTTAGTTTTAATATTAGAAAGGTAACTCACTTTAAAATTCCTTTATAAATTTTAATGCAGAGTTTTATTTGTAAAGAATTTAACACCATTGTATGTGTTCTCTTCGTTACTGCTGTAATACAACAAATTTTCTGTTTGTAATGTAGACTAGTTTCCTCCTTTTTTTTACTTTTAAGATGCTTAAGATATCCCATCTAATTTCTTTCAATTTTTCTTCTAGTTCGTCAGCCCTTTCGTTTGCTAATATTGACCTCATGTTATGCGTTCCCATGCGTAATCTCATTTTATATTGTTGTCTATTTTTTGACATTTTTCCTATATTTATCAATCAAATGCCTCCCCTAGAATTCGCGAGACTGAGTGCCGAAGCAATGTAGGATTCTAGGTTGTTTACACCTTTACACACCTGAGGTATTGTTGTTTTTTTACTCAACATTTCATTAGGAGATAGTTGGCCTCCCGTCCTGGCAACTTAGCGATAATTTATCTAACTAAGCCACATTTTAGTGCGTGCTCTCACATTCAACCACGTCGCAGACAACTGTTCGTCCTCAGGAGGTATTTTATTACTCTCCTACTCAGCATATCTACCGGGCTTTCCTCATCTGCCACCTGGAGACGTGCCTTCCAAAGGTTACAGGCTTCCCTAAGGGTGTTAACACTCTGTTCAAAAAGTAAAGCGACTTTTTAATTTGAAACTCGTGCGAAAGTCTTAGTTCAAAAAGCGTCCTCTTTTATATTCGCTCCTAGTTTAACTTGGATATATTATATATTATGATTATAAGGATATAAGTTGCATTAAATTTTGTTTTAAAAATTAAAATAATACTACTGAAACACATACAATAGTAGGGGAAGTGCAACATGATTAATTTTTGTCGAAAATATTAGTGCTATAAACTGTACAAAAAAGTCCATAAGTGATGAATCTTGTTCTGGTCGTCCATCAGCATCAATAACCGAAAAAATATCGAAAAAATGAGAAACAAAGTAATAAGATTATAAGAATATAAAAGAGCTGGCTAAAGACATTGGCTTATCAATTGATTACACACAATTATGTGATGTTTTGGATTGAAACGTTTTCTAGCAAAACACAGCAATTTTGAGTTTCTCGCCAAAAATTTAATCAATATTGCCCCACGAGACTTTATTCTGCTCAATCTATTAAAAAAAACCTTTGAAAAACTTGATTTGACTCAATTGAATCGATAAAAAAAATTGAAGGAGGCACTGATGGAAATTCCAGAAAGCGAATATGAAAACTTTTTTCGAGATTGGATTAAACGTTGGCGTATGCGTATCGAAAGAGAATTTGGATGATTTGGAGTTCTATAAAGATATAACTTTATGCACATATAAAACGCAAATATGCATATTATTCATATATAAACCAATTTTAATTGTTGTTTTGTTGATGTTAAACGAATATATTTGAAGCTTTATTATTAGAGGTAATTAGAGGTAATATATACAATTGAGTATAGTGATCAATTGTACAATTAGGTCGAAACTTCTGACCACCTTTTTTGAACTCCTCATTAAAAAGTAGAATAGGAATGTCTCATAAACCCGACCCATTGAAACACCCCTAAGGGGGTTTTTCCATGAACGATAATATATAGAGTGCTGAGACCTTCATAGTTGATTGGTTGGTCTAAGTTTGAGTTTCCAAGGTGTTTATGAGTTTCAACATTTGTATATATTACCGTTTCGCCCCGTGATCTTGTTCCAACTTGTTAATAATACACTTTTTTTGTCCGTTGCATAATTTCTATTAATTTAGTATAACGTTTAAGGTTGGAAAGTTTTTTACCACTTACAATGCACCATTAAATGTTATAAATTTCTTCTTCATCACCAACATGACTGTTGTTATTTTTTTTTGCATCGCTCTGTTCTCTTCAATAAATTAATTGCCCTTTTAGTTTGAACATAGGAATGTTATCGTTACAATAAATAACATTGTGAGTCTCTACCAGAATATTGGCCCATCTGCATAATAAAATACTAATTTATCATCATCTTTGCTATTATCTCATTTTGTGTAGTCTCGTTCGACTAATTTTTAGTGGAAAAGGCCTGCTTTATAAATATTCCTTCGCTGTTTTGGAAAGAGCTTTTATCCAGTTTATCCAATAAATTGCATTAGATCTATTAAGAGACTTTAATAGATCTTTAGTTTGGATATAATACCTTGATCAAGGGATTAAGGTATGTTTTAGTAAGTCGAATCTAAAAAGGGTTTTTTTTGTATGTGGTACATGGTAGGTTAATGTTATACTACAAAGAGACATACCATACGTAACATAAAAAACGTGTTCTTTACAAATTACTGCTTTTTGTAATCTAATGGTAGGCTAAAGTTATGAAAAAATAATTTCAGAAGAATCAAATACAAACTTGAAATGGTAATAGCATAAATAGAATCATATAGTAATACAATCAAGTAGGTGACAATGAAATGAGAAAAGTTGCTATTATTATTATTATTAGAAAATAATAATACGGAAAGAACAATTTTATTATGGTTTTGAAACTTGAAAAATTGCAGTGAATTATGGATTGAAGAATTGTGTAATTTAGTTAGCATCATATAATGACAGTTTTATGAGAAGAAGAAGAAGAAATAATTTTTAAAGCTGATAAACCAGCTTAAATAATAATGCGTTTAGTGTAGTTCCTCAAATTTATGTCGAGTTTGGGTGCCTTACCCCAATCTGTGAATTAATTTTAACTGTTAATCGGCTGTTATCCTCCATAAGACGACGAACAATACAAATAATTTCCTCAGTAACGCTAGTCCGCAGAAGATGCCGATGATCTTGATTGTGAACTGTATCTTGTTCTCTATAAATTGCTTATGCTACGCGTACACTGGAATCTTCTTAAGAGAACTATCCCCGAACGGTGGCTTTCATCTCCCCAATATTTTGAACAATGTTATTCTTTCTGTCTTCAAAAACTCGATATCCTTTGCGCAAAGAACGAGAGTACTCTCGGCTGTAATATCGCGATATTTATTAAAGAATAGTGCAAAGTACCTTACAGAGATAATTTTCTTTCCGCATCTTTACCTATAACCATCTATTTAGCTCAAGTATAGTAAGAAAATCGTTTTAATTTTGATTTACCCGTGTCTTTGACAAGAGGTGACTGAAAAGCCAACTAACACTTTAGTTAAATTTTTAAGTAAGATTTGTAATTTCAAAAGTGATTAAAATAGATGTGATTAATTCAAAAAAGCTACGAAAGTACTGAAAGATGGAAAATAAGATCATAAAATTACCAATTTTGTCCTTTATCATATAGTTTATTAGTAAAATATTTACGTATTTGTTCAATCTTCGATTAGTTATTAATTAGGAATAAAAATTTTCACGTTAACAAATTTTATTTTTGTTCCGATGAACGATCATTACCAAATTTACTACTTAAATAAAAATGATTTTTTAGCTTTATATTTACTTTAGTTGCAAACAAAATAAAAGTGTTATTTTCTGTAAACATTTATATTACGCCAATTTTTGTCTTAAAATAGGTTAATAAGAATATATTCCATACAGCATAAAAATTTACCAATAGTGAGAAATAATAATACGTGTATAATATAGAAAAATTATTACAGACATAATAAACTTTAGTGAATCAAATAGAGACAAAATTAAATATGGACTATAAAATAATTAAACAATAAAACGGAAGAACGGAAAATCGAGCAAATGCAAGTGTTACTTATAATATTGAAACTTGTTATACACTTAATTTACATACAGTGCGACCATTGCACAAGATAAAATGTTTTATTTTAGAGAAATGTAATGTGCAGCCTAGTCTCAATATGTTGAGTCGTATAATACAAATAAATTATAATAGCAACAACAAAATTTATATTGTACAAAACAAGAGAAATATTTTATGTAGCTTAGTCTTCTTCAAAATAAACACCTTGATATCTTACACTCTACTCCGAGCATTGTTTCTAATGAGAAATATTCAGAAAAGTTCCATTTTGGAATTGCAAATAACTACCCTGTTATATTCGTCTGATTCTCAATGATAGTCTACAAAGGTCATTAAGTTTTGCCAAGACTTGCCGTTAAAATTTCTTGAAATTCCCAGCTGATCTTCCAGTTCTTAAATCAGTTGTCGGAATCTTGTTCATGGTAGCCCATACACTTTCATCAAATTTTTAAATTGGTTTGTACTATCTTCCATTTGCGATACAGTCATTGTATAATTTCTAAAAGCCTTCGGAATTATTTAAATAGTTTTTGCAAACGAATGTTTCAGCTTTATATAAAATTTGACAAAAATTCAGTTTCATTCGCTCAGTCATTGCAAAAGCAACGCTCACACGCTACATGTGGTCCCCACTCTAAATCAGCGGGCCAGGGAGGTCATTGTTATTCACGTTTACTAACTACAGTCAATTCTTTACGTCGTGAAAGCTTGTTACACTAATATCGGCTAAATCATTTTTAGATTTGACTGCGTATTTTATGACACCAGCAGAGGATAACAAAATTGGAAAAACACACAAAAAACCGTTTTCAAAAACTTAAAAAATTGACCATTTAACAGTTTTTGACTAAGCGGTTAACGTGGTAGCTCTTGGAGGCTTCAAGAGGAGACTAGGAAATGAGAGGACAAAATTTATTTTTTGTCAGTAATAGATTCGACTACTCAGCATTTGATATGAGGGTGGGCTTTATTATGATTCTTTGGGACGATTTTTTGATTGAAATTGCAGCCGGGTCAAACAACTGTAACCGTTGATAATAAATTTTCTTTTGCCATATTTGTCCGCGATTGTAACTTTAAAAAATACTGGATGTTTACGAATAAATCTATTTTCGAAATAAACTTAAAAAGTTTTAAGTATGCCATAACGATTCTTGTGCTGGATAGAAGTATGGGAAGAAAATTGGGCAGCTGCTACAGTTGAAATTTGTCAAGATTATGTCTAATTTGCGGTTTCTGCAGCCATAAACCTGCGTCAAAGAGTTTATTGAACGAATATTGAGATATTTATGATATGTTAATGTATATTTGCTTGGTACGTTTCTCTTAGTTTATTAAAAATACGCAAACTCGATAACAAAAAGGCAAATATGTTGCATCAGTGTTGTAGCTCATTCAAAGAAGAAAAAAGTAAACATAAATAGTTAACCAAAGTTTGGTGGTTTCACTGATACTTTCAAGAGAACAAAATGTTCGCAATTCTTGAAAGAAGCTGATAACGTATATGGGAAAAGTGCCAGAGGTTTCGGGGCATGTGTGAGGTATCATATTAAAGAGCATGAAAGGTGAAGTTAATCCATATTCATATTAGAGTTTGAAACATTAGGTAATGAGATAAATCATAAAATTTTATGTGGTAGGGAGACGTATAGGATGTCAATTTGAAATTCTTGACCAATACAAGCAGAATAAATAAACACAAAAAGTATTTTTTTAAGTACCTTGGATTTACACGTATTATATATATCTTAAAAGGTTCTGTCTTATTTAAATTATGATTTTTACTCCACTGTGACGTAACGTTCAGAATTATCGGCGTGTGATGTCTAAAGAAGTTGCTAGGAAGCTACCGTTTGTATTCCAGATACCAGATAAGCTTCAGTGAGTGTGCACAACAGTCAACAGATTTAGCATCTGCTTCGCACTGATAGTAGAGCCCACAGATAATGCCTTCGTCCTTTTTTGAGAAATCGTAAGCGATGAATACATAATATACTTTATTACGTGTTTAACAGGACTTGACTTTTGCTCGAACCAACAGATCACTAATTTCTATTTAGCGTACGCCAAACCATATTTTTGTTTGTTTGTGATCCTTAAGCCTTTCAATCGGTGGATGATCAATATTCTACTCCTGCAGTCATGCTACGATATTGCGAGCCCTATTTGGCATAAAACTTGACAATCGGGAGATGTCGTAAGTGTCCAGTGTGGAAATCACATTTAAGTAAAAGTGCTCGAATGCAGTTTTTAAAAGATTCAGGTTGTAGTGTTCAACAAACATTTTTAGCTTATTAAAGTCTCCCACATTGTTCGACACTACCTCAACCCTTTGGACAACATCGTCATCATCACCTCCAACCAGTAATGGTTTTTTAGAATGCGTTCACAAAAATTGCGACACTCATCACAACGCCCAGCAGGTGTGTGAGATTCTTACTGTCGATAACAGAACCCAGATACTACATTTGATCGTATGGTTACGAACCTCGACAATCCGTATAATGCGAGTGCAGAGTCTGGATTCATTTGCCTGTTTATCAGTGAATTGTTTTCCTAACAGGTAGTGTGGAATAACGACTCGAAACCTATTGATATGAGCCTTCTATCCAAGGCAAAGATATTATTTTTACAGAATGTTGCATCAGACCAGGGCTTTCGTAATCTTTTTAATTATTTTTCCATCCTACGACTTCCCGTCATACAATGTAGCCATTTGTAGTCATTATCACAATTGACTTCTGCAGGTTCTTTTGGACACACCACGTTGCCATTTGATGAGGCACTTCTGGTTGTACAAATACGTCCCATCCTAAATCATAATAGCGACTGTTTTGTCTACTCTAAGCAGTGTCTGGGCATCCGACATGGTGTTATCAAAAATCTTCTGTCGTAAACCTAAGCCATTATTGTTGTTCAAGTACTGGGGATCAAATGTCGACTTCAGAGCATTTTGAGCGTTTCGGATGTGCTTCGAAGCATTTTTTGTGAGAATCCTAATATGCTTCTGAGTACATGCTGCGACATTCCTGACCACAAGTGTGGCAAATAAGTTTTCGAAGGGTATAGACAGGAGACCCGAATTCAGTTTGAAATATTCAATTTTGTTGCTGTCCGAAACGTTCACGTTTTGATTGCAGCATTATCCAGGAGATCCACAGACCCACAGCTTTATGGAACGCATTGTTAAGAGGTAAGTTACTCAAGGACTAGTTTAACTCAACATCTCCTTCCACGAAATACGCGCCAGAAGCCAAAGCTGACGTCTGATGATCATCATCGCACATCCGAGCTTTATACGGGACCTCTATTCTCAGTGTTAGCATCACCTAACCTCTCATGACCGGTATCACATTCATCAGGCTAACAGATGGGCAGCAAAATATGAATTTTCGGGAGTTGCTGGTCGTACGAGAAAGGGATACGGGTACTGACATTTTATCCAAGTTGATGAGAACAGCATAGGAGCGAATCAACTGTACTTCTTAACTGTGGGATAACAGTGAGAATTAATAAGCTGCCTTAACCACTACGCAGGTATTTATATTAACCGTGCTATTCATGTTTTTTCCTAATGTATTTGCTAGGAAAAACCACATTTGCCAAATGCCACATAAGTGATTCGATCCCATGTTATCGCCTCTGACACCAATCCTGATATCCTGTGTACCACTGCTGTATCCTGCTGTTGATATTAATGTTCAACCACAATACTTATATTTAACATGTAAAACCTAACCTAAGGTCATGTTTTTATTTATTTTGCTTGTACTGATCAAGACCTTCAAATTGACATTCTATACGTCTCACTGTTACATAAGATATGCGTTTTCCATTTAATTGAAAATTATTAATTATCTTATTATATATCCTCCTTTGTAAAATCATCTTTCGCGCATTTTTTGCCTTATTGTTTACAAAATTATCAACAATCATTTTGAAAAAAATATTTCTGCAAAGTACTACTCAACGATGTTGATATCATCCTTTGGCGTTGCTGAAGTGCAACCACACAAAATGCATAAATTATTGAACTCTAAAATGTCAAAAGACAATATCTAAGTTTAAAATTTACAAATCTAGTAGTAAATTAAGTATTTTGCACGCCATAACTCACAATAAAAATTGAATTGAACTATAATAAACATGACAACATTCTGTTTGAAAGTACGGTTCTTTGCATGAGCATTTGCTTCGTGAAGATGGTGTTAATGTCGATAGATACTGTGGAATTTCTAAAGAAGATTTATGACGCCGCCTGTCTACTAAAATAGTGTGTCGGGTTTGCGTCATCATGGGTTTATTGAAAATGAAAAATTTTCTGCGAAACATTTATCGGTGACTTCATTCGAACAATCTGCCTTTTCAGAAAATATGGAAATTAGTAACAATGTTAATCAAATGATTTGATTATAAATATTAACAATTAATTTAAATATTATATTTGCAGTTACTTTCAATTTCTATTTTTGATATATCTGAAGACATTATATAAGTTATTGAACAGTCATCGAAGGTAATTGCTGCAAACACTTGGTGACCTCAATCTTTTCGAACGCATCGAAAAGTTGCACTTCGCAAGAGGCAGATTATTCACCATCGGCTGCTTATTGCAGTTGCAAATCTTTCCGCCCAAGGTGTGCTTCTTCCAATTACGGCATACCTTCTCGGCACAGCGGCCGCAACAAAGAGCTCGAACCATGCGCACCCGAAGGCCTCGGATAATCCTCTGCGCGGAAGCGCTTCCAGAGCGCTGCATTGGAATCGTCGCCAGAGGCTGAAACAATGGGCCGAAGGGGTGGAAGAGGCCTTCCTGCGCCCCTTCACGGGCGGCAAGTAACGAGCAGTCTCCAGCCGACCGTCCGTCTTCGTACGTCGAGCGTCGCGCTCGGCCTTATCAGAAACGTCCGGCGCTAGTGGACCGTCTCTCCTCCCTTAATTACGGCGGGAGCCATCATGTGACAGCCGTCTCTCTCTTCCACCTGCCGCGCGCCGCTCTCGAGCGCGGAGATCGGCCGCAGATTAGCATCGGGAGATTATGCCGCCTCCGTGATATTTACGAGCGTCACCAGGCCATCGCCATAAGTCGCGGCGCTACCGTTCGCCGGCGAGATCAGCACTTCTGCGAAACGCCTCCGGGAGTTATCGCAATTGCCGCTTTTTTAATTACCGATACCTTCGGCCGCTCTTTATTGCACCGCACTCGTCGAGACGGACTTAATACGCTCCGGGTGGCACCCGGAGGAAGCCTAGCGGCACGTCTGTTCTATCACTTTGGCGTTATTGCGAAAAGGTCGTAATTAACGGAGGACGTGTCCAGAAGGGCGACGCGGAGGGAGGGATATATAGTTTGCGCAATTATGTTACATAATCAATAAAGACCTTCGCAGAGGAAAAGATCAACCCTCTGTATATATGTACAATGCAGAAATGGAAATCATCGGACTTAATCGATTATTTTAACAGAATTACATAGGCCTAATTATGAAACATAATTTATTTAGTGTAAAAGCAATTATTTAATTTATTTAACTAAAGCTCAAAAAATAAAAGATATGCATTAGGCAGATTTAAGAAGAGACAGGTATTCTTGTATTTTTCTCAAAAAATTAAAAAGCCGTATTTTGTTCTACAGTGGCATAATACGTTTAAGAGCTATATGCCCCAAAAGTGGAGAAATAAAGCAATACAAATAAAAAGATAAGCAAATACCTGCAACCAGTAATACACGCTCTTAATCTATTTTAAAAGTTGTTATTGCTAGAATTTTGTTATTTTTTGAGGCATAGTCTATTGAGCGAAACATTTGTTCGAGATTTAATAGTTGAAACTTACAGCAGAAACCATGCACGAATATAAGTAACATTTAATATAATTTAACTAAAAAAATTAAAAAGCTTATGGCTTACAAAAAGAGCCAAAAATGCTATATAATTTGTATAACTATACTTTGTTATATGTGATCGTGTTACGAAAGATCTATGTCTAGAATTTTGCCTGCTGCTTAAGAGTAACGAAGTATCTGACTGAAGTATCAAAAGAACCACATAGCTATTCTTTATCACAAGGTAAACATTTTTTTTAATGTTACTAAGCAATATAAACATTTTCAATCATGTAAAATACAAGTGGGGGATTCTATCATCGCCATCACATGCAGTGCCAAAACTATGCTCTCCAACTCGCCACTTCTTACCTTGAACAAACATCAATTTTAACGTTGGCCGCAGAAACTCAAAATAATATGTTGCCTACTCAGACGCAAATCCAGAACTTATCTCAAGCTAGATGTTATCCACCCGCCGCAAATTATCCAGCGATAGTACCAAAAACCCGAGTATATAACTCCGCAGATAGTATGTATCAAACGATATCACCACCACAAATAGAACTAATCTATCGCTACTGAAGTATTTTACAATGACGACAACATACTAACTCTAAGCGAAGCTTCTCCAGTAGTAGAATTGAATAACTTTCAAGAACTTCCGATATTTCTGTTGCCACAAAGGAAAAAGAAACACTTAAATCAGAAAACCCCAACGCTTAATAAATTTGAACTTCTGGCAAAAACTTGTATTAATTCGTCCATTCATACTTCACTACGTTAAAGCTATAACCCAGGGATAACATTAATAAATGGACGCTTTCCAAAAACGAACTACCACTATCAACTTTTACAAGTCAAGAAATTAAAGTTACAAAGAAACAATCTAACCGATTACAAAAAAATTAAAATTGTTCTAGATACCAACAACGTCGCTAGACACATTCACAGCCTAAAGAAGAAAAAAATCCAAGGTGCCTCAAAAAACGTGTAAACATAAAAAATGAGATAGTTTTCTTTGAATAACTAATCTGGGAAACCCAGATACCGTAAACTTAAGAGACAGACCCTAATCGGCAACCCCAAGTATATACTATTACCATCACTCCACAACTATATGATTTTAAATTAATAGCATAGTACATGACAAAGCGCTGTGCATATCCGAAAACAAAACCGACATCCAAAAACGCAAATTTTCCAAGTTGTGCCAAAGTAAACTTTCCAATACCCAACTATCCCTAATCAATACGACGGTACATAACCTTTCTGACTACTCTGTAAGCGACTTAGCTATTCAGGCTCTGAAAAAAGGTATTAATTTTGCTGTAACGCCAAATCGCATTCCAAATGAACCCAATAGAACCAAATAGAATCCTTCATTTCCACCCTCCCTGAAAATGTGGCAAATGAAACCAGGCAAAATGATGTAGCCAAAGTGTTATGTACAGCCGAATTACCAAAACCAAATATCAAAGCCTTTGAATTACGTGTCTTAAAAACTCTAAAATAAAATAATAACATTACAATTTACAGGCAGATAAGGATAACGCTGCAGTGATCCTAAATATAGCAGACTACATCGGTAAGATTCACAATTTACTTAAATCCTCTGATTATCACCATGTATCCAATAATCCCACCACCTACCTCGGAAAGAAAACTAAAACCTTCATTACTAACTCCAACCTATCATCCGATACCAAGAAACTTTTCATATCCCGAGAAAAATCTTTTAGAATTTCCATATTGTATGGTCTCCCAAAAATTTATAAAGAGAATATTCCTTTACGCCCCATAGTTAATGCGTTCGGTTCTCCCGCTCACTACCTAGCCAAATACCTTGCCAAGACTCTCCAACCTCTTACAGAGCAGGCATCATCCTACGTCCGAAACTGCTATCATTTCCTAGAAATACTGAAACCTTCCCTATACGCAAAGGTGACATCATGGTCAGCTTTGATGTTGTTTCTTTGTTTACAAATATCCCAATTTTTGATACCCTAAAGTTGCTAAAGTCAACCTGTAATATAAATAACAATATCCTCTCCCTAATAAATCATTGCCTATCCAATACTTACTTTACATTCCAAAATAACTTTTACCGCCAAACTAATGGTGCTCACCTGTCATCACTAACCTTCTTATGACCGATGACAAAAGCCCTCGTCTCCTTCCATCTTAAACCTACCTGCTGGATACGATATGTCGATGACACTTTTGTTATCTGGCCTCATGGACATGATACCCTTCCAAAATTCCTTTCCCACCTCAACCAAATCCACACCATGGAAACTGAACATAACAATTCCCTTCCCTTCCTAGATACTCTCGTAACAAGAAATCCTTCTGATGATTTCATTACACTGTTTACAGAAAACCCAGTCACACTAACCGCTACATAAATGCCAAATCCCATCACTACTCTGTCCAAATTCATTTAGTTGCAAAATTTTTCACCACCAGATCCATTAGACTTTCCGATACGAAAAACCGCCACACAGAAATTAAAACCATTACCACCACTCTATTGCAAAATGGGTATTCCAACAAATCCTTAACTAATATAATTAAAAATATAAATAAACAGGTTAACTCCCAATCCCAATCCCTCCTGATCAACAAAAAGCATTCCTATCTTACATGAAAGACATCACCGTTAAAATAAGCCGCATACTAATGAGGTAAAATATACGCACGTTATTTACGACCAATAACCAAATATCTGGGCTTATTCGCTCGGTAAAGGATCACTGCCCCAATGAATCCCAAGGAGTTTATAAGATACCATGTGGAGACTGCCAGGTCAAACAAATCGGAAAATATCCAACGGAATATATGAGCATTCTCTGGCCGTACGGAAAGGCGATAATGGTTCGGCACTTGCCAAACACAACAAAAAAACAAGCCACAAAATTAATTTCTCTGGGGCTAAAATCATTGCCCCCATTTCCTATTTCACCAGCAGAATAGTATATATATATATATATATATATATATATATATATATATATATATATATATATATATATATATTAAGGCCCATGGCTTAACATTACATTTCATATATTTTCACATTTACATTTTATACCTCTACATTTTCATTTCTTTAACTTTACTAACTATTCTCCTTCACTCTGTCTCTCACTATACTTCTCCAATCGTCTATCCCAACTCTTCTCACGTCATTTACTACTGCATCCAACCATCTCTTTTTGGGTTCTTTTTCCCTCCTGTCCCTCTTTCTAAAATCCTTCTCGCATGCCTGTTTTTGGGCATCAGGCTAACATGGCCTAACTATCGTACTCTTTGAGCTCTTACGAACGCTATTATTGATATGTCACCATACTCATCTTGTAACTCCTTATTTGTTCTTCGCCTCTACTCTTCGTCCCCTGTTCTTACTTCTCCCAGAATTTTTCTTAAGACTCTTCTCTCCCATACTTCCAGTTTCACCTCCATATATTTTGTTAATGCCCATAATTCGCTTGCGTACGTTACTGATGGTCTTACAATCGTTTTATACATTCTTAGTTTTACTGCTTTTGAGATTTCTTTGGATTTTAGCATACCACTGATTGCAACTACCGCCCTACTGCCTTTTGCGATTTGTTTTTGTATTTCCGTGTTTTTCTCTATGGTGTTAGATAACGTCACTCCTACATAATCGATCTCACTAACTTTCTTAAATTTATACACCTTTCTTTCTCCTTGGAGCTGGTAAGCCACACAATTAATTTCTCTGGAGCTAAAATCATTGCTCACATTTCCTTTTCACCAGCAGAATAGTACAAGAGAGAATTAAAAACGAAAAACGCTTACAATTCCTGAACACAAGAGATGATAGCTAGCTAACGTTTACCCGTCATATGGAAATCCCTTATTACCCCCAATATCCCTAAACCAACAAACTTTCCCCAACCCAATGCATCTCCCGCCAAACTTTCATTGCTAGCCCTGTAAATGACAAAGCAGGACACACGAAAGGCCAGTCTTACTCAAAGACTCGTAGCTCTCCTTGGGTAGTAGGCAGATTGAGACCCCGAGTGAAGAGCTAAACTCTTGAAAATGGCATCAAATCAGATTCCAAAACGTTGAAAATTGTCTCAAATAAGACGCGGTTCAACTCGAAAACTAAGTTGTTTATATATATATATATATATATATATATATATATATATATATATATATATATATATATATATATAAACCCACCTGTTGACTCTCAATTTGTTGGCCTCTTCATATAGCTAAAGACATAACTACAAAGTATCTCAAAATTACACTATACTTCAATCTATCCTACTACGACCGGCATAATCATAGATTACGAAAGACCTAAAAATGAGGAATTTTAAGAAAATCTTACAAACCCGAGCGCAACAACTGACACAGATTATTCTCTCAGAGAAAGCAGACTTCTTCCTTCAACACTTAGAGAATGTTTTTATCCTATTGCATTTCAAGTGCCCATCGAAGAGCAACTAAAAATGCAAAACTCCTTAGAAATACCGTACCAACTAACACCACATATGGATTGTTTTAAGATTAAGGAAATTAAAAATGTAGTCAGATATAAAGTAAACTCAAAGAAAGCTGCAGACTTTGATTTAATTACGGGAAAACTACGAATCCATTAATTTCTGCCCTGTGTTAGATAAATTACTAAAAAACCTACAAACCATCAGTTTGGTTTTCGGAGAAACCACTCTACTGTACAACAGATCCATCGAGTCGCCGATAAAATAATCAAACCTTTGAAGGGAAATAGTATTGCAGAAGTGCCCTTCTTGAAAAAAGTTAGGCATTTGACAAAGTGTGGCATTCAGGTCTCCTGTACAAGCTTAAAAAGTTTTTTTTAATTTTTTCTACGTTTTCTTTAATTTATATTTAGAGGAACGATGTTTCCTAGTACTTGGCTATCATCAATTATCTTTACCTAATCAACTCAGTCATACTCCAACGCAACTTCATCAGGCCTTAAAACCACGTAGTGGAATGGACCAAACATTAGTGTGTTTAACTCAATTAAACAAGGCGCTTTCCATCACGTTCACCAAGTGAGAGTTTTCGTAATCAACATCTCATTAACTCAAGTAAATGATTGGCTTATACTTCGATAAAGCTCTGATTTGGAAGTGCCTTATATCGAAAAACGACTCGGCAGGAAATGTGCGTTATCTCTAATAGTAAGATTCTAGGCTACATTGCAATCTTTAAATCCACTTAGACCTACGGCACACAAATGTGATACAACAGCCAACTTTAATATCCAAAACATTAAGAGATTTTAAATGAAAGTGCTATTAGCTAAGTGTGATGCTCCCTATCTTGTGAGAAATAAACACATTTTGTGTGACCTAAAAGATCAGTGACAACAGCTCTCAACCTGCTCACATAGATTTGATTAATCACATCGTTAATAAAAATACCTGTATTTGTAACAAACATGTGTATACAAAAACATATACATCGCAAATCGGTTAATTTCAACCATGCCACTGTTTACAGATGTTTGCTAACTGTTGTATACAAAATTAAAAAAAAATAAAATATTAAATAATTATATAACTATTTGTTCTTTTTTATTAAAATTAAATTTAGTGTCTTTATCTTACATTTATTTTACAGTAAAGTTGATCTACGGGAACTGTAGCATAATAATATTAAATACATTTCTCAAATTACAACGTTGGGCATAGTAAAGTAATTTACAATTTAATTGGATAAAAACGGGAAATGGCGCAAGCAAACCTTTGCAACCAGAGTAAATAAATGATCTCACTTATTGTAGCTGACTGATACAGCAAGATAGGTTTCTGCTTTTTGATTGACAGTAAGAACCAACAAATGCGTCAAAAATTTAAGAACTAAATTCTTTAATGTGACATTGTTTTAGAGTACTTTCTTGACAGATATATAATTGAGATACTACTTTATCACAGATTTTATAAAGAAAGATAATCCAATAACATACACCATTCAACTTCTTCTATTTGTATACCAAACTTCACGCAATCTAAATAGAACAAAAAAGAAAAAATTAGGAAAGTAGAAAAAGCTAAGCAAACTAGAATACAAATTCCAATGTATGCAAAAATCTTACTACAGTTTCTCCCTCTATCAATTTTAAAAGTGGATTAATTGATTGTGTGATTCTATTCTGCGATGTCTTTTAATGTTCTTATGTCATTTTCGTGTCTTTCATATTATCTAATACTTAATTTCACTATGGTGTGTTGTAGGTCTTCATATTATACATTTTTCGGACTGTTATAGTTCTGTTCTCCTCTAACCTTATAGTGTTCTGTTTTGATAACTCTAATTATGCATTTTTGTATCCTTTCTAATAATTTATGACATATTTGTGATTTATACTTGTTTTGTGCTATTTTGTTTATTTTTCTAGTGTTTTCAATATTTAGATTTTCGTACTTACGTTTTTCTCTTTATTTTTTATTATTATATGTTGTCACTGATTTAATTATTAAACTTTTATGGTATGATACTATTGATGCTGTATTTATTTGCTTATCTTTTAAAAACTTTTTATTACTTTACGCTCTATTTTTTTCACTTTTTTTATTTTTTAAGCGTTTTTGTTATTTATTTACATTCTTAATGTTTAAAAAAATTTATTATATAAATGAATATTTTTTGGAATCATGGAGCTACATCACTGTCAATAAAAACATTGTAGCTTTTATTAACAAATGTAATTTTATTTTGTTACTATTGTTTACTGTGGATTTAAAAAAGCACAAAAAACTATTTTCAGGGGAAAAAGTAAAAACTTAAATAAAAGTTTTAAGCCATAAGTCAAAAACTAAAATTCAGGGGTGCTGATTAAATATTTAGAAACAGAATTACGGTACCGGTTTACAAAAAGATTTATAATCTGCTTGAAATAAGTTATCGAATATAATTTAAAGCAGGAAAAGCGCGAAAGCTTTCCGTAGTACTTCTTATAGAGCTAGTCGTTTACCACTTAATAACCAAATTTATAAAAAATTTGGCCAAAATGAAGACAGTGATGTTTCCTTCTTGATTGGCAACATTTTTTCGATTAACTAGAAAGACACCAAAACGATGTCACCGCTTCCTACATCTAGAAAGTTAAGCGTCTTTGGTTGTTTTTAATTTTAATATACATTTTGGGCAATTTTGGGATAACTAAGATACAGTTTATCATTTTTGTGCGATAAATAATTCTGTCTTCAAATGAAGATGACACATTAAGTCAGATTGCTTGTATTAATGCGTTTGAAGTTTCAGAAAAAATTAGTGAGAAAGTTTGCGTTTTATTCCTCTTATTTTGCGAATTTATATATTGTTTTTAGTTTATCCCACTTCAAACACGTTTTTTATATTTTCTATTTATATTTATTTTTATTTTTCTTTAGCTAGGTTTTTGTGCTTTTTTTACATTACCTTTTTCTCATTTCTCTATGAGATCACTTGTCTCATCCACTTTATTTTATTTTTTCTGTTACCATAAATAATGCTTCTAAAATTCTAGTTCAATCAGAGAATCTAAGAAGATAGTCATTTTGAAACTTTTACCAAAAAGACATCTAAGACTCAATAAATAACTAATTATGTAAGAATTAAATTACAAAGGAAATGTTTAAATACGAATAGAAAGAAGTTGAAAATAAAATACTGTATTTTATTACTTAAATATATCAACAAGAAATTATATCGATGACTGAGATTTAAAAAATATGATAAAAGTCTCACATTGTTGAATATTAGCTATAAGATCTTTTGTACTATAATTAAAAAAAATAGTAATATAAAGAGAGATGAATGAATATTAATGTAGTTTTAAAGAAAGTAACACTATTTTTACACTTACGCAAATACTAGAAAAAATGGAGGACAAATTGTAATTTTTATTATCTTTTTATAAATTTTAATAATAAAATATAATAAAAAATATTTAAAGTTTGAAAAATATTAATCATTTTAATAAAGATGTAAAATATTTTAAACCAAAGTAGAAATACAAGTAACCCTTTTGCAGCTGCTAGAAAAAGGGGAATTCTACTTATCAACGCTTTTAATACAGTGCCACGCCATTATAACTAATATTTACGCAAATTACCTTAAATCAGAAACTTGAAAAGCCCCCAACCGAAGTTTTCTAAATATAATTTACTAGAGGAATGGATCTCAAACCACCAATTCAGATTCAGGAGAGCTCCTTCGACCACACGGCAGTGCCGTAAAATAACAAATGTTAATTCGAACATAACAACAAATAATTTTGCTCAGT
This sequence comes from Sinelater perroti, assembly GCA_036346155.1. Taxonomy (NCBI): domain Eukaryota; kingdom Metazoa; phylum Arthropoda; class Insecta; order Coleoptera; family Elateridae; genus Sinelater; species Sinelater perroti. The sequence continues at coordinate 2,237,127 of JARFIY010000189.1, forward strand.
TGTTCAGTTAAATATTGAGCAAGCATTTGATCGTGTTTGGCACAATGGGCTTATTTAAAAATTAAGTACATCCTTATCTACCCTTATTATCGTAGTAATCTAACCGATATTTTTAAACAAAATTTAGAATTAAAGATTCTGGAATATACCTAATTTTTGCTAATGTTACTAAAGGCAACGTCCTGGGCCCTCTGCTCTGCTCGTTTTTTTTACCGCAGGTATACCAACTACGCCGAGCACTACACTGGGAATTTTTGTAGATGACACTTCCATTCTCGCTTGTTATGTAGATCCTCTGGATTAGACCTACTATAAGAAGAATCAAGTGCTATAAAAGATTGGTTAAAGAAATCAAGGATTAAGATGAATCAAACGAAGTCTGCACATATAACGTTCACAACATGACTGTCAGTGTTCCTTGTAACACTAAACAACATTTCCACATCGTCAGTGGATAGAGCTAAATATTTGGACCTTGATAGAGACAAACGCATAACACGAAAAATCCACATCCTCAAAAAACGCAAAAAATGGATTTCGAATTAGAAAAATATATATGTTTATTATATCATTAAAAACAGAATTTTACTTTATAAAACCATCACACGAACTATCTGGTCTTACGGCTGCGAATTATAAGCTTGTGCAAGTTATGTCAATATTGTCATAATTCCATCCGAAGATGTTGAGGGCTATCTTTAATGCTCCTCCTATGTCTCCAATTGTAATCTTTACACAGAATTCAGCATTAAATGTAAGAGGCGTAATTAGAAATCGAGCTGCAAGTCATCACGATCGACTGCTACCATATTACTATAATGTAGTGTCCCCGTTAATACAAAAATCAAACTTACGTATACATACGCACAAGTGACCGTGGGACTTAAAGGTCTAAGGATGAATATCCCGTTAATAGTCTCTTACCTGTGTTGACGGAAAGCAAGGCGTTTGTCTCCTCAAGTCTTTTTCTGATATTAGTTATGGGAATATTACCCTTAAATGCAATTAATGTATAAATTATAATATAAAACAAATAAAGCATACACGGTCACTCTACACACACTAGACAAAGTTCTCACCATACATTTCGACAAAGTCAAATAACGAATAATAATGTCGGCTGCCAATAGATCGTACTTACAGGATTTTGGCAACCTTATCTTCGCGACTCATTTAGAGATCAAGTAAAATAAATAATGCAATATTAACAAAACATAAGATAATAAATGCATATATAGTTTCTAAACACCACTATATGTATAAATAAATCTCCGACAAGTAATGTATAATAAACTATTAAAAACCCATGGTTTTACTCACTGTCATAGGCAATGAACAATGAATACACCCTTTGCACTGCTCATTTAGTTACACTACCACTGGTTCTTACGTTTACAAATTTTGTGACCCCGTTGCTTCCCTTATGGATTCAGTGATCGCCCTATTTAGCAAAACATAGATAAAATTAGCCTAAGTTTACTAAATAATCCATACTAATATTGTTTAGCCGTTCTATGTCCAATGTAAGGTGTCTAAATGAAATCAAAGCCCAAGCGACATTTAGTTTATTCATTCGCTTAGATTGTTATGTTGTCACTTGAAAAATGTCCGTAACTCCTACAGTATATTTTTGCAACATAATATCTTGTATTGCCGGAATGTATGATTTGAATTAATCCGTGACTAGCTAAAACTCATTTTAATACAATCAGAAAGTCACCAGTGGTCAACTGATATTCTCTTAAATGTATTGTCGTATTTAAAAGCATATAAAATAAACCTTACTATTAATAGACTATGTACTCACATGAGTTGTCAGTTGATGGAATTCAACATTTCACAATTGCTTGAATGACAAGGCAGCTCTTTTGAATAACTAAATGCATCTTCTTCTTCTTTTCCACCAGCTTTGGATATAAACTGTTGCAACACCACGATTCTGTATTTTTTATACTTCTTTCATCCCTTTTTTGATTTTCCCTAGCTTTGTCTTCTTTTTGCTCTATATCTGTAGTATATTTTGGGTAGTTCGTCATTTTCTGTTTGTTCTAAGTGTTCTTTCCATTGCTGTCTGTAGTATTTTATTTTGCCCATAATAAATAATCAAATAAAAAGTCACCCTTCCCTTAATTTTAGCCAAAATAGAAAATTTCTAATTGTAATTAGGTAACATTGAATTCTACGTAGAGTTTATCACGTTGATTAATCACAATTTGAATTGTACTTAAATTATCAATTTTGTTAAAATATCTTTTAAATAATGCCAGACAATGTTGTAATTACGTAAATTTTGTAGCAAACTTTCTGATGTCTATACCGCTTGCAGTCATTACTAAAAAATATAGAAAAAACATTGGGTTTACTCAGGGTTTTAGGAACTATAGAAAAATTTACCTACTAAAAAACAGATCTATTTTTTCTCTAGACTGCGTTTTTCGGATGCGCCTCTTGCTTGAATGCCTGTAAATTCTAATAGGAGTCTTACATGTTTTGCGTATTCCAAGTCAATTTTTTACTTTTACTACCATTAGAAAAACAAAATGTTTCTGTATCAAAACCTTCCAAATTGAAAGTCTTTATTTAGGTTGCTTTAAAATTTCTAAAAATAATAATTGTAAAATGTTACATGTGCTTATTTAAAATTTAATACAGTTAACACGCAAACTAATTTGGCAAACGAATAAAACGAATGCAGTCACCCGGAGCTAATATGCAAATTCAGAGGCTCGATGCCCAGATGCAAATCTCGTTCTGCACAAAGTCAAATAGTGAATAGTAACACTGGGTGTTAATGGTGCACATACAGCTTCGTCTGGTAATCTAGTAGGCAGGGATGCCAACATTACCGGACAGTATTTTCCGCGGGACAACCAGATGCCTTTCGGAAAACTTTAAAATCAACGAGGATCTCAGGTAAAGCGCTCCGTTGCCGACAGTTCTCGTTAGTATAACTTAACGAGAAGTATAGGCAAGTCAACGTGGCTGAATTAAGTATCAATCGAAATACATTTTTGAATTTACTAAACTACACAACCTCTTTACTTATAAACAATTTTTTTACAACGGACAGGTAGTTTTATAATTCTACTATAAAATGAAAGTAGTTATGACACTGTACAATGTACTTATTCGCGCCAATCTTCAATTATTTTTATTTGGATTTTAAATTAGAGCCGGCCGTCTTTTGACTCTCTCTGTATACGTGCTTTAGTTTTGATTTGAGCTAGCGGCGGCCAGTTTGTCCGCTTGCGCGGTGCGCCGATATATAAGCGGCTTCGGCTGCGGCTTCGCTCTCTCTTTCGCTCGCTTTGTTTTTTGAATTTTAGTTGTGATGGTTTAGAAAGCTTGCGACCGGCTTCAAATTTTCCGTGTCCGAGGCCCTTTTGACCGAGAGTTCGCCGGCGTGTTTTATTTGGCCGCAAGAGTTTCCATATCCCGGTAGTCGTTTGCTGTAGGCCAATTGTTTAACCGCAATTCGATATTTTGCCAACCCGATTTTCTTCTTCCCGGAGGTCGTTTTGTTGGTCGATTGCGGAAAGACTCGGTTCGGTTTCCTTGTATCTGACCCGGCGAGGAACCAAGAAAACCTAGTCGCAAACTTCGGACACAACCAGCTGAAGGACCCACATGAGGAAAAACGCTTCCGATCGGTCCCGCAGCCAAGATTGGGATAACTTGTTTTTTTCCACCCACACCATTTTTTCCTCTCCCAGGAGTACAGCACGGGAAGCCAATTTTGCAGCAGAGCGTCTAATTTCCAAAGGTGAGTTTTCCAGCTTTGGCTTTCGATTGAATTTCATTTGTATAAAAATTTTAAAATTACGATACAGTTCAATTATATATATATATATATATATATATATATATATATAATATATATATATATATATATATATATATATATATATATATATTCTAGAAGATAGAGCAATAAACAAGTGGTAGCAGTTAATAGAAAATAGTGGAGAGACGTTAAAGAGACGATAAAGAAGATTCAAGGTGTAGTTCAACTAATTTGTCCCAATTATTGCTGGTAACTTCTAAAACAAAATTGTAGTTTTAAAAGAGCTACTATAAATAAACAAGTGAATTCATTTATAAAGTCAACCAAATTGTGCATAAGTTTACAGGTTCAGGAATGAAATTAGAGTATAAGAGATAGATGCAATCAGTTTTGTTCAATTTTGTGATATTAATACTCTCAAAAAGCCGTGTAAAGTTTAACCAACACGAAGAACACGTCAAATTCTTTGACATACGCTTTTCAGAAATTGCTCTTCGTTTTGTACGCTGTTTGTACGACATAGAAACGTTGTCTTGCAGTGGTTTAAAAGATCCAGCATTTGATTAAATTAAGATAAATAAAGCTTGACGTCAATGGCTGTGTTGAGGTACCAGTCAGAAAATTTTGGTTGCTAGAAATTGATACAAAATTTTATAAAATAGTTTAACAATCTTTGAAAGCTATGTGAGTAAAGTAAGTTTATTTTTTAAAACTATTCTTTTATCATTTTTATAACCAAATTTAAGATTACACTTTCATACATTTCATTTTCATATATTCGTTTGATATACTTGCTAATTTTTGTACTTTCTATTTCAAATTGATACGTATACAAAATTTTAAAAAAATAGAAAGAGTTATACAGGGTGTGGCAGAATAACCTTCAAGTTTTGTATTGATCGCCGCGGGCAATGTGTTGGTAGACGGCGCTCGTTGAGCAACACAATGGATAGCACTTTAGTGCTCATCATGGTGTGGAATTGTGAACACCGTGCGTTTGTGTTGCAGACTATTTTAAAAATCGTGATTCTGTGATTATGACGCAGTGGCTATTTTGGAGTAGTTCGTCATAGAAGTTCCGAGCAATAAGACCAGAATGTTGTGGGTACACAATTTTAGACAGACTCGTTCTGTATTAAAATGGAAATCACGCGGTAGACCTTCTAGCATTCGGATACCCGAGAATTCTACATTGTGATCTTATCTTTCATCCACACAAACTGATGGTGGCCTAGAAACTTAAAGAATGTGACTGATACGTCTGGCTGGTAGCTTAGAAGAATATGCTGGCAAATGTTCCAGCTGATGCTGGTGTGCTCAGTAACAAAGATTATTTTCATTTATCAGGCTGCGTTAGTAAGCAGAATTTTTGTCATTACGCAAGATTCTACAACTTTACGAGTTTCATGACCTCTTCACTGCCAGCATGCAACTATTTGGTGTGTTGTCATTTTGGCATCATAGAGCGGTATTTTTTTGGAGAAAGCACGGCGCACGTAACTGTCACATTTACCAGCTATGTTACAATGTCACGCAATTTTTTAAAGCCCAGACTTAACGAACATAGAAACTTAATACCGTAGTTTTAACAAAATGGCGCTACCTCACACACGGCGAAAATTTCTCGAAAAGTTTTGGACAAATCCTTCTAGCCTGCCTTATTTTATCATATGGTAACATCTCTTGGCCGGATAAATCATCAGTGTCTTCTTGCAATTTTTTTCTGTTGGGACATCTGAAGGTTAAAGATTGAAATCTTTTAACACAGTCTGCAGATTACTGAGAAATTAAAAGATCACAACGCGGTCCTAGCAGTACCAGTGAAAATGACCGAGCAAACAATGCGGAACATTAAGGTGCGGGAAAACATTTGGATATTATCTTTAAAATTGATTAATGATTAAGTATTATTTCGCTTGATAGTGCCATAGAACATTGAATAGAATCTATGTTGCTTTCTTTATTGCTGTTTTCAAAAGGATAGATTATTCTGCAAGCAAATAAAAGAATTTTATTTACTCAGAAATAAATACTTTTAACGAGTATATAGTTCGACTCATACATTTAAAGAGGGCGTCATTAGTTCATGTTCTGTGTGTAAGGTATCAAAATTTGTCAGTGTGGGACCGTATCGACAAAACCAGCGTGTAGATGGGGCTCCGCGCCCGTCATCTATATAGACGAGATCACTTGGTTTGCAGTTTCTCGCCACCGCTCCTGTTGCCACAGTCGTTATTCTGAGAGGAAGAAGCGTTGCAGCCGTTTTTTTGCAGAGCTGGTTTAACAGATTGCATTCTACAAAAAAATACTAAAAACTGCTATATAAAATTACGTAAGTAATCTGAAGAAATTAGGTACTAAGTGTTAATTATTAAGTATCGGCGTACCTCCAAGCAGAGTAGGCGTATTACCTCTGCTATCGTTACGGACACAAGATAATGGAACGACCCTACAGTCAAAATATTAATAAAACTAATTTAAATAACAATTATCTGAGAGAACTTACATTAATCAAGATTAACCTACATAAAACGCACAACAATTTGTGCATATGCAAGTAAAATAAAAAAAAAAATCTCAGGACGTTGAATAGTGTGTTGTTGAAAGTAAAAAACAGGGCACAATTTGGAAAAATCACATATCCAAGCCAAGCAAAGCAAAAATGCAACATACTAGTTACACCCCTCTAACAGGTATGAGGTCTTAAGTGAAAACACAGTAGAGAAGAAAGTAGATGGTAGTAAAAAAGAACCTAAACTTCCGTCAACTTTAGATTATACAACCAATAATCAAATTTCTAGAAACAATGGGATATAATAACTACTAAATTATAATACTAAATAATGACGAAATAAAAATTTTACGAAAAATTACAGTATTATAATTAAAGCATTACAACAAACTGAGACAAATACAGAATATAAACAAATACAGAATTCCACATATCCAAAAGAAAGGATGAGCACAAGGTTAGAGTAGTCCGCATGAATCTTCACGGATCAACCAACCCAAATGATATCAAAGAAGAGCTTAAAACCCAGGGTCATGAGGTTATTAATATTGCAAAAATACGCCAAAGAATAAACAAAATTTGTCTCTACGTAATCCGGTTTTTGTTGTTCTTTTTGTTTACGTTCTTTTATTAGTTTGAACGGGTTGCCGGATATCCAGTGTTTTCGTCTGGGTTGCGGTTTGTCATGTTCGTATTGCCTGCTTCCAACAGCCTGTTCTTAATATCGTGCTATATTTCTTCGGTGGATGAGTTGGTATTATGTTTTGGCTCGCTTTGTTTTAATTGATTGAAAAATTGATCTTTATTTTCTATTCTTAAAATTTTCTTGTGTTGCTGTTCAGTAGCATTTTTAAGTTAAATGCGTATCGTTGTTACTAGTAGTTGATTATCTGAGCCTCATATTGCACCCAGATATATTTTTGCGTTGATGCACAGGGACTTCCATCTAGTTTTTGTTAAGAGATAGTCAATTTGGTTTCTTATTCTATCTCCTGAGCTTTCCCACGTGTTTCTTATTCTATCTCCTGGGCTTTCCCATGTGTACAATCTTCTGATGCGATGATTAAATACAGTATTCATAATACCATAGTATAGCCGTTTCCCGTTGCAAATTATGGTAAGCGTTCTCCTCTGTCATTTTTCTGTCCGATACCTAATTTACCTACTATATGTATAATGTAATCGTCATGTTTTGTTTCTCCTACCTTGGCGTTGAACTCGCCGCATGTTATGGCGAGGTCTTTGCTAGCAATGCTTTAGATGATTGCTTCTAGTTTTTCATAGAAGTCTTCAATTTCAGCATCTGTGGATTGTGCGATAGGTGCGTATATCTGAATTATGTTTATTGCTTGGAAGTCTATTATGGTCTTTTTTAGTTTTATGGAGACTATTATGGCTACTCCAGCATAGTTGTTTGGTGCGTATCCACCTGAAAAGTATATGTAGTTGTTGTTTTGAAGTATCCACTGCGAGACCTGTTATTTAAATTTTGTATTTAGATATTTCGCTTTCTATAATAGCTAGTTTTTCCGGAGTGAGTTATTAAGCTTTGTATGTTCCAAGTGCCTATGCGTATTTCTTTTCTGAGTTGTCTAGATGAAGGTGTATTAGTTTTAGTAGCTTAGTTTCCAGTCGTTGTCTGGTTCCCTATATTCGTGTGGCCGGTAGCATACTTTTCTCTGTTCAGCCCGGACTTGGAGCAGCGCTGGTTGTCAGCCGGGTGCATGACGTTGTTCGAGGCTATTCTGTTTGTGACATCATGGTTCTCATGGAAAGTAATGCAGTGAATTCCCGTGCCCTCTGCATCGTAGTATTATGCCTGTGCCTAAATATTTCTATATCGCCCACAATGATCTGTCAGTAGATCGTTTCGAAGTCCACCTTATGGCGTTCTATTTCAGTATTAATTGTTACTGCTGACCTCCATCAAGCCTTTTGGTCCGCGGGAGGTATTTTATTTTTCTCCTATCCTTCATATCTGCTATTCGGAGACGCGCTTTCTATAGATTACAGGCTCCCAGTTATAATTCAAACAACATCAAACACCACGAGCTATCTAAATGCAACCCACAACATTTACAATTAACTAAGTTACGATTAAAACATATTAGCTGCCTATTGTCTTTTGAAATGCAGCATTAAGAAAGAAAATTTAGAAGAATACTTCGCAACACTAGGTAACAGATTTATCTCAATAGGAGACTACATGAGTATTAGGGATTAATAGTGACCACCACGAAAATCAGGGAATTGTTGAAGGCAATAACGAACAAAGAACTACACTACCTATCCACAGCCATGCCGAAAATACTTGGCCTACTAGGCTTCTGTATTATAAAGAGCACTAATTCAAATTACTGAAAAGTTAACTCATGTTTAGATCTGTCTTCTGATTACTTACAAATAATTGTGGCATTGTCTGCTCAGGTATTACACATAGAACATCCTGTTACTCTCAGCAGCAAATTCACGGACTGGGATCACTACAAAGAAATAATAAATAAAACATTAACACTATATATATATCTTTGATAAATAATAAGGATTTGATAACAACAGTGGAACACTTCAACGGTGTAATCCAACAAACACCTTGGAAAATGCTAAATAACATATATCCAATTTGGCCCATTAAAGTTAAAAGAAAGAAAGTGGCAAATCCGAAGACAACAGGAAGCTCAATCTACTAACAACGGATTTCAAAAATTTGCTTTTTGATAAAATGAATTATTCGATTCAAAACTATCTAAAGCGTCTTTCACCTACTGAAGCAACATAATATTCGCTCGGGAAAGCGACAAAAAGATTAAAACAGTCTTAGCAACATAGTTTAGTCCATTTAAATCACAATTAACTATAACTGAAGAAGCCGATATTTGCCAGTACCTTGAAGCTTTCGATTGTGCCTTCCATTTAAAACATTTTACAATGAATGGCATCAAAGCAATAATTATATCAGATTTGAATTGAAATAAAGCGCCTGATTACGATTTAATTACGGGAAAAGTTCTTAAAGAGCTACCAGAAAAAAGCTCAAATAGGTTTACCTATTTATGCAACGCCGCGATCAGTCTACAATACTTTCCCGAGCAGTGAAAGATTGCAACAATCACACTGATACTCAAACCAAGAGATGAGCTATCTTCTTTTAGATCAATTAGCCAGAAGACTAATATAATCCAACGTTTTTGCAAAGCTATTTTTGTAGAAACTAATGCGTGCAGTTCTGTAGAATAACTTTGTAGGTACAATACTGAAAGATTTTAAAAATAAAATATATGGTTCAGCCGTATTCCTCAATGTCGTGCAGGTCTTCGACAAAGTCGGGCACGAAGGTATGATATTCAAAATTAAAAAGCTACTACCGCTAGACCACTATGCAGTACTTAAATCTTACCTCATTAATAGACACTTTGTCTTTTACCTCATTATTCCCAATCAAAGGTCGTGTCCCCCAAGAAAGTGTGTTGAGCCCACTCCTATATCTACTGTATACTGCTGACCTACCTACCTCGTCAAAACCTCATAGTCGTTACCTTCGCAGATGCTACAGCATTTACTTCATCACATTCTGAATCAAATATGGTATCTGGTTATTTACAAACGTGTTTGCGCAACTTAGAAATACGGTTTAAAAATGGCGTATCCACATAAACAAAACTAAACCAGTCCACGTAATTTTTACGACAAGAAGAAGTACCTGCCCATACGTTATATTAAATAACAAGATGACAATGTCAGATACTTAGGTATTCATTTAGATAGGTGCCTTATGTGAAAAAAATATATTTGTACTAAAAGAAAGCAGCTGAGTTTAAAAATTCGGAAAATGCACCGGTTGATTCGTCGCAAATCACAGCTGTCTTTAGACAATAAAATATTACTTTATAAATCGATCATACGCCCTATTTGGTTCAATGGAATAGAACTATGAAAAACTGCAAGCAGATCAAACATCGACATTATCAAATGATTCCAATCAGAAGTCCTGCGCTTCTTGGTAGACGCGCCCCACGGTTCGTTCTGAACGAGGTCATACGTCAAGACCTAGGTATTAGTACGATAAATGAGAAAAAAGTGCGGTGACAGAGTAAGTGCTCATTCTATATTAATATGCTGGTAGAGGATCTATTAAATTCCGACGACAAAGAATCCACACACAAGATATTTAAAGTCAACGAATCTACCAAATCCTTTTGTATACGGTGTATTGTAGGGTTTAAGTCATTTGTTGATTAATAAACCTGTTTGTATTGAGATAAGAAAATTTTTGATGGAATATTTTCTGTATGTCTTTATATAAAATTTCAAACCAGTCAATTAATGTCATAAATTGTAAACTTATAAATAAACTAAAAGAAAATGAGTATATACTATGTATTGTACTATGTAGTAAAACTGTGAAGCAAGTTTCTGTAAAAAAAGAACGGTTCAACTAAAAAATCCTAATCTCAAACATATTTGCATGTAATCATATTACTTCAAAAAGAAAAGAGTTGTGTGTGAATAATGAAGTCGGTATGTTATGAGCAGTATGAGTAGTAGGCGGCTTTGAAATATTGCGTACGTCTTCATAAAAAAGGTTGTAAAAGGCGTATCCTAAAAATATTCATTCGCAGACAATTCTATTTGGATGGCCGAAATAGTTCAAGGGACACTGTGTTTTGTCTACAAAGCGAGACTTTTCAAGTATGGATAACATTTAACACAGCTGTCATCACTGTTTGGGAAGATCACCAAATAACAATAGACAAACTGGTAGACATAGTCTGTTATAGGATTATACAGCGTTACTTGTACGTGAAATGCGTTTGATGAGGTTGAAAACAGTGTTTTAATGTAAACGAAGAATTAAAAATGTGTTAGATAAAAAAATTCAAGAGGACAAGGTGTGCGGCAAAAAAGCAGTAAATAGAAAAACCTGCCTGACGCCCGCTAAATTTTAAGGGAAACGAAAATGACAATTACAAACGGCAGGTTGTATCAATAAACAACCGAGCTGTCTGCTTGTTTCTGACAAATTACGAACAAGGCGCAAGTCGCCCAATCATATTTTCGCTTAACCGCGGAGCGAACTCGGTGGGCAAAACCCCGTGTGCGCAGATTATGCCGCAACGAGTTTATTTTTGCTCGCGCTGTTTGTTTGAGCGCGCATCATTCAGCTCTTAGGCCGTTTAAATCACAGCGGCAATCAAAACATTTGCGATATTTGAAGGAGCGCGGAATTCGTGCGCGGCGCGGTTTTATTGCCGCCGCCGTCGGGCGAAGATTGAGCGTACCTATGTATAAACCGGCATCCGCGGAAACTCCTGTATTGTTATGCAAAGTAAGTAAGAAATCATGGGCGGCGTATAAGAAGTGCAGCTGTTATTGGATTTCATCAATCGCCTCGCTGTTGCCATAATAAAGTGACTGTTTTTATTGAAGACAAGTCTCGAGAGACGAACAAGAGATCAAAATCATATTTTGGGTTTGACGTGCGAAAAATTACATTTCTATGCGAATTTAAGTTATAATATTTCAATACATCTACGCTCGACTTTACATCAGCTCTGTGATCGCTTGTTCCTTGCGGGATACAAGCCTCTGCTTCGACATCATCCGAATACATGGAAGACTACTGAAAGAATACGCGGGTGCATTGGAACGGACGTTTACTAGAAGAACATATTCACATTAGATTGGTGTTTGTGCTCAACGGTAACATAAACACAATTTCTACCTTAAAGAGATTCTTTGACTGAATCTTTTTTATAGTCAAAATGCATGTAGTTGGATGAATAACTTCTTTAAAACAAAACGCAAATCCAATTTTAACTCGTGTAATTATACAAATGACTACTTGCAATAAAGTCTTGTTTTGATTAAAATCTTTATTGCTTATAAATATTTACACGTATAGTACAAAACAACAGAAGGCGCTTACCTCTAAATAGTTTTTTATTTTTTTTGTCTCATTTTTTTGAGCTGTTTGACTTCCGTCTCTGGTAGTTTCTTGTACCAGTTTGCACATGTCTCTTACTGGATAGATGCTGTATCTTTCTGGATCCATTATTTATTTTCCACAAATAGCTTGCCTCCTGTAAGTTAAAGCCTTTCACTCGCACAAGATGTGGATAGCTGTCTCTGGTTCTCTGCCAGAGTTCCTGCAATTCAAATCTCCATTGTACAACCCAATTTTTAAGGTGTCGCCTAAGAAAACAATATATTGCAAGAAAACCTATAATAGTTCACAACTGATTGCTGTTTTGTTCTAGCAGTTCTTTAGTTCGTTTACGAGATGGTCCTTTTAGAAAGATTTTACCACGTCTTTGTCCCGGTTCATTTTTTAATATTTTTTATGTTGTTTTGTCGCCCATTCACTCATCCGATTTTGTATTGTATCACTTCTTCTTCTTCAAGTGCATACTCTTCGGGAAACAGTGTTTACGATCATGATTCGGGATACTGCAACTCTAAACAGTTGTGATGATGTCAGTTTATACCAATCTCTTAGATTTCTCAACCAAGATATACGTCTGCGACCTGGTGGGCGTCGGCCGTTAATCTTGCCTTGTAGTGCTAGTTGCAATAACCGATATTTAATGTTTCTCATAATATGGCCGAGGTATTGCAGTTTATTTGTTTTTATTTTCTCAATACATTCTGTTTCTTTTTGCATCCTTTTCAAAATTTCCTTGTTACTCACTCTGTGGATCCATGGAACTCTAAGCATTCTTCTGTATGTCCACATTTCAAAAGCCTCTACTCTTTTAAGGGCATCCTTAGTTAATGTCCACGTTTCAGCACCACAAAACAGCACAGAGTACACATAGCAGCGTAATAGTCTGATACGTATCTGTAGATGTATCTCGTGAGAGCATAATGTTGCTTTCATTTTCATAAATGCTGAGCGGGCCATTTCTATTCTCACCTTGATTTCTTGCAGACAATTACACTGATCGTTTATCCATGAGCCCAGGTAACGATATTGAGATACGTTTTCAATTGTTCTATTGTTATGCCTTAGTACTATTTGCGTTGCTTGAGGATTTTTGCTGATCACCATTGATTTTGTTTTTGTTGTGTTTATGGAGAGACCGAAATCTTGACTAATGACTGATATCTGGTCCAGCATTCTTTGCAATCCTTGAGCTGATTCAGACATTAATAACGTATCATCGGCATATCTTATTGAGGTTATTCGTTCTCCATTTAATAGTATTCCATCATCAGAATTGTCAAAAGCTTGTCTAAAAATCTCTTCTGAATACAAGTTGAAAAGTAATGGTGATAACACACATCCCTGTCTTACTCCGCGCAGAATGTCCATTTCTTCCGTACTGTGTCCATCAACTCTTACACCTGCAGTTTGGTGCCAGTATAAATTGGTTATTACACGAATATCAGCTTGATCTAGTTGTATCGCAGTCAATACTTCAAGAAGTTTATCATGTTTGACTTTGTCAAAAGCTTTTTCGTAGTCAATAAAGAGCAGATATGCATCTTTATTTACATCACAGCAACTTTCTAATAAAATTCGCATAAACAATAAAGGTTCGCGTGTACCCAATCCATCCCTGAAACCGAACTGATGTTCTGTTAGTCGTTCTTCACATTTCTTGTAGATCCTGCGATGTATGATTTTGAGAACATGGCTCATTAAACTTATTGTTCGAAAATCTTTACACTGTTTTGGTTTATTAATTTTTGGCAATGTTACAAACACAGAGTGTAACCAGTCTTTTGGAACTGTCCCGCTTTTATATATACAATTGGAAAGATCTACTAGTATTGGGATATTTTCGTATTTTATCAGTTTCATAATTTCAGTAGGTACCTCATCTGGTCCTAAGGCTTTTCCTGTTTGTGATGATTTTATTGCTTGTATAATTTCATCCTTTGTTATTTCTAGGATATTGTCTTTGTTTACATTTGTATTTGGTTTAACACTTCTGTCATCTTTGAAAAGATTGTATATATAATTTTTCCATTCTTTTATTTTATCTTCAATTGTGATAAGAATTTCTTCTTTTGAGTTTATTGATATATTACCTTGGTTATTATTATACGCTCTTCCATTTAATTCACGGACTTGCTTATGCAGATTCCTTGAGTCATGTAATTTTTCCAGATGTTCAATGTTTTCACATTTTATTTTCAATAAATTACTCTTTGCTTTTCTTATTTCTTTCTTTATGTTTTTGTGCAACTCCAAATATGCAACACTATTATTGCATAATTTCATTAATCTTCTTCTTTCCATCATTTCGAGTATAGTATCCGTCATCCAAGTTTTTCTTTTTTGCCTCTTTTCTGGTTTAAGCATTTCATCACAAGTGCTTGTTGAAATGGATCGGATAGTTGCCCATTTCTTTTCTATGCCTTCATTAAATTTGTATTCGCTTTTTAAACGTTTGTTGAATGTTTCCGCCACTCTTTCGAACACGTCGCTGTTTCTGAGCTTTTCAATGTCAAATTTCTTTGTACAAGGTTTTCGTGCTTTTCTTAGTGTAATTTTGATATTGGCAACTACGGGATTATGATCAGAGGCCACGTCTGCACCAGAATAACTTTTTACCGTTTTAAAAGCATTTCTAAATCGTTTGTTTACTATAATATAATCTATCTGGTTGCGTATAATGTGATCTGGATTATCTGCTGGGGAACGCCACGTATATAGACGACGGTTTGGAAGTTTAAACCATGTGTTCATTATGGCCAGATCGTGTTCTTGACAGAATTGAATTAATCGTTCGCCTCTGTTGTTCCGATCACCCAATCCATAATCACCTACAATATCCTGACAGCGTTGTTTGCCGACTTTAGCATTAAAGTCGCCTAAGACTATGTTCATATCGTGTTTGTGTGTTACTTTTAGAATTTGATCTAAATCATGATAAAACTTTTCTATATCGTCTTCGTCACTTTTGCAGTTGGTGCATATACCTGAATGATGTTGATTTTATTTTTGAAGATCTTAGTTGCAACATTATAATTCTATTGGAAACCGGGAGATAACTTTCTACATATTGTTTAAATTTTGAAGATACCAATACTGCAACACCATGTTGGTTTAATGTGTTACTATCACCCGAATAATATATTATTTCTCCTTCTTCTGTATTTATTTGTCCATTGTTAGGCCATCGAACTTCACTTAGCCCAAATAAATCAATTTTTAGTCTATTCATTTCTTTTACCGTGTTATGAAATTTTCCCATTTGAAATAGACTTTTTACGTTCCAAGTAGCGATCCTAACAGGCTGGGAGATTCTTAGCACCTTGTGGACATTTAAGTCCTGCCCAGTACTCAAGGCCATTTCTGTTTGGTTCCCTGTCATGATTGTTCTTCGAAGATCTATAATATGTGGTAGTTTTCCGTTGCTTTCCATATACGCAGTTCTATAGCCATTCAAGTCATTCTGACCATGCCTAAAGATATGCTACATAATACCGTTCCAATCCACTTGATTTCCGCTATTACTTGCTACTGACAAGCCTGCTGCCACTTGTTAGTTTTCGCCATATCTGGCTACCCTCACTTAGTTTTGCCTGCAGGTCAATGCAGTTACCAGGGTGTGGCGCTTGGAGCCATAAGTGAGAGCTGGGTATTTTATGAGGACCAGACTTCGGAAACCATCTCCTGTCTATGACACTTGATGTGACCGTATCCGTAAGAAAGGTACTACCTCTATGATGTAACCCCATACACCCCTATTGTATCACAACCCTTATTTTTAGAAAGAGAAATGTTTGGACTTTTTAAAACGTATTTAACTTTCTAATAGGGGTGAAACTATAAAAACTGCACACGGTTGAAAATGGGTATTTTGCGATTGCAGTGCTGACGGCGACTCAAGTGATTTGCGTTAAATAAGATAAAAATTGTTTTTTTTTTATTTGAGGTGGCTTTTGGTTGAAGTGACTTATAGAACAACTAAATCTAAGTAATTATTTACTATTTTATACTTTATTTCATAGTTAGATGCTTTACTTTACTTTTTATTCATGTAAATGCTTGACCATGTTATTAGCTAATTTTCAGTTGTAAAGTAGGAATTTAGTTTGAGCTACAAAACGATTCTGAAACTTTTTTGAGCGTGTTTCTCAAATTTTAAGCTACAATATATATATGAAATTTAGTTGCAGATATTTGCTGAATCAAAAATTATTTAACTTTGTTTTACGTAATGGCGTCGTCGTATCGGATGCAGTTCCCGTTTTCTCGAACGCTGTGGTTCTTTTTCTTGCTACAATAAATAGCTTTCAACAAATTACATAAAATAACTCATTTATTAATAGTACCAAAACAAAAATTTCTTTTAACAAATAACCGTTTTGCATTTTTGTGTAATTTTCTACAACTTTCGTGTTTTACAGATCTTCCTCTAACGAGAAGAAATTTCTTCGACATTTGACAGCAGGAGAAGGGCAAAGAAAATTCGATAAAATGTCAACATGTGCAAAACGTCATTCTACATTATATCGAAACTGAAAAAAAAACAATATAGAAGAAATAAAACTAGCGATATCTCGTTGTTGCAGTGAATTTCTAAAAATGTGGCAAAAGTGCAACAGGACGTTGAAAACTTTCCTTTTAAAAATGCTGATTGTTTGGAAAAAGAATTTTCATTGCCTGCAGACATTCCCGTGGAGGAAAACATTCCGTCAACAGCTGGGGTTGGCAGAAACAATATTCCTTTCGAAGAAAGCAGCAAAAGAAGCAAAAGGCGCAAAACTAAAGAACCTCGGGAAAGAACATCGACAAGTGGACTAACTTATGTTGTTCAGATGAGTCTGCGATCTGCTGGTCAAAAAGATGCCGCTAAATTGTTGAGCGAGGCTACAACAACTAGTCCTTCAAGAGCATCAAGAATCCGAAAAGCATGGATCAATCGCGAAGCCCAGATTGTAACTCCAAATACCCCGGATGAAGCACTGGCTTTATGTGGCGACACAAATTTGACATAAAGCCAATATTCAAAAATTAGTTACGAAACGCGAACATATCCGAGTTACCACAAATCACAAACAGCAAAACAGCGCTGTTGCCCACCAAGAACGGCGATTATAATTTCGGAATCTTTGATGAAAATACAGTTACAGCCTATTACGGACTTGACAGTTTCACGCTTAATGGTTGCTAAAGTTTTTCCACAAGAGTTTCGGATGTTTTCACCGAGTTAGTATTAATATCAAAATGAAGCTGCGATGGAAGCACATGTCACAGCGAATATAGACAGAATGGAAAGCAAAATTTTAAAGATGCAGATATGTTTATAACTTCGTTTGTCCCTTTACAATTATCAACTTCTGGTTCAAAGAAAACAATTTTATGGCAGAATTCTCGACCTTCTGTGAGTTTTTGCAGACCCATCAGGATACAGTTCAAGAAAGAATCCACAGACGTGATTCAACAAGAAATTACTTATATGGAAGAGCAAATAAGTAAATTGAAGAAGACGGAAGTTATGATTGATTCGCACAAATATTTTGTATCTCATCAAATGGTATTAAAAATCGTGGATGGTAAAGTTTGTAATGCTGCGACTGCTACTTCTTCAGATTAAAGATGTTACGTTTGTGGATCCACTCCAACCGAAATGAACGACATAGAAATATGTGAGAACAAAGAAATTGATGCCACAACTTATCGATTTGGCTTGTCGTCTCTGCATGCTTGGATTCGCTTTTTTGGATGTTTTCTTCATATTTCTTGTAGACTGGAATTTAAAAAATCAAGGCTGTACACAGAAGAAGATAAGAAGAAACTAGAAGAAAGGAAACGCAAAATTGAGCCAGAATTTAGAACTCAACTAGGTTTACTAGTTGATCATGTTAAACCTGGAGAAAGTGGAACAACGAATGGTGGTAACAGGGCCCGAAGATTTTTTAGAAACCTGAGAGTTACATCAGAAATTACAGGGATAAACGAAGAATTGTTACAAAGATGTAGCACTATTCTGCAGGCACTTTCATCAGGCTTTGCTATAGATGGTAACGCGTTTAATGTTTATGCAAAAGAAACAACTCACGATTTGTGCAGGAATACCGTGGTACTACATGGCAGTTACCATGCATAAGATTTTAATTCACGCAAGCGACATCGTAAAGAATGCCATTCTTCCTATTGGGAAATTGTCAGAAGAGGCCCAGGAAAGCAGGAATAAATACCTGAAGCAATATAGAAGAAGTCGGACCAGAAAAATTTCCCGAGAAGCAACGAATGAAGATCTCTTGAATTTACTTATTGTTTTTTCAGATCCGGTAATTTCTTCTCGCGAAAACTGCTAAACCGAAAACGCCAAAACTTTTTTAGTGACGTATTATCACTATTATGTCTTCCTAATGAGGTAAAAATAGAAATAGAGGCTTCGTACTCCACCAGCGAAGACACGTCTACTAGTGAAACCAATACGGAAAGTGAAAACGACTCTGGTTAAGATGAAAATAAATAATCTTTCTTTGTAAATAAAAAATTATTGTTAATTAGTGTTTTTATCTGTATTTTTACCCGATTCAGCAAAAATAAAATTTTAATTTTGGCCAGCTTTTTCGCGTTTTGGCTCACAGTGTTGTATCTTTAAATATTCACCAAACCAGATCGGGGCCTATACAAGGTGATTCTAAATTTATGTGACAAACTTTAAGGGATTATTTTGATCATAAAAGTCCATATGAATAAATGTCCAAAACGGCTCAGTTTTAAAGTTTAATAATAAATTAATAGTTTATACAATAAAGCGTAGGTAATACATAAAATAAACTTGTAGAAATTGTTGAAAATGATCGCTGCTACCTAGAATACAGGTTTCTGTCTTCCGTCGTAATGATTGGCAAACACGTTCAAAAATACCGGGGTTGTTTCAAATTGTCTCAAATGATGTAACAATGCAAATTCTGAGTTCCTCAACATTTTTAATTCTTCTTCGTTAAGTACCCCGCTTTCCGAGAACATTGGCGATCAATAACATGGTTTTTTCTTTATCAAATGCTGTTCTAAATAGTGCCATGGTGTTGAATCCACACCAACGACGTAATTTTTTCCTGAATAATGATATGGAGTAGTTTGTTATTATTATTTCTTATAACATTGCCTAGATATATATGGTGTTTTTTTTGATGATATCAATAATTTTACATTGTTTGTTGATACGTCGTAGTACTTCCTCATTTGTGAACCTGTCCATCTATGAGATCTTCAAAATCTTGCGATAGGTTTGTATCTCAAAAACTTCCAGACTTTTGTACATTACCTCCGTAAGCGTCCATCTTTCAACGCCATACATACTAAATACATACTGAAGACTTAACATCTTAATGATCGAATACGTAAGGGAATGGCCAAGGCTCTACAAGTCAAATTTTTTTTCATCTTTTAAAAGGTTTGTCTGCTCTATCCTATATCTAATTTCATGTGTTAAGTCCAAATGTTCGTAGACATAGCAGATATTTATACGATGTTACTTTCTCTATCAACTCTTCTCCAACAAGTATATTATTCTGTACATTATTATGTTGTTTACTAATGATTAGCCATTTGGTTTTTTGACGCTTAGTTTCAGCCCCATTTGTTCCCAGCTGATAAGAGTATTTGTAGATCTTGCGTGCTTGTGGCTAGCAGGACAGTGTTATTAGCGTATCTCAAATTGTTTATTACAAAATCGTTGGTTATGACCCTTTCAGCTCTTTCTTTGAGAGCCTCACTAAATATTTTTTATGGTATAAATTAAAACAACACGGAGAAGAGATCACACCTCTGTCTTACTCCTCTCAGTATGGGCATGTCTTGTAATTCACACTAACAACCGCTGTCTGACCCCAATGTAGGTTGGCTATTATACGTATATCTCTTCCTTCTAGATCAATTTCCCTGAGAACTTGGAGTAATTTATCGTGCTGAACGGTGTCAAATGCTTTTCCATAGTCCACGAAATACATATACACATATTTTGTTGTTGTTTTTTTGTAGGTTCTTCTGCGATCCATCAGTCTTAGTATTTCCTCGGTCATCCATTTTTTTGTGTTTGGCTTTGTTGGAATGTAATAAATTATTGCTTATCTCTTGCATCACTGTTTTCATTGAATTTCAGGTTGATTTAATATTACTATCGTCTGAGCTTATGTTGGGGTCTATATTTTCAAAACGTGTATTAATTTGTTTCCAAATTTCTTTTGCTATTTCTGGGTTTTGTAATTTCCTAGTATTTAATTGCGGTTAGTTTTTGCTGATAAAAGTATGTGATCAAAGAAAATGTCAGCACCAGGGCAAGTCTTTACGTTCTTTATGATATTTTTGAATTTTTTATTGGTGCCTATATTATCAGTTTGGTTTTTTGCCTTTCTGTCTGCATTAGATATCCAAGTATAGAGACGTCTGGGATGTTGTTTAAAATAGATATTAGTTAGTATCATATCTTCTTCTTGACAAAACTGTACTAACCCGTAGTCTTTTTCACTTGAGTTGCCTAGGCCGTATTCGCCCACTGCATCTTCTAGGCGACCTTTTTTCACCTTGGCGTTGAAGTTACCCATAACAATGTTTATGTGTGATGGCTTTATTATTTTCAGTGCCTTTTTGATTTTATTATAAAATTGTTCTACAGAGTTGTCATAAGCAGTACGTGTAGGGGCATAAAATTACATATAACCGGCATTGTGTTGATCTGGAAAAGACATACGCTATCCGACACCGGAACGAAACTATTGACTGCTTAATGTAAATTCTTGCTAATTATGAAACCAACACCGTTAAAATGATCGGGTTTATCATTACCTGGATAATATATTGCATATCCTTCGACTTGACACATTTTTGAATTGGGCCATCCCACCGACTTTTAATCTTTTCATCTCCCTTATTGCATTATAAGTTTTATCACTTTCAAAAAGACTACATGCATTCCAGTTAGCTACATTTTTCATAGCTGACCCAGGGATTCTTAGTACCCTCTGCGCATTCAAGGGCTGCCGGGAACTAGGGGCCATATCTTTATTCTTCTCAACCATGTTAAAGACTTTCTTTGCCTTTCGTTGCCTTCTCCTTGCAGTGTCACAGCCATTTAAACCATTGCGGTTGTCGTCTGTGAGTATCTGATGTCAACGCTTTGGAAAGTTATTTTTCGTCAGCCTGGACTAAGTAATGGCGTAGCTGCTGCCCCTTTTCATGTCCTCAGTTGATCCGCGAGTGCTTATTTGGCAAGCGTTATTCGCACCTGTTCTGTATATCTGCAGTACGTTCCTAACAGCCATTGGGACGCGGCGTGTCGGGGTTGAGAACACCCCCATCCGATTCTGTACTGAGTGTTGAGAAACCCCTACTCGATTTAAAGTTCCTTCTCCAAGGAAACTAAAACTCGACACCGGTTTTTAATGGAAGTCGTATAAACTAGTGACATATAATATTGAAGTTGATGATTCTTCTTATGCTAGCTCATCAGCTTTCTCGTTGCCTGCAATTCCGTAGTACTTCAATACCCACAACAGAGTTAATTTGTTGTGGTCGGCCAGAGCTTTGGGTTTTTTTGCGGCATTCTTATACCAGCGTGGATGTTACCTTCGGATTCTTTAACTCTTTTAGGGATGCTTGACTGCCCGCGAATATGTTCATTCGCCTATTTCGATAATTTATTTTGTTTAGAGTTCTGCAGTATAGCAAATATCTCAGCTGAAGAGAAAATGTTAATTTTTGTAGTAAAAAGCTTAATTACAAATCTTCCTTTCCACAATATATGCTTTCTCCCGTTTTAGATTCGGCCTTTTGCTCCGTCTGTATACCAGATAATTTTTCAAAATTTGTTTTTGTTGCTCATTTTGAGTGCATGTTCATTTTAATTCATTATATTAACCTCGAAATTCATGTTGAATGAGAATTTTGGTATGGTATAGTCTGTTCTCATATCCAGTATGCTTTTATTCGAATCTCCAACTTTTAGATGTCCCGTTTACATAGTTATTCTATGAATGAGTACGTTAATCAGTTTTTTTTTAATAGAACTTGTACTTGCACAACAATATACATTGTTATACAAAGTATTTCTAGATATTAGTACGTGACAAAATAAAATAACTTGAATTGTAGTTAATAAGCACTTGCAATAAAGCTAAAGTTGATACTCACTTTGATTTACCGTTTGGTAGCTAAAATTATCTGAAAGTTAATTTAGTACTTATCATTATCATTTAACCATATGTCTTGGGATAACTTCCGTTTTAGGCGGTCATGGATACTTCTTTGACCTAATTCGTAAAAGATGGCACCGCTGCAATTGGTAAGATTTTCGTGAAAGGTCTTAGTCAATTTAACGATGTATTTTTAAAGTATGGGTATGCCTAGTTCATAGTGCAGCTGTTAACTGGTGATGAACCAATGAGCGTTGACTGTCATTCCAAGACTGAGATCAGACTGTTTTTGAAGTGTTACACACCCATAACGAATCAAAAAACGTATGAGTGATTTGTATAGTAGAGTTATGAATTTGATTTTTATGGATGACTTTTTGTTTATTATTAGGTAAAATTGAATTAATCGCGTATGACCTTCATTCAGTTTTTCAGTATATGGTATTTCCATGTAAGCCGAGTATTAAGGTAGAACCTAGATCTTTTACAGGTTCATCATAGACATTCCAGTAGATAGAATGACCGCTGATTTTAATAAAGAATGTATTTGTAATGTTTCTAAGTGAAAATATTTTTATGGCACACTTGGAATAATTGATTGGTAAGTTCCATTGTTTAAACCATCTGCTTAAAATATTGGCGAGTATTTGAAGTTTAGCGATTGCTTATACTAGATGTCCATTTCTGGTTAATACGACCGTGTAGCCCGCAAACATTGCAAGGTCCGAGATGGGGCCTAGTATACTCCATTGTGGGACTCCCTGGTGTATAGTTCTAACAGTAAATAAACTTGTATGTACTTTGATGAAAAAAGTACGATTTTCGAGAAACCAAAACAGTAAGGATCTAATATACTCGTGTAATTTTGTATTTTAAGTCACGTGATCGAAGACTCGAGCTACGTTTAAAAATAAGGTTGTAACGTATTGTTTACTTTCAAAACCTTGTTCGATTGTTTTGGTCACGCCCTGTAGTTGTTCACAGGTAGTGTCCTTTAAATCCAAATTGAAAATTTGGGAAAATGCTCAGTTTTATAACCCCTTCATTAGGCCGGAAATAATTTTTCCAAAAAGCTTCTAGGTGGTTGTTAGTAAACTTATAGGGCGATAGCTAGAGACATTCTTATCTTTGTTTGATTAAAAAGGTAAGCCATTCCCAGACAAACATTAAAAGTTAATGCTAGGTATGCTAACGCTTTTTTTGTAAGCTTCTTTAGTATGATAAACACGAGTTTGTCATATCCAAGTGATTTATTTATTGGAAAAATTTTAATGGTAGAAGCAAGCTCCCTGAGTGATGTTGGTTTGAAGTTTGGTTTGCTATTGACTGGTGTGTTTCCACGTAATTTGCTGCCATATTTTTTAATATTGGATCTGTGTGATTGTTGAAAGTCAATTCTGCCAATTCTTTCTAAATGTCCACTTTAGGAGTTCCAATTCTGAATTTTGCTACTCACTGGGTGATATATTAGCAACCTACGATCTTGGATCTAATATTGGTGTATTACCCTGTCTCTGTTTTCAGAGTAGTTACTGAAATTTTTTGAAAGTATTTTGTAGAGTCTGGTACTTCTCGAATGGTTTCCACCTCCTCACAGTACCTCCCCACAAATCTCCCTTGGGTTTTCCTAGAGCTTTGTTGTGTTCAGTTAGAGTTTTTTTTATAATTTTTTTGCATTTTCTCATTCGCGCAAGATCTTCGTTCCATAAAGGCAATTTTTTGTTGAAATCTTTTTACAAGAGGGCATTTATCTTCATACGCTAAGATTACAGCCTCTTGTTATTGCCATGCTGCAATTTTTAGATCTATACTGTTCCTAATCATTATATTCTTTCTTTATGTACTAATAAACTAAAAAACTTAGGAGCACCCAGGTGCAGACTGGCACGTGCAGTAATACGGCTAGTGGACTTAAGATAGTAGTAACTGACAGGCATCAGGCTAAGGCAATTGAACCACTAACAAACCGACCTTTCATCCTCCTTCTTTTTCCTTTCGATATGACAATGCCTCATTAGTTCCGAAAGTTCTGCCTCTTGGGACATAGATGTCCAGCTTTTATACCATTCCTTCACAAGTCTACTAGTATCTGGTCTTTGTGTTTTGGTCTACTTTTCTAAACGTGGCGATCTCGGTCATTTTGTTAGATCTTTTGATAGATCTTAATATTTTATATCAGTTGTTCTCATTATTCTTCTTGGTTTTGTGGTTTCTGCTCTTTTTTCTACAGGTAGGTACTGGTCTGATGCAAGATTTATATATTCTGGTTTTGCTTCTCGCACTCATGCGTGTTTCTCCATATTATATCTTTGAAATAGCCTGCTATTCTTGTTGCTTTATACATCTACTACCAGATAGTTGAATCTTATTATTTGTTGGATAATCTTGTCCGTTTCAGTTTACATCTGATCAGATGTTTACAGATTAACATTGATTGAGTTTTTCGGGAAATATGAGCACATTAATTTTTTTGGATGTTATTTTAAATATTTGTTTAATTAGAATGGCATCGTCTGCATAACACTATTTTTATTGATTGATTTTCCATACTACATCTATCATTGGTCTAAGTTACCCTTTTAATAATATGGTTCATAATGATGTTGAATAGAGTCGGACTTAGACTGTCTCCTTGTCTAATACCCGTGGTTATCTTTTGTGTGAGTCTGTATCCTAAACTTGTTTCTTCTGGTGAGCTTCTTCAATATTTTTAAGTCTTTTTGCTAACATTGTTTGATCTTAAGATTGTTATTACATCATTTAATCGCACTTGTTCAAATGCTTGTTTTAGGGCGATAAAATAGCCAATTTGATTTAACTTAGCCAGAGAATGAACAATACTTTTGCTGGTAGCAGTAGTCCACTGCAAACCAATAAGACAACGTTTCGAGGAGACTTCTTGTGGATGGCCTGTGAGACATTGTGAGAAATACATTGCGCACAAATCTTTGACATCTTCAAGTTCTTTTGGTTTATGGAAAGTTCTGCATTGAATCCGCCCGTGCATCGATTGCAATTTTTGTCTGTCATGATTATGTGGTTTACTTATATTAAATAGACACCTGCTACTTTCGCCTTTCTCATCACAGTGCTTTTTAACTTTGGTATCTAGCAAAGGCAGCTTTGAGACTTAGTGCTACATCCCATAATAACATAGTATGAATGTTTAAAATACCTTCCGTTCCTTCAAGGAAATCACACTCTATCGCTGCCTATAATTTTTTGCTTTTGCGGTTTTCCGCTTTGTGCCCAACTGTATTCGCAGCACTGCAGAAATGATTCAGTGCACTTATTTCAGTCTGCAACACAGGTTATTATTTTTGATTATATTTGAAACTCTTTAAATCCCTGTAAACCATTTTTTTTATTTACTTTAATATTTTCTTAGATTATTCTATTAAACTTCTAAACTTGGTTTGATTTCTATTTTTATTTTAATTCTGTATTTTTATCTTTACTGCGATAACTTCCTTTATCTATTTCAGATCGACACTTTTTGTAGCCTTCTGGTGATCTTTAGCTTTACGTGGACCTTTTAATTTTACACTAATAAATACTTTTGATAAATTACACCTTTTTCGATGTACCACTTTTCTAGTATTTTAATACATATATCTCTAAATAGTTTTCCATTTTTTACTATTTTGAAATTTTAAAAATTTTCAATTTGTCTCGGCTTATTTAAAGCATTCCTTCTTTCTTTTTCTTCTATCTCGTTACCTTTATTTCTGTATTGTATTTTTAGCTACAAGCAGCATGAAATAAGTGGCATCGCATTCTATCTATTGATTTTTTGTCAGTAATAGTTACATTTTTTTATAACTACCTTTATTCATTTTTTGTATCGTTAATGTCCCGTTTAGATTTATTATTTATTATTTATTAGAAAATTTTGGATTCCCAAACTATGCTCCAGTAGTTTTAAAAATCTAATTAAATGATAGTCGTCAGTCAACACCACTTCCTTTATAATTTGGTAAAAATCCCACAATTGCACCAATTGTTTATTGTTATTTCTACATGTCTGTGAAATGCTTTGGTAAAAAAACAAAAAGGAAAATAAAGAACTGAAATATTGCTTCTCCTCAAAAACCCACTTCTCATAATAATTATAAGCTATGTAATTCAGGAGTAGAATTTGAAAATATATTATACAACTAGAAGCCGAACTAAGTAGTTAAAAAAAATCTTTCAACCTTAAATAAAACTTATAATAGAAATGTATACTATTTAAATCAGGTAGGTTTAGATGATGTTATTTATGACTTTGAGTTTTCAAAAACAAAAGGTTAGCTTCTATGATTTCTTCAAAAGTATACTTTTTGAAAAATATATTTTTTATATCTCTAGTTCAAAGATGGGCTAAAGCTACACTTACAAATTTCTGTTGGTCAGCAAATCGAGGCATACCACCAACCGACTGCAAAAAAAAACAACAAAAAGAGTACTTTTTTAAGCGAGTTATAGCAGTTATACTAATAATTTCATCAGCCAACAAAAAAAGTGCAAAAATAGATATATAAATCGCAAGGTAAAATGTAGTTACAATTCTAAAGAATTTACTTTTATTTAATCTCTCATCATAATATTTTTTAATTTTATTGTAACATACTCAATCCTGTGAAGAGAAATACAACAAACGTAAACTTTTGCTAAGAGAATTATGGAAATATTAGTTTTCTGAAATTTCAGATAAAACTCTCAAGCTATTCACAACTATTATGTAAGAAATTTTACTTCCGAGAAATTCCCCTTATTAGGCAATGATTGTTTTCCATCAAACGAGATAACATTTTCCAGAAAAAAGATCTTCCTCCCCATAAATTCCACAATAAAATCACCCGACGGGCAATAAAATTTAATGCGGCGCCCAAATCATCCAAATTTGTAGTTTCTGTATTGCATAAAATAAAACAAAGTTGAGATAGCACCGGATAATCAAGAGTCGTAACACAACTCAAATCAGAATCGATGTTTTTGGTTCGCATTTGCATCCGAGAATTCGGGATGTAATCCCATAAAACCATTTACTTATGATGTATTGAAGCGCCGGCTCCTCGCATAGACTTGTGGCGTCCGGGCGCTCCAAACAGAATTAATCATAAAGCATTGCCTCCATTTTATAGTAATTATAAGTTCGGTTTTATGCGTCTCCGCAGAACTTGTGTGTTCTTTCTGCAGTTTCTGTCCCCGTTAGCAAACAACGCTGCACAGCGGCGCCGATTTGCTCGCTCCCAACGGACACGTGTTTAGCTCAGGGGCGCCTTTGTGCTATTGCTTTCTATGAATATTTTGATTTTCTTAATATAAAAAAGTGTATATAACACACAAAGTTGTTTATTAGACTCACTGATCAGATAGTCTTTAAATCTCTTCAGGGTATTTAGAAAACTAAATTCACATATTCAGTAAGTCATTAGAATTGTATTTTTGTTATTAAATTATTTTGAAAATATTTCTTACCATTATTGCACACCCTTCTTGGGACCTGATTATGTAGGTTTTATAGTGTTTGCCTACGTTTTTCGATCTTAAGACACTCTCCATTTTTGTTTGTCGTAAGAGTTTTTACCTTGGAGATTTTTCTTACTTATATCTTTACTTCCCTATATATCCCTGTATGTTCCTCTTATTATTTTTAAAAAATTATTTTAAGATCTTTTTTATATTTTTTTGATGTTTTCTGTAACACTTATCATTTTTTTTGTTGTGTCTTTGGATACTTTCTCCAATCTATATATTCTACAAGATCTTCTTAACGTATCTTTTGTAATATTGTAAATATCCTATTTGATTTATTTATTAGCTAAGTTTCTCTTTCATATAGCGTAATACTATTAATAATTGTGCTGCAGATGTTGTATTCTTTTGTTTGTTACTTTTTTATTCAATTACATCTTTTATTCTCTTCCTTGTTCAATTTACTATCTAAAATTTTATTTGTCTCGTCCATCTTTCGTTTTTTCACTTCTAAGTATTTGTAATCATTGCGTACTAGTACTTTCAGTAAATTTACAAAGCGTAGTTTATCTTCTTCAGTTTTTATACATAAATACTTGGTTCTATCTAAATGCATAGAATTTGATGTTGCCAGTCATGTACTTTAAGTATTTTTTGTGTCAAGTCAGAAAGATCTGATCGTTCGAGAATTGTAGTGTATAAATGTTTGTATTATTTATGACTGCACCCATGCCTACTCATCCCTTTTTCTGATTTTTACACGCAAATTGACGAAAAATTTATGTGAAGTGAGTGAACGAAGGCAACCTTGTCTAATACCTCTTATTACTTTAAACCCTTTTGTTAAATTATGCTCTTTCTCAATCTTTATTATCGTATCTTTGTATAATTCCTTGCAATTTTGATTGTTTTATTTATATTTGTTAGTTTTATCAAATCCCATAACGTTAAAGTAGCCTTTTTCTAAGTCTATAAATTTATCTTCTCTTTAATAATTTTTAAAATGAACAATTTGTCCAAATATGGTCGCTTTGCTTAAAACACTCCCCCATACTACAGGTAAGTAAATGTTAGTGTTGCAGTAATTCTTCTGTAATTTTTAGATTTTTTTTTAGATTTTTTTAGATTTGATTTAGATTCTTGTACATTACTCATTTATCATATTTTTTATTATTTGCGTACCACGATTTTATTTATATATTTATTAAATAATTTAGTTATCATTTCTTTTAATAGTGCTGTGATATCCTTTAACATTTGTAATATTTCCTAATCTTTATATTTAGTATGGCGTTTTCAATACTTTTACGTAAATCGAATTTCTTGTGTATTAATATATGTACCGTTTTCCCACACTTTTGTAATATTTTTCTTAATCTGTATTAGTTGTAGTATTGGTTCTGTTATTCTCTCTCCTAATGCTATTAATAGACATTCAGGCTTTTGTGCACCTTTATCTTTCAACCATTTTCTATTACAAGTTTTCTTTTTTTCTATAACTAATTTACTCGTTTCAGTCCGTCTTTATATACTTCTCTCTGTCCTCAATTAATTTAGTACTTATTTATTTGTAATGTTTGTCCTTCGCTTACTTTTTGACACTGCCAGTTTTTCCAAATGCTTATTTCTTCCTTCTTCCTATTTTCCTAGTTCTTGTTTGTTCGGGTTTGATTTTTTATATTAAAAAACACTTTTTAAGTACACGGTAGTTTGATCTTCACTTATATTTAAATACTCTGATGTCAGTTACGTCAATAGTACTAATAATAATGGTAAGGCCCTACACCCCGCGTGGGAGCAGGGCCTGCGAATTGTAAGTTGCTCTGATCGCTCGCTCTGCCCGGTCGTCGCGCACCATCTCTGATGCGGGCGATGTGCACCGACCCTAAGACGACTGCCATTATTACCCTTGTTCGAATGAACGCAGGTACTCAATTATTTTAGTGACTGAGTAGGCCACCCGCCAGGCATCAGAGAGCACCGGGAATTGAACCCGGGTCCGTCAGCATCGCAGCCCGCCCCTCAACCACGGGACCATGCTGGCTGTCCAATAGTACTATAAAGTAATCTATAATTAATTTTAATCTT
Organism: Sinelater perroti; assembly: GCA_036346155.1. Taxonomy (NCBI): domain Eukaryota; kingdom Metazoa; phylum Arthropoda; class Insecta; order Coleoptera; family Elateridae; genus Sinelater; species Sinelater perroti. The sequence goes on from JARFIY010000189.1 coordinate 2,267,075, forward strand.
TTAGTTGGTTATTTCAAAGTATATCAGCAAATGTGTTTATGTTGCAAAAATCGTTTGTTACTTTTTAGGCTGTTTTGTGTACATAAGCCTATTAGTTTATTTTCGTTTTCCCGAATTTGTTTATAACATGGTGTTCTGTGTTTGACCATATCCCAGCATTAAAATTGCCCAACAAAATTGTTTTTATATTTTCTCCAAGGCCTCTATGAAACGCTTTATTTAGACTAATTTATACTGATTTGGTTTCTATATTCCACAAGTAGCGTTTTTTCCCATTATGCTGATGGGTATATAAATTATGCTTTTATTGCTTCGAATTTAGTTATATCTCTTCTATATTCTTCACCTCTTGTACTTTATCTTTTTTTTGCACTTCAGAAAATTATGATTTACTTATCTATTTCTGTGTTTCTCCTTTCATTTTTTTTGATTTTGCTAGTTTTGTATATCTATTTTCAGTTTTCTTATTCTTTTAATTTAATAACTTCCATTTTTCTTAGTATTCTATGCACATTTAAAGTTGCATAGTCCTTAGCGAATTTTGTGCCTTAATTTGTTGTGTATTACTACGATCCGTGTTCCGAGGCTCCAATATATCCATGTTTACCGATTAAATTTATTTTATAGATAACGTGTTACAAGGCCGACACTCTAATCTCTAAGATAAAAAACCAAAAATTTTGCTTTTGGGGTACTTTCCCCATAGACATTTTTTTTCTATAACTAAGTGATACTCTGTCTGTTGGCAACTCGTCCGTTTATTCTATTTAATCTTTTCTTCCGCTGGCACAACCGTATGTTATCTTTTTCGTAATCTTGAGTAGGAGCCTTTACAGGGTGATATCTACTGGGCTAGCTAAACCTTAGTTCTTTACGAGGTTATTGCTCTTCCCTTGACTTTTTATCGTGATTTTGGATAAGAATTTTCGGAATTATAAAGTTTATTGTTATGCGCAAAGAAAGTTTCGGATAATGATTTAAAACAATAGTACAAATAGTAATAACCTACTTTAAAAAAAAAACATAAAAATAATTTTTGCTAAGTACATATTACTTATGACTATTTTAATACACCAAAAAGTTTTTGTTCTTATTTATAAAATATTTATGGTAATTATAGCATTCGCGCATTACTCTCGACATTTTAATTAACAGATTTTTATAAAATTAAAATTAAAAAATATATACTTGAAATCTCTAGAGCATATAAAGGATAACCCTTCTAAGCTTACTCAAGACAACTCTGTGGAAAGCATCACCATAGTAAATTAATTATTCAAATCTTTACTAATTAAAAATTAAAGATTATCAAATAAGTTTAAGGATATTTACTAAAATTGTGTAAATAAAAAGAAATAAAATTTCTTTTACTTTCATGCACAGCGCAGAACAAATTAATGTATTTGCAGATTTTGTACTTCACATATAATTTGCGAATACACGAGCATTCCAAATAATAAAATATCAAATCTGTAAGAAGAAAATTTCTATATCGGACTACTAAAAGAAATTTGCTGCAAAGTAATACTTTATTCGAAATAAGATTAGAAAAAATTGGGCTAATACACTTAGGCTATTATAAAGTTTATTAAAAGTATTAAATTTTATAAATTGTTATATAAAAGTTATTTATAAGTTTGGTTTAGTTATTTATAAGAAAACTTTTTATTAAGTAACTAAATACACATATCATTATTTTAAACAGACAAATGTTACTGATTGTAATAACTAATTGTACATCTGTAATAGGTAATAAATGTACCAGTTTGGATAGTACACATAATTAAGATGGTATAATACATGCAAGGAAGAATTTGGAAAAAACCAGAGAGCCGAAACAAATAAAAATCTTTATGGCTGAAGTTGAAATATACAACCTCTAGCAACACCCCTGGACAACACTGAGAAAGAAAAATACTTTCTACGGGCAACAAACAATGCACGAGTAAAGGTGCAGCCTGTAAAAGGTATAATTTATATTATTGTCATGAGTATTTCTGTAGAGACATAAAGACAATGAAACAAAATTTTCGAACTATAGGACACAATATATATAATAAAAGTAATTTTTTTTATAAATAATGTTGCACAATTTAGATCACCTCACCCGACAAGATGTCAGAGTTTTGTACATAAAAAAATTTTTGCCAAAAAACTATTTTTTTATTAAATGTATAAAAAAGTACTTTACCAACTATTGTTTAAGAGATACAAAGAACACAGATTTTAAACATATCAACTGTCTTGAAAACCATCCCGCAAATTACAAGTGATGTATTGTTTACCAAAAAAGACAACAAATATAATATAACTTATTCCAGGTTAAGAAAAAAGTAATGAATAATATACAGCCATGCAATATACCCACAAGTATCAAGACCAAAGATACAACAGACAAACACACAGTAGTGACAACCAATTTCAAGACAAATTTAACTGAGCTATAGTTCACGATCCAGAAATATTATAATAGCTACTTACTAAAAACTGTAGTATAGAATATCAATAATCTGTTAACTGGAACTACCATCATAGTTAGAAGTAGTAAAATCAAATATTTCGAATATAGTAAACAAGTAACAACACCTACAAACTACCACAGCATGAATAACAAAACAAATACACACTTTAAAATTATTAGCAGAATACTGCCTACCAAAATAAAAACACAAAGATGGTTATAGACAAATTTTTGAGACTTGGAAATACATTTATAAAGGACCCGACAAGAAAGTTATATTATATTTAAGAAAAAAGCATGTAATTTACGTGTGAAAAATGTACCCAAGTAATGAACGTACCCGTTGCAGGCGGGTGAAAAATTGTCCATACACCTTTCAAGCATAGCGCGTGGTATTGCTCGAAGTTCTCGGGTTATAGCTTCCAAAAAATCTTCAAGAATTTGTGAGAATCCGAGCTTTCAGGTAGCTCTGTAAGAAATAATCACACAGTAAAAGATCCGGTGATCCCCACACAATGAAATAATGCGTTATGGATGTTTTAAAAAAACAGAATTCTCTTGAAGTATGATAACTCTATATTGTTGTATTAAAAATTCTCGCAACATCTCAAGGTAGCCCTGTTGACCATCGCAGTGCGTTAGTTTTCTCGCTCAAAAATAGGGTCCAATTATGTCAAATCGGATTATTCCGCACCACACAATTAATCTTTCACTATGTAGGGGTCTTTAATAGACTTTCCATGGACTATTTTCCGAGCAGTACCGGCAATTTTGTTTGTTTATAACACTCAATAAGTAAAAACAAGCCTCGCCACTCGTTATCAAAATACATACATTTTCCTAGGTTTCCAGCAATGTTTCTGCAAACGTAAATTGCCGCACATAGTTCTTTTTCTAGGTCTTAAATTACCAATATTTCAAAAACGCAACAGCTTCCTGCTAGACCCTCTAGTAATTACATATATTTAACTTGGACATTTTATTTACACTTACTGAGGAATATGAAGATTCTCTCCAATGGTTAAAAAAATTTATCGGTGGGAAAGATTGGAACTTCAAACTATGAGGTGGAGAGTTGCCATTTCAAAATATGTCTTTTCTTGTTTTTAACTGGTTAACCAACTGCTTGGCTTAGGGATTAATCTAAACTATTAGACTTTAAATAATTCAGTTACAAGTGGCACAACTAATAGCAAATGATAAACTAAATTCAACCATAATCTATCTTATGAGCATAGCTTAGTTATTATAAATGCCACTTCAGCGGAAACAAACTACTCAAAACTTTGCACTAAAGACACCGACTGGAGTCACTTTTTAAATCACCTAAAATGAGATTAGTTTTACTACAATATTTAAAAACTTCTAAACTCTTGATGAAACTGTTCCAAAAGATTCTGAGTACGGCAAGTCACTTAAAAGTAACAATCATTTTGTCTGTGATTAATAATGTTACATGTTTTGTGCTAGAAAACAGGAATAAACACAAAAAAGTAGGGCAAGACACCATAAAACAAAAACTAATTTATTAAACTTGTATAGAAGACTGTCAGATAGTACCATATAAAGTTTGTGACTTTTTATGTAGAAGAAAGGTAAAAAATAATATATTAGTAGCAATGGCTCTTATTGTCAAAATATTGGAGGTTAATGTTCACTGAGTCGAGTAAGAGAGGAGGAGTGGGTTGCTTAATTAAAAACAAATGGAGTAAATATGTAAATAGCTGGGAGTATCTTACATGTAATCTTGAGACTAAAACTCGAAACAAAAAACATGGAAATCAATCATATATCAATACAATGTAGACCAAATTAAGATAAATTAGCGGCCAAGGAAGATAAATTTTGAGAAGTTACAGGGATAGTAGAGGATATAGTAGGGAAAATAACTCTTAGAAATCTACAGGACATAATGGACTTGCAAAAAGACAGCTCAAGAGATGTCACTGAAAATTACGGAGAGGCACCCTAACAATAATGAATAATTGATTTTTGCATACAAAATAATTTTCTGGTAATGAATAGATTTTTCAAACATAGGACGTCTACAAGTATATATGAAAAATCAAAATTGAGGTAAAAGATCAATCATATACTACATACTAAGCCAGAGAACCTACAGGAGAAAAGTAAAAAATGCGGGAGTAAGAGAGAGACAGAGATAGGCAGTGACTCCTCTATTTATTAGAAAGCAAAATAAACAATATGCCATCTACACTAGACAGTAATAAAGAAAGCAAAACAAATATACAAAATAATACATAACAAGTAATAATCTTACACGTTAGCTGATAAGAAAATAAAATATAGATATATAAATATAGAGAAAAAGAAGAAAATATTCTGACAACAATTCAAAGACATATATAAAAAGAAGATGTTGAACACAGGTAGAGCTGGTATAAAAAGATTTTAGCTGACACAGCTAAGAAGCCTGTAGTACAATCCGAACAAACAGAACGTGGTGGACCGATGAAATTAAAAACGAGGTAAAACTAAAAAAAAATCGAATGGAAACTACTTAAAAGAAGGAATGTAGAATAGATACAAGAGTACGAAGGACAAAGAAAGGTCATAAAAAAAATCAATGGAAAACTACTTAAAATTTGGACAGGATAGAAAAAGACCAGCAAAGAAAGAAGGTCAAAAAATTTTAAGATAAAAGTGAGATCATACTTACAAAAGGGAACCAAATAATGGACAAATAAAAGCAGGTATTTCAAAAAACTTCTGTTCACGAGAGAAGTTGAGGAAGTTAAAAATGGGAAAGCTGACAAAAACCATGCAGCAGATGCAAGGGTGGAGGAAATACAAATAGATGACGTCATAGAAATCATAAAAGCGCTCAAAAAAGGAAAAACAGCTGAACACAATCAAAAAGAGACAAAATGCTGAAAAATGTAGGCCCTAAAGGAATAGAGATGCTAATTTCAATACACAACCAAGCTTGGATGGAAGGGAAAGTGCCATCGGACTGGACAACTGAAATCATAATATCAATTTTTAAGAAAAGAGGTAAGTGGGAGTGTAAAAACTACAGAGGGATCACTCTGCTGAGTATACTATCGAAGGTCTACGAATGGATTCTGAAAAGAAATTAGTAAGGTAAATCGACGAATCACTAGAGTTAGTCGCAAAGTGGCTTCAGAAAGAGGCGTAGTATAAACGACCATATTTTTACACTCAAACAAATCGCAGAAAAGTCCCTAAAAAGACATATCGAAACGTATAAGCCGTTTATAGTCCTGGAATATGCCTTCGACGGAATCCAGAGATCCCAAGTCCGATCAACCTTGAAAAAGAAAACGGTGAAGGACAACCTAGTAGCTGCCATAATAAACCTATGCAAAGAAAATAGGAACTATATACGAACGAACAACAGGCAATCCTAAGAATTCCCGAGTCAACAGTAGTCTAAGGCAGAGAAAAAACATCAAAAATGTACATCGGACATAGATACATGCAATCAGTGTACCGGAATAAATGTGCTTTTGCAGATAGTCTGGTAATATTCGGTAATAATGAAAGATCTACAACATAAAAATCAATGTGGGAAAACAAAAATAATAATATCAGGTAGAGGAAGTATCCACGCAAACGTCAAGTTGCATAGGAAAACACTGGAAGAAGTCGAGATGTCTAAATATCTGTAAGTAAACATCAATAACAAAAAGTACCATGATGCAGAAATAAACGTGAGACTGGACAACACACTATTTTACAGCTTAAAAAATGCATTCATAGAGAAACGGGAGATCTCAGACAAGACCAAAACAATAGCGTGCAAAACTGTATTTGTACCAACACTCACTTTTGAGTGCAAAACGTGAATCTTAACGTCAGCCATAAAGAGCAAAATACAGGCGATGGAGATAAAGTACCTTCGCAAAGTAGCTGGCATTCACTAGAAGGAACAAAATAAGAAATAAGGAAATAAAAAACAACTAAAAATAAAATCCATATTTAAAATAATAGACCAAAAACTTAAATGGTTTGGACATATAAGCAAGTTAGGAAAGGAAAGGCCCGTGTAACAAACTTGGGAAGCAAGAAGACACGAGAACAGACCCAAAGAAAACCTAGGAAAACGTATGACGATAGTGTGTAAGAGACATTGGCAGACAAGGAAGATGACGAGTAATAGAATGTGGAGAAAATTTATTCATAGTATTAAAGATATATAGATAAATAGCTGCTTGTCATAGTAAGTCTATGGTATATGTGTTTGTGAGATCCGATGTAAAAGTTTAATTTAGGCCACATTGAGCCAACTAAGACGCAAGAGTATATCAGAATAATAACATGGGGCCGGCGAAGAGATTGCTCTGTAAGCAATCCCAGAACGAACTTAAAAAAACCTTTCGATTTCGATCTCGAAAATTATTCGACATAGAATTTTTTCTTCATTTTCGAATTCAGCGTAAAATTTTCTATAAGAATCACATTTAAAATCGTAATGTCGAAAATGTTCCCGAAATTCGAAGTCGAATATCTCGAAAACTATTCGAGATAGAAACTTTTTGATTTCGATTTTGAAATCAGCGTATAATTTCCTATAAGAATCCATTTTAAAATTTAAAAAAATCCATAATTTTGTGACAGCGACAGACAGACCGACAGACATATAGAATTCAGTAACGAACTTTTTAAGTTCGCTGATAAAATCAGAAATTCTTGACACCAGGGTCGAACACTTTTATAGTATCACCAGTAGGGTGGGTATTTTTAGAAATAACGTAGTCGGGTTCGAGGTTACAAGTGATTCTAATAAGGCTGAGAGGTGCATGCAAGAAATAGATAAGGAAGTATTCAAAACGATAGCTAAAACCAAGCATAAATTTTTCAAGATAGGCAACATATTGGACATACATATCCATAGACCTTAAAATACTATTGATAATATTGAAGAATTATGTATGCAAATTAAAAACATAGCTAGATAGAATCGATATGAAGTTGGGGCAAATAGTTACTGACATAACTGGAATGAAACAAGGATTGAATTGCTAGAAAGAGAGATCAGAAAAAAAACTTGGTGATAACGGAAGTGGTAGATGAAAAAGAGAAAAAAGAAAATATTACACTAAAAAAATAACGAAAGTTTTGAATAACATAGTTGTCAAACTTGACAAAAAAGATCTAGATGACTTCCAAAGAATAGGAGCACAAAAAAGTGGGAACAAGACCAATATTAATTAAACTTGGAATATTTAGCAAAAAATGAAAATAATTAAGGAGGCAAAGAATATATGGATAAATAAAGACTTCCCCAAAAAAAGTGCAGAAGGAACGGAAACAATTAATTGCATTGATAAAACAAAAAGGACAAAAGGCGTAGATAAAATATAATAAATTAGTAATAAAAAAAGTATACGGAAGAGAAGACGAAGAACGTATAAAACAACTTTTGACAGAAATGGGAAGGGAAAAGGAGAGAAACACTAATTTTAAAAGGTCAACCATCGATAGATCACCAGAAGAAGATCCTCTAGTAGCATAGTTAGGTAAAAAAACAAGAACAATTAACAAAAACAGCTAATAAAGAAAAATAGGGAAGAAAATAAAGAAAACGACAAAGGCAATGTACAAAGCTATGGAATATCGCAAAGAAATAGGAACATGGAACATTAGGGGGCTGGGTGGAAAACAAATAGAACTGATTAATGAATTTGAAAGAATTGGGATCGAAATGCTAATTTACCAGAGATTAAAAAAGGCTGTAGAATGATAGAATTGGACAAGGGACATCTGCTAATATGGAGTGGAGTAGATATGAAAAAAGAGCATAATCAGGAATCTGCTGCATCCTGCACAAAGGCATTAGAAGTAAGGTAAATCAATGGGATGCAGTATATGACAGAATATCAACAATCTAATTATAAAATTCAATACAGTATACGGACCGAGTGAAGACGAAAGAATATAATAAAAAGATAAATTCTGAAAGCAATTAAATTTAACGGTAGAAGTAGTAAAGGAAGTGATTGTGATAGCTGGAAACCTAAATGCCAGAGTAGGAAAAAGAGATGACACACAAAGTAATAGGCAAATTTGGAGAAGAAGTACGAAATAACAATAGGAGATATTAAAAGAAGAAAACTCAGCTGCTGGGGTCATCTACTAAAGATGGAGGATAATGCACAGAAAAGGTTGATTTGAAAAGGGGAAATAACAGGCAAACAAAAAAGAGGAAGACAAAAAAAAAACGTGGGATAAAACTATCGAGAAAAAACTAAAGAAGAAAGGAAAATCGTGGATAGAGGCCAAAAGGTTAGCAGTGGATAGAAAGAAATGGAAAGACTTATATCAAACTGAATGAAGAAAAGAAAATCGTGGGTAGGAGCCAAAAGCTTAGCTGTGGACAGAAAGAACTGGAAAAAATTTATATCGAACTGAGTTACTGTTTAATGTTTTTAGAAATTCTTAGTAAAATGCTATTGTTCAGAAATTAAGGCAATCTTACACCTTCATGGGCATTTGTATATATATAAAACTCTTTTTACCCAAAGGTGTAATTGTGTCCTATTGATCTTTAATACTATCAATAATTTTTTTAAAATTGACAGTTGTAACTTTTTGTTAAAATTATAGATATACTGATGCTCTGTAAGGCAAGGGCAGGTTTGAATTTCTAATTAGGCGTTTGAAGTGATTTGAAAACTTACTGTAGGATAAACTGATGCATCTTAGGTGTAAAAATACTAAAGACTTTATTGTCAGCAGTTATTACAGAATCAAAATTAGTAAGAACAAAAAGGAAAATAAAGATAGCTCTGGAGCGACCGTCCTACGTTCTAAAAAAGAACTATTGTGCAATAATTTTTAGAAGAGGTAGGTTTGTAAGCTGTTAACAGAAAATGCCCAAAAAGGTTTTTAAAAAACTCTTAACCTCATCGGTTGTAAATACTCAAATGTTATTTCAGAAATTAGTTCAAGAGCTCACCCAGAAGATAAGAAACTACAGTAAAACGTTTTCATTGCAAAATGTTGAAAACTGTTTTACAGGTGAAGGTGCAAACATAAAGAGAATCGAAAAGAGTACAAAAATTTGATCATAAAAAATTTATATGTTGCCCTAGTTTTCTATACATTTACAGTTTTCTACGTTTTATACATAACAATAATTATTGTATATCGTGTTCTAATTTTTAAGTTGAAGTGAGAGTGTTATATATAAAACAGGCAATCGGTGAAGTATTACTTAAACATAAACTACACTTTGCTGTATATCACTCAAATCATATCAAGTTAAAATAAGCAATACAACATAGCATTAAAATTGTTTTTACATTTGCACTTAACAAATCATTTAAATTAGCATTAGGGGATCTTCGAAGACATCTAAACTTACTACAAGCTTAGCTTAATAGATAGGAAGTCGCAGTCGAGGCTGACAAGTCTGCAATTTAAATAAATTTAAAAAAAGCATAACCCGCCCATAAGAAATACGTAATGCGTAAAGTTGAATCTATGCAAAGCGTACGCGCTCGTTCATAATGCACTCCTGTAATTTTTGCGTTTTACGTTCATATTTAAGAAATAGATTCAACTTTACATTTATTTGCAGTAACTTTTAATTTTTCCCTAAATTAATATTGGTAGCAGTAACAGAATGTTTAGATTCTGAAATTGCATAACTTAAATTTAGTATTGTCGACATTTTAGCTTTGTTTTTACAACGGATAGAGAACTATTAATTAAGTTAACAAATATGCACCTGTTTCTACACCATAAAAGGGATAACAGATACAAAGGCAACATAATTTGCAAAATGCCTGGAAAGATATTGCTGCCACTACTTTGATTAAACATACGCCACTTTCAAATGTTTACATAAGGCTTACGTGCATTATACGTGTTTTTTATGAGCGGCTTATGTTTATGACTATTATAAATAGGCGCTTAGCTTTGCGAAGCTCCGCTCGGCGGAAACAAGTCAAATGTCCGCCGCAAACATGCTTTTTGCGTACGGCAATGCAGCGCCCCGATGACAGTCACAGGCCGCAGCCGCCTGGCCACCCGTTCAAATATATAGGTCTTTGTTTACTACGCACGGATCTCCTCGTGTAAGTCAAGGTCATAGGGCACACCATATTTCTTTGTTTACTTTCTGTTCAAATGTATAGATATAATAAAAAAATTATATATCAATTACAAGTATTTTGTAATCGTAATTATTTATGAGATGATACGGACGTCACTAATCTGTATACGAACCGAAGCAGCAATTTACTTGCAGAGAAACGACACTGATTTTACATGTTACTTGGTTCTGACAAAAACATGTACTGCAAATTGGCAGATAAAGCGTATCGTAAAGATAAACGCGAACAGAAACGTTCGTTTTCGCGACTAGTTTGCTAGCTCGCGAAAAACTATTTCCCGTCGCGTTAGCATAGAAAACCGAACTAGGGATAAAATTTCCCAACTGCAGGCGCGTAAAGCGGGCGTATTAACATTTCAATTTCGCCGAGTCACAATAACATCATGTTAATGCGGTTTCATTCTATCAACACTTTCGTAAACATATTTCCCCAGTGTTCCGCCGTTTCTTTGAACTATTGTCGAAGGAATTGACAACTTGTTTTGCGGAGATAGCAAGTGCCGGAATAATAAACGTCGCGCCGCTATCAAATATCCTCGGACGGCTTGCCAAAAGCAGCCGAATTTGCATAATTCGCGCCGCGCAGCAAAAACTGCCACTTACCTAGGGATCGCGGCGTCCTTATGCAAATGGTCTTCGGCGATTCGACAACTGCAGCGGATGAATTATTCGGGCGCAAGTGCGGCGGTCTTGAGCGAGTGATAGGCGTCGCCCTGTATTTTTAATTTCGGCGGGCGCGGAAAGAACTTTCGTCGGGGCGGTGCTAAATATTTCAAGGTGTTGGTTCTGCTGGCCGAGGACAAGGAGATCAGGCCGCGGTCTCCTCTGAGATTAACCTACTACTTTAATCTATGTTGAATTAAACATCAGTCCCTTAACACATACAAACAACTTCTTGCATCGCCACTTCACTTTTTTACGAGCCGCGGCACGAACGTGGGGAATTCGGTCGTCGGGCTGCGGACACCTTTGCAGTTTTTAGTAACTTCAGAAGTTGCTTGCAGCTACCGCCGAGGATGTGGAAAAATAGTTTTCTGTTAATTTTCTAGCATGAGAATTGCGGAAGAGCTTCTCTACTTAATATGAATATGAAAATATACAAGTTTGAGGTAGAAACACTTGCAAAATGATTGTTTAATGATATCAGTATTACAAAATTAATTAATATTTATAGTCGTCAGGGTAAATTCAGAGCATAAATAAATGATGAAAGTCACATTTAAATAAAAAAATTAAATTTATTACATAAAACGTAACGTAACTAAAGTAAATAGAATTCGGAAACATTCGAGATGTGTTCAAGTTCTAAGGTCTTCAAATTCTTTTCTAAAAAAGTACTTATCCAAGAAAGTTGAAACTTCTGTTATTTTTTAACGTAATTTCCGTCTAAACATGCATATTTTTCACAACTTCGTCGCTATGTTTAAAGTCAGTATCACGCACACTTAATCTACGGTCTTCAATAACAACTTGCTTCACTCGCGCAATTGTGGTTTCGGTCCGGCTGGTTCGTGGCTGAAGATGCTTCGGTTTATTTCCACACAACTCTCGATTGTTTTTAAACTTCGCACCTATAAACGAACATTTTTAAATCCATAACGTCTTTACCGCATGTCCCGCTCAATTGTTGATGCATTTCGATGGACGTTTCATCACGCAAGAGGCGAAAACGAACTATTACACATTATTCTCAAACACTAAACGTAGTATGGTGCTGCCGTCTATGTTACTAATTCAGAAATATTGTCCGCGTCTTTTAAAATTAACCGCATATTTCTACCGAAAAAAAATTTAGAAACTTTAGAACCTGCTGGAAGCCAACACAAGTTCCTCCTTGTTTATATATGTCATTATCTTTACAATGAAGGACCTTATGCTATTTTCTGTGTTATGATGTTTTTTATTAACCTTCACCTCATTCATATCCCATGTGTAGTAATTAAGGGGATTGCAATTTGGACTAAAGAGTAGCCACAACTCGAGTGACCAATTGTAATAAAAATTGTTGTGTAACCGTGTCTGGATCTTCTTTGTCTTGTAGGCTGAAGTAGAGTCTTGCTTGAACCTGTACTCCTGTCTAGCAGAGCTTCAAAACTGTCTCCAGCACGTTGATACATCAGTCGACTCTCATCTTTAGGTCTTCCTCAAAGAAGTGTGGCACTGACATCTGGTTCGTTGCTGATAAGCCCCAATACTATCACAGAGGCGGAACATTTTGTACGCGTTACAATAGAAACTTTAGAGGCATCTTGGCAGCTCCAATATTTATTTTAGCTATTTCATCTTTCTGTCTAAAATGAAGTTCTTTTGCCTGAAAAGAATAGCAGAAAAGCAACACTGTAGTACTGTCTATCTTTTTCCCCTAAATCAATAGTTGGAGATTTTTCAGCATAAAAGACTTGCAATGGGTCCTAGAGTAGTCTTTTGTCAGGTTAGAGCTCCTTCGCTCGAGATCCTGATCGATATTTTTGTTCATTTCTTGTTATCACTTCTTCTGCCATCAAATCGCTTGCTATGAGATAATCTGTTAGCAGTTATCTCCTTCTAGTAGTCAAATTCTTTGCACTCTTTAGCTACGTCGTAAACATGGGTCTTCTTGTAACCAAACCACGCAATCCCTTTGTCGGCGATTTTTCGATGCAAAGGGATTCAAATAAAGCAACTCTGTGGTCGTGTTCTCGGCTTATTTTGTCAGCTATCGTAGGTTGTTGATTACATAAAGCTAACTTTTTGAGTTACATATAGGGATGGCACTTGCGTCAATAAAATAGTAATAAAGGTCTTCCAATAAATATGGTACATAGTAGCCTAATGTGTATGCTAGATGAGATTTTTACTTTTAATGATTGTACCTAACCACCTGATTATGAAACCGCTGATAAAAACAATTTCTCATCTAGCGCAGTACTTTTTTCCCGCATCGGAGATCAAAATTTAAAATTCGGGGTTTTGACCAGCCCTGCGGGTATGCTGGATGAGATTTTTTTTGAAATCTCTGTCTCTAACCCCCTGATGATTCATCCACTGAAAAAAGTCTTGCAAAATCAAAGATAGAAGAATTTTGTAATCTTCAAAGTTAATCTTGTGTTTACTATTATTAGTGCAGCTTAGTTAAATTTTGAAAAATATTAATCTTATTTTTCTAGATTTTATGTATAATGTAAAAATACACCATAGAACACAAAAAAACCTCATTGTTCTTGTGTATTATGTTAATCAATCCCCAGCTAAAACGATTCGTCAATGTAAGAAAAGTTTGGTAATTACCATTCTTTGGACAAAATAATTATTACCCATTAGGCCGGTCAATTTTTGGAATTTTGATCGAAGTACCGCCTGATAAGAAAACTTGTTTATCGGCGGATTCGTCATCAGAGGGTTATGGACAACTATTTTAAATAAAAACCTTATCTGGCGCACTTATGGGACTACCCTGTACAGTTATGTCCTGGCAGATCGTTGGAATATCTAATAGAATGTACAAACAATAAACCTATCCATATTTTAGTCAAAGTTTGTACTTTAAATAATAGTAACTGATATTCAGTTAAAATTATATTTGTATGCATAGAAGCAAATTAAAGTAAATAAATATTTTTGTATTTTATTTATTTAGCTGGACAACTTAATTCTTGGATCCTAACTTAGTTATTCAGTTTTACATATCGTTCTTACCTTATAATTATTCATAGTAAATCGTCATATGTCAGTTTTACCAAACAAACTCGGCCCTGCGTATAACATTTGCAACACTGCTGCCATTGTTTGTTTCAATTGAAAAAAACAATAATTTGTACGGCTCGGCAGTTCGGAGTTTCCTATAGTATCTGCAAGAAGTGACTCTAATAGTTGAAGTGTGGATATTACGACCTGTATAATGTCGAATGCGCTTGATAGTTGAAGAGAGTCGGTGATAAAATACTAGAACAACTGTTAAAAAAGAATTGATGCTTGCAAATAAACTCAGAGTAACTCATTAAGACTCACCACCTACACAAGCTGAAAAGGATTCACAAGCAAGCTGTTTTCTACGAACTCGCAGCTGAACACAAGAACAAACACTACAATATTGTTGTATTGCTGCACTTTAATTTCAAATAAAAGAATTTCTCGCACTAGATTGCAGCTTGTGATAAAAAATACATTTTGGGGCGAAAATTGTGAGTTTATCTAGATGACCCGTCGACTAGTACAACACGACCTTACAAGGAAAATGTTGTGTATATGGTGAGACCAGTGAGGCATTGTACACTGTGAGTGTACACTTAGTGAAATGGTAACATTTACGCGTTAAGTGATGAGAGTTGCTACGCAAAAGGCCTTACACTGACAAGGAAGAAACACGTGCGACTACAAACATAACTTTGAAAACAGCCAGCGACCTAAATTGGAAGATTTTGTTGTACTTTTACCAAAGATATCGGGAATAGTTTGTTAGGGTTAATTGATTTTAGACTACTCTTTTTTTTCAAAACCAAATTTGGAACCTCTCTGTAATTTGGTGCAAACGGATAGAAAACGAAATATTAGATAAGCAGCAAATTGTATATAAATTAATATCATATTTTAAGTGTACCCAGATCAGCTTTATCAGATTACACTGGCAGTGGTAAGATGGTAAAAATAATGCTACGTATTCTTGTTTGTTAGCTCTTCAACCTAAACCTGTCTTAGGAAATTTTTTCTTGTGGTTGTTTTCAAAATACAAATCATTGTATGTAAAATTTTGAACGTTATATTTTTTTAATTATCTTTACTTAATTATATTTTACATTATTTGATACTGTAGTGCAACTTTCGGCCATTTTAATAAACATTGTAGTAATGATACAATGTTTTTTACAGTCAAATCAAGCATTTTTGCCCACTCTTCCATAAATTTCGTATGCAAAATTGCAATATATATTCTGTTCCATAATAGTACATCAAAGTGTGTTAGGTAGATTGGGTTTTGGTAATCTATCCCTTTTAACAGTATTGTATGTGTTGTAATAAATCTTATCAAAGTAAATCACTAGTACATGTTAAGCTTATACTTTGTCGATCTTTTTTAATCTTTGGTCTTGATTTAAATGTTACTTTTTGGTTGTTAATTGTCTTGAACATTAAACTTATTATTCTCAAAAAATGGATTAACATTTAATCTGTGATTTTTCTTCAACCTATTTGAGTAGGAATGTAATAATCCGCAATATTTTCATTTGATGCAGAATAAATACTTTGTTATAGGAGTACCTGTTTCCTTAATATTTTCCTAGGTTTCTGTTCTTTCTCTATTGCATGATAATTTTCTTCAAATTATTCAAAATAGTCTATACTTTAAGCGTTGTTCTCTATATTAATGAATTGAAGCAATCTAATTTATATTTGTTTCGGATAACGTAACCATTCAAGGGGAGCAATAAAAATCTTCCTGCAAAAGTTATTTTTGACTAAAGACTTACATGTAATGAACACCCCACAAACTAAAATGAAAAGCGAAAATTCCTCTGAAAAGGCGTAGTGAACATTATAAAAAAGCTTACTTACTCTAAATTGTATTTCCGCCCCAAGAAATTCATTCTCGTTTGACTGATTTGTTAAAACGAAGTTTCTCATATTCTGTAAAGCAACACAAAAGTCACATTACGTTGACAAAAATTATATGTATTTGGTGTGGCGGCCTTTTCGCCCTTGAACCGCTTTATATCGCGGCGGCATGCGGACCTTTTGATATCGGCTACGTTTTGCCGTCGCACACACAAACGGCATGGGCTTTTGCCCCGCAAGCATTCATGCCCGCAGCGCGCCAGTTCGGTCGTGTCTTAGTCCGCATAAATTCGCATTTGCATCCCTGCAAATATTCACGCATCGCAGCTCGGCCAATTTGGTCGTGTCTCAACATCCCGCAGATACCAGATCCGCAACGCAGAGGTGGCCACCTTGGAATCGCCGACGAAGCCGAAGCCGAAGCCGATTCAGGTGAGCGATTTGGCAATTCATTGGTTGATATCGGTAGCCGCCCCCATCCGCTAACGCGACGGCCGTTTAAGGGACGATTTGGCCTTTCGGCTGACCTTCCACTACGGGCCGTACTACGATTCCACACCGCACCACGAGAGCGGCTATTTACACGCCTGCCTTTCCATTTTTGGTCCTTACGAGCCGCATCGGTATCGTATCCCACACCGCATCCACGAGAGCGGCTATTTACACGCCTGCCTCTCCAGTATTGATATAGTCAAGTTACTTGTAGATGGATAATAACTACTTTCTTAATACCCTCTCTTATGGATAAGGTAAGAGATTTAAAAAAAACAAAACATACGACTATTACCTGCTTTGTTTGACCTGACCCAAAGAACCTACATGAGGTTAGCCTCAGTTAAGCTATGGTGGGTATGTTTCGAAGTAGTGACATTTTATAACTTACTTTACAACTGATTTGCGTAATTTTTCTTAACTATGACAAGTTTTTTAAAGTGCTATCAGTCCATAGGTAAAAATGATTTTTCTCGGTTCTCACTAGCGCATATTTTAGCCTCATCCACGATTTATTTTTTAATCCTTTTCTTCTAAACCTCTTTTTAAGAAAATACACTTGTTTACTTTTTTAAAATTCTATTGGTAGTCAAACTTTTTGTCTTTCTAGGTGACCAATTTATGCCCATTTTGGGTCGTATCTCATTTTATTTTTAGAATGTGCGAATAACTTTTTAATGTGGTATTTTTTAATCTCCGTAATTTATTTTCCGTTTTTATCTCTTTTTAGATTTATTTTGTCAGTATTCTATCCGTGAATGTAGATCTCAAATTTTGACTCTTAAAACCCAATTCTATTTTTTAAATTATATCTCCTATTTTGTGTCTTACAGGTTCTTTCCCTCATCTTTAAGTAATATTTGTCTTATCTCCCTAACTTTATAAAGTTATAATTCTATCTTCTCCAAGACGCTTCAACTGATTTCCTTGAAACTTGCACACCACATTTACAACTATATTTGCTAATTTGGTGCAAAAAATCAGCCTTCTAACTTTAACTGTTTTTCAATTATTTAAATATTTTGATTACAAGGGACATTCCTCCCAATGTTTCTATTGTTTGTACTGTTAAACGAACGCAAAACATGTGGAATGTTCTACACGACTGCCTGGCGCCTAGATCAGGTTTCGTCGACGAAGCCTGCGGGGTTCTCTTGTTTATTTTGTAATTGTATATAAATGTTTTTGTCTGTTTTCTATATATTTTTGTGGAATTATTTCGATTAAGGAAAGTAATGTAATCGGCGGAAATTTGACCTACCCAGTTTTTCACATTTCTGGACGAAATATAGCCTCAGGACACCAAAAAAGTTGGTTTTAGCCATTGGTTCGTGTGTGTGTGTGTCTGTCGGTCTGTCAGTAAACAGGATATCTCAAGAACCGTAAGAGCTAGAGACTTGAAATTTGGTATACAAGTTACTTGTAGGTAGGGGACGCATTGCAAAGCTTTTGGTAAAAATCGGTCTAGCCGTTTGGTCGCAAAGTCGCAAAATTGGTCGGAAAGCGGCCGCGAATCTAAACGGTTGAAGACGCAAAAATATCATGAGATAAACATGAATTTAAAATAAAAGTTGATTAAATAAGAACTCGAAAAAAATTGAAGATCAGGATTTTTAATATACCGGGTGTTCATAAAATGTTTCGTGAAATTTATATTCCCGGATAGATCAGACCGAGACGAACAAAAAATTACAATGAAATTTTTTGATCCGAGGTCAAATAAATAAGTTATAGCTGATTAAAATTAATTAAACGGACCAATCGCAGCGCGCTCGGAGAGCTACCGGGCTGGCTGCGGGAGGACGGGGGGGAGCGCTTGGCCGCTAGGAGGGAGCACGCAGGCAATAACGGCGAAGGCCGTGCGGCCGAGCTCGCACGGTTACCTTCAGTGACGTAGCAAAATTTTAAGTGCGAATCAATTATTGTCTTGCACTGTTTATTTTAATCAACTTTCGAGTGTTGGACTCGCGCCTCGTCCTTTTTTAAATTAACAAATTTTTAGACGAGAGCAGCGCAGGGCCGAGACGATGGACTTGCGCCTCGTCCTTTTTTAAAATAACAAGTTCCGGGACGAGAGCAGCGCGAGACTGAGATGATGGGCCGGGTATAATATTTAATAATAGGATAAGGAAAGTCGTGTGATGTTCACACCAGATTTTTTCATTGCTATGATTAGATATACGCTCACGTTGTTCTTTGTTAAAGGCATGGCTTTACTATTACAACTTTTATCATTCTTTGGACCAACATACTTAACACTAGTAATACACTAATGTTTTGTTAATTGAATGGTTGATTCTATTCCATTTTGTAATATTTGGCCAGCATTTTCATAAATTTGATTTTTTCGTATTTTACCAGTTGTATAAGGTGTCCCAAAAATATACTGACTTTTTAAATGACAATAAATCAGCGTTTTGTAATGGCATGTATATGTATGAGCAAATGCGAAGATTCTGCAACAAAGATCGTGTGAAACGATGACCCTATCTTTCAATTAAATGGCTTAATTATTCGACAGAATTGTACTTACTAAGTTTCTTACAATTTTCATGTTACTATAGAGCACACACAGTAATATTATCATAGGGCATCCTAGAGCTATTTTTATTTGACTAATCTGTCACTGGTAATGTTCACTTAGACATATTCCAGGAATTCGTCGATCCACGCGTTGTGTAATGGCTTATCATAATATGACTATTTCAAACAAATTGTTTACACGTTACCCTACTCACTACAAAGAACTTAATTTTATGAGAATACCTCAAATAAGGTTTACTGTACAAAACTAATAACATTTATGAGCAGGAGGACATTGAAAGACAATGTTTTGCAATTACAAAGAAATTCGTAACTCTGTCCATCATATTGTCTGTGTAAAAAGTGGTTATCAGTTTAAGTATTTGTAAATAATTATTTAATTATATTTAATATTTTTTAATATAAACTAATTATGCTCCATAATGACAATGATTTTTGTCAAACCAAAGATTGGAATTTCTTAAACCTTTAATGTCACTTGTAAATATCTATTAGTTTCTTGTCTTGTATAGACAATGCCTTGTAAATTTCTTAAATGTCAAACATGCAATTGTGATTTCTCAAATAGGTGTTTCCTGACTGTTGTTTTACTTCATTAATATTATAATATATGATAATATATTTTATATTAATATATGATATGTATTTTATATTTTTTTATTGAATTTTCAGCATGTTATTTTGTTTTAGTTTTGTTACACATGTCTAATAATTCTTAAACATTTGCCTTTAACTTGGATTTTTGGTTCCCAAATTTTTATATTTAAAATGGCGTTATAAACAGTTTATTGTTTGTATTTTTATTCAAAATTCTGATAGTAAGTGCTTGTTTTGCTGCTGAACATATGTTAGTCTTTAGATCTATTTCCTTTAAATTACTTTAAAATTCGCAACTTGAACATGTTATTAGACAATTTGTAGATACAACAGTGTTCAAAAAATTTGCATTTTATTGTAATTCTTATACGTTTTGTTTAACATTATTTGTATATTATGGACATATAATCATTTAAGAAGATTGTTTTATCTAAAATTACTGCTAAGATCTAATACTTACCTACAATCTATAGAATTTTTATGCTTTATGGAACAAGTGACGTATTTACGTCCATTATTAGCAATAGGTTCTTTCTTCTTAAAGCTTGTTAATTGTTTTGGTCATAGTAAAAATTACGCAGTTTGTCTTCAACTAAATCTCATTGTCATTTTGTAAATTTTTGTAGAATATTTATATTTGGCATTTCTAAATAGAATGAAAAATTTTCGTAATTATGGCCTAAATAAAATATTAGAGAGAAGGTTAAAAATCAGCCAACTCGGATCAATCACTTATTATATAGTCATTCTTGGCGCACTTCCACAAGGTCGTTGACCAAAATCACCGATGCTCTTCTTGGTTGCTGAGATCCAGATTACAAGGCCTCGTTTCGTCTAAAATGGAATTTGGAACTATTAACGATTGAACCACAATTGCAAAACGGTTATGAAAATTTCAACAAAGGGTGAGCATAAAGCCCAAGCCGTAAGCCACTACATGTATTCTATTCCATATGCAACCCTATACTTTATGAATCAATGAAAAATTACAATTTTTAATTAAAAACCCGTGTTTTCTATCAAAACTATTTCTTGCGTGAATTTTGGGACACTCTTCATAAGAAAATAAAATATTAATTATTATTTAATTCTAAAGGGAATAATAGAGCCAAACAAAATTTAATTGCTACTATTGAAAGTGCCATTACCAAAATTATTATAAAATACACAGATGATGGAAATAACAAATTGTGTAGAGAAATTAGGTGCTACGTAAATTATGTAGTTGTGGCCAAAGAAATGCATGTGATAGAAGTTATGTAAATTGCAAAACGAAAAGTATTTATTCTTTTCAATGAAGTTAAATAATTTGATATTATATTAGCATTTGTAGAATATTATAAATATTAAATCACACTGCATCTGCCTGGAAAAAAAGAAAAAAATTAGCTTACATAAAATTATTCAACGATTGTTGAAGGTTTTCCAAATTGATGCAATATATGGGATAACCTATTATCGAGAGACATGACGACTACTAAAAAGTACGAAGAGTCACTTACATTATTTATGTAAACATTCGATTTGATTATCGACTTGATGGTTACGAAAATAACTACAGCACTGCAATAAGCCAAGCAGCAAGGGCGACACTCAAACAGCAAATCTGATAAAAGCACGACGGCCAATGCCGCCCAAGAAAAGTTTTTGTCGAATTGTAAAAACAAAATCTTTTCAATTTCAATTTCAACAAGAGGTTCACATTGCATATAGATGTATTATAGCATTACGTTTACACTACTAAAAATATTTCAGAAAACTGAGTTATCAAATGTAATTAAAACTTTCAATGGTAATGCATTTTCTATATGTATTTATGTTTTGTGTTAAAAATTTAGAAATTTTATATTTAATGGATATTAATTTGGCTAACTATTTTATTAGCTCACACAACCCATGTAATCTATCTACGTTGTGCATGCCATAAATAAGTGATTGTACAAATAATGGACAGAGTTTTAATAAAGAACATTTAAAAAAATTACCAACCAAAATTTATTGATATAAAAGACATCGAAATTAAGTTAAATTTAAGTGTACCTACTTTAATCGCATTTGGTAAAAATATCTGGTCCTTTTCATTAGTTTAATCATTGAACTTTATTTTCATCATCCTAATAGTGAGATTGTCAGGAGATGTGATTAAAGTTTATTACAATGGGCCACGTGCTACCAAAGCTTTGAAATCGCTGTGAACAAGTGTATTAGGCACATATCATAGCGCATTCACTATAACACGGAGTACTTTGTTTTAAAGTCTTTGGATGATTTATAGTGGTTATTGGTTATTTTACAGGCTTCAATTCTGTACGTCGTAGTTTTATAGAGGAGCAATTTTTCTGAGGTTTTCCGAAATTGTTTTTTTA
Organism: Sinelater perroti; assembly: GCA_036346155.1. Lineage (NCBI taxonomy): Eukaryota > Metazoa > Arthropoda > Insecta > Coleoptera > Elateridae > Sinelater > Sinelater perroti. The sequence goes on from JARFIY010000189.1 coordinate 2,289,168, forward strand.
ACTTCTAATACATCATACTAAATTTGATTCTTTTCGTTTAGTTGACATGGATTCTTTCTACGTTAGTTGCTTCCTAGTTGCCAAGATATTTCATCGTATCTGCTGAAGGTAATTACTAGCTGTTGAACGTTACTGAAAGGCAGTGTAAATGAGACATGAACTAATTTGTCTATATTTATCTTAATTTTCCCGGCAAAGATATTGGTAATTTGCAGTATAAATTTAATAGTGGAGATTCTAGTACGCTGCTTTGTGGCATACTATATGATATTGAGAATAAGTCAGCACATGTATCACTATATTTTACATCTTCTCAGTTAAGAAGGACAATAGTCGCGTTGAAGACATACGTGATGGCTTTTATACAGTTTCAATGACTTCCCTTGCAATAAGTTTAACTCCTGAGGTTTTTTTGGATTTCTTTTGTTATAAATAATTGTCTTGATTTCAGCAGTTCTAATAAGTTTAAGTGGTGAGCACATTTAAAATTGTGTGCCAAGCAGTTGAATGTCATTTTTATTTTAAAAGGTAGTTGCTATGTTGTGTGTTAAATAAATTTAATTGCAATAATCAATCAAATAAAGGTTTATTGATCTTTTTGACACTACGGCACTTCTTATTTTAAAATCAGTCATTCATCAAATAATCACTATAGTTGTTTTAATATTATACGGCTAAAATATTTTTAAAGGATACTCGGCAAATACGGCAGCTTTCTTCGCATTACATTCTAACTAGTTACAGTCTGCGGTTTTTACAACTATCATTACAGTTTACAAATTTTTGAATTTTTTAGCCGTCTTTCATATTGAGTGTTTTGCAGCATGTGAGGGTTTTTTTTAATTATTTCTAAATAGATTTATTTTCAAGATTTTGCAGTAATAGATTTCGTTCGTTAGCAATCGAATTTAATCTTTGTTTATTATTAGTAGACATATTATTAGGACATTCGTGTTTCTGGAAATTAAATATTTAACATTTACTGAGACTTCTTTAGTGTGTGTTTAGGCTTAATCATGTATTGATTGCTAAAGCATTTGAATTACAGTCAGATCTATATCACATGCTGTTGCAATTCACTACAACTAGTCTAATGTGTTCATCTAAAATACTGCGTAGGAAATCCCAATCGCTTTTCCTGCTATAAAAAAACGGGTTTTTAGGCTTTTTGAGTATCTAGGCGTATATACTTATTTTAATCAGTCTATCGTAGAAGCTGAGATCAAAGCATGATCTATTTGTATTTGACTCTAAAACGAATGATCTGGTAAACATGTTAACCCATGAATATAACTAATCATGTTGGTCCTTTTACTTGACCGTAACAGGTCTGGAACGTCGTTAGTTTTTGTGACATTTTTTAGGTAGGATGGGAAGATACCAGCTACGAGTTCAAGTCACTCTAGGCAAAGTTCGAAGCAACATTACCAGTCAGACCTATATCCACACGGTACTACAACACATTTTTCTTTAATATAGAAACCTTTCATACCTCAGCTAACCATGTTTTGACAAAACAGATCTGAAGCTTTCTCATGAATAGCTCAATCATGTGGCCTTTTACTGACCGAACACGTCTGGAACACTATTATGAGAAGAGTATAGAGCTATCCACAACATCCAAGGTCTTTAGTTGAATTATAGAAGCCCGTTAAGAATAAATAGTCTATGGAGGCACTATTAGTTCATGTTCGATTCGATGCCAAGAGAGGGAAGGCGGTTACAAGAACCCGAGGGAGGGCTGAATAAATGTATATATTTATGAGTAAATAATTTGTAAATCTAATTATATATTTGTATTATATTATTAAATAAATGTGTAAAGTCTTCCTTTGTGCTGTAATTTTAATAAACAATAATGTACTGCCTAAAAGAATTTTACTGCTTTAGTTTTTTAGGTATAGAATTTAGTTATTGCTTAGTGATCTAATTATACACTTGATCTTTTCTTCAACCTTGCTATAAATATGTGCGATGCTTTTGGTTCCCCGTTCTCCTGCTTAGTTGATTTCTTAAAGGCAATCTTCACCTTAAATGGTATCGTATTAGTTAATAATTGGTATTGCCTTATTTATTAAGATTTTGGTTATATTTCAGAGATCTACGTCGTTTGATTTTGATTTTCAAAAAAACTCGTTGATGGCAAATGTGATGCTTGGTTGCAAGCTTGGCTTGATATTTGTGCAATAACATAAAGTAGTAAATAATATGTTGCGTTAAATTGCAGATAATTTTGTTGAGTTAGCGGACGTCGTATGATTGTTGTATTGACAGGGTGTTGAAGAAATATTATGTATATTTCTTTGTTAGAGTAGCTAGATACAAATAATTTTGAGCATAAGCCATTGGCCATGTCAAATTTCTGGTACGAAGTCCACCGATCTTCTTGCAGTTACTTAATATCTCATGGGCCAAAGCGCAATTAGCGACGTATCTTTATTCTTTCATGTTCAAGCGAGCACTCAAATAATAATTAATATTAAAGACATGAAGGCCGGACTTTAATTTGTAGGTAGAATTTTAGGTGCCTTGGTACTGATATTGGAGCAGGTTTACTTAAAATTGTTATCTTCAAATTAAGAAAAAGTAGTTCAGTATTTATTTATTTTATTACAAAATTTACATATGGTTGGAAAATAGAAATTTAGTAACCTATGAATCGAAAAAGAACTTGTTAGAAGCTTAAAAATAAATATTGCTGGTAATTAATTTTATGTAATTACAAAATTTGTTTTTATGGTTTAACATGACCACAAATTTGGAATAATTGCTTGAAGGCCAGTGATTCAGTTACTAAGAAACTGATTATAAAAAACAGACGGCTTAAGGATTTCAATTTAAATGATAAAAATAGCAAATCTGAATTTAAAGACACTTCTGAGAAAAGCGGCGCTATTGATAACATTTTTGCTACGTGCCTGTTATATTTGGATAAATATCCATCAAATCGGTTTATAGATAGTTAAATCTTCAGATGTTATTTTATATTACTAAATATAGCAAACTTTATGTAACAGTGCACAAGAATCGATTTAAAAAAATCGTAATTACAAGTCACAGACGAAACCGAGTAATTGAATAACTTTTATAATTTTATAATTATTGTTTTTGCTTTCTGTTATTTTATTTATTTAGATTTAAAACTAATAATTTTACTTTATCGTTTTTACATAACAAATTTAAATTAAGAGTAATTACTTTGATGGCATTCAAAGTAGAAAAATACACAAAAAATGGAACAAATTTGTTTTAGCTGGTTTTATTCAAAATATATGTTATATGTAACATAGCTACACATGTCACGTCGTGTATTACAAAATTTAGTAATTCATTTATGTGTAACTAATGGACCTAATAATATATACTTGTAATATTTGACTATGCGAAAATATTATGCCAATCTTTATTGCAAACGAAGTGTATGAATTTAATAATTTTAAATAATTTGTAACAAGCCGATAAGATCGGATATATTAATGTGTTAGTAAGGGACTTAAAAAAGAATATGCAGATACAAACGGATATAGTACTGTGTACAAATATAACCCAGAATTTTGTTATAATTTTTGAAATCCTTATTTTTTATTAAAAATCTATTTCATGGCCTTCGAATTAATCTCCCTCGGCTGCAATGCACTTATGCCAGCGAATTTTCCACTCATCAAAACACTTTGAAAAGTCCTGTTTCGGTATGGCCTTCAGCACCTTCTTCGATTCGGCTTGAATCTCTTCTATCGTGTCAAAACGGTATCCCCGGAGCGGTCTTTTCATTTTGCTGAATAGCCAGAAGTCACATGGAGCTAAATCAGGCGAATACGGCGGTTGTGGAACGATATGGGTGGAATTTTTAGCGAAATGGTCATGAATAAATTGAGAGTTTTTGGAACCAAACGAGATTTGACTTTTTTGAGGCACAAAACTTCCTTCAAAATGGTGTTGACTGATCCATTTGAAATGCCAACGATGTCAGCAAGCTCTCTAGTTGTCAATCGACGATTTTGGAGCACCAATTCCTTAATTTTCGCGACGTGCTGTTCGTCAGTTGATGTTCTTGGACGTCTTTGATGTGGTTCGTCTTCAACGCCTTCACGGCCCTCTTTGAACATTTTATGCCATTCGTATACTTGTGTTTTAGACATAGCCTGTTCACCGAAGGCTTTTTGTAACATTCTGAGCGTTTCCGCAGCAGAAATATAATTTCTAACACAAAATTTAATAGAACTTCTTTGTTGAATATTTTCTGACATGGTAAAATCGACAAAGTTAATTTTGGTTGTTTACGAAAACGAGCGTCACTCTTCAACTAATTAAGATATTAGCCTAAAATTTGACACAGATGTCAGTAGCAGTCCTACGAACTTAAAACTAAAAAGGTTTGTGCCCAACGAAATGCCCGCGCAGTTTAAATTAAAAATTCCGGGTTATATTTGTACACAGTAGTATGGACAGAAAAAATGAAATTGATGAAAATTGAAATAAATACACATGAAATAAAATAATGGTGGTAACTGAAACGCATTTAGGTAAAACAAAAATAAAATATTAAGACATAATATTTTAAGAAATAACAACTGAATATTTAGAAAGCCACATAACAGGGCGAGAAAATAAACTAAACTCTAGTATGCACTAAATGCAATACTAGAAAGAAAAGACTAAAACGAGAATCAAAACTAAACAATTTATAATGTCATAACAATCTCAACACTATTATTCGTAAACGAAAACTGGGCTTTACCAGGAAATATCGGTGCAATGGAAATAAAATTCTTGAAATTGCAGAAAAAACAAAATATCATAGAATTACTAATAAGGCAAAGAGAAATGACTAAACAAGAACCAATAATGAGCAATACAAAGAAGACAACTAAACTGGTCCCAAGAAAGCTCCGGGTTATGACTTGATCACCAACAAAATTCTAAAAGAACTGCCTAACACTGGAATGCTGTACATTACACTGCTGTACTACACACTGGATATTTTTCGGCGCAGTTAAAGATGGCACAAATCATCTTTATCTTAAAATCAAGAAAACTTCCTGCAAAATAAAAATCTTACAGACCAATAAGCCTTTACCCTTTATATCCAAGGTGTTTGAAAAACTCATTTTGAAGAGATTTCTCCTATTTCATGAAAACGATGAAACAATACCAAACCACCAGTTTTAATTTAGACAAAGGCACTCTACAGTAAAACAAATACACAGAGTGGTGAAAAAATAAATACAACTTTTGAAGCCAACCGATATTGCTCAGCCGCATTCCTCGACATTCCTCAGGCTTTTGACAAGCTGTGGTTCACTGGTCTAGTCTACAAGCTCCGTATCCTCCTTTCAATACATTACTTCCTAATTCTAAAATCTTACCTCCACGAGAGATACTTCATGGTAAAAGTCGTATCTGATTATGTTAAACTTTCTGTAATAAAAGCAGTGTACTGGGCCTACTATTGAACTTGATATATACTGCAGATCTACCAACTACATCAGGGGGTCTTAACTGCGAGCTGCCTCACAGAAACTGCAGCCAAATCGTAACAGAATAGGTCTGCTACAATCTAGAGCCTAAGCTACACAAAGGTAGTAACGTGGCTAGGGCTACGTACCGACCACCTATTATTACCCCAGAGTTTGACATCCAGGTATTCATTTATTGCAGTTTGAGTCGAGTTGGGACGTAAAAATTCCAGCAATGGAATTGACGAGAGCAGGATTCGAACCAGCAACTCTTGGTTTCGTAGTCTAGCGACCTATCTACTAAATCACTACGGTTCATAACAAGCTACGGGTGCATAAAGTAACATTAAAACCAATCTGGTCATATAAAATCCATATAGGGTACAGCTTCCTACTCAAACATCAAAATATTAGAGCAATTTAAATCGTAAGTATTGCGTATGAGAACGAACTCAGAGTTCATTCATAAATTCATTCATAAATTAGCAGTAAACCTAACGAATCAGCCTAACCACAATAGGCGGTTAAAAAGACATGTGCCCAACGGTTTAATAATTAGATTTAAAATGTAATTTAGATGGCGTAGTTTACGTTACTTTATAAGTCTTAGATTGTAAGTTTTTAATCCCTAAGCCACAAGAAGCCTAAAAGCTTAATTATTGCAAAAGTTTACTAATGTACATTCTTCTACATGCCAGTCAATATTACTACACAATTTACTAATTGTGAAAATCTAGTGTGAACATCACACGACTTTCCTTATCCTATTATTATATATTATACCGGGTCCATCGTCTCGGTCCTGCGCTGCTCTCGTCCCGGTACTTGTTATTTTAAAAAAGGACGAGGCGCGAGTACACCACTCGAAAGCTGATTAAAATAAACAGTACAAGACAATAATTGACTCGTACTTAAAATTTTGCTACGTCACTGAAGGTAACCGTGCGAGCTCGGCCGCACAGCTTTCCCCATTATTGCCTGCGTGGTCCTTCCTAGCGGCCAAGTGCTCCCCGTCCTTCCGCAGTCGACCAGGAAGCTCTCCGAGCATGCTGTGATTGGTCTGTTTAATTAATTTTTAATCGGCTATAACTTATTTATTTATAATTTATTTATTTATTTATTTTATAAACACCCGGTATATTAAAAATCCTGAGCTTCAATTTTTTTCGGGTTCCTATTTTAGCAACTTTTATTTTAAATTCATGTTTATCTCGTGATAACAAATCATTTTTATTCTCATAAATTTTTTGTACCTTCAACCGTTTAGATTCTCGACCGCTTTGCGACCGATTTTGCGACCTTGGGATCAAACAATTCTGTCGATTTTTACCAAAAGCTTCGCACTGCGTCCCCTACCTACAAGTAACTTGCATACCAAATTTCAAGTCTCTAGCTCTTACGGTTCTCGAGATATCCTGTTTACTGACAGACCGACAGACAGAGACACACACACACACAGGAACCAATGGCCCAAACCAACTTTTTTGGTGTCCTGAGGCTATATTTCGTCCAGAAATGTGAAAAACTTGGTAGGTCAAATTTCCGCCGATTACATTACTTTCCTTATTGTAGGATAAGGAAAGTAAAAAAAAAGTACGGACGTAAAACTCCGGTTTCACAAATGTCCGGGGCTTCTATACATAAACTAAAATTTGCGGCTACTTCCGGTCAAACCGGTCTTGACATTTTTTGATCAGGCTGATTTTTGGCATCTGGACTTGACTTATGGTCCTTAGTTGAATACTAAAAAAATTATTCCTCTATCTGTCACAGATCAGAAAGCCTAAAATTATAAGATTTGGCAGATATTAGAAATGACAGAAATAAAAACTTGTCTCCAGCTTGGAAGCTGCCGTGGATGTGGCAACTGACAAGGGTTAATGTGCTGAGTTTATATTTTTTAGCTCATCTCATTATCAGACATTTCTTCTGGTCCCAAAAGATAATAAACAATTGTGGTCGTGGTGTCCAAGGACGAGAGCGTCAAATGTATTGCCATTCTAAAAGCAGGTCCGTTGTCTCGTACCAGAAGAATGATTAGATCAAATCAAAAGACCTTTTTTACAGTTGAAAAAACTATTGGTATACGCTTTTAGTTCTACTGAACAGTGTATTAAATGCTTTTAAGTTCTCGTAGATTATGAGGGCAGCTAGATAAGTGAGTGACTTTTTGAATAAAAGCTATTTTTTCGACAAAAAAGCGTTTTATTTCTCAACATAGTCTCCTTTTACCTCGATACTTTTAGTCCAGCGTTTTTACAGTTTTTTTATTCTTTTCAATAATAGATTTTTTCAAGGTCCTCAAAATAGGCGTTTGTTTCAGTGACGACTTCTTCATTCGACGCAAATCTCTTACGGCTGAGCCATTTCTTCAGGTTTGGAAACAGGACATAGTCGCAAGGGGCTAAATCTGAAGATTTTCTAAATCTGGATGGGATAGCAGTTCGTAGCCCAATTTATGGATTTTTGCGATGGTGACTACACACGTGTGCACCCGTGCATTGTCTTGGTAGAAGATCACTTTTTTTTCGCCAAATGCGGTGGTTTTTGCTTCAAATCAATTTCGAAGCTGTCCAACAGTTTTGAATAATATTCACTTTTTTCAAGGTAATTGATGTGAATTATACCGCGTGCATCCCAAAAAACTGCCACCATGACCTTGTTGGCCGACAAATCTACCTTGGCCTTCTTTGCTGCACGTTCATCTAGAGAAGTCCACTGCTTTGACTGTTCTTTAATCCTTGGTGTGTTGTGATGGATACATGTTTCGTACACGGTTACGAAACGGCGCAAAAACTCGTTCGTATTGCTCTTATACATCGCCAAACACTCCTTTGAAGTGGTCACACGGTTGCTCTTATGGTCAAGTGTCAGCAATCGCGGTACCCATCGCGGATAACTTTTTCATGTGCAAATATTTATGTACCCGCTGATTTGAGATATCTACAACCTCAGCCGTCTCACGCACTTTCATTTTCCGATCGTGCAATATCATTCTATGGATTTTATAGACGATTTTTGGCGTGACGACTTCTTTTGGGCGACCTGAACAACCGGCGTCACTTGCCTTCTTAACCATAGTATTTATCAAGCCTTTCCTTGGTTTCGGTGACGGTTTTTTTTACGCAAAAAATAATGCTTTATGAGCACACGAAATTCACTTTTTTCTATTTTCGTCGAAATTCACGAGGTTGTCTGCTTTCAATGGCTGTCAAACACAAACTAAATGACGCAGTTTGCTCAAAATTTGACATCAAAAAGTCACTGACGTATCAAATTGCCCTCATAGCATATGCAACGTTTTGCAAGGTCAATTTCGTCTATCTGTTAGTGCATAAAATGTGATTCACCTATTTACCTTTATGTTATTAAGGCGGGTATGTGCTAAATACACGCATTTTCTGGACATTTACTCCTAGTTCCTTCTTCAAGCCATTTCTTACACCCGTCTAAATCCGAAAATCAGTAAAGCACAATTTAGCAAAGTAGTACGGCGCTTCTAAGTACGACTACCCACCTCTTATGGATATCTAAAACGACATCACTCATCATTATTCATATTATCAGCTTCAATAGCTCGCTATTTTATGCGCAACTGTACTTACAGTACGATACAAATGAGTTACTATACTTTACTATTTAAATTTCCGATAAGTTTTGGAAGAAAGTAGCAATAATTTTTGAATGTTCTAAATAAATTAATATATCGTGCGTTTGGGTCTCGGGTTATTAGCCCGTATTTGGAGTTTGGAAACTCTTGACGTTTCGTCCACAACTTCTTCAGAAGAAAATCTTTTAAAAAATTGAATTGTCCGCAACAGTTGTAAACAAAACGTCAAGAGTTTCCACACTCAACCGCGACTTAACAACCCGAGAGCCAACCACACCATACCCCAAAACACCGGCTGTTAAAGTCTTCGCATTTATAAATTTGCGGGTGCGGAAATTTCTGGGAGAGAAAAATATTTCTACTCCGTACTTGAGACAAGAGCGCAATAAGGCTTTGTAAAGACAGAGCCTGATAACAGTAGCTACAGCTCACGTGTGTATTAAAAAATGTTTTCAATGGTTTGAAAGTCTTTTGATCTAAGTTTTTAATGTGGATGGTTCACCAAAGCTTAGTGTTAAGGTGCGCTATTAAAAATTTTGCAGAAAATGTGTATGCAAGAAAAAAATAGTTAAAGCATAAGCTGGGGCGGATTGTGGGATCGGTAAATATAACAGAAATAGACATGGGGTTTTTTTGAAGTTGTTAATTTAAATCCATGTCTAAATGCTGTAGCTGCATTTTTATTATAATGTTTCTCCTAGACCTTGTTCATAATCTAAAAAAAGCAAGCGCAAATTGTGTGCAGAAATACTGTGCTGAATTTGTTAATAAATAGCAGAGATAAGAACATTTACTGGATTATTAAATAAGGTGTCAAACATTTACTACCCCATTACTTTTCAAATGCCCTTTAAAAAAACAGAGTACTTTTTACTTAAAAATTACGCTTTATAAAAACTTCGTATAATTTTAGGAAGCAGATCCAGATATCCCTACTCTCCGTGTTTGATCTTATTGCTTATTTAGTCGCATATGGCGATCACTAAAGGCTTGTTGAACAGTGTGTTCCAGGTAAACAAATTGCTTACGTGTAAAGTGTCAATGGAAATCGGGTTATACAACATTAAGAAATAATATGGGTTTGCAATATTTACATTAAATGATAACTGATCATTGATTTTAATATGAGCAACTTAATAAAGACATGTGAAGACAGATGGGTCTTGTCCTTCTTTATAACTCGTAAATGTTGTCTAAATGTGATTAAATAATGTTAAAAGCTAAATATATTTACATATTTATGATCTAGGTGTTTTGTCGTATGTGCCATGCTAAAATACAATTAAGAACTTAATTAAATTCACGTCAACTAATTTATGGAAGTTATTTAAATATGCATCTTTAAAGTTCAGTATATCTTGATCTGAATTTAATTTATGGTCTAAAAAATAAGAATCATAAGCGCTTGACGTTAATAGCGGCGTAAAAGTTTTACCTAAGATAAATACTTGCAAGCAGTAGCTGGTTCAATTTCCGCACGATCACAATATATAAGCATTGGTGTTCATGGTAGGATAATCTTTCAGAAATCGCTTTGCCTCATTCTACACTTCTCTGCTAGAAGTATACTACTGTGTACAAATATAACCCGGAATTTTTAATTGAAACTGCGCGGGCATTTCGTTGGGCACAAACCTTTTTAGTTTTAAGTTGGTAGGACTGCTACTGACATCTGTGTCAAATTTTAGGTTAATATCTTAATTAGTTGAAGAGTGATGCTCGTTTTCGTAAACAACCAAAATTAACTTTTTCGATTTTTACCATGTCAGAAAATATTCAATAAGGAAGTTCGATTAAAGTTTGTGTTAGAAATGATATTTCTGCTGAGGAAACGCTCAGAATGTTACAAAAAGCCTTCAATGAACAGGCTATGTCTAAAACACAAGTATACCAATGGCATAAAATTTTCAAAGAGGATCGTGAAGGCGTTGAAGACGAACCACATAAAAGACGTCCAAGAACATCAACTGACGAACAGCACGTCGCGAAAATTAGGGAATTGGTGCTCCAAAATCGTCGATTAACAACTAGAGAGCTTGCTGACATTGTTGGCATTTCAAATGGATCACTCAACACCATTTTGAAGGAAGTTTTGTGCCTCAAAAAAGTCAAATCTCGTTTGGTTCCAAAAACCCTCAATTCATTCGTGACCATTTGGCTAAAAATTCCACCCATATCGTTCCGCAACCGCCGTATTCGCCTGATTTAGCTCCATGTGACTTCTGGCTATTCATCAAAATAAAAAGACCGCTCCGGGGACACCGTTTTGACACGATAGAAGAGATTCAAGCCGAATCGAAGAAGGTGCTGAAGGCCATACCGAAACAGGACTTTTCAAAGTGTTTTGATGAGTGGAAAATTCGCTGGAATAAGTGCATTGCAGCCGAGGGGGGTTACTTCGAAGGCGATGAAATAGATTTTTAAGAATAAATAAGGATTTCAAAAATTATATCAAAATTCCTGGTTATATTTGCACACAGTAGTAACTTCATACTTTGGTTGTAAAAATGTGTTAAAATGCGTTTAACATGCTTTGACAAATACATGTCTCCAAATATCTCATATCTTAAATTTTTGCAGATTTATTTGGGTTACGGAACACAATTTTGATCACCAAAGAACTGATACTTTTATTTTATACGGTTTTTTTGAAATTGTACTTAATAAAGGGTGTCCCAAAATTCACGCAAGAAGTAATTTAGATAAAAACCGCTGGTTTTCAATTAAAAATTGTAATTTTTTATTGATTCATAAAGTGTATAGTATAGGGTTACGTATGGAATAGATTACCAGGTAAGTGGCCTCCACGGCTTTGCTGGCACACGTGTACTCTTGGGTTGAAATTTTTCATAACTGTTTTGCATAAATATGGCTGAATATCGTTGATACAACACTTAATTTCCTCCTTCAAAGCGTGGATGGTCGTGGGATTGTTGACATAAACCGTAGACTTCAAAAAATCCCAAAGAAAGAAGTCCAACGGGGTTAAATCGCGTGATGTGAGCGGCCAAATTTGATCACCAAAACGGAAAATTATACGACCAGGAAATGACTGATGCAGTAATTGAATTGTTCCGTGGGCTGTACGGTAAGTGGCACCGTCTTATTGAAAGCACATGCCGTCTACATCTATATCTTACAATTTAGGTACAAATTAACTGTTATTGCCTGACCAGCCGGTATTTCGAAGAAGGTCCGATGATGCTTTCAGTCTAAAATCTGCAGCAAACACGTTGTAGATGCATTTGTTGCTTAACAATGACTCGTGGATTTTCTGAACTCCAAATGCGACAATTTTGACGATTAACGAAGACCTTAAGATGAAAATGAGCCTCATCGGTGAAAGTGAGTTTGTCCGATAAGTCAGCGTCCACTTGTTGTTATTCCATAATCTATTCAACGAGGTTTCTTCGCTGTACGTGGTCAGTAGGCTTCAGTTCTTAAGTTAATTGAACTTTGTAAGCATGAAGATGCAAATATTTCGTGAGAATACGTTGTAGAGAGCTTCTCAAAATGTCCAGTATTTGACCACGGTGGCGAATTGATGTTTCTGGACTTTCAGCAACACTCTCACGAAATACTTTGATGTTTTGTGTTCAACGACTTGTTGAAGGACGGCGAGAGTATCTATTGTCAATGATTGATCCAATCTTCCTGAATTTTTTAATTAATCTCTGCACAGTTGATGAATTTAAATTACTATTCCGACCATATTTTGTACAAAAATTGTGAACTTTAGCTGCCAAACTTTCATTGTTTTTAAAATATTACTCAACAATTAAAATGCGTTGTTTTTCGTGTAGCGCTCCATATTTAATAACCTCAACTGTCAGCTGTCACGCTGTCTTTTTATTCTTCGTTGGAAACACTTAGCGCACCAATAGCGCGAAATTGAAATGTTGCGTGAATTTTGGGACACCCAATATTACCTGAAAATGGCATAAAATATTTCAAACTTTTTTAATCATCTTTTTGGTCATTCATGTAGAAGGTTTTGATCTTTTCTTAGCAAGTGCATGCGTAGTAAGCAATAATGAAATATAAATACTGTGATAAGTCATTCAAAGCTGATCATTATTAAATTGGGTGCTAGGAAAGGTTAAGCTAGCGCTGAATCTGTAGAATTATACGTGGGCAGTTTGAAAAGCTTTGAGCCTCAACATGGTGACCCTACCCGTTAAACCCATTTTGCTACTACAATCGTACATGCTGTGAAAGATACCAGCAGAAATTTTAGATATTTTAGATTCTTAGTTGTTGATTGTATCAGTCGACGTCAGTGCTTGTAAAAGTAAAAAATTGAACTCCAAGCATTTAAAACGCAATACGCCTAAGCAAATTAAAGCCGAGTTAGACGCCGCTTACGCAGACTTTTTTCCATCATTTGCCATCGTAAAAATAAGAGCAGCTGAATTTAAACGTCTATGGCTGATAGTGAGCGCTCGAGATGGCCAATAATTGCGATAACATCGAAAGTTTACCAGTTCATACTGTACGACCGTTGAATCAAAGTTAGAGAGACATTAGATTTGTAGCATTGCCCATGTTTGCAACACAAAACTTTGTTGACTTACTAGATTTAATATTTACGTTAACCATCACTAATTGTCGAATATATTAAAAACAGTACGTTTGATTGTTATCAAGAGCGGAATTCAATTTTCAAAAATATTGTTAGTGTGATTCGCATAAAAGTCACATAGGATCTTACAAAACGTGCTCCTCCTCCGTGAGCGCGGCATCATGTTGAGAATAGCCAGTAATTGGAAACTGAGATCTGATTCGCAATTTTAACTCTCAAAATGCCATCACATGAGATTGTATAAATCTTAAAAATGTGCGCTTTAACACACATTCTTATATTCCGTTTTCTCGGTTTTCCTTTTGACCAGCCTTTAGTTCTCTTTTCCTTCACAATTATTTTTTTAACGGATTGGTCAATGAGCTATTTATACAAAAATTGATACTTGTACTTCTATATACAAGAAAAAGTAAAAAAATCAAGTTTTCAGAGCGAAGATTGCGATCAATGAGTCTTTTTAATATCAGTTTCAGAGGATCATGCTTGCTTTTGAAGTTTTAACAGTATGAGATATTTAAGATCGTAAAAATATTTTTTGAGATATTTGTTTTATCTTCATTAGTTATTATTTTTGACGCCAATTATTGTTATGTTTTGGACAATAAAATTAGCTTTGACAACGACATCAAATATTTTCTTTCAAATACAGAAGACTGATTCTAGCGAGTTTCAGAGTAACTAATTTTTTAGTAAATAACCGCGTGGTCAGCAAAAACGCGAACCTTTGCAATAGATTTATTTAATGTTTTAGAAACATGGATCGTCCCCATAAAGTCTGACTGCAATGATGTAAGAATTCAAATTAACACTGTAGTGCCCTTGGTGAAATCGTTAACATTGGAAACTATAAAGAAGTTCTGGAACAAAATACACAAAGACGATTCATGTTAGCCATATAATGGCAGATTTGAACGATCAAAAGTTAAGAGATATGATGCTGACACTACTCGCATGCTGTCGACGTGAGATAACTTTTTTAATTATTAATTTATTGACACTATCCTCTTAAAAATAAAGAAGCAAAGCTTAATAACCTGCAGCATCCTTGCACAAATTCAATGTTCGGTGTGGATTTACTATGATATGTAAATTTTCCAAACTTTTTATAAATAACAAAAACTACATGCTTCTTATTTAAACTAATAAACCACTTGCTGTTTCTCTAAGTAGGATTACCGGCGGTAATTTGTTTTCACTTTTGCGACCACAAAAGACTAATTTGATCAAAGTTTCTAGCGTTTCTACTAATCAAATAAACTTTAGGTGGGTATATATTGTTTAAAGCAGATTTAGAAATTTTTTGCTTAGTTTTACGGGTCCAAAGGCTACCATTAATTTTGTTTTCATTAATTTGGAAGTATAACTAGTCTTTATCTGAATGAATTGGTTCTTTCACTAAAAAAAATTCAACGAAAATGTAAGATTTATTTTTTTAGGGGAGCTTCAGTTTTCCTTCAAAACAAACAATGATTTTCTTTGACCTAACACCACAATAAATGTAAAAACTATCAATTTTAACGACCAACCAAACTTAATAGTGCCACTTATAAATTTAACTGTTTTTGGTAATAAGTGAATGCAGACATTTGTAGTTTAACGAATTGATCGGTAAGCCGATACCGAATGACGTTGTCCCAGTAAATAATAACAGTTGCACGTTAAAAAAGAACAAAAGTAACCGGTGGGTGCAATAAACGGTTCATTCCCACTTAATCCAAACGCGCGGTTATTTGTATCGCGCAGGTTCATCAGTCGCAGTTGGCTGGTCCAAGCAGTAGATATCAACGTTCAACACACCACGCACCATTATGCATGCAGTCTTATAAATTGCATCTCAATAAATAAGTAACTTTATATTCTGAGTACAATCAACTATCCTACTTTACAGGCAGGCGAAACAATAAAATCACTAAAATATGATTGAGAAATTGCTTTTTATTTTGCGCAGAACACGACCTGCAGGCAATAAATATCGCGCAAGCACATGTTGGTATTCGTTTACTTAAAAATGATATGATGCCATGCCTAAGTTATGCTAAGTACATTCATAAAGATGTATCGCGAAATAGCTGCGGATAAGACAAATTTATATCGAACGGGAAGATAAGGATATTACATGCATTAAGGACAATACCACGTAATACCGAATTGGTACCTAATTTGCATTCATTTTAATACTTCGCGGCCGAACTGACGCGTCAAGTTTGTAATAGCTTGTTGCAGAAATGGCGGCAAGCTGGAGAACCTGTGCATGTAGGCGACTAGCTAAAGCTGCATAATTTACTGCAATATTAAATTCGCCGCCAATTTGACATTATTTGTTTAAAGTACGGCTTAGTAAAATACCACACGATGTCGACCACGATTTAAAATTTATTAATTGCTATTTATCGCAGTTAAACTAATACTATCATTTACTGTTACACTTTTAATAGTAATATTAGGTTAGGAGAAATTAAAATTTGATTTGGAAAATTTTTGGAAGGATTTTTTAATCTTTTAGAGAGAATCTTTGAAATAAAATAATGTCTTTTAAGGGTGCAATAAACTACAATTTGATCGAAATTGGCGATAGAAAATTTTCTTGTCAAGTAGGTAAATATGGAAATATTTTTTTAATTGACTGCTATCTTTAGAACTAGTCATAGGACTAACAAGCAAATGTGATCATTTATAATATAACAACATGAGAAGAGAATATTGCCTATCGGCGACCCCCCCGTAATTACTAATTACTAATTAGTAAGATCTAGGGTTTTTGCCTATTTAAACGTCGAGTGGTATTTCCATCTTCTAGAAGATTTGTCACTAATACACTAGAATGACTCTGTAGTCTGTTTACATAGTTGGTTGCATATTTTCTGATTTCGTCTTTGACCCATGGAACCTTGAGCACCGTTTTATTGCTGACGTACCTACCATTCCGCGTTTGCTAAAATGCAAAGAGTTTTGCTTTGCAATCTTTGTATTATTTCAATATTAAATGTTTTTGCACAACCGCAGAATTGGATTCTATAAGTGCAGACAGGTGTTAACACTAATTTGTACAGTAGCAATACAAGAGCAATACAAGAGCCAATACAGGTTTTTCGTTCTGATGTCCAACTCTTTTCTTTTTGTAAGGTGTGTTTTCCATGTGAGTCTTCTGTCTAAACACATACCGGGGTACTTAGTTTCTTGTTTGTCTCAAATTTGTATATCATTTAATGTGATCGGTGGTGAATTATTGTGTTTTGTAGTGAATGTTTTTGCTATTGATTTATTCTCATTAATTTTTATGCGCCACTTGTATAACCATTTTTGTGAGTTATTAAGTGATCTTTGTAGTTGTGTCGCTGCGTGTGTAGGATCTGTATGCGAAGCTACTATTGCAGTATCGAGCGCGAATGTGGTCGTGACTACATGACATTCCTATTGCATGGTAGATCTGCTGTAAATATTTGGTATAGAATAGGCCCTCTGACGCTTCTTTGTGTAACACCAGCGTTGATTGGATACAGGTTAGAATTACTGTAACCTATGTAATTTGTCCTAATAATACCTTTCACTTCATCACCATCATTACCCAGCCTTTCTTGTCCACTGCTGGACATAGGCCTCCTCTTAGAGGGTGTTTGGCATTAAAATGCCACACTTGCCAAGCGTGTTGGCGAGTTGGATAGGAAAGGTATAAAGGAGGAGTGGATTTATTTATGTATTGTTGGAATTACGGGTTAGGACATGATTTCTCCCGGTATTTAAGGATTGGAGTTAGTCATCGCTCATCCCTGAAGTAGACTCGACTCCGTCCGGATCACGGAGTGCGTCTACCTGCTACCTACAATACCTGTCACTTAAGTAGGTAATATTGATGTAAAACTGCTTGATTTTGAATAGTAAGTTAGGGTACCAGACTGGATGTTTTTTTTTTAATACATGGTAGAAGTTTATTTTAAAAAGTAAGAAAACTAAAACCAAAATAAAATTTATAAGTGAAATATCCTATCTGTCTTTCTAAGAATGGTATAAGTAATATTATAGTAATTTAAGTATTATTAAAATTGTGATAAATTTAGTATTATGGTTCGGTTTGACCGTCCAGTTCCGAGGCTTAATAAATTTCTCTGATTTGAAAATATTTTGAGAGGGTGATTAGCCCAACGTCAAAGGTCCCGTTACCTCGGAGCCACTGGGCCGTACCCTGGCAGAAGCCCTTACAGGGGTGGTATCAGCCCTTCCAGCTGAACCCTATTTTTTGGGGAGTATTACTCCTCTATCACTTCCCAATTTATCCTGGTTTGTGACAGGCAGAGCTTGAGTCTAATTCTTGGGCTTAGTATGGTTTGAAGGTAACATGAAGGAAGGCGCCAGGAGAAAAGGAAGGACACCCCAACAAATCAGAACTCTAGCTAGAAACAGGAGAGAATATAGAAATTGCTCAATTCCCCACCACCATGAAGTATAAAGGAATACGATAAAGTAAGTAAAGTCATTTTACAATAATTTTTTTGTTATATTTATCTATCGCAACTTTTACTGCTTTTACTCCTCCTAAATTTAACAACGTAAAAATCACTGTCAACAATTCTGAACGTATGTACTTCCCATAGAACAAATTTGATGGATCAAATCCTCAAATTCTGATCAGAATTTTGATATATGGGCCGCAATTCCACCATGCTTTAGAACTTCTGCTGAGAGATATAAAAAGTACATATCTTATTTTCAAGAAGTTTAATTTTGCTGCAACTTTTAGATTACTAATTAACCTTAGATAAACACAACTCTTATATTAAATACTATTATTCATAAGTCATCTTGTATAAATGCATTGAGTCAAATTAATTTTAAAGTAGGCTTTAAAGAAATGGCAAGCCCTAAAAATATAGTATAAATACAAATTCAAAGCGCTAGTTCTAAATATTTATATTGTAAGTTTATCAAAAAACTCAGGCACTCAGACACATATATATGTGAAACGAAAAATTGCAGCAAAATTATTCGAAGTCATAACGTGAAGGCAAATAAAGACTAACCTAACTTCTTAAAAATGTGAATATTTTTATGAGTAGCGTTATCCTTGATAATTTGTTCTATATATCATTTTAAGCAGATGAAATAATGTAAAGTAGGAGATATCTAATACCACAATTATGAAATACCCTAAAACAGTGTGTTTGTTTCGTTTTTGTATTACAAAAACAAATAAATGCGTCAATTTACGTTTATTATATTAATAATGAATAATATAATAATGATAAGAGACCCCACGATCCACGTCGGGAGTTGGCCTGCGAACCGAGAGGTTGAGTTTCTCATATGTTCGCCCTCACTGATAGGTCGTCGCGCAACATCTTGTAGACCGATTTCGAATTACAAAGCCTCAACCAAAAGCAGTCATGTGGATAATTAAAGGACTCATTGCACATGTGTGCTAAGCAGAGATTTAACAAAGTGGAAAGAAATCTATAGAAACTTTTGTTGTATCTCTTATCGCTTGACTTGTAGATTGGCTGCTGATTGCAAATTCCGGAATACATCAGCTTCCCTTACCTTTAACCAGTCGTGTAATAATGATGGTTGAAAATGCCCAATTTAGGGAGTTTCAAAGAATTTGAAATGAATAGTCCTGTTAATTGTTTTTGTGTTTGATAAAATAATTTATACAATAATGCCAACTATACTTCCATTCCAGCTCTTTCTCAACCTTCCCTTTTTTCTCCTTTCCGGAGGTTTCCATTCTATAGCCATTTTTGGTATTCGTCCCTCGAACATTCTTTGAACATGTTCATACCAAATCAGTTGCCTCCTTTCTGTTTATTCTACTGTGTCGCCGTTGAATCTCATAATTATCCGCGTCCTTTCGTTTCTCAATCTGTCCATTCTTGATATCTCTGCTGCCCTTCTCGGGAAGTCTATTTCTAATACTCTCAGTTTACTTTTGTTCTGTTCTATTATTTTTTACAATTGTATTATATATTTGTATTTTATTTTTCCTGATAGATCCTTTTCCGACAGTATGCTGTTTATTGCTCGAATTACTTTTTTACTCTCTTTAATTCTTTCATTTATTTCGCTTTCATTCCTACTTTCTTCTCCCATCCTCGTAAGTATGTGTATTTTTTACATTTTTATATTATTTCTCCTGTGTCCAATTATAACCCTTATGAGTGTACTCCTAGCGGTCTTATTTATGATTAATATTAATCCCTAATTTTGATATTCCTCCCTTAGTTTCCTAGTCATATACTCCACATCATCTTTCTTTCGAGCACTCGGTCATCCGCTTGCATGTATATATAGTCTTCTCTACTACTGGTATATCCAGTCCACTATACTTTTTTTTTCACTCTCGTAATGTTTTGTTCACATACACTTTGAATAAAGTTGGTGACAGAGGGCATCCCTGCCTCAGTCCCTTCGTGACTTCAAATGACTGAGTTAGTACTGTTCCTATCTTGACTTTCGCTGTTTGTCCTTCGCACAAGTTTTTCATAGCATTAATTAATGTATCATCTAGGATTTTTTTTCTAACGTCCCCCCATTTTCTGTATTGGTATGCTGTCATACGCTTTTGCCAGGTCAATCATTAATAAATGCAATTCTCTTTCTGTGGCTTGTATTATTTGCAACAATATAAATAGATTGTCTAGACAGGATCTACCAGCTCGGACCTCACTCTATTTTTCCGATTTCCTATCTTTACTTTGTTCTTCGACTAGGTTCCTTATTATTCTGCTATATAATTTATCAAAACTGATTAGCACTTCAATTTCTCTATAGTTGTTACATGTGTCTCTTCTTCTTTTCTTGTGTATGGGGGATATCCATGCTGTTTTCCATTCCAATGTAGATGTTTTTAATTTGCATCTGTAGAGAACTGTGTCATAAAGGCGTTTTTTTCTGTTACTGCTTTGTCATCATTTTGTGCGTATATGCCCAGGATTGTCATTCTTTGCTTTTGTATTTCTATATTAACTCTTAGCGTCCCTTTGTCAATTGGTTCCCAGCTTTTGGTTTGTTTAGATATTTTCTTTTAATCATTAAAAACACTCTTCGTTTTGCTCGCTTCTCTTTTTCTCCTCCACTCCACATGTGTCTATATGATCCCATATTTTCGATGCTTTTTCCTTTATTTTTGGTTTCCGTGGGCATAATAATGTGTATATTTATTGTCTTTATTTCACTTATGACTTTCTGTATCTTTTCACTGATTTCTTTAACATTTCAGGTATCAACGGTTATTGTTCATCTCCGTCGGTGTACTTTGTTTCGCTTTTTTCCTTTTTCTCTTCTGTGGTTTTATAAACTGAATTCTTAAAGTCCTACGCAGAGCTACTCCCTCTCTCTGTATCCTATGGAGCTCGATTTTAGCAAAGTGTAGATTACCACCCGGAGAGTTAACTCATATTTCTTGTTTTTATTCTGCTAGTTTTTCTCTTCTCTTTCCTTTTCTTTGCATGTGTTAGGGTTCTAAGCCATAACACCACAACCCCCTCTTAATGGATCTTCTTTTCCAGCCGCTCATCATAGGACCGACGCAAATTAAAGATTAACAAGTTCAAGAATAAAGTTAAAACCAGAATGCAACAATTCAAACAGAGAAATTAACATTATCACAGGTAAATTATTATACGAAAAGAATTTAGATACTAGCGAAAAGCCCTGAAGAGCTGCAGACGTTGATAGATCGAATAGTAACAGTATCAAAGAATATGACCTGGAACTAAACACTAAGAAAACAAAAATTATGGTTATTAACGCTCATTATTCATAGAAGATAAAACCCTACAACAAGTCGAAAACATCAATTATCTCGGCTGCTATCTAAACAAAAACTGTGACCACTCAAAATAAACCAAAATTAGTATAGAAAAAGCAACGAGCACATTTTATTGCTTAAAAAATATTATGCAGTCTTTTATTAAATATCAAAACAAAATTACACTTTTCACGCTGATACAAGGTGGCGCAAAAGTTGTCACCCGATGTTCTTTGGCTGTAATTTTTTTTATAAATGTAAAACTTTGGTTCTGATTTTGGATTGTGTTTATTTGATGTCTTATTTTTTCCCCATTAAGTCGATAAAATAATATCGGCCAAGTGTCTGCCACCAGAAATGATTCTTGCCAGAACTTCCGGCGATAGGTTCTCGCATTCTTGACAGATATTCTCTTTGAAGGCCTCAAGAGTCTGAGATTTGTTGACATAGACTCATGACTTCAAGAAACTCCACAAAAAGAGGTCTGGAACGGTTAAATCGGGCCACTTCCCGGCCAGTGCAAAACACCAAAACGCGAGATTGGGCGACCCGAAAATACAGCCCTCAGAATTTCGGTTGTGGCTCGTGCAGTATGCACCGTTAGTCCATCTTGTTCGAACTACATGTTCTCCAGTCTCAATTCATCCAATTGAAGAAGGAGAAAGTCGTTGGGCGTAGCTCTGTAGCGCTCGTAGTCCACAGTGGTCATTTGGCCCACGGCGTTTACCAAAAAATAAGGTCCTATGACGCCTCCAGCGTAAACAGCACATCATGCAGTAACTTTGAGCGGGTGTAATGGCTCTTTGCGTGTTGTACGTGAATTTTTAGTGCCTCAGAAGTGATAATTCTTCTTATTAACATATCTACAGAGATGGAAATGGCCCTTGTCGTTCATGATGATTTTTGATGAAAAGTTGTATTCCTCGTGATCGAGATTCAGGATGGCTTGAGCGTAGGTTATACGCGTTTGGTGGTCAACGGCCTACAGCCGATGCACTGTCTGCACTTTGTAAGGGAACATCTTCAGGACATTCACCCAAAGTTTCTGTAAAGACCGCCGATTTATGCCCAATTGCGTGGGCACGTCGTCTGGTCAACACTTTGCGGTCCTCTGCGACATCTTCAGCCACATCCGCGATATTCTCAGCAGAACGGCTGCTCCGGGGCCAGCCAGACCTAACAGCATCTCGTGTTGTCCCATGCTCTTCTAGGCGAGCGGCTAAACACTGTAGTGTTTGCCCAGTTGATGTCGGACAACCGGGAAATCTGCGTTTAAATTCACGTTGTGCCAACACCACCGGTGAATTATTTGTTGAGGAGTATAGCGATTTATGTCTTGTTGACGTGTATTTTGAATCTGTTTACTCTACAAATGTTAAAGCAAAACTGACATTTGCCGCCATTTGTAAAAATTATGGCATCTTCCAATAGTGTGATGGCTTTTGCGCCATCTAGTACGTATTCTAAATATTGTACTATGGAGAAGAAGACACTGTGAAACGCCTGAAAGCATTTGAGTACTGGTATCACAGGCGTATGCTGAGAATTTTATGGGTCCATCATGTGCCATGATCATAGCGAAAAAGAAAATCTCAACTATGTATAATTATAAAAAACCGCATACCTTGCATACATAATATTTTGTATTTAATATTACAAAGAAAAACAAAGGAAAAAGGGGACCCGGCTCTAGGAGAATTTCTTGGCTGAAAAATTTGTGACAATAAACCGGACTATCTTTAGCTGCCCTATTTAGATCGGCAGCTAGCAAAATAATATGGCCCACGATAATCGTCAACATCCACTGAGGATACGGTACCAGAAGAAAAGGAAATTGTAGCCTTGTAGCCCACAGGCCCGAGCAATTCTACCCACTCGACGGACTGTCTAAAGTTTTATCGTATTCAAATAGATATTTTCCGGATATAATAGGTGTGAATATTTTAAACTATTGTCGCTTATCTATCGCATTTGTATGGTGGTGAGAGATTCAGCTATTCATTAATTAGAATCTAAAGCTGTGTCCACGTAAAATGGCTCATGCATTTTATTAAGTTTCTAGCGCTGGTGTTTTTTAACATTCTGCAATTAACTCTTATGCACTATATCTGACTGAATTCGAAGCAGCTTCTCTTTTGTTGTATTTTTCATTAATATGACTGGCCTTCTTATGGCGTTATAAGTTTTCCTTTATTTTGAGTGATGTTAATTTAAATTAAAAAACTTACAAACTCCACAGTCGACATTACAGCATTCGCTATCTCTTTACCTTTATAGACACAGTTAGAAATAAACGTCAAAAATTATTCAACGTAATTTGCCGTAAGTAGTACACAATGTACCATAAGAGTTTTGTATGTGATACATTTAGAGTTAAGTTATTATGTAATTATAGAATAATGCTTAACATTTACAATTTCTGTATAATGAATTCATCATAGTTGTACTTAATAAGTATGAGCAAACACATCTTCCTCTATATCCACATTTTGTTACTTACCACAAAAAGTTCAATTTTGAAATTAGTTTTGCACAGCCAAGAAAGTTACCACGTCTAATAGAACCTAATATTTTACTGTCATTAAAAATCTAAACACTTCACATCTTTAACAACTCTTAAGAAAACATTTTCAGTCTCAACTGGGCGGCTCCCCAGGTGGAGGATGGGAGAATGCTCGCTAGATATGATGGGTACTGAGTTATGAAAATATCCGGAGCAGACCAAAACTAGTACAGGAGGCAACTTACAAAAATAAAATAAATTACTCCCGTCAAGTGGGAAGCAGCGCTTGGAGAAGTGACTATAGGTGAAAATTAGGTATATTGGTACAGCTATAGTTCTGAAATTGATAGGCGAAGATAGTGACCATCTTGATGGCCGCTGCACTATAATGTGGAAGACCAGGAGAATCCACCACACTATCTCTCAAAGCACCAAATTAAATTAAAGGAAATAAATTCGTCTAATGCTAAATTCAAGCCATTAACAACACATGAACTGCAAGCTTGCAGAAATGGCTTGCAGCAATATTAGATGGAATTAATCTGCGGAATGAAGGATAAAGAAGAAAAGAGGACATTTTGCCAATATAAAATTTCTTCCTTGTACTGCCTGCTTTTTTACAATCCACTCTTTGTGAAACTCGACTTTTACTAACTTATTTGAAATGCACTCTTTGTGTTCAGAGTTGTTATGATAGTTTATTGCATGGTTATTTTTTAGTCATTAAATCCTCTTAGTTGTCGTGCTTACATAAAGTAGTTTGCAAGGTGCAAAATATTCGCCTCGTTGATTTTGAATAATCCAACCAATTTCGATCGATGTGTTCTCTATTCATTGACTTCTTATAAAACCACTAATTGGTAGAATTTTTTTTGAGTAGCATACTGTCTTTCAAATTTTTGTCAGACTTATTATTTTGTTGAATGTCAGTGTAGGCCACCAACCCACAAACTTTATTATTTTCCTACTACAATGCTGGATCGAGTAATATAATTAAGTCTATCTCTTTAAAAGTATTTTTAGAGCTCTATAAGCTCAAAGCCTTCTGCAGCTGTACTTTAGATGCAATTAAATTGAGGATAGAAATTATCGATGACGGAAATTGCGAGTACTGCACACTATATGAGGGAAAATTGTGTAGTTTTGGTATTTTTTTGATCGCAGCCTCCTGCCGTTTACGACGCTGTTTGGAACGTTTTCTAAATTCTGCTCGATTTGGATTTTTCTTAATAATCTTGATCATATTTGCCGCTCACTGTTCAGGCTTATGATGAATGAAATGCGAATTCAACAACGTTTAGTATAAAACTAAACTTAAAAATAGAAAACGAACTACGAACGCCCCTTCAGATGACACTACTAATTAAAAAATTCAGTATTAAAAAAATTGAAGATAAAATAAAATTTCTACATAACAAAAATTATCCACGTTAAGATTTAATAACACCAAAATAAAGCAACTACCTGAACAAGGAATTAAATTCTTAAGAATCTTGTTTAATGTGATTCAGAGGCTAACACACTGGCTACAACAATTCAAATTCGCTTAGATAGTTCTCATCCCCAAACCTCGAAAACCCTCTAATGACATCCTATTATATAAACCTATCAGTTTCCTTTCAGTCATATCAAAGCAGCCCAAGAGATTACTTCTATAACAAATAAACAACAGTTTAATGCAAGACGAAAGATTACTCAACCACCAGTTCGGTTTCTGACTGTACAGCTCTGATATACCAAGATCCAACCATGTAATGGTAAGTATGTTTGTTAATAATACAGCTATTCTTGCTTGCAATGACTATCCGAATACAGCATCGAAACAACTTTACCTGAACCAAAATGAGTATTGGTTACGTAAGTGGAGAATTAAGGCCAATGAAGACAAATAAATGCATATCACATTTACACCAAAACGTCCAACGTATGCACGAGTCACCCTCAACAATATTCCTATTCCACAGTCAAACAAAGTGAGGTACTTGCGATTTTATCTTGACCTAAAAAACTCATATTACTATGAGCGAAAACAAATAAACATCAAACTAAAGGAGTTGTACTGGCTTATCTGAAGAAAATCTTCCTTACTGCTAGAGGTAAAATACTATTGTACAAAATTTTAATACGTCCAATCTGGACATACGGATGCCAACTATAGGGATGTGTCAGTAATTCTAACGTAGAAATTATACAGGGTCCGGCAAGAAGGTTTGGTGTTCTTGAAAAGACTGCCACACACTTATTTTCAGACGAATTTTGAAATGTATTGTTTTTATATATTGTTGGTGAAATGCCATTTGATAATACATAACAAAACAAAAATAATGATCAGTTGCGAAAAATCACATCAGTTAGGTAACCTCCATTTTTATTGAGGCATTCTTGTAGACGGGTGGCGAAATTGTCCATACTCTTTTGAAGCATGTTTCAAAAATGGCTTTAACATTACGAGGTTTGCTTGTGTAAATTTTAGCTTTTAGGTAGCCTCATCAAAAGTAGTCACATGCTGCCAGGTCTAGTGATCGAGGAGGCTACTCCACATACCTCCACAATTAAATCACGCGTCCAGGAAAATGTTGTCATAAAAAAGCTACTGTTGCTCTTGATGTAAAGCAACTTGCTCCGTATTGCTGACACCACATTGGGTTAAAGTTAATGCGTTGTCTTCTTAATTCTGGCAGGAAATAATCGCGCAGCATAGCAAGGTAGTGATCTGTGTTAACAGACACTATTCGTTCGTCTTTACGAAAAAATAAGGCCCAATAATGCAGGTTTGATATACGCCACACCAAACAATTACTCTTTTGTAGTATAATTCTTGCGGGTCTTAGGGTGCTCTGTTTGTTTACCATCCCCGAAAAATGAAAGAGAGCCTCGTTACTCATAATTAAAACGCTATCGTCTGTCGCCAAGTCTAACATCGCTTCATCGCTTCACGAAGTCGTTTTGCCGGAGTTCTTGAACAACCATAAGCTTGTAAGAATGGAAATAGATTTTCAAGTGTAAGATTCTGCAAACTGACTTGTCTGACATCCAAGAGCGAGAGGGCCTGTTTTCCACCGCTTATCGCACTTTTTCAATGTTTTTCGGGGTTCATACAGTTCGATTATCTCCTCATGCAGTCACCGGTCTTAAAGATCTTGTTGTTTGAAAACCATTTACTCACTTCATGATGGTATCCGTTTGAGAACGCGACCATGACGACCAGCACTAAAATAAATTCTAAATCGCAGAACGGCTCGTTTCAATAAAAGTGTTGTAAATAAACACACGATGTGCTGCAGACCAAAGCTCCATTACTGCCGAAATGGTATCTGTCAATGAGTAGATATTAGTCATTTTAAAACATTTGGTTCGCCCCAACGAGCATGATAGTCTTTCCAAGCACACTATACTTCCCCACCGGACCCTGTTCAACGCTTTCAATCGAAGACCCTTCTAAATATGTCAAATGCGCCATGGTATATGCCAAACAGTACACCACATGATACTTTAACATCCCATACGTAAAATATGTCATTAACCAGTACACCACAATACCTTAGAAACTCACCTAAATGAAAAAATTATATAACCACTAACAACAGATCCACAAATAGGCGACTTCAGAAGAAATGGCCAAAGGATCTGACTAATAAACATGGAAGGACACTGATGGAAAGACTTCTAATAAAATCCGAAGCTCGATTAGTATTCTTACCAAATATTAACTCATAGAATGAACTATATTCTGATTGTTAATAAAGCTCAAATGATCAACAAAATTCACAAGGGCTGCGCCACTGAACAACAATTATAAATTATAGTACTATTGACGCAACGGTCTATAGTTTCTGTTTTAAAACTATTTTATTTGCATCGCTATTGTTTGCTGTATGACTTCTCCTATTTGACTGCCTTAAATGCTCATCTGCTCCTCATTATATTCAAATCCGGGGTTTCAGAAGGAATTTTAACCCAAGGGCGCCGCTAGAAATTGTACGAACGGTGTCGGTCACTCTGAATAATTTCTTTGTAATATGTTATTTCTGTTACAGAAATGTTTTAAAAACTTTGTTATTCGCAGTTTCTCTGATTGAGCTCTTTTGCTTGCCCAGCCAAATATTCTGGGTCCTGTGTGTTAATCAAGCCCCGACTGTTTTGTAGAATATTTTGTATGCTGCTTATCGAATGTTTGCAGACCAACACAAAATTTTAGAGCACTTAGTGCTCATCACGATCTGAATCTATTTTCGGCTTTCTATTGCCGACCACTTGTATTTTATGGCGCAATACTGTCACAGGCATACGCGTATGGACTAAATTTTTTTCATTGCGGTACTCGCTTTTCTCACAAAAACTTGTTTCGCCAACAAGCTTACTGTATAAAAATTCTTCTCCTCTTATTTGTCTTGTTTCAATGTACACGTATGTTAAAGTAGTAGGCGTAATAAACTAGCAGTGTGCTTGCAACAGACTACTTAAATCAATTTTGTTTACATATCTGTATTCTCAACATTCTAATTTCGCTTACAATACTTCGTTGTTTGATTGTCAACCGAGTAAGAGCGAAAGGAGTTCAGCCCCGGCTGCAAACACAAACATATAACCACTTAAAGTGTTAAACCTGTGATTCCTAAAGTTAGTTGCGTACATCTAAGCCCTCGCGCAACTATAAACCAGCTTTGCGAGTTTGGCCGTATATCATTAAAAGCCGTAATATACATAATGTGTACCACCACGGCAAGTACCTGCGTACGTGTACGCACACGGCGGCTGCAGCGCGCGAACGCCGTGCCCATGCCCATGTGCGCATTCGTAACTTACCCGCGTCTGCCTATTTTGCATAAGCGTTCGCGCAATGAATGGCAGGAATAATTTCGCGGTATAACTTAATAACTTTATGCCCGTCGCTAAACGGCCGGTTGTTTCGCGGCGCAATCTGCCGTTGATCTACGCGGGCCATCTTATTTATCGATATTTAATGCGCGCTCTTATTCCCACAAATAAAGTGCGCCGGATTTTATAAATTAAATTACACGTCTGATTGTTGGTCTCCCAATTAGGCAGGTAATTCAGCCCGTAAACAGCCGAGTTTATTATGTTTCGCTAGACGCGCAAGCTGTGAGGTTCAGGTTGGTGCAGGTAATTCGGTCTGGCCGGAGACTTCTGCTGTAGAGCTGATCTCGTTTTCATTTCATAAGAGGCCGGCTAAAGGCGATTAAGATTTGTCGATTGCGGTGTTTGTCGAGTGCGTTTCATGCAGATGCAATTATAGTCTTCTCCAATCAAGGGAATTTAATAAAGTAACCAAGTTTTGTACGATTTTATTGTCAATGCATTGTAACCGCTATTTATATGATGTGCGTTTAATAGAAAAACTAAATTAATAATTTAATAACATGTAATGTCGCAGATTTTACTCGCTTCAGTACATATACTAAAATTGGAACGATACAGAGGAGATTAGCATGGCAGAAAAGATGACACGCAAAATCCTACAGCGTTCAACATTTTTAAATTGCATAGTCAAGCAGTAAGCTAACACACAAATGAGTTAACACCTCTTATAACTTCACTACAATAGATCATCTTAAGACAACAACAAAACATTAATGAATTCATAACACAAATTAGACTACTTAGAGAATAGTTAAGAAATCAAAAATGGCTCCAATTTATAATATTGCCCTACGCGAATCACAAACGCAAGGTTGAAAAATGTTTCAACCACAAATGCCCCAAACACAATGACATTGACATATTTCTTATATATGAAACTTATCTTAGCAGCACAACTAATTTTAAGATCCATAAAATCTATAGAAGTAAGAACCGACACAATTAATATAAACATTTGTATATTAAATGTAAATACTTTGTTGTCCGAAGACAGACTAGCACACTTAACGACTTCTACGACGAAGTAGAAACAGCACTAAACCAAGACAAAACACATTACACCATTCTGATGAGAGACTTCATTGCTAAGCTGGGCAAACAAGAAACTGGCAAAACGTGTGTAGACAGTACGAAATAAAAACCAGAAACCCTAAAAAGCAGACAACGTATACGTTCTTCAACAAGAATAAGCACCGTAATTGGATATGGAAGAGCCCCAACAGAAAGACCAGAAATGAGATTGATTTTAGACGTAACAGTCCTAAACAAAATCCAGGTTAGTAGCCACAAGATGATCAGAGCACGGGTGAGAATAAACACAAAATTGAAAAGATGGAACTTAATCCACACTAATAACAAAAAGTTGACTATACACAAATACTCAGCCATGAAGAAACATACAGGCAACATCTAAAACAGGGGTTAGAAGATAATACAATTGAAATGGAAGTGAGTGTGGAGGAACTCAACTATTACATCATCGATAACATGGTGCAAGCGCCAGGTTAAACGCTCAGAAACAAAATATAGCAAAGGATACTAGTAAAATATCAGCAGAAACAAAAAAATTAATAAAAAAAAATTAAGAATGACACAAATGCGTTAAAGCAAGCAAACGAAGAAATAAAAAAAATGTACGAAAAGATATAACAGTGTTTAATGAAAAAGTAATCATAAAAACCATAGAGAAAAACTGAAGTCTAAAAGTGTTTAGAAAGAAATTTAAAATAGGCAATTTTGAAATAATACCCTCACAGACTAATACAGAAGAATTAATCAGAAATAGAAAAAAGATATTGGAGCGCATAGAATTATTCTATAAAGACCTACACGAATCAAAAGTCCAACAATCGTACATCAATCCCCGAGACAAAAGATCAGCTCCTACCAAACATAGAAGATATTCCATCCATATGTAAATATAAAATAAAAGCAGCACTGAAACAGAGATAACACAATAAAATAGCAGGCCCGGATAAAATAATAAACAAACTAATTCACGGCTAGCGGGAGCACAATCTTGGTGCATCTAAAAAAGCTATTCAACCATTGCTTAAATGTTGGAGAAGTACCTCATAATTGAGAAAAACGCAAATGTGGTGTTACTGTTCAAAAAAAGACTCAAGGGAGATCACCCTATTTAACTACTGTTCCATTTATGCAAACTGTTTTCAAACATAATAATAAACAGAGTGACGAACAAATTGGACACCTTTCGAACCACCAAAGCAAGCGGAATTTAGGCATGAATATAGTACCATGGATCACATTGACACGGTGCAACAAATTATGGAGAAATCTTACGAATACGATTTACAATTATATGTGGTCTTTATTGATTTTTTTTTATTGAAAAAGCCTTCCATACAATCGAAATCTGGGTCCTGATAAATGCTATGAGAAGATGTAGAATTGATCATAGGTTTATAGAAACGATAGAAATGTACACGGAAACGCAACCATGACGATTGAAACCTTTAAAGATACCAACTCCACTTTAGTAAAAGGGGGTATCAGACAAGGAAATGTCATCTTTCCGAATCTTTCCATTAACCTATTGAAATATGTTTTTAAGTCATTGAATTGGGAAACTCGGGCTAAACATAAACAGAAAACGGCTAACAAATTTAAGGGTTGCGGGTGTGTAATACTGTTAGTCAATAACATATAAGAACTAGATAATTTAATTATAAAATTGTGCAAAGCTGCATATAAAGTTGGATTGAACATGAATATAAGTAAAACAAAAATTATGACAAATTGTAACGACAACACCAATCTAACTGAATCGCGATACTATAGAAGTAGTAAGTGAATACATATGTATATCTATCTAACTATGATAACCCCCAAAAAGAAGAAATAAGCGGGAGAATAAGATTGGCGTGGGCTGTATACGAAAAAAACTCTCGCGACATTTAAAAACAAGGGTGTACAAACGATGCACTCTTCACCTATGCAGCAGAATGACATGGTCATTTACAGAAACGGATCTGAAAGATATGAGGAAAAAAGCGACGCACGGAATAAAATTATAAGATTAGGGTAACTAATGTGTGGATCAAAATTTAAGTCGTGATATCTCCAAACTGAAGTGACATACATATAGAGCAGAAGAATGACAGAGTGGAGGCCGGGAACAGGAAAAAGATCACGGGGAAGACGATATCGACAAAATCTCCAGAATACAGTGGATCGTGAAAAAGTGGAAGCTGGTAGGGGAGGTGTTTGTTCAACGTTAATTTGTAATGATTATAATGATAATTATTAACTGTGCTCGTCAAATCACCCGGACAGAGATCGACTAACCAGAGGTGGTATGGAAATATGGATTAAAAAGCATATCAAACTTTATGAACTACCTGCTTTCAAAGAAAATTATCTGCAAGCTACATTGAGATAAAAAACTGGTATGCTCCGTTAGTACTATCAGCTGCACATTATCTTCCTGTTTATCTAATCAACAAACAAGACTTTGTCGCATATTTTAATTCCTTGGCAGGTGACGACTAGAATTATGAGCACACCCTCTAGGATTTTTGTTTCTTCTCATCTGGTAGAGGAAGGGTCATACACCAGTATCTAGATCACTTATTAACCTAAGAACCCACATACTGGCCTGCCGACCAAACTAAGTTGTCAGACCTACTTGATCTTTTTGTTATACACGGTATTGCTACTGACTATCTTTAAATAACACCGTACTGAGACTTATCGTCAGATCACACCCCAGTGATTACAACTGTGGGTTCTACGATAATAAAACAGAAAGGCCGCTACGACTATATAGTAAAAATACAAATCAGACCTTTAGACTCATAGTTTATCAAAACTTGAATGGCTGTATAAATTTTTACAAATTACTTCAGCATACACTTTGGGAAGCAATTCCCTAATGCCCAAACAAGAGTGTGCAAGTACAATGTCCCATAGCAATTAAAAGAAAAAGCACGAGAAAGGCGATCTGTTTGCACAACATTCAGAAAAAGTATTTCATCCAAATCCACTACAAAATTCTGCAAATGATGTACTTGAAATATAACAAGCCCTGGAAGTGCCACACCAGCTCATTTTTCCTATAGACCTGTTCTCCTGTATCAGAAGTCAAAAATACAATCTGACCCAATTTAAGCTGCAAAAAACTAATTAAAGAACTTCCACGCAAAGGTCTTGTAATGTTGACTGTTATATAATGCCACTCTGTGCTTGGAATATTTCTCAGCTTACTGGAAAATTACGCAGGTGATTATAATGCCTAACATCCCTAGAAAATATTAGTTTCTACAGACCAATTAGTTTACTCCCTATATTAGGCAAATTTCTAGAAAAACTGTTATTTAACCGAATAATGCCATTAATAGAGAAAGCTACTATTTCAGACAACCAGTTTGAATTTCGAACAGCCCATTCCACTGTATACCAAATTCATAGAATTGTAGATGTTGTAAATCAAGCTTATCTCGACAAGAGTCAAACGTTTAACAGCTAACAAGCTCTAACAACTAAAGAGTTATCTCTTCTGTAGTGCATTTATCATGCTTGAGTTATACCTGTTGGAAAGCTGTTTTCAAGTAAAATTTAGTCAGTACCTAACAGAACTTTATTTAAGGCCAGGTTCTCATCTAGCGACCCAAAAATGACACGATTTTCTAGAATTTTTTTTCCACGGAAGGAAATAAATGAGGAACTCAATGTTTTTGGTACTTATTTAATAGGTCTTAAAGTATAGAAAAACATTTTTTATATTAAAAAATAATGTTATAATTATTGTTTATTTGTACTGAAACGTGGCAACCTAAAAAAAATGTATCCAAGCGCTCATTCCTATCATCTGAAATCAAAAAACCAAATATTCTTATTAAATATATTATATTTGTTGGAGGTTGTACCTATAAAACCAACAAATAGTCAAAAATTGAAAAAATGGCGGACATACAAAGTTTAGTGTCGCGTTTTCGCGCTTTTTTTTACTCTTCAAAGTGCTGTACAAAAAAAATAAGAAATATTATCATTTTTTAGGTTTGTACTCCAAAAAATTTAATCTCCTTTGAAATACAAAAAAAATAGCTATATATTCACTAGTTTTTGGGATATCGTGCCGCCAAATTTGAAAAACATGGTTTCGAGAAAAACGCGTTTAAAGTTTCGGTACACGAACTGCTTGTATTCGGAGCACGTGGTCGACTAACACTACACGCTATAACCGTTGATATTAGAAGCACATATATAAAGTATTAGCATATATTCCGACATCTGGGGACACTCGAGATAGCTATACTTACCATGATCACCCGTAAAGGTGGGAAATTCAAAAATATTACGAAACACGCGCTACTTTTTTGCTAATTTTTTAAAAAAAATAATTTCGTACAAATAGCTTTGGGAATATATTCTACGGATAATTAGCTATGAAAAAATGCAAAAAAAATAACATCGTTTTTTTGAAACCTCTTGATGAGAACCTGGCCTTAAATCAGAAATACCACAGGGCAGCATACTTGGTCCGCTTCTCTACTTAATCTACACAGCTGATATGCCGACTAATCAACATTTCTTCACTGCATATTTTGCTGATAACAAAGTCCTTTGTGATAACAGACAATGATCTTCAATAGAGTCTGAATACAGACGTGCAATGGACCAAAAAATGGTGCGTGAAATGAAATGAAACGAAGTCTTTCCACATAACTTTTACCATACGCAATAGCAATAAGCCGCCAGTATTTATTGATAAAATCTCATTGACACAAGTAACGAAGGTAAAATACCTTGGTATTCGTCTTGAACAGCACCTGACGTGGAAGATCCACATTTCGAAAAAGCGCAAACATCTTGTCAAATTATTTAGATAACATTATTAGCTATTTGGTAGAGCTTCCAACTTCTCTCCCTCCAATAAAGTATTTGTCTACAACACAATGTTTAAACCAGTTTGACCTTATAGCGCTGAACTATACAAATAATTGAAAGATTTTAGTCTAAATTAATGTGTAATGTGAGGAACGGGACATAGTAACCTAACAATGGAATCAGTGAAAGATGTGATTGATTACTAAATATAGTGCAAAATATTAAGTAAACTAGAATCTCATTAGAATGCACTGAACCTAAATCTACTAGACAATAATGCTCATATACATAGACTAATTAAAAATAAACATTTTAAATGTTGTTGTGAAGTAATCATAATATTTTAAGTTGTCTCTATGTTGTTCATTATTTGATATAACATCAGTGTCATTGTTTTTACCTACAACTTTTAAATAGTGTCTATTGTAAGTTTTGCTTATTGTAAGTATTACAGATTGCAAATAGAAGTGTTCCATACAAAAACAAATCAAATTGTTATATCAGAGGGTCTGAAACATTTCAGTTTTTTAAATCAAACCAACGGACATCTGTGCTAGTAAATAAAAATTTAGTAGTACCGTTGTCAGTTGGTTCAGATGTACTGTTAGTTTGTTTCTGTACCTGGTGCTAATTATTGTAATTTTTTAATTTTTACAAATAGTCAGTATGTCTATACCGGCGTGTAGTGTCGCATATGTTATGTACTATGGAGCATTTAACATGTCTCAAAAAATCTTATTCCAAAAATCCTGCAGCAAATTTATATTTAAAGTACAGGCTATACCTATATGGCCAGATGAACTTTAAAGTGGCTTTATAAATTAGGAGCTTATTTTGCATTGATATCTTTGATTTTATTTCAAACATCCAACACATTTGATAAATTTTACTTCTAGCTCTTTTCTTTTCATGAGATTGGGAGTACGCCAGGCATAAGTTACGATACCAACAAGTTAGTAAATTTGAAAGGGGCGCTATTGTTGGTCTACATAAATGGGGGTTTATTTAAGAGAAATAAAATGAGAAATTGGCAGTCATCGTGGTACTGCAGCGCAAATATGGTACCAGTGGGTAAAAAAAGGTACAAATTGTTGAAGACTGGGGCTTGGAGCAGTACGCAAGACCACCAACCGAAAAGATAGTTATGATAGACTATTACACAGTACCGATTGTTTACTTTTTTTATTCTATGTCGAATTACTCGAAATGGGAATAACAGCACGACATCCTTTCTTACGACCACCCTTAATACTACAGAAAGACTTTTGTAGACGTACAAGTGACATAGAATCGCTCTTTTTGATAAATTCAGATTTTGTGTAAACGACGCAGAGAAAAGATGCAAGAAGACTTTATTTATAGTAGTCATATAATGCGACCTATGGTTATTATAATATGGAGAGCTCTCAGTTATGATAGAAGGTTACCTCTAGTCAGAGTTAGAGACACATTACATTCTTTCAAAGTGTGATCCAAACAATTTATCATCACTAAGATCACACTCGACTACATGTGATACGTTACACATTAAACTTCTTTCAACAAAACAAAATGAAAAGTTTTCTATGACCGTTTGACCTTACACCGATGGAAAATTTCTGAGGTATTGTGCGTAAGGTGAATAATGAATAGAATGCGGTTCATTAATACACGGCTCCTTTATTGTATGACTCGATGCTTATAATGGAAGTAGTCACAATAACTTAAATTGAAATCACCCTTTATTAAATGGAAATGTTTATAAATCAATTTTTTATAAATTTATTCATTTATTTGATTCACACTATTAAATAGATCTGCAAAGTTTTAGTCGTTATTTTGTACTTTTTCTTGGTTCTGCAATTTTTAATAAAGATTGGTGTATAGCCTATCTCAGAAATTATTAATAATACACATTGTTTCGGCCAAAAGTGGACTGTATCGTAATTTTGAAATTTTAAACAAAGGAACTTTAGTCAAAACGCCAAAGCCAAAGCTGCTGCAGAAATCGGCTCTCTGTGGTGTACTCCTGGGAAATCAACGATAAGAAAAAAAAGGATGTGGGCAGAAAAAACGACAAGTTACCCCAATCTTCGCTGCGGGGCCGAACGAAGCGGTTTTCCTGATGTGGGTCCTTCAGTTGGAAGTGTCTGAAGTTTGCGACCTGCTATTTCTTGGTCCCTCGCCGAGTCAAGTACATGGAAACCGAGTCTTTCCGCCGACAAAATTTTAACTCCCGAGATCTTTAGTTTTGGAAAATTCTTATTGTAGTATAATTGCTTAAAAATGTAAACTTTTTGCAAAATTATTGCCATGTGATCTAACATAGCTAAACAACCAGTGTATCAGAACAAAGTGGTTACTTCTGTTAAGCATCCTTTTGTGCCTACGGCGAATTTATATGGACATAACAGGCGTTACAGTTTGAAAGAAAGTTTGGCCGCATTATTTCTATTTGCAGTTGCCTGAATTCAACACCGACTTTAAATTACAACTATTTTACATGTGTTATACAAGATTCTTCCGATTAGCAAACGTAAACCGCAAAAATTTTGCAAAGACGGACGAAAAATTTGAGAAGTTTTTGGTAAATGAAATAGCGCACAAAATTTGAAGAAATTAGAGCGGTAATGGATGCAAGACCTTGTGGGTATTAGCGTAGGGCAAGGTCTCGTGAGAATATTGCCATAGTTAGTCACAGTCTCGCTGTAAATAAAAAAGCATTAACTCGACATCATGTACACTAAATGAATATTACGAAAAGCTCTCTTCAACGAATGCTCATTAAAGCCCTGCATTTTATTCGTACACAATTCAATTGACGTAAGAGCTTAAGCTTGTTGACCATTTTGGACTACCAGTTTATCATATTTAGCGACGAGGTGTATTTTATCTTTGCGCAATTCATTAAAAGCGGATGTACTCCCAAAAAGTCACTGTTTGGTGTAGATTTTGAGAAATTGATGTGATACGCTCACACTTCTTCGACTATGGTACTGGAAATGTCGTAACTGTGAATGGTGATTGTTATTGTTACATTTTTTTGAACCAACTGAGCAACATTAATAAATGTGGTTTTACCAAGACGGTGTCACCTGCAATACAGTTCGATTAACGGTCTATTTACAGCACCAACCTGAGTATGTAATTTCACAAACTGCGATATCAACTGACTAGCAAGTTTTTATGGTTTAATACCGTGCGTATTCTTTTTGTAGGGATACTTGAAATACAAGATCTACGCTAGAAATCCACAAACAGTCGACGATTTCAAGAATGAAATCAAGCACGTCATCGATGAAGTTGATCGGACCATAGAATTTTGGAACGATAATCAAGATTTGCACCCAAAGCCGAGGTAGCCATTTATCAAACATAATTTTCTATTTTAGATCGCATGTCGTATACTTTTTTAAGTTTAATCTAAAAGATAAAAAGTCAATATTTTTAATCCTAATAACTTGTTTATTTTAGTATAAAAATGTGTTTTAGAAGGGTATAACTTTACATGTGATTTTTTTTGGATTTAATAAAATTTCTAAGAGTCTACTTGTATTCATTTAACAATATTTGGCTCTAGTTTTACTAAGCTGATTTAAAAATCTATTATGTTTTTATTTTTTACACGTCACTTCTTAACAATTGTGATATCATTCAAAAGCCCGCGCCTCGCTAAAATTTTGATATACGTTTTGTGACTACTAGCAACTTATTTTAAGATGGTATCCAATAAAGTTACAAGCGCGTCCTTTTGCTGCATTACTACAAAAAGTAAATGAAAGCTGCCGTTGCTGCCAGAGAAATTTGTGCTATAGAAGGCAAACGCGCGAGCTTGACGAAGGCACTCGAGTTTCTTGTTTCAAAAGATTGAGACTTTTATCGAAGAGGTAATGAATAGTTGAGGGCGACAGAATTTATTTTAAAGAATTTATGTTTCAGCGTTTATATGAGAATTCTAGGGAAATCGCTGGCTTTCCAATAATATCACAATTGTTAAGAAGTCAGTGTAAAAAATAAAAACGGATTTTTGAATCAACTTAGTACAATCTAGAATCAGATATTTAGTTGAAATGGGAAAATCTATTTTGTACTTTGCATTGTTTGTTATTTTATAAAATGTATAGCATAACTAGAAAAAGACAATTGATTGTAATGTAAGTATTATATTAGTACACAGAAAAATTTAGAAAGTTAAATGTAGTTTCTTATTATTTTTTTTAAGTTTTGATAAATTTTAATTGATTAAATTTTAATTATTATGTTGTCAGTAAACTAGATATTTTACTATCACTCCATAGCGTTTCAGAACATCATAATTTGTGAAAGTGTGAAAAAAATCAATTTTAAAATAAAAACGATTTTTTCTTTTCTAATTCATAATTTAGCCGTAACTATCTGTGATTATTTTAATTATTTGTGTTCCATATACTCAGAAAATATTAAATAATTTAATTTACAGTTATTATTAATTTTTTATTACTAAACACTAAGAAAACGACTTGCTGAAATAAAAATGTTTTACGTGTTATTTTAAATAATAACAAAGATTTGATAGAGTTAATTTCTAAAAGACTAAAGTTCTTGATGCTCGAGTAGGAACTGTTTGAGTTCCAGACATCTTACTGCTATTGATCTTTGCTTTTCAATTTCATTTGAGCTGCAAATGCAATCACATTTCCGTTCTTCTAGTCATAACATCGGAACTCTCATCAAATTATTTTAGAACTCCTTTATTTTTAAAGTGTAAGTATTATAATAATCCTGATACTGCTTTAAAATCCTAGCGCAATAAAGGGTGTTTTTTTAAGCCCGATAGAACTTAAAATTGTAAAAAATAACACAAAAAATTAAATTTTAATCAAAAACTTTTTTTTATTTGAAAGATCAGTACATGGCATTAACATTTGAAAATGATTTCGGTCATATGGTCACCGCGGCTGTTTTTGACGAAGCGCATTCTGGACGTTCAATTTTGGGCCACTTTTTCGAGCATTGCTGGCCGTATGTCACGAACAATGTTGGCCTCCAAGGCGTTAATTGTTGCTGGTTTATCAGCATAAACCAGGGACTTCACGTGGCCCCACAAGAAATAATCGAGAGGTGTAAAATCGCACGACCTTGGAGGCCAATTGACAGGTCCATTTCTCGAAGTCAACTTATCGCCAAATTTTGATTTCAATAAGTCGATGGTTGCGGTCGCCGTATGGCACGTAGCGCCATCCTGTTGAAACCACATCTCGCCCGGGTCAATGTCATCTATATTTTCAAACAAAAATCATTGATCATGGTGCGGTACGATCTCTATTGACCGTAACGAGAGCTCCGGCTTCATTTTTGAAGAAATAAGGTCCGATGATGCCACCAGCGTGTAAACCGCACCAAACGGTGCATTTTTCTGGATGTAATGGAGTCTGTAGGGTCTGTTGTGGATTGGTTTCACTCCATATGCGGAAATTTTGTTTATTAACAAACCCGGTAAGCCAAAAATGAGCCTCGTCGCTGAATACAATTTTGCGATAAAACATTGGGTCAGTTTCGAACTGCTCTAGAGCTCAATCGACGAAAGAACGACGCATATGATGGTCTCGTGGCTTTAATTCCTGCACCAACTGGATCTTATACGGGTGTGTGCTAAGATCTTCGAGCAAAATTTTCCACGTAGTGGACGGACAGAGCCCCAATTCCTGGACCGACGACGAATCGATAAATTTGGATCTTCTTCCACTACAGCGGCGATATTCTCTTCAGTACGCACATTCTTTCGACGCGTTGGTGTTATTGCATCATTTAGAGAGTATGTGGTATAAAATCTATCCACAGTTCGATGGACGATTGTGTGCGCCATAAAAATCACGAAGTCGTCTATAAGTTGAGCGAATCGATGACTGATTTTCAAAGTAAATCTGGATAATTTAGTAGCGTTGTTCAAGCGTCAATATATTCATGATGATTTGCCAAAGTATACTGATAATATATGTCAAAAAGTGAGCGCAGTATGACAGTTCGTTTGACAGTTAACCCTTTCGTAAGTTCTATCGGGCTTAAAAAAACACCTTTTATATGTTGTACTTTCCCCATAGTTCAGCAAAATGTATTTTTTATCATCTATACCAGTACTGTTTATAATTATTTTGAAAAGTTGATTTTGTGTTTCCAATTGCAATTGATCAAAATTTAGGATATGTATTTTAGGATGTATATAAATATTTAGGAACAATAATCAGTACGAGCGGAAAGAACAATAAATGTATACTACCAGATTAACAACACGCTAGTAGGAAATTAAAATTTAAGCACAAGAACCAAAATACACTTGTACAAAACGATATATACACCGACACTCATGTACGGAGCAGAATCATAGACAATGATTCACAAACAAGTTCATGACAATGGCAGCAGAGATAAAGGATCCTAGAAAAGTACAGGGAAAACAAGGAGAGGCAGGGAAAGGAATAAAAGCAAACGAAATGATCTAAATCTAAAACCACCGGTAGAAAAGTAGAAGAGAAATAATTAAATTGGTATCGTCACATAGTGCGCATGGAAAATGAAGGGATCTCCAAAAAGATGATAGAAATGCGATTTGAAGGCAAATGAACAAGAGGAAGACCAAGGATCACGTGGAAAGAAAGCAACAGGGAAATGCCAGAGAGAAAGAGAAAGTCGCTCCGGAAGCAAGAATTTTTGCAAGATATAGAAGCAACTTCAACTAAAACCGCACTGCTGTGAGGCATAACTGGATGGTAAAGAAAGAAGAAAAAGAAGAAGAAGAAGAATATTAATTACAATTCACATTTTCACTTGAAAAGTCAAGAGATTATAATAATAGAAAATTATACGTTTTCGCTTTTATAATAAACATATAAAATGTATTTTTTAAAAATTATTTACATATTCAGCTCCTCTATAAGCCACCAAAATCAAGGTATAACAAAAAATTATTTTATAGAATAATCAAAAACATGATTGACAGATAATTATATACAGTAGTAAAATATCATTATTGATTATACTTTAACAATAGGAAACAAAATAAAAATCATAACTAACGGATACAGAACATATAGAAAATATTAAAAGTAGTATTTGCTGTAAAAAAACTAATTTAAGTGCGCAACCTTGTATGCTTTATTTTGTTGAAATAACTGCACGATGTTGAATAACAGTTAATGCAGCCAAACTGAAACATAAATAGATGAATCAACTAAAACATAATTTACCTGGTCTTCAGCAAGGTTCTTCTCGACAGTTAGCTGCAAAGCAAAAACAGCTATAAATTTCATGTTATTTGTGGAGCTTGTAAGCGCTAGAAAAACTGGTCTCTGCTATCAATATGGTAATATTAAGCTTATTTATTTTCATCTCCCAGAAATAATTTAATATCAACACGACTGCAAATTTTGAAAAGTTGCTTAGTATTTTATGGACTTAATATTTCCGTAAGTGCGTAGGTGTAACGACGAGTTGTGCAACGTAATATATTTATGTTTATCTATTATTATTTCTAGTTAAACAAGCTGAATAACATTATCTGTTTGTAGGAAAAGTAATAGTGTCATAATTTTAAATAAAGTAAGGAGATTAAGAAACTTGTATATGAAAAATCGGAGAGCTTCCTTAATTTTCCTAGATTTTTTCGGTATTATACCGTGCGAATGTGTTAAAAGCGGCAGATAATAAAACCGTTCGTCTGACTTCAAACAGTAACTATATTTGATGCAAAATAGGAACGGTATTATAATGCCCACGGTATACGGTTTTAGTTGCGCTGCCGTTTTAACCAAAGCATGCAATCGCGTATCTGCAGCAAGTGGTACGAATGTGCAGAAAGACGGATAACCTGTAGTATATCATTTTTATAAAGAACAAGAAAGCAGTTGATATTAATATCAATTTTACAATACTCCTTCTGTCTAAAGGTAAATGTCGCATTTGCAATTCTTTCTTCTTCTTTCTTTTTTCTCACCTCGTGGTTTTGGAGTATTGTCATTTTCTTCTGCCTCTAGCTAGGATTCCCCGTTTTTGTTAGATTTTTCGTTTCTTCTAATAATGTTTTTGATAATTCTCTCCCATCCTATTCAAGGTTTTCCCCTTGGTGGTTGATCTTCACCTTTTATTTTAATTTTAGTTTTTTGATGTCCCTCAAGGTTCATCGTCTCAAAAATAATTTATTCTATGCAGTTTAATTTATAATATACAGAAAGAGGTATTAGGCAGTTTTATTTATTTATTTAGTAACTATTCCGACTCTATTATACTTTGAACTTTTATAGTACCGGGACGTTATTAATTTATCAGCTGGTGATGCTTATTTATACAGAGAAAACGATTTTAGAACTGTCTAATAACTAACAGAACATTTAAATATTGAACAAAGTTCTTTGAAAAACTTCCTTCAAACTTGTACTATTAGAATTTATAAAAGATTTGGCATTATATTTTTGAAGTAGGATCGTTGAAAAGTAATTTTACCTAAACCATGTTTCTTCAATTGTAG
This sequence comes from Sinelater perroti, assembly GCA_036346155.1. NCBI lineage: Eukaryota > Metazoa > Arthropoda > Insecta > Coleoptera > Elateridae > Sinelater > Sinelater perroti. Next base: position 2,332,270 of record JARFIY010000189.1, read on the forward strand.
TTAACAAAATTACTACTCTTATTATCAGGTTTTTCATATACCAAGTTCTATATGCCAAGCTTGCCAACGAAGATGATTAACAGCATCTAAAATTTTTTTTAAAAGTTTCGTAGGTTCTGTATAGTTTTTCTTTATGTCCCGCCTAGATGGATTTGATCGATCATATCGTTGAAGCGAGGTATTTTATTATGGTTAGGTGTTCACTCGGCATATTAAGTAACAAATACTTTTAAGGGTTTTGGAGAGGCAGAGCATTTATAGTACAATTGTAAAAGATGCCGCGAGGCAAAACAATTTAAATTGTACAAAAATTAGATTATCTAAAAATATTATGCAGTAGCCTTTTGATTGTTTATCATTTTTTTATTTCTTGTATGTACCAAAATTTCTTTATTACCTCCAAAATATTTATACTATATAGAGTACGGCACTCAAAAATAGACAAATTTAAATTTGAATATCCCGCCATATAGTATAGCTACTATAGCTCATTGTTGGCGTTCACGAAAGCCATATGCTCTTAGAAAACAGTCATAAGCTCAAAATTGACGAGCTGTTCTCACGCTGGGCGTTCGGCGACTCAATAATTCGGTTCTACGGGTACCCGAGAAGTATAATATTTTTGAGATGTCAGGGGAAAGTTACATTAACCCGTGACAGAAGAGTCATTCAAGAGAATGCGTGGCACGGACTCCGGCAGTCGCTGAAAGGGAGGGCTCAGAAGTTAATTTCGGAGGAAACTGTCATAAAAGAGGATAGTATACGTCTGCTGACGAGTATCGTAAAAGCGTGAATGAAAATTGTGGGGGGCGATATTTATTTTAGCAGGATGGTGCACCGACACATACGAACCGTTTAGATCAAAACTGGTTTAAGAATTCTGGCTTTCGATAGTCCTGATTTGAACCCTCTCTACTACTTTGTTTGGATCGTAGTCGAAAGGGTTCTTAACAAGTCCAGACACCCTAATGTAGCATCTTTACGCACCGTTATCGAAGCAGCATTTGCCAACATGGACAGCGCTGCTTTACAGAGAGTGTGCGAACGCTTTAGGATAAGGATGGAGGTGGTCAATGCGGCTGAGGGGGGTTACATCGAATAATTTTACTCTGAAAAGGTCAAACAACTGACAGGCAATAGAATTTATTGTAATTTGAATTTTTTTGTCAAATAAAATATTATTTAAAGAATGTTTAATATACTCGGATTTAAGCGCCGTACCCTGTACAAGTGTGCAGATGTATCGTTTATTTGTGGTGCAATAATTAATTGTTTTTTGGTCCACATTAATACCAAAAAGCGATCTCTATTGATATCATATTTCTCAGGGTTTTAATTATTTTTAAGTGATTTAACTTTGTAAAACGTAATTTCAACAATTTTAATTGTGCCAAAGTTTTTAAAAATAACTCGATAATTTATTTAGTTTTTTAAAGTTATAAAATTTATTATTTTACCTACATTTTCTCAGTGAAATGTTTCTAGTTGTTCTAATTTTTCTATTTTATTCTTTTAGCGTGGCATCTCTTGGCAAACAAGAACACTTGCCAAAATACTCGCCTGTTCGCTCACTGATATTGATTATTCATATAAGTATGGAAAAAAATATATTTATTATATATTGCACAGCAAAATAACAAAGGAATTTCTATTGACTTATATTTTTTATTGCTTTAAAACATACATTTTTCACTATCCTTTTAAACTATTTTTTATCTTTTATTTCTATATAACCTTTTTTTAGTAAAGGTGCTTTTATTGTATTTTTTTTATTCTTTGAAATTATAATAAGTTTATATTTATATATAATTTACCTAAATCTTTGGCAAGCTTTCTAAGTTTTAGTATAAATAATTTTATTTTTTATTATTACAAATAATGTTTTATCTTTTATAAGTACCTGAAACGTTTAGCTATATCAATCAGACATTTTTTATTCATTTACTAATTGCTTTTATTAATATTTTTGTGGTAGTATAGTTTTTATTGCTATTAGTTGATTAAATTACAAATTTATAAAATATAGATCTGCATATTTATTTCTATCAGTTTTTTATGCCTCAGATGTGTATCTCCGCTTAATTTTCTTTTGCAATATTTTTTATACGCTATAATGCATTGTATAAACTATACTTTATTTTATAACAAAAATTGCAAATGTTTGACATTGTTTTTCCTATATTTTCTTTTTTGTAAACAACTGTCATTGATATTTATTATTTTTAATACTAAAACATTTCTACACTTCACTAACATTTTATTTATTTAATTACAACCGTACAATCCTACCATAAAAATAGTTATTCTGGGAATAATTCCAGCGAGAACGACTACCAACATCCGAAAACAATGGTTTCTTAAGGAAACGTCTGGTTTTGCACTGTTTTGGCTCACCGTTAACCAGAAAATATGTATTGTATGTTTTAGCGACATAAAACCATTTTTAATCTACATGTATTGTGTTGGGAACCGTCTAAACATTGGAGTGTCCACATTTTTGGCCTGCCGTAAACTGTAGATTTACTGAACGTCGACAATACGTTGCACGAAACAAATAGGATGGCAATGATCAGGTGAAACAGCTTTGATAAGAATTTTTTATTTTTGTCTCACTATCCTTTTTTACTAACCTATTGTTTAATAATTGCCTTTATCGGTGCCACATCCTCCCAACAATTTTTTCTGGTACACTGGATGTGTTAGAGCAACAATTTTGATTGGACCGTGTTAAAACTTGTCGTTGTTTGTAAGCTTTAATGATGAGTGATACAGGACTATTGTCTACTTGGAGCCAAATTAAAATTTTCCTGTAAATTTTGTGACCTAAATATTGTTTATATATATATTTGGGTCAAACCAAAATTTTCTATTAAAAATCCATTTTAAACGAAATAATTTTCTCTTTAAGAATAACACGAAAAATTGAGTTTATAAAATAACAAACTCACTTTAAATTAATTTGTCAGTACTAAAGATTTGCGTTCCTTTTAATTTTTATAAATCGCAGATCACACACTTGTTCTTATGTATGGCCAGTATAAAATAACAATATTTAATAAACGCACACCAAATAATATCCACAAAATGTTAATTTCAGAAGCATATTTTACATTAATGTTATACTCAAAACCCGAGTGGGGTATTCTACTGCATCAGTTTTGATTAAATATAAGGTAGGCTTTTTGCTACACTTACACAAATTCCTATTATTTAAATTGAATAGATTAATCCTGATAATAAACGTAATTCACAAGTTTTCTATTTATTTTAAATAAATTGGTTTAATACAGCATAATGAATTTATGCACTTACGGATATTGTGAGTTGTCCCTCGCCATCAAAACAATAAGATGATAGCAGGTCGGTCGATTTAGCATTTTGTGGCATCATGCTATCTATCCATACCAAATATTAACGTGCACTTTTTCTTAATTTCTACATAACTACTCATTGTTCTAGACTTTGAGAGATATTGAGTAACACCACTCCCATGTCCCCACGATCGAGGTTAGTAAAAACACCAGCAAATACCGGGATGCTATGAGTGTATCACGGAGTTGACCGACCAATAAAACATCGTTTACTGTGATTAATTTAATACTAATATCGCCTTCCATTATCAGTAAAGTCAACGATCTAACTAATTTTATTACAATATTATCTACATGTTGTCAAAGTATACGAAATGTGTCTAATACCTTATTGGGAACATAAGTCAGGTTTGCGCGTAGGCAAGTAACTATGCTTACCTAGCGGGGAGTGCACGTGACCGTTAGGATGCAGACAGTCGAACATAAGTCAGTGTAAGCGATAGGGTAGCACGATCGAACAACTATGATAAATGTTGATATAAAATTGGCGTTTGATTTTACGATGAATGGCGGAGGAAGTAGTAGCAAAAATCTAGCGCGCATCATCGTCCTCGAAGATTTGGGTGGTGACAGATTTATTACCGGTTTGTGCCACACAAATTCACAAATATGCAAGAAGTTTTGGGAATCTTATTATCATGTACATTTTGTTTCCTCGATTAAAAGTGTTTTGAAACGGGCAGTCTAAAAACTTGTGGCAAATTTCTAAGGTCTTGCTGCTGGTTTCCAGAAGCTTTATTAATATTGCCAAATGAGTGTTCTAAAATGACTAACAACATCTAAAAAAGTTAAATTAATATTCAGGAAAAAATTCCAACATATTAACTTGCTCGCTTCAACAAAACCACAATCTTACAGTTTTTTTGTTTTTAACAGTACTCCGTTGGTATATATACATATATATCAAGATGTAGAAATCAAATGACTCATTATTTTGACGTATTTTTTTATAATAGCCACTTGATTAGAACTATATTAAGATCAATATCGCAATTAATATTTAATCGCCATTAAAAGAATAATTAGTTGAAGAATTTTTTTAATAATGTATCTAATTTCTCCAGCAAAGCTTAGTAACTACACAAAGCTACTAAATAATTTAAATAATTCAAACAATTAATTAATACGCAACAATGTAGATTTTTGGGTAAGATTTAGAAAAAAGTATAAATATCTTTTCAATTCTATATAAATAGTATTGATAACGAAATAATATTATATACACAAATAACCGGAAACCATTGACAAATAAATACTGTTGCTAGAGATAGATAAGCACAGATGTAACTAACAAGGAATGTCATGGAGTTGTTCTGCTCCGATCATTATCAAATTTGGTATACAGTGTGATATAACTGAGGGATGAATACATATTTTTACCTTTTGCTGTGTGACTCAAAACTTTAGAGATATGAAGCATGAAAGTTTACCGCTTAACAATAATGCATATGAGAGATATCATTAGTGTTAACTGCAAAAAAGTGTTGAACACAAAGATACATTTGACAACGAGCACATCTGATGAAGAATAATGCATTGCATCGCTCGCCCTCGATGTCCTGATAATTTTCGAAGGTTCTTGGGAAACAAACAGTGGCAGGAGTTTCAAATCGGTGAGGTCACTCTAGTATGTATCCTGCCTTAAAGAAGGAATATTTGATCATGTCTACAAAACATTCTGCTTGAAATTGATGCATCTTGGAAAGCGATCTTGGAACTTCCTCACAAAATTCTTGAATTGGCGATTGAAAAAAAGATCCAGAGGTTGAATCAATCCGGCTGCCTTTGGAGGAATGACTTTCTTGACAAAAGTGGTGTTGTCAGGCTTAACAGACTCGATCATTCCGTCATCCTTCAACAGTTTTTTTGAATCACAAAGGAGCAGAAAGTTGTTCGGTGCATTTGGAAAGAGGACATCGCGGAAGTACTCCTTGGTTCTTGCCTTATTCATGATGGCAGAGGTGTTGGCCACAACATGAATGTTTGGGTGACGGAACATAGTTTGTTCGACTTAAGGACCAAATCTAACCTGCGTTGCATATTGATTTGCCTCTTTCATACATATATACAAAGGAGACATAAGTTCACTCGCTGCAGTAATTGCAGGCATAACAGTCGATGAATGCTGGATAGCATTTGGAGTTTGGACACACTTGATGACTGCCTTCTCTCCAAAGTGCGACCCGAGATGACTTTTAGATTAATGCCCATTTGATGTTTCGTTATTTTGACCTTTCTTATCTCGTCTCTCTTGGGTCACACAGTCATATCATACTGTATACCAAATTTGATAACGATCGGAGCGGAACAACTCCATGACATTCCTTGTAAAGTGTGTACTACAGTACCCCAAAAAAGTTTTTATCTTTATCTTCAATGGGCTTATTTCCTCTAAAGTTTTAGTGACTTTTGTAATGAATTCTCACGTTCTCTTAGAGTGTATATCGGTATACCCTATTCAATTTTGTTGATTTTACTTTTTTTAAGTTAAGAAGTTAATTAGAATTTTCCTTTATTAAATTTGTTAAGTAGATCCTTAAATATTTTTAGAAAATATAAATTTGCTTTTTATTTGATGATTTAAATTGTACGTTGACTAATTGTTTAGAAAAGATCTGATCTTATCGTCAGAGAAATTGTTTCTTTCTTGGTAATTGAATCCAATTTATACATTTTTATATTTTGTTAAGGGACAGGATGAAGCGTGACTATCTTACTAATGTTGCTAATATCCGTTTGAAATTATTGAAATTATAATTTTGGGATTGATAGTGCATGACTTGAACGTTGATTGTTGCTTATTGTTAGCTATCTCATATAATATCCTTTTCTCTATTGAAGTTATATATTTCTTTATTATACAAATCCAATTTAAACTTGGCTCACAAATCCCCCCCCCCCGCCGTTTATATTTCGACAATCTTTCTACTTTTAATTGGAAGGCGTATACTTTACTCTACCCTTTCTCGCTATTTTATTAAAGGGGACATGTTTTGTTTCTACATTATTTTACTCGGCCCTCTGTCACCAATAAAGAAAATGCGTAAGGGATCGGAAAGGAAAATTTGTTCTCCTTGTTGATTTCAGTATATCATTTAGCCAGATCCATGAGCGTGGAATAGGACGAGTAGCTCCTGATGCGGATGTGTTAAATTGTCTTCTCGGTTCGATCAAATTGCTTCAGCTTTATTTAAAAATTATTATTTTTAATATTGTTTTTGCTTTCCCAGTTCAAAACATTTTCATCATCCATATGGATATGATCGTAACTACGTTGCTGGTTTATATTACAGTACTTTTTATCACCTGACGGGACCATAGAAGAAAAAATACTATTAGAGCCATTGGTTAATGTAAAACAAGCTGTGTTACTGAAGAGTGTTTTTTAATTTAAAACGTTCTGTCTTATTAAAATTATGATGTAATTGAACGCTACTTTAAAGGTGAATGTAGTAAAATTCTGCTTTAAAGTAATTTTTAGATATTTTTTGTACATGTAATATACATCTGACTTTGCATTAAGTTCCGCATTTGTACTGTTTTTTATCAATAACAATGTTATAAGTTTGTTAGTAAAATATTATTCAAATTTTATTTAACAATAATAATTGATTTTGTTTACATTTAAAAACCTGTAAAGAATTACAAAATAAATCTATATCAAGACTACTGATTGCGCGACATACACGTTTAATTGGCGCATAATAATAATAGTTACAATTGTAAAAAGATAAATAGAACAAATGCGAATGTCTGGTTCTTTTTGCTGAAAAACTGAATGAAACTATACTTAATAAAATAGGACTTGATAACAAATTATTTAAAAACTTATATAGCAGAAGCATAGAATTGATCCATCTTCTATGTTCTAACGTGTTTACAGATAATATAAATCTAAGTTTATCATACTTCCCCAAGTCAAAAATTAAGATCCATTTTATATCCCAAAAATCTTACAATTAACATTTTATTTTGTACATTCTCTAAATTTTTTATTGATACTTTATATTGAGGCGACCATACCGAAAAATTAAATTCATGAACAGATCTTATTAGGAAACAACATAGTTTTTAAACAGTTGATACTTGAAAGGCATACGTATTTCTTTTTAAAAACCCTAAAAGTTATAAACATTTGTTAACAACACTATTTATAGACTCTTTAAAAGTAAATTTAAAATCATATATTAGTTCAAAATCCCGAATGCTTTTTGGGCTAGTGAAATTGCAGTTTGCTACGCTATGACTATATATAATAAGATTATTTACTCTATGGAAACTCACAACTATTTAGTTATTAAATTATAACGACATCAACAAAATAAATTACTAATATTATTTTTTAACATTATACATTAATTGACAGTACAAATAAATTTATAAAATTTAAGATCGCCCGCAAAAAGTTTTAACTTACATTTTCCAAAACAGAGAACAATATGATTTATAAATAAATTAAGAGAAGCGGTGACAAATGGCCTCCCTGCGGAACACCTAATGTTATACTGATACTTTTTGAGTAAGAATTACTTGTAGACACAATTTATACTCTATCATTTAAGTAATCCGTAAGCCATTTACATCAATTAGTTTTATTTTCTGAACAAGAAAATCATGATTTACCTTATCAAAATCTTTACTAACATTTGTGTAAATAACATTTACTTGCAAAAGCGTCTGGTAAATTATATTGAAATATTACCAAATTGGTTAGAGTTGATTTATTTTTGATAAACCCAAGTTGATCGATAATATTATTTTTAAAATTTATGAAATAATGTAGTACAAAATTTGTTCAAAAAATTTTAGAATTTCTGACATTTTAGTGATAGAGCGATAATTTTTATGAATCATTTCTACCTCATTTTTTAGAATGGCTATTATAAAACTAGATATCCATGTACTGGGAAAAGTTCCTAAATTAAGTGAGGCATTAAATATTAGATGAAGTGGTTTTATTGGTGTAAAACTACATTTATTGAAAAAATAGCAGGTATACCATCAAAGCTTTGGTTTACAAAATTTGAGTTTCAGAAATAGAAAATAACTTATGTATTGAAATTAGGAAACTTAATAACATTATATTTTGTGCAAACAGGTTCAAAATAGTCAGCATTATTAATATTTATTTTTGCTAAATATGTAGTTCACACAGCTCTGTTTTGTTTTGTTTTTTTTTTTTTTTTAGTTAATTCTAATTGTGCCTAATATCAAACACCTGTCTTTAGGTTTTTTTGCGCACTTACAGGCACTACAGCCTCAAGGCCTTATTGTGCCCACTAACATGCACTTATTCTAAGACATTTACACACACCCATGGGTTGAGCGAGACACGAACTCGCGCGCGCCGCCTGGAGGACAGAGGCAATTGCTTAAACCTGCTGAGCTACCGCGTCTCCAATGATTTACATTATGTCTTTTCAAACAAGACTTTTTAATCTATTATTGCTAAATCATTCCTCATTTGACTTTCAACGAGTAAGGTTGTGTTTGCCAGTGAGAGTTAAGGACTTTATTGAAAGTGCAGCCGCAAGGCCAAATGTTAAATAATATTTAGTGGAACGGGACCTATCGGCCACTCATCACAGCCGATGTTATCTATTACAGTCAAACTTCGCTACTCTAACAACAACAGCTGTCTTTTCAACAAAATAACTGCAATGCAGGTATGCAACAATTTTATACGCCATCCTCCCAAGTTTATAAGCAACCCGAAAGTGCAACCACTAAAGTCACTGAACCCCAAAATGCTTACTTAATCGAAACCAGCGAAAAATATGAAGGAACCAGTAATAAGTATTCCTGGCAAGTCGTACACAGCAACAAAAGAAATGGCATCTTCAGGCGAGCACCTGGAGAAAATGCCGCTACAGATAACCAAACAAATAGATTTGCACCTCTCAGCCAGCTAGAAGCGAATAATACTCCCCAAACAAACACTGACAGTATGCAACAGTCAAGTACACCTCCAACAATAACACCACCTAAACCACCTCCTATTTTTGTCCATGGAGTGACTAATCTTGACCAAATGCTAAGAACTCTAGCTGATATAACAGAAGAGGAACATCTAATCACTAAATGTTTATCCAACAACGTTGTAAAAATTACCGCAAAAACATCTGACTTATACAAAAAACTTGTTAAATTCATGAAAAATCAGAATATTATTCATCATACATACCAACTGAAGGAAGAAAAGCCATATAGGGATGTAATCAAACATTTGTATCCTACAACTTTATTTCAAGATATAAAAGAAGATCTCGAACGCGAGGGATTTCCTGTCAGAAACATAATTAACATTAGACAAAGAACTACGAAAACTCCACTTCCAATGGTTTTTGTGGATTTAGAGCCGGCTAGAGATGTACAACCTAAAATATCTTCAAAATAAAGTCATCGCGGTAGAGCCTCCGAGAAAAAGCACTGAATTAGTACAATGCACACGATGTCAGCAGTACAACCACAGTAAAAGTTACTGTAATCGGCCATACGCCTGTGTAAAGTGCGGCGGAGCACATGACACAAAAACTTGCAAGAAAACCCCGAATACCCCAGCAAAATGTATCTTATGCGATGGCGCACATCCAGCCAACTATAAAGGGTGTCAAGTATACCGCGAGCTACAAAATAAATATCGTTTGGGACAAGGTCAATCACGCAAACGCATAACTGACTACAGACAATTCAGTAACCAAACTACCTACGCGCAAGTGACTAAAAACAATGAAGAACCCCCTCAAAACAATTCCCACTTTTTGGAAGAATTTAAAGGAATGTTTACACAACTACTTAACCAAAACAACATGATACTTAATATGTTGTCAACTGTCATTACGAGATTAGTCCATAATGGCTAAGTTCTTAATAATAGCTTTATGGAATGCCAATGGGCTCCAGTCAAAAAAATCTGAAATCAAATTATTTTTAAAACTACATCACATAGATGTATTGCTGGTATCAGAAACTCACCTCACTGAGAGATCATATATGAGAATACCTAATTATATACTATATCACACCCAGCATCTGGATGGGACCGCACACGGTGGATCAGCTATCATTGTCCGCGAATCTATAGCCCCTCATGAATTACCAAAGTGCGACAGGGATTTTCTGCAGGCAACAACAATTTAATTAACTACGCAAGACATACCGACAACAATATCAGCCGTATACTGTCCTCCAAGACACAACATCACCAAGGACCACATTCAACCGTTCTTTGAATCCCTAGGTCAACGCTTTATTGTTGGCGGGGATTTCAATGCCAAGCACACTAACTGGGGATCACAATTAACAACTACGAAGGGACGAGAACTCTATGAACTTCTTACCGGAAAACGGTATCTCACTTTATTCACGGGCGAGCCAACTTATTGGCCCACAGACTTGAATAAAGTACCTGATCTTCTAGATTTCTACATACTAAATGGAATTTCGATCAACTCCACGGAGGTTAGACCTAACTTCGATGTGAACTCGGACCACACACCTGTCATCACCACCATCAGCACATCAGTAATAAAAAAGAAAAGCAAGCCAACATTGCATAATAAGACCACTGATTGGGATCTATTCAAGGAATTGATTGATCATAAAATATCTCAGTACTCGGTGCATATAGAAACAGAATTTGATATAGAGCAAGTGACAAACTTTCTCATCACTACCGTCCAAGAAGCGGCTTGGTCTGCTACTCCCACATATAAACTAGAAGAACGGCAGACGCAAAATATTCTCATGGAAATAATGGGACTGGTTAAAGAAAAAAGAAAAGCACGAGCCAGATGGCAAAGAAGTCGACATCCCGTTGAAAAAATACCTATAACAGGCTTATGATTAAACTAAAGACCAAGTTACGAGAGTTCAAAAACAACACTTTCACAGCCTATGTGGAGAATCTAACCACCAAAGACGATACAATCCGGAGAGCAACAAAAGGGTTTAAACGTCCTACCCCTACCATATCACCACTTCGTAAGCCTGATGGTACCTGGGCCAGGTGTGACCAAGAAAAGGCGGCAGCATTTACGGAATATCTTGCACAAGTCTTACAACCCCAGAATAATGATCCAAACCCAGAAGTAGAAGATTTCCTAGATGCTCCTCTTCAGCTGTCTCCACTGATTAAAGCTTTCACTGTACAAGAAGTAGAACATGTAATAAAATATTTAAAAAAGAATAAGTCACCTGGATTTGATGTAATTACCTGAAAAGTACTATCTGAACTACCCTATTCCGGATTATTGTTAATAAAAACCTTATTTAACTCCATCCTACGTCTGAGCTACTGGCCCACCCAATTTAAACATGCCCACATCATATTAATACCTAAACCAGGTAAACCACCAACGGAACTAACTTCTTATCGACCTATAAGCCTTTTGCCGGTGATATCAAAACTTCTGGAAAAGCTGACTTTAAAGCGAATAAACGAAGATGACTTGCTAGCGGATCACTTATCTGACCACCAGTTTGGGTTTCGTCGTAATCACTCGACTATTCAGCAGTGTCATCGTTTGACGAATATTATTTATACAGCCTTTGAAGAAAAAAAAATAACTGCTCATCTGTCTTTTTAGATGTGAAGCAAGCTTTCGACAAAGTTTGGCATAAGGGCCTCCTATATAAACTCAAGCTTGTGTTTCCGCATAACTACTATGAATTACTAAGATCTTATTTACTGCATCGTACATATCAAGTCAAACATGGCGAAGAACTATCAGAGATATTTCCTATCTCCACAGGCGTCCCTCAAGGTAGCGTTTTAGGTCCGCTCCTATATCTAATCTACACTGCTGATCTGCCTACAGCCCCGGATGTTGAAGTAGGAACATTTGCGGACGACACAGCAATTCTGACGTCACATAAAGATCCAGCTCCGGCGTCTCAGCAGCTACAAAACTATTTAAACCTCCTGGAGGATTGGCTGAACCAATGGCGAATTAAAGTTAATGAAAGCAAATCTGCTCACGTAACTTTCTCATTAAGAAGACAACAGTGTCCTCCTGTTTATATTAACACTGTTGAAATACCACACGCTATCGAAACTGTTTACCTAGGATTACATATAGACAGAAAGCAAACTTGGAAATTGCACATTACAAAGAAAAAGAAACAAATGGACCTCAAATTTAAACAAATGGCTTGGCTGATCGGCAAAAAATCTCCATTTTCCCGAATTCTCTATAAGGTAATAATTAAACCCATATGGACTTACGGACTGAAACTATGGGGTTGCTCTAGCATGTCCAACTGAAACATTATACAGAGATTCCAATCTAAGGCTCTTAGACAGATCGCAGATGCCCCATGGTATGTCACCAACCTAACTCTACATACGGACTTAGATATATGCCAACTGTAAAATAGGAAATTCATCAACGTGCAGTGAAACACCATGCCCGTATTCTAGTACATCCAAACCCATCAGTCGAACCTTTACTGGAAGAACCAGCCTTCAAAAGACTCAATAAGAAATGGCCTTGTGACCTACTTAACCAATAACGTCTCCAGGGTAATACCAATAGGTTAAATCCCTCAAGCCTCTTGCCAGCAAATCAGCTCATAGAACTAATGTGTCTTATATTTTAAGTATAAATATGTACATAGTTCTGATCGTTAATGTATTTTTTCTAATAAAAAAAATATTGCTAAATATCCATTAATAGATATAAATTCTGCATTTTTAAAATTATAGTGATAGTAGTCACAGTTTAGATTATCTAAAATAATTTCTGTTCCAAAGTTAAATGATAGTGGTGGGTGTGGTTCATCACATTTTACTAGTATATCACTAGCTAAACTAATGCTTACTATCACAGATGAAGTAAAAATCAAATCAAGAGTTACTTGTTACTTATCTTATTAACTTGATCTAAGTTTAAAAATGCGAAACTATCAATTACCAAAATTTATAATATTTACAATGCTACGATCATCATTGTTCTAATTAATGGTTGCCAAATTGTAATCATTACAAATAAAGTCATTTGTTACAAACTGTTCATGCAGATTAACTGCCGTGGAACAATGTTCTTCATAGCATTCAATTGCAGCTCTGAGTGGAATATAAACAGCTCATAAGATGATCCGCTTGGACTTCACCGTGACTGCTACAAAAATTTGTTTTACATTGATGTCTGGCACTATTATTTTTTTCTGGAGACAATGACTTTCGAACAGCTATTAAAACACCACCAGGTCTTTCAAATGGGCTAGGTTTGGTAGATCGATCACAAAGCTAGAGCTCATAGTTGTAAAAACTCAGTTCATTATCGTAGAATGAATCATTAAGCCAAGCTTCTGTAAAAATAATTACATTTAATTCTACTAACTCCCACAATCCAGATGCTGATATCGTATAGTTTATCTTTAAAAATGAATGGAGCAAATAAAACGAAACATTTATTTTGGTGGTTTACTGTTGGTAATAACTTCAACTGTAAATAAACATTATTCAAATTTGGGTAGGTTTTCAATGTAATTAACAATTTTATTAGAGCAAACATGCCTACGTACCTTATAAATATAATTTCATAGTTTTTTACACGTACCTTGAAAGCCACGAGTCTCTTCAGCTTGCGTATTGTTAGTTCCGATTCTAGGCCTTTTGGCTTCTTTAATTTTGTACTTAGCACATTTTATCAAGCCAAAACTTATAATGTGATTTTACCAAAAGTCATTAAATATATTATAAAAGTGTAGAGAACGACATGAAAAATATTTTTATAATTACTAACAAAAATATAAATTAAAATTGTTATAAAAATTGAAAAGTAAAGCAATTGGGCTATCTGATGCGATGGGAAACTTACAAGATCTTGCAAATAATAATGGAAGAAACAATAGAAGGAGAAACAATACAGGAAAAAGAACATCGTCGCTGGGATGTCTGATATGAAATGAGCAAAACTTCTCTATTTGGGGCCGCAGTTATCAAAATACGGAGTCTCCATGATTCCCAATTTTTGTTGGCAAATGCCAAGCAGCTATTAAGAAAAAATACAAAAGATCATTTATTTCACAAATACGCTTTAAAAAATAAGAAATTTTGCCAGAGATGCATTTCCAAGGAATTTTTTTATCATATACCCTGACATTTTAATCAAATTTTTTGTTTCCAAGATAACTTATTACAAGTGCAACATTTTTTAAAAATCTAAATAAATGTGAAGCGGATAAACAGAATGTAAACGAATTATAAAGACAGAAGATTTATCTGTAGATATATGTTCACGTTTAGTATACGTACGTGATCAAAAAAAGTATGAGTCTATTATGTAAAAATTTTTAGAACAAAACAATATACAAGTGAGTTTATAGGCTACATCAGAATAATTTCTATTTTTTAAATTGAAATTAAAAACTAATCGGTAAGAATAACAAAAATTGTATCATAAAATTATTAGCATTTAATAACTAATTTTACCCAATATCACCATCGTCATCATCATGAGTAGTTCATCCATTATCGAATGTAAGACTCTTCTTTTCTCAATCTGTATCTATTGTTTTTTTTTGTGTAAGCAGTCATTACCAGCTATTCTTTTTATATTATCCATCCATCTCGCCTGCGTTATGCCTCTGCTCCTCTTATTATTACTCTACAAGCCCGTCTATTGTTCCTTCTTCTTTCAATGTGTCCATCCCAATTCTTTCTTCAAGTTCATATTAATTGTAGGGCATCTGTAACTTTTGACTTTCTTTTATTTTCCATGTTGAGCATGCATTTTCCTAATGTTATGTTTAACTTTTTCGTTTCTGAGCTGTAATCTATCTGCAATATTATTTTTGAATGACTACGTTTCTGTTCCGTATATGAGAGGCGGTAGCATATATTGGTGAAAGGTCTTTTCTTTCTTAAGGGGTTATACTACCCAGCAAATTTTTTTTTCATTTTTTTTTTATTGGCTTAAATGATGTATAAACTATCCAAGAATGATATGCAAATACTATTTTGAAGGGGAAAATTCAAAAAACTACTTTTATCATGATAAATCCGAGCGCACCTAAATGTTTAAAAAGACCGCTCACGTGCGTGCTGCCTTATACATGTATTATAGCTTGTCGGTAACTTTTGTCGGTACAAATCGATTTAATTCAATCAAAATCAAAAAATCTTGGAGGTCGAGGCAAGTTGACTGGTAAATGAATAGATGAACTGAGTGTGTATTATGGTCTTGCTATACGTCGAAATACTGATTCAGTGGAAAACATGCGCAAGGAAATTTATGCTACATTGTATCATAAAATATCTACCGATGCAAAGCCTCAGCACGACAAGTGTCCAGTAGGAGAAGATTCTTCGTGTTTATGACAAAGCAAGTTTTCGATGCTGTACAGAAAATCTATCAAGATTTGACAAGAGACGATCTTCTTTCCCGTTGTCTTGGAGGATTCACTCAAAACGCTAATGAAAGCCTAAATGCCGTCGTTTGGACTATTGCACCGAAAGCGGTTTCCAGTGGGAAAGCAGTGGTTGACATCGCCACTGACATCGCTGTCATAACCTACAACGATGGTTTTCGAGGACTGTGGAGATGTCATAAACACACTTCAGCTGAGGATCAGTTCAGAATTATACAATTTTATCATGGAAACCGATGAACATCGAGTAAAAGCCGCAAACCGCTCATCATCGAAACACCGAAAAAGCGTTCGAAAGGACCTTACATCTCTCAGAAAAGAAGCAGAAGAGCAAAATGAATGCTTGGAAGGGCAGTTATACGGTGCTGGGATAGCAGAGTAAAGGTAAAAAAATTGACAAGCCGATATTTAAAAAATTTCATGTAATAAATACGTTTTGAAACTTTAAACGCGTTTTTGTCAAAACTACATTTTTCATAACTGCGTACACCGTAACTCAGTCAATTTTAGTCGGATTCACTTCAAATTTTAACTGTAACTTAGATAGATTATCTAGGGAAGTACACACGATTTTTAAGATTAATAAATAATTGGGATTGTTATAAACAATTTAAGGTCGATTTTAGTGAAAAACGAAAAAAAGTTCAAACTGCAGCCATTTTGCGAATTTTGATAAAAATGAATAATCGTGTGTACTTCCCTGAAAAACTCATGTAGATTAACGCAAATTTTTTTATTTGCTCTAGGTGCTGTTTGGAGAACGTTCTGATGTACGCAGATTGGCTCCTCGTAAAAAATCCATGTTCGGTTTATCACTTGTCAAGACGCCATTTTGTATAAAAAGTTACAATAAAAATTTTTTTCAAATACCTTAAAACATGTTTAATAAAACCTCAAAATTTCATTTTGATCCATTGAATAGTTTCCGAGAAAAAAATTCCCAAAGAAACGGTCATTTTTCGATGCGCCTGGGTAGTATAACCCCTTAAGTTAGTACAATTCTTCTTACCAAACCCGTTTTTAAGTTATAATAGCAGAACTGAGCGTTTTGTCTTAGATATATGAATGCTTCGAAATTTTCAATCTTTTTCTCTTGTATAATTATTTGTTAGCTATAATTTTACTCTAGTTTGCTTGTTAGTTACTTTGATTTCCTTAAGTTTATCTTGAGTCGTATGTTTTTTGACTTTTCATTCATTTGCTAAAGCCCATCATTAGCAAACCTCAGATAATTCACTTTTTTACCGTTTATAGTAATTTCCTTTGTTTGCCATTTTAGTTCTTTAAAAACATCTTCCGATGCTACAGTGAGAAGTTTGGGAGAAGTGGAGTTTCCTTGACAAACTTCATTTTTGTGTCTCTAGAGAGTCAAACTCTTTCTTGTAGTATACTACTGCTATCTATAAGGTTGCATTATATTTATTTGTCTTCTTAATTAATATTTCCATTACTTGTAGTTGGTATTCAATTCCGTTAGTTCGCGGGCCTTTAGCTGTCAAATTGGTTTGCGATTCTTCGTGTTATGACATTTATATTTTATATGTAATAGCAAGCTAATGAGTTTATAATTTGATCATTTTTGTTTGTTTTCTTTATTAAATAACCAGTCAAGTAGGATTTTACATTCTGCTAAATATTTGCTATAAAACTTCTTTTGTTATTTAAGCACGATGTCTTCACCATATTTTATTACCTCTGCTACGACGTTGTCTTTTCCTTGAAATTTTTTTTCTAACCCTATGTTTCTTACTTACAGTTCTTCGATCTTCTATTTACGTTAGTTCTTTTTATCTTTTGATCTTTTTTATTTTTAGCTACGTTTTGATGCCTTCAATAAACACTGTTATTTTTATAATTAACATATTTCTTTCTTTGGTTATTTCTATTTTAAACTGTTTAAAGTCTTGCTGCACTACTTGATTGTCAAATATTTATTTTCTTAGGCTTCTTGGTTTTCTAATTTTCTAGCATTTGACATTCCCAGATCACTTACAACAAATTTTGCATTTAGTGCAGTAATGTTTCTTACTATTCTCTTAATAGTTTACTTATAACATAATCAATCCCATTTTTAAATTCTGGTCTGGACTACGCCATGTCCACCGTCTGCTCTCGGGCTTTATTATATACAAGTTGTTTCTTTTCGTATAGTTATCTGCATTTCTCTATTGTTTCTTTTCCTAATCTGTAGAATCCAACCTTATTTTTATCTTCAATCCAGATTTCTCTCTTACCTATTTTGTCATTAAAACTACCTATTGTTAGTGTTTATCTTCTTGTTTACTTCTTCATAAAATTGTTTCTTCATCTTTATGTTCTTATATTAGAGCATACACTTATATTATTATTATTATATCAAAGCCTTTTGTTAATTTTTATGTTTTGATTACTCTCTTTGATATCTTTTTATACTACATGATGTTCTAAGATTGTTTTTAAATAGTTAATGCTTTATGTTCATTTTTTAATAATCTCCTGACCTCCATGTTTTTTATTTAATTTTCTTCAGTTTTTTTCCTCTGTCGATAGTGTTCATATATGGGACACCGATATATACTAATCAATCGTCTCAGATTTTTTGGGTTTGTTCTGTTTCTACATTTTTTGTTATTGCTTTGGATTTTCCCCGGCTCCCTCCGACTTTGTGAAGATAACTGATTGTTGACGGATTGGCAAGTGAGATGGGATATAAAAAGGGCAGTAGACACAGTTGAATATTTAGAATCTCAATTATAGATGACTCATTCCACTAAACAGTATCTAAAAATCGGGAGTCTAAATTTATTAACTATCATAAACTACAAAAGATTTTCATATTTTTATCAACTTTGGGTGGTGGGTCAAATTGCTTAATTTTAAAATTTAAAAAAATAGAAATAAGAGCTAATGCAAGTTTAGCAGAATAGTTTTCGCTGCAAAACATTCAATATCCAAAACGTGGAAGACCTCTTTTTAATAATAGAATAGTGTATATCCAAAATACATTAATATTGCAAATATAAATTTTTTTTGGTTGAAGTAATCTCTCCTACAAACTATACAACGCTTCACTCAAATTATATTTGAATTATCGTAGGCCATTTATCTTAGTCATTCAGATCGATGCCCATATAATTCTTTTGGCTCTTGAAAATAAAAATAATTACATGGCGCAATGTCTAAACCATAAAAAAGTGATACAGCAGCTTTACTCCGGATTCTTCAAAAAATGGCCTTGTTCTTCTACTCTGTGAGTACCCGACGACTAGGAAGTTTTTTGACACTATTTGTCGTCCTTTAGCATTATTTCTAAAGCAGCTGTGTTCTGGGGTAACAACAGAATTAGAACAATCAATTCGGAATTAACATTGAAGTGATCGCCATTCACGCGTAAATTCTAAAATGGCAGAACTATCAATGCCACTGTAAGCTTTTTCGATAGGACCTCTTGACTTATGCTACCATCAGGATCGTAAGCCACCATTGCGCGTTATTTTTATTGTAACTCTAAAATTAAATTAAATTTATTTTCCTCCTCAACTTAGACATATATGTAAGTTATTACATGTTATTTATAATATTTAAAATATTAATAGTGCAAAAAAAAAACTAAACACACTACATATTATAATTTTAAAAATTCTTAGCTTCTTTATGAATGAAAAAAATTGTCACAACTTGCTAATGAAATATGTAACTGCCATTTTCCTCATATAACCCAATTAGTTGGGCGCTAAAAATAAAGGGACTTTCAGTGGAAAGCACTCCGCTGAAACGCAACAAGCGATATTTTGTCTAGTGTCCACATGCGAACAGGTGACGAAGAGATGAGCTACGGGGCCAAGAATAGAGCTCGTAATGCAGGCTTTAAATGACAAGGGGCCTCCAATATATGTGCCACCTCCGGTGATTTATACGCGTATTTATTTTTGCAGTTGACTGATTTACTTTACTTAGTTTGGCAGCTGTGTTTAAAAATCTAGGTCAGATTTAGATCTAATTATATGGTGTCAACCACATCAAAAGGTTCGGGCGTCACTTTTTATTGCCAGTTAATGTTCTTTGCTGCTAAAACAGAAACGCATCCTGTGCGTGAGTGACATGCCTAATTTATGTATCGGGGTGCCCGCAAAGGATATTTGAAGGATGCGATTAATTCGCTCGCCAAAAAATTGCAAATACTTGGATGCTTTCTCGCTATTTACGGGGGTTCCTCGGATTTAAACATTACGCATTGCTGTTAAAAACGAACGGTTATTACTTTATTGATTTTTAATTATGTGTTTGCATTGTCTTTCACCGAGTAGGTTTGGCACACTCCCAAAGTTGATAGGCTTCTATAGTAAAATTTTATTCTTCATAAATAATTCTGATCTTTGATCCATGACCCATTACATTTGTCAAAACTTAAAGTTAAGTTATCTACGTTTTGTCTGTATATGTTAGACGTTAATCTTATTTTAATCTTAAGTATATAACATTTAATTTAACTTTACAAGTATATGCTAAAGTTCTTTAAGTAAATCAGAAGTCGTTTTTGTATCACTATTTTCAAAATCATTTTCGGGGAAGAATAGATTCAGTGCATTTTTTGCAAATGAGACACCTAAACTGCGCTAATGCAAATAATTACTATAAATGTGTGTATTTTATGAACATTTTCAATAGCTTCATTAAATAATGTTTAATGTAGTAGTTTAATGTACTTTACCTTATATTAGCCAATCAGTGGCATTTAAATTTTGTTACTTAAAAATTATAAATATTACTAGATGTTTGTTCTACTCATTTAAACAGCATTGTTCTAGTTTTGTCAAATTAAATCCATAGACTTTTATAAATGCACTTAACTATATTCATAACTACATTAATTACAGCTTGTTCTTAATATAATATAAATTATAAAATTATTTATTATTAAATTTGTCGCCAACGTAAAAAACCAACTAATTAGCGTGTTAGCTTTGTTTTACGTTGAATCAAAACTTGATAAGCAGTCTGGACATAAACGACTTTAGTAAAAGTGTCACGTGTTGGATGGACTACTACAACACATCAAAATATTCATTTCATCAGAAGTAGGTTTTCTAAAATTAGGACCATATCATTTAACTTCATTATTTCTAGCAATGATGTACAAAACTAGTATATGCGCTTGCTTTGTTAAAAGTTGTGTCAGAATTGATCGGCAGTTTGAACGGCTCTGGTTCACCTGTCGCGTACTGGATGGACTACTACAACAGACACAAATATACATTTCGTTAGAATTTTTAAAATGAAAACCATTTCATTTAACTTAATATTTTATACGATGATGTGCAATAGGTAATTGTTAAGGAGTATTTCAATTACAAACAACGCCAAAGTCTTCTTACTTACTGCAAGCAAATTTTCTATTGTAAGTATAGATCAAAATAACTTACAATGAGTCGAGTGCAAGGCTTTTATAAATTTAGAAAGTTGTTATATATATATATCATAAAGATAATAATAAAATAAATAAGATGCTACATACGTTAATCTTCAATGCGAACTTTAATAATGCAGAAAATTTCTAGAACATCGGCGGTGAAGTAGCTAATTCACTAGAAAATCATTTATCTTATATAGTGAGAATAATCCAATCACTAAAGCGTCTTGACAAAGATAATAGCAACAGCATCAAAGACAATTCTGATTTTACTAGATTTTCAAATATCATGTTAATAAAGGCATTTAGGAATAAAAAAAATCAACACGCGCCATGTAACCTAAATTCTCATGTTCATAAAATTAAAATAGTTTAATTTGGTTTATAGTCTCTTCTGTCAACGATTATATTACTTTTATCTCTTTTAATTTCCATAACTGACTTAACTAACCAGAGATACATAACTAAACTGTACGAGATACACTCAGTAGACAGTGAGAGCCGATATGATTTTAGCTGTCCAGTAAAATCTTGACTGATAAATTATGTCTATTTTGTAGGTAATTGTTAACAATATAACTTTAGAAGCTTTAGAAAATTACTTTTATAACTACGTATCTTATCACAAGGCTCACTTGTGCATTTACGATACTCAAGCAATTAAACTAGGTTTTAGAATTTGTTACTCTAAAATTCTGTATAGTAAACTAAATAATTTGGTACCTAAAAAATATTCTAGTCTTGCTTTCATTTATTTTTATTTTTTACTATTTCTAGTGTAGTGGATTAATACAGCTGGACTAATATATACTCAAAATAATATTTAAAATTGATTTTACGGTTGCCTCAGAATGATTCTGTAAATGAGAAATTCTATGCAAGAAATGTTTTTCGTTATTGTACCAACAATTTGTTTTAATCCATATTCTATTTTAATAACGTGCTTCTCAATGTCTTTCGGACATGATATTTATTTACTAATTCATTCTAAGCCAAAACATATTAGGCATCTGTAATTTAAAGTTTCAAAGTGTAATTTTTAACTAGTCAAATAATGACATTATATAGGTTGAAATTGTTAATAGTAAAACTTGAAAACAAATTTGTGTATACTTTGTACTTCAATTTGTTACAATCGAATTCTAGAATTTAGTAAATTTCTGCATGGTTTGATGTTCTAAGCACTTTTACCCCTAGTAAGCAACAGAAAAGCTACACCAGTTTCTACATTCCACGTGCAAGTCTATTGTAGGTGGCTAGTATGTCATATATTCAGAATTTTACAAGTTCACAATTCGCAGACACATATTTTCAAAATATTCAACTTTCGAATTCTTAACTGCAACGCTTTGGTACTGAAACATGTAAAATATTTGTTCTTCTCATTCACAAAACAAAGTTGTAATTGTGCCAGTTCAATTTTGTTAATTTCTTACAAATATAGTACATATATACTTTTAACTATCCTAATGATGGTTTGATATTAATAATTTTATTTACAATTTAACTTAGACAAGCTTGGAAACTGAAACTCTTCGATATTTATAATGAAATACATGAATGAGGGATTCACCGGAGCAAAATTTAAATTTGACTTTATTTGTGTATTATTTTTTTTACAAACGAGCCTTCCTAAGCCTCCTAAAGGAAGAATACAAGATTTAATACAAAAATGGAAATACGTGACAATACATGGGAATTAATTAGGATACAAAGGGATGTTAAAAGATCTAACTGAAAGAGATGCAAGAAATATTACAAATTGGTTGCAAGATGATCAGTTAAAATATACTCTATTAAAAGGGATAAGAGTAATATAGCTCCAGATAGGTGCTTATGAAGAGGACATGAAAGATATGTATGCCAATATATGGAAGTTGGGCGATAATAGCAAAAAAGTCTTAGTCAAGAGCAAAAATAAATAACAGAAGTTTAAATCGGTGGAAATTTCTAAATATATATATATATATATATATATATATATATATATATATATATATATATATATATATATATATATATATATAATCAAAAGCCATTTACCTTATTGGTGTTGGCTTGTATGTACATTATACAATACTTATTTACATTTTTAACTTAATTAAACTGAATTAAACTGGATTGTCTGTGTTATGAACAAATTTATTCCATTCTTTTCTGTTGTTTGTCATTGCTTTCGCCTCCTCCACTGTTTTTCCTTTCCTTGTTAGTATTTTTCCTATAGTGTTATCCCATGTTTCCTGTGGTCTTCCCTTTTCTTTTGCCTACTTTCTCGTTTCCATATTCGTTTGACTTGTCTATCTTGATCCATCCGCTGTAAATGGCCCCACCACGCTAATTGTCTTTGTTCAATGAAGCTTGTTACTGGGTTAATTTCTAATTCTGCTCTAATCTGACTGCTTCTGATTTTATCCCTCAAGGAGACGCCTTTCACTCTTCTTAAGTATTTCATTTCTGTGGCTTCTAATCTTAGTTTCATTTTTGTGTCAATACCCATGATTCGCATCCATAAGTCATAATAGGCCTGAAGATTGTTTTATACACCGTAAGTTTGGTTTTTGTGTCACTTCTCTTTTGTTTATAAAATTTGCGTTCATTGCGTAATATAGTTTATTACATTTCTCTATCCTTTCAGATATGTCTATTTCCTGTCTTCCGTTATTATCTATAGTGACCCCTAGATACTTGAACTGTTTTATCTGTTTAATTTCCTCTCCATTTATTTGCATCTTTATCTTCTGGTGATCTTTCCCAATAAGCATCACTTGTGTTTTATTGGCGTTTATCTTCATACCGTTATTTGTTAGTTCTTCGTTCCATATCAGTAGGTTTCGTTGTAGTTCTTCTTCGCTTCCTGCCATTACTATAATATCGTCTGCAAATGCACAGTTTCGTATAAATATAGGTTGTAATTTTCATATCCTACATTTAACCCTTTGATCCTCTGGTGACATGTTCGTATTATTTCATCCATAAAGATGATAAATAATGCCGGACTCAGTACCCTCCTTGCCTTAAACCTTCATTTGTAGTAAACTCCTCTGATGTTCTGTTATTGTTTATCACGTAGTTCCTTGTCTTTTGGTACAGACTTTTAATTACTCTCGTTACTTTTGGGCTTATTCCTCTGTTGCTTAAATTTTGCCATACTCTCTCTCTGGGTGTTCTATCGAAAGCTTTCTCGAGGTCGATAAATGCAAAGGCGGCTTTCTCGTTGTATTGAAGTATTTTTGTAATTATTTGTTTCACTGTAAATATATGGTCTTGTACGCTTCTACCCTTACGGAAACCACTCTGTTCTTCTGTTAGTGTTGGTTCTATGACAGTTCGGAGTTTACCTTCAATTATTTGTTCGAACAGCTTTAAAGGTATGCTCAGCAGTGTTATGCCTCTATAGTTGTTACATATTTTCCTATCTCCCTTCTTAAATATTGGTACTATCTGTCCTACTTCCCAATCTTTTGGTATACTCTCTTCTTTCCATATTTTGTTAAACATTTTTAAAAACGCCTTTGTTCCTTGTTTTCCCATTTTTTTCAACATTTCGCCAGTGATTCTGTCATGTCCTGGTGACTTTCCATTTTTAATTTTCTTTAGTGCTGTTGTCAATTCTTCTTCTGTTATACCTTCTTCTTCGTTTTCTCTATGCTGTTGTTTGTCTTCTGTCTGTGTATTTTCTTCATTATTCGTGCCTTGGGTCTGTAGGAGTTCTTGGAAGTATTGCCTCTATCTGTTCATTATATCTATTGGGTTTGACAGTACCTTTCCATTATTATCCTTTATTACTGTGTTATCTGGTGTTTTCCTTTCCTTATATATATATATATATATATATATATATATATATATATATATATATATATATATATATATATTTCAGTTTATACCGCCCTGTGCGGCTTTCCGGTTCTCAAACGCCACAGGTCTCGGTTCTGAGCATCTTCCTCTAGTACTTGATAGTTGATCATCGCATCTCTTATTCCGTTATTCCATGATCTTCTAGGTCTTTCTCTTTTCCGTTTTCCTACGGGAGTCCATTTGAAGATTCGTTTCGGCCATCCTCATCAAGTGTCCAAACCATTTTAGTCCTCTCCTTTCAATTCTGTCCGTTATTGTGTCTGTGGCCCTCATTTTACGGTAGATTTCATCATTTGTAAGATGTTCTCTTCTGGATACCAGCGCGCTTCTTCTAAGGTAGTCCATCTCTCCGGCCTGTAGTTTTCTTTTATATTCATTATTAATTGTCCACGCTTCACAACCATAGCACAGCACTGATTCTACCAATGATTTACCTATATGTATTTTAACTTTCCTTGAGATATGCTTATCCCACCATATCGAATTTAAGCTTCCTAGTACTTTACGGCTGGTTTCAATTCTGGTTTTTATTTCATCCTGGACTACCCCGTTCGTAGTAATTAAAGTTCCTAAGTATTTAAATTGTTGAACTTGTTTAATTTCTTCCGTATCCTTTACTATCACTTGAAAATTAGCATTGGTATTTATTGCTATACATTCTGTTTTGTCTATGTTAATACTTAGGTCCCATTTTTCGTATGTTTTATAAAGTCTTCTCAGCATAAATTCTAGGTTATAAGCATCCTGTGCAATTACAACCTGGTCGTCAGCGAAGTTAAGATTGAATAAATGGGTATCATTAACTGGTATGCCCATTCCCCTTACATCGTTTTTCCATTTTTGTAAGACTATTTCTAAATATGTGTTGAAAAGCAGTGGGGATAGCGTACAGCCTTGTCTTAGACTTTTCGTTGGTATAAATAGTTCCGAAACATCTTTTCCATTTTTTATATAAGCTTTATTATCTCTATACATCTCTTTTGTGATGTATATAAGTTGTTCATTTATATTCATAGTGTATAAAGCTTCCCATAATTTACTTCGGTACTGAATCGTACGCTTTTTCAAATCGATAAATGCTAAATGAGTTTTCTCCACTGCTATTCTTTTCTTTGTAAGTTGTTGTAGCACGAAGATGTTCTCAACGCATGATTTATCTCTAGGAAACCACTCTGTCGTCACTGATTTATAATGTCACTCACTGAACTGAAGTTAAGGCTCTCATACGTTACTTCTCTGCCCGGTCGTCGCGCACCATCTCTGATCGATGTAAACGCGCTAAGCCATTATTCTTGTTCGAATGAACGCAGGTACTCAATTTTTTTGACTGATATCAGCATCAGTGAGCACCGAATTGAACGTGTCACCATCGCAGCCGTCAACCACGGGACCACTGCATCGTCACTGATTTTCCCTTCCAAATTTTCCTGTAGTTTGGCCATCAAAACTCTTTCAAATAATCTGCTAAAAGTGCTGTTAATGCTTTAACCTCTGTAATTTCCTGGATCGTTCCGAGACCCTTTCTTATAAATAGATATAATAAAAGATTCCTTCCACTGAGTTGGTATTTTGTTTTGTTTAATACAGTTGTTAAAGAGATTTGTTAATCTAGTTATTAAATTATTTCCTACATGTTTAAATAGTTCTGCCGGGATTTCACCAGAACCAGGCGCTCTTCCATTTTTTATTTTCTTCAGCGCTACTTGTATGTCGTTTTCAGTTATAATAATGTCTGATTTAATATTCCTTAAAATGTTACTTTCATCTCTGTCCTCTTTTAATAATTTATTAAAATGTGTCATCCGAGTAGGTGTATCAATATATATTTGATTTATATTACTATTGTCTGTCTTTAACGCCAGACTTCTGTAGATTGCGCTCCACCTAACATGCTATCAATTTCTATGCATTTGTGTTCTCATGTAGCATTTTTATATTTGGAAATTTCTCTCTTTGTTATTCTGTTTAGATGTTTATATTCTTGCAATGCTTCGGCAGTCCTTAAGGCTAACCATTTATAGTACGCGTTGTTTTTCATTTGAATATAGTTATCTATTTCTTCATTCCACCAGAGAGGTTTCTCCTTATTTCCTTTTCTATTCTTCAGTTGCAGATTGGTGAATGAATTCTATCAGTTTAGTGTTCACTTTATATGTCATTACTCACCATATTTGCTTGTATTTTAAGTTTTAATCTGTTGCTGTATAGTTGACTAATACTGTCTTGCTTAAGTAAGTGAAGCTTATATTTTAGATACGCCTGTGTAGTTACACTTGTTGATGATGTTACTTGTTCATTTAATTGCATTGGAGGTATCATAATTTTTGCTGTAAGTAGATAATGGTCTGGGCCACGATTGGCTCCTCTTTTTACTCTTGTATTTTGATGTTTGGTTGTTGTCTTGTAATTATGTAGTCTAAAATAGATTTCTGATTTAAGGAAGGTCTCTCCCATGTATACTTATGTTCGTCTTTATGATCGAAAAATGTGTTCCAAATTTTAAGATTATATTGTTTACACATATTTATTAGTCTCCCTCCGTTCTCATTCTCTGTTGGTTCACCAAATTGGCCTACTACATCGTCATGTTTTTGTATTCCCACTCTTGCTTCATATCCCCTGCTACAATCACTTCTTGTCTATTTTTAATTTTGTCCAGTTGTTCTGTTATCGTTTTGTAGAATTCTTCCTTCAGGTTGGTTGAT
Source organism: Sinelater perroti (assembly GCA_036346155.1). NCBI lineage: Eukaryota > Metazoa > Arthropoda > Insecta > Coleoptera > Elateridae > Sinelater > Sinelater perroti. The sequence goes on from JARFIY010000189.1 coordinate 2,359,968, forward strand.
GCGTCCTCTGTTGGAGCGTAGAGTGCTGATATTATCAGTTTTCTGCTGTTGATTTTTAAAGTTATTTTAATACATCTTTCTGATATTGCTTCAACATCCATAATTTTTTTACTGTGTTTTTTCTTTTTATTATGGCTACTCCTGCTCTAGCGCGTTCTGATTTAGATACACCTGACCAGTATAATTCATAGTTGTTGAAAATCTTCTTACCTTGGCTTTTCGCTTGGTTTCTGTTAGGCAAACTATATCCATATTCAGTTTATCTAGTTCACCGCATATTTCTTGTTCTTTTTTTGCGATGCCTTGTATATTCCATGTACCCACTTTCTATGTCCATTTTCTTTGCGTGCGTCGTCTTATGTTTGATCCATCCTGTTTCCGAGGCTGTGTGTTTGGTCTTTTAGCATTTTACAGTTTTTACAGCAAACGAAGAGCTAGCCCGCTGTAAATCCCCAACCTGAAGGACCAAAGTTTTCTGTCGGGGTTTATTCCCTTAGCCGATAGGTTTCAGTTTTAAAATCTATATTAATGTACGGTTCATAAATGAAGACAATCACAAATAGTAGAGGCAAATTAGTAAAAAGGCTCGAAATTTTTAGCGGGTGCACGTATTGAGACGTTCTAAGGCGCATTCGATTCGTAAGAGCATCAGAAAAAAATGTTACCACATATTTTTGTTATAATGCAAAAGTGCATTTGTGCACGCAAAAATGCATTTATTTGATGAGCTTTTTGCAGACCCAAAAAATATTTTATTTCTCGCTTCATATTGGCCAAAATCAGCTCATTCCCGTTACTCGGAGGGTTTTGGGGTCGCTGATTACGAATATGATGCTTAGAAAGTGTCTCGATGCACTTGGAAGGCATAATTCTGGGGATGGGGCGAATTTGGGAAAAACCTCAAATTTGTTTGTTTTCGAGTTTAATCTGCCTATATAAGGGTTTTTGGGTTTGCTGATAACAAATATGATACTTAGAAAGTGCTATGATGCACTTGGGAAAAATAATTCTGGGGATAACCAAAATGCTACACAGGGCTGTGTTACCTAAACTGAATATTAAATATTTCGAATTGCAAGTCCCAAAAACTCTAAAACAAGATAGTTATGCTTAACAACTAAGATTAAATAGCTAAGCTAAAATCACTATAAAAATCACTAAACTACCGTCAAGTACCAAACAACCCTTATTTTGAAGAAGAAAGCAAGAGTCTTATACCCAACTCAAATTTATCTCTCGATGCCAAACAATTCCTTACACCCAAAAAAAATCTTTTGAAGTATTAAAATAATAGAGTTCTTGAAAATTCATAGCAAAATGTTGTTACGACCTACTATCAGTGCTTTTAATTCATCTACCTACATCTTAGCCAAATAACTGCCAAAAGTCTTCCAGGTTCTTATAGAACAAACCTCCCCGTAAGTCAGAAAAAAAACAATTTGAGAATATTTAAGAAGTGTTAGGAGATACCACTTCTTAGATATTCCCAAATCCCAAAGTGTAAAAATGATGTAATGGCCTAAAACTATTTTAAAACTATTTCTAAAATCTACTTATAATTTTATCTTTTAAAGCGAATTTTACCGCCAAAGCAGTACCGTTACTACGGATTTCTCACTTTCACCTGTCTGAGCACCTTTGATATAAAAGCTCTTGCTTCTTTTCTTGAAACTTATCTGTGAGATAAAGTACGCAGACAATACTTTTGTAATCTGACAAGATATACTTTCTCAATTCCTTTCTCACTCTAACAAATTTTTCACCAATATCAAATCTAGAATGAAAGTAAAAAGATAGTTCTTCCCCTTTCCTGTACACAATAATAAAAAAAATTTTATCTCAAAAGAGACAGCTAACCCAATTGTTATTTAAATGGTAAATCCCATCTCCCTACTCAAATCCAATTACAAAAATATTTATTACTAAAAGAATACATATCGGACCATACCTGATCCAAGGATTTCCACTAATCCCAAGAAGTCTATGAAATACTTTGTGGCAACTGCGACAGAACTTACATAGGCTAACATATCAATAATAAGACATACACACAAATATTCAAACTTTCCCTAAACTAGTGGATTTTCTACCAAAATAGGTTAAAGCCAAACTATTACTTCTGATTCAATAAATAGAGAAATACATCAAGCAAATAATAGTCTTTAGATCATAGTTTTTATCATTTTTCTTGGTAATTAAAATGGACGCCAAAGCGCCCACATAAACACACACACACAAAAATATAAAGATGATTTTATTTATTTTTACCTGCCTTGGTGTAGAAATAATAACTACTTATTTGTCTAAAAAGAACTTAATGTTATCTTTGTCTTTTGAGTTGTAGTTATAAAATATCTTAACAAATTGATGTTTCACAAAACTGTTTTTGAAGTTTTTATAACAAACTTACTGCTCGTCTACTAATTTATTTTAATAGTTTTTCAATTTACTAGAAAATTTGTATAAATTCTAAGACATATTTTTAAACTACCTAAGTCCGCGGGAGGTACACAATATATTTAACTTATTTTGGATCTTGCGATTTACAAGTAAAGATAAAGCTTACATGTAAATAAATAATAACTCAACATATCCTACAATATATTAAATTAGGATAATTATTAGCTAATGAAACTTTAGCATAAGTACGAAGATCAACGTAGAAATTCAAGTTAGCTTTCGAATTAATAAATTTTACATTTCTATTATAATGCATTTTTATTCTAGTTTTCGCAATTTAAATAGCTAAACTAAGAGAATATTACTTCCTTAATAAAAATGTTTTTTTTTAAATATCATAATTTATGTTCTCAAACTTTACTTTGATTATTTCAGCAAGAGACATTAGCAGCCAGTAAGTAATATAATAGTAATAAATAATTAGCACTATAATAAAATAAACGCTAGATTTTTATTACTACAGGCTGCATCATTCACTGTACAAGGTATATACACACGAGTACAGGTCATACAAGAATAATTAATATTCTGGGGGGCCCTCTGCTTGAAATGAGGACAGACCACATGACCTCAAAAATAGGTGACGACTCTCTATTCCAGACTTTTAGACAGGCCATTGACCTGGTAGCCTAATGTGGTACACAGATGGTTCTAAAACCGAGCTGGGTACCAGAGCTAGAATATATGCTGAAGCTCCCAGGGTAGAGTTAAGCTTATGTCTTTCAGACAGAAATATACGCCATACTACAGTGTGAGCGCAAAAACGGTAAGAGGTTTTACAGGAGCAAGCGGATCTATATTATATCAGATAGCCAGGCAGCTTTAAAGGCTTTATCAAGCACAAAACCATCACTGGTATGAGAACGAGCTCAATGCGCTGACAGAACACAATACAGTGAAACTGTTACGGGCACCTAGACATTGCGATGTCTACGGTAATGAGAAAGCCGATGACAGGCAGGGATCCAGTAAGGCTTATATAGACTCAGAACTTGCTTTAGGAATTTTACAAAGTCCTGTCCGAAGCTTTATTAAGGAGAGGACACGCACTTATCGTTGAATGTACTGGAAGAATGGACCGTGGCATAATTTCGGTAAAACCTTCAATAAGGGACCTTGCCAAAAGAGAGCTGCAGAACTCTTTAACCTAAGTAAGCCACAGCTAAAGATAACCATAGGGTTTCTTACAGGACATGTAACTGTAACAGAACACCTCTGGAAAATTGGTCAATTTAGTGGTGATCTTGCATGCAGACTTTGTAGCAAGGAGCCAGAAACAGCCTTACATATTCTATGCAAGTTTGATGCGCTGAAAAAGCAATATACATTCGGAAGACCAATTCTGGAACCGGAAGATTTCCAGACGCACCCTCTAAAGGACCTGTATCTGCTAATTCAGGGGACATCTATTACAGGTTGGTTGTAAATTTACTTTACTGGGGTAATCACAATAAGCCATAGGTTGCAGTGGACATGAATCTATTAAGGAAGACATACCCTAAGCGCAAAAAAAACTGTCACTTTTTTTTGTTTTTTTGCACTGCAGCCTCAAGGGCTTATTGTGCCCACTAACATGCACTTAAATGCTAGAACATTCACATACAGCCATGGGTTGAGCGAGACTCGAACTCGCGAACGCCGGCTAAAGGACAGAGCCAACTGGTTGAACCATCTGAGCCACCGCGTCCCCTCCCAAGGGCTTATTTTGTCCACTAACATGCACTTATTCTAGGATATTCACACACCCCCATGGGTTGAGCGAGACTCAAACTCGCCTGCGCCGAATTGAGGTCAGAGGAACGATGATCATGACCACTGAGCTAACGGCGGCAGCATAGCTGTCACGTTACTTTTAGAAAAACTAATAGAAACACTATACCTGTGATTAATTCCAGTTACATAGTTAACGTTTCTAAACTTTGTATAGTATCTCTAAGCAATGGTCTTGCAAAAGATCTTTTTTTTTGTATTTATTAATTTAAAATGTTTGCAGAATTACCAGAGTAATAAATAATTAGACTTTTAGGTTTTGAAGAAGAGATTCTTTGTCTCAAACTGATTATTACTTTAACAGACCATAAAGTCTAAATACTAGAGCTTTTAATATCAAAAGTGTTACAATTCCTGTTGCTTTCTTTATTAAGTTTATTTAAAACTTGTGGATTTGTCACAGAGAATTTTCTGTTCAAATGTATAGATAGATTCTGTCTCGTTTTTGCCTGTTTGCTTTGTATATATTTTAAATAAGCCATATGTTCTTTCTTAATTGATTATTTTATTATTTTGAATCGAAATCCTCTCTTCTTTCCTTATGGTTTTTATATTATTTAATGGTTTGTAAGCTATGGGACCCGTTTAAGTTCTTAGATCTCCAATTGTAATCAGCGGTGTGAACAATAATTTGAGGTTAATTTTAAAAGACGCGGAAAATATTTTTGGGTTTTTTAATACAGATAGCAGCACCGTATAATTTAGATATATCAAATTACCGCCATTGTAATGATTGTTGTTTTGTATACTTAAAATGACTACGTTTAGTGTTCAAGAACCACGTGTAGTACTTCGTTTTCTCCTCTTACGTTGTGAAACGGCCATCAAAATCCATTGCCAATTGAGTGACACATGCGGTGAAGCCATTATAGATGTTAAAAATGCGGGTCCGTGAGTACGAAATTTTAAAGAAGGCTGAGAGTTGTATAAAAATAAACCGAAGAAACCACGAATCAACCGGACCGAAACCATGATTGCGCGAGCGAAGCCAGTTGTTATGAAGCCTTAAATTTCCGTAGCATCTGTGTAGTCTATTTTGCATGATGACCTGAAAATGCAAAAATTCAAGGTTGGTCCCACGAATGTTCGACACAAGGCTTAGGACATATTGACACGTAATGCCACCATGAACTTCCAACCTTGAAGAACACTCTCCGTTTTTTAATCCAGCCGCTGTTGCATCAGCGATTTTTCAATGGGAAAACACACCTACCTAAATGTTCTCAGCAGCCGTCGAATCATGGCGACGACACTGAAAAATCTGTACGTCTAGGCGAAGATTACGTTTTTTGGAAAAGTACTTTTTACCAGAAAAAAGCAAGTCGTATACGTTATGCTTTTCTTAATAATTCACACTCTTTTCTCCAAGTTATTATTGGTTTTGCTATTAACGTTGCATTAATTTTGTTTTGGTATAGCTAATCTTGATATAATTATGCTTTCTTGACGTATGAAAAGCTCTATCGTCTTTTCCTTTATTTATTATTATCCCCATATGAGCTTGTCCTCTTTTATTCTGACTGACACTGATATATATTAATGCATATATTTCTAAATCTTTGGATTTTCTTTGTTTATTTGTTAAAATGGCAATGTCACTATTTATTCTTGACAGTTTATTTTCTCTTTCCATTTTTTTGTGCTATTTTTAGTTTGTGTGCTTGTTCGCATGTTTCTCATTATTAGATTTGCCCGGTTTTCCAAAACAACCTTCGAGTTTTCGAGTACTTTGTGTTCTGCTGGGTAGGTTACCGTCCTGGAGAATTTTTATCGACTTTTATTTATTTAGATGTATTCTATTCTGTTAAAAAGGGGTACCTCTTATCGGTTGTGGCTCTTCACCACGTACAACAATTTTAGATAAAGACAAGCTCTGGTCTGATCGGCTCTGTAATTGCACTACTTTTATCTCTGTTTTAATACCCTACTCTCGTGACTTTCAAGAAGCTCGCGCCAATTTTACTTGATAGGCAAAGAATGCCATTTCAGCATCAACAGATGACGAGTTGATCATTTTAACTATCTGGGATGTGACATACATTCTGCAACATCTAAGCTTCGGAGACGAAATTCTTGACAGGGCACTAAAGCTCACAGAGCCAGAAGCTAGAAGTACGACCTGTCTCAGCAAGAATTAAAGCCAACAAACAGGACCAAATAGTACAAGTCGCAGAGGTTAAAAATGACCAACTACCAAAAATTGTATAGAGAAAATGAAGAAAAAGAAGACGGGAGTAAACTGAGAAAAATATGGCAATAAAACTTAGGTAAAAAAAGAAGAAAAGAGAGACTTATTCATTACAAACGTAAGACAAAATTTAAAAATCTTTATCTCTTTCTATTGTTATAATCAATGCTACTACGTTATTGAACTACGGGGAAAGTTGTTGTTCAAGAAAACAAAAAAGGAAGAAAGCAAAAATGAATTTGAATGACAAAACTAACAAAACAAGAGAAAAATAGGGCTAATTTAAGTCATCTTGTAAATTATAGTATAAGAACTAAAATGAAAGAAATTTTATTTAGAAGTAAATGAATATCTCTTATTTTCAATTTAATAAAATTTGTTAGGGATAGCTGCAACTTTAATATAGCCGAACCGTAACTTTGATAATAATTACTAGTTTTAGATGAAATGTGTAGATTTTTAAATAAGAACATTAGTTCAAATTGAACTTGTTTAAAATACTAACCGATAAACGTGTTCTTTGGCAGTGTCTCTAATAATTAAATGGACTGGTGTTTCTTGAAGGATCTAAGTTAAAATAGCAGTTTGCTACCCGAAAAGTTTTATAAATTACAGCTACACTCGGCTTTTATGTAGCTATTGAATTACAGTTGGTAAAAACCAATGTTGTCTAATTCTGCCTGTATTGTAAAAGGCCGCTTTCATCTGTCAGTTTTTTCGAGGCGAACTTTAATTTGCGTACGAAAGCGCGAATGCAAACTTCGAATTTGGCTGAAAATCCCATCCGCACTTATCGCCCGCATCGGAATGAAACGTCCTTCATCATTACCAGTTTTTGTTCATTATAGGAACTCAATGCTCAGATGGTGCATGATGAAAAATCTCCGAAAATTGACAGCTCCTTTATCTGAAGATTTTGTTCATTCATATCTCATTTTCTTACGCTGTTAAACAATGAGTTGTTCGGGGCGGTATTGACAGTTTTGTAATTCACCGCAGCCTTCGTTTGCACTCGCCATCGCCGCGTGATCTTCATCTGTCATTTCCTTAATGAGATCCAAGTGCGGGGACTAATCCTTAAAGTTGTGTTCTTTCAGCGCGAGCGCCCGCCAGCGGCAGATTAAGTCGCGGCCCGCGGCTCGGCGAAATTTCGTAAATTGGGCATAACAAGGCGAGGCTTCGCCTTTGATTTTCCGTGCGGCCCTCGTTAGGCCGTTAAAAATAAGCGCGCGGCGGCGGCGGCCACGGAACCTAAGTGTTTCGCCTCAAAGTCACATCAATCGTGGCCGAGACAGCATTTTAATTAAAGCATCTTATCGGTAGGCGCGGCAGCAATAATTTACCGGGATAGACAGACTCCCTCGGACAAACCTGCTGATCTAGGAACAACTTTCATCTCCGCTGATGCATGGCCACGGCACTTGCTCCAGCATGCGAACATTTAAGGCTGTGGATTAGTGCACGTTAACGCAGGACGCGCTGACCGTGTGTCATTTTGTTGCAACATCATCACCTTTGAGCTCTAGGGGCGTTTCCTTTGTTGGGAATTACAACTTTGCCCCATTTACGCTGCATTCGCGATTGCACTGCAGAACTACACCTATTTTCATTATTTATTTGATTAATACAGTTTTGAAAACTTTTAAAACTCACAGTAAATATTCGAATATGTAAAATAAATTGAAATTTTTACATTTGATAAATATGAAAACCATCAATTCTGCAGTCGGCAATTGGTTAATTATATTATACAATTTTATGTTTCTATTAGGTCTTTTAATTTTAGTGTTTTCTCTGTTTTTTCTAATTATTATAAATTTATTTTTAACAGTTTCAGATGCCAATTCGTTGCCATAATTTTTCATCATACTGAGGGCATCTGAAAATTAATTTTACAAGAGAGTGAAAAGTGGTGGTTTATCTACTCTATAAAACTGCAAAAATATAACTATATGTGTGTGTTTGTTTGTGTGTAACTAGCATTGCAACTTCTACAGTTATGACCCGATTTCAAAGGTTACCTCATTCGAACCGGTTTGTTGCCAAACCTCGCATAAAGGTTTTAGTTTTTCAATTTAGGTCACGGTTGACCTGTTATAGGTCAAAACATAAATCATCATGAAGTAATTAGACAGTTTGAGCCACCTATCGGTGTTTCATGTACTACGTGGCCAATTCTTGCCGTTAGTAGGCGCATGAGGCCCAAAACACGTTACTCTTTGGCTTACTATACATTTATTTTTTTTTAAATTACGCACTTGGCGCATACATTGCAACTAGTTAATAACTATCTAGCAATTTTATTTTAACAATTGTTTACTTAAATCTAAGTTACCTTACATCTAAGCAAGTCTTAACGTTTGATGGATGTGTTCCCACTGGCGCACTCCACATATGGTTTAAAACACTCTTTTCACATGTTTTAGATTGCCCTTAATTCACTTCACTTCACTTACACTAGCTCGAAGGGTTTTAGCCTTTTTAGTCTACGAGTAAGCTGATTGTTGTCGAGTAGTTGTAGCACTTCGACGTTTTCGTGTTCATGGAGTCTTGCTTCATGTTTTTTCGCGAACCTTTTTATTTCCGCACTGACCGTTGGCACTTGTAGGTCCTTGTGGATGTCATCATTTCTGATGTACCAAGGAGCATTAACAATGTTACGAAGTACTTTGTTTTGGAAGGTTTGTATAATTTTGACATTAGATTTCTTCGTGCATCCCCAAAGTTGCACGCCGTAGACCCAAACGGGTTTTAGAATCTGTTTATACAACAGTAACTTATTATGCAGGGATAGCTCGGAGTGTCTTCCAAGTAACCACCACATCTTTTTAAATCTAATGCAAAGTTCTTTGCGTTTTTTCTTGACGTGTTCTGAGCTTGGTGTCGAGTGTCATGCCCAGGTATTTCGCTGTGTTAGTGTGTGGAATTGTCTGCTGATTGATCACTATGGGTAAGTAATTGTTTACTTACTTTTTGTTGGTGAAATTTAACCGGCCATTTCTTGGTCCAACTAGTGACGTTGTTGACGGCTGTTTGCAGTTTGTTTGTCGCTGCTTCTATCTCGTTGCTTGTAGCCAGCAATGCAGTGTCGTCAGCAAATGTAGCTGTCTTCACTCCATCGCTCATAGGGATGTCGCTGGTGTAGAGCAAGTACAAGATTGGTCCAAGGACACTTGCTTGCGGTACTCCTGTATCGATGTCTTGTAATTCTGAATATTCTTCGCCGTATGTTACTCTGAAGTGACGGTCGGAGATGTATGATTTGAGAATCTGACTCATTTGCTTGGGTAGATTCTTTTCCAACTTATATTATAGACCCTCGTGCCACACTTTATCAGAAGCTTGGCTACGTCAAGAAATATTGCTGAACACACTTCTTTTTCTTCTAGGGATTTTTCAATTACATCAGTGATGCGATGCACTTGGTCGATTGTCGAATGCTTGTTTCGGGATAAGTTGCTTCTCCTCAATAATTGATTTGAGACGTTTTAAAAGCAGTTTCTCGAACAATTTGGATACGATTGGTAATAGCGAGATTGGACGGTATGATGTTTTCTCATTGGGTGGTTTCCTTGGTTTCGGGATCATAATAACTCCCGCTACCTTCCACTGCATCGGTACGTATTGTAATCGCAGAGCAGCGTTGAATAAGTGCGTAAGTTTAATTATGCCCTTTCTTGGTAGTTCTTTAAGCACATGCGCACTAATTAAATCATAGCCAGGTGCTTTTTTGGCACTGAGGTTCTTTCGAATATCCGTGGCAATTTCGTTTGGGGTTATTGTATCAATGAACCTATTTTCCCAGGTGTCAATTGCGGGTAGCGGTTCGTTGTCATTAGCAGGGTGAGGTTGGAAAGTATTTGCTAAATGTTCAGCAAATATTTCCTCCTTTTCACTATCTTTCCTTTCCCATTCACCGTTTTCCTTGCGAATAGGTGGGTTTTGGTTTTGTGGTCGGTTTAACCTCTTAGTCGCCTTCCACAGAGAGTACTCAGTATCTTTATCGTCTGATAAATCTCTTAGGAATTCAGAGAATCTTTTGTTTTTAACTGTACGGATTTCCTGTTTACGTTGTTGGCTTAGTCGATTTAGCACTGTTTTATCTGCAAGTGTTCTGCTTTGTTGCCATTTTTTTGTGCTTTGCGTTTCGCTGATACGAGATCTCTAATTTCTTTTGGGTAGTTTAGCCCAGTTGTTTTCTGTTTTGGCGCCAGAGTACTGTTCCATGCTGCTTGTTGTAGATTAGCAATGAAAAATTCTGCTTCCGCATCTAATTGGTCGGTTGTTTTTAGTGGGACATTTAACTGGATACGTTCTTTTATTTCTGTTCTGAATACGTCCCAGTCTGTCCTTTTGTTTGTTAGTGATGGTGGGCGTGATTTATTGATGATCGTCTCACATAACGTCAAGATAATCGGAGAGTGGTCTGATGACAGGTCGTAATTGTCTTCAATACTGATGTAATTAGAGGATATGTTTTTCAGTATAAATAAGTCAATTAGATCTGTTATTTTATTGCCATCAGTTGGCCAATACGTTGGCTTACCAGTGGAGTGGCAGATACATTTAGCTTGTTTGATAGCATCGTACAACTGCTTACCTTTGGTAGTGATGAGTCTCGACCCCCAGAAGGTATGTTTAGCGTTAAAATCCCCTCCAGTTATGAAGTGATCTCCTAATCTTCGAAAGAGGCCGAAGTAGTCCTCTTTTTCTAACGCACATCTAAGTGGACACTATATTGCAACAACAGTATAGTCCTTGGATTTTGTAGAGACCTTTACAGCTGTTGCTTGTATTTCACAAGTTTTATAGTTAGAATCTTCATAATGTTTAATATTATCCTTTATTATTACCTCTGATCCTCCCCTAGTTGTGTTATTTGAGTGGATCGTGTGGTATAATTTGTACCCTTTTATTTTTAGGTAGTTCTCTTTGGTAAAGTGTGTTTCCAAAATTAAACAGATGTCTATTTTTAATCCCAAATGAATAGTTCTAACTAATGGGCGTGTTGTAAAAGCCCATTTGCATTCCAAGCAGCTATTCTGATAGTTGGCATTTTTATTTCTTGCTTTTGGTAACTGCCTTATTGCTGGTTTCAAGCTTTTGGACTGTGCTTAAAATTGCTTTGATAGCTTCATCTTACTTATCAATTTTAGCTAGAATTTTTTTCAACGTGATGTTTATTGCATCTAGTTTTGATTCCTCAGCAGTGCTTTGTTGTGGCTTACCTTTAACCATTTGTGCATAACTACCCCCTGTTGGGTTTCGTTGTTTTGCTGGAGCAGTCCTGGGTAGGGTAGGAAAGTTCTGCTGAGTTTTCTCTACCACTCGTACTTCTTATCCATTGGTTGATTTTTGATTATTCCTTTTTCCCTCTTTTAAAGTTTTTTCCCTTCGCTTTTGAAGTTCTTTAACAATCACACAACCGCGGTAACTTGCTGGTTGAGCTTCTCCGCAGTTGATGCATTTGGCCTTAGCAAGTTTAGTTGCTTTGCACTCAATATTAGCGTGATGTCCTGCACATTTAACGCACCTTGCTTCTTTATGGCAGAAGGATTGGGTGTGCCCAAATGCTTGGCATTTTTTGCACAGCGGTTCGATCTTAACTTTCAATCCTGCAATTTGTTGGATCGCATAGATTTTTTTAATGTCTTCTGACTTATCAAACGTCAGCATATGTAGTGACAATGGCTTTTTGATAATGTCATTATCTTTTCTAAATTTTTTTTATGATGTTAGTAGCATCAATAATTTTAAATCCTCTTTTGTGAAAGTCTTCTGTGATCATTTTTATTGAACACATTGGGTGAATGCCTCTGGCCATGACTTTTATAGGTCGATTTTGCTTATCTTCATAAGTATAATACTCAACATTAGAGTTACGTAGAACACTTATCAGACTACGGTATTAAATTTCGTTTGTAACTTTAACCTTGAATACGTTGTTATTCATAGCAGTTACATTGTAAGAAACACTTGCCGCTTGCATCATTTCATGTACGGTTTCATATTGTGTTATATTCACCAAATTTATTGGCGACGGTAATGGTATTTTCTTTTCTTTCGGTTTGTTATCCGAATTTTTAGAAGTCAAAGATTGTTGTGGAGAAATTGCAGGGTATCCAGATGCTTTTCGTTTTTTATTGCTTTTCTTGGATTTCTGGACTATCCACTCAGTTTATTTTGCTAGCTCTTCCTCATCGGTATGATATTCAATATTCTTCTCTATAAACTGCTCTGTTTTAGGTTCTGCCATAGCATTCTCGAGGCTTTTAACCCTTGACATAAGCTGGTCAATGTTAGATTGTAAGGTTGCATTGGTTGCAAGGGCTTGCTGCAGTGCATTCCATAGATTAATCTCATTTTGAGTTTTTAATTGATTCTGTTGTAAAAGAATCTGATTATGCTGGGATAACAAGGACTCAGCTGGTGTTGGAGGCCGTTGAATAAATATTAGCTGACTCATTATGCTGTTATGCGCGTTTTCTACTTAACTGCAATATGAATAGCTTGTTATCTTACCCTGCAGAGTGCAGTCACATGAAATTATCGTTCTGTTCCCTTTTATATAAAAACTAATTTCTATTTTGTTTTGCGAGGATATCTTAAAAAAAACTTGAGATATTTTGAAAAACTGTTTTAGGGGAAACTTTTAAGGTAGTTTGTACTTTTTTAAGGTGCTTATGGAGAGATAAAAAATACGTGTTTCTTCTATTTGCCTTCTACAGCATATCTAAGTTTTATTGAAATCAGTGGCGAACACTTTTCGATAGTATTCCTCGTCAGTATTATGAATCGTTTAAAGGTAGTTGAGATTTTCTACTCCTTCCATTTGAAACCAGTCTACCTTTTTGTATTTCCACATTAAAATTAACATTAGAAAAGGATTTTAAGTGCATTGAAACAAATTCGGCCTAGACTCAAGAAGATTCCAAGAAGTAGAAACGCCACTAGGCATATCAGTTAAAAAAAATACTTCAAAGATCAAAATCGATAGTCGGTTGAAAGATCGCAAAAATTATGAAAATAAATATTGCCTACCTTTTCAACATACCTTGTAAACGGTTATTTCAAATGTCGAGAACTGTAAAGGTGGTATAAAACTCACAACAAAAACTAAAATCCGTCTACTCAAAGACAAGGCGAAGAAAACTTGGAATCTCAAAGAGAATGCTGGTTAAAAAATCTAAGGACCAAAAACAAGAAATACGTTAGATATCCACAGTATTTTAAGTTATAAATTTTTCTTTCTAAGAATAAATTCGATAAGTAATTTCGTCCATGGTTGGTTTTACATTAAAGGATTTTTAAATATTTTCTTGTTCCACCCCGTATGTTCACTTATATAAGCGCATTTAGCAAAGGATTATTTGCTTTATTAAATCCCTTACGTCAAATTTGCAGTATGTTACCTCAGTTATAAAAATGTAATTTTGAAGAAAATGGTCCAACCAAAATGTTGGTAATAATATACAAAACCGAATGTTAGCCTCAAATTAAGTGCTGCATAAGAAATGTGTATTTCAGCTTTACACAAATATCAAAAAAAAAAAATTCGACCTTCTTCGACAAACTCGAATTATTATCGAATGTTGTTTATCTCCTCCAAGTTACTATAATTTTGTAAATTGAAACAAAGCAGTATGTGATTAACTGTGCGTTAAATTTTGAACAGTGCACAGTGGTGTATTTAACTTTCTAATAAGGTTGAAACTATAAAAACGGTAGGCGGTTGGAAATGGGCAGTTTGCGATTGCAGTGCTGACAGGGACTCAAGTGATTTGCGTTAAGTAAAATAAAAATTGGGGTTTTTTTATTTGGGGTGGCTTTTAGTTGAAGTGACTTATGGAACAACTAAATCTAAGTAATTATTTACTATTTTATACTTTATTTTATAGCTAGATGCTTTATTTTACTTTTTATTCATGTAAATGCTTGACCATGTTATCAGCTAATTTTCAGTTCTAAAGTAGGAATTTAGTTTGAGCTACAAAACGATTCAGATTAGATCCGGCTCTGAAACTTTTTCGAGCGTATTTCTCAAAGTTCAGGCTACACTATATCTGAAATTTAGTTACAGATATTTGCTGAATCAAAAATTATTTAACTTTGTTTTACGTAATGACGTCGTCGTATCGGATGCAGTTCCCGTTTGCTCGAACGCTCTGGTTCTTTTTCTTGCTACAATAAATAGCTTTCAACAAATTACATAAAATAACTTATTTATTAATAGTATCAAAACAAAAATTTCTTTTAATGTATAACTGTTTTGCATTTTTTCTGTAATTTTCTACAATTTTCGTGTTTTACAGATCTTCCTCTAACGAGAAGAAATCCTTTCGACATTTGACAGCAAGAGAAGGGCAAAGAAAATTCGATAAAATGTCAACATGTGCAAAACGTCATTCTACATTATATCGAAACTGAAAATTTGAGTGACATCAATATAGAAGAAAGAAAACTAGCGATATCTCGTTGTTGCAGTGAATTTTCTAAAAAGGTGGCAAAAGTGCAACAGGATGTTGAAAACTTTCCTTTTAAAAAATGCTGATTGTTTGGAAATGAATTTTCATTGCCTGCAGACATTCCCGTGGAGGAGAACATTCCGTCAACATCTGGGGTTGGCAGAAACAATATTCCTTTCGAAGAAAGCAGCAAAAGGCGCAAAACTAAAGAACTTCGGGAAAGAGCATTGATAAGTGAACTAACTTATGCTGCTCAGATGAGTTTGCGATCTGGTGGTCAAAAAGATGTCGCTAAATTGTTGAGCGAGGCTACAACAACTAATCCTTCAATAGCACCAAGAATCCGAAAAGCACGGATCAATCGCAAAGCCCAGATTGTAACTCCAAATACCCCAGATGAAGCACTGGCTTTATGTGTCGACACAAATTTGACATAAGGCCAATATTCAAAATTAGTTACGAAACGCGAACAGTAATATCCAAGTTACACAAATCACAAACAGCAAAACAGCGCTGTTGCCCACCAAGAACGGCGATTACAATTTCGAATCTTTGATGGAAATACAGTTACAGACTCTTATGTACTTGACAGTTTCACGCTTAATGGTTGCTAAAGAGGAAGTTTTTTCCACACGATGTTTCCACCGAGTTGGTATTAATATCAAAAAAAAAAAAAATTATTTGTCTCCATAGCAAATTATGCAACCAGTCCAGAGAGGACTATAAGTATAACATATGTAGGCCTTAAACTAGATACTTAAAGCTAATATAATACATGATGTAGAGAGTAGCAATCCAGCGAAGGCAATCTTAATTTACTATTGCATCGGTGAGTACATTGTTTTTATGTAGATCTGGTAGGAAGATCAGAGGGTTTAAATCTCGTCAGTCGCCTGGCATCTTCATCTTCATTGACTAGTGAGGATGCAAGATCGTTTGGACGAGTGGACATCTTATCTCTGTATTTGATGCTGTGTCTTGTTGTTTCTTCATTAATGGTTCGTATGTTTAGGTCAGAATGTAGGAGTTTATTTGGGATGTACGAAGGCGCATTTACTACAGCTCCGAGAGCTTTATTTTGAAAGCGTTGCAGTATTTCTAGGTTTGAGTTACTGTCTGTTTCCTAGAGCGATATACCGTATGACCATATTGGTTTTAGTATAGCCTTATATAATATAAAGGATTTTCGGCCTACAATCTAATACATTTGTTGCAACTTAAGTACGAGCTGATTTCTTTTTGTAAAAATGCGAATACGCTAGGTTAGTCGTCGATTAATATAGATGGCTAAGTATTTGGCTACTGCTTCTTGTTGTATTATGTTTCCATGTAGCATGACTGGGGGACAGGTAATATCAAAATGGGGCTGCGATGGAAGCACAGATCACAGCGAATATAAAAAGAAATGGAAGCAAAATTTTAAAGATGCAGATATGTTTATAACTTCGTTTGTTCCTTTACAATTATCAACTTCTGGCCCAAAGAAACAATTTTATGGCGTAATCCTCGACCTTCTGTGCATTTCTGCAGACCCATCAGGATACAGTTCAAGAAAGAATCCACAGACGTGACTCAACAAAAAATTACTTATGTGAAAGAGCAAATAAATAAATTGGAGAAGACGGAAGTTATAATTGATTCGCACAAATATTTTGTATCGCATCGAATGGTGGACGGTAAAGTTTGTAATACTGCGATCCGCTACTTCTTCGGCTCAAAATGTTACGTTTGTGGAGCCGAAATGAATGACATAAAAAGATGTGAGAAAAAAGAAGTTTATGCCACAATTTACCGATTTGCTTTGTCGTCTCTGCATGCTTGGATTCGAATGTTTTCTTCATATTTCTTATAGACTGAAATTTAAAAAATTAAGGCGGTACACAGAAAAAGATAAGAAGAAACTAGAAGAAAAAAAACGCAAAATTCAGGCAGAATTTAGAACTTAACTAGGTTTATTAGTTGATCATGTTAAAAAATGAAGAATTGTTACAAAGATGTAGTACTATTTGGCAGGCACTTTCATCGGGCTTTGCTATAGATGGTGACGAGTTTAATGTTTACGCAAAAGAAACAGTTCGAATGATTTGTGCAGGAACGTGCCAATTACCATGCATAAGATTTTAACATCGTAAAGAATTCCATTCTTCCTAGTGGGCAATTGTCAGAAGATTCCCGGGAAAGCAGGAATAAATACCTGAAGCAATATAGAAGAAGTTGAACCAGAAAAATTTCCCGAGAAGCAACGAATGAAGATCTCTTGAATTTACTTATTGTTTCTTCAGATCCGGTCATTTCTGCTCTGCGAAAGCTGCCAAACCGAAAACGCCAAAACTTTTCTAGTGACGTATTGTCACTATTGTGTTATCCTAATGAGGAAAAAATAGAAATAGAGGTAGTTGTACTCCACCAGCGAAGACACTTCTACTAGTGGGACCAATACGGAAAGTGAAAACGACTCTGGTGACGATGAAAATGAATAATCTTTCTTTGTAAATAGAAAATTATTGTTAATTAGCGTTTCAGCAAAAAAAAATTTAATTTTGACCAGCTTGACCTAGTCTTAAATTGTATGCATCACCTCTTCGTTATTTTGTTAAAGCTTTACGTAATATTAAAATCTAGCAATTTCAAGTGAAATACTTGCATAAGATCATAAACATCTAATCTAGTTTTTATTCAAATATTACCTTTAAAAGGCATAGTATAAATTCTTCGTCGCAGTTGAACCACAATTAACTAGTCAACAACAACGACAAATAACCACAGTTTGTAAGAATATACCATTAAACTGACACAGGTTAACCGTGCACATTTGAAAATTGCACCCGGATCAATACGAAGGTGGACAGGCTTTCCCAGATAAAGGGAAAACTGCACCTGTCAGTCAGTCAATCACGCCACCCCTCGCGGCTACTTCTATCGATTTGCTTCAGAGACCGCGTTCATCTCCCTAACAAAATCTCAAATTAACAAGACAAAAGCGCGCTATACAATGTGCGCTTTCCCGGGCGCTCGTTCGGGGAAACTGTTTATCAACAGCCAATTTTCTTGCTCATTTTCGCGCACTAATTTATTGTGTTCTCACTTCGCCCGATTTGATTGGAAAATCATGTAGGTGTGATACTTTTTCCGCTCTTTTAGAGCAGTGAGCAGGTTGTAACTCAGCGTATAAAAGCGCGGGAGCCGCAATAAAAAATACATGTTTATTGAATAACGAAGAGTACATCTGCACTCATTTACGTTCATGATTTTTAAATTACACTACCGACTTCGTACGTTTTAGTTGTTTGAAAATTAAACTCTTCGATTACTAAAGTTATGACTAAATTTATAATAACTGAACCAGCAACAATAAATGAGATGATGTGAAGTAAAAACATGGAAATATTTTACCTTTAGCTTTACAAAATTGTAAGCCAACAAGCTTTTGAAAATAAATATCAAGTATTTTTGCTAATAATGGGAAATAGTATAATTATAAACAAATTATACGCCACATTTCAACTAAATTGAGTTTCCACTTATTAAAAAGCCGTAAATCAGGTTGCTCACAAACATGATATTAAATTATATTAAATTTAAAGCTTTAGCAACATGCACATTTTAATAAAACTTACTAACTCAATTCCATCAGCATATGTATGTTGATAACATGTAAAAAGTGAATAATTGCAGCAAGTACAAATTGTAATTATAAATTTGCTATTAAATAAAATAAACCTGCAAAGCTTGCAACGCATAGCGAAGTGGCGAAGCAGTCTCCCAAATTTGAGAACCCTCTAGTTGACCTTTGACCAATCAGTTTCAAAATTACTAGCAAACAAGCCTTTTTGGTCACCTGTCGATTGGTGAAAACAGAATTTTGAAATTCCCAGCCGTTCTCGAGTTTTTGCTCGGACGGGCGGACAGCATAAAATTATTAAGTGACTCCGCTTCGCTTAGCCACTTAATAATACGATTCATTTTATTATATATTCTGAGCAAATCTAGCGAGGGCGCGGGTCATGGAATAACGCCACTCAGATAGATCAAGCGCGCGGGAAACATTTCCTCCAAAAGTCGAATTTATGCTCGCGCTGTATAGGCCGTAATCTCGAGTTGATAAAACCGGGCATTCTTCAGACCAAGTTCTTAAGACCTGGCCCAGAAACATTCTGAACCACGGTCACATACCGCTCAGAATTGCCAGTGGCTGCCCGGTCGGTTATCAGGTGAAGTATCAATCATTTCTTTGCACGCCACAATTTAATTGTATCAAGCACGTTCCGACAGTTCTTGAACAAGGATGATCTTGTACGACTGAAGACGGAGATTTTGCTAAAAATTCTCCTCATAGTATGAAGAACGGTCTCATGTTTGCGACCAGAGCGTACAGGTGACGAATGTGTGTCGATATTTTCAGATATTTGACATTCCCGGCAACAGTTCCTGTTTTTGTAAGGTTTTTTACCTGCAACGAAATTGATTGTTGGTCCAGAACTGCTTGACGAGGGGGAATTTTACACCGAGTACGCAACCTGCACTGCAGCAGTTACAGACCCGTTTTGGCGACTGTAGTCTTCCATATCAAAATATAAAATTTGAACAAAACCTTATCCTACTGTCGCTATAGTAATACTGAAACGGTGCGGATTATATAGAAATCGTTTTACATTAACGGTCGCTCTTCCACATTCTTCGCATTGTCTGTAATAATTGCGATGGTTGAAAAACTGGTACTTAATATCATTGCCCAATACGTTGTAAAAAATATTTTAACGAAGGAAAATATTAAACTAACAAATATTATATGTTTAATAAAGAGACGTTATTAGCAAGCTATGTATTCAAATGAAATAAGGTGTTTGCTGCAGAACATAGCGATGTCAAAAATGTAATACTTGTGCATCACGCTCTTACCAACAAAACCAAGATAAACTTCGAATTTACAACTTATAACTTAATAAAATCAATCGGCTGACAAAATATGTGCCGAAATGGTTATTAGTTGTGGCAATGCACAATCAATAATACAAAAGTGTTAAAGTTTCCAAGGTTACAATGTTGAACAAAATACTATGCGACTTAAAATCTCTTGAAGCCTTTTCGCTCGCTACGAAAAATTGACATATCTTAAGACTTCCATCCATAATTACGCCTCCAAGTTTCAACGAGCAAATATACTTCAAGTGAAGCAAGAAAGATAAATGTGCACCTGCCAACGCTAAAAGGACATTGTCTACGGGAAACGTTCTTGCAGTTTAATTTTAAAATCACGAAGACGTAATTTTCATTGATCTTTTAACCGAATACAACACAATCAATGTTCAATATTATTACGATATATCATTTAAAATAGTGTTTTGTCTAAGATAATGTCTGTTTCTACCTTACTATATTAAACAACAATAGACCACCTTCCTTACAGCTTTAAATTATTACAATTATTATTTGTGTGGCTCTTCAAGAAAGCAACAATCAAGCAGAGGACCAACTCGCACAGCTTTATGCAGCTGTTCTTAAAAAGCTGCTTAATTGCTGGAACAAGTACACCGAAAGCAAGAAGGATATCTAGTGTAAGTGTAAGTATCTTGGTTTAATGAAATATTGTAACAAAAGTCTTGTCCCAATTTGACTTAATCACGTATAGTCAGACATTTTTTTTAGAACTCTCCACTGAAGAGTTCTTTCTTTTGCATTTAACGGGAATGGTAGCCGAGTTTATAAATTAAGTCTAGTCTTCGCATTATAACATTTGTAGCACATATTTGTACATAACTAAACCGAGTTCACGTTACAGTTACAAAATTTTAACAGTCGTAATATGACAAAACTTTTTTATATCTTTATTATAACATTTTGTAATTATAACATTATGTTCTGGAGTGCACGCGTGTCAATCGCTCAGTAAAAAAACTCAAAATTTGAGCCTTTACGAGTTGAATTTACACGTAAGTTGTTAACCATAAAGAGAATCAATAGCATAAGATTATATAAATAATATCTAAAAAGGAAAAATAGACTTTAAATGAGATAATTAAGTACTAATTTGCAAATATTGAATATTAAATAAACAAATAAATACACAACGTTGAGAGATAAGTGATATCACCTCCGAAAAGTCGACTTGGGTATTAACACTTCACGTTACACGACGTCTAAATAGGCAACCCAAATAACAAATCAAATAGTTAAAAGGAAATGTATTCAGGAATGCATAAGAATTAAAAATTTAAAAGTTTAAAAGTCACGTAATAAATTTTTGAACAGAGAAATAAATTAAGGTAAAATTCAATCAAAGTGATCAAACAAAACTAAGGATGAGTGAGTTTGACAAAATTGAGAAAATGTTTCAAATAATAGAGGGGAACATGAGGCAAATGAATGCAAAATTAGATACATTAGTAATAGAAATGAAACAAATAAAGGAAGAAAATGTAAAATTGAAAGCACAAATATTAGCGCAAGAAGGAAAAATAACCAATTTAAAAAGAGAAGTAAGAAAAAAGAATACTGTAATAAAAGGAGTAGCAGATGAAGAAAACGAAACTGAAAGCGAGTTAAGTGCCAAATTACTAACAATTATTCAAAAAATAAGTATGAACTTGGACATAAAAGCCGAAACCGACCAAGTCAGAAGAATTGGGAGTTACAGTAAGGACAAGAAAAGACTAATACACGTTAAATTAATTAAAGATAGTACGAAACTAGCAATCCTTCAGAATGCGAAAAAACTTAAAGGATCCGATATACGGATCGACCAAGACTACACTAAGGAAATACAAGAAGAAAGAAAGACATTAATACCACACCTGAAAGAAGCGCGGAAAAAAGGATTTAAGGCACAGTTAAAATTCAATACGCTAATTGTGAACGATCAAATATACAAGGTCGATTATATAAAAAGCGAAGAAAAACGGACAAAGAAAGATAGTTCAGAATCAAATACCCTAAAGAGGACAGTAACGGAAAGGTCCCCGGAGGGAAGCACTCTGGATGATCAATTGAGGAAAGTAACCCGCACCGGGAGAAAAACTGGTAGACAAAGATAGGATAGGGGGAAGCGATGACAAAAAAAGGCAATGAACAAGGAAATGCGCAAATGGTAATACATCAAAAACATAAAAATAGGAAAAGAAACAAACAATAAAACAAAGAAGAACCGAAAAAAATAAAACAAAAAAGAGACTCGATAAAAATTGGCACCTGGAATGTGAAAAGTATCATAGGAAAAGAAGAAGAAATAATTGATGAGATGAAAATGCAAAATATCAACTATTTAGGCATAACGGAAACCAAAAAGAAAGGGAAAGGAGAAATGGAACTGAACGAAGGATACTGGCTATATTGGTGAGGAGTAGAGCAACAAGAATGGGGAGCAAAAGGGGTAGGGTTCATAGTAAAATCCGATAAAGTAAATAATATTAGGGAAGAAAGATATATTAATGAAATATTGCTGGCATTAGACATTAAAATAGACAATGAGGAAATGCGGACGATAATAGTAGCATATGCGCCTAATGATAATGAGAGGAAGGAAGTGAAAGAACAGTTTTATGAATTACTACAAATGGAAATTGATAGAGGAGAAAAAAATGTAATTGTAATGGGAGATATGAATGGCAGAGTAGGCAATAACAATTAAGGCATAGAAAGACACATGGGGTAGCACAACGGTTTAAAGCTAATAGACCTATGTGTAGGAAATGATTTGGTAATTACAAACACAAAATTCATGCACACTGAGGTACACAAATACACCAGGGAAGCCCGTTCCAGGAACGAGAAGTCAATTATTGAGTACTTTATTGTAAATACAGAAAATTGGAAGAGAGTAAAGGATGTGAGGGTGAAAAGAAATGCTGAAATAGGAAGCGACCATTATTTACTAAAAATGGAACTCTGGATGAACGTGAAAGATAAACAAGAGATAAAAAGGAAGATAATAGTAAAACAAAAACTCAAAAGTTATAGACTAAAGGACAGTGAAATACAAAACAATTTCCAAGATATTCTAGATAAGAAAATTGCCCAAAATAAAATTGAGAGTAAAGATATAGAAAGGAAATGGAGACATTTGAAAGAAAATATTCTAGAAGCAGCAAGAACTAGCTGTGGAGTAAAGAAAATTGTGAATACATACACGAAGGGAAGTAGATGGTGGTCAACCGAGATACAACAAAAAGTCAAAGAAAAGAAGGAAAAATGGAAAAAGCATATAATAACTGGATCGGAAGAAGACTATAACATATACAAGAAAGCAAGAACCGAAGCAAAGAAAAGTATAAAAGAAACGAAGAAAACGACATGGGAAGAGTTCGGAACCAGGATGAAAGAAAACTATTTACAGAACCAAAAGCTATTCTATAATACATTAAAGCATTTAAAACAAAAGAAACCACCAAAACTAAGAAATATAAAAGAAAAAAACGGGAAAGTGATAATTGAAGAGAAGGAAATAATGCAAAGATGGAAGGAATACTTCGAAGAATTAACAGAAGCAGGAAATTATGTAGAACAAGAGATAGAGGAAATAAGGGCAGGACAAGGGGATACACAGAAGATACAAAGAATCTCAAAAGAAGAAATCATGGAAGCAGTCAGGAAACTCAAACTAGGGAAAGCACCAGGGGAAGATGAAATCACAGCTGAGATGTTGAGATATATGGGAGAGATAGCTGTAGAGGAATTCCACGAGTTAATAAATGAAATAATAGTACAAAAAGTAATACCCACAGACTGGAATATAGGAATAATACTACCCCTATACAAAAAAGGAGACATAAAATAATGCTCAAATTATAGGGGTATTATACTAACGAGTATACCCGGCAAAGTATTAAGTAGAATTTTAGAGAAGCGACTGAGAGAAGAAATTGAAAACTCGCTGGAGGAGTCATAACATGGGCTCCGTAGAGGTAGAAGCATACAGGACATAATTTCTACAATCAGACAATTAGGGGAAAAATGATAGGGAAAAAGAAGGAAATTCATATTTGCTTTATTGACCTAAAAAAAAGCCTTCGACAGGGTAAAGAGAAAGGATGTTTGGGAAAGTCTAGAAAGAAGAGGAGTAAGAAAAGGCATGATAGATGTCATCAAAACACTATACAAAGACAATAGAAATAAAGTAAGGACACACAACAACGAGTCAGAACAATTCGAAACAAAAATAGGACTGAAACAGGGATGCGTGCTTAGTCCACTCCTATTCTCAGTACTCGTGGACGATGTGGTGAAGATCTGTAAAAAGGAATGCTATAATATGGAAGTGGGAAGTTGGAGATTAAAAAGAATAACAATACAGGAATTACTATTTGCTGATGATATGGTGCTACTAACAGAATCAGCGGAAAAACTTCAGGAAAATATCAATATCTATCATCGCGAGCAGCTCAGAAAAATAAACATGGAAATAAATATAGAAAAAATTAAAACCATGATTATTGCCAAGACAGACCCTCAACACAATATCAATATAGAAGGACAAACACTAGAACAAGTAACAAATTTCAAATATTTAGGTACAATAATAGATAACAAGGGAGAAATAGATAATGAAATAATGGAAAGATTAGGTAAGGTGGGAAAATATTTAACAGACTGAAAACACGTTCCTCAGGAAAAAGAAATTCCGGAACAAATAAAATCGGAAGTATACAAAAAAGTAGTAAGACCTTCGTTAATCTATGGCAGCGAATCCTGGACGATCAACAGAAGAAACGAGAGTAAAATAGAGCAATGGAGATGAGATATTTGAGGAAAATTAAAGGAATAACAAGACTGGACAGAGTGAAAAATGAAAATATAACGGAACAACTGAAAGGCAATTAGGTTGGATGGGACATCTGCTCCGAATGGATGATAATAGGATAGCGAAGAGAGTATATGAAGCAAGAACAGAGGGGAAGAACGCAGTAGGTAGACCAAGAAGGAAGTGGGAGGAACAGGTTCTGCATCCCTATGTTTATATAGAATGCAAGGTGGTTTTGTATACAAGAAACTTGTTTTTTGGCAGATTCAGTGGACATACTACCTATTGTAGAAGTCTTCATGTTATAACTTCTAAAAATTGCTGCAGTTTGTTAGTTTTGTTGCCAAATTTTATTTATAAATGAAGAGAATTTGCAAAGGATGCTACACTGGTGTGAAAATCATTGTTTGGTTTTAGCCAACAGTCCTTTCCATTATAACTTATAAAATGCTTATCGAAAGTTCAAAAATACTTCTCTGCAGTACTTTTTACTGTCAAAATATTTTTGAATTACATTTGATACACGGCGACCCTTTTGAACAACAGAATGAATTTATTTCAATCCGAATTGATGTTTTGGTATCCAGTCGCCAAACGGTGTATCTTCATTTATCCGAGTCTAAATATTACTGATAGCAGATTAATTGGACGGTAACATTGTACTTTATCAGTTTTCCAGATTTTAATATTATCATAAGATGTGACATCTTTAGTTGCGGGGGTCAGTATGTTAGGCGCAGGGTTGTGTCAAATAATGCTAGTTAGACAAGTTATCAAGTCATAACTTGATGGTTTCTTGTTTTCAAATAAACTTATTTTTAATCAAACTTTACAGATTGAAACACCACGTATTAGGGAATAAAGTTCAAGTGGAGCTTTACAGGAAATGCCGACATTATACCAGTTGTCAGATGTTGCACAGATAAGGCTATTCATATTGTTCTGGTCTGAGCTACAAGCAATGTGAGTTACATACATGTGTTTACATTTACTCCCACTTAGGGTTTTTTATTACTGTCCATATGCTATAACCATCTCGGGAAAGAAAACTTACATGTTGAAATGTTTTATTCAATTTTTCTTTAGGTCTATTAGCAATTTGCTAGTTTTATTATTTATATTAGGTACCTTACCATATTTATCTAGCTTTTTCTTATTTTTTGACACATTTAAATATTTTTTAAAGATATTCTGTAAGTTGACTTTTGCATTTTTGCACTGTGGCGTACCATACTGTCCCTTGTGTGGTAAATATATATTTTTTACTAGGCTCTCTAGCCCTTTAGCGTTTTTAGGTTTATCCCAATCTTTCCATCTATTTTTTACAATAAACAGATGCTATTGTGACTGGGTTTAGTAGTTTGTTTAATTCAATCGCTGTATTTAAAGTTGTGGCTGTTGATAGTGTAATATTTCTTCTCAAATGATAATATTTGTTCAGTATGGCAAATGCTTAAAATAATGCGGTACTTTCATGTGGGTTCTGTAAGTAGGACACCGATATTATTAAGCATCTATGTCTATTATATTTTCTGTTTTGTTTTTTTATTATTTTTGTTGTAATGTTCCTATTTGTTTTACTGCTTATGTCTCCAGTCGGTTGCCGCATCCGTTACCTTTGTTCCATTCCTTAACTACAACTACAAGTTTTTGCCTTTCAGTTTTCGCTATTTTTCGTGTATGTTTTGCAAAAGCAGTATATTCCAGCGAGCTTTCATTTATTGTTTTTTTATAGCGTCCGCTTGCTCATCTGTCTTTCCTATACCTTTCTTGCAGTTGCACTTATCCACGTTAGTTACTCCGTCTACCTCATTATTTACTATTAGTTTATTATATTTTACCTAAGCTTAATTTCCTTTTCCGTTTTAACTAAGTAATTATTATCTTTACTTAGTTAGTTTAATTAGTATTGGTCTCTTTTTGCTGCTCTATATTTTTCAATTCTCCTTACACCACTTATATTGATTTCTCTATCAATAGATACACCCAATTTTTGTACTGTCTTTAAGTTTCTTTGTTCTGTTTCCATATCCTTTTCATCTTCCTGGTCTACTTCACCCTGAATCACCAGACTTTTATTTATGATTTCTCTTTCTAATTGATCTATTCTAATGTTTTGTCTTGCGACCTGTCTTTTTAGATCTTCTAATGCATTCATGTTTCAGTTTGCCATCCATTGTTGTAACTTAAGTTGTATTTTGCTAAAACATCTTTTCTATTTTCTCCATATCCCCCAGCAAGATACGTATCACTACTTGGTCCGATCGACTTGTTTGCCCATTACTCTTGCACTGCTGTATGGCTGCAGCCCACGCAGAAAGGTAGGGGGTACTACCCTGTAGCACATTTGTCCAATTATAAATTCATTATTTAGGAATTGATTGCTCGTAACTGAACCAAATTTTAAACGTCACGGAGCACAAGCGATCTCCACCTAAGTACGAATTCGCCGTTTTGTTTCCTGCCTCACTTTCTTCGCTTATCAGTTTTTTCAGCTGCACCAACATTTAATTTAAATTGCTTTAAATTCCTTTGAAGATCTCTTGCCAGTGAGTAGGCTGGATTACAATTTTTGCATAAAATTGATTCCATACTTTCGGTTTTTCGGTTTAATAACGGAACGATTTTAACACTTTAGAATTTCAATGTTTTATATACATATATTTGTATGAAAATTGGGGGAAAATATTTTGCTTTTAATTTTATCTATCGCTTTTATCTTGACTATTACTTGTTATTTCTGGCAAACTAATAATTTGTTTGTTTTATTAGATTAAATTGTTGTAACGTTGGTTTCTAATTCTAAACATTTTGGCAAGAGTTTTTTTGTTTACAGTATTATTGTAATCGTTTTAAACTCTTGTTCCTTTTATTTGGTTTTGCGCCATAGTTTGGTGGAATGCTGATTTAATATGCGAAGGCATTCCATTAGCTTGGTGTTAAGTTATAATGTGAAATTGAAGATCTTACCCACTGGTGGTATACTCATAAATTTTTATGCACATACTTAAAACACACATAAAGCCTTAAACTGAACTTGCACAATGCATTTATTTGTTTGTTTAGATATTTATTTTTATATTTACTTACATACAAATGTTATTAAGAAATGTAGGCAAAAAAAAACATTTATTGCTAGTTTATGCATTCAATTCCTAATCCAGCAGTAGTCTTGTTCCCACTCGTTTCTAAATCTGTCAACTAATTTTTTAGATCTTTTATTTCTGGTTAATTATTATTGTTATTTCTTATATTTGAGATGACAATATTTATAAAAAAACCCTATTTTTTAATATGATTACTTATTAATAACTAATTACTTGTGTGGCATACAGGCAATTGCAATTAGACATAATTTCAATTATGTCTCAAATGTGCCAAATATGAAAATATATAATTAGTAATGTTTTTAGTAAATCAGTTAATTAGTTGTACACCTAATTGTAGTAATACAAAATGCCTGTATATCGTAATTTGCTGTAACACCAAATTTCCATTTCTTTAGTTTTTTTAGTTAATTTTTGTGTAACTTTATTTAAATTTATCTTATTTTAATTTTGATTATTTTTGCGAGAATTTTCCTTCCGTAATTTTCATTGTTCGAACTCCAATCATAAAGTCTTTTGTATTTGTTCCCTTTTTGTTTTGTTTCTTTTTATACTTATATTAAAAACTTGTAGAGCTATTCCATAATTTATCATTTAATTTAACATTCCTCTTGCTAGGTTTATTAACGAAAAGCTTGTCTGTAGCACAAAAACTGTAGCTTTTAGTACCTTAAGTGTGCAGGTCATAGACCTAGTACCTGCTAATATTTCTTCAATTTTTTATTTTTTCAATAGTAACTTATATATTGCTTTTTCTGGCATTTGGAACAAAATTGTTTATCAGATTAATATTTAACAAGGCGGTTTTCTATTTAATATCTTAAGAACTACCCCTTTCGGCTTACATCTTAGTAAAATCTTATTATATTATTGTAATTCCAATATTTCATACACTAAGCCATTTCAATTCTTCTACTAATCGAATATTATTAAAGCTAATTTTTAAAATAGTTTCCTTATTAATTCATTCATCAAATGTTTTATGCATTTCAGTGAAGACATTTTACAAACCTACAAAATTTGGTCCAATATATCCCACTTTGATATCAGTTCTGAAGTTTTCTATTTTAACGTTTCCTTGTCTATTAATTTTAAACGTAAAACTGCAATTCTCTGATCTCAGTTCTTGTTACTCGTTTTCACATTTAATTCGCTTTTATACTTATTTCATCTATTTTTCTTCTCTTCTCCTCCAAAGTCGTCAGTCTAACGACTGGTTTGTCGCAGTTTCCCATATTTGTCGTTCTAAAACTTTGTTTTCATTTCTACGTAACTGCCACTTCCCGAGTTTTATTAATTGTTTAATATATTGTAAGCATGGGCTTCCTCTTGGGGCTTTTTCAGATATTTTTTCTTCTGTTATAATTTTAGTTCTTCTCTTTTCATTATGTGGCTTATAGTTTGCATTTGTCGTTTCTTTATGTGACTCCAAATTTTCGTTTTTCTTAAATTGTTTTTAGCACTTCTTCGTTGTTTTTCTTTGCATTCATGATATCTTCAAGATTCTTCTGTAGCACCACATTTAAAAGTATTTTAGCTTTTTTGGTCTGATTTTCCTATAGTTTATAATTCGCAGCCATATAGTGCTAAACTTCATATGTACGTTTTTTAAATTGTTCTTTGGTATCTATTGTTAGGCCATTAAACGTAAGTAGTTGTTTCTTCTCGTAAAAATTATTTATTTCTTTCGTACATTTACCATCTTGTGTAATTGTGTTCTCTAAGTATTTGAATTGGCTCATAGCCTTTACTGCCTCACTATTAATGTAGATATTATCCATCTTTTGATATTTTCTTGAGCATTTCATCACTTTTGTCTTGGTTGTGTTTAGTTTACTGTTATAGCTGTTATCTCTTCCTTTGATTTGGCGATTAGCGCTATGTCGTGGGCGTATCTATAGTGTTAATTCTTACCCCGTGAATGTATACGCCTCCTCTAAGAATCATTAATGATTTAATTATTTTATTTTTCTTCTCATTTGTCTTTTTTTAAGGAATTACAATTTCTGTTACCTTAAAACAATTAAGGTTTCGATGTGTTTATCCTTTAATGCTACTTTTGTATATCGTATTTTTGCCTAATTGTATTTTAACTGTGATGCATATAAGAAAAATTAAGATCGGGGCTAAAACAAACTCTAAACCTGCATAGCCTTGAAATAATCATTATTTTGTTCAGAATTATTGATCTCTAATAATAAGCTCGGCTACTTTTAATACCATCTAAAGCCACGCGAGAAGCACACAACGTTAACAGTAACACAAACGGCAAATAGAAAACTGTTAAATACCCACAAAATCCAGAGAGATACAATTTGAGAAGCCTTGAAGATGCTGCTGACTTGGAACCACCGCTGAAAGTGACAGCATGCCAACTGCTGACAATCGTGTGTTAAACAGGCAGGCCACGATCCGGTTTCAACCCAAAGAAGCAATTGAACACACTTCACAGGAACATGAAAACTGCACATCAACTTCACAACCTATGACTACTAAAAGTGTTTTTCAAAAGGAATGTTTACTCCTACCACGGACTATTGAAGCAGAAAGAATACGGAAACGCAAGAGGTCAACAAATTTCTCATGCAATAATATTAAGGAATCACGAAACTAGAATCTGACTGCACGGCTTACCGAACCAAACTACATAATGTTCAACAAGAGATGTTACAAAACAACGTTTATCTAATGAAGTATGCAGAATCATTAGAATCAACCACATTCCGCTTCCCCTAATAAATCTTGCAAAATTGCAAGTCTAAACGGAGTTACAAAATACAAATAAACCCAGCAGTGTTGATATCAGCAACAGAATAGATAAAACAAACAATAATATAGTTAAACCACAAACTTTAACATACAGCAATACAAACATAGATCAGAAGCAGGTGGCAATCGACATTACACCAATTTAAAAGAGATTTTAAAAATACGCACACACTCTACAAAACCGAAATAAAGAACATTTAAATTAGCCAGCACCCTTAATGCTGATATTTCATTAAACTAATTAGAACAATTAAAGTTTTGAAGAACCTATTATATAATGCGTTGCCTAAGTCGATGGATCTAAAATGCACCTTAAAATAATAAGGATAAAAAAACACGACCAACTACCGTCGAAAGTCAACTTCAGACTAGAATAGAACGCATCAGAGAAGATATAGCGTAAAAGGTCAAGCAAATCAACGGCTTAAAAAATTAATAAATAAGAACTTAAGAGTAAACACTATTACAGACAACATAAACACCACTACTGATATATTCCTAGATATACCCAAGCATTAATTAGCAGCATTAGCTAAATGAATAGGCAGGTATCGAAAATGTACAGAAAAAAATCAGAATAATAAGTATTTTAACAGTAAAATAAACTTTTACAAAACTATCAAGAGAAAAAGCAATAAGGGCAGCAAAACCTTAACAAAGAGATGCATTGTATAATAATAATAATAATAGTTAGACGTTTAAAAAAAAATACATTGCCGATAGTAATAAATATAATATAATAATAATAAAAAATCAGATAATAAAAAAATTTACGTTATTTGTTTATACTTATTGTGTTTTTTGTTTCAGCTAATAATTTTTATAAATTCTTTGGAATAAAATATTTTGCAGCCCAGGTAGTGTAAATTGCGACGGCATTTAAGACAAACATAAATTAATTACTGTGTAATTGCGGGCAATGCTGTATAAAACAGTTTCTAATACTGCAGCCGCTTTATTTCCGGATCCTAAATTTCAAACCTAATGATTCTTCTTCAAAGTTTCGCGTGATATGTTAAAAAACTGAAAGACCTCATCCGACCCCGACGCTTAAATTAGCCCTTTGTTCTTCAAGCGGCGTAAAACTTTCGCGCTTCCGACATTGTTCAAAAGTAAATTTTGAAAGTTTCGCGGAAGAATACTTATAATACCTGTCACGTGTCATGTCGAAGATTAGTTCCCATGCCAACGGCTTGATGAACGGTCACTCAGATGTGCGTTGCCCGGGCAACATCAGGCAGCACTTACCTACTTTAGCGGGTTTCTTCGGGACGATAACGCCAATGCTCGGCATAATGTTTCGATTTATGAAAATCGCCTCGCGTCTTTTGCTGTTTGCCACTATTCAAGTTCTGGCTATGCAAACTTTTGTTTTCAAATTCAGTTGCATTTTAAATACATTCATATTTAATTATAAATAAAGCATTTTCTTAGTTTTAACACCACAACACGCAAAAGCTAAAATAATTTGAAAAATCATTATGAGCTTAAAATGTTTTTATAATTTGTTCATTCTTTACTCCGAGAGAGAGAAAAGGCTATTAAAATAACTTATTTATACAGTACAGTGAATGTTATAAACATAATTTACATTTTATTGATATTCTATAGTTAGTAATAATAATTATTTGATTGTCTAATTCTGTACAAAATTCATAAGTAAACTGTATAAAAATTATAGAAAAAATTAATACAAAAATTTAAATTACATTTATAACTTCGTGTAATTTTGTCGGGTTGTTTGATTAGACTTTTAAATGTCATTTTAAGGTATATTCTTAGAAAACTGAATGTAATCTAAATTAACCACCATATATAAGGTGGTCCAAAACTCACGCCAGGGTTTCGAAAGTTTATAACTCTTAATAATTGCCTTACAATATTCTTTATTTTTAGGGATTACAACCAACATTTGGGAAATTTATTATGGCAAAATACAGCATTACAGCTCGTCAAAATTTTCCAATTTTATTTTAAAAATCAGTATTTAGTTATAGATATACAACAAGCTTATCGTCAACATGTTAATGCCACAAATGTATCTAACAAATCAATGATTCCTCGTTTAAGTGGGCGTTTTATAAAACAAGGTGGTGTACATAACCGTCCAGGTTTTGGTATACCACGATCTATTAGGAAACAGAATAACATCAAACGCGCGGAAAAATGTAAACAAAGCTAGGAACATCAACCTGTATGAGATTTGCTGAAATTAGTATAATCCGAACGTCCATGCGACACATTTTGAAATCGTTTAAAATTGTGTTCCTATAAAACACAGGTCTACATATTTCCAGCCATGACTCTATTATGTTATTAGGATGGTGCATTTTTTTATATTCAAAATTAAAAATCAAAATGTATACATTCGTATAGTGTCCATATAGATATGAGCCGATTCTTCTAAGTCTCGTTGGTATCGCTCTTGTGGCTTGAAATAAAAGAACTAATATAAGAAGGACGTCTTATATTACTTTTGAGTTGGCAGGGCTAATAACCGGCCATAAGGTAAGCAATAAATTATAACAGATATATATAATCAGGACTATACGTGGGTGGGATAATAGTACGATTCCATCAAGTTTCTTTGTCGGGATTTTTAGAACGTAGAGGGTCTCGCATTGTTCATCTGCAGCAGCACTAGTATTCGACTGACCATACTAAAGTATCGTTGTTCCAAGATAATATAAATAATTTAGAAAAACGGTCACAATTTTAACATGATGACTTATCAAATAGTTGAATGCTTCAATAATTCCTTTAGAGACAAATCTAAGAATCAAAAAACAAAAACACTTTTACACCACTACAATATTATATTTCAGCGACTGGCCAGAAGCCAAAACAAATTTATTCACCGTCTGATTATGTCAAATTGTTATGTTAATAAACAGAACAGTAAATTTATAGCTTTAAAATCCAAAAGTTGTTCACTCACTGAAGTGCATAATGTGGTGTGATGTTTTTCCATTATTCATTTTTGGACCTTACTTCTTTGAAGGGAATGGCGGTAATGGGGTAACGGTAAATTAAGAACGTTATCGTTCAATGCTCAATAATTTTGTACAACCTGCTATTCAGGGCAAACCTGATATGTGATTTCAATAAGACTGAGCCACTTATAGTTCTAAATCATAAGCTGTTTCTTAAGGGTTATCTTTGAAAGCATTATTTTCGCAAACAGCTAAAATGAACAGACAGGCACGGTCGCCTGATTTGACGGCCCCAGACTTTTTTATAGAGCTATCTTAAAAAGAGGATTTATATAAATAGGCTTCAAACTCTTGCAGAAGTGAACGACAATATTCGTTTAGAAGTTAAACGATTACAGTCTGAGATTTTTTAACAGCTTTAAGAGCTTGTCTTTGTAAAGCAGAAAGTGGAGGTTATTTGGAAAATTTAATTTTTTATGTATGGTGCGTATGAATTTCGAACTGTATTTTCTTATGCTTAAGCCTGAGTAAAATTGTTGAACAATAAAAGAGTTTTATTTTATTAAATTATTGAACCCTTATTTATCAACTTAAAATAGTAAATAATACCTAATATCACTTAATACACTTTATACCATATCTCTAGATATTAAATAACAAAATCTTAATTATATAAAGTAAAGTAAAATGTTAACAAATGATTTACAAGGCACAATACACAATCATTCAATAATTATTTAGTTCTCGTTGAATGTATTGCTAAACTGATCAAACTCTATTATGTTTGTCTTTGGGGTAATAAGATTTATCAACTGTGCTTATATATCATTTCCAATTATCTTGAATTTCTCTATACATAACAATTTGTATTCCAAATTTTATTACTTAATTATGATAGTTTAAAACACTACAAGTAAATTTCATTGATTTAGTGGTTTGGCTGTTAATCAACATATTTTATTAACTGTCTTAAATTAAAGAATGTAAAGTATAAAGTTTGTGCACAACACAAAAACAGTTAATTGATTCAAGAAGTTAATAGGAGAAATGCACGTTTTCTGAAAAATATAGCTGAATTTGTTCTGTGTAAAGCTATATAGGATGGCCTCCGTAATATTGCTTTTCTAAAAATTAAAGTACAGGCTAATGATTTAAAAATAACACGAAAAGAGATACAAAAAAGATAAATGGGCAATGCAATGAAATGCTAGAAATATAATACTAATAGAAAGGATTTTCATGATTCATTATGCCACACCTCGAAGAATCACCTAGCTCATCTAGGACACCTTTCAATCAGCCCTCACGTCCGTTGAGCTTTACACCACCTCCATTTTACGGGAAAGAATTGACAGCAGGACAAAAAAGGAGGACGTGCCCCTCAGGACCTACATGCCCAAAGAAGGACCCTTTGCTCCAAAGAAGGACTTTTGCAAATCAAAGGAGAACCGTACAAGACAAAGACTCCGAGAAGAATCTTCCAACCTATCTACAAGTGAGGACAAAAAAAAACACAACCTGGTCCATCACATAGTAGAAAAGGAAGCACATCAAGGTCCAGTTTTAATACATCCTATTCTAATGCTAAAGACCCATTCGAGGAGAACAAAGATCAACGCTGGATATTCTGCGACGGTTGCAGAGAGTGGTTTGACATCATCGATGCAGCTTTATCAATTAAAAATCGTGATGGGTTAAAGTCTGGCAATGTTGACTGGTTGTGCAACACCTGTTCTTCCAACTCCCAAAACTTAACTTCCCTCTCCAATGACGCCCTGGTCACTTGTCCTGACTGTCCGAAGGGTTCAGAACAAAAATACACAAGAAAAAAAGGAATCTTAGCCATCCACACTTACTTCCCAGGATAACCCAATTCAAAATTTTACTAAAAAATCACAAATTTAAGAAAAACTCTCGCACCAATCAGCAACAAAATTTAAACTCTTAATTGACGCATGCGTGGAACAAAGTGATTTCAACTCTTGGGATAATATTTTAACTTTTGCATACGGGGCTTTTCAAATCCCACTCAAATTTAAATTGACCTTGGGCAACTCTGTCAAGAGAAACATTAATTTTGCTGAAGTTTGCGAAAGCAATCCTGCCCAAAATAAGAATACCGATGACAAAAAGTATTTTCAAAAGGCGAGTGGGATCAAAAATTTCCGCCGGAGGCATTCGAGAAGCAATAATATTATCCTCAGATGATCAACTTGCTATTACGGACAATAACACTCTCCAAAAATTGAAGGATACACATCCTGCTCCATCCAGAACTTTATGTTTCCCTGATCGACCTCTCCAAGATTCTAATTATTTCACCACTACTAAAGAGGAAACCTTAAAATCGATTATTCTTTTCAAAATAGCTCTGCAGGGGGAATAGACGGTCTTCGACCACAATATCTAAAAGACATGCTTTCTCGATCTAATGGGTCAACCGGTTCAGATATTCTTTCCTTCCTCGCCAATCTAATCAATTTGATGTTGAAAGTTCAAGTATGCAGTAGAATATGCCAATTCCTTATGTGCCCTTTCCAAAAAGATGGGGAAATCTGTCTAATTGCAATAGGTTGCACATTTAGAAGAATTATTTACACAATTTTAACTACTAATAAAATTAGATCTTTTGCAATTACATATGGGTTATTGATTTATTCACTAGTAAATAAAACTCTATAACCTGTTAGTATGCTTTTTGCTTGTTGGTGTAAAAATGGTTTCCTCCTTATTGGGGGAATTTAGCTTTGTCTCCAAGTATTCTACAGGCGTGTCCTTCTTATCTGGATTTATGTTATTTAAATATCGTAGTAGCTTTGATTATTTCATACTTTTTCTAAAGAATTCTTAAAAAACAACATGGAGCGGTGTATTGAAAATATTAACAAAACCATATTTAAGATACTCATAGCTGTACAAAATATTTTTCTATTTATTGTTTAGTATAGTTAAATATTTCATAATACATTTAGTAGTCAACAGCACGGTACTCAAGTTTGATAATAATACCTAATTATGCCTTGTTGATTAGACGAAGTCCAGTTATAGAATCTGGGAGGCTTTAGTGCCGTCTGTCACTGTCGTATATAGCGGACAGTTTCTGAAATAGAAAGCAAACATTCGGTTACTTGGTAAAATATGGCGAGATAAGAAAGAAACAAATTTTACTATTTAGGATAGCTAGCACTATCAACAAAAAAACCATATTGAGCTAGTGGATAACAGAAAAGTGGGGCCTGTTTTAGAATAGTATGCAAACCATGGACATATGGTAATAATTTACTAGGTAAATGCACATCAAAAATCTAAATACAAATAAAAGAAAAATTATTTTTGTTATCTATTTTCAATTTCAAATTAAAAAATTGAAATTTAAGAGAAAATTTATATATAGTTTAACAAAATACAATATGTTTGCAGAAATGGATTCCCTGATATGATAAAAAGTAAAGAATTTGAGTAAACACATTTGAAAATGCATGTATGCCTTGATAGATCACACTGTTCTTTACAATGTTAACCTGCTATGTAAATATTAATCCTAGTTATGGTGTATTTTAAAAGCCTTGAAAGTGGAAAGACAAATCAAAATATTTTCGAAACTTTTACTATAAGTGACAGAAGCGCAATGGTCACGTAATATGTACATTTATTATGCTTATCAATAAATAAATACACGCACAGGTCTCTGTAATATTTATCATAAGAGTTCTGTCTTACATAAACCTTTTTGAAACTCTTTTCTTTTAGGATAAATAATGCAACGTATTGGTGGACTACATTGGCTATGATTAATAGATTAAAATAAATTTACTTTTAATATCTAAAACAATGCGTCAAAAATCATTGATGTCAACAATAAGGTGTCAGTTGTTTGCAAATTTTAAATTAATCTTTTCTCTAAGGTCGATTCATGTAGAACTTCTCATGGTATCTGTGGTCCTCTTTGTTTTGTTATAAATGTAGGATTCATTTGTAATAAACAAGTTATGATATTAGTTTAGTAGTACTATTCACTTTATGATCAAACATTTTACTCAAAGGTTTAATAATAGAATTAATAATTTACTTGAATTAAAATAAACACTCGAATTATAAAAAATAAAAAATTACATCCATTAATTGTTGAGATAGGATGGCAACGCTAATCCTCTGTTTCAGATATATGGTAGATTTAGGTTCTCCAGTCACTGTCCAAATTCTCAATCCTAATGTGTCAATTAAATCAACGGCTTCCTTACACCAAAAATGCAGAGTTTCCACTGCAAAAGGGATAAAAATGTAATTGTTCCTCACAATTTCTCTGTACTTGTTAATCTTTTTCAAAGCTACTTCTGATGGCACTAAACCAGCAGCTTTAGAGCTATTGTCAGAATAGGAAGGAGGAAGAGTATCAGCACAAGTATGGTCCCAGACAAGAAGTTGGTCCTTTTTATAAGGAGTTAAAGTCATTGCATCTGGTCTCTTTCCATTGTCTTTATACAAGCCAGTTGGTTCCAGAACTGATAGCTACTTAGCTATATTACTTTTTGTACACCAAGACACTCTAGCATTAAGTCTTTATTTTTTATATGGGTCGTTTTATCAAAGAAAAGGTATTCCAAAGTTGCCTTTTTTAAATTTTTGTGGAGATATAGATTTTTACAAAAATTCCCTTTCCCACATACAACGAAGTAAAATGAATTTCTTGGGTACCGTCATGAATAGAATTTTATAGTCAAAAGTGAAACTTTTGATGTACTCTTAAGGTGAGAAATTGCGATATAAAAACATATTTTTTAATTCTCTTTGATTTCGTAAACTGGTTTTCGTTGCTGATATATTCAAATATTTAAATATTTTTTACGGTAGTTTACAGAGCCTTAATGTTAATATAACAATAACCGTGGATAAAGTTCAAAATTTAGGTCTATAAAAAACTAAATTTATGTTTAATTTCAATAAAAAATAAATTTGGTTTGCTCTAATTCATGTTTTATTCTTTCTCTATTAGGATTTTCACATTGCACGTTCAGAGTTTTATAAATTTAATTTTTTTTCGTTATTTGTTTTTCTCCCTCTTTACTATTTTTCTTTAGTTTTTGTCTTTTCCCGAGATACTTTTCTCTTGTATTTTTCTTTTATTTTCTTTTTTATTAGTATTTTCGTTACCGGAAATCGACTTTTCCTACTTATTTTACTATTTTTAAAATATATAAATTAATTTGAGTTTTATATTACAGTATATTTTCTTATCTATTACTAACCATACCTAAATGTATTTTTCGCCTTTCCTTATTCTTTAGCAACATCTTTTAGTTTAGATTGAATTTGCATTTATTACAATGTCAAAATGTTACCAAGTATTATGCCGACTTCCTTTAAACGTTTCCCTTTTTCAGTATCTTAATTTTGTCTGAACCTTTCTATAATTGCTTTGCTGCATCTTTTACCATTTATAGATCTGCATTTCTGGTTTCAGCCTTAAAGCAGTAGTAGTCCAAGTATATATTGTTGTAACATTTATATTAACATAAGCGCATTTAATTGTACATTAATAGTACATAAAAATGTATTTTTATATTTTAATATTCTGTTTTTTGGGTTTAGTACAATGATTTGCTTTTAATGAGCTAACTAAATCTTGCGTCTTACAAAGTATATTAACAGACAAATGTTTTTCCCAGACTTTATATTTTGTATTAGAGCACAGGTGTTAAAGATTTGAAATATTCTCCAAGCCTCTCCAGGAGAAATATTGAGAAAAGTACATAAAGAGAAAAAGCTGATGAAAGTTCAGACACATTTTATGGGATGACATATTACTCCAAATAATAATAAAAGCAAAAATCCAATGAAAACGACCTGTGGGAAGAAAGAAATTGTCATGGATGTGCAACATACCTAAATAGACTGGATTGACTGACTGCAACACAATTGTTCTGATTAGCTGAAAACCGAGAACATTTTAACCAGGTGGTAGCCAACCTCTGAAATAAACAGAAGAAGAAGCCTCTCTACAATCTCACATTTTCCCAGATTTTTGGGGATTGCAGTAGCCAACAAAACTGTGTCCTGAAGTCCTGTAGTCACATATTGCGTATAGCACACTAGATTATCCTACAATAGACAAACAAGCTAAAAATAAATATGTAACAAATTTTTTTTAAGAAATATTAAAACTACCTAGAAAAAAATTGTTCCACTAAATAGGCTCTTATTTTTTGAAATCACTATTTAAGAATTTAATTCAATTTTTGTAAATTGCCCTTTGTGTTTATAGTGTAGCGACAATCTCTACCTTTGAGTTTCAGATGCCAATTAAAAAAATAATAAAAACGTAAAGTTTTGACCCGCTATTGCTGAAAACGAGAACTGCTAACCAGAGATGCTGTAAAGGAGATCTATGGTTCCGAAAAACCACAAACTATGAGTGTTTGGAAATGCTACAAACGGTTAGGTTCTGGTGTTTTTAGCTTTAAAGATTAACCACTTTCTAGATGACCATCCATTTTGAACTAAGGGGGCTTGCACTCTGGTTTATAAGCTTTGATGTCTCCTACAGGACCATTTGGAATAATTTGCGTCAGTTTAACTAAAGTATAAGCCTACAAAGTCGAAGGTTTTCGTGCTTGAAAATCCACTAGATAACCGATTTTAGAAACATTGGTTTACCTTATTAATCGTAATCTTCCCAAGTTCTTCGAGACTAAAATCAATCACAATTTTTTTGGCAGGATCGCTTTAACAAGAAAATTGTAACTTTGATTTCATTGATTATTGATGCTATTGTACACTTTTTGGTTCCAAATGGAAAAGCCAGAAATGACCAGCAATGACTGTAGATTGAGCAACTGGGAGTTTTAAGACAAAGTATCTAAATTTGATCAACCATAAATGATTTTTTCTTCAACAAAACAAAGCACACCCCTAAAAACCACAGACAGAATTTGTGAAATAAATAAAATTGAGGTCTCACCGCATCCAGCTTACAGCCTTGATCATTCTGATTACCTTGTAGGATCGCCGCTTTGAATTGACCGATTAAGTTGAAGAAACACATTGAATATTCTTTGTTACGAATATGCTAAGTTAATAGCATGAACCAATTCGGAAACTTGAAGAATAGCAGCAAAAGTCATTGATTTTTAAGGGCTATTTAAAGAACAATTGTTATCTTTACAACATAGAGGGGTTTGTAGTTTACAGAATTTAATATTTAATGAGGTATTAAAGATAGATTCTATAAGATACATTAATGATTTTAATTTTTGCAGAACCTGTCGCAATTTTCAAGAATTTGGAAGTTATCGGCTTGTAACTTGATTATCTCTCCGTTTTATCAACTTTGTCTGACTTGAATCCTCTAAGCATACACTTGATTTAAACAAAATAAGTATGTCTCCCATTTTGTCAATATTACTTATGAATTAACAGCTGTTGGAGGAGCAAAACAAAAATTATAAACATTTCTGTTCGGGTTGATCAATGGGTTAGGTCTTCGATTAATTCATCTAAGAATCAGATAAACAGTTTGGATTGGCCTTATTTTGAAACAATGATCATTAGGCTACACTTGCAAATTCTAAATTATTTAGAAAGTTACTTAGTCTCTTTTAGAATCATATAAATAGATATACAAAAATAGTTTTCAAAACTCTAGAATTATTTTGTGTGAATTCATAATTTATAAAATCCATAATTACTTACTTGATACTAAATTGAATTTATATAAAGAAGAGTGAGAAAATAACGTATTAAATTAGAAATGCACCAAAATATTTTAGAATTTGTAAATTCCTAAACTCTCAATCACAGTCTTTTCTCGATACAAATAATAATATTACAGATTACAGAACTTAGACAAAAAATGTTCACTCTTTTTCTGATCTTTTGTGTCTTATATTGCAGAACACTACGATTTAATTTTTGTTAACTGCAAAGCATAAAATCTGTTATTATTTATATTACAAAGTTAACGGCAAATAAAACTAGAAACACTTCTTTAAATGTAACCACATTTTTATGTCTTGGTTCGTACTAAACCGCTTTCTGCCGACTGTTTCCTTAAAGAGTTTATTTATGTTAGTCTTTGTGTAATCTTTTAATATTGAATATTGATAATTATAAAACTATACAAATGAATTTTATAACCTAAATAAAATAGATTTTAATAACGATGCTCTTATATATTCTTCAAATTGATGAAGTACTCTAAAATATTGATAATCAAAGAGTTATCTCTTCACAAATGTACCTTGTAATAATTTTTCTAAATTTGTGTCTATTATTGTTACATTAGTACTCTCTACTACGTTACAGATGAATTAACCTAATGAAATTATTTATAACATTTCAAGCAAAGATAAATCCAACATGCCGAAAAAGTTACATAAACAACTAACACTTAACTTCTATAAAGGCTTTAAACTTTATTCTTGATTTGCTTTAAAGCACAACATATAATCATTACAAAATTTTTACTTATAATTTATAATTGAATTGACAATTGTCGATAATCCTTATCTAATGCAAGTATATTTGAGAGATTAGTAATGGTATCGAGCTGCCTTAAATGTTGTAACAGAGGTAGGCGAACATTTAGCTGTCTCGTATTGGACTGCTGATTGGTAACATCTTTGATGGTTTGTAGAACAGCGATACGACCTGTTTTAACTACGTCAATTTCTGGTGTGGTTGCCTGCGTGTCGTTATTAGTTGGCTGATCATTGCAGTTGCAAGAGTAGGTTAAAATAACGGCCAAAGCCCAGATGTTGACACACTGAAAATTATAAAATTATATTTTTATTTATTATATTTGGGTATATCTTTAATTAAATGCTTAAAGTTCATTATATTACAACCCAAAATTATTAATATTAAAGGGTACTTTACGATTTTCAATTAGTAATAGTTTGTCTCTAATACTTGAAAAACATATGTATGTGAGTCCACATACTAAATTTGTATTGAATGTCAAGCTCAAACTTAAAATTTTTAAAAGAGAAGTGCGCTTGTAAAAATGGTGCCATTGTAACAATTTAGACCTTTTAAAGAATATGGTAATGATAAGGCTCAAACGCCCCGCGTAGGAGCACGGCCTGCGAAAAGAGAGGTTAAGACTCTCATATGTTCGCTCGCTGTCTTTACCCGGTCGTTGCGCACTATCTCTGATGCGGGGCAATGTGGCAAGCACCGCGCCTTAGACGACCGCCATTATTACTTCTTGTTTAAAG
This sequence comes from Sinelater perroti, assembly GCA_036346155.1. Taxonomy (NCBI): domain Eukaryota; kingdom Metazoa; phylum Arthropoda; class Insecta; order Coleoptera; family Elateridae; genus Sinelater; species Sinelater perroti. The sequence goes on from JARFIY010000189.1 coordinate 2,402,608, forward strand.
TGAGCGCAGATACCCGTGACTGTTCGTACCGCATCACGCTCCTCAACAACAGGACCACGGTTAACTTCAAAAAATCATGGATAAAAAATTCATATTTTCAAATTTGCTTGTTAAAACAATACTGATATCCTTATTATTTACTGATTATTCTTACAATCAATTATAAAATAGTTCCAAGATTCGATTAGATTATTAAAAAAATAAATCTTTGTACTAAACACAAAATACAAAACGTTGAAAAGCAGTGCTTTAAAAATAAAGTACCGTTTTTTGTATATTTTAGTTAAATGCGCTTATGTTAATATAAGTATTACAACAATATATTTTGGTTCGCTCCTATTTTAGGATTAACCCTAGCAATGTACGGGAGACGTATAAGGTAGTTAAAGCTGAAACGAATAAAGTAACAACAGAAAAACAAAGACTAAATAAAGATAATAAAAAGAAAAACGTTTAAAGCAAGCAAGCATAATAATAGGTGGCGAATTGAGATTGTAAAAAAGGCAAACACAAACTAAATTAAAAAATATTGCGAAAGAAGATAAAACCAGAAATAAATAAAATATGGTTTCAAAATAAGGTAATATATAACGAAATATCCTGATGATAATAAAATGGGAAGTAATCGACAGCTTATAAAAAATTTCAAAAAAACGATTTTTTAAGAAAGAAACGAACTGTAGAGAATAAATTGAAAAGAAAGAACAGGAAAAGAGTAACTAAAAAACTATAAGATAAATACCACAAAAAATTGAGAAAAAAATAAATTTACACATAAAGTATATAAACGAAAAATAAAATTTTAAATGTGTCAACAAATTAAAGAGAAAGAGAAATTGGCAAACAGCTATCGAACATATTGGTGAACAAAAATAAAAAGCTGCAATAGATATAGTAATTATAATGAAAAAAAAATAAAACATGATAAATGAAAGACTAGCACCGCTACTAATAAAAAAATAAAACTGACAATAAATGTAATATTATTGCTAAATATGATACAAAAAAGATAATTGCATAATAGAAAAAAAGTAATAATAATAGAAGATTTAAATGAGAAAGGTGACAATAACAGCAATATGGTTGAATGACGCCTGAACGAACACGGAACGCAAATAAGAAATAATAATAATGTCTGTTTAGAAAACAGTTATATAAAAGGAAGTTGAAACAAATGGAAAGTATGGAAAGTAATAGTAATGTTCTTCAAAAAGAAGAGAAGAAAGAAAAAGTAGAAAATAGGAAATTTAGGTATGAGTAGTTTAGAGGATATCATTAATAAAATTACAAAAATACAACAAAAAAGCAATACCAACTGCAGTAAAACAAAGCTGTAGAACTACTAAAATGTCAAATAAAAACATAAAAAATAAATTCACACTGGTAAAATAGTAAGGTCAAACAAATAGTAAACAAATAAAAATAAAAGATAGACATTTCTAAAAAATTAGTTAAAAGAATTTTGTAAGAAAGCCAAAAATAAAAATATTTTTTTAAATATAAAGAAACATAAAAATAAGCGCTAACGTTAAAGGACATTACAGATCCGAAATACAAATCACAATAAAAGACAAAAGAATTATGGAACCATAGAAGGATATTAAAAAATTGTTTTTAAAAAAAGATATAAAACTTAAAAAAGATGGAAATATCAATCGCAAAATTTAGTAAACTAAGACTAGACTAAATTCAACAAAACAATAATTAAAATGGTAAAAGTAAAGTAAGAAACCAATTTGGGTTTAGATTAAATGACGAAAGAAATGATGTAGTCTTACAATAGAGAAAACAAAAAAAAAGGAGAAGTACATGTGTATCATATATTTGAAAAGGCTTTCATGCACCCAAAATTTATATGAGGAAACTAAAATATATATTAGAATAAATCATGAAAAATCAGAAATATTTAAAACAATAATGGAAATGAAATAATATATTATTTTCTATTTTATCTACTACTAAATAAAAAAATAATTAGCAAAAAACCAATAAGTATGTTAAGTTATACAAAGTAGAGTACTGAAATATGGAAAAGTAACACTTATAGAAATATTCTACGATAAAATTTGAAGCACTGTAGAACAGCCTTGAAGAAAATGAAGACAAAAATGAATACAAATAAGACAGAAACTACAAAAGTAGGAAATAACATGCAAAGAAAAAAGATTTAAATGTTAGTACCAAAAACACATTTCTAAAAAAGAAGGGAATACCCAAACAGATGAAAGCGCTAAATAATACGCAATGTATGCAACTGGGACATGGGTGTTAAACAATAGAAAAATAGGAAGAAACTCGTGATGATAAGATTCTTGAGAAAAAGTAAATAAGAAACACAATTTATAAACAAATATTAAAGCAATGAAAGATGAGAAATGGAACTACGAAGATAATACGGGTATGTAAAAAAATCTGAGAAAATGAAATTACCCAAGGAACGATGAAAGCTAAAAGCAAACAAAGAGAAAAGATAAGGATTGGGAAAATTAATAGAAAAAACACTCTACAAGAAAATCTTGAAGAGGACAGTTAGGGATACTCCATTTGTACCTACAAGAGTAGGTAAGCAATAGAGTTAATATTACTGCTTAACTATCAACTAATGCAATTGTTATTTAGAACAGTGATTTATTTATAATACAGTAGGGAATATAATACATCAAATTGTAATATCTATTCTTACCAAAAACTTCATGTTCATCTCTCCTAATGTTAACTGCACAACTGCAACATAATGTTGCAATGGTTTTACTAAACAGAATGCATATATAAATATAATTGGCTATAAATAAACAAAATCCGGATAAGAAAAAGCAACATGTAAATACAGGTTTAATTACAAAACTGATTAATTATTTTAAATATTAATATATGTAAATAATAATAATTTTCTTAAACGAGGACTTTTATAATTGTAAGTTACTTCGCTGTCTACTCATAATTCTACTTAAAATACATAAAGCTTAATTAGACTTAAAGGAAAACAAAGATGTGCAAAACCAATTCACATGCAATTAATATAACTCCTGGTAATGCATCTGGTTTATTCTACAGACTTGCCTAGTTATTACATCATTTTGCATTATTATAATTCGTTAAAGAGCAGAACATTGGACTATAGGAAAAAGAATATTCATTAGAAATAATAGAATTATATAATTGTTTTTTGTTGTTAAATATAAAAGCTAGTAATTTATGCAAGGCTCATATAAAAAATTTAAAACAAATCGAACTAGTCCACAACGATGCTGCAGAATCCTAAAAAAACATTTATAATAAAAAATGATTGGATCGTGTTAACTACAATTACTAAGAAAACCAAAATGGATCAGCTAACGTCAATTGACTGTCTATAAGCGATTGCACATTTTCGACAGAAAATGGGAGTAGTTAGTCAGGTTGGCAAATTCATGGGTCTCTACAGTCATGAAGAAAAGTCAACCAAATGGTAAAAAAATATTTTATTCTTTTCAGCCCGTTTGCAGTTAGTGCATGTTCAATGACTTAAGGACTAAAAGTGAAAAATTCCTAGTATTATTGGCAAATCTTGTAGAAGAACTGATTGCTGAAGAAAGAACGCCAATTTACTATTAACACGAAAACAGAAAATTATTTGGAGGAACTGTACATCTGTCATCGAAAAGCACACTGTGCTGAAGCTAAGATTCAAAGAAAACCTAAAATCATTTGCCCGGAATGTAATATCCCTTTATTCTAAGATGACTTCAGGATATATAAGAAAAAGTGTATATAGCTAAAATTATCTTTCCTTATCTGTTAATACATATATTGTAACGATTGATCCCAGGAAACCAATTCTCCCTGGAATAACTAAAGACAAACGCGACTAAAGGACAAGTGCCAACAGTTTGTGACACAAAGAAGTTTCAATATTACGAAAATTCTAGAATTAAGTACACAGATATTTTGTATGTACGAAAAACTATCAAAAAAGCAGTTGCAAGCAGTTGTACTTAGGTACAATTTGCGCGGTGATCTAAGTTCGACGAGGAACAAATCGGCCAATAAAAATAAACTATTAGTATTAAGAAATAAATTGATCTGTGGTTAACTTACTATAGAAATAAATTATACATGTCTATTGTTAAGTAAAAATAAATAATCGAACGCATAAGCTGACTTCCTTGAAATGTCCAACACATGAAAATGCTAATGGTATAACCTATTTTCACTCTAACCACCATAATCAAAATATTCATTTCTTTCAACAAAATCGCCATGCTGTCTTTCAAAAAAACTCATGTGTTGTCTTCAATTTTGGTTAAAAATTTAAATTAAAGGGGGAAAGTGTTAAGTTATAATTTATACTCTCCTACAATTTCCTGATAAGTGCTGCTTTATCGTTCACCCCCCGAGTAACTTTACCATCATATCTAAAAAAATATTAGCTAACCACAAGTCTGTATTTTCCCATAGTAACAGAAAATAATAGACTCTATTAGTATCTATTGCTTGTTAGCAATAGATGCCAATAAATAGTGCATTGTTATGCATCTACTACTGTTCTTAATTTAATTGGTTCTTTTCTATTTTATAGTACTGTTTTAGATTTTAAATTGTGTTAAAAAATAAATTTGTTCACGTTTATACAACAAAATTAATTATATTTGTCAATAAACTAACAAAATTACTTTTTCTAGCAGGAGAAGAACTGTATGATGCTATAGAATTCACATTATTATTTAATTGTAGTAATTTACTCGAAAAATATCATAGTAAACTATTGCGGAATTTAATTTTTAATGAAAAGAGTAAAAGTACTATTTAAAAATCATTAAACTGTAAGAAAAAAAGAAAGGCATGCTTAAAAATTTTTCTAAACGCTAACTAAAATTATTTTGCCACGCTAATTAGATTACAAAAGCCTCCATTATTAAAAACTTCATAGTCAAAAATAACGTTTTTAATTATTTTTCTGTGTTGTTTTATCTGTGAACGTAAATCCTTGAATTAAATTGGCATAATACACTCAAAGATACTCTACATAAATTATTTTGGTGATAAACCAAAGATTGCAACTTTTATTTACCGTGAGTAGAACCTTTATTTATTTTTTAAGTTTTATTAATATATTTTTTGTACTTTTTTATAATCTTAGGATTGCTTGCTTACTGAATGTATAGAAGAGGAGAAGATGAAAAAGGTGGTCATGGAGAGCTGGCCTTCGAAAAAAATAAGTTAATAATGTTGAGGGTAACAAAATGAAAAATAGGGATAAAATAGCGAGGTTTAAAACGTAACTAAAACTCTTGCCATATTATAATAATTTAGATGCCCTCTACGCCTCCGTTAAAACTGGTGTATTTTTTGGAAAACTCAATTTTTTATTACTTGAGGCAACACATCAGGTTGTATTCCAGGAATGGTAAAATTAGCGTTTCTTCTCAGATCAATCTGCGCTCAGTGGTTTTAAATCGCAGGATCTTAGAAACAAATTCACAGGTCATATCGCCAGAAGTATTAAAAATGCACCTTACGGAAAGTATGTATTCCCTAATTGCTACAAAAAATGGTTACTATCGATTCATATCACTCGCCATTCATTATAACAATGTTTTCCTTATTATTATTAAAAAATAATATTTAATCATGCTTTCATGCTATAAACCTCAACATACAGTTAGTTTTTGTAGATGTAAAGGTGTTTCTGAATTACTTTGGTGTGAATTTGTAAAAAAATGGTAACTTTGATTATTAACACTAAACCAACAACCGATTTCATAAAAAAAACATTTTTTTGGTAAAAATTATGATGTTTCTAGTTTCTCTTACGTGCAATCGACTTATACACGACGCATTCGATGATCTTATGTGGGTGTAAAAGCAGGTCTAACTGCAAAAGAGCTAGGGGCTACACGGCCTTGCAACCCAATGGTTGGTTTTATTCAAAAATCTAAAGTTAGAAGTAATCAGCATGCTTGAATAGTATACATGCCGAGTTTTATCATCCTATCTTCAAGTTAATATCATTAACTTCTAGCAAGAAGACTACAAGAGACATTGCAATTCTTTTTTAGATTCGTGATCAGCATGTTTGATTTAGCTTATATAGTGAACCTTATAGTCCTGCCTCAAAGTTTATAATTTTGACTTGTGCGCCTTCTAAAGCCCATATTACTTCTTAAAACATTTTCAAGCTTTGTCAAAATTGACCTTCACTAGCCTCATTTCTATCCTCGAAATCTGATTGAAAAATATTGGTGGGACCGCGGTCATCTAAAAGATCGAAGTACAGATTAAATAAAAATAATGCTCATGTTAAGAAAATACACTTTTTTACTTTTGGAAGAGCCAAAAATTTAATTTTTTTTATTTTAGCAGCAATAGAGGATTAATAAAGGTTATTGATTAAGCCAATAAAATAAACCTATTAGGTGCAAAGACCTTGTGACCCCTAGCTCTCTACCAAGTTGTTGTTTGCAAAAGACTCAATTCCTGAGCACAATACATAATCGACCAATTTGAGTCTTCATAAACATCAGCTCAAAAGGTAACAATATTCTACGCATATTCTCACAATTCATTGTCTTACAGGCGCCGTTTTATCATGTACAAAAAATTCATGTTACAATTTTCACATTTCGATAATAATATTTCTATAATTTATAAGCGTTCTTGAAACGCAAAACGATGCATTATTAAATGATGTACTATACTTAATATAACTGTTCCTAATATGGAATTAAAATATTTAAACATTTAAAATTTTATCATTATTATGACAGACAGTAGTCTGAAGTAATTACAGGTCAATTACATTATTAAATACAACATATAGGATATTAATGGCAAAACATACCTTATACAAGATTTACAACATAAGCAGGCAAAAAGTTAGTAAACATATATTAAATGAGATTCAGATTAGCGTAGACAACAGAAAATGCTTTATAAGGTGTGTTTTATATAATGATAAGGTATTAAAAATTACAATCACTATCGATTATAAATAATAAACGTTTTTTAAACTTACACTGAGAAAAAAATTGCAAATACCGGAACAAATAAGAGTACCAGAAAACCACAAATCAATATACATATTAATAATAATAACAAACAAAGAAAATGCTAAATGGAAAATCCAGGCAATACATAAATTACGAAATTTAGAGAAAGCAAGAGAAGACGTAATGAAGATGACGAAAGTTCACTAATTTAGATGGCCTAGAAACATAACGAAAACGAGAAAATTAAAAAATGATAAAAGCAACTACAAAATAGGCCGTAAGAAAGGCCAAAAATAAATAGCAAGAAGATATATTAGAAGATCTAGAGAATTATGAAGCAAATCAACAGAGAATGTAAAAATCAAAGAGAAATTTTAGAATAAAATTGAAAAAATTGTAAACCTGAAGGCTAAACCGTTTAAAAAAGTACCAAAACGGGCTTTTACTTTAGCGGAAGTGACAACAGGTGGCTTCTTTAGTATCATTCGAATTCATTCGTCAAGCTAAATCGAAACATTTGGTTTTTTATAAAAAAAGCGTTACTACTGTATTTTTTATGGTTATAAATATAACAATGCATATGGTAAGACTACAGAAGATCTTCACTAAAGTGAAGAAATCACGTTCTACTCGAATCTGATACTCGTTGTCTTAACGCATGGTAAAACTTGCACGATGTTTTGTATAAAAGAGAGAGCGCTTAGCGTTTTTCATTGCATTTAAGCGAATCTTTTTCTAGTATAAATGATTACATTTGGAGTGCGAAGCGGTTGACGCGATTGGGTGGGCCGTGGACCAAGGCCTATTCCCGTCTTCGAGTGCACCGCGAAATTGTCCAACTCAGTTACCTGAAAGGTGAGCACAGGTGCGGTGGGTTTAAGTGCATCGAAAGCGGCGGCACTAGAAACTTTGACTCAGGACATTTAGTTGGAAGACGCCCGGATGAAATCACAGCAAATGGCCTGGACCATGTATGGCTTTGGGCTGTACTGGGATCATGACCACGTCCACCCCAAGTCTACAGACTTTAGGCTGTTGCCAAAGCTTTTCCACCATTTCAGCTTAGTAAAAAACATTTTGCTATTTCGGTTTTATTATCGGTTATGTATATTATAGGTATTTCTGGTAACGCGAAGTGATTGTCGATGACTTTTTCGCTCACCATGAAGTTGAGTAGTCCTGGAAAAACCATCCAGACTGATAAGACAAAACTGTTTAAATGCAAATATTATTGAGGTCGTTCGATTAAATGTCATTGCTGTTGCGAATGATCGATAACGGCCCAGAAAACGTCCTGATGATAGTCGTCGGTGCCCGAGATTCCAACACTTTGCGTTTAAAAATTCAAAAATATAAGCTGCTTGAAACTAATATCCACATCGATTTTTAGAGAAGATATAACCAACTTCCCGAATTTAGTTACCTTCACAGGAAGCTCGACCACAGCAGGATTGAAAATAGGTCTATTGGTAAATAATCGGATTTGATTTTTAACCTCTAATCAATTTCTTCTCGCAGTTTCAGATGGTACGCATATTCAACAAAGTGAGGTAACACGGCATCCTGCGATAGACTGATTTTCAAACGCCACGGCTGCTGAAAGGAATTTGCCGATTATTTGGTGGAGTACCTCTGGAGCCGTAAATGTCGCAAGATGGACAAGAATCCCACGGACTCTTAACACTGTTCATTGCCAGTATAAAGACTATGGCCGTTAATCTTAAACTTACTTACTTTTTAAAAGTGTGGCCCTAATGAAGGTTAACTGAAGGGCCAGGCGAGTGAATACTGGCCGCCTCCACGAGGTGTTCTCTGTTAAATTATTTAAATAAAACTCAATTCGTATAAACCAGATGTCATTTTAAATGACGGAATTAAGCTCTTGCGCAACTATAAGGTTTGTCCAGAAAGTATGGGTAATAATACAATTAAAGTAGTTTTTTCTATATTTACACAGCGTTTCCAGTGTGCCTGCCACGCTTTGAAGGCTTTCTGGATCCTCTACACCCACCCAAAACAGATTCCTTTCAGACTAGTTTTGAGTTTTGAAAACAGAAAGAGGTCGGTCGGGGCCAAGTTCATAATGTACGCCGGTTGGGGCTATGTTGCACAATTTTTTTCTCGTTTGCAAATCTTCAGACATAATTTCATGCACTACGGTTTTTGGTAAATTTAACTCCTGTGCTATTAATCGAACACATACACGCAAATCAGAGTCCAAAAATTGCTTTCATTTTACCAAATTTTTATCACTACGGCTCGTTGACGTCCGTCCTTTGGATTCTTCGTCTTCCACGGTTTCTTTTTCTTCGCGAAACACCTTGTGCAATTTAGATCCTCCTTGTTTTTTAGCATGGGTTCTTCCCCGTAAGCGTTCCTTATCAGGTTCAAAGTTTAGATGCGGGATTTTTTGAGTTTTACACAAAACTTCATTGCATAACGTTGTCTTAACGTACGATGCATGTCGAGTTTGTAACGCGTCACCAAAACACTGTTTGCGGGAAGCGCAATTAATCCAGATCGCATTTTTCACCTATGACCCTAACTAACTATTTCGCAGAAAACCATGTTTCTCTAGCCCTTCTGGTCGACTAAAAATATTATCCCCGATACTTTCCGAACAAATCGTATAGGTTGGGTTAAGTTTTTATAAATAGGTATAATTGAACTTTTTTTAAGTTTATGGTCATAGGAAATACATTGCTAATCATTTTTCTATGGGAAAATAGAAAGTGGCGTAATTTGTGCCCTTGACGGTATTTAAAGTAGAAACCGGTACAATTCGACTGAACTCGACGAGTGCAGTCGAATGACAACAAAAACGCCTTCTTTTGTCACTTTTGCTAAAGTAAAATGCTACCCTAAAACACATTTTATAAAAATCATATAAATAAAATATTAAAATCTTAAATACTATTCAGCAAGATGAAATGCTATTAACCGTAAAAAAGCTATGGTGTAACCACTATTCATTTTGTGTAGATAATATGCAACAATATATAATTTAATATTTTTGAGAAAACTTATTTTTTTCTTTATCTTTAGAAGATACTGTAGTAACAAATTTTTTTGAATTATTTATAAGACGTTGGAGATTGGTCAGTGAACTGGAAATGGCAACATTCAAATACAATAGTTTAGAGAAACATATTAATTTTTAGGTTCAAATTTTTAGGATCAAATCAAGTATCATAAAAGATGCTAAAGAAACGTAGATTTTTTTAACTGATCTATATCATAACATTTATGATACTGAAAACATACCTTACGGCTGTCTGGAATTAACGTTTATGTCCTCGTCTAAGACATCTGGAAAAACGTACGACCATTACAGACTTTTTTTGATGCACTTACAGACACTGCAGCCTCAAGGGCTTATTGTGCCCACTAGCATGCACTTATTCTAAAACATTCACACACACCCATGAGTTGAGCGAGACTCTAACTCGCATGCGCCGGTTAGAGGACAGAGCCAACTGCTTAAACCTGCTGAGCCACGGCGTCTCACGATTAGAGACTTACAAGCTTAACAACTCATGCAACAAAGAAATTTCTAAAAATTACGCATCGACGAATCTATTCTAAAGGTGAATCGGTATTTAAAAACGGGTTTGGTAAAAGATAAGTTATTTTTGCACTACATATGTTGGTATACAGTTGCAAAAACGTAAATCATAATGTCCAACATGAAAAACTGTTAAATGTTCTCAAAAAATCAATATAGACAGCAAGATATTAAAATAATATAAAACTTGTACTGAACCCAAGTAGCAATGATCAATATTCAAGATAGCTATATAGGCACAATAGAAATTCAGAAGGGTGTGCGTCAAGTATGTATTTTATCATCTATACTATACAACATCTACTCGGCTTAAATGTTTTGTTAAGCAATTATGTCGGCGGAAAGATAAACGGTGAAATTATAAATAACATTAGGTGAAGCTGTAGTAATTACAAGTTTATTGGAAAAACTTTAAGCCTACTGGATAGTAGTTCAATCAAACTTTTACACATCTTTAAACATCTTTAAGAAAGCCGTCGACAAAGTGAGTATCGCATATTAATTTCTAACATTCGGAACGAATAAGGAACGTTAAGAAGAAGGTTAAAACCTTTACAAAAAAAACTATTTTTGTTATTGATAATAAATGAAGTTCCAAAAGAAACCCGGAAATCAAATTTTGTGCTACTTTTTTCTGCAAAGTTGTCAGTATTTTGCTTAACGACTGTAGTAAATGCGAGGTGCGTTCAAGCACCACATAATGTACACAAGTCGAATTACCGGCATCGTAGCGAGTGTTGTTTTGTATAATTAAAATTGCAACATTTAGTGTTCAAGAACAACGTGTAACCATCCGTGTTCCCCTCTTGCGTTGTGAAACGCCTATCGAAATTCAGGAGCAATTAAGTGAAACATACGGTGAAAGCGTTATGAATGTTAAAAATGTGCGTTCGTGTATACGCAAGTTTAAAGAAGGTCGAAAGTTGTGTGATAATGAATCGAAGCGGCCTCTAACCAGCTAGACCGAAACCATGATTGCGCAAGTGGGGCAAGTTGTTATGAAAGACCGTCGATGATATCGTCTCTAAACTTGGCGTTTTCATGGAATCTGTGAAGTCCATTTCGCATGATGGCCTGAAAATGCGGAAAGTTTCTTCAAGGTGGGTCCCACAAATGCTGACTGATAAACACAAGCCTGCGCGGGAGGCAATCTCTTAGTAAATGTTGACTCTTGATGCTATCATAAATCCTCTCAGGACTGTCAGCAGATCGTTTTCCAATCGAGCCACTGTCGCATCAGCGGTTTTCCAGATTGCAAAACATACCCCTAAAAAAGTGTTTTCAGTATCCGTGGAATCATAGCGACAATGTTGTGAAAAATGTGTACATCCAGATGAAGATTACGTTGAGAAGTAACAGAAGTTTCAACTTTTTTGGATAAGCACTTTTTCAGAAAAAGATTTGGAGACCTTAGAACTTTAACATTGCGGTTACTTAATATAGAATGTTACTCGACAGAGGAGCGAGTGACAATTGTTAAAATTTATTACAAGCAGGGGGAATATTTCGTCGAGACTGTGCACAAGCACGTGGTATTTTCTGAAAGAAGAATACACCAAATGAAGCAACTGTAAAAAGATTATTTAACAAATTCAACAGATTCTGTTGGAGACTACAAAAAAACATGCCGTTTAGCTGAAAACATTGCCGCTGTGATCCATGGTGTGATGGAGCGTCTAGAAACTTTAGTGCTCCTACAACTAAACAGTGCAGCGGATTTTAATAAAAGATACAGCTAACCCAAGAGCTAAAGTCAGACATCAACATGAAACGCCGGGTATTTGCCTACTGGGGACTACAGAATCAAGAAATTGACGCCAGTTTCGCTAATAAAATCGCCTTTAGCGATCAGGTGATTTTAGTTTAGTTCATATTTGGGGCATAGAAAATTCTCGAGTCATTTAAGAACAACCTGTGCAATATCGAAAGATAATGGTTTGGTGTGGATTTTATGCTGGTGAAATGATTTAGACGTATTTTTTGAGAATTAAGCTTATAATTAAGAAATCTAGTTAGTGTTAATGATGAACGCTACCGAGAGATGATAATGGAGTTTTGTGTCTTCATTTGAACGGAATGGATACGGATAACCTGTGGTTTCAATAGGACGGTGCCACCTATCATACGGCGCGTGATACAATACAATTGTAGCAAAAATTTAATAAGCGACTTATCGCCCAAAATAGCGAAGGGGACTGTCCACCCATATCTTGAGACCTTGCACCATACGATTTTTATTCTTGGGATTCTTAAAGACCAAACTAATTAAGAATTTTGTCGAGTGTCAAATAAACCGTGGAGTACATTAGGTAAGTATCCTATTCCACATTTAATTGTAATGTTTACCCTTAAAATTAATGTTTTTCTAAAATGAAATCCGTAATTGCTCTTGGGATACCCTGTGGAAAATAAGTTAACACTTGTTTTCGTTAATGTTCGTTCGTTCCAAAATACATGAATCTATTAGGATTTAGAAGTTTTTATCCTCCTGTAGCTTAATGTAGTGATTATTTCTAATTTGGCCTTTTTAGAGCAAAAGCCGGAAAGTAGAGCAGCGCTGCAAGGCTATTGTCTCCCGAATGCAATTCACACATCAGGGAGCGGAAGCTCAAGCAGCTCGAACGTTTCACAAAACCTGGATGTAAAAATACCCAATCCAAATTCCCCCGTACTTTATGGATCTGTTGACTGCAGCGCGGGCAATTCAGTCCACCGCGAAACCAGTCGCAGGCTGCACGAATAAAAAGGAATCAATCCGCCAACGAAGGAAACATAAATATTCAGTGAGAGACAACACTATTGGGCAGATTCATGGCATCAAGCAGTTAAAAATAAACTACACGAACGGATTCTACAAAATAGCACCTAATTCACGTCGCCTATTTGACATCAGCTGCTGTAAATCGTGCCCGTCTCAAACAGTGGCGGCACGAATTATATGTAACACGAGTTGCTGTAAGCATATGCGGTCGCACATCGTTTCGGCATCACGCAATGAAATAATTTGCATAAATATTGGGACTTGCCGGTGCGGGGCCCGCGGAAGGGTTAATTATGGGCCGCTGCGCGTTGACCACGCCGCGCGGCGTCCCAAGACCTGCGAGGGCCTTCGCCACTTGCGAAACCGAATGACTTATGGTTTTCGTCATACACCATCGGGTTTATTTTAATTCCTCTTAAAACTGCTCGGGCGTGGAAGCCGTGCGTCCATCAGCAGGCCCCAAATAAACGCAGAAGCTGGAACGTGGATGCGCTGTCGGTCATAGATCCATCAGCGGGCCGCGAGATCCATTCGTCAACCAGGTCGTTATGTCAGTCGCCGCACGGCCCTGCGCCTCATCATTGCTGCTCGGCTCAAGATGGAATTATAATCTGTCGGGCTGCGGGTGTGAAATTAAACGGCCCCGGCTCCGAGCAGCGGCCTCCTCCGGCCGAAGTTTGTCCCTCTGCTGCTGTCCTCGTGGCCGGCATCTTGATAAACATCTGCGTTAGTCTTTATTGGCGTTTTATTCGAGAGTGCAATAAATTCCCCATACAGAATTCCCGGGACTAAAGAATGCAACCTCTATTCTCTTGTCATTAGTTTCGCTGTGATATGTGGTCTAGTCAAGTCATTCATCAGCCGCGAACATTTTTGCCAACACTTTAGTTCTCGTTCTCTATTTTGCTCGGATTGCCCAAGCACGGCGCTGCTTGGAGCAAAAAGCTTGACGCGAGTGCATTTCATTACTGAAGTACCTAGCAAGTTGCTCTGTATCTCCCCTGCTGTTATCAAGTATACGAAGTCTTTTGTAATTTGATAAGTTGATGCATTTTATGGAATTTGCTGTATGCATTTGTTTGATTTACCGCTGAAAGCTACGAAAATAAGGGAATCGAAAAATAAACCTTCTAATGTAAGGACAAATAAGACAAAACAACCCTATGACAACAAAAAAATTAAACTAGAAGAAACACGGGTTTTATGAGTATGTTGCAGAATATCATCTTCTCATAACCCTAAAAGTAGAGCCTTTAGAAATAAAATTTAAAAATTCAGTTTATTGATATTTTTGAATTAACGCAAAGAATTCGAATATTTAAGTATTATTAGTTTTTAGAATATTTCTGAGTAAAACATAAAAAATAGTAAATAAAAAGATTAGATTTTCAAATGAAACAACCAAAAATTGTTACCTATATTTTAAGTACTTTAAGGCATTACAAAGATTCTTCCGTACCATTGTTCTCATCAATATCGACTGTTTTCTATTATTCTTTTGATCATTTGTTCAAGAATTTTAGCAATTTCAAAGAGTAAACACCATACCTAAATTGAGCTGCATAATGTAAAACTAAATCCCCAGGAAACATTTCGCACAACTCATTCATTATTAGCCTCACTTAGTTGAACGACCATTTTGTTTGGTTAAAACTGTTTTTTCGGAATTTCAAAAACACAAGTCAAAGAATATTGGCTTTTCGTGTGTTCTATTCCATTATTTGTGGAAACAGAAGTAAAGGTTTGACGGGGACATGTTTGTTCCAGAAATGTACTGGGTTAGGGAAAGTTTGTTTGTTGTTGTAATAGATTAGATAAGTGATGATATGCGGTAATTAACGATTTCCAATGATGATCATCGTCTGTAGTAATAAGGAATTGAGAGTGTTTTTCTATTTTAATAGTCTCAAAGATAATTCTACTGATAGAATGGGAGGGGGTATTTTAGAATGAGAAAAATTAATTTTATATCCATTTTCTTTGTTATATTTGACTAAAGCCGAAGAAATATTACCTTTTTGTACAGTAAAAGAATTTTTATACATTTGCTTTGATATTTTTTACAGTCACCACAAGGCATGTGGTAGAGTGGTTCCTACTCGAGCAAATAAAAAAGCTATTTCAGTGTTAGTCGTGAAAATTGTTTTATATATTTTTATGTGACTAGGATGGAGAATAAGTACACAGAACCGAAAAAATTGGCAACAAATGGGGGAGGCCTTCGTCCAACAATGGACGAATGAGGGCTAGAAAGAAGAAAAAGAAGATGCCTCCTATTAGACTGTTTTTGGCTTTTCCTGTCTCATTGCCTGTAGCTCAGGTCTCGATTGTACACCCCTAATGTCCTCTAAGCAAATAATTCCCGTAATAAAACCTGTGACCGTTTGTAACTGGTTTCTGCTGTACTAACAGTTCTTCAGTTTGTTTACGAGATGATCCTCTAATAACGTTTTTTTTTGTATCTTTGACCCATTACATTGTATCATTATCTTTTATGTTATTTTATATATAACATATATTGTGTTAGCTCTACAGTTTTCTTGTTGTATACAGTGCTCTAGTATCCACAACGGAGTTGAAGTGTTGTGGTCTGCTAGAGTCTTGAGTTCTTTCGTGAATATATTTCTTTGCCTATTTCAATAAGCCCTTAAATTATTTTGCTTGATGCACTGCAGTACAGCAAATGTCTCCGCCTATTTTGGGGTTATTTTAGAATAAAAAACAAAATTATTTTGTTTCCAAACATAGCCATACTCGTATAAAGTTAAATTAAAAACAAAATAAGGACCAATAGGGGTAAGGTATGTAGTAACGGGTGTTTTTTATAGAGGTATAAAACTTTAAGTTGGCAACACTTTTTTAACTGGCGGTCATTTTGTCATCTGTCAAGTGATTTATGTTTAGTTTGGTTTGGCATTTGAACATGAATAGAATGATGCCTGAACAACGCTTCCAAATTGTGAAAATTTATTTTGAAAATCATGGTTCTGTTCGAAATACGTATCGCGTACTACGTCCATTTTACGATCAACATAATCGTCCATCAGAGCAATTAATTCGATTAACTATGGAACGTTTTCGCACCACGTTTACTCTAAATGATAATACGCATCCACAGAGACGTCGTACAGTGCGTACAGAAGAAGTCATTGCTGCAGCGTAGCGTAGAGGAAGACCCGAATCAGTCTATCCGCCATCGTGCACAGGAATTGGATATGTGTCCATCCACTATATGGAAGATTTTGCGGAAAGATCTTGGTTTGCGTGCTTACAAAATCCAACTCGTGCAAGAATTGAAGTCACACGATCACCTAGCAAGGCGTAGATTCGGTGAATGGGCCCAAAACAAGATTGTTGTTGATCCCGATTTTCATAAGCGAATTTTGTTTAGCGATGAAGCTCACTTTTGTTTGAATGGATACGTCCATAAACAAAACTGCCGTATTTGGAGTGATGGTAATTCTCAAGTGTATGTTGAGATACCGTTACATCCAGAAAAACTGACTGTTTGGTGTGCTTTATGGGCTGTTGGAATCATTGGTCCGTACTTCTTTAAAAACGATGCTGGTCAGAACGTTACAGTCAATTGTGACCGCTATAGAGCCATGATTACTAACTTTTTCGTTCATCAATTGAACAACCATGATGTGCAGGAGCTGTGGTTTCAACAAGACGGCGCAACATGTCACACAGCTCGTGCCACAATTGATTTATTGAAGGAAACGTTTGGTAACCGCATAGTTTCACGTTTCGGACCTGTGAATTGGCCTCCAAGATCGTGCGATTTAACGCTGCTAGACTATTTTCTGTGGGGATATGTGAAGTCGCTAGTCTACGCCGATAAGCCCGATTGATCACTTGGAGGACAACATTCGCCGCGTTATTGTCGATATACGGCCACAAATGTTGGTAAAAGTCATCGAAAATTGGACCTCCAGATTAGACTACGTCCGCGCCAGCCGTGGCGGTCATATGCCAGAAGTCACATTTAAATTATAGTGCCAGAAGATTATCTTTCGAATAAAGTAAATATCATGTCAATTTAAAAAATTCATCTTTGTTTTATTCCATTTGAAAGTTCTATACCTCTATAAAAAATACACTTTATAATATCAAACTATTAAATTGATTTATATAGCCATGTGGCATGTGGCAGATATACCCGACGATTTTCGATTTTTAAAATAATCAGCAAATTTGTATAGTTTTAAATAAAATTAAATAAAAAACATTTTAGTGCATTAACAGCATTTTCAAAAATATATAAAGTAAAACGATGATTAGAATTTTATTTTACATGTTGTTCATTCGTGTGATTTACGCTCAGATCATCATTTTTACCAAAATTAACAATTAACAGGCAAACAAATAGTCCCGTAGAAAAAAGCGCTAGTAAAATTACTTCTTGAAACAGACACTTATCAAAGATAATAACAATAAAAATAATTTAAAGATAATAAGAATAAATAAGTTGGTTTTACCTCTTCCTTAACTAAGCACTTGTTCTTTTGGCGTATATAATGGTGGAACAATTTGTACCTTATTTTAATTTTATTCGACGAGTACAATAATGTCAATGATATATACTTAAAGAAGCAGAATAACATTCAAATTTATCTGAAGAGATTTAATGGAACAAAAATTAATTATATAAAAAATATTAATAAACTTCTTATTGAGTTTGTGAATATGAGTTTATAATAAATAATACTTTTAATATAATAATCACGTTGATCGAAATTTTGAAATGGTGAAGAGATTAAAGTTTGTTCTTATTTTGGAAAAACTCATTTTTCCAGCTAATTGAAGATTTTAATGATAAGGGAAAGAAAATCGTTTGTTAATACACATTCTGTGAAGATGTTAAAATTAGTTTTATGCATTAATTTAGAAAACAATAATTAAAGCCAATTATTTTTCTGTATCATGTATCTTAGTATATTATGGCCACAATTGAGACAATAAAGTGTTTTGCACCACCATGTTTCATCAAAATACTTTGCAAGCATTACTTACAGCTACCTAATTGCAAAAACAATGGGAAAATTATTAATAAATGAATAATTAATTTAAGCTCGATTTAATTTATTTCCACACGTTTCTAAATTTTATACTAACTTATTCTAATAAAATTAATTTATAAACTTTATTATCGTTTATATGCTATGAGATTCGTACATATCCAGAACCTATAATTACCAAAGATCAATTTTATATTTAGTTAAAAATATAAAAAGAAAGAATTTTTAAACAAAACGATATGTAACAACCTTACAAAAGTGAGAGAAGTTTTAGAATACCGCAAGTAACAGAAATGTCAATACAATACTTTTATACAACGAAAAGTTAAAATATTGAGTACGGAAAATACACAGAATGATAATTTTAATACAAAATTTTAGTATGTGACAGAAAAAAGTTTAATAAATTTCACTTAATGGAAAATTCCAAAAGATTCACCTAACCTAATTGGAGGGGTTCAAAATACAAATGTTAAAAAGTACATAAAATAGCGTTAGTGTAAACTTTAAATAAGTAAAACATAATGAACTTCTGCTATAAGTAAAATATATTTGTAAAGAGCAACTTATAGAAATAAAGAGTAGAAGAGGATGTACAAAAATTCTCTCATAACAACTAAAATTTAACTTTTGTTCCAAAAACTTGGAGAATAATTGCGGTCCAAATGCCATGTTTAACAAAAATGACTTGCGATGTTTCTATTAGAGAACCAGGTTATCTATTTTCGTTTCCAGAATATTTCAGAAAAATAAGGTTTCGCACAAAAGAGGTTTTTAGCGTTATAGTTTCCAACGCTTTTATTTATTTTTTCTTGTCACCAGGTCTGTTTTCTGAGCTAATATTTATTGCTGGAGATGTTGATGACAAGAGGCTCTAAGAAACTGACTTTCCATAGACGCCGGGCCATCGCAGAGGCTACCGTAACGGACTGACTCAGACCCAGCTGACCTCCTAGTTCCAACTCACCCAGTCCACAATATTCTGTATTCTTAACTACCGGACTTTCCCCGTTCATTAAGAAGAGTAGCAGGCTTTATTGTACGTTTATACACACCGACGAACGCATGAGTCTTAGGTCGACCCCCGCCGAACCGCTGTCGACATCAGGGCCAGTATCTTCCCTCTCAGTAGCCCTAGCCCGTGCTCGACTACAAGCAGCTGGAGTGTATGGGAGATGGCCAGGCAAGAAACCCTCGTGGATTAGCGGAACAGGTCGGCCAGACTCAAGTTTGCAAGGGAGTACCTGCAGTGGATCCATCAGTAGTGGGATGAAGTGATCTTCACCTATGAAAGCAAGTTTTCACTGTTTGAATCGGATGGGATACGCTACGTACGATATCCCATGGACTCCCGGTACAATCCCCGGTACCCCACTTTAAAGCACGGAGGAGGCCGGTGATTATGTGGGGTGCGTTTTCATCCAAAGGAGTCGGCCTCCTTCACCGTATCACGGAAATAATAGACCGCCATGTCTACGAAAGCATTTTGGAGAATGTCATGCTTCTCTCCGCACGCAATACCCATGGCAGGGTTTTCACATTTTAAAAGCCTCAATCACCCAGCACGAGACACGAAGAACTGGTTCAAACGAAAGAGGGTCCGGCTTCTTAACTGGTCTAGTCGCAGTCCGGACCTAAGCCCTATCGAGCACTGGAAAGACGACTGGACAAGAAAGAGGCCATAAATGCAGATGATAAGTTCGTACATCTGCAGGAGGAATGGAAAAAGGTCCCTCATTCTACCATCGACAACCTCCTCGATTTGATGTCTTCTAGGTGCCAGGCTGTCATTAGAAACAAAAAATATGCTACAAAATATTGATGTATTTGAGTTGTTCTTATGTTCTGACAACAATATGTTATGTTTGAATGGTTGTAAGAATAAAAGAGTTCAAAGGAAATTGTTTGTTCGATTTGTTGACTCTTGAAGTTTTTACATTTTCTGATGATGATGAATATCATAAAAAAAATTTTAAAAAGTAAAATATATAGTCCAAAAAGCAACATTGACATTTTAATAGCACTTGAAAAACTTCCTACAATCTTTCAGGCAAAAACCGTAGCTATAGAACACTGTGCGAAGAATATCAGAAGTCTTAACATTAGGGGTAAAAGAATAGCAAACTTTTCGGACAGCCAAGCAGCACTTCAAGCTCTAGCTACACCTGTGATAAAGTCAAAGGTTGTTTGGACTGCATAGGTGCTCTAACAAAGATAGGAAAAGTGATAATGAGATAGCAGACTTATTAGCTAAGGAAGTACTACAAACGAGACCCATCCGACCTAAACCACTGGGGCATTTCAAAAAGTCTCAAAAGAGCATCCATTAACAAATGGATACCTAATAAAACTCAAGAAAGGTAGAACAACACTAGCCACTTGAGACAATTGAAGAAGTTCATACACGGGCTGTTACAAAAATTTACAGCAGGCTTGCTACGACTAAACAGACCTAAACATAGGGTCATAGCTATCTTGCTGCCAGGACACTTAGAAGGCATTTAAATCTTCTAAGAGTAACGGACATCAGCCTGAGCAGATTTTTCCAGGAAGAGAAAGAGACTGCAGACCACATTTTATACTACTGTAAAGGTATTGTGAGGCTCAGATTCCTACAACTAGGCGGGAAAAAAAACTTAGAGAGCCATACAAAAGAGCTTGTTTCTAGACTCTGGGGGCTACACAAAATCCTAGGCTTAGATAGGGAGCTCTAACAAATTAGAAAGGTTTACAATAGGCTGTTAGACCCATCCATTCTATACCTATCTATCTAAGTACAAGGTTTTAAAAATATTATATAATCAAATTAAATGATGTTTCAATAATTTGCTAAAAGTTTTAAAAATCAAAAAAAAAACATACAGATCACCAGTAAAGGTAGAAATATCATCAAGTAAGGATTCAAATAGGGAAAAGCAAATACTTGAACAGATTATATATAAAAGAAAATTGATAAAACAGTAGTACGGTGTATATAGAGAGGAAATAGGGAAAGTGAGAAAAGCAAATCAAAAAAGCATACACTATTTAATATAAACTGGGAATAGTTTATCGATTGCAGAAGTGAGTAAATGGCAGAACAAAAATATACTAAATAAAATAGAAGTAAGCTTAAGTGCAGATATATATAACGCTCTGGCAAAAAGAAATTAAAATCAAAAGCAAGGTCAGAGCATCAGCTGAGAACAGAAAAGTAAAAGGAAGAATGTCTAAAATAGCCTATTGTAAACTAATCGTAGCTAATATAACACAAATAAGAACACAAAAACATAGCGTGAAACTGGACATAACTAAAAATGAAGTATAAGGATTGGGGCATATGTTACGATAACTATTTTTTCAAAGGTAAGGAATGGTACCACAACATGTCGCATATCTCAAGAAATTTTTGCGTCTATAGTGTGTCCACAGCACAAGAATGCTTTGTGGTGTTCTGTAATTACACAGAGAGCAATGTCAGATCAGTTGTCAGTTAATCGCCGTGCAGGATGGATCTGACTCGAGTAGTGATTGTGTTTGTATGTCAAAACTGTTCTCCGTGGCAGAAATGTTAGAGAATACCGCAGAGAGTCGGAAATAATACTCTTCCATACCGACATGCTGGATCACCAGAAAAGTAGAAGAATCCTTCAGAGGGGTGATTGTGTGCCACTTCGTTTCACGTGACAGAAAAGTGACCGCAACTTACTACAGGAATTTTCTGCTGCGACAGGTACTTTCCAGTATGGAAGAGCATTATTCCCTATAGCTTCTGTGTAGGGATATGCATATAAGCCCAAATGGAAATAAATGAATTGTAGTAGAAAGAATATTTCATGGAAAATCTGAACATCAGAGAAGATGATTTACAAGAAAATGAAGTAGGGGAGGTAATGGTTGGGACGAAAATGTGACAGATTGCAAAACTGCTCACGTTTAAAAATGTATCACGGAAACTGAAACTCAAAGTATATAAGGGTATAATAAAGTCAATGCGAGTTCATGTGAGAAAAACGTAAACTGTAAACAAAGGTGAGCAACAAGAGTTAATGGTATGTGACAGAAGAACAAAGGCGAGATATCTAAGACAAAAATAACATGCGAAAAAAGCAGGGAAAGAGAATCAACCAAGAAATACAGAATCTATATGCATAGCCTAATATATTTTGCAGTGGTAAAAGAACAAATATTAAAATAGGCGCGTTATATGCTACAAATAGAAGTGCCAAAAAGTGTCTTGTCAAAGTCTTGTCAGGTCAAAAAACAGGTTATTTTATGACAAAAAAAGGAATATAACATCTTTAGACCTTAGCTGAATCCACATTTTCAAATAATT
Source organism: Sinelater perroti (assembly GCA_036346155.1). Lineage (NCBI taxonomy): Eukaryota > Metazoa > Arthropoda > Insecta > Coleoptera > Elateridae > Sinelater > Sinelater perroti. The sequence goes on from JARFIY010000189.1 coordinate 2,425,238, forward strand.
TTGCGATATCTCTTACCATTTGTTATGAAGATCGGTTATGTATTACAAGTTTTGTATTATGCTATTAAATACCAAGAATACATATGGTTGATTAAGGTAGATACTGTTAAAAATACATAGAGGTTTAATTATCATATGGAATTTGCTTTCTAATAGTATTATAGTGCTACTTTTATTTAAATATAATTATATAGATAGAAACTGTAAGTAGTAGAAGTCATAATGAACAAATCATTCTGCTCGTTATACAACTGCATTAGAAATATGCAAATCTGTTTCAGATGATGTTTAGCTATGCATTTTAGCGCAACCTACGGTAACTGATATAAAACAAGTCCGCCCCTCGTGGGCATGGCAGAAATATACTTTTTCGATGTAATTTCGATTAAACAACAGAGTCGGGCCTGCTATTAGCAGCAAGCAATGCAACGGCAACAGCAGTCGTCAATCAGTTTAAAATGCAGATTGCTAAATGCGCGCCGTGACACTGATGCGGATAGCGATTTGCGAGCTGCGGTTTTTGCGGTATAAACATGTAGTTTACGAGTGTAACACGGCCGGACAGAACATGAGCGGTGGGATTGCCACTGTATATGATCACATTCAATAGGGTTAAAATAGCATCAACCCTGTGTGTATATTGTCGACTGACATCCCGATGATCCCTGATGCGATCTCTTCCTGATCTCCGAACGCCTGCTCATCATATTGGACGCCGACCCTTTCCACCTGGGTTGGGGTGCCCGGCTAGGGGCAGCCTGCCATTTTGCCGGCGCCGAAGCTACCAAAAACCAGGTCAAATTCTATCTTAAATTTAAGGACAAAGGACAGACTTCAGGTGTTTTTGGATGCACAAATACAATTATTTAATCACTGCAGCTAAACCGATAGATAAGTCACATCTATCATTTACTAAAAATGTATTGTAAAATTACTTTGATAGTATAAAAATCTGTGCATGCTCTTTTACAGAAATGTTTAAAATATATAACATTAAAAATGCTTGATTACAGTCTTTACAGATTTTGTGGAGAAAAGTTTAAGAAAACTATGCTAACTAACGTATTATTGTTGTTATATTCAAGGCTATTTTAGCACAAACTTTGATTTTGTGTTACAGAACTTAAGTTACTTGGTCAAAAGTTTTGATTTAAACTTCTTAGCTTTGTTAAGGAATGTGCATATACTATATCTTTTTGGATAGTTTAAAATTTTCTCTGATTTTTGCGTGTATGCACTATGTCTTTAGTAAATTAGAACTCTGAAAAAATTTACCGTTCCCTTCTTAATGACGTTACATTATTAACAAAACTACACAATCGATACATTTGATATAATCGATATATTTTTGCTTGTTTTTATATTGAAATTGTTTAGCAAGATTAAAAAAAATTAAATTTGAAATAAAGTAGTAAATATTTTTTTGCAATTATTTGAGACGTTTAAGGGTTTCTCTTTTTTGATTTAAATGACGATTTATTTAATAACACTATGAGTAAATAGCAAATATAAAATAAGAATAAAATTTTGTTATAAATTCATATGCATTAAAAATTGTAAAATGACATTACAATTTATAACTTGTACATACGAAAGATATATGGAGCGTAGAGAGCTTACCTGGTAAGGTGTTATCGAATTAGAATAAAAATGAAATTAGTCTTATCATTCTTCCGTTATGTTCACACTTCATTGAGAGAACGTAAACATATTTTTGTACTTTCAGTAATTCCGAATTGTCATTGCTAAAAAACTCTAAGGTAAATTTAAACGTAGTGTAATTTTTTTTAGGAGAATGTGACTATCTCAATACCCATACTTTTTAACAAATACATAAACGTGACTTTGGACGTTTTTGCCTACTCATAAATTAGCAGCATTGGTTTCCTGTTTGCAAAATGCATCGTACTCAAAGGGACTACTCAGAGAAATCGTAAAGTATATTTACTTAAAGTTACAATACGTAAAAGTTCTATTTTACGACACTGTCAATTATTTTAAAACTAAGCTCTTTATGGTTTCCATTTAAATGCAAAATTTAATTGTAAACTACAAGTTGTTTTACATTAACCAATAAAACAGAAAGCCACATAGTTTATCATTTTTATTCGTCTGAAACAAAAACGTGTCTGTAAGCTAATAGGTCTAAAAGTCACTTTTTTTAATAATTTTATTGGTACATAACTACTAACGTAATAGCAAAAATTTCGGATAATTCTAAGCTTCGTATAATTTCTGAGAGTATTACAATATTAAAAAAATAAAAAGTCTGCTTTTTCAAATAATAATATAACATTGATTTAGACTAAACATATAACAATCCTTTTTTTTTGTATCGCTTTAGTGTAGTAAATAAATAAAAGAAAAAATTATATGGCTGCTCTTGTGTGGTCGTGCGACAAAGGCAAGATAGTAAGAATTAACCTAATTGGTTTTTGTTCATCTTGTGCAATCAAAATATTTTTTTTATTTACTGCATATTTACAACTGGTTTGATAGACCAACAACCAAATGGGCTGATATGCACGGCATGTGAAGAGTAACACCTTAAGGTGATCTTTTTTTACTTAACTAAGTTAGATCACTAAACTTTGTCCGTTTTAAACGTCTTCTTAAATTTATAGTATTTAATAGAACTTTCACTAATACTCTAGGGTCTGGTACCTGCTACAGTAGTTGTGGATAACTTCTTTAATCTAGGAGATCTTTAGATTTTTGTGCAATATTCTAGTGTTCATATCATTCTGCATTTGCAATTGTAGAAAGTGTTTTACTTTGGAAACGCTGTAGTATATCTATGTTCGATGATTTAGCCCATCCTCAAAACTGAATCCCGTATGTCCATATTGGAACCATTATGGTCTTATATAATAACACTTTGTTAAATTTAGTTGAGATTTTCGTCCTATGAGCCAGTACATCTTTTTCACACGGATATCTAGTCCTTTCCGTTTGGCTTTTATATGCATTTCCGCAGTAAGTTTGTTATCAAGGTGTATATCAAGACATTTAACTTTTTCCTTATTAGGTATACAATTACCTTTGCAGATTACTGGTCGTGGGTCAATTTTCCGAAGGTGAATGTTGAATGTTGATTTATTTTTATTGATTTTAATTCTCCAGGTTGTTATCCATCATTCCACAGCATCTAGTATATTCTGTAAGTTTGTTGTCGCCAGGAGTGATTAATTGTAAGAACATAGTATGGCGGTATCGTTAGAAACAGGTAGGCCTGCCGTGAATAGTTGGTATAGTGTTGGGCCCAAGACGCTACCCCGTGGTACACCAGCTTCAATGGGATGGATTGTAGAGCGACTATCGTTTATTTTTACTTGAAAGTATCTATTTTCTAAATACGATTTCAGTATTAGATAGTACTGATAGGGAAGGTTTTTCTTGATCTTGTATAAAAAGCCGGAAATTCACACTCAATCGAAGGCCTGGCTTACGTCTAAAAGAAAGCTGAGCACTCACGTTTTTCTTTGAAATATTTTTATATTTTATCGACCACCCTATGCGATTGTTCTAATGGTGAATACTTCCACCGGAAACCGAATTGGTGTTGAGGGATTAGATAATTTTCTTCAATAACAGAACTGAGCCTTTTTAGTAGTATTTATTCGAATAACTTGGAAAGTACTGACAATAGCAAAATCGATTGATAAGACTCTGGGGGCTGAGATGGTTTGCCTGATTTTTATATAAAAATAACCTCTGCAAATTTCCATTAGATGAGAAAACACTAAGTTTGTATAATAGCGTTGAATACTTGTGTTATGGCCACTAACGCTTTTTGGAAGTTGTTTAAGCAGCACAGTTGTAATGAGGTCGTATCCTGTTATGATAAATCTGTTTTCTAACGTTTTAAAAAAAATACTCATATTAATCCTTTTTATTATTATGTCTAAAGGAATAATATACTGCTGGTATCGTGAATGGTCCTATCCAGTTTTCATAACAATTGTGATTGTTTGGAGATGCGCTTGTTTATATTGAAGTTGTAAAGAACTTTTATTTTGTATTTTTTGCTGCAGTTTATAGTAAACAAATTAAAGGTTTGATAATTTTGATTCCGGATAGAAAAATCTGTAGAGATTTAGGATTACTCTTCACAGAAGATATAATTTTAGTTGCATCTTTATCTGAATTTGCGGATTTTAACGGTGAATAAGAATTGGTAGGGTGTAATCAGTAATTTTCAGTTTTAGTCTGTTTTTGTTCACTAATTTCTTTGTGGGTACATTTCTCGTTTTTTAGTAATTGCCAATGAGTAACTTGAAGCGATTGTTAATAAATAACCCCGCTAGGAATTAAGGAGTTTTGATTTAGAGTGCTATTTAATCTCATAATATCGTTTATGGAAAATTGTGAATATAAATTACTATTTGTAGGCTGCTTTTGCGTATACTGATAACTTGGTGGGGCATACTGTAGATGTTAATATATAAGATTAAATAAAATTAGAATTTAAATATCCAAAGGTCACACTTTATCGTGCTGTTTATCACTTTAAGCTTTGAGAATAAGACGACAACTTTAGCTAACACTTGATATCTAATTTCTACGGCTACTTATATAATTTGGGGTAGTAGTTCTTATTACTCTATACAGGATAAAAATCACCGCAACTCTGCTGCGTGGCGAGGAACCCGCAACAACGCTTCTTCGTCTCAAAACAGTGATTTTGATTGCAGAAGTGGCGGCGGAAGCGGCAACAGAAACGGCATCAGAAACAGCAGTAGGAGGAGCGTCGAAGACCTGCAAGCCAAGTGACCCAGATCACATCGATAACGGCCGCGAGGCCCCATCAACGCGCTGACGGTCGCAAATCTTAAGACTCGGCACACAAAACGCAAACTGTTAATATGACACGTCCGCTCTGTTTAAATGCACAAACCGAAGTGAATATCGGCACATGAAGAATTATTATGCAACAGCAATAATCTGACGAAAAAAATGGAAAATAAGCAAGATCAAAGAAGTAACTAAAATAAAACAAAATGGAAACACGACTAGAGCAGCTTAGCAGAAATTCTTTCACAGCAGTATTGAGCATAGTGGAAATTAAACGCCACGCTTGCGGGGTACATGGATAGTGAATGTACTTTTTACGACCGCCAAAGGTGTTTGTATGACGTGTTTGTATAGCAGAAACTAACCATTGATAATATAACATAGGACTACAATAAGGATATGCAGAATTTGTGCAGAAAACAGAATCGTCAAAATAAAGAGAACCACATAAAAAAATGTGTATTATATTTTATAAAAGAAAGGTATAGAAAACGGCAGTAATCAACCCAAAATTATATTGGGGTATTTTAATCCACAATTAGGAATGTTAATAATAAGAAAACATGGATCGGATATTATAAGTAAAGAAAATAAGCAAAAACCAATAGTTACAAGGAAAAACCTTCAAATTAAAAATACATCCATCGTTTGCAAAGATATTTACAAACAGACTTGCTTGGAAAGTGCCAAAAGGCGTAACAGTAAATTAATTAACTATTTGTTAAGCATTAGTACAAGCCGATACATCCAACATTTTGTCCTACCACTAACTGAAACTTAAAACAAAATAATCAGTCACCCAAAATAGACACACTGTTTTAACAGATAGTATTTTACATTTTATTAATCAGTTAATGTACCATAAATACTATTATATACTGATTAGAATGATAAAATAAAACAATTAACTGATTTTTCCGTAATATTTCAAGATTTATTAAATGGTTATTGGTGAGTATAATTATAACGGTTTAATCAAAATAGCCACCCTTAGTTTCTGCACCCATCGGAAAAGTATTGACTACAATCATTAGGTGTTGCTTAAAGAAATCAAGATTAAGGTGTCTCTTTGAACAAACTGTGCTTTTAAAACTGCTGATGATTTGTAAGCTAATGGATTAAGATCTGGGATATAAGAAAGCCGATCTTTCACTGTCAGAATAAGCTCAGATAAGTTTGAGTTGATAGTTTTTTATGGGCGGCTGCAGAGTCTTACTGAAAGATCCAAAACTCATCTAGAAAAGCATATGATTCAGAAGTTTTACTGCACTTTCCAAAACATTGTGTCGATACGCAGCCGCCGAAGTTTTCAGAAAAATAAATGACTCCATCATAACACATTTTCCACCAAACTATTGCAGCTGCTAGATGATGGCCTCTCTGAACCCTTGCAACTAGCGGAGATGCTTCTTTGGACAATCTAGCGTATATTCTGTCGGATTTGTTTTGTAGAAAAGGTCCTCTACTGTAAACATTTATTCATCCGTATACAAAAATTTTCTGTGGCCATCATGTGTGTGCTCAATCAACAACCTCTTTGGATTTTCTTTTCTACCGTTCTGACAGTAAATGTTTCGTATGTTTTTGTAGTAATTCAAGATATCAAAGTTTTGGAAATTTGCATGTCCCGAGGTATATTGTCTTTATAAAGGGAATTTGGTTTAATTCGGGCACTTACGATTTAGACTTCTTTGAAAAGAGCGAACTGAATGTGTTCTTCTAGGTCTTGTATACCTCATTAAACAATTTTATAGGCTGATACACAATACCGAGAGAATGTGGGGTCTTGAAGATTGCACTCTTTATTTTTACATCATTGGTAAATAACCAAACATGACAGAACACACAATGTAACTTACAACTTTAAGACTTGTCAATTGTAACTGTATTTTTAAAATTATGAAAATTCTGATGCTTTGTAAACCAAGGGTAGATTTGATTTTGTAACCGTATTTATGGAAATACTAGGTACTATAATTGCTCACTTATCCCAAATTCAATCGGTTAGCACTTTAAAAATTACTGTTTTTACGTTATTCTTAATTTGATAAGATATAGATATAGCATGCGCAACTGAACCCCCTTTAGCTAAAGAAGAGGTCTTTAAAATCAGTAGACATTACATTTTTCTCATCGAAAAACATAGTCAAACCGCTTGAGACCGTTATGTTCAAATACAAATGAAAAATTGTATTAAGGACATTTCGAAGGGAGCACTAGCACATTTGGCCATATTATTCCACGCCGGTATGAAAAGACTATTTTCTAGATCGATGGAAACACCAAGATACGAAAAGCATTTACTGTCCCTGCTTAAAGATGTTAAATTGTTTTATCAAGTTTGATGTATAAAGTTGGAAATATTATGTTTTGAGTATCAATCAGTGGAAGTAAAACAATGCTTCGTTCGCCGGTTGTAAGTGTACTTCTGACTGGGCACTGCTTACGAACCCAATGTTCGGCCCTAGCTCTAGTGTCCTATTCATACAGAAAACAAGGAGATTTGGTGTTGTCTGCTTGTAGACAAAGAAATATTCAATCTGTCATTAAAAAATTACGTTTTTTTCCAATTTTCACATTTTCGTAAATTTGAAGGCTATTTTCGGAATTTGCGACAAAAATCTCTGTCGGCTCATCTCTTCATTTGATAACAAAAGCAAAACGTTGCAAAAAGTTGCAAAATTGCAGATTAGTGTAATCTATCGAGCCATGTCTTCTACCAACACTATCAAAATTACACAAAAAGACAATTTCTTGTAATTTAGTTCCGTAGCTTGAACAACAGCCAAAACTATTAATTTAGTTTGGATTCAGAAAAGGTTTGTCAACTTCACAGAAATTTTATAGAATTAGAAAAACAACAGGAGAGGGCTATGAAAATAAATTTATTAGTAAACATTGCAAGCAGCAATTCTTATGAATATCAATAAAACCCAACCACTTTAGTATCTCATAATAATAATCTCGTTCTTAAGAAATACAACATTCCTTGTCAGTATTAATGTCACTACAAATAAATGAGTGACAAAAATATTTACTTTCACATGCATGAGAGAATACCAAAATATTGCCCTAAAAGTATAGCTGAAGTTGCCTGCACTTCTCCAAATGAAGTAGTAAAGTATTTTAGAAAACTTCTTGACGTGCGATTTACTTGGAGGAGTCATGCTAATAATGACAAACTCAACCAAGGTTATAACACTGCCGTATGATTGCACGATTATCATGTACAAGGCATTTTTAAGTATAGCTACTCCGAGTGAAGCAAAACTTTTAAAATAGATATTAAAAAAATGTCAAGTGTTTTATATTATTTTTAATATAGCAAAGTTGTACAACGACGATAATATGGTTATTCAATAATTAGGTATATGAAATATTCATATAAAACTAAAAAGGAAATTATTATAGAACCTTCCTTTCAACATAGTAGTAACGAGTAAAATATAGTAAACACAAAATAACAGTCAACGATCAGGCATCATTTTGCTGCAATTATGTTATACCTATATAAACAGCATGCATAACATACTTGACGTGTTGAGAGTTACGTTAATAATTATAATATCAACAATAAATGGTATAAAACATAATTATTTATATGGTTTTTGAATTTATTAAATGAATTACTTAATATACAGCTCAAATTTACTTCACTGTACTTGTGTTTAAGTAAAAAATTTATGAAATACCAAACTTGACTGTGATTGGTCAAAAAATGTTTTTAGTTTTAGTTGCAACCTTCATATTTTTTGAAAGATATTCTTCTCGTTTTAGAAAGTCATTTTACAAACAGATCGTACTCAGTGTACCACACCGAACACCCTGATAATACTGTGCAATTTTATCACTCACTCGGAACTATCAGAATCCAAAACAAAATGCTTACAAACCACGGCAATCCAGGTTGAAAAGTTCACAACTCCATTACTAATTTCAGCTACTTACTGCCCTCCTATGCATAATGTGACTTACCAAATGTTGCAGTCATTTTTTGACACAGTAAGCCAAGAATTTTTAGCAGGTGGAGACTAACGCAAAGCATACCCACTGGGGATCCCGATTAATAACAACGAAAGGCAGAGCATTCCTTAAATTTATTACTGACAACAATTACAATTCTCTATCCAATAGAAGCCCGACCTACTGGCCATCTGATGCAGGCAAAGTCCCAGATCTCCTAGACTTTTTTTTATCACCAAAGCATTTTCTTACAACTATATGGACGTTACTTTAAATTACGATCTTACGTCTGATCATTCTCCGATTATAGCCACAATAAGCACAAATGTACTGTACTAGTACACAAATAAATAATTTACAAAACACCCAGCCTCTCCATCAGTAATGGGAAGACAAATTGGGATGCCCTCAAGGCTTACATTGAGCAACACTTCGACAGTAATATAAGTATAAAAATCACAAAAGACCTAGAGTGTGCTACAAACTATTTCATAACTACGATACAGGATGCAGGCTGAACTGCCACACCCCAGTCAACAAACATTAAAATTTATTGTCCCAACATTCCCACCGAAATTATAAAAATCGTAAAAGAGAAAAGAAAAGCAAGGGCACAATGGCACCGCATATACAGTGTCGAAGAGAGGAGAAGATTCAATCAACTTAATAATAAACTCCAAAACAAATTACAAGCTGTACGAAACGAGACATTCCAAGCGTATTTGAAATCACTAACAATCACCGATAATTCAATATAGAAAGCCACCAAAGGCCCATATTCCTCCGATATGTGATCAAGGAACTTTAGGACTACGATCTGACGAAGAAAAATCGGATGCATTTGCACATTAATTGGAGGGCGCCTTCCACCCGAATTCTGATGAAATTGATGAGGATGTGGAAGAAGAACTACAAACTCCACTCCACCTGTCACCACCAATACGCAAAATACAATCTCAAGAAATTAATCAAGAGATAAAATGGCTAAAAAATAAAAAATCTCCGGGCCACGACCTCATAACGGCAATAGTAGTTAAAGTGTTACCTGACCACGGAAATCGTTTCCTACAAATCCTCTTTAACAGAATCCTTAGTCTTATCTACTGGCCGCTACAATGAAAATTTGCACAGATAATTTTTATCCCTAAACCTGATAAACCTCCCAATGAAATTACTTCCTATCGTCCTATTAGCCTTCTGTCACTAGTGTCGAAGTTGCTTGAGAAATTAATTCTACGACGTATTATTGAAAATTTGCTGCAAGACATATGGATGCCTAAGTATCAATTTGGCTTCAGACATCAGCACTCAACGATTCAACAATGCCATAGACTTACGAACATAATTCAATCTGCATTTTAGCCTAAAAAATTGTACTGCTGTATTTTTGGATATACGGCAAGCTTTCGATAAAGTGGGGCATAGATAATTACTTTTCAAACTCAAGAAAACGTTGCCCCACGTATTATCTATTGCTATGTTCATATCTTACTCATAGAACATTTCAAGTCAATCATGGTAAGGAAGTATTCCAAATTAAAGACATTAATGCAAGTGTACCTTAGGGAAGTGTGCTAGGCCCTCTATTATACCTCCTATATACCCGTGACCTGCCTACAACAGGACAAACGAACAGTGGTACATTTGCTGATGACACAGCGATACTTACATGCAATGAAGACCCTGTAGCAGCAGCAGCATATTAGCAAAAAAACGTAAGAAAATGGACTCAAAGTTGAAGAAGCTATACTGGGTTATCGGAAGAAACTCGCCGTTATTACTAGCCAACAAACTACTGCTATACAAGTGCATAATTCGACCCATATGAACCTACGGTTTTTAGCTGTGGGCTGTGCAAGTCGATCAAACAATGATATCATCCAGCGCTTCCAATCAAAAACTATCCGCACTATGACAGCCGCCCCTTGGTACATATCGCAACACAAACCCTCCATACGGACCTTGATATTCCTTACGTAACTGAGATAATCCACCAATACGCTGCAAAGCACCAAACGACATTAGAACTTCACCCCAACGAACTTGTAACATCTCTCATAGAAGACCCTTATCTTAGAATTTATTAATAAAAAATTTTTTTTTAAGTAAATAGCTCCAACTAATAATAATGCAATTTTATTTTCTTGTAGATGCAGATATATTGTAAAATCCATGATAATAAATACATTTATTATATCTCTCTTTATTACACCTATATATTTCTTAACTTTAGGATATTTTAGTGCGTATTATTGAAAATTTGAGGTTTTATGTATACATCTTATACAATGAATAATTATTTTATGCACAAATAGTTATATTACAATAGAGCCAGCGTGGTCCCGTGGTTGAGGGACGGGCTGCGATGCTGACTAAAAATAATTGAGTATCTGCGTTCATTCGAACAAGGGGTAATAATGGCGGTCGTCTTAGGCGCGGTGCTTGCCACATCGCCCCGCATCAGAGATGGTGCGCGACGACCAGAGACGAATGACTTAACCTCTCAGTTCGCAGGCAGTGCTCCCACGCGGGGCGTAGAGCCTTACCATTATTATTATTATAGTTATATTACAATAAGTACAATAATTAGTAATAATTGCTTACCTTAAAGTTTTTTCTCAACTTCTGTTCTTCGTTTTGCCTGTCCAGCTAAAAGCTTGTTTGATTAATTCTTAACCAGTGTGCAATTTTTATTAACTTTTACGGTTTACTTAATGATATCATTTATTGTTATTGATTTATGTTTACATGTATCTACTTTTATCATCTTTATTTAGTTATTATTTATTAAAATGAACTGAATAGCATATATTTTTAATATTTTTAGTCTTAATTCTATAGTTTTGAAAGTTTACAAATTTTCCATCTTTGTATTTTGACTTTTATTTTGCTTAAAACTTTGCACCTTAGATGTTTGCTATTCTTTCGAAGTGACAGTTATCTTTCTTCAACTAAGTAGAGTTTTCAGTAAGTAATTATTTAGTCGTTTCAAGGTCCTAAATGTAAGTGAGAAGTATACTTAGAGTTTTTAATGATTTATCGCTTTTTTCTGAATTATATCACGTTCCTCTATGTCGTTAGTAAAAGTGTACTCTTAACCTTTTCTCATAAAGTTAAGGGGTGCTTGTTGATAAGCCCATAGCACTAATTTGGTAACGTTTAAATTATTTAAAATTTTACCAAATTTCAGTAATGATTAAATTTATTTTATTTATTAAAGATATTTGTTTTGGATAAAGTACTTTTTATATTTACTTGGTTTTTTAATACGTGTTTCTTTATAACTAAACTGATACCAATAAAAATGAACATCAGTACATAGTTTATTTTAATTTTTAACAATATTAGTTACAAAAATGGAATTAAAACTATTTTATTCTCCTATCTTTTATTTGGTAAAAGTGAGTACGCATTTTGTTAGAGGTAGTACCCTTTAATGTCTACACACTATTCAATTGTTCCGGAAGTTTCTATAAAGCTACTGCACACTACTCTTTGAGGCTAACACAACACCACTTGTGAGCAGTCAATTGAAGCTTTCCATTTGAGAAAAACATTTTACCACTCATTGCCTTTTCTATTTCTCCAAACAGGGTGTTATCTCTTCGTGCAAGATCCGGCAACTATGGGACATGAAGCAGGACAGAATGGTAATAGTAAAGTGACTGATATGTAGTTGTTGTTGAGCAGCAAGCCACGTGTCCATTTTCTATAACAGCTTTTTTGAGTAGGTCGGAAAAGTTGATTTAGTGATTCAAAGTCATAATATATTAACAGAATTCCCTTCTGATCTCAAAATACAATCATCGTATGTCTTCTTCTTCTTCTTCTTCTACTACTCTTATATAGGCTATAAGCCTGTTTCTAACTACACATTTTGTGTAGTACTATGAGCCATGTTGGGCGTACCCCGGGCAGGTGGCTAGTCTGACCCGTTAGAAGAAGGAGAATGTACTTTACGACCGCCAAAGGTGTTTGTATGATGGTCGGAGAGCACTCGATGTTTGCCGTTATTTTGACCTGGGAGTCGAAACCAGGGCCCGCCGCGCGTTAGTCTGGCAGGCCGAAGCCTTTACGTCGCGGCTGTCGTGCTCTCTATCGTATGTCTTAAAATAAACAATTCCAGCCGTGGTTTCTTGGAGCGATGATTCCCAAAGTGAGTATTAGGTGGTAAAATAAGTTTTGCGAATGAGTCAAAAACCAACAAGTTTATTGACCAGAAGTAATTATAATTATTCAACATTATTCGAAGTATGCGCCGTCCGCCTGAACAACAATGCCGCGCTCCTTTAATCCAAATTAAAAATCTTGACGCAAATTATTGATGTCCCAAAACCTCCGTTTCTTCAAGAAATGCTCTAGAGACCGGAACAGATAAACATCGGATGGCGATAGATCAGGAAAGTATGGCTGCTGATCGAGCAGCTTCCGCCCAGATTGTTAAACTTGTCCTTGGTCAGGTGTGCAGTGTGAGGCTTGGCATTGTCTTAAAGCAGAATGACATTGCGGTTACGTCGATGTAACAACCCTCAATTGCAGCGATCCAAGTGCTCGCACTAGCATTCGGCGTTGATCGTCTCTCTATCGGTGTATCAGTTAAAGCTCCTCGCTGGCCGCTGAAAGCGGTGACTATGACTGTGACTAAAAATGTAGCGCGAAGATGACGGCGGAGCAGCTTTTGAGCTGTTTCTTTGCGTTTGCGCTTCTGTGCTTAAGTGAACTCATGCGGAATCCATCGACCCTTCTTCCACTTCCATAATTTGTTGTTGAACAATTATATTTACTTCTGGTCAAGAAGCTTGTTGGTTTTTGACTCACTTACAAAACTTAATTTGTCATAAGTCGGTTTTGACCGAAACACAATTCGCTCATGCTTCACATTGATGATGGGGTTTTCTGTATCATCTGCAAAACAAAGAATGTCACTGAAAGAAATAGGTGAACAAAGAAACGGTTTCTACAATCAACTATTTGCAAATTCTTGTTTAATAGGCTCTAACTAGACTATTTCAAGCATTTGTTTGTTTTTATTTGTAATCCCTTCTCGGGTTTGTAATACCGGATTTAGTTGTTTTAATTTTGTGATTTAGTATAAACCTAATTTCATAAAACGGAAAGGAAAGCGAGTTGTTCGTGAGTTCATAAAGTTGATACACTTTATTAATTGTAAAAGTACTTTTAATGTACAGAATACCCTTGTAGGTTTTTAGAGCGCTAATCAAATATTAGGGTTTGATGAATGTACACAAAGACTTAAAGTGCATTTTATTAGTATACTTACTGAAATAGCGTTATTCTTCTCAATATAAAAGCGATCATTATAAAAATATGATTTTGATGATCGTAATACAGATACTACCATATATAATCAAAATGTAAGAACAACTGTATTTTTATCTCATCTTCTACCTTTACGCCCACATCGTTATTATTTGCTAACTTTGTCGTGATCTTAATACAGATAACTGGCGGTTCGACTAAAAAACAATATTATCATATTCAGCAAAACGTCGCGTCCAGCACGTGAGCGTATCAAATCTCGCGTGCAAAACACTCCAACTAGTGAGCGCATGTGCCCACCTATATTCACAAGAAAGGAAGCCAGACACGTCTAGCGCTCACGTGCCTTTAACCAAATTTTAAGCCGTTGATTTCCATTTAATTGAGTTTTAAACTAAAATGGGCAGTTTGTTATAATTTAACCAAGTTACAAACTAAAACATGTAGCGACCTGTTAATCCAGAACCGGATTATAGCAACTACTAGTGTGTTGATATCTTGCAGACTGTTTTTTTTTGTCTGCAATCATGATTTATTTCCTGTAACCAAACATTAAAAGAAGCTTTAGAATTTACGTTGCGCAACTGCAATAATATAATTAGAATTGAAACTAATTTATGTTTTTTTGCTTTGTTGAAGGTTTTATGATTTTTTTTGGTGCCATAAAACAACCATTTCTTTTATTTGAAGATTTTTTTCATTAAATAATCAACACTATTTATTGCTTCTATTTGATTTCAAAGTCAATTCACAGACCATCTACCAGTTGATCATATATTTGTTTTACCAAATAATATAACTATTAATTCTACCTCCTCATTCCATCGATCTTGTATGTAATGTGCTTGCGCACGGTGTTTTGTTAACCTATATCAGCTATGTATATAGCATTCGAGTTTAGCCTTACTACTAAATTTATATAACCTCTGCAAGTTACTACGTAACCAATTTACTCATGCTATCCTTGTTGATCGTATTTTTTTATTGTTTATAGTAAATTACATTTTTTTATTTTCCAGGCCTCTATGGATCAGCATCACATCCACACCCCGTTTTTATTCGATAATTTATTTATTTATATTCAAAAACTAAAAATTAGCCGTGTTTATCTTTTAGCTATGTAAATATTATATCTGTTTTTAAATTGGGACTTTGTGAATTTGTTTATGTAACAGTATATTAGTGTTTCATAAGTAACAAGCTGAACATTAGAAAGAAAGACATTTATAATCCTAATCATGCAAATCCACATGTACAACTGTTAATTACTTTATAATGTTTATAACCTTCACCTTGGCGAGTGCGCAGACACAGCGGAAATAACATTCCTTTAGACGTTCACTCATGTACCACTAACAACATCGTTCCGAAAGTTTGTTCTACTCAGCAGATCTTTCAATGAACCGAACACACAATGAGTGTGAAGATTGTCAGATGCGCTCAAACCGCAACTCCTTAAGAATCAACACATATTTAAGACAATATTTTTGAAACTTCTTAAAACAGATAATATTGGACACCCGTCGTACACAGAGTTTTGTCATCTTCAAGTCTTGGATAATTGTTCCACGGGCGAATCTACTGCATCTGCCAGTTAATCGAATGTGATTGCTACTATCAGGTCGGACACACGCTAGATAATGTATTGCTTGTGCACTGGTTTTACCTTTTTCATCACAATCCTTGGTTGCTGAGTTTCCACACTTTGTATGGATATCCGAAACAAAAAGAGAAACCACGTCTTTCTTTGCTGCTCATGATTGCTTGTTTTTATGGTTTTTCACTTTGCCCACAAGTGCATTTACAGTTTTGTGGATTCCAGCAGTGTCATCTAGTAGCATCTTTAGGAGCGAATTGTAATCTATAACACAACTAGAGTTTCCAAATAGAGTGCTAATAATTTTTAAGTCTCTGAATATTTTATAATTCTTATAATAAAATACAATTCCGACTACCGTTTAAAATGATTATTTGGCCATTTTTAGTTTTTATGTACCGTTTACTATGTCCACTCATTAGCTGGACAATCCGATACTGCCATAAAAAAATTTTTTATTTGGAGTGTCTTTTCTTACAGGCTATATACAAGCATGCTTTGACCATAACAAAGAACAAGGAATGACGTAAATTAAATTTTATTTAAATTCAGACAATTTATTAATTGAATCACTCAGTGCGTAACGACACTCAATTGCTTTAAGGTGATACTTTTTATGGTAAGGGCAGTAATTCTCTGGTTGTGTTAATTGTTCTTGCTTGGCTAAATTATTTAATTAATCTCATTGAACATATTTACGGACCTTAAATGATAGAAGAGTTGTCGTTGGCTTTATGAAAATGAATGGTTCCGCTTTATCACGCACGAAACAGTGTCACAATGCTTATGAACATAAATGACATACGGCAATTAATTAGATTACAACGGATAACACGACAGTGCATGTTGCTATTGATTAAAATGTTGCAAATAAATTAAACATCGAACAGATGTCAAGAGCTTGGCGCATTTGCGCGCGCATTTTTGCAATACCAATCACCCTTTTCTGCTATTATCTGACAATGGTTAATTTATATCGCATTCAAAACTATAACTCATACCCCGTCTCTTCAAGACTAATCTAAAAAGCCCTCAACCATTAAAACCAGCTGCTTCTTCGATTCACAATGTATGTTTTTCCTTAGCACTTTAATATGATGGATATGTAGTCAAGAGGTTAAAGTTACAATTTTCAAATACTAAAAAAAGATTATCTTTAAAATTATTTTATAATATACTTTTACAATTTGATCATTTTCTGTATAAATCTAATATAATAGTGATATTCAAATTCATGCTCTTGCCATATTGTATATATCAACAACTTGCAATGTGCATCTAATTGTTCTAAAATTTCAGTTTCCTCGCACAAAAATCTTCTGCTACGTAAAGTTCAATTACAAGTTCATTTTTAATGTTTTTGGTTTTGTTGTGGGGAGACAATCTTTATTTAGTTTGTAAATCTTTAGCGTCGGGCCTTCTCTATATATGAAATATTGCGGTTTCAAATGTTTAATTAGTTATCGCTGTTGCAACAAGCGAAGTAGTATTTAGGCTTTAATTGAGTCGGTCTTTTATAGTTGCAACAACTATTAAGTATTGATAATATGATATGCAAAGAGAATTGCTTTATATTTATTATTACATTTGTTTTCGAAAAAAAAATTATTTGGAAAAGAAATATTTGTAGTGACTAATAAAGGATACTACGTAAACTGTCTTAAATTTCTATTTTATGAGCTTAACTAAATAACTTTATATTATGTCGTTAAAATAATAATTCAGATAACTGGCATAATATTTTTTTTAAATTTATTTAAGCTTTGCAGACTATTGCATTTGTTTAGTTAAAGCTTCTTTACAAATTGGTTGGTCAGTTTATGTGGCGCTACAGAGGGAGGCGTCCAGGCAAACGTAAACATGCCCGGGCTAGCAAACTGCAGAGCCTCTCGTCGAATTTCCCGCATTTCCAGACGCCGGCGACAGGGACGTCTTTATAACAGATGATCTGTCCACCGGCGGCCGCTTAAACAATCCATATTGTTAGAATTATTATTAACGTCGGATGTGATGAATCTGTCATCTTCATGAATGCTGGCCATTGTGGATGGATCACTGGTGTCAGATCCTCGTTATGTGGTTTCTACTGTTACTGATCTAAACTAGAACAACGTTAATTATTTGCTGAATAGTGGCACGGCTGAATTGTACAAAACGATCGCTTTGTCCCGGCGTCACTTGCAGTTAGAAGTGATGGATCCTTGCGGATGCCGCTAATTGGGACGCAGCCTGTCCCGTGGAAGAGGCGGGCGGCATGCAGCTTCCAGCGAATACAAAAATCGGGCTCGCCTCCGCGACTGCCGCAGTTTGACTTGGCAGCCGATGGGATCAATCAGTCCATTGCATCAAGCAGCATCCAGAAGGAATCAGACGGTGACGTCACTGCGGACAGCTGCATGAGGTATCGATTAGACGCCTGTCACTCCGTTTCGTCTCGTCTTGTGTCGCTTCATCCCGACAGACAGTTCCAGGGATCCTTAAAACTCCGCGGTAGTTAGGGCTGGAGATGTCAAAGCCGCCTAAGTGGGGACGAGCCGAGTCTGCTCCTGGAGGCGAATTTGGCCCACTAGGAAAATTATGCCCTCAACCTGTGCCAAGCTCCAAGTTAAAGTCTGCTGCACTTATTTATTTCGGATGCAGTCATTTTTAAAGTCGCGGGATTAGCTGAACGTCTGAAATGAGCGTTTGGGTTTTTAATTAAAGCGGACCAGTGGCAACTCTTAAAATAACTGCTACAACATTTCTAAAATAAACATGTTATATCTATGTACATAAGAAAGAAGAAATACTTTCTTATTCACTCTTTAATATACTCAAATAACATATTATTCTAAGTGTACGATTTTAACTTCTTTCTTGGAAAATTAGAGTTTATTATTATTTACCATTTATATTTAAAATTTTTTTTTTCTATACTTTAAACTATCAACTTGATTTCTAAATCATTAGTTATATTTTATGATTTTATGAGATAAAATGCATATCCGTTTTGTAATTATATTAACAATAAAACACTTAGTGGTTACAGCGATTACAATTTTTCGAAAATAACAAATTTATATTTAATTAAATTAACAAGAAATAAATACGCGTAACTACTAGAATAAATTTTAATTAAATAATTAGACCATATCGAGCAACTTCCTAATTTTTGTTTTAGACAACGGATAAATTGGAGATTGTTGTAGTTATGGTTTTTCTATAGTTTTAACTGTTTTTTAATTGCTTGTAGTTTCTAGCTTCTCATATTAGAAAATATATTTTTTAAGGTTTTTGTGAGTAGCCTTAATAACGGAATATTAGGTACAAGTTTTTCCTTTGTGCTTAGCTTATTATAAGTGGCTGTTACACTGTTTGCGCAATGTTAGGCCAAAAATAAAATTATCTCCTACGGGGTAATTTATATCACCTTATACAATCTTCTTCATACGTAGCGCAATAGATGAAATTACCAGATAAACTATTACTGCTAACAACAATAAGAACTATGTCTTAAATTTTTTCTCTTTAGAAATAATTTGCTATTTATTTCGAAAGCCTGTGTGTAGAAATATTATTTTTAAGTATAACTGACATTAAAGTTCTAGTACAATTTTCATCCAGGATAGTTTCTAAGCCGCTTGAAGAAGCTTTATACCGTAACTTTTCCCTGCATGACTGTTGGGTGAACTAAGTAGTTCAATCGCCGTGTTGCTGGTCCGAAATCCGTATACACGGACATATCAACTGTCAGTTCAGTTTAAGTTTCGGTTTTCGCTTTATTTCAATTCGGAAAGAGGTTTGTTTTTACACGGTCCGTTCAGTTTCGCTTTCAAAGTGTACGTATGTTCAAAAGTGTACCTAAGGTCTTTTACTCCACTGGTCTTGAATGAAGATTGTCTCATTGCAGTAGCCTTAGCTTCGACGCTTCGGAAAGAGTGGAAGGAAAGAAGTTGGTGGAGTAAAACTTGGTACCTTAAAAATTAAATTTAATAGAGAAACTCCGCTAAAAACATCGGTTGAACTATTTAGGCTACGTATGTCCTGTTATTAAACCTTGTGACGTCTATTATATCAAATCAGGATACCGATATGAGGGATACTATAAGTCCTCATAAAAGATTAAGTGCAACACTGCGATATTTGGTAAGTGGAAGTAATTAACAAAATCTTAGGTTTGATATCAACACCAAGTTTAAGTAAAATAATACTTGAAACTTGTAAGGCCATTATTAAGGTACACAAGGATTATGTAAGATAATCAAAAGTTTTCAGTTTTTAATAACGTATTTATAATAATCAAAAATAATAGAAAAGCAAATAATTTATAGGAAATCAGATTTGTCCGAAAAATGTAAAAAAATGTAAAAGAATTTATGGTTTTCTTGGGTCTCTGAAAGTGATGAGAAAATTTGTCTTTGTATTGGCTCCATACTCAAATATAGTCAAGTTTATAATTTTCTTGACATAAGGTACCATTTCAGGTGGCGTGTTAGCCAATTCTTCGGCAACATGCTTGCCAAAGCCGTCAAGCTTCTCTACCCTTATATTATCAGCCTTTTTCAACCTCTCAGCCACCAATTGTAGCACTTTCGTGTTTGAAGTTACGTCTTTCTTGCTACTACCTGCTGACTGTCCGGTTCCTGTGCTTACTGTTGATAGAGACGGGGATGGTCTTGTAAATTCTTGATCTGATGATTGGCAGTATTTAGAACTTTCATCGCCAATTCGGTCTTTGTCTCTGATTAATTGCAAGTCTTACTAAAAATAAAAAAATAATAACTGTTACGATCTTTCGTTAATTTGCGTCGTCCTGTACAGACATTTGTATGTTTAAAAGTATTCACCATTCTATTCAAAAAGTTAGCCCAAATTGATTGATTAGGTTGGTCGCAGTAATCTTGCCTGCTTTACCTCCGTTTCCACTATTATACGCACTTTCAGGTACATTTTAAATACTTTTAATCACCAATAATATCAAAAGACCTATTACATCAAGTTGCACTTTACAACGTTTAAATTAATATGGATATTTCCATAGCTTAATATAATTATAGTAATATTGCTTTTGTTTGAGCTTTCACAAAATTAATTGGAATGGAGAAAACTTGCTGATGGTTTTATGAAAGTTGACATATCTTATTGTCTGGGAGCTGTCGATGGAAAGCGTGTACGCATAATTCCTCCAACCGAAAGCGGATCACTACATTGAAATTACAAAAATTTTATAGCATTGACCTCATAGCTATCGTGAATTTAAATTACGAATTTATAATGCGTGATGTTGGTACAGATGAAAGCATATCAGATGGTAGCGTAATTTGCAATACTAAATTTTACAAAAATTAACTAAAAACATCTTCAAATACCTCTTGATAAAATACATAAGATAATACTACCAAGCATCCGTATGTAACAAACAGTTAAGTTATGAACGAATGGTCTTCAACTACAGATTATCGAGAGCTAGAAGAAAAGCTGAAAATGCGCTTGTCGTACTGTTAAATAGATTTTGACTTTTTCATTCCGCTATAAATTTAAAAGGCGTTGAATATGTTAAACATCCTCGTCTTAGCATGCTGCTATCTTTACAATTTCGTAAAGAGATGGTCTGAAAATTCAGATGAGATTATTGAAGTGCAAGGACTAGTAGATCTCAAAATTAACACGAACACCGGGAATGTTAGTAGTGGTGCTAAATATGTTCGAAATAACTTTGTAGAATACTTTGTTAATAAAGGACGGCTTAAATGGCAAAACAATTTAGTGCAAAAGACATATTTTAGACAATTTTTTAGTGATAAAATGTTTAAAATAAATTAAGAGCATAAACAATGTTTAAAATAAATAACGAGTGAATATAAATGTGAAATAAATTATTTCTTAATTATTCGATTTAGCTAGGCATTTTTAATACTTACCACTTCCTGATTTTTATCTTGGTAGTCCTATAGTACTGATATTTGTTCCAGTCAGCTATAGTGATGGTTTGTATACTTCCCTAGTTTCTGTTTCACTTTTTTTACGATGTTTAACTTTTCTAAATTCTTTATTATAAATTGAGTACAGGCTATTAATTTTGGATGTCACCGTCTTTGTGGCTTCTTCATCATATTCTTGGTATTTTTTAAAAAGAGAGTGTATGAAGCCTTAATGTTTGCATTATAATAGTGTGAGTCTTTTTTGTTATAATGTTTAATAAACTTTACAACACAATCGTGATCTTTCTTGGACATAGCGACAGTTGTACACTGAGCCAGACTTTAAAAAGAACTGACATGAGGAAACGTTTTGTTTATACATAGAAATTCTTAAAAGTGAAATGAAACAAATAGGTCTGCCTATTCCATCAGGTCTCCGCCTTCCTTTCAGTTCTTCTTTCAGTTTTTAGTTTTTACACACAGGAAACTGAATTTGAACTGAGAACTGATATGATAGTGTAAAAGGCCTTTAAAAGAGGCGAGTTTCTATATCAATCTAGCTCTCTGCTTGGAGTAAACATAACTAGAGGACTAGGGCTGATTCACAGATTAGAATTAGAAAAGAAAAATATTCTACGCTTTAATACTTGGAACACCAAGTCATAAAATAACAAAGAGTACTCAAAAATTGTAATATCGACACTTGTGCACCAAATGAAACAAAAAAATAAGTGATGGTGACTGAAACTGTATGAAGATTATAAGTTATATGTAGTGATATATTTACTATAGAGACTGTCCCTACATGACATCACGTATATTAGCTTTAAAAATGCATACAGCGTATCAGCGTTTGAACATAATATAGATATAAGCGCCTGAAGACTAGATATAAAAATAAGAATGCTAGAATTTTTACGACCAACTCCGAAATATTATTCATTCACTGCCATCCAATGAACCAACTATGACCTTGAAAAATCTTAATACCAAAATTTGCGATACACTCATCTCTATGGTTAAACAATGTTTTGATGAAGATTCTTTAAATGACAATGAAAAAATTATCTTAAATATTTAAATTTAAATTTACAAATTAATAATACCTTCATCAACCAACTGCAGTATCAAAACACTACAGCCAATGGTAGATCATATTGTAACCAATAGATGCACATACCCTTCGCAAGTATTAGACATAAAAACACTAAATTGTCTTGATGTGAGTATTATTACTTGTTACTCTGAAAAACAAAGAAACACTACAATTTAAGAGAAAGTTTAATAATCTAGAAATAATCACAACTTTAAAAAGTTTATACCTAAATTTCTTAATAGAATATAACCTTATGGAAGAAGATGATGAAGTTAACAACAGCTGGGAAATGTTAAACAAGAACATAATAATAGTAGCCCCGGAGGCTATCGGGTCACGAAAAGTGACTCAACAAGAACGAATACCAAAAAGAACACCAAGATTTTGCAAAAATTAAAGAAAAAAGTAAGCACATTTAAAATATAAAAAAATGCAAAAAATATAAACATATAAAAAGTATAAAAGCATTCGCTACGAAGCAAACTCAGTAAGACCAAGTTTTGGATATTAAAAAAAATAAAAAGTTATTATTAATGGTTTTATTAACAAGTATGGAAACTAACAAGTCACAGAAGAGAAGTGAATTAAATAGTTACTGCTCATAACATAAAGAAAGACCTCTGGACGAAATACTTAAAAGAACTTCAACATAAAGAAAAATCTGAAATCAAACAGAATATTTTAAAAATAATAATCAGCGGCAATGCCCTAATAGAAAAACAAAATTCAGGAACAGTAATATCTGTCAACAAACAGATCTCATTAGAACTCTATATTTGTTATCAGAAAAAGTCTATAGAATATAATCGACTAAAGTTTATATTTTATTGATATATTCAATTAGAAGACGTTATACACTTTTTACAATAAACAGTTACCTCCTAATAATATTAAAACAATTCAAAATATCTATATAACAAATAAAATACTATCAAAAATAAATGACAAACTATTCAAAGAAATACCAGTAAGTAACGCCATACGACAGGCAGATTTACTAAGTCCGCTATTACTTAACATTTTACTCGTAATTGATGAAATAACCAAGCAAGTGCACAGACAGACGAGATACAGAATTGGGGACGAAAAGCCAAGATCTTATGCTATACTAATGAGTTGTTGGGAATGAGGACGACCTGCAGAGACTATGAAATTAATTAAACATTAAAGAGCAAAACTGCTTTAACATGCATGACCACCTCAAAATTCATATCTGATGCGAAACCCGTTGTTCATGATAATATTATGCAGCAAAAAATAAAACTTTCATATCTTCCTAATAGAAATACCCGCATTTGGTGACGTGAAGCAAATCTAAGGAACCAAGCAACAAATACAACAAGGGCTGCAGCATATTTAAACGACGAACAAGCGTATTGGTATCGAAGCAAGATTAAAATTTATAAGACTGCTATGGGACCTACTATGACGTATACATAGGAAACTCGAACAGATAGATCAATAACTCAACGACAATTAGAGTAAATATAAATGAAAAGAGTATGCAAGCTAGCTGGTAAGACATTAATAAACAAGGAAAGAAGCGAAGACCGAAAGCAAAGGCGAAAACAATGTAACCAGCACATGTATCGTTGATCGAAGAAAAAATTGTTAGAATAACAAAAGACACATCGCTGGAGAGACGTAAAAGTATTGAAAGACCTAGAAAAAGATGGAGCAACGACATCCAAAACAATAACACAAGCAAAGAAAACAGAGAAAAGCACACAAATTGGAATCTATATAAAAGAAAGAAGACGATAAGTTGCACTGTTCTTTAGGATATTTCCGACATATTTTTATAAATGTTATATTTTCGGTCTAGTTTCATGAGCATTCTTTACCAACGCTTTTCTTTGACATTTTATGCAGTTTTTCCGAGCCCCTACTTTCTTTTCGATTATTCTTATCACTATGCAAATAATGTAAATCAATTTTTCGATATTTCCATTTGATAAAATTGATTTATGGTATGCCATTTATTTTTAAATATTCGATGCTGTTTATAAAATTCGGCGACAAACTTATGCTGTTTTGACGTCACTTAACTATACATTTTATATATTATTCCATGCAAATTAAGTGGACTGTAAAACAGATGGTAAGCAAAACTAAAAAAGCACATCTGTACATCTGCTGCAATAAATAATTTTCTGTCGTATATCCTTATTTATTCTACCATATGATATTTATTTATATTTTTGCACATTTCTTTTAGACACTGCCGAACTTTTAATAATTCTTTATTAACTGATGTAAACATCTGGATACTAAAAAAAGTTATTGTTTTTGATATGTTCATCTGCGTGTACCTCGTGTAGCTGCTTGTGTGTTTGTTTATTAGTCCGCAATCACGATATCTCCAACAATCACTGATTTGTTTTTTTTTAACTTTATTATGCAGTTTCTTTAGACTGAGTATAAAGAGCTTAGTAACATTCAGACACTAAAGTTTATAGAATCAGAGTTAAAGGAGAGTAAAATGCATGTATTAGATGGACCAGTTTATTTCCCTTGCTTTTATTGTTAAGTGTTATTGTTTTACTGAATTGAATAATGTTATAGGCGTAGCATACTGCCCTAGATAATGATTAGCAGTACAAGGGCTCTTTGAGAAGCGTTTTAATATTTCGCATCCGAAGGTTATAAAAGAATTGGTCATTTTTATCTCATTTGCAACATTTGATGGTGAGAAGGATTTTGTAGGCAATGATACTTGGCACAGTGTCTTAAAATAACTTTTTATTTCTTCATATTCTAACCTATTTAGTGAAATAAAAATTCTGCTAAGATGCTCGGCAAAAACTTGTGCTCTTCCGCCATTAGAATTTGGTCAATTGCTACCAGCTTGTCTTATCGATGCTGTCGATCTTTTGAAATTTTAGTGGCTTGCCAAAATATATGATCATTAGGTGCCAGGTTTCCAATGTTTTATACCTGAAAGATAATACTTTAACATTTTGCAATAATTGAGTTAAATATTATATTGATCTTTTAATTTTTTGCAATTAATAGCTTTATTGACACTTTTTTCAGTTTGTCAAGATGGCGACTGGACAACAGAAATAATTTTGTGTTCTACGATTTGCGAAGTGCGAGTCCGTAACAACTGTTCTGCGTGATTTTTGGAGACAATATGGTGTTTAATCTTCTACTGCTCAGAACATTGGTCGATGGTATAGACAATTTCAAAACACGGGTTGTCTCTGTAAAGGAAAATCCAATGGTAGTCCCCGTGTGTTAGACAAAGATGCGGAGTGCCTCCGGCTGAGTTTCGCACGTAGCCCCCAAAAATTCACTCGTCGTGCCGATAGAGAGCTAAACATTTTCCCAAAATCTGTCTGGCGTGTTTGGAGCAATGTTTGATTATGTAACCGTACAAGTTTCAATTAATTCAACCTCTTTAATAATGACGTGCGGAGTTGTGCGAATTCATCCTCGGCAAGGTGGCAGAAACTAAAAATTTTGAAACACGCTTACTGTTTTCTGACGAGACTACTTTTGGTTTAAGTGGTAACGTAAACCTCCATAATGTTAGCATATGGAGTACGGAGCAATCATATCAAATTGTACAGCATAAAAGAGACTCTCCTAAACTTAATGTTTTTTATACAATTTCTCTGGAAAAGACGTATAGCCCTTTTTTCTTTTTAGAGAACACTGTTACAGAAATCACATATTAAGAAATGCTTGAAAACTGTTTTCCGACAGTTAGAGACCGATTCACACTGGAATCTGAAAATTCTGGAATTTTTAAATACTCAGACTACACAACGATAAACACCATATGGACAGATACTGAGCATCCCAAGGGAGGCATATTGAGCACCTATGACTTGGTATGTAAAAAAATTTTAATTAGCGCTGCAATATAAAATTAATCTTAAGTAGTAAATCGGATGATTTTCTTTGAAGCATCTTGTATAATTTTATTATTAGCTTTAGACATTAGGTTGATGAATCTTTGCTTTATATTCATTATATTTTTAACTCGATAACCTTTTTTTAGTATCCGTTTTATTTATTCGATTTGCATTGAGTGATAGCGTTCGGGAAAATCGCCAATTCCTTTTATTAGGGTCGGTCGTCTTGTGAATTTCTCTGTGCGCGTTTTGTTTAATTAGAGATAGCCGCGGCGGTTGGTTCGCCTGCGCGGCGACGTCGCTATAAAAGCGGAACTGCTAAGGCCGTTTTTGTGGTGCAGCCATGATGGTTTTAGAAACGATCGACCGGCTTTAATTGTTCCGTGTGTACGGAACCGTTTTGACCGAGAGTTCGCCGGCGTATTTAATTGGTGGCAGGAGTTTCCACATCTCGGAGGTCGTTTGTTGTAGGCCGGTTGCATATACGGGAGTAGATATTTACTGACGGAGAAACTCGGTCCGTTTTCTTCTAGACCAGCTAAAAGACCCACATTAGGAAAGACGCTTCCGATCGCCCCGCAGCGAAGATTGGGGTAACTTATCCTTTTTTCCGCCCACACCCTTTTTCCTCTTCCTTGATTCCCTCTAGTTACATGCCCGGGGAGCTGATTCCTGCAGCAGAGCATCCGATTTCACGGCGAGTGTCTTCCAACTTTGTGACCTTCTGATTGAAATTCCTTTGCTTGATATTAAAAATACGATACAGTCCGCTTAAACCTGAACAAATAGATGCTTCTTATTGCCTCATCCTCATTTAATTTATAGGTGTGATGGATGATGTTCTCTTTTTATATCTGATCTCGTAAGTACAAACCGTATGAAAATTGATTTAAATATTATTTTTTAATGATATTTTGGTACAATATGCTTTCTTTTTACAACCAAAGCTAAATTTTTAATTATTGCTTTGTAGTCTGTTGTAAATATAGATTGAGATCAATTTAAACGTTTTAATTTTATGTGCATTACTTTTTTAGTTTCTCTTATCGCCACAAGAAGCTTTTGATTAGATTTGATGGTTGGAAGCCATTATTTGTATTTATTTTCTCCGAGTTACTAATAGCTTTATTTATCATTTTATTTAATTTTTGTTTCTTCGTTACACTTATCCAGGGTATTTATTATTGTCTATATTTTTATTTTTGTTGATTTACTGTTGTTAAAAAATCTACCGTTAGCAGTTAAGAGTAGAACATCTCAGAATTATGCAAGTTGTGTTACATGTGGATTAAGATTATAGCATTTCCCTGTATGTTTATTTTATGTTGCACGTTTGAATAACCCTAAACAGGTGGGCTTAAGTTTATATTATATTGTGTTTGTATTTAGATAGTCCGTATAATTGTTTAGCCCTATGATGGTTGCCGGCTGACAGCATTTAATCACAGGTTTAAAATGTTTATTTCCTTTATTGATTATTTTTATAATATGATAAAAATTACTTGTTGCGTAAAAAGTCAAATCAGAAGTGGAGGTTAAGTGAGTTTTTTATAAATACAGTTTTTATTTAAATTTATTATCTTAATTAAATTGTAATAGTTAACTACATTTACATGTATAACTGATTCTAGAGCAATCTGTGTAAAAATATGTCGTAAAATACGGTAGGTTGCCAAATTATTAGGTACATTTCATATGTCTACTAAACATGCTATTTTCGCCACAATTTTAAACGTCTGGTATAGCTATAGTGTCAGAAATATTGGAATACTAGATCATCTGACAAACATGGTACTACCACGGTTCCACTAAACAACTTCCACTAAAACTAGTTCCACTGAAGCCACTTCCACGAAGTGCCACTTTCACTAAAAAACATTTTCACTAAAACTACTTCCACTAACAACCATTTCCACCGAAACCACTTTCACTAACATACCGTTTCCACTAAAAAATAAAACATAATAAAACAAATTTCCACGAAGAGATATTTTTAACAAATTTATTTGAAAGTGCGCAAATTAAAAGTTAAATTGGAAACATAGCTCTTTTGCGTCTTCCAAGCCAAGTTCGTTTAAAATAGTGTAAAAATGTCTCCAAAACTTTGGAAACTTCCTCATCTTCTTCGCTCATCCAAAAGTCACTGTCGATAATGGCATCATATCCTTCCAAAGCTTTATCTACTGGAAGAAAAGCAAGAGCATCAAGAGATTTCAACTCACAAGAAAATCTAGGATTTGCTGTGTTACTGTAGAGTTTCTTAAGAATTGGAATCTGCTAAATTTGACGGAAAAGAGCTTGACCCATGTGGAAATAGCATTCTCTAATCGTGATAGAAAGGAAAACCTACTTGAATGCCTTGTGTTCGGCTTTTTCAAAATCCACACATACGCTTGAATGAATTATTTTCTTCACTTGTTCCAATATTTCAGTGTAAGTTTCCTTCGATTTGTTATAAAGGATAGCATAAACAAAAAGCATACATACACTTGAAAATACAATTTTGTTAGATATTTAGTTAGTGAGAAAAGGCGGTGTGGGGCGAAGCTCGCCGCAAGGGGAATTTGGGGGACTAAGTCCCCCATATTAGTGTAAGGGAGAGCGTGCGAGCTCCGCGGACACTCGTGCGCGAGGGTTTCAAAGGGGGCGTAGCTCCTTGTATGGAAAAAGAAATAAGATAAGAAAAAAGAAGATAATTAGCAAATTCTTACCCGAGTGAGTCATGGCGTAAATTGTCTATAATTGTTTGAAGATATTGGGAACGATCCTGAATGTTCCATCAGCAAACCAGTGAGGAGATGAGTCGATGAGGCGAAGATTTTGCTCTGTAGAGAAAACAAGAATTCGATCCTCGCGTTGATTGTCGTAGAGAAGGAAATTCTCCTCTTTGACACCAAGATTAATCACCTTATCGGATTCCGAGATGGTGAGTTCACCGGCTGATTGTGGATTGATTGGATTTGCAGCCGCTTGTTTTTGAGAGCGAGCAACTGCTCGCGCAATGTTTTTGTCAGTTGGAAGAACCGCAACGATAGTTTCCTCGAGTTTTGTGGTATAAATTGAGACAATAGATAGAGTGTCCTTGCTTTCTTTGGCTTTTATCTTAATTTCTTAATGCCATTGCATTTTGACAAGCGAGCTTTTCGGGCGCCAAAGTTCATGTGTTTATCTGAAAATATGGAAAAATTTGCATTTTGCATTCGTATTAAATAAATGATTACTTACTTTTAGTACGAAAAAGAAGAAATCCTTTGTCAGATCCGATATCTGGGGGCTGACGCAAAATAGTTAGGCAAATGAAAAGGTTTTGAAACTAACTGACTGAGAACTGAGATGGTGTGCTCCTTTTATACCCCGAGTCGGGGGTATAGGATTAGTTGGGAGTTCTCGCAGACAAATTCGACTAAAATTTCTTTCAATTTCCAGTACTAAAATTAGAAAGCAAATAAAACTAAAAGCAATTTCTTGGAAGAGATTAGTTTATTTCATTGTGGTGCATTTTGAATTTATAAAAAAAAATATGAAAGAGCAAAAAGGGAAAATGAACGAATGCTCTATTAGTGAAGAAAACTTGAGTAGTGCGTCGAAGCGAGGAGGAGTTAGGTGGCCGCTGTCACATGTCGAGGGGAACTGCCGCGTCCCTTCTTGCTCTCGACTCGAACGGTCCTTTTTTCGACCTCCCGCGTGCTTTTTTCCCAGGCAGAAAAGTAGGGAAGGAGCACGTGTTGGGTCGGTCCAGGTAACTGGGCGTTTATTATTATTTGGGAAAAACCCCGGGGGATGATCCGAGGACCGTCATTTGGAGCACGTTGTGCGCATTTGATGTTTGTGACGCGGCCACCACCGTTCCAAGAATTTTTTCACACTTTTATAATAATAATAGTTCCCCGTAATAGGCCTCGAAGGCCCTTTGGGGTCGTAACAGGATAGATCTGTTACAGTCTAGAGCCTACGGTACACAAGGGTAGTAACGTGGCCAGCGCTACGTACCGACCGCCTATTATTACCCCAGAGTTTGACCTCCAGGTACTCATTTATTGCAGCCTGAGTCGAGCTGGGCCGTAAAAATGCCAGCGATCGAATTGGCGAGATCGGGATTCGAACCCGCAACTCTTGGTTTCGTAGTCTAGCGATCTATCCACTAAGCTACCACGGCCACACTTTTATATTAGGATTAATAATGTACTGAAATGTAAAAGATATGAATCATCTAGAGTCAAATTATAGAATGTTTAGCATTTAGTGGAAGAAGTTTTAGTGGAAATGGCATTTTAGTGAGAATGTTCTTTTAGTGGAAATTGTCTTTTAGTGGAAATGGTTTTAGAGGAAATGGTTGTTAGTAAAAATGGTTTTAGTGGAAATGGTTGCTAGTAGAAATGGTTTTAGTGAAAGTGGTTTTAGTAGAACTGGTTTTAGTGGAAATGTCGTAGTGAATGTGGTATAACATGGACAAACATACCTTTTGAATTGGCAATTTTGAATAAATTGTTTGAGTTCTTTAGGGCTGATTCTAGTGAAACGCCGCGATTGAACTATCTGCTGTATTTGAATTTCAAAAAAATTCAGTAAGCAACAACGCTCATGTATCCAATTATTACACTAAGAAGGCAACTGAGAACTGTCAAGTATTCGAGATGCGCTGTGCAACCGGTTTGCATCTTAATAAACAACGACGAGGCAGGAAACAAATAACTCTCCAACGTCAAAATTAAATCCTAACTAGAGAATTCTTAAAAGTTGTGGACCCAATTATTTGTCCTATAAGCAAAGCGTAGTTATAGTAGGTAGGAGGTTCTTAAATGCTGATCTCAATTATTACGAAGCTAGAAAAATACCGCGGCAGTTGGAGAATAACCAAAAAGCTTGATTAGAATGGACCAAAAAAATACCAGCATTATTGGTATTTAATTTTGTTATCTATTCTTTAAAAGAATTACATTTACAAATATCACTTGGTAATGTTACAAGGCGCTATAGTAACCTTATTTTTCTTTTATTTGCTAGATATTTAGCAATATTATTATTTGTTTGTTATAACGCGTTGAAATCTTACACTATTCTGCAATATCTGTTAGAATTGATAAGGTATATTTAAAGAAAGAGACTACAAAGTCAGTTGACTATGATGAACAATACAAAGAAACTGCGGTCAGTAGTAGAACAAAATTGCTGTATGTACATAAGATAAGGAAAGGTCAATAAAGTACTAATATGTTAAATAATAAGTAGTGTTCTAAAGGTATGTTCTCCCTTACAAATACACTTTAAAATATTTTGATTTACATAAAGTGCCCAATATTAGTCATGACAGTTTTTTCTTCATTTAATTAAAATTTAAACTCACCAGTCTAATATCTACAAATCGTATGTATTTTAATAAAGATAGACATCTTGAATTAGGTAAATTTATTTTTATTATTATTTTGTAGAAGCTACTTCTTAAATACTGCCCTTATTTCCATTGGCATTCTTTTTGTAAAGCCTTAAATAATTTGCTTTCTTGATCGTTGTGCCATACAGTTTTTTTTATTGAAGAAATTATTTTTGTCTATTTTGTTCTTTAAATATTATTGCGTTAAAATCTAATAAATTATCAGGCCAAGACAAAACAATTTATTTAATTTTACAAATAGAATACTAAAGAAATTAATTTTATTTTGTTGTATTTTAAATATGCTTACTTAACTAATAATTTGTTTATTCCTATATAAAAAGTCTTCATAGAAAAATAAATGTTTATTTTATTATATCCACGAAAGTACTAATAACATAAGCCTTTCAATAGTTTTATATTTCTTTTATACACATTAAAAATTATATGGATATATAAGTTCCATAAGTTATCATAATTTGTAAAATGGTATTTTACACAAAAAACGGCATACTAAAATTTAAATTTTTTGACAAAAATCTTAATTATCAATCGTTGTGATATAGTTCTACAAATCTTGATAACGGACTACGTATAACATTATTTTACATTTAAGTTTCATAGCTTTTTCGACAAAATGATCTTCTTTAAGGAAAGCTGCTAGATTTTCAAGTAGTTAGATTATTTTTTAAATTAAATATGCATTAATACGGAAAACGTTTTTCTTGTTTTTATAATATGTTTTTGTCAGATGAAAACGGCCAATAGGAACTTTTATTGTTTTATTCCTGTAAAAAGTTTTGCCAAATTTCAATTTATTTGCAGCAGGAAATAATAAACTAACAAAACCTTTTACCCCAAGTAGTTGTGGCGAAGTAGTAATATTAGTACGTTTGTTCACATTTGAAGTCTCTAGTTTTTTGCTATTGACACAATTGAGACAAAGTTCCAATTCGTATTGAGAGTTGGTCTTCTTAATTGTAATAATTAAATGTACTAAGAATCTCAAGTGTTGTTTTGGAAAACGGGGCAGATTTATCGACATCAACAGACAAACTAAAAATAGGCACGGTGAATTCCCAGGAAATGAATACAAAATGAATAAAATTACAAAGAAAAAAATATTGATATTGCATTAGATGTCTATAGCTATAGAGTAATACAATAAACCATATGCATAAAAATGACCTACTCTGAATGCACAAGTATGTAACGGACCAATACTTAACGTAGTTGGAACAGATACAGAAAAAATATATAAATGTAAACGAAATGAATTTTGCACATATAACAAATTTAGAATAACTAAAACATTCCTTGGAAGCAAACAGGTATATAATTTCAGTTAGAAGCTCACCGCTCACTAATCGACTCTAAAACAGCCGTCCTTGTCACAGATACACATTTTTAAAAATAATAGTTTAAGGTTTTGGTCGTCACCTGGTAGTTTTGAAAATCCATATCTTGACCAGATCGAAGAAGCATACAGCTTTACCAAAAAACATTCTGAATAGAAGTTCAGAATCTATTTCATCTGTGATAAAGCAATAACGTGTTTATATCAAAAGAAAATAAATGCAGCGCTACTGGCAGAATAAAAATAGAGACTTGGGGAAACATGGAAAATATTAAGAAAATTATAAAACAATAGCTCACCAAACTTTGGGTTAACAAAAACCGGGAATAAAGAGGATATCCCAAATTGGAAACCAAAAAATAGAATAAGCGGACAACGAGAAGCTTACAGCTTATTTAAAGTATATGTAAAACAAAACAGAAGAAAACGAAACGGAATACAAAAACAAAAGGTCGATGGCAAAATTTCTTATACATGGAACACGACGAAATAACTGCGATAGATTTATAAATAATGTAGCAGATGATGTATAGGAGAGACAAGCTTTTGCATATAAATTAATAAAAACTAACAAGTATATATAAACACTATAAAAAAACCAATGAATTAACTATTATAAATATATGTTGAAAATCCGCCGATAAAGCATCATATATAGGCGACCTAATAACAATACAAGAGATAGAAAACACATTACAGAAAAGCAAAAATAAAATCGACTTGTTTAGAAGGAAGAAATATAAAATTATTAAAATACTACGAATTTATATTGAAACATAGATTTTAAATATGCTTAACGCGTGCTGGCTGCAAAGAACAATATCAACTAGTTGGCTAAAAGCTAGAGTAAAACCGATTTTGGAAAAGGGAAATCGGAATTAAATTAAAGACTACAGCGGGATTAGTATATTAAATTTCACATACAGTAATAGGTTGGCAACTAATTTTTGATCGGCCCTACCACAGTACCATTATTTTCGCATCAATTAATTCCGCACAAAGTACAAATTAATAGTCGAAGTAATCACCTTCTACACCTATGACATACTGTCACTTGGAACTGAAAGAAGTTGGTGAGCAGTTGGTTTATTTCATCGACGTTCCCGAAGTTTTTGTTGCGAAGTCAATGTTTCATCGACCTAAAGAGGTGGTAGTCACTCGAAGCAAGTTCTGGTACTCCACAGTCTTCCAGTATTCGAGAAATCATCCATAGATTGTCTTCAATTGTGTCGATCATGGCTTGCTAACTAATCTCTCGTCGGCGGCCAGCTCTTTACTTGTGGGCCAAATCTTCCGTGTGTTCTTGAACTCCGCAAACCAGCATCTGACAGTAGTCTCTTTAACGGTACCATCGCCATAAGTCTTGCATATTTACCTCCACCCTGTAAGCACTCATATCTGGGTCAAATTTGTATTAAATTTGAAGCGGTAATCGAATGTCCTTTCTAGTAAACTCCATTCTGTAAAAACCATGATTAAAAATTATTCCTGAACACGTGGGTCATCAAATAACATCAAAATGCAACATTTTTAGCAAAATTTTAAAGGTTATGATAGCGCCAATCAAACATTAAATTCACGAGTAACAATAATATGCGAAAACCTACCGCCTGAACAACACGGATTTTGCAAAGAGCGCTTTTATACAGATAACATGTATACTGTTCAAATAATTGAAAACCGTAGAGATTTTTATTTAATTTTTATTGAAATAAGATACTTGTAATTTCTATGAATAGTTTTTAGCACCTTACTAAACGTTAAATTGTGAAACTAGAAAGTAAATATACAGGATTGTAATGTTAGTTGCCTACGTTTTAGTAAAATAAAAGTGTATTGCCGATAATTATCAATTAATCTGACTAAAAAACTAATATATCCTTGTTAGAGGGCTCATTATCGAAAGCTAATTGCAGAACAACGCGCCTGCCGCGGGCCCTGTCCTGCACGCCAGAAGTATAAAATAAGGGTGCATTTATTATTCGGAATTTCATTCAGGTCAACATTTCAATTTTAATTTAAACTCGCGGCAGACGAGTAAAACCATCAAACTTGTTAATTACCTGTTTGCTGAAATTCCCTTGTGTATTTTCTCTAGTGTAATTTCCAGAATTGTCGGTATCAGACGAGCGCGGTATCTGTAATTTCCTCTCGCTAAGGGCGCTCGCGCCGAACGAGTCCAGGTGGGCAGAATTTCCATATTCGTCTTTTTAAGATCGCCGGCCGCCTTATTTTCGCGGCGTGTTGTTTATAATTATTTCGGCGCTCGCAGCCCCTTCTATGTCTTGGGCCGCGCGCAAGGGTTGCCGAAATTAATTAAAATATATTCAGGTGGTTGTTTGCGCAAATTTTAAATTCCGCCAGTGTTCCGCCGAGTGTTATCTCGAAAACGTAATAATTGTTTTGGGTAGAATACCGAAAGAAAATGAATCTAAGTGCTGTAGTGATTCAAGGAGAAGTCGCCGTAGCTTAGCAAGGAATATCTGAATTTGTTTAAAGCACTTAATATATATAAAAGCATATTCTGGTAATCAAAATTTAATTATGTAAAAAAGTTTTTTGTAAAATATATATTTATTTGATTTTTTTTAATTTCATATCTGTAATTGTATAGTAAAAAGGATGTTATGTTTTAGTATTCATTGTCAATTACATTTTTGGCGAATTTTTTGTATTGCTGAATTTATATCTTCATATATTTGATCTATTTCTTCTTTATCACTTGCGGTGGTTGGGGCATATACTTGCATTATTCTGCATCGATCCCTTTTATTAATTTTGAGGTCTAAAAGTCTTTTTGAGATACTTTTATACTGTATGACGTTTTTTGAAATATTTTTATTAACTAAGAATGCAACTTCTCCTAGTCTTTTTTCATCATTTCCTTTATAATATAATTTTTGGCCACTTCGTTAATTTATGCATCCCTTCCCTAGTTTTCTTGCTTCTGAGACACCTACAACATTTCATTTTATTATATCTAGTTCTGTTTTTAACTCTGTTAGTTTATCTGTCGTTGATAGAGTTCGTATGTTGAATGTAACTATGAACGGTGTCTTTCTTTTCTCGCCTTCTCTTTGTTTGGTTCCGACTATCTCTTTATTGCTTCTTATCGATTGTTTGCTCCCCCAGAATTCGTAGATCTGACTGATTTCACAATGGGAGATTCTAAGATATTATCTCTACTCCTCTGGGGTAATAAGTTTTGTATAAATGACATTTTGTAAAAGTGAAAAGTTATTCTTAGAGATTTTTAGTCTTAACTTACCGCGATGGCCAAACGTGTAGGTGGCTGGGTTTAGGATGGGAAGGGGATTAATAGAACCGGCAAGACATTGGTTAGGAAGTGATTTTCCACGATATAGAAAGTAGGGAGTGTTTGGATTCCAAAAAACCCAGATACAATGTAAATTAAAAATGGTTAATTAGAATTAGTGTAAGGGTTGAGCGAGCGCAGGTCCAATTAATAAAACACAAAGGGTTACGCAAAAGTTACTACTTGCCTAGGCATAAAACCTCTCGCGATTAGAGAGGAAAGCCGGGGCAAGAGTAGGCTTTATTGGTAGTGGTAAGCTTAAGCTAAATACAATTCATACAAGAAACAATAGTAAACGACAATACAACTCATCGTGTCGCAACGCCGCTAGTGGCGCGAACGCAATTACGCAAGCCGCAAGGTACCTTTCCGCACACAATGAGAGCTCTCTACCTTAGGCGAGTGTATGCGCCGTCCCGACCAGCCCCCACGGACACCGCTCCACAGTGAGGATGACCAGCTAGGCGTTTCCTGCCCCCACGGACACCGCTCCCCTGTGAGGGTGTCCAGCTAGGCGTTCTATGGAAGGGCCACGGCAGCTCCGTGCTTCCTTTCCTAGGATGGAAGGGCCACGGCAGCTCCGTGCTATCCGCCTTCCCCAAGGGGGGTCACACACACCGCCCTTGCAACACAATAGGACGCATACGCAACAAACGTACAGATTCCGCACTGAGCTGGGTCCTTGTCACGAAGGCTCGGGCAACACAGGGTTGCCGCAAAGCACTACGCCGCAGAAGGGCCACGGTCGCTCCGTGACTCCTTCCCCAAGGCACACATACTGCCCTTACAACACAAGAGGACGCATACACATCAATCATCACGATTTCACACTGACCTGTTTCTCTGTCACGCAGTCCTCTTTCCCTTGAAAACAGCGTACTGGCGCTAACGTCTGGAAGGCTCAACGGGATCGAGTCAAGTCCCTGCGCTGAATGTAGCGCGGCGCCACCCGCGAGCGCGTGCACCCCATCCTCGCTAAGGCCCAGTGGCCCGAGAGAGGGGTCCAGCGTCTCCGATACAGCGGCGGCGCCAAGTTAAGTATCTTTTGTAAAGGCGCACGGGCGCCCGGTAGTAAAGCCCGAACAGGGAGAATCAAGTGCTCATGTGGATAGGGCCGCCAATAGCTGAAGTAAGTCTATCCACAACCAGGATCTCTGAGAGGTGCCTACCTGCTACCCAAAAGGTAATAAACAGATTCTGAGAATTAACTTAATACTAGTATACTATACTATATAACAATATGACATTACAGTGATTAATAAAAAAATAAAGATATCCTCGCTTCATTATGTAAACATGTAAAAATCGTTTACAGTTGATAGTTGGCGAAAGTTATGTAAAAGATTATCATTAACATTTTTACATTTTGAATGTTTTATGCCTTTAAATCATTTCTAGTGATAATTCGTGGTTGAAACCTGCACCCTAAAATGTCCGTTTTAATGTTTTAATGATGACTACACAAATATCCGTTGAAAATTTGTTCATAGCTATGACGCAGACTTTATAAAAATAGCCTTATTATTTTATGAAAACATATTAGACTAATCTTAATCTACACTGCCACAGAACTAAATTCTTTGTTTTTTTGTTAGTTTATATTTTTTTCTTTCTATTTGTATTACGAGGTGTTAGGTATTTTGGCGCGGTTTTTAATGTTTTACCTCACACGGGGACAAGTAACTAGGCATTACAAATTGGTAATAAAACTTAGTCTTACAATAAGTAATGTCAAAACTCCGAAAGCCTACCAAAAATTAAGTACAAGAAAAGATACTAAACATCATACGTTCCAATTTAAGCAACAGAGAGCATATCGCGTGGTAATAAGACACTTACACCCCACACTGCGGGGAAGAAATTAAAAGAGAGTTAGATAAACTTGGTTTTATAACTAGAAATGTGCATAATATAAAAGGTAGAATAACAGAGAACCCTTTACCCTTATTTTTCATAGATCTAGAGCCGCCAGAAAATAATAAAGAAAAATATTATCTGAAATTCCTACAAAGTAAGAGGGGATTTCAGATTTCGAGAGGTAGACAGCTACTCATTGTCGTTAATAAAAAAAAACATTCGTATTTTCCATCTGGCACTCCAACATACTGGCCAAGCAATTCAAATAAAATTCCAGACCTACTAGACTTTTTTGTGACAAATGGCATTTTAAATAACTATATAAATACTGTTTCTAGCTATAATCTTTCGTTAGATCATACTTTTATTATTGTCACAATTAGATCTACAGTGATATTTAAAGAAAGCACTCCTGCAATTTGCAAACAAAAATACACATTGGGATTCCTTTAAAGAGTATATCGAACTTAATCTGAGCTGAATATTAAGTCAAAACAACTAGAAGACCTAGAGGTTGCTACGGATAAATTCATTAAAACAATACAGGAAGCGGGATGATACGCCACTCCAATTGCTGCACTTAGAAGCCCAGATTCAGTAAATATTACTCTTGAGCTCAGGAAAGTTACAGCTGAAAAACGCAAAGTACACAAGATACCCTGGACAAAATAAATTATAACCAACTAAATAACCAACTGAAAATGAAACTGAAAGAAGTTTGCAATCAACAATTTGAAACATAACATAACGTTATTACAAGAGATGACCGTTCCCTCTGAAGATCTGCAAAGTGTTACAAACAACCGCTGGAACCTGTCCCTCCGAAAAAAAACAGCAAGGACAATGGGCGAGATCGGGTAAAGAAAAAGCTGAAGCATTTACTCACCATCTAATAGAAGTCTCTACGCCACACACGAATAACGCTATTCCTGAAATTGAAGAGTATCTAACAGCTCCACTACAATTATCTCCGCCGATTCAACCCTTTTCACCTGCTGAAATACGCACTGAAATTAAATTCCTAAATAACAACAAGGTGCCGGGCTACGACCTTATAACCAGCAAGGTGCTAAACGAGTTGCTTAGAAAAGGTGTCATCCTTTTAACTGTGTTATTTAACGCAATACTTCGCTTAACGTACTGGCCTTCTCAACTCAAATTTGCCCAAATTGTAATGATCTTAAAACCAAGTAAGGCACTTAATGAAGTTTTGTCATACAACCCAATTACCCTACTGTCGATAATATCTAAACTGCTTGAAAACTGATTCTCAAAAGGATAACCGCAGAAGCATTTCTGGAAAATGTAATACAACAACATCAATTCAACAATACAACAATGTCATAAAGTCATAAATGTGATAAATAGAGCTTTGAAAGATAAAAACTATTGTTGTGCAGTTCTTCTAGATATCAAGCAAGCGTTTGACAGAGTCTGGTATCGTGGTCTACTGTTCAAAATCAGAGAATCCTTCCCCCCACCAATACTGCCTTGTTTTCAAGTCCTATCTCTCCGATCGCTACTTCCAAGTAAAGCTCGGCGACAAAGTTTCGGAAATAAAGCACGTTAGTGCTGGAGTACCTCAGAGTAGTGTTCTTGGGTCTGGTCTACATTGCAGACCTGCCTACGTCAGATAAAACAGTAACAGACACTGCAAATAACACAGTTATTCTATCCTGCCATAAAAATTCATTAACCACAGGTCAGTATGTCCAAGAATACCTAGGCACAATAACCACCTGACTGGGGCAGTGGCGCATAAAAGTTAACGAAGCCAAGTCCACCCAAGTCACATACACCATACGTAGACAAACCTGTCCACCAGTGATACTAAATAACATCGTAATACCACAGGCCAATGAAGCTAAATATGAAGACTCACCTGGAGAACTTACATCACAAAAAAATGAAGAAAATGGACCTACGACTTCAAAAATTCTACTGACTTATTGGCAGAAAATCTAGTGTCTCAATTAAATACAAAATATTAATCTACAAGACGATTATCAAACCCATCTCGACATATAGGATCGAATTGTGCGGATTCTCTAGTTCGTTCAACATTGACATCATTCAGCGATTCCAATTCAAAGCTTTACGTACTATATATAACGAATGCTCCGTGGTACGTATCTAATCGTACCCTCCACGAACCTCTCCAAATACCCTATGTCAAAGATATAATAAC
This sequence comes from Sinelater perroti, assembly GCA_036346155.1. NCBI lineage: Eukaryota > Metazoa > Arthropoda > Insecta > Coleoptera > Elateridae > Sinelater > Sinelater perroti. The sequence continues at coordinate 2,465,820 of JARFIY010000189.1, forward strand.
CCAATACGCTAGCACCCACATCAGGAGGCTACAAGATTATCCTAATCCAAATATTCAGCCTATTCTAGATAATACTGGCCGAAGACGTTTGAAAAGAAAATGGCCAGCAGATTTAGTAATTTAATTTAGACTTAAAATTAAAATATTACCTATGTCATGAGTACTTATATTCATATTTTATTTAAGGTAGCATCGCTGGGTGTCATCCTTTGTATGTCGTACTTTGTCATAGTCCACATATTAGCTCATAGAATTCTATGTTTACATATATTTTGAAATTCTGATTGCTAATAAACCAGTCGTATAAAAAAAATAAATTTATAATAGAAACAGACTTTATTGCGTTAATGTTTAATTACATTTACAAACAATATAAATAAGTACATATTTAATATCTTTTGAAATTCAGTAAATCTGAAGATGCACTTTACAGGTATGTTCATCTAAATAAACTATACTTTATTTATTATCAATGAATTATTATTGCCTACATACATATCAGCTATAAAAAAATTATAAATACGCTAACAAAACTAGAATTCTACACAAAAAGATGTTACTAATTTATTGGTTTTATAAAAAAAATTTAAATTTTCAATAAATCTTAGCTAGTTAAAAGTATTTCTGTAAAAGTGCTCGCTGTTGCAGTTGTTAACTTATTTAATTTTTATATTTTTTATTAAAATACTAATTTTATTTATTTAAAGCTTGTCTACTAATGTTAGCTGCCACTTATTATTTATTGCAAAAGCAGTAAAGGCCACACGTCCCTGAAACTGAAATAATCCGTCAAACAGATGTTTATTTCAGAATCGTTCTAAATACTCGGTTCACTCGCTGCATTCATAGCGGCAAAATCAGTCTTCGTCAAAGAAACTTTTTAATGAACAATAAGCTAAAAACGCGAGCGGCAATAGAAAATATATGTAGCGCGCACAAATTTGCTTTGAATCACAAAAGCTGCCCCGATGCGCGCCGTCGAGGGCAAATTTGAACCGCTTCATCACATGTCAGGAGAAGTTGGACTTTATCAAACAAAGCATCATTTATTTTTTCGACGGCGCTTAAAATCCACAATGGAGCTCAACATGTGTTCGTGAATGTTGCGAAGTTAGCAGCTCGGCGCGGAATTAAACGTTTCTTTCTCGGGGTTCGCCGAGTTCGCGCTGAATGTTTAAATGTTTAATTGCGACCGCTTAATGTCGCCGCCTACATCTTCGCTGACGCCCAGCTGCAATCATTGCACTTTGGGCTTATTGCAGCCGGGGGCATAGAGCGAAAGAGCGGCTTTGCAGGAATGTTGTGATTCCACACTCTCAAGTTACCGTGAGAAATGCACTCGGGGGTGTTGAATAAAACATGAAACCGGAAGCTTCAGGGGTCATGCCGTATGTCCATCTTATTCGGATTTTGATTCTGTTATTTAATGCTCAGCTAAGCTGCTTGCGCTGCAGATGCTTTTATTCGAGAAGTCATTACATCTATTTCGCGAACTAAATGTTAGATGCCTAATAGTTTTTATTTTAATAACTATTTTTAAAACACGATTTATTCGACTGTCTAGCACAGTTACCTATCAATTTGATTTATTAACCATTAGAAACTATTAAAATAAAGTTTTGCTTTTTAAAGTGCGTCCCAAAAGAAACGCAAGGTTTAATGTTAGAAGAACATATTTTATTCATTTCTTAATTGGCAAAGTTGTAACATTACTTTTTTATTTGTCAAATATCCTCTACGGTTTATTTGGCGTTTTCAAATTCTGTTGACAAAATTCTCTATCACCTTTTTGCACGGTTGTCGCTCAATTTTGTCAATAACTCTTCGAGTTATTGCTTTTAATTCAGAAATCGCTCTTATTTTCGTAGAGTAAACTTTGATTTTTACGGAGAAAAAAATTGCACGATGCGAGGTCGCAAGATCTTGCTTCAACAATTGGATTGTTTCGAGAGTGATATAACAACAGGTAGGGACATCTTGTTGAAATTATAAATCATGTAAATCTATGCTGTCCAAATGAGGCCACAAAAATCCACTATTATCTTACGATATCGTTCACCATTGATACTCACTGCGTTTCCGGCTTTATTATTAAAAATCACTCCACCAGCATAAAATCCACACCAAACGTTCGCGTTTTCAAAGGATTAGAGAATTTTTCATACCATTTGTCATTTAGTGCATTTCTTCTTCCGAAACTGCCACGTAATTTTCGCAACGTCTTGAAAAAACGCTCATCGTGCTTGTAATGAATTTTAACAATGGTCACTGGTCTATCTCGCCGAGTAGCGCTCTATATTTATCGTAATGCATTTGTTATAAAATGGCGAAATCTTGTTTATATATATGCTATATTTTTGATTAAACAATTAATATTACAATGTTTATATTACTTCTTCTTCTTCTTTAGGTACCGTCTCCGTTGCGAAGGTTGGCAATCATCATCGCTATTCGAATTTTTGATACTGCTGATCTAAATAACTGGATGGTAGTACAGTTAAACCATTCTCTCAAGTTCTTCATCCACGAATGTCTTCTTCTTCCCACGCTTCTCCTCCGTTGAATCTTTCCCTGTATTATTATCTGGAGCAGATGGTATCTATCGCCTCTCATAACATGCCCAAGATATTGCAGTTTTCGTTCTTTAACGGTGAAGACAACTGTTCTTCTATATAGCCATAACTCAAACGCCTCTAATTTTTTCACTTCTGCTTTCTTCAGTGTCCATGTTTCCATCCCGTACAATAGTACAGATAGGACGTAGCACTTTAGTAGTCTTGTTTTTGTCTCTAGACTAAGGTCTCTTGCACAGAATACCCTTTTCATTTTAATAAAAGTAGCTCTTGCGTTCTCTATCCTTGATTTTATTTCTTCTGAGCAATTGTTGTCTTTATTGATCATAGTACCCAGATATACGTATTTTTCCACTTTCTCTTTGGGCTCGTTGTTTATGTAAAGATTTCCATATAAAATTCTCGGTGTTTTACGTACTACCATATATTTAGTCTTTTTGCATTTAGCGAAAGTCCGTATTCTTCACTTGTTACTACTACTTTATCAAGTATTATCTGTAGGTCTTCTAGGCTAGTTGCTATCAGGATTGTGTCGTCAGCATACCTTAGATTGTTAATTGGTATTCCGTTCACTTTTACGCCGATTGTTTCGTTAATAACGCTTTCTTCATTATCTCTTCTACGTACATATTAAAAAGTGTTGGTGACAGCACACAACCCTGCCTAACGCCTTTTTTTATTTCTATGTGTTCAGTGCTATTTCCGTCTATTTTTATAACTGCTTTTTGATCGCAGTGTAAGTTACTAATGATTCTGATGTCTTGCATGTCTATATTATTTTCTTGCAGTAATTTAATTAGTTGTTCGTGGCGTTCTTTGTCGAAGGCTTTGTTGAAATCAATAAAACAAATATATAGGTCTTGATTCATATCCAGACAACGTTGTATTAAAATGATTAGTGCGAACAAGGCTTCTCTCGTTCCAAATCCGTCTCTGAAACCGAACTGTGTTTCACTGATATCTTGTTCCAACTTTTTGTATATTCTGCCATATATAATTTTCAGAGTATGGCTTATAAGACTGATTGTACTATTATATTATTATATTACTAGACATGTAATATTAGATTACTTAAAAACGTATTTTTAAAGTTATTTAAAACAATTTATCTACAAATGTATTTATTAAAACAAACAATAATTATAATAGTTTATATTAAAATTTTTAATTAAAAAATATATAATCAATTTATAATTATAGTTTAAAATACAAGGTTAGCCAACAAGTTCATATTAAAGATTAAAAAATAAAATTTGCATTTTTAGATGTTATTTTTTGTTGGAAATTGTAATCAATATCTCATCACTTTTACTAATCACTATTCTACTGAAATTGCTCAATTACGTCCTTGGTTTGAGCTATAGACTGATTTGATTTCTTATTGAAATTAAGTTGGTAAAATTCATAACAGAAATAAATTTATAACCTTAGTTTATTAATGAATACAATGAAGAACGATATAAATTGAGATTTCTAGGTACAAAAGAATTATTGATATTTTGTAAAGATTGTAAGCACGATAAAGATGAAAATATTTCATGTGTCAAAATAAATGGATCTCAATCAACTAGTTGAACAATAATCTAAAGAGATTTCGATTGCTGAGCGAAATATGATTTAATAGCAAATAAGACGTCTATGAACAAACATTTTGTGAGTTTTCACTTTTAAAGGAACAGATGATCTAACATCGGTTCTTGGAGTTTTGTCCCATGAAACTGCTCTCAACCACCTTGTTTCAAAAGATCCCAACATCGTGGATCACGTAAGCATTCGTCGAATCATTTTGAAGTGCCAACAAACGAAGTTTAGCAGGTTTCTAATCTGCAGTCCCATTAGTTGCTGAAAGTACACATTGAAGGCTAGAGATCTTTTGAAGTTGAAGAATACTGTATTTTTAGACTTTCTTAATTCGGATTAGAATGGAATATTATACGAGAAGTCCATTACTCTAATATGACAAAATATCGTAACATTGTCTAATTGCTAAATGAATGCATTTTAGAATAACTCTTAACAATGTTCTAATGTAATTTATATAAACGACATAAATGTAATTGTTTTATGTACTCATGCAAATGAAATTTAGAATAAACGATTAGCATATAAAACGGTTAACCTTCAACTTCAGAAAATTTTTATTGCCATCGTCCTGCTACTTTACCTTAACCGTCTAGTGGAAGTTGTATATATAACGATTAAAGTTTGAAAACGATATTGTTTCGTAGGTATGAAGTTTGGGGAAAGCAGTGATGTCACATATAACATAAGCAAAAAAGTGTTCTCGTCCAATTCAGATTTGACGCGCATAACTTCTACAGTATAAGAATGCGTTCATGTCTACAGGAGGTATATTATCAAGTTAGCGCATTTAAAGAAAAACATATTGTACGTCTACATAAGTGGGGTATTTCTTTATGTGAAACAGCTCGAAGGATTAGCACCATGGCAGTACTGTGGCGCAACTGTGGAATCAGTGAGTAGAAAAGATACTTAATGGTGATTGAAGCAATGTGGGAGAACTCTCATCTTCAGGGGCTTGCAATGATAAACCGTAACGCAATTTCAAGAGCCCTAACTCGACAATGCTGGACTATTACGCGGTGACGATTGTCTATTTTCCTGTCCAAGATTTATTAGTTGCAATTGGATTAACAACATGACGTCCTTTAATGGGATTACCATTGCACCGGCGACAAAAATCACAATGTGCTACAAAAACCATTTCTTTGTCTTTTCTGGTAAATCTAGATTTTGCACAAAATAAAACAATGGTGGGATATTACCACGCCGTAGCCACGGGGAAAGGGAGGAAAAAGAAGACTGCATTCGTACGAGACATACAACGCTAACTATGGATATTATGGTATAAGAAGTTATTAGTTATGATAGCAGATCGCTTCTAATCAGAGTTGGAGGCCACATTACTGGTCATAAATATAAACGTGGTTTTACATTACTTCAAAGTGTATCTCATGTAAATTTTTAAGATAACGCTCGGCCATATATGGCTCATTAAATTATATATGGCACATTAAATTTTCTTCAACAAAACAGAGTGAAAAATCTCCCATGGTCCCCTGATCTTTCACTGATTAAAAATGTCTGAAATATCATTGCGTTGAGTGTACAACGGTATCCAAGGTTATCAAGAAATTCGCCCTAGTCAATAATGTAGAAAATGCAGTTTATCAAGATGTTATTCTTTCAATTTTGGACTCAACGCCATGAAGGCGGCAAGAAGTATGTAAGGTAGTATCATATATCTTTGGATAAATGCAAAATTTATGAGCTTCTTTTTATAAATTTAATAATTTGATAGTTTATTTGTTTCATACTATTAAATAAATCTGTTAAGTTTCAGTTGTTAATTTGCATATTTGAATGATATTTTTAGTGATAGTTTAAGGAAGGACATTTGCGAGCTATAATGCAGTCAAATGAAGTGTAGCTTTATTTTATAGAAACTTCTTTCGACTGTCAAGCGAACACAGTATTGTATATTATAGCAAAGCTTGGAGTAGTCGGCTCTTACTTTTAAAACATAAGAAATGGCTTGCAACAGCAGACACATTTACTTACCAGTTCAAATTGCCTGTGAGCCTTGTTGTTGATGTGTCAAAAATATCGCTTAACCACATAATGCTAATTGCGTACAAGTTAAGTAGCCATAAAAAAGCTCATTAGCATTGTGAGTGAGCAATATAAGCGTACACAATATGTCGTTAAAGTGCATAAAAATGTAATGCAATGATAGATAAAATCACTTATGCCTTTAAAACGAAAATTAAAGTTGGAACCTATCTTTTTATTAGAACTCACAAAAAGGTGTAATAAAAAATAAAAAACAACTACACTAATGTGCTTGATTGATATAATAAATACATAATATACAGAAAACGTATCATTATACAGTTTAATTTGGGTAGTAAATAATTTTAAAAACATGTCTAGATGATCTAGGTTTTCTTTTAAAAATCACCTAACTTAAGAATTACTATCTGAAACTCAAATTAAACAGTTAAAAAAATATTATGCACACATTGCATTTAAATAATCCTTCTAATAATAAAACCTAATTAAATCAATCAAAAGCTTTAATTTTCGCAAGCTACAGAAAAAATTGCAATTAGAAAAAAAGTTAGACAAGGATGTGTTCTCTGATTCTTGCTTTTTAACATTTATTCTGAAAAAATAATTATAGATGCTCTTGACGATAGCTCAGAAGCTGTAAAAATTAACGGAGTCCTAGTAAATAGCATTAGACATGCTGACGACATGGCTTTGAAAACTACAGACGGATAAAATCTTAAAAGAACTCTAAAACGTGTAAAAATGGAGAGTGGAAAGATGGGACTAAAGATAAATTCCAAAAAAAACAAAGTAATGGTTGTGTGTAGGAATTCCCCTAATATAAATATTACATTAGACAACGTAACAATCGAGCAAGTGAACAAATACAAATACTTGGATCGGACAATTTTCAAAAGAACAGTATTATACAACAAACATCTAAATGTAAAATTACGAATACGTATGCTAAAATGCTATACTCTCATACGGATGCGAGACATGGTCAATCAAAAAGAAAACTATAGATAATATAACAGCGTTCGAAATGTGGACGTATCGTAGGATGTTACACATTTCATGGGTAGAGAGAATAATCAACGACAAAGTTTTACTAAAAGTTGGCAAAGGTAGAGAGATAGTGAACAGCATAAAAAGACGTAAAATAGAATTTTTGGGCATTTAATATGACACGACAAATACCTATTGCTACAGTACATACTTGAAGGTAAAGTTGAAGGAAAACGGGAAAGGAAAGAATAAGACCATCACAGATGTTTAACATTAGCAACTGGTTGCAGATAGATAGAGAACGACTAATTCATACTGCTAGAAATAGATGGAAGTATGCCATGCTAATCCCCAACCTTGGTAATATCTAATATGGCACCAGGAGAGAGAGAAGCTACATACAATTTTTTTAACCCTATACTTTTCACTTTTTACTTTGGAATAGTAAAAATTAAAAATACTATCGTCAAATGCTTTAGAGATATGATGCTGCTGATTTATTTGCCGCTTTTCTTTCTACAAGCATAAAAAGTCTATTGGCTAATTAGTGTCTTATATTTTTATATGTACTGCCTTTTTGGAGTTATTATATTATACATATAATACAAATAATTTAAAAAACAAAAGACCATTTTTTTAAAAATAAAGACCGCTATGTTAATTAAAAGGATATTTTATTTAACAATACGCATCTTTAAGTATTTGTATATCCTTTAAGTTCTCTATAAGATTTTTCGTGTCTGTAAGCTAGCAAGGGAAACGTGCTAAAATTAAATGTTTTATTCAATATTATACACTTCTGTACTGTTACTGGCTATAGCAACCAAGAGATTTTTACCTCAATTTCGACTTTTTTGCGCTTCCTTATTGGATCCATGTTTACTACAGCCTATGGCTTATTGTGATTACCTTAATAAAGTAATTTCACAACCAATCTGTAATTGATGTCCCCTGAATCAACAGACACAGGTGCTTTACAGGGCGTGTCTATAGGATATGTAAGGTTGTTTCTGGTTTCTTACTACAGAGTCTGCATGCAAGGTCACCATTGAATTTACCAATTTTCCAGAGGTGTTCTTTTACAGTCGCATGTCCTGTAAGAAACCTTATGGTTAACTTTAGCCGTGGCTTACTTAGGTTAAGGAGTTTTGCAGCTCTATTTTGGCAAGGTCCCTTATTGAAGGTTTTGCTGAAATTATGTCCTGGTTGGTTCTTCCAGTACATTCAATAATGAGTGCGTGTTCTCTCCTTAATAAAGTTTCGGGCAATACTTCGTGAAATTCCTAAAACAGGTTCTGGGCGTATTCATCGGCTTTCTCATTGTCGTAGATACCGCAATTCCCAGGTGCCCATAACAGTTTCACCGTGTTGTGTTCTGCCAGTGCATTGAGTTCGTTGATGCATTCCCATACCAGTCTAGATGATGCTTTTGTGCTTGATAAAGCCTTTAAAGCGGCCTGGCTGTCTGATATCAATTTCGACTTGTTTGATTATTTAAATTTACATCAACATCATTTTGTTATACTTATTCTTCGAAATATTTAAATCCCGAAAAAAATTATTTTCTTTTAATGCTATTATTTTAATGAAACTAAAAGTATAAGAGAATCTATTTACGACCGCACTTTTGTTTGCCATAATTCATTCATGAGCCCATAGAAAAAACGGTTGTCCTCGTTTATTTGTCAGAAATGATTGGGTTGGCATTAAATTCTTGACAGAGAAACGCATAAAGCGTTATGGGTGCCGCGTACGCGTCGCGCTACGGCTGTGTTCCTCTGTACTCACCTGAAAGTGGGTGTAGCGATATAAAGAGACAAAACGGTTGACGACTTGTCGAAACGTAGTCCGATAGGCAAATTGCCTCCTAAAGTTAAAAAACAGATCATAAACTTGTTTTTGCGGGCATAACATTGGGACAAGGAGCAGCAAAACTAAAACAGATATTGTACGTAGCTCTCCGAATCCATTACATAATATCAAATGCGTAGTTCAGCAAAGAAACCTTTATTGAGTGAAAATCATGTGAGAAAGCGACTCGCTTGGGCAAAGGACAATATCAACCAAGAATAAGGCAATGTAACTTTTACAGACGAAACTTCTGTTTAGGGGCATGTTATCGTCCCACAAACCTAGTCAACCTCAAGTAACAGATTGGTACAGCGAACCGTTAAACACCCAGTAAAAGTGCTGCTTCTCAAAACTGGGTTTCTAAATATTGCATTTGTTTACGTACAACCTAGATGCTCTAAAAATGCTCGAGATTTATAAGAAATATTTGTCACTGCTAAACGTTGGTTTATTAAGAAAAAAGAGGGCTGGATCTTGCCAGAGGGCAATGACCCGAAACACCGTAGCAAGCTTTGCATATAGTGAAAAGGGCAGTCTGGCATCGTTACATTTGATTGGCCGTCGCAGTCACCTGATGCAAATCCGATTAAGAGTGTATGGAAATACATCAAACACAACCTTTTATAAGAAAAGTGTTCACTTTGAAGCAGTTACCACAAGAAAACCCTTGCATTTGGAGATCCTTACCGGATGAATACGCTGTCAATTTGGTCGAAAGCATGTCTCGAAGGTGCAAGGCAATTATCGACGCCGGTGGTGATCGGGAACATTATTGATAAAATAGCATTTTTGTTCTGATGGAGTACAACGTATCTATGTATTTGAAAATGTTTTTAAATAATCCACATTAACCGGAACACGCTCTTACTTAACTGACTGTAGCACAGCAAAGCTCACGTAAACGAACATTAATCACAAAATGGCTACTAACCGATATTTTGTGTAACTACTGAAGCCCAACTGAAATAATAATATTTATTAATTGTTATAACCTATACATCATTTTTATTTACGGTGGCATTACGTATGTATTTGGATTATAATGAGGTGCCTTAAAGAAGTGCATATAATGTTGAATGTAGATGGATTTTGTGCATAAATATGGTATGTACATATTTCAAATGCAAATGAAAGTTTTAATTCATAAAACATGCCAAGTGTCACGTTTACAATGGTTAAGGATACGTTTAGCTACTGTCAGGGATGAAATTCGATAATATACTTATTTGAGCATAAGAAATATAATATTATTTACACATTATGATCAACAAATTTGTCTAGCAGTTGACGAGCAATTCACGTATGAAGAGAAATGCTTCTTTGGAGTTTATATGAATTCAAACCTATCTATAGTTATGCTTAATTAAGCAAATCAATCAATCGGAAAACAAACAAGATAAAAGCAGAACAATAAATTTAATGCTAGCTATGATATAATTTGCACTAATGTTCCACTAATGAGAGAAATAAATTATCATTTTATATTATGCTATCCGGAACTTTAAAAAAATAAACCAGACATCTCCTTAGCTCTTTTACCAAATACTACAAGAGCAGGAGCTAATTGTCTTTTAGTTATCTTTAATCTGTAGAAATAAAATAAAATAAAAAGAATATACTACTTTTTATAGGAACTAAACATCGATACAATTTGAAGGCGAAAAAACCGCAAATTTAAACCTGACATAATCTTCCACTAGAAAAGTAAAGAAACATAACAAATAAAGAGTAAAATGCAAAATAGCGCAGCAAAAGGGAGAGAATTCGGAGTCGGTTTTGTGATGAGTAGGGGCAATGTTACAGTTTAAATCAATAAGTGAGAGGACAGAGGAATTAAAAACAAAATCGAAATTTGCAAATGTATCAATTTGTACTATGCATGCCCCTACAGATGATAAAAGAGATGTGAAGAAAAAGATTTTTACTCGCAGGTATAAGAAATACTAAAGGAAATAAAAGACACTGCCGTGCAATAACCAGAGAGCACAGTTTGCATGATGAAAAGTAACGACAAGGAAACCTGATTAATGGTTTTAGCTGGAAATAGTAACATGATTGTTTATAGTAGTAGATGGCAGAGATTGATCCCGACGGGGTAACGAGAAATCATATAGACCACGTAATAATAGATGCGAGACATGTCATGGATGTGCAAGACATTAGGAGCTACAGGTGAGCGGACTATGATACTGACCGCTTTCTGATCCGTGTCAAGTGCAGATAAAGGGTAGCAATTAGGAAAGAACAACGAGGGGAAGTGAAAGTCAAGTACGACACAGGTAAATTGAAACGAGAATAAATAACAGCCTTAAAATACACACAAAAAATATCAGAAGAAATAGAAATAAAAATGAAAAAAAGAGTGCGAAGGGGAAAAACGTATAAAGAAAAAAATATAGCAGATAAAGTAATAATAATTAAAAGGTCATCAACATGACCAGAACTGCATACAAGCAATTGAGGAAAAAAATTCAGTGGTGTTAAAGGTGACAAAGTATGTAAGAAAGTAAAAAGAAAGTAAAAAATCGGCTAAAAAAGAAATTTTACAAAACAATAAAAATGTAAAAAAGGATATTAACGGAGAATAAATTTATGTAAGTATTTTAAAGAAAATTTGTTAAGCAGTAAATATATGTATATGAAGTTATAGAACGAATATTGTGAAACCCTAGAGAGGTGAATCAAGAAAAATAAAGTTACTAGCAAAATAAACAGTCCCAAAAATAATCCATAAGCAAAAATAAGTACCAGATATAGACCAGATAAAGGGAAAAATAATGAAATACGGTAAAAAAGATCAGGAAAAGGAAATATGCTTACTTATTAAAAGGATATGGTAAGAAGAGAAAATGCCAAACAGCTGTAGACAGGCGTTAATTTTCCCCCTATATAAAGCAAGTACGGACGTGGAACTCCTTTTCCACCGATGTCCGGGGCTTCTGTACATAAACAAAAATTTGCGGCCACTTCTGGTCAAACTGGTTCTCTATCTATCACAGATCAAAAATTATAAGGCGTGGCAGATATCAGAAATGGCAGAAATAAAAAATATTCTTCAGCTTGGAAGCTGCCTTGAACAAAAGTTGAAAAAGAAAAGGACGGATAAACGGACAGACAGACGACATAAGGCTTCTCATTTTAATGTGTAGAAGCCTACAATGAGACAGAGGTATACTGCAAAGCTAGAAAGAAGTAGCACTGCTAAATACGAGGTATAAGCTTTTAGTGCAACAATATCACAGTAATTGTAATTAATAATGGAAAAAAACCTTGAAACACGATCAAAACATCACTCTTAATCATTTTTTTATCGATTTCAGTAAAACAGTATTATAAGAGAAAAGACGTATATAATGTTAGAAGAGTTAAATAATAATAATAAAGCAAAATAATAAAATGATAAAGATGCGCCTAACAGACTGAAAGTTAGATTAGCAGTAGCACACATGCACATAATTTTCTTTTGAAGGTAACAAGTACGTCAACTCATCTAATATAAGAACCGCCAATAGCATGCCGTCAGCATGGTTGGCAAATACAAAGTAACAAACGAAACTAAAACACCTTAAAACACGCAACTGAAATTTATTAGTCGTTTTTAGTTTAGTTTTATTAGAAAGAGTTACACAAACTGATAGTACGAAATAATTAATGGCTTCTAAATAATGAGTAAACGTAGAATATTGAGGCATTAAAGATGTTTTTCTATTTGCTTGCCTTACCGCTGATGAGATAGAAAATAGAAACCAGTGTCTTCGAATTGAAAAAATGTATTTTATGACCGGGTTTTTTTCTGCTTCTAATGTAAGGCTTCTTAAGAAACCAGTCTTATAATTTGTCTGAAACATATCATTTCTTAAAAATGCTTAGAAATGCTGACCTAGTAAATCACAAAACCGGACTTTGCAACTAACAATAAAATACTTGACTTTATCCGATCAAGTAAGGAGCATATCCACAAATTTAAATGAGCTTACGAAATTATGCTTCAGCACTTGAAAAGCTTTTAATTTTTGAACAACTGGAGGGGGCATGAAACCAAAAGTGTTATTATAATAACTCTATCAATCAATGCCTCAGTAAAATTAGTATATGGGCTGTTCGATATCTATTTAGAATTGGCAACTCTGAATGTGCTGGGTGCGATCTAACGCGTTAATCACACAGTTTCGCATTTTTGCCAGTATACATACTTTATTCAGTTGAAAATTTCCTCTTGGCTAAAAAACATAATGAACTCGAGAACATGTTTTTGTGAGAATTTTTTACGATTTTCGTCGTGGATTAGCTCAACGGCAATGCGTTTATCAACTCATTTTGACTTTTGGCCACAAAGCCCCATACAAAGCAACTTTAAATCGTCGGTCCAATGAATTTAATCGTGTAAAGAAAGCCGTCTAAAATCGGCTGTGGTGCTAGCAAACATCAATGCCGTGCGCGAACTGGTAAAGCAAGATTGTTATGTGATTTATCATGAATTTCGGAAATCCTTATGCATTAATGTGACTAGCTTACATTCGATATTGCATGAACATTTAACCGTGAAAAAGCTGTGCGCGAATTAGACTCCGCATAAGTTAACGATGGCTCAAAAACAGGCTAGTGTTGATTGGTTGAAAAAAATGCTCAAGAAATACAAATGCAGTGCTTCAACTACCGTTTACAACATTGTCGCAGATCTTGGATTTATTCGTAAGAGCACGAAAGTAAACAGCAGTCGACTCTATGTGTCTTCAAAAATGAGCAAAACCCAACAAAAGTTGTTCGTCTTTGGACTTTGGAGCAACTGGTTGGCTGTTTTTTTTTTTGGAAAAACTAAACATACTGCAACCGTTGTTTAAAAAGATCGTAAAACGGTTAATTCTGAATGGTACACAAGCATGTGTTCACCAGGAGTCTTCAAAAAAACAAAAAAAAAACCAACGCGTGATGCCGGATTATTCTCCGCCATGCCAATGAGAGCTCATACACATCGACCCAAATAACTGGTTCTTTGAGTACTTAAAACATCGAATTGATGGACTGTTCACTGTGCAGTTCTGATTTGATCCCTTACGATTCTTTTCGTTCCCACACGTAAAGAACGAATTGCGTGGACAACGATTTTCGACACCGGAAGAGGCGGTTGATGCGTTCAAAATCTATGTTTTGGAGATACCTGAGTCTCTAGGGAAAAATTCTATGAAATTTTTTTTCACCGTATGTAACAATGTATTGACCGCCGAGGAGAACATTTTGAAAAACGGTTTCCAACATTAAACATCTGTTTTTGTTAGTTTTTTGCAACAGATGTCGTACAGTCCACATACCTATGATAAAAAAGTATTACAAAAATTATGATATCTCTCATTCTTATTTATATAAATAAAAATATTAGATTATATAAATAAATATTCAATTGAAATGTAAAAAATTCAACCAATTGGACTTTATATTAGTTATTCATTAGTTGATTCTTTTCTTAAGCTTATTAATATCAGTAATGACGTGAATGTGAAGTAGTAGATAATAAAGTAGACGCAAATATCTTCGTTGGATTTTATAGATTCAAAAAAAAATAAAACGTAGTAGATGTGTACTTTATGTTGACTATATAATTATAAAGTAACTTAATTCAAAATAGTACTTATTAACCTTACCAACACAATATTTTATATTTAAACCTGATGCTCTGTGGGCAAGAGCAAGTTTTTACAGTTCTTATTAGTTTGATATTAATATTAGTTTTTTCAAGAAGCTCCCACAGTTTTTGAGTGGGACACTGTCATATGTCTATTTCAAGTCGATGAAAAGAAGATGGAGTTCTTTTTTAAGGGCAATTTTCTTTTTAAAAACTTGGATAATAGAAAATATGTGATCACTGGTCGTCCTACTTGCAAGAAACCCAACTTATTTTTCAGCTTCCATTTGTTGGTACTCATTTTCTATTCTTTGTTTTATTATCTTTTCGAATGGCTTGCTGATTGTGCTTGTTACAACTATTTTATGATAATTCCATGATGATTTTTCTGTCGCATTTTTTTAAAATTGAGGACTTTCCGTTCGACTAATAAAGGGTTTTCCAATAGAGGCGCCCGGACTTTGAAAAAGTCACTGTTTGATGTGGATTTTGATTTGGCGGGGTCACTGGCCCGTACTTCTTCCAAAATGAAGCTGGCACTACCAAAACTGTCACCGGCAAGAGGTACAGCTCAATGATAACCAATGTTTTGACTAAAATTAAAAGATATGCATCTCAATAGCATGTGGTTTCAACAAGACGGCGCTACGTGCCACACAGCGCATGCAACAATAGATCGTCTGCACGACAAATTCGGCGATATGGTGATTTCGCGTATAGGCGACGTCAATTGGCTACCGAGATTGTGC
Source organism: Sinelater perroti (assembly GCA_036346155.1). Classification (NCBI taxonomy): domain Eukaryota; kingdom Metazoa; phylum Arthropoda; class Insecta; order Coleoptera; family Elateridae; genus Sinelater; species Sinelater perroti. Next base: position 2,481,194 of record JARFIY010000189.1, read on the forward strand.
GATTTAACTCCACTAGACTTGCTACGTTAAATTACGAATCTATGCGAATATGTCGCAGACGATTGATGCCATAAAAGTCAACATAACCAATGGCATCAATGATATCGAGCCTGATTTATGCGGTCGAGTAATCTAAAATTGGACTTCTAGGATACGCGTCGCCCAGCGAAGCCGTGGCTATTTGGTCGATATCAAATTTCATAAATAATGTAATCGTATACACTTTCAAATAAAAAAAAATTAATGATATCTCATACACAATTTGTTTTATTTAAATTTAAAGTTAAACGCCCTTAATAGAAAACCATATACGCCTTATTCGTTTGTACAATGCTGAAAAAGTTTTTGTAGATATTTAGATAGCTTGTTGCTTCCATATTTAATTTCTTATATATGTCGCCAGAACCCAGTGCTTTGCCATTTTTTAACTTCCTTTAACGTTAATCTTATCTTTTTGTTAGCTAATCTTTCTGCATACTTTTGCTTGTACGTTTATGTTCTATGCTTTTGATACTAAGGTATTGTTGATATTTTTTATGTTCTGTGTCTTTTTCTCTCAAATATGGTTTACTTTGATTTTTGTTCCCTTTATATTTACCTAGAGCTTTAATGGTTGTAGCGTTTTGCTATGCTATTAAGTTTTTTCTCATAATGTTTAATCTAACCAGGTCTCGTAAAGCATTATCGTACTCTTATCCTCTAAACTTGCTAGATTATATTTTCGTTGTTGTAGTTGTTTATTTTTCTCTTGTTGTATTTTTGCATTTTCACTCTCTTTCGGGGAATAATATTTTAGTTTTGACGAAGTAATGGTCACTACCACAAACGGGTCCCCTACAAATTTTTTATTTTTATATGATACAGTCGGTAATTAACTTTAGTCCTTAAGTTTTCTTGTATACGTTGCGGTGTTGGAAGTAATCATTTAGGATTAATATGTTATTTTGTTTTTATATTGTTATTAGTCTTATTATTTACTGTATCTTTTCTATGTCGATCTATAATAACGGGTGTTTTTTATAGAGGTATAAAACTTTAAGTTGGCAACATTTTTTTAACTGGCGGCCATTTTGTCAGCTGTCAAGTGATTTATGTTTAGTTTGGTTTGGCATTTCAACATGAATAGACTGACGCCTGAATAACGCTTCCAAATTGTGCAAATTTATTTTGAAAATCATGGTTCTGTTCGAAATATGTATCGCGCACTACGTCCATTTTACGATCAACATAATCGTCCATCAGACCAATTAATTCGGTTAACTATGGAACGTTTTTGCACCACGTTTACTCTAAATGATAATACGCATCCACAGAGACGTCGTACAGTGCGTACAGAAGAAGTCATTGCTGCAGCGTAGCGTAGAGGAAGACCCGAATCAGTCTATCCGCCATCGTGCACAGGAATTGGATATGTGTCCATCCACTTTATGGAAGATTTTGCGGAAAAATCTTGGTTTGCGTGCTTACAAAATTCAACTCGTGCAAGAATTGAAGTTACACGATCACCTAGCAAGGCGTAGATTTGGTGAATGGGCCCAAAACAAGATTGCCGTTGATCCTGATTTTCACAAGCGAATTTTGTTTAGCAATGAAGCTCACTTTTGTTTGAAAACAATGGAGTGTATGTTGAGACACCGTTACATCCAGAAAAACTAACTGGTGTGCTTTATGGGCTGGTGGAATCATTGGTCTGTACTTCTTTAAAAACGATGCTGGTCAGAACGTTACAGTCAATGGTGACCGCTATAGAGCCATGATTACCGACTTTTTCGTTCATCAATTGAACAACCATGATGTGCAGGAGCTGTGGTTTCAACAAGACGGCGCAACATGTCACACAGCTCGTGCCACAATTGATTTATTGAAGGAAACGTTTGGTAAACGCATAGTTTCACGTTTCGGACCCGTGAATTGGCCTCCAAGATCGTGCGATTTAACGCCACTAGACTATTTTCTGTGGGGATATGTGAAGTCGCTAGTCTACGCCGATAAGCCCGAAACGATTGACAACTTGGAGGACAACATTCGCCGCGTTATTGCCGATATACGGCCACAAATGTTGGTAAAAGTCATCGAAAATTGGACCTCCAGATTAGACTACGTCCGAGCCAGCCGTGGCGGTCATATGCCAGAAGTCATATTTAAATTATAATGCCAGAAGATTATCTTTCGAATAAAGTCAATTTCATGTCAATTTAAAAAATTCATCTTTATTTTATTCGATTTAAAACTTCTATACCTCTATAAAAAACACACGATATTATCTATCTTGATGTTCCAACTTTTAAGATCTCATTGTTTAGCTGTTGAAAGAAGACATTTTTCAAATTAAACGGTTTGTCGTCATAAATGGCATATACGTCTATAATCGTTACTTTATATCCGAATATACATATATTCATCTTAATCATTCTTTTATTAACAGCTTTCTAAGTTTTTATGTGTTTTTTATCTTCTATGTTTTACAATCGATTTACTGGTTCTAGTTGTTTTTGGTACCTCATTGTAGAAATAGTCATATGTTCTTAAATTTTCAAATCCTTGTTCTTTTTTTAAGTTACGATTATAATAGCCAGATCTGTATTTAGTCCTTTTAGTTCAGTTATTACTTCATTTATCTTTCTATTAATACCGTGTTCATTCCACGTACGTTCAATGTCCATTTTCGTCACTTTATCCGTATCCGATTGTCTTAATCTGAGGCACATTTTTGCTTTTTTAACAGGTCCATTGGCTAACTTTCTCCTTTATCTAGGCTTCGGACCGGCACTTGACTGATTGAGTTACTCAATCTACCAAATAGTCAAGAGATGGATTTCTATTAAGAGCATAACAAATATATTCAAATTAGTTTAATTTTTATAAATTATATATATAAAAAAAATTATGAGTGCTGCTGTCACACAGGTCAAAGGTCAAAGATCAAAGTTCAACTCTAACTGGGTATACGTAAATGCGTTGTCATGGCAACGGCGTACGCCAATTATGTCAAACAGAGCTTTTTAATCGTGTTTTTATTTATTTTTAAAAACTACTATGCGAAGGGGCTCAAGCATGTCGGAGTTGGACAAGCTCTCGGGGGGGGGGCTGCCAGACCTCGTATTAATAATAAATATGTCCAAAAAATTTTAATGAGTCAGTATATAGTAATAGAAAAGCTTAATTGCAATTCTAAATTGTAATGACAATTTACCTATGAATATTTGTCAGTTATAAAAGTAACAAAGTGCCACAAAAATTAAGAGTGCCTTAAATTTCTAAATAAAATGCTCACAGAAAAATGCTATCAGTTTTGTATCTGCTGGAAAAATAAATAATTGTAAAAAATTACATTACAGTTATGAAATTTCCACTTCTAAAATGATAATTTTATATCCACTAGGATTAAATGTAACAAATTTCTGTATAAGTTGTTTACACTCTATAACTTGCTACTGTAACATAGAACAGAATAATATGCAATCAACAATAAACTGGTTTAAATCAATAAAGCAGAAAATAATTGTATTAGGAGAAATATTACTAAGAACAAACAAGACAAAGCAACAAATAGATGTAAATGGATAATGAAAGTAACAAATTTTATAACAGTACAACAGATCCAGAATAATTCAGTAAGTCTTGTTGTAAAAAGTATTTCATAGAAGGATTAGAAAATATTTCTTAAATACTACAAACTAACTTTCGCTCAGTGTTATTACCACAATAAAACTACACAAACCCGACCTAAATTTTCATTTGTATGCTGATTATTGGTTAAAAATGGATTTTACATTTACGGCTACAACAAATTCCAAAATCAAATTCCATTGCTAGCCCTAAAACTATAGATTTTAAACGCTCACCTTGGGCAGGCATTACCGCTTAGGGCGCACGTCGGCCGGCTTCCGCAATAAGTTCGATTCGGCATTTTCTCGGTCATTTACAAGTCTAGACGCGTGGCTTCCGCAAGTTTGGAATCTGGCATTCATGATAAACAACTAAAATAAACGGCTCAGGGCGCGCCGTGTCTACGGAATCCCGTCAGAATTAAGGGATACGAACGACTAACTGCTCAGGCCTTACCCTTGCGAATGAGAATTACTTCTTGAAACATGAAGCTCGGCTTATGTTCTTCCCTAAACTTAGTTAATGCTCGATCTTGTTTTGCATTATGCATAACTAATATTTTGAAGCAGGTAGCACGGAGACAATTCTCGCCGAACAAACCGGCGCCTTCTCCCGCGGATTTGCTAATAAGAATGATAATGAAGGGGGGCAGCACCGGCTCGTCTGCGAAGTTGAGCGCTCCCGGCCGCTGGAAAAACTTTGCATTGCAACAAGCTCCATGCAATCGAACCGCACTTTGGATAAAACCTTTAAACTGTTTGCATACACATTCTTGTAAATTATTTAGCGTGTTCGTTCTGGAGCAGTATTTTCAATTTTAGTTTTATGTAAATGAAGAATGTTTTTGCTTTTAATTTAGTTAAAACAGAGTTCCTTAATGATTTTTTAACTTATTAATCCGTAAGAGTGCGCAAGACCTACGTTGTTCTGTTTCTCCACATCGTCGGTTACGAAAACCCGAGAACTTTCAAAACGTATCTGTATGGTGCGAAAACTCAAATATTTATTTACAGAAACTGCAGTGCAATTTAATATATGCATACATAATTTTTTCAATGTAATTTTTCAAGTTTGCCATCGTTCCTGTACTACGACCTTAAATTTGCTATCTATATTATGAAAGCGCCAAGGAAGAACAAACGCTGTAAATTGAACAAGCCACCGATTTTAATGGTTGAGGGCTTTTAGATTCGCCTTGAAGAGACGGGGTGCAGGTTATAGTTTTGAATGCGATTTGAATTAACCATGGTCAGATAATAAAAAGGATGATCTTTTGACCGAAAATGGTATTGCGAGGGAAGCGCGCAAAATGGCACCAAGCGCTTGATATCTGTTCGATGTTCATTTTATTTAACATTTTAATCAATAACAACATGAATTGTCGTGTCATTTTCCGGCTAATCTGATTAATCTGCACCGCTACAATACAATTAAGTGCCGTGTTTTGTTTATATTCATAAGCATTGCCTTTCGTGCGTGATAAAGCGGAACCATTCGTTTTCATAAAGCCAACGACAACTCTTCTATCATTTAAGGTTTGTAAATATGTTCAATAAGATTAATAAAATAATTTAGCCAAGTAAAAGCAATTAATACGACCAGAGAATTACTGCCCTTCGTATAAAAAGTATCAACTTAAATCAATTGAGTGTCGTTACGCACCACGAGTGATGCTTGGAATTCATTAAATTAATAAATTGTTTGACTTTAAATAGAACGCAATTTGAGTCATACTGTGTTCCTTGTTATTCCTAATTTTAACAATTTAACATCTTGAATGCCACGCCATTTATATATGAATGACAGTAATGTTTCTTAAAGTAGTTTGTCATTCATATGTGTACGATGGGCGATTACTCTTTGTAAGTTGCAGCATTCATATAAAATAATAGCGTTCATTTTTGTATCTGTTTTGAGTTTGACCTGTGTATATATATATATATATATATATATATATATATATATATATATATATATATATATATATATATATATATATATTTCTTTCTTTTCCTGGGTGGTGTCCAATGAAACAGTTTCTAGGGTAGTTAATCTTCCAGCATTCTAATATTATCACAAAAAACTTTTATTTGCTCTTCATTTGGTTGATCCGTCTCCTTTTCTTCAACTGCTAAGTCATCAAGAATTTCTTCAATATTCTCTTTATGAAAATATTCTTCTCCTAATGACAGATCTTCTTAACTATTGCGAATCCACCCAGGATCTTGAATAGAATTGTCGGAATCCGATTGTTCTAAATTTATTGTTGCTGCAATATATTCTAGCCCTTTTTGATTAATCTCTCAGTATACACCCTGTTGCTCTTTTTCAAAACAAAAAAATTCAACCGGTTGGTAAGAAAACAATATGATAAAAATCTGAGGTTGCAATATTACATTTAATCATTTCGGTGGAGATTAGCAGCAGTCAAGGAGCTTTGTAAGTAAATAATAATAATAGTGAAATTAAGCAACGTCGCAAATCGACGAAATTTATTCTAACCCCAATCTAAACTTTATACCAGCTATCCGAGTGGTTGATGCAATTTGATCTTTTATTCAGTATTATTTAACTCTTTTGCCTATATAAAATTACACATCAAAAACAGAGTAATATTTTTTACCTAAAAATAAGCAAAAATTAAATTATTGTCAGGCCAGGTCATTGTTTGACAGGTACAAATTCAAATAGTAAAATGTATCGTTGGCAAATGTAGCTGATGAATGACTTCTTTTTATCATTTATATATCAATGACGCTACAAAAATTAAAATAGTAGACTATATTGTACTCAAAATGTATATTAATAATTTTGTATATTAAAGATGCAAAGACAAGAAAATCAAAAATAAAATAATTGCAATAGTTTCTTAAAAAAAGTGTCAGACCCTTCTTAGCGTTCAAAGTAAGATACATAAAGTATAAGATAAATGTAAAACAATAACTGCATAATACAGCAAATGTAGAAAACTGCAGACCAAGAAGTATTTTATTTAAACAATATCATAGACAAAATATTACCACATTTTGGTAGAATTGTTTTTATACTACACCGTTCTAAAATAAAGAAACTTTTTAATAATAAATTTTGTCTCTCCAGTGACAAAAAATTCACTTTTTTGATAATAAATTATCAAACAGAATGTGGATCATACCTATTCAGAGACAAGTCGTAAAGTTTTTTCTATTAATATTTCAAATAAACGTTACTAATAGTCTTAGGTAGCAACAAATCCCTTGTTAAGCAAGGTGACTTACTTTTATGATTTATTATATCAATTACTATCAAAACGCAAAAATGGCAGGGAGGAAAACTACAAGCTCTAATCCCTCAGAAAGGAAGGAAAGTCTAATGAATAAACTGTTGCTGCAAAAGAACCACAAGTTCAATCAGAAAAGCTTTTAGTGATGATGTGCTAGCAATGGTGGGTCCTGCTTAAGCGCATACAAGACACCATAGTCGTTAAATATGAGTAGTGGATAAAGATGGAAGAAAAAACCAAGTCATAAAAGACAAAAAAAATTTAAATTTTTAGGGAAAAAAATAACGCCATTAGATAGTAAACTAAATAAGATTAAAGAAGAAATGCAAACGCTAAGAAAGGAAAATAAGCAATTAAAGAATGTAAAATAATACAACCTTATAACACAAGGTATAGAGGGTAAGGAGGAAGTAAATGAGTAGACAAAAAGAAACATTGAAAGTGTGCTACTCAAATCATGAATAATATTAATTTGTATGTAGAAGCAAGTAAACTAGAGAAAATAGGCTAGCAAATGAGACCAATGCTAATAAAACTGTTAAAAGGAGAAAAGAAAATGGAAATAATTGAAAGTTCAGTAAACATTAAAGGAATGAATATATAGTTAAAGAATACTACACTAAAAAGATGATAGAAAACAGGAAAGCACTAATACCTTACCTAAGAACTGCGACACAGCAAGGAAAAAAGAGTTTATTAGATATGATAAACTTTATGTGGAAGAAAAGCTATGCGATTGGTACAGATTCAAGGTGGAAGGATAAACGTAAGAAAATAGCGCAAACGAAAAGTCCTTAGAATCTAGTGATGTAAATAAACAGACAAATAAAGTAATAAAAACTACAAAAAACTAACATGGTATACCAGGGAAGGAGCAAGTAATGACGACAATGGCAAAGAACAGGATTTCTTAAGCAGAAAATAATGTTATATCAAATAAGAAAGACAAAACTAAAAGCTAGGCAATAACAGAAGAAATAGTAAAATGTTTAAACGCAAGGAAATAAACATCAGCACGTGTAAGATGAGAACTATGCTGGCTCCAAGTGAAATAAAAGAAATAGCAGCCGAATTAGCAAAATACAGAGTCGACATAGCAGTACTGCGAAAAATAAGGTACAAAGATCAAGAAATTGTAAATCAAAATGTCTATATGCTCCTATACTGAAAAAAAAACAAGGACAAGGTGGTGTTGAATTTATGGTAATGGAGAAAGTAAAGAATAATGTTATTGACTTTAGGGCAATAAACGGACGAATTGCATATTTAAAATTAAAAGAAATTTTTTTAATATATCAATAGTAAACATATATGCACCCACAAAGAATGCTGAAGAGCAGAACAAAAAAGAAATGTACGAGAACATGGAGCGATAAATTAAAAGGTACCTAAAAATATCATAATAATTCTGGAGGACTGTAACACCCAAGTAGGCAAAGAGGAGTTTGTAAGACGGGTTGCTGAAAAACACACAATAGACGCTGTAACCAACAATAACGAAATAAGAATAAGCTACAAAAACAAATATGGTCATAAGCAGTACTAAATTCCAACATTTATACTGGCATAAATTAACGTAGAAAGCATCCGATTATAAAACGTATACAAATAGATCACATACTTGTTACAAGAAAAAAACAAACACCAGTAAAAGTTCAGAGAAGTATGCCCAAATTCGGATCATTTTCTTGTATCGGCAACAATAAGAAAGAAGATAAAGAAGCTCTAAATAAACAAGAATAACAGAAACCGACAAAAAATTGAAAAGCTTCATAACCTATATAAAAGGCAAGAATACATTGCAAGTATAACCAACAAACTGAAAAAGACAAAAATAACCGACGAAAAGCAAACCACAAGGAAAATAGACTAGTTTGGCGAGAATTGCCTTAAATTATCAAAGAAGAAAAAAGATGCAAAATTAAATGGATAAAAACAGATAAAAAATTAAAATTACAAGAATATAGAAAACCGATAAAATAATGAAAAAGGACTAACAGAAAGCAAAGAAGGACTGGATGGATAGTAAAGTAAAGAAATTAGAAGCGGAAAATGAAAACATGAAACCCAAAAGTATTGTACAAAAAAATTAAAGAACAAAATATGTTAAACAAATAAAAAATGACAGCCATAAAAATAAAGAAAGAAAAATAGCAGAAAATGAATTTTAATACAAACCTTTTAGAGAGCTGTTAAATGGTGATAAAATCCCAGAAGAATGAAAGACAGAAGAAATTATAACAGTGCATAAAAAGAGAGATCAGCAGATATGCAAGAATTACAGATTACTTACGTTATTAAATAATACATACAAAATTCTATCAACGCTTATACAAACGAGACTGAAAAAACAGACCAAAGGCATAATTAAGCAATATGAATGTGGGTTCACCTCAAAAAAGTCAACAATAGTCAACCACAGAATTAAACAATTATTAAAATGATTTTGAATACCACTTGGAGGTAGAAATGCTTTTAATTGACTTTGAATAATCCTTTGACTTTATCAAAAGAAACAAACTCCTAAAAGCACTGAAATAATTAAAAATACGCCCTAAATTAAGAAGACTGGTAAGTACTATAATGGAAAAACAGTCATAGTAAGAACACAAATGGGAAACAGAAGATTGTAAAATAAATTAGGGTGTAAAGCAATACAATATGTATTGTGTAAAATAGATAAACGAAAAATAAAACTAAAAGGAAGACAAATAGTAGCATACACCAATGATATTTCTTATAATTAGAAACCGCAACAGAATGAAAGAAATACTATAGGAGAGGAACGTACAATAGGTCTCGGGATAAATGGGAATAAAACCAAATGAATAAGAATAAACAAACCGTTTATAAATCGTCCAACAAAAATAAAAGTTGAGGGGTTCAAGTTTAAAGAAGTATATAAATTCAGATATTTAGAAATCACTGTAACTAATAATGGAGACAATGGAGTAGAAAACAAAGAAGTACGAACGTGGAACTCCGGTTTCACAGATGTCCGAGGCTTCTATGCATAAACAAAAATTTGCAGCCACTTTCGGCCAAACCGGTCTCATGATTTTCAGATCAGGATGATTTTTGGCGCTTGGACTTGACTTATGGTCCTTAGTTGAATATTGAAAACGTTATGTCTCTATCTATCACAGATCAAAAATTGTAAGTCGTGACAGATGTTAGAAATGACAGAAAAAAACACCAAAACCTTAGCCTATCTAGCAACAACTTTTAATGCATGTCTTCATCAAGGTTATTTCCCACAAACATGGAAGCACGCACACATACCGGTGATTCCTAAACCAGGTAAAGACAAAAATTTGATTAGTAGCTACAGACCAATAAGCTTACTGACATCACTTTCCAAAGTTTTCGAGAAGATCATCCACTCCCGGCTAATGAATGAATTAACATCACTCAACATCCTACCAGCATTCCAATTCGGCTTTAGGAAATCACACTCTACGCAGCACCAACTCCAACGCATAACTGAAAAAAATAGAAGAGGGCTACGAAAACAAAGGTTATACAGTTGCAGTTCTCCTCGATATAGCCCAGGCCTTCGACAAAGTCTGGATCGAAGGCCTAAAAGCAAGATCATCAAGATAAAAATTCCCAGCTACCTTAAAGCCATAGTCTTCTCCTTCCTAGAAAACCGCACTTTTGCGGTGCGCATAAACTCCGCATCTTCTGAAACAAACTCCATCCATGCAGGCGTACCTCAAGAAAGCGTACTGGGACCCCTATTATTCAATATTTTTACTTCAGATATCCCTAACATAGAGGCAACCCTAGCGACCTTCGCGGACGACACCGCAATCTTGACCCAACACACTGACCTTACCTTAGCTATTGAAAAGCAGCAGACTGCACTGAACCAAATATGCTCGTGGTTCAACCAATGGAATATGCACATCAACCACACCAAATGTCAGGCAAAAATATTTTCCCTCAGAAGAATTAGAAACCCTCCCAGCTTAACAATCAACAACAACACTATTGCCTGGAATCCTGCCGATGCCGCCATCAAGTATCTGGGAGTGCTCCTTGACACTCGACTTACCTGGAAACTTCATTTAACTACAAGTTAAACCAAGGATACGCGCGATTGGCACAACTTTACCCTCTCATTAATAGAAAGTCATCTCTTAAGCCCAAATGCACCATTATGATGTACAAATCTCTAATACGACCGTTGGTGCTATACGCATCAACAATCTGGAGCAACACTGCAAAAGTCCAAAGACTACAGAACAAAATTCTCCGCATAGCAGTGAATGCTCCTTGGTTCATTCGGAACGAACAACTACATTACGAACTAGACATACCAACAATCCAAAGCTACATCGCCGCGAGTGCCAAAAAATTCTTTGAAAACTTACATAAATGTGAAGGTGCAGTTCTATACAACTTAGGCAGACCAAACATACACCAAAGACTCAAACGAAAATTACCACAAGATTTATATCTAACCGAACTCGACATTGATTAGTAATATAACAATTAGTTAACATACTTGTAAGGGTACAACCTACCTCATAAACTATAAAAGAACGTACTGTTATTGCTTACTTTACTATTATTATCATTGCCATGTATAACATGTAACTGATTGTTAAGCTGGCAAATAAATGATTAAAAAAAAAAGAAATAGAAGCTGGTCTCCAGCTTAGAAGCGGCCTTGAATAAAAGTTATAAGGAATGATATATTGAAAGCTAAAAACCCGTACTGTTTTGTTGTAGGGCATCCCACCTAAGCCAACTCGCGAATATGAACCCGGTAGGACATGGTTGAGACAAGTTCGAGGAGCCGGATTGAAATCTGTAATCAGTTTTGGTTTGGAAGCCATAAGATATGAGAAGACGGAAGCGGCCAAGCTCTATGTGGTGGCAAGAAGTAAAAGACGACCTTAAAAATGTCGAAGTGCGCAAATGGTACGAGATATCGAAAAATCAAAAAATTTGGCAGGATATATCTAAGAATATCTGAAAACAACACGATGGAAAGTGATCTATCCCAAACTATTGATCTAGAAAACTTAAGAAAGTAGCGTTACCTCCTTGGGATGTTTAGCCACCATATATCTGCTAGTAGTGTTAATGGCAAGATTTGATAAGCGAAAGCAATTGATAAACAATCTTGTAGATAAAATAACAAAACTTAAGATAGGTTGTAACAGAGCTAAACAATTGACAATAATGACATGAGGCTACATAAGAATAGTTACATGAAATGCTACTGGTATACCCCAAAGAAACTATGAGCTAGAAGCATTTCTTAACACACAAAAATATGCAGATGTGTGTTTAATATCTAACATAAATTTAACGACAGAACATAACAGGATATAAGACAATTTACACTGTCCACCCTCATAATGCAGTCATAATTAAAGAAAACATAAAGCATTATAAAAAATCTACATAGGAAATTAAACCAATCCAAGCACAGTTGTGGAAGAAACAACTTCACTGTTTCGGCAGTACATTCCTCACCTTGGTATGGAATCGATACATATGAATATCGAAAACTCCTACAGACATTTGGGGGACGATATATTATAGGGCGCAATTGTAATGCCAAAAATACAAAATAACTGTAACTAAAATGTAAATATCACTTTGCGGAGAAACCTACATACTAGTCAATAGACCCTAACAAAATAATTGATTTACTTGATTTGTTGATCACTAAGAATATAACAGCTAATTATATAATAACGGAGGAAGCATTTGATTTTACGTCTTAACATTTTTTCCAGTAACAATGACACTAAATAAACAAATAACGGAAAAATGTAACTCAACCGTAACCAACAAGTTAACAAATTACGAGCATTTCCAGTGGGAACTAAGTGAAAAATAAAACTTAACGTTTTGTTGTAAACAATAAAACAATCAGAGATAGAAGTAAAAGAATTTGTGGTTAATATCCAATAAGCAGCTTAGAACTACACGGTAGAAATTAAAAGATCAGCTGGCGATAATTCTACAAAAATTTCCGAAAATAAGCATTTTAATTCATTTATATTAGAAAAAAATGGCTAACAGATCGAATTCGATCCGGTGCAATATGATGCTTAAAAATTAAAAGGAAACGTAAACAGTTTGCTGTAATCTAGCAGAAAAATTTTGACTTGCATTTCAGTTCCACATAAAGTTTTAAGCAATACTCGGTGATAAATAAACGTGACAAATGTAGTGAAAAATACCAATTAATACTTCAAATTATTAAGCTTCAGTAAATTTAGTTTTTTACAATTTAAACCACGCAGAATATCAGGAAAATCCAAATTCCTATCGTTTGCAATCTATGTCAAATTACTTTCCCAGCCTCTCACTGAAGACCCAACCTAATTACCCCGAGAGGAAGAACGCTGCTATCTATTATTCAACAGTATCACCTAGATGACTTCTACATACCAACTTACCCATTTTCCAAGCGATGTAACACGAATCTTCGACTTACTTGACCTTTTTGCAACTAAAAGCATTCCTTGAGATATTTAATAATTAAATCGTTTCTTTACTTGTTTTTGGATTACAGCCCCATAATAACAATAATATCCGCATTAATAATAAGTAAATTAAGATTCTCGATGTGATAACTAACTTGTGTGAAAACAAACTAACACTATTTAAAAATACATTAAACCGTATACAACTAATATTCTATTAAAAACACTGCTGTTATAGAAAATGCAATCGACATACTAAATCAAATTACTCACATCAAAACTATTCAAAAAAACATTAATTTGTAATTGCTCGATAGAGCAAAACAAGGGAGGATACGAAAAACCGACGCCTCCTAAGATTATGAAAGAATAGTGAATGACCAGTTAACAAACATAAACATAATACAGCAGTCAGAGAGTTATAAGGAACGACCAGTGAATCAAAAAATAAATATTTCTAAGAATACTTTAAAAGATTGAGATACAATAGCCGTCTCAATGGGCCTAAACTAAAAATAGCTCCTACTTGTACCAAAAAAACCATTTGCTACCTATCTTCATAAAGTTTTCAACTATTGCCACTAAAAATAAAGAACAAGAAAATTCTAAAGTTACAAATTTCTTAATGATCCTTTAAGAGTTGATTTATCTATTAAACTCTTCTCCTTTGATGAGGGCAAAGAAATTGTTAAAAAAAACAACTGCATAAAATCACCGGTGTATGATATTATTACTGAAAAAATAATCAAGGAATAACATTGCAGAGGCATCGAGTTTTGATTAATCTTCAACAATATACTGTTACCAGGTCGGGCCCCGGCGGTGATATATCGGGCGTCGGGACGCTACGACCGGCAACACGTGGGACACGGAAGGCTAAAAAACGTAGCGTCGGCTCCAACTTACGATTAGAATTATATTTACAATCTTACAAACTTAACCTACTTAGCTAATTTACAAGAAGTTAACCTACGACTTAATGTACGCGCTGAAATGGGCAGCGAGCTAGGTGCAGCAGCGGGGCCGTTGGCGGAACCAGGCAGCGTGCAGCAGGGTCGAGCACCGGATCCGATGGCGGAGCAACAGGTCCGGGCAGCGAGCGGCAGATCCGGGCAGCGAGCAGCAAAAGAAGCCAAAAGGGACTCACCTGATGACACTTGATGGTTTCCTCTTAAGGGGCTGACGACTGATAGCGAATTCTTCGGTTGCTCATGTTTTAAGGGCTCAGCCGTGCCCCACTCTGCTAGTGGGGTGCAGAGTTCAGGGTGAGAGCACGCTGAGACCGCTGGGGAATGCCAGGCTTGCCCAGGATTGGTGGACGCCGGAGGCGCCTTTGCTCTGATTGGAAAATGCCGTGGCGGCTATGGTCGGTGGCGTTTGGGTCGACTCGGGATCGCTTAACACCACGCGGCGCGGCATGTCAAAAAACCCCGGTGTTGCACACGGCGCCATAAAATCGGACTTAGGTAACATTTCTGCACACGGCGCCACAAGGTCGGCCTCAGGTAACATTCCTTTGGGATTACAAATTCCAAAGAAGGGCTTTTGTGTTGCACACTCTCGATTTTTTTTTTTTAATATAACACCAATGGTGCTGACAATTAAAACTGATCTTTTAGATCAACCATTAATTTGTTTCTGATGCATCTTAATAACTAAATACTTAACAACTATAGTCCATCCATCAATGTACTGTAGATATTTCTGTCTACTATACGCACTCTCACTCACGTACTGTGCCCTGCTTTTACACAGTCACTTTACACAAGCTCAAATGGTTTGGTTCTCTTCAGTCTTCGGATTATATGTTGTCTATCCAGCAGCTGAAGGGCTTTTACGTTTTCTTGAAGGTGTAGCTTGGCTTCATATTTCCCAGCGAATCTCTTAATCTCTTCAATAACTGTAGGGATGCCTAGGTCTCGATGCAAGTCAGCATTGCGTACATACCAAGGTGCATCTACTATGTTGCGTAGTACTTTGTTCTGGAAAGTTTGTATGGTTTTGATATTGCTATCTTTGGTGCAACCCCATAGTTGTATACCATATAGCTAAACTGGCTTTAATGTTTGTAGGTCAAGATCTTACTATGTAACGGCAGCCTGGATTTTCTCCCAATAAGCCAATAGAGTTGTCCGTATTTTAGTCTTAGTTCGCTTATTTTCTTCTTCACATGTACTTACCACCTAAGTTTGGCATCTAGCGTCATGCCTAGGTACTTGGCATTGTTCTCATATGGCACAGTGGTACCATTTATATCTAAAGACGGTGGATCATTCAGTCTTCTGTTCGTGAAATTGATATGAGTAGATTTTAGCTCAATAAGCTTTATTTTCCATCTTTTAGTCCAGTTAAGCATTCTGTTGCTGGCTTCTTGTAGTCTTTCAGTGGCCGAGTCTTCATCTGAGTCCACTACCAGTAGTGCACTATCATCTGCAAACATAGCCACCGTAGTTCCCTCCAAATTTGGTATATCACAGGTATAAAGTAGATAAAGGATGGGCCCCAGTATACTACCCTGAGGTACTCCCGCATTTATCTCTTTTAGTTCCGAGTGTTCATCCTCTTGCTTGATCCTGAAAAGCCTGTCTGTTAAGTAAGATATTAGTATCTTTACGAATTGCTCTGGGTGTATTTTATTAAGTTTGTAAATCAATCCTTCGTGTCAGACTTTATCAAAAACTTGCGCGACACCCAGGAACACCGCGGAACAGATTTTCTTTTCCTCCAGGACACCCTCTATTACATCCGTGATTAGGTGTACTTGATCTATGGTTGAGTGCTTTTGCCTAATTCCAAATTGCTAGTTCGGTATTAGGTTGCCATTTTCGATAAGCGGCTTAAGTCTCTTAAGGAGTAGTTTTTCGAATAACTTTGATACTATTGGTAACAGGGAGATAGGCCTATAGGACTTAGCATCGTTGAGCGGCTTACCTGGTTTAGGCAGCATAATCACTTCTGCAACTTTCCAACTAGAGGGTACATGTTGGAGCCTCAGTGCTGCATTGAAGAGATAAGTAAGCATGACTATGCCTTTCCTAGGCAACTGCTTCAGGATTGCGCCAGTGATCAAGTTGTATCCCGGTGCTTTTTCTGTATTTAGGTTTGTTTTTATTTTCATGGCTACTTCCTTTGGAGTGATGGGAGTGATGTTTTCTGTTCTTGAGTTAGCCATATTGTTCAAGGTGTTATTTACTTGCGTTTCATTAGGAGTGAAGATAGCTGCTAAATTTTCGGCAAACAAGTCAGCTTTTTGTTTATTGGTTTTGGCCCATGGACCATTTCCAATTCTAACTGGTGGTATTGACGATATAGGTCTTTTGATTCTCTTAGTAGCTCGCCAAAGCGAATAATTAGTTTCTTCATCTGTCGTTAGGTTTTCCAGATAAGAATTGAGAGTTTCTTCTTTTAGTTTCTGTATTTCTCTCTTGAGCTGTTGTATTTTATTATTTAGAATGGTCTTATCTGAAGGATCTCGCGACTGTTGCCATTTTCTTCTGGCTCTTCTTTTTTCCTTGACTATTTGTCTTATTTCTACTGGATAATTTATTCCTTTGGCTTTATGCTTTATTTCCCTTGTGTTATTGAATGCTGCTGCCTGAATAAGTTTGGTTAAGTTTTCAGTTTCGACTTCTAGTTCCTCATTTGTTTTTAAGCTAACTCTTAAGTCGATTTTGTTTTGTAGTTCCGTTTTAAAGCTTCCCCAGTATGTGGTTTTATTCACTAGTGCTGGTCGTGTATCCTTCTTTATTATCTTCTCACTCAGCGTCATAATAACTGCTGAGTGATCGGATTCCGAGTCGAAGTTTTCCTCAAGTTCCATAAAATTTGGTGAAACTTTTCGTGATATAAAGAAGTCCAACAAATCCGGGATTTTATTAATGTCAGTTGGCCTATAAGTCGGTTTACCTGTTTTTTTTTTTTATTGAAACATAGTACATCAGCAATCAGAATTACAAGAGATTCTATGAGCTAATTTGTTGTTAAAGTTGATTGGCTTGATGAGGTTTGCACCCATTGGTGCTTCCTCGCAGTTTCCTAATCCTATTGATTGAGGATCATGGATTCACACTAGAGGATTCACGTTAGTTTGTAGGTCCCAAGGCCATTTCCGCTTTAATCGCCGAAAGTTTGGTTGTAACGTAAGTGGTTGTATAAGGTTGTTTGGATGATATGTAAGTCTATCATAGTGTCTGGTTGCCCGTTCCGTAATTACATCACGCACGTATGGTGTGTTGGAGTCGGTATGTAAGGTGAGATTTGTCACGTACCATGGAGCATCCATAAGAGTTCTTATTGTCTTGGATTGGAATCTCTGGATTATGTCTACGTTAGAATAGCTAGAGCAGCCCCACATCCATATGCCCAAATAGGACGTAAGATGGTTTTATATATAAGGAGTTTACTCTCGGTTGCTAAAGATGATTTCCGACCTATTAGCCAGTACATTTTTTTAACTTTCAGATCCATGGCTTTGCGCTTCTTCTTTATGTGTTGTTTCCAAGTTAGCCTTTTGTCCCAGTGTAATCCCAGATACGTCACTTCTTCAGATTGTGGTACATCAATGTTGTTTATGGTAACAGGAGGGCATATTCCCCTTCGCATTGTAAATGTTATTTGAACTGACTTATTTTCATTCACCTTAATTCGCCATTTGTCTAGCCATTCTTCTATTAAATGTATGTGTTCCTGCAGTAATCTTGTAGCAGCTAAAGGGTCTTCATTGCACGCGAGGATGGCAGTATCATCAGCGAACGTTCCCATTTCTGTGTACGGTGTTATTGGTATATCAGCAGTGAAAAGTAAGTATAGGACTGGGCCCAAAACGCTGCCTTGGGGAACCCCAGCGGTAATTGGCTGTAGTGTCGAGATTTTGTTTCCGAATTTTACTAGGAAATAGCGGTTTGAAAGGTAGGATTGGAAAAGGAGATAATATTGGTGCGGAAATAATGCTTTTATTTTAGCCAGTAACCCTTTGTGCCACACCTTATCAAAGGCTTGTTGGACGTCCAGGAATACTGCCGTGCAGTACTTCTTACTTTCAAAAGCTTTCTGAATTACGTTAGACATGCGGTGGCACTGTTGAATAGTAGAATGATCTCGTCTGAATCCAAATTGGTGCTTTGGGATCCAATCATCCAGTGGTGTGTCTTTATTTAACCGACTTAATATCAGCTTTTCAAGGAGTTTGGCAATTATTGATAACAGGCTAATTGGGCGATCAGATTGCACTTCATTTTGCGCCATCTTTAGTTGCGGCGGCCAGTAGGTTAAGCGCAGAATTGCGTTAAATAATGCTAGTAGTTGACTTTCCCCAGTTTCTGGTAGCTGTTTAAGGATAGGACCAGTTATTAGGTCGTAGCCTGGTGCTTTTTTGTTGCTCAAGAATTTTATCTCCTGACGTAATTCACCGATTTTAAGATCCCGTATTGGGAATGAAAGTTGTAGTGGGGCTTCGAGGAAGGTGTCTACTTCTATATCTATTGTTTCAGAGTTAGGTCTAACTACTTCTGCCAGATATTGTGCGAATAGGTCAGCTTTTTCTTGGTCAGATCTGGCCCACGTGCCGTCTGTGTTACGTAGCGGCGGTATATGTACCTGTGGCCTCTTGAATCCCTTTGTTGCTTTCCATATACTGTAGTCGTCCTTGGAAAGAGAAGTTACATATTGTTGAAATGTGTCGTTTTTTACTTCGTTCAGTTTTCGTTTAAGTTTATTAGTCATTCGATTGTACTTTGTTTTGTCGTTTCTATTATGTGTTCGTTGCCAGACTGCCCTAGCTTTCCTTTTTTCCTCAACCAGCTTCATCACTTCTCTTGGGAAGTTTTGTGAGCTGGGTTTTTGCTTTTCCATGCGCGGTGTAGCATACCATGCTGCCTCTTGTGTAGTAGTTATAAATTTGTTGATTCCACTGTCCAACTCTTCAGTCGTTTTTAGGCTTATATTAAGATCAAGATGTTGATCCATATACTCTTTAAAGGCGTCCCAATCTGTGCGTCTGTTACATAATATTGGTTTGGCTTCTTTTCTAATTACTGTAGCACTAATACTAAGTATGACAGGTGTGTGGTCAGATGATAGATCATAACTGGATGTTATGTCTACGTAGTTAGATGAAACTCCTTTAGCAACGAAGAAATATAACAAATCCGGAATATTGCCAGGGTCCGTTGGCCAGTACTTTGGGCTACCTGTTGAGAAATATGTATAATTATTATCAATTATGAGTTTATTAAGTTCTCTGCCTTTTGTGGTTATCAGTCTACTGCCCCATCTGGTATGCTTCGCATTAAAGTCTCCGCCAGTTATAAATCCTGGCCCTAAGGAGTCAAAGAATGGCTGTAGCATGAGTTTGGTTATTTGGTGCCGAGGGGGGCAATATGTTGCCGCTATTGTAATTGGATTTGGTAGTTTATTTTTATATTATATTTATATATATATATATATATATATATATATATATATATATATATATATATATATATATATATATATATATATATATATATATATATATATATATATATATTTTATTTTATTATTATCTTGGTAGATTGAACAGCCCTTGTAGTTTGCGGATGTGCACCATTGCAGAGTGCACAAGTAGCAGAGGTTTCCTTGTTTTTGCATGTAATAGAATTGTGCGGTCCGCCACATTTAACGCAGGCGTATGGCCGATTACAATATGACTTTGTATGGTTATAGTTTTGGCATCTTGTGCACTGGACCAGGTTCATATTTCTGTGGGGCGGTTCAACAGAAATTTTTATGTTTTGTAAGTAATTTATGTTATATATGTTTTTGTTATTGGTGGCTGGCTCCAAATCTACAAAGAATAGTGGTAATGCTTCTTTAGTTTTCTTATGTTTTATGTTAGTAATGTTTCTAACCTTGTGATTATGAGTAGCTAGTTCAGCTGTAATATCATCTCCTGGAATTGTAGGATGTATGTGCCGTAGGACCACTCTGTATGCACGTTCCTGCTTGATTTGGTAAGTGTGGTGAATGACACTGTTTTCCTGGAAATGTTTGACGAGTTTTCTGTACACATCCGGGGAATGCACATTAAATTTGACTACGTTATTAACCATACTTTTGGTGGTGTACTGTTCCTGTTCCATAATATCCTTCAAGCTGTTTATCATTTCCTGATAATTGTTAACTCCATGTACGTAGATTGGAGGGGGTTTGGGTATTTTATTTGAGTTTTTGTTGGCACCGTTATCTTGATTATTGTTTGTTACGTTTGTAACTTCTGGTAAAATTGAGTATTTGTTACTTTGTGTTAGATTAAATGATTGTGGCGGATTTTGTGTGTTTTGCAATTTCCTTCTTTTTATTTTTAGGTTATTAACTTTTTGCCAAGCATTTTTTTTGTCTGAAATGTTTTCTTCTTCCTCTGCGTCGCTAATAATAATTTCCATTGGTTTTTGTGTCGTGATTTGTTGATGCAATGATTGGACTTGGGGCGGCATTACAAATTGAGACATTGCAGAGTGACGATATTGATAAGGTTGGAATGTTTGTATTTGTGGCGACATTGAGTAGCTATTGGGCATTTGCTGGAATTGCTCAGGTGTTATTTGTTGTGGGTTGTTATTTGGGATAACTGGGTATTGTTGGTAAAAGGATGCGTTTTGTTGCGTTATTGTTGGGTTGAATTGTTGCGTGGGGTTGTAGCCATTGCCAAATGGCAGCATGCTATTAGTTTTACTTAAATGCGTGCACTGAATGATATAGTAAATAATACAAAAATGAAAACAGTTTATTCCAATTAATGCACTGGTTTATCACTGCTCGAGGTTCACTGTACGATAGCGATAACATGCAGCGCGCACGACTTAGGCATGTGCTCGGCTTGAGCGCTTGAAACGTACTCGGTTTACCTGTAGTATGATAATTACATCCTATTTCCTGAACAGCTTTTCTTAGCTCCCTACCCTTAGTAGTGGTAAATCGCGAGCCCCAGTCCACATGTTTGGCGTTTAGGTCACCGCCCATGATGAACCCTTCGCCTAGGTGCTGAAGGAGAGCTTTGTAATCTTGTTGTTTAAGATTGTGCTTTGGTGGACAGTAGATTGCTCTAACTGTGAGTTTTTGTTTGGTGGATTTGAACCCTACCACGGTAAGTTGCATATCAACACGTTGTAGACGTGGTTAATGGATTCTTTGATAATAATCGCACTTCCTCCTATTGCTTGGTTATCCGGATGGATTGTGTGGTAAGTTTTGTATCCTTTTACCTTTAGATAACTTTGAGTTGTCATGTGTGTCTCTGAGATGAGACACACATCAATATTCTGTAGGTTAAGAAAGACTTCTAAGGAGTGTTTTTTGTTGAGAACGCCGTTGACATTCCATGTGGCAATTCGTAGATCTCCTTTGTCCATTATTTATTTCTGCTTAGAGATGGCACCAGTATTTCTGGCTTCTAGCTTATCAAGTCGATTGTTCACTTGATTTATAGATTTCATCATGTCCTGCAGTATTTGCATTATTGATGGTTCAGTTTTAGATGTAGAGGGGTGGGTTGTTCTCTTTGATTTTGTGCTATTTGTGAATACGATACACTAGATTTAGTTTTGTTAGGGACGAATATTCTTGGTTGAGGTGTCGTTGAATTCTTTGCCTTTAAGGTATTTTACCTTCTTTTTTGCAGTCCTTTAGCCATTATGCATCCCCTATAGCTGGCAGGATGGGCCTCAGAGCAGTTTCTACACTTTGCAGGGGTATCTTTTGCCTTATTGCAATCCACTGTCAAATGATTTCCTGCGCACTTTACGCAGGAAGGAGTGCGCCTGCAGAATGCCCATATATTTGGCACCTTTTACATTGTTTTTAGCGCTTCAATTTTTACCTTCATGTGATTTAGATATCGTATTTCAAATATTTTGTTTATGTCTGCTGTGTTTTCAAACTTCAACGTATACAACGGCAAGCGAATATATTTCGTTTCGTTTTTCTCTATTGTCTTTTTGAGTTTCTGGGTTACTCCTATTAATTTAAATCTTTTTTGTAATAGTTTTTTGTAATAGCTTCTGCGTCGGTTGAGTGGTGCAGGTTTCTCGCCATAACGCGTATAGACCTAGTGGCTTTATTTTAGTATGTATGACCTGTAATCTAGTTTTATTCAATAATGATGATAATTCTCTATAGTCTGAGGCAGTACCAACATTTACTTTGATCTGCTTATTATTCAGCAAATTGATGTTATAGTTAAATTTATTAATTTGTAGTATGGTCTTGATCTCTTCATAATTTTTTACATTGCTTATTATGATTGGTGGTGGTCTTGCTGTTTTTGTTTTTTTAGTTTTTTCTGTTTTGGATTCTGGGCTGATTTCTGGTTTCTCTAGCGACTCGTTCGCTTTACGTTTTTTCTTTTTTTTGGATTTGCTTAAAAGCCAATCCGTTTCCCTTTTAACGAGATTCTCTTCCTCATCCGAATTTTCAGGGTTATAAGATATTTTTGTTGAAGTTTCCTTTTTATTGAACTGCAGTAGTTCCTGGTTTTGTGCCTGTAGAGAACTTACTTGCATTTTTAGGTGATTTATTTGATTTATAGCCTGCTGTAGCTGCGCTTATAGATTGCTAATAATTAAATTTTCTGGTGTGTGTCGGGTAAGTGTTAAGACAACACCATTATTCTGATTTATACCCGATAAAGTTTGTTGTACCGGGAACATATTTCCGCTAATCTGGCGACCCCGGTCAATGCCGCGAGTCGCCTGATATCACTTCACTCGCAATGTGCACTTAGATTTCACGTTGTAAACACTTTGAGAACGTCCCGAGCACGTCCTAACTCGGTAAAACTCAAACGACGAATAACTGTCGAATTTGATGATACTTTCTGAAACAGCCTTGTAACTGTTATGCATAAATGAGATAAAAACCTGTTACGCCTTCGGTAGGAGTATTAATTAATGATTAATTCGTGAATATATAATTATTCAGAAATATTCAAAAATTGAACACACACGCACAGTGCCACGTAGGCTTGCATACACATCCACATACATAAGGGAGATTTGTTATGTTACTTGCCCTAACTGGTTTATTTGCCGGTTTGCTTTTTCCACTTAGCTTGCTTGAAGTTAATAAACTTCGGATGTAATGATGCAAACATAAAAGGCATCGATGGTGTCAGTTACTACGTTTGCATAACTTAGCAAGCGTAATTTATTTCGCCACACATTTTTGTGTGGCCTTTTAAAATTGCCATTTTTCAGAAATTGTTTTTATCTTTTTTCTACTTATAGAAGGCCGAGATATTTCATATTATTATATTTAAATAAAAACTAAAATTAAGTTATTTTGAAATGTAGATTGTATTTTACTGCCCTTTAAATACCCTTAAAAATACAGGCTCGGAGTTTTTGCAGAAGGCTCTGAGAATTGTGGGAAAACATTGTGCTGAGAAAAATCTAAATGTTAGTTCTCATAAAACAGCACGATGCTATTTACGCAAATAAGGATATTGGATAACTTGGAACTACCATGTACCTTCAATCAACTACAAGTAAGTTATGGGGCTAAATACTTCGGAGTCATCCTGGAACCAGATTAATCTGCAACTTACATGTAAAAAAATTGCAAAGAAAAAATAACATTTATGGCAACCAAGCGAGCACTGGATAATGTATGGGAACTTAAGCCACATTTACTGTATACGGCTATGATAAAATCTATAGTCATCTAAAGTAATATAGGGATAAGCTAGATGAATTAGCAAAATCCAAATACTTTGCCACCTTATGTGTTACAGATGCAAAGAGGAGTATTTTAATAAATTTGGCCGATTTAAAAATGTTAGTTAAAGCAGAAGTAAAGATGGGTTTTTAAAGACTAACATGTAATGGAAACGGGAATAGCAAAAGTGGTGGAAGTAAGCACTAAAATAATAAATCTTCTAAAACTAATCTGACTGGAATAGAAGGCTTGTATATACACACTTTGGGGCAGAAAAACTAATAAAAGACAAATCTAAAACCAACTTTGGCACTGTAATTGGAATATTTTGCATATTTTCGTAAGAATTTAAGCAACAATTATCAAAACGAATACTACAATAGAACTATACTTATGTGAACACCAGTGCATAATGCTAAATGAAGAAATTAAAAAACTGATGCAGTAGCAAAAAAGCATTAGAAGCTAACTTTACTGAATTAAAATAAAGTTTCGAAGTAACTAAGACCTCAGTTTGTAGCTAGCCAAGTGACTGCATATGTAAATCCAACTATAACCACGGTAATTGGTGAAAAGGACTAAATTGCAGTTTAGAATTTTATTTAATAAGAAAAATAATATAATGAGATTAAACAAATAGTAAGGGGGCTAGCAACTGGTTTGATTTTCAGTCATTGTAACCTCCATAAGCGTATGTGCAGTGGGCATTAACTTATTTGGAGAATAATCACTAATGAGAATGAGGTAGCTTTATGTATTATATTTGACGAAAAAGTTTTTGCTTAATCGAGATCTTTATTTTTAGGTGGGTTCATCCCTTGAGAGTTTAAGTAATGAAAAAGCTACTTAGTCTGATATAAATCACAAACTTTTTTCTAAATAAGTAAACAAGTAAGTAGCACAATAAGCTTTAAGGTTGCGACGTTTGTAGTCTTTAATTCCTTTCTATTTTTCACTCTCTAAATATTTATCTAAAAATACGTAGGTTTATTCACAAGACTATTTGGCATCTATTTGACTAGATATTTTAAAACATAAAAATGATAAAAAGGCAACATTATTCTTAGTAAAGCTACACTAGCCATTTTTAAAAAATAAAATTAATTATGACAACAATATGAAGTAATTTAGAAACGGCAAAGTCAAATAGTTTGCATAACAAATAAAAGATATTTGATTTTTAAAAATTAATAATTTTCCTTTCTTTTCTTTGCCTAGCAAGTTTCTTTTCTAAAATTTTTGCGTATTATATCAATATTTATTTTTGTTCTTCACAAGTTCTTATTTATGTATTTATACATCAGACTTTCTAGGATATCTTTATACGTATAGATATTTACTTTTCAATAAAATTTTGTTCGTCTATATATTATTCCCATTTCATATCGAAACTTGTTTTTATAATTCTATTTATTTGCTTAAATATATAAAACTTGTAAAACCATTATGTTTTAAATAAGTTAACTTTTGAAATTACACTTCAAATGTTATAAACAACATTTTAACCGTAAACTGTACTGTTATACAATAGTTGTACATACACGCCCTGTGCAAAGAAGGCGTTATGTAATAAGTTTTATAAAAAAGTAAATAACACAAAAAGAAAGCAAATTAAAATCTCTGCATTATAGTTTACAAATTTTATTCACGCTACAGATTATCTTTTAAAACACCATAATCTTTACCACAATAAATTAACTTTTATTTTTTTAGTTAACTGCTGGACATCAATATCATGTTTTATTGTGTGATGTTTAGTTTAATTTAAATAAGTAAACGGACGCAAACATGCATAGCTGCTACATTATTTGTGATTATTCAAGGGCTGTAATAAAACCATCCTCGATATTATAATAAGTTAGTTCCACTTCAAATACAACTTTTATGCTTTTTATAATATAATAAGCGAACAATTGCACTGTATTGTAAGATTCTAAAGAATGCTAGTGACAAAGTATTTTTTTTTTATTTTTTTATTGAATTTATTGCAAATTTACAATCTACTCCGTCTACAGAGTAATAAGTAAATAATGTGACGGTGTTCTTCAGGCCACTGCCTTTTGAGTCTCCGATTTGCGGGTTGGAGGTTGTAGAGGTTGGCGATGAGTTGATTGGTATGGTTCAATGTGCGGTCTCGGCTAATGCGAACTGAAGTTTTGATGACATCTTTGATGAAGGGAATTCTGAGATCGTGGTGCAGAGTTTGGTTACTGATGTACCATTGAGCGTTTGCCAGAGTACGTATAGTCTTCGACTGAAAGGACTGTAGAATCTTGGTATTGGAGGGTTTGCTACATCCCCAGAGCTCCATTCCGTAGGTCCATACAGGCATTAAGATGGTTTTATAGAGTAAAATTTTATTTTCGATGCTTAGTTGCGATTTAAGCCTGATGAGCCAATATAAATTTTTTGTTTTCAAATTTAGTTGCTGCCGTTTGGCTTTTATATAGGGTTTCCATGTCAGCTTTTGGTCAAGGTGGAGTCTTAGGCATTTAACCTCAGTTTTTACGGGAATGGGGTGATTATAATTAGTAACTTGTGGACAGGTGGAGCGTTTTGTAGTGAATGTGATTTGGGTGGATTTTTCACTATTTACTTTGATTCTCCAGCGATCTAGCCAAGTTTGTAGGAGGTTTAGGTGTAGTTGCAGCTTCTCGGATGCCCGGTTAGGATTAGTATCAGATGACAATATGGCAGTATCACCTACAAAGGTGGCAATTAAGGTAGTGTCTGTCATGGGAACATCTTCGGTATACAGGAGGTATAAAAATGGTCCAAGGACACTGCCTTGTGGAACTCCAGAGTTAAGGGAGTGGTATGATGATAGTGAGTTGTCAACTTGAACCTAGAAGTGTCATTCATTTAAATAGGATTTTGAGAGAAGATAAATTTTATGAGGTAATTTTCTTTTTATTTTATATAGTACTTCTGTGTGCCATACCTTGTCGAAAGCCTGCTGCACATCTAAAAACACTGACGCACACATATTCTTCCCTTCCAGATTTTCTTTGATGTAGTTAACTATCCTATGGCATTGTTGAATGGTTGAATGCCCCTCACGGAAGCCAAACTGATGGGACGGTATTAGCTCGTCTGGTTGTGTTATTTCCTTGATTCTGTATAGCAGTAATATTTCAAATTTATTTTGATAATAGTGGCAACAGACTTATCGGCCGATATGAGGTGGTTTCATGTGGAGGTTTTCCAGGTTCAGCAATTATGATTATTTTAGCGCATTTCCACTGAGTAGGGAAGTGAGAAATGGCAAGCATGCGATTAAAAATCGTTGTGATGAGTACTACTGCTTTTTTCGGAAGGTGTTTTAGTACTTCCCCTACTACAAGGTCGTAGCCCGGGGCTTTATACGAGCTGGTTAATTTAATTTCCCTATATACTTCTGCTGGTGAAAAGGGACTCACCGGTAGGGATAATCGGCCAGACGCGCATAAATATTCTTCTATTTCTGCATCAAAGTTTTGGTCATTAGATGTCAGTGGTGTGAAGACTTGGGCAAGGTGTACTCCGAAAGTGTGTGCTTTTTCTTAGTTTGATCTAGCCCAGCTATGGTCAGGTTTTCTTAGTGGTGGAACTAGCTTTGTAGCTTTCCAGATAGAATAATCTACTGGAGATAGGCTAGAGATGTAATGCCCGAATGTTGTATTTCTGTTTTCATGTAGAGCTTTGTGAAGACGGTGGGTTAAATTATTTAAGATGGTCTTGTCTCGAGGGTTTCTGGTCCTTTGCCATTTTCCACGAGCTCTGCGTTTTTCTATGACAAGCTGCCTGATAAGTAGGGATATGTTCTATGTTACTAAATCATTTTTGTGTTCACTCGGTGTAGCTTCCCAGGATGCCTTTTGGATTAGGTTTGTGAGGTTTCATCAATTTCGTTTGGAATATGCATTTTGTGGGCTAAGCTTATATTACAGTTGATGTGGTGTTGGAATTTCTCCCAATCAGTCTTAGCTGTACAAAGTTTTGGTATTGGGGTTTTATAAATAACATTTGTACTCAAAGTAATTATTATTGCACTGTGGTCTGAAAATAAATCAAAGTTGCTTTCAATTTTGCTGTACACATCAGGAATATCTCTGGTAACTGCGAAGTTAAGCAGGTTGGGAATTTTATTTAGATCTGACGACCAATAGGTCCGTTCGCCGGTAGATATATATTTTAGATTATGTTGCTGTATGGTTTTAAAGAGTGCTCGTCCTTTGGGTGTAATCAACCTGGATCCCCAGATAGTGTGTTTGGCATTCCAGTCACCTGCTACAAGGAAGCGGGGTCCTATTGGTAGTAGAAATTCTCGATATTCTTCAATTGAAATGGTGTGCCTAGGGAGACAGTAGATGGCTCCGACAATTAATGGCCAGGGGAATAAATTTATTTTTATCAAAGCGCTTTGGATTTTGTTAGTTGTATAGGGTGGTAGCGGGTAGTGGTCTATTGCTGTTCTGATTATGATTGCTGAACCTGCGTGGGCAGTTCCGTCCGGGTGATTTCAGTAATATATAGAGTAATATGGAATTTTTATAACTGTATTTAGTGTACAATGGCTCTCCGCTATCATCAGAATGTCGATTTTATTGATAATTAAAAATAGAGTGACTTCATGAATATGGTTTTTCAGCCCGTTTGAATTCCATTGCGCTATTCTTATCGAAGCAGCCATTATTGGGTTATTTTATTAATGACTGCGGAAAGCAAAGATAAAATTATGCTGTTCTGATTTAATCATTGAGTGAACATATTTTTGAATTCGTTTAAGAAGGTGTTTAATTTATCGGCTATCTCGTCATTATTGTCAGATTTTCTTGCAGCTACTTGTGAATAACTTGGGTATCTCTGAGAGGGATTTTGTAAGATTTGCTGGCTAGTTGGTAAACTTATTACTGGGTTTATTTTATTTGGTGTTCTTATAATGGGTTGCTTAGATGTGGTTCGAGTTTTTAAGTCTCTATAGACCGTGCATCCTTTATAATTGGCGGGATGATTGCCGCCGCACAAAGCACACGTAGCAGGAGTATTCTTAGATTTGCTGCAGGTTTTGCTATCATGTTGTTGTCCACATTTTACGCAGTAGTAGGGCTTGCTGCAGTATGTCTTGGAGTGGCCATAGGTTTGACATCGTGTACATTGTACTATATTGTTTTTAATGTGCGGTGCTTCTACTCTTATTTTTGAATTTTGTAAAAACTCGACTTTGTAGATTTCTTCAATGACTTTGTTTAGGTTATCAGTCATGGCTATAAAGTCTGTAACACGGTAAATATATACTGGTGGGGGGGTTATGGTTCGGTAGTTAAGATTTTGTTTGGGTTTCACTGTTATCATTTGGGTTGTTATTTTCTTCATGTTCATTGAATGCTTGAAATCTATTTGCTGTATTTATTGTGGGAGCGTTTTCGACAGTTTGTGTTAGTCGCATTCATTTTCTCTTCTTA
This sequence comes from Sinelater perroti, assembly GCA_036346155.1. Classification (NCBI taxonomy): domain Eukaryota; kingdom Metazoa; phylum Arthropoda; class Insecta; order Coleoptera; family Elateridae; genus Sinelater; species Sinelater perroti. The sequence continues at coordinate 2,510,650 of JARFIY010000189.1, forward strand.
GTAATGGTTTGCTATGAGTGTTTTTTGTTATTGTCCTCTTGGTTTGTTATCATTGTTTCGTCATTGTCGGTTTCGCTATTGTGGCTAGTTTGTGAAGATTGTATGAATGGTGTTGCTGGATAAGTGCTGTTAAAGTTAGTTGTGTTAGGAAAAGGAGATTGGTTTTGGTATTGCTGGTAAAGTTGAGGTGCTTGGTTTTGAAACATTTGAAATGATTTATGATTTGATTGTGTTTGACTTAACTGACCTGGATAGATTGATGGTGGTTGAAATTGGCTTTGCATTGTGGACATCGGTTGTAATTTATTCCAGTTGTTTGTATAATTGTTGGATGGATCAGGTATATTCCCGGCTGGAAACATTTCACTGCATGAATGTCTTTAATAAATAAACGATAATTTAAACGAATTTTTAAAAATTATTATAAAACTTATTAACACTATGCGTGAGCAGCTGTGATATCAGCCGTCTGCACTAGTCCGTAATCAAAAATAAAAATTAATAAAGTTACCTCAAATAACCCTAAAATGATAATAATTCTTTTGATTATATTATGTAAACAAGTGTTAGTGTTGAGTGCTTTAGGATGGTACAATTCCAAAGATAACAATAACAATAATAATAAATCTTTGTAATTCAGGTAAATTACTGGATATATATATAAAAATAACTAAATTGTTTTAGAAAGCTAAAATGCATTTATTTTCTAGGAAAATTTGTGCTTTCCTTTTTTATTTAAAAATTGAACTGTAAAATGCTTAATCTATTGTTAACTCCACATTACTAAAATTAATAAATGTAGATCAATAGCAATAATAAGATGCCTGGTTCAAAGTACAAATGATCATATTAAAAATAACAGTTTTTGAGAATTATAAAATTTACTAGTTATTTTGATTGTTTTACCATATTAGAGTGATTCAGTTACTTTTTAAATGTGCCAAGATTAACCAAAAAGGTTTTTTTACTGTTAGCAGTTAAAAATATCCAGACTAATCTGTCTCACAGAATATGAGAGATTTCACTGTTAGAATTCAACGAAATGAAATAGTCTAAGATCGATCGTTACAAAAACTTTCTTAATATAACTACATAAAAATATACACAAAAAAACAATTACTTACTTGTTGCCCACATAAGTCTATACAATATGAAATGAGTACATTGGAATATGTTTATATAAGCACTATTACTTATCAGGATCCACAGATAAAGGAAACATGCATTACTGAGCTACAGAAACGTCTTGGAAGTTGTATGAAAAATCCATGAGTTCCCATGAGTTGTAGTATAATTCAGAATGCTCAAATTTGAAATGGTTGATTGCAGTTCTAGCCGGTGTTATATGGTTTTGCTTCAAAATTATGTTGTCTCAGATTTTTGAAACTTGGTTATTAAAAGAAAAAATATTTTAAAAATAAATTAAAAATGTAAAATTCCCCCAAAAAACATAGATGTTAAAAATCCAAAAACTTTTTTAACTCATAGAAGTTGTGAAATCTGAGCCAATTAAAGCCAAACCATTTGTCCAGAAGGATAAATATAGTCTAACTGAACACCAGAAGGGCTTTCTCTTGCAAACTTAACTCGGTTTCCGGTTTTTCGTGTACCTACTCCTCCATATTTGTAATAATAATAATAATAAGTCCCATTATACCCTTATGGGTCTAGGGCTTTGATGTAATTATTTCACTTCGTCCTATCCATAGCTATTTGTGCCAGCTCTGGAAATGACCTTTTTGTTTCCACCTCTATCGTATTTCTTCATGTATTTTTTGGATGCCCTCTTTTTCTTTTCTCTTCTGGATTCCATTTTAATATTCTCTTACTAATTCCACCACCACTTCTTCGCAAGGTATGCCCCAACCATCCATATTTCCTCTTTTTATCTCCGTATTTATGTCCACCTGATTTGTCCTTTTCCACAGCTCATCATTACTAATGGCCTCTGGCCACCACACTTTCAGTATACCCCTCAGGCATCTGTTTAAAAACACCCGCAGATTTTGTTTTACCACTTCCATAACCGCTTCTGACCCCCACAACAAAACCGGCTTCACCATTGCATTAAACACTTGTATTTTAGTTTTGGTATTTAAATTGCTTGCATTCCATACGGCACTCAAATTTATATATGCCGCCCTTGCTTTATTTATTCTACTTTTTACGTCCTTGAGCTATCCACCCAGCGCCGCCACTACACTCCCTAGGTAGACGAATTCATCAACTTTTTCTATTTCTTCACCATTTATTAATAGGTTTTTCGGTCGATCTACATTTAGACACATACACTTTGTCTTCTTTATATTTACTTTTAGCCCAACTTTTGCTGACTCTTCCACTAGACTGTTTAACTTTTCTTGCATATGTTTGCCGTTATTAGCAATGAGGCAGATGTCATCCGCAAAATCTGAGTCATTCAGTGTTTCTGTTAAGTTCCATCTTGTTCCTCCCTGCTGTCGTCTCATAGCCTTTCTCAACACCTCATCTAAAACCACCACAAAAAGCAGAGGGGAAAGGTTACACCCCTGTCTTACACCGTATTTTGTTTGGAAGGCTGTCGACAGCATTCCATTTTGTTCAACTCTGAATTCTTTTTATTATTATATCCTTCTTTTATTAAATTTATTATGTTAGGTGGTATCCCCTCAGTTCGCAAGGTGTTCCATATGTACTCTCTATTTAGTGAATCGAAAGCACGCTGGTAATCAATAAAAACTCTGTATAGCAGTGCATTATACTCCACAATTCGTAAGGTTATTATGTGATCAATACATGATCGGTTTGCCCTAAATCCACACTGCTCTTTTCTTAGCTCACCATCCAGTACTGCTACTAATCTTTTCTGTATGATCTTATAGAATATCTGGTTAACAATACTGAGCAGGGTGATACCCCTCCAATTTTCACATTTTTTGAGATCTCCTTTCTTTGGTATTTTTATGATCACTCCTTCTCTCCAATCTTTTGGGAATTTTCCTTCATTCCATATTTTTTCCATCAGTGGTTTTAGTATTTTTATCGTTATTTCTACATCTACCTTTAATATCTCTGCTGTAATCTGGTCAATCCCCGGAGGTTTATGACTTCTCATCTGGCTAATTGCTCTTCGAATTTCCTCTTCTGTAGGTGGATTATTTCTAACTCTCAATTCCGTCCTTTGTTCTATCTCTTCGGCAATTTCTAGATTTTCTTCCTTTTCAACACTTCGTTGAAATATTCCACCTATCTTGCTATTTGTTGCTCTTCTGTGCATAACAGCTCTCAATTCTTGCTTTTTATGATCGAAGTTTGTTTGCCTTTATTAGTTAGCTTTCTTATGTATTTATATATCTCTCTCATGCCCCTTCTGCCAGCAGCATACTGAGATATGCATATGTTTACCGTTATTAGCAATAAGGTAGGTGTCATCCGCAAAATCTAGGTCATTCAGTGTTTCTGTTAAGTTCCATCTTTATATATATATATATACACACACGCCATATTTGTAATTCAACTCAAATGTCTACGTCATATCTACCCTCCTAGTAATGTCCTACTCTAGTAATAATTTTCTAGTCTGTAACTTAACTGTCTTTTCCCTTTGTTTACCAGATGAATTTACACAGTGACATAGAAAAAAAGTAAAAATAAATATTTTCACTGCTAACTAGTGATGTTTTTTGAGTAGCGACTTTTCAACTCGAATCAGACAATTACCGAATTTTGTTTGAAATTTGGAATTATATATTACTAGAAGGCCGCATGTACGCAGATGCATGCAATTCATTAAGGTAAAATAATTAGGCAGTAAACATATCGGTAAATATTTGAGGTGTAAACCCCCCTAGTAAAAGAAAGAAAATATTTCAAATTTTAAAATTCTAAAATAACGATTGTATTTCTCATGTCCGTTTACCCATAGAAAATAAATTTTAATGGGGGAGGGGGAGAAAGGGCACCTGCTGGGGGGCTCCTCATCTGTGAGGCAAAAGATATCCATTTCTTAAAAATTTGAAGTCGCTAGTTCCACTATTCTAGGAGGAGATTGCCAGACAGACAGACAAATACACGAAAACAATTATACATTATAATTATTATAGATTACATTTTTGGACAGGAATCATGATATCCACTTTTCGAATGCAGCAGTAACCATTTGGGCAGACTTGTCAACATCGCAACGAATATCATTGCGAAGTTTAAACATTTTGTGGTGCCTGGGAAGTTTCTTTGCGTTGCTGAGTCCCTTATGCTTTTCAAGGGTCGTTTGAGCTTTTATCAGTATGTTCCTATAAAACGCGCTCGCTTTAGCGTCAGGTTTTTAGTTTTGGTTGAAAATAATACGAAAGAGGTCGTAGATATAATCCCATACAAACGAAAAGGATCTGAACTGAACTCAGCATTTAGGCACTTGCGCGTAGGAGACTCTGTTATTGCCATACTTCACCAAAATGTTTTTTTTTTTGACAAAATCACGCAGTAACCGACAATTAGTTTTCCAGTTCAGCCCTTGTGTCCTACTTAGCCAAGAAACGTACGTATTGTATTGGCATCTTACAGAAAAAGGTAAAGACATAAATGAAAGAGAAGGTCGTGACGAGTTTTACAAGTCAAGAATGGCAAGTTAAAATAAAGAAAATTGAAATTGAGAGTTGACAAATTTTCCATTTTAAACAATGTATTTGTTTTAGTCAAGTTATTATATATATGTGTATATATATATATATATATATATATATATATATATATATATATATATATATATATATATATATATATATATATAATTAATGGTGAAAATGTCCTAACAAACCGCACAATAAATAATTGCTAAAAAGTAAACTTTGCGTAAATAAAGAAAAACTGAGCGATCAGCTATTTTGTGTTTAAAGATTATTTTCGTTTTAAAATTTAATTTATTAAGTCTCTTTAACCGCCCCAAAAAAGATAAAAGTTGTAGCGGTGGGCCGCCTACCCAACATATAGAAAGAAACCCTTGCTAATTGATTTTAATATATCTGTTAATTATAAAACATAAGTAGGTAGTACACGGGCTACTAAAGCAGACAGCTAAAAATTTTACACAGCTGAGACAGTTAGCCTTAAGGTTTTTAAAGAGGGTCAAAGGAAGTCAACGATTTACATGTAAAAAATTGATATATCAAACAATCAAAATTCATTAAACATAGAATATGGCGACAGAAAATAGTTATAGCTATGAAAATTTAGAGTAGGTATACGTATCAAATAGAAAATAAATGTATAACCAAAGAAAAAATTCTTAACTACCTAACCACTAAAATGTCAAAAAATGAATATCCATACTAATAAGGACATGAAAAAAGTATATTACCACATTCGAATAGTACGATGAACGAATTATTAGAGTTCACATAGACATTTATGGATAACGAATAAATATTGTATATCCATTAAATAATAATGCTAGAAATGAGATGAAGGATGCTTTATTTTAGAGGCTGACAGATATTGTAAAAGGTATACTAAACCATAAAGAAGTAATCATATTAGTCAACAGAGTAGGGGAAAAATGGTGACGTAGTGGGATGTTTTTGGAGAAGGGTTATACAACGATAATAGAAATTATCTTATTGATTTTTGCAGAAAACACGAACACAAAGACATTTATAAGTATATACGGATAGACCCACTAGGGAATCTAAAATCAATCATAGACCTAATAATAATAGAAAATCACAAAAAGCACAAAAAACACAAATGCAAGACGTAAAAGTTTATCGATAACCGCAATATGCAAGCAATTATTATTATGCAATAAGACATCTCCTAAGGAATATTAAAAGAGCAGAAAAGACACAGAAAATTGAAAACTATAAAAGACATACTGAAACAATATAGTATAATCAAGTTATACCAAAACAGGTTACAAAGCAAATTAGATACAGATAAAAAAATATTACCAAAGTTAAACATGCTGAACTAAATTGCAAAATGGAGGTAAAAGAAAATTTCCACAAGAATGGAATAAGGCCTATTAAAGCTATATAGGCTCATTCTACAAATGAAAATAAGAAACCAAAACCCGATTACAACTTTGAATACCATTTAAAAAGTTATAAGCAATATTTCCATATTCGTATAATCACACGTCATTAGTTTGTCTTATTTTTTGTTTAAGATATGACGTGTGACTGCAACTACACGAATATCGAAGTTTTGTGTACAACTTTTTAAAAGTGATTTAAAGTCGTAGTTGGATTTTACTTTCTTATTTTTATTTTTATTTAAATTATTTTGAAATCCAAGACTAAATAAATTATATATCTTGGGATATGCACATTAAAACGTTTTATTTTATATAAACTAACGTGCATTAGCTTAAATTATTTTTTTGGAATTTCTATTTTTATGTTTACTATACGCCATATTGAATTTAAGGTGTCATGAGGAAGATCAAGATGAATTCGACAATACTTTATTTATCAAAACGCGATGAATAGTTTAGGAGCTACTAGAGAACAGATGAGTATACTTACTAACGTACACAAACTGCTAAAATCATAACCCTCGTTTTGCTTTGCCATACTCGTATAAAAAGGAGACAAAAAGCATTATCTTGTTTAGAGAGAGACTATTGTCCGATGTCATAAAAACATTATGATGGAAAAACATGACATTTATAGATCTTGAAAAGTCATATCCAAATGTAAATTATAGGAAACTATGAACAGAACGAATACATGCGAAAAGTAAAAAGAGATAATTTAAAAAATGTACTACAAAAAGTAAATATAAAAATTGGTAACAAAATAACTTGAATATAAAGTATATAGAATTTAAGAAATAGATTTTAAAACTTAATTACCAAAAAGAAGCAATAGATGTGTGTAAGCAGAGAGATACATGATATCAAAATAAAAAGTAAAGAGATCAAAACCATTAAAATAATTGGGCTCTCTTCTAGGTTCAGAAGATAAATGGGAAAAAGACATCAACTAAAGAATTAGCATGAGAAAGAGTGCAAGAAAAGCATTCTGACGATTAATACACGATAAGAATATCAATTAATACACCATAAATAGAACATTTCATAGTATAGTTGACAACGTAGTATTGTATGGAAGAGAGATATAACTATGGGGACCACAAGAAATAAAATTAGAACAGTAAAATTAAATTTTATAATACGGCACATATACAAGTAACAAGATAAGATAGACTCACAACTGAGGAAGTTAAAAGAATGAATGTCACCTACTCAACTACGAAAACCTTGGATGTACGGACATGTGAGACGGATGCCAGATGATAGATGGCTAACAAAATTGTCATAGCGATTTATATGGGAGAGAAAAAACTTTTTCTTGGGAAAATCCACATAAAAACGGTTATGGATGGAAAATTTTTGAAGAAAACAAAGTAGAAAGACACAGACATAAAACGGTAAATTCTATAAGGTAAAAAAGAAGAAGAAAAAGAGAAGAAATCACAAAGGGGTTCACCAAAGATACAAAAAACCAACATGTGTGTTGGCGTTAAAATTTAGTGTTTCCAAGAATACAGCGCACTAAATTTTGAAAACAAAGTACAGCAAGAAAACTAAAATTCAAAATATATAGAAATGTCACGATCTTGTCTTATGTTAATAAAAAACACTTTAAGTCATCATTTTCGACAATAATGTAAATGTTAAAGGTTGATACTAAAATTTTAGTCCTATACAATAATAAGAGTTGTTTAAAAGTTATACAAATTTATTCAAAAATATCATAAAAACTAGGAAATTGTATTTTAGTGAGAGTTAGCACCGTGTCAATAAATTAAAGCAACTCAAAAATAGCTACAAAAAATATTTAGTTTGTATTAAAAACAGATAACCCACCCCATTGTCTGTCGTGCTGTAATCTCGCCTAAATCCAACTTGTTTTGATAGCTATCCAGTTTGTTTGTTATTCTGTTTTATTATTTTTGTAAACAGCTTGTACAGCACTGATTGTGAAAGGAAACATAGGTGTGTAAATTTCTAGTTTATATCTGTTTCCTTTTTTGAAGATTAAGACTATCGGGGCATTTAAGAAGGCATTTGGTATTCAGAAGTCTATTAGGCATTTATTTTAAATTTGTTTTAGTTCTTTAAAAACAGCTTTACCTCCATACTTTATTATTTCTGCAACTACTCTGTCTTCTTCTGGTGCTTGTTAGACATATTCTTCGAAGCGTTGTTTATGTATCCGATTGTAATTTCTCGAATTCTGCGGTTTTTTTCTGGTAATTTTATTAATTTCTGCTATTTACATTTTGTTGGATGCTTTATCTTTTGATAGTTGGCTTTTTGTTTCAATTAGTTTTCGTATTTTGTGACTTAGTTTATAGTTTTTTTTTTTTTTTTTATTTCTTGAGCTGCCTGCATCAGCATTTGTTATTATTGTATTTCTTCTTCTTCTTCTGGTGCCATCTCCATTAATGAAGGTTGGCAACAATTGTGGCGAATTCGTCTCGGTCTTGTGCTGTTCTAATTAATGTGTGTGTGTGTTTAAGCCCGTCCAGTCTCTTATGTTCTTCAACCATGAACATTTTCTTCGACCTGGGCCGCGTCTTCCTTCTATTTTCCCTTCTATCATGAGTTTTAATAGTTGGTTTTTGTGGTTTCTTGTGATATGACCAAGATAGGCGGTTTTCCTTTTTTTAATCGTATTAACTAATTCTCTGTCTCGGTTCATACGTCTGAGTACTTCCTCGTTTCTTATCTGTTCAACCCACGATATTCTATGCATTCTTCGGAACACCCACATCTCGAATGCTTCCAGCTTGCTAATCTCTTTTTTGTTCAATGTCCAAGTCTCCACCCCGTATAGCAGTATTGAATAAATGTAACATTTTACAAATCTGTATCTTACATCTAGAGCGAGGCTTTTATTACATAGCAAGTTTCTCATTTTTAGGAAAGTCATTCTGGCTGTCTCTATTCTGGTACGTATTTCTAGTTCTGGGTCTAGATTGTCAGTTACCCAACAGCCAAGGTATTTAAATTTGTGGACTTGTTCTATATGTTCATTGTATACATTTATATTGACTGTTGTGTTTGGTATTCTGCTCACTACCATTGTTTTTGTTTTCGTTGTATTAATTTTGAGTCCGACAGTATCTCCTTCGGTTGTGATACGGTCCATTAAGCGTTGTAGACCCTCAGGGCTGTTGAGTAATCTTCCGTTGACTTTGATACCATCTTCCGAGCCTTCAAGTGCTTTTTGGAATACTTGTTCCGAATATATATTGAACATAAGTGGTGATACGACGCATCCCTGGCATACCCCTCGTTTAATAGCCACTTCTGATTGAGTTTTCTAATCTTAATGCTGCTGTTTGCTTTTCGTATATGTTTCTAATAATTGTGATGTCTTGTTTATCCAGTCCTTTATGCTGTAGCACGTCTATTAATTCTGCGTGTTTTATACTGTCAAATGCTTTGACATAGTCAATGAAACAGAGATATACCTCCTTTTTTGATCTCTGCATTTTGCAGTAATACTGTTAATCCAAATAAAGCCTCTCGAGTACCAAGGCCGTCCCGAAAGCCAAACTGTTCTTCGCTTAGGTCTTGTTCACTTTTTTGCGTATTCTGTTGTGTATTATTTTTAAAAATAATTTTAACACATGGCTCATTAAGCTAATTAATCGGAATTGATCACATTTGTTCGCATTAGTTTTCTTTGGTATAGGAATGAAAATTGACTTTAGCCAGTCATGTGGTATGTTTCCTGTTTGGTATATTTTATTGAACAGGTTTGTCATTATGTTTATGTTATCTTCATTTATGAGTTTCAGGAATTCTGCATAAATGTCGTCTGGTCCGGGAGCTTTCCCGTTTTTAGTTGCATTTAACACTTTAACTACTTCTGCTTTTAATATGTTTGGCCCCGTTTCGCCCTTCGCGGTGTACGGGAGGTTAACTTCATCGTCAAACAATTGTTGTACGTAGTTTGTCCATTCGCTGTTTAGTTCTTCTGTTGTAGATATAAGTTGGTTGTTATCATTTGTTAGCCTTGTTGGCAGTCGTTTTTTAAAGTTTCCAGTAACTTCCTTTACTTTTTTATGTAAATTGAAGAGATCGTGTTTGTTCTGCAGTTCTTCAAGCTCTTGCCATCTATTGTTCATCCATTTCTCTTTTGATTCTCTTATTGTTCGTCTTATTTTGATTTGGGTTTGATTGTACCTCTGTTGGTCCGAGTTTTTATACATTCGTCTCTCGTTCATTAGTTCTAAAATTTCCTTTGTTATCCATTCCTTTTTGTGATCGTATTTTGATGTTCTTACAGTTTGGCCTTGTATATTGTTTAGCGTGTTTTTAAATTGTTTCCAGATATTTGCTCTTGGTCGGTTTCAGCCTCTGTTTCGCGTATTTTTTTGAATTCGTTGTTTAGTGACGCGGATATTTGATCTCTTTGTATCTGGTCTTCTAGTATTGCCATATTTGGTTTTGTGTTTGTCTTCTTCCTTATCTTTTTTAACCTAATTCTGATGCGTGCTACTACAGGGTTATGATCCGACCCCACGTCTGTTCCTGGATAGGTCTTTGCTCCAAGAACTCCATTTCGATATCTTTTGTCTATTAGGATAAAATCGATTTGATTCCTGATCACATGTCTTGGGTGGTCTTGCGGTGATTTCCAGGTATAAAGGCGCCTCGGAGGTAGTTTAAACCATGTGTTGCTTATTACAAGATTTTCTTCTTGACAAAATTGTACTAATATGTCACCTCTTGGGTTTCTGTCACCCAGTCCATACTCCCCTACTACATCTTGAAGTGGTCCTTTTCCGATTTTGGCATTGAAATCGCCCATAATTATTGTTATCTCATCTTCTTTGATGTGTGATTTTAATTGTTTTATTTGGGTATAGAAATTGTTTATCTCTGTGTCGGGTTTTTCTGCTGTTGGTACACATACCTGTATTATGTTAACATTTTTTGATTCTACTTTTAGTTGGATCAACATTGCTCTGTCAGATTGCGGTATGAAATTCATGACCGATTTTTTCGCCTCTTTGTTCACTATAATTCTAACTCCGTTTGGGTGATCAGGTAGGTTTTTTCCAGAGTAATATACAGTTGAGTCGCCTATGTTCATTTTTCCTGACTCCTTCCACCTCATTTCGCTAATTCCGAGGACATTTATGTTTAGTCTCTTCATCTCTTGGATTGTATTGTGTATCTTCCCAGCCATATATGCTTTTCACATTCCAAGTGCCAATTTTGATTGGTATTTCTTTTTCGTTTTCCACTTTCGGGTGGTTCCTAGCATTCATCGCGGGATTCTTCGCACCCTTGACCATTTAAGGTCTGCCGCGGACTAGGGGCCGTTTTGTATTGATGTGTCGCCATAATTGTTTGTCTTGAGAAAGTTTAAGCGGTAGTTTCTCCTTGCTTTCCGCTTTGGTTTCTAGCCGCCCAATGTGGGAACAGACGCTATTTGCAGCCGCTCAATCTGAGTCAGATGCTGCTGTTACTATGGGAGCCATTAAATTCATCAATTGAAGGTTGCCTCCCATAGCCTCTCATTTAGTTTAGCCTGTGTGTCGACACAGTATCCGGGATGTGGCCGCTTAACAAGCTTCTGGGAGCCATAAATGAGAGTGAGAGACCACCCGGAGACCAATATCTTTGAATGACCCAAGGGTCCGGCAATTCAGAGTATAGAGGTGTTACTCCTGGGTGAAATCTCCCGTACATCCCATTATTGTATTTAGATTTTCCAAATCTTGTTCGTCTTCTATATATTGTATGTGTATCTAAATTTTTCTCTTTTTATTTCTTCTAAGTCCATTTGTCTTCCTGTTTGTGAGGCTAATTTCTTTCTTTTTTTTCTGGGTGTTAAGGTGCACTTTTGCTCTTACCATCCGATGGTCACTTCCTACGTTAATTGTATTAAGTACAGTTGTGTCTATGATGGTGTTTTTATCATTACATATGAAGTAATCAAACTCATTTTTTATGTTTCTATTTGGGTTTTGTCAAGTCCATTTTCTTGGTTTTTGTTTTTTAAAAAATGTATTCATCAAGTATAGGTTATTTTTATGAATATAGTTGATCAGTACTTCTTCCCTGAGATCCTAAACCAAATGGGTCTATTTCTTGTTCAATCGGGTCTTCTCACACTCTTACTGTTGCATTAAAGTCATCCATTATTATTGTTTGTTTTCTTTTGCTGATTCCTAACGCTTCGGCGATTTATTCATAGAATTGCTCTACTTTTCGTCTTCGTGGTCAGATGTGGGTGCATATACTTAAATAATCTTACATTTGTACCTTTTACGTATGTCGATAACTTTCAAAATTACCCTTTCCAAAATGGCCTTATATCGGTTCATCTTGTCTACTATTGTTTTGTTTATTAAAAGAGCTACTTCGCCTACCTTTACGCTTCCGTATCCTCTAATGAACAGTATGTGTCCGTTTTTTAGTTTTAGACACTTTTCTCCTTTTATCCGGACTTCACCATACCTATTACCGTCCACTTCATTTTTGTTATCTCCGTCTCTAGTTTGATTAATTTTTCTTCATCTACTAATGTTCGTATGTTAAATGTGGTTATGTGTCACTCTGCTCGTTTTGAACTTTGTCGTTTTGGGTTCTTTCGATTAGTGGGTACTATCAAATTTATGCCCTTTCTCTCAAAATCCAAAAAGGGGGATGATTGAAGTATCAGTGCAAGATTTTGAGTTTGCTCTACTCGTCTGCGGTAATACGTTTTGTGAATTCGACATGTCACTTCTATTTAGAGTTTTTTTTAGCCATAACTAGCCACGCTGGGCAGGCGAATTGACATATGGGCACGAGACTTAGGTTAGATCAGGTATAAAATAAGTCTGAATTTTAGAGTTAAGAAATAATTCTCTTCTATGTTTAGGGTGGAAAGTGCTACGGCTAGCGTGGGAAGTGTCGCTTCCTTGAAGTAGACCTATTTCTACTGGAATCATGAAAAGTCTACCGTCTAGTAAAAAAGACAAACAAATATAACAAAATTATAGGCAGCAATAATAGATTATGAAAGAGTATTTGACTCAATAGAGATATGGACAGTTCTAAGTGCTTTAACTAACTGTAGAATAAACAACAGGTACACAACCCTTGTTAAATATATAAACATATATGTTAAATATATAATAATATATATAAACAAATAAACTCAAAACATTGTACAATACGATAAGATGACTTAATCTCTTCTCCAAAATTGTTTACATTGGCAGTGGAAGACATGTTCAGGACTCTAGAATGAAAAAAAAGGAGTAAATATCGATGGCGAAAAACTTAACCACTTGTCAATGATATAATATCGATAAGAAAAAACAAAATATAACTCAAAAAAATAAAGAAGAATGCAACAACTGGGGGGAGGCTTACATCCGACGATAGACTGAATAAGCTGCTGCTGATGATGATAATAAATCCACCCCACCTTCTTTCAGTTTGCTCGATAGAAAATTTCTGGGTACTTTTAAGTACATCTAATATCTTCAAAGTGAGATGTGGAGGTCCCCGGTCTCCAGTCTCCCGGCCGTGTGAAAAGCATTGGTAACGCGTTCAAGGCCACGCGGAAATACATGAACGATCGTCATATCTTTAAAGCATACCGAAATTTTAAAAACTTAATTAAAATTAAATTATTTATCCTACTGTTTTAGTTTTTCTAACCGCCAGAGAGGTTCAAATGGTTGAGGTGCGGACTGCGATGCGGACGAACTCGGCTTCCATTTCCGGAGATCTCTGATGCCTGGAGGGTAGTCTACTCAGTCATTATAAATAATTGAGTACCTGCGTTCACTCGAACAAGGGGTAATAATAGCGGTAGTCTAAGGCGTGGTGCTTGCCACATCGCCCCGTATCAGGGATGGTACGCGACGACCGGGCAGAAAGAGCGAACATATAAGAGCCTTAACCTCTCAGTTTGCAGGCTATGGTCCGATGGGCCTAAAGCTTACCATTATTAGTATTATTATTTAGATTTTTGTTCTTTCTTGCAAATAAGCATTCTTTCGTATGGAACGGGTACAAACAGCTGAGCACCACATAAATTACATGAGAAAACAAAGAAGTGAGCAGACTGTGGATAAAGGGGCAGCGATAAATGGTGCGAGGCGACGTATATGTGATGTAAGAACTCCGGAGGTAGTTGAAGTAGAAAACCAAGCAAGACGACAATGACGTGTTCTCAAAGGACACCGGAAGAAATAGTTGCAGAATAGTAAAGATTGCTACAGAAAGTTCGTAACACTCTTGCATTTTCTATAGCAGCAGCTGACTGGATTTTCTAGTTAGTATATGATAAAAACTGAAAAGTTATAATAGAAGTTCCAAGTCCGTAGAATAATTAAATAAAGGTTAAAAAAATTAATTTAAGTATTTTGCAGAAGGTGGTAAGAAACACAATACCAATCTTAAGACAAGTAGCTAACTACTTTCTATATTAATTTTTAAAATTCTGTTTTTAGTAATTGAAATAAATAATTGTATTTTTAGTCGCTTATTTATATATATATATATATATATATATATATATATATATATATATATATATATATATATATATATATATATATTGACGTTTCAGTTTCTGCAACGATGTATAAGTCATGACTAATTCCATATTAGGATCAGGAGACAAAAGAAATGCAAATCTGTTACTTAATTTAGTTACTAAAGTAATATTAGTTATACGACATTTGTAGAACATATGTGCTATATGTCCTTGGCAACATTAATAATAGCCGCGCGACAGTTAAGCAAAGATATGAAAAACGAAACGGCAGCCTAATAAATAACCGGCCATTTAGCACAGTAAAACAAGTTTAACAACAAATAAACACGAAATATAAGCGCACTAAGTGTATTAAAAATTATTGTTATTGGGAGCAGCATGCCATATAGACCGGGCAAGATTATACCTACTTAAGCGGCGCGCAACGTCAGGAATTTGCATTTTATTCTAATTCCGAAGCATGTGCAAACTGTCAATTTGAGAAAGCAAATGAAGTTAGGGCCTCATTTCGCCTACTTGTTTTTATTGCGCGTTGTTTATTGTTTGATATTATCGCATGAGCTTAATAAAGCCGCGCGGACGCACGCTGCAAGTGCCGAGCGAAACGAGCATAGTTTCCGAATAATGCCGCAGCTTCGCAAAACGATGTATTCTTTTCATTTCCAGACAAACTTACGCCATCTAATTTTCAGTTAATCTCATGGAAACAAGAATTAACGGCGTCGTTTGCAGGCATATGAAGCGGGCTTCACCCCGAATCGTGGTAGATACAGGCTGCAAAACTTCGCCCATTAACATTATAATACACTTAGCACGTGGCAGACAGGGCGATCCGCCATAAACAAGGTGCATGGTTTCGGCATCTTTAAATAGTCGAGGTGTTAATTCGAGTTGCGTTTTAGGGCCTCCGAGCAGTGGCTGGTTATTGAAAGCGGGCGCCGTAAAACATAACGGTCGATATTGATTTGCAGTGAATTTTGGTGGAGGCGCCAAAATAACTGAAAACGCGGGCCATGTAACATATGTGTGTTTATCAAATGTTTTTTATGCTTTTTCTACGTCGGCATAAATTTTGATAGATTTAATTGGTTATAACTAAAAATATCGATTACTCATTAGCTTCATGTTACTCTCTTTCTAGGTAATGTAACTATGAGCCAACGAAATTTTGAAACGATTATTTATTATTTTATTTATTTATACAAAATAAAACTAATAACATGGTAGAAGCTTTGTCACATTTAGTGATAATATTTAAGAATATTTGCTAGCGACAAATCATGGTAAGAACTTTTAAATGTTGTAGATTTTGTGCCCTCATCATTTATAAATTATTAATATGGTTATATTAATAGGGATAGCGCTTTTGTTGCTTTTTCGGTTAAGCACAACTTTACCAATTGAATTATGACGTTTTTTTTAAGGATCAAGACAAATTTCTTCCAATCTTCTTATTTTCGTAATAGATGTAAAGATGCTCAAACCAATTAGATATAGATTTGCTCATGAAGAATTATGGAAGCATTTTCCGACGTGGACGTTGATTATGACGTTTTGCGCTTTCACATTCATTGTGTGCTTTAACGCTTCAATGAAACTGGAACCGTAATCCAAACAAATTACTTGATCTTACAAAAATGATCAAAGAAGAAGTAGTTGCAGATGTTTAAAACCGCTTGGAACAAACCACCCCCAAACCGTTAAGTCAGTTAGCTTGGAAAACTGGTTTGTTGTATGGTTTATGTCATACGGTTGTAAAAAATGAAATTGTGTAATATGAAATGGCCTCTAGACCTATAAAAGCGGATTTATTATTGCAATTGGTTTAACTAATTTTTAAGAAATAATAGTATATTAAATAGAACACTTTTGTTTACACAAAGCATGCTTTCATCTATGCAGACATTCGAATTCACAAAATTATCGCATCCAGAGTACTAAAAACTCATGTGCTTTTTACAAGTCTTTGTTGAAGCCCGGAAAAATTGACATCTAGATTACAATATTAAAAAAACCTGTTTTTTTTTTTGATAATACAGTCAGAGAATTATGGCTACTCAAATCGCTAAATTCAAGTCGACTGTGCTTTTTCTTTTTCTATATTTACTTACTTACTTTATTTTCTCTTATTTACCTCATGGTGTTGGAGAATTGAGCCATTTTCTGTATTCCTGTCTATTATTAGCTAGAGTTTTTATTTGTTCTGTTATTTTCCCTATTTTTTCGCTGCTTTTTGTATGTTGTTCTCCCAAGTTTTGCAAAGTCTTCCTCTAGATCTTCTTCCTCCTATCTTCATCTCCATGATCACCTTTGGGTATCTTTACCTATTAGAGATATGATATTCCTTGTTCCTAATCTTATCCTATTATCGTCAGTCGTTTTCTATTAAACCGCCCTGTTCCACGACAGAAGCCCCGTTACCTGGGGACAACTAGACCGTACTCTCGCAGGGGCCCTTATAGGGTGCTGTCGGCCGACCCAGCTAAACCCCGGTTATTTTTAGTGTTATGACTCCCCAATTTATCTTGGCTTGTGACAGGAAGAGCCTGGACCCAATCTTGGATCCAGGTTGACTAGGTTCTATTCCTATATTTAAAAATTAAAATTTATATTAATTGATCACTAGATGAGTTGCAAGAAGCAATGATGAATGCTCTCTGAAAAGTTAACTAACAGCTGCAGACCACATTTGACAGTGTATATGAAAAATTAGGTACATGCCTTGTTAATAATATCTCACATATTGCAAACCTTTTGTAACTTTGTTTCAGAACTTTTACGATATGCAGGCCCTTTTAAAGTGAGTTAGTGATTAACTGTAATTGTTTAGGCAATGTAAATTTTTAAAATGCGCAGATGTTACACAGTGTTCATAGTTTGTCTACGTGTATGTTGTTTTTATTTAGTTTACAAATGTAAAAGATGCAATGACATGAGACGTAATTTGTAAAAATAAGAGCATTTTGCAATAGGATGATGACTTTTGCGCCACCCAGCTAAATACTATTAAGCTAACCGAAACCTATTTAGTAATATTCGTTGAATATATGTTCATATCATTAAATAAATAATTAATTTGTGAGGCTATTTTACTCACTTTATATTCTGATTAGAAGAACTAATCAGGTAGACTCCAGTGTGATTTACATATTACATTCTTAGCTTCAAGTATCAACTTTTAATAATTGTAGTTAATGATGTAGCATGAACGATTACGCATTGAAAGTTTACTTAACTGTAATGACCACAACGTACAGTTAACAATAGAATCGCACCATTGCATCGATAATGTTAGAAAAACTTATAAACTTTTAGTTTCTTTATACAGTTTGCACTGTGTTAAAGCATACTGCGACTTACTTTAATTTGATTTGTAATATTTCATGGTTTTAACATAATAACTGTCACAAACTCAATGTTTTTATTTATCCTGCCTGAAAGAACGTCTAAGCCAATCAATAAATATCACTTAACTCATTTGGATACGTTATATAAGCTTAATGTTTTCTTTTTATAGAATAATTTACTATTTAGCTTAAAAACAAAGTCAAGTACAGTGTACGCTCAATTAATTTAAAAGACGCATTTTCACTATGTTCAGACGGTCAGACCTTATTGCTCTCTCTGTAGCACTTAAATATCTGCTGTTATTATAGAAACTACTATTTTTGTATGAACTGTAATATATAAATAATTCAATATCGCTCTAACATATTAACTAAATTACATCTCTGTAATAACAAAGAAATAAGAAAATGTTTTATTTTATTAAGCGACTACTAATGTGGGTCATTTTTAAAAAATTATAGGAAAAAGCTCAGGTAGTTGTACAAGTCAAGGTTTAGAACGATCAAATAATGTGTTCACTAAAATTTATTGATACTTGCCTAATGTGTATGTATAGCAAATGGTAATTATATAAACATTAAGACATTGGGTTGTTCTTTTCGCTGTGGAGACAATGAGAAGTACAATTCATTCCTTCTGGTTTCAGAGAATATACATTCATACATAATCAAAAGCTACATTTTTTCTTGGGAAGAAATTTAAGTTATGTTAGTGATTATTCATACATTTCATTTTTTATAAGTAAATTTTCCTACTCGTTCTTTCGTTGTGCTTGAAGCTTGGCCTATCGTGAGCCCCATTGTTTTGCCTTAAATTCATGTTGTTGTTAGCCTTCTTTTATGCTTGACTTTTAGCTTTCTACACTTTTTTAAGTTATCTAGAGCTGTTCGTTAGCTTAAAGTGTTTGTACCATCTTTGTTGGATGTCCCCAATTCTCTTTATTATTTGTTGTCCCTGTGGCTGTTTTCTGAGTATCATTTTTACTTGACTTCTTCTTGTGTCTCTAAGATTTGTCTTAAATATTTCATTTACATTCTTTGGGCGTTGTTCTTTAGTCTCTTCGTTACCACCCAGATTTCGCTACAAAATGAAAATATTAATTTTTGCTTTACAGAAATTTGTTTCTTGTCCAGGAAGCTATTACGGAGGTTGTAAAATATTTTTGATGTACTTTCTCTTTTGTCATTCATTTTTTTTTTCATAATTTGTTTTATTGTTAAGTCCTATTTCCAACTATTTGAAGTTAGTAGTTTGTTCTATTGCCTTTTCAATTAGATCGATGTTAATATTCGTATCTGATTCTCAGCTTATTATGATTTTTGTTTTTCTTTTATTTTTTTATTATATTTTAAATGCTGTTCCATGTTTCGCAAATATAACAAGACCGACAGCAAACGCGTATTTAGTTGTTCCGGCTGGCTTTAAATTTCTGTACCCCACACTTAATAAGAACGCCCATGAATAGGTTAAACACAATTTAGCTTAAGACACTTCCTTAACTTACCCCTCATTTATCTCATTTGTCTTCTTACAATACTTCTGATGTGGTTGTTAATACCTCATTAGTTTTATATCGGTTTTGCCATTAATGACACTGCCAAATTAAGAAAAGCTAGATGTTTTTTATTCTTTCTGTCATTATTTAATCGTAACCTTTTCTGAAGCCACTTTGGAACTGTTCGAGTTTAGGTTTTAGTTTTATTTTCAAGATTCTTTCGTTTGATTCTATACTTACCAAGTTAATTTTTCGATAGTTTCTGCAGTCTCTTCTATCGTCTGTTTTTGATATTGGCATAATAACAGCTATATTCCAATCTTTTGGTACACTTTCTTTCTCCTGTGCCATGTTATATTTTATTCTTAACATGTGTACTTCTTTTCTATAATGTTATCATACCCAGCACCCTTTTCTATTTGAGCTTTTTTATAGCATCCTTGGCCTTTTCTAGCTGCAGGTATGTGTTTTTCTTTTGTTGCTAGATTTCTTCTGTATTGTAAATTGTTTTCTTATTTACCCTCTTCAGTAAATTTTTAAAATATCTCTCTTATATTATAATTATTTCTTTTCCCATAGTTAGTACTACTCCATACCCATCCTTAAAGTGCTAACTTATTTCATTTTTGTTTTCAGATTTTAGCTATTCCTTATTTTAGAGTCATTTTCTATTTGTATGGAAATCCTATTCCATTTTTCTTTAAAACTTTTCCAACGATGCTATTTTTGCTTTTAATACTGTCTTTGAGTCTTTATCTTTATATTTTGTAGTCTCAGTAGGTTTTAACATTTCTTTGCGTAGATACATTTTTTAATTTTCTTTAGAGAAATATTGCAAGTTTTATTTAGAAAAAATGTAAGTTTAACCAATACCTAAAGAGAAATACAAAATAATGTAAGTGTTTGTGGAAGATTTACCTTGTATAGTAGCAGAGGATTTAAGAAACGCCTCTTGATCTCTTAAACCCATAAAGAAAAATTCTCACTTTACACCTCCACGTGCTACAGGATGAGCCAAAATATATTTGTCGCTAGTGTAAGTGGCCACTGAGTGAGTGCCAGGAAAAGCACACAATTCCTATAGTTTATGGTCTACATACGTTAGATTGATAAATTGGCCCTAAAGGCAGATGAACTAGAAATGGCCAACGGCACATCATTGGGAGAGCAAGAAAAAGCCACCATTAATGCAACTCAAATACAGTTATGAATTCCCGGCACGCTTTAAATGGCGATAGTGTGCTAAGAACCTTCGGGAGGAAAATAAAAACAGACACGTGGAATGTAAAAAGTATGTACAAAACAGAGATCCAATACGATACAAAAGATGAAAAGACTAGGCATCAAAATTAGGAATAATTAAAATGTGCTGGCCAAAATATAGTATGTGTGAATTAGATAATTACATAGTATATCACTCAGGAAACGATGACAATAAATTCAACAATAAAGATTTATGTACATGCAAACTGTAGATCTAACAAAAAAACATTAAATAAATCTAATTACAGGCGATTTGAATTCTAAAATTGGTACTGGATCTTGGAACTAGAAGTAATAGCGGCGACAGGCTACTATAGTTTTGTAAAAGTATAGTTTTAAATACTTTTTCATTGCCTACCCGACACTTATACATACGGACATCGCTAAGGGACGATTATAACAATATAATAAGAAATTAAATCGACTTTCTAATAATAAATAAGGCAAAATATTACAAATCTTAAGGTTTGAGAGAATGTGCAACGCAAAACTACTACTACATATAGAAAAGGACATGGATGTAATGTCAACAATTCAAAAAAGAAACTTCAATACTTTTGACATCTATTACGACACAAATAATGTAAAATTTTCTAAGTAATCATGCAAAGAAAGATTAAAAGAGAGAGAAGAGTTTGACGAAAAAGATTATCTTTGTTTAAAAATATTCGCAATTAGTGTGTCAAAAGTACAACCACACTATTTCGAGCCACTGTAAACAAGATTGCTAACCTTCGTCAGAAGTAGAAGCACAAGAAGGAACGGGTGATTAAATTTTTCTTTTAATCTAAGTGAAATTGCTGCTACTATTTTTAGTTTAACTCTATATGGAAACTTACCAGCAAGGTTAAATGTTAAATTTCAACCATTTACGACTAAGTAGAACAATGTGTGAAAACTCGCACAAATATGAGTTTTAATCACTACGTCGGGACATGGACAGAGTTTAAAGCATACAAATTTTTAGAGTCAAGCTACAAAAGATACCTCATTGCTTACCATACAATAGTAGATAATTCTATGCCATTTTTAGATTAATTGCGGAGGTTAAGTACATAATTCTATTCACTGTACAGTTTGGAGCTTTTATACTTAAATTTTCATCGGAACCACTCAATAAACACTGTAGACATACAACTGCAAAAATTAAAATGATTTCTGTTGTTAAACATTCTTCAAAAATGCTGACAAAACACATAAGTAATAGTGGTGACTGTATAAAAAATAATTGCTGGTGTTGAGGAACTCATATATTTGATTTCTCTATTTATTGTAAACAAATGAGTAGTACTAGATTTACATTTTTGTAAACATAGTAAATATTACAAATTACGAATCTGCATATTTTTATAACATTACGTAATGCTGTAGTAAGTTCATGGCTAAATGGTTAAGGAGATTGCTCTGATGTAAACCGGATTTGATGTTAGGGTTCAGATGATTTTCGGCTGGCTCACTTAGTCACTAAAAATAAATTAGTGCATGCCTGTCATTCGAGCAATGGATAATAATACGATTGCTTAAGGCGCTTTACTGGCCCCGTATTAAAAATAGTGAGTGACAATTAAATAACAAATGAAAGGACATGGAAACCGCAACTTTATAGTTTATAGGACATACTCCTACGCTAGGTGCAGAGCATCCATCACTATTTAGATAAAACACAGCAAAATAACTTGAATGATAACAACGTGTTCCATGATAAATACAACATTATTATCCTCAAGTTTAGCGCGAAAATAGCTCTTAATCCTATAACTTGGTGGCAAACAAATGACGAATTGTAAAATGATTATAAATGGAGAGAAAAGGGCTCTTTGCGTTGACCATGCAACGTTGCTTCGTGAACAATTTTATAAAAAAGCCTACTTAAAATTGGTACTTTAATGTTTCTGCACTTAAGATGATGAATAAAACAATTAAATTTACTTAATACTATTTATTCAATTTATTCAAAAATTAAATTATTTAATAATATTTATGTACTCTAACACAAGTACATACAATAATAAAATCACACTATACAACGATATGTATCTATAGTACAATTTATCTTATATTAGAATAGTTCACGTCGCTTTTTAATACTCATCTTCTTATTGTTCCTCTGTGAGCTATTTATACATTCAGAAATTGTTCCGGAGCCTTCTTGGATTACTCTAAAAAAATTTATATTTTTTCTGTACTGTTCTAGTACTCGCACGTTTACGAGCACTACGAGAGTATCAAGGGCAGCGGCTCTCACAGCGGACATGACGCACAAGGTTCATCGCGCAACCGTGACAACACGGCGGTAATAACGGCGACACAAGAAGACGGTGCCTTTACAGTGGCGTGTGAAAATTCGTTACACATATGGTAAATTCAAGCGACCAAGCTGTCTTTGTAAGGGTAATGCCAACTATATGGCACATGCCAAAACTAGAACATGACATTGCTGATTTTACCTTGCACCTTATGCGCTAAAAGTTATAATACCACATTGAATATTGGAACCTCTGGGAATTGAATCTAAACAGTTACATTGTAGTAGGCAACTAAAAAAATTCTGTCATTTTTAAAGTTGGAAAAACGTTTTTTTTTTTGTATAAAATTATTTTATTCATAAAAATATATATCTAATTTATAAATTCCATTTTTATAAAACCTCCATTTTTAATTCTACTTCCTTATTAAATTGTTTACCACGTAAATGATAAGAATAGGTTATAATCCGATAGAGATTTATCTGAGGAATACGGGGAATGGAGGAGGTTCTCCCACCTTAAATTAATTATTTGTTTTGATTTCTACTATAACGTATAGTCGGGTGTTAACTTGCAATAATAAAACTTTTTACGATTTACCAGTATTAGTTGTTTTTGTTGCATCCGTTGGAGTTGTTTTTGAAGTACACCAAACGCAGGAAAGAAGTTTTCGTGACACAAAATAACTTGATAGCAGTCAGTATTTTTCATCAGTAGTCAAAAATTTTATCTAAAATGGTCTTATTTTAGTGGTAAAATAAAAAAAGAGATGTAATTTGTTATTGGGAGTTAGTTCATGTGGTATTCACTTACTTAATGTAAACCTTTTTCCTATTTTGAGCAAATTTTTTCGTATTGCTTTGTTATTTACTTTAAGCTATTCCATAAGCTGTTGATACGTTAAAGTAGGATTTGTTTCAATCATTATTTACAATTTGTCGATACTTAAATTTGATGGTCTACCTGATCTCGCCCCGTCTTTTAAGTGTTTATTACCTGTAGAACATTTTTTAAATCAACTCTGAGCCTTTCTGGATGTAACCGTCTTTTTCAAATTTTCAATTTTTTAATTTATGTTTGCAGTTTTGTTCGATAACATGCGTAAATAATTCTTGGAGTTATTGGACACGCACAAACGATAGAATTTTCTTGGATAGCTTTTATACGTACAACTTTGGGCAAAAGTCCTATC
The DNA here is from genome assembly GCA_036346155.1 of Sinelater perroti. Taxonomy (NCBI): domain Eukaryota; kingdom Metazoa; phylum Arthropoda; class Insecta; order Coleoptera; family Elateridae; genus Sinelater; species Sinelater perroti. The sequence goes on from JARFIY010000189.1 coordinate 2,534,695, forward strand.
CGTCCGCATAAAAACCTGCTAAAGAGATTTGTGGCTCAAGAAATGCAGACGTGCGATATGAGAGTGTTTTCTGGGTTTTCCTCGCGCGGTATCGGTGACCGCGCCATGTTATCGGTCCCAGGCGTACATCTGCATAAAGACGTGTCCGAGTGCATATGGCATCAAGCGACACGATAAAGTGTGACCCTCCGGTAAAGAGCCTCAATCATCTGCACGAACAAGTTGCTAATTTCAACTAAAAGATCAGTACGGTCTACTATTATTCACCGGCAACAACAATAAATCCAAAGCAGCAATTTTGCTCTATGCAAACTAACTAAAGCTTCCAACCATAGTAATCGCAATTCTTTCTAAATGATATAATAACTAAAACACTAAATAATCCAACTTTAAATTTATCTGGTAAAAATAGTTTAGTCCACCAGCAGTTGCAATCACTACCCTCTCCATCTTAAGACCCTAAATGGCAATTAGATAGTAAAAAACGCAATTGTAAAGAAGCTAGCGATAAATTGTTTCCCCAGGCCAAGAAAACAAAAATCTTATACCATTGGTTAATCTACCAATCCTACTAATTGCTACGCCTCTTTAAATAGCACCAATGCAGATAAAGACAAAACTTAAAACTCGGCACCTGTGAAGACGAACTCTACCGACTTTTCTCAAGCGCCATAACGATTGCATCCTTCATTAAACTTTTAGAAACTATTGCCAAAAATAAATATAAAATCAAAATAATCCACAATAATAAGGTTAAAAAACACAGTTTACGTCTCACAACATCCTGATGGTGGTGTACACGCCGGCACGGCTATAATTGTTAAAACTTCGATAAATCACTAGAAACTTTCTGAATACAAATACAAATACCTTAAAGCAACCGGAATTGTGATTGAAGACTAGACAGGACTGTTAACAATATTATCTGAAATCCCTACCTCCAACAGAAGCTACTGACTACTCACTCTGGAAAGCGACCAAGAACCTGAAAAGGTCACAGCAACATAAAATACCAATCTGCACTGATAATGGAAACCGGGCACGAACTAACCAAAAAAAAGCATAGGCTTTTGCAAACTACCTAACTCAGATATTCCAGCCATTTCCATCTAAAATATCAAAAAACAAAGAAAAAGAAATACAGCTGCTCTTAGACGCCCCTTTTTAAATGTGCCTTCCTTTTATAAATATTACTATAAGTAAAACAACAAGTGCAATTTATAAGCTAAACCCACAGAAAGTACCCGCATACAATTTGGTCACAAAAAAGCTCCTGCAAGAACTTCCGAATAAAGGCTTTAGATTTATTACATATCTAATTCCATGCAGTGTAACGATCACGTTTTATCCCCTCCACAGTGGAAAATTAACACGATTATTTTAATTCTCAAGTCGGAAAAACCCAAAATAAATGCGTCATCGTACAGACCAATTAGTCTCCTTCAGATATTACACTTCCGTTCATAAATATGTTAACTTTTTGTTTTTTTAATTTTTTTTTTCAAGAAGACATTTCAAAGTCTTGTTGGGTAAGTTTGAAACGTGACACTTTGAACCGATCCGGCCCAAAAAGTGGAAGATATTCGGAATAATTCTACTTCCACTCACAAAGCGAAGTTTCGTTTGCTTCTTTTATTGTCGATGTTGTTTTTGAGTTTTTTGCTTTCACGTGTAGAATATATGTGTTTCAGGCTCATGACTGCACGAAATAAGCGTCAGCGAACCACAGCTGAGGTTCAAGAGGCGATTCAGAATGGGTACATCTAAAGGCGCACGCAGCAGCAACTCGCGTGGCAATTTTCGCTGTCGAAGCGTGACCGCATTCGAGGAGGTGTTAAGGTCCTGTTCAGCATCGATCGCGATCGATCCGCCACCACCGAGCAGGACAGGCTGATGATTTGCATGACATAGTGCAATCCCCATCTTTCCGCCAGGAACATTCTCAAAGACCTCGCCACCAACCACAACATTCGAATCTCATCTGCGCCCGTCAACCGACGCCTCATGGTCGCAGGACATCCTGCATAACGGTTCGAATGGAAGTTGTTTATCTCCAGACAGTTATTATCTTATCATATTTGGCTGAGAAATCAAATTTCGAAGCTATCAAACAACATTATTCCCTATTAATTTAGAAATCCCACAAAGCAGTGTACTGGAACCTAAACTACACATCCTGGTTACAGATCTGCCCACCTCACCAACAACAGCGCCTGCAACATTTGCTAATAATACGACAGTACTAACATCGCATTTGGACATGACTATGACATCTCACAACTTTCAAGTTTACCTAACTCTATTGAAACTATGCAAAAAAAGCCCATCAATTAATGCAAGTGACATTCGCAACGCGAAGAGGCGCCTGCCCACTGGTTACACTGAACAACCAGTAAGTCCTACAAGCTAAGAGCGCCAAATACTGAGGAGTTCACCTAGACAGAAGAATGACACGGGGAAACACATTTGGATGAAACGCAAACATCTGGGAGAAATATATCAAAAATGTATTGACTCTTAGTACGAAAACCTCAACTATCGCTAGGGAGCAAAATACTATTATACAAAGCCATACTAAAACCAGTCTGGTGCTACGGCATTCAGCTGTGGAGAACAGCAAGCAACTCTAATATAGAAATTTTGAGAGACTTTTAAGATAAGACGCTGAAATTGGTGGTGTATATCAAACAAAATTGTACATCGGGATCTTGGTATCCTTATAATTAGCGAAAACATAAAGAAATACGTCGTACCAAGATCGGCTTGCTATTCACCTAAACTCTTTAGTCGGGCATCTCCTAGAAGAGCATCTACTTGGTCGGTACTTGCATACGCTCATTTATACAGTAGACAAAACTATTACAATGGCAATAAAACAAATGGCTCGTAAAAGCTCAGGACTTTTTATTTTTGAAAACAATTTTCAGTCTTACGACGTTGCTCCAAATGTAAACAAGTTTACTTTTTTTCGTTGTAGCGCATTTATCGACTGAAGTCTCGAGAGCTTATTGCGCTTATGTCACATACGCCCGTGGGTTGAGCGAGACTACACCGAGTTCGCGAAAAGTGGAGCAAACTCTTAACCGCGAGATCATGAAGAGCCTAAAACAATTTTGTCATTCTAAAACAAATCCAATTTTCTTATTTGAGTAATTTTTTATCGAATGATGAACAAATTGAATTTTGTATTGAAAATGTATAAAACAACAATTTTTAAATGAACAATCTAATTGCACGTAGAAATTGCTAGAACTTTGAAATGTTAAAGATGTGCTGTGCAAGTGAATAAAAAATGGAACGAGCAACAGCAGAGCGCTAAGGCAGAAAATTGATTTGCAAATCTTTAAAAAATCGCAAGAAAATCTTTTTTGAGTTTGTAGCCCGACGACTTTGATAAGCCGATAGGTGCTCGAATAGCTAGAAAAAGGCTGATAGAAGCAGGTTTGCAGGGTTGTATAGCAAAAAAAAATCACGGCTTTTGAAAAGAAACAAGGAAGATGGTTTTTGATAGGTTTGACCAATAGAGTATTGGTCAAATGTTATTTGATCAGACGAATTAAGCTTTGAGGTGAGCTTTATTTAAACCCTTTCATATATAAAACAACAATTTTCTACTGAGAAAATGTCATATTTTTAAATTTATAACCTAAAATAAAACCTAACGTTTTTTTTTATTTGGAGAAGTTCGGAACACCGGGTGTGACGTATATGAGGTGTCGATTGGGCGGATTATGTGGTCTCCACTACAAAATATAGAAGAGACAGTATAATGATCTAGGACTGCTAATAGTGTCGAGGAAAAGTTCGTCTGCAAAGACCGCATCAACATTAATGCGTTATGGCCATCATAGTCACGTATTTATGGGGACACCGACTTAGACGATATCAAATTCCAACAAATCAATGTTCCTGTAATAAATTAGCGACTACTATGCGTTGGTTTACCGATAACAAATATTGTTGTGACGAATTGGCCTGTTAAGTCACCAGACCTTGATCCAATCGAGTCTCTTTGGGACATACTAAAGCTCAAGATTCGGAAGCACAACATAACAACAAAACAAGTATGGAAAAGTGCTTTACAACAGGAGTGGAACGCTATAAGTTCCTCCGAATGCAATTAGCTAATTTGCAGTATATCTCAAAGAATGAAAGCTGTCATAAAATTTAAGGGTGGATTCACAAAATATTAATTGATTCTAATATTTAATACATATAAGCACATCATGAGCAGAGTTTTATAGGCTACCTAATCCTTTTGGTCAAGGCTGTATGTGAATAAAATGTAGCTAACTAAAATCTTTCAAATATACCGTATTATTGTTATTACTTGATTATGATGATATCAAACATTAAAGAGAGATTAAAAGACTGTCGAGACGTCTCACTTTACGAAGCAATTAATATAGACAGAAAAACATGTAAAAAATAAAATTAAAAGATGATGAGTATACTAACATAGCGTTATAATAAAAAAAATTCGTTGAATAAAAGAAGAGGCGTGTATTAGGTGTTGGGTTTTTGATGTACAATGAAAACACCATACTTCTAAAAAATATGGAAAATAAAGTTAAAAATTTTAATTTGGTAGAAACATTAAATAGAACGCCAAAACAAAACTAGTAGCACAATAGGAAGAATCTTGTTAATGTGCGAAAAGACGACAACAGTAATATTCATACGTTTTCCAACAATGTTTTCATTTTATTTATCAGTCGGAATTGTAAAGAAGAGCCGAAGGAAATAGAGAAAAAGAAATAGGGGACGGTTGGATATCTTGTATGCCAAATAATCACACTGCCGACGTTGCTAATTAGCGGCGCGAGGTTTTCGGTGTCGAACGTTCGCGTCGTTGCAGACGTCAGTCACTCAGTCATTCAGTCAGTCAGTCGGCGAGGCGGCGAGGGCGCGCCCGGGATCCGGATTCCTTTAATTTCCCGCCGCCCGCTCTTAACCTCCGCTATCGGCGCTGCCCCGCGTCATAACCGCCCCAGCAGCGTCCGATAAGCCGTTATTCCGTCGCCCGGCCCCGCACACAAAGGCCTAATTAGCCATAAACTCTCTGATTTATAACGGCACAGAAAATGCAAATATGAAATATGAAAATGAAGATGGGTGTAATAAAAGTGATATACGAGGCTCCGCAGAGCCATTTGTGAAGGCGCCATGACTCACTCGTCAGTTTTATGTGCGGACGTCCATCATTGCCGTGACAGGCTTCATTGCCGGGAGCCGCGGCCGCTCTGCAGGGGCGGGCTAAGGTGACTTATCGCGGAGCGCAGCCTTTGTTCCGGTGATTTATACTTTTAATAAAAATGTGTGACCAGTGAGTGAGTGCATTTGAACTTTGAAGGATGCGATCGTCTTTCTGGCGCGAATAATAAAATCGCGCCGGGCGCCGCTGTTATGAAAGGGAAAGCGCCGCGGCGGGGCGGGTGTACATGCGATATCCGTTATTTATTGTGACTTATCGCTTCTGCAGGTACCGGCCATTCGGCGAAAACTTCCCGCCGCTCCTTAATCCCGCTGATACGTTACGTACACATGCAGCATCGCGCCATTTGTGACGCACCTAATCTCCCTTGAACTATCACTAAAAAAATTCGGGCCGCGTCTGCCAATGCGCGCCGCGCTGCCGCCTGACCGCCCGTTATTTTTCGCGTGTAGAATTTCCACCTCCATTTTTCTTGGAAGCTGCGCTAATTATTAAAATAATTGAGAAAAATTTTGCTTAAATAATCTGTCGCGCATAGAGTCGTGATAATCTATTTTAATGCTCACGGCGCAAACTGCTGCTGCGACTGCTAAAAAGTTACGCATAATTATACGTGGGCCGCTCAGAAATAAATTTTAAGATCTAAGTTAGGTCTCTTTCTAAAATTGCCTTTGACTCTGTTCCTTCTGAATGTTCTTTCTTTGATCTTCTCAATTTTTTCTATTTTCTCATTCGTACCCCTTTCGCTTGTACCAACCTTTCTAGAACACTGCACTTGTTTCTATGTTTCTATATTTTTGATGATACGTTTTCCAAAAATTTTTATCTCTGATAATAATCCAAATTTTTCCAATAAATTTTATTTCTGATAATAATAATATAAACAAATTGTAATGATCATAATATTCATATTCATATACGTATATGTGAAAACAGTAAGACCGAACTACAAGAAATGGCGCAAAAAATATTATTTAGTATTTGGTATACCTGCCATGTTACTTTATTAAGATAACAATTTTATTACATACGCTATTAGTGATGGAGTAAAACTTTTCCTAAAAAAACACAACTGCATTGGATTTAGAAATTTTAATTCGTAATTTCCATCTTTCTAAAATAAAACGATCTGCCCTCTTAAGTAACCGAGCGACGCCTTTGATGTTTCCATTTATCAGAATTAAGTTATCTGCGTATATTATAGAGGAGAGAAGAATCAGAGGTGTCAAAAAGCTCTTAAATAAAATGCTGAAATAAAATGGTGGAAGAAGATAGGAAGGGGTGGAAGATCCACTACAGGTGACAGTATTGTAGGACGTATTTGGCCAGATTAGGATGTACTCCAAAGCGGGATAGACCACATTCTTTGTGGAGATCAAGCGAGAGGATATGTTGTTGTTTAACCTTCATACCCGACGACTTTGTTAAACGTTGTATACAAAATAACTGTTACTGCATAATTTGTAGAAGATGGACGTTATGTGAATTCTGTCGGCGCTCGAAACCCCCTTTAGGATTAAAAACCACCCTATTCCTTCTAAGAGCTGTTGCAAAAGAATCACAAAATATCATATAATTGTATAGTCGGGTTCCTAGAAGTTAATCTTACAGTATTAAGGTCTATATCATCCGGTCCTTTAGAGCTGATTCAGTAGTCCAGAATGAGGAGGAAATTTTATCCTGAGATACGGGACAACAAAGAAGAACCTAAACGGTACCCTTTTTAGGGCGAAAGGTTTAGGATTAGGATTGGAGAAATAGGAAAAAGGGTACATAAAATGGTATGTTGTTCCATTCCTGAAATTTAATTGTGGGGTGTAAACGCTTTGCAACTCTTATGAACTTGACACGTTAAATAACGCCAAATGGGGAACTTGCTGACCAAAGAAGAAACGTAATATGGTGATACTAAAACCATATTTTCATACCTTGTTGAAGATCACCTGAGAACCTGAACTATTGGTTTTGTCATTACACCCAATACCAGGGTAAACCATAAAAAATTCAACACCCATTGTTCTTTGTGGTTTTATAGCCAGTTCTATTAGAATATCGTGACAACAAAAGAGAAATTCTATTTATTCGCCGATTTTTACAACTCTTGGCGAAGTCAGATCGTGTTTGTTTAAACAATTCGGTCAAAGGAGGCTTTCATTCTCTGGCAGTTCGGGTTAGGATGTCGTGAAATTATCTATACGTTGTGAAAATCTGGGTTAACTCTTGTTGAAATTAAATTTGAAACAATATGACGTACCCGCCTTGTTGCTTGTTTTGCTAGCGCTCTTGGTGCTTCACATTTTTTGTTTAGCTTCTCTTTAAAGCCTTTCTATTTTGTTTATTTGTTGCTATTGTTCGATTATTGTTCTTCTTAGAAGTAAATATTTTTCATTATTTGATATTCGGTAACACCTTACAACCTGGTTTTTGCAATCTAAAATACAATTAATTTTACACTTTCTGTACTTGTCTACTGCATTGCAAATATTAAATGCTGGAGAGGCAGTTACGATTGATAATTTATCTTAAAGGAGTTACTCTGAATGATTTTATTAGGGGAATTTAAACATGTGCCCATTTTTACGACAATTTTAGTTTATTTTGTTGATACTATTAGAATTTCAATGACTTTTGTAAACTATTATTCTAAACACATCTCCATAACTAAAAATATAAAACAAAAAGTTTTTATGCGGGTGTACTTTTGTCGCGGATTTTATATCTTACCGTCATTTCAATAGTAGCACAGTGAAATAGTAAAAGTTAAATTTATACTGCAGGCTATATGACAATTGTAAGTTAAGTCTATAAAAGCTCCATAAAAGAAAAATATATTAATTTTGGTTTTATTGTAAGAAGAAATTAAATAATTATTGATAACAAACATTTTAAAGATTTTTAACCTTAAATATAATGCATATTAGGTGTTGGGGTAAAATAGACACTAAGTGTAAATTGATAATTAAAAATGGTAAAGCTCTTCTGTAAAAAAGGGCATACTAGCCGCAGTTATATAACCATTCTTAAACACCTGTGGACAGTTTAATGTTGTTTGAACCATGCCACTCTTAATATTTATCATAGTTCAGCCCTCTTAGTGTAAAATAAATGTGTATTTAAATATATCTTTGTAAACAGTGTTTTATTATTAATTTAAAAGATGCAATAAATAATTAGTGTTGCTAAAATGACCAAAAAGCAGTAGTCTAGCTTAAATACGCGTGTTAGAAAATAATCAAGAGTATCATTCAATGCTCTTTGCACAGCGTGGGGCTGTAAAAACGTTCACAAGATGCTAACACCATTTCAAACAGAAGTAAGCAACATGATGCCTTCTCAACTAGATGATTTTTGTAATCTGACCTTTTTTGTGAAAAAAACCAGATACTGCCACTTTAATAAAATTAATTGGGCTCATACATGGAGGTGTACGTCTAAGTAATTAGATGATAGGTTCTTCCACTATAATAAGTGTAATATATTATTATACAGCTAAATTTAAAATTTTGAGGGATGGATGTATACTCAGTTTTAATAATAACATTCTTGTTAAGAAAAATAAAGTTTTATAAAAGATGGTGTTACTAGTTATTAAGTGCTTGGAAAGAGACGTAAATAATTGAATTTTGCCATAGCCGGGAATTTTCAGGGAAACCTATGGCACATTATTTAATTAAATATAGTCAAAAACTATGAAATATTGGTAACAAAATCAAGTTAATAGCAACTTTTACAAAATTGGTAGAAAATACCCCATAAAACAATAGATTGAATTGATACCATACCCCAAAGGTTAAAACAACTAAGTAATAATTGTAGGTTTAAATTGAATACTTGAGAAACTGGTGCATTAATAAAAAGGGTTGCTTCAATTTTTAGTTGTCTATTATATAAAAATGACAAATGTCTAAAATCAGGTATAAATAAAGTAGCTTAAAATAAGTTATAATAATCTTAGCCTACGAATTGAGAGGTTGAGGTTCTCGTTGTCCGGTCGTCGCGCACCATCTCTGAAGCAGGCGATGTGTGCAAGCACCGCGCTTTAAACGGCCGCCTTATTCCTCCTTACTCGAAGTGAACGCGGGTACTCAATTATTTTCGGTTACTAACTAGGTCAACAGCTAGGCGGCAGAGTGCTCCGAGATTGAACACGGGTCTGTTGGCACTGCAGCCAAATGTCTTAACTGGTTGAGCATACTGGCACATAGGATGAGTTAATGGAACTAAAAATGCATTTTTGGTAATTATTATGAGATTTAACGAATAGCAGCGTTATTCCTTTTTATGTAATGTGGAACATGAGAATAAATTACTTAGATTAGATTTTTTAATTGCAGTTTTATTAGTAAACAAATCTAAACAAGAAAAAAAACTAGTCACTGTAATGTGACCAACATATATAATTAGCAAATTTCAAAATGTGCTCTTACTGCATAGCATGACAATATGTAGGTACATCATATGATGATTTTTCATTGTTTTGATTACTGTGGGTCAGCCCAATTATAAAATTTCTTTGTCCTTAAAAAGAGCTTCTCCAGATGACCGACAGCAACGCTTCATGCGGTTAGTTTAGTATCCATCTTTGAAATCAAGTGAACAGTTTTTCAATTAAGACCATTTATTTTGCAATTTTTGGAATCATTTGCAATCAGTTGCTTTCCGCTAAATTCCCTTTTGGATAATGATGCGAATCTACGCGTTTTAAAAATTTGTTCTCGTTTTTTCCTGGACGATCCCTATTATGTTCAAACCAATAAAGCATCTTTATAGTCTTGGAGACTGTTTGTAGAGGAGCACCATTGTCAGAGTGGTACTTTTCATGTTTTAAAAGTTTGATAGTAACAGTGCGACTTTCTGTCGATTTTATTATTGGGGACAAATGTTTAAAGTAAGAAAGCCAACAACAGATTGAAACAAAATAAATATGGGTAATCAAACAGCAGACTATTCCATTGAATTATCAAAGTTATTAACTCAACTTGAATTAAATTGTATCTCTAACTTATGGCTATCTACATATGCAGATAATGTAAAAGGTGTTTTTTAAGCCCGATAGAACTTACGAAAGGGTTAACTGTCAAACGAACTGTCATACTGCGCTCGCTTTTTGACATTTGTGATCAGTATAATCTGGCAAATCATCATGAATATATTGACGCTTGAACAACGCTACCAAATTATCCAGATTTACTTTGAAAATCAGTCATCGATTCGCGCAACTTATAGACGACTTCGTGATTTTTATGGCGCACATAATCGTCCATCTGAGCAAGCCATCCGTCGAACTGTGGATAGATTTCATACCACATACTCTCTAAATGATGCAATAACACCAACACGTCGAAGGAATGTGCGTACTGAAGAGAATATCGCCGCTGTAAACGAAAGTGTGGAAGAAGATCCAAATTTATCGATTCGTCGTCGGTCGCAGGAATTGGGGCTCTGTCCGTCCACTACGTGGAAAATTTTGCGCAAAGATCTTGGCCTACACCCGTATAAGATCCAGCTGGTGCAGGAATTAAAGCCACGAGACCATCATCTGCGTCGTTATTTCGCCGATTGGGCTCTAGAGCAGTTGGAAACTGACCCGATGTTTTATCGCAAAATTGTATTCAGCGACGAGGCTTATTTTTGGCTTAACGGGTTTGTTAATAAACAAAATTGCCGCATATGGAGTGAAACCAATCCACAACAGACCTTACAGACTCCATTACATCCAGAAAACACAACTTAGAAATTTAAATACACTTGTTGATATACAATAGGTTTAATCAAAATATGTACAAAATGCATAAAATGAAGTAAAAACAAAAGCAGTATCGTCGATTCGCAATTTATTAAATCATAATCCATCTTACCTACCATATTATCTTCCCTCGCTTGTAGTAAGATGTAAAAATATAACTATATTTATAAAAAAAAAACAATTAACAGACTTTAGTTGCCTGAATTAGTTTTTTTTAAATGAATACCATCTCTCAAGTAGAAAGAAGCAAATTTTTAATAAATTTTTAAATTTACAATGATAAACCTTCTTTTTGTAACTTATTTTAAGAATAAAAAATATTCTAAAATACCTGTTACACATTTAAAACAAATGCACTTAGCTAATTCTATCGGTATAACTAATTTTATATTAAATCTGATCCTATCAGAAACCTTTTTGAGATGACCACCTTATTGTTAAGGTGTTAGCATTAATGCTGGTCAAAAGTCTTATAAAATTTGACCATTTATTTGAAAATAATAATTTTTTAGTGGAGTGTATTGTTGAAAAAAGGTTGATTCTTAGGACAACGATTAGTTTTTAAATGTTGTTGGTAGTCACCAAGACGACAACTATGTATGCTGTCTCATCCAATATTTCTTTTGGGTCCCCTTCTTTAATTTTAAAAGCAAATAGTCTAAATCTTTTCAAACAAGGACGGGATATATGGCAAAATGAAGAGTCATTCTACTAAGTCTAAGTGTCTAATAATCTTTATGTGAGATCGAATAACAATTAATATAAGATCCAGCTGGTGCAGGAATTAAAGCCACGAGACCATAATCTTCGTCGTTCTTTCGCCGATTGGGCTCTAGAGCAGTTGGAAACTGACCCGATGTTTTATCGCAAAATTGTATTCAGCGACGAGGCTTATTTTTGGCTTAACGGGTTTGTTAATAAACAAAATTGCCGCATATGAAGAGAAACCAATCCACAACAGACCTTACAGACTCCATTACATCCAGAAAAATGCACCGTTTGGTGCGGTTTACACGCTGATGGCATCATCGGACCTTATTTCTTCAAAAATGAAGCCGGGGCTCGCGTTAAGGTCAATGGAGATAGTTACCGCACCATGATCAATGATTTTTTGTTTGAAAATATGGATGACATTGATCCGGGCGAGATGTGGCTTCAACAGGATGGCGCTACGTGTCATACGGCGACCACAACCATCGACTTATTGAAATCAAAATTTGGCGATAAGTTGATTTGGGGAATGGACCTGTCAATTGGCCTCCAAGGTCGTGCGATTTGACACCTCTGGATTATTTCCTGTGGGGTTACGTGAAGTCACTGGTTTAGGCTGATAAATCAGCAACAATTGACGCCTTGGAGGCCAACATTGTTCGTGTTATCCGTGACATACGGCCAGCAATGCTCGAAAAAGTGGCCCAAAATTGGACGTCCAGAATGCGCTTCGTCAAGAACAGCCGCGGTGGCGATATTCCCGAAATAATTTTCAAATGTTAACGCCACGTATTGATCTTCCGAATAAAGAAATTATTTTGATTAAAATTTAATTTTTTGTGTTATTTTACAATTTCAAGTTCTATTGGGCTTAAAAAACACCCTTTACATTTAGTAGAATTTATGAAGGGTGTTTTCAAGAGTAAAAATAGAGTAAATATAAAAATACACGTAACTTGTGTATTTACATAACTATCCCATTTCATACACTTCTCACGTTATTGAACAATATTATTTATTCTGTTTTTTTTTAATTTTGTCAAGAATGCATTGTTCTGTTAACGTCATCTTCAATTTTTCGTTGTCCATAATTATTCTGTAAACGCGTGATAACTAAAGTTTCAAGATATATTGTGATATTATTATCCAAAATCTAATTTGTATTTAAATTTACATTCATTATAAAGTATTGTTAAATGTTTTTATGTTCTAAATGATAACTTCTGCCTTAATGTAATGTAATAAATTTTATACAAATATGCACAAAGTTTGCAGGTGAGACGAGGATGTCTTACTGGTCAAGAAGAAATAAAAGTAAAATAAGAATAGTATATTTTCTGAGTAAAGATGAAGAGCCAAGAAGTAAAACATATATTGATTATAACCCTAGTTAAGGATAATTACATTTGTGTATTGATAGTTCTAAATACATTATAAAAATTATATTAATTTGCTCACACATAAGAGACAATCGTGAACTGACCATTTTATCTGATCAATTTAATTTCAGACATATAATGTACACTTTAATGTTTAACAAAACATTAGGTAAACATAGAAGATCAAAATAAAAAAACTTTAACTGAAAGAAGATAAAATTTAAGCAAAATCAATAGAGAAATGGAACCAGTCAGTCACTGTTATGTATCTATCAAAATAAATTAATTACAAGTTTAGTGTTGTTGTTTATAAACTTGCATATACCAACTGTTATATAGAGAAAAAAATCTCGAGAAGAAATAAACTTCAAGTTTCGTGTTAACTTTTAATGGTTTAAAAATTTTAAATCTATCCAATAAAAATTTTACCTTTTAGATAATCCCATAAGAAGTCAGGTATTGTTTTTGATAATTTTTTAAGATAATCCAAAATTGTTATTGTTTTAAAAGCGTTGTGCACTTCTACTGCTAATGCCAAAACATTTGCCCAACATTAATTCGTAGCTTTACTATTAGCGACAGTGGTTCTGCTTCTATCGTTTTCAAAGATTGGGGCCTGATAGTTCCTTTACCCGTAGCAGCTCAATTTAATCAAAGAAATTTTGTTTTAGGTTTTTAACAGCATTAATGATTATTTTTTTGTAATTTGTAGAAAGAAATCTTTGTATTACCTGTATTTTGTACAAAAACAATAGCAAGTTCTTTACAAAAGTTTTCCGTAGTCATAGCCATACTTAGAATTTATTTAAATGTACAGGTAATAAATAACACCGGACTTCTACCATCTTTTTTTGGAAAATTTTCATAGACTGAAACTTTGTTGTTAAAAAATTGCAGTTTTTTATGTTTTCAACGTGTAGTTTGAGTTATAATAAAATTTTACTTTAACTGACAAAGTTTTTATAATATATATCAACCAAAATCAATGTTAGGACAAATTCTGATAGAAGACCTTACATTGCACCTCTTTCCATTTTTCATTCCTATATTCTCTAGATTTCTCTATCGTGTAACTTAAGTTTTGGACTATACTTTCGGATAGCCACGTAGTTTCCCTTTAATTCCAAAGCGTAGCAAGTCTTTTTTATTATTTGCAATGTTTGAGATTTATAGCTCTCAGTATCTGGTCGTTTGCCTGAACACTAAAAGTTATAAGACTATTAATTTGTTGCATACTTTGTTTTTGCAGTTTTTAGTCGTTAATTTTTAACAAAGGATTAAAATAGTTGTTTTCTTTTGATTGTAATAAAATATTTAATATTGGAAGAAATAAAAATTTTAGTACTAAAGTATACAATACTTTACAAACCTTAATATTGATATGCAACAATTTTTCAAATTTTGTTACTCTTATTGCTAATTTATGGTACAAAGATTATCATCTAAGTACCTAAACTAGCAAACGATTGTTTGCAACATCGAGACACTTAGAATTTAATGCTGGTGATGGGCAAGATAATATTTACTCCCACACTCCTAAAAAGGGGTTAGTAGACGTCATTCAAAACCACTAAGGCTTGAAAGAGCTTTAAATAGGTTATTTCCGCGGTAACGCAGTAAGGATATAGTTTTCAGTGCCTGAAAGGCGGAAGGGACAGGGATGCGGACGCCCGTGCGGCGGCCATAAAAACATTAAATTTTGCAATATCCGCGCGTGTGCCGTTTCGGCAGCACTTCAGCATGTCGGGACAAAACTCGCTAATAGCAACATCTTCAACAGCGCCTCCGAGGCCCGGGCGGCAGACAAGGCGTTAGTGCGGCGCTGTGATTTAATTGCTCGAATCAAATGAAGCGTTGTACAGCAGGGCTTAATCAAATTTGCATACAGTCGTGAATGGCGACGTAATTTCGTTTTTGTATTTGTGGACGCAAGCAAAGCGAGGTGCATACGTCGGCCGCAGGAAGTTGGGCGCCTGCCGAAGAAGAGCTTTTTGTTCTTTTAGTAGCAATGCTTCTTTTATAAATTTCTAAGAAAAATATTTCCGACTTATCCTACTACGGTGTAAAGAATTATAAATATTTTAACAAGAATGCTTGCAATAGAAAATAAAATAAAATAAAAACAAGAAACCCTAAATAGCATTATATTAACAACAATCTTAGAAAGTTTGTTATAATTACAAAAAACTTGAAAAAACTAATATAGGAACAAAAATAAAAATAATTAATTTAGATATTTGAAATTATGTTTAAAAAGACTACAATTGGGCTAAAGGTGGGAGAGATTTCGTTTGCGAAAAATGCTGAAGGCCACGTGGTTGAGACGAGGAACGTCAAATAGTGCTTTATTACCGAATTTAGAGAAGAAGTAGTCAGTTTCAAGCGTCTAAATAAACTAGCAATTGCTTATGTTATGAATTAAATATAAATATAACAAAATGTAAGGGGTTTTTAGATAAATTTATGGTTGTTTTTCACTTGTATGGTTCAAAAAACTATTAAGATACAATTTTTACCAGGGTATGGCATTTCTTCTTAGTCTCTGGGAGAGATGTGGACCATTACTGGTAGCAGAGATGCTATACCATTAGCACTGGCTAAACATCTCGATTCATTTTAATAAATACGTGAGATATTTTTAAAAATTATTGTTACATTATTCTAAATATGTTACTTTTGAAAAGCAAAATAGACTTTTTACAAATCTTTTTAATTATTTGGAAATCATTTATTAAAATATATAACGATTGGCCAAGGCGCCTTAAAAACTGAATCTGTTGGTTTTATTCATTCACAGAACTATTCACTATATTCACTATGCTATAGTAATAGGCTGCTGTATTGTGAAACAGAAAATCTTAGCTTTCTGACGGGTTCCTATTAGCGCGATTATCTATATGAATAAGAAAATCGTAATTAATAAATTCTAACTATTTAATTACTAATTATAACAATTATTTTATAATATAGAATTTACTAGAAAAACACTTTTAGGCGTGAATTAAATTCTAGAAAGAGCAAATTAAATAACTCAATCTAATTATCCATAACCAGCTATTGCAAATAGAACTTGTTAGAAGTTGTTCTGGTACTTTATAGTGTTTTCATATTCAAGGAGCTTAAATGTAAGATATTATCACTAAAACAAAAACTTCCCTAGGTGCTAAGCGGATAAAAAATAGTCAAAGCTTTAAATATGCGTTGTAGTGCGATTAAATGCTATTTTTTAAGAATTTTTTAAGAACACAATACAAAATAAAACATTACAATCAGGAACATCAAACAAGTTCCCAATCACTATAAAATACAATCCCTACGAACAAAGCAAACTGTTACACCTAGTAAGTTTTTAAAAGTATTTGCTCAATTCCTCAAATCAGCCAGCAAATTGTGGTATAAAACAAAAATATGCAAAATTAAAATGTTAAAAGAATCCGAGGACAAAGAAATATAGGCATAAAGAAAACATAAGAAACTCTTACCAGATATTTTACTGATAACAAAAATGTTATCGGGTTAAATGGTAAGGCTGTAACGCCCCGCGTAGAAGCACGGCTTGCAAATTGAAAGTTAAGGCTCTCATATGTTTCCTCTCTCGCTGCCAGGTCGTTGCGCACCATCTCTGGTTCAACTCGCAATCCGCCCTTTTTAAGTGTTAAATCTTTCCTCTCTACCTTAAGTACCCCTTCCGTTAGGTAAGGATGGAAACCACAAGCAATCGTAAATAAATATGCAGTAATTTACGTTTAAAGTTTTTGATATTTTTGAATTTAGACAATTATGTTCAAATAATATATATTTACCAGCACTGTTAAGCAATATTATTTTGATATTTATAAAGAATGTAATTTTTTAAGTTTCCTCGAAAGAGTCAGTTGTCGTAAAACCAACATTTCTCTAGGCAAAAGCTTCAGATAGCGAAATAAAGAAGGCACAAATCTGGCGGGAATGCATACAAAAAGTTTAAAAAATAAAATTACCAACTTAAAAGAATTTGCAAAATGTAACGAAATATGTACTTTCAAAGTTTTATCATTCCAAATACATATTAAAACAAAATAAAAACATGATACTGATTTATTCTCTATTCCAAAGTAGACGCATGCTACTCATTTAAAGTCTGCCATTACCGAAAAGCTCCCTGATAGTAATCATAGTCTTTAATAAAAGTTATTATTTTATATTAAGGATACGATTCTACTTTTTATTGTTTTTCGGAAAATTAATTAAGAGTCGTATTTCAGCTAGCAGAACTATTTTCAACGTCCATAGAATCTTTTTTGTACTTTTCGCGAGCTGTAGGTTAGTTTGGTGCAATGTATTCCGGATTAAAACCCACTTCGGCAAATATTGCTTTTATTTCATTTTTTTAGGGTATTAAATTTGTTTTGTTATTAATGTAAAAAGGATTCCTAATCTGATAAATAAATAAAGCTGCAGCCAGAAAGGAGCACTTAATCTATATCTTAAAAGTCCTAGCAAAAGCTAATTATACAAAAAAAGATTAAATAAATAAAGAAATTTGTAAAAGAATACAAAACACAACTTAGAAATTTAAATATACTTGTTGATGTACAATGGGTTTAATCAAAATATGTGCAAAATGCATAAAATGAAGTAAAAACAAAAGCAGTATCGTCGATTCGCAATTTATTAAATCATAATCCATCTTACCTACCATATTATCATCCCTCACTTGTAGTAAGATGTAAAAATATAACTATATTTATAAACAAAAAACAATTAACCAACTTTAGTTGCCTGAATTAGTTTTTTTTTAAATGAATACCATGTCTCAAGTAGAAGGAAGCAAATTTTTAGTAAATTTTAAATTTACAATGATAAACCTTGGTTTTGTAACTTATTTTAAGAATAAAAAATATTTTAAAATACCTGTTACACATTTAAAACAAATGTACCTAGCTAATTTTATCGGTATAACTAATTTTGTATTAAATCTGATCCTATCAGAAACCTTTTTGAGATGACCACCTTATTGTTAAGGTGTTAGCATTAATGCTGGTCAAAAGTCTTATAAAATTTGATCATTTATTGGAAATCACTAATTTTTTAGTGGAGTAGATTGGAAAAAGGTTGATTCTTATGACAACGATTAGTCTTTAAATGATGTTGGTAGTCACCAAGACTACAACTATGTATGCTGTCTCATCCAATATTTCTTTTGGCTCCCCTTCTTTAATTTTAAAAGCAAATAGTCTAAATCTTTTCCAAAAGGACGGAATGTATGGGAAAGTGAAGAGTCATTCTACTAAGTCTAAGTCTCTAATAATCTTCTTTATGTGAGATCGAATAAAAATTAGTATCTGCTTAACGTGTATCTGGTGAAACACTTATTTCCAAGCTCAGTTCGTATTTAAAAAAATAACGATTTCTTCGCTCACCTTGTCCACGGAACTTTACCAAACGCTCCAGCTAATATCGCGTATTATAGAAGGTGCTAAGCGAATTCATCGTAAAGGTTTGTTTTATTTGGGGCATTCTAGCAGTCCTTTACTACCATAGTTGCAAAACGGCTACAATAAAGAATTGTCGGCAGTTTTCTTGATTTTTCCGTTTAATAATAATAGCTTTATGTTTAATTTTGTTGAGATTTTCTTTATTATTGAAGGCGGCACCCTTACGTTTAGTGTTAAAGATTAAACGTTATCTAAGTAGTATCATTCGCACAGTGTAGTCTCTTTGGAAATTTTGCTCACATGGATAAGTGCTTTTATTTTGATTGCATATAGCGCATTTGAATTTACATTTATTTATATTTTTAGGGCTATTTACATAAATAATACGTATAAGATTGTAAAATTTGGTGTCACAAAAAACAAAATAATTTAATTGAATTGCTTCGCCGAGAACACAAATATCAAGTTTCCGCTAATAAAACGGAAAATTACCGAAGACGCTTTAAAGGTATTTATAATATTATTTGAGATAAGCGACCTCTATTAATATATTTTGTAAGTATTGGAGATGGTCATTGCGGGTTTCAATGAGAAATTTTTAAGCAAAAGTAATGTTTTTTGATATATCAAACCAATATTCCTCTGTATAACTGAACATATACTTCAGGAAATTAAAAATTAAGTTCTAGAAAAGAATGTTGATAGAAGATTTCTATATTTGCCTTAAATATTTTCATAAGCCAGAAGCATGGACATGGTCATGCGTCAACAACCTTGTTAATTTGCAAAATTAATTTAACGGTTAATTCGAAGCTTAAAAATTTCAATTTTTCGTTGACAAAGAGTCGTTGTCAGGCAAATAAGAGCAAGGAGGAAAAACCCCGTAGATGCGAAAGCAAATCCGTCAGTGATTGCGTACTCCACTGTGAACATCTACATACTATTTGCATGAATTTTAAATTAAAGCTAATACCTCTTCTATTAATCATCTTCTCGTTACCTGTACGCAAGATTTAAATTATCCAAAAGTTTGCAGACGACAATAATATTAATAGAACATTTGAATTGTGTGTTCAAAACATGTTTTGTAGTACAGTAAACCTCTAACTGTGATTACATTCGAACTGTTGGCCCCAAGATAAATAATTAAATAAACATTACACTTGTATTTATATTTTAAAGAGACATTTATTAATGTAATTAAAAATTACAAAATGTTGCCAATAGGCAACATATATAATTCCACAATTTAATCTGCTTATGCAATAAGTCAACAAATTGGAATTTATTATCAACACCATCAATTTATTGCAACTAATAATTCTTAATCCCTAAATTACAATCAGTAAGCGACAACATCACAATTTACAATAAAAGCAATCATCACAATTTACTACTTAATAACGAAAGAAAACGGCAAATCGTCAGTAATCCTCAAATGAATCAATTGTTTTAAAACGCGTTTTATAATTATAGAAAATAAAGAAATTAAAAAGATGGCCATTCAATTAATAAAAGGAATAACCAACTAATATACATGAACCATCTCTAATATATGTGTACGGATTAGCAAATTATCAAAAAATGATAGAAAGCATACAACATATCGTTGAAGAAGAACTATTTATTAATCTTGTTTCAATTAATTTTAAGACAATCAATGTTAGAAGAGTTCCAGAACTGATATTTTAATTTTTTGCCTGTAATAAACGCAAGAAATGGGTATACTCAACAATCCACCATTTGGCTTTCTGGCCCATTTAGTTGGAAGTTAGTTAAGCGGCATGATAGATGCGGATTCAAAGTAGAGAGTTAACATCAAGTTGTGCCTTGAGTTGAAAAAACCTCTGGGAAAACATGTAACGTACACAAAAAAGATATGGTGACAAGAAATAATTAAGAAACCGTGTCTTTGAAAGGCACAAAGACGATTGCCAACATTACATACTGCTGCAAATGTGGATTGTGTAAGGCAGTCGCTGAAAAAAGACCGTTGTGTTACAGTGCGTATGACATCGGAAAAACTGAAAATTAATGTGAACGCATCACCAACAATTTAGAGCAACTTTATAGTGCTGTATCAGTCTAGAAATATCTAGCCAAATAGGGCATCCCTGCTCTATCACAGATTCTCATATTCACCAGATCTATTGCCGTATGTTCTTTGTTTGCTCGTGCAAAAATGTAGCTAAAAGAGTAAGATCATGATTGCGACAATCTAACGAGTCATGACAAATTTCGGTTAAAATTTCTTCTGCTTGCTTCCACGACCTCGAAACGGTGGCAGGTGTGCATAAGTAACAAAACTTAAGACCATTAGTTGTTAAATTGAATAAATTATTTTTTACAAGCCTAGTAGTGAAACTATTCTGACAAAAGTTGTAATTCAGATAAGAATAGAAACCTAATTTTTATTACACCAGATTAAGCGAGAATGCGCATATAGAACTCTAACCAAAAAAATAATAACAAAAACAAACCAACAGAGCACTTTCTGTATTTTTTGTACACTTACAATTAGAACCATTCACTAGACAGCAAGGAAATTTATAAGTTACTATATTTGCAAAGCCTGTAAATCATTGTAGAACCGCTAAGAAAAAATGCAAACTTAGCTTCATGTACTCGAGGTAAGAAGTACAATTACACTAAAGTATATTATGAACTGCTATACGCATGTGTAATATGTTATATGGAGGTTTTTGCCCTATACTCCGAGTTAATTGATTACAGGGACTGTCTTATATAATGAGAACCGCAAAATAACATACAACAAACAATTCAACCAGTTAAAGCTATCCTTAGATCGTTTAACACATCTATGAGTAACCTTTTTCCAGATACTAAATTAACTGAAGTACTCAAAGAAGCTATGCACAAAATAACTCAACCCAAACCCAACCGACAAAGGAGTTATCGTTTACACAATTTTTCTCCGAATTCAAAAACATGTTTAATCAGCTCTTACAATGAATGCTTTATCTTCAATATAATCACTACGGCCATAAATAAACTACTTAATAGTTATTTTCTTGCACATTGTTTTGTAAAATTCCTGTCTTTAAGAAGCCCTTCTTAACCACAATAATATCGATATTTTATTTTTCTCGGGAGCGCATCTCTTTAATTAGAGATAAATGCTTTATGAAAAACACCCCCACCCCAAAAAACAGAAATAGCTTAATCTAAAAATTAAAAATGTAAAGTAATAAGTTGAAAATTCAAACTTCCAAAGTTATTTCTGTGTAAAACCATTATATTATTAATTTAAAAATATGGTTGCAAATTAGGGGGATATTTTACTCCTTCTAACATAGATATCATATAGGAATTTCAGTTCAAGCCTTTGACATACGGTTTGTACTACACATAATCAAAGACCCAGCTATTAGGTATTTTCTCGTAGTCCCCAACAACAAAAGCTCAGAAGATTTTAAGGGAAATTGCCATGTGACGTCGTGAAGTAACGTAACAATTTCATTTTCTTGATGTACCATCGGGTGCTAACTTCTTCATGTCATTCACATAGATATAAATTATAAATATTTTAGTGTTATTATTTTAATTGCTGATGTACTTCTATTGCAATAAGAACATTTATAGAAGTTTCTTTGATAAACTACCCCGTATTAATGATACCCTATAACTCTTCGTTATTGGAAAGTGAAGAAAATCTCAACAACAATTGACCTTTTAGAAGAGAAGATAAGATTATCACGTTGCAATTTTGTTCTTTTTATTTAATTAGAAAAAAATTTAATTATTTTTGTCTATTTAGAATTGGATGACATTAAGGTATTAATCCAAACGTATTGTATTAAAATTGTTGTTTGTGTATTGTTAGCACTTTTATTTTTTGTCATGTGATTCAGAGAAAAGGATCGATTTTCTACTAAAAATGTGTGCATTATATCTTTTCATTTTGTATAAAACAATATGATAAACTAAGGTGCACTTTTGTGCTCTAAAAATATTATTACGATTGTAGCATTTATAATAATGTTGGTGAAAAACATACAGTTTAAATGTATGTAGAGTTGGGCGATATTAAAATTTGCTAAGTAGCGAAAAAGGACTTTTAGTTTCCTATATGCATCTGGAGCATCAAATTTTCTGTTGCTTTTTAGATGGCCGTCAATACCAAACTTTAAAGACCAATACGTCTTTAAGTTACATATAAAGAAAAACATTATTACTATTTAATTTATACCAAATCAGTTAAAAACAATATTTTTAAATAAATTAGTTAAGTAATATCGAAAAATTAAAAGTAAAATACTCTGTATTCTAATTGTAAATTTTAAAAGAAGGGAAATAATTAATAAATTGCTAATCGTTTACATATCTAGAAAAATTTTTCGAATTATAAAAATTAAAAAACTAAACCTTCGATGAGTAACTGTTTTACTGCTACAGATACTGTTTAATGTCCTGATTATTAATTAAAAGGGACTCTTTCCAACATACCTCTACGAATGTCCTCGAGCACCCTCAAAGGACAAAAATGCTTTGCGAGAGAGCCTTGATAGCAAATAAGAGAATAAGCATTCGCCTCGCCATCCTATCTGCAGATCTCAAAAGAACGGAGAACAAAAGCGCACTGTTTTAGCAGCAGAGGCAATAAAGGAAGGGGTGCGTTCGTTATGGGAGGGGGTGCGTTCGTTGGAAGGATTTATAGACAAACACGAGCGGCTGAGGAGAGCAAATCTGCGTTCGAGGCTCACATTAAAACTATGATATACGTGCAGATTTAAGATACGCAGCAATTCCAGTCACGGTCCCTAAATTTATATCAATGTCAGTTACCAATTATAAAATGAATGCCGAGAATAAAGTAGTCGTAAATTTGAACTTTGCTTGCAAATATAATAGATATTAAGGAGGAATTAGGGATGAGTTATTGTTCATTTCCAGATAGAGGAGGCATTTCGGTGACGAGGTACAGCCCCGTAATGCAAACACGAGGTAATTAACCGTGGCCTCGAAATTCACTTTGGTTACGTTTTTGCGGCTAGCGGGCGTACATCGAAGAAATATTCAACAGGAAAATGCCCTTTAATTTTTTAAATAAGTATACATAAATTTTTTAACTGATCATTAATATTCTATTGTTTATTGCATCTGTTGCATATTTATGAATATCTGCAATGTCACAGAATTATATGTTCTGTTAAAAATATTATGTGTCTCTTAGTTAAGGTACTAACTCATTTATATCTACTTCTACATAAGGAGTAGAAATACGAGGCTGTTGAGGTAAATCCTAAAAATCAATTAACAACAACAATAACAGAAATACAAAAAAATTAAATTGATTTGCATGAAAGGTTGCAAGTGACATAAGTAAATAGCATCGGAAATCGTATTATTTGATGTAGCCGCCATCAGCGACCACAAGGTTCTTAAGCCCTGACATAAACCCCCCGAAGGTCAACACAGCTTTCTCCTTACCTTTATGTGACATTACTTCCATAATAGAAACTCTTGGCGTTACGATGTTTTTCATTGACCTTCGCCTCGACCACGCCCTACACGTAGTGGCCAAGGAGATTTCAGTCAGGGTTGCAAAGTGGCCACAAGTTGAGGAACCCATAATAATACCAATTGTCTGAGTCTTTTTCGTGGGCTAGATCGGAGTCTTTATAGAACATGTACTCCCGTCCAACTGCTACCTCCTCTATACAGAGCTTAAAAACTGTTTCCAGCACATTGATATAGCTATCAAAAGTCACCTTCAGGCTATTTTCAAAGAAGTGGGGTGTCAGAACATAGCATAGCACCAGCACAATCACAGGGCCGGACAACTATATGCACGATGGTAGACGCTTCAATGGCATCTTAGTATATCCAACAGTCATTTTTCGATTTATCTTTTTATTTTGGATAAAGTTCTTTTTGTCTAAACAGAATCTCAAGAAACCAACGCTGTCGTTCTAAACGATATTTAGCAGTGCTTGTGCTTCTAACTTGGTTCCATCTTGTTTTCTTATTCAGCAATTAGCGTTTCCTCACGATGAAAAACTTGTAGTGCAGGTCTTGGCGTACTACTAAACTGACCATCGATTTCCCACACTTATTTTTTTGCCAGGTTATTCATGCTCCGCTCAGAATCCTAATCGATGTTCTCATTCAATTTATGGACGGATACACCACTTCTCTTGTGGTCATATCTCTTTCTGTGAGTTACCTTCTCTTGGTGCCCAGATTTTCCACAGCTTTTTGCTACCTTGTAAAACTGGGTCTTTTTTGTAGCCATACCATCCAATAATTGCCGTCGGCAATTTTATTGCGTAGTCATTGGAGTTTAGAAGCTCTGCAGTTGAATTTTCGGTTTATTTTATCGACTATTGTAGGTCCTTGATTATGTGAAGCTAGCTTTTCTTATCTAATAGAGGATTGCGCATTTGCATAAAACGGCCATTTAGATATGTTATAATGAAACCTAAAAAAAATTTTTTTTTTATCTCAACGATTCTGTGGGTGTAGTACTTATAAACAATTGTTTCAAAATTATCCTTCAAAAGAAGAATCTAATCAACTTAATTCTGGAAACTTTTTTATTTCTCAATAAATTATTTAACGTTCCTTAAATTATGACTTCCAACGCTATGTGTGTAAATAATTTTTGAAGTTTTTTTATCTCGGAAATGTATATTGAATAAAATAATTCGCATCTCGTTGTACTACATTGGATTAGAACAAAACTGCTTTTCCGCAAATCCTGTTAGCTTTTTCAGGTGCCGAAGGAGAGATCCGCGGCTTGTATTATTATTTCTTTCTAGGATACTCATTTCCTCTATTGTTTTTCTTTTTTCTAAACCTATTTCTTTAATTTGATCTATCCACTTTTTTCTTGGTTTCCCTCTTTGGTTTTGGGTGGTTTTCCAATTTCCATTACTTTTCTTGCAACTCTGTCTGCTCCTATTTCACCATATGACCATACCGGTTGGATTTTCACGGTTTTATTTTGTTTATTATTGGTTTTTATTTTGTTGTGTCTCAAATGTTATTATTTTAATTCTGTTTTATTTAGGTACATTCTAATTTTTTTTCTGAAATGGTCTTTACTTTAGTTTCGTCTTCTTTATGTCCAATTTTCTTATATGTAAGTTATTGTTGATATTGTTACTATGTTATGGATTATCATTTTTACCTTTATGTTTATGACTATTTAGTTATACGTTGTCACTCTTTTTAGTGTATGATTTTTGCATTTAGTATCTTTATTGTTTTCTTCTTGTTTTTCATTTGTAATCATAGCTTTTGTTTTATTTGGTGTTATTTATATTTTTACATTCTCAATTTCTGTACTCCATGCGTTCACTAATTGTTTTTATTATTTGTTACTAGTACCACATCGTCCTATTATGTTGTTTAACGGTTGATATTTTTTTTTAAATACATTTAATGATTTTATTCATGATAATAGCAGAGAGCTTAAACTGTTCCCTTATTTTATCCTCTTATACGTTTGAAATTATTTTAATTCTTGTCCTGTAATTTATTCTTTCGCTTGAACTGTCCCATATGTTATTAAGGTGTTGCATCTTTTTCAGTGTTTTCTATATTTCTCTTTTATCTACCGCATCGAAGAATACTTTACAGCTAGAAATTTTTTTATTTTCTTTTCTATTCTGTTGCTTATAATGTATATGTTATTTTACTTTTTCGTATTTTGTTTTTACTTGTTCTCTCAGTTTCCTTCCCAAAGTTGTTCTAAAAATTTTAAAATTATTATTTTTACACCGATGCAATGAATCCAACTATATAACTAAATTGTTGTGATCTATAACTGTACTTTCCGTGAGATACCAGGATTTTGTACATTAAACTTAAACTTGTCTTACTGCTACAAAGTAGATTTTATTAGTTTTATTAAACATATCTCGTATTGTGCATATTTTTAATGGTAATATAAGGTATATAGCGTACTTTAGAAAGTAAAACAAATATATTAGTTTAAATTTACTTCAGTAATTTATTGATTTAAATATTTAGCGATGAGAAAAAATATAAAAATGTAAAACAAATTAATGTTATGTGACAGTGACAAAGGTACTATAATCTTGTAATTCTTTAAGTGTTAAATTATGTATAAGTAAAAGATGCAATTTAGTTCTTTAAATTTTGTATAAACATAAACCTATTTATGAATTCGAAATTAAATATAATTGTTGTACTCATTGTTATTATTAAATTGTTATATAAGATTTACTTTATTCAAGTTTTATTTAGAACATACTACTACATTGGGATTTAAAACGTTTTTTTTCGAATTTTATTGCAATGCTCTCTGCGACTCCGCTAAAATGCGATCATTCTTTTATAGAAGTTTTCTATAATACTTTTCCATAAATGGAAATATTACGTCTGGTGTTTCCTTTTACCCTCGAATCGTGGCACGTGTGTTAATATAAATCCTTCCCTTTAAATAGAATTGGAGAGAAAAGTCTAAGGGGGTTAGATCGCAAGACCGCAACGGCCAAACGATGTTACCTTACTGCGAGATAACGCGACCAAAAAATTTGGTTTGGAGTAAAGTGAATGTCATGTGCTGTGTAACATGTGGCTCCATTTTGTTGGAATTACATGTCGTTCAAGTTCCAATTGTTAGATCTATTAAAAAAAAGCTTTGTAGCATTTCCTAATAGCGTACACCGTTGTCAGCTTCGTTCTTAAACATGTACGGACCAATAGTTCTTCCAACCTACAATGTAAACTAAACAGTCAATTTTGTGGACGCATTAGTTTTTCGTAAATGGCACATTTATTTTTACTACCACAAGAGCGATATTTTTGACGGTTTACAAGGCTATTTAAAGAAAAATGAGTTTTTTTCGAAAATTAGCATCAACTGCTGTATTCTCCAAAACATAGTTTATAAATGTTGTTCTTTTTTTTTAAATTTACGATATGTGTACAAATGCAAACTTTAAAGGTTTACAGAAGAAAAACGGTACGCAACTCAAATCGTAAATTTTAATTTGAATCACCCTGTAGACAGGCATAGAATTATTTTGCATTATACTACAAATTAACTTCAACTTACTTACTGTTACTATTACTATTATGTATTTTTAAAAACTAACCTTTTACTGGACTAATTCAAGGAATAATGTAAATTTTAGCAGCCTATGTATGTGACTTAGTTTGTATGTTCTGTTTTTTTGTAGCTTCTAAACTATTCATCACATTTTGAGGTGTTGAATTTGTCTTGATGTTCCATATGTTATAGGCTATATAATGTCACGTTAAATCCAATATCGCAGTTAGTAAATAAAAATAATTTAGTTCAGTGTATCGTATTCGATATCAGATTAAAGGTTTCAATGTGCATATTCCAAAAATATATAATTTAATAGTCGTACACCCCAAAATAATTTAAATAAAAATAAAGTTATAACACTCAAATCTAACTACGGTTATAAAAGCCCTTTAAAAAGTTACAAACAAGACTTCGATATTCGTATAGCCGCAATCACATGTCGTATCTCAAACAAATAAGACAAATTACTGATACATTGCAGAGGAAATTATTCTACCACAAAAACCATTAACATAGGTCTTCTTGTTTAGTTGCGATAAAGAAGACTTTAAACACGAGGCAATAAAAAGTTCTAAATATAAAAATAGTTTCAATTAAAAATTGTTAGTATCTTCTTCATTAGTATTTTAAAAATATTTTTAAGTATAAGTTGACTTTAGCGGCGCCTTTATATATACAGTTTACTTTATGATATTAGATACTTCAATTTATAGTCATATTAAGGATCACTTAAATATATGCAATTTAATTGCACCGTTTTAGATTCATTCAACATTTTCTAGAACAAAATGGAATTTGCAACGTAAAATAGAAAGTTGCTTTCTTAACACCGACGATATGTTCCTGAGAGGTTGGAAATTTTTGAAAAATTATGCTTTTAATTTTTTAATTGAAAAAGTACATAACTTTTTCCTAAATTAATATGCTTTGATTTGATTTCATTTTTATTAAATGTATCTAATATGCTATCATTGTATTAGCTTTGATTCATGATTGTTTCTAACTGGTACACATTACAGTTTTAGATTTACTATGATACTGTTAATCTTAATTATGATATAGGACGATACAGTAATTTTTATTTGTTTGTTATATGTCCTGGGATGGATAAAGTCATTAACAATTTTTGTAAAATAACCGCTGGTTTGATAGATAGAATAGTGCTCTTCCTCATAATGAAAGAAGTCGCGCCTATAACGTAAAATAACGAATTTATATTTATAGAAACTAAAGTATAATTCCTGGTAATTAACTGCCGCATCTCATGCAAGGTTATGTAAAAACCAAAATAATTTATTAAGATTTCTAAAACAGTAATATGTGCTGATCAAAGCAATTATGAATCAAAGTTAATACTCTGTTCAACCATAAACCTGCGCCTAATAATTAAACCATAATATTTTGTAGTATAAGTGGTTGTACAGTAGCTTTCCGTTGCCTTTTTACAATCAAATTTGGAAGAAAATTTATAATGTAATGCCTCAACTAACTACTCCACATTGGCTTTATACTTACTTACACTGTTATGATCAAATTATTTAATTGTTTCTACAGATATTAGATTTATTCATTTTGCTTGCAATTTTTAATTTATTTATCACAGAGATAACCTCTAATAACAAATTGCCAGGTTCAGGTTCGAATTTCTAATTGTATTAAACAGTTAAATTTATTATATTGTGTAGTTGTTTGCAATAAAGAAGCCGAATTTTACTTACCTTATAATATACGTCCTTATAACGCCACTTTTATCTTTCGTTTTCTAAACTTGTGATTTGAATATTAAATTATATTTTAATTGTTCTAAGAATAGCCTCGCATTGTTTTTTAAAGATCACCATTTTGTATTAATATGGGTAATATTTTCTCTGCGTATTTGCAACATTTAAGCACGATTGTGCTTATGATTGAATTAACCGCTCTCTTCTATTATTGCAATCTCAAATGCGAGAATTGTCTACTTTTCTATGTAGGTGATGGTAACAGCAATTGTAGTCTACAGATGTAATGCTAGATTTAATGTAAATGAACTGCATTCTATCGTTTATTAAATAGCATCAAAAAGATATTTAAATATTCTACCAAAAGACCAGAGAAAGCAGAAACATAAAGATCTGCTGCTGCTACTGATGTCTATATACAAGTAATAGAGTCTTTATTCTTTTTTCAAAGACCAATAGTGATAAAAATGTAATTAGTATATATATATATATATATATATATATATATATATATATATATATATATATATCATGTCATAATAATTACATGTATGAAAATAGGGCAATAATTTACGTAGATTTCTTTTTGAAAATGAATTTAAAAACATTTATTAATTTTATATGGCTAATTTTTTGTAACATAAAAAACGCTGCACTAACATTTATTGAAATGCAATTTTTTTGTTAGATATTTCCCAACATTTGATAAACTGACAGCGAATTCTGTTAATTAAAAATGTATTATGTTTTTATTCTTGTCGTTGTATGAATATCATTTCAGTAGTTTTAATGTATGATTAAAACCGTTGAAATAAAAGCAACGCTTTTTTGAAAAAAATGTCTACAATTACATCATTTGTTGTACCCAAACGTTTACTACTTATCGATTCTTTTACAATGCTACCGCATACTTTTAGATGAGAAACTTGAAGTATATGAAATAGAAAATCGAGGCAGAAGAGCAGAATTCACATCTACTACACATCTAATTAAAATGATATTGTTTCTACAAGAAAAAATGTCGTACTTTACAATGTGAATGCAAGCCCAACAGATTGCATTATGGTATTATGGCAAGTACTAAATCAATTAAAACAATAAATATTTTACTGTCGCCATGTGACAGACACAATAACAGTAACTTATGTGATTAATTAAAATTTAGTTTGCCTAACTGGTACTTGACTTCTTCCATAAACAGAGATAAAAAGAATTTCAAATTACTTTTTTAATCTAAATTTTATAAATCATTTTTAATCTCAGATAAATTAAAATAATAGTGTTATAGTACAGCATTGAGAGAAATATTTAAACATTTCTGGCAGTATAGAAGAACTATCTCTAAGAAACGTAAATTTATATATTTTTACTATTAGTATAGAACACTGTTTTTACCTGAGGTTTGATTTTATTCAATAATCAGCAAATTATAATTTTTGTTGCTATTATCTTAGCTTTTAATGTATATACTTCGACCTACATCAGATTTTTTGCAGTTGTAGTTTTAATATTGAACACGTCTGTGTTAGTTAGGTTAGAATGTACGTAATCTTCATAAAAAGGAATTTACAGAATAGAATAAGATAACCCCATACATTATCCTAATCTATAAATTACATAAATAATTGAGTGCAAGAGCAAACAGAAGTAATAATAGGTAGAATAAGGACCATAGAAAGAATATCCGAGTTAACGAAGCATATATGGAGGAAGAAACGTTGCCTGAAGAACGGAGAGTCGACATAACAGTACTAACCCCAAAGAAAGAAAATGTAATATGATGGAAAAATCTAAAAAAATAACCCTGTTAGTTTTAAGAAGAATAAAATAGTACAGACATAAATCGAATGAATGAGCAAGTAGTAGTTAAAAGAATGGCAAGTTGGAAACCGTAGATACGGGCAAAAAGAAGACCAAAAGTACCTTGGAAAAAACAAGTAATGAAAGACATAAAAGGAATGAAGATAACAAGATGGGGAAAGAAAATCAAGGACAGAAAAAAATGGAATAAAATTGCAAAAGAACCAGCTTGACATACTCTATAAAAAAGGAAAGGAAGTATAAAGTAGAGAGTAGTGCAGTGTAGTGTGGAAGGGTATCGGTATGTAGTGTTGTGGAGTGGCTCACCACCAACTCGTAGACAGTCAAGGGAGCCCCCCTAGGGGCGGCTTCAGTTCTTAAATTTTCTATTTGAGGACTGTTGAGTCGCTATTTTATCTATTTATCTATGTTAGCACATTTTCATCAATAGCGATCCCAATTGTTTCCGGCAATTGTCTTTAAATCATCCAATCATGCCATTTTTAATATCATTTTTTCCCTCTTTACCGTACATGGTCTCCATTGTTATTGTTCTCGCCAACTAATTGCTTTATTTTTAATTTTTAAATTAGGACCGGCCGGCCGTATTTCACTTCCTCCTGTATATATGTTTAGTTTTGTTAGGCGGCAAATTTGTACGAGCACACGGAGTGCTAATATATAGGCCGCGGGCCGCGTTTGCCTTTGCCTTTGCTTTCGGCCCGCCTGGCTTCGTTTTTGAATTTAGTTTTGTGATTGGCAGCAGAAGTTTTCATTTCTGCGAAGCCGTTTTTGTTGAAAGCTAATTTTTTGGCGAAATTCGATATTTTTCCAACCAAATTAACCTCTTCCCGGAGGTTCTTTTGTTTCCCGATTGCATTTCGGTGTTGAAATTTTCGCCGGTAAATCTCGGTCTATTTTTTCTTTGCTCCGACTCGGCAAAGAACGAAAAAGGAACCTTTGCACCAGGAAAGGCGCTACCGGCCGGCTCCGCTTGGAGATTGGGGTAACTTGTCCTATCTTTTCACCCACACCCTTATTTCCTCTTCCTGGATCCCCCAGCACAGGAACCGATTTCTACGGGAAAGCGCCGTTTCCACAGGTTAGTGTGTCAGCTTGAGCTTTTGTTTGAAGTTCCTTTGTTCAAATTTAAAATTACTATACAGTCGACTTTTCGGCCGCAACAGTTATATTTCTTGGTTCTAATTGTTATCTCTCTGCCGCATGGTGTAACCAGTCTATTTTCATTTCAGAGATGCTGTGTGGTCTACGACATCTGTTATTTTAGTTCTACGTCTGATATTTTCACTTTTTATTCTATCCTTTTACTTTATGTCTAAAATTTGCCTCCTCATGACCTTTTGAATTTTAACTACTTGGTCTATGATATTTCTTGTCGAAGACTTGTGCATCATAGGCCTGTTCTGGAAAAATGCATTTTTTAAATGTAGTTGTATTTTTCGGTATTTTGTTTTGTTTGGTAAATTCTGACCACTCTAGTCACATCTTTCTTTCAAGTTTTGCTGCTTAGTTTTGTTTTGTACATTTTACCATAATTTTCTTTTTCCCTTTTTCTCTTTTTTAGTTAGTCATTGTTTTGGTTTTTGCATATTTATTGTAGGGCTTGCTTGATTAGATTGTTCCTCTATCTCTTCAAATCAATATCAACACAACACCATACGTAAAACTTAAATGATTGAGGATTTTACCATTTACTTGAATAAATTATGTTTTTCGAAGTTGTTATTAATAATCAAACGCCTTCTAATAGTCTATAAAGACTAGATACAGTAGTAACCTATATTCACTTAATTTTTCTATTAATGTCCTTATGGTTATTAGGTATATCTGCATGTTCGATTCGTTAATATCTCTCCAAATTGTTGTTAAATCTAGTCATTCTTCTAATTATTATTTTGTATAATTGATATAACAGAAATATTGTATGCTTTTACCTCTCCTTTTATATAGCAGTACCGATTTTGTGGTATGTTGCGTTCTAGACATTTAGTTAATAATATTTTAAATATTTTTAGTAGCATATTTCCTTAATTTTATAGTAATTCAGTTGTAATCCCGTCTTCTCCTGGTGCCTTATTTTTATTCTTATTTTTTGGGGCTGCCGATAGCTCTTCTTTGTCAACTTCCGGTATATCCCGAGAGTTTATATCCTGCACTTCTATTAATTTTTTTATTGTTCTCTGGTATGTTTTGTTTATGTTCATACAGGTTTATGTAAAACTCTTCTGCTATATTTTGAATATTTTTTCCATCAATGACTTTCTTGTTGTTAGTTTTAGTTTCATTCATTTGTTATCTTTCTAATTATGCTTTTACATTTTACATGTCGTTCTTTATTACTTTTCCCATTTTCACTTCTGGTTATTTTGTATCTTCTTTAATAGATTTTTTTAGTGTTTTATTGGTACTATTATAAATGGGAGTACTTCTTCGACTGTTTTGAATAGTTTTAGTTTTCTTCATACAGCTTCTTTATTTTTCACCTTGTTATTTTTTAATCTTTATTCTTGCTAGATAGAAAAAACAAAGAATAAAAATTATAACAATTAATAGCATTTAATATATCTTCGACTATTTTGTTAACTTTACTTATACTTCTTTATTCTTGTCAATACTATTTTCTATTATATCTTAATATGTTTCTATTTATCATTTTTTTATTTTTCCTAGCTTATTTTTTATAGTTTGTTATTAATTACTAGTCTTGCATGCATGTTCCGTTTTTTGTTCGTCCGTCAGAACTTATTCCAGTCCATTTTCTGTTGACTATTTAAAAAATGTATTTATTGCAAATAAAGTCTTTTTTTCTATATAGTTAATAAATATTTGTGCTCTGTCTTTTTTTATCCAATCCAAAAGAGTTTATTTTGTTTTCTTAAATTTTTATTTCAATTTAATATTATTTATATATTGATATATACATTTATTTATTACAACTCAATCTTACTTTCATTATTTGCTTTTCCATTTTGTTTTTTATAGTGGGGGATATTTATTTCCATTAGTTTTATACAGCTTCTTCATTTTCTTTTTGATTGTCTAGTGGTCTTTCAATTTACTCTCCTTAGTTCTCCTTCTAATTCTTTCCACGCTTCATCTGTTATCGTTGTACATATATTATATGTAGCCACATAAATTTGACTTTTGCTCTGTTTTTTCTGTTTTGTATTCTCGAGTTTTTGCTTCCCTATAATTACTGCAACAGACCGGGTTTCCGGTATAAAATTATGGTTTTGTAACTCTACTTACCTGGATTAATTTTTTAAGACTTTTTTGTGGGTTGTTTGGCTTAAATCTCCACGCTTGTCAGGCAAGTTGGAGAACTATTTTTCAGCCGCTTACCCTACAGTATCAGACGGTGCTGGTAGCTGTTGGTCCGCAGAAAGTATTTTATTTCCCTCCTACCTAGTATATCTATCGAACATTTGCCTACCTGTTAACCGATAACCCATCTTCTAGGAGTTACAAGTCACGAGGGATAAAGTTCGTCTTAAGTGGCACGTTTTTCATGTTAAATTGTTTTAAATTTCTTGTTTTTAATATTTTGTTTATTTAAATAAGCATTAATAACCAAATATAATAAAAAAATAGTTAAGGTGTTAATATTCTCTTTGTATTCTAAATGTAACAGCGTGGGTGGTTTAGTATATTTTTTACAGAAATTTATTTAAGTTAATGTTAACTCCAACAAATGCAACTAATTTCTCTTTGCGGAAAGCTACCAGAAAACTCAAAAGACTAAAAATAATAGTCCCGCCAATTAGAAAATGCAATGATACGTAGACATTAATAAATCAATTATTTATACAACAAGCTTTGGTAAGAACCGAAGAAGGATTAGAATGTCAATAAAAATTAGCTGCCAATCCATTAGAAAAAAATCTAAATAATAAGTAGGCTCTAGGCTGAGACATAACTGCCGAACTTCTCAAAGAACTTCCAAAAAAAGGCAATAAAATTAATAATGTGTGTGTATTCAGCGCAGTTTTCCGTTTGAAAATCTTTCTGGAACAGTGAAAAGTAGCTCAAGTGATGATAGTACCAAAGCCTGGAAAAATGCAGATATAACTTTATACCGCCCTATTAACTTATTGCTTGATATACTAAAAGTTTTAAAGAAATTCTATTGCAGAAACCAAAGTTGATCTTTAAAAAAAGACATTTCGTACCGAACCACCAATTTGGTTTCAAGAAAGCCATGGTACAATAGAGTAACAACAAAAAACATAAAAAAATATTGCTTATCAGAGTTCCTGGCACAAGACAGCGCTACCAGCAGAATATTATGAATTAATTAAAAGCTACCTAATTGAACAAAGTTCTCAAAGTTTAAAGACGCTCCATCAAATGTTCAACTAGTTCGAGCAGGAGTAACCTCAAGGCAGCAAATTAGAACCCTTCTTATATCTTTTGTATACGACAGATCTACCTTAAACACTAGTACCTCCGTATACAGATGATACTGAAGTATTAGCGTCACACACCGATCCACGTACAGCATCGAAAATACCTCAACGAAATATAAATTAGATAAACCATAAAACCATGGAAAATACGAAGTTGACCCGTCTAACTTTTATCTTAAGAAAAAAACCTGTCCAGGTGTAACACTGAACAACACACCAATTCTCTAAAATAACAGCGCAGAGTATCTAAGGATTCGCTTAGAAAAGCGTCTAACTTAGAAGACCTATATAATAAAAAAAAATGCAGTTTAGTTTAAAGTTTCGACAAATATACTGGTTGATAGTCAGGAAGTCCCAGCTATTACTGAAAAATAAAGTGTTTCTCTATAAAGCTATCGTGGTTCTTCTTCTTTCTTCTTCTTAGCCCGGTTCGGTCCATAACTGGACGAAGGCCTCCTTCATTGACTTCCACTTGGTCCTATTTTGAGCTTCCTGTATCCATTTCAATCCGGCCACTTTTTTTATATCGTTGTACCATCTATTGGTGGTCTTCCTCTGTTTATTCTATATATTCCCACGGCCGCCACTGAAGCATTGTTTTTGTCCATCTAGTTTCTTGTGTTCTGGCAAGGTGTTCGGCCCAACTCCATTTCAGATTTGCTATTGCTTCAATAACATTTGTCACTTTTGTTTTCTCCCTAATCCATACATTAGTTTTTTCTGTCAGGTAGTGATATTCTTAGCATTTTTTCGTTCCATTGCTCTTTGAGTGGTTGTTAATTTGTGCAAGTGGGTTTTTGTTAGGGTCCAGTTTTCGCTTCCGTATGTCATTACAGGTAAGATGCATTTATCAAAAACTTTCGTCTTAAGATGTTGGGCAAATTTTTGGAGTTCAAAATAAAACTAAGTTTACCATGCTAATCGAGATCTTCTTTTGATTTCTGTTATTTGGCTGTCACGGTCAATCCTGAGTGTTTGTCCTAAGTATATGTATTCACTAACATTTTCAATCGTTACATTTCCAACTTTTAATGTTTCGTCTATGTCCTGATGTTCTGGAATCCTTGTTTTTGTTTTGTTTAAATTCATTTTCAGACCGATCTTTTCTGCTTGTTGTTTTAAGTCTTGTACCATATACTGTAGGTCGTTTTGGTTCGTAGCAATGATAACGATATCATCTGCATACAGTAGGTGGTTTATTTTTCTGCCATTTATGTTTACCCCATAGTTTTCCCATTTAATTTTTCGAAACACATCTTCTAACACTAGCGTGAACAGTTTAGGAGACAGACAATCGCCTTGCCGAACCCCGCGTTTTAACTCAACCGGTTTTGTTTCATCGTGTAATTTGTAGGTAGCAGTAGTTTTATTGCTGATGTTGTTCAAGAGATTTATGTATCTTTGGTCAATTCCACCGTTTTTAAGTGCTTCTGTAATTGCCCATGTTTCTACCGAGTCAATTAATAGTTTCATTGTAAATAGGTGATCTCTGGTTCCATAGCCTTTTCTAAATCGGGCTTGAGTTTCTGATTGGTATGCGTCCAGTTTGATGGTTAATCGATTTGTTATTATTTTTGTCATTAGCTTGTATAATACTGATAATAAACTTATCGGTCTGTAATTCTCTAATCGGGTGTGATCTCCTTTTTTGTGTAGAAGAATGACAATGGAATCGTTCCAATCTTGCGGTATAGCTGCTTGGATCAGACATTTGTTTAGCATATTTACTATTTTTCGTTTTAATTTTTGTTCCCCCCATTTGATCAGTTCTATTACGACGCCGTCTTTCCCAGGTGATTTATTTGTTTTCATTTGCTCTAGCTCGTATTCTTCTATATCGGGCAATTCTTCAGAACCAACATTTTGGGTTTTGGCAGTTTCTTTACGGGTTTCTTGGGTGTTTTCGATTCTTATTACTTTCGATTCATATAGTTCTTTATAGAATTCCTGTACTATTTTTAGTATTTCATCTTTATCTCTTATTATGTCCCCATTTCTGTTTCGTAAGGCACATATTTGTTTTTTCCCGAATGTTGGTCGTAGTACCTTCATTGCTCCATTTTGCTGAATTATTTTATTTATTTTCTCTTCTTGTCTTTTGATTCTGTTTTCTTTGATTTTTCGTCTAATAGTCTTACATAAGTTGCCGTATTCTGTTGTATTTCTTTTATTTTCACTAACTAGTTGTCTTCTTTCTCTTAAAAGTTGTTGTATTTCGTTTTGAGTTGGGATTTTCCATTTACTTTCTTTGTTATTTTGTTATTTTGGTCCCATGGAGATAGCATCTAAGATTTCCTTGTGCAATGTTTCAATTTTATTATCATTATTTCGTTGTTCGAGATCGTTTAGTTTATTTTCGACCGCTTGTTGATATTCCTCCTTCTTGTTTTCTATGTCCTGTATTTTAATATCGGTGTCATTCTTTTAAATCTTTTAGGCGTTCCATCTTTGTGTTAATTATTACTTTCGCTCTTACGAGTCGATGGTCGCTTCCTACATCGAAACGATTTAAGGTAGATACGTCATGAATGATGTTTTTATTGTTACTTAGAATGAAATCAATTTCATTTTTACTTTGCCATTCGGACTTATCCAGGTCCATCGTCTATTTGGTTTTTCTTGAAGAATGTATTCATTGCATATAATTTATTTTCATTTAAGAATTCTATTAATTTGTCCCTCTTTCGTTTCGATGTCCTAATCCATGTTTTCCCCAATATTCCTCTTCTGTTTCTCTACACCTAATTTTGCATTAAAATCTCCCATGAGTACACTGTATTGTTTTTTTCCTTTGACAGGTTCGTTTAAGGCGATTCTAATGTGGTCGTAAAACTCTTCTATTTCTTCTTCTTCATGAGATGTTGTAGGAGCATATATTTGAATTATTTTTAATACACTTGTTTTGTTCAGTTGGAATATTATATATGCTACACGATCTGATATGGCTGTAAAGTTTTGTATGCGATGTGCATGTATCTTCCGAATTATAAAGCCTACTCCATTCAAACTTTCGTCGTCTTTTCCTTTGTTTAGTAGTATATTGCCGGAATTTAGTGTTAACCATGTTTCTCCTTTTCTTTTTGTTTCACTGAGACCTATTATATCCCAGTTAATTGTTTCCAATTCGTTTTCTAGTTCTGTTATGCGGTCTTGTACTCGTAATGTTCTTATGTTTTGAGTTCTTATCCATAGTTTTGTGGTTTTCGTGGTTTTCTGGTGATGGCTTTCGTTTAGACTCTGGGGATTCTTAGCACCCTCTTTGCCGTTCTATCGATGATCGCCACCTTTTTGCTGTTTAATCCCATCGGTTTTCCGGCTGCCGGAGACTGAGGGCGGGTGCTTGTTTTGCATTTCTTCATGAAGGGTTTTTTAGCCTTTAGAACCCCACGTTGGCAAGACGGGTTGGGGATCGTTCAATAGTCTAACTTACTAAGACTTTGGTAGCCGCCGTTGACTGTGTTAGTTCATCCGCCGCCTTTCCATAAGGATAAAGCCTGTTCATGCTTTCCCAAAATTGAGCCATTAGGTCCGTCATTCGGAAATTGCCTTCTGTGTGGTTTTGGTCCTCCCCGGGTATTTTATTTCCCCGGTACCCACTATATCTAGTGAGCGTTCCCCCATCCGCCACCTGGGAGGCGCCCAGTTGAGGATCCACCAACCCTGCTGAGTTATACGGAATCTAAATCTGGGAGGCTGCTAGCATATCCAACTTGAAAATACTACAGTGGTTACAATAAAATAATTAGAATAGCAATAGACGCTTTTAAAAGTGTTCTCAGTTGGCTTCTTCAGCAAGACGTCCCGATACTGACAATCAAGTGAGACGTTGAACTTAGTAGTATAGTATAATGTGCAAAACTTAGTGCTCATAAAAATAATTTAGCTGTGGCGCTTCTAGATAGGAAATATGCCGAAAGACTCAAAAGGTACGGCCCTTTAAATCTAGATAATGGTTTTAACCAGGATTTAGATATTTGTTTATATTAATACAAAGAAATAATGCATTATTTTCTTATGTCATATGTTGCTTGTAATAAATAATTTACTGACAGTTATTGTAATGTAACAGATTGTCAAATGATAATTTGTAATTTAAATTTGCTAAAAAAAT
The DNA here is from genome assembly GCA_036346155.1 of Sinelater perroti. Taxonomy (NCBI): domain Eukaryota; kingdom Metazoa; phylum Arthropoda; class Insecta; order Coleoptera; family Elateridae; genus Sinelater; species Sinelater perroti. The sequence goes on from JARFIY010000189.1 coordinate 2,574,268, forward strand.
ATAATGTAACTAGTTTTGCTGATAATTATAGTTTTAACACGACAGAATGACGACATATATCATGCAGCATTAGTAATCTTTTTGGGGGGGATTAATTGAAAGAAAATGTATAGACATATTTATCTTCAGAAAAGTCAGTTCTTAATGTTATTTACTTTAATAATCAGATTTCATTATAATCGTATTATGTTTGATTTATCTATATTAAATACGACAACAAATTATTTGATATTTTGTTTTTATGCAAAAGTATTTATTTCATTAATTTTAACATAAATATATCAACAAATATTAATTTTCACCTGGCCTAACGTGCACTATAACATAGCTTTATGTAAAAATAGTACTGAAATAATACAATGCATCTATCAGTAATATATTTCAATACCACGCATCAACAATAGAACAATAGGCTTAACTTTATTTAAAGGCACCGGCGTCGGCAGACCTATATTCGTCCCAATAATAGAAATATATAGTTTTCGCTAATGAAGAATGCAGCGGTCGTGTATAATGTGTTTATTATTTATTATTGCGGTAATGAATGGCATAACTCATTCCGTAATTAGACTCATAATTTTGGCTAATGCGTTAAAGCGGAACGCCCTGCCAAAAATGATTGAATCCGAATCACATAAAATTGCTAGGGATCGCAGCCGGGCGATACAGTGGAAGCAATTTTCACAATATTAAAATTAGCTTTCGCTTATGATGATTGATGCTCGTTTTGATTCGATGCATCCAAATGAGTATTAAGCCTTCAATGCAGGGCCCGCGATTATCGCCCTATTAAAAAGTATACGGCGCGGCAGGCGCAGAACGGTCAGCAAGTCTTATTAAAAGCTGCAGAGGTCTGTAAACGTACGCGGCGAAATAAGTAATGTATTTTTGCTATTCTGCCACTATTCAACAAAACTAATAAAAGCCCATTAAAAGTCTCTCAGCGCGACGTTCGGAAAGAGTTATTGTTAAAAAGTTATAATTTATGACATTTGTAGATGCTGAAATATAAAGCCCTGATGATCAGTATCACATTTCCATTTGACTATAAGTTATCGGAGTTTTTGTTCGCGCATTTCAATAGTGAGTCCCCAGAATCAATGAACCATTATGAGGACTATAAATAATAACATGGCGGACAGGCGCGGGTTTTATGAACATCCAGGAAACAATATGACAACACGTAAATTACGAAATTAGATAGAGAGGAGGCGCGATCCGGCGCATCCATTTTCAGCTGCATTTCCAGCCGAACGGCCGCGGCGCAAAGTGCATCACACATCTACGTCGCATTCCGACTTCCTGTCCGTCATAAAGAACCATTTGGGGTCCGAGCTGCTGAACGGGTTGCGCAACATTAAAATCAAACCGTTTGGAAAGCGAGGCCAAAGCGGAAAGGCAATAATTAAGATTCACCAGTCTTAGTTTTTCCGGACAATAAAGCGACGCGAAAGCGCTTTAGCTGGACGTCGGGCAGTCGCGCGCATAAATAAAGATTTGCACTGCGGCGCGACACCTTCATAAATACTACCTCCGAGCCTGAGCAGCAGGTCTAATTACGGCTTTGATTAGTCAAAAAACAGCCTGCAGGCGCCACGCCGCGGTCCCGCTGTCATGGAGGCATGGTCGTTAAGCAGCAAAGAAGGACCAAACTGTTCCGTGAAATGCTAAGCGGAAGGAAGAAGTAGCAGTAAATATGTCGACGACATCATGGTGACGGCGCTTCTGTCGTAAGTTGCCGAAAATTTACTGCCAGTTTTTATGTTACTCGAAAATGTAATATGTATTTCCTGCACGAAAATGATTATCTATATCTCGCGCTGCTTTGCCTTCGGATTGTTATTTTACGGCATCGGCATAATTGCCGTTCTGCTTAAGTCTCGACATCAAATAGCACAGCTAGCACTGGAAAAGATGTATAGGTAAGAAAAAATGTTTTTTTTTTGAATTTATATATATAAAGAGCCCGACTCAAATGTAACAATATTTGGTTTTTTTTTGTTTTAACAGATTTATTAGCAATCAAAACTTAGAATTCTATGAACTAATTTGATAACTTAAGTACTAATGCAGTACTGGCTATGACGTGATAAGACTCCTTCCATCGAAGACGTCCTCTTAAACCATTTCTTAGGTCAGTTGGTCAATATCATCTTAACCGTCTGTCATTGCGTTCTTCCAGTAATGGACGTAGAAGTATGTTGTTGTGACTTTCCAGTTTTAAATGGTGGTTAGCACTTTGTTCCCTAAGAACGTCTTTAACATAGGGCACATTCAGGTCGTCGTGAAGGGTTTTATTTGTGACGTACCAAGATGCATTTGTGATCATTTGTAATATTTTCGATTGGCATCTTCGGATTAAGATTGTATTGGATTTGCTTGCACATTCTCAAAGTTCTGCTCCGTAAGTACAAATAGTCTTGTACAATAATAATTTGTTCTCTAATGATAGGCTTGACTTTCTTCCAAAATACTTAGCAGTGCTGGATTGTGGTATATCTACTCCATTAATATGAATTGATGGACAACGACCTTTTCTCAATGTTAAGGTTACTTGCTGAGACTTAATTTCGTTGATTTTAATTTTTCACTTTTCTAACCAGATCTGCGATTCATCTATTCTAATTTATTAGTGGCTGCTATTGAGTTCTGGTTTCTGGCGAGAATCACTGTTTCGTCCGCGAACGTACCGTACAAAAGTGGTCCTATAACACTGCCCTGAGGAACTCCCGCTTTAATGACACATTTTTTAAACACTGCTATATTTACTCTCGTTCTAAATGCACGATCACTTAAGTATGATTTGAGAACTTTAAAGTAGGGCAGAGGCAAGTAATGTTTAATTTTGAATAATAAGCCTTTATGCCAAACCTCGCCAAAAGCTTGGCTAACGTCTAGAATGGTTGATGTGCAATATTCTTTGTTTTCAAGTGGTTTATCGATGCTATGAATAATTCGGTGAGTCTGTTGTACAGTAAAATGGCCGCTTTTGAATTAAAGTTGGTGGAGGGGTATCCAGTCTTCTGATGCTAGATCTTGGTTTAATTTTCGAAGTAATAGTCGCTCCAAAACTTTTGCTATTATAGGCAGAAGGCTTATTGGTCGATATAAAAATGCAATTTTTGCATCCTTTCCTGTTTTCGATATTAATATAATCTCAGCTGTTTTTAATTGTTTCGGCTACTAAATTAGTCTTAGAGTTGCATTATACATGTACATTAAAAGTAAAATTCCTTTTTTTGGGTTCTCTCTTATCATTTTCGGTGTTAATTTATTTATACCTGGTGCTTTTTGGCATTTAAGAAGCTGATTTCTTGTCGAACTTCTTTTGGGGTGAATATTCGAATCGGTTGGTATAGACGTGATGTTTTGTCCTATTTTCTGATCAGGTTAGTTATCATGCGGTGTGAATACTTTGCTAAGATGTTTTGCAAATAGTTCTGATTTTTCTTCATCACTGCGGGTCCACTGACCTGCGATGAGTCTATCCTGATTTCGTATAGGTAGTACTAGCATTTTGGGTTTCTTAGTTGCTTTTATTGGTCTCCAGACACTATTGTCGAATCGATTTAGATTGGTAAGATACTCTTGGAATAAATGATACTTTAATTCTTTAAGTGTTACTTTAAGTTTGTTACTAATTCGGTTAAATGATGTTTTGTCTGCTGGTGCATGAGTTCGTTGCCATTTTGCCCTAGCTCTTCTTTTTTCAGCTATATGTTGTTTCCGCTATATGGGTATGTTTCTAGGTCTCTGTTGTGTATCGTTCTGGGGTGTAGTTTGTTGGACTGCTCGTTTAAGTATATCTGTTAGATCTTCAAGAGCTTTATCGATTTGTTCCGGCGTCTTAAGACTTATGTTTAGTTTTATTGCTTGTTCTACTTTATGTTTATATTCTTCTCAATTCGTTCTTCTATTGTGTAATTTAGGCGTAGAATTTCTTATTATGACAAACATGCTGATAGTTGCAATTATCGGTGAGTGATCCGACGAGAGATCAAAACTTGGAGTTACATCCAAATGTGATGCGAAAATTCCATTTGTGACGTAAAAGTCTAGAAGATCTGGAATCTTATTTGAGTCTGTGGGCCAGTAAGTTGAAGTATCTGTTAATAAATATGAGGAATTCTGTTCTAGTAACAGCTTGTGAAGTTTTCTGCCTTTTTGTGTGATCAATCTTGATCCCCAAAGAGTGTGTTTACTATTATAATCACCATCGGCAATGAACTTGGATCCCAGTGTTTGGAAGAATTCGCTAAAATTTTCTTTCTTGATATTATGTCGAAGTGGGCAGTATACCGATGCTATCGTTAAGTGATGTGGTAACACGTTTGCTTTAGTTAATGTCTCCTGCAGATACTCTTTATCAAATTTTGAAAGTTAGTGGATAATGCTATTTTTTATAAGAATTGCACTTCCGGCTGCATTATCTGGGTGGTTACAATAATACGTTTTATATTGTGGTAGGTTAAAATAAGATTTGTTAGGAAAGTGCGTTCCGCTGATCAAAAATATATATATTGCGTTGTTATCAAGCAACAGTTTTATTTCATTTTTATGTTGATGAGCCCCATTTGCGTTCTATGTTGCTATTCTTAAAAACTTAGCCATTTATCAGTCTTCATAGCATGTTTAAGACCATGTTATTTTGCTATATAAGTTGGTTAAACATTGACTTCAATTTTTCTAAAAATTTGTTTAATGTTATTGTAGAGGGATCGTCTCCTGTTTGTGTATTCTGTTGTGCACCTCTCAATACCCCTGCATAAGTGAGGTTTTGTTGTACATTTCTTGCCCTTTGGATACTCGGCATTGGTTGTCTGGTTGTGACATGTGCTACTTGGGTTGACTGGATGTTTAGCCTGTTGCTGGTATTTTGTGGTTTTAAGAGTCTGTCATAAAATTCACATCCTTTATAGTTTGCTGTGTGTGGACCGTCACATAACGCACACTTTGCAAGAGTTTTTTGTCTTTCTTGCAACTGACAGTGCTGTCTGGCCCTCCACACATTACACGAGGAAATGGTCTATTGCAATATGCTTTTGTATGTCCATATTGCTGGCATCTCATACACTGTATCAAGCCTTTAGTTGTTCTCGGTGGGTCTATTTGTACTATACTATTTAGCAGTCTGTTGATTTTGTATATATATATTTGCTGTTATCAAAAGGTTCCAAATCAACAAAGGATAGGTTTAAAGGATGCTTTGTTTTTCTTTGTCCTGCGTTAATTATGCTTGTTGTCTTGTGTCCAATATTAGTTAGTTCTTCTTTAATATCGTTAGTGTCAACTGTGTGGTGAAAGTATTTATTTATTTGATAAAAGCTTAGACTTTTAACTTTAACAATGCAAATAAAATCAAGAAGTGCTATTGCATTTTATTGCTAGTGTTCGTCTTCTGTTCATATGTTATTCAAATTTCTGAAATAAAAGAAATATAATTTAAAGAATATAAATTAAAAAAAAGAAATTAAATTAAAACTTGTTGAGAAAATAAAAATACATAACATTATATAACACAATATAATATGAAACCTTTTATAAAGGGTGATCTAACCTGAACTTCAGAATTTATTTGTGCACTATTTGCATGTTGGAAGTTTACATTCGCATAATTGATAACTAAACATATGGCCAAGACCATCAGAAACGCCGTAAATTTGTAAACTGGGTTTTATACAACAGCTGATCTTGATGTTTGCACGTTGAACAACGAAGCATTGAGGGTTGCAATAATCATTAGTCTGTACTTTTTTGAGAACAAAACTAGCAACGCTGTTACTGTTAGCGGCGTACGTCATCGGGAAATGTTTATTTAATGAAACCGACGATTTGAACCTGTGGTTTTAACAAGATGGAGCTACATGTCACACAATATGTGAAACAATTATTTTACTTGAAACATGGTGGCATTGTCTCGCAGAGGGTGACTTCGATTGGCTACCATTAGACTTTTTTACTTTGGGCTACTTAAAAGACAGTGTTTGTATCGTCAAAGCTGTTCCAAAACCAAAAGAACACGTCAGAAAGAATTTATGAAAACAAAAACTTTGCTAAAAGAGTAGTCGCATGTCAGTGCAATTGTAGAGGCATTTAGTTGACATCATATTTCATACGTAACTCCTAAGTCTGTACTTTACACTGAAAGCAGTAAAATTTGTATTGTTGCATGATTCTAGCATTTTTGGACAAAAGTTATATAGTTAATGAGTTTTCCATAAAAGTCAAACCTATAATTTATAATTTCCATTCTTTTTTTTTCTTCTGTAAATTAAACTAATTTAACGCCCATTATTGTAATATATCCGTAAAGTTATAAAGGTACTAAAATAAAATTTCGATATGACGCCTTTATATGCATGAATAACTAAAATATCCTAGAGATTAATTTCAAAATTAAAATAAAATTGTAAATGAAGTGTGTTCTACGGGGGAGTAAATGAACATTTAGTTGAACGGCCGAAGAGACTTCAGATAATTTCTTGACTCACGATTAAGGTTCTCTTCGAGCCGCTCGGTGCGATAATAAGTAATCTTTGATGTAACAGCAATAGAATACGCAGTATTTTTTTCTGTTTTCGTACACACTGCTTTATTGTTTTACTTCATAAAATCCAATACTTCATTACAAATTTGCTATTATGGATAACTTACCTGCAACTTATCTGCAAACTTGTGCGCTTTGTGCCTCGAACCTAAAAGTGAACTATTTGAAAACTGCCTTAACCAATAATAAAATTAGGTGTAAAAAGAGCTGTCACCTAACAGATTCATAGGTCACAAAAATTTTTACCATTATTACCATTACATAAAAAAATAAATAAAATCACATGCTAAGATTACTAAGGAATAAGTATTATACCAACAATAGCTAGATTATTTGATCGAGTTATAAAAGTGAAAGAAATGAAAAGATGGAAGATTATAGGAGAACTAAAGTGAATTTAGATCTAGAGGATCAAATTTAGTGATTTAAAAAATCTAATATTTGTAGATGGGATAGGAAAAATTGATCAACATAGTTAAAACTTGACACCAAAATATAAAAGTACAAATTAAACTTGGAAATGAACAACCGAAAGAAAAATGCCCAAAACAAAGACAAGACTACACGTTCTTGCTGGTACTATTCAATATATACTAAGAACAAGCATTAAAAAAAATGCTATAGAAAATGTAGACTGATGATTAGTTAACTGTAGCATAGGATGAGGAGGACATAACAAAAATGCCATGAAAGCTAAGCGGGGAATATGACAAATGAGAACTTGCTGTAAACTTTAATAAAATGACATATACATGTATCGGAGGAAAAATACGCAAATCAAACAAAGATCAAAAAATAAAAAATTGTGTTGAATACAATTACTCAGTCTCGAGTAAAATAAATGTAAATATACATAAATAACAAAGTAATAAAAGAGAAAAAGCAACAAAAGCACTTTATATGCAAACGAAACGTTACAAAACGAACAAAGAAAAAAATTTAACACTATTGTGGAGAGAGTTACAATATATTGAGGAGAATTATAACCAATGACTGACAAAATGACGGATAAATAAAAAACGGTAGAATTAGATTTTGCCAGAAGAAATTTGCAATACACACGCGAGATATAAAATAAATAGAGGGGTTATAGAGAGAGAGAGATAGAAACGAAAATTCCAATCACAAGTCGATTGAAAAAACAGACACTTAAGTGGTACACTCACTTTTAAATAATAAATGAAGAAATATGGTATAAAGCGCTTATGAGCTAGTTGCCTAGAGGAAAAAAGAAGAAAAGGTCGGCCAGCAACAAAATATAATGAAAGGAAAAAGATTAAATAAAGGAGTTTGTGAGGCTGAGAAAGGCAAAATGTGTAATGAAAAAAGCTAAAGAAGAAAAAGGAGAAGAAGGACATAAAGGATAACACTAAAGCATTTTAAAGTTGTTCACTATAATAAACCACAGAAGAACTTTACGGTATCTAATAGACACACTGCCAAAATTCACCTAAAAACGGAATTTGAAATCGTCTTGTGTTCCAAATTCAGTAGAAAGAACTTAACGTGAGTTGTGTTAGTTATTTTATTTCAATTATATATATATATATATATATATATATATATATATATATATATATATATATATATATATATATATATATATATATATATATATATATATATATATATAATATGGGTAAACGGAAAACTCCACACCGTTTACCCTTAAAACTGCGGGTGGAACTACCCATCCCACATCCGTGGGTAACAGATGCTGCCTGTATTAAAGATGACTAGTGACCTCGCCGGTAACTCGTCAAACGAGGCAGGAGAAATCCTACCAACACGAGTACTATCGATATGGAATATTTGCTGCATCGATTTAGGTCCAAGACCTACAGAGTATGTATATATACCACATGACGTTATTCCGTTAAAACTGCTATGCAGTCCAGCCAATCCCTGCACAGAAGGCAAAGGGCGACGGTAGCAGTAGCGATATTCGGTAGAGGCTCTCCCAAGCGACCTCGACAGCTGCTCGTCTAATGGGGTGGAGGAAACTCTACCAACACGAGTGGGCTTGCGTGTACTTCACAGCGCAGGTTCATAAAGGTGCTTCTAACTACCCAATCCCACAATTGTGGGTAACGGATGCGAAAAGCATCAATATGATGTGAAGGAGAGGCTCACGCAAGTGACCTCGACGGCTGCTCGTCCAACGTGGTAAAGGAAAGTTTACCGACACGAGTGGGTAGTGCGCCTTACTCCGTGGCGCGTGAAACCCGTAAAACTGCTGATGGAGCTACCCAATCCCACATTTGTAACGGATGCCGCTTGACAGTAACAGTGGGGTAGAGGTATCACGAGAATGACCTCGACGGGTACTCGTCAAACGTGGTAAGGGGAACCTTACCGATACGAGGACTAAGGCTATATGATATATATATATATATATATATATATATATATATATATATATATATATATAATTCGGACCCGTTCAATTCCCGGTGCTCTCTGATGCCTGGCGGGTGGCCTACTCAGTCACTAAAAATAATTGAGTACCTGCGTTCATTCGAACAAGGGGTAATAATGGCGGTCGTCTAAGGTGCGGTGCTTGCCACATCGCTCCGCACCAGAGATGGTGCGCGACGACCGGGCAGAGAGAGCGAACGTATGAGAGCCTTAACCTTGCCTTAAAGTTCGCAGGCCGTGCTCCTACGCGGGGCATAGAGCCTTACGATTATTATATTATATATATGATTAATTTGAAGCTTCGTGTTTCTTGTATCCAGGTCTGTTTATAGATGTTTTATTGCACCTACAATTTATTCGTTTTTCTTTCTTTTATCGCCGAGACCATAAATGCTTAGTATCATAATGTCTTGAGTATGCATTTATATTTAGTTTTAGTTTTCATATTCGTTCGTTTATTACTTGATATGATTTTATTTGTCATATGTATTTACGTTTAATGGAGAGCATTGTATTGTTTGTTTTAGATACTTTGTTCGGTTTCTTTCTTTTTGTTCAGCAATTATCAGTATGTTAGCACTTTTTCAATCCTTTCTGTTTTTCTTTTCTTCGGTTGGATATCCATGTTTTTTTTTTATTTTTATTTCTTGAAATTGACTTCGGGGTGTTTACCGTAGATTAAGTTCTTAAAACAAAAGAAAATATTCAATTTATTAGCTCATACAAGTCCTGCTAAAATTTATTTCTTTTTTTTTAACATAAAGTCTGACCCTGGAAAACATGAATCTGTTAATTCATTCATAAGTATTTTGTGCTCTTTATACATTAGTTATTAGTTTCATGTACTAAATTGAAAAAAGTTAAGCACAATGGGACTAAATTACTTTTTTAGTCCAACATCTACTAAATGAAGCGCTATTTTATTGTATCACCAATACTAAAAAGCGGAAATAAATATTATTGGTTGATGCGTTTTCAGAAAAATGTTAGCGATTAAATGTTTTCAGAAAATGCATGCTAGTCTTTTATATTGTTTTGATGAAACAGGAATGTGAGTTGTATACATTCCTAATATTATCCCTGATTAAATATAACCTTGTCAATCAAAAAAACTTTTTAACAATAATAGTAGTATTTAATGTGCACCAACAACTATATAAACATAAAACATGAAATGTTATAAGGGTAAAGAGCAAAAATAATTGCTATAAAATAACTTTGTTGGCCACAACCCCCCAACATTTTAATTTTATTTATTATATAATTTTGTACACAATATTTATCTGGACTTTTTAGATTATTACTTGTTTGGTTCACTTTATAGCATATGAATAAATAAGTGTCGGGCAGAGGTAAGTCCTATGATTAAAGGCATAACCAGGATTTTAAATTTTGATTAAATAATTTTTGAAGTCTTAACTCTTAAATAGATAAATGTTATTTTCTTAAATTGTTGGTTGCAGTTTGTCTAAAATAATTTTACTGATTTTCTTCTTTTTTAAGTAATTGATAAACAAAACATCTTTAATGTTGAAACAATTCAAAAAATATGTTTTCTAGTAGATTGGATATTTTTCTTTAATTGGGAAAATGTTTAATTGAAAGTGATGATTTTCGTTTATAGTAATATGAAATTTAATTTATATATTGTTAATTACTTCTAAAATTTCTGAAATGCTTTAAACGGTTTTAAACTTTCGTTAAGGTTCAGGTTCAAGCTGAGCTGGAATAAATAAATGCTTATTTTTTCTTGTCGGATTCGTCATGTGTATAGTAAGTTATTAGTAATTTTTTTTTGGCATGGTAATATATTTTAGACGTCTCCAAATTGGTTGGTCTTATTTGTGTATGCAATCACGCATGTTTTACGCATCCGGTGATTTACTGCGGAAAATAAAAATAATGAATCTTTACATATATTTATTTAACTTAGACTTAACTTTCTATCTATTGTTTTTTCCACGCAAAAATAAAAATAAATAAAAGTTACTTTGTTTTAAATTTCAACGAAACAACAATTTAATTTTTTTGTATATACAAAAATTGCCAATACATACATAGAAATACTTAGAAAATTTACTGTCTATTAGTAATTTTCAAATTAATCTTCAAGTTATAAAGTACAATGTAATTGTAAGATCTTTATATTTTTACGAAGGGTATTCTAAAATAATCTGTCTAAAGAATAGCGCTATTTTTATTTTAATATTCCCCAGTATTTGGTTAGGTAACACAAATACGATAAGAAAAACGTGCAGTAAATTGTTTAAGCATGCAGAAAATGGTACCAGTCACTACGTGCGTAGTATAAACTACAAAACAATAGAAATGTAGTAAATAACAATGCTTACTAAGCATTAACGTAACAAGAAAAGCGATATGGCAATCAAATTAATAAGTAAGACACTAAAACTCTTGCACAAATAGATATATTGTACAAGTTTCTTTTAGGTAGTAAAAAAATAAAAGAGACTTCTGTTAAAAAACTTTTATTTGTTATTAAGATACAGACATTGAAAATATTTTTTAAAATAAAGTCATCTAAATGTGATCCTGAATACTCGCAACACTTTTAGATGAGAAGCAAAATTTATGAGCACTTTGCGGAAAGTTGTCTCCGTAATGGCTGGCATTTCTTGTCGGATGTTTTCTTCTGATTGAACCAGAGCCCGGACTGCTGTTTATATGTTGTTGACTTAAGATATCGGCACAAGCAAAAATCCTAGAGTCAAATTAAAGCTGCGCGGAAAATAAAAATTTCACAAACTCGTAGCAAAGACATGATAGAAGTATGCGATGTTGCTCCATCCTGTTGAAACAACGTTTTTTTATTATAGCCAGCAAAATTTTGCAGTTTAAGTACCAAGAAATTGTTCAGCATCTTCACATAACATTCTGAAGTCACTTTTATATCTTCAAAGAAGTATGGGTCAAATATTTCTTCGCGCTGCGTTGCAGCCCACACAGTCACTCTTGGTGAATGAAGAAAATTCTCATGCTTGCTGTGGGTTCGTAGAGCTCCAGTAACGGAAGTTCTGAATGTGCCTCATCCGAAAACAAAATGTTTTTGAATAAATTGAAATGGTCAGTTGCACAGTTAACGAATTGAAGCCTCTGACTGGCATCATTGGGTTTTAATTCTTGCACCAATTGCATTTTTTAGTAAACACAAATATTTGCATATAATGCGGTGTAATGATAATCTACGCACATTCAAAACACTTGCCTTTTTACGAACAGATAGGTCAGAAGTCTCGCAAAAAAGCCGTCGTGCGCTCTTTACGTTTTCGTTAGTTCTTGATGACCTTGTTTGTCCCGACTTCGACTTAGCCATAGTTGAACCGGCTTCCTTCGAACCTACGCACACATTTTCTGATAAGAGAAGCATTTGGCGCTTGATTTATGTTACCTATATCGTAATGAACTTTCTTCGTGCAATAATCGCCTAATAATTGTTTTTGTAAAATACAAAACGCACGATCCGTTCCCGAGAAACGCTCTATAGCGACTATAATCTTGAAAGCCGCACTACCCTATTTCGTTGTGTTCACGCCAGTCGTCAAAGCTTTTTTTGGGACACTTAGTATATATCGTATTAAAACTAGATAATAATTACAATTTTATTTAATTGGCTTGTAGGTCAATATAACAAATAAATAAGACGTGTTAGTAATCAAATATTTTTTAGAATACTCTTAAAAGTTAGCTGAAAACTGTAAATTTTTTTTCGACTTTTATCTTTATAGGTTTGTTGTCCTAATTTTCTATAGTTGCCTAATTTTTCCGTCTCCGATCTTTAAATTTTCTCCCATGATATTATTTACGTATTTTTCCTATTTTATAGGTGGTTTATTTTTATGGTGTCCAGTGCAGTATGTTCTTCTGTCTGAGGTGCGATTTGTGACAATTGACCATTTTACTCTTATTTTCTGCACATTTTCTCTGTAGGTCACTTATTTTCTTTGATAATTTGTAGGTTCCTACTCAAGAAGTCTAATTCTGTTTATGTTATCTTATTTCTAATTTTTGTAGTAATATGATAAAAATAAATACAAAACAGGGTTATGTGCATAGAAAAAGAACAAACAACATAAATCTGAAACACTGCATCATTAAATATTGCAATGCTTTTAAATATCTAAGATTAATTGTATTAGGTAATGTTAAAGTAGAGGTAAATATAAATAACATGGTCAAAATAGGGAGAGGCAACAAATGCACTATATGGAATTATATGGAATGAAATGTTAATATAAGAAGCAAAAAAACATTTGTAAAAACATCGACAAAATATAATATAAAAAAACTATAAGTTTAATTAAATATTCTCTGACAAATGTAACAAATAATTATATGAAATGGGTCACAGAAATAAGAGAACGAGCTTTGTGTAATGATAAAAATAATCTGCATTAAAGTTAAAGATTACTTTAGGATAAGTGATAACGCCATTGAAGCTAAAATGCATTTCGAGGTCACCATGACGGATAATTGAAAAATGTATGGTATTTTAGTCGATTACATCATGATATTATAACTCCTTAGATGCAAAACATATTGCATATAAATAAATGTCTGTGTATGGGAGCCGAGGTTACAGATGGTCAATTAATAAAATATGTCAAGATATTTCTATTTAACGTTGGACAATCGGTGGAATTTTCTTTGTTAACTATAGATAAAACATTTATCTAATACTACACTCTTGATTTTAAACAGACAAATGGAAACTGTTTGTTGAAGAAAAGTTATAGGTACTATCTTATAGGACTAGAATATGTAAGAAATAATTTCTAATCGGCCACTTATATAACCACAAGACAATCTTAGATTATTGGAAAGATTGATTGGATAATAATTTTTTAATTACTTTTACTAATTTACAATCTACTCCTATAATTAACGAGTAATGAGTAAATATGAGGCAAGGTTCAATTAAGCGTTTGTACGTCCTTGACGGTTCTCACTTTCTCTAGTTAACTAGGTCTTCTATTGTCTTTATAGTCTTCTTTCAATTTGTGGTTTGTATAGTTCACTTAAAGTTGGTTGCTATGTTGGTGCTGCGTTGTTTGGATTTGTTGGCGTGGTGGTTGATCACTTTATAAAGGATATTCCAAAATCGTTGTGGATTTGATTGGACACTAAGAGCATCATGCAAGTGTCTTCGACTGAAAGGTTTGTAGGATTTTTGTGTTGGAGCTTCGCATCCCCACAGTTCGATTTAGTGTGTAGCCTAATTATAATCAAGCAGTTAAAGTTCTACAACAAAAAAGAGCAAGAGTTTAATAGCAAGATAAACTCTTTTTAATTTTATTATTAAATTCCACTTACAAACACAAGAAACGGCGCCATAATTGGAAACAAAAAACCCCAATCATGAAATTATAGCTTTAGAATATAAAACAGTCGATCAATTGGCTATGAAAACCTTCAAAGTTAATAACTATAACAGAGATCACTGCTCAAGAAAACAGTTAATATTTTCAGTCTGTGAAAATAACTAGGAATTAAAAATTGGCTACAGAACTTGTAGTCTCACCAGAGTAACAAAAAAAATAGTTTCTAAATATATAACAGTAAATAGGATAGCATATAACCGCGTCGTCCGCGAAAGACACTACATGTAACATTAACAACGGCTTGCCAGTGTATGAGCGAGCTAAGATTGCAGTACGCTACGAAGCGTTCTTGGGCAGAAATGGTAGCATACAGAGAAAGAAAAAACGTGGCGGCAGTGCGGGCAAACACTAACACGTCAGGCAGCGTGTAAAAGTGGCAAAATGTGCAATAAGTACGGTGTATAAATAATTGAATATCGGCCTGTAAAAACTTCATTACGTGCAGAAGTTAAAACTTATAGACTGTAACCGCAGAATGGAACATCGGAAGTTAAGGCTGGATTGACATGAAGATTGGTCTGAATACTTTGAAAAAATCCTACAGAGTGACGACACCATATTCTATGGCACCGGTTTGTCAATTATCACTACTGTCATTACTGGATAATACTGATCACAAAATGTCGATTGAGAAAATGCAAGCTCGACAAAAAGTGACCTATGGTGCAGAACGGCCGCAACAAGACAGTAGATCAGATGCTTGATGAGGATGCGTAGCCCACGGTATTCGGTGGATATTAAATTGGCGACTTTATTTTTATGCAAAGTGATACACCGCCCTACTATGCATATGTTGAGTGAGACGACAAGAAGTCTAGTCGCAGTGATTGTGGGGGGGAAAAAGAGATGTGCAGGGCCAAGTTTTGCAAAATAGAGCACTTGAAAGGCACGGATTTAGGAAGTTCTCGGTAATATCTCAAACGACCTCCTTCAGTTCATTTCCCGCCGTTTAAGAAAACCGGTTGGTACCACCGGTGCCTAAATTGGAATTTAAAAATTTTTCGATATAATAAAGTGCAAATAGAATTTGTTTCAATAAATTTGTATTAGAAATATTGACTTTACACCAATTTTTTACGCTTAATTACTTTTCACTCATTCCATATATCAAAAGAAAATACAAACGTTTTGTTCTATTCAAGAAATACAAAGACGATTAAAAGAGCAAAACTAATAGAAATTGCTAATTACTAAAAAAATAAATAAAATGCAGGAAGAAATGCAAGATCAAATGTTACAAAAGCAGTCCTTACTACCCGAACTGAACTTGTAATGGCGCAGCGACTTTTTTAAGGGACAGAAAATGAAATCAGACGGCGTTAGATCAAGTTATCCTTTGTGTTTTTGATGGTACAATAATTATGTGGATTGGCCATACTTCTGCCCTCGTTGCTGTATGCTATATGACTAAATAGTATAATGCTGAGTTCTGCGTTAATGCTACTTTCTTGTTTTTACCGCGCAGTTTCAAACTTGTGTTTACCTTTTGATTCACTCTTATAAATAGTTTGGTAAAAGGAAAACGTGAATAGGAGATTTGTTAACACAAAAATTAACGAATAAAAAAGTAAATGTTGTGTCTTCATATCACATAAAAGATATAAATATAATAAGCAATCAGTAGAAAAGCATAATAAAAACTAACATGGAAAAGTATTCAAATCAAAATAAATACTGAGCATCTTAAAAATAACAATTTTTTATTTTGTACTAGACACAGTAGGAGTAAATAATACACAATTCAATAAGTTTGTGAGATGACAAATAAAACAACAACTGTCAGGCAAAATTTGACTTTATTTATTAAAATAGCCTCCTTCAAGAGCGATGCATTCATTTCAACGCTTCTATAACATTTCGATGCCTTTTTTTAAAACGATTTATCTTTGACTTTAAACTGGGCTTCAGTTTTGGTAATCAAGTGAAAAAGTTTCCAATAGAGACAAAAGTCTTTTCTCGAAGCATTCTTTTTAGGTTTTCCAACAGGTAGTAGTCGCTGGGAGCCAGGTCCGGAGAACACGGTGGATGAGAAAGCAATTCAAAGTGCGATTCGTGCAATTTTGCTATTGTTGCGATCAACTTGTGACACAGTGAGTTGTCTTGGTGAAAGAATAATTTTTTCTTTTTTATTTGGGGTTGTTTTTTTCACAATTTCTTTCTTCAAACGCACGTGATGGTTCTTCCTTTCTCAAAGTACATCCTAAAATACATAGGCCAAAACCTTATCAGCAGACATTTGCGTTTTTAGTTGATTTGGGCGGCTTTCGCCCTTTGCTGTCCACTCAGCTGACTGCCGATTTGACTCTGGAGTGCAGTGATGATGTTCCATCTATTGTCACATGCAACGATGCTTCTGTGGTGCTATTTGAAAATTTGGTGCAATATGTTACGCACCACATGTGCTTGAGTGTTATCTAGTCGAGAGTTAGGATACCCTATGAAGGAAATTAAGTACCACGAGCTGTAAGACCGTGACGACGTAAATCTAACTGGTAATATTGCTTCTGATTTCCGACTAGAGGTAACCTGCTATCATGACTGATATCTCTCGTACCGTAATAACCATAGTTGTGTTGTACGCCTCCTATGGATACAGTCTTCTTACCGTATTAATATCTGACCACCGTTTCGGTTTAAACAAAATTTGGATTATTAGAAAAGACGATTTTATGTTACACGTGTGTTCACAGGCACATTTCTGTTGCCCACTGCTACTTTCGTTACCGGCATAGAGATGTTAGTGATAGTTGCAAGAAAGGAGATTGTGTTGTTAGTTTTATTGTGAATAATCAACATTAAACAGAGGAGGTAGACAATCGGTACGTATTATAAGCTGCTATTGTTACTAATGAAATAGGGACTAAATATGGACAAAAAAATTGTAAAAACAAATAACAGTACAGCGATGGTAATACAGGTACAATAATCTAATTAACTTTTGTGCTAGTTGCATATATAATTTAATATTTTTTGTTACTACTTGGCAAACAAACCTTAAAGATAGTAACTTTTTGTCTTTATCTGTAAAGCTCATTCAGCACATTGCTTAATGATAACAATTTTTTGTTACGCTAGACAAAATCGCTAGTTAGTATAATCAGATCTCGTAGAATACTGAAACCCTATTTAGAATAAAAGCTATATCACTAAACTAAAAGGTTATTATTGGTAAAAGCACAACTCGAAATGAATGTCTTAAAACAGATTTACCCGTCCGCTTCGTAATGCAAATATTATTACGCATTACATACATCAAAATCTTTCGAATAGATGGATTGATCGTCTGACCTCTCACCACTGTATAATTCTTACACCGGGTTGAATAGTTTTGAGTAAATTTATAATATGCGGTGAAACTGCTTCGATTTTCTTGGCTTTCCAGAGTTCTTTAAGTTCACTTAATAAAATGTTATCTCTATCAGTAAATTCACAATTTTTAGATAAGATGTTACACCAAAAATTTTGATATTGTTCTTTGTGTTAATTTTTGCCAAGCACTGTGCAAATCTAAAATGGCATGTTTTAGAATAAGTTCTCTCAGTTATTTGTCTATGCTTTGATTGGTTGACAAAAATAAATCTCAACAAGCATTTTTGATAATATAATTTTGTGAGGCTGGATCGGTGATGTGACATTAGCGGCATAAACATAACAAATATCATCCCATTTTCAGTTTTTAATTCCTCTTCTGAAAGACGGGACGGTACATGGTTGAAAAGAAAAACGGCTTTTTGAGGAAGGGCCTGTCACAAAAACTGTTTAATCTAAAATCTACTAAAAGAGAATTACACCATGGGAACAATAGTTTTTAGACTCTGCTCAACTCTGGAACAAAATATCGAAATAGCCACTCTTTAAAAATGTCTTCAGTTATCAACGCATTTTTGTATTCTTATAAATTATGGGATTTTTAACGTTTTTGAAGCTGCGTGGATTTAATTTACCAATCTTAAATTTTTTCAATTTATGTAAGCTTGTCGCATATACACAGCCGAAAAATGTTAACTTCAAACCAGAAGCAATTTTTTCACTAAGTGTTTTTAATATACACGTCTTGTGTGCAGAGTTGATTTTCAGAAAATCCAAATTCTTCAATCAGTTTAGTAAATTTTTCTTTAAACGGATTAACAAGTTGTGGATGAGATAACAGTTCTTCGCTCGTAATTTTCAAGAATCGAATTTCAAAACTACATTTAAAACGTTGCAACAAATTTTACATTGCTTGCTGGATTTAAGCTTGAATACAAGCTCAGTACTTTTTGGTTTATGATTTCTCCAGTAACTGGTAAATGTCTTTTGCGTTGTTTAAGAACAAGGAGTTGTCCGCCAAAAGATACTTTTGGTATCCTAGGCCCGGCTGCCTTCAAATTTTTGTTAGGTGGGGAACGTATAACTTTTTAATTGGATTGGCTTTTTTCCTGGATCGGAAACGTGGAACAATTAACTTAGCGCCCATCCATAATAGACATAACCATAAGTAGCCTATAAGCAATATGCGTAATACGTAAAACTAAATCAATGCAAAGCTTATGCGCTCGTTCCTAATGCACTTTTGTAATTTTTTAATTAGGCTGAAATCGGTTCAACTTTACGTACTTCTTACTAATGTTGGCTGCAGTCACAGTTTTGATTTTCAAATTTGTTTTTACAACGGATAGGAAACTATTAATTAAGTTAGGAAATATGCAACTGTTGCTAAACCCTAAAAGAGATAACAATTACAAAGGCAACATAATTATGCAAAATGTCTGGAAGGACATTGCTGTCGCTACTGTATTTCGACGTGCTCAACTTTCAAATATTTACATAATACTTACGTGCATTATACGCATTTATTATAAATGGGGAGTTCGCATTTGGGTTTCGGTGAATAAGGTTGTGCCTGAACGCTCGAAATATCAAGTGCTGTGATAACCTATAAGTGTGAAGGCCGCTGCAATCAACGTTTAACTCAAGTGATAAACAACTGTTTCACCTTTAAAAACCGTAAGAATTTATAATTTTTAAAACACATTATACCTGGCAAAGATGTTCCCAACCGGGAATGGGCCCGGTTTAAACACCAATATGTATAATTACACCCTTATGCAGCCACCTATATTACTTCAAAATCAAATACCAGCACAAATACCGCATGCACACAATTACCAATGAAATCCAGCAGCTATAAATATGCAACTCCCACAATTTTACCAAAATCAAGTAACAACAGAACAATTCCCACCACTTCCTATTAACATCGCTCCTTTAAATAACTTACAGCCTTTAATGCCGCCAAATAATAACTACGACACAAAATCAACGCAAGAAACTTTCGATTACACGACCAGCGAAGACGAACAAATGGAGAATGACTCTGAAATTACAAACTCTCATCCCTGGCAAAGCGTCACAAACAAGAGAAAAAGGTTTAAGATCCAAATAGACTCCGTAAATCCCCCTCAAACTATAACAACAAACAGATTTCAATCACTCGCCGAAGCAGATACTAATGACCATTCAAACTCATACTAACAATTCGAACAATATGAAGAACAATACTCAGCCGCAAGACCCGAAACCACCCCAATTTACGTTTATGGAGTTACCAACTACAAAGCTATGACCGAAAATCTATCCCTTGTCACAGATGACGAAACTTACTACACTAAAACCTTCCCAGATAATACAGTAAAAATAAATGCACGGACACCCGACACCTACAGAAAATTAATCCAGCACATGAAGGACGAAAAATAGTATATCATACTTACCAACTAAAACAAGACAGGGCCTATAGAGTTGTCATCGCGGTCTTCATCATTCAATCCCGTTAGAAGATATAACAACAGAACTAGCTGAAAAGGACATAAAGTCAGAAATATCATCAACGCGGCACAGAGTTACAAAAATCCGCTACCACTATTTTTCGTCGATATAAGTCCGCAAAGTAATAATAAAGAAATTTATAACATAGAATTCCTACAAAATACAAAAATAAGAGTTGAACCACCAAAACATAAAAACACTATAATACAATGCACCGATGCCAGGCCTATGGACACTCCAAATCGTATTGTATGAAAGCATACAACTGCGTTAAATGCGGCAAACCACACGATTCAAAAAGCTGTAATAAAACCAAAGACACCCCGGCTACCTGTGCACTATGTGGCGGAGGGCACCCTGCCAACTACAAGGGCTGCACAACTTACAGAGATCTATTAAAGTCCAGAAATAAACACAATCCAAACCTCACAAATAAACCAATCCTCGAATTACATTCAAGTACAAATCCAGCTTTTCAACAGATAACACAACAGCCTCCTCAAACTAGAGGTAGTTATGCCCATGTAGCCGCAGGAGACAAACAAGTAATCAAAATAAAATAATAATAATAATGACAACCTTACTAATACAATGCAAAACTTTTTATACGAATTTAAAAACCTATTCAACCAGCTACTAATCCAAAACAGCATGATTCTCACCATGCTTACCACGGTGATAAGCAATTTGACCAAACAATGACCTCCTCAATTCGAATAGTTGTCTGGAATGCAAACGGGCTATCAAATCACGTTCCAGAAATCACCCTATATTTAAACTACAATAAAATTGATATTCTCTTAACCTCTGAAAGCCACTCAACTGAAATATACATACTACACCATTTACTATACTCATCACCCTGACGGTACGGCGCATGCAGGCTCAGCCATCATAATTAGATCGACTATTAACCACCATGTCCTCCAACCCTTTAAAACAGCCAAAATCCAAGCGACGTTAATAAAACTAGCATCTCTTCCTAGACCAACTACTATTGCGGCTGTTTACTCCCGCCACGACACAATATCACGACAGAAGAATATAATGACTTTTCAACTATCTTGGAACACAATTTATAGCAATCGGAGACTGGAACTCCAAACATACAACATGGGGTCCAGATTAATCACACCTAAAGGTCGCAATCTGTTCCGTTCAATACAACTAAACAACCTAACTTATATTTCTACGGAGAGCCAACCTACTGGCCCACGGACAGGAATAAAATTCGGACCTACTTGATTTCGCTATATCAAAAGGCATATCAAATACTTACATTGATATTAAGTCTAGTTTAGATCTATGCCATGACCATAGCGCCATAATATTAACCCTCAGTACCAATGTTATCTACAGAGAGCCAATGCCTACCTTGTGCACAAAAGATACCAATTGGCAAATGTTCCAAAACTTAATAAATGAAGAAATCAGACTGGATCATCGTATCAAAGAGCAATTCGAAATCGAAGAGGTGGTACAGCATCTAACGAATACAATACAAACCGCAGCATGGAAAGCCACTCCTCTAAGGAACAAAGCAAACCAGGGAAATGATAATATTCCTCTGCATATTAAAAATTGATCACAAAAGAAGAAGAGCACGTGGAAATGGCAAAGGTCAAGAAACCCTCAGGATAAAACTGACCTTAACAGGATAACACACCAACTCCACTCTGTTTTAAACCAAGCCCGCAACGACACCTTCAAACACTACATCACGAATCTATCCCCGAAGACCATTCGTTGTGAAAGCAACAAAAGAATTAAGAGGCCAGTAATACAAACCCCACCCATAAGAAAACCTGATCGAAACTGGGCGCAGTCAGACATAGAAAAGAGCAATGTATTCGCGGATCATCTTTCAAAAGTGTTCTCTCCAGTCTCAGACAATGACAACCAAGATGAAGAAATTGAAGACTATATTAACGCCCCCTGTCAACTATCACTGCCCGTTAAGCCTTTTACACCAGCAGAAATTCGAAAACAAATCAACAATACAAATTCGTACAAGACCTCTGGGTATGACCTCATAGTCGGGGAGATCTTAAAACATCTACCAAGAAAGGCAATCGTGCTATTAACTACCATATTCAACAGCATCCTTCGATTATGCTATTTCCCAGTTCAGTGGAAACACGCGCAAATAATTATGATTGGAAAACCAGGTAAACCACCTACCGAACCTTCATCGTACCGTCCAATAAGCCTGCTGCCACAAATGTCAAAAATATTTGAAAAACTTCTTCTCGACAGAATAACCCAATCAACACTCACAGACGACATAATCCCTGAACACCAATTTGGATTCAGACAAAAGTATTCCACAACACAGCAATGCCACCGAATTGTGAACAAAATCAAAGAAAGTCTCGAAGAGAAGAAGATGTGTGCTGCGGTGTTCCTTGACGTACAGCAGGCCTTTGATAAGGTTTGGAACAACGGATTATTATATAAATTAAAAGGCATTTTCCCAGTCCCATATACCTACTCCTAAAATCTTACCTTAATGAAAGATCCTACCAAGTAAAAGTAAACAACTCACTCTCCGACTACCACCCAATTAAAGCTGGAGTGCCGCAAGGCAGCGTCCTTGGGCCACTACTCTACTTAATATACACTGCTGACATTCCCGTCACAGAGAGCACTATGATGGCCACATTTGCTGACGACACAGCAATCTTGTCGTCCGATATCGATCCAGCAAGAGCTTCTAATAAACTGCAAGATCACCTAAACGAACTACAAGACTGGCTAAAACGATGGAAGATCCAGCTCAACACCGAAAAGTCCGCCCAGATCACGTTCACCACAAAACGAAGCAACTGTCCACAAGTTAACATAAATAACACTCTGATCCCACAGAAAGCCACAATCAAATATTTGGGCCTACATTTAGACCAG
This sequence comes from Sinelater perroti, assembly GCA_036346155.1. Taxonomy (NCBI): domain Eukaryota; kingdom Metazoa; phylum Arthropoda; class Insecta; order Coleoptera; family Elateridae; genus Sinelater; species Sinelater perroti. The sequence goes on from JARFIY010000189.1 coordinate 2,597,344, forward strand.
AGGCTCACATGGAAAGAGCACATTAAGGCAAAAAGGACACAATTGGACCTAAAAGTGAAGAAAATGAACTGGCTACTAGGCAGGAAATCTCAACTATCTCTGGAGAACAAACTGATCATCTACAAAATAATTAAACACCAGTCTGGACCTACGGTATCGAACTGTGGGGATGCAGTATGCCCTCCAACACAAAAATCCTACAAATCTTCCAGTCGAAGACACTTCGCATGATGGCCGACGCTCCCTGGTACGTGTCCAATCAAACCCTCCACAACGATTTTGGAATATCCTTTATAAAAGAAGTGATCAACCACCACGCCAACAAATCCAAACAACGCAGCACCAACCACAGCAACCAACTCATAAGTGAACTATACACCCAACCACAAATTGAAAGAAGACTTAAAAGACAATGGCCAGAAGACCTAGTTAACTAGGAGAAAGTGGAGAACCGTCAAGGGACGGTACCCAACGCTTGCCATGAACCTTGCCTCATATTTACTCATTACTCTGTTAGTTATAGGAGTAGATTGTAAATTAGCAAATGAGTAAATAAAAAAAAGTAAATAAATAAAAAAATATATAAATGGGTGCTTACAATCAAAACTCTACTCGGCGGAAGCAAACCTGGACATTCGAGCGAGAGGGGGCCAAACGTGCGTGCACGAACGCACGGATCTCCTCGTGTAAATTAAGTGTTCAGTGCAGCACGCAAAATTTCATATCAGCCTTCTTTGTTTACTTTCCGTTCAAATACAGATAGATAGATTCATTTATACAATTTCTAGTCCATCCTTGGAAACACAGAGGTTTTCAAAGTAACCTTTAAATTTGGGTGTTTACAGGCCCAAGATATTCATATATTTGAATATTCACGTCATCGAGATTTCACTGTACAAAAAAATTTACAGCTAGCAAAATTTTAGTGTACTGTTTTAAATGAGAAAATTGGAATTAACCAAGTAATGGGGCTACCGTGTATTAATTGTTGATATTTTTATCAGTTCTGATTAATAACAATTAATTTATATATCCTCCAGTAAAGAATTTATTAAGAGTGTTTAATGTATGTACTTTTAATTAAAATAATGTCATGACATTCCTTACAAACCTAGCATTAGATAGTATTTAAACAAATTTTGCAAATTTGTGTGAAGTTTTGCTAACCTAAAGAATTTAACCACCAACTTTTCGTGACGGTCAGATTTTTACATTAGTAAGGATTGGGCGTCATACGTCAACCGCTTTTATTTTTTTGAATGATTAACAGAAACTGAAAATTGGCGGCTACTTTATTTTCGTCTTTATATGTAAATATTCAGCTTACCTTCACTTATTCTAGAGCACAAATTAGCTAGTAACCAGTGGATAAAACACAAGTCTTCAACTAAAGTCCATCCTTGACAAGAACAATAATCCTTATTGAAGAGTTAATTTGACAATATATTGTAATACCGAAGTGTATTTGTCTTGCAGATTTTATTACTATATTGAGACTTACAAGACTCATTTAACTTTGTGGAATTTTAGTCACTTGGGAACCGTAACAATACCAATATATTTTTCATTTATGCCCCACAATATATTTATAATTTTAGACTTGAAGCTAATGTAATGGGATATAAATAAAAAAAAAATCGACCTTAAAAACCACACAATTTGAAACTGATTTTTGTTCTTACCTTCTACTCGAATAGAAAGTCGTTTACTGCATAAACAAATACACATAAACATACCACTTTAAGTATATTTAACTTTTTATATATTTCATAATATTGAAGAACATTTTACGATTAGGGATATCATAATAAAAGAAAACGTGTTCCGTAAGATTCTTTTAATGTTGCAGTATTGCATGCTAACAATCATAAAACGAATCATGTTTACTAGGCGTCAGCATCATCAGCTCCGGCTGCAGCACCGGCCCCAGCACCAGCTCCAGCATCGGCGCTAGAGGAGCCACCGGCGCCGCTGCTGCTCCCCTCAGCTCCAGCTGCACCTCCGGCTCCCGATCCAGCGCCTCCTGCAGCCATGGTGCCTGGAAAGAACGTTGCGATTAGGTTGCGCAGCATTTCAGATTTTCAAAGCAAATTAGAAATTTCTCGTAATACTAAGCTACATTCAGCAAGGGTTTACTTACTAGCAGCAAGAGCAGAAACGATGGCAAGGATGATCAGCTTGAAGTTCATGATGCCTGTTCGTTCTCGTCTGGGCTTGAGAAAAGAATGGTTTTTGTGGGCTGTCCGCGGGCTTTTATAGCGCCCAGAAACTGCGCATTTTTAGTTATTGCCTAATTTATGACATGTTTGCTTTTGATACTGTTTAATGGTACTTGGTACAGGCGCAATAATTGGTGCTTTTATTTGCCTATTAACCTGCAAATACAAATGCGATTGCTTAATCATTCGAGTTTTGCAATAAAAACAGGCTTAGTTGCAGGGTATAAGCATATTAGAAAATTTACGTGGCGCAAATAGTTTTGATAACAACTAAGGCAAACCAGAAATCTTAAAAAAGTGAAAACATTTTTTCCACTATTTTCGTTGGTTACAATGGAATCCTTTTCCTACAAAAATTTTTAATTAGATTTTTTTCTTCTATCTCTCATAAAGCTGTGTTAATAGTAAGCGGTTATTGTTAGTTTTTTAAATCTTTGAGTAATTATTTTAATTTTTTTAAACTTTGACTCTTTTATTTGTACTCAAATTAATTATTTCCTTTGTTTTCTGTAATTATTTTATATTACTTGTATTCTATTATGTTTCTGAAAATATTTAACAAGTGGTGTTGTAAGTTGTGTCGTGTTTTATATTGTATAAATTTTATTATATTATATAAATTCCTATTGCATATAAGATGTTCCTTTAAAATGTCTGGTGTCTATCAACTTTCAAATTATTCACATATGAGCACGCACAAATCCAAGAATATAGAAACTGGATGATTAGGTAGAAACAAATGTCATTTGTATCATACCTACATTATTCTACATTACAATTATTCTACTGTTTTTTTGTTTTCAACTCATACATACGTATTGCTTTAAGTTTGTTTCTTTTTGAATTGATTTGTTTACTATTGTTCTACTTACAAAATAATGCCTCCATACTTGTCTCTTTTAAATATATAATATATTACATATAGAGTCGTCGTGGTAAATTCGGAAAATAAATAATGAAAGAACATTAAAATACAAAAATTTGAGTAAACAATATCAAGAAACATATTATTTAACCACCATTAGCGCTCTCGATCTACTCGAGCTGTAACCTACACCTGCTGCAGGCCAACACAATTTCCTCATTATTTTTATGATGGGGCTCTTAAGCTGTTCTTGGTGCTATGATGCCGCTCAGTGATCATTTGCCTTGACCATGCCCCATACATAATAGTCAAGGAAGCTGCAGTCGGAGTTGAAGGGTGGACACAAGTTGAGGGACCAGTTGTATAACCATACTTGGATCTTCTTTGACGTGTGGCCTAGAATAGAGTTTTGCCTAAAAAATGGAGTCCCGTTTAGGGGCTACTTGCTTTATCCAGTACGTTAACGGATTTATTGGCGGTTACCTTCGAGCCTTTCTCAAAGAACTGGAAAGTCATAACATCCATTCACTGCTTACAAACCCCAGCACCATCAGAGAAGCAGGAAACTACACACGTGTGCATGATGGTAAGAACTTCAGCTTCTGGTAGATCCAAAGTTCATTTTGGCGATTTACTTTCCTGCCCTGGATAAAGTTATTTTTGCCCAAAAAGAATCTCAGAAAGCTAGCGCTGTCGTGCTTGATGTCATTCAGCAGCGCTTGGGCCTTTAACTTCCTTTTAATTTTGTTTTCCTCAGTCAACATTTGGCGGTTTCTCAGGACGTAGATCTTAGTGCACTGCCAGACTTTGCCATGCCCATTTTTTTGCTCCGCCCAGGATTCTGATAGTTCTTTTTCTTCAAATCTTGGAAGAATTCACTACCTTTTTATGATGGTCAATTTATCTATGCTTGTTGGATACGTCATAAACTCTGTTTTTTTTATCTAAACCACGCAATAAACTTTGTCGCGTTTTTTTACGAAGAAATTCGAGTATAGCAGGTTGCAATCGCATAACTAACTTGATGTGTTGCATTATAGGTGATTGCCCATGCACGTAAGGCAGCCTTTAGGCTTTTCCGCAATACAACTTAAATAATTCCGTATTTACCTGTAATTTTCATAATACATATCTAGTAAAATTACACAGCTTTAAGCGTCTTTCCATATGATCGTGAATAAAGTCTTATTTAGGCCTTATTTTGATTGTATTTCCTTTATTTATGTTCTTTTTTATGCGAGTAACATTTCCTCGGTATTTGCACCTAACAGCTTGCAAACTTTGACTGATTTATAATCTTATACTATTAAATAATATTACGTTTTTTACTCTTGCGCTGTCGATTATCAGTTTGATATTTTCCCTTCGTTGTGTCCAAAATGTAGGTATTTAGTTAATAAAAACTCTTTTGCATTTTTTATATTTTAAACAATTTGTGCTATCGTTTATACATGTCTATAAAAATGTTTCCCTTAATTATATATCTTTCTCAAATTACACTCACTACTAGAATTTCTTTTTTTATAAGTTTAAACATTTCTTTATAAAAAATGTGATGACCTCAAGATATAGTAGTAACAATAGTAAGTTTAAGTATGATTATAACACTAATTAAATTCTATACGTGCTACCACACTGCAAATCCCTTGGGAGATACAACTCTTTACTTCCATTTACACCTCTATTTTTCCTATAAGTTAACCACTATCTTTGGCTAGTTATTTACCCATTAAGCGTGTATAATTTTGATAGTTATCTCGTTTCTGATCTACAAAATCTTACCAACATTTCACCAGTAGGTCCTACTTAAGCATAGCTAATTACATTATATACGATAGATCACATTCAAAAAAAATCCGTAAGCCATTATCAAACAAATAATTTTTTTAAGATCACATCCAAGTCCTAAATGTGGGGTAAAAAATAGAACTCAGCCAACCACAATCACAACAATAAATAAAAAACGTAATTTAAAAGAACATTACATCCGCTTTTTTTACATACTGGGTGCCACCGTCGACGGTAACGCTAAATATCAGGAATGGGGCACTATTAAAATTATTTGGTATTAATAACCTAAGTTGTCTTAACACCAGACAACCGACATACTGGCTCACTGATAGGGATAGATCTCAGACCTACTTGACTTTGGAATTACAAAAAATATATCTTAAAATTACATGAAGATTAAACGATGCCTTGATTTATCTTTGGGCCATTTTCCAGTTATAATCACAATAAATTTTCACGTACTTTTAAACAATTAACTTAGCAAAACAAAGAGACGATCTGGGGTGCTTTTAAGGATCTGGTTAATAAAAAAATAAATTTAGATATACTGCTCAAAACAGCATACGACAATGAAAAGGCCAGAAAACACTTAAAATGTACAATACCAAGCACAGTTTGGGCCTAGCTCTTCAACTGAACACGAACAAGATACTCTTCCTATGACAGGCAGAGGAGCGGTAGTAGAACATGGCAGAATAGTGGATCTCTAAATGACAAGAGCAGGCTCAACAGTGCAGCACGAAACGTAAAAACAATCCTCCGCGATGTGAAAAATCAGAATATACAGAATAACTTAAAAAAATCTTTTTGCCACAGAGGAATCACTGCGAAGAACTACATGGAACCCAAAACAACCACAACAAGCGGTACCTCCAATTCAAAAAACTGATGGTAATTGGTAAAAAAGAAAATTCCGATACATTTGCAGCATACCTTACGAAGACATTTTAGCTCTTCTTACGTACAGAAAAAAAAACGAAGAAATACGACAATATCTGGATGCTCCAAGTCAGCTATATTTTCCGATAAAAAATAATAATTGGCTAAGAAATAAATCCAATGAAAGTGCGACTATGCGACCATATCACCAGAAAAATACTACGGAATTATCGGAGTAAAAGCACAACATTATAGCTATCGCTATGTTACAATTGAGAGTGGGTCTAGTTGTACTGATTCTTAAACCAAGAAAGCTACCAGAGGAAGAATCTTATTAGTTTATTTTCAAACTATTTGGAAAATTTCTGTTAAAAAAATAAAACCTTTATTTTAAGAGTTATCAACTGATATCGAATCTTCAATCCGGATTCGGGAAGAACATGCCACTATCGAGCAAGTTTATAGGATAGTAAATGAGATAAACCAGACGTTCTAAAACAAGGTCTTTGATATGGTCTGGCATACGAGCCCGCTGTTTAAAATTAAAAGGACGCCACCGCATAATTACTATCAGCTTATAAAATCGTATCTAACCTAAATATTTTCTGTACCTTGTACTTACTGTCTATGGCAGATATACTACTTCAGAAAATACGTTAACAAAATTCTAAAGATTGCCTCAATAAATTTACAAATCTCCCTAAACCTAGTTCAAGATTGGATGAGGACTTGGCATTTGAAAGCAAATGAATTATACTCTAGCGGAAAACATGTCTATCAGTGGTACTAAGTAATACTCTTCTTCCACAAGCAGATGACGCGAGATACTTGAAAATGTCTTTAATTAAAGGTTAAATTAGAGAAAATCTATTTTCAGCAAGCGTAAAGAGATAGGATTAAAGGTCTCTAAATTGTACTAGCTATTAGAACAAAAATCTAAATTAACATTAATTAACTTTTTTAACATTAATTAAATTTTTAGTTTATAAAACCGTATTAAAACTTATTTGGGCAAACGGGGCGTGGCAGAAGTAATTCTAATTTGGAGATCCTTTAAAGGTTTCAATCGAAAACAGTGTGAATAATAGCGAACTTCCTATAAAGGTTAAGGATCGTTATAGGCTAAATATGGTTTACCACATAGCATAGATCTGAAAGGCCGTTTTTGTCTCCTAATCATTGCTATTATTATATTAATAGTTTAGTTACACATTATACTCTTCATTGGAAAAGTATCCTACATGTCATTCTGATAACCAACAAATTTTACTTGTTGATCAACTAAACAGATCATAAATATAAATAAATTAAACCAAAAAAATCTTATCAAGTGCTATTGATAACATGTCTGATGTAAATAAGGTGCATGGCTACCTATTTGTGAAAACATAATACGTTACAAAGAACACTTTTGTTTTCGATAAAATTTTACATAACTCTTAAATCACACAGAACTCTAAACCCTTCCAAGGGAGTGATGCATCTATAGAGGTAATTTAAGAGAACCTTCGAGATCAGAATATGAAGCATACAAAACGGTTGAGACCCCTAAAGACAAACTTTTAAATTCACTTTTTTACTTTTTAATTTACTTTTTAATTGTTAATTATATATGGATATGGAGCATTATAGTGTAACAGAACATCGATATGTATGTTTCACCTGGTTACATCTTGAAAATTGTCTTTTTAATGTGTCATTTGTGATTAATCCTACATGGCTACATCTTATGAATACTCAACCTTTAATTTTAGAATAAAAGTGTAAGGGCATCGGATCTTAAAACGACTGTCCTACTCTGATGCGAAACACATAGTTCGAGCTAAATGTCCAAAATTTTACTAGAAAAAAGTTATGTGCAAGCTGCCAATGCATCTGTGCACCTAAGCTGCTGGACCTGCGAAAATTTGATATTGTATTTCCAGCTTTAATAACTGATTCATAAATTTATTAACAATTTGTAATTAATATTATTAAAGCGCCAAGGAAAAACACATGCTGTGAATCTAAGAAGCAACCGATTTTAATGGTTGGGGTTTTTAGATTTATCTTGGAGATAGGGGTGCGAGTTACAGTTTTGAATGCGCTCTGAATTAACCATGGTCAGGTAATTGCAGAAAAGGGGTAATTTGCGAGGGAAGCGCGCACAAAATCTGTTCCATGTTCATTTTATTTGCAACATTTTAATAATCTGATTAATCTCCGCCGTTTAATTAATTAAGTTCCGTGTGTCACTCATATTCATAAACATCGTGACGGTATTCCGTGCGTGATAAAACGGAACCATTCGTTTTCATAAATCCAACGACAACTCTTCTATATTTTAAGGTTTGTAAATATGTTCAGTAAGATTAATTAAATAACTTAGCCAAGCAAGAACAAGTAATATGACCAGAGAATCACTGCCCTTACCATAAAAAGTATCACATTAAAGCAATTGAGTGTCGTTACGCTCCATGAGTGAGGCGTGAAATTCACTAAATTAATGAATTGTTTGATTTTAAATAAGGCGCAATTATATATAACAGTAAATATAAATTAGAGAATGTTATTATTCAAAACTTTGCATGTTATTGAAGTTTTGGAAGCACACAAGTAGTTTTAGTATTATACTTACTTTTCATTTGATCGCTATGGAAGTATGACTAACAGCCTTAGAGCAACGTAGTTAAATTAAGCATTTAAAAATTATTTAGTTTACATTTTTCTGTGGAGATTGTACACCGAAGAAGCTAGTAAATCACTTAAAAGACTATTGGACCACATTTTAAAACTTAACAACGATGTATAAACAAAAGCGGTTAAACGGGTATTGATATTAATACAAAAATAAAGTTTTCTTTGCGGACAAGAGTTGTTAACAATGTTAGAACAATGATGTATTACAAAAATGTATCTATTCTTGTTTACGAAAATCAGTAACCTACCAAAGATTAGCAGTAATGGTATGGGGTGGTATCAAATTTGATTGGCGTTATGTATTATAAAAGTAATTTCATATTATCTGCTGGTCATTATAGAAAACTTATATTCCCTTTATACTTGTTTATATAGAGTTTAATACTTTAACAGACTAAAGCCAAGTCGCACCTCAGCAATTTAAAATTTTTATAATGAGGAGTAATATAATAATAATAATGGTACGGCTCTAACGCTCCGTGGGAGCACGGCCTGCAAACTGAGAGGTTTAGGTTCTCATACTGTCGTGGCACATTAATTTCTGGTGCGGGGCGATATGCCTTAGATGATCGCCATTACTACCTCTTGTTCGAGTGAATGCAGGTACTAAAATATTTTTAGTGACTGAGTAGACCACCCGCCAGGCATCAGAGAGCACCGGGAATTGAACCCGGGCCTGTCCGCATCGCAGCCCACGTTTCAACCACTGGACCATTCTGGTGGTATTACGAAAAGTAGCGATAAAATTAATTTTTGTTTTATTTTATAACATATACAGAGTAGCCCAAAAATATTAAAAAACGCACTAAACATTCGAAAATTTATAATTTTTCTCAAAACTTTCTGAAATATAATTTTAAAAATTTTATAAAGAGAAAGTAACTATGCAATATCATTCGACGCCCTCCAGAACAAAGTTCGTAAACGTAAACACACAGCGTATGAATGATCAACTTGAAAAAGGTCAACGCAAGTGGGGCTCAAACTTCACTTGCATTTTAAAACATGACCTTCTTTATTACACATTTAGCTTGTTCGCAATTTCAATGAGAGAAACAGTAACTGAACGTAGCCATCCGTTTTAACGGGTTGCTAGGGCAAAATGAGATTTACTAAACCATGTGATACCTCTAGAATTTGCGATACGCAAGAGCTATTCACGAACTTTAACTATATCCCATTAAAGGTAGTACGATGTGAAGTACTAGTGGTCCATATTTTTTCTAAAAAAAAGGATGATATCGAAAAATAATCTAGAATTTTTTATACCACCCAATTGAAAATAGACTAGAGATGTGAATTGTTAAGGCAAATATTTGAGAAACGATTAATTTTAAAATGAGCAGAAATATACTTCCTACCCGATTTCCTATGATGTCACAGCGCTCTATTTTCTCCTATGATGTATAGACCCCTTCAATAAGTTATGGGCCATATTCGAGCTAAAATTTAAGCAATACCTAAGGTAACACTTAGAGTTCTGGAAGGAGCAGCTACGTGTGAAAGTAAAAATGGAAGGCTTTTGCGTGATGTTACTTTATATACTTAATAAAAATTTTATTAAATGAACAACAATTTAGTAAAAAATAGATTAAAAAAAGATTAAGCAATAAAGAAGTAGAATCTTTCAATGACCTAGAAACTTTTGGTTTACCCTATATATTTTTTAAGTTTGTTTGCATATTTACAATCTATTTATTTAACAAGTAATTAGTAAGTGGTATGTGGTGGTATAGGGTGTCATGGTCATTTTACCACTGTTGTTACTCTAATGTTGACTGAATTATTACAAGTCGTGTGGCCATTGGCATTTCAATCTCCTGATGCCGTTTGTTTGGTTGGACAGTTGCTCTATTGTTGTAAGTTCTTCCAAGAAATTGAATCTCATTAGTATGGTATTTCTAGGAGCTTATGGAAAGTTTAATTTATTATATACTACGGCGAATTTGTTATTATTCTAAGGATTTTTGATTTATGTCCCTGAAGGATTATGGGATAGGAAACTTTTACACGTAGAAGACACAAGAAAAAGTATTTTGTTCGTTGGAAAAAGTTGGAATTGTCTCCCAATTAGCTAGTTTATTTGTTTAGTTGTAATTTCAATCGGTTTTCGATTATTCTTAATGTTTGTTTTCAATTTAACTCTGATCTAGATGCAAGCCTAGATATTTGATTTTACCTTTCTGAGGTATTGAAGCATTATTAATTCTGAGGCGAGGACTTATAACTCGTCCGTTGGTAAATGTGACTTATGCTAATTTATCAGGACTAACTGTGATGCGTTATTTGTTGAACCAATCTTGGAGAGTATCGAGATGAGTTTGTAGGTATTCTACTGATACCTCAGGCGTTTCGCTCGCTGAAAAAATAACCGTATCGTCTTACGAATGTGGCCATTCTCGTATAATCTAAAGTTTGCGTGTCAGAGGTGTACAGTAGGTATAACAACGCTCCCAGTACACTGCCTTGTGGCACGCCGGAGGTAATTTGGTGGTAGTTAGACACTGTGTTGTTAATCTTAACTTGAAAATCTTTCACATAGATAAGATTTTGAATTTTGAATAACAGAACATTATGCCACATTTTGTTAAAAGATTGTTGTATGACAAGGAATATCGTAATGCCCATGGGCTTTAAATTTAAGCTCTCCATAATATGATTAAAAATTCAGTGAGTTTGAGGTATTGTTGAGTGGTGCTGCTAAAAACCGAATTGATGGGATGGAATTATGTTCCAAAAGATAAAACCACTTCTACTATTAAATCGTAACCTCCGGCTTTATAAGTATTGGTAAGTTGGATATGTCTGCGTACTCCGGCCGGCAAAAGGGTTTTATTGGTAATATCAACTAACATGGGATATCGAAAATAATTTTGATTTTGTTTTCTGTGTGTATGTTTCGGTTGTGGTGAGATGAATACATTGTAGGGGTACGCAGCGAATATATCTGTTTTCTCGTTTCTACTCTAACCCAGCCGCCGTCAATGTTTTTTAAAAGAAAGTGTCATTGTGGTTTTGGTTTTCTTTGTTACTTTTTATATTATGTGGACATCAGGCGAGAGTTTTGTAATAAACTGTTTAAATGTGTCATTTTGAGCTTCTAGTAGTGCGTTGTGCAGCTGATGAGTCTATGTAATAGGTTATTGCCTTGTCTGTTTTTGGTTTTTTGCCACTTCTTCCGCGTTCTACGTTTCTCTCAACTAGATCTTGCATGCGACGAGGAATGTTAACTTCTTCCGGATAGTTGGTTGAGACTGGACGTGGCTTTGCCATGCAGCATTTTGAATTGTTGTAATAATGTGTTGGGTTGCTTTATTTCAATTTTGGGTGTTTTTAATACAAATGGCAATATTGAATTCTCTATCCAATAAATTTCGGAAGTAATCCCAGTTGGTGAATTTAGTGCAGAGACTTAGTAGGGCTCTCTTTTAGTAATTTTGTACTCAGAGTAATAATTACTGGGGAATGGTTACTCAACAAATCTTCTACACGGATGTACGTATTCATAGTACCACGAACAACAGCAAAGTCAATCAAGTCTGGTAGTTTATTTGTCAGTAGGACAGTATGTAGGTTATCTTGTCAGATTCCTCAGTGCTCGCAGTAGGTTACGGCCTTTTTGATTATTTAGTCTAGAGTCCCAAGTTTTATTTTCTGCGTTCCAATCTCCATCAATAATAAATTTCGCATCAAGAGATCGTATGTAGTATTCATATTCTTCAGTAGAGATCAAGTGCCGGGCGGACTGTACCTGCATATTTTAAAATAAAATAAAATTTTTATTTACCGTGTAGTTTTAATTAAGAAATGTATTTTATTTATATGCAAGTACTATGCTGTGCACTTTTAAATATAGTACCTTGATTACAAAATTTCTAACAAACCGTGTTGCACCTGATAAAATTTTAAGAACCTTTGTAGTTCTTTAGAGGATGTTTTTTGCTTTTCTAACGCATTTCCTATTTGTGTTTCGGTAAAGGTCAGTTTTAAAGAAATAATTTTGTCATTGCTAAGTCTATTAGTTACTTTTTCATTTATAAAGATAAAGATAACTATCGGACATCTCCTTGTAGATCATTTTTTTATAGTTATGTTTCTACCAAGGAAAAAAATTATTACATGTATGTAGATTTAGTTTACAGTAACTTTTTGGCAAACAAAAATATCGTTGTTGCATTTATTAAACCGCCTTTGGTGTCTATTACTGCAACATTTTTTAATTTGCATTTTTTCAGCGTGCTGGAAGCATATTTGTCAGATGTACAACTGCCTCTAAATCTTTAGAACAGTGCCTAGATTTTTAGCACAATAAAAGTTAAAACAGATTCTTTAAATTGCCTTTAAATGTTGTATTTGCAATTTTCTCTTATCGTCTATTGCTGTAAAATGGTATCAAAGCTAAATCACTTACAAAAATTTTGCAGAGAAAACTAACAATAGCTAGTAGGACTCAAAATTATAAAAACACTTAGTAGAAAGCAATTAATTTTTTCTGCAAAATAGACACTCCTCTATGTAAAAGATACATTTTCGTCACAATGTTGCTTCAAATAGATTAAAAAGGATATTATTTCGATTTGCTAAAAAAGCATGGAATTGTAAAATTGTTAAGGAACTATATAATTTTGCTGTAAGTTAAAACATTAAGCCATTTTAATGCTAATAAATAGCATTAATATAATTACATTTAAAGTGATATTCTGTTTTGTACAATAAAAATCTACATATTTGACAGTTCAAACAGTTTAAATCCGGTTATATTAGGGATGCAAAATTTGTACGGTAATAATTTTTAATAGCAATTAAAGAGGATTTTAGTAAATATGTGACAATTATAAAAATATTGCATGAAAATGTAATTGCATTTGTTTTGCTCTTTTCTTGTAGAAATTTTGAGCCACGCTCATTACTATTTAACTATGCTATTTTAAATGCAATATATTCAGTCAGGTAACACAAAAGGCATAAAAATACAAATGCGCAAATTATGAAACATTACAAAAATTTGTTTCGAGTGAGTCATGCAATGCCTGAGCAATAAATTTGCCTGTAAAATGGTCGCGTGATATTTGAGATTACTAGAAATTTTAATAAGCACCCATTAAGACAATCATCAAGCACAATGGACCATAAAAATGCAGTAGAGCCATAATTCCACTATTGGCCACTATAAATATGCTTCACGGTTGACCGAAAATCATTCTTTATAAGCAACGGAGAAGAACCTTCTACGACATGAATTTCAAGCTCATTATTGTTGCCGTGCTGGCCGCCTTTGCAGTTAGTGAGTATTTGTTGTTCTTTCCTAACAGCGTGCTTGATTAAAAAGAGGAATTGTCAATTTTTACCTGTTTTTAAAATAGTTGTTAGTCTGTGAATAATTTTTAGGCATGAGGGGTGTTGCTGCCAGATCCGGGTCCTCGGCTAAGCCCGCAATAGCAGATTCAGATGCAGATGCTGAGGCCGCCGCTGAAGCTGCTGATGAGGACTGATTAATACCTGCACAATGTATCTCAGAATTTGAGTAATAATAAACTGACATAAAATCTAACACCTGCGCTTTAATTTGGCTTTAATTATAAGGTATCCGTTTTCGATATAACAAAAACCATAACAATTTCGGAATAATTTTACAATACTACAGTAGTAATGAAGATTTTTATATTAATATTTAACGTTTTACTGATTATTTTAAAATAAGTCATGCAATGGCGATGAACTGCATGTTATGTTTTTCCAATTTTAAAATTCTAAGAAATTTAAAGGAAAATTGTGTTGTATATGGTGAAAAGAACAAATTAGTAAAAAACATCTTTAGAATATATTTAGTATAAATAACAGAGCGTTTGTACACACAAATACATAGGATACTAGAGCACTAGTTTTACAATATGGCGCAAGCAATGGAGTCGTCAGAACAACCTTTGAGTGTTACTTTTAAATTGAGGCAGTGAAACAGCTTATAAAATCATTTTTTACAAAAACGGAATATTGAACGATTTAAGCTACAACTCTGTACGTCGTTTGAGCGTTGATCAGTGCTTGAAGGAAATTACTTCTCGGCTGGAATTTAATTTTTTTTATAGGAGTATGAGTTACAGTTTCATTTCATCCTGATAGACGTTTCTAAGTTACGTTCATTCTCGTCTGTTTGAAGGACATTATGATCCAAAAAATGTATGATCTGTCGCACAATTAAAAGAAAGTTTGGATATTTTTGCTCTGGCAATATGTACCATTCTAGATTTTGTCTTCTTTGGGTATGCCATAGCTTAACAAATAAGTAAACTGCACAACGTATTTTGTAGTGCCATTTAAGCCTAAAACAAAATAAAAGATTTAAATGTTCTAGTACTTTATGGAGATATTTAAATCATCTGCCGTTTAATAAAACGTACTTTGCATACAATTTTTTGGTAAAAAAATGAAAACAATCTATTTTCAAATGACACGCTATATGTTAACATTTTTATCAAAAAATACGACAAACAAAATCGTAAAATAAAAAATTATACCACCATTTGTGCACTTTTTAGTTTTTTATTATTCTGATATAGTTTGTAGTTCTGTATGCTAATACGATATCTTTTGCTCTATATAACTATAGGTCAAAGAATATGCTAGTATAAAATGTAAAGTTTATTTTTTAAAACACAATATCTTCGAATGCTTATATTTTTTGTTTTGCGGTAGCTTCAACTAAAATTATTCTTGGATAATTACATCCTAAATCCACGTTTGTATAAATATTGAACAACCAATAACATATATATTCTATGAACTGGTCTGATCGTAATGTAATCTCGAGAAATCAACCTGGAAATTTGAATTGGTTAGCAAGTCCTAAGGCCACTTCTTTTAAGTTGTCTAAAAACTGGTAAAATTTCTGCAGATGAATTAAGATGTGCTTCTGGCCGATTACGATGTTTTATTGCGCGTCGAGAAATCACTTCTTTTACAAAATGAATTTTTAAGTTTGTGTGAGGTATCAGTTATTATTTACAATGGGGTGTCTGCTTTTTGTGTTAGGACTTTATGCCAAGAAGACAAAGGTGTATAATTATTTATGTTAAACTTGATAATGTT
Source organism: Sinelater perroti (assembly GCA_036346155.1). Lineage (NCBI taxonomy): Eukaryota > Metazoa > Arthropoda > Insecta > Coleoptera > Elateridae > Sinelater > Sinelater perroti. The sequence continues at coordinate 2,612,863 of JARFIY010000189.1, forward strand.
GGAATCCTTGGTGCTACAGAAGTTAGTTACTTAAATATCAGATTGATATGAAAGCTTCGTATAATGAAGAAAAGAAAAGAGTAGACTTGAAACTAAAAAAGAATTGCCTAATTGAAAAAATTTCCACTTAGGAAAACAAAGTTCTTATCTATAGATATATCGTTAGTCGGCTTGGAACTGCGGGACTGTCCTAGTATGTTCAATTTAAAAATTAGTTAAACGTTTTAGCATGACAAACATATATTTAATTGTCTACCTACTAAGCCATTCTTGAAACAGATTTATGAGATTCTATGATTGTTGTAAAGTAGTAATTTAAGCCTTAATTTGCAACTAAAGTTAGTGTAATATCTGCGAATTTTCTAATTACTATATTTGAAGTAAGTTAATTGTGCATATTATATAAAGAGTAGGTTCTAATACACTACCTTGCGAAACACCTGATACTATAGAGTACAAGAAGTATCTCAACAAATGGAAGTATTGATGTGTCAGGTGTTATTTAATTTTAAACAGAAGAGTTGTATACCAAACTTTGCTAAATGTTTGTTTGATGTATGAAAACGCCAACAAGCAACTTTTCTTCGAAGGGTTTGTAACATACATTGATAATTTAGTAAGATTATTGGGTGGTGGAACGATTATGCCTAAAACCAGACTGATTCTTCTATAAAATATTTTTTTTATTATTTTCAGTATCAGCATTTCCAAAAATGTAGAAATGACTGATAACAAGTCTATAGACAGTAAGAGGCTAAGTATGTAAATGGTTTTTCTGCTTCTTATATTAGAATAATATAAACGTTCCTAAAATTGGGTTGGCCAATATATTGATTTGAGGATGGAATAATTTTACAAATCGCAGTCCAAATTCTCCTAGTACATATAGAACTTTATTAGTAATTAAATTATGCTCTTAACTTTCTTATTTGTATGCCTCATTTTATTTTTAGTTTCTTTCACGGAGAATTGAAAAGGTAAATCAGAAAATGGTTCAACTATAGCATTAATTCGGTTTGTGCATTCAAACAGAGCGGACGTGTCATATTAACAGATTGCGTTCTGTGACAAGTATTAAAAAACTTGCAATCCGCCAACTTGTTGATGAGACCTTGCGACCATCATCGATGTGGTCTGGGTCCTACTGCCGTTGTCGCTACCACTCCTGCCACCACAATCGCTGTTTTGAGACAAAGAAGCGTTGCAGCAAAAGTCATCGCCATCGCAAAAGAGCTGAAATGAAGACTTTCATCTTGTATCAAGTAGTACGAATTGTTATTCCAAATTATATAAGTAGCCGTAGAAATTAGATGTCAAGTGTTATCTAGAATTGTCGCCTTACTCTGGAAGCGTAAAGTTGTGTTAAGTGCGCTAAATGATAAATGGCTTCGGGTCTTTAAATTTTAATTTTGTTTAATCTTATGTATCTATAAGGTCAGTATGGCCTACCATTATTCACCTGCCACAACAACAAATCCCAATCAACAATTCTGCTCTATGCAAATAGATTAAAATTATCACCTACAGTATGCTCTACCAAATTATCAGTATGCACAACAGCAGCCTACAAGATAATAAATTATATTTACAATTTTCCATAAACGATATTATGAGATCAAATTCGTATGCTAGAAACTATAGCTATTTTTTTTAATTTTTAATTGCTAATTTACAATCTACTCTGTAGTGAGTAATAAGCAAATAATATGACAAAGTAGATATTAACATAAGGAGGGCACCATCCAGCGACGGGTCATCAGGATTCACACAGTGAGCTTTTCAGACCAAAGTCTGTTTAATCTTCTAGCTTGGGTCTGTTGAGAGTAAAAATCAGCAATGAGTTGATTGGGATGTCCCAAGAAACGTGCTTTATTTTTGGCAGCCGAATTCTTGATAACTTCAGTGAGGAAGGGAATTTAGAGGTCGATTGCTCACATACCAGAGGCCGTTGGCTATAGCACGAAGGGTTTTAGATTGGTAGAATTTTTGTGTTAAATGGTTTACTGCATCTTCAGAGCTTAATGCCATAGGACTATATAGGTGTAAGGGTGACTTTTAGAGCCAAAGCTTTTCTATTGACAATTGGAATTTGTGTCCAAGCAGCCAATACATATTTTTAGTCTTTATATTTAATTGTTGTCTTTTGGCTTTGAAGCAAGCTTTCCAGGTAAGTCGTTAGTCTAAATAAAATTCAAGATATTTTACTTTTGTTGTTATAGGGATGGGTTGGTCATAGATGGTAACTGGACGGCAGGTGGAGTGTTTATTAGTAAAGGTGATTTGAGAGGATTTTGCGCTATTTGCTTTAATCCTCCAGCGATCAAACCAGCTTTGTAGGAGGTTTATGTATGTGGAGCTAAACGTTTTCAGATGCTTGATTAGCATTATTATCAGAAGATAAAATTGCTGTATCGTCAGCGAAGATAGCAATAAAGGTATTGTCTGTTGTTGGTATGTCTTCAGTGTAGAGGAGATAAAGGAAGGACTAAGGACAATGCCTTGCGGAACTCCAGAATTGATAGGATGATAATGTGACAGTGTGCCTTGGTAGTATCTTTGGGTTATGTAAGATTTAGGAAAAAGGAAAATTAATGAGGAAGCTTTTCTTGATTTTATACAGCAATCTAGAGTGCCAAACTTTGTAAAAAGCTTGTTGTTTGTCTAAGAAGACTAAGGCACACATTCCTTTTTCCTCAAGAGTTGCTTTGATGTAGTTAACTATGCAATGGCATTGCTGGATTGTAGAGTAACCTTCTCTGAAACCAAATTGGTGAGTGGGGTATATCTCCTTAATAGCGGTTTCTTAAATAATACAATAGTATAGCAACCCGTTTGCATTCCACTAGATCAATCTAAGATACTGACTCATTGTTGTTTTTCCCAGCTAGAGCCGTCGATATATTGGCTCCGTTAATCTTTTGAGCTCACTTATGTCGTCAGATGAATCGTTTGTTAGAGTTTGCTGTGCTATTACTGGAAGATTACCTCTTACAGCCTGGGTATGTGTAAGATTTGATTATACTAAATTCTGGGTTGCAACTACAATTATTACATTATTTGTTGTAACTCCTAATTTGCAGAATTATTCCCATTGTGGTTGACATCTTACACCTTTCCGCTGACATTCGGAAGCATAAATGCTGCTAAATTTGACACATCTCGAGCTTCTGCTCTAAAAAATTTTTGTACTGCCAAATTTCTGGCATTTAGCACATTAAATCAAACTCAAAGTTTTATGTAAGGTGGTTCTATTTTTGCTATGGAGTAAACAAGCTTGTCGATTTTATAAATATTTTTGTTATCAGTCGGTTTTGGTTTTACAGAAAATAAAGGTAAATCTCGCTTTGTAATCACTTCTTTAACATTCCAAATATTAGTAGTCACTTGTCCAAACGCCATTAGTTTATTCTTTAATTGATCCAGATTGGTAGTTTGGAGCTGGTTTTTGATAACTATTCTGAAGGAGTTCTTGCAGAAAGACCAAGGACACGCCAGCCTCCTGTGTACTATGCAACGGCAACCATCCTGTCAATTATAAAACATGTACCGTGTACAAAGATCCAAAAAAAACAGAAATCTATCCAAACAGCTAAATTTCAATTCACCCAGAAAAACAAATTTTCCTTCACATACATCAACACTTACTACTCTTTTCAACCTATTCCCGACTCGCACCCCACTACTTATTCTCGAATCTTAACTAGAAAATCCAGCGCCAATGGTGATGTCAAAACTACTTTACATCATTATCATCAAACCGAAACTACTAAGTATTCGCTCTGGAAAGTAACCAAAGATCTAAAAAAGTCGTAACAACAACATAAAACACCTCTACTACTAACGGTATTTAGTTGATGTATTATTATTATCCTTCACAAATCATAAATAAAAAATAAAGTGAACTCTAGCATTTCTAGAAGCTTCTTTTCAGATGTCTATGCCTATAAAATAATTTACTGTAACTGGGATCTGAAACCAAAATGTGACTTAATCACAGAAAAAGTTTTAAAATAACCCCTAATAAGGACTTTAGGTTTATAACCTATATTTTTAAGCAACGCTAAGGCAGAGCTTTATTCCTCTGCAATGGAAAGTCATCTCGATTATTCTAATTCTTAAACCAAGAACGATTAAAGAGAAAGTTGCGTTCTATAGATCAATCAGCTTAATTTCTCTACTATTCAAATATTTGAAAAACTGTTGCTTAGTAGAATTACATCAACACTTGTGGAGAACAATTTAATTCCTGATCATCAGTTTGCTTTTTGCAAGCAACATCGAAAATTCCGTAAAATTGTCGATAAGATAATCAAAGATATATCATACTGTTCAGCTATATTTTCAGAGTTAACACAAGCATCTGACAAGGTCCGGCATCAAAATTTGCTTTATAAAATTAAAAACAAAATTTTTCTGGACTGCTTTCTACTTAAAAAATCATATCTTGTTGACAGGCACTTTTTAGTCAAATTTGGAGAATATCAAACTACTTAATTTTTCATCAGTTTTGGTGTACTATGGCCGATTCTGTATATCTTATTTATTGCAGATCTTCCTGCTATCAAACCCTTAATGACCGCGCCATTTGCTGATGTCACAGCTGCGTTACATTTTCATCTTGATTCGCAATACCATTGCAAAATTTTTAACTTCACTTTGATACTCTGCAAATATGGTTCGAGAAATGGCGCATTAAAGTTAATGGTTTTAAATTAGTTTATAAAACTTTTACACCTTGCAAAGATATTTGCCCTCTTACCCTAATAAATAACTAGCAAATCCCACAAGACGAAAGTGTCAGATACCTTTGTGCCCACCTTCATTAACAAACGAAAACAAATAGAAGAAACATACCGTAAAATATACTGGCTGCTAAGACATAGGTCTGTTGCTATATAAACCTATCATCAAAACAATTTTACCTACGGAATACAACTGTGGGTAAGAACTAGTAATTAAAACATTGACATACAAAAATAATTCCAAGCTAAAACCTTGAAATCAATAGTAAATGCTTCATGGTGTGTACCGAATTAAATTATACAGTGCTTCTTTAATATTCCTACAATTAAATGAAGAGATTCAAAAATACAATGTGCACTACCACTAGAGGCTTCTTGTCCATTCTAATTCTCTAATTAAGCCTAACCTAATAAAGTTCAATTTGAAATCTGTGAAATGAACTGAAAGACAATTTGTCATATCAAAGTTCAGAAATTTTATTCAAATTTAATGGCTAGTAAGTCGATTCGCTTGTAGAAAGAATATAGTAGTTCTTTTCGCAGACAATTTTAAAAAATGCACGTTTTCTTGGCATCGTTATTCTTGAACCCCAACTAGCGTATTTAACTTTCAAATTACTACCAATTATAATCCTATCTATTTATGGTATCTATTTAACCAGTTAAATATATTTATTTCGTAGTTTGTTAATAATTTATTTTTCAAAATGTCGATTTTAATTAACCCACCCACAAAAATTCACAAAAAAGTTCATTTTATTTTCATTTGAGTAGATTCAATTTTTGGAAATAAATTATTTCTGTGTGTTTATGGAATTTTTCAAGTTATAGGTATAATATTAATTTGAGAAGCATTATATTTTTATGTCCAATTTTAAACATTCTTTTTTAATTTCTAAAAATTTAGTGAAACCTTTAATCCTTACTTAAAATAGGTACAAAACGGTTTTGTATTTTTTTTGCGTATTCTTGAATAACAATTAACAGAATATTTTAATGGTATAAATTTTATATTGTTATAGTTCCTCCTTTATTTGATTCAGTTCGGTCAGGATCCTTTATCAACTTTGTTTTTGATGATTTTATACTTTACTCCTAATAAAACGACTACAATATCATTAATATCTAAATCAAATAAAACAAACTTTATATTTTTGGAAAGGTGGAAAAAATATGTTTTGTTACAACATAGGTAATTACAGTTGTAATGAAAATAACACTAGTATCATTATAGTTTCTACAAAAATTGTTTGTTTTACCATAATAAAAAAATTATAAAAAAGTGAGTGCTGTACTGAATTTTCTCTATAGCAAATAATCTCTAGGAGGTTCACAGGAAGAATGCAGTTCACAGTTTTGAATAATGCAAACTGTAATAACTTTTGTTGTATCTTTTACCTTTTCTCTATGCAAATGTGAGTATATAATTAAATTTGTCCCTAAAATAAAATTTCGGTTTAGTTACTCTGTAGAAGCAACGCCTATAATATCATTAAATTCTGTATCTACGGGTTGTAATACCAACAGATAGAACAGATATTATATGCTTTATATTAAACTGTATCGATTTTTAAATATTCCCTACGATAAAAATTCGTAGTAAAATATCAACATTTTGTAATAGTAATACACTACTATTCCAGAATTTGTAAATAATTTATTTAAAAATACTTGGTATACTTCTATAAATAAATAAAAACTAAAAATGCTTTAGGACTAATTTATTTTATCGACTGATAACAGCTGATGAGTGTGCTTACTACTAAACAAGCTGAAACTATAGTAAAAAATAATAATAGTAAGATTAACTATAAATAACAGTAATCTATTATATGTAACCTACATAATATTAATTGTGTGTGACTTTGTTATTAGTATTATAATATTATATTTAAAGCTAAGTGATACGATATAAACAATATCCGGAATAGGAGCTGGCCAAACGACGTTGTCATATTGAGAAATTAGGTGCCCTGAAACATTTCACATAACACTTGGGGCAAAACTATTGTTTTGTGGGTTGACTCTATCTTGTAAAAGAAAGGTTTCAGTGCAGCGAAATTCGTTACAAAAAATTATCGAATAACTTCCACAGATAATAACACATTGGCATCCCTTTTAAAAATCAATGGCAGCAATCAATTTTTCTTTAGTACGCCAAACAGCAAGGTGTTTACTAAAGAGAAAGCCTTTAATGGATATCTGATAAGTTGCTATCACTCCAACAACAAAAGTTTTGTTCATTAATGTATCCCAACAAGTGGAAACGGGCTTCGCCAGTTTTTACAAAGAAAATTAAGTAAACAAACGCCAAAAAAATGCTTATATCAAATATTTGTCAAACTAAAAATAATGATGACTAATGAGAATATAAAAGAATGAAAAGGAAAATCTATGAGTTGATAAAGAAATCAAAACAAAGTACTGGGAGAGATTTACAAAAGGACTAGAGTCAGATTTCTACGACCAACAAAGACAAATGTGGAGGTTTATAAGACAATAGAGGAGTACAAACATTGAAAAGAAAACATGGGGTACTTAACTAACAGATCTATACAAAAACAAGTCAAATAATATTCCACAAGAAACACCAAACATAACAACAAACCAAGAAACAAAAGTAACATAAATAAAGTAAACAAACTTTTGTTTCTTCGTTTGTTGTTATGTTTGGTGTTTCTTGTGGAATATTATTTAACTTGTTTTTGTATAGATCTGTTTGGTAACGTACCAGCATATCTATATGTAATAGACGTAATAGACAGGGAGATTTCTTAAGTTTTCTGTTGTTCAGTCTAGTAATAGAAGAAATTACCAAGGAAGTCAAAAAATGGGAAACAAAAAGCTACATATCATTTGTTATCTATAAGCAATAATAATGGCAGAAAACGAGGATGACTTTCAAAGGCTACTGTATCAATTTCACATTACCCCAGAAAAGTATAACATGATGATATCCAGTAAAAAACTAAAACCATAGTGATAAGTAGAAAATAATGAAATGTAAGTTAATAACCGAAAATAAAATAATTAAACAGATAAAAGAAGTTGAGTATTTAGGCTTTAACATGACCACTGACGGCAAAGACGAAGAAGTGAAGAAGCGAATTAATAAAGCAAACAGGATATTCGGTTATTTAAATAACACTATATGGAAAAAAAAATACAGAAAGTATAATACATAAAAGTGTCATGATATACACATTTGAAACAAGACCCGACACTAACACAACACAAAAACTATTAGAGGCGCAAGATAAAACTTAAAAGAATTATAAACAAAACCTTAACAAACAGCGTAATAAATAAATATATAAGGCATATTTGTAAGATAGACAGTGTTAATAAGTGAATAAAAAAAAATAAAGGCAAAACGAAACAAAGAATAAAACAACGCAGATGACAGAGTGATAAGAGCAGCAAGAGACAGGTTACCAGCTGGTAGAAGAACGTTAGGTCGCCCCAGAGAACAATGGCGCGCTGATCTAAATGAAAGGGTGACCGAAGAAGAAATATACAGTTCTGCCTATTTATGAAATAGACGACGTTAGAAAAGTTTCTGCCTAACATGTATCTTATGTAGATAGTATTGGCACACAATTCTCCGTAAAGTAAAACTAAATAAGTAAAGAACAGCGCCGATAGCCTTAAAGACAATACAATAGAATGTTTTATTACATTGATGTTTATTGATGTTCACCCACCTTGAGGTCTTGCTTTTCTTCTTTACTACAAAACCAGTACTTTTAAAGCTTTTATCCACTACAAAATCAATTTTCGGTTGAAATGGAACTTCGGGGTTCAAGATTAGAGCACTTGCGAACAGCATGTTGTGTGGCTACAACAGTCATTGTCCCAAATGTATGCTTTCTGTTTGTTAGTTCATGACATGTTGGTTATTCAGGACCGTTCTAGATAAAATTTTTGATTACTTGTGTTTAATGAAATCACTTAATCATCTTCTTCTAAATTATCGAGGATGTTTTGCTCCACCTTTTATATAATTAAATTGCCATAGAAATAAATTTGCAATTTAATTCAGAGGACTTATTGACACCATCAAGTGCCTAATCGTACATTGTAATAAATAAAGAAAACATTACTATAACTTCATAAAATACAAAAATCGAACTTGGGTATAATACCTAGGTACTCATTGAATTGTAAATAGAAATGTTATTTGTAAATTCCACTTGTGGTAAGATAAAAATGAATTTTGGGTAAAAATCCAAAATTTCAAATTGATCGCACTCTGGGGTTAAAGTGGCCTTGATTATCGTAATAGAAATAAAAATCAAACATTACATTCGCACGATGTTAGCTATTCTGTCTGTAATTAAACCCGTCTGTTTACGAATTTTTCATAATTATAATTTACAAAGAAATGTTATTCAGATTATGCTCAATTAAATGTTTTTTGGTAAATTCTTGTATTTTGGTGATAACGTATCGTTGGCCATTATTTTAACGACGTTAATAAGCTCGCTATATCTTTTGTTCTAAGTAGTTCTTTAGTGACTAATATTAACTAGATATCTCTGACTTTTGTACCTGTAAGTAAAAATTTTAGAAGCAAAAGGCTTTAGTTCTGCTAAACAGTATGCTTTGATGGCTTATCATTTATGATAAGGAAACAGAACACATAATTTTTTCCTTTATTTTGTGCATAAAAAATTAAATTGTTTTTTTAAAATTTATTTTGGTATAAGTATAATCTTTCAAGATATACGTAATTAGACGTCAAATAGGAAGGATACTCAGATGTAAAATTATCCGAAAATTGTGACTAGAGCTGGTAAGAAACATTCATCATGCATCCATAAAAGTAGAATCGCTATGCTGCAAAGAATATATACATAATCAAAATAACTTGCTTTATAGTAGTGAAATTTAAAACCGCAGTCCTTTATTACAACGCTTTTACAGCTGCTTAATAATCAGAATTTTGCAACTTTATATTTTGCTCTAAACATGACTCTTTTATATTTTCTACATAAAACTTAATTATTTTTTGATTTATCTTTCTAGATCCTTATCTTATCAAGGTTACTATTTGCGAAAAATGCACAATAGGTAACAGTGAGGTAGTTAAATGTATAGTCGACATATTTAAACGTTGTATTGGCTGTAGACCATACGGCTTTTTTAATTTATTACTATTGAGCTAATTATAGATTGCTATACTACGTAAATACATATATTATAATTTTTTTTAAATAATTCATATAAAAGTACAAATTTCTATAAAATTGTCACTTTTTTTTAGATAAATTTTCAAAACATGTTTAAAACAAGTGTACTTTAGCAATATCAAATTACAATTACAATTGTTTATTGCAATGGACGCTAATGTTGTGACGGGATTATTAAATTATCCAGTTAGTTTTCGATTGTAATGCTCTCTAAAAAATAATTGGACGTTAACAACGTAGACATAAATAAGTTCTGCGATTTCATAACTGTAACTTAAAAGTGTATTATTAAAACTCAAATTGGTTTGTAAAAATGTGTTTTAAAACATATTTAAATAAACAATAATTATTTAATATAGAAGTAATTAAAAGCAAACCCAGTTAAATCACATGCATGTTTACAGTACAGATTTACATAACCATCTATTCAGAAAAGGACTGTATTTTTGATATGAGATTCTAAGCTCATCGGCTAGGTGTGTGTTTTCAATTTAGATAAATTACAGGGTTTGTAAACTACAGTAAATTTGAACTAAGGATAGGAATTTTTATACGTAGGTTAAACTAAATCAAACAAAACTTTTTTTCCTCAAATTAAATGGAAGTTATTAGCCCGCATATGTAGGCCAGTTCAGCTTCATTTTTTTGTTAGCAATTACAGTAAATCAACAACTGGTGTCTAGTTACCAAAATTCAAATAAAGTAGCTTGTCTTTGCTATATAATTCAAAAAGGAGTAGTTTTCATTAATTTCTTAACCAAACTAAATATAAATTATGTTCAGTACTACTACTATCGCGCAGAAATCGTGTCGCTTCGTTATCACAGTGCAAACGTTTAATTTCTAGCCTGTAATCTGTGAGTACGTATTTCTATTTTTAATACGAAACCAACTTGCAAAATCAAGCAGTTAAACGCAAAGTAGATAAATTAACACCATCCATAAATGAGGTCTATAAACGGTATATCTGGTCTATCGAAGAATTACTACAATAAAATACCACAGCTTATCCCAAGAAGACAAAGTCAACAAACAGCAAACAAAAAATGAATCACCAAGGCAATCAAGAAACACAATTGAAACCACCAATTTACTTGCAAAATACATTAAATAACACAGCTTTAGTGACATATCAAATCTTTGGCAAAAGGCAATTTTACAACAATTTTCAATTTAAGTACAACACGCGTGAACTTCCCTCAAGAAGATAATTATCGAACTCTCATCGAATTCGGCAAAATCCAAACGGCAAACCCTTCTCAATGGTAAAGAAAAGCGTACCACAATCTTTAACTAAAGAAGAAATAAAGGAAGATTTAAAAACCTTGCCAATTATCAACACAACAAGACTGCTAACTAAAGATAAAAAGCCAGTATGCGTCGTCGAGTTAATCAACAATGACGAAGTTAAACAAATATTTCAACTGAAACAGCTGCATCATTCCATCGTTACAGTAGAAGTTAGAAAAAAGACAACAATCATACCACAGTGTCGCAGATGTCAGCAATACAGGCATACGAAGAACTACTGTACCCTCGATTATAAATGCGTTAAGTGCACAGGAAGCCATAATCACACTGAGTGCAATAAAAAACAAATAAAAAACATAAATGTGCAAACTACAGAGAGGAACAAGCATCAAGTTATTGAGAATGCAGCCACCATAAGCAACTGCAACAAAAACGCTTCAATAATAACAAAAATACTAACAGCACAATACATATATCAATGAAGGTCAAATCTTTGCCACCCGTTAAAAAATCTCTCCAACACCTTCCTTACTACCTTAGCAAATACACCAAACCAAACAACAGAACCCGCCATACCAATCCAATATGTCTTCCTTAATGGATCCATGTTCACTGCAGCCTATGGCTTATTGTGATTACCCTAACAAAATAAATTCACAACCGATCTGTAATTGATGTCCCCTGAATCAGCAAATACAGGTCCTTTACAGGTGTGTCTGGAAATCTTCCGGTTCCAGGATTGGTCACCAGAATGTATGTTGGCTTTTCCGGCACAGCGCATCGCACTTGCATAGGATGTAAGCTGTTTCTGGTTCCTTGCTACAAAGTCTGCATGCAAGGTCACCATTGAATTTACCAATTTTCCAGCGGTGTTCTTTAACAGTCAGAAACCCTATGGTTATCTTTAGCTGTAGCCTACTTAGGTTAAGGAGTTTTGCAGCTCTCTTTAATAATGCCCTGGTCGATTCTTCCGGTACATTCGATGATGAGTGCGTGTCCTCTCCTTAATAAAGCTTCAAACAGCACTTTGCGAAATTCCTAATGCATGTTGTGGGCTATATAAGCCTCACTAGATCCCTGCCTGGTCGATTCATTGGCTCTCTCATTGTCGTAGATACCGCAGTACCCAGATGCCCGCAACAGTTTCATCGTGTTATGTTCTGCCACTGCATTGAGTTTGTTGATGCATTTTCATACCAGTCTAGATAATGCTTTTGTGCTTGGTAAAGCCTTTAAAGCTGCCTGGTTGTCTGACATAATATAGCTCCGCTTGCTCCTGTAAGCCCTCTTACCGTTTTCAACGCCCTACTTACCTCAAATAAAAACATTTCTAGTAAAGACCGTTATAACCCTCCTCTTTAATGGGCCATAACCATCACAGAACAATTGAATATGCAACAATCCTTAACTGGAATGCAAATGGCATAGCCTAACAACGATCAGTGTTGATAACCTTCTGGGCTAGACATAAACTCTACATACTCTAACCAAAGAAGAAACTTTATAATTTTGGGATGCCGCGTTTACCGGAAAGACAGAAATGCCCAAATAAAGTTGGAACACAGTCCAGTCCCGACTTTCCCGACCTTAATCTAGAAGTTACAGGAGTGAAACTAAAACGAAATGATACGAGCTACGTTATAATAGTAAGCGCATATAGGCAGTTGAACAAAAAGTTAAATGAAAATGAACTCAAAACATTTTTTAACACATCTGAACCGATATTGCTAATTGGAGATTTAAACAGCAAGCTTTCAAAATGGGGTTGTCGAGCTACAAACACGATTCTACAATTCATAGATTACAAATCATAACTCCTGACGAATACACTTATTGCCCGATCATCACCTATTAACCAAAGCGTAATCACCGAATTAAATTCTGAATCTAATCATATTCTTTCTTGTTTACTCAAACCAAAACCCCTTCAGTCAGACTAACCAACGGACCAATCAACTGGGATATCTTCCAAACAACTTTGGACCACAATCTTACAAAACTAACAACACTCAAAAGGACGGAAGATAAAGACATCACTGTTTCCACCATAACGTCATCAATAGTTAATGTTACCAAAACAGCAACCATTACAACACGACGATATCGAAGCTCTAACTATAATCTTCCCTCCAACTGCATAATTGATCTAATTAAAAAAACAGAGCCATACCAGTGGCAAAGAACAAGAAGTCTAGAAACAAGGAGGTTACTAAACTTTCTCACGCACCAGTTAAAGAAAGAATTGGACGCCTTTCGCATTTAATTGTACCAAAATACATAGAAGACATCGGTGCTGGAGACCCCGGGATGTGGAAAATCACCAGAAGCATCCTGAAAACCCACCAAAATCTACCGATACACAAATCTAGTACTGAAATCTTTTACACAGACAGTGAAAATTAAAAGCGTTTGTCATCCATCTTGAACGAGTTTTTACACCGGCAATCACATGCTCTTCAGGTTATACATTACAAATGATAAACCGCATTGAGAGACATCAACCAATAATTACTGAAGACATCAAACCCACATCGCGAAAAGAACTAAGAGAACTCTACCAAAAAGAAAATCACCTGTGATGAGATCTAATACCAAATTCGGTCCTCCAGCACCGCACCAGCAAAAGCTTAGCATATTTAGTCTTCCTGTTCAATTCATGCTTACGCATAGGTTACTTTCCCCAGGAATGGAAATATAGCGCATGTTTTTATATTTGCAAAGCCTGGCAAAAATAAAGAAAACAATAAACTACCGTCTAATAAGCCTATTAACTACCCCCTCAAAACTTCTAGAGAAAGTTATCCACATCCGTCTTTTAAAAATTGTAGAAACACTATATATTATGTCACCTTTCCAGTTTGGCTTTAAAAAAGGCCATTCGACTTGATTGCCATCAACTTCAGCAAACTAGTGGAATAATTGAAGTTGGCTTCGGAAATAAATGTTACACCACAGCAGCCTTTTTAGACATCGCTCAGGCTTTTGGCAAGGTGTGGATACAAGGCCTTAAAGCAAAACCCTAGAAAGAAACAGCTACCTTAAAACGTTAATCTTTTCGTTTCTTGAAAAAGGAACATTTAATGTTAATGTAAACTCGACTATCTCTGAAACAAAAGGTTCAAAAGCGGGAGTTCCAAAAGAAAGTATATATATATACTTTGATATCCCCGAACCAACAGTATCGTTAACAATGTTGCTGACGATACGTCTATTATTACTCAGAGTAAAGAATTGGAAGAAACCATTCAACAACTCCAAAATGCAACAGGCAAGATCAGCAAATGGTGCAAACAATAGAACATTCAAATCAACCCTATAAAATGTCAATGCATAATATTTACACTCAGAAAGATAATCAATCCACCCAACATCGAAATTAATGGAAATGTGATACCTTGGAACCCCCAAGAATCCGCCATTAAATACCTTGAAGTACATCTAGACACGAGGTTAATTGGAGTTTCCATATAAATCCCAAACTAAACCAATGCTACCACCGACTGAAACAACTATATCCACTAATAAATCAGAAATATTCGCTCAGACCAGAGTGTGCAATAGTTATGTACAAAACCTTACTTCACCCTCTGACATTATACGCCTTTTCAGTTTGATGTAACACTAATAAAATCAACATCACCAAGTTGCAGATTTCAAAACAAAGTCCTCTGAATAGCAGTCAACGCTCCGTGGTACATTAGGAACACACAAGTACATCACGAACTAGGAATATCGTTAATATAAGATTATATCCATGCGAGAACCAAAACCTTCATAGATAATAACCAAACTGTGATGGGGCAAAATGTAAGCCTAATATTTATGTATAACTCAAGATGTAATACCAGATTGAACTAATAATTAAAGTGAAGTGAATGCTATTATGTAATTTGGGATATTACTGTATATTTACAAAAATGCTCACAGCATAATTAACAGCATATTAAAAAAATTAATTGAATGTCCAATTCAATTTTGATATTGTTGAACTTCGAAAGAAAAGTTATAAGATCTGTTGCATTTTATGACCAAAAAATGCATAACAAGAAAAATTTTTTATTAATCAGATGTTTATATTAGTTTAGATTTAAGTAGTAGATTATATAATTTTTAATTTCTTTTACATTCTACTATTCAGTTTAGATAATTTTGTATTCGTAATACATTTTCCTTCCAATTGGATTTCTTTTTTAACAAAAATTTTTGCTGCACGTTTTTCATAAAATAATAATAAAGAGCTACTTGTGCAATATACAGGACAGTTATTTTATATATCGTGTAATGCTTAACATTTTATAAATTTTTTCTATTAGTAGTTAACTATTTGCGTTTGTATCTTCGCCAGTCAGTTATTTTTCATTCGATTGAAAAAGGTCTCTTCAATACTACCACCATATTCTTACTTATTTCATACGTTATCATTTCGGTAGTTCTCAGGATTTGATTATTATTTTTGTGACGTTCGTGAATATTTCAGCGGTATGACATAATATTGGGTGTACGTGTGGTTAATTTCAACAGATATATTATAAAATCATATTATGTTATTAAAGTAGTTTAAAAGCAAAGCAGATTGTTCATTCGTAGGTTTAGTTTGTGATTAATATTTTTAGTGTTGTCAGTAACAACCAACAATTTAATCTTATAAATTAGTCCATAGTTTTGTCATTACTAGCAAACTTATTAACGTTCACTTTAAATTCGAATAACAAATTTTATGCTCAACTTCCATTTTCATTGCACATTTGAAGCCCTGGTTAATCACGAAGTTAAAAAAATCTGAGATAAAATCTATCTATTTCTCTTGTACTTAGCGATACAGCAATTTATCGGCGTAAGTATTATTTTTTCAAATACTTCATGTACCATTACTTGTAACGTGAGGGTCGTCCTTGTAGTGCAAACTTGTCCTCTGACTGAGGCAGCTGTTTTTCGATTAATTCTTTGGGATTGAAAGGTGCGCAGGTAAAAGATATTTTAGAACTTGGCAACGCAATAAGAATTACAACCACACGTTGGACTTACCAGCGGTTACATCAAGGACACCACACACTTTGTGAACCATCTTCCAGACATCTAACTGCAGAAGGAAAACCTAATGGTCAGTTTCGACATAATCTCCTCGATCACAAAGTTCTAATCTAAGATACCCTGGACTATTTAAAAGAACATTTTTCCTAATTGGCATCTCGCAACTTTTTCAACAGTCCTTATGTCCTCCTACTTTATTTGGCAAAGCCTTTCTTATAAACCAAAAATGGAGTAGGGATGGAAAGTCTACTTAGCCCTGTAATCGACGGTTACTACATGGAGGCCGCCATCAAAACCCGTTATATAGCTAAAATACGTTGATGGCATGCTTGTGATAAGGAGACACGGCAAAAATGCACCATCTCAGATCCTTAAACGCCTTAATTGGATACATCCGAATATATAGTTTGCCATGGAACTGGAGTCAAACAATAGTATTGTTTTCTTGGACTTACAGATGTTGAGATTGGCTAATAAAGATTTTACAACACACTGTAAAGAGAAAACGCATACATACAGACCGATACCTTCACAAATGAGTGATTTGTGATTTAAGTTTTCTACGACTTCTTTAAAGTCGTCTGCTGTTTGTAGCTGAATGTTTAGGTTTATTCTTTCACTGACAGGTTTCTAAAGGCATTCCAGTCTGTTTTGTCCTTGCTGATTCTAGGAGATTCTTCTCCGATAAATACAGAAGAATACAGTGTAATTAGGATCGGAGGACAAATCAAGACATTGTTAAATTAAAGGTTTTGAGCTATGAGCTATTTTTACACTAAAGCCGAGGAAGGTTTTAAATCTTTCGCTAAACCAGTAGTTAGGTTGATTGATAGTGAGATGGCTCAGGTTGTTGATATCAAGCGATTTTAATAGCTCTCTTTCTTTGTGGCAGTTACTCTAGCATGCTATTGCTGATGCTTAGCATTATAATCTCGAGGGTAATAAATCTTTCACTCAGAGTGTTAAAAAACGGGTATAAGTTCTTCTTTGAACCGCTGTGGCTATAAGTGGTTCAGTCCAGTCTTCTACTACCACCCTTGTGGCTTGGATGTACTCTTGGGCATATTTGTCGGTTTGATAGTGCTTTATGGATTTCTTAATATTATCTGTAGTGCTTCGGTACCGTTCCATCTAAATATTGGGTGTCGTATACAATGTAATTTTAGATATTAATATTATATCTAAGTTGTGATTAGT
Organism: Sinelater perroti; assembly: GCA_036346155.1. Taxonomy (NCBI): domain Eukaryota; kingdom Metazoa; phylum Arthropoda; class Insecta; order Coleoptera; family Elateridae; genus Sinelater; species Sinelater perroti. The sequence continues at coordinate 2,630,276 of JARFIY010000189.1, forward strand.
AACGAAGATACGTAGCTCATCAAGGTGACTGGACAAGTAGCTGGCATTCTATTCTGCTATTCTGAGCATGCGGTCAATTAAGTAGTGTGGTAATAATAGTTGTGAGAAGATTTATCACAATTATCATATTTTTTGATAAGACAACGGTAATTTTTTCTAACTTTCTACAGTTGGATATTTGTGGCATTGGTGGTGATGCATGGCTGGTATCAGGGTTGGGATTGCCTGCGGTGAAGGTATTTTTGAGCGTAGTGGTAGGAATATTTTCTGCCGGGGCTCCTTGCAGACTTGGCATCTTTTATAATTTGTTTGGTTGTGAGCCCAAGCATAGGACACAATTGTGTTGTGATTTGTTTTGTTTTGGCGCAGCTTTTAGATAAATGGTTTGCATCACATTTTACGCATCTAGGCTGTTGTGTGTAGTATCTCTTAGTGTGTTCATATCTTTGGCGGGTTGCACATTGCGGTATTTCTTTTTCTGACAAATGGTTCTATTGTTACTGTTGTGTATTGGAGATGTTTAATTTCATAGATTTTTTGTTAGTTTTCCAAAGAGCCAAGTCAATGAAGAACATGGGGAGTGGACCTTATAACCTTAAATTTTTATTTCAGCTTTCAGTTAATTACATCTACTGAGTAACGAAGATTCTTAATTACCACTCTGAAGTTGCTCTCTTTTTAGTTGGTAGTGTGAAGCTGTAATTTTAATTCTGTTAATTTAACTATTAAAGTTCTGTAGTTATTTACAATTTTCGCTATGATTTTGACTTGATTTCTACTAACTATTCTTAAGATGTAATTGTCTTTGACGATGGTGTTTAGTTCTACGATTAGCGGACTAATATTTAGTACATCTGTATTGTTAGCCTCATGTGAGGAGTTTGCTCTATACCGACTGTGGTTCATTCTCTGTTAGGTTGGTTTGATGTGGTTGCTTAAGAACTAGATTGGTGCCAATATGTAGCAGGTGAAATTCACGATGGCATTGCGCTTTGATTTTTGTGTTGATTAATTACGGGCGACATATAGAGGGCTATGTGGATTGGAATTGCGGTTACATTTGCTTATATTGAAACTGCTATTGCACAAATGATGGTTGTACGTTTGGCACAAAATAATGTCTATTGGTGCCAGCCATTGGCTAATACTAATAAGCGAAATCGCTTGCAGTCAAAATATTATAGAAATAATAATACTTAAATACCGTGTGAAATAAATATGTAGATAAGCAAATGCATTGGACCGAAGGCCATACTTTATCACAAGCGATAATGAACACTTGAACTTTCTAGCTATCAGAACGACGACCCGAACTTCTTTATGCTGCGAAAGCTAAATGCAGACTAGGCTCGAATATCTCAGTAATCTTATATTTGTTTTACTTTAGGAAATAACAAATTACTAAATTGATGAAATAACCAAATTATAAATTGTTTTAGTCTTATTTTTGGCATATCGAAATGGTAGTCGCAAAGTTAGGTAATAAAATTAAATACCACAAAAATATACTTTCTTAATGTTCTCCATAATCTACAAAACACCTAAATCTTCTCTCAGCACTAGGAAAAGAAACTGGGACACCTTCCAAAACCACATCGAGCAACTTCGACACGAATATAAGACTAAAAACTACAAAAAAAGTAGAACTCGCTACAAACCACTTTATAACTACTGTTTAGAAAGCAGGGTGGAACTCTACTTCGCCGGCAACCCACACAAAAATCAACAGTCTCAACATACCATACGAGATTATGGAGATTGTAAAAAAAGACGGGCAAGAACAAAATGGCAACGTACCCACAACATAGAAGACAGACGAAGATTCAATCAACTAAACAGTAAGCTCAGAAACAAACTAAAGTCTGCCTGTAACGAATCCTTACAAACCTACCTTCAATCAAGAAGCCCCAAATACAAAACTCGCCTATCGGCGATCAAAATAATTTATGCTAAAATCGGACAAAGAAAAGGCAGAACCATTCGCAGACCACCTGGCTGTGACCAGATGTGTTCTAACCAAACTCTAACAAAGTAGACGAGGAAAAACAGGAAGATCTACAATCACCCCTACAGATATCTCTACCAATACGCAAGATTACCACTAAAGAAATCAAAGACGAGATTAGCTTGTTGAAAAACAAAGAAGCTCCAGGTCTAAATCTAATAACCACATCAATTCTCAAAAGATTACCTGACCGTGGAATCAAATTCCTACAAATCATTTTTAACACAATCCCGAGACTTACATACTGGCCACTACAACTCAAATTTGCGCAAATAATTCTTATCCACAAACCTGGAAAACCCTCAACGAAATTACTTCTTACGGCCAATCAGCTTACTCCCGGCAGTATCCAAGTTGCTGGAGAAATTGTGCTAAAGCGTATTAATGAAGACTCGTTACAAAAAACATGGCTGCCCAATTACCAGTTTGGTTTTAGGCAGCAACATTCGACAGTCAAACAGAGCCACCGCCTGACAAACACAATCCAAACCGCTTTATAAAACAAAGCTTTCTGTCCCGCAGTCTTCCTAGACGTGAGTCAAGCTTTCAACCGAGTGTGGCACAAAATTTATTCCAAGTGCTTTAACGCGAATCTATGTGATTTTGGGATTTTACCACTTCATCGACTGACTGCATGGTTCACACTTAAGTAATTGTAAAGTTATTTTTCACAAAGCAATTGGAGCCCATTACATGATGAAAACCGACATTTCCTTAAGCTGCTTAAAATTTTACATTTAAAAAAATTCTTGATGCTACCTACTGTTTTATCAACTTAGAGATATTTATCTCAAAGAATTTCAGAACCTTGAGCGCAACGTTTAGGTATTTGAATTAAGCACCCTGACACTACCAAAGAGCAAGTTTCACTATATCGATCTGCCATACCATCACCTCAATATTACTTTACTAATGCTAGTACTAGAAAAATATAGGTAATAAGACCGATCTTCTTCGCTTAGGTATTGGGAACCGGAATCTTTGAGCCTGACAATTGAATACGGATATCTTACGAAGTAACAGTACAACGCAGATGTTCGAGTTTTTACAGAATACGCGATATCACGAAGTTTGCGATTACAACGCAATGTCGACAAGAATGCAACGATAAGACGTTTATTAAACTTGAAAAATCTGCAACAAAGACGTTTATTATGATATAAAAATTACGGAAGATGCTTTATAGAAATCACAAACCTTTAAGTTACATAAAGCGTTCAGAGAAGAAAGAGAAAACGTCGGTGATATACAACGCGCAGGGCTTTCATCAACGCGCCACGTTATCTTTTTTAATTCTAAAGGTGTTGTCTATAAGGAGTTTGTACCACTTGGGACGTGGATGTGCTTAAATAAGGAAAAAATCGCGCACGTGGGTTATAGCATTAATTACCACGACAATGCGCCGAATCATGCCTTGCTGTTAGGAGAGAGTTTCTAGTGAAACAAACCATGGTAACGCTGCCCCAACTTTTCTACTCTCGGACCCGATACCGCCTGACTTTCCATCTTGAAAGAATACATATTTAAGACTGTTAAATATATGAAGGCTATTGTAATAAGTACTCTGAAAGGATTCAAGTTTAGGTCTTTCAGCTTAGTTACGACGTGTGGGAGAACCACTGGCAACAATGAACTCAAAGATGTTATTTTAAAAAATATAAGTGTATACAAACATACCTCCATTTAAATAAATTTTCTGGAATCAGTCTTTGTGGGCGTATTTGTAGTGGAAAAAGAAGAGTATGTGTTTTTATTTCCAACACATTAAATATTACATGTGAAATGAAGCAAAAAACAACTATATATATTTTTTGTAATTTCTAAGTAAAATTAATTCAGAACATCAAAGTATGTGTTGTTTTCAAAAATTACAAAAATTTCCCTTGCGCAAGTATTTGAGTTACAGCAAGAGGCTTGTTTTATTTTATATGTTAAGAGACATTATAAAGCATGGTAATAAATCTGCTAAAACGAATACAAATGCAACTTTGTCCTTATACTTGATACGTAGTAAGCTACTGTTTACATGCAAAAATCGAAAAATTATTACTCGCGCAACTTTTATGAACTCTTTCTGTAATAAATGCTTTAGCGTCAGGCAAAACAATTTTAAGAGCCGACAAAAGTCGAAGCAAGTTAGAATTAAAATTATTATTAAAACAGCTTCAGCAGAACCAGTCTGAAATTAACAAGATCTCGCAACGAGAGGCGCAGATATAGATGTAATGCATAACAATAAATCAGAATATGAATATGCATCAAGAAATAAAGCTATTGAGAATACCTGATTACAGCAACGGCCGCTCTTGACAAAATAATCTGAATTGTAATGAATAGGACTGGCCTCAGATTCGCGAATAATCTAGGAAGAAAGTTTCATTAATTAATACTTTGGCATTGATGCCATTAGCATGACAATTTATGGCCGCTTTCGCATTTTTCTTTAATCCGCTTTGTTAGGAAATTATGTAAACAAGTTATGTGATTTGTGTATGTTAACCAAAAATACACAATTGTTAACTCGAAATGGTTATAATAACATAATTTTATAAAAGACCTTGCAAATTGTTAAACAACAATTTTTTGTGTAACTCTCATGAATGATGAGTGTAAGTATTTAAAATGGCATTTAAAGTTTGTTAAATGAGCACGAAGCATTAATTAAACAGATAAATCGCAAAATTTTTGAAATCACAATAATTAAGAAAATGTCAACACATTTATTAAATCTACCATTAAAAAGGCCTGTTCCGTGCGGGCAACTAAAGCTAAATATTTAGTTCAGAGTTTTTATTTATTTGTGAAGCTTTAAATTCAACTGAATAGATATTGCTGTTTGATAAAGTCTAATAAAAGTGCAAAATAGTGAGGTCCTCGATGCTGAGTAGGTTGAGTTTTGTCCAAAACTTCAGATATTTAATATTTACCATGCCTCGTATTGGTACGTTCCATTAAACTCAGAATTAGTATTGACTTGTCTTAAATTAAAAGTGATTGTTACTAAATAATTTTCGTTATCTTTGATCCGTTATGTACTTTCTAAGTGTTATAATGTGCTTCTAAAGGTTTTATGTAAACATTCAAAGGTATTATATATAAACCTAACGTATTGGTACACTAATATATATATATATATATATATATATATATATATATATATATATATATGTATATATATATATATAGAGAGAGAGAGAGAGAGAGAGAGAGAGAGAGAGAGAACTACTGAACCTAAAGACATAAGAGGTACCATTCAAAAGCCTATGGCCTACCGGGTTCACATTCGCGAGCTGGCTTAGGTGGGATGTCCTACAACAATGCAATAAGGGTTTTTAGCAGACCCAGCTTCCAATATGTCATTCCTTATAACCTTTGTTCAAGGCTACTTCCAAGCTAGAGAGCAGCTTCTATTTCTGTCATTTCTGACATCTGTCATGTCTTATAATTTTCAATCTGTAATAGATAGAGACATAACATTTTCAGTATTCAACTAAGGACCATAAGTCAAGTCAGCCTGATCGTAAAATCTCGAGACCGGCTTGACTGGAAGTTACCGCAAATTTTTGTTTATGTATAAAAGCCCCGGACATTGGTGGAAAAGGATTCCACGTCCGTATTTGTTTTCTTAGCACGGAAAGTCTAATGTATAGATCTTATATAGCATGAGCTTCAGAACGCTACCTTGGGGTACTCCCGCTTTGATGTCATAGATTGCCGATAGACTATCTTCAATTTTCGTTTGAAAATATCTTTGTTCTAGATATACTTTGAAAAATAGAAAACACCGGTGCGGTGTCCCCAAAAAGTGTCAAGAAATTATGGTGCATTTTAATAAAATCAGATTTACTTATACAAAATCATAAAGTAAAAGTAGAAACATTATTTAATAGCTAATTTTATCTCCGTGTTTTTGAACTATTTCAAAAATTTCGGTAGCCAATAAAGTTCCAAATTGTCTACAAGCATATTTTGGCAATCCTCGTTATTCATTTGTAAACTAACAAATGCTGTGTGTCTTGAAATCTCTGCATATATATTACCACCATTCTTTAAAGCTTGAATTCGGCCCTTTTCAAAATCTGAAAGTTTAGCTTTCATCGGCATGATATACGTAAATCAGTAACGCGAGAGAAGAAACCCTACTGCAAAATGAGTATTCCAACAAGTCTTCAACTAATATAATCAAAAATATAAATAAAAACACCAACTCCTAATCCCAAAACTCTCCTGACCAACAAAAAGCATCAGAGGCATAACCGATGAGATAAGCCACATATTATTGAGTCAAAATATTCGCACGGTCTTTACGACCAATAACCAAATATCTGGGCATATGCGCTCAGCAAAAAATCACTGTCCCAATGAATCCCAAGGAGTGTATGAAATACCTTGTGGAGATTGCCAAAGGACCTACATAGGCCAAACTAATTGGCAAATATCTAGCCGAATATACGAGCATTCTCTGGACGTACGGAAAGGCGATAATGGTTCGGACTTGCCAAACACAACAATGAAACAGGCCACAAAATTAATTTCTCTGGGGCTAAAACCATTGCCCCCATTTCCCGTTTCGCCAGCAGAATAGTACGTGAGGCAATTGAAATAGAAAAACGCCCAACACAAGAGATGACAGCCAACGTTTACCCGTTATACGGAAATCCCTTATTACCCGCACCGCCAATTACGCAATACCCTTAATCCAACAAACTTTCTCAACCCAATGCATCTCTCGCTAAACAAACTTTACTTCTAGTCCTATATATGACAAAGTAGAACACACAAAAGATCAGTCTTTCTAAAAGACTTATGGTTCTCCTTGGGGAGTAGGCAGATTGAGACTTCGAGTGAAGAGCTAAACTTTTGAAAATGGCATCAAAGCCAATACCAAAACGTCGAGAGGTATCTCAAATAAGACGCGGTTCGACCCATAAATTAAGCTGTTTAAATATAGTTAACCGCAGAAACCTTACTTAAAATCAGTCAAATTTTACCTGTTCCAAATTATATTTTTATAATAACCTTTTCCATAAAATTCGGAAACCTATGCAACCAAATAATCACAGTTAAAACACCTAAATATACTACTTCCCTTGCTAATAATTCGGGCGACACAGCTCACGGAGGTTCAGCTGTAATTATCATTACAACAAGATAGAGCTTTTCTCGCCAACAAAATTCAAAGTGGAAAAAAGTTCTCACATATCCCCTGGTTACTGCGTCTGTCTACAATCCACCATGGCATCTCATCTCAACTAAAGAATTTGAAGAATTTTTACTGACCCTGGGCTCAAAATTTATTGCATGGAAGACTGGAACTCTAAAAATACAGGTCGGGGTTCAAGAATCTGTTAGCCGCAGTCCAACAAAACATTTATAACTACCTTTCAACTTGTGAACCAACATACTGGCTCAATGACCCAGGTAAACTGCCAGATTTACCAATGGCATAGCAAATATTTATCAGCAAGCTGAATCTATTTGATCTTTCCTCTAATTATACACTAATCATTATCAGCACGAGATCATCAAGAACCCCCCCCCCCTTAAAATTATGCAATCAACGCCCCAATTGAAGTAATTTGAGAAATCACCTAGAAAGGAAATTAATTTTAGTATTAGAACAAAACATGTCCAAGACATTGGCGAGGCAACCCAACACTTGATTACAATTGTACGAGAAGCTGCATGGTAAGCCACATCTGAATCAAAAAAATTACCCGAGACAAAAAACATTCCCCAGCATTTACGAACTTTCATTGCTGAGAAACGGAGGACACGTAAACAATGGTGGAGAACTAAAGATAGATGGGGCAAAACATATTACAATACACTAACGCATTAACTACAAAAGCGAAAGCTCGCAGTGAAACATTGTATTTATGTATTTACAACACCACAATCACGAGATGATGTTGACGATAGAGAAATTGAATCCTTCTTTGATGTTGCGTCCCAACTGTCGCTTCCAATCAAACTCTTCACACCAACGGAAGTTTAATAAACATATGAAAAGCGCCCGAATATGACATAAAGGTGGCGAAGTGCTGAAAAACCCTCCTAGGAAAGCCATTGTACTGCTCATCACAATATATAATAGCATACTACGACACTGCCACTTTCCTATGCTATTAAAACACGCCCAGATAGTAATGATTGCTAAACCTGGTAAACTACCTCCTCAACTATAATGCTATAGACTAATAAGCTTTCTACCCCTCCTTTTCAAAATCCTTGAAAATTTTCTATTTAAGCGCCTTAAGGAAGCTGTAGACCTAATTTTATCGAACCAATAAAAGCCACTCCACCATACACCACAGTCACCGAATTATTTCTCATACAATGAAAAGCATGAAGAACAAGAGTGTGTGGTCATCCATCTTCCTGGGCATAAAACAAGCTTTTGATAAAGTATGGCATAGCGGCTTGTTATACAAACTTAAATTGCACCTCTCCAGTCAGCTGTACTTACTACTCAAATCATACCTCTCGAACAGAGCTTATCAAGTGAAAATAAACAACGTAGTATCACATATCTATAAAATCATGTTTGGATTGCCGCAGGGCAGAGTTTTAGGACCGTTGCCATGCTTGCTTTACACATCAGTTGCTCCAACTACAGACTACACTATGTTTGCGACATTTCCGGAGAACACCGCTATTTTGTCAGTAAATCAATCTCCTGAATTAGCAGTACATCTTTACTTGCTACAAAACTAGTTCTATATGTGGAGAGTTACGGTCAATACCGACAAATCAGCGTAAGTAATATTCGCATGAGACGTGCTAAATGCGCACAAACCAAGGTTAATAATGCCCTAATCCCAATTAAAATGAAGTGAAATACCTAGGCATGCACCTTGACCAAAAGCTCAATTGGAACTCACATATTAAGATTAAAAGAAACCGTATAGCCTTAAAAATTAAACAAATGACATGGTTACTTGGGCGACAGTCACAACTCTCTTTATCAAACAAAATCTTACTGTATAAGGCCATTCTGAAGCCAATATGGACCTACGGAGGCTAACTCTGGGGATGCGCCAAAGCGTCGCAAACAAAAATCTTTCAGAGATTTCAGTCCAAGACCCTCCTGCATGCTAATCAATGTTTCATGGTACGTAAGGAATGACACCCTTCATAACGACTTAGGAGCTCCTTTTGTAAATAACAAAGTCCAAGGACAGAGATAAATTGGCGGGACATCCTAAGCACCTCAATGATCAGCTCATTAACCAACCATACATTACAAGAAGACTCAAACGATAATGGCCACTGGACCTCGTACTACAATCCAACCAAAACTGAAGTAATCTTTAGGAAGACAAGCAATGGCTAGAGCTTCCCGCATGACTGTTGTATTAAATAATTTAGAGTAGATTGTAAATATACATTTTAAATAAAATAACCTCTTCAGGATCAAACAAGAAGACGAATATTCAGAACTAAAAAAGACAAAAGCGGGAACTTATCCTTTATATATTATATACTACCGATATACCACAATAGCTACGTTTGCAGATGATAGCACACTTCTTGCAATTAAGACAGATCAAGATTTATCCATCGGTAGACTACAAGAAGTCAGCAATTAAATAGTAGACTAACCCAAACAATAGAAAATAAAGCTTAACGAGCACATCAGCTAAAAAGACTAAAAGATCCACTAGCTATTGTGCCACACGAGAACAATGACGAGCACCTATGTATGCCATTAGATGCCAAAGTTAGGACATATTAAAAATAAAATATAGACAGCTTTATTGGCTTCTTGGAAGAAAATTCAAGATGACAATGCACCCCAAAATCTTGATCTATAATCAGATATTAAAGCCAGTGTGGCTGTTTAGTATACAACTATGAGATTGCACCAAAGACAACAATATAAAATTATACAAACCTTCCAGAACAATGTACTGCGCAGTATGGTAAATACACCCTGGTATATACGCAACGCTGATTCGCATCGAGATCTAAACATCCCTACAGTTATTTGAAGAAATTAAGGGTTTGCCAGGAAATATGAAGCCAGACTACACTTTCACAAAAACATAGAAGCCTGCAGCTGTTGGATAGATAACATATTGTCCGTAGACCGAAAAGGATCAAACCCCTCAAGCTTGTGTAAAATGACTGTAAATGCAAGCACAGTGCGCAAGTAAGAGTGTAAACAATAGACATGAAAATCTACAGCACATCGTTGGATAGCCTATAGTTGATAAGTATTTGGTTTTTAAGAGTTATTAAATACAAATTAATGGTTGGTTTCGCAGACCATTTTCAATAGTGTAAGCACCGTAGGTTTTTTAAGAGCAAAAAAGGATTGTCCTCTCGTGTAGTTAGTAATTGCCACACTTAGAAAATTTCTTAGGCTCTAGCAGTATTGGGAAAAAATAAACTCCACGTCCCATGACTTTGATAATGATAAAAGTCTTTATAGTTCTAAATGTAATTTTGGTTTTATATCTTATTTTCTTTGTCAATACTTTTATTAATTCTTTAAAATGCTACCAAATGCACACAGTTCTTATGGAATCTTTTATCAGAATATTTTGTTATTTTCCATTAAAGTTATTTTCTCTACAAAATCCGTATGTATTTTTGTATGATTTGTTATTTTGTATATTAAGTTGATGTTAAAAGAACCACTTACCGGAAAATATGGTTCTGTTACAATCATGAAAGTCTGTTGTCCATAAAACTCGTAATTTCTATTTTTGTTTTCACTAAAGGAACTTTTGGATTCCTCTTCTTGTAGTATCTATTTTTTAAACATCAGTTGCATACATGAATTTTTCATTGTTTCTTTGATTTATAAACTCATCTTCGTATTGGGAACTTCTAAAATACTTTATAAGGTAATAACCTTTGTTGTATCAATATTATATTTGCTTCGTATTATATTTTGATCAATATTATGGGTATTGTCTATCAGATTTACAATCATCTTCTTGTACAATTTGTATAATATTTCACTTGTATTAACACAAGCCATCAATCAGATTATCGATAGAAGTTAAGAAAAATGAATCCTTTTTAAGATAAGACTGCAAAAAAATTATAGCTTTATTGTGCTAAAAAAAGTACTTACGACTTTCCACGGCTCCAGAGTCAACTAGTTGTAAAAAATCTATGTGGTCAAAGGAATTACTTCTTTTTGTCTAGCCTGAAAACATTTGTAACACGTAGATGTGCTGTTGACATCGTCGTAGTTCTATCTTCTACATTTGTGTAGATCAAGACTTACACTACCTACGGTTGACATTACAGCATTTGCTATATCTTCACCTTTACGACCACGATTAGGAGTAAACGTTAGAAATCATTCAATAATAGCTTCCGTAGGTATCACAGAGTGTATCACAAAAGTTAATTATGTGCAGCATAAGCACTTAGTACAATTATGGAGTAATTCTTGGAATTTGCAATTTCTGCCTTAAATTGACCTTTAGCTATATAATAAATACTTGCTAAGCACTTAAGAAAACATTTTCCCAATACAATGCTTCTTCCTTGTACTGTTCTGCTATTCTTGCCACTCTGTGAAACTCGATTTACTGATAAATTTTAAAATGCACTCTCTGTATTTAGAGTTATTAAGATCGTTTTTTATAAGGTTATTTTTCCATCAATTATTTAGTTAATAAGAACGTTGTTTCTTCATGGAATTTGCACGGCGCACAAAATACTCGCCCGGTTGATTTTCAATAAACCAACAAATTTTGCTTGGCGCGTTCTCTATTCCTTAACTTTTTATAAAACAACTGGTTGGTACAATCTTTTTAGAGTTACATACTCTTTTTCAAATCATCGTTTTGTTTAATGCCATTATAAGCTAACAATTTATGAATCTAGGACCATCGTGTTATATAATCAGGTCTACCACTTTAAGTAATGTTTTTATAGTTCTGTGAGCTCAAAGAGTTTTACAGCTGTACATTTGATGCACTACAATTTAGTCCTGAAGTCACTAGAGGTGATGTCAAAAGTTGTGGTTGCTGCAACTTACGTGAAGAAAAAGTGTTTAGTTTTGGTATTTTCTTGATCACAGCACCCTGCCGTTCAAGACGGTCTTTGAAACGTTTTCTGACACCTGCCCCGCTTGATTTTTTAAACAAATCTCGACAATCTTTGCCACGCTTTCTTCAACTTTTATGTTAAGTAAAAAGAAAATTGAATGACTACTTAACTCAACACTTAACTTTACTCACAAAGGTTATACTATAATTATAAATTATAATACTATTAATCCAATGGCCAACAGTAACTACAACAACACTATTCTATTTATCACTATTGTTCGCTGTATGAATATCTGTCTGCTTCACCTTATATTCAAACGTTGTGGAATGAATTAAAAGGTGCTGGAATTTGAAAGCAAGAGCGCCGCTAAATATGGCGCGGATAGTTCTGGAAAGTTTGAAAATTGTTTGTGATATATTACTTTATTAAAATATAAATGCGTTTCAAAATTTAATAGTTATAACCTAGTCGGGGGGTGTAAGGGGTCCAACATCCTCAGACTTAAATGCCAACCTTACCTACACGAGCGCCGATAACCTAAATCAGCCGTTACACCCTGTTAAACAACTAACAAGGCTCTGGCGACCCAGCATCGGGAAGAAATTTCGATACCAGTTGTCCCGAGGTAACGAGGCCCATTGTTGTCGAGCTAATCACCAATAAGTTGGAAAAATTGATTCAGAGAAACACAGCTAGCCTTGAACTAGGACGGAATAATTCAAGACGCACGGTCAGAAAAAGGAACTTGAGGTTTGGTACGTAGCATGTCAGTCACTCCATTGGTAAAGGAAGTTGCAATAACAGAAGGAATAAGAAAATATTTAACTGAAATGGCTGGGTCATTTTCAACGAATGACAAACAATAGACTACTGAAACGAACATGTGAAGCGAAAACAGAAGGCAGGAGGCCGATTGAAAAGCCTAGAAAAATCTGGGGCTAACCGAGCAAGACGGAGGAAGACATTAAGAGAAGTGAAATGTATGGCAACAGATAGGAACGCCTATAGAAAGCGGATCAAGGTCTAAACCCCAACGTTGTAATGGTACATAGGGGATAAGATAAAGAAGAAGACGAAGAATCTATTCAGTGTTTCTTTGATTGAGCCCACTTTTTCGTTTACTTCAACTCAAAATTTTGCTTTCCCAAATATTGGCACATTAGGCTGCAGCTTGTTCAGTCTATGGGTTAATTAGGTCCTAAACGAACGCATGCTACTGATTGCAAAGTAGCTACAAATCTTTTTTCAAGAAAGCGTCGCAAATTTTCTGTACGATTTTTCATGCTTTAAAATTCAAATAATGTTAAAAGTTTTGTAAAATCGGTAATACGTTAGGCAATCGTGTATGAAGTTTGTAAGTACACTATGTTTTATGTACCAATTCACAGAATGATAAAAAAAATAAACTTTTATGTTTATAAAGTTGAAAAATTAAAGAACAACTGATGCAACTATTGAAAGCATCGCCTTTTTCTATGAAACTCATTATTATCTTTAAAGATATGTGAATATTTAAAATTTTAGGTGATGGAGTTCTGAAATGCTGTAGAAAAACATAAAACTTACCTCTGCAGCTCAAAGCTCACGATATGGCGTGGGGTGTTAACAGCGAAAATAATTGGGTCTCTGTTACTTGAAGAGAATAATTATTAAGCGGTATGTGGGAAATTGCAGCGCTACTATTATATGATTAACAATTATTTTTGAAGGACACTACCAAAGCAGTAAAGTTGAAAAAGAAAGAGGAAAGGAGAATATCATAGATGTTCAACAGTTATATTGCTGTATTTTGTAATCAAAAATTAAATTTCCTTTTTTTTGTCTAATCGTTGCCAACTAATATAATGGGCAAATTGCATATTTTAATTTACTTAAACGTTGCCTTAATTATTTTTGTAGATTAGTGTAGTTTTTTGCTTTTCGTGTAGTATAAGAACATATGCCATAACTTAATTGACCTACAAGTAGTAAACGGGTGGTATTTTTCAAAATACTGCATAACATTATGATTGGCTCGGAGGTTGAAATACATGTTATAATAATTCAAAATTTTTAAGAAAACATTGTGTACATGCCTCCATCTGCATCCACTTGCCATGCAAAGCGAGTTCCTTGGAGGCAAGGTTAACTCAGACGCATAAATAAATTAAACGGTTTCGTGGCGTTTAGCAACCGATGCAGCGGTTCGCAGACCCTGTCAATATCTGACACCGGATTTTTGCATGCATGCAATTATTGTGTTTACCTCGCTGCGTTAGCATCTCGCGCTTAACGCTGGCATTTAGCGCGGACAGGGCAATTTATTGCACATGTACATACTTGTAAATAATATAAATCAGCGTCCTACGCGCGTCCTGATACGCCTGCTCTCTGCGACTACATGTAAATGTCTAATTAAACCCATGCTAAACACTTCTAGTTCTATTCCATTGCCGTTCCCCGAAATTTACAGCGGTGCCCGGCGCGCTCAAGTCGCGACTTGAGCGCCGCGCAAACGCGAAAATTATTTATAAAGCGCTTGCGGCCCCCGTGAATTGTTCGGTCGCAGAGTTATGCGCGTTCTGCATGCCGTTTCTGTTTTGCAATAAAATGTAAATTAATATTTAATAAAGTTGCTGGTTAGTGCCTGCTGTCGGGGAAATGCCAACCTGTTTTTCTAACATTTATGAATCTGCTGGCTTTATATGCTTTATGAAGGTTGTTTCGTTTTACGCCTAGCATAACGAGTAGCGTTTATTACGACAATTGCTAAAGGTGATGATATGGGAATTACAAAAAGCAATCGAATCCCCTACCAAGGGACGCAGAGAAGGAAAAGGAGTAACGAAAACGATTTTCAGTAAGACATCGATAGCTAGCAATTCACTAAAATGTAAAAATGAAAATTTTAAGCAAGATACAATTTCAAGCAAACAAAAATATGCAATTAAAGCGAGTTAGAAAATGTAGTAGAGAATTGAGTCTTAAGTATTTTTACTCTTTAGTCCTTGCTATAAAGTTTTTACTGAATAGTTTTGATGTTTACAATTAAGCAGATATTTTTACGCCACCAAAAACAATACTTTCTACTTATAAGTTATACTACCGACTTAGTTGGTTTACAAATAGTATATATATATATATTATCAAGACCTTTCCTACCATACAGTGTAAAGGTATTTACAACTAGTAAAATAACTTAAACTGTAAAATTTATTTTATAATGATCCCTCCTTGTCTTAACAGCTAAAACAGATAACAGATAAAAAGTACAATATAAATTCGATTCAATGTTTTATTGCACCATCACCCACAACAATGCTTGCCATTTAATCATCAATAAATTTTTAAATGTCGAAAGACTTTAGACTGCAGGTGTCCTAGAGAAAGAAATGGCAAGCGGATAGCTCTGGTGAAGGGATGTCACACATTTGTCCCAGAACTTTTAAAGACATTTTCGCCGTATGTACGGTAGTGGTATCTTGTTGGAACCACAGAGGTGCATTCCTATGTTTAACAAGTCTGGCCTTCAGAAAACTGAGTAACAGTGCAACATACCAACAAAACGAATTTTTTAACAGCACTCCAAACAAAAATTTTGCTTAATGACGCAGTCCGAGTACAACAGTATCAACATTTGTCAACATGTCTTCCCAAGTAGCCTACCGGGCGTACCAGTCACAATTTTTAAATCTCTGGGCCACTACTGGTTTTTAAGGATAGAACATGATAGTTTAAAACTATCTGTAGGCTCCGGCCAGATATCGCCAAAGCGAAGCTTGCTTATCGGCGAAACGTTGTGGTGATGTCAACAGACATCACTGCTGCAATACTATCAGGTGCCCGAACGTTGTGATATCTACCGGGTGATTTTTGTTTGAATGTTGAACTAGCCCGCCGGAAATTGTGTATCCATAACATTATGGTTTTCTTGGTTAAAACTCTTCCGTGACGGCTTACTAAGAAATAAGCGCTGCGTTACAATCACATATATAAAATAAGTCCCAAATATTATTTATTATTCTAATATTTGTTTGAAAATATATACAACATATATAACACTGTGTTAGACGCACAATCGCCCAAAGTCCGTAAAGTCAATGATACACAACTAGTTGTACACTACAAATATGCAGCACATTGCTTAGGGTGGTGCAAAGATTTTGTGTTTTTTGGGTTGTTAGATTTGGCTAAATAAACGGTTGAAATTGTGGCTGTTTTTAGCATTATTTAGATTATCTTGGAAGAATGATATTTTAGTATGGTTAGTCGAACAGTGGTGCTGCTGCAAATGGATAATGCGAGATCCCACATAGCCCAAAGAACTCACCAGCAATTAGAAATCGAACTGTCACCATCAGATCACCATTTGTTCTAATTTATGGCTTACTTTTTGCCGGATATCATCTTTGCCAACTCATAGAAAACATAAAACACTTCTTATATTCATTTCAAGTTGCAAGAGTAGTACCAACAAGATATATGAGACTTGACCCATAGCTAGATAAATATTATACACAAGTATAAATTTTGGTTTTTATTTTGTGCCTCCTTCAGACTCGGAAAAAATTAATATTAAAAAGCTAAAATTTTTGCACTACCCTAATACGCCTAGTTGTGCGCATGCGCAACGTAAAGCAAGTAATATGATTTTTATTTTTTATTCACATATTTCGAAGGATTTTAGTATTCGATGTAAACAGACTTTAATACTGTAATTGCGACTAGTAGCTGTGCTTACAGTTGCTAACAGCTTCGTAAGATATCTTGAAGTATTGTGAAATTATAAGGATTTTCGAGAAAAATATTCTTTTACAACCCCTGCTAGGTTATTATGCTTTTTAATTCCATATAACTACATCTAAGTTTTATAAAAAAATCAAATATTTTAAGTGCGGAGGTTGAGTAGATGAAGAGTAACTAGCTATTAAAAATTGATTACAGCGCTTGTAGTATCACTAGAATAGTATATTCCGCATCAATAGTACAGGCATCAGATTACATATAACGTAAACATTATCTGGAGTGGCAAGTCCGTATTTTTGTCGACGGTTTCGTCAATCGTCATAACTGCCATTACTGGGAGTCATATGAACACAATCCCGAAATGACGGTTGAAAATATGTAGCTCAACCAAAAGTGACTATGTAGTGCGTAATGACGGTTACATTCAGATGGATGTCGGGATGCACCGCCCTATTTTGCCCTTATAGGACCTGCATTTTCTAGCACATTGGCCGGAACGACGCGGATCTCATCGATGGCAGCATTATATTCATCAGAAGTGATTTTTACCTGTGGGGCTACGCAAAAGGGGAGATGTGCAGGACAAAGCCTCGCAACACTGAAGACTTGGAGGCACAGATTTAGGAGATTCTCAGCAAAATTTTAAAAAAATTTTCTTCAAAAGACTGTATATTCCATTCTCGGTTGTTTTACGCAAGTGCGGTTCTAAAATTTCAGAAAATAATAAGCCTAACAGCGGCATAAGTTATCAAAAAAAATATATTTTTTGATATTAATAGGATAATAAAAGTTACAAAATAAATACAGTGCACCTATTTTGTTGGTACCTGTAAAAATTCGTCGGTAACAATTACGTACAATAATTTCATTAAATGAATTTACCAATCTCCATGTTTTTGTATTTTTTATATTTGTTTTCAACTATACTAGCAAATAAATTTATGCTGTTTTATAAAACCCAGCAGTTTAAGAAAGCACCATTAATATTTTTACAGTGTAATTAAAAGGTATAAATGCAATTAAATTATTATTTTTTTAAGGTACTGTACATTAATATTTAACAAATGATTATGAATAAAAATAAACCTTAGTAGTAATAAAAATGCCTGTCAAACGGTTTAAAAAAAGGAATAATTTTATTATTAGCTCTCTACCACTAAACTATTTTATAGATTTGTTTTATTATTAACGATAAATTTGAATAAATCTTTTCAAGCAAATGAGAAAATATAAAAACCACATATCAAATCTCTTGTAGCACACAAAAGAAATTTTAATTATCCTACTAATTTTAGTGGGGAATCAATAAAAAATCTATATATTAATTTTAAAAGTTATAATTTAGTAATGAAAAGCATTGACCAAATTGTTTATAAATAAATTCAAATATTATTTCTAAATGCAGAGTATTTGGGTAGTTTATACAATTTTATTGAAAAACAGTGGAATAGAATTAAGACAATAACTAAGAAAATAGCAGAGAGAACATTGGGACATCAGAAACATCAACGAAAAGAGGCATGGTTCGATGCAGAAAGCCAGGATGTTATAAACAAAAGAAATGAATCACACAGGAAGTATGTACAGCAAACAACGCGTGAAAAGAAAGAGGCATTCTCAGAGGCAAGCAAAAAGGCAGATAAGACATGCAGAAAGAAAAAACGACAATGGATGAATAACCAAGTGATAGAAATGGAAAAAGATTTTAAAGATAACAACACCAGAAACGCGTATGCATACATAAAGAAGCTGAGAGGAGGATTCAAACCACAAACTACACTAATGAGAGACAAGGATGGAAATATAAACTCAGATATATCAAACATCAAACAAACATGGCGAGAATACTTTCAGGAACTTCTTGGAGCTGTATAAAGTGGCAGGAGGAAAGCTAACCAAGCAACTCCATGAGCTGATAACAAAAGTTTGGAATGAAGAAGAAATGCCGTAAGACTGGAAGAATAGCGTCATCATACCAATACACAAGAAAGGCGACAAACTAGTATGTAAAAACTACCGAGGCATTTCACTGTTATGCACAGCGTGTAAAATACTCACGCACATACTGAATAAGAGACTACTTGATTATACACAAGATATTATAGGGGAATGCCAAGCTGGCTTCAGACAAGGTAGATCCACCATTGATCAATTGTTTAGTGTTAAAGAATCCCTGAGAAGAACCTGGAAATTTGACGTTGACGTCCACCAAATATTCGTTGATTTTCTTCAAGCCTACGACTCAATAAAAAGGGACAAATTATACGCCATCATTAAGGAATTTGGAATCCCAAGAAAACTGATTAGACTAATAAAAGCAACAATGACAGAGACTACGGCATACGTTAAAATACAAAATCAACTGACTGGCCCGTTCGAAATAACCAAAGGATTAAAAGAAGGCGATGGAATGGCTTCTACATTATTCAATATTGCCTTAGAATATGCCATACGGAAAATGCCAATTAACCCCCACAACATTCTGATCAACAAATCAACACAATTTTCAGCATACGCCGATGATATTAACATAATGGGGAGATCAATGATGGAAACAAAAGAAATTTACATAGACCTAGAAAAACAAGCAACGGAAGTGGGGCTAAAAGTAAATGTAGACAAAACTAAAACTCTAACACAAACACGCTCAAGAAGAATACTACAAAACGTTACAATAGGTGATGACAATATTGAAAGGGTCCAAGACTTTATATACCTACGAGTAAACATAGCAAAAGATGGTAATGAAGAAACGGAAATTAGAAGAAGGGCCGGTCAAGCGAATAAACCATACTATGCCATGCTGAACATCTTTAAGTCCCACAATGTCCACAAAAACAATAAAGTCAGAATTTACAAAAGCATAATAAGAACAGTAATAACTTACGGTTGTGAAGTATGGGTAATGACAAAAAATGGCAAACTACATCGATGCATTCGAAAGAAAGATACTAAGAAGAATTTTCGGGCCAAAAGAAGATAATGGAACCTGGAGGTGCAGATACAACCATGAAATATACCAAGAGTACAGAGAATTACCCATATCCGGTTTCGTAAAGATACAGAGACTAAAGTGGGCAGGACACGTCGTGAGGATGAATGAGGAAAGAGTACCACAAAGAGTACTACTATCAAGGATGGAAGGACGAAGGCCAGTGGGAAGACCCCGAAAGAGGTGGCATGAGGAGGTTGCCAGAGATGCAGACGGCATACTGAAAGTTAAAAACTAGAAGAAGCGGCAACAGACAGAGACGAATGAGGAAGATGCCTAAATGAGGCCAAGGCCCGAATCAGGCTGTAGCGCCATTGGATGGATGGATACAATTTTATGTTAATATGCAATACATATAACAATGATAAAAACCTATAAAAATATACATCTATTACCTCTTATTATACAATAAAATAAGAATAGGTTGTAGTTACGAAAAAGAGCGTGAGCTAATAAAGGACGTAATAAAGACTTAAAAGTAATCTTTTTTGAAGAAAAAAAATCAAACCAGAAATAGCCTAGATTAAATGTCATTAGCCGCATAATACATCGAGGATCTTCGCACGTCTTTGAATTATGCTAAATTCATATTTGAGGGATTTTTTAAAACTTAAACTGCAAGAACAAATTGGCAGGTTAAAAATAATCATTC
The DNA here is from genome assembly GCA_036346155.1 of Sinelater perroti. Lineage (NCBI taxonomy): Eukaryota > Metazoa > Arthropoda > Insecta > Coleoptera > Elateridae > Sinelater > Sinelater perroti. Next base: position 2,650,670 of record JARFIY010000189.1, read on the forward strand.
ATTACACAATTATGAAGTATGATAAATCTATATTCGATAGCCTGCAGACGGATTTTGGCTTACATTATCAAATACAGATAAACTCGGACATAACAATCTCGTAACCTTTTCTAAAAATGTTTGTTAAAAGCCGCACCCAAAATAACGCATGCTTGCTAATATAAATATAAAATATCTGTACTAAATATTAAATAAAAAATAATTTTTAATGTTTTATTAAACAGATGTTTTTATTAGCATATTTCTTTTGGTTATGTTTACCAAAAATTATCTGTATTTTTAGTAACCGCTAAATAGTACCAACCTGTGTTGACCAACTAATTTGTTATAACCGTTAACTTCATCTTTAAAACCAAGAATTTGCTATAAACAAGTTTGTTATAAGCTAGTTTACTATAATAATAAGAATTGTAACGACAAAAATTAATTTTAAGCGTTAAAAGATTTTGCTGTATCTAAGCTACTTTATAACAGAATTTATTTGTGCTTCAGCTTTCTTTGTTATATTGTCAGCTAAAAGCTTATATTATTTACTGTAATTATTGCAAAATGAAAAATATAGTTTCTCAAAAAAGCAACTTTTATTTTATTCTTAATTTATTTAGTTTGTTTCCATTTAGCTTAATTAACATTTTCATATTACTAGCGCTGTGCAATTTTTTATAATACTACATGAACTTTATGTACGTTACAAATAGATGTTTAAAAATTTATCAAATTTTGTTTCTAATTAAGTTTTTAATATTTTATAATTTGATTTTTAGTTGATCGACAATTTTTTTGTGTATCTTATATTTATTGATTTGTTTTATTAGATAGTTAAATTACTTTAGTTAAATAGTGAGTAATTACTTTTGTTAGAAATTTGGTTTTGTCTGTTGTGTAGCATGAAAAATTATCATAACTTATTTTTACTCTTTTGTAGGATAAATACTTAAAAACTTTAAACTCAGATAGAATAAGAGTAAATCATAAAATATAAGTAATAAAATTATGTATAATGACCACTGCAAATTAAAACAAAAATATTTGTTATAATTATTATTTCAGTTGATTTTAAAATTGAAAAAACACGTTTATTCTGTTGCACAAAGTTTTTACGCGATTTTAATTTTAATTATTTAAGCTTAGTAAGCATTTATATACGTATAAGAAGATAAACGGTTTATCAAAAAGATAATTGCGGCCAAATAAAGATTATCCACAAATAATAGGCATACTTTAAACTAAAATGCAGCGACCGTTAGGTAACAAGATATTAAAAAATAAATTAGCTTATAACTTACTGTTTCTAACGTAGTTAATATGTGATCAAAAAATATTTTGTAAAAATAGATTAAAAAAACTCAATCGCTCCTATTCAAAATGTAGCTGAAAAACTAATTAACTACTGATAAGCGCTTGATTCGGTAAACTAAGCGGTTCAAGTGGCAAGCGTCCGCTTTTTCTCGAAATTTTGGAATTTCCGCGAAAGATGCAACTCAAAGGAACGCTGTATTAGATTTGTAAAAGTTAAAATTATATAGGTTTAGGTTTTTATTATGATGTTGCAAAACAGGCCTATCTCCATTCTATCATGTCTTGCAAAAGTCTTTGAAAGACTAGTCCACATTAACATATATCCCCTTTTAAGTCAATGCATTCCTGAAAGTCAGCACGGCTTCGTCAAGTTCAGGTGTCAAATCTATTACTTTGCACACACTATATTCTTGAATCTATGGATCAAGGCCTTTTTGTAGTCAGTGTTTACACAGATTTACGTAAAGCATTTAACAAAGTTCACCATCTAATTTTGTTAAAGATGCTCTATTTTAATGGCGTTAAGGGTAAACTAATAAGGTGGTTTGCATCATACCTCGAGTAGACACCAATCTGTTGCCCTTAACGGCTTTTCATCGTCTTCTTGTGCTATAAGTTCTGGGGTGCCTCAAGGGACCATATTGGGACCCTTTCTCTTTATTAATTTCATCTACGACATTCACAAATGTTTTAACATAGCAAAATCCTACTTTATGCTGATGATTTAAAAATATACAGACGTATAAATAATCACGATGACTGTCTTCTGCTGCAAGAAGATATCAATAGATTCGCCTTTCCTTGCACATTAAATAAATTATCACTCGCTACAGACAAATGCTAAATAATAACATTCACAAGGAAACGCAACCAGATCACCCATACATATACTCTTTTGAGTCAAGCTCTTGAACGTAAGTCTTTGGCGTAATCTTAGATACGAAGTTATTACTATGGCAGCTATAACAAACAAAGCATATCGAATATTGGGTTTTGTTTATCGTGTAACAAGAAAATTTAAAAAACAAGAAAGCTATTTGATCCTTTACCAAACTCCTGTTAGATCCCTGGAATCTAATATATGGCGTTTATAAATGCATTATTGAATCCATCCAGCAAAAATTCACAAAAATTCTACCCTTTTGGCTCAAAAAAGATATCTGTATAACCATATAAAGAACGCTTAGTCAACCTAAAACTCCCTACGATTGAGAACAGACATTTAATGCTAGATGCGATGATCCTAAGGTCTTCTGTCTCAAATTAATTTTCGTGTTTCACGATGTACCCCGCGATCATCGCAGCTGCTTGCCTTGCCTACATGTCGAACTAACGCGGGTCAAAGAGCCCCTCTTTATAGAGTGTGTTCTGATTTTAACAGTAACTTTACTGGCATAGATTTATTTAGTACGAGTAGGAATTCTTTTAAATGTGAAGTCAGAAATTTACTGACAGATTTCATTCAACATCAACCCAGTATGTTTGATTATTGTTTTCGTTTATTTTATGAATTCGTTTTATTTTGCCGTTTTATTTATTAAGTATTAATTATTTTTCTTCTCTTAAATTTTGTAAATATCTTATGGTAATTCATAAACTGTACGCAAGTGCTGTTTTCCGCAAATTTTACTAGTATTTAACATTTAGGTCTTAGTGAGAAATACTTAAGGTTATAATTGCATTTTTTACACTTAATTTTTACCTTAGTATATTCATATTTAATTGTAACTGTTTTTTCTCAATAAAAATAAAAAAATTATGGTCAAATTTTCCAAATTAAAACAGAAATCTAGAAAAGTGCAATATTACGTGCCCCAACATATGAGAACAGCAAATTGTGTCACCATAGACCACAATACTTACTTTTAAAATGACTTTAACAAATTTCCCAGACAGCAAACTTATGATAAAAAATGTGGTCAAGTAAGAACAGAATTTAACAAAAAATCCCTTTCTCGTTATGAAAAAAAATCTTTGAATTGGTAAACAAAATTATATTTATTATTGCGTAATAAAAGGTGTCTAAGAAATACTTGGAGTAGATAAAAATTTTAAGTTTGAGAATACCAGTGATGTAGATAGACAAGTTCACTTCTTCATTTTAAGCAGTCTGTGTTTTTGTTGAGTGAAGTTATCAATCATAAATATACAACAACACGACGTGTGTAGCGAATACGTCGTGAAGTAATTAGGAAGGCGTACATTAAGCAACGTAAAAGTCGTATGGCACCACTTAAAAAATGATATGCTGGAAAATACATTTTACAATATACTGAAAGGATGATGAAGTATGAGTGGTGCATAAACTGAGCACCGAAGCATACTCCAGCTATAATAACATCAAAAGTTATAAAAAGTATCGGGAACGAATATAATCACTATTCCTGCGTTTCTGAGCATGAGTATGGAGATAACTTGGGTTAACTCCAGTAACTCTGAATCATATTAAAAGAAAGAAACTAGGGGTGACACTATACAAAAAAATTATAGCTCCAAAATATTCAGAACAGACATTACGCGCCAAATAAATTGCAGAATTTGATTCTAATTGTGAACGATGAGTTCTTGTGCTGGACAATGTCTTTACACCACCAATTATTAGAATAATATTCCAATTTCGTCTAAAATTAAATCTAAAGCCTAATTTTCTAAGAGGTGCCTTATTTGGCAAGCGATCGATCAGTGCAGTAAAATTATAGCTCCGTTCATCATTACTTCAACTGTGACCGCCCAAAGTTATTTAAAAAGCATTTTATTAAAAATTTGCTTTCATTTATTAAGAGCGTTATTAAAAAAATATGTTTATCACTTGCATAATTGCTGAAAGAATGGTTGTAGAGTAATGACGTAATTTGTAGAAAAGGAATATGCCATAAGGTCAAAACGAGCACCAAATCTATAGCTATTATACGATAGTAGTGAGAAAGAAAATATTCAAAAATTGCGTTTGAATAATGAGGTGATAAACAAGATTACATTTACATACTTTTACAACACCTTCATTTCCTTGAAATATCTCAGTTCACTTTTTATTATCGAATAATGCCATTCCAAGTATTTCTTAAGCACACTTTAAACTGAACGAAATATATGGAACAGGAATATAATTAGGTTCAAAAAAAGAGTTTGAAGTCTATTCAAAAAATTACATTACAAACTATTAAAAGAAAAGAATAAAATTAAACAGTGCAAATCCAGCCAGTTACAGTTTATAATTGTACCAATATTAACTTTACTTTGTTGTAGTAATTAACTAAAATTTCAAATTTCATATTAACTTGCTCTATTACTGATGAAATGGTGATTTGTTGCTACTTTAAAATGCAAACAAGTATGGATGATTACCTCTAGACAGAGAAGAGGCTATTTTAATTTATTAACCACAATATTTATTTTCTATTTAACAACAGGCATTTTTATTTAAGTAAATCCGTAGTCAATGTTTGTCTCGAATCATTTAGTATTATTTGTTTATTAAAAATAATGAAAAGAGCGCACTAAAGTGAACATTTACAATAGGAAGAAATATAATGAGCGATTCCCACAGTCATGAGAACCAAACGCTAGCTCCTTGTAAAAGATGAAGTGATTTAGGTTTTAGCGGACTGTATGTTAATAAACAAAACTATTTTAGAAGGAAAGGCATTTTCAATATGTAATGCTCTTAGTTACATAGACAAACAACGGAAGGTGCTTGATATATGCAACTTTTTAGAAGAAACTAAGAATGTACGGTAAATAATCAAAAAGATTTTAATGCTGGTCAACAATAGCGTAATTTATCTATACCTAACAATTCTAGAAAAACAATGTTAGTCTTCTGTTATTTAATTAAGCTTTAGTTTCTCAATGAATGGGTTATTCTAAGCTTTAGAAGCAAAAATAGAATATTTATTAAAATTATTGAAAATAAAGTTTTAATGAAAAATTATTTATTACACAATGTTGAGGCGCTAGCAAATCTGGTGCAGTATCAAAGTATTGTACTGATTTAATTAAAAAAAAGAAATTTTGCCTAAATTGACGATAACAGATTAAATTTGAAATAGGAAATGGTAGTAATTGAATTTATTTGTTTAATATCCAATCACGGAAGGCAATAGAACCTAACGAAATAAAGAACTCTAATTTTGTACCTCCACTTAAAGGGAACATAATCAGTACTTAAATATTTAAATTATAACTCAAAATAAATGTTTATTTTAAAAATTTTATGCTAAAATACGTAATTCGTTTACAATGACTTTCCGTTATTATTGATATGGTAAAATGATTCATTAAAGTTGGTTACGACTAAACTTGACTGCAATAAATTTAACAAAATTAAGTAAATTAAACGTATAAATAGCATTACTGAATTAAAATTTTTGAATAATAAATTAAAATCTGCTAGTTTAATAAAAATGTGCATTTATTAGAGCAAAAGTGCTAGCAGCTCAATTTTGTTTTATTTGACGAATTATAAAAAGCTAAAATTAGTTATCTGTAATTTCTATGTCAGTATGGATCACATATAACTTGAAATATAAAATGTTTAAATTAACTGTTACATTAGTTCTTGTACTGAAAATGGCAAAGCTAACATTCAAAATATTGATATTGATGTAAGTGTGGCGTAAAAACAAAAAAAATAGATGTGTCTGTTGTATAAGATATTTGTATTAGAAATAAGGCGACATAAATTACTTACTTCATATTGCTGTAGTATGTTTTTTTAGAATTTATAAAATGGCAAAAATAACAAAAAATTATAAATTTAAACTAGCAATTATAAACAACTTTATCTCACTCAAACGGAAATTAATTTATTACATGTCTACTGTTAAAAGAATCGAAATTCGATTCTTTCTATATTTTTCTTACATCGAAAATTGGAGGCAATTTGTACACAACTATTTTGTTGCAAGGAAATGAAATGCGGCTCTGCCAGCTTTTGGGCGAGACGACAACTCTGTGGGCTTCTGCTCTCCTGTTGCTTGAAGCTGCCATTCGCCGACCACGCTGTTGCGGAATGTTGCCGCGCATTCCTTGGTCGTTTGAAACCTTCTGGAGCACAGTGCGCCATCTCTACAAAGAAACCCGAACCTAGGCGAAGAGCAGAATTTTTGAATTTAATATTACCCCAAATTACACATTCTGGTTTAGAGTTTAAAAGTAAGCAATTTAACGTAAACATGTTTGTAGAATTTGATGGGATCTGATGCAAAACCTGACCAAAATGAATTGTAGAATTGTTTCATTATTTTTGATAATAAAAGCTGTTTGTATACGAACAATTTGGCATATAAAATTTTTTCATAATTATTAATTATAGGTACTTGATTTAAACTTTCTTCAAACATTTATATAGTGCATTTAAATTATACTTATATAATTGATATATAGGATGGGTTTTCTAGATTTTTTTATTTTAAATTTTAAAGACCAATGTGACAGGAAGTGTTATCAGTGGTGCCTGGAATATATGCAAAATGCATGTCGTTGTATGCATGCATATTTTACAGTTTTTTAATAAATGCATATGCAAAATATTATTTTTCATATTTAAAAACACTCATGTTTTATTAATTTTTTTAATTTTATTTACAAAAAATAGTGAAAATTTAATGTTCTGAATTCTTAAGTTCCTGGGATGCTTTAATCAGTTTTATTTTCAATAAATACCGTAGAGGGTAGTTGAAATACTATACAATAGCTTCCAAAATCCAATATCTATTCACAGTTCACTCTATTTTTAAGAGACTAGTAATACCTTAAGGTAATCCTGGATTCCTTTTCGATAAACACACATTTTAAAAATGTATTTAAATGCAAATATATGCTCCATTTTTTAATTTATAGAAATACAGAAACTATATACCAGCTTTTATACCTAATGGGTTTGTTAGAATATATTTACCAGCTCAAGCGATAGTTCGATTTTATGTGACTTTGACGAGTTTGTGCATTACATTCTTCTGATTTAAAGTGTTTATTTCATATAAATAAAATAAACTTGAAAATTATTGACGCTTCATATTTTTTGAATTATTTGTAATAAAAGGGTAAATTTTTTATTGCTATTTGATGCTAAAATTATAGCAGTAAGGCGTTTAAATTTAAAATGTGATTTTTATAGTATTTTTAATTTAATATACAAAAAGGCTTAAAATTAAAAAGGAAATTAATTTCATAGTTAAATTTTATTATAGATAAAGTGCGATAAAAAATTTTAAATAGAGCAATATCTAGAAATAGCTCTGCATATATAAAAAAGAGGATAGTCGTTTGAAAAACATTGTGAAGCAGTGACATCAAATGTCAACAATTCCGTATAGAAGAAACAGACAAAAATTTCCAGAGTTGTGTGGCTCATTTGTATGTTGCGAAATGCTACTTTATAAAGTAGATCATTCTTATTCATAATTTTCTTAAAAAACACTGCACTTCTGAGTAGAGTACTAATGTTCCTGATTCTTCAATATTAAGAAAAAAATGTGTAGTCATTAATTATTACGACCCAATAACTAAAATTAAAAAACACATTAGCTGGAATTTGTATGGTTTTCAATAGATGAAACAATTGATATTAAAGGTCGGTATGTACAAAGTAACCAATAAAGTCCTTGCCGTTTTTAATGACCAAAAAGACAATAATTTACAGAAAGTGTAGCCTATTGTTAGATCTTGAAGTAATCACTATCGGCATCCAGCACCTTCTGCCAACATGCCTCAAGCCTGCTTCATTACTAAAGGATTTTCCATGAAGATGATTCTCCAGGAAGTGGAAGAGGTGGTAATCGGATAGCGCAAGGACAGGTGAGTAAGGAGGATGGAATAGCCAACCAAGTCGCTGTGTGGTATCTCTGACCACCCGCGCAACATGTGGTCTGGCGTTGTCATGAAGGAAGAGTACATCTTTGCGATTCACCAATGTTGGCTCCTTCTGTTGCAATTCCTGTTGCACACGTTCCAATTTGCGAGTGACCGTTTGGCCCGTTGACAGCAGCCCATAGTGAACCACTTGACGACCTGTCCACCAGACACAAAGCATAATCTTGCGTGGGTGTATAGGTGGTATTGCGATGTGAGGGACAGTATCCTGGGGTGACAACCAATGTTTGGAACGCTTGGGAGTGTCTTACAGAACCCACTTTTCATCACTGGTAAGTACTGGATTGAATATGGATGCTGTGCGGTGGCGAGAAAGCAACGATATACAGGCTGCCACTCGTTGTTTCTTGTGGAATTCTAACAGCGTGTGCGAAACCCACTTGCTCAGCCTGTATTTGTTACCTAAGTCTAACTGTGTCATCAGAAACGTTAAACTGTCTTGCAAGTTCACCACACATTAAACTACTGTCCTCCTCAATAGCCGTCTACAGGGCTTTATCATCCTAGGCCTGTGGTTGTCCACTGCGAGGCTTATCACAGAGGGACAAATCTTCCGACCTGAATTTTTGAAACCAATGCCTTGCAGTATGTTGATTTGCAACACTATCACCAAACGCTTGTCATATTCGGCGACTTGATGCAGCTGCCGATAAGTCTAATTTGAAGTCGTAAAGTAAACAACACCGAACGAGATTCTTGGACACTTCCATTTGCCTTCGCTACTGTACGAGTTACGAATGATGAGAGTGCGCGGTGGACCTACTTTTATAACGCTGATATTCCTACTCTCGACCGACCGATTTTTAAACCACGTGATACACTAATTGCATACCTATTCTCCCTTCATTCAGTGGCAAAGCAAAAACGGAAAGAACTTTATTGGTAACCTTGTAGCTAATCTTGTGTTGGGTACGTTAAATGAAAATGAACCTGGATGAGGTTATATGGTCAGTGTAGAGACTCTAGAGAAAACCAATAATGTAATGATAGATATGTATGCAGATTTGTTGATAAATCGTTAAGCAATTTTTATTTGCCAAATCAAATGCCGATGCACTATATAATATTAACTATTACAGATGCATTTTTTCTTAATTTAATTCATTGTACTTGTTTAGCTCTCTCGAATATAATTTAGTTGATAGTTTAGTTTCAAATGTTAAAAAGATTTTTATTAAAGCAGCTTTTAGAGTTCAAGTGTATATTGAAAAGTAGCTTAAACTTTCTTTACCACCAGAGCCAATCTTAACAAGATAGGATGCCAAGTTAAAATGCGTGGATTAAACTGAAAATAGAGATGTCGTATTTTAGTTTGATTCTTTGCATCGCAACTCCCATTGAAAAATTATGGAAGCGAGAACTTTCACTACATAAGTGTTTAAGTATTATTGAAAGCTTGAAAAGGACAATTGCTGAAAGTGGTGGTTGAACAAATCTAAAATCTGTTTTGACGAAAAATGGAGTTCAAAAGTAGAAATAAAAATTTAGGTTAATCATGTTTTCATGTTTATAAAATACTGTTGGTGTGGCGGCCTTTTCGCCCTTGAACCGCTTTATATCGCGGCGCATGCTGGCGGCTGTGATGTCTGCTGCTACGTTTTGCCATCGCACACAAAACGGCATATGGGCTTTTGCTCAGCCAACAAGTCTGCATACGCCGTCGGACTTGATATGAAAGGTGCTGTCGAATGAAATTGCCCGCAAAGACCTACCGCCAAGCCAGGCGCGAAGCCCGGCGACATTCACGCATCGCAGCTGATTTGGTCGTGTCTCAACACCCGCGAACACTGCCATCCGCAGCGCGACCAGCTCGTCGTGTCTTTACGAAAGAAACGTTCGCACGCAGCGCGGCCAATTCGTGCGTCTTATCATCCGCAGATACCAGATCCGCAGCAGGTGACCTTGGAATCGCCGACGAAGCCGAAGCCGAAGCCGATTCAGGTGTGCGATTTGGCAATATTCGTTGGTTGATATCGGTACGCCATCCGCTTACGCGACGGCCGTTTAAGACGATATTGGCCTTATCGGTTGACGTTCCAATACGGGCCGTACTACGTTTCCACACCGCACCACGAGAGCGGCTATTTACACGCCTGCCTCTCCAACTGTTATATTTGTTTCTTTAAAAATGCGTTTTTTGTGGATGCATACATGTAATATAAGTGTCGATATTGTAAAATAAAAGTATACATTAAAATACGTATTTTTATTTAGCATGTTTTAGTACACATTTTAAATGTTTTATAGTGCATATTTGCATACGTATTTTGTACCTTTTTGTGCACATATTTCAAGCTTTAGTTACAAGAATGCCGTTTAAATTGTAGAAGAAATTGTGAATGCTATTTTAATCGTCGTCTGCCTTCACCGCCTACATTATAATTTTTAGACTATATGATTATTTTAAGAAACCAAATAATACATATAATGTAGTAACCTGGAAACGCAGTAATATTAAATGTAAAATTAGTACTAACGGAACATATTTTGGTAATTGTGGGATATTTAATAGACATAACAAACATCTTTCGATGTAAAAAATTCTACGTATGTTTAGCAAAGAAGGTTACAAATTAAGTTTAACTTTGTTGTTTGGTGAGGCGTTAGAGCAGTTCTCAGCTCCCGTAATTCGATGATTCAGTTGGTGGTCGTTATTATTTTCTTAATAACAAATTTAAATTTAGAGGTTCTGAATATATTCATCTAGTCGTACGAAGTTAAATAAATATTTTTCCAATTCAGGAATTTAAAAATGCGTCAGTAATATGACCACCCCGATTTTATAGTTCTTTTTAGGTTTTTTTCGGTTGGAGAACAAAACAAACCATGGCAATGAAGAGCGTATAAAACATTAGAAGGTTTGAGAGAAGCGATTCAAGAAACATTCAGGTATTAATAGACGTTCTGCCAAAAACATCCCCAAGACATTTTAAATAGGTATAATTTCTATACAGAAAATAATGGTAAATATTTTAAACATATTTATTAATATCTGTAATTATTATTCAGTTATTAAATTATTATTTCAATAATTAATTACATTAATTACATTAATTACATTAACTGAGCATTAAAACGGCGTAACACCCATAGTTCTCTTTTTTTTAATACAACTATATCGATTTAGGTATCATTAAAAAGGATAAAAAAGAGTTTTGTTTTGAGACCACAGCCAACACTATTTCTTATACGTAAGTTGTGTCAGCAATGGGATGTAGTCATCATAACATTTTGTAAATTGCAGGTGTTCTTGAACTATTTTTGCGTTGAACTATAAGAAATAATCTTAAAAATCAATAATAAAGTATTCTTTGCTTTACAACACTTATAAAAACAGATCCAATATTGTCGAAATGGTATGCTTTGATGTAGTGCTTACTTGCAAAGTTTCTCCACAGTTGCAGTTTGTTTGAGCTCGTCTAGAACTACGTAGGTGAATCTTTACTCTTACTTTTTTTATGCGCCATGAGGTGACTGAAGAGGGAGGGACGCAGCTTCCGAGCTTTGTGTGTAGGAAAGGCACTTCAAACTATCACTTCTTTAGCCTGCTTTACGGTCTCAGAGCAAAAGAAGCCCTCATCTGTTGCGCAACAGATCGTTATCAAGTTTATTACAACAAAGCATAGTTTGAAGTGCGAAATAAACAATTTTTAGCGAAAGAATAATTGCGTTATTTACCATCTTTTCGAAAATAATTGTCGATCAGTGAGGTCAGAAGAAGCTACGATATTACTCAGGTAATTAAGACTACTTACAGTGCTACAAAATTTTTGTAAACTAGACACATAAGTCTAATATAAATATTATCATTCCTTCATCATACAAAGAGATGGGTTAGTCAGAATTAGTTTCACTAAAGCTGGCAAGATGTTTGTGATTCTGATAAAATTTAATGTTAGTTACAATCATATCAAGGAAAAATCAGCATATAAGATTTTATTCTTCTGATATTGGTGTTTTGTACTATCCAACGATTAATTAATTATAGAGTTTCAAACATCCTGTGCTTCGGAAACGATTAAGAGCTGCTAATTTTTATATGAGAATATATTTCTTTACTTTGTACCCAACTAAAAAATATACATGTTGTAGATAAATCTTATTATATGTTCGACTTGACTTTTTGCATCATAAGCAGTAACACTAAAATATAACGTGGCGTTTTGAAAGATAAAGATGTTTAACGGTAAAATATTTTTTCAATTTTGTACAGCGTTGTCTTCCTAAACTTTTAAAAACGTAGTCGAGATCAACGAAAAATTTAAGTTGTTGACCAAAGCATTGCGACTATACGAAGTATGGTAGAAAGACATAGTCAATTAGTATAAAAACAACTGATTATTTTCCACTAATATTTTAATGTAGGGAAACTTGCTAACTGGACGTCTTATCATTCAATATTAACTTAAAGAGCAAGTCGTGCAGATTGGCACAAAAGCATAATTAAAGCCATTCTCTGTTTATGTACAATATTGTGGCAAATGATAAATGTCGGGTATAGTTGTGAGATCTAGAGAAAAACAACAGTTAGACGGTGTTTAAACGAGTTACATTTAACAAAAATGATTTGTACAGGAAGCAATTACCGTTTGTTTCAATACTACTTGGGAGACCTAAATTAGAGCGACTGAAGGTTCCAATTTATTCTGAATGGTGTACTACAATTTGCTTATTGGAAGTTTTTATAAATATCTATTAAGAGCGGCCAAGACGAATAGTCATTCCATACCACGACAACGCTCAAATTAGCAAACCATTAATCTGGCAGTTTATCTGATATATTGTCTGAATAAAAAATCCCAGACTTATTAATTCGTTTTAACCTAGAATAGGGTAATTATGTTAAAGATAATTGCACTTAAATTATTGTTTATAAAAAAATTAGCTTCTTATTTTATATTTCAAGATTTAGTGCATGCCTTGCGGTAATTCTAAACAGACGTTTATATTCTTGTTAAGTAAGGAACATGATAAGACAAGTAGCAGATCAAACATTAATAAATATATTAATAAATGTGTAATAATAAAAATAGTGTGTATTGCAACTGAATGATTCACAAAAGATAATCTAGAAACAACAAAATTAAATGTGACTATGCTAGTAGCTTATAATAGGTGTACCAATTAATAGAAGTTTATAGGGTGTACCAACTCTAAGTACAGAAGTATCGTAAACATTTTTTTTTTTATTAATTTAACCAGCGTATTTACAATCTACTCCTAATTTGAGTATTAAGTAAAATTATATAACAATACAATGTCATGCGGGGAGCTCTAGCCAGTGCTAGTCTCCCTAATGATTACATCAGTTTTGATTAGGTTGTGCGAGGTCCAGCGGCCATTGTCGTTTGAGCCTTCTTGCGATGTCCGGTTGATTGGAGAGTTGTTCAATGAGTTGGTTAGGGTGTCCTGCCAAGTTACTGCTATAGTTAGTTGAGAGCCTTTTGATTTCACTATCTACGTAGGGAACTCCTAGGTCGTTATGAAGGGTGTCGTTCTTTATGTACCATGGTGCATTGGCCAGCATACGGAGGGTTTTGGACTGGAATCTTTGAAGGATTTTAGTGTGTGTCGCTTTGGCGCATCCCCAGAGTTGAATCCCGTAGGACCATATGGGCTTCAGGATGACTTTATACAGAAAAACCTTGTTTGATAGAGAGAGTTGGGAATGTTTTCCAAGTAACCATGCGATTTGTTTGATTTTGAGATCTAATTGCTTCCTTTTGGCTTTGATATGCGAGCTCCAATTGAGTTTTTGGTCGAGGTGCAAGCCGAGGTATTTTACTTCCCTATTGGATTGGAATTGGGGTGTTATTTATGCTGGTTTGAGCGCATTCGATACGTCTTATAGTGAAGGTTATTTGAGCCGATTTAACAGTATTGACTGTAATTCTCCACTTATGGAACCAGGCTTGCAGTGAGTCTAGATGCTGTTGGAGATGTTCCACAGCAAGTTCAGGAGATTGGTTGACTGAAAGGATGGCCGTGTCGTCAGCAAATGTCGCAAGTATAGTGTTTTCTGTGGTTGGTGCATCTGATGTATAAATTAGTTATAGCAGTGGTCCCAAGACGCTGCCCTGCGGACTCGGACTTGATTGGATGGATATCTGAGACTGCACTGTTAATTTTGACTTGGTAGGTTCGGTCTGTGAGGTATGACTTGAGTAGTACGTATAGCTGACTGGGGAGGTGTAATTTGAGTTTGTATAACAAGCCAGTATGCCACACTTTGTCGAACGCTTGCTTAATGTCTAGGAACACCGCTGGGCATACATTCTTCTTCTCCATGCTTTCCATTATATGAGTGATGATTCGGTGGCTTTGGTGAATGGTAGAATGGCTTTCACGGAATCCAAACTGGTGCAGTGGGATAAGCTGGTCTAGGTCTACAGATTTCTTAATGCACTTGAGTAGTAGCCGTTCAAGAAGTTTGGAAAGGAGAGGCAGGAGACTTATTGGTCTGTAGGATTGTGCTTGGGTGGGCGGTTTGCCAGGTTTCGCAATCATTATTATCTGGGCATGTTTCCATAACATAGGGAAGTAGCAGAGTTGTAGTATTCTGTTAAATATTGTGGTAATTAGTACAATCGCTTTTCTGGGGAGGTTTTTAAGTACTTCTCCAACCATTAGGTCATATCCTGGTGCTTTACGCACGTTTGTTAGTTGTATTTGTTGAGAAACTTCTGCTGGCGTAATCGTAAACATATAACTTTCAATAATCGAGTTAACAAGCGAGCAATATAAACGCTATATAAATACAAAATTTAGCTCTGATTACCAGATGTTAAAAAATACTAAGTACTATTGCACTGCCATCAACTATTGCTGACGATCAAGGAGTGAATATCAGTTCTTGAAAAATAAACACTTACTAAAAAATATAATAAGTCCAGCTTAGTTAAATATTACTTTTAACCAAGAGATGCCTTGGATTATCCATACATAACAAAAAATACCAAAAATAAGAAACCAAAAAATAAAATTCCAAATTTCCCTTTAAAATTCGTTTATTAAGCATAAAATAATAGAGGATGAGTAGTGCAATACAAAAACGTTAGCTGACAATACAATAAAAATAAATTGCAACATCTCAAAGTCTTGAAAAAGACTAGTAAGTTCCACAAGAGAAAATAAAATGATTCATTATATGTATAAAATCAAGGAGAGGGATCTTACCGAATGGTAGTTAAACATGTGCAGCACGCATTTAATGCAGAAAAAATCAGGGAATAACTAACTCAGAAGGTTATATAGTTAAAAGTGTTCTAAATATAACACCACGAGTGACAAAAAAACCATTGAATCCATTTTTCGTAGACTGCCTGTAGGTAATAATAAAGTTGTTTACAAAGTATAAAATATTCAAAATAAAATTATACAAGTAGAGCCTTTAAAACGAAAAAAGGATATGTTGTAATGCAAACGTTATTAATATTATTGGCATACAAAGGCATATTGCAAAAAACCCTATATACGTGTATAATGAGAAGGAATACTTAAAACGTCAAGCTGTATAAAAAGTACAGAATATAGAGACTGAGAACTGTATCAAAGCATTATAACGAAGCCACACAATGACAATGACGAACTCAATATCCTACCAAATACATATAATTTTATAAATTTCTACATTACCAACAATAGAATACAAAGAGCAGCTCACGTGTAGCAAAATAACATTTACAGATACACTTAAAGAAAACAAAATCGGCGAACAAAACAGTGAATATAAATTTCTAGATGAATTTTAGGCGATTTGACAACTAGCCTAACAAAACAGCATAGTCCTGAACATACTTGTAACGTTTTATCACCAACATTTGCTAAATTTATTACCATAAGCAGTCATATTGAATGCCAATGGTCTTCTGAAACATAAATAGGAAGTAGAAGTATTTCTCCATCATTTCACAGATGTACTTCTCATTAGTGAAACCCACTTAATATGCAGTCCTACTTTCATATACCACAATATTTAATTTATTATACTAACAACCCGGACAATGCTGCTCAGTATGGCCCTGTAATACTTTATAGAGCAATACTAAAAAACATAATCAGTCACCATGAAATGCCTAACTATGACAGAAACCTCTTGCCGGCTATAATATTTAAAGTTAAACTGATGCCTTACGAGCTAATAATAGCTGACGTTTACTGCCCTCCTCTACACAATTTAAAAACATAATCGTGGGGATTTCGTCTATACTTTAGAAACAAAATTTATTGCAAAAAGTGATTTCAACAGTAAGTATACTTTACAGGGCTAAATATCAATAACAACAAAAGTTGCAGAATTGCGAATTTGTGTTAAGAACGAAACTACGTATTTTTATCGATAAGCACTCCAAATTACCGGCCGCTCAACCCTCAAAAAATACCTGACCTCTTAGACGTCTTCATCGCCATAGGAGTTTGGTCATCATATATTATCTGCTTTGGGTCACTTTCCATAATTAGTGTAACAATTAGTGGTATGCTATTTACAGATGTTTTGACTCGAGAATACACAATAAGCACACCAACTGAAAAGATGTAGCTTTATTACTCAAGCAGGCATTCCAGCAAGCCCCACCGCAATTAGAAGCGCAAAATAAATTAATAATGTACCGCAAGATCACAAAACTAATTGCTTAATTGTAAAAATTTAACGAAATAACATTAATTTATTTTGACAATAGATAATAATCTATTAAAAAAAACTTTCCGTAAGCTTTCAAGGCTCTACCATTTATTTTAGTTTACTGGTTTTTCATAAACTATGACGAATTTCCTTATAGGAAACGACAAGTGCTATCTGTCAAATCAATTTTAGTAGCGTTATAGTATAAAGTGGTATATAATTTATAGTATACAGGATACGTTAAACGCTTTCTGCCCGCATCAATCAAAAACAATTTTTTAGAAACTTAGTTACCTAGTTCTTTATTAATTGTATTCTGCCACTTATACTCATGCCAAATTAACCACATTAATAATTTTGTAATTTTTGAATGAGATGATTAAAGTACTTGAACTAGCATTATTTGAAGAGTTTTTTTAGAAATGTGCAGAGACCGGGATAATTTGAAACAAAATTTGTTTTCCCGATATTTAAAAAAGTTATGTGGGATATTCCAATAAATTTTGCCACATTTTTTAAACATATTTGTAAATGAGACATTAGAGTCTACTAAAATCGAGCTTTTAATATTTCGAACATTCTCTTAATCATTTTTTTTTCGTTTTCTTAACCTTGAGGGTGATTGGTTCTTCTTTAAAGCTTATTTTTGGTATAACTGTAAAAACTGACAATTTTCTTTTATTTCAGTCTCTTATAGATGGTTTCAGTTCTTTAGCTGTGGGAAAGAAATGGATAAAGAAAATTTTTATTTGCTGTTGAAAGTGATGGACATAATTTTAGGTACTCTTTTATTATACTTAGCCTAAAATGTAGAAAGTTAACAATACTCTAAACTATTACCAATGTGATATTTGAGGTTATTTCTAAACCAAATTTTTTGAAATAGCCATACGCATGTCTGTCTAACGGCTAGAGTTGATAAAAGTACTGTGGTGGAAAAGATAACATTATAGTCCCGTGTTCTTTAGCAAAATAAAAGAATTTATTATTACAAAGCGAGCTGCATAATTATCCAAAACCAGTAATACAGAATTATTGCGTGTTAGATGTACGTATGGTACCATAAAGGTTTAAAATTAATCATCATTTACCCATTAGCAGCACCAACACGTCCTAAGGCTCAATTTATGTTAGATGCTTTATAAATTTTTCTCATAAATTTAAATTGAAGGTATAGAATTTCCTGTAGAGTTTATAGTAATACAAAGTGCAACAAGTGCCCCTCCTTCAATTTTTTGATAACCTGCAGTCTATGAATGGTAAGATTTTTGTTTCTTCTCGAAGCGTTAAACAATTTTCTACTGCACATTTGGTTCGTTTTCGGGTATTTGGAATTTTGATGTTGTATTTGAGGTCATACGCATGAAGTTTCTAGGAGTAAGACTAAAATAAATTTTTGATGATAAAGTCTACAACTTTCTTAAACTGTTTATTGGTTTATTGTTGTAGCCAAAATTTTTCATGCTTATGCTACATTCACCATAATCACGTACGTGACTGAAAAATAGTCATACCATTATTGCCCAAACATTATGATGCTTAACAAAGTGCTTGCTTGCTCACATCCCAGTGATGTGGCATTGTCTAACTTCTCGCTAGGAAGATTTGTGTAGTGTGTTATATGATGTCTCGGTTTGCTCTCTTAAAAAAGTATTTAATTGATCGTGCTTGTCTCAAATTTTGCAAAACAAATTATTGGTTTAAACAAAAGACTTTAAAATGAAAAATATTTTGTGCTTTGTGTAATTGCCTTAATTTTAATTAATGATTATTAATAAATTGAAGACACCTTAAGCTGTATATTCTATTAATCTGTTTAAAAATAAATTGTAACACTGTGCTAAAATTAAAATTATTGAAAATATATTCACATAAGTACCTCGTACATAAAGAATGATTAAAGTTTACGTTACAAATTTCACAATATTAAAAAGGTAATTTATAAATAAATCAAATAGTATCTGCGTCTTCTTTATCAAAAAAATATTTATTATATCACTAAGTGACATATTACCTAAGTTACATATACCTGTGATATTTTATAATTGCAAAAAATATTACCTCAATTATATTTTAGTGTGGTTTGTTATAAAACGTAACATCAGAGCATTAATGTAACAGAAAGCAATGCCTAAGATAGTGATCATAGCAGAATTTTCTTTTAAAGATAAGACCCGCTTACTCACTAGGATTCGGAAACAGCTTATAAAGGTTGAACCGTCCAAACGATAACTAAAATAACTATTTTATGACCTAGGAGTTATGATCCAAACCCCTTGGACTACAATTTTGTATTTTAAAATAATTTGCTGTTGCTAGTTTGAAGCATCTTCCTGGGAAAGCTTTTATACACTTCTCTTTATCATGTGACGCAAATATTACAAAATTTATTATAAAAAAACTATGTAAGATAAAATACTAATTATTTTTTATTATGATGACAAATAAATGATGTTCAATGCATTATGTTTTTTTTTTACTAGAGATAATCATTTCGACTCTTTTCCCGAAACTCCCAAATGCGGCTTTTCTGTTGTCCGCAGAGTTGGTCGATGAACTGGGGTTTGTTCCAATAAACCCTGTCCTCAAGATAACCCCATAAAAAGAAATCACATGTGTTTTAATCGGAGAAATTTAGGGGCCACTTGATGCCACGTTCTATCTTACAGGGGGGTTCGGACTTATGAGTCCTATTGCAATAAATTTCTCGACAACTTCTTTGCGATAAACTTCTTCATTTAAATAGTTTATGAGAAACAGTAGGCCGACAAATCCATAGTAAAAAATTGCATACCATACATTAATTTTTTCTGGGTGCAATCGACGGTCTTCGGTCAAATAAGGATTTTCGGTACCCCAATGTTGGTAATTTTGTTTGTTGATATAGCCATCTAGTTAAAAATAGGCCTCATCCGTAAAATAAATGTGCTTTATGTCTAACTTATTGGCCCGGACCATCTCCATGATTACTTTTGTCAATATTACCCTCGGTCAAAAACGTTTGCAATTGAATCTTTACGGAATTCAATTTCTTGGTAAGAATGGTGTGCGTAGGGTCCACTCTCAAAGCGAGTTGAGCTGCGCCTTTAGAGACCGAAGGCATGGGCTCTTGTTCGTAAAGCTCCCGAGCTTGTTCTATGGTCTCGGGAGTGATCATAGTGACTAGTCTGTTTGTTCTTGACAAAATGTCATCCAGCACACTTCCTGTCTTCTAAATTTTTTATACAGCCTATTATGACATGGTAAAATAGACAATTGTAGAGCAAATTTTATTGTGATATTTTTTACTTTGCCATTGTAGTGTGCTTGTCAAACTTGGCCTTTAAGGCAGTTAGCGCTTTACTAGCACTTCGGCCCCTCTCGTCAAAGGTGGCAACAGTAAGACTATTTTTTCGGTTGAACAGCTGGTCTTAGCTGATACTATATTTAGTGTTGACCTAAAGTGTAAACAAAACTCCAAACATTGACCTTGCTACAGCTAACGTAAAATATAAAATTGGCTGAAAAGTTTGACCATGGTAATAAAGAACTCTTTTGCGTGACATAATGAAGGCCCTATGTTAGTAACCAGAATAACAACATTCTATACGATAATTTGATGACCATAACGAAGTAGTTTCAAAGAAATTGGCACCTGGTGGTACAGTTTCGATGTTCTTCCATCCATTGGGATGGTTATATTTTATGCCAGGTCCCAAGGTCATGTGTTATGGTCCTTGTTGCTCGGTTTAACAGTATCACTGCTTTATTAAAAATACTTATTATAGAGGGTTTAAAATATACATTTAATATGTTTTATTAAAATCTAACTAATGTTTATATTAGTGTAACAGGCACAACTCTATAATTCATTGGCGTATGTCCAGATCAAATCATATTTTTATATAAAGTTTTTTAATTTCTACCTATATTACAATATACATTTTTAACCGTGCATCTTCATGTGTCCTCCATGTACACTTTTATCCATCCATATATGTATATTCTTTTAATTTTTCATTCCTGTAACCATTCTTTTACAATTCTCTTAACTTTTCTTTTGTAGAATAGTTATTGAAGTTTGTGCATCTTCATGGAAAGCAGTATTATTTATTAATGTTCCTAAAGTTGTATTTGCTATGTTCAGTAAAAAATAGATATACTGCGCTCGCGCCCACGCGGGCACACATACATATATTTGATGTAATGTTAAAGCACGACTGCCAAATTTAACTTTAAAATAACAGTTTGCTAAGTAAAATTTTAAAATAAGTTAGTGTAAGTTAGTGTTAAACATTTATACTAACTGATATTTAAAGATATTTTCTTTAACTCTTTATAATGGCAACTCTTCAAAGTAGTTTGATGTTATTGATAATAAACCAATTAAACGGTACGATTGTAGTTTGTTTGAAAGTTTTCTTAAATTTAGAATAGAATAATTTGGCTTAATTTTATTTGAGTGGCTAATAGGCGAAAGATATTGCATTTAATGGTGCTAATAGAACCTTCTACCGCTCTCTAAAAGTGATTAAGAGTTTCTTCTGTTATCAGATCTCAGCTGAGTATTTTGTGTTTTTCCATTTAATGTGTATACTCTTTAAAAGAGCCAACGTTGAAGTTTATATTAAAGAATTTAGGTTATTTTTTAAATTTATCCTTACATTTAGTAACTAGCAGCTGCAGTATCAGTCAGATTAAACTCTTGTAAGCAAATTACATAAATGAGATATAAACATGGGTAAAACACATTAAACATAGAATATAAAACAAAATTTTGATTATGATGTTTGATTATTTTATAAATATTAGAAAAACCTTTAGAATTACTGCCATAAAAAATGCTAAACTGCTTTGCATTTGAAGAACATAAAATAGATGTATGTTAAAGTGGCTTTTATTGAGTTTTTTTTTTTAATTTTGCATATACTCAAGCAGTACTCATTCTCTTTCCAAAGGGTCATAAATATTTGAAATGGTTGATATAATTGCTACTTTATAGATCAAGATTTTTTATTGTAGTTTTTTTGGTAGACTTCAGATTAATATTTTGCAAACCTTAATACACCGCAATTGCAAGACACAGTATAGCACTTTTCACAATATTTATATTTGTTTTAGTACAACAAACGGTTTTACATTTAATTTGTACTGAATTATATTATGAGATTATTATACAATTATGACAATTAATTAAACATTTTCTTACATTGTTACGACATTTTAAAAAAAATTGTTTTTTTAAAACATTTTACCTCTATTTATTATTTTCTACAAATATAAATATTCAAAGTACAGTCACATTATATTTTTGTACTTATTTCTCGTAAGTTTTTTGACTCTTACAAATTTAATTTGTAATTTTGTCCTAAAAAGTACTCTTATATTCTCTTTGCTAAATCAAATTGTTTTCTATTAAAAAAGTAAACTACTGAGCTGAAAAAATAATAATTGAACGTATTATTAAAAAAATAAATCTAATTAATTCTTGGATTTGTGTGCTATAAGTATTATTTTGTTACCAAAACGCTATTCTCGATTTATAAAGAAAAGGATATTTGCAGGAATAACTACAACGTAATTATATTGACATTATTATACTTTGGCAGTGATAGCTTACCATTTTAAACTCGCCTAAAATATATATAATTATACTAAATCTGTAGCGGTTTAAAATATTCTCTAATTATTGCTCTTCATCTAGCTCCTACTTTGACATGTTATAACTACACAAGAAATCTATTTTACATTTAAAATTGAAGGGAAGAAAGTTGACGAAAAAGTTTTGCAGTGCTACTAGCTGTGCTGGTGACTACTTTTTGATTTTACAAAATTGTGATAAGTATTTAAGATTTAATTGTTTGTTTTTAAAGATTTATTAGTTTGCGTAATAATCCAAAAATGTGAAAATATTGTTTAAGTTGAAAAATCGTAATTAATGTTATGCCATAAATTTTCTATTATCATTTAATTGTGCTTTTTCAAATTTTGTTTTAAATAATATTGTGGCTGAACTCGAAATGTTAATTTTTAATACCTTTAAACTCAACAGAAAAGTAGTAACTAAATTACACATCATCTTTATGCATGTAGCTTAAGTTAAAAACAATAAGATTAACAATTGCGTCCAAGTATTTAAGGAGAATCATACGAATTCATGTGGCGGTTTGTTATCATGGACGGAGGTTAGACTCACCACAATGCATAAAAAAGAGAACGACAATCCTAAGAGTGGTCTACACGAAAGAAATGAAAAGCGTATCATCCTATAAAAAAAATAAGAGCATCAATGTGTTGGGGCGCGAAAAGAACACTCCTGATTGACTGCAGCGCGAAGAATACAGCATTACTTGTGCTTGAACTGTCTTTAATATAAAAAAAAGTTACTTATCAGACCAGTCCGTAACTTTCTTTGTATGCACTGGAAAAAATATATATTGAACGCTACCACCATATCATTCGATTGTTAAATTTAACTTACTCATAATAAACTCAATCGCTCATTGCGTTTGTGCTGCGACATTAATATGGTAGTCAGTTTAAGAGAGACAAGTAATGAAGTAATTATATTTAAAAATGAGATCCACATTTAATGACATCGTCAAAGCTTTTTGCCAACTCATAAATAAATACTTAATTTTTTAAAATTGAGCATCTAGTTATTTTTGGGACACTCTTTAGCAGCTAGTTGCCAAAAACATTATATTCACAGTATACGTCCAAGTCACTTATTTAAAATGTTACTTATTCTTAATAATATTTGTTTAATATTCTTTATCTTGTTCATTTTGTTATATAGTTTTCGGTGTTTATTATATTATTTCTACACAGCGCAGCGGCTAATGATTAAAAGGTATTTTGGTTACTGCTAGAGACAGATAATTCGGGAGTACGCTTCAGAACCGGACTTGAGCATGTCAGAATATTTCTGAATTTTACGTGCCCCGTTTATACAAATTCCTGAACTCGCCGCGGATTGCTGAGACGAGGGGCAGCAAATTTATTCGTGTCTGGGCATGTTCGCTCGATTTTTTTACAACTTAGCGCAGAGAATGTGCCAGACAGGTGAAACGTATTTAATTCGGATGGAGTTCTAGATAAATTTGCAGTTATTTGTATGTGAAGTATCGCGTCAGGCCACGAGAAACTCCACCGAATGTAGCGAATTCGCGCACAAAAATTGGCAGCATTCGGCAAAATAACTAACCGCTTTCAGTTTCTGTGATAAATATGTAGCAGTTATATATGTTAGCATAGTGTTATTTTTTTGTACTCTTAAAGCAGTGTTGTTTTGTTAGTGTTGAGGATGTTTGCATAACACTTAGATTCTCTTAATTTAACGCCAGAAGAAATGTCGCTTTAGCTGTATTTTAAAAAATTAGAAAATTTTGAATAAACCAATTTAACTCTTAAATTGCTAAATGTTGTAAATAGACCTTTAATATATCTAACGTATATCTGTGATTACATAAACCCCTATAAGAGAAAATTACAAGCTGTAAGATCACATGATCTTGTCGGCTATTCCTCGTCACTGTGCAAAGAAATCACTCGTCTCACACGAAGTGTGACAAGTCAATCTCCATATCTTTAAAGATAAACCGCAACCGACTGGATATCATGTTACGTTCAGTAACGTTCTCTATTGACGGTAACACCAGCCCCCTCATTCCACTTGCCCAAAAACCACATCACCCAGTTGTTCTTAGTAGATAGATTTCACGCTATTGGATTATTCGAGTATTTTTATTTCCCTAAATCGAGCAGTTCCGTTTACTGTCATTCCCATGATCAGTAGACTGAAGTTGTTGCGTCAGTTGGATTTTATACGGGGGATTTTTATGCAAAATTTGGTATAACGAAGCTGACGGTATGTCCAATTGCTGAAAACATTGCCGAATCGATTTTCTAGGAATTACGGTGACTGCCCTGTACAAGAGCGATTTGTTGTTCTATCCGACTAGACCGATTTTACCATTCCCACTGAACCAGTCGTCTCAAACTTTCTTACTAGTCTTCGAACTGTAGATTCCTTGTGTGTTTTAGTTCTCCCGAGATTCGCACGAAGTTCTCGCACTGTTTGTGTGGTACTTTCACTGCTTTGGTAAAATGTTTTAACAATAAGATCACTTTGCAGCGTTGTAGACTGTTCCGTGAAGAAAACAAACCAAACTGACGTACTGAATAACGACCATTGCTAAATTAGTCGGAGTGATAATAGATATTAAGAATGATGAGAGCCACACAACGTTGTCACATTGTCTACATAGCACTTTCATTGCTTTGTTTAAACTTTTTAACAATAAAACACTGTTTCCTGAAAAATCACACCAAAACAACAAATGCTAAATTAATCTGAGTAATAATTGATAAAAAAATGATAAGAATAGGTCTACCAAACTTAAAAACAAAAAATGCCGCTTGATTCACATTCGACGCTTTTTATGAGGCACCGTTTACATACTAAAATTATTTCTACCTTCTTAATTCAGTTTTATTACTTTATACGTAACAATAATCTGTATTTACTAAACACATTAACATATATAAATTAACTACAACAGAAAAATATATTTTATTCTCATTTTAATATGGGAAAAATACGAAATGCATTCATAATAATTAATTTGGTGCATGTTGAATTAGTATGCTTATTAACTGAATTGTTATAATCCAGTTCAAAGTAAAACTGTACAGTAAAGTGAAAGAAAACATTGCCCAAGGATTTCTTTAAACATCACAAATAATTAGTTTAACATAAAAATGGTAAGTACTTTTAGAAAAGAATAATAACTGAATCAGCACATAAATATCTGCAAGATAATGACAAAAAGTAAATAAAGGATCAAATTTACTATATATACTCGTTGTAAATGTCAATTTAATATTAATTCAATATAAAATAAATTGCAAAACACAGAAATGCTTAAAGATGTAATAGAACATAAAAAATAGTAAAGCAAAGTCGTTTAATAAGTATCCAGACACTTATTTTTATCTTCCAAAGTAAAGTATACAGGTTACCATGATCTGATCAACGGAATGCGGAAGTACGCTTGAGTAGTTATTATCATGTTCTATTTGACTTGAGTTTAGAATATAATTACATAGAAGCATATCAACAAATTCCAGGATATACGATTTGTGACAATAAAATTAATCAAAAAAAAGAAATGTTTACATGACCAAATTATAGTGTATTCTTATAATTATTCAAAATATAGTGAATATAAGTATTGTGGCAAAATTCCTATAATTATTTAAACATAATTCATATAAATATTCTAAAAAACTCGCTTTATAGTTTGGAGGCCATCGTAAAGATTTTAAAGGTTGTTTCAATAAGGAAAGACACATTTGGTTAGCTGCCGCTGCAAATATTCGCCGGTCGTGTCCAAATAAGTGGTTTAGATGGTCCAGGTGGTATGGCCGTCAGACGAAACCACGTAGGTTTGATGTGGTTGGTTGCTTAAGAATGTTCCAGATGGTATAGGTGGTCTGGCGATAAGACGGGGTTATGGACTGAACCTTTGATTTCGACGGCAATTGGCCGCACATAGACGATTAATAGCCTGTGTTTAGAAATAGTTTTAACGACGTCTCGATGGGGATACTCTTAGATCAGACGCAGCAGATTCCGCGTCCACATTGACATTATTGCTAAGTAATAAAATATTATACTAATTCTCTTCCAATCTTTGTATTTATTATTACTTAACAAGTATTTAGAAAGTTACAGTGACTCTTTATTTTGACTGTGGGTTATCTGATAATTAACTGGCGCGTTAATGCTAATTAATTATTTTTATTGGCCAATCTGCTTACCAGCGCAGTTTGATCATCACACTAATTGTGCCTGATCGCCATTTTTGACCGTTCCTCGTTCACACTTAAGTATTCGCGCAGTTTAACTCTAGAATAGTTGTGCCAGTGCGTTTACAAGCCAAATGGATAGCTTAAACTTTTCCGTGCGACCACGCTAGAACTACCGAAAATCGCTTGGAATCCAGAGTAGCCCGACTTCCTGGAGTCGACCGTTGCACTACAACTAGTTGCCTATTTTTCATTATATATAACGGGTGACTTAGCATGAAACACGTATTTCAAAACAACGGAACATATATTTACATAATTATGATAAAATTAAAACGTAAATGTGGAAATTATGTGCAAAAAATTACATCATTAAGACGTTTGCCATCACGGCGTTGGCACTCCTCCAACTGAGATCTCAAATGCGTGAAAACACGTTGACACATGTCTTTTAGAATTGCTGCGATTTCTTCTCGTATACGGGTTTTAAGTTGACGCAGATTAGTCGGAGGATTCATGTAAACTCAATGTTTTATATATCCTCACAGGAAAAATTAGGTGAAGCCAGGTCAGGTCTCCGTGGTGACCAATTAATGTCACCTCTACGCGAAATGTTGTAAGGCCATGTCCCTCCCACACTTGAAGAGCCGGACTAAAGAAATTACAAATCAGGGCGGTGTATTTTTTAGAATTGACAGTAAGTACGCGCCCATGGTTATCTTAACAAAAATACGGACCAATAATGCCCTTTGAAGAAATTGCAGTCCAACCAGTAACTTTGGGGCTGTGGAGATGTTCCTGATGTTTTTTCCGAAGATTGTTTTTTGGTCAATTTCGCATATTTTGACGATTAACGTACCCATCTAAGTAAAACAAAATGTCGTCAAAGTTTTAAAACTGCAAAAGCATCTCGCGCGCAAAAGCGAGGCGTAACGGGTAGTCCGTTGCTTTCAGAGATTGAACTAACTGGATCTTGTAGGCATTAAAACGTAAGTTTTTTTGCAAAATTCTTTGAACACTAAACCAATCCAAATTCAAAGCCGCCGCGCGTGTACAGATCAACCTTCGGGATTGTTACCGAACGCTAGCGCGCACGCGATCGATGTTTGTTGGCGTTTTTATTGCTCGCCGGCGGCCAATAGGTTTGGAATTTATAGTAGAACCACTGCGCTAGAACTTCTGAACTTAAAGCTTTATTAAACTGGCACTGGGCGCTTGCTGTATGTCATGAAGCCCATATCGAACTTAAAAACGTAACTGTTGGTTTCGTAATAACTGCGCACACAAAAGGCACGTTGCTCCACCGGAAACTGCTCCATTGCAACTGACAAATGCCATGCTCCCTAGTACTAAGCATATAGCCACCCGCCCCCATCCTACTATTATATTCCGCGTTCTTTCAAAGACAAATATGCATTCCATCCTGAGTCACCCGTTATATATACACATATATAAAATGCTATAGTCTACTGTAATAATTAGAAAATTATAAAATAACGTCTTAGGGGGTAAAAATAAATAAATAGTTAAGTTCACGGAGTAAACAGTCTATTTTTGAAAAATTCTGGACGTTTTGGCCATTATAAAAATGGATTGGAGTTAGTTCTTTACTCGAGGTCTTTAGCTGCCTACTTTCCAAGAAAACTATGAATCATAAAGGAAGGGTGACCTTTTGCTACTTATTGAATCCAAAGTGAAAGTTTGGCGAAAATATGTTTTAAATATGGTCAGTTAGGAAAAGGTTGTTTTTTTGGACAAGTTACGTAGTTTATGACGCAGGATAATTAACTGTCTTTGTATATGGCTACAGTTATTCGTAATAATTCAGACTATACCAGCAAGACGACCGACTCAATAAAATTGTCGATTATCGTCAAGCACCAACAATTCAACAAGCCAACTTAAAAAAATAACTTAGACCCCTGTCACCAACTCAAACTTCTCTCCCAATACCAAAAATTCTTTATACTCAAGGAAGAAATTTTAAAGAACCCCAAAATTATTAGTTTTCCACAACTTTATAACAAAAATAACATACGTCCGAAAGTTTTACTACTTCTTAGAAACATTCTGATATTTTCTTATGCGTAACAATAATAAAAAGCAGTTTTTAAAGATAGCCTACTGGTTGTCTTTACAGTTGACACAAACTGGAGTTTCTTCTTCTTGTTGGGATTTGCATACTTATAGCAATGTTTATTATTGCATGTAAATAAAGCGGGGCCTAACTTTCCACATCTAGAACTTCTAAATGTCTAAATTTATTTTTTCAAAATTTTTTAGAAAATGGAAGTTTATTAAATATTAAAATTTGGCTTTTAGTTATACTTTTAGCGTCCATTACACTTGGTTCCTTTATCTCCTCATTAATTTCATTTATACTACAATTTACAAGATTGCGACAAAAGCGAACACTTCTGGATGTGTTAAGAACTCTATGTAGTGTCTTTTCAACAACTAATTTTCCAATTGTAATGTAACGCATAAAATTTCCATTAAACGCAAATAGAACAGTGCTGGAGAAAAACGTTTACGTAAGGACAAACGAAAGCTGATGATAAAAAGTGAAGAGGTCGGCCATTTGGCAGCATAATATCCGAAGTTATTTCTCAAATACGTTCACTTTAGACGTTGATCGACGTTTGACTGTTAGTAAAGTGTGTACGAATAAATGCAATAAATTTTAGTAAAGTGACAGTGCATTATGATGATCAGCGTCAACTTGGCGCAACTTCCTAACGCTTCATGAAGATAATTTATCCTTCTTGATTGAAGGTATTGTAACCGAAAATGAAACCCGGTTATATCTCTTTACAGCTGGAGGTAAAAGACAATATAATGTGGCGCCTTTTAAGTGAATCTGCACAAAAAATCAAAAACTGTATTTTTCACTGAAAAAATCACAGCAACCGTTTAGGGTTTGCGTCAGTATTCCTTTGATTTGTTATATCTGTATGCTGAAAAGTATCATAATCAGTTCGGATATATACCGTTAAATAATGAAAAAATTTTAATACTCCTATTTCTCAGATACAATTAGATTTTTTAAAACAAAACGAACATGCACATCTTTCCTAACAACCACAAAGCACATTTACGCTTGGTCCGACAATTTCGGCAACTCCCCCAGTATTTTAGATGAAATGTATTCCAATGCCCTAAATTTAGCTTATATTCCATATTTGTTAAATTTAATACTAAATCTCTTCTACTTATTTCCACAAAAGATGGGATACCCAGTCAAAAAATTGTACAACATTATAATAAATATTTGGGTTTAAATGGCGAAAACATAAAAAAATAACATAACTCTATTTTAAAAGCTTTATCTCATTTGCTTTACATAACACCAAGAAAGATAGGGTTTTTTATTTTTTTTAATTTAAAGTAACCCTCGTAGTTCTGATAGTTCGAGGTAGTTTAATTTCAAAACAAAATAATAAAGAAAAACTAAACAAACAAAACAAAGTAGAGATAATACAAGTTGCTTTTTCATGCCTAAATTTAACATTTCTGTTCTGATCATTAGTTACTAATCTGCTCCTTTCTTGATGTCTCCAAGGCATTTGAGGGACTCATTCTACAAAACTAAAGGTAGCCTACCAGGAGGTATTATAGTTCCATCTGAAAGACAAACATTTTTGAGCGAAATATGAAGATTTTATACCCTCTTGGTACCTACTCAATTTGGAGTCTCACCAGGAAGCCTCCTCAATCCTATTTTGTACTTATTACACACAACTGATCTCCTAAAGACTAAAAAAACAGAGATCGCTGCTTTGCCAACATGCTCTTATTGACATCTAATCAAAATTCTTGCTTCTTAGTTGCTACAAGAACACTTTTGCATGCCAGAAAAATTATTAAATTATGGAGTGTAAAAACTAACAGCAATAAATTAATTAATTCACATAATCTTCACTATAAAAAGTAAGATGCCCTGAACTGATGTTAAGTAACATTCCATTTACAGTAAGATGTATTGGTTATTAAACAGAAAATGTCATTTGGGTCTAAAAAATAAACTCCAAGTCTGGACATATGTCACATATCTAGCTACGAAGTTTAACTCTAATGTCCAGAAGATAAAAAAAAGTTCAAAATGCTGCAAGTTATTTACAAACCACACTGGGATGTTATAAACCAGATCATATACCATGACTAAAATATACCAACCATTCGAGAAGAAATCGCTGCCTCCAATGCATGCTCTAGTGACGCAAATGTCCTTGCTTTAGACCTTGCAGGCGGCCGTTAAAAGACTGAAAAGGATTGATCCGCTATACCTAGTGCAGCGAGTATAGTGCAGTGTAACAGAAATCTATGTAATAATAACATAGCATTATAAATTGCAAATAATGTTACAAAGGTTGACCACGAAGCCATTCTCATCTATTTCAATATTTTGCCAATTTACTTGTTGTTTTTCTAAGACAGATAGTAAATTATTTACGGGGTTAACAAAAAACTTTATGTTCTTTCAAACGAAAGGTGTTAATTAAGAAAAACATTTTATTTATTTATTAGTTGGCAGAGCTACGCCAGTATTTTAAAGAGTAAATATTGCCATTATATGTCGAATAAGATATTTGACAAATGTTTTCCACGGCTTATTTAACATTCTCAAATTTTTCCAACAAACTTTCCGATCGCTTTCTCGCTTTACTGTGGCTTAATTACGTCGATAACTCTTCAAATTTTTGTTTTCAATTAGGAATCGTCATTTTCGTAGCATAGACATTAGTCTATACGAATTCCCCAGGAAAAAAGTGCACGATTTGAGGTCGCAAGCAGCCCATTAAATTTTCGCTTCAACAGTTCGATTGACAAGTGCAACCATCCTGCTGAAACTACAAGTTATACATTCTATGCAGTATAGCTGAGGCTGCAAAATTCACTACCATCTCACGATTGATAATCACCGCATGTCCGGTCTCATTTTCAAAAAACAACCATCCAATTACTCCACCAGCATAAAATCCACACCAAACTATTACTCTTTGGGCGTGCACAGGCTATTCGTGAACGACTCAAGGACTTACTATATGTTTGGTGCTCATCTCTAAACCCCCTTGTCCGGAATCCCATCTCTACCTGTAATCTTGATTGTACGCTAACCCACCCTAGTCACAACTAAACGGGATTTTTACCGCCGCCCGGCATTCCGATTCGAACCCTCGTGAGCGACGGAGTCGCCAGCCAGTTGACCAGGTGCTCTATTGCGCTGTGCTTGCACGCTGTCGCTGCATTTTGTATGTTCCGCCCCGTCCGTGGTGCCCTAGTACAACTGGCCATGGAAAACCCATCCCCGGGTTGAAGCCTCCAAGGAAGAGCACCCCAAAATCCGTCGTCCAGGCTGCCAGAGACCGTTACGTGC
This sequence comes from Sinelater perroti, assembly GCA_036346155.1. Taxonomy (NCBI): domain Eukaryota; kingdom Metazoa; phylum Arthropoda; class Insecta; order Coleoptera; family Elateridae; genus Sinelater; species Sinelater perroti. The sequence goes on from JARFIY010000189.1 coordinate 2,682,634, forward strand.
GGTAAGTCTCGTTTTTGTTGTTCCGTCGTGCATTTGTTCCAACAGCACTTTTTCCCGCAGCCTGGAGAGTGCACAACTGACCTGCCACCCACCATATTTGAAGTTATTTAATCATATTTGTATTGTTTTTCCTCAATTTCTTTGTTTTGCTTAATTGTTACTTTGTTATTAATTTCGTTTTGCCCAATACATAGTTTACACAGCTCTGTTTTGTTTTATTTCGTGTTTTGCTTATCGAGTTACTTTTAAGTGTACTTAATTATCAAACTCTATACCCTAAATATAACCGCCAGAGTGGTCCAGTGGTTGAGGGGCGGGCTGCGATGCGGACGGACCCCGGTTCAATTCCCGGTGTTCTCTGATACCTGGCGGGTGACCTACTCAGTCACTAAAAATAATTGAGTTCCTGCGTTCATTCGAACAAGGGGTAATAATGGCAGTCGTCTTAGGCGCGGTGCTTGCCACATCGCCCCGCATCAGAGATGGTACGCGACGACCGGGCAGAGAGAGCGAACGTATAAGAGCCTTAACCTCTCAGTTCGCCGGCCGTGCTCCCACGCAGGCCGTAGAGCCTTACCATTATTATTATACCCTAAATATAAAAATTTTGCTTCATTCTAAATGACTTTCTTAGCAAAATTATTATCAACTTTTCTAGCAGTCAATCGACAAATTGCTGTCGTTTTCAAATGGTCATTTGGTTTCAGTTTATGGGTTAGTTGAATCTGTAAAAGTAGATGCAAATGCAGAATGTTTTTAAAATTGGCTGTATGGTACTTTTTGAAAGGTTGAGTTGAGGTTTCTGGATTCTTCATCACCCTGTTGTTCGCAGCGGCAACGTTTTCAGCTGAACTTACAGTACAAAGTCGGCCTGTTTATTTGTTGTTTGCAATCGAACTTGCTTCTTTTTTTTAACTTACCTTTTTACTATGTTTCATTTGGTGCATTTCTCCTTACGAAAATGCAACAGTCTCGGCGAAACATTATCCGTGTTGTAACAAATTTGAATAATCCCTACTCACTACTCTGTCTAGTAGCGCTGTATATTGACTAACCGCTATGCGTTTATCATAAAATGTCACAAAGCTGAACGCTGTTAAACTTGGAAGAAAAAAGGCACACAAATTAAATTTTGCGTTTCTTTGGGACACCTTTTATGATAGTCTTTATATCTAATTTTAATTTTTTTCTTACTATGTATTATTTGTATTCTTTCAACTTTTTATGTTATTATTTGTTTTTTGTTGTTGTCAATCAAAAGTAGGTTTCGTATTATATTAGAATAATTTATTATTAAGGATAAATCTATTTCCATTACAAGCTAATTGTTCTATCAATTCTTTTTACAAATCTGTAGCAATTGACCGGTTTTCAAGTAAAGGGCAGATTGCTGAAATGTATTTATTTCCAAACGGCAGCAACTGCTTACGCTGGAATAACATAATGTAAATAGAAGCAATCACAGTCTCACGCACGCAACATATTGATGCGTCTGGTGCACGTCCTCTGGGTATGTCGGTAATATCTACAGAAACCTCCCCGTGCTTATTTATAGTAGTGGACACCACAACGGCGGCCTTTTACCTGGGGGCATACACGTAAGCCGAGACTTTGCCTGGCCACTGATGTAAACATCCCCGAGGAGGGCGGAATTATGGTGTATGTAAGCACATATGTATTAATATTTCAGCCATTATTCAAAACGCTATTAAATTTGTTGTTTAAGTTCCGAACTAAAGTTAATAAATTCTCGTTTATGGAATACGTGTAAGCGCGGCAGATTAATCGGGCTCGAATTTCGAAAAGCGATCGCTTTAATATTGGCGCTCCCTCAGACGGGACGAGAAGGATTTCATTTACTGCGGTGAGCGTAACGCGAAATTGATTGACCCGTCAGTGCGTTTTATTTGTGTCGTGCAAGACGGTTTCATGCCTGTTAGTGATACTGACTGCACTTTGACAACTCGGATTAGTTCCCTTCGGGAAGGAGTCGGACAAATTACTCGGTTATAAAGCCCTCTATGGATTTGTGCATTTAAAAAAGGAGTTTTCGAACGTTACATTTTATTGTTTCTGGAATATTACTTACAGAATAGTTTTTATTTATAGATTATAATTTTTTTTAAATTGATACATCAAACTGTATATATATATATGTATTACATACTACATAAATCACCATACCTTTCTATCCAAAAATTCGTATGTTACATTGCTCAACTCATTTCCTCATTTCACGTTCTGTGTGGTCTTCCTAATTTATTTTTTCTGGGAGGTACTCATTGAAACGCTTTTTTTAACCGGTATTCGCATTAGGTGTCCAAACCATATTAGTCCTCTGTGTTCTATTCTATCTATAATTATTTCGTTTGCTGCCATGCAAATTCTGATGTCTGTATTACATATTCGTTCTTGTGCTCTCTCGTAAATAATCCAATTCTATTACATTCAGTCTTCTCTTCATTGCTGTATTAATTGTCCACACTTCACATTCATAACACAAAACGGATTCCACTATTGTTCTATATTTTTCTTAGTTTTAAATGATAAGGATTTACTCCACCACAGTGAGTTAAGGCAACCAACCGTTTTTCTACTTAAACTGATCTACTTGCTTTACAGCAATATCGTCACTAATGAGTATATCAAAACGTGCATTCGAATTCACCACAAGATAAGTCTTTTGCAGGCTAACTTGTGGTCCATATTTTTAATATTCATATAAAGTCTTCTAATCATAAAATCCAGATCATAGGCGCCTTAAGTAAGGACTATCTGATCATCTGCAAAATTCAGTGTGAAAAGGGACTTTCCATTTATGAGGATTCCTATTTGGTCACAATATCTCTTTCAGTTACGCAGTACATATATCAAATTTATTTACAATAATAATGGTAACTTGGGGAAACAAAAAATTTGTTCATTTCAAAGAAGCAGTCATATACGTCGAAGAATTTTTAAATAAACTTACATAGGTCAGATTGTTTTTTTGTCATCTAAGGGGTTTTCCATAATTATATTTTTTTCTTTTTGTCATCAATTCTTGAATATCTTCGAGTTGATTTTTAGTCATTTTTATTATTTTTAATATAACTGTTTACTGAATTTAAGCACTCTTTCATTAGCTTTTCGTAACATTTCGAAGATATTATTTCTATAAAACTCTTGCGTTTTATTAGTTGTATTTTTGAGTATTTTTATTTTGCACTCTAAGAAACTGTTTAACGTATTTGTATGTTAAAATATTTGAAGAATGCTGATTTTACTATATACCTAGTATACCCATATATATCGTTACAAAATCAATCCTACCCTTGCTTTACACTGCATCAAGATATAGATGATACAGACATGCTTTTGCAATTTTCAAGTCTTAAAGTTGTAAGTTACATTGTGTTTCTTGTTAATGTAATGCTGTTGCACTATTACGTAAGTGTGAAACTGAGAAAAATGTAGTTTTTAAAATCCTACCTTTTCTCGGCATTAGCCACATGTTTGTATATCAGGATATAAAATTATTTAATACAATTGGAAGTATCAAAAATCGTCTATAATCTGAAACATCATGTTTAGATAGGATTGTTCAGGCACTCAAAGGCGTAAGCAGAAGATTATGTCTCGGGAGATGCAAATTTCCGAATCTTTAATATCTCGTATTATTAAGCAAGACTTGAGTGTAGCTGGGTACAAAAGATATACAAGAGATTTGCTGGCAGGATAGCAAAAACAGAAAGATTGTCAACTGAGTGTTTAAAGATTAAAAAAAAATTAGTAAAATAATCTTTCAACAAACAAAATAGTAGGGTATACGCTAGATCGTCGAAAAAGCAAATCAGCTAGGGCCAAAGGTTCAGAGAGGCCATCTTCCAGCAGCTGTAATGGTTTGGTGGAGTAACCGATATTCATTTTTGTGGAAAGAGGGTCGCTGTGTATCAACATAATATTTCGGTGTAGTGAAACTAAAGCTAAATCCAAGCTTTTTCGTTGTGAGTCTTGAACTTTTTAGCAAGGCTTTGCCCGCCCACAACGCACGATTAACTCAAACATGGTTGTGCAACAATGTGGTTCATTTTCTAAGAGTAAAGGATTGGTGTCCTGGTAACCCAGATCTCAATCCGTTAGTTTAAAACATAAAAGCATTTTTGTCGTATTATATATTATTGTAGTAACACTTATTATATGCCAGCGTGGTCCTGTGGTTGAGGGGCGGGCTGCGATGCTGACGGACCCGGGTTCAATTCCCGGTGCGGGTGGCCTACTCAAAATAAATTGAGTACATGCGTTCTTTCGAACAAGGGGTAATAATGGCGATCGTCTAAGGTGCGGTGCTTGCCACATCGCCCCGCACCAGAGATGGTGCGCGACGACCGGGCAGAGAGAGCGAACGTATGAGACCCTTAATATCTCAGTTCGCAGGCCGTGCTCCCACGCGGGGCGTAGGGCCTTACCATTATTATTATAACACTTATTATATATGGGTTTTTCTAATATATCCTTTATTGAAAATGTAATGCTTCGCAATTGTTTAGAACTTTAACGAACTCGAAGCAATTACGTATTTTATAGGAACGGTTGTGGTACAGAAATATTTCTTATTGATATGGAAATCAACCTCAGGTCCAGGCGCTCCTGTTACAACCCTTTGGCGTGCGTCTTTGTTGAATACTTTTTTACGTCTGTGAATTGTTTTATACCAATGATTTTGGTGTAAGTTTGTGCAATACGCCTTAATTTGCTTATAACACACTTCTATGTATAGGTCATTAGACAAAGAAGCTCACCGCAGAATCATTTCTATAAAACAATTCTTAAATTTTCTAAGGCTAAAAAACGCTTAACTTCAAAGAGTTGTAACGAGGATGCAGCAGTTGTAAACGAGTCGAGGGGGGGGGGGGGAGAAAACGCGTTCTTTGGATGATAGCCAACATTTTTGTATTACTACCAGTTCTAGAAAATAATCGAATCAAGTAAGCCAAGGTACTAAAATATTGCTCAATCTGTGCACACATACATTTAAAAATAAATTTCTATATATATTTTCACTATTTATTTTAATCTGTACCGGCTGTCACTTCCAATGGTATTTAAAAAACGCTACAGTTTCTAAAGTAAATTATATACTTAGCATGCGTCGGTGTGGCTGAGCAGTTGAGGTAGTTAGCTGCGGTGCGGATGGACCTGGCCTCATTCTTGGGGCTCGGATGCCTAGCGGGTGGCCTACTCATTCGAAATAATTAAATACTTGCATTCTGTTTCAACAAAGGGCAATAATGCAGTGGTCTAAGACGCATCGCATCGCTCTATATCAGACGACGGAACATGAACAGCAAACATATGAAAGCTTTAACCTTTCAGTTCGCAGTCTTTTATAACAACTGTCAGTTAATATTTTGAAACAAAATCATATGACACACTAAAATCATGATGCACTAACATAATGCGGGAAAAATTAAAATCGGGACCTGAAAGATAAAAAACACCATATTATATCTTGGACGACGCACCTGTTTAAAGATATTTTTAACTTTTTCCGTTTTTAAGAAATAAAGGAAGTTTGTCTGTCATCTATTCACTAATCTACATTTATCCAATAACAACAGGCACCGTCGTTAAAATGCATGCAATATTAGTTCTACAGTGGAAAGGAGATAGTAAAACATTAGATGTGCAGTCGTAGAACTTGCAAATGCGTTTATTAACGCCGAGAAATTAATATTTAAAACATATTTTCCTGTTTACGATTAAAAGGGTTTTACCTTGAGCAAAAAATATACAGGTACTAACTAAACCGTTATTCTCGTTATTTTTAAATGCTCATGTTTAATTAATTCGAAAATAGCGTACTACGGCAGCATTATTGTTCAAAATGCTAAAATATTTACAAACTAAAGGCAAATACTATTTTAATGTACCAAATATAGAAATTTTCAAAGACTTTACTTAAAAAATCGAGTTAATTACTACGCAGCAGATTTGACGCTATAGTTATAAACATTTAATCCGCCAAATTGTATTTCTACGGAAAATAAAAAACTAAATTGGTGAAAACATTGTAAAATTGTTTAACATCTTTAGTAGTTTGTTAAATATTGCAACTGTTGAAAGTAGGTTTAAAAAAATATTAAAAAATAAAAAACTTACAATAACAATATTATATAACCATGTGTATCAAATATAAATCAGAATTATCTTATAATATAATTGTCTTATCTCCCTAACTATCTTTCTCCTCCTAGACGCTTCAATTGATTTCCTTGAAACTTGCACACCACATTCACTATATTTGCTAAATCGGCTAAAAAAATCAGCCTTCTAATTTTAACAGTTTTTGAATTATTTAAATATTACTTTCCTTATCCTATAATAAGGAAAGTAATGTAATCGGCGGAAATTTGACCTACCCAGTTTTTCACATTTCTGGACGAATTATAGCCTCAGGACACCAAAAAAGTTGGTTTGGGCCATTGGTTCGTGTGTGTGTGTCTGTCGGTCTGTCAGTAAACAAGATATCTTGAGAACCGTAAGAGCTAGAGACTTGAAATTTGGTATGCTAATTACTTGTAGGTAGGGGACGCAGTGCGAAGCTCTTGGCAAAAATCGGCTAAGCCGTTTGGTCGCAAGGTCGCAAAATCGGTCGCAAAGCGGTCGCGAATCTAAACGGTTGAAGATACAAAAAATTTATAAGAATAAAAATGATTTGTTATCATGAGATAAACATGAAGTTAAAATAAAAGTTGGTAAAATAGGAACTCGAGGAATAATTGAAGCTCAGGATTTTTAATATACCGGGTGTTCATAAAATGTTTCGGAAATTTATATTACCGATAGATCAGACCGAGACAACAAAATTACAATGAAATTTTTGATCCGAGGTCAAATAAATAAGTTATAGCCGATTAAAATTAATTAAACGGACCTATGACAGCGCGCTCGGAGAGCTACGCTACTGCGGAGGACAAGCGTTTGGCCGTAGGAGCACGCAGGCGATAATGGCGAAGGCTGTGCAGCCGAGCTCGCACGGTTACCTTCAGCGACGTAGCAAAATTTTAAGTACGAGTCAATTACTATCTTGTACTGTTTATTTTAATCAGCTTTCGAGTGTTGGAGTATATATATATAATAGGAAAAGGAAAGTCGTGTGATGCTCACACCAGATTTTTTTGATTATTGTATTGTAAAGATGTCACACCTGTGACAAATGAAACTTTTTTAAAAAAAACAGTGCCATCTGTTGGACGTAAAAACAAAGCCACAACAACGCGTGGACGTTTACAGCTATTTTAGAATAAAAACAAACATTCTGTTACTGTAGCCAACATTAATCTAGAGAAAAATTAAAATTACTGCAAATTAACGTAAAAGGTAAAAATAACGGGACTGCATTATGAACGAGCGCATAAGCTTTGCATTAATTCAACTTTACGTATTACGTATTTCCTATGGGCGGCTTATGCTTACGTCCACCATGAATGGGCGTTAAATTGTTCCATGTTTCTGATCCAGAGAAAAAGCCGGTCTAATTAAAAATGTATACGTTCGCACCTTGCAAAAATTTGAGGGAAGGCGGGTGAAAAATTATCACTCTAGGACGCCAAAAATATCTTTTGGTCGGCAACACCTAGTATTTTATAAATTTCTTAAAGCATTATAAAAAAGTTGTAGAATTATACGTAATATTTTAACTTAAAAATACTATTAGGAAATCGTAAAATGAAGATGGGTGTGACCATCGACTCGTGCACGAACACGTTTACAGCATACGTCATATGTTGTGGAAACATTCATAATAATCCGTTGCATATCGGATAAGGGTACCATGCTTTGACGTCAGAATATTGACTAAAGCGGGATTTCCCTTTGAGCATCTGTTCTTACAACTCTCAGATGTCGCGCCCCGCTCTATTCACATCACGGTTCACAAGAAGTAATTTCTTTTTATATTGAATTCACTTATGTAGTTTTAGATGAGCGCAGACAAATTGCGCTGTGAAGGAATCTGTAGGTACAAACCTTTTTCTTGATATTTGCATTTTGTAACTGCTGCTCTGAAAGGTTCGTTTGTTAAACAATTAAACCATTCTCTTAAGTTGCAAAGCCATGACATTCGTCTTTGCCCAACACTGCGTTTTTTTATAATTTTGTCTTGTATAATAAATTGCAATAATTGGTATTTCCCCTCATTACATGACCTAAATACTGAGGTTTACGTGTTTTTTTTTTTATTGGTTCGGTTAGTTTAACTTCTTTTAATAGTTATCTTAGAACCCTATTGTTGATAACTCTATCAACGTATGGTTTTCTAAGTATTCTTTTATAGAGCCATATTTCAAAAGATTCTACTTTTTTCCATTGCTTCTATGCCATATAGCAAAATACTGAATAAATAGCATTTTAACATACGTATAAGTTTATTGTTTAGGTTTCTATTGCAAAATAATTGTTTCATTTTTATGAAGGTGCTAAGTGCTATTTCAGTCCTTGGTCTTATTTTTTTTGAACAGTTATTCATTGTTGCTGATCATGGTTCCTAAATATTTATATTCATATATTTTTTCTATGATTTGATTCTACACAGTCAGTTGGATGTTGGGATCTGGTGACTTTGTAAAAATTAGGAATTTTGTTTTATTTAAATTTAGGTTTGAGCAATATTTTTTTACTCACTGTATACACTTTCTGTGGCAGTTTTTGCATGTCCTTGATGTTTTATGCTAATAGCACGGTATCGCCTGCATATTTTAGGTTATTAATTGGTGTTCCGTTAACAACTACCCCAGCTGTTTTCTTGTATAGAGCTTTTTTCATAATGGCTTTCGAATATAGATTAAAGAGTAGCGGTGAGATACTACATTCTTGTCTTCCTCTCTTAATTTCGATATTTTCTGATAGTGTTCTGACAATTCCAATGTTTGCCTTTTGATAGTAATATATATTTTCAATTATTCTGATGTCGAATATGTCTATTTATGTTTGTTTTAGTATTTGCATAAGATTGTCATATCAAACTTTATCAAATGCTTTTTGGTAGCCCAGGAAGTATGCATTTACATTTTTATTAACATCTTAATATTATTGCGGTAATACGTTTAAGCTGAATAATGGCTCTCTATCGCCAACCCCGTTGCGAAAATCGAACTGTACAACACTTACATCACTATCTAGTTTTTTCTATATCCGATTATGTATGATTCTTATACTTTTAACGTGCGGTGGTTGTTACAAGTTTTAGCATTATTTTTTTTTGAAATTGCAATAAAAATCGATACTAGAAAGTCTTCAGGTATACCTCCTGTCTTGTAAATTGTGTTAAGGGGGACGTCTAGTTTTTTTGACCAAATAATCGATTTTGAGATTTTTATTTTTTCAGAAAGCTGAAAACCCTAGAATTATAATGCTTTTTTATTTTTGCTATATCTCAATTTACAGCAAAGATATACATGTATATATACCTATATATTTCCACGCCCGCCAAGCCATTTTTCCGCCCTGCAAGTTGCGACTTGTTTCTTCAGAAGAAACGTGTTTTTTAGATCAAAAAATTAATTTCAGGTTTTCATATTTTCGAAAGGCTAACGGCCTCAGAATCGCAATGTTTTTATTAAGTTATTCGTATCTTTATACCTATATATGCATACTCGCCACACCAGTATTTCCGCGGTGCAAGTTTCTACGAGTTTTCTCGCCAGTTATGTCGTAACTTTTGAACGAGCGTTGAATTTGATATCGTTATGCCTAAATGATCGCAAAACAAAGGATCTCGCAAAGATCCAAATAAAACAAAGTGTGGTAGGAATAAAAAATAAAAGTTTTATGTGCTGATAAAAAAGCTCAGCAATCCTCAAAAGATGCGAAAATCAAGAAAAAAAGGAACTTAATGAGCAAGAAGAACTTTTTCAAGAGGTCCAACGATTACTTTATGGCGCAGGAATCTCAGACTGATGATTGGTAAACATTTTGTCTATTATAATTGTAAATAGTTGAGTGCGAAATAGAAAAAAAACTATAAATGCGTTTTTCTCAAAATGAGGATTTTCGCGCGGTGGACACGATTTCTCGGAAACCATTAATCCGATCGACCTAAATTTTTTGTATGTTTATTGAAACCATAGCTTGTCTGTATTCTACAACCTACAACCTAAAATATTTTATTTTACTTTAGAAGAGGGTAAAGGGGCGTTTTTGCCTAGAATTTTTTTCACAGACTGGTATTTTTTTTCTACTGATCTTAACAACTTGGTTGTAGAATACAGACAAGATATATATGTGTACTTTAAGATGCCGTTTGATTTTTGTTTTGGCAATACTGGTGCAAAATATCCCTGTCCACCGCACAACGCACGGTTTTTCAGGAGACGACTTCGGCGCCCTCTGGTGTAGTTGAAATAAATAATATAATTCAAAATAAATTGTTTTTGATGCCTCTCAATATATCTTTTCAAATGAATGAAATCTCATATCTCTAAATAAAATAGATTTCTATAAAAAAATTATGAAAATTGACCAATTTTCACCCAAAGAAACCAGACGTCCCTCTTAAAAAGTTCTGTAAGTATATTTATATTTGCATCGTTAAGGATGTTTCACAACAGGTAATTTGTCTGGACCAGAAGTTTTGGCTTTTTTCATATTTTTGACTGCATATGTTATCTCTTTTTATTACCTCTAAACCGCTTTCTGTACTTTTCTCTCCTACTGCCCTGTGCCTGTCATTTTAAAATAGCACTTCAAAATAATATTTTTATTTTCTAAGTTTTTCTTCTGTATCCAGCAAACTATCCTCGTTATCGCCTATTAGCAAATTTGTTTTTTTATATCCACCAACAAGTTGTTTGATTTTTCGTGTATATTGAGTGAATCGTGGAGTTCTTGAAATCTTTTAATTTCCGAGCATTTCTCATTCAACCAGTTCTCTTTTGCCTTTTTTAACTTTCTTTTGAATTTCTTGATGTATTACTTTGTGTGCTTTTATCTTTGTTTTTAGCTACTCTTCTTTCTTGTGTTAACTTGAATATTTATTGGGTCATCCACACTTTTTTCTTATTTTCGTAGGTGTGTTTTAGTTTCTTTTGCTTATCTCCAGTACTTTAATTTTGATGCTATTCTATTTATCGTTTACGTTTTCTTCAACTACAATGGTATTTCTATTGCTTGTAGTTAATTCACAGATAAAATAAGCCGCATACTAATGCGGAAAAATATACGCACGGTCTTTACGACCAATAACGAAAATGGTTTTAGCCCCGAGAGAAATTAATTTTGTGGTCTGTTTCTTTGTTGTGTTTGGCAAGTGCCGAATCATTATCGCCTTTCCGTACGGCCAGAGAATGCTCATACATTCGGCTGGATATTTGCCGATTTGTTTGACCTATGTAGGTCCTTTGGCAGTCTCCACAAGGTATTTCATACACTCCTTGGGATTCGTTGGGGCAGTGATCCTTTGGTTATTGGTCGTAAAGACCGTGCGGATATTTTGCCGCATTAATATGCGCTTTATTCTATCGGTGATCCCTTTCATGTAAGGTAGGAATGCTTCTTGTTGGTCAGGAGGGTTTTGGGATTGAGAATTAGAGTTTTTATTTATATTTTTGATTATATTAGTTAAGGATTTGTTGGAATATTCATTTTGCAGTAGGGTGGTGGTAATGGATTTAATTTCTATTTGGCGAGTTTTTGTATCGGAAAGTCTGATGGATCTGATTATGAGGGATTTTGCAACCGAATTGATTTGGATAGGATGGTGATGGGATTTGGCATTTAGGTAGCGGTTAGTGTGAGTGGGTTTTCTGTAGACAGTGTAATAAAAGCTGTCATTAGAAAAGTTTCTTGTTATGAAAGTATCTAGGAAGGGAAGGGAATTGTTATGTTCAGTTTCCATGGAAAAGTTGATATTGGTGTGGATTTGGTTGAGGTCGGAAAGGAATTCTGGAAGGGTATCATGTCTATGATAACAAAATTTTCATCGACATATTATATCTAGCAGGTAGGTTTAAGGTGAAAGTAGGCGAGGGCTTTTGTTTCAAAATCGGCCATAAAAAGGTTAGCAATAATAGGTGAAATGGGGAACCCGTGGGAGCACCATTAGTTTGGCGGTAAAATTTATTTTGGAAGGTAAAGTAAGTATCGCATAGGCAATGGCTTATTAGGGAGAAGATATTGTTATTTATATTATAGGTTGACTTTAATAACTGTAGGGTATCAGGAATTGGGATGTTTATAAACAAAGAGACGACATTAAAGCTGATCATGATGTCACCTTTGCGTATAGGGAAGGTTTTCAGTATTTCTAGGAAATGATAAGTTTCGGACGTAGGATGATGCCTGCTCTGTGAGAGATTGAATAGTCTTGGCAAGCTATTTGGCTAGGTTATGGTGGGAGAACCGAACGCACTAACTATAGGGCGTAAACGAATGTTCTCTTTGTGGATTTTTGGAAGACCACACAATTTAGGAATAATACATAGTACAATAATTAGTTAGAATAAGAAAAATGTAAAAATTACCAGTAAAAAGTATATTAGCAAAAAATCTGGTGTGAACATCACACGACTTTCCTTATCCTATTATTTGGGTAATTCTTCCAAAAATCATGGGCTTCAATTTTTCCTATTTTACCAACTTTTATTTTAAATTCATGTTTATCTCTTGATAACAAATCATTTTTATTCTCAGAAATTTTTTGTATTTTCAACCGTTTAGATTCGCGCCCGCTTTCCGACCAATTTTGCGACCTTGCGACCAAACGACTAAGTCGATTTTTATCAAAAGCTTCGCACTGCGTTCTCTACCTACAAATAACTTGCATACCAAATTTCAAGTCTCTAGCTCTTACGGTTCTCGAGATATCCTGTTACTGACAGACCGACAGACAGACAGACAGACACACGCACACGCGCGCACACACACACACACATACTAACCAATGAGCCAATTCCTTATTATAGGATAAGGAAAGTAAAAGAAAAACAAGTAGACAAAGAAAAAAATAAATACATAATAGAGTTAAAAATATTAGAAGTAGAATATTTAAGGATTACATAGAGTCGGAAACAGAGCAATAAAAAACTTAATGAGGGTAGATAAAGACACAGTGGAAATGTAAAAAAGTGCAATTGGTGTTGCATAAATATGTTTAGAGGTTGGAAAAATGCAAGAAAATTGTATCCCCAATAATGTATAATATGGCGAAGATTGAGAAAAAGCTGGAGAAACCAAATACAATAAAAAAATAATAAAAAAAAGGGCATAGAAAAAGGAGAACGGAGGAATAGAGGGGATGGAAGTAATTAGGAACCCGGAAGACGAAGTTCTCTAAACTTTTCTATGTATTTATCCTTAAATTTCTAAATGTGTCTTTTACTTATTAAGAGAAAAATTGCCATAATAAGACAATTACATGGCTTACTTTTTACATACGTTTGGTTATTTATTTACTAATTGACTGCTTAACGCAAACAAGAAATTTAATTATTGCTATTTACATAATCACAGCATACTTTTAACGCTTTATTCAAATTGAAGTTAACATACTTATTTTTAGTAGTAGCGATGAGAATATTAAAATGAGGCGAATAAAGATGTCCAAGAATTGGGTTACGGCCATGTAGTTCTATTAAACCGAGACGTAACCGGAAAGCTTCAAAGGCGCTGCACTTGTTGATTTAATGCAAAGGGGTTGCCGTCGTCTTTCCTGGCTGCGCTTATCAACAATTTGCATAAAACTGACTAAGCGTAATTGTTGTTTGTATACGGCTAGGGAGCTTTTGACACTTGTAAGTGGCTGTAACGTTTTGCAGTCGTTCGGCGGAGATAATTCAGTTTTATTTTACTTGCATGCGCAGTTAACATAAATTTCACCTTACGCTGATGGTAATTGTTCTATTATTCTGCGAGCTAATTTTTATTGCCGATTCGGAATAAGCAAAATGTAAGCGGGGTTATAAACGTTTGCATAAAGCTGCGAACTTGGCTGAAGTAGATTAGTGTACAAGTATCCCAAGAAGGAGATATTTTTGAAAATTAATTTTTGCTATCTGCTTTAAAAACAGGATTAATAATTGTTAATAAAAACAAGAGTGGTAATGTCTATACTAGTATAATTTTATTGATTAAGCACCTTAACTAAAATATAGATTTTTAAAAATCAGATTTTAATTTGTTTTTATTATATGACTGTACATGTCTACAGTTATCAGTAAGCCTTTAAATTTGATTTTAATTTTGCTTGTTTCTTGTTATTTTTAGATTATATACGTGGAAAGTCTGAACAGTTTGAGCCTCAGCATGAAGATGCATCTACTCATCAAAACCATTCTGCTACTACAATCGTGCATGCTTTAAAAGATATCTGTAAAACTATCAGCCATTTTGGAAGATTAACCGATATTACTGTTTTGTAAAAATGGAAAAATCAAATACTGTGCCGTAATTAAGTACTTGCATTTAAAAGACAATCCTCCTCTTAAGTACCGTCTCCATCGAGGTTGGCGGTTATTATGGTGAATTGTTTTCTGTTTTAAGCTACATAAAATAATATCGCTGCGTGCTGTTATGTTCCTCAAACACAAACTTGTTTTTCTTTCTATACTTCTTTTTCCTTCGATCAAATGTTTGTATTCTTCGTGTTGCATTAGGTGCCCAAATATGGCGTTTTTCTTGTTTTCACTAAAGGCAATATGCCTACGCAAATTAAAGCTGAATTAGATGCCGTTTATGGAGATTGTTTCGTCCAAAAATGGACTGTATCGTAATTTTAAAATTTTAAACAAAGGAACTTTAATAAAAAAGCCAAAGCTGCAAAACTCACCTTTGAAACGCTCTGCTGCAGAAATCGGCTCCCCGTGCTAAACTCCTGGGGAATCAAAGAAGAGACAAAAGGGTGTGGGTGAAAAAAAGGACAAGTTACCCGAATCTTTGTTGCGGAGCCGATTGGAAGCGCCTTTCCTAGTGTGGGTCCTCCAGCTGGTGTGCCCGAAGTTTGCGACAGGGTTTTCCTTGGTTTAGTGTCGGGTCAGATACAAGAAAACCGAGTCGAGTCTTTCCGTAGGCAAAATTTTAACGCCCGAAATGCAACCGGCCAACAAAACGACCTCCAGGAGGTGGAAAATCTGGTCGGCAAAATATCGAATCCCATAATAAAAATAACTTCTAACAACGGGATGTGGAAACTTTTGTCGCCAAACAAAACGCGCCGACGAACTCTCGGTTAAAACGGACTCGGACGCGGTCGTTTGCTAAACCATTACAACTAAAATTTAAAAACGAAGTGAGCGAAATGGCGAAAATGCTGCGGCCGAAACCGCTCGGCTATGTATATCGGCGCACCGCGCAAGCGGGCAAATTGGCCGTTGCTATCTCAAATCAAAACTAAAGAGCATATACAGAGAGAGCCAAAAGACGGCCGGTCCTAATTTAAAATCCAAATAAATGCAACTGGAGATTGGCGCGAACAAGGATCCTGCTCCATCATTTGCCACCGTGGAAACATTGGCAGCTGAATTTAAACGTGGCCTTACCAGCTTAGTTGATAATGAGAGTTCGGGACAGCCAACAACTTTGACCTCTATCGACAACATCGAAAAAGTTTACTAAACGGTACTGGACTGGAATCAGGGAATTTTGTTCATCGACTACTTAAAAAAGCGAAAAACAATAACGATGTCGTGCTACGCATCGTTTTTAGACCAGTTGAAGACAGCAAGTGATGAAAATTTGGAACGGAAGAAAGTGCTCTTCCATCAAGGCGCCCGCTCACACTTCGGTGGTCACCGTGACCAAAACTCACCTATTGCAGTTTAAATTGGTCACTTAGTATATTTACCAGATCTATCCCCTAGCGACTATTTGCTGTTTCCTAAGCTCAAAGTAGATGCTTGTTTTGCAGAGCAAGACGCCAAAACTATTTAAACAGATTAAAAAGGTTAAAATATTGCTGAAAAAAGATTATAACCATAGAACCATGTTAAAAAATAAATTTGATACGCAAGTACCTCTTCCTACGTTAGGCTCAAAACTTTTCAAACTGCCAAAGCACAAGACAAAGTAAACTAAGCTTTTTGTAGTTATATTTTCTGAACTATATATTATATGTGAATGATCTACATACTATTACTATACAGCACAAGAATTTTTGCATTTATGAGGTCATTAAAACGTAAGTTTATGGATCATTCATTTTTTATAAAAACTGAATTACTGGACTAACGTATTTCGGGGTGCTAGCAAACTGTTTCGTTTCTCAAATAAAGTAAAGTTCATCTAAATGGAGCTCTACTCTATTGGCACCGTAATGATCAGTTTTCTAAATAACATTTTGATTTCTGGGTTCTGGACCCCAAAACCTTCTGATCTCGCACCTTGCATCTATTTTTGTGAAGGATCGTAAAACAACAATTTATACCACTTCTATAAACAGTGTTTTAATGGCATAAATTAGTATGATAATTACGGTGAATTCAGTGGCGCAAAACATTACTTCTCAAGGTGCTTAAATGTTATCGGTTCTGCCGGAAGAAATCATAATGATTATTTACATGTATATTTGTTTGTACCAAATTGCGGAATTAATTATAATTGTAGATATGTAATATTTTAAGGCCAATGTTTATAATTTACATGCTTAACAAACAAGTATAAGTTAAACATAATTTGTATGTATGTACTTAAGCACATCTTACGCAATGTACTTGTACATAACAGCAAATAAAATAAAAATCATCTTTCTGTTTCTATTAATGACTCTTCAAACAAGTTTTTCTCTCTTTGTTATCAGAAATATATTTATTTTCTTAGAATTAGGTAAAATTATGCAAAACAATTATTTTGTTATATACAAGATAGCGTAAAATAGATATTATTTTATTTTGCTACATTTATTATTACAAATACAATTTAGGTAAGACACCAACTGGTAAAGAACGGGTATATTGTGTAATTAAAGTTTTCTAAATGTCACTTCTAAAAAATAATCGCCCTTATTTTGAAGGTAGTTTTAAACGTATAATAACTTTAGTTGTTTGTCGTATTTCAAATGCATTTTTCTAAGTTTATTCAATAACAAAAAAAAAAAAAAACAAGTGCTTTAAATTAAACTAACGTAACGACCAAGAAACTTGTTCAAAATGGTAAATGGCATAAGTAAAGAAATTCTGAATATAGACGGTAGTATTATACACTGTACACAGGTCAAATTACTGCCATTGCAGTAAGTGTTGCTTTATATACTTCAGATGGTGACATTTAGTGTTTACGAACAACATATAATCATCCGTTTTTAGCTCTTGCGGGGTAAAACGTCAATCTAAATCAATTGCCAATTGAGCGAGATATTCGGTGAAGGCTTTATGAATGTTAAAAATGTGCGCTTGGGGTGCGAAAGTTTAAAGAAGATCTAGAATTTAGTAACAATAAACCGAAGCAGCCTCAGCCACGAACCAGTCGAACCGAAACCATAAATGTGCGAGTGGAGCAAGTTTTTATAGAAGACCGTCGATATAAGTGTGCGTGATATCGCCTCTAAACTCAGCGTTTCCGTATGATCTGTAGAGTCTATTTCGCACGATAACCTGAAAATGCGGAAAATCTTTAAAGCGGATCTTACGAATGCTGACGTACGAACGCAAGTCTGCGCGGGTGGCATTTTTTCAGAAAATGTTGACACGTAATTCAGCCATAAATGGTGCTTTTTTGTTAGTTGTAGTAATGAATGAGACATAGATATCATTTTTTAATTCCAAACAAATTCGCTGCCACCGAAAAAAATTCGGGTTCCAGTCTCTGCTGAGAAAGTTATGGTAGCCATATTTTGGGACAGCAAAGGCGTAGTAATTCTCACGCATTGTGCTCTAAAGGGTGATACAGTGACGGCAAATATATATCAACATTTTGAGGACAATTCTCTTGCTTCTCTGCAACAGTTTTAAGGCGGTGTCTCATGCTCTCTACTCACTCGCTCTAAACGATTTCTGGTTTTTCCGAACATAAAAGGCATTTTCTGTGGCCCCTCGTTCTCCAATCGAGCCGCTGTAGCATCATCGATTTTTCAGTGTCAAAATACACCCTAAACAAGTGTTATCAGCAGCCTTGGAGTAACGAAAGCTTCAAGTTTTTTGGGTAAGTACTTCTCAAAAAAAAAATAAGAGGACCTTAGCACTTGAATGAACTTCGTACTGTAACTCTGAGGAATGAATAAGTTTCTTATGTAGTTCTCGGGAATGCCTGTAGAACAGTGAGGCATATTTTATTTGGTTATAAATTTTGATGAGTATAAATGAGTTTTATGGCTTATGATAAGTTTTTTAAGATTTCAGGCCTTTTATTTAAAACTTGTATTCCATTACAGAAAAATAAAAAATTTTGTAAGTTTTGTAAATATAACCTTTAAAAATGTTGGTTTTTTAAGGACATACTAGTGGACATTGCAACGCATCTTGAGAAATTAAAATGTGAACAGTTGAACTGATCTTACGGCAAAATTTTACAGATATGGGATGTTACACATCTGACCATCGCTTCATTTTCATTTAAGTTATTAAAATTGCAATACATATATTAGTTACATTGCTTTATCTTACAGTTAATGACTGAAATGCGCTAACTATTTTGATTATGTTTTATACCTGCTCTTGAAGAAAGGAAAACTGGTCAATATGCACATTATAAACCAGTTCCTAGCTTATTTATAGTGTATCTGTAAAAATAAAAAAAAAAATAAAATAGTGGTTTTTGTTTTGTGCTACCTTGTATACACACAAATGGTTTATAAACATTTTTTTATTTGGTTAAACCTCTCCCATTTATCGGAATTCTTTTCGATTCCAAAAACTTACAACTGGTTATGGGACTTTCTTGTTTCTGTGATGTCTTCTTCTGCTCTTCTGTCAATTACTGGTTTTTCCAGTTCAATATTCCTATTCGTTTTAAATTGCTCAAAACCTAATAATATTATTACCTTGTCGTACGTTTTATTTTGCATCTTGTTTTTCTAAGAAATCGTTCTATGATGATCTTTAATTATTTAAATTACGTCTTCAAAGTCGACAAAGATAACTGTGATTGTGTTTTCTTGACACTAGAGGTTTAAAGTATATATCTGATATAGCACTGAATCCAAAGCGGCTAGGAAATTTTATGTGCTATGTTTATTGTTTATAGGGGGAATTTGTTTTTATTATTAAGATGTCTAGTGAGCTGCTACAACTGTCTTCAAACTTTCCTTTTTTAGCAACTTTGGCTAATATTTAAAAGGTAATTGTTTATGCAAAGTGTATTTGGTTTTAATTTTAGAGGTGTTACAATGTTGAATGTTAAAGAACTACTTCGATTCCATTTGGCCCATATAATAAAAATGTAATAGTCAAACGTTTGGCTAAATATTCTCCATACTTGCCTCAGAGGGTAATGTTTGTTATAAAGACTGTTTTTCTTGTTTATTTATTACAACCGAGTTTATTGTGTAGATTATTGCCATATTATCAGAAGTTAAATCTATATAGTTAGAAAAAACCCTCTTATTTATGGCAAAGAAATCTGTTTAAGTCAATCGCCCACAATGTAGGACTGCCTGTGATGATTTGGTTGAACCGATTATCTAAGACGATTTTTTACAGTGCTCTTCCTCTTTGATTGATTAATTTGCTTCTCCATAGTGGATGTTTGTCATTGCAATCTCCTTCTGCAGCAACTTGGTTTTCCGGTTTATTAATTGACTATTGGGGTAGACAGTACTGTTGGTAATATAAAGTATTCATTTAAAATTTGATTTTAATCTTTATAGAACGCAAATGGACTATCCATTTATGTTTTATAAAGAAAATTCTTAATGCTTCCATTGTTGGGACATATTATTTTGCATATTTGTAAGTAGGTTGAATATTATATTATTTTGATTTATTCGCCAAATGACGAATTTGTTTAGAAACTGAGGGTAAGGTATCAGTATTATTTTATTCTTTTGTTGTGGACTTGAGGTAACTGTAATATAACTAGGTTGAGAGATTATTTTCATTTGAGCTAATGTTATAAGCTGAGGTGTGTTCTTACAAAGTTGGGTAGACTTATTCTTATAGCTTCTTATTGGGTTATAGTAGTTTTTTCTTAGAGCTTTTACCGACATTTATTTGTTAAATAATTATTTTAAACTATTTGTTTCCATTATTTAATGCAAATTTGAGGTTGACAAAAGATAAGAGTAAGGGATTTTTACTTATTATTGGTCGTATATTCACTACTTATGGTTGAATGCCAGTTCCTGATTATTACCCTGTATGGTCCTTCATTTTTAGTTTTCTAAGTATGGTAAATTATTTTTTGGTTGTTAAAGTATTCTATGAGCTTTCTATACTGTGGTTTTGGTCTATAACGTTGGCATTTACCTAGATGATACTTAGATCAAGAGTTTAAGAGCTAAATTTCTCAATTGCTAATACTTTATTTAAACTCTCACTTTGTTATAGTCAATAACAGAAAGTATGTAACTCGGTGGAGGTTTAATTAACTTTCTGTGCAAGATGTTATTTTTCTTCATTAGACAGGATGCTGTATCACTGACTTGTGAGTATTTCCAATAATATTCTCAGCGAAATTATGTATCATTTTTCTTCTTATTACCTGTCATTTGTGATGTATAGATTTGTTTTCTGTTCCAAAAATATCCATAGGTGCTTGTTACTTATTGGAATTATAAATTGGGATTCACGTAGCCTGTAAAACATATCACTTAAATGGGGTGCACGTGGTAGCGTGTAAGTATAATTTGCGGGTACATATGTATTTGTTTGGTTTAACTAAGGATTGCCCGCCAAAAGGTATTTTTGGCGTCCTATGCTAATAATTTTTCAGCCGCTTTTCCTAAAATTTTTGTAAGATAGGAATATA
Source organism: Sinelater perroti (assembly GCA_036346155.1). NCBI lineage: Eukaryota > Metazoa > Arthropoda > Insecta > Coleoptera > Elateridae > Sinelater > Sinelater perroti. Next base: position 2,703,505 of record JARFIY010000189.1, read on the forward strand.
TAAATTTTAATTGGGTCGGGAGCGTACAACAGTTTAACTTATAATAGAATATTTTTTTGGTAGAAGTAAACTAAATGGCCGTGGCAGACGCGGTTTTAGCTCCTGGCCGTTCGGCCAGGAGCGAAAGTGGCTCCAACGCACAAACCTTCTCGTGTAAATTAAGCGCTCAGAGCGCAAAACGACAAATTTCATATCATTCGTCTTTGTTTACTTTCCGTTCAAATGTATAGGCTGTCTTTGTTTACAACGCATAGATCTCTTCGTGTAAATCAAGGGCCGGGGACTACGCCACATTTTTTGTTTACTTTTTGTTCAAGTGTATAGGTAAATACTACGCTAGTAGCGTCTGTTGGTGAAAAGAATACATTGCTTTATTACAGCCGACTAACTTGCGATTCGATATAGTAAAATTGTTTTTTTATACAACTTTCTAATAGAAACGCATGCCAATGGTCTAGCAATTATTATGCGCAGTAAGTAACCACCTACACACTTTTTTACGCTAAGCGGAATCAGTACGTTTTTACGTCTTAAAAATTTTTTTTAAATTTATTATTACACTACAATCTGTCTTTAGACATTCAGTAGTTGATATGACATATATGGTTAAAGAACATAATAAACATGAAGAAAGTGCATCCACTGATGACACTCCTCTATTACTCTTAAACTAGTTTATCCTATACACTGTTGAAACTGTTAATTAACCGACACATTACTGCACAAATCTGACAATTAGGTCTGCGGGTTTGAATCTTTTTAAACGTGATTGCACTTCGTCGTAATTGTCTAGTAAGCACTCCACTAAGAAGTTTGAGTGATCACTGATTCGATCGTAATAGCGCGCACTAAACTTTTGTATCTCTTGGTTAACCGTTGAAACTCCAAGATCGAGTCTTGTGGTTTCGTTGAGAATGTACCACGGTGCATTAACTAATGATCTTAACACTTTGGATTGAAATCTTCGCAGTATTTCAATATTTGAAGTTTTAGCAGTGCCCAATAACTGAATTCCATAACACCATATGGGTTTAAGCATGGCTTTATAGAGAAGTATTTTGCTTTCCAGAGAAAGTATCCATCTCAATTTCAGCAAATCAAATACCTGGATTGACGCCTAATATAGCTAACTTCAAAATCCCGTATTCTTCCAACATATAGGTGTACCATACGCTTATTCGGAACATCAGCCAGCAAACGCAGCCATTCAAAGCCAATTCACTAATCAAGTCAGTATCTCGAATGCTTCACATATAAATAATCAGAATACTTTTACTAAACAAAATACTAATAAAATTCCTAACGCAGAGAGCGATGATAAAATGAACGACAGCTTTCCGAAAACAATCACAAATGACTGGCAATTAGTAAAAAAAGGTAAAATTAACCATAAACTAACAAATCACCAGTTTTTTACTTAAACAAGTTTCCAAAATCTATTCAAACCGCTTGAAATAAACGATGAAAATACTAGTCAGAATACCATTATGGAATTAGCAACATCTAAACCGCCACCGATTTTTATATATGGAGTCAAAAATTATCAGAGTATAATTAATACTTTAGCAAAAATTACGGAAAATAAAACATACCACACAAAAGCTTTAGCTAATAACATGGTGAAAATCAATTCCCACAGAATAAATACCTACATAAAACTAGTAAAGCACTTACGCATAGAAAAAATTATTTATCAGACGCACTAGAATTGTGATCATAAACTTATATCACTCTGTACCAGCTAAAGAATTTACAGAGGAGCTTACAAAGACAGGACATACAGTGCGAATCATAATAAACATGAAACACAGGACAACAAAAGAACCGGTTTCCTTGTTTTTTATTGACCTTAAACTTAAAACAAATAACAAAGCGATATTTGACTTAAAATACTAATCTAACTATAACACCAAAATAAATGTAAAAGCACTAAGAAAAAAATGCGATATAATCCAATATATGCGATGGATAGTCTAAAGCATACTGTAATAAACCATACAACTGTGTAAAATGTGGTAACTGACATGACTTAAAAACATGCTATAGACATACCTACAAATATATGATCTATGCGCAGGTGAGCACGCCGCAAACTACAAGGGCTGTAAAGTCTACAAAAATTTAATTAACCAAAGAGACGGCGCCAGAAGCTTCTCCGCTAACCCTACATTAATTAATAACCGCTTGTCGCAGACACATCCAAGTAGCTACCCTGGCCAATACACGCACGCCCTAAAGTGCAAACCTAATTTACGACCAAGCTGTATAAAATAACAACAATAGCATACTTGCCCAACCTACAACCAGCATAGAGAATCAACTAGCTTCATTCCTAAACGAATTCAAAAACATGTTTCGCAGTTACTTAATCAAAACAGCATGATCTTAAGTCTGCTTACTACTGTCATCTGTAAACCAAATCCATAATGGCTAAAATACTCAGAATTGCAGCGAAGAATGCCAATTGGCTTCTCAATCATAAGAAGAAGTAATAACATTCCTCCATCTAAACAAAGTATCTGAAACCTATTTCACCGATTGAACCATTTTTCTGATAACACACTATTCAGCTTACAGCTGTCTTCATTCTGATGGCACACTACGTGGCGGATCAGCAATTCTAATAAGATTCTATTTTACATCACGAATTGACCAAATATCAAACTAATGAGATCCAAGCTACTAATGTCCAGGTAAGCACCGAAAAGTGAAACGTGACTTTAACAGTTGTTTATTGTCCGCCACGCCACACCATTTCTTCTGAAGAATATAATTTTTTTTTTAAGCCCTTAGTAATCGTTTTATTGTAGGGGGAGACTGGAATGCCAAACACAATCATGGGGACTCCAGACTCATCACAACCAAAGGACACAACCTCATACGGGCTATAACAGACAACAACTACCAACATATATTGAAGGGAGAACCCACTTACTGGCTGACAGACACGAGAAGCTGCCGGGGCATACCAATGCAAAACTGCTTAGTAGAATCAAATCCCGACCTGTCTTCAGATCACACACCTGTTATTTAAATATGTGCACCACAGCCATAAATTCACACCCAACGCTAGCTACAAAACACACTGATTGGGAAAAATTTGCATATTACATAAATGCAAACATAAATCTCAATATACGCATTAAAAATACAGCAGAACCTAATGCCGCCGCTCAATATTTCGCTACCCTTATTCAAGAAGCTGCATGGGATTGACACTTAGAACTGAACAACAAACAATAAATTCTATCACCACCATGTTACGTATCCGACAATTCTTTAGTGAAAAACGACGAGCCAGAGGCAGATGGCAAAGATCACGTAAGCTGGATGACCTACTACTGTTACAAAAGACTATCCAGACAACTTACAACAGCACTCAATAAAGATCGTAACTCCGCTGACGACCACAGCCTATGGAAAATAACTAAAAAATTTGAGAAATACACATCACCAAAGTCACCAATAAGGAAACTTAACAATAAGTGGGCCCGTTCCGACCAAGAAAAGACCGACACCTTTAAAATTTACTTTTCCCACGTTTTCCAACCGGTAGAGCCAATATCAGGCGTCCCAAATGATGACAATAAAAACTTCCTTTACACACCCTACAAATGTCGCCACCAGCAAGAGCTATTAGACTGTCGGAAGTTAAAAAAGATATAGCCAAGCTAAACCAACACCAAACTCCGGGTTATGTTCTAATGATGAAACAAATACTAAAAATGCTACACCAGAAAACTCTGATTCTCCTCACAACCAATTTGAACCGCATCCTAGGCCTCTGCTATCTTCCTATTATATGGAAAACACAGAAATAATAATAATACATAAAAATGGCATCCCCCAAAGAAACCTCTTCATACAGGCTTATCATCTTACTGCCTATTATTTCTAAAATATTTGAGAGACTTCTACTTAAACGGATCCAGGAAGACAACCAACTAACACATTTATTGCCCAGTTCTTATTTCGTGAAAACATGTCAACATTACTTCAAGCCCACAGAATAGTCGAGAAAAGGAATATTGCAACGGGGTATTCTTGGATGTATTCCAAGCGTTTGACAAAGTGTGACATGAGAGCCTCCTGTACAAACCCAAAAATATGGTTAATTACAATTACTATATCCTTCTGAAATCTTACCTCACCGATAAGAATTTTTCCGTAAAGTATAATGATGCTGTCTTTCGCCACTACCCCATACGATCGAGTGTACCGTAAGAAAGCATTGGCCCGCTCCTGTATCTATATATACTGCTGACTTACCTAAAACAGAAAACACTATTATTGCTGCATTTGCGGATGATGTTGTTACCCTATTCTTAGATAACGATCCTATAACTTATTTCCAAAACATATAAACCCACCTAAATCAACTTGCTGAATGGTACAATAAGTGGAGAATTACGATAAACCAATCTAAATCTGCCCAAGTAACATTTACCATCCACACTCAAATTTGTCTTCCCCGTACCTGGAAAATGAGTTGTTAAATATCTAGAGTTATACCTTGACTAACACTTAACGAGACGGAAATACATGCAAACGAAGCGAAGACAGCTGGACCTCAAATTCAGACAGATGTATTGGCTCATGGGCCGTAACTCAAAACTTTCAACCGAGAACAAAATTACTCTGTGCAAGACGATGCTAAAGCCTGTCTGGTCATACGGCGTACAGCTTGAGGTACAACTTAAACATTTCAAAATAAAACACTACGTGCGATTGTTAACGCACCATGGTACATCAGCATTCTAATGCTGCATCAAGATTTGCAAATCCTATACATCACAGAAGTAATTGATACTGTTGCCACTAATTATCGAAACAGACTGACAGGAAATACAAACTTATACAGGGATGAACCGCGTAACAGAAGATTACACAAAACCTGACCTGCAGACCTACTTCAACAACACTAAGCCGCAGGATAGTGATATATAAGGAGAAGTTTCAGTGGACATTATCCCTTTCAAGCCATAAAATTTCATAACATTTACTTAATACTTTGTGTGAAGTAGATTGTAAATTCAAATAAATGTCAAAATAAATTAATTGTATTTTTTTTAATAAATATCATTCTTTATGTTGTGCTAGTGACTCTAAATTCCTTATATCCGAATTAAAATCTCTATTTACATTATTAAAGTCTTACTTAAAATCGCTAAATAATGACACTCGATACTGTAAGACACTCACAATATGACACTCAATATTGTACTCACAATATTTCTATATTGTTTACTTCATTGTATAAATTACCTTATTTTTATCATTCTGGTCAAAACTTACATTAGTAGTCGTGTAATTCTTTTTAGGAATATATAAGTAGATGGTAGTGAATCAATACCGTTAATATTTTTTAGATACTATTATCCAGCGATATATGCTCATGATTATTAAATATTTCTTTCTCAAAATGGTATTACTAATATTATGCAATATTTTGATTATTTGGATTTGTTGTAGCACTAGTAATTTATTATTATAATTTTACTTAATGCTTTTTATTAATATGTTACTTATTTTGTTGCTTTCTTTTAGTTGTTTTACATCTATTTAAATATTTACTTTATAACATAACACCTTCATTTAATCTTTATTATTTAGTTATTTCAAGAAGTAACTGTTACATAGTTTTTTATTTTGGTTTGCTTTTAATGTTTTTATTTTTATTTTATCATTACTCTCGTTTAACCTTTTTTATGGTTTTTATGCTTTAAATTGTATATTTGTGTACTTATTTTGTTAATTCTTTTAGTGTTTTCAATGTTATGCATCGCCATTTTCAATCACTTTTTGTTTGTTTTTATAGATTCTAAATTCTTGATTTTTTTGCCTTCAACCAAACTGTCCGTGCTATTCTTTTTCGTCTTACCTTTTTTCTTCTTCTTTTTTAATGTTGTGTTGAAATACTCTCTTGTCCGAATTTTCATTTTTTACAGTTTTAAATTTAGCTTCTTCTTCTTCTTCTTTAACCCTCATTGCGCCCAGTATTGGGCATAGGTCTCCCTCAAATTCTTCCATGTAGCGCGATTCTGTGCGACTCTCATCCATGGCAGTCCTGCTACTCTCTTAATGTCGTCTTGCCATCTCATTATTGGCCTGCCACGCTGTCTCTTGCCTGTCCATGGTCTCCATTGAAGGATTTTAACGGTCCACCTACTGTCTTTGATCCGAGCTGTATGTCCTGCATATTCCCATTTCAATTTCGTCACTCTTTTCGCTACATCCGCGACCCCAGTTCTATCTCTTATCCATTTATTTCTCTTTTTGTCTCGTATTGTAATTCCAATCGTTGCTCTCTCCATTGCTCGCTGAGTGACTTCCATTTTTGTTTTTACTTGTTTCGTTAATGTCCATGTTTGAGCGCCGTATGTCATTATGGGAAGTATACATTGGTCATATACCTTAGTTCGCAAGTGTTGGGGTATTTTGTTGTTTTTTAAAATATAAGCTAGCTTCTATCTATCTCGTGTTCTCTGTTTTCCTTCCTTAATGTTACAGTTTGTCCTAGATATATATACTCGTTGACATTTTCTAGGATAGTTCCATTTATGTTTATTTGTGGGTTCTCAAGACACATTGTCTTCGTCTTATTCAAATTTACTTTTAGCCCTATTTTCTTAGACGTTTTTTCTAATTCGTTTATTAAATTTAGCTATAACAAGGTAATAACTATCCTTATTTACCCCTTTACAAGTACACATATCTGAATTAGTGTATATATTTTTTATTTATTAATATTAGTTTCTCAAAGCAATAATAAAATAAATCGCAAATAGCTTGTTAAGTTACCAAATGTCATAAATTATAATACATGAATATAGGGATTTAAGACAACTTTACTTGCACCTTAACACTAATTAACAAGAAAAGGTTAATTACAAAACACATGATTTCATTGAAAAACAAATGCATACCGTGTAGATCTTTAAATTCAGTTGCCATTTGTTCATTACTCATTACTACCTCTAATTTAAATGCTTTATTTATTATTGCAAAACTCCAAATTTTGCTTAAGACCGTCATACAAAACAGTTCAGTTTATAATTTTTTTTTATAAATAAACAGTAAATTAAAATTGTTCTTGTAGCATATTTTAGAAATTGTACTGTATATAAATCCAGCACCTTACACATAATAACAAAATAAGAGATATAAATGGTGCAGTAAGAGAAATTAAGAGCAATACGATAGGAACACTAAATCACTTTTAGAGACTAAAAAGCAAAAATTTTGAAAAAGAATTTGCAAGAATTAATCCAAAGTATAAAATAAAATAATCTGAAGACGATGAAAGTCAGTAACTGCAAAACTATTATTGTGAACAAAACATAGTAAAGAGAAGTCAGGAAGATAATAAAGAAATTTTAAGATCTAATTAACTGGATTAATTTCAATCAAAATTGAACTAAAAAGTAGGAAATGAACTAATTCTAATTTTAAAAGCTAAAACTGTTCTTGTTTTACAAACAATGTAATTATCGTATAAAAAATGTAAACTAATATAACAAAATGCCTTAGGTACACGCAAAGCTTATAAAAATATATAAAAAGTAAGATTTAAACTAAAAGCATCACCGAATAATAAAAATAGCTTCTAGGTTTCAATAAATTTCGGATAATTAAAAAGTGACATTTACTGCCTCATTTATAGAAAAAAATGTCAGGATGATGCATATACATTCTAATTATAAAACTATGTGCCCTAGAAATCGCTGAAAGTGTCTGATGATGTATGTATTTGTGTTTTAATTATGGATGGAGCAGATCCAACTAACTTAATTTTTCGTAAAAATCTGTCAAGAGCTTACATTTTATAGCAGCAATTAAAATGCCGATAATATTTTTATTATTGCTCTTACATGTTAGGAGAAGACAGGTAAGCTCTCTTTAATTACAAATCGCACCAAGAATTAAAATAAGATCTTTATGAATCATAAAGTAAATTTATAATGCATAATTCACGAGAAGCTGTAAATTCATAACCGATAATCAAAATTGAAGTGCTAACTCTTTTGGAATTAAGAATCTACGTAACGTTAATTGTACTACTATTTACTTTTAGTAGAATTATTGAAACACTTATGCCTGCTGTGGTGCTTATCTGAGAAAAATAATTTTCTTTTTCTTGGTGCATTATCTTGATACTCTTACATACAACATTATTTTATACTCTTTAAATAGTTTAACTTTATTCTTTATTTAAAAATTATGAACCATTTTTATAATTCATACACGTATGTTAACATGCGAAAATATCTAGAAAATTCCCATGAGTTATTAAAAAACTGTAATTTTGAACTTTACGACTCAATTTACACGTACAAGTATAAATAGATAAAATAATATAAAAACTGTATAAGCTAGATACAAAAAGCATGCTTATAAAATAAGTTTATTTAAATAAATAAACAATAGATAAATTTGTCACACTCGAAAGAATAATGAAGCCTACAGAGGTCTCGCTATCTTGCTCAATAAAACAGGTATAGAGCAGCGTTTTATGAAAATAAACTAATCATTTTAAAATTATCGCTACGGAAGTTAGGTCTTAATTAAAGAAAATACAAAATTGTAAAAGAAAATTAACAAGCTGTTGGTACATATGTTGATATTTAATTATAGCAAAGAACGATGAAATTTGTAATTACAATCAGTGGAAAAATTCAAACCGGTTCATCAATATAGGAAATTTAGACACATGCAAACATATTTCAGAAAGACATCTAGTTGCGTCAAGTGTGGCGAAACACTTCCTTTTAGAAATTTTCAAACTTAAAGAATAATAAGCAAAAGTAAGCTGCCAATTATAGGGACCTTGGAGTAGCTAAGGACTTCTAGAAATTTAGAGATAAAAATTTTAAAAAATCACTTTAAAGCTAGACAAATTTTCTTAGTAAGTGCAAATGTTATACTCGCAAACAACAAATACTGGTAGTAAAAAAATGTTAAAAAAATAAAGTAAAAACTAGAAACGAACGAAAAGATAACTGTTTATTAGTTGAAATAATCTTGTTGAGCAAAAAAAAACAAGAAAAGTTAAACAAAGATGTCTTAAGCAAACTGTCTAAAAGAGAAGCCGACAATTAAAAAGTCAAAGACAACAAAAAAATCGTGAGCTGGATTGTCAATTGACTGCGTGATATCAGAAATTAATTATATTAGAGTTACCTACTAGGTGAATTATATTGTTTATCCATCTAATAACGCAAGAAAAATATGAAACATCACCAAATTAAAACTATATAAGGCGAAACAATACAAGTTTTTTTAATGACAATCAGTTGCCAATATCTATCTATGCCCTCCTAGAGAAGTGCTCAACAAAAAAGATTATTTCTAGCTTCAACCCAAAACATGTCTATTGGGGGTCAAGACTAATTACATTAAAAGGTAGAGAATTATATTCAACAGCAAGAGAGTTTAACTGTGACTTCCACTACACCGGAGCACCGACTTACTGGACTACGGATACTAACAACATCCCAGACCTGCTCGAGATCTTCATCACCAGGAAGATTTTTTATAATTGTATTAAGGTTAGAAATTAGAACTAACAGAAAATCATTTGTTAATAGTTATGATATTGAACAATCAGGTCATAACTAAGAAACTGCTATTTTTAAGAAACAGACCAATTGACTGTGACAGTTTCAGACTGGATTTGTACCACAACATCCAGTTGAATATTAGACTTACAGTTCCTAAAGAACTTAGATTTGGAGACAGCATGCAACATAGGATGGTCAAACAAAAAACCAGAAAAGTGGATCTCTTGACAAAGATTAGGAAATTTGTTTTAGAAAAACAAAAGCGCCAAGAGATAAGACCAGACTACACCAGCAGACACAGCAGTTAAGCCGCGAAATCAAGAATATGAAAAAAAGACCTTCAATATAAAGAAAATTAAAGAATCAACGTTGTATATCCCACTATCGACAAAACCTGGGGTAATGTGGGCTAGAGGCTACTAAAGGAAGGGAAACCTTTTTTGCAAACCATCTTTAACAAACTTCTCAATAAAACGAAGTCTATCGTGAGACTAAGGATATCACGTTGAATACGTATTTAGATGATGATAATATAAAACAGATTTCTTCGAAGGTGGTAATCATGGAAATTAAACAAAACTCAAACCCTAAAAAATCTTTAAGTTACAATCTCATAAATGAAAAAGTTGTGGCAGTTATCCAGGAATGAAATTATCAAAATAACTAACTTGATTAACGCCCCATTTTGGTTTAAGTACGCGTCCACTACGCTGGAAGATTATAAATGCTATCATAATTCTTAAAATCCAGAAAGTTATTAAATGATGTGACAGACTAATCTCTTCACTTCCAATTATCACTAAACTATTATTGATAAAATTTGGACGATAAATTTGAATTTGGGAATAAACATACAACTTCAGACCAGGTTCAAAGCATCACCAGCATCATCAAAAGAGTTTTTGAAGAAAAAAAATGACTTATTTGGCTATATTCTTAGAATTAGCACAAGTATTAGATAAAATTACTTCAAATTAAGATTCATTAGAGCTGGTCTGCCATAAACAGTGTACTGTGGCCCGTATTGTACATACTGTGGAAGTGAAGAAATTAGAAGTGCATACATTAAGAGAGACACAGAGTGGAATAAAATTAGGTGTAAAGTGTAAAATAGGAAAGAGTAAAAAAAAGCATGAAAAAAACGCAAAGAATGTAACTCAATCACCTACTTTGTTCGACCTTACTCCTGCAAAAGTAGAAAGGTCAATTTTAATAAATAGTTAATTTTAAAAATATATTTGAATTTAAGTCGATACCTTTGTTATTTTAAATATTGATTTAAGCTCCTAGAAATCTATTGATTTAAACAGAAAAACACTATAATGGACACACAAAATAAAAACAAGTGAATGTGATTGAAAAATATGGTAAGAAAATTACTCGATGCAAAATATAAACCAGTCAATCCCCAATTTGCTATCATATAGATACTGTTACACTTTTTCAAATACATTTCTCTTAATTTAATGCCCATTGATGTTTATGCTTTTGAATATATTATTTAAAATTTTATTTCTAGTCGCAAATAGATATAGAAGATTTGTAGTATTTTTGATTTACCCAAATCACCGCATTTTACCTTCGCAAATAGTTCTTTAATATTTAACAAACCCGTTCTTTTGATACGATAACTATCTCTGCCACTTTTTACAAAATAAATGGCTTGTCGCTTACAACAGTGAGATCTTTTCACACGAGAAAATTTTCCACATTATTTCTTCTTCTCATCAACTAATTTGCCCATTGACAAACAGCTGTATATAAATGGATAGTTTTAACTAATGTAAATTCTTTATTATTTTATTATATTATTATATTTATTTTATTATTTTCTTCATATAAATTTTAAAGATGCGAGGTTATCCAAAAAATATCGAGGTAATATTAATATAAGAAAAACAGTTAGCTCGGCTATAATGTAATTTGGTAGACAATGAGAGCAGATTGCAATGCTCATGAGTAAGTGAAAACTTCACCAGCCTGGTCGGTTGGGAGTTAGGCGCCGTTGAGTGACACAAGTAGCTTATGATAGTAGCACACTGACTCAACGAGTAGAGTAGCAAATCTTTATCAAGTTTTGTGTAAACCTGAAGTATTCACCCACAGAAGACATTCGGTCGATTCAGAAAAAGCAATGGAATTAGTGCAGAACGACTAAAGGCATGAAAATATATTAAAAATAATCCACATTTTGGTCTTCCAAAATCACCAACAAGACGAAAATCGAAAAATGTTAAGCGTGTATGGGCTACAATCAGCATGAATCGGAGACTAAAAAATATGAGCTGATTTAACTACCCTACAGTTCAGATTTGTTGCTCTGCGACTTTTGGTTATTTCGAAATCCTTAATTACTTTTTAAAGGTAAGAAGTTTAAAATGATCAATTTAGACTAATACAGTTAAGCAGTTACTTGCGATTCCAACAGAGAACAACTAAGACAATTTTAATATTCAACGATTTAAAAAATTACTGTAACTCATTTTTGAACGACCACCGTAACACTACTGATTGTCATCAACGTTCCATCTAACTCGGTTGTTATTGTTGTACTCATAATATCGATTGATTAGCCTGATGAGGCATGTACTGAAGATAGCGCTAAGAACCGTACATTAACGAATACATACAAAATGCGAACAACAGGACAGGAACAATTTGGTTTTCGTTTAGGCTTTGGGACTAGAGAAGCACTGTTTCGATTTAATGTACTACTTCAAAAATGCAGAGACCAATCACAGGATGTCCACCTATATCTCATAAACTACGCAAAAGCCTTTGATCGAGAAGACATACAGAGCTGATCAATATACTCTATGAACAAAGAATAAACCAGAAGGACATCGACCTAATTAAAAATTTATACTGGGAGCAAACAGCTCTTTAAGAATAGAAGAATAGAAGATAAATTGACCTTCAGCATCCCCATCAGAAGAGGCACAACTTAGGGCTGTATACTCTCTCCAGTCCTATTCAACATGTACTTAGAAAAAGTATTTCAGATAGCACTAGAAAACATCGAAGAGAGTACAAAGGTAAACTTAAAACTAGTGAATAATATACGGTACGCAGACGACACCCTTATATTAGCTGACAGCCGAGAAGGGCTTCAAAAACTTATTGATGCAAAGCAAAGAAGGGAGATGCAGTTGGCCTTAAATTAACACAGAAAAAACAAAGATAATACTGATCTCCAAAAACAAAAACATAAATGCAAACACCAACATAATTATATACAACAAACGAATAGAATAGGTGGACCAATTCAAATACTTAGGATGCTGGATAACAAGTGACTAGAACCCAGAAAAGTAGAAATACGCTGTCGCATAGAAAAATAGAAAGATTACTAACAAACCCCACACTATCGCTACATATCAGATAAAAATTTGTAAATATATATATTCTATTATATGAAATTGAATCCTGGACGCTGAAAGCCTGTTCGATGCAACGATTAGAGGCCTTTGAGATATGGATAATGCCTAGAATGGACGAAACGCACTACTAATGAAACGGTCCTAAGATTAATGAACGTAAACAGAGAAATTCTTGGAATTGCTAAAAGATGAAAGATAAGCTACTTAGAAAATTTATACAGGAGCACAAAGTACGAGCTTCTAAGACTGATAATGGAGGACAAGATGGAGGATAGAAGAGACCAGGTAGGAAACAACGCTCATGATTAAGAAATGTGAGAGATTGGACTGGTCTAAATTCATAGTCACTGCTACGAATAGCACATGATAAGAAAGAAGTTGTTTCTAACCTTCTATAAGAAGACAGCACTTTAAGAAGAAGAACAACAACAAGATATAAGCTTAGAAAAAATAAAATCACAAATAAAAAAAATTAAAAACAAAAAATCTCCAGGACAACGAATTATACAATGAACTTCTAAAATATGGAACTCAAGCGCTTTAAAATGAATTATTACAACTTCTACAACAGATATTTTACGAAAAAAGATACTTAAAATATGGAAAAATAGCATAATTATATTAATATTCAAAAAGACCAATCGGCAGATACCAAGAATTACATTATTGAACACCTCACTTAAGCTAACAACAATAATTATAAGAAAAAGAATAGAAACCACTATAATTCTCACAAACACCAATGTATTAGAAAAGGAAAATCCTGCACTGACGGTATCTTTATAATACAACAATTAATTGATAAATCGCTGGAGTACAACAAACTAGCTTTCATGTGTATGATAGATCTGCAAAAGGGTTTTGACACAATACGATTAAAAGACGTGTTATAAATATTGAAACAAAGACAAGTAGAAAATTAAATTACAAAATTAGTTGCAAACATACATATCGACAATACAGTAACAATTAAGATGTAAAGTTTTTGGGACCTATAGAAGCCACAGTTGTAATTCGAAGAGGATTCGTTAAGCCCGCTACTGTTTAACATAAAAAGATGCAAGATGCAGGACAAAGACAATAATAACAGAAAGTGAAGAACAGCTCCAACGATCACTAATGAAGATAATAATGATATTTGAAAGATACGAGGTGCACTCAAGTTATAACACCTCCGAATTTTTACTTTACGGCACAGGCTTTTATTTATTCTTTATAGGAAGTGGTAGGTATCTTTCATTTGTCATTATTGCCCAGACCTATTTCGATCATCATGGTCAAAGACCTTTTTAAAATCAATGAAAGCTCTGGGTCTCTAAATTAAAATCTCTGTTGCTTCATTACAAAAATATTGTCACTATACGAACATATTTGTCGAAATTCCTTTGTTTATCCTGTAAAATTGTTTCTAATAGAGTTTTGCCATACTTACTAGCTTTACATCTATCTTGTCTAATCCTTCGGATTTTCTGTTTATTTTTTGTGTTATGCAATGCTTTTTATAATTCAACCTTCAAAATGTCATCACCTTCTGTCAACATTAAAGTTTATTTAATTACTTTTGACTTTCTCTTATATGTCTTTTATAATGCTTTTATTATTTATATTCGATTATGTTTAATTTAAAAACATTTTTTCTTTGTGACTTTGTATCCCAATTTTTGGCTTACATATGTATCATGTTCGATATCCACTCTAAATTTGTCCCACGTTTGTTGGTGAAATTCTTTCTCAACTTTTTTGGCGTAGTTTAATTATACCATCTTTTGATTCTTGTATGTTCTTCTGCAGGTGTTTTATATATACTTTTGTTTTTTGTTTATAGTTAATTGTAATTCTTCGTTTTATATTGTTAGCTTTTTTATATTTTGTATTTTCTTCTTCTTTCTAATGCATCACTGCTTCTTATATTGTCTAATTTCTTGTCGATGTCTTAGTGGTTGGTATTTTTGTGAAATGTTTGTTTATTCTGTATCTGTGCAACATTCTGATATGTTCTTTCTGAAGTATGTAAATATGCTTTAAGTACTTCTTGGACTGACATTTAGGTTTTTTCTTTGGGTTCTTCCCACCTTACTAACAATATAATTGTAGACATCATCAAGCAATGATCCGAACAGATATTGCTATTTCATTAAACCCTGACATATAAAACCAAGATTTTCATTTTGTTATTTACAATTATATAATTTACGTAACCCTCTGACCTGTTATGATTTATGTATATTTATAGATATTCCATTTTGAATAAATATACTAGTAATGTAACGTTTCTGCTTTTTACGGTGGTGAATAAAACGTGAAAATTTACTAGAGCTACTTATTTATTCTACTTACAGGTTATATAAATCAATACGCTACATACAACTATTAGCGTAAACGTCACACTATTTATGTCAACACAGCTCCCGCACTTGCATATGCTCGTTGGGGTTATTTCAAACTCGTAGTGTCGCGGACAACCTGCCGGGCAATATTTATGTCTATTCGGCGATATTTCAGAACAGTTGTGAATCCTCGAGAAGCGTCGCACTTGAATTTTCTGAAAAATCTCGACGAACACGTGCATGCCAGTTGAATTTCTAGTTTTACGTTTACTTTTATACCATCTTCGATGTTTTTTAGTGCTATCTGAAATACTTTTTCTAAGTACATGTTGAACAGGACTGAAGAGAGTATACAGCCCTGAGTTAGATCTCTTCTGATGGGGGATGCCGATGGTCAGTACTTCTCTAGTGTCAAAGCCTAAAGGGGTACCAAATTGTTTCTGTCCTACATGTTGTTCACATTTTGTATGTAATACATGGCTCATCAGGCTAATCAATCGATATTATGAGTACTTTTTTGCTCTGCTCTTTTTAGGTATTGGAATAAATGTAGATTGGGTCCAGTTGCGTAGTATGATTCCTGTATAATGTATTTTATTCAAGAAAAGTTATTAAGAGGTTGAGGTTTTAATTGTCTAATAAATTAAGCATTTCAGTATAAATATTATCTTCACCCGGGGCTCTACGTGTTTTTGATAGTTTTATTCTTGGTCTGTTTATGTTGATTCTAGCTCCATTCTGATATGATCAAAAAGTTCTTATATATAAATGTCCATATTTCTTTTAGCTCTTCTGGCGTCTATTATTTGTTTGTTATTATCTGTAATTAAGATACCCTGTTAATGAGTTTTATTTTTTTTCCAGTTATTTATTTTATATTTTATAAATATTAAAAAGATCATGTTTTCTTCGCTCTTCGAGTTTTTGATAGCGTTTCTTCATCCAGGTATACTTTACGTCCTTTATGAGTCTTGTAATTTTTTTGTAGAATTATTTATTATTGTCCTTTTATTTTTGTTTGTTTGTATTTTCTTTTTTCGTCAATTAATATTAAAATTTCTTTAGTTGTCCATTTCTGTTTTGCTCTATGCTCTTGAATTCCCAGTTCATTTTCTTGCACCGTAAGTATTACGTTTTTAATAGGTTGGCAAGAATTTTCTTCCATAATTATTATCTCTTGTTCTTCCTTCTATATCTCTATTATATAATCCCTTAAAGAAGTTCACCCTTATTTCTGAGTCGATATTCTTTATTACTACATTCGTTTATATCGGTGTTACTACTTCTTATCACTTTCCATATCTGCTTTTGACTGTTATAAAAGTAACTTTCCAATTTCTATGAATAGTTTTTCTTAATTTTTCTAATGCCGCTGTTGACTATTTCTTACCGCCTTATATTTTTTGTAGTTTTCTGGCGTTCTGTTAATATTGTGGTTTAGTCTTTTCTTTTTTCTTCACTCAACCTTTTGTCTTCTCTTATAAACCATGATGTTTTTCTTTCATTTCTAGATGTTACCTTTAATATATTTGTTTCTAACTTATACTACGCCTCATCAGTATTGTCTGTTAACATATTGTTATTTCTAATATTGCTCGACAAACTATTTTGATACAGATTTATAATTTTTTGTTTCGTAACAGCTCTATCTTCAGTTTTTCCTCGTCTCCTTCTTAGTTCTCTGCCCTTAATTTGTTTTTTGGTATTTGCATCCTTAATTTCCCTAGCAATAATCTGTGGCCACTACTTATGTCCGCTGAATTTAAGGTTCTTAAGTTTTTTGTTTATTTCTTTTGATTTTATTGCTCTATTACATACTATGCAATCGATTACAGACTTTAACCCTGTTGTTTTATATGTATACTTGTATTTAGTCGGAAGGTCAAAATATGTTTGATTGATAGGGTCTTCATTAAATTTTTGTTTCATTTATTATTTGACTTCTTACTCGGGCGTTTAGATCTCCTATTAAGACCATATTTTTATGTTCTGTTGTATGTGACATTTTTTTGCTCAATTCCTTAAAAAAAATTTTTTCTCTTACTTAGGTTTCACATTCTACAGCATACGTCACAACTATAAATAGTTTTTTTCTTTTAATTTCTAGGATAACTCTTAGTACTCTTGATGACACATACTTAATTTCTTTGATATGTTTAAATATTTTATATGTACCATTACAACACTTTTTTCTCTTTATTAACACCACTGCAGACCAAAATGTATGAACTGTATTGTCGTGTGCCTTGTCTTTCTTTTTTCGTTTCTGATAATGCGCCTATGTCAATTTTATTTATTTCAATTTCCATCACAACTTCCTGTTATTTTGTATTCCATCCATTTATGCTCCAGGTGGCTAGTCGTGCATAAATTGCTCTCCATTGTTTCTTTTTGATTTGCTTCTTGGTCGTTAACTTATTTAACTTATTATTTATTTTCTGTTTCTTTTCATTTTCTCACCGGGTCGCTACCATTCAAGCAGTTTCGAGGCTATTTGTCTGCTGTAGTCCATAATTAATGTTTATAATGTTTGTTCTTTTAGTAAAATTGTTTATGTACCCATAGACTTTTCTTGATGAATCATTGAGTCCCATGAGTATCGTTTATTTTAGGGTGGGTAGATTGCTGGGATGTCTCACCAACGTTCCTCCTTTCTTAAGATTTTCAAGAAAATATACAAAGAGGAATTTAATGAGGAGATGTGGTGAGAGAAGAAAGTTATGTTTACTTTCATAAATGTAGTAATAAATTGGAATGTTGAGTGCCAGTTTCTTATTAGAATTTATATGCATGTCTGTTGAAAAATAGCTCAAAATGACGGTCAAATTTTAAAAATTGTTGTTTTATTTTTAAAATATGTAAGCTCATTTTGAACTGGCTTATCTTAAATTTGCCTTTGTATTTTATTTTAAAAACTAATAAATATAAGTCGGTGTCCATTACTATTGAGTTTATATCAGCTCTAAGTATTCTGGGTAAAAAACGATAGTGAAATACAGGTTGCCGAAATCTCTGCTTATTAATTCCCGGTAAACTTAACGAAGGCAAACTTCCCCGGGCTAAAAATTAATGATTGAAAATTCGAAAGTGGCTTATCTTTAATTGCCAGCAACATATTTTAACATGGAAATTAAAAATGCGCGCTGGCGGGCGAGCGGCGGGCGAAAGAGTTGCGAACTTCTTAATTTCCGCCGATTATTTTCATTATTATATCCTATCTTGGGCGCGCAGCGCGATCTTAGCATCGGGAAATTCATGGCCGGACGCCGAGCGCCTCTGCCAACAAAAATGCCGCGACTTGTGTGCAGTTTATGCAAATAATCTAGATGAGATTTTTCCCTTCTCCGCGGCAATAAACTGCGGCGTTATCCTTTCGCGGCGCGGCTTCGGTTAGAAACATTTCCTTATTAAATACCGCAACTAATAAGATCTGTGCGCTGCGAACTGGCCGTATTTCAGGCCGTAATGGGGCGTCTCCGGGATGAGGTATGACGGCATCCCTTCGCCGCCTCCCCAAAGGGGTCTGCGATATGAACGCCGTCACGAAATAGCCTCATTACACAAGGTGATCCCACACAGCATTTAGTTCTGACGTTCTCAGTATTTATTCGCATAATAATACTTTGCTGCGTCGTTAAGAATTATGCCCGTCTGCCGCGAAATAAATTAGTTATAAAGATTTATGTAATGGAAAACATATATCATTACGAAATTACAGCAATTGTGGAAGAAACGCGCGCCCGGACAGTGACAAATGCTAGACAGGGGTTAAATGTTCTACCATTTGATCTAAAAAGAGCGATCAATGAAACAATTAGAGGTGCCTCAGAGCCCTTCCCTCGTGGTTCTTATTGCTGCCTCGCAGACCCTCATTTTTAACACTTTATATTCCTGACAAATGATCCAGGATTCGCTCGCGCGCCCAGTATGACACTTTTATTCATTACAAGTTCCTCAACTATCGATTATTTTAAGTGACAACTCTCCATATGCCCTAATATGTTTGATTCCATAGAGCACACTTGATACAGCCTCCGCGGTCGTTCTCTCATCAATTTGCTTCAACTAATTAATCTACGAAATTCTGACGAATTTAACCTCATGACAGGTAACAAAAAATTTTCAAAAATATGTTATTTTGATTTTTAAGAACAAAATGTTAGACTATTAAGTCTAAGCGTGGCCAAATATATAATTCTATGGTCACTTATATGTTCAAAGACACGGCATATTTACATTTTCTTTTTAATTATAAATAAGACATGCAATAAATCAATTGTGTCAATTGATGCACCTTTAAAAGTAAAAACACTAATTTCAATTAGTCTTCAGAGTTATTACAAAAAAATCGTCGGTTAACTGTCACAAAGTATTACAAATTTAACAAGTACAGACGTTGAACTGCTTTTCCGCCAATGTCCGAGGCTGCTCTATATATAATAAATAAACAAAAATTTGCGGCCACATCTGGTCACTTCGATCAGGCTGATTTTTGGCGTCTGGACTTGATTTATGGTCTTTAGTTAAATACTGAAACATTATGTCTTTATCTATTACAAATCAAAAAGGCGTGACGGATGTCAGAAATGACAGAAATAGAAACTGGTCTCCAGCTTGTAAGCTGCCTTGATCGAAAGTTATAGGAAATGATATATTGGAAACTGGGATCCGCTAAACACCCTTATTGCATTGTTGTAGCACATCCCACCTATGCCAGTTTGCGGACGTCAACCCGGTAGGACACGGGCTTTCGAATAAAAACCCCCTTATGTCTTTAGGTTCAGTAGTTCTCAAGTTGAAAGTTGCGACGGACAGTCATCCGCACCGATTTCATTAGGCTTTTTTTCAAGTATAGAAGCCTAATATTAAATGACACATCAAAAGGAAAAAAAGCTCAAGTTATTAGTCATACCATAATACCATTATAAATGTTTGATGTGAGCCTCGCGTCACACGATATGCATCTAAATGATAGTACAGTTCGGTGCATACACACGCTGTAATGTGTCCCCAATGATGCTCCTTACAGCAGTAGTAATGCTGCTTCAAAATTCATTTAGTGTTGTTGGCATTGGTAGGACGTAAACCAGATCTTTAATATACCCTCAAAGGAAAAAATCGCAAAGTGTAAGACCGAGATATCTATAGGGCCATTCCAATAGCAAATCCAGCAGTAAGGCAGTTCATCATTTAGGTAGTCACGTACTTCACCATATCAATGAAATAAAGCCTTATGTTAATGAAACATGAAGTTGTTGGAATGTTATGTTAATAGGAAACAGTCAACCGTAACATATCTAGAGGCGTGTCTGTTCATTGAAGAGTAATGATCCGTATATTTTTTATTTTGGAGACATTAAGTTCTGGCCAATCCCTTTCATTCTTTTGTTTAAAGATTGTGACGGTACACTTTTTCAGTTACATGAAATGCCGCTTTGACAGTGAATACCAAACGCTTAGCAAATTTCTGGCCCTCTATCATTTTTGCTGCCTCCACTGTGTAGTCAGGAATCTCTGGTCTTCTGGTACTTTTATGTTTATTTAGAAAACCTGTATTTTTAAATTAACGGTACCATTGCAGAATGCTCTTTTGAAATGGCAGTTTTTTTCGTATTGCCTACTAAATGCACCTTGCACCACACCAACTGATAAACTCCTTGCATACTCGGCGTTTTCGGCTACACTGTAAGCTTACATTTTTAACTTGGGCGTTTGTGTATCATTTAGTATTATATCTATAACAATTTGTAAAATATATTTGTTTAAAATCAAATGATGTTTTATAGTAACCCTGAATTTAGCAGCAGTGTGCATCTGATTTATATTAAAACTGCCTTAAACAATTACAGTACGCCATGTAATGTTACAAAACATATTTTTTATAGAGAAAGTTATTGCAATAAATTTTGCAGTCGTAGTGAATTTTGATTGAGACAACTGTTATCTATTATATTTTGTATGTAGTAATGTAGCAAGCAACTTGCGTTTTTGTTGAGTTTCTTCCACAAATAACAGCTGGGTTTGATTAAATTTGCTAGAAACTCCTTAAATATTGGAAATTGATTGGCGATCATCTTTATAATTTTTTTCACAAACTGGTGGTAGTTGAAAAGCAAACAGGTATAAATCTTAATCGTAACTTTTTTTTTATTATGTTATCAGTTTGATGTATATTTTAACATAGACTATTGATCATGAATATTTTTAAAATTATTGCAACTATCCGTTGATATAAATAATAAAGCTGAAGAAATAATAAAGAAAATAACAGGACAAAAGTACTGCAAATGTTTTTACAGGATACTATTTGTTATAAATTAACAAAATTGCATAAGCAACCCCAATAAAAATTGAAGTTCTTTTAGAAAGCAGCAATAATGATACTAAAGAAAACTTTGATCAAAATGAGTTTTAGAAAGTAGGAAAACACAAAAAAATTTCAGGCATGACACTTTATAAAACTGCAATTTAAGAGTTACAAAATAATCTTAGAAAACCAAAACAGAAATACCAAGCCTTCATATTACATGTGACCTATCTATTGTTGAGGTAGAGATTTATTCAGAAAACGTCGAACACTCCGGTGCCAATAGGGTGGAGCTCTACCCCATTAAAAAATTAAGTTTTCAAAACTTTATTCATTTGAAGAAGAAGCCAGTTTTGCAACATCGGGAAATACGTTACCCCAGTAGCCGTGTTACCTTCAAAAGAAGTTCGTAAACCTCTGTTTTCAATACTGCCTAGAACATATTAACTTTCAGAGACTTCCTTTCATGTTCCAATATTGCATGGAGATTTTGTACCCGCCATATCCAACACTGTATCGGTTTACTTTCCCACATTGTTGGAGCGTTGCCTCACCACTAAAAATTAACTTAACAGAAAAGTATTATCATTTAGGTAACAATAATAAATTTATAATATGATTATACGAACTGCTCAATACAAAAAAAAACCCAAATAAAACCAAAAAAGTATACATAAATATGTTTCCTAGCAGGTTGTATTCGCTTAATATCTAAAAGTTTAAGATAAAGTCTAAAAATTCAGTAAATGATCCGATATCTCTAGACAGGTGCGGGCGCATGTACATAACTATTAAGAGAAACTTTGAGTCACTCGAAGTAAAGAATACGTAACCGTCAAGGTAAACTCCTTACGTATAGTCAATGTCAGAAGCTCATTTGTAGTGCAATGAAGCCACGAGTTCTGCTACAAATTGGGGATAACAGCGATACAATAAAAGACATAAATAATGTTAGTGTAAGTATATGAAATGGAAGCCGTGAACAGAAGATGAGTTCAATCACTTTAATGGCGGGGAAGAAACGACTGAGTATAAGTCACATTAGAAAAGGCTATCGTCAAATAGAATTCTAGATATGATCCAACGAATTCGGGGAAAGTTAACATGAGAAATCGACTCTATGATTGATAGAAGATGAATTAAGCATTAGCAAGAATATGGTGCCCATCATCGTCCGCAAAGATTTGGGTAAGCGGAAGATCTGTTCTCAATTAGTGTCGCACAAGCTGACAAACGCGTAGAAAGAAAAAAAAAATAAAAATCTTTGGAAACTTTATTACCATATTTGACCTACATTCATCCTTTCTTCCAATTCCGTAACCCAAGAACGTGTGACAGTGATTCTGCGATACATTTCTAAAGAGACCTTTACCGACAGTTTCCATAAACCTTATAAACGTTGTTAAGTATACTTTTTGTTTCGTTTTGTTTTGTATGATACTACTCACCGAACTTTTCGGGTTTGGGGTTTTAAGAGCTTTTTTGTAAATCCTCGTTCTTGCAAACCATATACAAATCCAAATTAAATAACAGGAACGCAACCAGGATCATTTTAAGATTACATTTTACCTCAATATGGCGACCGATTAAAGCTTTTCGCAAACTACTGCAAACAAACCCTCCACTTCTTAACTAAACCCTACGTCTGGTTTATGGACGAGAAGCAATAAAAAAGGAGGATCTTGCGATGGCGTCCCACACCAATAAATTCAAAACTTCCTCGACAATCCTGTACCTCCAATAGAACCCATTAACCTATTTACCTCAAAGGAAATCAGAGGTGAAGTGACTTGCCTTAATAACAGAAAATCACATGGTTTTGATCAAACTACATCAAAAATCTTAAACAAAGTCCTAAAGAAAGCTGTTATGTTGCTAACTTACATTATCAACACCTTATTACGACTACAGTACATGTTTAAGCAACTAAACTTGGCAAAAATAAATATGATTCCTACCATATCGTCCGTACATTCAAGTTCTAAGGTCTGCAAATTTTTCAGAAAAAGTATTTAGTAAAAGACGTACTTATTTTTTACAACTTCTGCTAAGAACACTTTTTTAGGAACGTGTTTTACCTACTGGAAAATCGCTGATACAACAGCGGATAATTGGACAATAAGCGGCCACGAAGAGTGTTCGTCATGATAGGAAAAAGTCAGAAATTGCTAGAAGCTAACTGAGTAGGGAGCATAAGATACTACTTCAGAGTTGTTTATACGAAGAAACTACTGAGTTAGGATTGTCCGATTAGCAGGAGAGTTCTCCTGATGAAAAAGCGCCCGTGCAGCTTTATCTGCTCGTTTTTCATGTAATACTGGAAGAAACTTTGTCCTCAAAACTTATTAGTATGACTTAACCGTCACTGTAGTACCCTTTGGAATGCAATGTGTGAGGATTACACCTTTGCTGTTCCAAAATATGGCCACCAAAACTTGACCAACAAATGGCACCCACGTCTTATCACAACTGACGACAAAAAGCACGATTCATGGCGACATCATTTGTCAACATGTTCTAAAACATTTCCACTCGCGCAGCCTTAGGTCAGTCACCTTGAAGAAACTTTCAGAATTTTTAGGTTATTATGCGAAATTGACTCCACAGGTGCTACGGAAATGGCAAGTTTAAAGGCATTTTTGAATTTTCGCAACCACAAACGCATACTTTAACTTCCATAACCGCATTTCTCATTCAATTGGGGGTTGATTTCAATGAGTGTTTTACCAAGTAAAAAAAAATAAATAATTACACGTTATTCTTGAACAATAAATATCTCCATATAAAATATGCAAAACAACACTCATTGCAATGATGGTAATTCGACCTGTATTTATATTACAAATTAAATACTCTTTCCCACGTTATTTCAAATTAACCGCATCTTTCTATTTATTCTCACTGCTAAAAATTTTTTTTGGATGTCTTAGAACTTGAACGCATCTCGTATTCATGGAAAATAAAAATTACTGAATTAGTTTTCTAGATAAAGCTTTTGAGAAGCTATAGTACGATAGTCTTTTGTATAAGATCAAGTTCCTTTAAGTCATATTTAAGCGGTCGTCGTAAGTAAATGGCCAAGTCTCAGATTTCTGTGAAGTACGACAATATAGTGGATCAGGTATTTTGCCATATCTGTTATAAACTACAGCAAATACCCTACTCGGAACTTTTACCGATGGTACAGCGATTTTTGCTTGTGCTAAAAATCTTGTAACTGTCTTTCTATCTACAAAATCAACTAAATATTTTACATGACTAAACTAAAAAGTAAAAAATTAAAATAACGACTTCAAATTGACGCAAGTAACTTTCACCTTAGAGTCACTGTCCACCAATATTTATAAACAACGCAGTTCTCCTATAAGCTATTTCTTGTGAGCTTTTTAAGATTAAATTTTGACGAAAAATTTATTTATAGAAAGTACATTATAAAGAAGATGAAGCAATTAAACTGAAATTTAAAGAGTTATACTGGCTACTTTGAAGATCACCTTTATCAATCGAAGACAAGCTTTTACTATACAAAAAATTGTAATTCTCATATGGACGCATAGCATCAAACTATGGGCTTGTGGCAGCAAATCCTATACTGCCTTCCTTCAACGAGCCCAGTCTAAAATTCTCCATGAACTAATAAACACTCCATGGTACATCTCCCATCAAACGATTGACAGAAATCTTGATTTTTGTTTTATTTATGAAGTCATTCAAAACCGCAGCAACAGTCGTTGTGACAGATTTGCAAATTACAGTAACCCTCTCATACAACCATTTCTACACCAACAATAAAAGGAAACCGAAACGATATTAGACAGTCTACATTAGCTCTAGCTTTTAGAATACTTTATTCTGATTGTTAATTTTTGTGACTATATATAGTAATTAAAACAAAGACAAACAATTGTAATAAAGACAAATTATATTTTTATCTGGAAGTATTTGTACTCTTAAAGTCGCTTAAACTTGCAGTAATTCTTTTTTCTAGTACGCTGCGGATGTTGATGCTAATAAATCAAAACTGCCGTTTTGTTCCGAGGATCTGAAGTCATCTAAAATAGTCCCGAAGTCGACATTTTAAGAAAGTTGGAAGGCGTCACATTTTTAACATTGAATTATGCCTTAGTGAGTCTCTTGTTTGGATTGTGGTCCAAAAACGATAAGATCTTGGCATCTCAATGATATTCAAATGATTTTTTATGCGGTTTTATTCTTGAAGCAAAATAAATAAGTAATATCAGTAAATTTGCATGGATTAAACACCACTATGAAGGACAGAAACGTTGTAAGATATTGTATCACCAATTACATTTACACATTCCGCAATACTGACTCTTTATGCCTGTTCTGATGACTGCAAGTAAACCCCCTTAGCCTCTTTTCTTACCAGAATTATTTGCTAATGGAAAATCGTTAGGCTGAAATTTCTTTCATATAGGTTATATATTAGCTCAGAATGATTTTGAAGATAGAGGTTATTTTTTATTTGCCCAAAGTAATTATAAATGTATAAATATTTAGAGACTTTGAATTCCGGCGAAATTTATGAACTGATCTTTTCTGTTGATAGAACTCGTGAATTTTTTTTTTAAATGCCATAAGTCAATCTTTGCTAACAAGTTTAGTATTAACATTAAAATTTTGGTTAGTACTCTAAGTTTGAAAAGCTCATAGACAAGGTGATGTCACGGGGAGTCCTATTTTAATAAATCTGATTATTCTCCCCGCCAGACTAACTTATTGTTCCTCGCTCTTCAAATTTACCATTTTCAACAATTAGTTTGGGTTTATTAAAATGTGTAAAATTAATGCTTGTAAGATATAGTGTTCCATAAACATTCAATATTTTTAATATTACATTTTTAGATACAATTTGATTGAACTAAAGAAGAAGGTAGTGAAAATACAAATAGAATATATTAAAAAACTATTTTACTAGGTTTATAAATATGAACTGCGGGATTTGTTAACAGACGATGCCACTTGTATGTTTTGTTATATAAACAACTTCAGTTTGTTGCGATAACTTGCGCTTTTAATGACCTTTAAAAGTAGATGTGTTAACCGATTAAAAGGTGAAGCATCAATTTTATGTAAAATTTTTGAAAATGTCGAATTTCGTTTTGACAAAGGATCATTTGCGGGACTATTTTGCATTACTTTATTTTGAAGAAATCTGCTACTGGATGCAATTGATTGCTTGTGGAGGCTTATAGCACTGATGTTCCAAACGTAACAACTGTGGAAAGGTGGTTTGGTCGACTCAAAAGTGGCGATATGGACGTGCACGGTAAGGCCAAGGACGGCCACCGAAAAAAGTTTAAAGGTGCAGAATCGCAGGCATTGTTGAGCGATGATCTCACTCAAACGTAGCAACAGCTCGCAGAAGGGTTAGGTGTGACAAAAGAAATCGTCAGCAGGCGTTTGCAAGCCATGGGAAAAATTCAGAAGGATGGATTCCACATGAACTGAACGAGAGACAGCAGGAGAACCGAAAAATTAAGTGTGGAATGCTGCTTCAACGACATGAACGAAAGAGCTTTTTGCATGGTATCGTAACAGGAGATGAACAATGGATCTTTTTCGACAATCCCAAACGCAAGAAATCATGGGTTAGCCCAGGTGAAGCAGTTCCATTGATGTCACGGCCTGATCTTTTCGGCCGGAAGACAATGCTTTGTGTTTGGTTAGATTACAAGTGTGTGGTGTATTATGAGCTGCTAAAACCTGGAGAAACGGTTAATAGAGAACGCTACCGCCAACTGTTAATCAATTTAAACCATTCCTTGTCGGCTTTCTATTTATTTCTGGTGTATTATTCCATGCTGCACTTTGAATATCCATCATAAATTTCTCTGCTTCATATTCAAGTTGTTCTTTTGTTGAAATTGGTAAGTTTAGTAAAATATTTTGGCTGAGCTCTGTTTTAAAGCCTTCCCAGTCGGTAAACCTATTAGTTAATGTCGGGTTTAATTCCCTAATTACCCAAAAGAAATCATAGATTTAATAAAAGAAAAGAGAGGAGCCAGAAAGACGTGGCAGAGATCCAGAACAAGAGAAAATAAGCATACGTTGAATGCTCTTACATCGCAACTCAAAAGGGAAATTCAAAAAAGTAGGAATGAAGCACTGAATATCTACCTTAAAGAAATCACGGCAGATCAAAGTACTGAACACGGATTATGGAAAGCTACTAAGGGAATTAACAGACCAATAAAACATATTCCACCGATACGTAAAGAAGATGGGTCTTGGGCATAGTCTGACAAACAAAAAGCAGACATTCGCAGTTTATCTAGAAGATATTTTCCAACCAAACGCAGAACAAATTCAAATGCAAGCTCAGACAGAACCAACTGCAAGAATGGTAGATATCCCATTAACCACTCCCAAAGAAGTATCTAGAGAAATAAAAAAAAATATTAACCCAAAAAAGGCTCCGGGATTCGATTTAGTCAGTGGGAAGATATTTAAAGAGTTGCCAAGAAAAGGCGTTATGAAACTTACACACTTGATAAATGCAACATTTAGGTTACAACATGTCCCAGTTTTGTGGAAAACAGCTGAAGTTATCATGATACCCAAACCGGGAAAGCCTGTTAACGATGTAAGTTCATATAGACCAATATCATTGTTATCCATAATAGCAAAGCTGTTTGAAAAGTTATTTTTAATAAGAATGAAGACGATAATTGACGATCAACAACTCATTCCCCCACATCAATTTGGGTTCCGTAATGAACACTCTACGGTAGACCAAGTACATCGTATTACAGATGTGATAGAAAAAGCACTAGAGGAAAAGAAAATATTCTCAGCGATATTTTTAGACATTGCCAAAGCATTCGATAAAGTCTGGCATGAGGGTTTACTAATGAAATTAAAAAGGTACTTTCCTAAGCAATATGTCCAGTTCTTGGACTCGTACCTAACAAACCGAACCTTTAAAATTAAGCAGGAAAGCGTGCTTTCTGAACTCAAAATAATAAAAGCAGGTGTCCCACAGGGAAGCGTTCTTGGGCCAGTACTATATCTGTTGTATACATGTGACATTCCTGAAAAAGAAAAACTGTGGGGCTATACAAAAAGGAGTAATTATTCTTGTATCCAGAAATTCCAGAATCGAGTGCTACGAAATATGGTAAATGCCCCTTGGTACGTGCGAGATAGGGATCTGCATCGGGAACTCCAGGTGGAGATGATCGAGGACGTAATCAGGAAGTTTGCCAGAAGCCACGAGGAGAGGCTTCATAGACATCCAAATCAAAAAGCCCTACAACTTCTAGTCAATCAAGATCTTCTCCGCAGGCTCAAAAGAACGAAACCATTTGAGCTAGTGTAGTGTAAAGTGTAGTGAAAAGCAGAGTATAGTGCAAGTGTAGCCATGCCAGAGATGTGTGCAAAATGTTTCAGTAGCTAGGATGGGTCAATGGAAACATCTGGACTAACAAATACTTTAGTAACTTAGGACATAAATAAAATGTTAGTTAATCTTAAAGATTAGGTGCATTACTTGAAATAAATTTAAAAAAAAAATTTAAAACATGCTCTCATTGAAAAACGGCCAAGACGACATGGCAAGGTGATTTTGCTCCATGACAACGCACCGCCACACACCATGAAGCGGGTCAAAGACACCTTGCCTGCGTTGAAGTGAGACGTGTTAGCTTACCCGCCGTACTCTCCAAATTTGGCCCTTTCCGAATACCACTTGTTCCGGTCAATGGGTGGCCGATTTCTTTGTCTCAAAGCCCGAACAATTTTATCGCGACGGCATTCACCAATTGCCAGAAGGATGTCAAAGATGTATAGATTCAAACGGCACATACTTTGAATAAATTGAATTAATTTTTCAATTTCAAACATTGCGTTTAATTTTATCAAAATATCCTGAATTTCACATTTATAGCCTTAGTAGGTGAAACTTTAAGCACCTTTTTAAGGTCCCTTTTTCATACCTATAATTGCAATATTTAAAATTTTGTGTTATTCTAGGGTACTTATAACTAAGTTAACAATCGTTTCATTGGTGTTTACATATTATTGATAAAAAAAATATTCAAAATCCGAGACCCATTCATTAGAAAAACTTCCCAGAATGTACTGAGTGTATCTAAAAATAAAATAACAATCTCAGTTATTGAGCTTTAGTTGTCAATACAATTAATTAATAAAAATAATTCATCCTTCTATAAAGAATAAGGACAGTACATAAAATCTCCTAGCCGCCGGTTCCCTATGGAAAAAACAAAAGGGAAAGTCAAGTTTGTCGTAGAATCCAAATTCGCAATTATAAATTAAAGAAAACAAGTGCAAGTGGCATACAAAATATCCTCTTTTACATTTATATGTCAGTGGATACATTTAAGTGGGACAGAAGGTAGGGCTCGTAGTTCTTATAAGGCGCGAAGCGCCTCAACACACACCGCTCGAAAGCTTTACCATCTCATGCATAGAAGTATACTCTAACAAGGCCGCAAAGCGGCCTTAGCGTTATATTCTAGTTAAATTAAATTAAATCAAGTTTTACAAATTATATAATAAACAATTTTAAATTATGCTATGCTGCATGTAAACGCATAAGTGGAGAACACAGTAACGTGTGTATTTTAGATGGATTTTTCTGCTACGTAAGTGTAAGAAGGAAAATGGTACAACTGTGTATCGACACCACAGAGTAAAATAGTGGAATTTTATTAAAATTTTATTAAAATAACGAATAATGTTTTGAGCCAACCCGGACAACAACCCTTTAGCCTCTCTTCTAATGTAGATCTCATTATTAACTCATTCCCATTTAAACATTCTCTTTACTTTTAAATTAACAAAAAACACTTTTATTATTAATAAACAGTGATTACATATGCACACATGCATACAAGTCTAATATAAAATAATAGAAATTTTGAGAGTAAAAGTTAGTTAAATTTTGCTTTATTATTTGATCCGAATCTTGAATGGCGAACAGGTAAAAATGGGTTTCTTATATTAAAATAATTAACATTAATACTTTTGTTTAAAGAAGTTCAATTAAAAATGTAAAAAAATATAAAATATGTTCTTGCTTCAACAGTAAAAAGTAGGATCAATTGAAAATACCCCCTTAAAATTGGGATTCGTTGTATTTAGCCAACACAGCATCGAAAAATCGAAATGTTAACAAAGCCAACCAAACAAATAAAAGGCAAACTCGTCGTGCTTCCCATAGCAGGGCCGATCGATGGGGTCATGGCACTCATGATTCCGAGATGTCCGATGGAGTCGGGACTAATTAATTTCCTTTCATCACTCAGACAATCCCTTTGTAGGTCTTATTTTCCTTTGACTGACAAGGCCGTAAGAAGTGCGATATCCCAGCCTTTCTTATCCTAATTAGCTCTTAGTTAGGGCGGACACGAGGCCAAGAACACTGAATAGCTGGCAGGCACAGATACGAGCTTTTGACGAGCCGCTGGAGGAAATTTGCTTGCTGTCAGCTGCAGCGGCCAGCGGTGGGCGAGATGCATTGACCTTGCGATTGCACAATGAAGACGCTCGGTGGCAGTCGGGCGAATATTAAAGAGTATTTTTAGTAGCCGCCGAGCACATGAGGAGACGCTACCTCCATGCATGTGACGCGTAGCACCCGATGGCATCAAAGGCGCGTGGAAAGGTTCCCGTCTTTGGTCCAAGAACCCTGTCAACCCTCGACGCACGTTTGCGGTGCTATATGAAGTCTAGGGGCGATCTCTTGACATCTGCGTCTAGCGCACTTCTATAACATGTTTATGCTGAGAGCACAAAGGGTAGTTAGGACCGCTTTGTGTAACCGCGGTTCGTGACAGGACTTATTCGTCGCCATCAGATAAACTGTTGCGCAAATAATCTACGGTTATAACACCAGTTTTTATACTTTAAAATTAATTCTACGGCTTTACAAAGATTTCATGTAACTATAGCTCTAATAAAAATTAAGAAAAAATGAAAATCTGAGAAACATTTTTAATAGTTAATAAAAGATTAAAAACGTGAAAGCAATGCCATAAAAATAATTCTTAGAAAATTACAAAGAAAATAAAAAAATAATAAAATGTAATTAAGACAAATAGTAAGTATATTATAAAATTTGGATATTTTTATAAAAGGCGACTATATAAAATATCTCTTGGATAAAAAGAGCTATGTAAAAGTAAGATTTTGATCTTGCATTCTTAAAATTATTGTTCTACCGTAGGATAAACTAAAATAAATTATATCAAAATTAGTTGTATTTTTTTAAGTTTAACAAAACAATTGTCTACAATGCTTAACATTATACGAATGAGACTGCATCTCACTATACGAAAACACAAAACTTAGCACAACATTGAAATAATTCAACTCCAGCACGCTAAAAATTTGAATTTGAATCTGATATAGTAAGTAATTTAAATTCATATTGTTATGATTTATATTTTAAGCAAAACTTATTTAAGCACATATTAAAATAACAATAAAAAGAAGCGTTTTGTAATATTATCATCGAGCTGTCCCAGATCAATACCAAATCTTCGTCGTGGACGTCCTACATCTCGTTTTCCTTTAAGTTTATATTATACTGTTAATTTAAAAAACGTTCTTCGGTCATTTTCCGCATGTATCGGTTTATGAGTTATCATGTTAAGTATTGTACAACCTTCGACTGATCGTAAGTATGTGACTTCAATTGTTTGAATTTTTTTTAACTAAAGTTACCGTTTTATTGCCGTAAAATAATGCAAGTATTGTCATCCTCTTGCAAAATTTATATGCGTTTCTTTAGATACGCTATTACCTATAGTTCTAATAATGTCACGTATCCGTTAAATTATTGCTAGTTCCTAATCGATGTCTTTACTACACTTGAGAGCAAAACAATTGACTCACTAGCTGCACTCGTATTTTCGACTCTTGTTTCAACCTAAGGAAAAAGAAAATAAAAACATTGATGTGCAAGGAGTATCTTTCTTATTCAGTTTTAAAAACTGTTGAAATTCCATTAATTGGATGACGCATTTAAGAAAATATACATTACAAACGGGGTTTTAAGAATCTTGTTAATTGAAACGCACTGTGGTTGGCCTACGGTATACTTGCAATTCGGTAATTCATTACAGTCACTTAGTTGACTGTAATGAATTACCAAAAATTAGTTGACGTAAGTAAGTGGGCCGTGGCAAATCGACTAAATCTGAGTCAATTAGATGTCTCGTGTGTGTGTGTGGTGTCGGTACCGGGAAACCGTTGGCTACGTCCGCCAGCAAGGAGGCGGCCGTAATCGCGTGATAACTGAGAGAGAAACGATCGATTTCTCGTCTTAATATCCCTTAGAAACCGACATATGACTGGCATTGACCTCAAGCAAGAGCTGCGTGCGGTCCGAAGTGGTACTTGGACAGTGAAAAGAAGACTGAATGCAGTAAACCTGGCCCCAAAGAAGGCAGCTACGGGTCCTAAGCTGACTGCAGTCCAAAAGCAAGGGCGATTGGAATTTGCCTGCGATTGGGACCTCGGCCATTGGAGTTTTAACAGCGAAACGCTACATTAGGGACATTCTAGAGGAACATGTTTAATTTGCGGGATTTGTTGATGACGACTTTATACTAATGGACGACAATGGCTTTATTCTACACTTGATATAAAATGCATGTCTAAATTCTATAAAAAAATTTGCAGGAAATATTGAATTTGAGTATTGAACGCTACTACATTTCACCTAAACAGAACTAAAGCAACAACTGCAGTAAGAATTAACTGAGACTACATCCAAGTTTGTTATGTTTAACGTTCAACATATTTCTATTGGTAGCAAATAAAAATAACCAGCATAAAAAATATTAACTATTATTTAATTATAAATACTACTATTGTATATCAAATTATGTGCAGATATTTTACTAAAAATAAAGCTTTTTCTCTTTTTTGAGTAAATTTCAATTTTAGTTCTTTAAAACTTAATGCTATTTACATAACTTATATCTATATATGATATTTAAATTCATTCTCAAAGTGTGTTGACTCTTGGTGAGAATGGCTTCATTGGTAACGACAATTGGCATGGAACCTCCAGGAATGAAATAATTTCAGAATCGTCGGTACTCGATTGGGATTGTGGTGTCGTGAATATGTTAGCGAAATGTTCAGCGAATGTTTCGGCCTTGTCTTTTTCTGATCTGGCCCAAGTGTCGTTCGGTTTCTTGATGGGAGGTATGGTGGCAATTGGTCGTTTGAAATTTTTGGTTGCTTTCCACAACGTGCGATCGTCAGGTTAAAGATTAGTAATATAATGTTGGAAGGTATTGTTCTTTGATTCTATTAATACGTTGTGTAGTTGATGTGTAAGTCGGTTGAGTAAGGTTTTGTCGTACCTACCTCTGGTTCTTTGTCACTTTTTTCGTGCTTTCCGTTTCTGGGCAATAAAGGTCCCGAATGTGGCGATGAATGTTGGCGTGGCTTGCCAAGCAGCATCTTGTATCATTGTCGTCAGGTATTCGGTTGTTTCATCAAGGTCTTCAGCGCTTTTAATTCTCAGAGTAAGATCAAGGTTTCCTAAAGTGGGCCCAGGTAGTGACTTTTGTACATAGTTTTAGGGTTTGTAGATAATTGTAGTGCTTAGGGTAGTTATGTCCGGAGAGTGGTCGGATGAGAGATCGAAATTAGCTTCTATTTGTGTGAACGTATTCGTTATACCACGTGTTACTGCAAAATCAAGTAGGTCTGGTAGCCTGTTTGTATCGGTAGGCCAGTAGGTAGGCTGGCTAGTGGACAGACAACTGCATCTGAGGATTTCAATGGCAGTAGATTGCGGCCTTTTGGGTTATTTCATTTGAAACCCCACGCTGTGTTTTTAGCATTCCAGTCACCTCATATGATGAATTTTGTATCTAATGTTTGCAGAAACTCCTCGTACTCTTCGGTAGAGATAGTGTCTTGGAGGACTGTAAACTACTGCTATTATCAGTGGAGATAGGGGAGCATGCACCTTTATGCTTGTACTTTGAATTTTATTGATCTGATAAGACACCCATTCATGATGATTGATTGTATTTTTGATTACAACTGCTGTCCCACCGTGCGCCGCACCATCGGGGTGGTTAGTAAGGTACGTGGTGTAGAACGGGATTTTTATTACTGTTCTTGTTGTTGCGTGGGTTTCTGAAGTAATAATATATCAATATTTTGTAATTACAAGATTGAGATTAATTCTAGGAAGTGGTTAGAAATGCCATTAGCATTCCAGACAGCGATGCGCAACAAAGTCGCCATTTTTATGTTAGTTTATTAATAACTGTTGAGAGCATGTTTAAGACCATGTTGCTCTGACTAATTAGTTGGTAGAACATTGATTTAAATTCATTAAGAAAGTTTAGCAAGCATTTGGTTTATAGAAGATGCTTGATCGTTATTTTGAAGGTTGTCAGTTCTTTTTGCTGTTATTTGTGAGTAAGATAGTTTATTTTGCAAGAAATGTAGTGTCGTTGTTAACGTTATGAATATGGTTTCGAAATAGGGGGAATTCGCTTTTATTTGGTATCTGTTCTCGACGCATTATATTGGAAATTCCTCTGAATGAGGCATTCCTGGCTCTCTGTAAGTCTTGGTACACTGAGCATCCCTTATAGTTAGCCGGGTGATTCCCGCTACAAAGAGCACGTTTGGCTGGAGTGTTTTGAGGTTTCTTAGAGGTGGAAGTTTCGTGGTCGCCACCGTATTTAACACATGCAAAGGGTTTGTTGCAATAACTCTTTGTATGGTCATAATCCTCGAAGGCACTGCAGTATTGCATTCTTCTTTCTAGGCGGCTCGATTATGACTTTGTTATTACTGATATGTTTTACGTCGAATATGGTTTTATTGTTATCTTTAGCTTCCAAGTCTACCATAAATGGTAGTGGTTGCTTAGTTAGTCTGTGACGAATGTTAATGATATTGCAAACTTCATGTCCTAATTTACCTAGTTCTTTTATAATGACCTCCGTTGAAATCGTATGATGAAGATTTCGTATAACCACTCTATATGACCTGTGTATTATGTTTTTGTTCTTAAGATCCGTTTTGAGTTTTTTGTAGGAATCTGACGTGTTGGTGCTGATTTTAATCGTGTTATTCAATAACGCTGTTGTATAATATTGTTCTTTTTCTAGTACTGCATTTATAATTGTGATCATTTCGTTGTAGTTATTTACCCCGTAAATATAAAAAGGTGGTGGTTTTGAGATTTTAGGTTGCTGAGTACCGGATGTTTGGTTCAGATTTGCACTGCTGCTTGCAATTTGTGAGAGTACCTTGCATCCATTGGAAGTAGTTATAGGAGTAGTTTGTTGATTTGTTGAATGTGGTTGCAGGTTGTTTCCTTTTCGTTTTTTGACTGTTTGCGTTTTCGGTTTTTGTGAGGTTGATTCTTTGTTTTCATCGTCTTTGTTTTTATCGTCCGTGATTAATGTGAAATTTATCATTTTTCGGTGGGTTTTTGTGTGAGGTTGGGTCGTTGGATTTAGTGCGGGTAACAAAATTAGGTACATGTTGGTATGGATTAGCATTATTTGGCTGTAGTGGCACGATGTGTAAAGATCCATTGTATAGGAGGGGAGTATTAGTTGTCCATAAAGTGCAAATGGGAATTGCGAATTTGGTTGGCTACCGTATTGGTTAGATTTCTGATTTTCCGGATAATTAGGAAGACTGAATGTGAATTCGTAATTCTCGGGAGCGGGTTGCATTAACGAGCCTGGGAGTCCAGGACCGGGCCCATTTCCCATAAGGATCGTGTATTAATTATTAATTTTTAATATTTTTATATACACAGAGTTAACAGATTAATATAACCAATAATGTGTTTGTAGAAGCCGACGTGCGTATCACTCGAAAGTCAAATCGAAACTATAGTAACATATAAATTGTGATTATGTCCAAAATAAAAAAATAATTTAAAACAAGCATTAGCGATTAAGTAAGTATAAAATAAATGAAACTCCATCGCTATATATTTTCAACGAACTTAAAAAGTTCGTGACTTAATTCTATGTCTGTCTGTCGGTCTGTCGGTCCGTCACAAAATATGAGATTTTTTAAAATTTTAAAATGGATTCTTATAGGAAATTTTACGCTGATTTCGAATTTGAAATTAAAAAATTTCCATCTCGAATAGTTTTCGAGATATTCGAATTTCGGGAAAATTATCGACATTACGATTTTAAATGTGATTCTTATAGGAAAGTTTAGGCTGAATTCGAAAATGAAGTCGAAAAAATTCTATGTCGAATAATTTTCGAGATATTCGATTTCGAATTTTTAAGTTCGTTCTGGGATTGCTTACAGAGCAATCTCTTCGCCGGCCCCATGTTTATTATCTGACGATAAATAGCTTCATTAGAATTCTAATCATAAATATCATTTATTCTTGTTTTAAATGTGCGCAGATACCAGCACTAATTTTCAAAAAAGCCTTGTACGTGTTTTGTACGGATTTTTTGCAATGTTCTTATTCAAATATTCAAGTCGTGCTACAAACTCTTAAATAAAACTGTTACCTTTAGGTCTATAACAATTTATATTTTTTATATCACACAAGGTTCTATTATTTACAAGGAAAATAATATCTTCCGTAACAATTAACAATACAATTAGTAGCAAGAACTTAACTTATAAGCAGATAAAAGTACAGTTTAAAAAATTTGTTACTATGCACATATATTAGCAGTTAACATAATTACTTCCTTTTATAATTGCATTTGTATATTGGGCTTCCCCTTTGTATTTGTATTTAATAGAATGCTCAAGATTATATAAACGGACATTTTCACTAAAATTGCACAGTATTGTGCTACACTTGTACGATTAATATAAGAGCAATATGAAGTTCTTGGTAAGAATATAAACTATAATTTTTATATATTATATTTTTCGGTAAGTATGTTCGAATAAGTAGAATCGTTATAAATAATTAATCAACAGATTGTTTTTGTTTAATATTTATATTTATATAATCGTACTTGTGTACGGTATTTGCGCAATCGGTGTTGTATTTTTCAACGTAATTATGTAATATACTCTATGCTTACGTAAGTAAACGGCAAATCTGTAGTGTGGGGTAGATTACCCTTGTCAATTGAAATATACAGTTCGCTTACAAATCATCCAACAGTAAGAATTATGATGTATTAATCTATGTTAATATAATAAATAAAAAATTAGAGAAACTCCAAAACCTCTAAACTAAGACTAAATTTTCAGATTGTTTGCATCTGGACCTTTACTTTAGCTTGTTATTGCAACTGTGCTGACCAACCAACTAAGAATGAAATTCGCCCAGACACAGCTGGAATACAGGTAGTCAGAGTAGGTCATGTTGCTGTTCTAAGTGGTATTGAAGAAACGGCTAATCAGCAGTCCAGCTCACAACAGCTAAACTTTCCCTTCCTACATCGAGGACGTTAGAACAACTTGATATCCCTAATAATCTAACAAGTATACTTATTGTAAACCGAGAGCAACAGCAATCCTCAAATTAATCATAAACGTGTTTGTAACTTGTGAAATTTAAATAGTATCATGTATCAAAAATATCGTGTAGAGCAGATTTAGTAATAAACTTGTAGTAAAACTAAGTATTACTTATTTTATGTCATTTCTGTATTGTAAGTGACATAAGACAAGGTTAGTGGAAAAACTGTGACGTTATTTAAATTTAGAGTTTGTGGCTTTTAAACTAAACTTATAGAAGACTGAGTCTAATAAAAGCATAACAAATTTTGTATTGGTAAAATACATTAGTTAAGATTCAAGTTGACATAGTCTGTTTTCAAATAGTGCTTAACTTGTTTGCCAATACTTGGCGAAGTGGTAGACACCATATAACATTATCTATAAAACTAACTCCGGTTTGCGTTACGTAACTGTTTCGATTACAATAAGAATAAAATTTCTAGAACAGGTTTGTATATAGAGTATTTTTTTTAAA
The DNA here is from genome assembly GCA_036346155.1 of Sinelater perroti. NCBI lineage: Eukaryota > Metazoa > Arthropoda > Insecta > Coleoptera > Elateridae > Sinelater > Sinelater perroti. The sequence continues at coordinate 2,742,036 of JARFIY010000189.1, forward strand.
AACCGTCGACTTTCTCTTTTTTATGAAAGTGAATAAAGTTTGATTTTTAGTTTAGAAAATGTTTTAAAATACTACTTTATTCAAAATAATTATTCAATTTTTTCTGTTTTTGACGATATCGTATAACATTCACTAATAAAGCCATTAAATTTATACACAAGAGAGAAGTCACCACCACGTTCTTCTATTAGCCAACGCACCCCGTTCACAACCTTCTTCGCTTGCTTTTTGATCATGGGTTCTTGCGCAACTATTTTATTGTCATCATCCATCATCATCATCTACTTCTTCTTCCTACTGCTTCAACCAGCACTAATTCTGTTGCCTTTTTTAAGTATTTATCAACAACTTACTTTTCCCCAAGCATTTGCCACTAATTGTAGTGCGTCGAGGACAGAGATCTTTTTGGCCAATTTAGACGACGGGGGTTTTCATCTTCTTCCTCGATTACCGTCTGCTTCATTTTTGATCAGTATAGTGTTTTGTAATATTTGTTGATGCCTTGAACTAGTCGCTGAACAACGAAAGATGTCAGATTGATGACAAAAACATCAATTTAGTGTTGGACAATTTGATGTAAGGATGTATGACGCAGTTGTCTAGTACTAGGACAATCTTCTTTTTCGCTCCTTGCAGATTTGCATCCTAGTTGCGGAAATATTCTTCCAACACTTCTGCTGTCTTTTATAGATTTTTGCTTTTGCAGTTTACTCCCTTGAAACATTTCGGGGTCTTACCCTTTGCAATTACTAATGGTGCTTTTCTATGACTCCCAATCATGTTACAACTTAACAGGATTGTCAACTGGTCTTTAAGTTTTTTCCTACGTTTGCTCTTGGTTTTTAACACCGTGGCATGGTCTGGAGTAGTTATAAAAAACACTCCTGTGTCCTGCGAAGATTAGCTTTCCGAGTTTGTTTGAATTTTTTCTTTATATAATTTTTTCCACTTTATCAGCTATCTATCAGTTGATCTAAAATTCTCTTTTGCTACTTTTTGGCCAGGTCTCCCGTTTTCTCAATAAGGAATTTCTATACCAACTGATGCATTAAACAGGCTCACCTACTTAGAATTGCCACTGTAGAGTAATCTCTTCTATCGTTTTACTTTTCCTCCAAATTTTATTTTACCATCATTTAAATTGAAGCTAAGTTCTAATTGATCTTGAGACTTAATGCATTTCATTAGCGGGACTTCACAATCTCACGCTGAGGTAGAGCTCCCAGATTTTTGCCTCCATATGTTTTAAAAGTTTTAAATTTGTATTCGGTTTACTTCTTGAGAAATACTGAGCAATTCTGGCAGATCAAAATGCTCTTACATTGAAAACCAGATAGAAAAACTTTCAATGAAAACAAAACAAACATGACACAGGTAGGAAAAGGTTATTGTTAATTGAATACTCTGACATTGGAAAACAATTCAATAAAAAAAGTTAAAGAAGAAATGGTTTTGTCAGACACAGAGCTAGTTTTGTACCTAAAATAATTGGTAATTAGAGAAAACGGTTCAATAATGTAAATTATCGATCCTTTCAGTTACTTGGCATTTTGGTTCGTTAAAGCGACGGTTTTTTTTTAAGCGACATATACTGTACATATTAGGTGGTTTATTAGGGGCAAATATTGATTTTTGGAATCCTGAGAGCAAGCATCATTGTGGTAGAGGTGCCAATGACAATGATAATTAAAACGCTTTGTGTGATATGGTCGACCAAGATTAAAATTATTATATAATGTAGCCCAGCATCTTTGACTTATGCCACCATTTAATGTTAGACCATTTCGTGGTAGTAAAAAAAATCAAATTTTCTTTCTTGCCAAGAACCCTAAACACGTGTGCGACAATTGGAGATATTGTGTTTGCCCGTTTATTTAGTGATTGTAGATGTCTAGTAAATTTTTATTATCCTTTAAACTTTACCAAGTTATACGTTCATGCACTAGTTTCCAGTACATCTATGTTTACACTAGTTTTTATTTAGAGATTTGGAATCTCACTCGACGTTCAACAGAACGTTTTATCTGCAAACGATCATACAAAATAATGAATAGAATACCATAGACCATATGTAAAAAATTGGTAACTTACTTAGTGTTATTTAGCAAAGTTTCAAATATTGCATTTATTAATTTCTTAAACTGCAAACTGTTTGGCTTTTACAAATATAATGTATATAATGTATTTATGTCTCAATTTGAGTAAACTATAAAATGTTACATTGGAGCTAATCTTCCCGTCGTATCTTCTTATCAGAAGAGTCGTGATCATCCTTGTATTTCTGACAATGTTTTTCCATCTTGGTCGGTTATAAGCTTCATAATTAAAAATAATACTGTGGCAATGTTTTACTTACTCGCACTGTATTGGTATTTTTTAAGATGCTTTGTAACTTTCAAATAAAGATAAACTCAAATACAAATTTCTAAAAATTATATATAATTTTTTTATTATTTCAAAAGCTTTCGCTAACCAACTGCTGTAGACAAATCCCATCAACTAGTTAACACATTTAGGCAGCATTCTGTACCGCTAATTTCATAATAGTCCGAAATACTTAAAATAATCATTGTTTACTAAAAAAAAAGGTATTTTGTATTTATTATGTAGTAAAAAGTATTGCGATGTTATTTCTTTATACTAATTTCATGTACTCATTAATTTAAAAACACGCTGGATCAATATATATTGTTATTTATATATTGATTGAAAGTATCCTTAGGTTATAAAGCAATAAAATCTATAAGTTTGAAATACTATTTTTATTATTTTCAAGAATTTTATGCTTGTGGAAAGGAAGAAAGAAAACCAAAAGCCCAACTTAAATGTAAATCTTCTAAAAGTTTTCGATATCAAAATGGATATCAAAAATGCTTATGACAAATTCCTTCAACATATTTTTTTATGAGAGATTGTTCAAAAATTTTTAAGAACGTACAATTATTAAAAGTATATTTAGGATGTTTGAGAAATCTATGAAGGACTGCTTTAATTATATAGTGTAACAAATAAAGCAAAACACAAATATAGAAAACTTGCATTTAACTAATATCGTTTTATACTCCTAAGATACAGGCTGTCGCATTAGCCAAAACCAATTTCTGAAATCCTTGAAAATTTGCCTATGTTGGTAACAATCATTACATGCAGTTTTATGGACATATAGAAAATATCTGTTTATATCAATATATATATTTAAAAGACTAAAGTTAGGGGTTCACGCAGTAAAATGTTTACTGCTTTGCATCAGACCATTTTAAATCTGCTAGAAATATTTTTGGGTCTTGGAAAAAAATTAGGATATATACAAGAGAAATTAATGAAAGAGGCGCATTTATATCAGACCATTTAGAAGTTATTAGAAGTTAGAAAAAAAGTATGCAAAATTGATCAAATATATATATACAAGAAATTACACAACTTGTTTAAGTAACCATTACCAGATTATTATGGCGGAGAGTACCTTTTCTGTAACTGTAGGAAGAATTTTTTTTGTAAAAGAGTGTAAGAACATTACACCTGTTGAGAGTTTGAGAAAAACATAGGCACAATATGAAGGACTAATCATATCACGAGCAAGAGTGTATCAGACATGTCAAAACATGACAAAAGTAAATAATGAATAATGGATGCGTTCGTCCCACTGTGGAGGTATAGCAATACAAAATTGCTAATTAATTTTATAACAAATGCAAAATACAATTGCGCTGGTGTTATACAACTAGAAAGGGCATTTTCTATAAATAAGTAAACGTAAACAATGCTAAAGAAATTATCTAAATAAATAAATTATTTATTCTCTACAAACTAATAGCCTTGCACTGTAGTTTCTTTATAAAGACAACAAGGAATACGGTATGACACAAATTTCGTCCCATTTAAAGTCAAACAATTTATTAACTTAATGAGTTCCACGCATCACTCATAGTACGTAACGACACTCAATTGCTTTAAGGTGATACTTTTTATGGTAAAGGCAGTAATTCTCTGGTAGCATTAGTTGTTCTTGCTTGGCTAAATTATTAATTAATCTCATTGAACACATTTACTAATCTTAAATAATAGAAGAGTTGTCGTTGGCTTTATGAAAACTAATGGTTCCGCTTTATCACGCACGAAACACTATCACAATGCTTATGAGCATAAATGACACACGGCAGCTAATTAGATTACAGCGGCAAAGCCGGGAAATGACACGGCAATGCATCTTGTTAATGGTTAAAATGTTAAATAAAGTGAACATCGAACAGATGTCAAGAGTTGGAACCATTTTCCGCGTGCTTTCTCCGCAGTAGTATTTTTGGCCAAAAGATCACCTTTTTCAGCTATTATCTGACCATGGCTAATTCAGATCGCATTCAAAACTATAACTCGCAATCCGTATCTTCAAGACGAATCTAAAAATATCTCAACCATTAAAATCTGTTGCTTCTTCGATTCACAGCCTGTATTTTTCCTTGGAGCTTTAATAATATAAATTGGATTATTTTTTAACATATAAATATAAATTTACTAAAAAAAAAGAAAAAAATCTTACCTCTTAAACATATGACAACGGTTACCATGCTCGTCAAAAATATATATAGTACACCCATATCCTGCTGGTGCCGGATGCAGTACCAAGTACCCTTATTGCCGAGTCTCCAAACACAAACCGGGAGGTTCTACCTTCCTTACAGTACGACCAATTTAAGGTCCGAACACCAAAGCATGCACCCAGACAAACGTGCAAGTCGAGGCTGGGAAGCTCAGATACTGAACCATGCTCTTTATTTCACCAGGTCAGAGTACCGGAGGTGTTACGGTTCCGCCCGCCAGACCGACATTGGGCCGGTATAGTTGACGGGCGGTGGGGGCAGGCCGAAGCCTCCCCCGCATAAGGGCATGCTCACACAAAGGTCAACAAGTCCCACCTGTTCCTAAAGCGGTGCCACCACCCCTAAGAGTCCAACACCAATGAGGGAGAACTGGGAAGCCGCCCCAGTTGGCTACCCCCCTCCCCTTAGTCCTCGTGTCAGTAAGGTTCCCCTTACCACGTTTGACGAGTACCCGTCGAGGTCACTCTCGTGATACCTCTACCCCTCTGTTACTGACTAGCGGCATCCGTTGCCCACAATTGTGGGATTGGGTAGCTCCACTAGCAGTTTTATGGGTATCTCGCGCCACGGGGTGAGACGCACTACCCGCTCGTGTCGGTAAAGTTTCCTTCACCACGTTGGACGCGCGGCCGTCGAGGTCACTTGCGTGAGCCTCTACTCTACATCAGTTGATACTTGTTGCGCCCGTTACCCACACTATTGTGGGATAGGGTGCGAGTCTGCGTCGTAGAGTGAAACGCAGCCCCACTCGTGTCAGTAGAGTTTCCTCCACCACGTTGGACGAGCAGCCGTCGAGGTCGCTTGGGCGAACCTCTACCACATATCGCTATTGCTACCGGCGTCCTTGCCCACAAGTGTGGGATCGGATGGCCTGCATAACAGTTTTAACGGGATAACGTCATGTGGTCTAACGTCTCCCTAGGCCTGGGGCCTAATCGATGTAGCAAATACTCCGTCGATAGTACTCGTGTTGGCAGGATTTCCCCTGCCTCGTTTGACGAGTTGCCGGCGAGGTCACTTGCGTGAACCTCTACCCCACATCATTACTACAGGCGACATCTGTTACCCACGGATGTGGGATAGGGTAGCTCCACCCGCAGTTTTATGGGTAAACGGTGTGGGGTCTCCCGTTTACCCGCAGGTAGACGGTGAAAAATAGTGAAACTGTAGATAGGTAAAACTAAGACAAAAATAATGATAGAAAAATTAATGCTTTACTCAAAAATAGTAATTTCAAAATTTTAGAATGTAACAAATATAAATCGAAAGTCGTAGACAATTGCATCTTAAATGTTCCTGTTGATAGTTTGGGTATTTAACAACCCTTGAAAAACAATTAGTATTTGTTGCAATCGTTTTGAGAATAAAAGTATATGCAAGTTGAGTACTTAGAAGTACTGTTTTTGAACCAATCCTCACATGTTAGGAGACTAAGATACTCAACATAAAAGAATTTGTTGTAAGATCTTGGGGTAAATAGTTGTTACCTAACAATTCCACTAGGGAGGAGGATATTATCTGAAAATGTCAATTGTCTCCGTGGTCTTAGACAAACAATTTAGTAGTAGTAATTTTGTCTGACATAAGCTAAGGTTTCCCGTTACGCCTCAAACTTAACTAACTACCTTGTGTTTAGCTTCCTTGAAGAACACGTAAAGAGAAACAAATTTAATATAAATGAAGTGCTGCAAAAAGCGTGCTGAAGATGTAATTTAGCTACGTGGTTTTTCCACGACAAAGAAATTGAAAAGCTTGCTATGGTGCTTGTATCTGTATGAAGCGGATGACCTGAAAACCTAACGCTATTTAGTGTAACTCGTGTTTTTTATTATCTTTTACATCAGTAAAAAAATGGCAAATACCAAAATGGTATTTTTAACCTAGACGATCAGAGCAGCTTTAAACGGTCTTTGGAATTTATAATAGTCATCCGTGTTTTAGTGATAAGTAACTAAAGAACTACAAATGGAGAAATTTTTGAAAGTTGTAGTATTACCAGTATGGCGTAATTTATTTAAAAATATTTGTATTTACTTTCAAGTTTCGGAGGTAACGTTAAGTTCTTTATTTAAAGGTCATCAAAATGAGCCTTCTTTAGATTAAATTATAATGATCGACAAAAAGCAAATGGTATAGAACTATATACAGAGTAACTGCTAAAAGCCGGATGTCTTTAGGACGGGTAGTACACACCAAATGGTGATAGGGAGGACGACTTAGAGGGTTTTCCCCCTTTATTAAAATTTCAAATTTGTTGTAACGGAACAGTGGACGTTACATTATGGTTTGTTCGTTTACGATAACTTTGTTCAAAGCGATGATTCTGTGAAAGCGAAGAATCAGCTATTTCTTGGCAAATTCAATATTGGTCAAAACAATCGGAAACGTTATAATAAAAGCGACCAGGCTATGTCCGCATTGCAATGACGCCAAAAAACATTGTAAGGGTGAGAAAGGTACCAGTTACGAGTTCTGGACGGTCTGCTCGAAGATATGCATATGAGTTACAGTTGAATCTTAAATCACTACAGAAAGTTTCAACAACTCACGTGAGAAATTACGCGCGAAGGGAAAGTTTCGTTGCGCAAATGCAAATAATTTTAGAAGAAAGTGAAAACAATAATTATAATGGACGAAAATATCATTTTCATTTGAACGGAACAGCGTATGAGCAGAAATTTTGTTAGTAGGCTCCTAAAAATTTTAAGTACATTCAAAAAAAATCTTCTCAATGTGGTGTGTGGTTGATCCTGTTGTATTTCTTAAAAAAACCGGTGTAACAGTAATTTAGCAAAACATTAAACACACATGTAATAACCATACAAAAATTTTAATTTCATGCACCGATAAAAGTTCTTCGAAACCTGTTTCTTAGGTCCTTTATTTTACGTTCAGCAGTGTGTCATGGCCCTTAATGCCTTCTAATTTATCATGTGATATTTTCGTATGGGGGTACCTGAAGAGCCGTGTATATACTCATAAACCCTACAACAGCTGGTTGACCTGAGTTATAGATAATTTCAAATACAGGATAGAAATCTTCATTCCAGAAAATGGTCGTCATCTAAATTACTACACTTTTCTTTGCTTTGGTAAAAATAAGTCCATTTTGAGTTAATATTTTAAAGATTACTGATTTTTAATAAATCGTTGATTACCCTGTACAACAAAAGGGAAGCTATAAATCAGCAAATGGAAATACAGAATTTATAGCAAAATCTACCTTTCACTTAATAAACTCAAATAAACCAACTCACCAATCACAATGTGAAAATTTACGAGAAGCATCCAGCGTTGCTAAATCAAAGGAGTTACAATGAAAATTCTTCAACACTACCAAACCTTATTAATTCAGGCTCTCATTAAATCGTCGACAAGCTATGCCTGATTACAATTCAATTTAACTGAAATAAATATGTCCAGTAGCAATCAAACAAAAAATAACAAAAAAAGGATAGTTACACGAATGGTGGAAAATAACACGATTAGAAAACTATAAAAGAAATTTTAATAAGACCGCTTAAGACTTAAACGATGGATGTTTAATCTCTAAAATCAAATGACTAACGAATTAACGAATATTTCAGTAACCTGCCTATGTCAGCAGCTTCAGACTATTCGTTGTGGAAAACACCAAGAAAAACTAAACATCCTCAACAAACTGTGGGGTTTATTAAGAACAAAGGTAGTACAAGGGCCGGAAATGATAAAGAAGAAGCAATTGTGTTTAAGCCATTTCTGGCACAAAAACTGCTGAAGAAGATTCTGTTATAGAATACTTTATGGAAGCGCCGTTCCAAGTGGAATTACTTATCAGAACCTTTAAAATAGGAGGAACAAAAAGAAATAAATCTAACCCAAACCAACACAAAAAGCTGCAGATTGGGATTTAATTACTGGTAGACTACTACAAGAAGCTACGATTAAGTATATGAAGGCATTTGCACTTATTTATAGTACCATCTTAAGATTAAAATGCTTTTCTAAACTGTTAAAAGTAGATCAGATTATCATACTCCCAAAATCTGGGAAAACTTTAAACGATGAGATCGCACAGTTCTTTCAGATTTCTTTCTTTTTAGCTGAAATCTTTGAAAATTACTTGTCAAATGTCTAAAATCAATTTAACACAGAGCATCAACTTGGTTTCAGGAGAATCATAAAACTATAGGACAAGTACATAAAATAATCAAAAATTCAAACGACGTTGAACAGAAAAGATACTGCCTAGCTGTGTTATTGGATATACGACAGGCCTTTGACAAAATATGGTATAAAAGTGTACAGCATAAGCTACAGACCTTTACCTATTACTATAGGAGTACCTCAAGACAATGTACTAGGCTCGCTATTATACGTTTTCTACGCTATAAGTGGGCTTCAAATTAAATCAGTGTAGGAAGCGAGAGTAATGAGTTATGTAAAACATCGCAATAGACTAGATTTGACAAAAAAATGCTAATGAATTTTATAGTCTAAAACGTTTTAAACTCTTTGACCTAGCTGGTAGGTTTGATCAAATTTATTCTACAAATTAAGTTGAAATCCATTGATTGTTTTCTAGAAGCGGCTTAATATTCGTTTGAGATATTAATAAAAAAATCGAGATCTTTAATAATATCAAGTTTTAATAATTACACCGTCAGAAGCGCCGTACTTCATTAGGGAGGAAATTTAAATATTGATGATTCCTTGAGCACCTGCACAAGTATTTCTCCGATGGGATAAAAAATAATTTCGCCTAGCTCAAACTGCACGCTCCGCTCCATTGCGACGGTCATTAGTGGCTGCGAGTGCAATAAAATTATGCGGCGTCGCAAACTTTGCAGGGCCATAGCTCAGGGGGGTTTTACGGAATCCATCCTTTTCGGCCGCTTTCCGTATTCCAGATATATCAGTAACGTAAGTAGGGGCATTAGCTTGGGCGGTTATTAAATCGGACTGTGTTCAGATCTGAGACATTTGGCGGCATTAGCGAGTCCGAACGCCACACACCGCGCAGTAAAAGTGATTTGTGACGCTCGCAATCCTCTGCATTGCAAATCCTCCATTCTTCTCCGGCCGGGCGCCGTTTGGGGGATTACGCGAGCTGACCGATTCCAATTATTATTCTGTATACTGATAATATTAAAACGCGCCGGCCAAGGCGGACTCGGCTAAAAACTAAGCCACACGGACGCAATTTAAGCTTGGGACGTTCGGACAATGAATGCAAAAACCTTACCGGGCTAAAGGTTGCTAAACGGATGTCCCGGACGTGAGCTATAAGCTTAAGCCGAAAATTATTACGGAGGTGAGCAGATTTTAATTAATACGTTCGCCGCGGCCCACGCCGCCTCCGCCGCCGTCGCTCCGGACCTGCAATGCCCTTATTTATGTGTAATCTATTGCACCGGCGTTTACTTTTGGATGAGAGCGCTTGATTTAGGGACAATTAGGTGCCCATTTCGCTGCAACAAATCATCTCCTCCGCGTCCCTCTCTAATGGAAGATCATTCAGAGCGAGATTATGCCGAATAAATTCGAAATTAAATTTCATTGATTGATAGCGGAATGCAATGCAGAATAAACGGGCAGAATTGTGAATTACATTTTTTGTTTGGCAGAGGAACATCGACAGGAATACATTATAAAATGACGTGCTGATATAAAATTGTACAATTTCTTACACGCATAGACATAACATTTCTTCCTTAAATAATATACATAAATGAACTAATGAAGAAAATAAATAAAAATTTTTATTTCAATATTAATATCGATAGCTACCCTGATAAAATAGTAAAAACGTTGAAGACAATAATAAAATATTTTTTCTGATGAATGTATGTTTATATTGTTTTCTATCTTGTAAAAAAACTATTAATTTTTTACTACTTCATTTATGGTTTTCCTCAACGGTGGCAAGAAACGATTATGTTATTATTATTATTTTAGTATGCGAATTTGATTCGTACATTCAAATAGAGTGGACGTGTTGGATTATCAATTTGTTTGTTTGTGACAAGTGTCAACATTTATCAGTTTGCACCGTCCGTGTCCAAAGAACCATAACGATTTCTGCAAACAAGGGACTTGCGATCCACCAACTTGTTGATGCGGCCCCGCTTTCGCCTTCGCTATGGTGTAGGTCGCTTAGCCTGCAGTTTTTCGTCGCCGCTCTTGCTGTTTCTGCCGCCACAGTCAATGTTCTGAGAAAAAGGGACATTACAGCGAGTTTCACGGTGTTTTACAACAGAGCTGAGACAACAACTCTTATCCTGCATCAAATACTAGGAACTGTTGTCCGAAATTATATATCTGAGCTATAGAAATTAGATATCAGACCTCTGCTATCGCTGCACACTGTGTATTTTTTTATTTTATTCTATGTAAGAAATTTATTATCACATAGTGGGAAGAGCAACATAAATAAAATAGGCCACCATGTCAAGTTTAAGTTCAAGTCCACCACAAAACTACGCATCAACTGCGCAACAATAATATGTATTAACATAAAACTGTTATGAAGGATCAATAAACACCACAAACGCAGTTTTTATCTCAACCTCCTTTCCCTCATATGTCAATCTTAGCACATACTCAAACCATGCGTTCATCGCAGTTTATAAGTCAGCAAGAAGCAAACTCGCCTATGCAAACACCAATATCAAGCAGGAACTTCAAACGCAGAATAATAGAAAACAAGAGAAATTATGCTGAACAAACCCATACAAAACAAAAAAGCTAAAAGATTATTGGTTACGTGCTTTGACGACATTTAACAGGTATGAAATTATGTGGTAGGAGAAAGGCAGTTAATAAAATAATAGAACTTTGCAAGAGATACAGCTTCTGACAAATATTTTACAAACAAGTTACAGACAATGGTTAAATTTTAACCCACTTAATCGACACCAAAAACTATAGTCTTAAAGTACTAAAAGACAAAAATATCAAATTTCACTGCTTTTATCATAATCAAGACAAAAAGTTCAGAATAGTTTTACAATAGTAAAGAACGTACAATAGACATTAACAATCATGAATATAACATATTAAATATGTTCAACATCAATTACAAGGTATTTATCATATCCGGAGAAATAAAGTATCTAGGAATCGTTTTCGATTCTAAACTACAAAGACTTGCCTGTTTGGGCATTACAGGGGCTGTGAGAACCACACCCACTGCAGCAATGGAGACTCTTCTAAACCTCCCACCTCTGCACATAGTGATTCAGGCTGCATAATTCACTGTACAAGACACATACGGGTACAGACCATACTAGAATAATTGATAGTCTGGGGGGAGCACTGCTTGAAATGAGGACGGACCACATGACCTCAAAAATATGTGACGATCTCTCTCTCTCTCTCTCTCTCTCTCATGCAATATAGAGGTAGGAGCGAGGCATTTAGACAGACAATTTCACCTAGCAGCCTAATCTGGTACACAGATGATTTTAAAATTGAGGTGGGAATATGTGCTAAGACTCTCAGGGTAGAGCTAAGTAAGCTTTCCCCTGGGTCAGTACGCCTCTGTCGTTCAGACAGAAATATACGCCATACTACAGTGTACGCTTGAAAACGGTAAGAGGGCTTACAGGAACAAGCGGACCTATATTATATCAGACAGCCAGGCAGCTTTAAAGGCTTTATCAAGCACAAAAGCGTCATCTAGACTGGTATGGAAAAGCATTAACAAAGTCAGTGCACTTGCAGAACATAACACGGTGAAACTACTATGGACACCTGGCCATTGCGGTATCTACTGCAATGAGAAAGCCAATGAATTAGCTAAGCAGGAATCTAGTGAGGCTTATATCGGTCCAAAACCCGTTTTAGGAACTTTTAAGGTGCTGCCCGAAGCTTTATTAAGGAGAGGACACGCACTTATCGTCAAATGTACAGAAAGAATCGACCAGGGCATAATTTCGGCAAAATCTTTAATAAAGGACCTTGCCAAAAGAGCTCTGCAGAACTCTTTAATCTAAGTAGGCCACAGCTAAATACAATCATGGAGTTTCTCACCGGACATGCGACTGTAAAAGAACACCTCTGGAAAATTAGTAAATTCAATTGTGACCTTGCATGCGGACTCTGTAGCAAGGAACAAAAAACAGCCTATGCAAGTGCGATGCGCTGAGCAGGAAAAGGCAACATACATTCGGGAGACAAATCCTGGAACCGGAAGATTTTTAAACATACTCTGTAAAGGCCAACCACACATTACACACAGACCTCAATATTCCATACATAAACACAGTTATCCAAAAACGAGCCACCTCACACCACAGAAAACTTGAAGCTCATCCTAATGAACTACTACGACATCTTCTACAACCCATAGGAAACAGACGATTAGGAAGATTTTGGCCACAGGACCTTCTATCGTCGTTGGATGATGAACCTCTTCATGCCATTCTCTTGTACAATATAAATAACATTGTACATAACATCAAATTTGCTTATAGAATGTATTTCCTGATTGCGAATAAAGTTTAATAAAAAAAAACTCTGTAAAGGACCTGTAACTGTTGATTCAGGGGACATCAATTACAGATTAGTTGTGATTTTACTGAATTAGGGTAATCACAATAAGCCATAGGCTGCAGTGAACATGTATCCATCAAGGCAGACATAACCTAAGGAGGAAAAGAAATCTTACCAATTACCGACTATGTTTTACTAAAAAAATCCACAAGCATAAATTTACACCAATAAGACCTAGATTAAATTCCCAACTCCCACCAGGTATATCTTATGCCCAAAAAATCAACAATTTTTACAAGTGGATAATCAACAGCAAATATGAAAATGAACCCAATGCTGATAAAGCTAATGGAAGAAACGGGCAGCATGAGTAACCTACTCACCACCGTCATTTCTAAATTAACATAATGATTGTATTCCTAAACATCCTATTCTGGTACACCGACGGCTTGGCTCAACATATCCAAGAAGTCAAAACGTTATACTAAATGAAGACGTCGTCATCATGCTTTTCTCAGAAAAGCATTTTACTCACAAGAGCTACATGAAAATACTTAAATATTTCCATCTACACTACAAACCATCCGGATGGCACAGTAAGACTTAAGAACTCAATTTGGCACTACATTAGTCGTCACTGCATCAACGGTACAGCTCTTCTTTCACACTTTCGGACTTCGATTTATTACTGGAGGTGACTTCAACGCAAAAAAAACCACACGGGGGATCCAGATTAACGTTAGCCAAAAGTAAAGAGCTACTTAAAGCTATGGATGCTATAAAGTTAAACTATGCATCTATTGGTAGATCCACTCACTGGATTTCAGATTCTGAACTTTTGCATCACAATAGCAATTTGAGCAAACAACATCGTGTTTTGATTTATCGGCAGACCACTATCTCATTACTGTGTAATATAGTAGCCAAATGCTAAAAACGGTAAAAAGCAATTCCTTAAGCAACCGGAACACGCACCTTCCACGAACTAATCGATTATAAGATTCAATAAATCTACCACTAAAAACCTAGGAAGACATTTACAAGTTGGTGGAACATCTAATCCAAACCATACAAACTGTTGCTCATGCCTCTACTCCGATCGGAACAATTAAAAGCAAAAAAACTCAAAAAGTTGTCCTTTAATGATTAAATAAAAGATAGTTGAGCAGATAAAACTCAAAAAAGTGGCAAAGTTTCAGACATCCTCAAGATAAAAAAAAATTATCAAATCTGCTTGAGAACTAAACAACCTTCTCCACAAAATGAGAAATCAGGTTATCGAAGAATACTTATCGAATCTTACCGTTACACAAAACACGCAGTACTCATTACAAGTTACAAAAAAACTGAAATGACAGCAATCAGTAATTCTATTCATCAAACTATCAAATGGAAACTAGATTAAAATTCCTAAAAGGCATACGCCGTTGCTAATCACCTAAAACAAGTATTCCAGCCCTTTCCCCGTATTTATTTTCTAGAGAAAACACATCCGAGAATTTATTACAAGGAACTTCACACCATTAGAGATTATCAAACTTATGAAAGTTGTTGCAATAAAACGGACTATAACAAGCCCAAAATTAAACAAAGCTCCGGTATATGACTTGATAACTGCCAAATCCCTTAAAAAACTTCTGGAAAAGGAGTAAAAATAATCACCTACATATTCAACGCTATCCTAATGTTAAGATCCCTCACGCAGCAATAGAAAACTACGTAAATTATCCTAATCCCAAAACCCAACTTCTAAACTTCTAAAAAAGGATAAAATCAACCCTCGAAAAAACGAATTTCACCACCAATTTGGATTAAGGGAAAGGTACGCTACCACAAAGCAGGTTTCTAAATTGTCACTAATGTGAACTTTGTTTTCCAGGTAAAAAGTTAAGGTTCTCCAGTTTTCTTAGACGTGTCACAAGCATTCAACAAGGTATGGTACACTGGACTTCCATACAAGATTACGTAGTTTTCTACAAAATCTTAAAGATGATATCTGTACGAGACACTTTCAAGTCAAGTATCAAGAAGAGTTGACTCCTCTCCATCAGATTTGGTGAAAGTTTCCACAGGGGAGTATACTTGAATTAATCCTATATCTACTATATACGGTAGACCTTTCATCAACGAGACAGACAGTGGTACTCCAATAAAACTTGAATGAAATAAATCTGTTCGTGTTACTTTCACCCTGCGACAAAAAATATGCATCCCAGCTAATCTAAACGGCAATATAGTACCATAACAAGAGAGCGTCAAATATTTTGATATACATTTAGACATAAGGCCTAACTAGAAGATGCATGTTTGGAAAAAAGGCTGTTAATATATTTACTCAACCTACATAAGTTATTTTAAGAAAAAATGTTTGAAATGCACTCTTGCATACCAAAGTACTGAATGCTATATATTAATGTTGGGCATAATTTTTAGATCAATAAAAAAATGAGTACGCTAGAATGTCTATTTTTGAATTGAGAAAACGCAAGACTAATTTTTGGTTGCACTTTTGTTGCCTAATAGTGGATTATAGATATGTATTAAAAAGTTTATTTTAATATTCCATTCTTATTTACAACTTGTACAACTACATTTAGTAAATTGTGTGGTGGTATTGACGGACATGTACAAGAATGCTGATTAGCAAACTTCTAAAACAATTTAGCTTTTTAAACTTCTTGTGACTTGGGCATTAAAAACTTACAATATAAGAATGATAAATTAACTCAAACTATCCTATTTAAATTACATTCAAAATCTGCTTATTAAATCGTTTGGTACATGCCTTTTTAACCGCCTATTGTTGTTAGACTGATTCGTTAGGTTTACTGCTAATTCACTGGAATAAACTATGAGTCGAACTCTACATTATAGGCTATATCGGTGTATTTCTTCTTTTATTGCTTGATTTTGGAATAATGATCCCTTCTGATAACAACAGTGGGTATAAACCATTGTGCATTCGTTATCATAAGCAGTACTTTAGACTGAAAGCGCTCTAATATTTTGATGTTTGAATTTGAAGCTGTGCCCCATAGGTGGATTTCGTATGCCCAAATTATATACCAGTAACTTGGTATTCAAACTAAGTTTAAATTTCCGTGTTAGCATTCAGTACATCTTGAAGAGGGTAATTCCTTGGTAAAATGTGCTTACGCCAAGTAAGTCTTTTGTCAAGGTTCTTTTTGTCGTAATTGGTTGTTGTTTAAATGGACTGGGGAGCAATTTTTCCTTTGTGCTGTGAAGATTATAAGGACTGACTTAAATTTGTTTACTTTTATCCTCTATTTCTTTAACCACTTTCCAATAGAGGTAAGATTTTTCTGCAGTTTCTGTGAAGCAGTGATGAGATCGCTATACGATGCTAAAATTGCGGTGTCCACAAACGTTGTTGTTAAGTCCTCTGGTGTAGTTGGCAGGTCTGTAGTACATGTCAAGAAGTGCGGTAGGCACTCATGCACCCAATTAGGTTCGGTAATGAAGAAACACATGGAGAAACAATACAAATAGAGCCACAAATTTAAGCCACCGACCGGAGTTTTAAAAACGATCTTGAAGAACAAAAACCTATATGCGAATATTATTTTGTCGTCACTGTAGCAAAAAAGATAATGGGCCTGAAACGCAATGGCTAACTAAAAATTTATGCAATGAAGAGCAAAAACTTACATTATATAAAAATGAAAGTGATCACAAGTTCTGTAAACATCACCCGCGATGACAATACCATGTTATAGCACAAAAACTAAGTCACATTTTAATGAATAAAATGAAAATATGAAGAACTAAATATCGATGACATAAAATCTCCATTGGGAAAACACACATGCGGCCAATTTGAGTCTAGCGAATATAAGTTAACTAAAACCAAACTAGTGGAGATGTAATTTCCAATAGAATTGTGATATTCTATCATATTTAAAGATAGCTATAGTAATCATATAACTGTTATAGATTGTATAGATTAAATTAAAAACTGAAACAGAACTTGCATGCTCAAAACTGAGGCGCGGGGTCTTTTAAAGCAGCCTTCTGGCCGAAGTTATCAACTGTGCAACCTATACACTGAAATTTTGAATTTTGAAAGAAAATAAGAAGTCAACGCCAAAGAAAATGTGATCAAACTTTTGATTAGACCACCAAAGTTTTAGTCTGGTGCGCCATTTCGAGAACACAAGTTTCAAAATTTTAAGGTGAAGTTATAGCTACAATTGAAGATGCCAAAAATGATTACATTATCAGAATTATAAAATAATGTTTTGGCCTAATTTTTTTTATGTTACTATGCTAGTATAACAAGCATTTTTAAGAAAAAATAAAATTATTTTTGTGTACAAAGAAAATAATACTTAAAATGTTCGGTAGGTAAAGCATACACCTACGGCAAGGCAGAATCAAACCAAGATTTATCTACTCTTAGCACCACCATAATCGCTAAGGAACCGCCTCGAAGACTCTGCAGTAAATAAACAGACGGGGATCAGTTTACAAACTACCTAGATGAAAACCTCAGCTTGGCTATTCGAATTCAGGACAGTCAGGATTTCTATTTCGCTACTCACTACTTGACCACTATGCTCCAAACAGCTGCCTGGTTAGCTACTCCTGCTCCTAAAACTACCAATCCTGAAGCAAATAACATTCCTCGTCATATCCGAGACCTTATATTTAAAAAACGCAGAGCTCGAAAACAGTAGCAACAAATACGAACCCGACAAGACAGAACCTCCTATAACATACTTGTCCACCGCTTGCACAATGCTTTACTGGAAGTTCGCAATGACTCATTCAATGATTATCTATCTAAACTTTTACCAGATGACCAAAATCTATGGAAGGCAATGAAGAAACTCAAACAACTGATAGTAGCACTACCACCCATCAAAAGACCCGACAATAGCTGGGCCAGAACTAATAAAGAGAAGACAGATACATTCGGAGCATATCTAGCCGATGTATTTACGACTCCCCTCCCCCTCTAAGAGAATCAAGACAACAATGAAACCGACTCCTTCTTGGACGCCCTCTATCAGCTTAATTTACCAATCGCACCATTCTCTCCAGCTAAAGTCCGCCATGAACTCCTACACATCAATAAACGAAAAGCTCACAGTAGAAGAACTATTACACCACCTCCCACGTAAGGCAATAGTACTTATTACCACCATCTATAATAGCATACTACGCTTAACCTACTTTTCGATGCAATGGAGGTTCGCTCAAATCATAATGATTGCTAAGCCTGGAAAACCATCTCACCAATCCTCTTCCTATCGACCAATAAATTTCCTTCCTCTCCTATCTAAAACATTTGAAAGTCTGTTACTTAAACGAATCAGAGATACAGTTGACCTCGGCCAGACTATACCTTCCTATCAATTCGGTTTCCACGATCATCACTCGACGATACATCAAGGTCACCGAATTGTCACTCAAACGATAAAGTGTCTTGAAACCAAAAAGGTCTGTACGACTGCACCCCTAGACATAAAACAGGCGTTCGATAAGGTATGGCACCAGGAGCTGTTGTACAAAATTAAACTTCACTTTCCAAGCGCGCTCTATCTGCTATTCAAATCATACCTTGCTGACCGGCTATTCCAAGTCAAAATCAACAACACGGTCTCTTACTACTACCATATTATATCAAGAGTTCTGCAAGGTAGTGTACTGGGGTCACTCTTCTACTTACTTTACACTTTCGACCTGCCAACCACAAACGATACAGTGATTATCACATTCGCGGACGACACGGCTAGCCTAGCAGCTGCTGAAACACCACAGGTTGCAACCGATCGCCTTCAGCACCACCTGGACCTACTACAGGACTGGACCAATTATTGGAGGGTATCAATTAATACTGAAAAATCCGCTCAAATAACTTTTACCACCAGACGAGCAATCTGTCCACAAGCCAGATTCAATAACACCCCCCTTCTCCTGAAAATTAAAGTAAAATATTTCGCGCTGCATCTCTCATATTAAAGCCAAAAGAAAACAGCTCGACCTAAAACTCAAGAAAATGTACTGGTTGCTGGAGCCCCGATCTCAACTTTCCCTTACAAACAAACTCCTCTATACAAGGCATATTAAAACGCATGGGGTACAACTTTGGGGTTGCACAAAGGCCTCTCATACCCAAATATTATAGCGGTTTCAATATAAAATTCTCCCCTTGATTACTAACGCGCCTTGGTATATTCGGAACGATACCCTCCACACAGATCTAAACATCCCAACTGTGGCTTATGAAATCCAGAGACTCGCCACCACCTACCACAACCAACTCGTAGAGCACGAAAACAACTTCATCGATCAGCTTTCCAACCCACCTGCAATTGTCCGCAGACTCCAGCTAAATTGTCCACAGGACCTCATCCACTAGCTTCCACAACCATAACATTAATTATTCGGGAGAATAGCACTGGCTATACCCCCGCACATGACATGTAATATTCTACCATTTACTTAATACTCAATTAAAGAGTAGATTGTAAATAAGCATGAAATAAAATGAAAAAAAAGTTTTATATGCGTGGTTGGCACTTTTTGCAGAAAAAGTATATGCTAATTGTTGCGAAGTCTGAAGAGAAAAACACTTACTGAGAAGAATACTTCAGAAGATTCATGAAATAAATAATACTTTTGTCCAAAGAAAATTAAAACAAGTTTTTAGAAAATAATAGTATGTCTGTTTTATAAAATTAATTACATACTTCTATTATTTTAAAACACAGAAATATTTTCTTGTGTTCATATATCAATAAAACTCTGTTTGTTTGTTTATTTTTTCAGAGCTCTAATTTCTTTAAACTTATATTACCTTATTTGGGTTGACGGTATTACATATCAAGACGCAGGGGAGGCACAACCAACCTCAAACTATCTGTTTTGTATAAATAGTTAAGAACTTTTGTTTATCAGGAAATATTTTGGAATAACCAGAATAGTTTTTTGTTACTATATTACAGATTCTGCAGTTGCAGTTATGTACGCAGAAGTAGACTTTAAAACTTCTACCAATTTTTGAACATTTTTATGTATTTTATAACGCTCCAGTTAATCATTTGAGTTATAAATATCAACATTTTTGTTTGGAGTTAAAAATTTTTAAGAGTATTTTTACCTCGCGTCATTTGGTACACAAACATAACTGCTATGTATGTCAAGAGCAGTTATCAAAATAATTTTATTTTAATACTAACAAAAGCAACTAGCAAGTGTTTCGTGTTAAAAAACCCATAAACAATAATTACTTACCTCGCCACTGACTTTTTACTCCTCAAGTTTGAGGGCTGCCGAAAACCGCGTTAAGAATAGAATTTAGTGGCCATTAAAGCGAAGTGCGTCAAGTGATTGCAGCCTCGTCGAAATTACCATAAACCTGCAGCCGCAGACCCTTATTAATTAATAAATTAAAACTCGCAGAACGAGGCGAACAGTAGTTGCGCGCCATAAAAGCTAAAAGGCGTGCGGAAAGAAGTCATTTTCAGGAAGTCACGTCATGCACAAACGGGTGATGAAGACGCAGCTTTGCAGCCAAGCGCGAGCTGGCTTTACGGCAGTCACTCCGCTGACTCGAAACACGCGAACAAGTTTACTCAACTTCCGAACTTCAAAATAAGGAATTAAAAAGAAAACGTCTCCATGCAGCTTCGCCCCAGAACAAGCTGCACGGGGTTCTCGCCCGAAAATGCGCGCCGTGTACCTATGTAGAACATTCTTTTTAGCAGGTTTTGCTAACTAATTAACTAATTTTTTATTTCGATTATAATACTGATACCAAGTGATCTCACATTTCTTCAGCAAGCTCATGAAAATTTTTTGAAGTGGACTCAGCAAAAAATTTAAGTGTGCTTATAAAAGTTATATTTCTGTTAATTCCTGATTTAAATAACTTTGCAGATTTTCTTTTAATACGTTAATAAAATTTGTGGCGCGTTATTCTTACAATTTGGAAATAATAATAAAAGCAGCAGTTATTAGTATAAATTAGTTCATAGTTAATTTGAAAATCATATTTTTATAACAAAGAATGTTAGTTGTAAAAAACAAAATTAATACACAATAATAAAGATTATGCACGATAAAGTCCGTACAGAAAAGAAAGCGCTTCAATTGTAAACAATATAAAATTGTAAATGTTTATTGTATTTTCTTATCCCCTTAAAATGCCATTTTCAATTTTTTAAGTTTACACCAGTTACTGTTTTTAAACAGATTAGTTTTTTCTTAAAGTATTTTGATATTTGTGTGGTGTTCTCTAAACCATCAATTTCCAACAAGTTTTTATAGGGATTATTATAAATAATTTTGTGAATTGACTGATTCCACTTTTATACTACT
Source organism: Sinelater perroti (assembly GCA_036346155.1). NCBI lineage: Eukaryota > Metazoa > Arthropoda > Insecta > Coleoptera > Elateridae > Sinelater > Sinelater perroti. The sequence continues at coordinate 2,763,455 of JARFIY010000189.1, forward strand.
CGAACGCAGCATATTGACATAAAGCAAAAACGTGCTAAAAAAGCAAGTACTTTATAGAGTCTTATCTCTCTTTTTCTCTACCGGTTTCACGGGTCATATCTGCCCCTACCGGTCCCCAAAGGATTTCTCCATTGTGCTCGGTTCTGCCATTCCCGTTCTTCTATATTTCTTCTCTCCATTGCTGTTCATATGTCTCCATTCCAGCTCTTTCTCGGCCCATTTTTCTCTTTTCTGGAGGTATCCATTACCTAGCCATTTTTTCCCACGTCAGTTATTCTTTGAACATTTCTGTACCAAACCGGTTATCTCCTTTCTGTTTCTTCTACTATCTCGCTGTTCATTTCCATAATTTTCTTTATCTTTTTGTTTCTCGTCTCTGCTACCGTTCTTATTTCTAATATTCTCAGTTTACATTTGATCTGTTTTGTCATTTGCCATACCTCCGCTCCATATAGTTTTTTTACCATTGTATTATATATGTGTATTTTTGTTTTTCTTGATACATCCTTATCCCACAGTATGCTGCTTATTGCCCCAATTATTATTTTACTTTTTTTATTTATTTTGCTTTTATTTTTACTTTTTTTCCTATTCTCGTTCCTATGTGTATTCTTTACATTTTTCTATTATTTCGTTTGTGTCTAATTGTAACCCTTCTGTCTCCTAGTGGTAGATATTTTATCTTGTCTATGTTCAATTTTAATCTCTATTCTTCATATTTCTCCTTTAGTTTCCTAGTTGGAGAATGCAGCTGATTTTAAAGAGAAGGAAACTGATCCCAGACCACCAGTTAGGGTTCAGATGTGGGCATTCAACGGTGGACCAGGTCCATAGAATTACTAATATCATAGAAAAAGCACTAGAAGAAAAAAGTATGCTCTGCAGTCTTCTTGGATGTCGCGCAAGCCTTTGATAAAGTGTGGCACGGAGGCTTGCAGTGGAAATTAAAATCTATCCTACCTAAACAATATTCGGATATACTAAAATCCTATCTAACAAATAGATTCTATAGAATCAAGCAAGAAGACGACTATTCTGAACTCAAAGAAATTAAAGCTGGAGTACCGCAAGGCAGTGTCCTGGGCCCGGGACTCTACCTTCTATACACGAGTGATATCCCGGAATCAGAAAATGACTGTGGCAACTTTTGCGGATGATACTGCCATACTAACAGTGGGAGAAAATAACACAGAAACAACCAACAAACTTCAAAATGCCATCAATAAGTTCCAGAAATGGACCAAGAAGTGGAAAATCAAACTTAACGAAGGTAAATCAGTGCACATAGATTTTACAAATAAAAGGATAGAACACGTACCAATAAATATAAATGGACAAACGGCTCTCTATGCTAATACAGCAAAATACCTCGGTTTCACGTTAGATACGAAACTTCGCTGGAAAGCGCATGAGAAGAAAACAAAAGAAGAGCTAAACATCAAATATAAAAAAATGTACTGGCTTCTGGGAAGAAACTCAGCTCTGTCAATACACAATAAACTACTGTTGTATAAGCAAATCTTAAAACCCGTGTGGACATATGGATCACAGCTTTGGGGTTGTACCGCAAAAACAAATATCAAGACTATACAAACGTTCCAAAACAAGGTTTTAAGAAATATAGTTAATGCGCCTTGGTATATTAGGAATGAAGATCTCCATAGAGACCTTGGTGTAGAATAGGTGAAAAAAGAGATCCAAAAATATGCAAGAAGCCATGAAGAACGACTTCTACAATATGGAAACATCGAGGCCATCCAGTTACTGGATAATGCAAATCAGCTAAGAAGACTAAACCCCATGAGTTAGTGTAGTGCAGTAAATTGTTAGTGTTAAAGCAGAGAATTGTGTTAAGCACATGAAGAAAGTGTTTTAGAAGTTAGACTTGGCTAAGAAGACAGCAATGGGTGACTCTTAGTAACTAAGATTTTTAGTAAAGTAGGATTAGAAATAAGTTACTTATTAGTATAAGACTAGATTGTAGCATTAAACAACAAAAAAAAAGTTTCCTTTGAAAAACTGTTTAGGACCGCAATTCCTTTATAGTTGTTACATGTGTCTCTACCTCTTTTTTGTGTATAGGAGATATTCATGCTGTTTTACATTCTAATAGAATTTTGTCTCTATTTATGCATTGATTTATTAATCTCTTCATCTTTTCTGTTTTACATTTTATCAGTTCATTTAAAATTATTCCTGGTCCTGGTGACTTATTGTTTCTCAATGTCTTTACTATTGTTTCTATTGTGTTTTGAATTATTTCTATCTTTACATCGTTTTTGCTTTATAGAATTTTTTTAGTTTGGAACTGTGGGCAATCTTTCGTTAATAATTCTTTTTAGTGTTGGCTCCGCTAGTTTTTCGTGATCGGTTGGATCTTTATCTTTTATTTGCAAGGGAATTTTAATTAATTATAAATCTCCAGACTTTACTCGCTTTTTTTCCTCCCACATATGCCTCTAACTCTTTACATTTTGATTCCCATGTACTCTGTTTCACCTTCTTAATCTTACTTTTAAACAGTCTTTGTTGTTTTCTGTATGTTTCCCTGTCTTCTTCACCCTTTGTATTTAACCATCTCTTATATAGTTCTTATCTCTATTTTATCTCCTGCTCTACATCCTCGTTTTCCAAATATATAACATTCTTTATTAAGTTCTTAATTTATCGCCTCAAATGCCGCTTAGTGTATGTGTTCCTTTATATGTTTATATAGTTCTATAATTGTCATCTCTAATTTTTCTTTTAGCTTTAGGTCTATTCTGTTTAGGTATAGATAATACGTGCTTGGCTGTTCTAGACACTTTAGATTATATTTTTTCTTCTCTTACCTTTCATTATCTTTCTGGTTTGATGTATTGTTTATGTGTACTTGTGAAAAAACTATTTTAGCCTTCACCAAGTAATCATCTGTTCCACACGCTCTTACATTTTTTATTCTTAATCTTGAAACCTGTCGAACGATGATATAATCGATTATTGATTATCTTTTATTTGCTTCTTCCCGCCATGTGTATTTGTGTATGTTTTTGCATTTATAGTACACATTTGATATCTTTAGTTGGTGTACTTTGCACATGCTTATTATTTTGTTTCCGTTATTATTTATTTCCTTTTCTCTATATTTATTGTTGTTTTTCCTCCTTACTCTTCCGTTGAGGTTTCGCACTAGTAGTAATACTTTTTTCCTTCCATGTTCGTTTAATAGGTCATTTATTTTGTCATAAAACGCGTCTTTTCCTGTTATTGGTTCGTCATAATTTGATGCGTATTTGCCCGGGATTGTCATTATTTGCTTTTGTATTTATATATTGACTCTTAGCGTCATTTCGTCAATTGGTTCCTAATTGTTAATTTGTTTTATATATTTACTTTTACTCATTACAGGCGTTGTTCATTTTGCTCGTTTCTATTTTTCCACTCCCATATCTTTAATACCTTTTTCTTACTTTTTGATCTCCGTTAGAACTATAATGTCTATATTTCTTGCCTTAAGTCCTAACGCCACAACGCCCTCTTAAGAATCTTCTTTTCCAGCCCTCTATTATGCGACCGACGCTGTTAGTAGCCGCCCAATCTGAAACAGACGCTACTATTTGCCTGTTTGATCCACGAAAGGTATTTTAGTTTTCTCCTACCCGGTATATTTACCGGGCATTTTCCTATCCGTCACCTGACGACGCGTCCTCAAGTATATAGGCACTCCCGAGGGTAGAGGCTTATAAAAGCTAAAATACTTTTTGAAAGTACAGGGCGTATAAGTTAATATAAAATTTTTATTTTTAAGCTTACAGGAAGAGGTGCATAAATGAGGTAGTCGCTGAAAATTTGTAAGCATACATGTTCTTTCATCAGTTATCAAATATTACTTAATCATAGGTTTGAGCCGAGGTATTTGTCTTTTTACTGCGGTTACAGACATTTTGTATCTTTAATGTTATAAGTTTTGTGCGTTTTAAAATATTTGAGACCATGAATTAAATAATTTTCAATTATTTTGCACTTTATAGTATAATTGAAACTAATCACACGCATAAATCATGCACGCAGCGTGTTATCATACAGTGAACCTCAATCAGTGCATTATCAGGAATAAACCATTTTTATTATTTATTTTTGTAGATTGCTTATTTATGAATGTAAGTAAACATATTGCCATTTGGCTAGTAACCCAACAAAATCGATTTTTTTACCAATAATACTCACTTATCTCAAATAAAAATCTACAAAAATAACATCTGCTACAAATACAAAATTACAATCCTATCAGTATGACCACTCTTCGATTTGCACTGTATATTGTGCAATGGAGAACATTCCCCAAACTGCAAGGGTTGCTAAATATACTGAGACATACAAAACAAAATTAAATAGAACGTACAACTACAAGTCAGAGCCGCACAACTATATTTTTCTATTATTAAAGAACCACTGAAAGATGCTTAATATTAGGTATGAACAAAATAACAAACAAATCTCCAGATCTACTTTTCATGCAATTTTTAGAACAATTCAAGGGTGTATTGAAACAACGAGCGCCGTAAAATAGCATGCTTTGGCCATGTTTGCTACAATCGTAAATAAAATGGTTTATTAGTGACTAAGTTCCTTAGAATTAATCACATTTTGGAACGTCAACATCCTCTAATCAAAAATCAAGAATTAAATGTACATATATTTTTAATTTTTGTATAAGATCTCGTATAAAAATATCGTACAGCTAAATGGTGCAGCACATGGAGGCATGACTCTAATAATCTTGAAAATAAAATTAAATCGAGAATTAGGACCTCAGCTCAAATAGTCCTAAATTAACTTTAAAAACCTTAAAGGCATAGAATTTTAGATTAAACAAATGTAAAAAAAAATAAAAAACAAATTATAAAATATACCTAGTTTTCTTTCTTCTATTGATTGAATTTCTAAAGGCCTTTTAAAGACACTTTTTTGCCTTATGATGTATATGTATTTAAAAAAAATAGTCAAAAACTATTAAAACCCAAAAAAAAATTTGCAAATCAATTATACTAGCGACACCCTATTGTCCCCTTTGATACAACATAACCAAACCCATGTTAAAGCCATTCTTTGCTTAATTGAGATCAGGATTTAGTTGCCAGGGACTTTAACGCAAAATATACTTAAGGGGACAGTAGTCTCATAATCACAAAAGGCAAAGATTTTAATAAACTCATAGTTGATAATAATTATGTATTTTTTCAACAGCCCAACTTACTAGCCAAGTGATTTTAACAAAATTTTGAATTTGTCAAACTTCTTTATTTTTAAAGATATTTTGTCTAAACACATAGACATTACATCTATTTAGGATCTATTATCCTATCACACATTAGTTTATACTTGTTATTAGTGCTACAGTCATTAGAAAGAAAGCCAGACTAATGTTATATAACAAACGAGCAGATTTGGATGTCTATAAATAATATACGGCTACATTGTAAATGAAAAGTAAAAAACCGAATTTTCAAAACTTCCCTAAAGAGATAATGGAGCTTATAAATACACAAAGAAAAGCTATAGCAATCTTACAAAGATCAAACAATATAAACGACAGAACAAGATACAATAAAATGGCTAATAAACTGAAGCAAAAACTAAATGAAGCAAAATTGGCATTATATAATTTCTCTTTTCAGAGACAACTGCAGCATATAGAAAGCTACAAAGAGATTCAAGAAACTACAGATTTATTTAACAAAATTTTTAGCCCAACCCCCAAGAAATTGATTTAGAAGCACCCGACTGCAAACACTTCCAATCAGGGATCTTAAATCGGTAAATAACGCCGACAAACTATGACCCTATACCTGGACCTATTCTTAAACAGGCAGCAGAGAAGGGGCAAAACGATTACTAATATTTAATCCAATTCTGCGCTTAACTTACAAACCATTACAGCTGAAGATGGAATAAATCATCGTAATATTAAAATATGACAAAACTACAAAGGAAGTGTAATCTTATTATCCAATTAACCTATTAACCATAGTATCTGAACTTTTAGATAGGCTATTACGGATCATCCAGTTGAGTTAACATTTTTTGTCGGCTGTTTGTAGGTATTAAAGTTTAGCTGATATGCTATATTGAACTTACTCCTCGGCGCAACGGTCCGCAAAGAGCCATGGGCTCCCGGAAGGGTTTCTGAACTGCTGTTTTACAAGATGTGGTCATCACTCGTGACTCAACCTTTGATATAAATACCAGAGGGGTGTTTTTTGCTGAGCTATATCGGATAATTTTGCAAAATTGTGCAAAAAACTCCAAAATTCACTTTTTGGCATTTTTAAAAATTTTCCCTTTGCGGCAATTGTCAATTGTAAAAGTCGTCCAAAAACACAAATGGCTAAAAAAAGCAATGGGTCATTGAATTTTGGCGATTTTTGGCACAATTTTGCAAACGTGTTCAATATAATCATCAGGCAAATTCTAATACCTACCAAACAGCCACAAAAAATTTCAAGTCAATCGGATGATCCGTTCAAAAACGGCGCTTAAAAAACACGAATGTCAAGATTTGTGACCGCTACTGTATGTATTTTATAAGGTATTGCAGCTTTTTGGTTTGATTGACACGTGGCTGACCCCCATTCTTGAGGACGGCTTATTCCACTCTCTCGTATCTCGCGGATGCAATCCTGTCGTAATTAGCAATGAATTTTTATCATAATGGAAGTATAAAATTATGGTCCTCTTTTTAACATTACATAAAAAAGTACATGAAAGAATGCGACAAATAAGTTGAATATTTCATTAATATAATAAGCCAATTTATTGGTATTAGTATTAGTTAGGAACAACTGGAGTTCTTACCAAGGATGAAATATATTAGGACAGACAAAAGCTTTCTTAGACAGAAAACCGTTTATGAGATCATTTTATAATATAAATTATGTCAAAACTACGCTATGGTCTAAAATAACACGGCATTGTGGTCTAAAAAGTTATAAGTTACTAAGATATAGTACTCAGTCCAAAGGGGTACCTTACGATACACCTGCCTTTGGTGGTTTTCAAGATATTAATACTTATTCTAGTACTTAATATAACTGAAGCTTACGTTTTAAATTGTTATCGATTTGTCTAGACTTCATCAAATAGTGACAAAGTTACGTATAAAATATGTTAGAACAAGATTTGGCTCAATAGGTATAAAACTATAGGTTCCCATTCTTAGTTAACAAAATGCAAGTGGAAACTAAATATATTAAGTAAAATTTACACTAAAACTTACTTAACGTTGTTTCAGTTTCATTTCTAAAAACCAACTGTATTTCTTTAAGAATCACATGCTTTATTTATGTCTGTTAAGGATAATTCTTACACATAAGCAACTAATGGGATATGTATTTCATATTAATAGCCCCGCTTATATATTTATAGTGCGGCAAATTTAACAAAAATTTGTATATTTGTTCAAAGAAGCATTATAATAAAAAATTGTATGTTTTAGAGACAATGTAGAAATGTGCCACATTTAAAACAAGATGCGAGATATCAAGCTGATGAGGTAATAACAAAACTTAAATTTCAAATTAACCCTATCGTTGTAAAATGACAGTTAATACATATCAACATATTATATTTTACAAAAACGAGATTGCCAATAAAAACTAAATTGAGTTTGAATACTAGTACCAACTTTAGTTATCATCAGAATTAACCGAAGTAAATGTTATCCACTATTATTTCATGTTACCGGGCGTGGTAGTTAAATAACTAGATTAAATTTTTGTATAAATAAGTTGGACAAATGGTACAGATAATTTGATTTTTATTAAAAAGCATACACAGCATTGGTCAACAGTTATTCAAATTTATATTCATTACTATAACTCGCTTCAAAGACGATCTACCTTTCTGTTTTTTGAATATATGTTGGGATATGATAAACACTCATAATATCTATGTACTAAGTGTATGTATATGTATCTAAGGTACCGATAAAACGTTTGGATGCATAAAAAAAATTTCCACCAACAGTCTTGTAGGAAATCCTAATTTCACGACGCCTGTCTTTTCTCCCGGGGTAAAAATGCCGAAAAATATATGTTAAAAACGCCAACAACACTAACAATCAAGACATACAAAAATGCGGTGTTGCTAAGGAACAATTTTTTAAAAAATAGTTTTTTTGAAGAAAACGAATTTTCTTTATCAATTTAATATAGTTGATATGTGTGCAAGAGTTCTAGTGAAGCACTGATTTTCCAATAGTTGTTAGACATTTGCTGCATCCGTTATATATACACAACAAAAACATTAGATAAGTAGAAATATATGCACATTTTGAAGAAGTAGCTGTGCGACATTTTAATAAGAAACAATTTATATAAGCTTCCGCTAAAACAAATTTTACTACTCTTGCGCAAGAACAGAAAGGTTCAAGTGAATCGTTTATGTGAATTTACTTATAATAAGATTTTCTCGCTATCCAAGGCTGCTATATAGAATCCTTGCTATGAACGGAACATAAGTAAGGTAACGGCACCTACAGTGGACATTTTAAGGATTTTTTTTGTTTTTTCTGCTCATACATCTAAGTTTTTAAACAAACAACAAAGATGGATGTTTACTTACGATCTTTGTGTCTTCCTCTAACAGATTAAGATGCACGTTTATCCTTAACTTAAGCGTAAGATTTGTTTTTTAATTTTATATCGGATATGGTTTTGGCACCTGAAGTGGACAGTGAAAACTATGATGGTACCTAAAGATACTAAACCATCAAACCTGGCAATCATACAAAGGTTTCAGTCTAAAGTTCTCAGAATCCTGGCAGATGCTCCTTGGTATGTCAGTAATCTCACACTTCATACCGATTTGAAAATTCTAACCATCAAAAAAGAGATCGAGCGATGTGTTATTAAATACCAAAATCAAATAATCAACCACGACAACGCTCTGGTAGAGCAGTTATATGAAAGCGGTCCAAAGACAAGAAGACTCCACAGAACCTGGCCTCAATATTTAATATAACGAAGAAGAAATCATCCAAAGCAATAGCATTACTGAATGCTTACCTTATACACTTTGTATTACATTTATCGCATTTACTTAATACTCCTTTCCTGTGGAATTAGATTGTAAATATGCTATTATGTCAAAAAAACCTAAAGATAACATTTTTGGAACCTAAATATGACAGCCCACTTTTTGAACTTTTTCTAATTGTTACAGCGCTAGAAATCCCTGAATTCCCTCCTCAGCTATTCCCTGACACTTATTTGGATACAAACATGTTATCTACAGGTACTTAGTTAACTGAACTGTGTATTGAAAATTGAACAAAAAAAAGTACAATTCGAAATTATTTCAAATCAAACTTGTACCTTGTACTTAAGTAATTTGAAAAATTCAGTACATAAATATCATTTACTTAGTCTAATTAAGTTCTTCTAATTCCGGTACTGGAAAAATTTCCCTTCGGCTACTAAATTTGGAAATCCGCCCAGCTATAAAATAAAATGTCGTCCCTCTCTGGCCATTTCCACAGCCGCCTATTTTTCTTCATTGCCTTCACCTTAGCACCATTTTGGAGAACTTTCATCACTACTCCGGGGAAGACGTTCTCGTCGTAGCGCACTGCTACAAATTCACCTTTCTCTTTTTTAGCAGCGACAGTCCACTGTTTTCAGCACCTGAAATATCGTCATCCGAGTCACTACCGCCTGAAGATGAATTTAGGCTTATCAGCGCTTCATGCTCTGAATCTGTGTCGAGGGAGTCAAGCGATTTTCTTGCACGTTTTTTTTTTGAGGGAACAGTTTCCTATTAACATTTTTTAATTGTGCAGCTTTAGCTTTGTCTTGTCTCTTTTGTAGGCGAGCTACCAAACGTGCTTTCTTTTCTTCCTCTTTCTTATCCTTCTCAGCAGACTTTTCTGTGTATACTACTTCTACTCTGCTGACGTGATTACACTAGGCATTTTTTCTCTTGGCTTCCTACCACCGCGTTGGTTTTTTTAGCTTTAGGATAAAAAAGGCTCCTTTGAAAGGTGATGGCACAAAGGTGTTTGAACTTGTGCTTGGTGGTTCCACAGCTGGATTTTCCGGTGATGGCACCGAGGTGTTTCGACTTGTGCTTGGTGGTTCCACAGCCGGGTTTTCTGGTGATGGCACGAAGGTGTTTGGACTTGTGCTTGGTGGTTCCACAGCTGGGTTTTCTGGTGATGGCACGGAGGTGTTTGGACTTGTAAACCACCAAGGTTTCTCAGCTGGATTTTCAATACCTACATGTTGATGTAGAGGATAGAAGTCTATTTGCAGTCTGCCAGATTTTTCGGTCTCAGGTCTTTATGTGCAGGCCATCTTCCACACTGCGAATAGACTTCTATCCTCTACATCAACAATCCCTTGGTGAAACAACTTTACTTTTTCGGAGCCCACGACTGACTCCAGCCAGTCCAGACGATCGTTTTTCCGTACTCGCAAGCTGTCTATCACAGGAGCACTCGGGTCTCGTTCGATTTGTACTGCCGTTGGACACCATGGAACAAGTCCACACTTTCTAAATCCATTCTGTAGAATTGAAGGCTGATTTATTAACTTTTCTTCAATTAACTCTTTTAATAAGGGCGCAAATGTAGTTTTCGTGACGTTTTCATCGTTGTGCATACGATAATTTCGAACTTTCTCTTGCCAATTCATTTTCAAGGTTCGAAACACCGCCACGTACATGGGCTGTAGTAAATGTGTAGCATTTGACAGAAGAGCCACAAGCACAATGCCCTTCTCTTTGCAAAATTGACTCAATTCCATTGATAAATGAGAGACGTGCAAATCAAGAAAAAACACTATTGGCCTCTCAATTTCATTTTTTACCAACTATGGGAAAAATATGTTTGCCATGTATTCATAAAATAGTTGGCAGGTCATCCACCCTTTTTCTGACTTTCCTACACCCCAGTCTTTTGGGGCAGTGTCGTATATCAATGAGGGCACCCTCGTGTAACGATACACAATCATGGGAGGTGCAAGTTCACCAGCGCCACTTTCCCACCCTTTGGATTCAAGAAAAAAGCAGTCTCATCGGCGTTAAAAACATGCCGGGTTCCACACTCCTCAAGGATGTGGGCCACCCCATCTCTCTCCAAAATCGAAAAAACTTCTTCTTGCCATGCACGAATTTTTTCTTGCAGCACAGCAGCCCGACTCGTAGTCAAATTCTAACAAATTCTTTCTGCAATAACAGTTGTGATCTTGATAGAGGAAATCCTCTCTTGGCGAGCTCCAACACCCACTCCTTAAGTCGTAATTCTTCTTCCGCGCTAAAAACAGTTGCAGCACCCATCTTCCTAGAAATTGGGGTTATTCATTTGAATTTTGAACGAAGTGTTGAACGCGGAATCCTCCACTTTTTTGCGACCCTTCCAACAGGTTGTCCTTTAGCGCAGTCTTCCAGTGCAGAACGCATAGGATCCTCGTCATACTGCAATATTTTAACTGGAGGCATTTGAATTACACTGGCTGTCAACTTAAGGTTCCCGTCATAATTACACATTTGTTTTCAAATATATTTCAGAAGAATCTACAGCACTGATGTTTAAGCATTCAATTTCAATCCGAGTTAAATAACCTATAGTGGACACATCTGTCCACTTTAGGGGAGACTTGCGGTTTATGAAACCTGAAGATGACAGTATCCTGAAGGAGTACACCAAATTACGGCATTGAGTGAAATGCTCCATGAACCTATTCTTCAATATCTGTTTTTGTCGGATATGTTACCAAAACAAATAAAAAAACCATTATGTTTACATTAAACCTTAATTACCGGAACCACTTACCTTAATTTTTCCGCACGGATTATTCAGAATTCAAGCTATTTTGCAAGTTGTATTAAAAAAAAATTTTTTTGACACAAAACAAAATGGTTGGTTTTGGTTATGCTGCTCATTAGCATCCTAGCAAATAAAAAAGCACCATATTTAAAATATATTTCTTATTTTTTCAAGTTTTAATACGAAGTGTCATCTATTGGTGCCGTGTCCGCTATAGTTACCTTACAGAGTATTCAAAAAGAATCATCTGAATAAAAAAATTATAACTCTCTAGCCTTTAATCCCTTTTGATCGAACAGTATACTGTTAGAGATAGGTAATTCTTGAGTTTTACGAGGTTGTCAATAGGCAACAGCAGCGCGCTTTGTTCACATGCCGCTTCGGTGTTTGACAAGATGGCAAATAGGCAACAGAAACTGTCTTGTGTTCTACTTTTCGTGAATTGTAAGTCCATAACAACTGTTCAGCGTAATTTTCGACAACAATATGGTGTTGAATCTTCTACCGTTTAGAGCATTAGGGAATGGTACAGGCAATTCCAAGACACGGGTTGTCTGTATAAAAGAATATCCAGCGGTTATCCTCGTGTGTCAGACGAAGATGTAGAAAACAACCGGCTGAGTTTCCCACGTAGTTCTTAAAAAATCCATTTGCTGTGCCGGTAGAGAACTAAACATTTCCTCGACGTCTATCTGGCAGGTTATGCGGCGACGTTTGTTTATAAAATAGTACAGAATTTAATTCATGAAAGCTCTTCATGTAGGTGACAAACAAAGACATGTAGAGTTGTGTGAATTCAACCTTGACAAGGTGGTAGAAAATAACAATTTTGTAACACGCTTAGTGTTTTCTGACGGGGCTAATTTTTATTTAAGTGGTAAAGTAAACCTCCATAATGATAGAACATGGAGTACGGAGCCACATCAAATTGTACAGCATGAGAAACACTCTCTTAAACTTAATGTTTTTTGTGTAATTTTTCGGGAAAAATGTACGTTTCCTTTTTCTTCTTCTAGATATGCTTAAAACTTGGCTTTTTCCACTGTTAGAAGCCGATTCAGGTGACTTCATTTTTCAACAGCACGGGGCACCACCACACTGGAGCCTGAAAGTTCGAGAATTTTTGAATAATTAGATTCCATAACGGCAGATCAGCCGTATGAGACCTAACGATTTAGCTTTACGTCACTGGCCTCTCAGGTCGCCAGACCTCACTTTGTGCGATTCTTTCTTGTGGGATTTATAAAAAACTGCGTTTATGTGCTTCCTCTTTCAACTACAATGATCGAACTGTAAAACCGCATAACAGCAGTCGTGGAAACAGTGGATCCAGATATGCTCGCAAAAGTTTGGGACGAATTTGATTACCTTTTGGACATATGGCGTGGATTCTAAGGGAGGCATATGCAAAAAAAGCTTCAAGATTAGCTCTGTAATATAAAATTAATTTTGAGAGTCTACGTTTACTATTTTTCTTAATATAAGCATTATAAATCGGATAGTTATTTTGTACTACACTTAAGAATGCAAGATAATCGCTTGTGGCACTAAGAGTAAGAAAGATTCAGTTATTTCACCACTTAAGTTGTACGATAGTAGGCAGTTGAAGATTTTAATTATGCAAAGACCGGCTGCTAAAAAAATAAATTTGCGTTAGTGATGTACTTATATGACGACATATAAGTTAGGTGTTTAGTATGAAAGCTATTGTTATTCAGAAAGAAATTAGCCAAATTAATTTTGCTAAAGATAAAACCATTTGATGATCTGGATTAAATCGTCTTACTTCTAAAATTGCTAGTTTTGCGGTTATAACAATTTTGATTTCTTACTTTTTCATTATAGGCAGTATATTTACAATCTACCCTTTGTAATAACAGATGTAAACGGTGTAAAGAGAAACGACCTATCAGTAATACTTCCATAGTAGTACTTTCACGACTAAAGGCTTAAAGGTCACAAGACCAGCGTCATTTGAGTCCGCATAATTGTTGGACTAATACTAAAATTCCAAACATAAACAAGTTATGATATGATATTATATTCAGTCAGTAATATTACAAAATGTAGAAACATAGACACTTAAAATATCAACAATAAACAACATCGTGGTATTCGACAAGTGGATTCACCGGCGTATGCACAAAATTATTTGAACCGCTCGTCAAACTAGCGAACAAATCCTGCAGGGAGCTCTAGTAGAACGAGTATAACAATTAGTACTGAAGGGTAAGCTAGATGTTCGTAGAGAAGTGGGAAGAAGAGAGATTTATGGCTAGGAAATATCCTGGAATGGACAGGGATCCAAAACTATTTTGAGTAGCAGAAAACCGAAAAGCATTCGCCGAAGTAATCATCAACATTTAGGAGACCAAACAAGACACGATGATGATGATGAGATAATCTAAAGACTTAAATAGAAGCTGATGGAAACTTAATAAGAGAGTTTTAAGATTATATGGTAGTGCAGTATGTCTTGATAAACACCTGAGAAAAATCAAGAACGCGGTTGTGTAATATTTTCTTTTTTTATGAAATTGTGCTTTATAACCAAAATTAATACTTGGGCAGGTATGTGGATATATTTGTGTTAGAAAGTAGTATTCTGAAGAAAATTTTACGGCACACTTTACTAAGTAAGAGCAGAAGACCACTCAGTTGATGTGAAGTGACCTGCTCGAGTTTTTTTCGTACTTGGGCACCATTGTTGTATGTGATAAAAAAAGATATCTGGCACCCAATATTAAAAAGTGCCTACATCTGATATGAGTTATAGGATTTAAATACAGAGGATAAGTATTCTATGTTAAATCTTGCCCAGGTGCTACTGGATTTTTGTATGGGAGGGTTCATAACTTGAGATTTGCAAACAAATTGCAACTTCTTAGAGGTTATAACCTTTTTGCTTAAGATTTATGAGGTAGTAATTAAAGTTAGCGTTGTTAACGTCATCAAGGGCGGCGTTCATTAGGAACCTTACGTATTCGTTGTTATTTTGCTTCAGCTTGTCATTTATCAGCGAGCAATTCTTTAATATAAAGAGAGTGTAAGTGATTTGTTGTGTACAGTTGATTTGGCAAGGAGTAGCTTCCCAGGTTGCTTTATAAATAAGAGTTACAAGTTACTGAATCATCTAATCTAGGTTTTTAGGTTCTTTATGCGATGGTCTGTTTTGGTATCAAGATACTGCTAAAATTACTTTTCTTGGTGGCGAGGCGAAAAAAGAGTTATTTGTTAATAGTAATAGTGTAGCAAAATTGGCACGAGGATAAAGCATTGTTCGGTTAATTCATAATTGTATCGATAGCTATTACATGTAATATGCAGAACTTGAGTAAGCCGGAGATCTTGTTAGAGTTGCTGGGAAAGTATGTACATTCTTTGATAGAATGGTAATTTTAATTATTTAAAAGAAGTGTTCAGATAAGTTTCTGCCTTTGATGGTTATGGAATTGTTTGAAATTTTAATCGCCACCAGCGATGAGCTCGTTGCCTAGTGTATGAAAAAATTTATTATACGACGTGCATTCAAGTTATAATATCTCCAAATTTTTTATCAGGACTGGGAACAGATAGCAACATGCGGTTTGTTTCAAAATACGCGCGCACTCTTTGTGAATGCTTGACAAATATGGCACACAGGACTCTAGCGGCAGCGGCGAGAGTGAGGACTGTTTTTGATACTTAAAATGGCGATGTTTTCATTGCAAGAACTACACGTTTTTTCCATTTGTGATGGTGTTATGGATATGTCTAATGAGCATCTGTGGGTGCAACAGTTCAAAGAAGGCAGAAAGTCGTGTGACAACAAATCAAGACAATCTCGGCATGATCAAGCGAGTCAAAAAACTTATTTTCGAGGATCGCCGAATGAGTGTGGAATACATCGCCTCCAAAATTGGCATCTCCGTGGGAGTTGTGCACACAATCCTGCATGAAAACCTGAAAATGTAAAAACTGTTTTTCAGGTGGGTGCCACAAATGCTAACAACTTTGAAGTGATTTCTCATGCTTCTTACTCACCTGACCTGGCTTTTAGCCACTTTTAGCTGTTTTCAACGATGAAAGACACTGTCCGTGATTGCAAATTCACTATTGCATCAGCGATTTTCCAATGATCAAAGAAGACTCCTAAAGAAGCGTTCGCAGCGGCCATGGAATCATGGCGTAGACGTTGTGAAAAGTGACACAAGTTTTACAGTTATGGTGTGATTGGTTAGCGATAGAAAATCGTAGGTGTTATAAGTTGAATGCTCCTTGTAATCTTCAAGGCATATTGAATGTCAAGGAGAGCAATAGTTGGATGAAAACCTTAATATTTCTAGTTTAATTACTGTACTTAGAAAAGCACTTACTTAATTTTGAGCAATAGAGAATTTTATGATGATCTTACAAGCGCTAAGCCGTCTAGATGATTTGAAGCGTTAGTGAAGTAGCTTGGAATATGAATACGGCTCGTCCCGTGAAATGTGTTTCAGGTTTTAGTAATGAGAAAAATTATATATAAACTGAAAAACGTAAGTAATTCCTATTTGTGGTTTAGAGAACCGTTTGAGATTCATGTAGCAATATGCAATCTGTTATCCATAATAGTGCCAGTTTGGTAAGCAAAATTGACAGTAGATTGATCATAATCTCATTCTAATTTATTGGTTGTGCAAATATATTTTTAAACTCGGCAGAAAATAGTTATATTTGTTGGCTTTCTCATCTGCAATGTATGTACAAATGCGAGAATGCACAGCTTCAGCACAACTTAGATTACGTGTTTGTGGATTCATACTATGAATGATTTTTTGAAAAAGCACTACTAGCTGACGCATGCAATAAGTTACATAAGCTGCCTTAGTCTTTTGGGAGCTTTACTTCTGACATTTATCAGTCGTTGATAGACAGAACATTTTTTAATTCGCAAGATAGAGGGCGCACTTTCCTGGTAAGGTTTGACACACATGTATTGTGTGATACAGTAGTTTCTGAAGGTTATGACACCCCCTACCAATCGCTAGGACCAAAGACTCTACCCTCTGCTCCTCTGCATGAACCAAAAAAAAACAATCTAATTATTTTGGGCGTACCTTATATAAAACTTTTGCTTTAAAAGACTCAGCGTATTTTTGAATATAGTGCATATTACTCTGCTATTCTATATATTATTAATACTACATTTGACATTTAACAAAATTTTTAAGTGCATGTGTGAAAAGAGGAAACACGCACGTTAGGTTGCAATCTCTTCTTTTCGGATAATTCCAAATACTATAAAATGTGCAACATATCAGAATAAAATTTGAACAAGACCTAAATATTGCTCTTTAAAAAAATATTAAAAGTGAGAACAACTTATTAATGAAATAACATTGTAATCTTAATATTTTAAATTACCTTCAATTGAAGTTAGAAATCTTTGATTTTTTAATGTTTACTAAAACATCATATAATTTAAAATTAATAATAAATAATAACTAATGTAGGGTTACTAGCAGGTGTACAACTATAAAATGTAGATTTTTTCCAAAAAAAAACATGTTAAATTTGGAAGAATGGTTTATTCAAAATATGCCCCATTGCTAGTTACACGTTTTTCCTATCTTTCCTTTTTTGTCGCGAACCATCATCGATCCATTTTTTACATCTTCGAACAAACCAAAGCGTTGCTCAGCAAGTGCGTGGCCCATCAATGCAAACAAGTGGCAATCGGAAGGAGCCAAGTCTGGTGAGTAAGCCGCATGGGGTAGCACTTTTCAGCTGAGTGCTTCCAACGTGTGAACCGGTTTTGACGTATGTGATAAAGCATTGTCATGGAGGAAAATGATCTTGTGTTGCCTTTTTCGATGTTCTGGCCGTTTTGCGATTATCGAACGGTTGAAATCGATCAGTTGTTGTTAGTAGCGTTGAGTATTAACTGTTTCACCAGGCTTATAATAGACCACACCTTTCTGGTCCCACCAAACACAGAGCATCTTTTTCCTGTCAAAGCGATTAGGTCTTGCGGTTGATGTGGATGGTGTGCCTTGGTTTACCCATGATTTTTTGCGCTTAGGATTTTCAAAACATATTCACTTTTCATTCACAGTAACGATACGATGCAAAAACGACTTTATTTGGTATCGTTAGAGCAAAATTTTAGATGTGTTTTTGCTTTTTTTCCATCTGTCTCTCGTTTATCTCTTGTGGTATCCATCTGCCGACCTCCTGAATCTTTCTCATTTCTCCTAGTCAATTAGAAACGGCTTACTAACTAACGTTCAATTACTTTGCGAGTTGTTTTTGTGTTTGTGAATCGTCTTCGTCCAACAATGCTTGCAGTTCCACATATTTGTACTTTTTTGGCGGTTTTCCGTGTTCCTTGTCTGCAACATCGAAATCACCACTTTTGAAACGCCGAAACCATTGTTCACACGTATCTTGCGATGGAGCATATTTACCATAAGCTTCTCGGTGTGATTCAGCAGCAGTTTCCTTGAAATGAAAACAAAAAATTAATGCTGTTCGTGAATGCTTTTTATTTGGCACATATTTTGACATATTCAACACAGCAAAACAATAGTATGCAAACACTTTTTCAACTTATCACTTGTGCGTGTTGACTTTTGTTGGTGGCATAGCAAAATGCATATACATCAAATTTTTACACTCCACATGCATTGGCGCACCATTTGTTGTCTCAAACTTCATACTTGTACACCTGGTATAAAAGAATTATTGGGTTTTAAACAGATATATTTGTGTGCAGATATAATATTAAGTTGTACATACAAAGATAGGGAATACACCTAAGTTTTATTCATAAAACACTCATCTTTTTTAACTTATTTAGCTGCTTCTTTAATTCTTGTTGGAATACACAGCTTAGTTACATTATATAAGCTTACTTATAGGAGTTAAAATCAAGGAAGGGTTAAGTGAATACATTCACACTTCTGTCTAATAGTAGTTTAGTTCTAATATTATAAAGTTAAGGTACATGCAGTAGATCTTGAGAAAGTGTTCGCGCCAGTCTTGTATGCAAGTTCTTTTGATCGATACATACTTGAACTGCACTGATACAAAGCACACGTAGTACTTTGTTTTGTATAAAGTGTAATTTATTTAGTGTTATTTTTAGCGCATTCCTTTATACCCAGCATGCGTAAGTAGGAGTATCGCCTTATAAATTAATAGTGAACATTCTGCTCTAAGCTGGGATCTTCGGTTGATTAATGGATACAAAATGTTAAGTCTAGTATGACATTCGTTAAGTTTCTTGTTATGATATTCCCAGTCGAGTTTTGTATTGAGATAGACATTAAGTATTTTACTGCAGTATTCTTGTAATTCCATTGAACGATGGCATTATTTATTTTAAACGGTGAAGAGTCTACGTGACATTTAAGTAGAAATATCTGAACTTGAGATTTGGTAAAGTTCATTTGTATTTTTTATTTTTGGAACCATTCGCAAGATATGTTCGATTGCTGTTTCAATTGTATTCTGAATAAATATTTCAGCGTCATCGCATTGTTAGTGTTAAATTAATAATTACAGGCAAAAGTAGGTCCAAGTATAGTTCCTTGGGGAACTCCGGCTTTTATTATTTTCACACTAGATAATGTAGCATTAACGTTTATGGTTTCGCATGTCTCATACAGCAATTTAAAAAAGTTAGATAAGCTTAATGTTTTATTGGATAAGTGTTTTAGTATTTCGTTGTTGATTAAGTCGAGACTTGGAAATTTTCGCTTATAAAAAACGTTATCTGAGTTCTTGAAAGGATCCAGGGACTATGTATACAATATTGTACTGATGGAGGTCTTGTTATTTAGTCATCGAAGATGGGATTAGTTTCAACTAGGTTTGGAGTAAAGATGCGTGGTTATGATTTCCAATTTTTCTGATATTGAAGTATATGTTACGTTATTGTCAATATTAGGCTATTTTAACAGCATTTTAGTGGATTGTCGTCTGATTGAATCTCCAAGATAAATTTATTTATGGTAATCGTTGTATTTTGCTATTCTAAGGCTATTCCAGCTTTAGTTTGGACTAAGTGATTTAATTTACTATATAAAGTTTTGAAATGTGGTAATCGAGTCCCTTGCTTTCTGTATTTATTATTTGATTTAATTAGTGTTGTACTGGCTTATTTGGATCCATTAGTTAGCAGCGTTGGAAGTAAAGTTGCTAATGGCGTTAATTTATCTAAGTGTGGAATGAGTTTCCTTAGGACAGTTAGATCAGGTTACTTGTACTTGGGAGTCGTCCAGGGAGTTTTCACTAGTTTGGTGTGATCGACCTTGATGTTGGCTAAGAGTAGGTAATTGGTTTGTGGTAATAATTTAGCTAGTGTTTGTAGATATTTTGGGATAAGATTTATTCGGTGATCTGTGACTGTGTGTTAATTATTTAATTAAATATATAAAAAAAATTATGAGTGCTGCTGTCACACAA
Organism: Sinelater perroti; assembly: GCA_036346155.1. Classification (NCBI taxonomy): domain Eukaryota; kingdom Metazoa; phylum Arthropoda; class Insecta; order Coleoptera; family Elateridae; genus Sinelater; species Sinelater perroti. The sequence continues at coordinate 2,783,688 of JARFIY010000189.1, forward strand.
TTGTTCGTGCCTTTCCGTGCCGACCCGAACGCCTCCGAATGACAAATTCTGGCTTGGCGGCAGGCGCGGCCGAGGTATTATATTTCCGGAACCGCAAGCGATAGAAAATTTTCGTTTGAGAGCGGGTAATAAAGCACTCGTTTTAAGAAAATATTTTTTATCGGGTTTATATTCTAAAGGCAAGAGTTCGCTGCTGGTTTTTTTATTTCTGTTGGTTATAGTTATTCAAGACTCCCCCCTCCGTAGGGGTTCTGGAAAAAATAACTTACTTGTTAAGTTTGTAGGAGGATGGGGTGCATCGCCGCTGAGGATTAGGCCACTGAACGGACACAATTATAAACACGCGATATTTGTGGACACTTTAAATTTTCGAGCGTGCTGAGCGAAGATGAACGTCTTTTCGCCAATAAATTTAAATTGTAACTCCATTTTTATTTATTTAAAGGGTTCGGCCTACCTTAATCCACATACGCTGTACTGTGTCTCCACTGATGTTTCTCACAACAGCAAAAGTTCATTCAATGTAGATCTTTAATGTAACCTCAAAGGAAAAAATCGCAAAGCGTAAGATTGAAAACCCAGAATTGGAAACCAAAACCTCTCTAGTACATCGCCCAATTCACTAGTAAGGAAGTCCTTTATTTAGATAGTTACCTATTTCACCATACCAATGAGGTGGAGCCCATTTAATTTGAAGTTGATAGAATCCTCTGTTAGTGGCAGAAGCGGCCATATGTGCAACATATGTGTATCTTTTCACTGAAGATAAAAGATCCAAACACTTTTATTTTGGAAACTATAATAATATTACTTTTTTGCGAATCTCTATCATGTTCCACAGCGGTATAAAGATTTTTCGTGGCCCATAATCGAAGATTGTGGCATTTTCAGTTAAATAAACTATCGACTTGGTACTAATGAAACAGTCAGCATATTGTTATTTTCCATCATTTCCTCCGTACGAAAGCCAGTTTATTTTATATAGCCGTCAGTCCGTAAATCTTACACCATTTGTAAACAGAACGGGTTGAATCGCAATCGTATCATAGAATCTTTCATATGGTTTGTCCACTACTTACTCAGCTAGTAGACTGTTGTAGAGTACGCACAAAATTTTCTCCAACTGCTTTCACTGTGGGAGTTTCCTCTCCCTTTTCATTTATTCTTTTATATTATATTTAAAATACTTTGTGAAATATATCTTTTACTTTACTATCACTTTCCTTATCCTACAATAAGGAAAGTAATGTAATCGGCGAAAATTTGACCTACCCAGTTTTTCACATTTCTGGACGAATTATACCTCAGAACACCAAAAAAGTTGATTTGGACTATTGGTTCGTGTATGTGTGTGTCTGTTTGTCTCTCTTTCTGTCGGTCTGTCAGTAAACAGGATATCTCGAGAACCGTAAGAGCTAGAGACTGAAATTTGGTATCCAAGTTTAAAGTAACAAGTTTGGAAAAATGCCGTTTGGTCGCAAGGTCGCAAAATCGGTCGAAAAGCGGTCCGAATCTAAAGGGTTGAAGATACAAAAATTCATAGAATAAAATGATTTGTTATCACGAGATAAATATAAATTTAAAGCAAAAGTTGGTAAAATAGGAACTCGAAAAAAAATTGAAGCCCAGGATTTTTGCCAGAATTACCCAAATAATAGGAAAGTCGTGTGATGTTCACACCAAATTTTTTTAATATACATTTATTGCTTGATCAACAATTATTTGTTATACATAGGCATAGGTACAAGATTTTGTGACATATTATAACTTAGAATATAAATATATTGTGACATAGTACGACAAAATAATAACAGCAGTGAACTCACATTTGGTTAATTTTGTCTATAGTTTGCTATAACTAGGTCCTGTGGTAATTTGAGTTTAAGCCTGGTGTGAATATTAGTTTTAAAAAGTTGGTAGAATTCCGCATCACTAAATGCACTCGCGTTTGAGATGAATTTTTCAGCACAGTTCTTGATGTATTGATGGATGGGTAAGATGCCGAGTACTTCGTGTAGTTGGGTATTTCTAACGTACCATGATGTGTTGACTACGATTCTTAGAATTTTGTTTTGGAGGCGTTGTATTTTCTGTATGTTGGTATTTGAGGTGTTGCACCAGACCGGTGATCCATATAGGACGAGAGGTCGAATTAGGTTTTGTAGAGTAGCGTTGCGCATTCAATTTTTAGCGAGGATTTTTGGTTGATAAGTGGATATAATTATTGTAGTTTAGTGTAGCTTTGGGTAAGCTTCTGGTTTATGTGGTACCCCAGCTTTATCTAGTGTCAAGATATAATCCCAATTATTTGACAGCACTGTTATTGGGGTTCAAGGTATTTCATTGTCTTCCATTTGTATGCAAGGAGGATTGTTGAGCCTTCTTAGTGTAAAAATTTTGGTTTGATATTTGTCAGAATTTATTATGATATTCCAGGTTTTGACCCAATCTAAAAGTTTGTCAGTTGCGGTCTGTAATTTGGAGATTGCTTCATTAAGGTTATCGGCTTGCGTGAACATAGAAGTGTCGTCTGCTAAGGTAGCTATGGTAGCACCAGGCTCTGGTAAGTCAGACGTTTATATGTTGAAGAGAGTTGTCCCCAGGATGCTGCCCTGGGGAACTCAAGCTCGGATTTTAGTAATTTCGGACAGGGTTGTGTTGATTTTGACAACAAATGTTCTGTTGTCCAGAAAGGAGAATATGATTGCTTTGAGATAATCGGACATTGTAATATGAAGGATTTTCTTCTTGAGGCTTTCTATCCATACCCTGTCGAACGCCTGCGAGACGTTGAGGAAGATTGCTACCGTGTATTGTTTAATGTTGAAGCCCCGTTCGATGAGCTCGCTTATTCTTTGAAGCTGGTAACTCGCAGAATGGCCTTTTCTGAAGCCAAATTGATGTTTAGGTATTGTATTGTGATTTTCAATATGCTTAAGTAGTCGACTGTGGATTACTTTTTCAAAGAGCTTAGAAAGTGATGTCAGTAGACTAATGGGTCTGCAGCTGTTTAATTTCCTTTTGTTTTTACCAGATTTTGGGATCATTACGATCTGTGCATGCTTTTAGGTTTGTGGAAAGTATCCTAGTCTCATACAGGCGTTGAGTGTTGAACTTAGCTAGGCTAACGTCTTCTTAGTGAAGTGTTTAAGGATATTGTTGGTGATTAAGTCATGTTCGGGAGATTTTTATCTAGGAGGTTCTGTATGATGCTAAAGAGTTCATCGGGTAAAGTTGGTTGGATGCAATCGGATATAGGTACTCTACTTTCGATATCATTAATGACTTCCAGTTTGTGGGTGGGTATGCAAGTGATTACAGGAGTGAAATTACTTTTAAGATTATTGGCAAAAGCGGTTGCTTTTCCAAGGTCTATGGTATAGGTTATATTATTATTTTCGAAAGATAATGGGGGGAGTTCTGCTTTTTGGTTCAGTATTTTTCTTGTAATTTTCCATAGGCCCCAATTTCCCGTGCTAAAGTCAGCTCTGTGCTTCTGGTATGCTGTGATTCTTAAGGTGTCTAACTCTAGTTTGATTCGGTGAGTTATGTTGTTTAGTTTGTTTTTGAGTTGAGGATCTCTGGTTCTTTGCCATTTTCGTCGAAGTTGACTTTTTGTTTTAATTAGGTCAATGACGTGTCTAGGAGGACTATAGTCAGTCTGATAAGTTCGTCTAGGAGTTGTTGTGGTGGCAAGTCTAATAGTTTCCTCTATTGTTGAGGTAAGATGGCTTATGGCTACATCAATGTCTCTTTCTGTTTGAAGACTTGTTGGATATTGTAGTTTACTATCCATCTGATCTTCAAATATGTTCCAATTTACTTTGCCATTGATTCGTTTTGGGATGGGTTGCTGATCAGAATTTAGTTCAGTTATGACTCCTTGGTATATTGGTTTATTAAAATTTATCTGAAAAACTATGTCGAGAGTGTCAGGCTGGTGGTCACCGCAATACGGAAAATAGGTGTATTCATTAGGTGCCAAAATTTGGAAAGAGTTATTTGTGGCCAGGTTTTCAAGTTTTTTCCCTTCGGGGTTTGAAGCTCTGTAACCCCACAGGGTGTTTTTGGAATTTAGATCTCCAAGAACGTTGGTTCGGTCGTATCAAAAACTCTAATGATATCTTCCTCGATAAGCTTAATGTTGGGCTGCCCGTAAGCATTGATTATTGTGATGTTGCTATGATCATTAAGTTTGGCTTTAATTGCAATCAACTCGATTTTTAAGTTGGGGATTTCGGGGAGCAGAGAATGCACGTATTTGTTTTTGATGAGTATCGCCACTCCACCAGCAGCTACTCTGGAGTTTAGATCTTTACGATGTGTGTTGTAACCTGGTATTTGGAATTTGATGGCCTGATCTAGATGTATTTCCGTTATGCAAGCCATGTCTTCGTTGTATCTTGCTAGGAAGTTAATAATTAGTGAGCGTTGGTTGATGATGCCATTAGCGTTCCAGTTAAGGACGGTTAGGTTTTGTATGGTTTTTCCATGATTATGATCCTTTGATGAGCATTGGTAGGAGAGTGTTGATAATAAAAGTTTTGATTTGACTGAGATATTGGTATTAAGGGTGTATTTAGCGTGGTAGGAGTAGGAGTAGTGTTAGGAGTTAGGTTACTCTTGAGTTTGTCTACAAACGTCTGCGTGGTGTTTACATACGAGTAGGTTGGTGAGGTTCTTTTCCGTTGTTTTAACACCTCAATGTGGCGAGGACAGCAGCGATAATTTGCGCTATAATCGCCTCTACAGTTAACGCATTTCGGTGGATCACTGGGTTTCTTCTGACAGTCGGTATGTAAGTGGTTCCCTGCGCACTTTACGCATTGTGGTGTTAAATTACAGTAGTTTTTCGTATGGCCATACTGCTGGCACCTATAACACTGAGGAATGTTTTCTTTTGGCCTCTACTGTTGCAATGGAGTGGAAAATTGATTTTAGCGAGTAAATTCTTTTTGTCTGTTCGTTATTGGTTAATTCTAATGCACACACTGGCAGAGGCTTTCTATCTTTTGTGTATAGGCGTGTTACTTTAGCTATTGGTACTTTATTGATTAGCTCCTTTTTTATTCCATCATCAGTGAGAGATAATGGAACGTTTTTGATAACTACAGCTATTGGTTTATCATTTGGATTTTGGTAGGTGTGATATTGCATTTTGTTTTCTGTGAAGTATTTTGTTAATATTCGAAAGTCTTCTATTTTTGTTAGATTGGTGCGTAGTGTAGTTGTATTATATGTAGTAGTAAAAGCTCCCGCTGCTTTGATTTTTATATGTTCAATTAGGGCGATGTGTTTTATGGAATTTGCTGAATAGATTTGTGGAATTTTTGCGTTAGATGTTGTTTCTGATTGTATTACCTTCTACTTCTAAGACGTTATTGTTGGAGGATTTACCATCGGTTAGTTTATTTTCCAGACTTGCTAGTAAATAATATTTGTTGCTGGCTAATAAGTCTTGAGAACGCCTTTGAAAGTCATTAATTGACGGTGAGAGATGATCATGATTGCGCTTAGCAGACGCGCGATAATTCATTTTGATTTCATTGACAGGAACGTTTATGTTAACGATAAGTAAAATAAATTTTACTTGCAATATTTGCTGTGGATAGCCTTAAAGGTCAAGCGTATCGCACCGACAACAGACAGGCCAAGAACGTCTGCACTGTATCACTGCTCACACTCGAAATACATCTTTTTAAAACAAGATGATACTTTTTGTAGTAACCCTGTACAATAAACTTACAATTTACATGTAGTAGATATTTTATAGAGTAATTACAAAATTACAGTAAGTGCAATTGAAATAATCCTATGTATAACTTAAAATTAGAATTTTCTACCCGAAATATTCAACAATCTTTTGTAACTAATACTAATATTTAATCTACATTATTTACCAAATTTTCGAATGGCTAAAATTTTAACATTGGGTTCAAAACGTCTTAGATTTTAAAATTTGTTTAAAATTATCAATATGTAAAGCGTAAAGCACTAATTAACTTAATTTACGTTGCGTGACATTTATTTTGAAAAATTACTAATTATGTTTGATATTCTCAGCTACACAATTTACGTACGTGTGTTAAATAATTATAAATATTTTTCTTTGTTAGCAACAAATCGCAGCTGGTGCACAAGAAAAATATTAGCTACTACACTCATATATTTGTTGCCTTCTAGGCAATAGACTTGAATTTGGAAAACATTTTAATTTTTCTCCCTTGCAAATTAATACATAGAATATGTAGAATTTATTACTTGGTCAACTAAATATATTTTGCTTAATGTTTTACACAACTTAACTTATTAATAAATATATACTAATTAATTTTCGTTAAATCATTATTTTTATAAGTATTTTTATAGTGTTTTATTAATTATTTTATAAAATAATTTATGTGCATACTAATATATCTGCCTTAAATCTTTGTAATAAACGTTTACAGATATGTGACCGTGTGGCCTAATGGATAAGGCGTCGGACTTCGGATCCGAAGATTGCAGGTTCGAGTCCTGTCACGGTCGTTCGATAATTTTTACACTATTTCTGTTCCGCCTGTTATTGATAAATTTGCTAGTTATTTTAGATTATTAGTCATTTTAACCAAAATTATAATATTTATTATAGCTGTTAATTATTCAACGATTCCATGGCTTAGTTAACTGATACGTCAATTTTATGTTTCGGTTTTAATAGTGGTCCAAGGAGAAATATTCAGCAGCGATACTTGTCCCATTTTTTTTTCATAAATAATTTTCAGTTGTTACCAAATTCTTAGTAACCATAATTTTAATTCATCAGTTTCACATACGTAAGTCAACATCCGTCGAAATTTTCAACAGGAAGCGGTTGTTGATAAGTTAACCGGAATAAATCATATATAAGCTAGATTTTTAAATTGATCTACAAATGAGCTATTGTTAATAAAGTAATAAATTGCATTTTTACAACTATAGGAGGCAATATCGGAGTGTTTTTCTGTGAAATATTGCATCCTTGTACTAAACTCTACAGTTGTCAAATTTGCTCAGTTAAATATTTAGAGTCTTTTTGAAATTGTTAAATTGGATCGCAGATTTGAATTACGTGCCTAGTTTATTAGCGGATCTAGCTCTCAAGCTGGAGACCAGCTTCCATTCCTGTCATTTCTGGCATCTGTCACGCCTTATAATTTTTGATCTGTGATAGACAGAGTCACAACGTTTTCAGTATTTAATTAAGAACAATAAGTCAAGTCCAGACGCCAAAAAATCAGCCTGTCAGGTTTGACCAGAAGTGGCCGCGAATTTTTGGTCCCGGCCGTTAAATTTTTGCCGCTATTCGCTTTCATTTGAATATAATTCACTGTCATTCGTTTCAATAAGATGTTGTTAAACCCCATAGTCTAGTTTCATGCACAGGGTCCGCTCTGCTTTACCTGAAAAGCAAATTTTCGCCTATTTTATTCTTCCAATTGGAAGAGAGCAAATGATCTTGCATATTTTAAATCGAATCCAACATAAATATTCAACTTTTTGTTGAGTTTGAGCATCTGTTTATTATTATATTATTATCAAGAAACAGAATATCTTGAATTGGAAACTTCAGTCATTTTCGGTAATATAAAACTTTTGTTTTCTTAAAATATTGACAAGAGTAATTTCGGTAACCTTTACTCGCGCTGGTTTTCGGACGACGTCGGTAGCCTTCATTTAAATTACTTTTCGTCCTCCAAAATTGAATGTTCTTAAGGATGTTTCTTCCATACTATATTTTAAGTCGTTTCCAAAATTTGTAGGCATTTCTGTTGACAAATTTGCGTTGCGCAACGGTTGATCTTAATTTAATATGGTAATACTGACTTAAGAAACGGTAGTACATACTTTATAAAAAACATTTCCCTGCTGCATTCCCACTTACAATTCTCAGAAGTCGGGTCTATCTCCGCCACCTTTACAGCGCATAAAAAGAATTTCTTTTTAAAACACGCACATTTTCAATCTAGCGATTAGTCTGTTTAAGATGACGTACATTCATGACTTTGTATTGATCAATTCTATAACTTAATTAAAATCTGCTAAAAGATCCTCAAAACTTTAAAAAATGTCTCTTTACCTCCTAACGTGTAACAAAAACTGGCATTTCTTAGGTTTTTCTAAAACAAAGAGTACTTAATTTATCATTACTAAAAATTAATTTTCTCGGTGTCAAATGTGTTATTTAGAATAAAAATTACAATGCATTTGGACTTTGCAGCGGCGTTTAAAATATTTGTTGAGATATATACAGTAAAAAGTTTTTACAAGTAACATAACTAAAGCCCGGATGTTCAGGCAAAATGCTTAAAATGCCTAAAAATGTTTATTTTGACTATATTTATATATAACTGATTTTTTTGCTTATAACAGTTATAACTGCCTGTTTAGTCAAATAAATTTGGTTCTTCTTAGAATAAATAACAGCAACAAAAGTCCCATCCTCATTATTACCTTACGTTAATTACTTGTTTCCGGTAATCTGTTAATCCCTTACCGAAAACTTGACTTAAAAATATATACCTACTTTAGTATTAATGTCACCTTCGTTTGGTGATTCGATTCATTTTCATTCATTCTTACAAGGTTTGTTTCTACCACAATGCCGAAAGTGCGTTCTGACAAATTAAATAAATTTGTGCGAGTTTGGAAGTAATATTTTTTCAAATGATGGTTCTGTGCTTTTTTGTAAAATCTGTGAGAAACTAGTAAATTTTAAGAAAAAGTATTTTGTTACTCAAGACACTGAAGGATTTTTCCATAAAAGAGAAATCGAAAAGAAAGTGGCTACCCCAAAAGCTCCGTTACTAAAAATGGTTGTCAACATCCAATCGACAATCTGAGTTCTCGTTTGACTTACGTAAAGCCTTTGTGGGTGATGGAAATTTGTTATGAAATTACAAAATCCGTCATTGCGGTCATTTTTCGAAAAATATGTCAAACAAATTTACCAAATGAATCAACGTTCAGAAAAAATTATCTCGTCAGAGCTTACGAATCCATAACGGATGAAATTCGAAGGCACATGAAAGACAAGAAGATTTGGATATCAATAGATAAAACAACAGATGCTACAGAAAGGTAAGTTGGAAATTGCAAACTTTAGCTTCTCTGTATCAATACAACCTGATTTTGCAGGCACATAAGTGTTGGACCTTTGGCGCCAAATTAAGCGGCTAAAATTTATTTGTTAAATACCGAATCTCTTTAGAGGGCAAATAGCACTATTATTCACGACTTTCCTGTCACTACTTTGGCCAGAGAAAATTCTTCATGACAACGTCCTTATGTTCGCAAGCGATACTGCCTCATATATAAAAAGCAGGAAATGCTCTGCAAAGTATTATTTTCACGTATGTTGCATTTGACATGCCTTGTCCATGGAATACATCGTGTAGCAAAGAAAATTTCCCGACGTGGATATGTTCATATCTTCAGTAAAACAGATTTTTCTAAAAACACCATCTAGGATAAGACTTTTTAACTACTACCTTAATTAATATTAACTAGATGGGGTACGTGGATCTCATCTGCATGTTAATACACCATAAACTTTACAAAACTAAAGAAATACTATGGTTAGGAAATAGGAAATAGAAGTTTAAACAAAGATTCGGCAGCATCAATCAAAACAGCCAAGAAACGTTTTGAGAAAAAAGTTTACAAAATGATCTGGCTTTTATTTCAACTAATTATCCTATGATTTCTGGTTCAATAGTAAGAATAAAAGACTGGGACTTACCTTTAGTTGATTCCATGAATATTGTAAATAATACCATATGAGACATAAGTATGTAGTGTCTCAAGCAATAAGGGACGCACTATTAATGATAAATGTAAAACTGTCTTTACTCTAAACCAAGATTATGAAGTTGTAAAAAATCTAAATTACGATGTTCCAGAAATCACGTGTTTCACATTTGCTCCAGTAACATCAATAGATGTAGAAAGATTTTTTCCTCAACTGAAATATTTATTGTCCGATAGGAGACAATCCTTAATGATAGAGAATTTAAGAAAAAAAAATTATTAGCTGTAATTTTTGTAAATAATATTTTTTTACTATTGTATAATTAAAAGTGCAGTCTATATGATAAAATGTATAATAAAATCTCTAAAACAATAATGCCTATTCAGTTTCTTAAAATGCCTATTTCGTCTTTTTAAATGCCTATTTTCGAACTTTTTACTGCCTATTTGCCTGCCTATTTTAATGATTTTTAGTTCCTATTAGTTTTTGGTGTAAATATGTTTCTTACCTTTTTGAGATATAGCAAGAGAAATAATTATGCTACTTGTATTTTCAATAGGAATATATAAGTTGTGCTCGAGTTTAAATTTAAATAATGCAATTCTGCGCACCCCTCTTACGTTACAACAATACTTAAATTAAAATTTCTATGGGCGATTGCAAGTCTTGACATCCAGTTGTTTGAGAAAAATCTTAATTCTTATGACATGTTCAACTGTACTTCTTGCGTTATACTTTTTCTATTTTTGGGTATTATTTAAGGAATTTTAACAAATAATAATTACAGAGCGAATTAAATTCAAATTGTAGGGAATCTGCAAAGCCTGATAGTACATAACGGCCAACATTGCTGCTGCCAAGTTACTGGGATGTTGTCTTAGAGAAGAATGATATTCCTAAACAACATTCCATTGTTATGCAAAAATAAACCCCAGCGTTGCCACGCGGTTGAGGCAAGTGGCTGTGATGCGACGGATCCGAATTTATTCCTGGAGCTCTCTGATACCTGGCGGCGGCCTACTCAGTCACTAAAATAATCGAGTACCTGTGTCCACTTCGAACAAAGGGTAATAATGGCGGTCGTCGAAGGCATGATGCTTGTCACATCGTCATGGGCAGAGAAGGCGAACATATGAGTGCCTCAATCTCTTAGTTCGCAGGCACTGCTCCCCCACAGAGGTTAGAACCATATATTATTATACAATAATATTAAAAAATGTGTTGGTTTAACTTTGTTTCCTAAAAGGCAGTTTCCAAGGTTATAGTTGCAATTTTTTCGTCGCTATTTGATTCTATTTTCATTAATATCAATCTCGTTGTCGTCATCTTAATAGATTATGGTTTCATTGATTAGGTTGCTCCGATTCAATGTGCTGTCGTTTCCAAAGTTCCAACATTTCTAGTTCTGCTTGGATTGTATTGGGCTCATTCTATCTACATGGTTTTCTGCGACAATATGTTGAAAAAATATTCAATTTTTGGGTAAGTGTCTATTTGGAAGTTATTTAGAGATTGTCATGCGATCAGGTTAGCTGTCGGGATATCCGTTTTGCATAGACGTTACGCAGAAGTAAGTAATTGTGAGCTGTCTCAACACTGCTAATGTGCTGCATTATTACTTACCAGTTTACAAGAGTAATTTACTTAAGAGCTATGATATTTACTAGCTTGACATAATATATATTTTTAGCTCACGAATCAGGTATTTACTAAACTGAGTTTTATAAATCAAACAATTACGTAGCTAGTCAATCCACAGAATTTTTTGATAATTTGAATAAAATACACATTTTTTTTAAAAACATTGTCAAAATATAAAATTATTCTCGAAGGGTTTCTTTTAATAGTTGATGTCCAAGAAAAATTGTGGAACAAAAATAAATTTAACCCCCCCTCCAAAAATGAAAATAAAAATAAAAGATATTAAATAATAAAAATTCTCTATATTTCATTTCTATATTGCTTACTAACGTACATATTAATTTAATAAAAATAAATTGCCTGTTTGAGCGCTAGTATGGTCGCGCATTCGAAATACTTGGCTGCGGTGTAAACGGACCCGAGTTCGTTCCTGGGGTTCAGATGCTTGTTGGGTGGCCTACCCAGTCACCAAAAATAATTTAGCACCTGCATTTATTGTAAACAAACAGTAGTAGTGCAGTCATCTAAGTGTAAAGAAGGCTATAAATATTATGTATAAACTGGTAACAAAACAAAATAATGTCTCAGAATTTTACTGGTTGTATTTGCAGTATTCAAAAATATTTATTTATTGAAGAATAAAGTAGTAAGTCGGTAAAATATAATAGTAATATTTAAAAACAAAAAATAAAAAGACAATAGATGGGAAACTTGTCACAGAATCTGACTTTAGAATAAATATGTATATCTCTTCTTGTTATCAATCTTTAGATTGGTTTGTTGCAGACTTCCATTTCTGCCGGCTTTCTGATAATCCCTTTAGCTCATTATAATTTTGGCACACGCAATCGTTCATTATTTTTTTATATATTCCATTATTGGTCTCCCTCTTCTTTTTTATATTTGTGTACAAACACTTTTTGTTTTTAACTCTTCGGAACGCTTCTTTGTTGGTTATCATATCCGTCCATTTTATTTTCAATAGTCTTCTGTATTACCATATTTCTGGTGCTTCTAGTCTTTGAATTTTATTTTTCCCAACGATCTATGTTTCGCACCCATACGAAGCTGCGTTCCATGTATATGTTTTCATTAGTTGGATTCTTCTTGCTAGTTTAATGCTATTTGATGTCGGCAGATGCTTCACTTTATTGAAAGATATTTTTGCTTGTATTATTCTGTTATTTTTATCTCTTTTACATCTTCCGTTCGTTGTTATAATGCTCCCCAGATACCAGAATGTATTGACTTCTTTTATCCTTTCATTCTCACGTTTTTCACATACCATTTTGATCTTATATTTTTGTTGAAAAATTATACACACACACACACACACATATATATATATATATATATATATATATATATATATATATAAATAATGGGTAGTGGGTAGATACTCTCTATGATCCCGATAGAGGATAGATCTACTTCAAGGAAGCGACCCTGCCCACGAGAGCCTCGTTTCTTCTCCATCTCCTAACACCGGGGAAAATCTGTGTCCCAACCTTAATCCTACTCACAATCCTTATTTTCTTATTCTCCATGCAGTCTATCCACTCGCCAACCCGCCCGGCAAGCTTGGCGTTTAATTGCCAAATCCCCCTTGAATTCAAGGGAGGCCTACTTCCTGTAGTGGACTCCAATGGCTGTATGATGATGATGATATATAGAATCAGCACTAAAATAAAATATATTCTAATAGGTTACCACGGTTAATTATGCTTGAGCAACTTAGTTTACGGATTAAACCGCGTCGTATTTGAGAAAATTCTCGTCGTTTCGACATCGGTTTTGATGCGATATTCAAGAGTTTGCCTCTTTACTCGGGGTCTCAATCTGCCTATTGCCCAACTGATCTTTTTTGTGTCCTGTTTTGACATTTATAAGGCTAGAATTAAAAGCTTAACGGGAATGTTGTGAATAGTACGTGAGGCAATTGAAATAGAAAAACGCCTATAATGCCTGAATACAAGAGATGATAGTCAACGTTTACCCTTTATTCCTTTATTACCCCGCAGCGTTAATTACGCAATACCCTTAAACCTACATACTTTTCCCGACACTGCATATCCCGCCAAACAACATTCCCGCCAAAATTTCACTTCTAGCCCTATAAATGACAAAGCAGGACAAACTCAAAGACTCGTAGCTGTCCTTGGGCAGATTGAGAGCCCAAGTGAAGAACTACACTCTTGAAAATGGGATCAAATTTTCTTAAATACGACGCGGTTCAACCCCTGAATTTTTTGTAAAATCTGATGGTAATTCCCGTTTCGTTTATATTCCCAATTAGCTCAAAAAGCTTCTGTAGAATGTGTTCACCCAAGTACTTTAAAAATTCGGCTGGTATTTTATCTATTTCCGGAGTTTTTCTGTCTTTCAAATCTCGTACTGCTTTGTCAAATTCTGATCATAGTATTCTGTCTTCTTGTTTCTCTTTTTAAAGGTCTTCTATTTTTTAATTGCAGAATCCTCACTATTACCTCCTTTATATAATCTTTCGATGTATCTTTTCCGACTGTTAGTTGTATCTTTGTGTTACATTACTATGTTTTCTTTTTTATCTTTTAGCTTGTGATGCCTTGTCTTATTTTAATCGAGCTACCTTTAAGATTCCTATTAATTTCATCTCGTTTTCATGATATAAAACAAATATTAGTCTTTCTAGCTTCTCTATTTATTTTATTCCTTCTATCTTTTTTTACGTGTGTTTTTTTATTTTCGGTTTTCTTTTATCATTTCTACTATTTTTTTCGTGATCCAGGATTTTCTATTCTGGTGTGTTTTTCGTCCTATGACTGTATTCGCAGCTTGAACTATATTTTCCTTCACCTTGTTCCATATGCTGTCATTATTCTCTAAGTTTATATTTTTTAAATTTTTTATCGTTTCTTTATCCACTTTATTTTCAGCACTTTTCCTTATATTGTCGTCTTTTAATTTATCTGTATTCCAACCAGCTACTTTTGTGTTTGTAATTTTTTTTAAATTTTAATTTTGCTTTCATTATAACGCAGTTATAGTCGCTGTCTACGTATACACCTAGATAGCTTCTGCTGTCTTTTAATTGATTTCTGAATCTTTGCTTTGTCAAAACGCAGACAATTTGATATCTTTTTCCATCTACTGGCTTGGTCCAAGTATATCTCTTTCGTTTATGATGGTGGAGCAACGTGTTGGTTATGGCTAGCTTGTGTCTTGTACAAAATTCTACTAGTTTCTCTTCTCTTTCATTTCTTTGTTCTAACCCATATTTTCCTGTAACCTTGTTATCACTTATTTCTCTAACCACTGTGTTTCAGTCGTCCAATATGACCAAGTTTTTCTCACCCCTCACTTGTTCTATCATTTTATTTAGGATTTTGTATACTTTTTCTACTTTATCATTTTTATGATGGAAGATAGTCTGTACGCCTGTATAATCACTGTGTTCGTCGGTTTTGTTTCTAACTTAACCATGATAATTCTTTCATTTTGCATAAGATAACTCTTAACTCTTCTTCTAAATGTCTTATTATGCACCTCCACAAACCGCGGCTGTGTTTATAATTATGTGGTTTTTACTCCAGAAGGATTCTTGCTGTGGCCAACGATGTCCGCTTATACCTATCTTTAGTCTCTTTATTTCTAATTTTAAGTTTTCTATTTTCTGCTTTTAAGAAGCGTTCTTACATTTTACGTTCCGTTCTTTATAGCATTCTGGTTACGTAATTTACCATTCAGATATTCTCTAGTAGTAACCGTCTGGAAATCCAAATATTTAACTCTGAAAGATTCTGTCATTATATTATTATTGTTGCTGTTTTATCTTGGAATGTGTTACCAATGCGATGGTTTTCTTTGCCTTACGCATGATGTCCAGTTATATTGTGAAGGCTAATTGTCTATGAGCATTTCCTCTATTATCATCACTAGTATTGTGGTTATACCGCCATTATTCGGACGTTAGAGCCTCGTTCGTGTGAAATAGGGTACACCGACACAAAGGTAAAATTGACATTTAGAAGGGAGAGGCTGTGATTTACGCTTTACTATCCCTTATATCCCAAATATGTATATAATATGTACAAAATAAAATATGAAAATAGAATTCCATAGATGAAATTGTTAACTAAGCAAACAATTCTTGAGAATCTCATTTAATCTAAAAAATAATTTATTTCGAATAGTTCTGGTTTTATATCTACTTAATTATTCTGTATTCATTATATTTGTTCACGTCACGACACATAAAAAGGGAGATCCAGTTTATATCTTATTTATACATGTATGACTGACACAAAAGTCAGAGCCGAGTTAGAAAGTTTGGAAATCTGCATATATATTCATGTTATTTTGAGCGCAGACATTAATCAAATACATGCGAAACCCATTTTGAATGTATTAATCATGAAGAATATCGCTAATAAAATGTGTGACCGAATTAAACTGCGTAAGGTTGCTGCATTTCTAGAAGTGAACGAGTTCATAATAACCTAACGAATCTACAGAATGCACATTTCACTGAAATGTTTTATCCCAACCTGTAGAAATTATTACATTGATTCACGACTCTGTACGAACTAGATTCACCACTACATACCTTTTCAGTAAAATAATTGAATTTATGCTTACATTTCTAAAAGAAAATGTTCTTGAGAACTAAATATGCCACGACGGTATCTATAAAGAATTGAAAATTACAGAAAAAACTAATAGTGAATAATACTTAAAAACAATTAGTTAATTTATTTAATATTTCTAACGACAACTATATGTATGTAAATGCAAGTTGCAATTACATACTATGATTAATATTGAATACTGAATACTGATTAATAGGTTATTTACCAAATGCATTTTAAAAAATTACATTTTATGTAATATGTTGCAATTGAGAATTTAATTGAATAATCTATTTTTAGCAAATAATAAACCTAATAACATTAATTGGTTTGTTGTATTTAGAAATATAATTTACATTCATTTTTATTATAAATAATTTTATATTTAATTTAGAAATTAATTATTTACTCTGTTAGTTGACTAATTTAAAGTTAAAAATAAAAAACAATCGTATCTAATAAACTACCTATAAATTTTCGGCAATTTGGTAAAATCGACCGTGACAGGACTCGAACCTGCAATCTTCGGATCCGAAGTCCGACGCCTTATCCATTAGGCCACACGGTCATGTGCCTATGCGCACTCATAATACCTAAGGAGTCAGTTATTTTGTTCTTTAGTACAATATTTAATTATATATCATTCAAATACAGCAAGTAAGGCATCGACGTGCAAATAGTTTACGCGATCCGGTCACGCAAATTAAAAATAGTAAAACTTTGACGGAAAATGAGAATCACTTATTTTGATATGCGTCAAAGTAAAAATATAAAAGAAAGTGTTAAAATAAAAATTACATCAATGAAACCAAATAAGATGTAAAAACAAGAATTAAAGTGAATTAAATTAAGATGAATAAGCGATCGCGAGTAAATCGGTGATAAGCGGGCGGCCGCGATATCATACGGGTGAAGGTTAACCATACAGTGCTGATAAGATAAATGTAAATGCAACGGAAATGAATACACAAAATTTAAATATCTGAAAGGTTTGAAAGATGTATACAAGGTGAGGTTAAATTAACAGACAGGAAAATTGAAACCAAAATGCAGAGTAACAGTAACAATAATAATAAATAAAAGCGTTAATATCTACTCTATAACACTTATGAACCGATCTCAAAAGTCAATACCTTATTCGAACCGGTTTCTTGCTAAACTAATCTAGCAGGTAGATACTTTCTACCTGGAAAATATTCCGAAGTTAATAATATGTTGGTCTGTTATTTTTGGGTATGAAGCATAATCTGTGCTAACTTGGGGGGGGCCAAAAACCTTGAAATTTTTTGTATTTTTTCAGTTTTTTGCTTATAACTTCTAAACCATGCATTTTTAGCGAAATATACCTATTTACAAAGTAGAAGAGCATTAAATTTTCTTCAAATTTCATTGATCAAAAGTATTTTTGACCCAGTAGTTACAGTGGTTCAAAGATACAACAAATTTCTCAAATTATCAAAAATAGCTTTATAACTTTTATTTTTCAGCATATCTATGTAAATTATGTTAAGTGCCACTAAATTTCAATATGTAGAAACGTAGCAACATTAAGTAAGATATACATACTTACGCCCCCTCTTCCTATTCCACAAACATTTAAATTCTACACTCACAACCGACTTCACATGGTGGGGGGGTGTTATAAGGCTCGCTGACCAGGTGCCTCATAATTTGCATTTTATTCTTCATTTAGCAAGTTTGTTAGTTTTTAATCTATGTATGACATTTCCTATTTATGAGCGTTAAATTCCCTGTCATTTGCACTAGTTACACGTATTTTAAATTCAAATAATCACCAATGTCACCATTGCATCTGACATACATTGCAACTCCAAGCATAAGGGAGATAAAAATAATTTTGGTCGCACGGCTAGCATAATGGCATGTGCCAGAAAAGGCATTTCTTACTCTTCCAATAAATCCCGCTTATTTGTCAGAATGATCGTATGCACGAGAAGAAGCAATGTGTCGGGGACAACATGATGAGAACCACCATAAAATTATCAATAGAAGGATAATGCAGTAGTGTTGAACATTTTAGAGCAGCTACTCTTAAAAATAATGTTGTGTGTAGTTTTCGCAATTTGAGCCCTTTCTACGTGAGGATCTGTTTTTTTTTTGTTGAAGTACCAGTTGCCAGACAAAATTTTGAGGTCAGTGATCTTGAAACATACGACACTCTCTCTGATGGGTTAACCAGAAATGATTATGTCATCTGTATAATTTTCCTCCAGACGCTTTTTCACAGTTTTAACATGTGAAGAAAAATTTTCCAGTACCTTATCTAAGCTTATCTGTCTAAGAGAAAACTGGCATTGGTCACTGTTCTCCTCGAGAAACAAGCCGTGTGAACTGTAATTTCCTCGACTTCTTTCAGTAATCGTTGATGTTTAGGCTTTTTGCGTTTAACACTGGAGGCAAGAAGCGTAGCAACCAACTCCTCTTTTTTTAACTACAGCCACTTCACTATTGGAGATGCCTTATTGACTCACCACCACCACAAAAATAATTTGAATTGCAGCAAGTACAAGAAAAATGCGTTGCAATATTACTCAAATAAATAGTCACCAACGAACATTTACTTCGAACAGTTACAACAAAATTGAAAAGAACCCCTACTTTAAGAAAGAAGAATCGTTAAGAGATATATTAGAGAAGAGAGGGGTTGACTCTACCCTAACGCGTGTACCCGATCCCGTACCCTGAGTAAGAGGTTACATTATTATGACTTACCTGAAGAGGGTGAAGGGTTCTGCAACTAACATAATTTACATAGCTCTTCTTCTTCTTCTTCTTCTTTTAGCCTGTTGTCGTCCATTTTTGGTTATAGGCCTCTTCTAACTCCCTCCAACTTGCATCCATCCAAATCCAGCAGTTCTCACAATATCGTCCTTCCATCTCATTTGTGGTCGCCCACGTTGTCTTTTTCCTTACCATGGTCTCCACTGTTGTATGATAGCATTCCATCTACCATCTCTTTGTCTAGCGTTGTGTCCCGCAAACGACCATTTCAATTGTGCAATATGTGTTGCTACATCCTTAAGTTTCGTGACTCCTCTTATCCAGGCATTTGTTTTCCTGTCGCTTAATCGTATATTTAGCATACCTCGCTCTATGGCTCTTTGTGTTTTTATCAGTTTGCCCCTATTTCTTTTAGTCAGTGTCCAGGTTTGTGAACCATATGTCATAATTGGTAAGATACATTGATTAAACACATTGCTTTTTAAGTGTTGCGGTATTTTCTTATTTTTTAGTATGTATGATAGTTTCCCGAAGCCCGCCCAGGATAGTCTCACTCTTCTAGCTATTTCAGCAGTTTGGTTTTCTTTGTTCGGTCTTACTACTTGTCCCAGATATATATATATATATATATATATATATATATATATATATATATATATATCATTTTCATGTCTTCAGTCCAACTTTTGCTGATTCGTTTGTAGTTCTTAAAGCATCATTTTAATTTCGTCATAATTTGCGTTTATCAGCAGAATGTCATCCGCAAGTTTCAGGTGACTTAGTTTTTTATCTCGGTAATTATTAGGCCAAAACATACTACTGATTAGTGAAATTTAAAGAAGATATAATTCCCCTTAACTTTGTAAGTAAATATATTTCATTAAAAATAAATGGTTTAAAAGTTATAAGTAAAAAACTTAACATATTTCGATAATTTTGAGGTTTTTTTGGCTTCACCCAAGTCAGCACAAGGTCCTCGGTCGAAAACTCAGATTCTACTCGTCAGAGTAACCAAAAATAATATACCAAAATATCATAAATTTCGGAGTATTTCCCAGGCACCACCCATCATTTATTACCTGCCGCTCCGGACTAAACCTGGCATAAAGTTTTTTGTTTACCGATTTAGGTCACAAATGAATTGTTATAGGTCAAAACATAAATTATCATAAAGTAATTGGACCGTTTGCGCTAGCCATTGGTGTTTCATACACTACGTGGCTAATTCTTGCCGTTAGCAGACGCATGTGCACAACTTTAATTTATGTGAAACCTAATATAGCCGAACGAATGTCATCATGCTTATATATGGCTGATAAAACGATTACTGGCTTATTTTTTCCTTCAATTATTGACCAAACTCTGAACCAAATATTTAGCTTGCACTGCAGCCTCAAGGGCTTATTTTGCCCACTAACATGCACTTAATAATAGGACAATCACATACATCCATGGGTTAAGCGAGATTCGAATTCGTCTGCGCCAGCTCGAGGAACGAATATCTTGACTACTGAGCTAATGGCGGAAGCCTTAGCTTGGGTTGCCCGTTTTTGGGGCGGGCTTTTTAACTAGTAACTAAATAAATAAAGGAACGGGTAATAAAAGTAGGACCCTACGACGGGGTCTAATAACTCTTTTATGGAATTATAAGGAAGAAAAAAATAAGATCATCACTTAAAACCATAGGAAAAAATGATACAAAAAGCAACTTAAAAATGATATTTAAAATGAAAACAGAATTGGCAGAGATAAAGAAGGAACATAAGGAGTTAAAATAAAACTAAAAATGAAAGCCTGAAAAGGGCAATAAAATAATTTAAAAAATAAATCAAAACGAATTAAACACATTAAAAATAGCTACGGAAGTGGAACAAAATAACAATAAAACTAAAAAAGTGAAAAAAAAACTGGACAAACAAACGAGGAATAAATTTCCATATAGAGACCATGCTAATAGTAGTATTCGTACCAAACGGAAACTACCAAAATAGAAAAATTTTGGGACAATAATGAC
The DNA here is from genome assembly GCA_036346155.1 of Sinelater perroti. Taxonomy (NCBI): domain Eukaryota; kingdom Metazoa; phylum Arthropoda; class Insecta; order Coleoptera; family Elateridae; genus Sinelater; species Sinelater perroti. The sequence goes on from JARFIY010000189.1 coordinate 2,804,461, forward strand.
AAGAAACATTAAGGGACGTATGATAAAAGTAAATGATCCAGAAGAACGAGTAGGGATAAAAGACGATGAAACAGGAGAAGCAATAGAAAAACATAGAGATATTTCCACACGAAATTACTTTTTCTTTTACCGTTAGAGTAAACAAAGGCAGCTTTCGCCTGGCGCAAAGTGTTATCATATGTAATTCCATTATACAAAATGAAACAAACCCGCTCTTTGTTGACACTCATTCTTTTACTCCTCTATTTGTAAAAAATATATTTTGGACTTACAACAACTATCTTAGTGGGTCATTGTTACTTATTTTAATACCAATGAATTTATTTATTCAAAATCGATTTTAAAAAGAATATAAGTCACCTAATATAATAAATATCAGAATAATTTATAACCACAAAATATTCGTGAAAAACTTCATTTCTACATGTATAATTGTTATTGCAGCCCGCTAGAAGTAATGCTAAATTAGAACAAACACATCTGGAAACAAGAGAATCTAGCTCAGATTACAAAGTTGCATAGTATATTGGTTAATATCTCGAAATTCTCACTTAGAAAGAAAAAACAATTTTTCACTTTACAAAAGTGATTCTAGAAATCAATCTGGAGCTATAAAATCCAACTGTGGGGCATGTAAGGAGCACTAACATCTAAAAGCTTTATCGTTTCTAATTCGAAACATTAAGAGCAATATGCAGGACACCATGGTATATACCTAACCAAGTCCTATATCAAGATCAGGAATTATACATATATCTTCAGCAGGCGATACCAAAATGCTATTCTAATGGTTAAGATTCATCTTATTTCAAGTGTGAAAAGAATCAGACATTTTGATCTGTTAGATCTTTTTACATAACTAGTTGTTATTGTCCGTAAACAGATTATAATGCTCTACAGATGCTAATTAGAAATTGAAAAAGAGATATTAAGTACAGTTTCATTTTCTGTTGATATGTGATAATAAATCAATATTTGAGTTATATTTTATACTGTTTTCTACAAATCGTTACCTTCGCGTAGCTTTCTTCGAAAATAGTAAGGTATAAAACAACATCATTCTCTCAGTATTAAATTCTCAAAACAAGTAATTATAAAAATAAAATAAATGCAAAGGCTTTTACGGGCGGTGTTGTGGTGCATCGTGCTGTTGGTTCTTGCGTTGTTAGGTCGTGGCTGGAGTTTGGAAACTCTTAACATTTCGTCCATAAGACTTCAGAAAAAAAATGTTTTGAAGTTTCTTTCTGAAGATGTCTGCGCAGTTGCGGACGAAACGTCAAGCGTTTTTAAACTCCGATCACGCCCTAATAAGGGCAACTATAATCGAGGTCCACTATAACTGATTCGGTCGAAATAAGTTGGATTTAAGCGCTTTTGGAATAGTTTATTGATGCATACTATACATTATTTACTTTTATATAAGATAAATATTAAGTATTTTTATTATAATTATTTTACTATACTAGGCCTATAGTTATTTATTTTGGTTAAATTGGTTATGTTTGGTCTGATTGCACCTAAACCTCAAATAAATCTTTTAAATTTTACCTTCAACTTTGTCTGTATATTCGATAAGGTTTTCATTAGAGTTCTTCTGCTTTAGCAAGGCTTAAATTTGTTTTATTATTCCTAAACCTGCGGAAGAGGTAAATAATATTTTTTCTTCACCAAATGAGTCGTCTTCTTCTCTCAAGAAGTTTGACAAAATCGTGTCATTAGTGATCTCCTCTGTTGTTGCCAAGTGCAAATCTACCTCAACAACTTTGTCCAATATTTCGGCATTTATTACGGAGTCAAATATGTTAGCAGTCGCCCACTTCGCAGGGTTCTTCTCGCCCTGCAAACAGTACTTAATGTAAGTTCAATGTTAATTTCTCATATACCCATGCGCCCTCCCCCTTTAAAGTAGATACACACAACATTGATAGTTTAAATTAAGATCTAGATTAACCTAAATTTTATCCCAGAATATTGAATATTATGTATTAATGAAAAAAAGGAATAATATCTTTAAGAATGAAATACTCTGCCTCGTTGTCGAACATCGATCCATCAGTTACAATACCAATAAAAACCACAATTGAAGCCCCAAAGAGGTTCCTAAGATAATTACAATCCCTATAATTAAATGTCAAAAACGGCCATATTTAGCGGTTTTTAATTTTTTGTGCAAGCCGTTGTTGACCGATTTTAATAACCTAAAGCTACTTTTTTGTCTTTTTTAGCACTGCAACATAGTATTTGTGTTTCTTAAAAAAAAATTTTTACACTTAAAAACCCGACAACCAGTTTTCGGCACTTTATTGAATTTTTTACGAAGTTGCACATAAAATTTGCTTTCCAAAACATATACATATGATTTCTACTATTTTTCTCCTAATTATCACGTTGAAAAATGGTATGAGAACTTTTTCGAAAAAATGCATACTTTTTGCTATCTGACCTGGACTAATATGGGACTGAAACGTAGTAAAACAGTCAACTATAACTAAGAACCAATTATATCCAGAGAATCTGGGGAAAAACAAAAAAAAAACGAAGAAAAAAATTTAAAAAACCGAAGAAAAAAGCCGATGGTCAAAAATGCTGACGGTAAAACTCAATAAAAATAGATATACTGGTTGTCCCAAAATTTGAATTTTGCGCCATTTATGGGGGTAAAGTGTTGCTAACGAAGCAAAAACGACAGCGTGACAGCTGACAGTTGAGGGTTATTAAAAATGGAGCGTTACACAAAAGAACAACACTTTTTCATTGTTGAACAATATTTTAAAAGCAATAAAAGTTTGGCAGCTACAGTTTGCAATTTCTGTACAAAATATGGTCTAAATAGTGAATTAAATTCATCAAGTGTGCAGATATTAATTAAAAAATTTATAAAAACTGGATCAATCATTTATAATAGACACTTTGGTCGCCCTTCAACAAGTCCTTCAACAGAAAACATTAAATCAGTTCGCGAGAGTGTTGCTGAGAGTCCAGGAACATCAATTCGGCCTCTTAGTCAAGAATTGGTCATTCCGATAAGCTCTCTACAGCGTATTCTCACAAAATATTTGCATCTTCATGCTTACAAAGTTCAATTGACTCAACAACTGAAGCCTACTGACCACGCACAGCAAAGAGACTTTGTTGAATGGATTATGGAACAACAAATGGACGCTGATTTTTCGGACAAAATCATTTTCAGCGGTGAGGTTCATTTTCATCTTGAGGGCTTTGTTAATCGTCAAAATAGTTGCATTTGGGGTTCAGAAAATTTGAGTAATTGTTGAGCAACAAATGCATCCACAACGTGTCACTGTTTAGTGCGAATTTTGAACTGGAGGCATCATCGGACCATTCTTCTTCAAAAATGCGGCTGAGCAGGCAACAACTGTTAATGATCTTCGCTATCGCGACATGATAATACGGTTTTTTGTGCCTCAATAGTAAGATATGGATGTAGATATGTGGTTTCAACAAGACTGTGCCACATGCCACACAGTCCACAAAACAATTTAATTACTGCATCAGTCATTTACTGGTCATGTAATTTCCCGTTTTGTGATCAGAATTTGCTGTCCAGATTGTGCGATTTAACGCCGTTGGACTTTTTTCTTTCGGGTTTTTTGAAGTCTAAGGTTTAGATCAACAAGCACTATATAAACGATATTCAGCCACATTTATGTAAAACGGTTATGGAGATTTTTAAATAAAGCGTGCGCAAGTGCTAGTAAAGCTGTGGAGGCCACTTACTTGGTAATCTATTTTATGCGTAACCCTATACTGTAGACTTTATAAAAAATTACATTTTTAACTGAAGACCCGTGTTTTCTATCAAAATTGATTCTTGCGTAAATTTTGAGACACCCTTTACTTAATAAAATCTATTTATTTACAAAATTCTAAATCTAATAGTGTCCTATTTCCAAAAAAGAAAATTTTGAACATTGTGATCATATTGTTCACACAAGCATTTTAAACGTATTGGTGTGTTTTCGTACATCCTCCTCTTTTTCTTTGTTGCCACTATACCCATATTTCTTTGTTCAATTTTTGTTTCATCGGCTGCAAATTCAAGCATTATTTTTATTATTAAGTGGCGAAGCGAAACGAAGTCACTTACTAACTTCATATTGTCCGTCCGTCCGTCCGAGCAATAACTCGAGAACGGCTGGGAATTTTCAAATTTTCTTTTCACCAATCGACAGGTGACCAAAAAGGGTTGTTTGCTAGTGATTTTGAAACTGATTAGTCAAAGGGTTCTCAAATTTGAGAGACTGCTTCACGCACTTTTATAGGTCAAACCCTAGTGCAAATGAAAGCTTGAAGCCTCAACTTTATGGTGCCGTGTGGCGCTTTTTAGTTCAACTCGATGTACATGATCAAAAACCGGAAATAAGACCGGAAGTCGGAAACAAATTGACAAAATGAACAAAAAAAATTGAAAACAACGTTATTTTAAATTTTACTTTACGGCATCGTTTTCTACGTGAAAAAATACACAAAAAATTTTCCTTGTATTTTTTTCGTGCAGTGAGTATTCAAGGTCAAGTTTTTCCAATTTTGTTGTATATTTGATAAGGTTTTCATTAGAGTTCTTCTTTAGCAAGGCTTAAATTTTGTTTTATTATTCCTAAATCTGCGGAAGAGGTAAATAATATTTTTTCTTCGCCAAATGAGTCTTCTTCTTCTCTCAAGAAGTTTGAGAAAATCGTGTCATCAGTGACCTCCTCTGTTGTTACCAAGTGCAGATCTACCTCAACAACTTTGTCCAATATTTCGGAATTTATTACGGAGTCAAATATGTTAGCAGTCGCCCACTTCGCAAGGTTCTTCTCGCCCTGCAAACAGTACTTAATGTAAGTCCAATGTTAATTTCTCATATACCCATGCGCCCTCCCCCTTTAAAGTAGATATACATAACATTGATAGTTTAGTGTAAGATCTAGATTAACCTAAATTTTATCCCGGAATATTGAATATTATGTATTAACGAAAAGAAGGAATAATGTCTTTAAGAATGAAAGACTCTGCCTCGTTCTCGAACAGCTTACAATCCATCAGTTACGATACCAATAAATGCCGAAATTGAAGCCTCAAAGAGGTTCCTAAGATAATTACAATCCCTATAATGAAATGTCAAAAAAATGGCCATATTTAGCGGTTTTTCATTTTTTGTGCAAAAAGTTATTGATCGATTTTAATGATCTTTTGAAAGTGGCATTCACTGCTGTTCAATTATTTTCAATATTCAATGTTTATGGACACTATTTTTGTTGACGTACCCTAATAATAATTTGCAAATGTTCAAGTTCTGTCTAATATACAAACTTCACTGTGGACATATTACGCGACTATATTATTAAGTGTACAAATGCTGTGTGAAAAATGTTTGATCAGTCTACTAAATATAACAAAATGTCGAGCAAAAAGTACAATCGTCTTTAATGAAAGTGTAAAAACTTGCCAAAAAAGTTGAATAACTTGAATAAGAGAACTGACAGATGTGTTAATCCACACAAAATTCGAGGACATATTGGGAAAGATCTGAGAAATTTGAGCAAATCATTGATAGTTCAATTTCCAGAACTGTCAAAAGATAGTAAAATTTGTGGGAAATGCAGACGCATGAGCGATTCTTCTCGTCATCTTGATGGTAAAAAAAACAACTTTTCATCAAAAACTTTGATTAAACATTTTTTTTACACTTAAGGTCACACCACCGACGAAATTCAGAATAGTCACGACGAAACATTCGAAAATTCCGTGGACGGGATTTCTGCAGCCGTAAATATCCTCACTCAGGAAGGTAACAACATGGATATTGAAGATTTTAATAATAACATTTCGGTCCCCGTTAAAGACCTGCAAGAAATTTTTGAAAATTTAAAATCAAAATTCCAATCTCTTGAAGCGAACGATCCTCTAAAATTTATGATCTTAACCTTTCTTCCAAACAATTGGAGTACTAGAAAAATTTCAACCGAATTTAAAACTTCTCATTATTTGGCGGGAAAGGTTAACAATCACAAAGCAAACTTCAGAGATTTGGAAAAGGTTTGCAAGTCTGCCGGTACAAGATTAAGTGAAAAAGTTAAAATTGAAGTTCAAAATTTTTATAATGATGACATCAATAGCCGATTGATGCCTGGAAAATTACACTTCTATGAATATAGACGGATAGCGTCGATATGTTCAAAAGCGTTTATTGCTTCTTGACCTCAAAGGTTTGTACGCGGCGTTTAAATCTTCACATCCTCAGCTCATGTACAAACTTAGTTTTTCTTCTTTTTATTTTAATGGGTAAAAAAGGTACGCATTCCGTCTGCGTCCGCACAGAACATGAAAACGTTAAAATGATGATTGGGGTCACAAATTGGAAGAGCACAAAAAACTATTCTAAATACGTGCTAAACGATTATAAAGACTTTGTAAACCTGTTAATTTGTGAGAATGCTAGATCGATTTGTTATTTTGGCAAGTGTCAGAAATGCCCTGGAGCTTCAGAATTGTCCGAATATCTTTCAGATGTTTTGGGTGAAGCAAATTTAACGGAAACCAAGTACGAATTTTGGACGTCGACCGATCGTGCCGCATTGAAGACGATCACAAGCACTGTTGAAGAATACGTAAACGATCTTATGGACCAGTTAAATGTTTTGAAGGCCCATCCATTTATTGCAAAACAACAAGCTGCATTTATTAAAGAAAAATTCAAAATCTAAAAGAAAATGAGGTACTTGTCTAGTTTGATTTTGGTGAGAATTCTGCATACGTTGTTCAAAATGCCTTACATGCATTCCACTTTAACAATAATCAGTCAACAACTTTTACGACTATTTTTTATTATAAGGAAAATAATAAACTACAAAGTGTGAATTGTATATTTATTTCCGATAGTTTGAAGCACAAGACCTCGGCCGTATATACTATACAACAACCTGATACCTTATATTAAAAAAAACTGTTCCTAAGGTTAAAAAATATTCCACGTGACCGACGGTGCAAAACGGCACTTCAAAAATAAATTTCAAATGTCAAATTTAATGCATCACAAAAAAGACTTCAAATTGGAAGCTGAGTGGAATTTCACCGCCACAGCATACGGAAAATGTGCTTGCAACAGTCTTGGTACAACAATCAAGCGCGAAGCATACCGTGCTAGTCTTCTAGCAAAGCCGACTGCACCTATATTGAATCAAGATTCGCTTTTTGCATAGGCAAAAGGATTTTTCGAAAAAATTGAAATTTTTCGCTTCACTTTAGTTGACCATAATTGACCATAATTTGGCTAGAACACTAAACGCAAGATTCAAAATTGTCAGACCTGTTTCCGGAATTTTGGCACAGCATTCGTTTACAGTGAAGGGCTCAAAATTAGTCACGAAAAAAATTTTCAAAAGATGTAACAGAAATATGTTTTGAAATGGAAAGATCTTTACTTTAAACTCCGATATTTTGTATGATCTATAGATAAATTTTTGTTTTTGTGAATTAATGAAATATATACGAACGTAATTCTTGTAAATTCGGAACAATAAACGTATTTAATTTAATTTAAACAAGTAATTTTTATATATTTTTTGCGAATATATGAATCTTTTTCTTATTTATTATTAAAACATGGGGCCCACGAAGAGATTGCTCTGTAAGCAATCCCAGAACGAACTTAAAAAAACCTTTCGATTTCGAATATCTGGAAAATTTCCTATAAGAATCACATTTAAAATCGTAATGTCGAAAATTTTCCCGAAATTCTAAGTCGAATATCTCGAAAACTATTCGAGATAGAAACTTTTTGATTTCGATTTTGAAATCAGCGTAAAATTTCCTATAAATCAATTTTAAAATTTTAAATAATCCATAATTTTGTGACAGCGACAGACAGACAGACAGACAGACCGACAGACCGACAGACCGACAGACATATAGAATTCAGTAACGAACTTTTTAAGTTCGTTGAAAATTAAATTTGTTACCCATTATTAAAAAAAGTTAAAAAGTGAGTAGCTGAGGGTGTTCGAAGAATCGCCAAAATAATTTTTAAACCAATCCGACTTGATTTTTGAAAATTGAGGCATATTATATGCACGCAATTTTTCGGAAAAACTTTCTGTCTTATTTCCGGTTTTGACCATGTATATTGAGTTGAACTAAAAGCGCCACACGGCATCATAAATTTGAGGCTTCAAGCTTTCATTTGCACTAGGGTTTATATATATATATATATAATATATATATATATATATATATATATATATATATATATATATATATATATATATATATATATATATATAAATTTTACAGAAAATAATATGGAGCTTCTTTAATTGATTTTTCAAATAACTGAATTTTCCTCCAACTCTAACAAGACCGTGTGGCCTAATGGATAAGGCGTCGGACTTCGGATCCGAAGATTGCAGGTTCGAGTCCTGTCACGGTCGATAAAAGTCGTTAGCAATGTACAATCCTAATGAAGTTTTTGAATACATTCAAAATTGTTATGACTTAATTGAAATATATGTGTTACCTATACGTCTACTAACTAAGGGTTACAAAAAAATGTAAGAAGGTACATCATATCCTATTTTGGTTACCAACAAAATATTATTCGATTTAATTAATGTGTTCTTCTGCAAAAACGGTGGAGTATTTAGTCATTGAAAACAAATTGAAAATAGTTGCTAAACTATGCAAACATTACAGAAAGCATTCTAAAACTTGTCACATATTACATATATTGGTAGAATATTAATGTATAAGGTCAAGCTTTTAACTGATAGTAATAGATATTGAATGAACATCTTGTGAGATGATCGGAAATTTATATTTCTTATAAAAGTTAATTTGTTAATATGCGACTAGGCTTTTTTAGAACAGTAGTACAAACTTATCACATTTTTTGAGAAACTTAATTTTTTTCTATAAAATCATAGAAAACGTTAAGTTTCAATGTTATTATTTTGTTTAGCACATTTAAAAACTTTTGACGGTTACGACTATAAAAATATTTTGGCTCAAAGAATGACAAAGCATTAGAGAAATAAATGTTGGCAACCGTTGACAAGGCTGTATTATTTTCGAAAATGCAATTACACCATTTGTGTTAAAATATAAATGTATATTTAACAAAAATAATCTTTTTGAATAAAATACTTCTGTTTCAATAACTATAGCTAAATTTTTGATTTATATGGAACATTCAAAAGTATGTAATGTTCATTATTTTTAACCTACCTATCGGTTAACTATTTGTCTTTGTTGATATACATAAAGTCTAATAAAATAATCTTATTTGTATTTTACTTTTACTGGAGCAGTATTTCATAGTTATAATTAAAGTACAAAATAGCATTAATTTAAGCAAGTAACGTACAAATCACAGCCCTAACTTGTGTTTTCACTGTTACATACATTTATTGTCCTAGGCGACGTACAATAAAAATAAAACAACATAATGACTTCTTCAAAACTGTAGACACAGTATTTATTGCTAGAAGTGATTGGAAACTGAAGTACCAACACTAGAGTTCCCGACTATTTACTACTAAAGACATAACCTGCTTTGAACAAGTACAGATAACTCCTACATATATATTTCAACAGATAAACCTGTTTATTGTCCCCCGCTGATTTTTGAAGGATCCCAGATTTGTTGAACTATTTTATAACTATATTTTTTGTAAAATAATGCTATAATTTGCAATTAGATTACTTTTTGGTCATAATTACTTCTAGTAATAGACGAATCCATTGAATTACATTCTCACTAAATTAATAGATTAGAAGAAGTTTCCGAAATATATACTAGAAAACACTTAGAGAAGTTTCCATACAAAAGAAACTCAAGACCTAAAATGATGTATTACAAAACATCACAGATCTTGTCCAAAGTATTCATGGTCCTTTACATCCAATTGTAACATAATATATGCAATACCAAATAATTAAAGCACTAATATTTAGGTCATTAAAAAAGCCAGGCAAATAAGTATTAAAAAATTTGAAAATAGATATTTAAAAAGATTAAATAGACATTTTATAGTTTCAGTGATTTTATTATACAATTTATCATGTAAACTGTATTTTTAATTAGTCAATAGTGATCGTAATTTTAAAATTTTTAAACAAAGGAACTTCAATCAAAAGCAAAGCTGGAAAACTTACCTTTTGGTAACCGGACTCCCTGCTGCAGAAATCGGCTCCCCGTGCTGTATTACTGGGGAATCAAGGAAAAGAAAATAAGGGTATGGGTGAAAAAAAGACAAGTTACCCCAATCTTTGCTGCGCGGCCGATTGGAAGCGTCTATTCTGATGTGGGTCCTTCATCTGGTTATGTCCGAAGTTTGCGACTAGGTGTTTCTTGATTCCTCATCGGATCAGATACAAGAAAACCGAACCGAGTAATTCCGCCAGCAAAATTTCAACGCCCGAAATACAATCGACCAACAAAACGACCTCCGGAAAAAGGAAAATTTGGTCGGCAAAATATCGAATCTCGGAATAAAATCAGCCTCCAACAAAACGGCTACCGGGATGTGGAAACTCTTCCCACCAAACAAAACACACGAACTTTCAGTCAAAAACGCCCACGGACACGGAAAACTTAAAGCCGGTCGCACGCTTTTTAAACCATCACAACTAAAATTCAAAAACACGAAGCGAGTGAAAGAGAGCGGGGCCGTGGTCGAAGCCGCTTAGATATTGACGCACCGCGCAACCGGGCAAATTGGTCGCCGCTATCTCAAATCAAAACTAAAGCGCATATAGAGAGGGAGCCAAAAGACGACCGGCCCTAATTTACAATTTAAATAAAAGTAATTGGAGCGAACAAATAGTAAAAAATTATTATTTACAAGAATTACAGCTAATAATAAGATGTTTTCTTAAAATTTCTATCGTTAAGGATTGTCTTCTATCGGATAATAAATATTTTAGCTAAGAAAAAAATCTCTCTACATCTACTGATGTTACTGAAGCAAAAATAAAAGACGTGATTTCTGGAACATCGTAATTTACGTATTTTACACTTGCGTCTCCAAAAAGCTAGATTTTTTAAAATTTCAAAATCTTGGTTTGTAGTAAATACAACTTCAAATATTTTCTTAATAGTGCGTCCCTTATTGCTCGAGACACTACATATGTCTCGTATGGTATTATTTACAATATTAATGGAATCAATTAAAGTTGAGTCCCTGCTTTCTAAACGTACTATTGCACTAAAAATTACAGCATAATTAGTTGACGTAAAGGCCCGATTATTTTGTAAACTTTTTTCACAAAAAGTTTCTTGGCTGTTTTGGTTGATGCTGACGAATCTTTGTCTAAACTTCTATTTCCTTAATTTTTGTAAATTTGGTAGCGTGGTAACATGCAACTGAAATATAGTTAATATTGGTTGAGGTGGTAGTCAGGTAGCATTTCTTTAAAAAGTCTTATTCTAGATGGTGTTCTTAAAAAAATATTTTTTATTGAGGATATGAACATATCCACGTCGGAAAATTTACCTATTTCGTCTGCAACACGATGTATCCCATGGACAAGGCATGTCAAATACAACATACATGGAAATAATACTTTTAGAGCATTTTCTGCTTTTTCATATATGGAGCAGCATCGCTTACGAACATAGTAGTGACAGGAAAGTCGTGAATGATTGTGCGATTGTAGTGCTATTTGTCTTCTCTCAAGAGATTCAGTAATTATCAAATAAATTTTAGATGCTTGGTATGGCTCCAAAGATCAAACAATTACATAGGCGATGTGCCTGCAAAATCAGATTGTATTGATACAGAGAAGCTAAAATTTGCAATTTCCAACTTACCTTCCTATAGCATCTGTTGTCTTATCTATTTATATCCAAATCTTCTCGCCTTTCATGTTTCTTTGAATTTCATCCATTGTGGATTCGTAAGCTCTGTCGAGATAATTTTTTCTGGGCATTGATTCATTTAGTATTTTTTTTCGACATGCTTTTCGAAAAATTGCTGCAACGACAAATTTTCTAATTTTCATAACGGAATTCCAGCACTCACAAAGGCTTTCAAATAAGTCAAATGAAAACTCAGATTGTCGAATAGATGTTGACACAAGCGTTTTCAGTAACGGAGTTTTTGGGGCGGCTACTTTCTTTTTGATTGCTCTTTTATGGAACCAACCCTTCAGTGTGTGGAGTAACAAAATACTTTTACTCGAAATTCACTGGTTTCTTACAGATTTCACAAGAAGCACAGAACCATCAGTTGAAAAGATATCACTTTCAAACTCTAGTACAAATTTATTTAATTTGTCGGTGACAGAAGAATGCACTTTTGGCATTGTGGCAGAAAGACCTTTTTGTAAGAATGAATGAAAATGAATCCAAATCACAAAACAAAATAGGTATTAATACTAAAGTAGCTATACATTTTCAGGTCGAATTTTCGGAAAGAGGTTAACAGATTATTTTATAAATCAACTATTGAATCCATTAATAACAAGAAGACTTACGAAATATAGCTGATAAACTTAAAGTGATAAAGACTACAATTTCGTCAATATATTAAATGCCTTGGAGCATCGTTACTGGTCGACAGTGCCTACATGACGTCTTATTTACTTAATATCAATCATTTATAATAGTTAACAAGAACGGTGTAATACCGTAAAGGAAACTTTCTACAGCGGTGCGAAATCGTAACGGTCACTTTCGGTTGCCGTTAACCGATTTAGCTGAAAACCAATCCCATGAAATGTACTGACCTAAGATGTGTGCATGCCAATTTTTAAGTGAATCCGTTGAATAGAACGGAAGTTATAGTGTTTCCAGGCACACAGACAGACATGAATTTTCAAAATCGTAACGGTCAGTTCAGGTTGCCGTTAACCGATTTGTCTGAAAATCAATCCCATGAAAGGTACTGACCTAAGATGTGTGTATACCAAGTTTGAAGTGAATCCGTTGAATAGAACGGAAGTTATAGTGTCTCCAGACACACAGACAGACAGATAGAATGATAATCTCATTAACTTTCTACTATAAGCTCCGCTGTAGAAAGTTAATAATACATAAAATGGTTAACTAATCTCAATATGTATACAAAAATAAATATTTTGTGATAGTCGCATGATCTACAGATATGTTAAACAATTTGTGATTATGTACTGTGCAGATCATTAATTTAGTGGAAAGTAACGATAGTAATAACTTTTTAGAAGCACTCAGTATGCAGATATTTATATATGTGCTTATAATAACAGTAAAACTAATAAACATCTATTTAAACAGTAAAACGTTAATCTTCGTTTTAATTTCAGCGGTACTAGATGAAAAGCGATGTACTTGATATTTGTGTGAAGCTTTTAAAATTATTTGTTTAGGGAATTTATTAGTAGCAGTAAACAATACTGTAGTTCGCTTAGAAATGATCTGAAATTTACAAGGGTAGTTTTAAAATAACTTGGTTTTGAATACAAATATTCTGTGGTTGGAAATTATTCTGTTATTAATTAGTTGTTTGACAGTAGCCTAACATAAATGTCTTTATTTATTTATTTATTTAAACTAAAAATCCTTATACCGTTAGGTGTCGGATTATAACCCAGTTTACAGTACTTATAATATAATATCTAATATAACTTATAAACTTATTAAACTTAATTAACATTTTTTTAATTAATTTATTCTAAGTCTCTGTCTTTTTTCAGGTTCCTTACTTCTCTCCATTGTATGTTCCTATTTTCCGCTGCTAATTTTACCTGTTCCTCCCACTTCCTTCTTGGTCTACCTACTGCGTTCTTCCCCTCTGTTCTTGCTTCGTATACTCTCTTTGCTATCCTGTTATCATCCATTCGGAGCAGGTGTCCCATCCAATCTAATTGTCTCTCTTCTACCAATGTCAATATAGGTTTCACTTTCAGTTGTTCTGTTATATTTTCATTTCTCACTCTGTCCAGTCTTGTTATTCCTTTAATTTTCTTCAAATACGTCATCTCCATTGCTCTAATTTTACTCTCGTTTCTGCTGTTGATCGTCCAGGATTCGCTGCCATAGATTAAGGAAGGTCTTACTACTTTTTTGTATACTTCGATTTTATTTGTTCCGGAATTTCTTTTTCCGAGGAACGTGTTTTCAGTGTGTTAAATATTTTCCACCTTACCTAATCTTTCCATTATTTTATTATCTATTTCTCCTCGTTATCTATTATTGTACCTAAATATTTGAAATTTGTTACTTGTTCTAGTGTTTGTCCTTCTATATGATATTTTGTTGAGGGTCTGTCTTGGCAATAATCATAGTTTTAGTTTTTCTATATTTATTTCCATGTTTATTTTTCTGAGCTCGCGATGATAGATATTGATATTTTCCTTAAGTTTTTCCGCTGATTCTGCTAATAGCACCATATCATCAGCAAATAGTAATTCCTGTATTGTTATTCTTTTAATCTCCAACTTCCACTTCCATATTATAGCATTCCTTTTACAGATCTTCACTACATCGTCCATGAGTACTGAGAATAGGAGTGGGCTAAGCACGCATCACTGTTTCAGTCCTATTTTTGTTTCGAATTGTTCTGACTCGTTGTTGTGTGTCCTTACTTTATTTCTATTGTCTTTGTATAGTGTTTTGATGACATCTATCATGTCTTTACTTACTCCTCTTCTTTCTAGACTTTCCCAAACATCCTTTCTCTTTACCCTATCGAAGGCTTTTTTTAGGTCAATAAAGCAAATATGAATTTCCTTCTTTTTCCTTATCATTTTTCCCCTAATTGTCTGATTATAAAAATTAAGTCCTGTGTGCTTCTACCTCTACGGAACCCATGTTGTGACTCCTCCAGCGAGTTTTCAATTTCTTCTCTCAGTCGCTTCTCTAAAATTCTACTTAATACTTTGCCGGGTATACTCGTTAGTATAATACCCCTATAATTTGAGCATTATTTTATGTCTCCTTTTTTGTATAGGGGTAGTATTATTCCTATATCCCAGTCTGTGGGTATTACTTTTTGTACTATTATTTCATTTATTAACTCGAGGAATTCCTCTACAGCTATCTCTCCCATATATCTCAACATCTCAGCTGTGATTTCATCTTCCCCTGGTGCTTTCCCTAGTTGAGTTTCCTGACTGCTTCCATGATTTCTTCTTTTGAGATTCTTTGTATCTTCTGTGTATCCCCGTGTCCTGCCCTTAATTCCTCTATCTCTTGTTCTACATTATTTCCTGCTTCTGTTAATTCTTCGAAGTATTCCTTTCATCTTTGCATTATTTCTTTCTCTTCAATTATCACTTTCCCGTTTTTGTCTTTTACATTTCTTAGTTTGAGTGTTTCTTTTGTTTTAAATGCTTTAATGTATTATAGAATGGTTTTTGGTTTTCTAAATAGTTTTCTTCCATTCTGGTTCTGAACTCTTCCCATGCCTTTTTCTTCGTTCCTTTTATACTTTTCTTTGCTTTGGTTCTTGCTTTCTTGTATATGTTATAGTCTTCTTCCGTTCCAGTTATTAAATACTTTTTCCATTGTTCCTTCTTTTCTTTGACTTTTTGTTGTATCTCGGTTGACCACCATCTACTTCCCTTCCTGTATGTATTCACAATTTTCTTTACTCTACAGCTAGTTCTTGCTGCTTCTAGAATATTTTCTTTAAAATGTCTCCATTTCCTTTCTATATCTTTATTCTCAATTTTATTTTGGGCAATTTTCTTATCTAGAATTTTTTGGAATTTTTTTTGTATTTTACTCTCCTTTAGTCTATAACTTTTGATTTTTTGTTTTACTATTATCTTCCTTTTTATCTCTTGTTTATCTTTCACGTTTATCCAGAGTTCCATTTTTAGTAAATAATGGTCGCTATTTCAGCATTTCTTTTCACCCTCACATCCCTCACTATCTTCCAATTTTCTGTATTTATAATAAAGTAGTCAATAATTGACTTCTCGTTCCTGGAGCGGGCTTCCCTGGTATATTTGTGTATATTCTTGTGCATGAATTTCGTGTTTGTAATCACAAAATCATTTTCTACAAATAGGTCTATTAGCCTTAAACCGTTGTCATTTTTAGTGTTTTCGCCCTACTGCCCCATGTGTCTTTCTATGCTTTCATTATTATTGCCTACTCTGCCATTCATATCTCCCATTACAATTAAATTTACGAGGGTAGTTTTAAAATAACTTGGTTTTGAATATAAATATTCTGTGGTTTGAAATTATTCTGTTATTAATTAGTTGTTTGGCAGTAGCCTAACAGAAATGTCTTTAAGTGACATAAAACTAGTGTACCTCAATCCTTTTTTTCAAGCACACAGTAAAGGAAATCTATGAATGTTCTTCCTTATATTAAATGACCTACATTCTTTCTATAAAACCGTTAAACTTTAAATAAACGAATTCAAAGATTGCAGTAATGAAGTAGCAAGACCTGGAGGTCCCAAAACATTTGTAATCCAAAAAATCATCCACGTAATTTATATTGTTTTTATTGACAAAGAAGTAGAAGTGCGTTAGTTAGTAAAGTCTACGGGTAACTTGAATTGGCAAATTTATTTTATTTTACCTAATGAATTATATATGAGCGTCTATGTGGCCGCGCGGTTGCTGAGTGCTTAACGGGTGGCCTGCTGAGTCACTAAAAATAATTGAGTACCTGCGTTTACTTCGAAGAAGGGGTAATAATGGCGGTAGTTTAAGGCGCGGTGCTTGCCACATCATCCGATGTTAGAAATGGTGTGTGGGGATCGGGCAGTGAAGTCGAATATATGAAAACATCAACCTCTGTCTATTGCAGAGAAAAAATAAATTTATATGTGATTGTCAACCGACGACTATTTGCAAGTGTTTGGGAAGAATCTAATAAAAATTTCAGTATACTACAAAACTAAACAGTTAGTTGGTTATGTCGAAAAGGAAAACCAATACTCAAGCATACTCTGTGACACTTTTTAAGAGAATCATAGTAAAAATCAGAACACACGCAGATCTGGCTAAAAACGTGTGTACTATTGCGATGTAACATCAGAGTATTTAAGATACGTTACTTAGTACATGCCGACTAAACTAAGACTTGAAATTCTTTCATATTTACCTATTTAACAAATTTAATTCCTTCTGATTGTTATCTGTTAAAACTAAAAATATTTTTAACAAAAATTAGCCTTAAACTAAAAAGAGTACAAATGAGCTGAAAAACCGAACCTGCAGCAACTTTGAGGTAAATGTATTTAACTTCGAGGAAATTTTGAAATATAAATTTCTTAAAACATAACTTGTTATTTTTAGTATTAAACTAAATTACTTTTTAAATCACTGTTGCGCACTTATTTTTTTATTTTGTACACAATGTATTAATTATTTTTCGTTTAAGTTTACCGCACAGGTTTTTCTGTTTGGAATATATTGTTACAGATCTGTAAATGTTTCACATATTGCAAGATCGAATTTCTTAATACTTCTATATCACAAAAAATAATTTATTGAGTTATTGTTATAAGTAATATGGTATGTTGTCACATGCTTCGGAAACCATATATTGTTAAGATTTATTTGACAATGACTAAGAAAGTTCCGTTTATTGGGCAGAATATATCGTATTTAGTAGCCCATTAGACACTTTAAACAAATAAAAGCATATTTACCATCTCAAAACTCGTTACTATGCGTGAAACACTTACAAGTAATTTATAAAAGAGTCTATACAAAGCTATACAAATTTGGACCAAACTGCTAATAAAAAATTTGAGAGTTTAAACTTCACATCTGAATAAAGTTGATTTAATATATATGGGGCTTAAGCAAATCCGCTTGTTTAAACTACTATAAAAGAGCTTCTTCCACCGTTTTACTCTTTCCTGGCTTTTCTGCTTTATTGTACCACCATTTCAAGTGAAACTAAGTTCTGTTTTATCTTGAGACTTAATCCATCTCATTAACGTATCTCTCTACCGATACTTAGCCTCTTCACAGCTTTACGCCGAGGCAGCCCTTCTAGATTTCGTTGTCATATTTTTTTAAAGTCCTAGCTATTCCAAAACTAACAAATGTACTCAATTTACTTCTCGAAAAAGACTGAATAACTGTGACAAATC
Organism: Sinelater perroti; assembly: GCA_036346155.1. NCBI lineage: Eukaryota > Metazoa > Arthropoda > Insecta > Coleoptera > Elateridae > Sinelater > Sinelater perroti. Next base: position 2,822,508 of record JARFIY010000189.1, read on the forward strand.
AAAATGCCTTGACATTGAAAATCAAGTAGCAGAGGTGTGAATGAAAAATAAAATTAACCAATTACAAGGTAGGTAAAAGGGGGTTATTGACATGTCATTGAATGCCTTGATGTTGGAAAGCACTTCAATAAAAATATAAAAATATATATTGTTAGATGCAAAGCTAATTTTCTACATACAATAATTGGTTTAATTGTCCAAACAAAGGTTTAATAATTCCGTTCGGTTCAATAATTGTCATAGTAATTTTTATTAAATTTTGTATGAGATTTTGCACACATTTATTGGGCCAATATTTCGGCTAAAACTGTTAATGAGAAAAATTGATCAAAAAGGTAGGGAAACAAGCCTCAAACTTTTTGACTTCTTTGTAACTTTAAGAGATATTTCCAGATTTAAATAAAATTTGACACGTATGTTTCTTAGGTACATATCTATGTGTAGTACCACGATAGAAAGTTTCGCTTGAGGAAATGAGGAGATATAATTGTATATACTTTTGATTTTTACCTTCAACTCATTAAATTATGGTTAGATTTACATAAAGTCTTATGGGGGCCTCGATAACTCTTTTATATTACAAAGGAAACGAGTTAGTTTAAAAATAAAGAAAATACTTCAGTCATTTCTGTATATGTCAGATGAAATTTTTACTAAACCGTATTATTTGTAAAATCACGAAAGCTATATTAACTTGCAAGTTTATTTTTTTATATTTATTATTTAGCAATCAGAATTACAGGTATATTCTATAAGCTAAAGGGGTGACAAGTGATAGAATACTAACTACTAATTGAAATGATAGGTTAACATCAAGTGATGCAACCTTTAGATTTGCAGACTACATTGTCTTTAGATTGGCAATATATATCTAAAAATATGTAACGCTAGTAAATTAAGTTTATAGGCCACTGTTTTGCAAGTCGTTTATTGATTCTGGGTTCCAGCAACTCTTCCAATAGTGGGTTGGGGTGTGTTGCTATGGTGTCGTGGTGCTTGATGGCTCTCTCGTGGATGACCTCTTGGACTGTTGGGACGTGAAGATCCATATGAATTGTTTGATTAGTTACGTACCAAGGTGCATTTACAATTTGGCGAAGGATTTTGGACTTACATCTTTGAATGATTGCTTTATTAGACTTGGAAGCACAACCCCATATTTCAATTCCATATGTCAAAATTGGTCTGATAATTGTCTTATAAATTAGTATTTTGTTTTTACTTGACATACGAGATTTTCTACCCATAAGCCAATACAATTCTTTGTTTTTTAGATCCATCTGTTAACTATATGTTTTTTCCACGTCAACTTATTATTTAGATGTAGGCTCAGATATTTTGCTGTCGTAGTTTGTGGTATCTGCACGTTGTGTAAATGGACTGGTAGACACGTTTGGTTGCGAAATGTAAACGTTATGTGAGCAAATTTGTTCTCGTTAACTTTAATTTTCCATTTGTTTAACCATTGCTGAAGCTTGAGTAGGTGAGATTGTAGATTTTCTGAGGCTATCTGAAGGTTAGCATGACTAGAAAGGATAAGCAAATGTTCTCGTTACTGTGTTTGGTGTAACTGGTAAATCGGAAGTATATAGGATATATAATAGCAGGCCAAGTACACTTCATTGCGGTACTCCAGAATTGATTGGATGGTAATCTAGTTTAGCTTCGTTTAGTTTAACTTGAAATGTTCTTTTGCTAAGATAGGATTGTAGCAAATAAAAGTAAGCCGAAGTAAATAATTTTTTAATTTTGTAGAGCAGTTCTGACAAATGCTTGACTAATATTAGTAATACTGCTGAGTAGTGTTTATTTTGGTGTGACACTGTGGGTGTGTCTGAACCCGAACTGGTGATCTGAAGTCCAATTTTCTAGTAGAATGTCCTCATTTATTATGCGAAGCAGTAGTTTTTCAAGAAGTTTGGGGATGACTGGTAGCAGACTTATTGGTTGATAAGATGACACTTCTGTTGGGTCTTTTTCTGGTTTTGCAATAATTATAATTTGTGCCACTTTTAGGTATTTTGGCCAGCAGCTAAGTCTTAATAAGGCATTATAGATGTACGTCAGTAGAATTAGGCCTTTTCGTAGGAGTTCCTTAAGCATTCTGGCTGTAACGAGATCGATACCAGAAGCTCTTTTCAAGTTTAAGATTTGTATTTGTTAGCTATCTCATTTGGAGTAAATAGTTTAATAGTTGTATCCGTCTCAATGGGAGTCATCAAGTCGTATTCTAATTCATGATCTGTTTCGTGGTTTATATGGTGAAAAGCTGATAGTAGGTGGTCTTCAAATAGGTTAACGTTCTCTTTGTCACTTTTCGCCCAAGGATCATTTCTACTTTTCCTTATTGGTGGTGCTGGTATCGTAGGTTTCTTAGAGATCTTTATGGGTTTTCAGATCGAATTGTCAGATCTATTTAGTTTAGACAGATAGTGTTAAAATTGTTTAGTACGTACTTCTTGTAGTTTGACTTTTAGTCTATTGCTTAGATGGTTGTATGCATTTTTGTCTGTTGGTGTATAGCTTTGTTGCTATTTTGTATAACGCCCTGGTAGCCAAAATAAACGTAAGACTGAAGAAAGTAGAGAAAAACAATCGTAAACAACAATACGACACGACGAAATTAAAAGACAACATCAAAATCCAAGTAGCAGCTACATTGAAGAAAGGGATTGCGAACGTAGATACCAGTAACAATACTGAAGTAAAGCTGGCAGAATTCAGAACATTAATATAAAAAATTTACAAAGACCATTTGAAACCGACTAAGCCTAAAAAACATCAATGGATGACCGACAAGATTTTGTATATTATGGACGAGAGAAGAAGATATAAGAAAACCAACATAGAAAAATATAGAGAAATACAAAGAAATATCCGGAAAGAAATAAGAATAGCTAAGAGAAAGTGGTTAGAAGAACAATGTAAGGAAATTGAGGAATTAGAAAAGAAACACGACCATTTTAACATGCATCGTAAGGTAAAAGAAGCGGCAGGTATGGTCAAACGCAAATCAGTTGGACGATTCATAGACGAGGAAGGAAATATCATTATAGATAAAGAAGCAAAAATAGAACAATGGAAAGACTATATTACAAAACTTTTCGAGGACGAACAGAGGGGTGATCCCAAACAAATAGCATGTGTAACTGGACCATATATAACAAAGGACGAGGTACGTGCAACAATAAATATTATGAAAGATGGAAAAATGGCAGGCTCGGATGGAATCCAATCCGAAATTTTAAAACTTTCTGACGATGATGCTATAACATGGATAACAAGCATCTTTAATCAAATAGAGAATGGCTCAAATCAACTTTCATTGCCATACCAAAAAAAACCAAGCGCGAAATACTGTGCCTATTACCGTACGATTATCATTATGTCACATCTTCTTAAAATCCTTTTAAAAATAAGACAGACGAATATATAAGCTCTGTGAAGAACAACTAAGTGAAACTTAATTCGGATTCCGTAACGCCTTGGGCACTAGGGAAGCTTTCTTTGCTGTACAAGTTATGTTTCAACGTTGCAGAGATGTGAATGTCGATATTTACGCTTGCTTTATAGATTATCCTAAAGCATTTGATAGAGTTAAGCATGATAAACTTATTAATGTTTTGGAAAAAATTGGGATAGATGACAAAGATCTTCAAATCATAACTAACCTCTATTGGAATCAATCTGCATACATTACAATAGATGGAAATAATTCAGACGAAATAGAGATAAGACGAGGCGTGCGACAGGGATGTGTGCTGTCGCCCTTGTTATTCAACTTTTATTCTGAGCAAATATTTTACGAATCTCTGCATGGTGTAGATGCTGGTATATTATTAAACAGAACTAGAATCAATAACATTTGATATGCCGACGATGCGATTATATTTGCGGACAGCTTCGAAGGTTTAAAAGAACTCATGTCAAACATTGAAATGGTCAGTCGGCGATACGGACTTGAAATGAATATACTAAAAACAAAATGCATGGTTATCAGTAAGAATACAATTCCACCCGAACCCGAAAGAGTAACAACAATAAATTACCTAGGTACGTCGATAAATAGTCAATGGGACCACTCTAAAGAAATAAAGTGCAGGATTGAGAAAGCCAGATCAACATTTGTAAACAAGCAGAAAGTGTTTAAGTCTCGAAATCTAAACTTGAATACAAAAATTAGACTATTAAAATGTTATGTGTTCTCTATCCTATTGTATAGAGCTGAGACTTGGACGCTGACGGAAGCATCAATGAAGAAACTTGAGGCCTTTGAGATGTAGACGTACAGGAGAGTATTTAGAATATCTTGGGTCGACCATGTGACGAATGTTGAAGTACTACTAAGAATGAATAAAACAACTGAAATCGTAAAAACTATAAAAATCAGAAAGTTACAGTATTTCGGACATATTATGAGGAATGAACATTATGGGATACTTCAACGGATACTACAAAGTAAAGTGCTAGGAAAGAGAGAGAGCCCAGACGCAGGCGCATCTCCTGGCTTAGGAATTTAAGATCTTGGTTCTCAATGACAACGGCAGACCTCTTTCGAACAGCCGTCAACAAAGTTAAGATTGCCATATTGATCGCGAACACCCGGAATGGATAACGCACATGAAGAATAAGAAGTTATTTTGCTCTGGCACATCGTTTTTCTGCTACCATGCGTTTAATTTTTAGCGGTATGTCAATTTGTACTTGTTTGTGCTGTATTATGGGTGTATCGCTTAAGTTAGTTCAGTAAGTTTCCCAATCCGTTTTAGAGTTGTGTAGCCTTAGTGCGAGTTTTTTTTCCCTATAATGAATGTGCCAATAATTGCAATAATAGACAAATGATCCGATGACAAATCAAGACTGGGTACAATATCTGTGTAGGCAGGATTTAGTCCGTTGCTAACAAAAAAGTTTACTAAATCAGGTATTTTGTACTGACCAGTTGGCCAGTATGTTAGCATATCAGTTGAAAGAAACAAATATTTTTTATCTTCGATTGTTTTGAGCAGTTCTCTACCTTTAGTTGTTATAAGTTGTGAACTCCACTCAGTGTGCTTGCTGTTGTAGTCTCCCCGAGCTAGGAATTTTGGTCCTAGAATTTGAAATAATTATGTAAAATCGGTGTTTTTAATATTATGCCGTGGCGAGCAGTACACAGCTGACAAAGTCAGTTCGTATGGAAAAGTTGTTACTTTAACTGTCGTGGTTTGTAAAAATTCTTTTTGGTATTTTAATTCTTCATAGTGTGAAATTGAACATTTGATCAGAACAGCTAAACCTCCATGTGCAGTTCTATTAGGATGATTGGTATAATATGTTTCATAGTGGGGTATTTTGAAGTATGTTCTTTGTATGTGTATTTTTGTATACTAATCTATTGGCGTTCCATTGTGCTATTTTTATAAATTTACCCATTATTTAACTAGTTTACTTAATAGTGTTGTGAGCATGTCTAGTACCATGCTATTTTGTTGGATTCGTCTGATTGAACATAGCCTAGAATTCATTGTTTGTTTTAATTGTTGTTGCTCTGATGGTAGATGGAAGATTGTTAACTACATTTGCATAAGATTGATTTGAGTCTCGAAAGTTAGTTGAGACAGGATTAACATTATATACATTATTGGCATTTGGAGCTGGTCGTGTTATATTAGCTTTTGATGGAGTACTTTTGCGAAGAAGTTTATGGCAATGCTTGCATTTTTTGTAGTTTGCTGGATGGTTACCACCTCATAGGGTGCACATGGCTGGAGTATCCTTAGATTTTGCACAACTTATAAAGCTATGCGCACTATTACATTTGACGCATATATAAGGTCTGTTGCAATATGTTTTTGAGCGACCATGTTGCTGACATCTCATGCACTGTACGATGTTGTTTTTATTTTTATTTGGGGATTCTATTTGGACAGTACTATATATATATATATATATATATATATATATATATATATATATATATATATATATATATATATATATATATATATATACTATATATATATGTTTTTGGCAGGTTTCAGATCGACGGAAAAAAATTTAGCAATTCTTTAGTTGTTCTATGCCATGCATTTATAATATTTCTGACTATGACCTAATTTGGTTAGTTCTGCTGTTATTTCACAGGTGTTAAAAGAGTGATGCATATATTTGATGACAATTCTATAAATTCGTTCTTCCTTTAGTTGATAAATAGGACTACTTTTTCTTGTTTTAAATTTCGAGATAATTTACGATATCCATGTGTAGTGTTATAGTTTATTTACTTGCAAATTTAAGAAGGTAATGTTTATCTGACTTTATATATAGTACAAGTAAATCATATTAATGTAAAATAGGGTGAAATCAGTAACTATCAAGTTTTTTAAATATAACTAAGAATGAAAAAGCTTGCTATATTTTATGTTATTTTTGCTTATTAACGTATATATAGGCTATATGCAGATAAAACCATATTTAAAAAAAATTATAATACTGTAGCATAAGGCACTATATTATTTCTATTAAGAGTAATTAACATACAATCCTTAATGATAGTTGTACTTGCGTACTGCTCCTTAATTACTATATGCTACGATAGCAAAGGTACAGCGTAGGTAATAGAATTATTATTTTTATTTTAGTAAGGTCTGCCAATTTTTATTTTTATTATTTGTCATTCTTGCGTTACACTCTTATGTGCATAGCAATACAATCTAAAAAAAAATTATCTCATATCTTATCTAATGCTTTTAATATTGTTTCCTTATTTTGTTTCTGCTATTTTAATTTACAATGTTAAACTATCTAATAGAAGGCTATTGGTGTAGCTTTTAATATTCAAATTGTAGGTTGAGGAAAACGTTCTCTTTCACTTGAGATAACCCAACATTTCGACACAAGATCAATGTAAAGCACGTTTTTAAAATTCCACCAAATGCACAACATAACATTCTTTCCGCGACGGTTCTGGTGCGGAACTGATGGCGGATCTTAGCCTAGCTGAACCAACCTCTTCGTGATTGACCAGGTAAACCTAATTTCAGTCATATGTCACTATTTGCTTACCAAAATGATCGTCTTACGGATTGTGGGGCATCTTTCGGGTTTAGATTGGCTTCTTAGCTTTTCACTCAAGCCTCTAGTGCTCGAAGATGATTTGGAATACAAAGCGCCTATCTAAAGCGTTATTTAGGCAGATGGTCGGCCAGAACTTGACGGATATTCATTATTTAGGTCGCCAGAATCAAACTTTTTTATATTATTTTGCCACGGTTCTGTAATTTACTGTCCCTTCGTCTTGAACATCTCAAATCTCTTTTTTAACCTTTCTTGACAAACGTTGTTGCTTCCAGCAATACCGTATTACAATTCAGTTTAACTTTATTCATCTAGAACTATGGAAGTATCCAAGTACATACGGGATATAAATAAAAACAGTAACAAAAATTTCACAAAAATTAAATTTCCTTGCAAAACAGAAGATATAATAAGATAGAAGAAATAAAAAAAATGTTGTTTATTTTGTTATATTTAAAACAATTTGATAATTATTTATTTCCCCCGATTTTACATTAATTAAATTAATATCGCATTTAAAATAATTAAATGATAAATGTGGCTTTATCTAATTAGGAATTTTGTAAATTAATAAATTTTAGTAGAAAATAGGTAAGGTAAATAGTTATAATGTAAATTTTTTATCTATCTCGTTGTCTTTGTAAGATAAAAGGATTAAATAATTTAACAACCAGCCTAATTAAACAACGTGGTACAACACCCTATCTTAAAGCAAAACGACTCTAGCGTATCCATTGGGCCACCTTGTATGTAGTGGTTTGCAGAAATTACTTATAAAGTATTCATAACAGTGAGGGTTTAACTAAATAGCAATTATCTGACATATACACAAATTTATGTTTTATTAAATTAAATTTTAAATATATATTTATATAACATTTCAAATTTAAATAATCCCTATTTCTAATGGCAAACGTGTCCAGAAGTATACTATATGTTAGTAATCAGCTTATTTTTTTTCTTTACTATAGTAACTTCATTCGCTTTAGCAAAAAAATAATCTTTGATTAATTGTCCCATTGCATTAATAGTTATATATTTTATTCCTTTTTAAATTACTGTCGATGCAATTTAATTAGATATAAATTTTATTCTTATCATTGTTTTTATTGCATTTTAACATTATTAAGTTTCCATCTTTGTACAATAAACATTGCAACGTTATGTTATAAAATAGTTGTTGCTATTATTTGAATTCCTTTATCATAAAGATTGTTTTTTGTAATTGTTATTGCTATTTTCAATTTATAATTTTTTTCAGATAATTATAAATTTAATCTACATGTAATTAACAATTTTTTTTTTTTAAACCTTATTCTGTATCCATAGTTATAACCTTAAACACAAAACATTACCATTTAACTATCTTAAAGCATTATCCTTTATAAAAAGTTATTTAATATTTTTAGTAGCGAGTTATGTAGAATTATTACGTAACCAAATAGAATTATTACATTCAAAGCGTACATATTAGTTTTGTTACCTATATCTAAAATATCAGAAATAGATAAACCCTTGCAGACACTAAAAGATCTTCGATTTTTCAAAAAGCTTTACCTTCAGCTGAAACAAGACCGTGTGGCCTAATGGATAAGGCGTCGGACTTCGGATCCGAAGATTGCAGGTTCGAGTCCTGTCACGGTCGATGAATATCGTTAACAATATATCGTTTTTAATTGCGTGCAGTTTTGTTAATACATTATATCTTACTTATGCAGCTTTTCTTCTACTAATTAATAGATAAAAACCTAAAATGCAAAATATACATGTTTTTCTTGTTAAAAATGTTTATTAACTTTTTTTAACAATGCATCCTTTTTGCAAAAGAAACTAGGACGCCAAGTCACTGGAAATCTTGAAATTGAAAATTTACAGAATACATCTAAAACACTTCAATGATTTTACGTATTCGATCAATATTAACCGAACTTATAAGATGATCAAGTACCTCTGTTTCTCAGAAAAGTTAAAATACGATGAAAAATGAATTTATGGTTGTGTCTTCTTCAGATCTTTAATATGTCCCAGAGTAACTGATCACTTCTCTTCCGAGAAATAATTTTTACTTTAGAATTATCAAAAGCAACCAATTTCAGGCCTATTATTTCATTTAACAGAATCAAGTTTGGAAATTTTTTAAGCTTATCAAGGCTATGCTCAAACATAACAATTAAAATTGCGAAACCTTTGCAAGACCTCTAATAATTTAGAACTCTAAAATCAATTTAACAAAAAATAAATGAACATTGGTAACCGTTGAAAATGCCATAATATTTTCGAAAATGCAATTTTACCGTTTGTGTTCACATAAATTTATATTTAAAAAAAATAGCCTTTCACACATTTAGCAGTTTTTTTTAAATTTCCTTATATAAATTTTTGATTTTAAAATTATGTTGTTATTACTATTTGTAACTACAAACGTACTAATTTTATCGAAGCAGTATAGAAATTATAATTGCAATTTTGTAAATAAGTGCCAATCGAAAAACAAACAAAATTAAAAATATACAATAGTTAATAAAACTATTCGTTACACTCACTCTCTCTCTCTCTCTCTCTCTCTCTCTCTCTCTCTCTCTCTTTCTCTGTGCCTTCAGCTTTTCAGCTGGTTTGTCACAGCTCTATATTCCTTCCTATTCAGGCATTAATTTTTGATAGACCTATACGTGGCACATCCTGTGTCTTTTATGATTTGTTTAATATATTCCACCTGTGGTCTGCCACCAATATACTTTCCTTCTATACGCCCTTCAATAATTGTGGTTTTTGCCCCTTCCTTATTACGTGTTTCATTAGTGTGCTTCTTCGATTTGTATGTTCTTTCACAAACAATTAGTTCTCTTGTCTGATCCTTTTCAGTACTTCCCCGTTTGTTATTCTATCAAGATAATTGGATCATTAAAACTCTTTTATAACTCCACTATTGGCACGCTTCTAGTTTCTTTTTGCGTGCCATTCTGGTTTTTGCTCTCTTCTTTTGGTAGAAAGCCCTTTTTGCTAATGCAATTCTAGTTCTAATTTTCCTAACGCAACGTCCATCTCTTGTTATTGTATTGCCTAGTTAGGAAAATTCATTGTTGTAGTCGTGTTTCATTTAGCTAAATCTCTATATTGTGTTTTCTACATACAATTACTTTAGTTTTCTTTTTATTTAGTTTCATCTTGCAATTTGTATTTAGTATAACTTCCACCTGTTTAAGCTTCACTTTTAAAATCCAAATTATAACTTATTTTATAATATATTTTTGTAAATAATTTTAAACTTTTACATCACCGTTGTATTGATTGTCGCAGATGTATCATTATCATTATTCATGATCATTTAAGACGACTGCTTGCATTCATATATATCTGTTACAATCGAAGGTCATTGACTTTAAACATTTTTAATTTTAATTTTTAAGGTTTCATATGTCAAGTGTTACGCGATGCATACGGTTTTTTTCCTAGCTGTATTTAAGGAGTAACTACGTCCTCGTTAATTAGACTATTTTTCAAGGTTTATGTGTAAAATAAAATTATTTTGTTTATACATTTATTCTATAAAATTAAATAATTATTGTTATTATACAATAAAAGGTCTAAAGGTATAAGGTGATATATAAATACTTTGATGTCTTAGAAAGAAAAATATTAATTAAGAAACATAACAAATAATATGCAGCTGTAGAGCAAATATTCAATATTTGCAACATTCTTTTCCATAGTTAGCCTTGTGCATCGAAGTAGAGCAGACGTGCATGAGCTGACTTTGCCTGCGTTATTGTGCCGGTGCAGCTGCAGGCTTGCATAAGGTCAGGCCTATTATTTACCAATTTTAATTTTAAATTTTTCAGTTACTTATTAATATAAGTAACCAACTCGCAAGCTATTAACATGGCATTTAACAACAGCAGTGTCTATCACCAGGCAAACCAATCACCTACACAATTTATGGCTCAGCCGCATTTTGGAGTCACGCCAGTATATATCCAGCAAACGCAATAGCAAGCATCACCTACTACGTCAACTAATATATCACAACAGGGATGTCACCCTCAACAAATTACAAGAATGTCATCGACCAGTGAAGTTGAACCAGATAACATACAGGGAACTAATAACATCCCACGGCAACAAGTAAGAAGTACAAAACGAAAGAACTACAAATAATTATGTAAACAATCATTTAATCACCACTAATAAGTACAGCACATTAGCAGTTGAAGAAAACAACGATCAAAATACTGATCCTAGCGTAAAGATCAGGAAACCCCCTCCCATTTACATATATGGAGTAACCGACTATCCAAAAATGATAAAACAAATAAGAAACTGCCTAGAGGACGAACAGTACACCACGAAGAGATTGTATTTAATTGTAGAAAATTACCATAAATTAATCAAATATTTAAAAGAAGAAAATATCATTCACCACAGTTACCAACTGAAAGAGGATCGAGCCTACAGAGTGGTTATTAAACATCTACACAACTGCTATCCCAACTGCTGAAATAGCAGAAGAAATGAAACTAGGGCACAGGGCGAGAAACATCATTAATGCTAGACATAGAATAACAAAGGAGCCGCTAAATCTCTTTTTCGTTGACCTCGAGCCAGCTAACAATAATAAAGATGTGTATAAAATAGTAAATCTACAAAACATATTTGTTACAACTGAACCACTCCACAAGTCCAAAAATGATATCGTGCAGCGTACAAGGTGTCAACTATACTACGGGCATTTCAAAACTTATTTGTAATAGACCTTACGTGTGTAAAATGCGGAGGATCTCACAGTACTGGAAGCTGTAAGAAATCTAGAGACACGCCGACCATTTGTGCCTTATGTGGAGGAGACCATCCGGCCAATTATAAAGGATGTGAATATTACCACAAGCTAATCCAGGGAATCAGACTCAAAAAAAGGTCAGTGCTACAAAATCACCAGCTACAAATAATCTTAACATTAGACCAAACTTTGATCAGGACAATTTTCAAAATAGAACTTACAGCAGTGTAGTCAAAAATAATTAACCAAACAATGATAATACATCAGAACTATCAAATAACATATTATCGTAATTTCTTAATAAATTCAAAGCCATATTCAACCAATTAATACAACAAAACAGCATGGTATTTAACATGTTAACAACGTTAATTAGTAAACTAGCTTGATTATGGCCAAGTTCTTACGAATTGCACTGTGGAACGCCAACGGTCTTGAACAGCATAAAGAAGAAGTAAAAATCTTTTTGACAAACAATCACGTAGATGTTCCACTAGCCAACGAAACGCACTTTACAGATCGAACATATTTCAAAATACCAAATTATGTAACGTATAATACTAATATGGCACACGGCGGAACAGCAGTACTTATCAAAAATACAATCCGCCATTACGTACTATCGAAATATCAAAAAAATCTCCTACAATCAACTACAATAAAAGTATCAACACTACCATATGAACTTACAGTAGCAGCTGTCTATTGCCCACCTCGTCACAATATCAAAAAGAAGAATATTTCCAAACATTAGGTAATAAATTTCTAGTCGGTGGAGATTACAATAGCAAACACACAAAGTGGGGCTCGTGCCTAATAACAACCAAAGGCAAAGAACTGTTAAAAACAATAGAAGATCACAGATACTCTTTTCTATCAACTGGCACACCTACTTATTGGCCGACTGACCCAGGGAAGGTTTCTGATTTGTTAGACTTTTACGTTATAAATGGAATTAACTCGATATACACTAACATTATAACTAGCTACGACTTGACATCCGACCATTCTCCTATTATAGCAACTATCGGAACATCTGTAATATACAAGGAACCCCCGCGTAGATTACACAATCATCAAACAAACTAGGAGACCTTCCGGATTATATTAAATCATAGCATAAATCTAAAAATTCGGTTGAAGGAAGCTGATGAATTAGAAAAAGCTACAGAAGTATTTATAAGTCAACTACAACAAGCTGCACAACAGTCTTCACCTATACTTCACCCAAGAAAAATGATGCGGGACATACCCTTAGAAATAAAAAAGGCCGTAGCTGTAAAAAGACGTGCCAGATCAAGATGGCAACGTACCTACACTCCTGCCGACAGACAGGTTTATAACCAATTAAGTGAAAGATTAAAGAGCAAGCTAAAAGAAATACGAAACCATGACTTCGAACAATATATATCTAAACTAAGCAGAACAGATAATCCCATTTGGAAGCCAGTCAAAAATTCAAGTAAACCTAAAACTCCTGCTCCACCAATTAATGAACCAATCAATGAACCATGGGCAAAAAGTAATGCTGAGAAAGCCAACCTATTTGCAGAACATTTGGTTTCCGCATTCCAACCGATAGATAATGTAGCAGATCAAGAAATAGAACAAAGTCTTTCTACCCCACCTGCAATACACACACCTATCAAACCACTGTCATCAAAAGAAATTGCAGAAGAAATTAAATTTCTAAACCCAAAAAAATTACCCGAAATCGATCTTATTACGGCTACAATGTTGAAAAAAGTATCTGAAAAAGGAATAATCATGCTAACCCAAATTTATAATGCTATTCTACGTCTTGGATATTGGCCAAAGTGTCTTAAAAAAGCGCAAATTATAATGATAGATAAACCAGGGAAAGATCCAACTGATGTTTTCTCTTACAGACCTATCAGTTTACTACCCGTAATATTAAAACTACTTGAAAGACTAGTGCTTCGCAGACTACACGAAGACCTGCCCTTAGATACCTGGATACCAGAGCATCAGTTCGGATTTCGTCAGAAACACTCGACTGTACAACAAGTTCACCGAATTTTGCAAACCATAAACAAAGCATTCGAAAAGAAATAATACTGTAGTGGAGTTTTCCTTGACATCAGCCAGGCTTTTGACAAAGTCTGGCACCCCGGACTGATTCACAAAATCAAGTGTAGTTTTCCTCCAGCCTACTTCAACCTCTGAAAATCATATTTGAACGAGAGAACATTTCAAACTAAGGTAAATGAAGAGAAATCTGTCTATTTTTCAATCAACTTAGGAGTGCCTCAAGGCAGTGTCCTTGGATCGCTATTATATGTCTTGTACACGTCCGATCTACCGATAGCACAAAATGCAACAATAGGGACTTTTGCCGATAATACAGCTATTATTTCTTTCCATGAAGATCATCAAGCGGCCTCAAACATTACCCAAAACTAGTTAAATAACCTTCAACAATGGCTGGAAAAATGGAAAATAAAAGTGAACGAGAACAAATCTGCGCATGTTACTTTTATACTACGCAAAGAAACATGCCCCGCAGTCACAATAAACAATTTGAACATACCACAAACACAATCGGTACGATATGTAGGACTGCATTTAGACACCAAACTAAATTGGAAACATCACATTACAAACAAGAGAAAACAAGCAGATATCAAGACAAGAGAACTACACTGGCTGATAGGAAGGAAATCACGGATATCCTTGGAAAATAAAATCCTGATATATAAAGCAGTCATCAAACCAATATGGGCATACGGACTAGAACTCTGGGGGTCTGCCTCCAAATCAAACATAGAAATCATTCAAAGGGGTCCATCCAAGATACTTCGACAAATTGCAGACGCTTCCTGGTACGTAACGAACCATACACTACATACCGATCTTCATGTTCCAACAGTACATGAAGAAATTCGTAAAAAAGCCATCAAGCATCAAGCCGTTTTAGACAACCATCCTAATCCGCTAATGGAACAACTTCTCGAACCAGTGCTCAACAAAAGACTCAAAAAACTGTGGCCAAGTGAACTATTTTAAGTTAATGTGTATTAGTTATAATTAAGTTGTAACAGATCAACTAATTTAAATTATTGTATAGCTCAATTATTTAAGTTTTAACAGGTGGTATCAATGGATATCCCCCTGATTAGTAGCTGTTAGCACTTTAGCTCAAAGAATTTTGTATTATTCTGATTGCTAAATAAACTCCTAATAAAAAAAATTCTTTTCTATAAGCATCAATGATTTTATATGCAGCAGTTGCAAAGGATTCAACATTTCTTTGGAAAACGGGTTTACCTTTCGAGAGCTGAATTTTGTATGCATGATACCATTGAAAATGTTACCATTGTGTTAAATATCTCATTCATGTAGTCTTACCTACTTGTTTTATAAGAATTTTTGCCCGACATATTTGTTACGAGTCTTTGCGCTTTTTCGGAAAGGTGAATAATCGCAACTATTATGATGGTACTCTAAGGGAAAAGTTTGTAAAGAACAATGTTTGCAAAAACTTGATCTGCTATTTGCAATTTCTCAAACGCATTGAAAGCTCAAATACACCAAAATTTACTTTTTAAACACTTCCTAGTCTCTACAGAATATTTGAAGGACATTTGACAAGGTTTACATCAAAACCGGTGAACTACAAAGCAGTTCAAATACAACCGGTACTAATTTAAAAAAAAATAAATTGCCAAACACTTACTGAAACATGTCAGTCTTGAACGTACTCTCCTCCGGAGTCAACACATTTTTTCCAACATTCTGTAAGCATCCTGATGCCCTTTTCAACCAAGGCTTTTGGTTCGCGGCGTATCAACTTCCGAATAGTCTGAATGACGGCGTCGTTGTCCGCAAACCGCATGCCTTGCAAGTCTGATTTGAGCCCTCGAACGGGTAGAAATCACTTGCGGCCAAATCATGACGGATGTGGTAAAAGGTTCAATTTTTATTTCCGGGGGCTTCTATTGTCATTTTGATCGATTTTCTTCAGGTCTGTTGCTAAGAGGTCTAAGTAATAAGCTGCATTGGCTGCTCTAGCGTCCGTCAAAAAGTCTACATAAATAGCCCCTGCCACCCCCCAAAAAAACTTTGCCATCACTTTTCCCACCGAACGGAAGAACTAGTATGCCGCCACTCGCGTGATACCTGCTGGGACTCAGGACATCGTTGTTCACTTCAAAAATACATCATCTTCGTCTCAAACTGCTGTAGAAAACGACTGGCAGTTTGCAGGCACACCATTTTGTTCATTGTGCGATTCACCTTGCGATAGTGCAGGTGTTTTTTCACGATGCCTTCTACTACCAACACTGATAGACAGCATTGCTCCAAGTTCCTTGATAGTACTGCCCCTATTATCAGGAATAAGAGTGTCTGCAAGATCAATGTTTGGCTCGGTGACAGATGTTCGCGGCTGACGATTATTCTCCACGCACTCAAACACGGGCCCGTGCGGAATACTCTTTCCCATACTGTTGTTGGAGTTTGTGGTAAATTTTAGCAGACGGGACGTTTCCTTCAACAAAGAATTTGATTATAATGGATTGTTTTATGCTTCGTGGTACTTTTTTATATCCTTATCTAACTTAATTTTGGAACAACCATATCTTGGTTCTAATTTATATACGTGGTTTTATTTGGTACGTTTTCAGGGAGAGTAGAAATGTAGGATTCCAGTTGGAATATGATGTATTCAGTGGTTACACGATTTTGGGTTGCAAAAATTTAAAACCACTTTCCAGAGCTCGAATAGCAGGTTCGCTTATGGAGTAGATAAAAATGTTATGTACGTTAGTGCTGGTTAGTGACGACATAAAACAATTGAAAAAATTACTTTTTGAGTACTAGTTTTTGCTTTGGATATTTATGACGACCTGTTATGTGTTATCCTAATAAGATTCCAAATAAGGGGATGGATATTGCAAGAGTTTTTAAAAAATGCCATAAAATTCTAAACTGTCGTCTTTAACAAGATTTTTTGGAATTGCGTAAATAAGACATCTACAGAGAGATAGCGTTGACTAATTAAAAATACGGAGTATAACAAAGAATTTTTGGTAATGTTTTAATAGTCATCAGCAGATCCCTGTAGAGATCCAGAGACGCGCGAGTGTGGTGCGCGTGTGGGGGGGAGATATACACACATATGTTGGGTAAATATATCTTCGATTTTTGTACGGTGCTAAATAAATATTATTTTTCCATGTGATTAGAGAATATTCAGACATTTTTAAAACATTTTGGATCTTTACCGTCCATAACTAAAATAAATCTATTTGATCTTTGATGTAGTTTATCCACCTATTGTTATGTTAGTTTTATAATAAATTATATCTGAATGACAAAAACGCTATTTTTATTTCAATTATTCAGAAAAGACAAACAATCTCGAAAATAGTAACAAAACCATAATTTTTTTATCCAGATTGAAATTATTTACTGTTAGCGTTGACACTGCCTCATTTTAATCTTCCATTAAAGCCTTCTTTGCAAATTAAAGTTAGATTTGTTTAGAAAAAGGGCTCTTGATATACGTTACAAAGTTTTATCAAAGGGTACTTCAATGCCTGACTCAAAATATAATAATATTTCGGTTCGTTTGATTTTTTTTAACTGCTAATATAATTAGGTAAAATGTTAGAATACTTCAATAAAAACTTTGACTATAGAAGTTAATATTAAGCTTGTTCCAGTTTTTTTCTCAATGAAAAGTGATAACACTTCGTTTTTTAAAAGACTTTTTATGCAAGTCAAAGTAGTAGTTTTGACTTTCAAACCTTGTTTTTTTATTGTCAAAGCTCTGTCAGATTTTAAATATACGGTTGCTGTGTCTATTAATTCATTTACAAAATTAGTCTTTAGTTTAAAAATACATTTTTTCCCGCTGATAAAGAACAAAATCGCACATTCAATTGGCAAGAAACACATTCTATGTTTATGTAAACCTTGCATATAATCTGGTATTTAAATATTGTTAATATATTGTAAATACGGTATTGTAAAAACGTATCAGCTGTGAATGACAACGGAATTAAATTCGGGTTTTGAGTAAGCCATTTTTTGTTGCTTTAAACAAAAGTTAATTTATGGGTTTATAGTTCTATTCTATAGAATTTTCGAATGAAATTCAGTTATGCGTTTGTGTACTACACTTTTTTTATTTATATCACATTCATTTTTATGTAGTCTTTATAGAACGTTAACACCTGCTTAAAACTACTAATTTAAACTGTTCTGGTAGTAACCAACCAACATTAAATAACTTCTGGAACTCTCTCATTTCCTCTTACTGTTATTTTTCCACTTTTTCTGTAACAACTGAAAACTCTTGCGTTTAACCATTGCTCTAAATGTTAACTCAATTAATTAAAAAGCTATTTTCTTACATTTCCCCATTACGCGTCAATAAAGTGAGTTTTTGCAAAATAAATTGAATACATCTACTACGCATATTTGCCAACCCCCTCGCCGCATGTACTATTTAAATGAGTATCAGTTGACAGCAGAGCAATTACAGAGGCAAAAAATGTTGGTTATTATGTTTTTCCAGAAATATAAGTATAATGACAGAATAAAAAGTGATAAAACTTTTCTTAGTAATTATTTTGTCAAAGTTTATTAAGAAAAGAGTATAGGAGTAATTAAAACATGTAATATTTTTATAAGGAAAAATACTATAAAGGTTCATGTTTTTGTTAAACCGATTGTTATTGGTAAGTTGAATTTGCGATCTCTACACGGATACGATCACCATTACGTATAAAGTTCTTTGTTATATTTAAATTCTCTATACATAAAATAGTCGGTCTATGTAGTTAACGGTACCTTAAAAATTTCTGTTTGTAAAATATTCTTTTCGTCTTTAACCATTGTGTAGCATTAACGATGCATTAACTTGATTTGTTCAATAGTGGAGAAGCAATATTAAATTACAGTACGGTTATTGCGAAATTTAATGTTTTATTACTGTGCAGTTATTTATAAATACCAACGTTATATCCTTGTAGCAATATTTAAATTAAATTAAGGAATGTCTTGTGGTTACTAACACTAATTAAATATAACAGTTAAATAAGCGGCGGAATTCATTATACTCGTACATCAAGGACCCATCAAAAATGCAATATAAGATGAATGCTTGAAGAAACCAACCTGAAGAAATGTTTATAATCTATAAGCTTTGATACTATTTTTTAACATTTATATGTAAAAACGGTAACGAGTTAGAATATTTAAGAATAATCAAAAAGAATAACTAAGAAATTGCATAAAATTGAAAAATAAACTATTATAAAAGGAAATACAATAAAAAAAATACAAAAATAACAAGGTTGTAGAAGTTAAGGAATGATTTAAAGTTACACAGTGTAGTAATACGTAACTAAATCATTGTGAAGTTAAAGGATTATTTTAGTACTCGTGGTAAAAGTTTTATCGACCGTGACAGGACTCGAACCTGCAATCTTCGGATCCGAAGTCCGACGCCTTATCCATTAGGCCACACGGTCTTACCCGCTTTTACCCCCATGTTGATTAAGGACAAACTTAAAAAATTTGTAAACAGACTCTATAGTATTAGATTAACAATATACACATATACTATTTAATTTTCTTTATTTATTTATGTGATATAATGTTCGATAATAGCGATATAAACTAATACAGCTATTTTATTGTTAGTTAGCCACAAAAAAAGTAACTGACAATTAATATAAATGTAACAATGACATTAAAACAGAAAAATTAAGAACTGTTTAAGTAACACATGTTAAAAAGGAATTGAGAGTGTCCGTTTGACTTTCGGAGAGCAAGGCCGTTCCGCGGTCTCCTTCTCCGCAACAACGAGTGCAAGCTGACCTGAGGTCAAGTGCTTATCGATAGTTGTAGTTATCACTTCAAAATAAACGCTAATTAACCGCAATCCGCAAATATCTCAGCACAACAGACAAACCCCCACGGAGGGGGGAGTCCTCATCACAACAAAATGGTAAGAGGAATAATAACGATCTTTGACCACCTATCACACTAAATAAAAAGTATTACTTCGATCCCCACACACTAATCGCAGCTAACAAATATTATTTATCAAACGACAACATTCAGAGTGATTCAAACATAATTCATCAAGGTAAATCGCTGCAGCTGTATAGCAAATGAATACCCAAAAACAAAATATTCCTTCTATCCCAACGCAAGGAAATATAAAAATTTCACCGATATTCCTACACTATACTCACATGTAAAACACCAAGAAATTATAAAAAATCTTAAGAAAACGTTAAAATAGAATTTGATACAGCCCAAAATTTGGGAAAAACTCAGAATTAATCTAAGTACTATTGAGGATTAAAGAAAAATCACCAAACTTTATAATGATAACAAATTCAATTAACACATTTAAAGACCTTGAAAAGAACAATTTTTTAGTTATTCGAAACCTTTTGGTTTCAATCCCTGATAAAAAAGTATTAGAAGAGTTAATAAACCTGAAATACCCTGTAACTAAAGTTGCTCGTCTTTATAACAAGGACAGAAAGCCCATACCGCTATGCGCGGTGGACCTGAAAGACACCGCAAAAGCAAATGAAATTATAAACTAAAAAAATCCAGTATAGTATTATTAAAGTAGAAGTAAGAAGAAAATCAAAAGAAATTCCCCAATGTAAGAAATATCAACTGTACGGACATACACGGAACTATTTCCAAATGGAACCACGGTGCGTCAAGTGCACAAATAATCATGAATATAATAAATACTCAAAACGCCTACCGATCCCTCTCAATATGTGAATTGCAAAGAACTGCACCCCGTAAAACTTCAAATGATGCAGTTATTGCCAGAAAGTTACCAATCAATACAACTCTTCAAATCTAAATCCAACTAGAGCACGAACGTGGATTTCACCAGCCTCAACAAAAGTAGCTGTAAATCAAAATATCCAACAATCGAATTCCTATGAACAACAAGACTACAACAGATATTTTCCTAAACTACCAACAAAACCTAAAGGAAATCACGAAAGCAAACATGAAGAACAGGATCTTCTAACCAGTATTTTATTAAAAGTAATTGAGCTATTAATACCACACCTGGATAAAATTATGCTTTATCTAATAACACTAATACTAAATGGAAAATTCACAATTAGTCCTAATATCACAATAGGGAGGAGTGGCGATTGCAATAAAAAAAAATTAGCTCACTACTAGTTATCGGATCTAAACCTTGAAAACCTAAAAGCAACAGCTATTAACCTGATATTTAAAAATTAAACTGGGATCATAATTTACGCAGCTTATAAACAATTCAAGAAATGGATTGTAGAAGAAGACATCTTAAAAATTTTCTGCACAAGTAAACCAACACTGCTAATTGAAGATCTAAATTGCAAACAGAAATTCTGGGTATGTAGAGCTGATAACCCGAATGGTGCCAGGCTAAACCAAATACTGACGAACCACAACATACAAATGTTAACCTCTAAAGAATATACTAACTACCCCCATAGACCAGATTATAAACCGGATATCTTAGATGTCGTTTTATTTAAACATTTTCAAACACCTACCTACCAAACAGTTTTAAATGAACTTGATTCAGATCACCTATCGGTAACACTCTCTTTCTAGAGCAAACCACTGCACACACCCCTATTACCAACATTAATTGAAGGAAAAATGTACTGGAATATGTTTCAACGAGACCTTGACAAAAATATCAAAAACTTTGGACCAATTCATTCTACTAGCGATATTGATGACGCAGTCAACCAGTACACTCAAGCAGTGAAAATAAATGTACAACCAGCACTAACAGCTTGTAAGCAAAAGAAAACGCAATGATATCCATACTCCAATCGAAATAGACAACTTAACCTAAAGAACAGGACCAGCCATAAATGGCAACGTACCAGACGACCACGTCTTAGAACATTTTATAATCAGCTTACTTGCGAAGTCAGGAAAAGTTAGAAAACTACAGGTACAATTTATAAAACAAATTCATTGAAGAGCTCCAGGCAAGAGACGCAACTGTGTGGCAGGCTACCAAAAAATTATTAACGCAACCTAACATAATCCCCCCTGGCTAATAGTCAATGGCAACACATATCCAACTGACGAAGACAAAGCTAATTTTCTAGCATCGTACCTTGAAAAAGTATTTACACCCAATGACGCAAATATCGTACAAAACGAGCAAGAAGAAGTAATTGAAATAAACAATAGTTTTAATAGTCAGCACCCCATAGAGATAGAACCAACTACGCCAGCAGAAATTCAGAAATTTATTTTAAAACTACCCAACAAAAAATCGCCAGGTCTAGATCAAATGACAAATAGTATATTAAAATAGCTCACCAAAAAGTCATTGGTTATCCTAACCAATATATTTAACGCCTGCCTTTGAATAGAATACTTTCCTAGTAAATGGAAACATTCTCACGTATTACCTTTTTATAAAAGTAGTAAAGAAAAACACAGTCCGAAAAGTTACAGACCCATAAATTTACTTTCAACACTTTTTATACTAATGAAAAAAGTTGCATATGAGAGGATCCAAAAGATAGTGAATGAACGTAATATTATAGCTCATAATCAAATGCAATTTAGAAGAGAGCACTCGACAACACACCAGTTAATGAAAATTAGCATATTAATAAAGACAGGTTTTGAGAATAAGAAATACACTGTAGCAGCATTTATCGATCTACAAAATGCCTTCGACAAAGTCTGGCACCTAGGATTGAGGTACAAAATAATAAGACTGGGATTTCTGATTGACATAATTTTGTCCTACTTAAAAAACAGAACATTTTCGGTAAGAGTAAATACCATCGTATAAAAAACCAATATTGGCAGGAGTACCACAAGGTAGTATATTGAGACCACTCTTGTTCAATATCTACATGCACGATTTGCAAACAACTGATAATACTACTTTGACTATGTTCGTGGATGACACTGCTATCTTAACACAAAGTGAAAACCCCCCAAGTAGCAGTGAACCATCTACAAAGTGCCCTAGATGAGATGCACAACTGGTTTAACAACTGGAAAATTAAAATCAACATAACAAAGATACAGACAAAAATCTTTACCCTAATGCAAATAAAGAACATACCAATCACAAAATTAAACCAAAATAAGATTGAGTGGAACAAGAAGGATTCAGCAATCAAATATTTGGGCGTCTACTTAGACACCAGACTAGGATGGGGATGCCATGTGAACAAAAACCAAGTGAGTGCCATGCCAGGCTGGGTATCCTAGACCCGCTGATAAATCGAAAATCACATTTGCGTGTAGAGTGCATTATGCTAATATATAAAACAATACTAAGACCTATTTTAACACATGCGTGCCTTGTATGGAGATATGCATCTAATACACACCACAGAAAATTACAAGTTCTGCAAAACAAAGTTGCTTGAATTTCAGTGAATGCGCTGTGGTTTGTACGTAATGACCAAATTTACAAAGAACTAAATTTACCGCCTCTACTCAATCACATAAATAAACATTGCAACAAATTCTTTGATAATATAAGTGAATGCGACAGTGCAGTGACGTATAACCTTGGTCAAAAAAGTAAACATTAAAGACCAAAAAGAAGACTCAATAAATACATAACATTCATAAGCAAGCAATATATGTATTAAATCGAATAAATGTACAATGTAATATATGAGGGATCTAACCCCCACAATATTAGTATAAGTTAAGAATTAAGACTCACACCCAAATCATGTACAGCAAAATCAATGTTAAGCTGATTAAACTATAATAAAAAAAATTGGTGTATTTAAAAATAATGTACTATTAGAACCCTTATACTTGAACACACAGGAACCCTGCAGAGGTAACTAGCTTAACAGGACTTACTAAATTTAGAGTATTAACTTAGACGTTTCACAAAAATTTTGAACGATACAACAGGTAATTTCGTATAAAATAAGAAATTTGTTAAGGAAAAAATAATTTTGGACAGAAAAGCATTTACTATACAAAATAGTCACTGATGATGTTGACTTTTTGGTATCAACGTTAAACGTGTGTAAAAATTTTATTTAAAAAAATCTGAAATAACATTCTCTCGATTAGTATGTTACTGATTTTACGTAGGGTTGCTTATGTTATATAAAAAAATTGTTGATAAAAGATCACGTGAATTAAATAGGAGGAGGAGAACTTCTCAGCTTAATTCCATTAAAAAGTCATTTTTAGTTGCAGGTTGCAATTTGGTTAAAAAAGTTTGTGCAAGATGTAGGGTTCTGTTGATTTATGTAGAATATCTGTTAAGTTTTTGAAATTTTCTAATATGGATAAGTTCAAACTCTCCACGAGACACTCAACGGTAGTCTATAGGCTTCTGATTATAATTGGTTAACATTAGTGTTGGCAGACAATCATCAACGAGCTTTACTTTTTTACTTAACTTCTTTTCTTGAAAATTTAATAATAACGTTGTACCGTTCGTTCATCGCAGGTATTTCTACCTAAAATTTTATTGGTATAACCTACTAGCGGTGCAGTTAATCACACACACAACATATCGGTAAGAAAGAAAAGGACAGATACATATATGATTACTGTAGAAAGCTGTTAATAACCGTCAAAATTTTACATAGATAAACATGTTTTCTCTCAACAATGTCACATAAACGACAGAGGAAAAATCCGCATTTCGTTTTAAAAATACATACCCGCGTTATTTAAAAAATACTTATTATGCTACTACTTTATGAGGCAAGTCAATATGCTAATACCAATTTATTATGTTTGGACATACAAGAAAATGTCGTTATATTAGTGTTATATAATAATGGTAAGCCTCTAACGCCCCACGTGTGTGAATTGAGATGTTGAGGCTCTCATATGTTTGCTCTCTCTTTACCCAATCGTTGCGCATTATCTCTGATGCGGTGAGATGAAGCAAGCACGGCGCCTTAGAAGACCGCCATTACTACCCCTTGTTCGAGTGAACGCAGGTACTCAATTATTCTTAGTGACTGAGTAGGCCACTCGCCAGGCACCAGAAACCTCCGGGGGTGAAATCCGGGTCTACACTGGCGATAGCTGTGTTATATAGTGATTTTTTATAGAATACTTTTTCATTTTGCATGTTCAAATATCTCACTAATTTTTGTTTCTGTGCACTTGTACACGAATATATAAATATTTACGTGCATATGCGCTCTCTAAATAGTTGTAAACTTTTGAGTTTTTTTTACCTACACTTTTTTATCATCAAGACTCATTTGTGCTTGCGTAAGGCGAACAACTTCCAAAGCAAAGTTAATGATTGTGACAAGGAAATCACTAGATCAAATTGTATAAGCAAAATTTAAATGTAAATTTGATAATTAAATAACTCTGTTCGTACGTAACAGAAACTGTATCAGTTGACCAGATTGATATACAATTTAAGTAATGCTTTTTTACTGCTTCATAAGATATTAATTCTAATACAGCAATATAAAAAATTATTCAAGTTATAAAGGTT
The DNA here is from genome assembly GCA_036346155.1 of Sinelater perroti. Lineage (NCBI taxonomy): Eukaryota > Metazoa > Arthropoda > Insecta > Coleoptera > Elateridae > Sinelater > Sinelater perroti. The sequence continues at coordinate 2,847,839 of JARFIY010000189.1, forward strand.
CAGTTTTATACAATATGAGACTAAGTAATGTGGCCTAATAAATGAGGAAAACATTTTTGAACACAAAGAAGATATAGTGGTTATTTTTTGCATGGTTGAAAGTAATTGCATGTATATTTCTTAGTAGTAACTGAAGCAAGATGTTAAGACTTTTTTAACAAATTGCAATATTTTTATCACAAAAATATGCACTCGACGGCATAGAAATCCAAACACCCCGGTTTCTCTCAATACCATCCAGTCATCCACCATATTTTTATAGTATTTTCTAATTGAAATTTGAAAAAATGCTAACTAAAATGAATTTGGTGCCAAGTATGTTATTTTTAATGCATTATTAGTCACACTTCTACTTAAATTATACTTTGGTATTATCTAGAGATGACAAAATAAAAATAACAACAAAGCACACACTTTATTTTAACTTTAAAAAACTTAGCAAGACGACAAAAACAACCACGACGTAAAGTTCTAATATCGCGTATTGCTTCTTCGTGAGCGAATCACATCCGTCGATTCATTTTGTAGATCAACTCCCGAATATCTTCTTGGGGGATCTGATCCCATTTTTCGAGCAAAACAATTCGGAGTTCGTTGAGGTTATTTGAAGCAGCAGATCTGGCTCTGAGGCGTCGTTCTAACATGTTCCAAACATGTTCTACAGGATTTAAATCGGCTACTATTTGCCGGCCAATCCATAACGAGAATCTGAACTTCATTTAAGAAAGCAGTTACGATTCTTGCAGAATGTGGTCGGGAGTTATTATGCATAAACAAAACATTTTCGCCAACGAAAAGAGCAAAAGGAATTACATGAGATAATAGAATTTCTTCTACATACCTATCTGCTGTTAATGAACCTATTTTTTCGTACATCACCAGAAATCCCTGCACACATCATAATTGAACCTCCACGAAATCGTACCCTTTCCGAAAAATTACAAAAATCTTTCCTCCTTTCTCAAAGTCAAGGATTCACGACCTGAGCACGAAGAATTAATTCTGGACTCCATCAGAATAAGAACAATTTTCGGTCCTCCACTGTTCGATTCCCCAATTTGCATGATTATGCTCAAACGCCAAACTGCTACTTCGAAAAATTACCAGAGCAAATATTGGACCTCGTGCTAGTCTTCTTCACGACAAATTTGCTTGTAGTCTCACGATTAAACTGTTCTTTCAAAAATTGACATTGTCTTACACGCTGAAGAGCCATTTCAGATTCTCCAACTGCCAAGTAGTATGTCGATTTATTAACGTAGACAAAATGATAAAACGGTCGTGACGAGCGGATGTTTAGCTTCTGTTCCCGGCCTGCGACTATAGCTACTGGTTTTTCTAAAATTCTTTCTTACGTGAACATTATTCTTAGCATTGATTACAAGGACAAAATATAAAACGATTAGAGACGATTTAGCGTTCGACCTGCGTCCGGTTTTCAAGTAATGCAACTGCTTTAGCAACAGTTTCCACTGGCAAATGCATAATTTGAATGCACTATAAACCAAAAACACTAGTAATAAAGAAATTAAACAAAAAGTAACAAAAAAAATTAACAGCGATTTAAAAAGAATACAACAATAAACACAAAACTTTACGCAGCTCAAATTTTAGAACGTAAATGATTTCAACAGAATTTGTTTTAAATGCTTGTTTTGCAATTTTTTTCTAACACATGTAATCGTTATTATCATAAAATATGCCTGCTAGTAAAATAGATACCATTTCAATAATGTACCTAATGATATTAGTTAATAACTAGATATTATTGAGAAAAACCGGGGTGGGCGGATTTCTATGCCGGTGAGTGTATATTGGAAAAATATACCTCTTACAGTAATTCGCTTAAATTCCAACATATTAAGAATCCCAAAGGATTGTCTTTAAATGGCTTAAGAGTGTGTTTAAGCAAGACCGTGTGGCCTAATGGATAAGGCGTCGGACTTCGGATCCGAAGATTGCAGGTTCGACTCCTGTCACGGTCTCTATCATTTACGAGAAGCAATGTCGTCATATTCTGTATTTATTACAAATTACAGTAACGTGGGGAAGTTCTGCATCACTCTTACGCCATGATATTTTAAGCTGTAATATACATATTTTCATATTTCTCTTACTTATCTTATTTGCCAGTTATTATTACATTTATAGCACTGTTTATTATAATTTATCAGTTCGGGAAGGTGTTGCTCTAAAAATAAATCTATCCGGTAGATGTTTTAATTTAATTAAATTATCATTCGAAACTACTGTGGTGTGAAAAATTCTTGTATCACTTTAAGATTAATCATGTTTTACCTATAATACATATTTTTTTCATATTATTTATATCTTTAATTACTTGTAAGTTATTATTACATGAATAATATCTTTGAAAATTGCTTGCTTGTAGATTAATCGAATGTATATTGCTGGGACATGAATCAAGATGTTTTCGTACGTTTCATCGATTATGAAAAAGCATTTGATAGAGTACAGCACACAAAATTAGTGAATATTCTGAGAACAATAGATCTTGACATAAGGTTCGTAAAGAACTTGTACTGAAACCAAAGGGCGAATGTGGGTGTTGAGTCTGAACTGACTGAAGATGTGGATATCTTAAGGGGAGTCCGACAGGGCTATATACTACCACTCTTACTGTTTAACATTTACTCTGAAAACATATTCCAAAAGATCCTATATGATCTTGACGTGGGTATGGTCATCAATTACAAAGCTGTTAATAATATACGCTACACGGACGACACGGTTCTAACCGCACCCACTATGGAGACCATCAAGTACTGTTAAACAAAGTTCAGTCTGCGAGTGTTGCCTATGGCCTCAACGTTAACAGCAAGAAAACGAAGTCCATGACTGTAGCTAAAAACCCTCCTGCCAACATAAATTTGCATAACGGCCACAGATTGGAAAGAGTCAGCAAATACAAGTATCTCGGTTGCTTTGTTAATAATGACGGTGATCATAGTCTGGAAATCAGGTGTCGCGTTGAACAAGCTCGCAATGCTTCCTACAAAATGAAATCACTGCTATGCAATAGAAACATAAATATCAACCTACGTACCCGATTAGCGCGCTACTACGTGTTCTCTGTTCTTTTGTACGGCGTTGAAGCGTGACACTGTGCAAAAAGTGGAAGCTTTTGAGATGTGGTGTATAGAAGAATGTTAAGAATATCCTGGAAAGACAAAATAAGAAACAAAGTAGTACTGCAAAGGATGCGCAAGAATGTAGAGGTACTGCAGACGGTAAAAACTAGAAAGTTGAAGTATCTCGGACATATAATCAGAAATCCCAAGTACGAGTTGTTGTAGTTAGCACTTCAAGGCAAGATACAAAGCAAACCAGTGTTGGTAGGAAAACATCGTGGCTCAAGAACTTACGCCAGTGGTACAACAAAAGTAACCAATCATTGTTCCGAGCTGCTATGTCGAAGGTTCAAGTCGCCTTCATGATTACCGACCTTCGATAGAAGATGACACAAGAAGAAGAAGAAGATATTGCGAAACAAGGCTATTGTCTCTAAAAAACAAAATGTTTTTGTCGGCAATAAACTACACAATATGAAAATGCATGTCTGCTTGAGGAGTGTTTGGGATAATGAATGCTGCAACATACCTTAAAGTATTGCAGAATGACATGTTGCCTATTGGAAATTTGAGATGAAAATATTATTTTTTAAGAGCATAATACAGCTATTAATCTCTTTATATTGGCAAAAATTTCTATTTATCTTGTCGTATTTGATTAGGTTCATGTTTGTTTTTTTTGTCTCGCCAATGTGAAATGTTTGCTAAAGGTCTCCATAAAGAGCCTAGAAAGTCTGATATTGACTTCATAGTCTTATTAAAATAGCGAGTCCTTGAGTCACTTTTGCGTGTTGTAGGTGTATTTGATTTAAAAACCACTTTGACAAAACTATAAGACCTTTAATATGTGACGCAAACTATATGAAATTTAATATAAGAAAACTACGCAAGATAATATTCCAATTATTTTTTTTATTATAAAGATGAATAAATGGAGTTGAGTTTAATATTTTGTTTCCATAAACACAATACTTAAGATAATCCCAAATGAAGAAATCGCATAGGTTTAAATCGGGAAAATTTGGGGGCCACGCGACGCCACCTTCTATCTTACGGGGTGGGGTGTGGGGGTGAAATCCAGACTTATGATCCTTTTCAAAGACCCCTGTGGATGTCAAAAATGCCTTGATTCCAACGGGCGGTCGGTTGAAACCAGTATTGGTTGACTTGTCTTGTCTTTTACAGTTGAAATGAATTTCTGTGCTACAAATTTCTTTATTTAGATATTTTGTAAAAACAGTAGGTCGACAATTTTTAGTAATAAATTGCACACAATAAACTAAGTTTTTCTTGGTGAATTAACAAACCAGTTCTTGACAAATGGTCATCCAGTACACTTCCTGTCTTCTCAAACCTTCCAATCAGCCTATTATAACATGGTAAAATAGACAATTTAATTATAGAGCAAATTTTATTATGGCATTTTTAGCGGACCTAGCTTTCAAGCTGGAGACCAGCTTTACCTTTGTTATAACCGCTTTATAACTTTTGATCAAGGCAGCTTCCAAACTAGAGATTAGCTTCTATTTCTGACATCTGCCACACCTTATAATTTTTGATTTGTGTTTCAGTATTCAACTAAGGACCATAACTCAAGTCTAGACGCCATAACTCAGTTTGATCGGAAAATCTCAAGACCCGTTTGACCGGAAATGGTCGCAAAGTTCTCGGTTTCGACCGCTATTCACTTTCAATTTGAATATAATTCACTGTTATTCGTTTCAGAAAATTTTGTTAAACCTTGTACTTTAATTTCATGCATAGGGCCCACTCTGCTTTGCACGTAAAGCAAAATTTTGCTTGTTTACCTTGGTATTATATATATAGACAAGATAATATGCTTGTCAAACTTGACCTTAAAAACAGTTAGCTCTCCACTAGCACTTCGGCCCCTATCGTAAGAGACGGCCACAATAATAGTACTTTCTTAGGTTGAATAGCTGGTTTTAGCTGACGCTATATTTAGTGTATGACTTAGAGTGTAAACAAAACTCCAAACGTTAACCTAGCTATAACTAACGTAAAATATGAAATTGGCTGAAAAGTTTGAACATAGTAATAAAAAACTTTTTGTGCAACATAATAAAGACCTTGTATCTTAACTTTTAAACTTCTATAAGCATACACTGCTAATCAACATTTATACATTGTAAATAATAACGGATAACTCAGCACTGACGTGGCTCCGAGCCTCACATACCGTTAAATTGCATTGATCTGTAGGCCAAACTAGGTGAGGGTAGTCAGATATGGCAAAAACTAACAAACGGCAGCAGGTTTCAGTGGCAAGTAATAGCGGTAAATCAAACAAATTTGTATGGTGTTACTTGGTATATCTATAGGTATGTTGAATGGCTACAAAACTGCGTATGTAGAACGAAAAGTTACCACATATTACTCTTTTTACAAGAACAATTATGGTAGGGAGTTCTGGGCAGGACTTAAATATCAACAAGCTGCTAAAAATCTCCCAGCCTGCTTGGATTGCTATTTGAAATGTATGATACCTATTTTAAATGGGAAAGCTTCATAATACCTTAAAAACAAGGAAGCGAATGTAAATAATTAGGCTAATTTGAACGAGATGACCTAATAATAGGCAAATAATTAGAAATTAAGGAAAGACAAACTACTACTCTGGTTATAACAGGACAAGAAACCAGCACGATGTTGTAATATTGGTGTCACCAAAATTTAAACAATTTGTTTAAAGTTGTCTTTTTAAACAGAACAATAATGTTTCAATGTAATTAAATTTATTTAAATTAATAATTAAAGCATGCGTCCCAACAGAAGGAAGTAGGGGGGAGACTTAGAAGTACTTTATAATGACCTAAACAAAGTTTCAGATACTTGAAATGATGGAAGAGCGTAGAATATTGAAATTAAATAACAGCTGTGCATACTGAAGTTTAAATAAGTAAATCAAAAAATAAATAAAAATAACACAAAGTAAGTGACTGAAAGAAAAATACGAAATTATCGAACATTTAGAAAAACTACATGATGGACGCAATTTATATAAGCAAGTTAGAGAATTCATTGCAAAAATTATAATAACCAAAGCAGCTTCACGAGAAATACAAAAGGTGGAACTCTTATATCAATAGAAGGCAAACTAGACAAACGAAAGAATTATATAGGAAATTATTTTGAGAGCGATAGACGTCACACACAATCAATGGATGTTAAGAAGGGCACTATATTAGAGAAAACAAAATATGAAATTGTGCAAGGAGTAAAATCATTAAAGCAGGCAAAGCTTAAGATCAGATTAGGTATCTATAGATATAATTAAACTGATAGAAGACAAAAACATCACAATTTTGGTGGTTTTATATAACCACATCTAAAAAACTAGCATAATCACAAAAGACTACTTACACTCTGTATTTGCTACGCCACCGAAAATAAATAAATCTAGGCAGTGCAAAGAATTGAGCCACATACTCAAAATTTTCTTGAAAATTATGCATTTCAGAATTTATAGAATATTTAAAAAGCAACTTGCACATCAACAGTTTGGTGTTCGTGATAGATTAGGTACACGTAAGCCCCTATTGTTTGTATGAATACTATTAAAAAAATAGCGCAACATAAATAAATATGTTTATCTGCTTTTGGTTGATTACGAGAAGGCTTTTGACAAAGTCAAACAAAACGAACTTCTAGAAATACCGACTGCTAGCGAATTAAATAAAACTAGCACTCGTATAATAACCAATTTGTACTGTAACGGACAGACAAGTGTACAGGTATTAGGCGCGGGGTGGGGCAGAAGTGTGTGTTGTCTGCTTTGCTTTTTAATAGGATAATTTCGGGAGAGATGCCTTAGCAGGAGAGATGTCGAACTGCAAAATCTCGGCTATTAACGTACTGATGGAGCTGACACTATTAGGCAGTTATCTTATTGATCAAAGCATCTATGGTAACGTATCTGAGCAAAAAAAATCGTGCGTAGTGCTGTTATTATTTGCGCTTATTATAAATATCTTATACCGGTAAGTAACTGTCAGCTTTGTACCAGGCTTTAATTGCTAGGTGATTAGAGATTGGGTTTTGCTCCAGTACAATTTATAATTTAGACTTGTAGTTTGAACATTTTAAACGGTATTTCTCCTTTAATTCAAGTTCAAATTTACAGTTATTTAATGAAGTGCTTTTTTTTAGAAACAAACATGCCCACTTTCTCTAAAAGACAATGTTCATTCCGAGGAAAGTGGAACCAAGATCACCTGAATTTAGCTATGACAAAGGTTGTCGAAAATAAAATTAGTATGAACAAAGCCTGCCGAGAATATAAAATGCTCTCGAGGATCTTAAAAGGGAAAATTATGAATAACAACTGTGTAAAAGCAGGAATGGGTCCTACGTCAGTTATAGGGTCGCAAGCAGAGCAAAAAATTATTGCGCATGTTATAAAACTGCAGAAAATTAATCACAGATTTGATAGAGTCAAAAGTTTAATCGGTTATGATTGGTTAAATTCTTTTTTGCGAAGAAATCTACAACTTGTGATCAAAAAGGCTGAAGGGTAGCCAAAACAGTGCAGTGTGGGAATGAGTAGAGGTATAGTAGCACAATATTTCGATTTGCTTCGCAGGACCATAGAAGAAAGCGAATTGTTTGATAAACTTTCGAACATCTATAATATGGATGAAACAGGTATTCAGTTGAATAACAAACCTGGCAACGTTTTTGCTCAAAAAGGTTCTAAAGCTGTAACAACATTAACCGCTGCTAAGAAGGGAGAAACTGTTACGGTGATAACATGCTACAATGCCTCCCTCCAGCCTGCATTTTTAAAGGAAAGAATTTGAAGAAAGAGTTTATGGAGAGTATGCTCCAGGTTCTCAGGTATACATGTCTCCCAAATCGGCCTACATCAATTCTGAAATTTTTTTTGAAGTGACAAGAATCATTTTAATCCCAGAGCGGGTGCTGAAAAAACCTTATTAATATTTGATGGACATGTGTCACACTGCAACAACCTGGAAACTTTAAGATTTGGTAAAGACCATGATATAATTTGTCTGCCCCCACAGACCACCCATTATTTGCAACCACTAGGTAGATCAGTGTTTACAGCGTTGAAGTCTGCATTTAATACTGTATCAAACAGGTGGATAAAAACGCATAGCGATAGAAAATTTTACGTTTGTCATTTGGATCTTTATTAAACGAAGCATAGTGCAGATCTACAACAGTCCAAAATGCACGAACATTATGTGCAGTAAATAAGTAAATTTGTTTCCTACAGGAATTTACCCGTATAATCCATCAGATATACTAGATTATGCATTCGTTGAAGTCCGTTCTACAGACCAGAAATAAATTGCAAATAGCTGTTCAAATAATAACGCATCAAGAGGAGCAAGAACATATTGAGAAATTTGAAAACAAGAAAATCTGAAAAATCACACATCTCTGAATGAAAATGACTAGAATCTTAACCCAATGGATTATAGATCAGTTAGCCCGATTTTTGCATCCACAGAGACAGCAACTAAGACAATCACACCAGATAAAATACTAGATCAAGTGTTGCCAGTTCCAGTAACTGTAATCAGTGTTAAAACAAGAAGAAAGAGAGTTATCGAAATTTTGGTTTCTCCAGAAAATTTAGCTAAGAGGGAGGGCATTAGTGCTGCACAATAACATAAACAAAATAAGCAAAAACAAAAAATAATTGAACGTAAAACAAGCATCTCGGTCGATCTTTTATTGGATGATTCCACAGACGAAGAGTATGCGGATAATCAAAGTACATCTTATGTTGGCTGCGAAAAGGAGCATTTAAAAAACTAAGAAAAAATATGACTGGATACGATGTATTCAGTGTGGTCAGTGAATGCATGCTTGTTGTTCGATATTTGCAAATGTTTGCGAAATGTGTGCCAAAATGTTTCTCAAAAGAGGAAGAACTAGCGCGGTCTACCATTGCGGCACCTCCCGCATATCACGGAAGAGATGTCCAATGTAATATTTTAAATAAACATTTTGCTATATATTTTTTAAAACTACAACTGTATTTTTTGTTTATGTTATTCACTACTTGTTTATCTGTATACCCTAACATTTTCGCAATAAAATATTAGAAAACTTTGACATAGCAATTGATCTAAAAAAGGAGTGGCATCTCTCGCGGAATTACTCTATTTAATCGGAGGTAATATTTGGACATGCTCTCGGAAAATACATAAATAGAATACGTATAAATGGAGAAAGTATAACTTTAGTAAGATACACAGATGACAGATTATTACTATCAAAATTAGCACGAGGCTTACAAGATATGTTGAGCCTGATTTCCACGATTATGACAAATTTGATCTTTTTGTAAACATTAAACAGGCAAAATCAATGTGAGTGACCAATGTTAAAGCGCATAGAAGGTTATTATATTATTGTAAAGCTCTAACTCCCCATGTGGAACCACAGCCCGCAAACTGAGAGGTTAAGGCTCTCATACGTTCGCTCTTCCTACTCGGTCGTTGCGCACCAACTCTGATGCGGGGCGATGTGGCAAGCACCGCGCCTTAAAAGACTCCCATTATTACCCCTTGTTCGAGTAAACGCAAGTACTCAATTATTTATAGTGACTGACAGTGAGTAGGACACCCGCCAGGCATCAGAGAGCCCCGATAATGAAACTCGGGTCCGTCCACATTGCACCCTGAAGCCTCAACCGCTTGGACCACTCTGGCATTTACATATACTGAGTTTAAAACATCAAATCGATAGTATAGCATCAGAACCTTATGTCTATTTAGTTTCATTTGCAAAATTATAAAAAAACATTTGTTTTAAGATACGTTTCGGAAAAATGGTTTATTCAAAAACTGAGTTTTTCCCTAGCATCAATTTTAAAAAATGTATTACATATAGAACTCTATACAGAGGTTAATATTTTAAAACTTACAGTTTTAAATATTATTATTTTTATGTTCTAACGTAATTAAACTAAAGTTTTGTTATATCTGACCATATCAAAATTAATAGTTTTTTTATTACAATGGTCATTTTAACGAGCTGCTAATTATTAAATCTTAAAGCATTAGTTATAAGAAACTTGCTCCTAAATAACATGTAATAGTTTTCACCCCATTTTAAAGCGGATCCTCTTCTTGACAATCATTTTGATAACGACTTCCCACCTCCGTGGTTTACACAACTTTATCTACTTACGTGTGTTTGCAACTAATATTGCAACTCCTACAATTATAAACCGATTTTAAAGGTCAATACCTCATTCGAGCTGGTTTGTTGCCAAACTACGCATAGAGATTTTAGATTTTCGATTTAGGTCACGGTTGATCTGTTATAGATCAAAACATATACTATCATGAAGTAATTAGACAGTTTACGTCAACTATCGGTGTTTCATGCACTACGTGGCACAATTCTTGCCGTTAGTAGAGGAATGTTCATTCTTTCTTTAATTGTCGACGAAACGCTGAACCAAATATTTAGCTTGGGTTGCTCGTCCTTGGGACGGTCTGGTGTGGCGGCCTTTTCGCCCTTGAACCACCTGTGTATCGTGGCGGTGTGCTGGTGGCTTTGATATCTGCCGCCACGTTTTTCTATCGCACACAAAACGGCATATGGGCTTTTGCTCATCCGGCGAGTTTGCATACGCCGTCGGCGGCACCCTTTGACACGCAAAATGCTGTCGAATTAAGATTTCCCGCGGATGATCCGCCGATAAGCCACGTCTAAAGCCCTGCACATACTCGAACCGCAAACCGGCCAGTGCGGTCGTGTTTATTTTACCCACATTTAACCACCCCGCAAGACTTTCGCATCGCATCCCGGCCAGTGCGGTCGTGTTCCAGGCACGAAGACATCGCAACAAGGTGGCCACCGTGAAAGCACAAAAAATGGAGAGGCAGGCGTGTAAATAGCCGTGCCCTCGTGGTGTGGTGTGGGGAACTAAGTACGGCCGGTTTTGAAAAGTAAAACGCTGAGGCCCAAATCGTCCCTTAAACGGCCGGCGCGAGAGCGGGTGGGGGCGGCTTCCGATATCAACCGATGAGTAATTGCCAAATTGCTCATCTGTAATCGTCTTCGGCTTCGGCGGCGTTGGTTTCACGGTGGCCACCTTGTTACGATGTCTTCGTGCGATTTACAAAATGTACACAAAATACGGAAAATTCTGTTTTGAGAAAATCGCACTTAAAGTAGTCGATAAGTACAAAGTGAAGAAAAAATTTAAATTTTGATTTTTTCCATAAAACTTACAATGTTATCGTTTATACTGCTATTCCGAGTTGCTTTCAACTTCTTCAACAAATTTATTCTCCCTTAGTCGTCTTTGTTTTCAAGCAGCCCGAGACTCTTTGCTGCTATCAAAGTTTCAGTGATATGCTGTTTGCAAACTGCATATATTCCTTTAAAAACTCTCAAAGTAATATAGGCCACAGCTTCCACCATTTTTGTACTAAAAGCGAAAGTGTTTTAGAGCTAATTGTTCTATTGAAGCTTTCGTTACCGTTTTACGTTTGACTACTTAAATAGCTTTTTAATAAATCTCTCTGAAACAGATATTCATATATTAGTAATGTGTTCTTTGCACCGTCGTCATGGGATGGAGTCCATTCCTAAAACCTATACTGAGCGGTATTTGCAACAACTACCTACACCTTTAGGGCAATTTTTGGCCCTGGGATTTTTATTTGTGGAAATTTTATGTAAATACGTAGCCATGTCACATCTTCTATAGAAACTAAATCTCTTTCTCCTTATATCAAGACTATAGTAAGTGGTTTCTTTAACCAAAGTGCCAAACAATTTCCCTTTTCCTTTAAGTTTTTTATATTTTCTATTTTTGAGTAGTCAGATTCCTGTTCTTATTTTGACACGACTTGTACACACTGTTCTTACAAACTCAACGCCAGTTGGATTTAGATTTAAAACCGCCTTAAAAAATTTTCGAATCGCCGTTACTGTAGTTGCCGTTTTGACAAATAATTCTTTTTCCAAATTGCTATATATTTCAATCACGATCTCTGTCTGTTATGCTTCTTTATAATTTTCTCAACTGTTTTTATTTTTCTATTCTAAACACAATTTACAAAAACTACTTTCGTCACCAAATCAATACTTTTCTGTCTAATCACCAATCATATAATAAACTGTAATCTATTTCTTCGAAAGCTATCTCCAGAAACCTTCAAATCGATTTAAAGGTCGTTTATTTTTTTAATTTCTTCTTTTTTCATTTATCCTTTCTAATATCCATTAAACTACTCAATTAGTTGATCCTATCTCTTCCAACGCCTAAAAGTCTTATCGCAGATATAGTCATTATTCAAATGAGTTCTAGATTACATTAAATTTGCGAAGCTCGCGCACAAATCACAATTATTTTGAGTCAATTTTTCCAAGAGCATGTTTTGTTTACAGGCTATGCAAATTATAAAAAAGCATTGAAGACACTGTTCAACTCAATACTGCGTTACTTGACTGATTATTTGTATACGAAAAGGCAGATTTAAAATGACCGACAAACAGTATTTGCAAAGCAGCTGTTCTTGAAAAGGGAAGGACAGGCCAAAAGCTATTGCGTACCTGAGCGTGCTCAAACGCCACTTTAGCGTTCTTACTACCTGCTCACACAATGTGTCGGCATACTAATTTATAATTAGAATTTCCTGCATTATACACATGTTGAATGGTGTTTTGAGCAAATAAAATTGAGTTTTTTATAAGTTTTGGGATCAGGCTACCCCCTTAAGCAAAAAAAGTTGCGCAATAATAAATTATTATTCTTGAATAATAGTAACATGACGTAGTTTTCTCTTCGGGGTTCTTTAAATAGTTCTAGTTTCATTTATACTATTCATCGTTTGTTTCATTAACTGCACTGTTACTGCGTACATACATAATCAAGTTCTTATACTTATACCTTTCGGTCTCGAGCAGTGTCGCTTTCAAGATTGTATTTTTTATTCTTCCTTATTTTTTGCTCTTCACCAAGTTATTCTTCGTAAATCCTCTCAATTTCCATGTGCTTCTTGCACTTTTTTAATTATGTGTGCCCAACTCCTGTATCTTCTTTACGATTATATTTCCATTCATTCTCACCAGGTGGCCAAACCAGCTTATTTCAGCTTTCCTTATGCAGGTATTAGCGGTTGTCCTTTTACTGTCCTATTTTCGAATTTAATTCGGTCTCTTCTTTTTGTTCTTTTTATTTTCCATAAGTTTCACATTTCGTAGTTGCTAGTTTCTATTTTTGTCTAGCCTTTAACACTCATGATTCGCATCCATATAATGAAATTGTTGTGACTACTAATTTATATATTTTAATCTTGGTTGGTTTTGACATATCTCGCTTACTTATAAAGTTAAGACTTATATAGTGCTTCTACACTTTCAATTTTGTTGCTTATTTCTGGTTTTATTTATTATATTTTTATACTAGTACGGTTCGAGCGCTCAAGCCGAGCACATGCCTAAGTCGTGCGCGCTGTATGTTATCGCTATCGTACAGTGAACCTCGAGCAGTGATAAACCAGTGCATTAATTGGAATAAGCTGTTTTCATTTTTGTATTGTTTACTACATAATTCAGTGCATGCATGTAAGTAAAACTAATAGCATGCTGCCATTTGGCAATGGCTACAACCCCACGCAACAATTCAACCCAACAATAACGCAACAAAACGCATCCTTTTACCAACAATACCCATCTATCCCAAATAACAACCCACAACAAATAACACCTGAGCAATGCCAGCAAATGCCCAATAGCTACTCAATGTCGCCACAAATACAAACATTCCAACCTTATCAATATGGTCACTCTTCAATGTCTCAATTTGTAATGCCGCCTCAAGTCCAACCATTGCATCAACAAATCACGACACAAAAACCAATGGAAATTATTATTAGCGACGCAGAGGAAGAAGAAAACATTGCAGACAAAAAAAATGCTTGGCAAAAAGTTAATAACCTAAAAAGAAAAAGAAGGAAATTGCAAAACACACAAAATCCGCCACAATCATTTAATCTAACACAAACTAACAAATACTCAATTTTACCAGAAGTTACAGACGTAACAAACAATAATCAAGATAACGGTGCCAACAAAAACTCAAATAAAATACCCAAACCCCCTCCAATCTACGTACATGGAGTTAACAATTATCAGGAAATGATAAACAGCTTGAAGGATATTATGGAACAGGAACAGTACACCACCAAAAGTATGGCTGATAACGTAGTCAAATTTAATGTGCATTCCCCGGATGTGTACAGAAAACTCGTCAAACATTTCCAGGAAAACAGTGTCATTCACCACACTTACCAAATCAAGCAGGATCGTGCATACAGAGTGGTCCTACGGCACATACATCCTACAATTCCAGTGGATGATATTACAGCTGAACTAGCTGCTCATAATCCCAAGGTTAGAAACATTACTAACATAAAACATAAGAAAACTAACGAAGCATTACCACTATTCTTTGTAGATTTGGAGCCAGCCACCAATAACAAAGACATATATAACATAAAATACTTACAAAACTTAAAAATTTCTGTTGAACCGTCCCACAGAAATATGAACCTGGTCCAGTGCACAAGATGCCAAAACTATAACCATACAAAGTCATATTGTAATAGGCCATACGCCTGCGTTAAATGTGGCGGACCGCACAATTCTATTACATGCAAAAACAAGGAAACCCTGCTACTTGTGCACTCTGCAATAGTGCACATCCCGCAAACTACAAGGGCTGTTCAATCTACCAAGAGCTACAAAACAAAATAAAACCGAACACCCAAACACAAAAAAACACATGCCTCTTACAAGACAAATCCACAAAACTTTCCTCCCTTGCCAGTGAAGAACTACTGGAAAATGCCAAATACTAACTGTGAACAAACAAACACAAATAAACCTCAATCACCTCAAGACCTAACACTCACACAGATCTTAGAAGAATTCAAAGGTATGTTCAATCAACTAATACAACAAAATAGCATTATTTTGAACATGCTTACGACGGTCATAAATAAATTAGTTCGATACTGGCCAAATTCCTCAAAATTGCACTCTGGAACGCCAACGCCCTCCAATCAAAAAAACAAGAAATCGAAATCTTCCTCAGTATAAACAACATGGAGGCACTGCCATTATCATTCGTGAATCAATAACACATCACGAACTACCAAAATTCGAAGAAAATTTCTTACAGGCCACAGTGATTGAAGTAAATAAACTACCAAATCCAATTACAATAGCGGCAACATATTGCCCCCCTCGGCACCAAATAACCAAACTCATGCTACAGCCATTCTTTGACTCCTTAGGGTCAGGGTTATGCGAAGCATACCAGATGGGGCAGTAGACTGATAACCACAAAAGGCAGAGAACTTAATAAACTCATAACTGATAATAATTATACATATTTCTCAACAGGTAGCCCAACGTACTGGCCAAGGGACCCTGGCAAAATTCAGGATTTTTTAGATTTTTTCATTGCTAAAGGAGTTTCATCTAACTACGTAGACATAACATAAAGTTATGATCTATCATCTGACCACACACCTGTCATACTTACTATTAGTGCTACAGTAATTAGAAAAGAAGCCAAACCAATGTTATGTAACAGACGCACAGATTGGGACGCCTTTAAATAGTATATGGATCAACATCTTGATCTTAATATAAGCCTTAAAACGACTGAAGAGTTGGACAGTGGAATCAACAAATTTATAACTACTACACATGGTATGCCACACCGCGCATGGAAAAGCAAAAACCCAGCTCACAAAACTTCCCAAGAGAAGTGATGGAGCTGGTTAAGGAAAAAAGAAAGCTAGGGCAGTCTGGCAACGAACACATAATAGAAACGACAAAACAAAGTACAATCGAATTACTAATAAACTTAAACAAAAACTGAACGAAGTAAAAAACGACACATTTCAACAATATGTAACTTCTCTTTCCAAGGACGACTACAGTATATGGAAAGCCACAAAGGGATTCAAGAGGCCACAGGTACATATACCGCCGCTACGTAACACAGACGGTACGTGGGCCAGATCTGACCAAGAAAAAGCTGACGTATTCGCACAATATCTGGCAGAAGTATTTAGACCTAACTCTGAAACAATAGATAAAGAAGTAGACATCTTCTTCGAAGCCCCACTGCAACTTTCATTCCCAATACGGGATCTTAACATCGGTGAATTACGTCAGGAGATAAAATTCTTGAGCAACAAAAAGCACCAGGCTACGACTCATAACTGGTCCTATCCTTAAACAGCTACCAGAAACTGGGGAAAGACAACTACTAGCATTATTTAACGCAATTCTGCGCTTAACCTACTGGCCGCCGCAACTAAAAATGGCGCAAATTATAGTAATATTGAAACCTGGTAAGCCGCCAAATGAAGTGCAATCTTATCGCCCAATTAGCCTGTTATCAATAATTGCCAAACTCCTAGAAAAGCTGATATTAAGTCGGTTAAATAAAGACACACCACTGGATGATTGGATCCCAAAGCACCAATTTGGATTCAGACGAGATCATTCTACTATTCAACAGTGCCACCGCATGTCTAACGTAATTCAGAAAGCTTTTGAAAGTAAGAAGTACTGCACGGCAGTATTCCTGGACGTCCGACAAGCCTTTGATAAGGTGTGGCACAAAGGTTACTGGCTAAAATAAAAGCATTATTTCCGCACCAATATTATCTCCTTTTCCAATCCTACCTTTCAAACCGCTATTTCCTAGTAAAATTCGGAAACAAAATCTCGACACTACAGCCAATTACCGCTGGGGTTCCCAAGGCAGCGTTTTGGGCCCAGTCCTATACTTACTTTTCACTGCTGATATACCAATAACACCGTACACAGAAATGGGAACGTTCGCAGATGATACTGCCATCCTCGCGTGCAATGAAGACCCTTTAGCTGCTACAAGATTACTGCAGGAACACATACATTTAATAGAAGAATGGCTAGATAAATGGCGAATTAAGGTGAATGAAAATAAGTCAGTTCAAATAACATTTACAATGCGAAGGGAATATGCCCTCCTGTTACCATAAACAACATTGATGTACCACAATCTGAAGAAGTGACGTATCTGGGATTACACTGGGACAAAAGGCTAACTTGGAAACAACACATAAAGAAGAAGCGCAAAGCCATGGATCTGAAAGTTAAAAAATGTACTGACTAATAGGTCGGAAATCACCTTTAGCAACCGAGAGTAAACTCCTTATATAAAACCATCTTACGTCCTATTTGGACATATGGATGTGAGCTGTGGGCTGCTCTAGCTATTCTAACGTAGACATAATCCAGAGATTCCAATCCAAGACAATAAGAACTCTTATGGATGCTCCATGGTACGTGACAAATCTCACCCTACATACCGACTCCAACACACCATACGTGCGTGATGTAATTACGGAACGGGCAACCAGACACTATGATAGACTTACATATCATTCAAACGACCTTATACAACCACTTACGTTACAACCAAACTTTCGGCGATTAAAGCGGAAATGGCCTTGGGACCTACAAAATAACGTGAATCCTCCAGTGTGAATCCATCATCCTCAATCAATAGGATTAGGAAACTGCGAGGAAGCACCAATGAGTGCCAACCTCATCAAGCTAATCAACTTTAACAACAAATTAGCTCATAGAATCTCTTGTAATTCTGATTTCTGATGTACTATGTTTCAATAAAAAAAAAATATATTTTTATACACCCTTATAAGTTGCTCGTTTACTCTTCTTCCTTTTTTTCTAGTCCCTTTTATATTATATTTCTACACGATCAAATGTTTTCTACATATCAATAAAATAAGCTTAAATATGCTCGTTGTGATTTAATTTTTTTTCACTTAGCTATCTCATGCAGATAATAAAATCTTGCATACTTCTTCCATCTCTCAAATCAAAATGATTTTCGTTAATTGCCCTTACCACTTCTTTCCTTTTTTTTTTAATCTTTCTCGTATATTTTATTTGGTATACTTACTTAATAAAAAAGTTTCTCCGTAATTGTATACTTTTATTGCTGCATTTCAGCCTTCAGCTATTTTAATTAATTACCATATTTTTTTAATAATTGATGTACAACTTTATGTTTCCTTTCATCTGTGCACTTTAACGTTTCGTCCTTTATATCATTCTGCTACTTTCCCAACCTTTAGTTTTTATTGCATCCTTTACTTCCTCCTCAGATAGGTTCTAAGTTTTTTCAGTTTTTTCGTTATTTTCTGTATTATATATTTCTATCAGTATTAAAACATTTCTTTCTTCTGTTGTTGCTTCTAGCAGGTTTACAAAATATTCCGCCACCTATTTAATTTTTCCTTTTTGTTGAATAACACTTTTTCCGGTTTTGTTCTTTATTCTTCTTGATATTTTTTTGTTTACGTATTTCTTTTATTACTTTGTACAGCACTTTGACGTTTCCTTTCCCATCATTCACATTATTTGCTCTTTTCATAGCTATAATTAACTCTATTTTTTGCATTTGCTTTTTATATTCAGCATAACTGTTATATTTATTATTAAAATATTGTCTTTATAATAACTGTTTCTTTTTTAGTTCTCTCTTATAGTTTTTATCCCACCAGAATGTTTGTTTGATTTTATTTTGGATTTGGATACTCCACTCATTTTTGCGGCATTGTGGTTTATTAATTCTTTAATTTTATCTCACCTTTCTTCTATTTGTGTTGATTCTAGAAAGTGGAACTTTTTACCCATTTTTTCTTCTGTTCGTTTCTTATTATTAACTCTTATACCCTTTTTGTATCTTATAGTTAAGCGACTACAAAAAATAGTTAATATCTGCTACTATTCTGCCCTTTGTTTAACTCTTGCATCCTGCATTATGTTTATGTTTTACAAAATCTATCATTGATTTCTCGTTTTTGCTTTTTGAGTATTTTTGTATAGCCGCGTATATCTTTGTGCTGCAATATGGTATTAGTGGCCACTAAATTATATGGTAAGCAAAAATCAGTTAATCTTTGTCCTTTATTTCTTTTATTCCATTGAGGTTATCTATTATGATTATAATTATGACTTTACTTTTATCGGCTGCATTTTGCAAGTTTTCTCAAAATATGACATTATTTTCTTTTTATCATATTTTGAAGGGTCGTATGCATTTATATTATGTATACAAGGAACACGGTATGACGCATATTGCGTCGTATTTAAATTCAAACAATTTATTAATTTAATACATTCCACACATCACTCATAGAGCGAAAGGACACTCAATTGCTTTAAGGTAATACTTTTCATGGCAAGGGTCGTATTAATTACACATTTACAAACCTTAAATGATGAATGGTTCCGCTTTATCACGCACGAAACACTGTTACAATGATACAATAGATTGCAGAGGCGGAGATTAATCAAATTAACCGGAAAATGACACGACAGTGCATGCACGTTGTTGTTGATTAAAATGTTGCAAATAAAATGAACATCAAACAGATGTCAGGCGCTTGGGGCCGTTTTGCGCGCGCTTCCCTCGCAATATCATTGTCGGTCAAAAAACCACCTCTTTTCTGCTATTATCTGACCATGGTTAATTCAGGTCGCATTCAAAACTGTAACTCACACCTCTTCTCTTTAAGGCGAGTCTAGAAAGCCCACAATTATTAAAATAGGTTACTTCTTCAATTCATAGCGTGTGTGTTTCCTTGGCGCTTTAATAATATAATAATAGAATAGATAGATAGATATATTGGTCATCTCCTTTCATTTTAGTTCGAATTAATCTTACGTTAGTGTACTACACGTCTCTTATTTTCTTATACCTTCGTCATGAATCATACATGGTACTCTTGCTTCTGAATGTTATTATATGGTATGCTGCAGTAGAACATTTTGTTTCTTCAAATGTTTATATTTTATCTATCTTTATTTTTCACTTCAGTAATTGTTAGATTTTTGGTATTTATTTTTTAAAATGTTCTTTTAGCTAGCAATATCTTCTACAATCTGCGTTAAAGCAATAAAAAAATTTTAAATATAAGTTTGGTATTTAAATTCTAATAATTTTGGTTTCAGAAAATGTAAATAAATATAACTATTATACTTTCAGCGAATACATATAGAAATAAATTATTATGACACACCCCTAAACCGCCCCTGAAACGCAGAAAGATGTGCGCCGAAGTCAGGTTTACAATGTAGCATTTATAACAACATTTTATGTTTACCTCTTTGCGTTGAACAGATGAATTGAAATGTAAAAACTCACTTTTAGTAGGTGTATAAATAAGTTCTCAGCTTTTTTCTGCAAAATTAAAGTTTTATTTAAAAACAAACAAAAAAAGCTTAATTATCACAGTATTCTCCGTTGGCATCGATGAGCTTTTGCCATCTTTCGGGTAGCTTGCGAATTACCTGGTGATAGAAGCTCACCGGCTTCGAGACGATAAAGTTATCGATGCATTTTCGGACTTCTTCTTCTGTTTTGAAGTGCGTATCAGCCAAGTGATGCTGTAACGACCGGAATAAATGATAATCGGAAGGGGCCATGTCTGGGCTATACGCCGCATGTGGGAGAAGTTCCCAGCCTAACGCGTCTGCAGTTCATCCGTGTCAAATGTTTGAGGGCGTCCAGCGCGTGGTTGATCTTCAAGACTAAACTCTCCTCCGCGAAATCTTTGGTACCACTTTTTGCACGTTGCATGACTTACAGCATTCTCACCATATGCAGCACAAATAATTTCGGTGGCTTCAGCAGCGTTTTTCTTAAGATGAAACGCGAAGTGGATAGAATATCGAATATGCTCTTTTGTGATTGCCATCGTGAACACAGCTGATTATTGAGGTTATGTGCATCAAACGCCAAATCGCATGATGTTTCGAAAGACCAAATGTCATTGCTTTAAAACCGCAAGAGGGCGGACTAGTACGTTGCATGTAAACGGTAATTTGTGTCCTGTGAAATCTAAAGCTGAGAACTTATTTATATACCTATTACAATACACACTATAATTAATAGTGAGATACAAATGAAATAACTACTTCTAAACACAGCAAGTTACCCGCAGCACTAACACACGAGTACCCAAAATGGGTCAGTGTGTACCTGACTACTGAAATACCCGCACTTTTTCAAACCAGCCAATAACGGACAGTTATTTAAAATGAGCCAGAATTTTTGATAGTTTTATTACTATATGTATTCGCTGAACGCAGTATGAGCAAATACTTTTGACGCTTGAACGAAACATTTTCTTTGTGGTCGACTTTAATAGGGGAAAACGTTCATTACGTTCAAAAACTTATAAAAGATTTAATTAAAAGCATATAACGTGATAAATTCTGCACGTTTTTTGAGAAGTGCAAGTTAATTTAACAATTTAAAATAAGAGCTCTATGACTATTTCCTCAAAGAAATTCAAAATAATTAATGGATTCCTAATCAGTTTTGAATAATTCCATTCAACATGTTAAATTTTCAATAAACATGAAATCAAAACTTAATACAGTAATATTTTTTTCCCCAAAAACCTGACCAGTTTTGAACCAATGGAATACAAAAATACCCCAATTTGGCAAACACTACTGTCAAGTCTTTGGTTCCATTTGCAACATCATATTTATGCGAGTTCGGTTTTTCGTCTATGGGACTATGAAAAATTGTCTTAAACTTAACGATGACATCACTATACGTGCACCAAATGCAGAAGATAAATTTAAGAATTTTAGAAATTTTTAAAAAGTATGCACATACTACTATTTTTTAAAGTTGCTAATCTGTTTGTTTATGTTCCGCAAGATAGAAAAGTGGTCATGTTTATATTAGTTAATATAAAACCCTTGTTCAGTATCATTATTTTCATTTAATAAATTTTTATTTGCGTAGTAAAAAACAGAATTAAATATATTGAGGCGTATTTGTTTTATCTTGAAGATATTCTTATGTGCCAATCTTTCTCCTCTTCCCCAGATGTATATTACGGCCGCCTAGTGGGCTGCATCCCTCACTTTAGGATTGTTTGTAATTTCATTGTATATAAAGTTGATCACTAATCATTACGAGAAAAACTCTGAAGTTGCAAATTTGTCAAAGAATAAGAAAAGGGAAACGTAAAATGGTTAGTTTCATAATGGAATTAACCATTTTACTATTTAACCATACCAAAAATGTAATAGAAGATAGGATCTGTGGATCGTTAAAACGATGAAATAAATGAAATTAACAGATGCATAATGAAAATGTTTGTTTAGAAAAAAATTTCCCATTAAAGGTTCAATTTCTTAGCGTTTGAAAATTTTTATGTTTCGCAGTTAAGTTGTAATAAATGCGATATAATTACCTTACAACGCAGATGACGACTAAAAAATATATGATAAGATAATTTGAGGAGAATAGCAATGAGCGCTTGATAACAGCAGGGCCGGAACGTTTCGGGGCCAAACTTTTATCGGCGAATCGAAGCGGAGGACGTAAACAATAAAAGCCGGCCCATTAAAAGACAGAGACGGAGCGCCAGCCATGCATTATAATTAATTTAGAGAAGCGAGTGGACGCTCCGAGCCGTAGCCGTGTATTTAGCATGGGTGTAGCTTATTTATGGCTATTTAGTCCACCTGCTACAGCACCGTCTATCATTGCAGGGTTTTAGGCTACTCGAGATATCGGGATACAGATATAATTGCCGGCAACACATTGCCCTTATAGAAGGATTGCATGCTGTTTTTTCGCAAATGGGCGCCGGCCCCGCCGAATGGCGCTGCTTTGCTTTGTTGTAGATGTCACGTGTGCTACTTGATAGCTGGACTTTTGACCGTCGCAGTTTAATAAAAGGCTCCCCACCCAGGGACGACACAATTAAAACTTTAGAGTAATAATAATACTTCTGAATATTAAATCCGCCGCCGCCAACGAAATTGTTTCAACAATAAGTCGCCTACATAATTTTACATTAGCAATTTCAAATAGTTAGGATAACTTCTGTTCCTTATTTCTGTAAATGTTTCATTTGCATTTCAGTTAATTTATGTTTTGGTAATTCCAATTTAATTAGTGTCATACTATTTACTTTTCGTGTGAATATGATTTTGCACAGATCAATATATACATACATATATGTACATATACATGATATTTTCCCCCTCTTCCTACCTAGCTCTTTGATCTTGTCGTTCCATTAGACTCGGCATCTCCCTCTTGTTCTGTTGCACTCTTCTATTATTTCGTGTATTTTAGGGTATGTATCAGCCTCCTTGTGCATAAGGTGTCCTTATTATTTTAGTCGATTTTTCTCTATTTTTTGATAATGCTGCTCATATACGCTATGAATGGTAATGAACTAAGGTTGTCTTCTTATTTTATTGCATTATCTAATCTAAAATCTGGTGACCTTTACCCATTTAGCCTACCACACCTATCATATTTTTGTTCAGACTTTTAATTATTTATAGTAGTTTTTGGCTTTCCTGCATTTTCTCCAGTGCCCTCCGTATTTGGGTATTTTGGGTATATTGTTGAATGCTATTTTGAGGTCTAGAAATGTCATGTACATCTCTCTATTTTTATCATTTTTTCTATTAATATCCTAATCGTAATTATGTGACCTGTGCTTATTTTTCTAGTCGGAAGACAGCTTATTTTTCTTCCAACTTATCTTTTATTATGTTTTGTAGTCTTTTATCTCTAACTAGTACTACGTGTGATATTACCACATAGGTATCACAATCAGTTATTTCTCCCTTTTTGTGTATTAAAACTATTATATTTCTCTTTCAATCTTTCGGTATTTGTTCGTTCTCCCATACTTAAAAATATTTTTTACTTGTATATTATTTCTCCTCTCTTGAGTAGTTCTGATGCCATTTTGTCTTCTTCCACGCCATTCTTACTATTTCATCTGTTAGCTTATTTTCATCTTATTTGTTTCCATATTTTAGTGTTTCTAGTCTTTCCTTCTTTTTCTGTTTCTGTTTTTGGTATATTTTTACTTCTTCTTTAATTTTGTTGTTATAGTCATCGCAGGCTTTTAGGACCCCTTTTGTTGTTATTTCAAGCCTTCTTTGTAAGTTTAAAATATTTTGTATCGCCTTACTTTCTGTCTTTTAATGTATTTCAGAACTGCTTCTGGTTTTCTAAAAAGTTTTTTTTATATTTTTCTGTGGTGGCTCCCAAGATTCTCTTTTTGCTTGTTTTCTGTCACTTAATTTCACTTTTTTATGTATTTCTTCTTTTCTATCTGATCTCTGAAATCTGCTCCATGCTTCTTTTTGCCTTTTGATTTTTGTTACCTATTTATTCCACAAATTTGTTCTCTTTATACGGCTTCCGTAGTTTATTTGTTCGAGTCATTAAGGTTCTAGGTGGTTTCTCTTTGGTTTTCTTCGGCTTTTCACGTGTTTAGTTTTAGGTTAAGTGATTTTTGATATTCTTCTCTTGTTTGCATGTTTTATAGTGCTGACATTTTTATGATTATATATATTTTTTTCTCTAATTGGTAGTATTATATCGAGTGGAAGACTGGTCCAACGTCAAGCTAGGTTTCTTATTGAAGAGTTGTTGTTATCTAGGTATGGGGCTTTTACTGGATGCTATTAGCTGGGCCAGCTAAATCCAGATTTTTTACAGAGGTTGTTACATCTCTATCCCCTACTGTCTCATCCTGACATAGAACAGGTCATGGCAGAGTTATTTTATCATTATTTAGTCTAATGGCATATTTACTTATATAGGTAATAGTTAAATTTGTAGATTATTAATATCTGGAGATTACTTTTAGATAGAAGAAGTTTGTCCTCAAAGAGGATATCACTTTGTTGCATTTCTATTAAGTGCTTATAAAAAGTTAGAAGTGTTAACTAATAATTAAAACTTAAACATAAAATAACTGGAAGAATAAACAAAAAAACTATAGTGTGGTTTATTTATTTTATTACTAACTTAAATTATTTTCTTTATAACTTCTACCACTGACCATTAAATATTTTGTCGAAAAGCTTATTTACTTCTGGGAGGAACTCTTAAAAAGTTCTATTTAGAAAAAATGTATTGAAAAAGCTAACTAGTCCGATAAATACATTCTGTGAATAACGATGACCAGTAATCAATCATTATTTACTCTCAAAAAATATATCTGTGATTGATACAAGTACCCTCATTTTATTTGTTCTTTTATATTAAATAAAAATGTAGTTTAATAGATAATACAGCAAGTAATTCTAAAATATTTTTTTTTATTTTAACCCCTTTATTTACAATTTGAACTCCGCCTGCATCAGTTTTTGAGTGGATTGAGTAGCTCAGCAGCTGATGTTGCCGGTCCCAAGCCCGGGTAAAGGAGGAGGGTTGATCGCAGTGGACTTGCAACCCAGCATCATAAAAACGACAAATGCTAAAATTTCCCAAACATGCCTGCGAACTGTAAAACGACACTACCCCAGACGAGTAGAGCAAATAGCTCAGAATCTCGTACTGTAATCACAGTCAGCCCCAAGGATTCTGGGGGGGGGGCAAATATTCTCACGTAAACAACGTCAAACAGATAAATAAATGTACCACTAAAGGAAATAAGCACAAATGGAACACCAAAATAGCCACATGGAATGTCCAAGGAATAAATAACAAAATGACAGAAGTACTTGACGAACTAAAAAGGTATAATATAGATATAGCTGTCCTTACCGAAACTAAGAGAAAGGGTACAGGAACCGAAATAAAACAAGACTATATACATATATATATATATATATATATATATATATATAGCGAATTCCTAAAGATCAGAGAGCGAAAGAGGGGTTTCTATAATATTAAAGAAAACACTAAAAAAGAACCTAAAGAGTTGGGAGCAAATAAACGAAGAAGTAATTAAAGCCGAGTTACACATAAGAGGACATGAGATAGTAATAGTTGGAATATACGCGCCCAGCGAAGATAGTAATAATATAGTAAAAGAAAAATTCTATACAGAATTAATGGCGGTACTAGATGGAATTAGTGATCGAAAGGAAATAATACTACTTGGTGACTTTAATGGATGTACTGGGAAGAGAGTTAATCACCCCATTATAGGAATATATGGTGAAGACACGGTGAACAATAATGGAGAGAAGTTAATAGAAATATGCCATCAGTATGCTCTAAGAATTACAAATGGGTGGTTTAAACACAGAGATGTCCACCGCTATAACTGGACACAGTCAACCCGCCAGTTAAGATCTGTCATCGATTACCTAATTATCCGCCAAAATACAAACCTAATATGTGTTGAGAGTCAAGAGAGGCGCGGAATGCGGCTCCGATCAGCATCTACTAATAGGAAAACTCTATATCCCTTTCAAACATTATAGCCAGCATGAAAAAGAGGAGGAACCGGAACTGAATACGGTAGATACAAGAAAATATAACTTAATGGGACTACAAGACGAGTCGACAAAATTCCTATATAAATTAAGACTGGCAAATAAACTACGATACATAAAAGAACCGTCAGCACAACAAATGTATGATGAAATCGAAAAGATAATTCACGAAGCAGCATTTGAAGCCCTGGGGAAAATACAAGAACAAAATGAAGAGCATTAATGTGTGTGGACCCAAGAAATAGAAAACCTTGTTGACAGTAAAAAGACGCCTACATAAAATGGTTAAACACGAACAACAGCGAAGATAGAAAAGCATACGCGAGAATAAACAGAGAAGTAAAGAGAACGGTAGCACATGCAAAAAACGAAGCATGGAAGAACAAATGTCAAGAAATAAATGGATGCAGAGGTAACACAAGATCGAATGAAGCGTGGAGAACCCTGAAAGCAATACGTGTAGAAAATAAGAATAACGGAGGTATCGATCTGATCAGTACAAACACATGGAGAGAATACTATAAGAAACTACTAAGAGAAGATAGAGCAGATTTTATAGAAACAGAAGATGATGAAGTAGAAATAAATGAAATTCACTCCCTAATGATATGTTACAAAAATAGAAATTGATGATGTAGTAAAAGCAGTAAATAAAATGAAAATGGCAAAGCACCGGACCGGGGAATATTCCCATTGAACTTATAAAGGCTGCTCCAACACAACTGTTTAGCATTCTAGCCAAACTATTCAACAAATGCCTGAAAGGTGAGAAAGTGCCCAAAAAATAGAAACAAGCGTATATCTCTTCAATTTACAAGAAATGTAATAGAACTGACTGCAAGAATTACAGGGGCATTAGTGTGATCAGCTCAATGTCCAGAACATATGGAAAAATACTGAAAGAAAAAATAGAGGAAGAGATGAATGAAGTAGAAGAACAGAACGGCTTTAGGTCTGGACGATCATGTATCGATAACGTATTTATACTAAGACAAATTATTGAAAAGAAGGGTGCACGTGGAAGACCCTTACATCTTACCTTCATAGATATTAAGAAGGCATACGACAGTGTACCTCAAAGAAGGCTATGGGAATGCATGAAAAACTCCAACATTAGTAATATATATATATATATATATATATATATATATATATACTATATATATATATATATATATCGCTGCAGTAAAAACTTATATGAAAAGGCCATAAGCTGCATAAAATCTGGATCAACGTATGTCTACTGATTTTGAGGTGACAAAGGACTCCGACAAAGGTGCTGTATAGCTCCCACTTTGTTTAAAATTTATCTTAACGAAGCCTTAATTCAGCGGAGAAGAAAGTGTGGTGGCATGGGACTACAGATTGGAGACGAAATACTTAGCACATTACTGTTTGCTGACGACCAAGTCATTATCACTGAAGACGTAGACGACTCGAACTATATGTTACGCAAGCTCCAGGAAGAGTATAAAAAATGGGGCCTGGAGATTAACTTGCAGAATACTGAACACCTAGTAATTGGAGACGATGGTATGGACCTGAATATTAGTGGCGACGTAGTTCACGGTTGCTCAAATTTTCGCTACCTTGGAGTTTTATTTTCAAGCACGCCAGGAAGTGACGCAGACATTGATTTAAAATAGCCCAAGGAAGGAGACCCATTCGACTGCTGAACACGGTACTCTGGAATGATAAAATTACAAAAAAAAAACGAAGACAACAATATATAAGACTATAATTGAAAGCATCACCACATATGGATCAGAGGTACGGGACATTAATCAGCGAAATAGAAACCGTCTAATGGCACTGGAAATGAACTATTGGAAGCGGAGCTGTGGTGTATCTAAGCTACAACACGTGCGAAATGAAGAAATAAGACAGCGAATGGAGGTGGATGGTACGATAATCAATACTATAGAAACAAAAAGGCTTATCTGGTATGGACACTTAGAACGAATGGATGACGACAGATGGCCGAAGAAAGTTTGGAAATGGGTACCACCAGAACGTCGCAAACGGGGTAGACCTCGCCGAAGCTGGAGAGCAGAGGTACAGGACGCTATGGAATCCCGAAGATTAGAAGAAGGAGATTGGCTAGATAGAAATAAGTGGCGTTTGGGAAGCGAGACGCGGCCTCGGCCGTAATAAAACTCGCCAATATATATATATATATATTTACAATTTGTCCTAGTTATACTATCGACGATAAGTAGTTGGTGTGTATATGTTATAAGCAATGAGCAAAAACATGCTAATGGACATGTAGGGTCAGGCTCCAGTAAGCCCTCCTATAATTAATACACTATTCTATACTGCTAGCGAATGATTTGAATTGAAGGTACTTTAAGTAATTAACTAATTTATAAACTAATGGAATGGCACCGAAATAGCTTAATGTTCAAGAACAGCATTGAAACGCGTTGGTAGTTCGTTTGGTTTAAAACGCTTTAGGCGTTTTGGGCGATCTGGTTCGTTTATTAGAGAATGTACAATGTCGTTAGGATGTGCTGTTAATCGGTCTTTGTATTTTTGGGCAATTTTCCCTATTTCTTCTTTAATGGTTTGAACACTTAAGTCACTTAAAATCACTTTGTTCGACACATACCACGGCGCATTAACTACAGCCCGAAGCACTTTATTCTGGAACCTCTCGATGATGGCCAGGTTGGTGTTGCTAGCAGTTCTCCAAAGTGAGAGACCGTAGGTCCATATTGGTTTCAGAATCACCTTAGAGAGCATTATCTTATTTTTTAGCGAGAGTACAGAGTTTCTTCCAATCATCCAGTATAGTTTCCTGTATTGTATCCCTAGCTGTTTGCGTTTATTAAATATGTGGGTTCTCCAGGTCAAGCGTCGATCTAGATGGAGTCCTAAATATTTTGTGTAGTCTGCGTGTTTTATTTGTTGTCCGTTAAGTGAGATCGGTGGACAGTTATCACGGTTCATGGTGAACGTTACATGTTGGGATTTGGGTTTGTTTACCGAGATTCTCCATACCTTGTGCCATTGCTGCAATTTATTCAGAGCGGTTTGCCGTATCGTCAGTAAAAGTGGCGGTTGTAGTTAGGCTTAAAAATGTGGAACGCTTCACGATTTTGCGTGTCATCCTTGCGCAGGGGCCATGCGAATCTTCTCTGTATCGTTCCAATTTTAGTATATGTACCGCCGAAGCGAGTACTAAAATAATATAATACAAAGATAACATTTAGTTTTTTAAGCAACATGTTGGTAATGGTAATGGTAAGGCCCTACGCCCCGCGTGGGAGCACGGCCTGCGAACTGAGAGGTTAAGGCTCTCTGCCCGGTTGTAGTGCACCATCTCTGATGGGGGGCGATGTGGCAAGCACCGCACCTTAGACGACCGCCGTTATTACACC
Source organism: Sinelater perroti (assembly GCA_036346155.1). Taxonomy (NCBI): domain Eukaryota; kingdom Metazoa; phylum Arthropoda; class Insecta; order Coleoptera; family Elateridae; genus Sinelater; species Sinelater perroti. The sequence continues at coordinate 2,877,660 of JARFIY010000189.1, forward strand.
TTGTTCGAATTAACGCAGGTACTCAATTATTTTTAGTGACTTACTAGGCCACCCGCCAGGCATCAAAAAGCACCGGGAATTAAACCCGGGTCCGTCAGCATCGCAGCCCGCCCTTCAACCACGGGACCACGCTGGCGGCCAAGCAACATGTTGACCAGTAAAAAATTATCTAAAAGCGACATTTAAGCACAACTTATAATAAATTTAAAGTACAATCAAACGATGTTTACTAGGCAACATTCTTTTGTATTCATGGCTACTTTAAGAACATAGGAAATAAAACACATTATACCAAACGTTGTGCGTTTTTATTTTACTTTTTTCAGCTCGTTTAAAGATCCTAAATCAATAGAACAATGTGATATTATCACAAAAATACCTTAAGTTTAGTTTACAAATGGTTCTGCTTGACCATTTACGTAAAATTAATGTTTACAATTTTGCAAACACAATTAAAAACACCAAATTAAATATAAAATAAAGTTGTGTAAATAAAGTACAGTTAATATATAAATTAAAAAAATTAAAAAGGTTTAAGAGATAAAAAGATCGAAGAGATTAAAGAAAAATACTTTGTATTATTTGCCTTAATTTGAAGTCTAATTGAAAACACAAATTTTAATAATTATGTTTCTATGTTTCCAGTTTAAGGAGTCAATTTTATGTCAATATGACAATACTAAAATTATGATTGGATGTGTATGTAAGTTACATATCGCACAACATGTTATAATGGTGTGACAATCGCTGCCATATATGTATATAAATATATTTTGTAAATAGTTTTTTTGATATAAATATTCTAATACATAAATGTCATCCATTAGTCCTAGTTGGTCGTATCATGAGTTATGAAAAACGACATTATGTTGTAATTGAAGCCACCTAAAACCTTTGTTGGCGTACCGTTATAATTTGAAATTAACATTCTTTAATTTCCTTTTTCTACTTTGTCCAATGAGCAGCTTTTCTTACTCCTTAAAATCCTATAAAACCTAACCCACGACAGGCACCAAACCACGAACCAACTCTAGACCAACACATTATGAGCTATCGTAATTAAATTATCATCAATAAACAGTAATAGTCCAAATTCGTATTTTTATTTCGGAGAACGTAGAACTCTCATTCCGATAAAATTGTTTCCGATATGAAAATGTTAAAGAAATAAATATTTTGCTCAAAAGATAGCTTTATATGTCCAAGTTAGTAGGTAAGTATTTCAAAAGATGTTTGTTGTAGGATGCAATTTCAAAAATATGGCAGACACTTTGCTCTTACACTAACATCTAAATGAACGCTTTTTGAAGTCGTGTGCTTACTGAGGGTAATTGGCACTTGGTAATTGGTAAAATGGTCACAAAATTAGACAATAGTCAAGGTAACACCCGATTTGAAATAAATAATAAAACACGATAATTTCGTCTCCTTAGTACTAATAATATGCAGTATAACTTAAAGTTTCTCAGAGAATTCACACTCGTTGCAAAAAAGTTTTACGTGTGGTACTAAGGTTAATAAAATTTAAGCTAATCATCATATATCTGATTATAAAACAACCCGCTTGAATAACAAAAAAACAAAAGTACACCCACTGTCAAGTCCCCAAGATAATCATTTCTTTAAGTTCCTTAAGGTTGTCTTAGAAAGAAAACATTTTGAAAGCAACAATCAAGTAGAGAAATTTGTGTGCTAGGAGAGCTTCAAGGGTAACCCATAACTTTTCACGAAACTAGTATAAAACAATTACCCATTCGTTGGGTTAAATGTGTTGAAATGATGAGAGGATTACTAGCAAAATTAGTCTTAGAGGGATTAAAATATTATAAGAAAATTATAATTAAAATTTTAATTACCTACGTAAAAAATTAATAAAAGGTTTATTCATATTTGGTTATCTAGTATTTTTAAAATTGCAATTCTTTAAGGAGGGTGTGGAGAATTTTTAATATTATAGAACTTTATAACGCTAAATTGATCCCAAACTTAAGGAGCGCGTTCGACAGTTTTCGGAGCTCAAGTGGTTCTGTATGGTCTTTACAAAAATCTGAACAAACAAAAGTGGCTGAAGTCAAAAGTCAAAGGTAAAAATTAAAAACTTGCAAAGCTCTGCCGAAAACAGTTGTTTACAAAAGTATTCAATCTTTGCAGGAGTGTCTTACAACGGCAAGACTTCATTTTATCTAATCAAATTTTAAAATCAATAGTAAATACTGTTGTGATTCCATTTTGAAGAAGTTCTTGTCTACAGATGCTTGGCGGCTCTGTCCAAATTGTAACTTTATTTTCCATCAGGATTTGGTTTTGTCACACATCCAAGCGTACAATGGAATGAACAAGGACTTAGATGAAGTCCATCACGCCTGATAAGTAAATGTCTAAAAATGCGAATGCTGCTCTGAGAGATTATTTTGCTTCGGGGTATCTTAAAAGACGTCTTTGAAATGCCAAAACTTAAGACACTCCTGGTGTTAAAAGGGCTCTGATGAAGGTTAGAACAATTACCTCAAAAACGGATCAACAAAGCACTTTGGAGTTGAGAAAAGCGTGTCTATAAAATCTACAAAAATAAGGAATTTTATATTAAGTAGATTTTTTGTAAATAATTATTAACATTAAAAAGTTATTAAAGTTTGAATTCACCCATTTATTGTATCTGTAACCCTTCGTACAGAAGATATTTTATTTTATAATCATTAAAGACCAATACAATAGAAAGTATTAACTTAATACTTTTATGAGGAGTACTAATAAGTACGGTATTGACTGTGACGGGACATCGATCTGGTCTTATAGTCAAATTATAAAAAGTAATAATGAAGGCTGCACCAAAAAGTTTTTGTGTTAAATGTTTTACGTTCACGATTGTTTTGTAAACTGTCATTAAGAATGTAAATTTTATCGAAAAAAGACAAGTTTCAGATTTAAATTAAAAAAAATATGATTATACATTGTATGTGAATGAATCAGATAATATTTCAAGGGATGTCCTAAAGTTTCGAATACTACAGTTAGAGCGCTCGTGCCTAGCACACAGTCATGCAGCAGCGTTAGGTGTGAGCGAGATGACTGCATTGCAGTACAAGGTTTTTTGCATTTGTAAGTTCAGTAAAATAAAAGTCGCTGATTGCAGGAAACGTGCATTTTTCTGTATTGCGTCTTTAAATCTCAATAAAAAAAGCATTTGTCGTTGAAATAATCGTTTTGATCAAACTGACTGATTGTGAAAAGATAAAAGAAACAAATTTGAAATAGTTTAGCATGTAGCCCAATGAAGTTAATCCATAGAGTGAGCAGAGAACTTGGATTGCCACAACCAACTCTCTGACATGTATTCAGGTGCTATATTACGTTCAAAACCTACAGTTGGTGCAGGCTCTTTGCGTAAGTAACAAGCTAAAGCTTATAGAAATGATAACTCAAAAACATGGGCGACGAAACTTTTTTACCACGTTTCATTTTTAGTAACGGGACGACATATCATCTAAGTGGAAAATTAAACCGATACAATGTTCAGATATGGAAGCTCCAAAATACTGATTTAACGCTTATACATGATAGACACTCTCCAAAAGTTAATGCGTTCTGTGTCGTATCAAAAACAAAGGTTTATAACTTTTCTTGATAGTGACATCGTGTCTCAGTAATCGTATTGAGGTACCGTACCTCGCAATTTTACAAAGCTGACTTCTTCAAATAAATGAAGATTCAGGAAACTTTATTTTTAACAAACCGGAGCTCCACCCCATTGTCACTAAAGTATTCGACAGTTTCTAAATTAATCTTTACCGTGTAACAAATTCCCTAACACCTCTCGTAGGAGCACCGTTGTCCACGGCCGCAGTATTTATTGAAATCAGGTGTTATGATCGGGCGTAGGCATAATACCTTTCAACCACGCTGCTTGCGGACGTGCGGGACCGGGGCAATGCAAATATTCCAGGTGTTAACAGGCCTCTGTTAGACCCCAAATAGGCATAGATATCACGCAGCAAGACAGTCATATAAAAAGGGAAGTGCCGAAAGTGCAACCAGTGCTACAGATAAATACAACGTAATTTTACGTTATTAATTCTATGTGTTATATACATAAATAATATTAAGCAATTTTTATCGACTGTAAATAAAATAGTAGTTAAGTAAATTTAAGTCTGATAAATAAGAATGATAACTTGGCACTTACATTCTGGTCTTTCAGATCAGATCTCACACCTTGCAACTTTATTTTGTGAGGGCCTGTCAAAAAAGTAACTTTCGCACCACTTTATCGACAACTTTGAGCTAGCTAAGAAACCGTATTATGCAAGAAAATTTTCAGGAAATTTGTATTTTGCTACCTTGCAGCCCGTTTGGGGGGGGGGGAGGTGAATAGACACATGGAACACAAAAACTTGAACGTGAATTTATATAATACTTGTTACTAGTCCTAATTCTTAATAATTCTTGTTCTTACACCTCCCCCTCCGGAGGTCATTAGAATCCGGATAGTCAGGCAAATGCCTGATGCCTGCCTTTATGTCTTTTTTTGCCGAGTTTTGTAAATGTCTGTCTTTTTAATATGTAGTGTGTGTTTGTGTTTTTTGAACAATTTTGCATTTCTCTCAGAATTTTTGGAATACCCAACACAATGTCCTGTAATAAAAATTCATCTTATACAATGACACACCTACCTGCGACTGCAAGGTCCAAATTATATTACAGGGATGTGGCGGGTTTTACCTACTTTGGGAAGAACTAAACTAAAATTCAAATAAACATGCATTCATTTCCCAGTATAATTTGATGAGCTCATTTACGTCTTCGCAATTTTTCAAGTTTAGCTGCAGTGTCTCATCGTCAGTGTTCAGCCTAGTGAATTTTCAAAAATGCCTAAATGTAGACAAACGGAAACTTGAGTTAAACTGGAAAAACATTTAAAAGTTGATGAAAGCTCTGTAGTGTGAAATATGTTGCAAGGCTGTAAGTATTATCTTCTCTTTTAATGTAAATGGTTAAGCCGTACACTATTTACCTACTTATAGATACCTAAGTACCTGCGGAGTTATAATGATTAAATCAGAGATTATTCATATAAAAACTGCATCCAATAATAACTTAAAAATTTTTATTTATAAACTGGAATTAATTAATTATTTTAATAATCTTTTGCTTAACAATATTTTGAACATTTTCCAGATGAAATACTATGTGACTTAACATTTAAATGGTGGCATACACATTAAAAAACTTGCTAAAAAACAAGCAAACAGCTACTTATTCAAAATTGTCTCACGGAGAATTCTAAACCAGGCCCATCAAAATCGACATTTTTGTTTAACTTGTGCGACGCACTTATTTTGGTGTCGATACCGCTAAATAAATTGAATAATCCAGTTCTAAAAAGTTTTTAGTATCAACGACGCAAGAAATAATTCCATTCCTATATTTTTGTTTAATAAGTATAAAATCTATTTAGTACAATTTTGCCTGGCTTGCCTTGTGGTGATATCCAAGTATACAATTTTCTAGGGTGTTATTTGAAGATTGTGTTAGTCACAACAAATTTATGTTCTGTACAGAACTGGAGCAAACGATTTGTCCTGGGATTTCTTTTGCCTATTCCGTATGATCCCACGCATTCTCCGCGTCCTATCATTGCATTGAAGTCATCCATAAGAATGGCGACTTCTTTGCTTTTTGTTAATTGCAAGGTAATATTTAGTTCTGCGTAAAATTTTTCTACTTCATTATAATTCTTTGTTGCAGTAGGAGCGTATGCTTGAATTATATTCAACTTCGATGAATTTAATTGAAATAACAATGCCCTGACATTGGCAAGAAGTTTACTAGTAATTCTTCTACTTCTCGTGATACAATTATGCCTACTCCATATTGGTGTTTACTATCTTGACTTCCGGAATAGCAGAATACACCATTGTCTGTTTTGTGTGGCCCAGCATTTAGCCATCGGACTTCGCTCATTGCTAATATATCCAATTTTTATTTCTGCAATTTAAACCGCGTTTGCTAATTTATCGCTTTGATACAGACTTCTTACATTCCACGTTGCTATTCCATTCTTAGTTTTATGTATATTCAATTCTTTTCCTTGATTGTTGACTGAAGAAGGCATTCTTAGCACCGCCTCCTTACTTAAGAGGTGCCCCGGACGGGCGGCCAAAATTTTGTTGTTCTCAGCCATTATAAAAATCTTGGAATAGTTGATATACAAAGCCCGAATGTTTAGGCACTAAAAATTATTAAAATAGGCAGGCAAATAGGCATTAAAAATTCAAAAATAGGCATTTAAATAGATGAAATAGGCATTTTAAGAAACTGAATACGCATTATTGTTTTAGTGATTTTATTATACATTTTATCGTGTAGAGTGCATTGTAAATTATGCAATAGTAAAAAAAAACGTTATTTACAAGAATTGCAGCTAATAATAAAATTTTTCTTAAATTCTCTATTATTAAAAATTGTCTCCTATTGGACAATAAATAGTTTAGATGAGAAAAAGATCTCTCGACATCTATTGATGTTACTAGAGCAAATGTGAAACACGTGATTTCTGGAACATCGTAATTACGTTTTTACATTGCGTCTCCAGAAAGAATAAAAGCTAGATTTTACAATTTCAAAATTTTGATTTGTAGTAAATACAGTTTCACATTTTTCCTTAATAGTGCGTTCCTTATTGTTTGAGACACTACCTATGTCTCGTATGGTATTATTTACATTATTGATGGAATTAACTAAAGTTAAAGCCTTGCTTTCTAAACTTACTATTGCGCTAGGAATCACAGCATAATTACTAGTAGTTGAAATAAAGGCCAGATAATTTTGTAAACTTTTTCTCAAAAAGCTTCATGGCTGTTTTGATTGATGCTGCCGAATATTCGTTTAAACTTTTATTTCCTTAATTTTTGTAAAATTGGTAGCGCAGTAACATGCAGCTGAAACTTTAATATTGTTAATATTGGTTAGGTGGTAGAGCTAAGTGAGGTACCATTTCTTTAAAAGGTCTTATCCTAGATGGTGTTTTAAAAAAATCTTTTTTACTAGAGATATGAACATATCCACGTCGAAAAATTGTTTACGTATTTTTCTGCTACACGACGTATTCCGTGGACAAGGCATGTCAAATGCTATGTGGAAATAATGCTTTCAGAGCATTTCTTGCTTTTTTTCGTATATGGGGCAGCATCGCTTAAGAACAGAAGGACGTTGTCATAAAGAATTTTCTCTCGACAAAGTAGTGACAGGGAAGCAGTGAATAATTGTGCGATTGTAGTGCTATTTGCCTTCTCAAGAGATTTGGTATTTAACAAATAAATTTTAGATGCTTAATTTGACTCCAAAGATCTAACAATTACATTGACGATGTGCCTGCAAAATCAGGTTGTATTAATACAGAGAAGCTAAAGTTTGCAATTTTCAACTTGCCTTCCTGTAGCATCTGTTGTCTCATCTATTGATATCAAATCTTCTTGTCTTTCGCAAGCTCTGTCGAAAAATGACCGCAATTACGGATTTTGTAATTTTCATAACGAAATTCAAACACTCACAAAAGCTTTACATAAGTCAAAAAAAACTCAAATTGTCGATTGAATGTCGACACAAAAGTTTTCAGTAATGGAGTTTTTGGGCAGCTATTTTTTCGATTGCTCTTTTATAGAAGTGTCCTTCAGTGTGTTGAGTAACAAAATGCTTTTTCTCAAAATTTACTGGTTTCTCACAAATTTTACAAAATAGCACAGAACCATCAGTTGAAAAAATATCACTCTAAACTCTCACACAAATTTATTTAATTTGTCGGTGACAGAAGAACGCACTTTCGGCATCCTGGCAGAAACAAACCTTCTTGTAAGAATGAATAAAAATGAATGCAAATCACCAAATAAAGTAGGTATTAATACTTAAGTAGGTATACACTTTTAGTTCGAATTCTCGGCAAGGGATTAACAGATTACCGGGATCAAGTAATTAACGTAGGTAATAATGAGACGGGATTTTTGTTGCTGCTATTTATTCTATGAAAAACCAAATTTATAGTCAGTTATACCTGTTATAAGCAAAAAAGGCATTTATAAATAAAAATAGTCACAATAAGCATTTTTAGGCATTTTTCTTGAACATACGGGCTTTATTAATACATAATGAGGTGGCTATCCTTGTCCTTCCTTATCGGAGTACTTCTGCCGCTTCACCATAATTTGATTCATACCGGTAACTATGCTTCATACAGTTGTACCAGTTTCTTTAACTTCCACCTGTATGTGCTGCAGACTGCGCTGCTTTCCGCAGTCCCTCCTGTATTAGAAGCCACTGACTACATAATTTGCAGAGTGCCTACCACGCTGTTCTGGGTATTTTATTTTCGCGATACCCATCATATCTGATGGGCTTTCCCCTATCTACCAACTGGGGAGGCGCCCGATGGAAGATCTAGCAACCGCACACGGTGTTCTTAATTATAAACTTACAAAATTAAGTTTATTATATTGAATCCCATGTACATTGTCATTAAAGCAGTTTGTGGAAAACCAAATAAAAAAATGTTGGGAATACTGTGGAATTAGTTAATGTACCAGTCTCATTAAATTCACTAAAAAAATTTGCATGCAACCATATATAATAAAAAAAGTAATGCTGATGGTGATAAGAATAAACTTTTCCATTAGTTTCAGCTTAATTGTTATTTTTTTATTTTAACGTTTTGTACCCCTTAGTTTATGTACCTGTCAACGTGGCTAATTTTTTCTCCATTAATTAACAAAATGAAACTGTTTTTTTAGTACGTACATTATTTTTTTAAATGCTATAGAAAATGTGTATAATAATTACTAAAAATTTATTTTTTTTACCTGAAGAGGTAGGGCTTTTATTTTGCTAGCTATAATTTAACTTAAAATATATTAAAAATGTTTAACAAAATAAAGATGTTAAATACATATTCACATATGTTTTATTAAAGTTCTTACAAATATATTCCAGTTAGTATTAGCACCACCGGCTGTTACTATTCCAAAACTCGTTCTTTGTCTCGAGCGTGCAGCACTCCACGCATTAAAAAGCAAAATTAATTGATATTAGTAATTTATGCGGAACGTCGCTGGAAGCCACGGCGATAAAGTCCCTTTCCTGAAACAACTCGCTGCGCCCGTACTTCCAGAGCCATCCGGCAAACAGGATGATCATCTATTGCGCGCAGTGCTATGAATATATTGGCGTAGAGCTTGTACGGTAATTACCTCGTAAAACACGGCGATCAGCCGATAAACCAACTACGCAATGATTTCATATCTAAAACGCTAAAGTATCATATGATTATCGAATTGTCATCAATAAACTGCTTAAAACCGCGCCCGCGTTGTGTTATCTAAACCCGCATATAAATATGCAGCTTACTAGAGCTACCATGCATTTAGATTGTGTGGAGGATCGGGGCCCTGGAAACTACAGAGGCGCGGTTATCTATATTTCTTTTGCGGCGTCATTGTTAACAGTAGCATAATGTATTTGGCGTAACACTATCGTGTCTTTCTATTAGAATAAGTAAGGACTATTATAGTGACAATATAAAAATAAAGTCATGTATTTAAAACTAAGGTGGCTATAAATGGCATCTTTGTACAACGGGGATGTTCGGGGTGATAAATCAGTTTACAGTTGTTTATACTTATCTAATACTTAAAGCTACTTATTTACTTACTAGATATAAGCTGGGCATTTAGTCATTTCAGATAATGTATGCAGCTATTACACAGTTTTCCATTCACTACAAAGCTGCTAATTTACAATATAAAATATGCTTTTTTATTATCTTTTATTATTTTTCTTAATTGTTCCAATTTTATAGTTTGATTTCTTCTTTAAGTTTTAAAGTATTTCTTATTTTTACAAGCAATACAATAACCGCTAAAATCTTGAAAAAGTAAAAATGTAGGTAATTTTTTTTATTAATTTATACATTAGGGCTATTACGCAATTACTTAATATCTGGTCTAATAAGATCTATTTCTGATTAAAAATTTACACCTTTTCTCCATGCTTCCGAAAGGTTTACTTAGCAAACACCGTTGTATCTTCTTAATTGTAAAAGGCAGCTACTTTACCATGTGCGCTGGTTTTTCCTCGAACTTAATTTTTATGTACGACCACATTAATGAGTTTAACATCTAAGGATATTGTCAGCTATTCCGTAGTGACGTTATTTAGTGTTTTTGTTACTGCTTCTTCCAGAATGCAACTTGTTCTGCCAAAACCAAAAAAACTATTTACTAAAATTTGTACTTTTACATGGCGATTTATTGTGCACTGAAGAATATTATTACACTTTAGATAAAGACGACTCATCCGTGAAGATAAGATTCTTCCAATTTCGATTCGAATTTTTCTTTTTTCGCTCATCTAAAAAAGGCGTTTTTTTACACAGACTGGAATTTTATTTAAAAAGATCTGAATTACTTTCTTGCAGTTTCATTCTGGTACAGTCCAGCAAAAGGCATGGCTTGTTTCAAAGAGATAAGAGATTGATTTATCCTTCATTGTTATTGTAGCGCAGGTCATTTTCGTTTCCGTCACATCGTCTACATTCCCAACCTCCAAATATCGCATTACCTACTTCTTATCAAACGCCTTCGATTTTCACATGTAATTTGCAGCCGCTGTATAGATGAGTTTCGGTCCTTTCAAAAATTTTGAGCTCACTGAAGAGATAACGAATTCACCCACATCAGAAAAAGCAATAGAAATCATTACATATATTTAAGACGACTGTTTCATATATATATATATATATATATATATATATATATATAATAATAAAGAATAATAAAATATCCAGGAACTAAAATGTGGAAAATCTTGGGATAGATTAAGCATACAAAAATAAGAATCCAAATAAAAACAACAGTACTCTTTCCACTTTCTTCTTTGTGCAGCCTTACGGGTTAAAAATTTATTTTAATTTATGATAATTTATGACGTCCGTATGTCCCAGCCAACGCGCAGTAAATGCAAAATGGGATGTTACACCATCCTGGTTAAAAATAAGCTCACCAATGTTATTCTAGCCATTTTATTATACCATAGACCACACTAGTCTTTAAGCATCTGTATGTAGTGGTCAAGATATGCATCGATGAGTTCCAGTCATTTTGTACCATACGGTCATTATTGGTCAAGTTTGCATCCTCTCAACAGCCATTTTGGGGTCCCTATCACGTAAGACCCAGTGATGATAATTATGACAATTCATTAAACCGCCTACATGGAATACGGTCCCGTCAATACATAGGTTGTTTTCAATCCATTCACACCAATGTTTTTGCTAACCCAATTATCGACATCAGAAATAGAAAATTCTATTTCTATCGTCTATTTAGAAAATATTTTTATGATATGAGTGTTACTGCAAATTCTATAATAAGTCTTTAATGCCTAATTCCTTTTTATCCATTCTATAATACACTTGAGAGCAAAACAATCGACTCACTAGCTGCACGCGCAATATCGTTTCCTGTTTCAGTCTAAGGAAAATGAAAATAAAAACATTAAGGTGCAAGAAGTATCCTTATTATTGACCTTTAAAAAATTGTACTAATCGCATTAAAAAAATGCTTCACGAATGGGGTTTTTCTGAATCTTGCTAATTGGAACGCACGTGCGCGACGACTGCAATTGGTCTACAGTACGCTTGCAATCCGATAACTCATCGCAGTTACTTATCCGAAGTTGACCTAAGTAAGTGACATGAGTACTCGAGTAATTTGCAAGAAAATAGATACCAAAGCCGCCCAAGCCGCACAGGCAGTTGCATTGTTGCCAGAGAGCCTTAGTCAGAAGACCGTGGCAAATTGATTAAATCTGAGTCAATCAGCTCTGTCGAGAGTGTGGCGTCGGTACCGGGAAACCGATGGCAACATCCACCGGCAAGGAAGAAGCCGTCGGTGCGTGACAACAAAGAAAGACAATTGATTTCTCGTCTCAATATCCCTCATAAATTGACATATGACTGGCGTTAACCTCAAGCAAGAGCTGAGTGCAGTCATAGGTGTGGTCGCCAGCGCGTGGACAGTGAGAAGAAGACTGAAGGCAGTCAACCTAACTCAAAAAAAGGCAGCTGCGGGTTCTAAGCTGACTTCAGCCTAAAAGCGAAGGCGACTGGAATTTGCTCGCGAACGTTTCGATTGACACGTCGGCCATTTGAATAAGATATTATTTACCGACAAGTCCAGGATGTGTCTATATGGCAATGACAGAAGACGTCGGATCTATAGAAGGCCAGAGGAACGATTTGTTCATTGCTGTATTCAAGAAACTGTCACATATGGAGGTGGCTCTTACATGTTCTGAGCAGGAATTTCCATGCACGAAAAAACTCAATTGGTTTTTGTGCTTAGTAGAGAACGTGGAGTAGGCGTAACAGCAAACATCTACATTAGAAATATTCTGGAGGAACATGTTATTCGGTTTGCGGAATTTGTTGGTGAGGACTTTATGCTAATGGACGACAATATGCAATGCCACACCGCGACTGGACTGGCCTCCGTTTAGCCTAAACGAATCCAGTTGAGCATGTTTGTGGCGAGCTTAAGTGAAGAGTTCGGACCAGAAATCTTGCACTAGGTAGCGTGATGAAACTGAGAGCGGCGTTGATTGAAGAGTAGGAAGCAATCTTTCAAGACAGCATAGGAAAAGTCATCCGATCCAAGCGTAGTCGCTTGGAAAGTGCAATTAGGAGTTGAAGTGGTAACACGATGTGTTGAAAAAAATCAGTAAATTAATTTTAACTGAAGATTTTATTTATAACTCTTTTGTGTTACAGATATTCTTTGTCAGAATAGGTCCGATTCCAATCAAAGTTATATAATTTGAAACTACAGTTTTTAAGCTCTCAAACAGTACACTGAACTTTACTTGGAATGCTATCAGAGTGGATACATATTCTCTTAAATATCGAGCATGCTGCTGAGTCAAATTTTTGCTCTCAATACAAGGCACTAAGTATATGGGAAAAAGAATGCTGATAAAAATAAGAAAGAATATTTTCGTATAAAGAATTCTAAAAAATGATATACACATATGTTATCTGAGTTAAAAAAGTAAAACAAAATAATCAACATAAATATTAAATTAAAAAAACTGTTATTAAACTTTAAATTGCCCAGAAAAGAAAAACAATATAAGAAAAGGATACGCTTTTTAATAAAATTATAATTGCTAGAGCAAATTTTGTAAATATAAAGATGAATTCTAATGAAGAACCTTGATATAAAAAAGTCATAGAAAATAAGACATTTGATACTATAAGATACAAGAAGAAAACAGTAATCTAGAACAACTAATTTATGTTTGTTAAAATACGAAATTACATAATATAAATTATTAATAAATGGCACTGAAATTGAAAAAATTGTTAATACAGCAGTTACTTATATACACAACTAAAAACTACAAGGAATACTTCGTTGAACCTCCTTCAGTATCTTATAATACTTGTTAGCTTTCAGAATATGGTATTTATTAAACTGTTTATTGTTCTTTAGGGTATTTTTATCGTTCTTCTGTAACAACTGCCATTAACATGTCATTCGCAGTCTTTTGGCTTTATTTTTGACTGAAGTTTTATAGTTTTTCAATCCAAATTATGTGTAGAAACTATCCTGGTTCTGGCAAAAGTTGTATTTGTTTCTTTTCCACACGGTAGTTGTATGAACTCTATGACAAGAAGCACGATTCCTAATAAAAACATTTACCTCAACGAGGATGTTATTATCATCACTCAAAATTAGACTGTATTTGGCGACATTTAAACTGCTTCTTCTTCTGCTTGTGCCGTATCCTCATTGTACGTTGGCGATCAGTCTGGCCCTGCCATCCTGATTTTTCTTGGGAATATAATGAGGTAGTTTCCCGTTGCTTTCCTCATCGCAGTGTTACAGCCGGGTGTATCATAATTTGATAGCCACCTGTAAGTATATGATGACAAGCCTGTTACCGTCATTCTTCTGCAGCCTTGACTCATTAATGACACAGCTGCTTTATGCCATGCTAGTTTGGTCCGCCCCTGGTATTTCATTTCCCAGGTACCACCCATATCTGGGAGGCATTCCCCTATCCGCCACCTGGAGAGGCGCCCGATGGGGGACTAGCAACCCCACACGGGATTTAAACTGCTATTATACAAAAAACTCTTTGTTGCTCAATTCTATGTTGCTTCTTTTGGAACGATGTCAGTAAGAATTACTTTTGGAGACTCGTTTATACAGTTCTTACTATAAACATAGCGATGAACGGTGCTCCTGATTTTTTTTTATACATTTATCAGGTAGACTACCGTTTCTCGATGGTTCTTAATAGTCTTTCTTGCTATTGCTTATTTTATTTGTTCTGAGGCCTTTCGGAAACCACATCTTGGTACTACCGATATGTTATTGCTTCTTTTAAATTTAGTAGTAACCAATTCACTGTTGACGATGGTATTATTAAAAATACATATATCTATCACTGCGAGGCACTACAATCATCCGCGACTGAAATTATTTAGATTTTTGTATCCGAGTAATAACTAAATTGTCTAAATGTGTTTTAAAATGTTACTTGACTGCGGGTAGTTCACTCTGTATCACAGAATTTACTTCACCAGTTTCAAATATCAACCTTTATTTTTTGTTAAGTTTATTTTACTATTCTAATATATTAAGCAAAACGAATAAAGTGCAAGCCATTCTAATAGGATGATAAAACATTCGGATGATTTACATATTCGTAACGTTCTTTCAAAAACTTTGTTTTGGGGAAAGCATGCAGTCTAAGAATATTACATATAACATTTTCATTGACAACTGCGTTTTCACTATATTGCTTTTAAAGGAATGCATATATTCGTAGAAATTATGATCACACTATTCACACATATTACCAAGAAAACTGCAATTCTATGTAATAATTAATATAAAAGATCTAGAATTATATTTTTTATTTCTACTCTACACCTTAGTGCGTACATGCATAGACAAGGCTAAGAAAAAAGTTGGATCAATCAGCAATTGTGGCAATAAACTAAAATTCGTCTTATTGCAAATCACGAAACCGTACAATAGAAAACCTATGGTTAAACTTACTTATTAAAATTATGAGTAGATTATTTTCATTTTACCAAAAAATCAAAAAATAGCACGTAAAAAGAAAAACCAAGAAAAACGATACAATCTCAAAACGTGTAAGCGATGTAATCAAACATATTTTATAGAAACTAAACTGAAAACAAATACCCCACATATAACTAAATACGAATTAAATCTTACTGAAATAACAAACAGATTGAAAGATTCTATGTGGTTCTATGTATCTTATTCGTATATTTTCCTGTAGTACAGCTCTGTGAAACTTTTTACTTTATCTGTCCACCTTTTTACTCTTCTAAATTGTATTTTTGTAGAAGAAGCCTCTCCAGATTGTCGTTATCATTTTTGGTGGTGTAGCCAAATTATTTTCGAATACAACGTTTAGGTATTGTGGATAGACATTTTTTATCTATAGTTTTTCTAATATAAACACATTTATTCTATGATCTCCATAGAATTATCAGGAGTTTCTTGACCACTTTTTTCACGATATTCTGTGTTTTCCAGTTATCCAATTTTTATTCTTTATGTTGTTGTTGTCTTGGTTTTTTATTACGTGCTCTTTGGTGTAGCATAATATTTTTAGTTTTTCATAGTTTTTTAGTATTTATGTTTACAGTTTCATTAATAGTCGAGTCAAATTAGTAAGAAAAACACTAAAAACTCGAAATTTTTAGTGGGTGCACGTATCGAGACGTTCCAATGCGCATTTGATTCCTAAGAGCATCAGAATAAATGTTATCACATATTTTTTTGTTATAATGCGAAAGTGCATTTGTGCACGCAAAAAATGCATTTGTTTGATGCATTTTTTGCAGACCCAAAGAATATTTTATTTCTCGCTTAATATTGCTCAAAATAAGCTCATTACCGTTATTCGAAAATTTTTGGGGTCGCTGATCACAAATATGATGTTTATAAAGTGCACCGATGCACTTGGGGGCGGGAGTAAAGGGGAATAATTCTGGGGATGGGGGTGATTTTAGGAAATTACCTCAAATTTGTTTGTTTTCGAGATTAAACTGTCTGAATAAGGTGTTTTGTGGTCTCTGATAACAAATATAATGTTTAAAAAACGCCCCAATGCACTTGGAAGGGAGCATAATCCTGGGGATGGGAGCTATTTTATAAAATAACCTCAAATTTGTTTGTTTTTCGAGTTTCAACTGTCTATATAAGAGTTTTTGAGGTCCCTGATAACGAATATAATGTTTAAAAAACGCCCCAATGAAATTGGAGGGGAGCATAATCTTGGGTAGTGAAAGGTGATTTTGGGAAATAACCTCAAATTTGTTTTTTGTAGAGTTTAAACTGTCTGAATACGGGCTTTTGGGATCTCTGATAACGATGTTGATTTTCAATCTCACCGAAGTGAGAGATGCTCTGGGGAAAAGATATCCTAGGGCACCAGGGTACGCGTAGGGCATTTTTTCATTTGAGTATGATTCAATGTTAATTATTTTCAAAAATAATATTTTTCGGATATTTTTACAAAAAAATGTTGCCTGCACACATACAACCCTATCGGTGTCCACGTTTTAACAATATTAAATAAATAAACCCCCTATTTATTTAAAAACTGATTCCCAAGCTTCTATTTAAGTAAAAAAATCAAAAGTAATAAAATATCTTTAAATTTGAATTTAATAGGGTTTTCGTAGCTTTTCTCTTTTATCAAAGTAAATTAAAATTTTCTTAAAGCAATTTTGACAAACTAATTTAGAAAGAAAAAAGTTACAATAATTAAATTTTTACAATCAATCTTTTCTGTTGCAATAATAATTTTCCAAATATATATTCATTTTCCATCAGCTAAAAAATAAAATATCTGCCGTGTGCTGAATCGAAAACTGCCGAAATTAAAAAAAAATGCTATCAAATATAGACAGTTTAATCTCGTAAAACAAACAACTTTGAGATGGTTTATAAAAATCGTCCCCATTCCCAGAATTATGTCCTCCAAGTCATCTGGACATTTTTCAAACACCTTATTTGTTATCGCGACCACAAAGCACCCTTATTCAGACAGTTTAATCTCGGAAAACAAACAAATTTGAAGTAATTCTATAAAATCACCCCCATCCCCAGAATTATCCCTCCCAAATATATATTTATTTTCCATCATCTGAAAAAAACAATATCTACCTTATGCAGAATCGAAAACTGCCGAATTTTAAGAAAAAATGCAACCAAATATAAATAGTTTAATCTAGAAAACAAATAACTTTGAGCTGGTTTCCCAAAACCGCCCCATCCCCCAGAATTATGCTTCCCTAAGTGCGCTTGGAGCGCTTTTAAACATTATATTAGTTATCAGCGACCTTAAAACCCTTATTCAGACAGTTTAAACTCGGAAAACAAATTTGAGGTAATTTTCTAAAATCACCCCCATCCCCAGAACTATGCCCCCGAGTGCATTGGGGCACTTTTTAAGCATTATATGTGTGATCAGTAAACCCAAAAACTGTTATATAGGCAATTTAAACTCGAAAAACAAACAAATTTGAGCTGATTTCTCAAAATTGCCCCATTCCCAGAATTATGCCCTTCCCCAAGTGCATTGGAGCGCTTTTAAACATCATATTCGTTATCAGCGACCCACAAAATCCGTATGCTTCAACGTGCATTGAACACTCATAAATATTATATTTGCTCAGCGACAAAACACTTTCAGACAGTTTAAACTCAAAACAAACAAATTTGAGGTAATATTTTAAATTATCCCCATCCAGAATTATTCAAGTGCATTGGCACTTTTAAGCATTATAGTGTGATCAGTAAACCCAAAAACTTTATATACTAATTTAAACCTCGAACAAACAAATTTGAGCTGATTTCTCAAAATCGACCCATTTATTAATGCTTTTCTGTGCATTGGATGCTAAACATCTATAATCAGACCCCAAAAATGTATGCTCTTTGTGCATTGAACACTTTTAAATATCATATTTTGCTATCAGACGACTTAAAACCTTATACAGACAGTTAAAACAAACAAATTTGAGGTAATTCTTTAAATTATCCATTCAGAATTATGCATCCTATTCACTTAGATTTTAAGCATTATATTTGTGATCTGTAACAAACTGTTAAATAGTGAATTTAAACTCGAAAACAAAAATTTGAGCTGATTTTCAAAATCATTTCCAAATTATCCCTTCAAGTGCATTGGAGCGCTTTTTAAACATCATATTCGTTATCAGCGACCCCAAAAATCCGTATGCTCCCCTCCAAGTGCATTGGAACACTTCTTAAATATCATATTTGCTATCAGCGACCCCAAAAACCCTTATTCAGACAGTTTAAACTCGGAAAACAAACAAATTTGAGGTAATTCTCTTAAATTATCCCCATCCCCAGAATTATGGCCTCCCAAGTGCATTGGGGCACTTTTTAAGCATTATATGTGTGATCAGTAAACCCAAAACTGTTATATAGGCAATTTAAACTCGAAAAACAAACAAATTTGAGCTGGTTTCTTAAAATCGCCCCATTCCCAGCATTATGCCCCTCCCCAAGTGCATTGGAGCGCTTTTTAAACATCATATTCGTTATCAGCGACTCCAAAAACTTCCGAGTAACGGGAGTGAGCTTATTTTAGGCTATATTAAGAGAGAAATAAAATATTCTTTAAGGTCTGCAAAATGCGTCAGATAAATGCATTTTTTGCGTGCACAAATGCACTTTCGCATTGTATCAAAAAAATGTGTGGTAATATTTTATTCTGAAGCTTTTTCGAAGAGAATTCGCCCTGAACGTCTTGATACGTGTGCCCACTAAAAATTTCGAGCTTTTTTACTAATTTGCCCGACTATAAGAGTTTTCTCTATGTTGGTATCTAAAGCTTTTCTGTGTTGTTGCAAAACCTAAAAATCAAATAATAATGTTTTTTTGGCATTCTTTACTGTTTTAATATTTATTTTGTCTTTAACTAGTACGAGCTTATAGCCACTACTGCAGTCTAGCTTAGGATATGTTTTTATAGTAGTTACTTAGTTTGCATCTATTCCACTGTAGAATATAAGTCATTTGATTTCTGTATTTGTAGACAATTTAGAATAGTGAAACTTTATCAATGCAAATTTTTTTAAGTTCCTGTATTTGTCTGAATTTTCCTATTACACGTCTTATACAATTGTCTCGATATTACTAATATTGACATTAAAGTTTGCCTATAATAAATGTCATATATCTTTTTGCCTATTTCCTGCATTGCTGTTTTAAGTTGATAGTAGAAATTTATGATTACATCTTCTTTGGTTTTGCAAGTAGGGCCATAGATTTTAATGATAATTGGTATACAAGGTTTTGGTTTATTGTCACTGTTAAAATTCTATCGCTTATTGAATTGTAACCGAGCACTAATAATTTTTTGGATGTATCTACTGCTACCTCATGCATAGTACCATTAATTTTCCAGTGAGTTTCATTTAGATCTACTGAGTCTATGTTTTTAAGCTTTCCAGAATGCATAATTATATTTTGGTCATTTCAGACGTCAATTTTGATTTATTTATGCTTTCTTCGCGGGGTGAGGTGTGATAAAAACCAATGCATTCGTTGTTTAAATTATTTTCTTATTTTTTTCTTTACAATTATCTTTCTACACTGATTTTATCGGCAATTTTGCTTATAAAATTTTATATACAACATGATATGACAGTTATTAATTGCAGTGCTAGTGGAAAACTTTGGGAATTTTGATGTTTATTTAATAATTACTTTTACATTCTATATATTATTAAATTAAAATATAACTGAACAATAATTTTTGATTTAGGAGAACTCTTGGTATTTATAAAAACAGAAAAAGCTAATGGGAAATAATTTGTTGTTTTTAATTTCTGCGGAAGCTTTAAATATAATAAACTAATCATGTCTTTCTATGTCCACCTACCTTAACTTTTTTATAGCCGTTAAAGTTTCATCTTCATCTACTTAAGGAAGACGCGAGCGTTAATAAAATTTAATGGTACTTACATTTTAAGTCGAGAAAAATGTAAATTAGGGAAAATACGCCGTAAATAATCAGCGCCTTTCCGGCTTCCCGTATACGGCGCATAATTCACTTCGTAAATGTGTTAAGCTGTAAACAAGGCCCATTTTGTTGCAGACTGCATGTAGTTGCTATTCTTCCAGGGAAGCCGAATCTCCGTGTATTTCCCTTGATGTACATAACAGCTGCACGTTCGGCGAAATTTTCGTTACGTCTGATCTTGGGGGAGGAGGGGCGAGCTTGTTCCGGCTTTTGAAAATGGCGTTGCACATTGAAGCTTCACATGTCGTGCACTTCTTGCCCCGTGCTCCGCGCCTTCTTCATTCTTTCCACGTCAATTATGGTTCCGTTTTGCCGGTGTCGGCGCGGGGGCTGCCGAGGTGGGCGCAAATAAAAAATAATAAAAAAGCAGCTTATAATTCCGACAGGCTGTCTAAAGGCACTCGAGAGAAATCATTTGTTTCTCTCGCTTAAATTGGAGTGTAATTTATGTTTCTTTATGTGCATGCAGCTCATTCGGTAGCGGACTTGAACCCGCAACTTACCTTGTTCTGGCATGATTTCTCAACGTACGCGTGAAAAATTCCAAAATATGACTTTACTGAATATTTTCAACTTATATGCATAGATTTTGACGATAACCTTGTATATTAATTAACTAAATACATAAGAATGAACTCATCATTATGGGTAATGTCTGAGTTATATACGACACACTACTTATAAATATTTGAACTTAAACAAAATTTTATATCACACCTGTTGTGTGATTTAATTCAGCATATAAAATTGAAGTCACACATACAGAGATGTTGAGACATGTGCGACTAGAACTTAAATTGAAGATTAATAGACATATTGAACGTCTGTAAGATACATTTAAATATTGGAGGAGCTATTAAGTTTGTCATAAATATTGTGCTACAAAATTTGTATAATTTGTAAAGATTTATGAATTATTTTGTCATAAAAATGAATTAAATTATTAATTAATGTCTTCAGATATAAAAAGGAAAAATTTTAAAATAGGCCAAATACACAAATTGGGTAAGTATGAAAAATTATTTTAATTTAGTCCACAACTTCTGAGGTCATGAGTGATGTTTCTTAATGTCAACCCAAATGGGAATCTCATTTGTATGTGGTACACCCTGATGGATAGCTAACAAGAGTCTCTCAACCGCCGGTATAAGTGACTCTTTTTCTAGCCACAGATTCAGGTAAAGAAGCTAGCAAAAGGAAGGACAGTTTTATGCAATTAGGAGGACAAACCGCCTCTAAAGATGGAAGATTCATTAAGTAACTAATGACATGAGATTGCAGAATCCATTGAGTAGGCACTGCATTAAAGATTCTGAATTGGATAACCGTAGTGCAATCACCATGGTCAAGTTCAGGATTAAATTTTCCGGAATTAATAGTTTCCCATTCGGGTCTCCAGGGGGGCATTTTTAAACGTTACTAAACAACAATGCTTACAGACAGGAATATCAAGATCTAACAACAGGTCCGGAGAAAAGATTTTTACCGGGCCCCTAATTTTTTTTTGATATCTTTGACTGTATTGCTATTAATAAATCAACTGGTAATTAATGTTGTATAAAAATCCGGGTTACTTTTTCAATTTATATAATAAATAAATTTAAATTATTATTGCCTTAAATATTCTTTTATACGAATGCACAAGGAATAAACATACCAGATTTATTACAAAAATAGCGAGTCAATGTTAATATAATAAAAACAGTTTGTAAAATTGCAATGTAACTTGACAGCAGATGAGAATCTGTTATAAGTGATCCACGTTTTGAAAGGTCTGTAAAAAAAGGCCACCAAAAATGTTGAAATTCTATGAGCTAGAATCGGAAGGATCAGCCACTTGTACTAAAACTAGAAAATGAACTAGGTATTCTAAAATCTAACGCGTGTAAATTAGTAGTATGAAACGTATTGTGGCGAAATTCGTTCTGCAGTTATTGTTACCTTAGAGTAGAAAAATGATCTTGCTGCAGTTGCTAATGACTTGCTTCAAACTGAAGAATTCTCTGAAGATCTCAATAAAATTCTCAAGTGGAAGAAATAAGGTAAGTCACATTTATAATGGGTGACTTCAACGCCAAAGCTGAAAAGGGTAAAGTGTTTGTAGTGTATCGGTGCCACCATTAATATAGTAAGTGAAATATGTGCAGTAACAAAATTTTTAAATACACAGGAATTTAAGTTAACTAATAAATGGTATTTTATTAGTACTCCAATGTATAAGGTATACAACGTAGTACTTTATGTTTAAAATCTTTTAATACAGCCTAATGATGCATCAGAATACACATGAAAAATATCAATAGAAGACACTACAGAGACTTAATAAATGCTTGGTTATTGTCCATTTAGTAAGATATTATAAATGAGATTTTAAAAACGATTGGCATTTTTGTAATAAGTGTATTAGCTACAACAAATAAATGAGCATGCTGAGAATTAAAATAAAACCATCAAGCATGGCCACACTGTCCGTAACATTACTAACATCAGACATAGAATATCAAAGGACCCTCTACCTATGTTCTTTGTCGATTTCGAGCCTGCCCAGAACAATAAAAAAGTCTACGAAATAAAATACCTAAACTATCAACAGATAAAAATAGAACCTCCAAGAAAGACCTCCAAGAACTACAATTATTCAGTGCACAAGATGTCAAACCTACGGACATAGCAAAGGCTACTGTACTACACCGTTCCTATGCGTTAAATGTGGAGATGAACACCAAACTGCCGTCTGCACAAAATCTAAAGGCAGTCCCGCCATTTGCGCGTTGTGCCGGATGCCGGATTTATCAACAAATACAACTTAACAGAAGCAAAACAGTACCTCCTCCACCTGCGCAAGCCATAAAGAATATGAACAAGCCAATATTTGAACAAAAAGCATATACTTCCAACTTAAACAATTTATCTTATGCTCAGGTTACATCACTCCACTTTATAAACAACCAAACCCAGAATACAAACCAATAACATATCATTATCACAATTCTTGTCCAAATTCGAAACAATGTTTAGTCAATTAATGATCCATAACAGCACCATGCTAACTCTGCTAACCACGCTAGTAAACAAATTAAAATAATGGATACCCTACGCATTGGTCTATGGAATGCAAACGGGCTAACCCAGCATTGTGTACTAGTCGAGCTATTTCTTAAACAGTAAAAAATTGATATCCTGTTAATTTCTGAAACGCATTTCACCGAATACAGTTACTTCAAAATACCTCACTATTTGACTTATTGTACCAACCACCCAGATGGTACAGCCCATGCCGGTTCAGCTATCATAATTAGTAATCAGATATCACATCACGCAATGGAAGAGTTTTCTACTGAATTTATACAAGGCACCATCGTAAGTGTCAAAGGCCTCAATGGCTCCCTAGTGATAGCAGAGATATACAGCCCACCCAGACATACTATATGGCAACATCAATATGAAATGTTCTTTCAAAATCTAGGGAAATAAATTTTATGCTGGTTGGGATTACAATGCAAAAGATCCAATATGGGGATCTAGAATTACTACTACTAAAGACCGAGAACTAATCAAGGCGATGCAGGCAAACAACTATGGCCACTTAGCAACAGGTGAGCCCACATATTGGCCATCTGATTTAAACAAAATTCCAGGTGCTATGGACTTCTTCGTCATCAAGGCCATATGTCCTAGGTACTGTAAAGTAGAAACCTGTTTTGATCTCTTCTCTGACCAATCATCTATAATCGTCACAATGAGTACGTCGATCATTACTAAACAAAAGAGACCTTCACTTTACAATAAACACACAAACTGGGAAGCATTCAAAGAGTATCTAACCAGTAATTTAGTTATTCAGGTATCTCTAAAGACAGAAGACGAAATAGATACGGCGGTTCAAAGATTAACGAACATCATACACCACGCAGCCTATTTCTCTACACCTTCTAGTGGTGTTAACTCCGTCATCATCGATAACTATCCACTACACATCAAAAATAAGCTTGCGGAAAAAAGAAGAGCCAGAAATACTTGGCAACGAACTAAACATGCAGCAGACAAAAACAGATTAAATAGGTTAACACGGGAACTAAAACAAGCACTACAGGATTGGAGAAATGAAACATTCGATGATTATGTCAGAAACCTTTCTCCCTACGCACATGGTGAGTACACTTTATGGAAGGCCACTAGCAGATTCAAACGCCCAAACAATCCTATTCCTCCATTGCGTAAAACAATGGCTCGTGGGCAAGATCAGACGATGAAAAGGCCGAATTATTTGCAAATCATCTATCAACCATATTTCAACCCCATCCTATGGCTACTACAGCTGCAGAAGAAAGTGAAATACTAAATTACCTACAGACTCCTTATCAACTAAGCCCACCTATTAAACCATTCTCGCCCTCAGAAATAAAAAATGTGATCAAAAATCTAAAAAATGGCAAAGAACCCGGATATGATCTCATTACCGCTAAAGTCGTGAAAGAACTACCCCACAGGGCTATAATGGCTTTCACTCAAATATGTAATGCAGTCATAAGGCTTCAATATTTTCCTATACAATGGAAGTTTGGTCAAATAATTCTTTCTCCTAAACCGGCCAAACCTGCACATGAAACCACATCATACAAACCAATAACTCTATTACCTATTCTATCTAAAGTACTAGAGAAACTAATACTGAAAAGAATGCTACCTATAATTGAAAAACAACGACTAATTTCCTAACATCAGTTCGGGTTCCCACAACAATATTCCACCATAGAACAGGTACATAGGGTGGTTGACGTTATAGAACAGGATTTTGAAGAAAAAAGGTACTGTGTAGGCAAGAATTTGATAGAGTTTGGCATCCCGGTCTACTCTACAAAATTAAACAATCTCTGCCTCACCAATATTACCATCTCATTAAATCCTACTTAAGTGAAAAATAATATCAGGTCAAACACGCAGAAAGCCTGTCTAACTTCCACATTATTGAAGCTGGTGTCCCCCAGGGCAGCGTCATGGGACCTGTGGTACATCTAATCTTCACAGCTGACCTTCCTCAAAAAGAACAAGTTGTTACTGCCACGTATGCGGATGATACTACTCTATTAGTATCTGACACCGATCGTCTATACTTCAAAGCTACCTCAATAATTTGCAAGAATGGCTAAACAAATGGCGCATAAAAATAAATGCAACAAAATCGACAGCCATAACATTTACGACCAAACACGGTATCACGCCTCCGTTCTACCTGAAAGGAGCTCAAATACCAACCAAGGACGAAATGAGATATCTTGGCATACATTTGGATAAGTGGCTCACATGGAAAGTTCACATCACTAAGAAGAGAAAAGAATTAGATCTCAAAATTAAAAAAATGAACTGGCTCCTAGGACGAAGATCTAAATTATCAATAAACAACAAAGTGTTAGTGTATAAAACAGTGATAATTCCAGTATGGGCTTACGGGATTCAACTGTAGGGATGCTAAAAACCCTCAAATCTTACAGAGATTTCAAAATAAAACTATACGCACTATAGCCAATGAGGAATGGTTCATCTCAAACCTTACTCTGCACAACGACCTAAAGATAGCATGGATTAGAGATGAAATCGATAGATATAAAACTAACTATGTTACCAGAATTCATTCTCACCCAAATGTGCTAGCACTCAATCTATTAGATAACATGTAATTAGAAAATTAAATAGATGTAAGATTTTAGACTAAGACAACTAGCATTACATGCGGGCCCGCGGTTTCCCCTAAGTCATATATAGTCTTAGATCACATTTGCTTGTTAGCTCCTAGGCTAGTTGTAAATCGGCAATAATGTTAATAAAAAAATATATATATGCTATTATATATGAAGAATTTGGAATTAATTTTTCATTTGGTGTTTGCATTTAACTGCTCTCAAAGAAGAACTATTAGTCGTAGAAGAACCCTGATGTTTTGTGTAGTCTACTTTGTTATTTATTGAATTGGAGCGAAAGTTTGTTTGAACGAGTTATTTAACTGATGACATGGCAAAATTAACGGCTTTCAAATAAAGAGGCAAACGTTGATTATAGTCTAGACTAGTGAGGTATCAAAGATGTTTTGGTATTTTTATTTTTGTTTCTTAACAAGTAACTCTGTTGATGGAATGGGTATTGTTGATCAGAAATAATTAATTTTATAACTTATTATGTTTAGCAAGTCCTGGAGATTGTCAGCTCTTCACACAGCCAAAGAATGTTTTTATATGCGGCTTGATATCTGCTTGCTCATTCGTCTTACATAGGTTCTGTCGTAGTCACCACAAGATATTAGACTCTTTAGGATTAGTAGGTGTAACAATCCTGAGTTGAACGGATAAAGTTAGGTATTTTACTGTTAATTGTAAAAATCGTTTCTATATTTCGTTTGTTTAGTATGTGGCTTATTCTATCAAAGACACCTTTAATGTAAGTTTGTGAATTGTAGAACTTGTATTTTTATAAATATTTTCAATGACATAGGTCAAGGACTTTTTGAAATATCTCTTTTGTGTTAGGATTTGGTAATGGTTTTAATATTAGTTTTTAGTGCCGAGAAGCATGGAGGATCTGGTAAATAATGATTAGTATAATTTCCTGTAGACAATATAATAGAAACTGTGTCGAAAAGATTTTTTGTTGTGGAGGTGTCCAGGAAAGAGAGAAAAAGAGAGGATAGCGTATATTATTTTAAAATCAATTATAAACTGGTGAAAATGGGAAACTTACATAAGCACCATTGGTTTAGCAGTAAAATGAGTATTGGATAGGCAGTAGTTAATTAATATAAATGTGTCATTTTTTAGATCATAAATATTAAAGTAAAATATTAACTAACAATATGCGTGGTAAAACATATATAAACCAAAAATATTTTACGTAATATTCAGAATTAGAACTACATTTCTTAAAATGGACGTAAATTTATAATCTCGTTATTGCCAAATGATAGTTGTGACACCAGCCAATCCCAATTGACAGCAGCTAACAGCTTCTTTAAATTGTTCAAAAGAATGGTAATTGCAGGGTAAGGGTGCACCTTACTGTAATCTATAAAAAATCCTTAATTTTTTGTATAGTATTGTTGTAAAACGAGGTAACGTTTCCGATTATATGCGAGTCGGCAAAAGCAATTTCAGCAACCATTAACTTGAACTTATCTTTGAGAAAGTTGAGACCAATACGATATTCTTCTCAGTCACGATGATTCTTGAATAACGTCGATGATTCTTGTTTTTAACTGCTTCTCCTTCCCCTAAAAATATTTTGTTATGTGCACACTTCAGTCGGAGTTTACAAAATGTGCTTTAAGTCTTCCAAATTTTTGTTTTACGTCCTCTGTCGTGAAAAACATGATAATAACCCATTGCTCAATAAAGAAAAACATATGTTACTCTGATCTCTTTTATGGAAAATTTTCTTCGGTTATTCCTACTGACCCAGAAGCTCAGAAGCCTTGTTCTTCTCCGTTTATCCAACAGCCCGTAAGAAATAGTACAGTTTATATTTAATTAGACCCCGTAGATCATATAAGGGCTGCACATGTATTAATAATTTCGATTTTATTGTAATATTTTTAATTAATTTTGCCAATAAAAACATTACCAACAAGATTATAAAAAAGCTAATATTTCTTTAATTTAATTTACTTAAAGTTTAGGTATTTTTTTATTTAAAAAAAAGTTATATTGTTTACCTATTGCTAATTATTTACTTATATAAGTCATCCTATTATAATAAAAAATAATTATATCATTACATATATTATAAATATTTATTTTATTATTTTATCGTTATTATAATTTTTTGTTTAGATTATAATATAAATAAAAATTTTTAATATAAACTGTTTCAAGCATTTAAAAATAGTTTTTAGAATTAGAAGTACTGGCAGCAAATCTAAACATTACAAAAGTATTCGACTAATTTTTTATTGAGGTATAATAAAAAATTTGGAGTGCGGGTGCAAATACAGTTCTGTGGCGTATCTGACGCCGACTGACATCAAGAAATCCGCAGCCCCCGGCGGAAGGCCGGAGGAAGCGATTTTTTGCGGGCGCTCGTCACTGCCATATTTCAGCAGCAAAACACATACATAAGTTAAACTTTTAAGCCAAGTCTGAAGTTCCCGCATATCCCGATAAATCAATGATTAATAATGAAGTTGGGAGATGTTTACCGCAAAATATCGCGCATCAAGTCAGGAGCGCTCAAAGTGTAAAGTTCGGTGGTCATCACTTTTCAAAGTTGTTTTGAGAACGTTCATATTTTTCGGCGATATATGTGCGCTAAGCAGATGATGAGAAATGGACTTTCGTCCCTCAAAATATGGGCCGGCAAGCCTCTGAAAGACGCAGCTCTAACTTCGGAACTTCCTGCGTGATGCGAATGCTACAGTTGGTGTGATGACGCTCGGGATCTGTCAGTAATTGTCAAGAGTTGATGTTCAACTACTAATAATGAATATAAAAAAGTAAATAATTGAGCGTAAATAATTATAAGTATCGATGTACTTACAGGCAAATTATATGATACTAATTTAATTCAATTACAAATTATGTGCTTAAAAATATCACTATAAAGTTACTGTTACATCATTTTAATCATTTTAGCAACTTCAGTTAGCTAGCACAAGATTAATTAAATTTTGAAATGTACACCTAAAACATTTTTTATAATTCATTTGGAAATGTATAAAGCGTTGAAATAGATTTATAATTATAAAATTATTAAATAACTTATACACTTGATAAGTTTGAATACATTAAGAGTGTACAAACATTGTCATGATTATGAACAATATTTATATTTGAACAAAATTACAGCTAGCAATTTTTAGTAACTACAATTGTACTAAAAACGTTTTATAGAAGGAAATGGGCGTATATGTTACTATGGAAAGTTGAAAATGGAAACATGGTGATAACGGCAATGAGAAAATTATGGAAATATATGAGAAGAGACACTAACTAAATACTAGTGTTAATGCCGATGCATTGACAAATTCTAATTTGGCGACTTTAGCATTCAGGATAAAATGCGACCAACCAAATCAATTTGATGAAAATGTGCTGTGTACAACCACGTAGCAAAATTCTAATACAACGATGTAGGAATTAGTCGAGCATCTTCATTTTCCGTTTATAACAGATTATAGATTGGAATGGTGTTAAGTAACAATTCAGCGATGTGAATCGATAGAAACGCATATTGAAGTGTTCGTATCACCTTACTCCTTAAAATAGAAATCCATTTTTGTATAGGCTGTAAAAAAATCTTTTTACTTCCTCAAACTGTATCAAGGCAAGAATTTGATTTTTGCAAAGTCTTATAGTGTTTATGGGGGGGGGGGTATATAAAAGTTATAATTTATTTTAAAACCTTAAAAAAAAACCTTTAAGATTTATCGTTAATAATGAGACCAATTTAAATTACCACTTTAAGAAAAGCGGTTACAACAAATCAATAGACATGAGGTGTTGTTTTATCACGTTGACCGTAGAACGCATGCCATAGTCAAAAGCTACAATAATTAACAAGTCTTATCTGGGGAATCATGCAACACCATTTGTATTCTCCGGCATTATATCTTCCAATTATCATCCAGTTTGGTGCCTGTAAAATTATATAGTAGGAAACTGATTTGACATCCAGAAACTTTTTAGACGCAGAAATCTTAAAGCAAATAATGTAAATTATATTATTGATTAAATTTCAATAAAAATTTGTTTTGTTGCTTTATTTCAACTTACTAAAATGATCGATTTTTGTAAAATGATCTAGTATATTGTTTGTCCAAATTATGCTTTTCTTAAGCAAACACTACAGTTACAATCTTATTAAAAGGAGAAACTAAAACTACTGGTTCTGTTTTCATAAATTTTTCAGATTTTTAAGGGTTATTTCAATTATTAATACAAAGCCTTTATTTACGTTGACCACGTTTAGCAGTTATAGAAACTTTGACACTTTTGTTTGGGACAGTTGCCTTTGGCAACACCCATCATAAAGTTCTTGACTATAACTATTAGAACTCGTTTAAGGGGAGGTGGTACACCCGATCTCCGCAATATTAAGTTTGCTATCTTTATAGTGATTTTTCTATGAAACTATAAACTCTATGGTGTTGAAATTTGGTACACAAATAGATTGATGGTTTCTCTACAAATTGACATTTTTAGGCTACAAACACATAAAAAAACACTCATTTTACACATCAGTATATTTAAATATTTTGGATGTTTTTGAGTTGAAAACTTAAAACAATGTCAATATATTCTACAGTTACTACAGAACGACTGGTAATAATTTTATGCTAGTAGTTTACATAGAAAAACATGATTGAATCTTTAAAAAATTTATTTTCGGAAAAGTAAGATAAAGATAAGTGCTATGTTAGTGCATTCCTGGTCCATATTCTGGGTCATCTGGATCATTATCTTTATCCTCCTGTGCTTTTCTTTTGTTCCTGGTTACTATCCTGGAATTTTTGTTGGTCACATCAGATTTGCAGATCTACTGCACCAGCTGCCCCCAGTGTAATTACTTTTGCACTCACCACTGTCTTTATGTTGTTTCAATTTCTGTTCACAATTCTTTATTTTCTCACACTTTTGACAGTATTTACTAAAAGGTTCAACATCTATGACCTTTCATGTATCAATACTTGTTGCAGAAACTGTACCATTGGCACTTGTATGTCCTCGCTTCTGCCAAGAACCATCCAGAGCAATAGTCAAATCAGTAGAACCTTTTTGCACTGTACAATATTGTTCAATACACTTGCCAGTATTTGAATATTAATTATATGGTTCACTTGGTTCAATTGTTTATTGTCACACTCATTAAGTGAAAAGGGGGCCGTTACCCGAACTGCCATAATGACATTTAAATCATATTTAAAACCTTTAGAGATGATTTTTACAAAAATAAGTAAATGTATATTGTGAAATAGACTATGTATATATTATAATACACAAAAAAACAAAAATTATTTTTTAACCACAAATGGTCTACCACCTCCCCTTAAAAAAATTAATACTGGAAAGTTAAAACTTATAATCCAAAAAATTCAAGTTCAGGTTACCGGGAGAACAATAACCTACCTTTAAAAAATAAAGTGCGTTGTTGCTGTGTCAAGTCTGATTTGACTTTACTTTATGAACCGGTGTAGAATCTCGTTGAAAAATTTAACGACCACCATAAAAAGTGCAAATCAGAGGTTTAATCACACTTAATATACTCTGCTAGCGCTCCAAGTGTCCTCCTTTTCACAAAAATGAATCTGGGTCACATCATCTTAATAGACCCTACCAAACCATTACAGATGCTGAGTGAAGTCCTCTATGAATCCTTGACACTAATTGGGACGTTTCTTAAACGGCCTTATTATTTATTCGTTTATAAATTAAATTTTCTGTAGCCACCATGTGCATGTCAGCTAATGCTAGATCTCGTATTATAACGCGAGGCATTAAAGTTTTATAAAAATGTTTATGAAGAATTCAGTCACTTTTGTGCCTTTGATCGGACCAGCACGCCAGGTAAAACAAAAATAATGATTTTATTCCTAAAATTAATCGTATTAAAAAAATATTACATAAATGTAAAATATAAACAATATCAGACAGATATACTTAAAAAATAGAAACAAGAAAGAATGTATGTTTAGTATAACAACAAAATAAATTTAAGATACAAAACAAAAAGACAAATAACTTCTAAGAACAATAAATAAAAAATAACAGATAGAACTAACATAATAGTAATATAATAATATAATAAATAAATGTCCCTTAAAATTCAAAGAGTTATTAGATAATTATGGTGCTTTAAAATAAAATTTTTATAAAAATATTAATTGTTAAAGAGGTAAAGAAAATTGACTTACAACTAATTATTAAACTATAATTTAATATTTATGAGAAATAATATAGGAGAAGCGAAAAACGTACAATAAAATATCTAAAAAATTAGTGTCCAGTAGATAATAAAAGTAAATACAGATTATTATAATGAAATTGTTCAATGGCTTGTGCATCAAGGCTACTCTATGCAAATTAATTAAGCTCAGCCGCTACAAATTGCTCAAAAAACCATCAATATACTGCTAATTTTTTAACCTTAAAATCTCTAGAAAGACTTAAGCTCCACAGCCACAATTTGTTTATTAACAGCACCAAGTTACTTTGGTATACCGCAATACAAAAAGGCAAGTAGTCAATAGTAAAAAGCGTAATCAGCAAGAAACCACTGACGTGCAGACAAATCAAAACAAACGTACTAAATTTACACACTACTGATTAAACCTTAAAAATCGTCCTAATCTTCTTGACAACGAACATTTGTAGGCACAAGAAAATTCTGCCTTTAAAAAAGTAGACCTCAAATCTCTACCGATATTTATCTCGGTTGTTAAAATTACTGAACTCAAATTTTTGAAAGCTATAGCCCAAAATAGGTACTAATTAAAGACTACCGAATGGTAAAATCAATATACTCTCTAAAACGTTTAAAAAATACACACTCATAACTAAACGTCTAGTAGGAAAAAACACCGAGTTTCACATCTATCAGATTAAACAAATGCGCAACTTTCAAATATGTTTTACGAATGTACAGTCATCCATCACTTTGGAACACTCGGGAACACATCAACTAATGTATGAAATAACAAGTACGGACGTGGAACTCCTTTTTCACCAATGTCCGGGGCTTCTATACATTTGCGGCCACTTCCAGTCACACCGGTCTTGAGATCTTCCGATCAGGCTGATTTTTTGGCGTCTGGACTTGACTTATCGTTCTTAGTTAAATACTGAAAACGTTACATCTCTATCTACCACAGATCAAAAATTACAATTATATAAAATAGAAACTGGTGATCAAAAGTTATAAGAAATGACATATTGCAAACTGGGTCCGCTAAAAACCCTTATTAAATTGTTGTAGAACATCCCATCTATGCCAGTTCGCGGATGTGAACCCGGTAGGCCATAGGTTTTCGAATGATACCCCCTTATGTCTTTAGGTTTAGTAGTTCTCAAGTTGAAAGTCGCGACGGACAGACAGACGTCTGCATAGAGTTCATTGGGCTTTCCTTTCGGATATAGAAGCCTAAAAAGCAAACCGACACGAAATAGAGTTGCCTCTTGAAAATGTAAAAGTAAAACCATTTGACAACAATAGGAACGTCTTCTTTTGCCACTAAAAATTATCTCTCCATAAACCGTTGATATGCTTCGGTAAGCATGCAGTGTAGCATTTTGAATACAACATGAAACATTTACTATTGCATGAAGAGTCTTATTTTGGAAACTTTGTAATATCTATATATTAGAGATACCGGCAGAGCCCCATAAGAGTATTGCGCATTTTGATATGAGCTTTAATATGGTTTTATACATTAACAGCTTATTTTCCGTTGACAATTCCAATTTTATTTGCTTCTGCCTGTTCTTTTTAAGCAATAATGTAGGTTCGGCAAGTCGGCCTCTTTTCTAGTTGAAGAACTAGGCAATTTGGCTATGTCTGCTTGTGCCATTTGTTTTCATGCAGTGTGACAGCAGGACATGTTTCTTTCCTCAACGTAAATGTGACATGATTCGATTTGTTCTTATTAGCCTTTATCTGTCATTTTGTTAGCCACTGTTTAAGTTGATTTAAGTTATTTTGTAGATTTTTGGTTGCAGCGTAGAATAAAGCTCAGATCGTTACGTCATCCACATATGTAACTATTATCATTGATGGGAGGTTTTCTGTGCACTGTGAACATAAGGTGGGCCCCAAGACTGCCCATAGTATACCAGATTTAAACAGTTGTAGGTTAATGTATGCTTCATGATCTTTTATTTAGAATGTCCTCTTTCTTTTTAAAATAGTTAATTAATGTAGAAATGATTAAAATACTCTGTCTAAGAGTTTGACGAAAGTTTTGGAGTTATGGTTTATGCCGAAGTGTTTTGGTTTATTCGTAATGGAGATATTTACTGTATTCCTTAGAAGTTGTGATATGTTTGTTGAAATTTGTTATTTTTCCATTTGTATTCCTGTCTTTTGAGCATCTGATACTCCTGATTAGACATATCGGATTTTTATTTTTTAATGACTTAATATAAAGTATAATTATATATACATATCGTACATGTTTGTATTTGTTTGTAAAGTATGCAATTTTTGTAATTCGCTGGGTGATCATCACAATTTGCAGTCTTAACATTTACATTTTTTGTTAGGTATTCAGCCATGAATTTAACTCATCTTGAATTGTTTTTAAAGTAATTTTTTATTTTTCCAAATTTTTGGCATCGCATACATTGGGGTGTTTTACGTTTAGTGTGTAGTGATTCAAACTGTATTAAGTATTTAATAACAAATTTATTTTACATATTTGTGGTTATTATTTGGTACTAAGTCAATCATTATTAGTGCTATTTTTGCAACTCGTTGCCTTGAACTCTATGTTTGTGCTCATGTGACTTTATGTCACTTATATTCGTTGATGGTTAAATACTATTTAGTACAACTAAAAGCTTTTTTTTTGTTTGAGCTTGTATATATAAAATTTTGTGTTTTTTTCTGCTAACACTACTTATTTTGGTATGTTTTGTACTTTGATTTTCTTGTTGTCTAAGGATTGTAGCATATATTTATCTTTGTCTAATTTATTAAGTAAGGAAAATATTGGTTTCGTATTATCTATGATTGATATAAAAATTTGTGGAGGCTTAGATGTGGCGTTTTGTTTGTTTTCCTTTTTTTATATTTACTTCTGAAAGTGTGCTATATTTGTTGCTGACGCCAAGTCAATATTAGAGTTTTCTTTGAAATTGTAAGTTTATTTTTTGCTAACTATAATACCTGTTTCCTCTCTCGTTACTTTTGCCACTGCTTTCTTAAATTTGACACAGGTATGTAATCTGAATTTTGCAATTGCACTAAGTTTATTGCTGACAAAATATTTAATAGTTGGTTGTTGAATATTGTTGAATTTTGTATTATCATTGGTTGGGAAACGAGGATGTTTGTTGGAATTGATAGTAAATTGATGCATATGGATCTCCAAGTGTGTTTATATTTGCATTTAGATGTGCATACTACACATAATTAGGCGGATAATACATTTAATTGTAAAGGCATACGATTCCTTTGTTATGTTTATTTGTTTGTAATTACTTTTTACAATTTTATTTTGTCCGTTTTTAATCCTTGCATGTACAAATAAATTGATATTACAATAGTGCAGGTAATAGGTCCGGTCCCCTTGGAAGACACGACGCCAATTCAATTGTATATGTTGCATATAAAGTGCACATCTAAACCAGAAACAATTAATTTAATTTAATGATTTGGAAGTTTACTAAAACATTTTATTGCAACAAAGTAAATATATTTCCATTTTTTCTTTATTATGCACTTTATTGTAATGCCTTTTTTCAAAATCATAAACGTTATTGTGATAAAATTTTATGTAAGAATTATAATTGGTTAGTAATATATAATAATAATACAATTAAAAATTTAAGTTTAAATTTAAAATATTGACTTAAATTAGACGAGTACTGGAGATGCAAAGTTTAAATTGTAACAGTTATATTTGGTAAACTCAACAACACATGAGTAAAAAGTTAACAACAGAGATAAGACTTCTAAGAGAGGAATTATTTAAAATTAACAATAGCTTCAAAATATAAATTTAGGCTTTGGAATACCAACGGACTTTTACAACATAAGCAACAAGTGGAAGTGTTTTTCAGAAAACATAAGTTAGATGTACTACTACTCATTTACAAAAGTTCAGGTTATTTTAAAAAACAAAACTGCAGTATTTACACAAGAGAATACCCGAATGCTGAAAGACACGGCATGGGAGAAATATATTAATCAAGCAAAGCATTGAACATCATGAATTGCCTAAATCCAGTGAAAACTTCCTAAATTATCCAACTAACAAAGAAAATGTTATCAAATATTTCCGGGGTCTAAGCAACAGATTCATGGTGGGAGAAAATTATAACTCCACCAAGAAGAGAGGAGAATTTTAACGGGTTATTCAACACTTAATTGTCAAAACTGTTCATCGTCAAAGAAGTTAAAGAGGTGATCAAAAATGATAAAAAAAGTCTCTCGATTTAACTTAATGACAGGACATTCATTCAAATAACTTTCTCGCAAAGGCAGATGCATGCTTACTAATCTCTTCATTGTAACTTTGAGATTAAACACCATCCTGTGCAGTGAAAGGTGCCTCAAGTAATCTTGATCCTAAAACCAGAAAAACTGCTTAATGGGGCGGCTTCTTATAGATCAATTAGTTCGCTATCTATACTAGGCAAACTTCTTAACAAGAGATTTAAATGTCATTAGAAATTCCAATCTAATGCCAAAGTTAATCTTTAGAAAAAAGCATGCATCAATGCATTACAGGAAATTTTTACAAAGAAATAGCTGGTGCCTTACGGCACTACACCAAAACTGCCGCATTAACAATTTTCCGCAAATTTGTGTCTAACAATATTCCAAATTTTTTAAACTATCCTTGGCGAAAATTTACCTGTCCCGGTATTTGCACTAGTACAAGACTAGGAAAAAACACGAAAACCCGAGTGAGGGCAGGCGATTCGAAACCGATGATGGCTCCAGGTCCTCTGAACATTTACAATTCGACTCAAAAACAGATTAACTTACCTTAACCTACGCCGCACTTAATGTTTGTTATCTATTGTCTAAGAGTTTACATCGAGCACCAGTACCAACTTTCCAACTATTTCCAGCCGCTTGTAATAAGAGCCCTTTCTGCCCTGGCGCTGGTTTTCTCATCCGCATTGCAGGTTAGTATGTTACTATGTTCAGTGATGAGCTGAACGGTGTGCCAGTTAAATCATGATAAATATCCGTCCATGTCGCATCCATGCTCACATCTTACTCTCGTCCTAGCTTGTAGTTGGTTCTTGACGAACCCCATTGCTATCGTCTCGAACATCGACGGTATTGGTTTTGCCACCGTTTCTTTGACCAAATGGTCCGCACGTTTGTTGCCTGAGGTTCCGGCGTGCGCCATGATCTAATGGAGTCGGACCTAAATTTCAGCCGACAGCGTTTTTGCAAAGCTCTAAACCTTAACTTGCAAATCTGTCGGAGTCCTCATATTTCTGAGAGCAAGTATTGCTGACTTGCTGTCCGATATCACAGCGCATTTAGGATAACTGATCTATGCCTCTCGATATATGTCAGAAACTCTTGGATGGCTGCTAACTCACACTGAAAGATGGTTTGCCAGTCTGTAAACTTTGCTAGTTTACAGTAGACTTTATTTTCTCCTCGCATGATTACAAACGCAGTCTCTGCTCGCCCGTTGTCCACTCGCGATCCGTCCGCGTAGCATCATAGTTGTTGTGCCTTCGGCTCCCACACGCTGAATGGGATGCCATCTCGCTCGGGCAGGTGCCCCGTCTTCTCCATAGACCGCTTCCGCTCGATAACGCCCTACCCTAGCTTCAGCTCCTCTCAAAGTTGCTGCTTCGGCCCAAATAGTGAGACTTTTGCTGTCTGCCGTTTCCTGCAAAAGAAAATACAAAGCAGTAACTGACTGAACACTAACGTAGTTTAAGTGACTGCACTAAGCATTTGCCGCTTTAAACGCAAGTATATCTTATACGCTTAGCAAGTCCCTGCTCTCTTTGACTTTGCACCCTGCGTAAAACATAGCCGGCTGTACTGCTCTTTCCAAAACTCCAATTTAGTCACGCCGCTGCTCCAATCCGATAGGAAATTTGTAGATTATGCATCAATATAGCAAGTTCATAAAGTAATCGATTACATCAATCAATCATTCGGAGAGAACCTTTACTGCACGGCAGCCTTCCTGGATGGCACTCGGGAATTTGATAAGACATGGCATGATAGCCTCCTTTTTAAATTGAAAGTTACACTCCCGCACTTAGAAGAACGATTCTTCCAAGTGAAGTATTATCAATATCTCACGAAATTCTATACAATTAAATTTAAGGTATCCCTAGAGTAACGTACTGGAAACTCTTGTATATACAGTCTTTCTATAACTAATATGTCCACCAACGAGCAATCCCTCACAACCATCTTCGCTGACGACAACAATCATGATCAGACACAAGGGCCCAGTAATAGCTGCTAGTATACTATAAACACATCTAAATTATATTGAACAGTGGAGTAAAAAGTGGAGAATAAAACTAAATGAAACAAAATCTCTCCACGTTACATTTACAAAATGCAGAGGAACATCTCCAAAAATATACGTGACTAACATACTGCTACCACAGGTTATAGAAGTTAGACGCCTAGACATAGACTTGAACAGGACGCTTACAATGAGAAAACACATATTTACTAAGAGGAAACAGTTTGGTTTGAAATTCAATAAACATTACTAGCTGTTTGAAAGAAAATCCGAATTATCCGACGCAATAAATTATTAGTTTAAACGTTGTATTTAAATCTAAGGCATTCAGCTGTGACACCGACAGAAAACATAAGCTTGGAAATCGTATGAAAAAATGTTGACATTTTGAGTGATCTAAAAGCTAACACAGTGAAACAAACAATAATAAAGTGTAGTAAAAAATGTCTAAAAAAATTGGAACATTATAATAATATTTTAGCAATAGACTTTTTCGACAGTAGTGTATACATTCAACAACTTAGTAGATATAAGATCTTGGACTTGCCTCACAGATTTTAAAGTAGCTAATGTCTATTAAATAGTAGATTAAGCAGCAAGTAGTATATTAAACAAACTTAGGTAAGTCTCAATTTTTATGTGAATCCTTGCCATCATTATCTACACGTCACATTGGCTTATTGTAATGATTTACAAGTTGCAAAGAGTAAATAAATCAATAATAAAAAAATATTTTAGGTAACCTCTTAAATTTTAGCCAAATAAATGTTCTTATCTGTCTGGGTATTTTTATAAATTTTAAAACGAATGTTTTTATAAATTGCACATCACGCAAACAGCAGTTCTTGTTGCCGGGCAAAAAGTCTGCCGGGGCTGCTTGGGATTAATTCGCAAAGAGCGTTTAAATAGTCCTGCAGCGGGGACATGCAAGACCAAGATTTATGTATTCTAATAAAACTTAAACAAGCAGAAGTCAACACAACATAATACAGTAGCAAATACTATAAATAACATTAGTCCCGCTCGGCGACATATATCAGGATGTTAAACTGTGTCTCTAATTGCGCGAGGACTCGCCATTGCATGTGTTATAGTAAGACGCACGGCCCAAGTCAACTCTCTAGTCTGCCGTTTGTCTTTGATTTATGCGACATAACGGCGACTTTTGGGGGAGGCCATGACTCAACGAGCAACTTCCTGTCCAAACTATCCTGCGCCTTACGGGCGCGAACCTCTTCGCCGCTAGGATATCTAACAATCGTTAGGCTGCCGTGCTAGCCGTTCGTAACTTGTCCCGCTTCCTAGTCGCTTTCATTTTTTATACGCACTTACATTCTATTAGGGATACCAATTAAAAAAAAAGAGTTTTAATTAAATTAGAGTCTACTATTTCCAATCACATATTACATTAAATATGATTAAAATTGCATTCTAATTTGGAATTTTATAAAATATGTCACAAATATA
Organism: Sinelater perroti; assembly: GCA_036346155.1. Classification (NCBI taxonomy): domain Eukaryota; kingdom Metazoa; phylum Arthropoda; class Insecta; order Coleoptera; family Elateridae; genus Sinelater; species Sinelater perroti. The sequence goes on from JARFIY010000189.1 coordinate 2,917,441, forward strand.
TTTTACTTACTTCAATATTAAATATATTTAGTTTTTTAATTATCGTTATTTCATATATGATATTAATTTAGGTTTTACCTATTATTTTTCTATTTGCCACTTTCTACTGCTTCATCTTTAAGTAACTTCATGTAAAAAAATTTATTGCGATTACACAATATATATTTTAATGGCCCATTGCATTTGTCAGTTTTTACTATCGATTTTTATTATATTTTTATTGTCTAGTAGATGCATGTAGATTTAGCAAAATAGTTATTTTGTTCTTGTACTTAACGCTTACAATCATATATAATACATATATATATATATAAGTAGGAAAAACAAATAAAATCGAAACAAAAAAATTTGAAGAAGAAAAATGAATCATAACGGACAAAGAATAACAGCGTATTGTAAATTGAATAACACGATAATTGCAAATAGTTTTTTCGGCATAAAACTATTCACAAATATACAATACAAGGAAAAAATAAGAAAGAGAAATCTATAATAGTTTACAAAATTATAAAAGTGCAAGATAGGAGAACAGTACAATATGTACGCGTAATGAGAGAGCCAAAAATTAATATGGACCCTTAACATGAAGACAAATAAACTAAAAATAAAAAAATTTTTTAATATTTATTTATTAGCAGTCAGAATATTTACATGATATTCTATGAGCTAATTTTATGTAAATTGATACAGTCATGAGGGAAAGACATCCAGTGATGTCGCCCCTATTTTAATCCTTTAAGTCTATAGGCCACTTTCTTTTCATCTTCTGGTTTGGGGGTCGTCAGCTAATGGTATTACTGTTACGTTTGCATGGTTTTCCAGAGTATGGTGATGTTTTATTGCTCTTGCTTTTATTACATCCTTTACATATGGAATGTTGAGGTCATTATGTAAGGTTATGTTTGACACATACCACGGGGCGTTAGATAACATTCTAAGTGTTTTGGATTGGAAACGTTGAATAATATTTAAAGTTGATGAACTAGCACATCCCCAAAGTTCACATCCATAGGACCATATAGGACGGATTATGCACTTGTAAATTATTAACTTGTTATCTAGCGTAAGGGCTGAGTTTCTCCCAAGGAGCCAATATAGTTTTTTACAACGTAGGTCCAATTCTTTGCGTTATTTATTAACGTGTCCTCCATGTCAGTCGTCGATCTAGATGTAGAGCGAAGTACCTGACCTCATCTACTTGGGGTATGCGCATGTTGTTGAGTGTAACCGGGGGGCATGTTGAGTGCTTGGTTATAAAAGTGATATGTGCTGATTTGCTTTTATTTGCTTTCACTCTCCATTTTCCCATCCATGTTTCTAGTAAGCTACCACTGGGTTCCCGTTACATGATAGTATGGCAGTATCGTCAGCGAAGGTGCTTAGGCTTGTATATAGTGTGGTTGGATGGTCGAACGTGTATAGTAAGTACATTACTGGCCCTAAGACGCTGCCTTGGGGGACGCCTGCATTTATTTTTCTTATTTGAGATGTTTCGCTGCCTACTTTTGTTTGGAAATATCGATCTGCTAGATAGGATTGTAAAAGTAGATAGTAATTTTGCGGCAATAAACTTTTAATTTTGTAAAACAGGCCTCTATGCCATACCTTATCAAGTGCATTACTCACGTCCAAGAACACTGCACTACAGTACACTTTGTCTTCGAATGCTGTACGGATTATGTTTACCAGTTTATGACATTGTTGTGTTGTTAAGTGACTAGTTCGAAAGCCGAACTGGTGGTTTGCTAGCCATTCTTCTTGGAGTTCACTTTTATTTATGCGTTTTAATATTAATTTTTCCAACAACTTTGATACTATCGGGAGGAGGCTGATGGGACGGTATGATTTGATTTAGTTAGGAGGTTTACCCGGTTTGACTATTAAAATAATTTGAGCAAACTTCAACGTCAAAGGCCAATATACAAGTTGCAGAACTCCGTTAAACAATATTTGTAAAAATCGAATACCTTTCTTGGGAAGAAGTTTTAGAAACAGTTCCCGTTATGAGGTCATAACCTGGTGATTTTTTAGTATTTAATCGCTTTATCTGAGTTTGGATTTCTTGTTGTGTAAATCTACGTATTGTAGTGGAGCAGTTAGGTAGTTTTCAATTTCTTGATCAGGTTCGTTAGAATTTGGTTGAAAGGTGTTTTGTAAATGTTCGGCGAATGCTTCAGCTTTCTGTTTATTCGACTTTGCCCATGTTCCCGTTTCATCTTGTAAGGGTGGAACATGCTCTTTAGGTCGCTTAATTCCTTTGGTTGCTCTCCAAATTGTTTGGTCATTTACAGAAAGTGAACTTGTATAGTATTTAAAAGTCTCGTTCCGTATTTGTTGCAGCCGACGACTCAGTTTGTTGTTTAGTTGATTTAATCTATTTTTGTCTTGAATATTCCGACTACGCTGCCAAACTGCTCTTGCTCTTCTTTTTTCTTTTACTAGCTCCATTATTTCGGTGGGGATGTTAGGAGTATTACATTTTAAGTTGTTTGTTTGTGGTGTTGCTCTCCATCCTGCTTCCTGTATTGTTGATGTAAAGTGATTTTTTGCGTGCTCCAGGTCTTGATTTCTTTTTTAAGCTTATAGTTGTATCTAGATTTTCAGTAATATAGTTTTCGAACAATTTCCAGTTACTTTTGGCATTGCTAAGAATAGGTTTCGGTTCTTGGTACAGTATAGTTGCACTCACTGTAGCTATTACAGGCGTATGGTCAGACGAAATATCATAGTTGTGAATAATATCCATGTAGTTTGCTGACATACCATGGGTAATAAAGAAGTCGAGTAAATCAGGAATTTTATTGGAATCTGAGGGTCAATATGTTGGACTTCTCGTTGATAGAAAACCGTATTTGTTATCTATTATAAGTTTAAGTAGTTCTCTGCCTTTTGATGTTATTAGTCGTGAGTTCCAGTGTGTATGCTTTGCATTGAAGTCTCCTCCCGTTAGAAATCTAGGTCCTAGTAGTTCAAAGAAGGGTTGTAACATTTGTTTAGTTAAGTTATGTCGTGGTGGACAGTAAACACTTGCTATGACTAGAGGTGCTGGCAACTTCTCAACTTCTATCATAGTGGCTTGTAGGTAACTTGTATGAAGGTCACTGATAATGTTTAATTGAGCTACGTACTATTATAGCTGAGCGTTGTGTGATACACAGAGTATTGAGGTATTGTTAGATAAGATCTTGAGATGAAGTGTGTTTCTGAAATTAGTAACACATCAATGTTATTAACACGTATGAAGGTTTCAATTTCTAGCTTTCTGTGTTGTAGTTTTTAAGAACTTGGCCATTATTGGATGAGTTTCTTGATGACTGTAGTTAACATATTTAGTATCATACTATTTTGCTGTAGTAATTGGTTGAACATATTTTTGAATTCATCAAGAAATTGTTTAAGACTAACATCTTCTGAGGATGAGGGTTGATTTCGTGCTGCTTCCGCATTATTTAAATGTGTATATGTTGGCTGGCTAGGGTTAGTGTAAGGTTGATTATTTTGGCTTTTTAAGAATGGAAAATTTTTTCTTGTTAGGTTTGGAGGTCTTGGGGTTATTTGTTGCTTGTTGGGTTGGTATTTTCGTTGAAGCTCTTGATATATGGAACACTCCTTATAGTTAGCTGGGTGGGGTCCTTCGCATAAAATGCATACAGCTGAAGTTGCTCGTTTTTTTTGACAACTTTTTGTATCATGAGGACCCGCACATTTCACGCAAGCAAAAGGTCTACTGCAATAACTTTTTGTATGTCCATAATTCTGGCAGCGAGTACATTGTACAATATTTCTGTTTGTCCTTGGTGGTTCAATTATAATACGTTTATTTTTCAGTGAATGTATGTTGTATATATCTTTGTTACCCAGTCGCAGCCTCACAAAAACTTCAAGCCAATTTAACTGCAATTGATAAATGGTTAACAAGCTGGAGAATCAAAATAAACGAGTCTAAGTCAACTCAAGTAACCTTTACCCTGCGCAGAGATACGTGTCCCCCGGTTCAGATAAAGAACAATCCTTTACCGCAAAAAGAAGTAAAGTACCTTGGGTTACATCCTGACAGAAGGCTAACATGGCGCAAGCATATCTTCAGTAAGCGCAAGCAGCTGGGATTAATTTTAACCAAGATGTACTGGCTACTGGGATATAAGTCGAAGTTATCATGAAGCAATAAACTCCTTTTATACAAGGTAATTCTCAAACCCGTATGGAGCTACGGGATTCAACTTTGGGGAACATCTGCCAACTCTAACTTAGAAATCCTAGAACGCTTCCAATCTAAAGTGCTGCGCATGGTTGTGAACGCGCGCCGGTTCGTGTCAAACAAGGATATCCGTAACGATCTTCATATGCTTTCAGTGAAAGAAGAAGTCAGCTGTTTGAGTGCTAAATACAGTGGCCGTCTTAGTGCACACCCCAACATATTAGTACTGGATGTTATAGTTCCCCAAAATCGCAATCGAAGACTCCAAAAATATATACCAAATGACTTGCCCACTAGATTCCCTACTTAATCAATATAAAGTTTTGCGTTAATTTTATTTTAGTTTTAAGATCTAGTATATAAGTTTATTTTTATACCCAAAAGCTAAAACTCATCTAGATGACAATTGTTACAGAAGTATCCTACTGGGGATGCTTCTACATGTCCAAATAATCTATCACAGAATTTACTAAATGCAACTTGTGCAGATTGTAAATAAATTGAGATTTCAATAAAAAAAAATATCTTTGTTGTTTGTAGCTGGTTCAAGATCTATAAAGAATATTGGCAAAGGATCTTTGTTTTGTCTGTTTTTTACGTTCATAATATTACGCACTAATTTTTTAAGGGCATTTTTGATATCATCGATCGAGGTAGTGTGGTGTAGATGTTTTAATACAACTGTGTAGGGACGATTTTCTTTCATTTGATACGTGTGATGTATAATCTTACTATCTTGCATGTACTTAAGTTTACGGTACGTATCAGGGGTATTTGTATTTATTTTAACTGCATTATTGTGTAAAGTTTTTGAGGTGTATTGTTCTTCTTCCACTATTGTTTGTAAGTTTGTGATCATCTTATCATAATCTAAAACACCGTGTACAAAAATTGGTGGTGGTTTATGTTCAGTTACGTTTATATGTTCTTAGTTTTTTTGTTTGTTTGATTAATATTCCTCAGTTAATACTGAGTATCTATTTTTATTTGTGGTTACTGGCTCCTTTACAGTATTAGTAGTTCGTGTGTGAATCTTTGTTAACCCTTTTTTTATTATTATGCGAAACGCGTTGCCAATTATTAGCGGGATTAATTTCCATTTCTTTGTCGTCTTCGGAAATTTCGCTTATGTTACTTTTATCTTGATGTGATTGATTGATTGTTGTATTGTGATGCTGACTAGAGTAAATTTCTGGCTGGTTTAACGTTGATTGATACTGTGGTAAATAGTAGGATGAGTTAGGGGGTTATAAGTATAAATATTGAGTTTGTTGATAAGAGCAGTTGGGTTGTATGTTGGGTAAAAACGGTGATTGAGGAATTTGTAGAGGATTTCCATTCATATGTTCTTGGTTATGAATGTTATATGCGCCGTTAAAGCAGTTTCCGGCCGGCAGCATTTTGTTGGTAGGTACAGCGTTCACAGCGTCTTTACGAAATACAAATGCGGACTAAAAATAAAATATATGAAAATAAAATTAACAATAATGTAAAAAACATATTAAGTTAAACAAATTACGAATCAATTATGATTTACAGATTTAGAAAAGAAACAGCAACAAATATAAAAAAGTATATAAAAGAAAACAAATACGCAAGACGTAAGAGATAAAGAAATGGAAGAAACGTAAAATTTTGTTTACCACAACATATGTATTAAAAACAGCAAAACATTCGTGTGGAATTTTTTAAGTTAACAAAAGTAAAAGACAAAGTTCCTGATGGAGCCTAAAAATAATTCCAAAAATAAAAAGAAAACGGTGAAATGGAAATAGTACCTAACACATAGAACAGAAGAGAACTCCAAAAAACATAAAGAACTAAGACTAATAGTTAAAGAAAAAAACGGAGGTGTTGTTAAAACTTCGGACACTTTTTTGTCAACTTGCCTCCTCTTCTCTACTGATATACACTTGTCAATTTACTTTTTTCCATTTTATTGCCTATGTCCATCGCCGTGTTTGTTACCATTAAATCCCCATCACTATATTTTCCCACTACTTTTTTGAGAATATTTCCAGCTTTTCTGTGTTACGATTCCATTTCCACAATTGGTTTTCGAAATCACTTTATTGTGTCCCACTTTGATGTCTTTCTCTTGTCTCTTTCTTCTTTCGCTAGTTTTCTTATTTGTTTTTCTTTTTCTCTTTTCTTCTTCGTCATAACCTCGTTAATGTAAATCTTGGCTTGTGATTTATATCTTGGCTTGCATTCGTTTTGAATTTGTGCTTGCTTTGCATGATTTTTGGCTTATTTTCCTCCTTTTTAAACTCTATGAGACAGATTTCATCTCTCCTAATTTATATGCAGTTTTAACTTCAGCGCTTATTTGCAATTCCTCTCCTATCATGTTTTTAAGCAGTTTTTAGTACATTAGAGTCATTAAAATAAATTTTTAGTACCCATACTTTACATTGTTTTTTCTTTTCCATTTTTTAAGACACTTGAATTTTTCCCACACTACTTTTTAGTTTTTCGTTGGCGTATTTATTTTTCCTTTCTTTCTAATTTGTTTCTCGATTAGCTCTGGTTGTTTTTATTACCGAATATACTTCATAATTTTTAATATAATTAACAATTATATCTGACTAACGCAACTGTAACGTTTCGAATATGTAAAAATTGATGATTTTTTTATAAACCTAAAAGAAGATAAAAATTATAATGTGCTCAAAATCCACAAGATACAAGTGTGTTATTAATTATATAGGATTGTAACTGCTACATTTTATGGACATTATCAGAAATATTTTATGTGTTATTTATGTGATATATTCTAAAAATATTTAGCCAAGGCTAACATAACAAAAACAGCACAACTGCGATATAACCCGACAGCTCATGAAAGTGCAGTGTAATGAAAACGACCTCACTGGCCAATTCAGTCGGGCGTTAGATTTTAGTGAATGAGTACATGTAATGGGTAATCGTAGCATTGCCAATAAAATTCGTACGTGTATCAAATTATGTGGGAAGCTAGAGTATTTTTCCGCAGTAATTGTTCAGAAGACTTTTCAGAATAGTGCTCTATAGTGTCCAAACAATGAAAACAACATTGGGAATGTATGTGATATTCCAAAATGCTTGATTTAAACAAGATTAAGGGGGGCTATTTTTTCACCGCTACGCGGCTTTTCCATTGTGACATCTGTAGCTGCTGAGTCCAAAACATCAGTTCGAGCTGAGCTGCATGATTGATTCTGCCTCCAAATGCGAGTTGCGCAGCGTCATTCGTTTCCTACAGACAGAAGGAAGTAGTGCAGTACAAATTTATCGGAAAATGAGCTACGTTTACAGTGCAAACTTTAAGAATGATGATGTTGGCAAGAATTTCGTAAGAAATTTAAAAATGGCTAAACTGATGTTTATAATGAAGATGGTTGAAGGGCTCAAGTCTGTCGCTTGTTCATTGAGTTGATCAAGTAGTTTGCACAGACGGAGCTTACCATCTCACAGTGAGCCAAAACGCAAAAAAGCTGGCCAAAATGGTCAAACTGCAACATCTCGAAACTGACCTTCAACCCTTATTTTTAGAAAGAAAATCTTTGCGCTTTCTAACTACGTATTTAATTTTCTAATAGGGTTGAAACTATAAAAACGGCACGCGGTTGAAAATGGGCATTTTGGTAATGCAGTGCTGACGGCGACTCAAGTGATTTGCGTTAAATAAAATAAAAATTGTTTTTTTTATTTGGGGTGCCTTTTGGTTGAAGTGACTTATGGAACAACGAAATCTAAGTAAGTATTTACTATTTTATACTTTAGTTCATAGCTAAATGCTTTACTTTACTTTTTATACATGTAAATGCTTGACCATGTTATCAGCTAACTTTCAGTTCTAAAGTAGGAATTTAGTTTGAGCTACATAACGATTCTGATTAGATACAACTATGAAACTTTTTCAAGTGTGTTCCTCAAAGCTTAAACTACAATATATCTGAAATTTGGCTGCAAATATTTGCAAAATCAAAAATTATTCAACTTTGTTTTGCGTAACGAGGTCGTCGTATCGGATGCAGCTTTTGTTTGCTCGGACGCTCTGCTTTTTCTTGCTACAATAAATAGCTTTTAACAAATTATATAAAATAACTCATTTATTAATAGCATCAAAACAAAACTTTTACATTTTTTATGTAATTTTCTACAACTTTCGTGTTTTACAGATCTTCTTCTAACGAGAAGAAATCTCTCCGACATTTGGCAGCAAGAGAAGGGCAAAGAAAATTTGATGAAATGTTAACATGGTCAAAACATCATTCTATATTATATCGAAACTGAAAATTTGGGTGACATCAATATAGAAGAAACAAAACTAGCGATATCTCGTTGCAGTGAATTTGCAAAAAGGTGGAAAAAGTGCAGGAGGATGTTGAAAAATTTCCTTTTAACAAATGTTGATTGGTTGAAAAAAGACATTTCATTATCTGCAGAGATTCCCGTAGAGAAAAATATTCCGTCAACATCTGGGGTTAGCAGAAAAAATGTTCCTTTTGAGGAAAGCAGCGAAAGAAACAAAATGCGCAAGACTAAAGAATGAGCATCGACAAGTGAACTAGTAGATGTATAAATAATTTCTCAGCTTTAGATTTCACAGGACGCAAATCACCATGTAAACGGTGATTCTTGCGTTTTAATTCAATGACTTTGGTATTTGATAGTTATACATAATTTCAGGCGTTTAGATTCAAGACACAAATCACCGTTTACATGCAACTATAGCGCATTTCGATTTTACTATTCACTTGTTTCATCTTAAGAAAATCAATGCCCGAAATGATTTGCTGCATATACTTTAATAATCGCTGTCTTCAACGATGGCAATCACAAAAGATTTCGAGTTTAGTCTATTCAACCACGCTGGCGTCAAATTTGACACTGCAGACTTAAGAAAACGGCGTATAGCCCAGACATGGCCCCTTCCGATTTTCATTTATTCCGCTCGTTACAGCATCACTTGGCTGATATGCACTTCAAAACAGAAGAAGAAGTCCGAAAATGCATCGATAACTTTATCGTCTCGAAGCCGGTAAGCTTCTATCATCAGGGAATTTGCAAGCTATCCGAAAGATGGCAAAAGGTCCTCGATGCCAACGGAGAATACTTTGATACTTAAGCTTTTTTGTTTGTTTTTAAATAAAATTTTAATTTTGCAGAGAAAAGCTGAGAACTTATTTATACACCTATTAACTTATGCTGCTCAGATGAGTCTGCGATCTGCTGGTCAAGAAGATGCCGCTAAACTGTTGAGCTAAACTACAACAGCTACTCTTTCAAGAGCATCAAGAATACGAAAAGCATGGATCAATCGTGAAGCTTAGATTGTAACTGCCCCAAATGAAACACGAATTTGACAAAAAGCCAATATTCAAAAATTAGGGTAAATGCAAAGTTACGAAACGCGTTATATCCAGTTACCACAAATTACAAACAGCAAAACAGCGTGCTACCCACTAAGAACGGCAATTACAATTTCGGAATTTTGACGGAAATACAGTTACAGGCTTTTATGAACTTGGCGGCTTCACACTAGATGGTTGTTCAAAAGGAAGTTTTTCCACAAGAGTTTCGGATGTTTCCACCGAGTTAGTATTAATATCAAAATGGGGCTGCGATGGAAGCACATGTCAGAGCGAATATAAAGAGAAATGGAAACAATATTCTAAAGATGCACATATGTTTATAACTTTGTTTGTTCGTTTACAATTATCAACTTCTGGTCTAAAGAAAACAATTTTATGTCAGAATCCTCGATCCTCTTCTGTGCGGTTTTATAGACCCATCAGGATGAAGTTCAAGAAAGAATCCACAGACGTGACTCAACAAGAAATGACTTATGTGGAAGAACATATAAGTAAATTGGAGAAGACGGAAGACAAATATTTTGTATCGCATCAAATGGTACTAACAATGGTGGATGGTAAAGTTTGTAATGCTGCGACCGCTACTTCTTCGGCTCAAAGATGTTACGTTTGTGGAGCCACTCCAATCGAAATGAACGACATAGAAAGATGTGAGAACAAAGAAGTTGATGCCACAACTTACCTATTTGGTTTGTCGTCTCTGCACGCTTCAATTCGCTTTTTCGAACGTTTTCTTTATATTTCTTGTAGATTGGAATTTAAAAAATGAAGGCAGTACACAGAAGAAGATACGAAGAAACTAGAAGAAAGAAAATGCAAAATTTAAGTAGAATTTAGAACTCAACTAGGTTTACTAGTTGATCATGTTAAACCTGGAGGAAGTGGAACAACGAATGATGGTAACACGGCCCGAAGATTTTTTAGAAACCCGAAAGTTATTTCAGAAATTGCAGGGATAAACGAAGAATTGTTACAAACGTGTAGTACTATTCTGCAGGCACTTACTTTGCTATAGATGGTGACGCGTTTAATGCTTAAGCAAAAGAAACAGCTCGACGATTTGTGCAGGAACACCGTGGTACTACATACCAGTTACCATGCATAAGATTTTAATCCACGGAAGTGACATCGTAAAGAATTCCATTCTTCCTATTGGGTAATTGTCAGAAGCGGCCCAGGAAAGCAAGAATAAAGACCTGAAGCAATATAGAAGACATCGGACCCGAGAAGCATCGAGAGAGAAGCATCAGCAAAAAAATTAAATTTTAATTTTGACCAGCTTTTTCGCATTTTGGCCCACAGTGCATCTGGAAGGACAGCGCTTCCGTACCAACGAAGAGCTTCAAACATCTCAATATTCACGGTGACTATGTGGAAAAGTGACATTGATTATACTCGACTCCTGGCAATAAAACCATTTTCTTATTCACATTTGTCTTTATTTAATGCCCGATCATCGGAGGTTGAAAAATAGCCCTTCTATAAATTAATAATTTATCTAATAAATGCAGCGCTTTGATATAATGTTATAAGAAAGTATCAGCAAGCAAGGTTCTCCACGGTTAAAACAGCTTAGTTCACTGAATGAACCAGAGCTTTGATATTTAATTTGATGTCATTTCCAATACAATTAAACTCTCCACTTCGGGTTTCAACTTATCTACTCCCAAAAAGAGCTATATTTCTTTAAATAAAACTAATGTTTTGTGGGAAGCTAATTATCTTATCGTATTTCCGTACTGTTAACTCCGTGGGATTATGATGGCAGTAATCTTTGGCTAAACGAATACAATCAGCTATTTTACTATTGTTTGTAAATACAATAAGTTTTGCCACAATAATATTTGGCTTATTTCACCGTTAATGCCTCTAACGTTTTTTGTTAGTTGGCAAAGTCTTGGGATTAGAAGTGGGCATCTTTGTTAATATTTTTAATTATATAGAATATGGATTTGTTAAAATACCCGCTTTCTAGTAAGGCAGTGGTAATGGTTTTAAGATGTATTTAGTCCGATGGATCTGGTAATAAGTCACAAATCTTTGATGGCCGATTTAGAAACAAAAGTCTTGTTTTCTTTCACCTTAAACCTACCTATTGAATGCGATATGTCGATGATGCTTATGTTACTTGACATATCTGACAAGATCTACATCTCCAATTATGTTCCCACCTCAACCTAATCCACATGATCAAATTTACTATGAAGGCTAAACAAATCAATTCCTTTCTCTTCGTAGATAATAAAGAGCATTTAAAAGTCCAAAAAAAGAATGTTTAAACTAACCACTACCTAAAGGCTATATCTCATTTTGCTGCCCATATTAATTCGCTTGTAAAATCCCTATTATCAGATTCATGAGACTCTCCGGTATTAAAATACATCCATTATTCACAACCATTTATAAAATAAAAAAAATATTCCTTTAGTCAATTAAATACTAATACCCTAATTACTTCCAAAGAGTATAAAATTACCTTGTGGAGACTGCCAAAGAACTTACATATGTAAGTTAGATAAATCAGCAAATATATAGCCAAAATTATTCTTGACCGTACAAAAAGGCAGTAACAAAATTAACCTTATTTATACCAAAAATCAAATATCAACTCGCATTGTGGGCATTTACCATACATAATAAAGAAACCGGCCATTAAATTAATGTTTTCAAATGAAAATCACTTGTTTTCATATTCGATTTTAGAAGTAGAATTGTTCATAAGACAATTTCCTTTAATGCGTCAATACTGAAAATAATAATGCATAAAATTGTGTGATAATAAGTACAAAGAAAATAAAATCTTAAGTGTATTGTTCTTGTGTTCCTATGTTTCGCGTTTATCTTACGTTTTTTGCCATACAATTATTTTTCGGTTCTGTTTTACTTAAAAAACAAAATTAAAATATAAAAAAGTTATTGGCAAAATTAAATATATAAAAAGTAAAAACAGCGTTTATTTTTAAGAATCGAAATATCACTGTAGGTTTAATTGAAATTACAACCAATTTTCCTGGCATTTCATATTTATATTTTTTCTAATCTAATTTTATACAGAATGTTACTCATTAAAAATTAGTATACTACCTATCAATTCCACTTTAAAATAAGCGAGTACTTAGCTAAACTACAAAGTTGGATTTAAAATCAGATCGGATAAAATGTGATGCACATGTAAGTTCACTTCCCCTCATTGCATCTGACACATGCTAATGTTTGAAGAAACCACTGCGACGTTGTTTTTATCGTTCTGCATTTCCGCTTAGAGACAATAACTATAATGAGCAAGGGCAATAACAAAGCTAATTTGAATTTTTATAGACGCTTTTAATTAAGTGGAGTGGTTATGGTATGCAACTTTAACTTTTTGTGTAGTTGGGTTACTTGCTACTTTAACAGTTTATTACCATTTTATTTAAAATAATATTGCAATTTTTTCAATAATTGATTTGCCATGATTATTAAAATATTGATGGTTTTATATTTGCAATACCTTGTAGCAATAAAATGTCTTATTTATTTATTTAATTTGTTCTTGCTACCTATAATTTTTCGGAACGAAAAATTGAATAAATTTTATAATTATAACAACTGTTATTATAATTTTTGTTTCAATTTTGTTTATTTAGTGTTATTTTGTATAAAACACACATCAGTGTTTCCAAGCATTAATATTGTACTGAGACGATTATATCAGGGGCGGTGGTTAAAGAACAGACAAAATTGTCTATAATGAACAAGAAGAAGAAAGAAGTTTACAAATAATTTGAATCACTTTATATAACACCGGTGAAACGTTAGACTTTTTTTTATTAGCATTATTATTAATTATATCCTCCGAATTTCCAAAAAGATCGGTAAGTTCAAGAAAAAAAAGTTAAAAAAAACTATTTTTTTGTTATTGGACACTAAATTTTGTTTATGTATTAAATATTGTTTTGTTTAATAATTTATTTCTATTTACAATTCTGTATAAACACAATAAATAAAGTTTATGTTAATAATGGGGTAATTGGATATGACTGTTGACATGGGAGAGGAATTCCACTGAGTGCCCTTTTTGGTTACTTTGCTAAAAGTACATTGGGATTATTTTAAACTGTATCAGAAACCTTAGTATGTAAAATAGTAAATCTAGAGTTGTAAACCTTTTAAGTCTATGACTTTGCGCACTATACTTTAGCAGATTCATTGCGTAGGCATTTGGGTGATTTGATAGTGATAGTGTTTCAGATACTTAAGACGTCCGCGTTTTTAACGAATAAGACGCATCACTAATTGTACGTAACATTTGTTTTAGAACCTCTCTATTATTTAAATTGTTGAGTTGGCTGGGTACCCCACAACTGAAGACCGTATGTTCGAATAGATTTAAAATCCATTTTATAAACTAGTAGTTCATTTGAAAGACTTTAACTTGGAGTTAAGTCCCAACATCCAGTGTCTTCTGAACTTGAGACCTAGCTATTTTTGTTTTTCCAAGCGTGACTTCTCTACGTTAGCCGTTTGCTTAAGTGCATCCCTAGGTACTTGATTTGTATCTGCATGACGTTGATGATCAAGACTGGTGATGTGTTGCGTTTGCATTTGGTAAATATAAAATGTGAGAACTTCTCTTCATTGATTTTCATATTCCATTTATGGGCTCATTTTTCTATTTTATTCAGGTTTTGTTGGAGGATAATGGCGGCCACTACTGGATTTTTGTGTTTAACTAATACTACTTTATCGTCGGAAAGAATTGCAGTAAAAGAATGTCTATTCGTGGGGAAGTATGCCATGAACAGTAGATAGAGCATCGGGCTTATTTTTCTATTAGATGCAAGTCTGTTATTTCTTGCCCATATCAGATTTGGAATTACCCTTCTTTCTGGAACGACTTGAGGCTATTGATATTTTCAGTTCAAATAGCAGTCTGCCATGCCGCACTTTATCAAAAGACCTGACTGTCGTTAAAAATGCTGCTGTGATGTTCTTTAAAGGTTTTGTTTGTTATGTCGACTATTTTGTGCACCTGTTCTGGGGTCAAATGGCCTTTCCTAAACCCGAGTGTACGGTCTCTGAGATTAATTTTATTTTTTTGATAATTCACTGGAATCTCATGGCGAGCAACTTCTCTAAGAGTTTGCCTAGTTCAGGTAGTAGACTTATTGGCTTGTGAGAAAACTTTCTTTTGCGGTTTGCTGGGTCTTGGAATTAGAATCACCTGCAAGACCTTTAATTGGGCTGGAAAGTGACCTAACCTTAATACAGCTTTGTATATTATTATTAGCATTACTAGAGCCTTACAGGGCAGTTCTTTAACCAGTTGTCCAATAATAAGATCAAAATCTAGAGATATTTTGAGATTTAGGTTGTGTTTGATCGTTCCATTAATTTCGTTAACTGAAAATAGATCTGGAAGTCGTGACATTTGAAGCGATGCATCAACAGTTTCTCTTATTTCTATTTCCACTTCAAAGATTAATGTCATTGGTAGTAGTTAAAATAATGATTCAAGATAAGTGGCATAAGCAGCGGCTTTCTGTTTGTTTGATTTCGCCCAGAAACGATCTTCTTTTTGTACTAGTGGAATGGGGTGATCTGCGTTAGCGGTAGCGTGAACGATTCATTTTTTAGATTTTGATTATTTATTTGAGTTCTGAAAAGGCTTGGTTGTATGGTCTTTTATCAGAAGGTTATTGAGTAGCCTGTCAGATTCTAGGTTATCTTCTTTTTTCTGCTATTTTTTTTCTTTATTATCACTGGGAATCCTTTAATCTTCTTGATTTGGGCTTCAAAAACATTTCAATTTTGTATTTATGATTGAAAAGGCAATTTCAAACATTAGGGCTATTTATAAAGCTTAGTTCTGACTTAATAAGTTTCATTTAGTTCGTCAGTTTACTTGTACTTGAATAGTTTGTTGCATCGTCTTTATAATGACGGTTAGGTTGTTTGTTTGTTGGGCTGTTGATTGTGTGTTTATAGTGTTATTTGGTAGAGGTGCTAAAGTATTTTGGGATAGTTTCTACACTAATTCCTGTAGTTCGATACGGAATGCTTAAATATTTTCTTACTTGAGGGCCGCTACGAATATTGAATGCTATTGCCGTTTTTGAGTTGACTGTGTTGCTCGATGAGTAGCGTATTATATAAGGCCTACTTAGAATATCGAGATGTACTTTACACCCTTTGTAATTTTCGGGGTGTTTGCCTTTACAAAGTACACATGTTGCTGGTTTATCGTCTTTTTTAATTTTGGAACAAGTCCGGCGCATTTTACGCAACAGCCCAGTCTTTTACATCTATTTCATGTATGACTATAGCACTGCACTTCTGTATTGTAAGATCAGTATTTTTTCCTGTGTTCTTTGAACACTGAGTTTCCCATAAAAATTAATTTTAAATGTCTTTATTATTATCTTTACGCTTTACGTCTATGAAGAATAAGTTTATTTTATATTTGGTTTTTCTGTTTATTACGTTCATTACATTAACAACCTCATAATCTTCTTGTGCTAATAGTGCTGTGATTGTTTCACAACGTGGCAATGTTACCCTAACCGCCGTACAGTCCGGACTTTTTTTTGTTCCAAGAACACAAATTCAGTTTGAAAGGGGCCCGTTTCCAAGAAGCTTTAAAGCGCGAAAGCACGTTGAAAACGCTATCTGTGTGCAGAAAAAAACTATTTTTAAAAATTTTAAAGAAATAAACGATTACTTGCAATACTTTTGATTTTATTGAGTTATTCCGGATAAATCCTGTAAACTTACTCGATAATTACAGCGAATATGAACCCGACTCGTCAAATCTCGCCGCGAACGCATGGCTTGAATGACAACGGGGGGATATACAAGCAGCTCTTTGCACTTGTAAAGTAAAATGCGTAGTGACTATAAATGGCGTAACACACTTGTCCATCTTTTTATATAACCTCAATGTATTTGAGTTAGAATTTTTTTGTATAACAGATTAAGTTCTGAATCTTATTCTTTAAAAAATATTCTCTTCATTATTATCTTTTAAAGAACGACCCTAAACCAGTTTGAGCGTGAGTATTGTTGAAACAAATTATTGCTAAATTATATTGTATCCTCAATGAATATAACATTGCCTTAAATCCGTAATCTCTTTTGTTTCATAAACCTTTATCAATTATATAAAGACGACAAATTATTTTTTAGAATAATATTTTTATATTCATAAAATAAAATTTTAGAAAAACAGTTATAAAAGTAAAGTAAACAAAGCGAATCAAACATTATTTTGCTGACATAGGATCGTAACGCATTAACTTTAGCCTGCGCCTTACAAGCTTTCGGAAGTTAATAAATAAAGCTTGGAATACATGCAAAATGCATATTTTTGTCTGCATCCATATTTTGATAGCTTTTTTTATAAATGCCTAGGCAAAATATTATTATGAATATTTAAGAGCACTTATGTTCATTTTCCTTGATTTTATTTACAAAAAAATAGTTAAAATCTCTGTTCTCAATTCTTAAGCTCCTGAGATGCTTTAATCAGTTTTATTTTCAGCAGGGAAGTTGAAATATCTTTATAATAATGTCTAAGAAGGTTCATTCGATATCTATTTACACTTTGCTCTATTATTAAGGGACAAATTTTAAACTGCATTTAAAAGCAATAGGCGAGCTCAACTTTACGACCTATAGAAACACAGAAACTATATCAAAGCTCTTGTACTTATTGTGTTTGTTACAATATATTTACCAGTTTGATTTTACTTGATTTTAAGCAGTTTATGAATTACATTATTCAGAAATGAAGTTTTGTTTTTTGAAAGCAGTATCTAAAAATTTCTAAACAAGCAGCCGCGAAAAGTGTTTTATTAAAAAATTGTCAAAATAATGACTTAAAAATTATTGACTCCTCTCAATTTTTTTTGTACAGTTTGTGATAGAAGAATAAATGTTTTATTGCTATTTTATGATAAAATTATAGTAATAGAGTTTTCACTTTAAAATTTTTAATATTGTTATTAGTTTAATATGTAAGACTAAAGCTTTGATTTTTACGTAAATTAAAAATTTGAATTTAAAGTCAGTTTTCAATTCCACTTTATGTCAACTTTTAGTAGTTGAGCAGCAATGGTCAATTAAACATTCTAAAATACAATCAATTTGTATCCGTACCTTTACAGATTTGGCATCTCACACTATAGCTCAAAGCCACTTCGACCAACGCAGGTGCGTAAGTGACGGGCGGGCTTAAGAACTGTGCACTTGATATGCTTTTTACAATCTACTACTCTAGTTACTATAAGATAAACACACTTTTCCAAAAATTTAGACATTTGTAAAAAGTATCAAAGGGACGTTAGTCCTGAAGAACCTCCCATAAAATTTAATCTAAGAGTACAATTATTAAAGAGCTTAAACTATGTATCTAACTAGTATTGAAGTACAATTAATACAATACAAAAGAAGATATATATGTGTTTATTTCTGAACGAAGTGAGAAATAGTAAGTGTATTTAGTATATTGAAAATTGAAAGGTCTGTTTAAGCATGTCAATATTAATATTCTTCCTAATTATCTGCAACAGTAACATTAAACTGCGATGCCGTATCTGAACAGATAAAATACAATTAAGTTTAATCAACCTCAAATTTTCCTATTGTTATTGCTAAAAATTCTAATTTATTAAAACATTATATATAATATAAATAATTTCAACAATATAAATATATCTTATTTTCTTCCAAAGATGGTACCAGATCTGCTTTTATTTCACCTAATCATTTTAACATTTGTCTCTTACTCGTAAAAAGGCAGTTTTTATTTTAGTCACATTTTTTGGCAGTTATTTAGTCGACTTAGTTTATAAATATAATGGCATTTATAATTGTTAAAGAAACTTACAAAGTTATTTATTATAAAGCACTCAATGACGATCATTTGAAAAACATTTGTTCTTCTGGTCCATTTGTTGTAATTTTGATTTTATGCCTTATGAAAATAAGCTTAATTCTATTTTTTAAATTTAGCTTACAGCAATTATAAATAGACTTGTTCAGTTGTCAAAATTTTTGCTAAAATATTATTTTATTCGGTTTCAGCAGAAATGTTTTTTCATCGAAAAACTAGAAGCTTTAATTTCCACTTCTGTCAATGTTTGCTCCTACGATGACGATCATTCGTTCTTTACTACGATTTTCTCTCTTAATGTAACAGATATTTAAAGAACAACTCAGTCTTGCCCGCTTTGAAAATGATTTTGAATTTATATTTTTCAAATATTTTTATAGTCGCTCCGGCACTCTCACCCGAAATAATTTTCTGAACAATTCTATGTCTAAGTACACAATTGTCATATTCAAGCACTAACGGATTCCTAACTACTACGTAGTAGTACCTATTATAGCAAATTTACATTATTTTCGTGTCTGAATTTTAGGTCTAAATTAATAGAACATGAGAGAATCCCTTTTTTAAATATTTTAAAATCGTTTCTTAGCAAAATACTAACGCCATCTCTTTTTTTCTTGCACTGTTGATATACTCTACTTTTTACGTCCCAAAAATTATAATCAATAGAAAAAGACTCTTCTTTTATGTTGTGCACTTCATTGCTTATTGAATCGGAAGTAAAAATTTTGAAGAAATATTTTTTTGTCTGGAAATGTACCAAGTCAGGGAAGTTTGTTTGCCTGCAATGGTTACATAACTGAGAACGTAAAATAATTAAAAAATGTTAAATAATGGATATATGTTAACTATCATCAATATTGAGGTATTGAAGGAGTTTTTCTATTTCGATTCTTTCACAAATGATTTTGCTGCTGGAGTGGGAAATGGAAGCGAATATTTTTAATTTGAAAAAATTAATTATTTATCAGGTTTCTTTATTATGTTTGAAAAGTGTCGAAGTATTATCGCTGTTTTGCATGTCCAAGTAAAGTCTGCGTATTCAGCTTAATATTTTTTGTTCGTTTGGCTTATGTAGATTCTGCTTTCATGACTCTTTGGTATTTATTAGGTGTATAAATAAGTTTTAAGTTTTAAAGTAATGACATTTGGTCTTTCGAAACATCATGCGATTTGGCGTTTGATGCATATAACATCAATAATCAGCTGTGTTCACGATGGCAATCAAAAAAGAGCATATTCGATTTTCTATCCACTTCGCGTTTCATCTTAAGAAAAGATGCTGAAGCCACCAAAATGATTTGTGCTGCATATTGTAAGAATTATGTCATGCAACGTGCAAAAAGTGGTACCAAAGATTTCGCGAAGAAGAGTTTAGTCTTGAAGATCAACCACGCGCTGGACGCCCTCAAACATTTGACACGGATGAGCTGCAGACATTGCTGCAGAGCTTGGCGTAGCTCAGCCAGCCATTTCCATACGTTTGCATGAAATGGGCAAGATACAAAAGAAAGGCAGATGAGTTCCGCATGAACTGTCCGAAGACAACAAAATTCGACGGCGTGACACCGCACTCCATTTCCTTTCAAGATTATAGATTTCAAGATTTATAGACCCTGGTAAACCTTCGACATCGACTCCAAAGCCCAATATCCACGCCAAAAAAAATTTGCTCTGTATCTAGCGGGATTGGAAAGGTGTGCTGTACTATGAACTGTTGAAACCAGGTGAAACAGTTACGGCGGATCACTACCAACAGCAACTCATCAATTTGAGCGACGCAATCGAAGAAAAGAGGCCATTTACTGCACAGGGAAGTCGCAAAGTCATCCTGCAGCATGACAATGCCCGACCACATGTTGCAAAGGCGACGCAAGAACACATCTTCGCGTTAGGTTGGGAACTTCTCCCACATGTAGCATATAGCCCAGGCATGGTCGCTTTCGATTATCATTTATTCCGGTCGTTACAGCATCACTTGCCTGATACGCACTTCAAAACAGAAGAAGAAGTCCGAAAATGCATCAATAACTTTATCGTCTCGAAGCCAGTGAGCTTCTACCACCAGGTAATTCGCAAGCTACCCGAAAGATTGCAAAAGGTCATCGATGCCAACGGAGAATACTTTGATACTTAAGCTTTTTTTGTTTGTTTTTAAATAAAACTTTAATTTTGCAGAAAAAAAGCCGAGAACTTATTTATACACCTACTATGAACAGAATGGCTCTTAGTTGAGCAAATAATAAAAATTTAGATGTTACTTGACCGGAAAAAAGTTTTAAAATTTGTATTTTCGTTAATATTCTTAATGATACGAATCAAAGATATTTTGGAATACTCATTTTATGTTAGGGTTTTGGTACTGGTTTTAATTTTATTTTTGTGAATAAGTTGGAGAGATCAGGCAATAAAGAATTTTTCAAGTGAGTTTATTGAAGTAACTTGATATTAAAGAACATTTGAGTAACAATTAATGTGAATAGGCTGTTTGTAAGCAATGTGCTAAAAATTGTCGTTTGTAGGTTTTTTTGTTACAAAGGTGTCCAAGGAATCAGGTGAAATTATTTTGTTCTACTTAGTATAAAGTTTTTATGTTGAAAAGAAACTGGAAAAGCGTATCTCGTTTACAAAGTCGAATAGTATGCTTTATTATGCAAATAGTAAATGTTAAATAGGCAAATAAAAATATATTTAATGTCCAAAAATACGTTGGTTGGGCATGTACATAGGCAACCCAACCTAGAAAAATTATTTAAAATGTAGTATATCCACTAAAATTTTAAATTCAAGGTTAAAATTAAAGTTAAAAAAGCAAAGGCGCAAATAATGATAAATTAAATAAATTAAACTAAATAAAGCGAGCAAAATTAAAAATAAATAAAACAGATAGAATTGAAAAAATGTTTCAACAAATATATGAAAACATAAAGCAAATTAATGCAAAATTAGATATGGTAATACAGGAAACGAAACAAGTAAAAGATAAAAATGTAAAATTAAAAATTGTGTTAGTAGGACAAAAAGAAGAATAGCTACTGTAAAAAAGAAATCAAAAAAAAGAATGTCATAATAAAAAAAGTAGTAGATGAAGAAAAAGAAAAATTCTTACAATACTGCAGAAAAAAGCCACAAACATAGATATGGGCGAAGATATAGTCTAAATAAGAAGATTAGAGAGAAATACAAAAGACAAGAAAAAACCTACAATCGTCAAGCTAACTAAAGAGAATAAGAAAGCAGCAAAAAACTCAAAGAGGCGAACATTTAAATAGACTAAGATTTTAGCAAGGAAGTGTAGGAGGAGAGAAGTGTCTGCGCAAGCTTAAAATGCAGCAAAGCATTGAACAGCGTTACGCAATCAAATTTTGTGCTCGCCTTGGAAAATCTGGCGCATCAACGCTGGAAATGATTCGGCAAGCGTACTGTAGTGAAAGCTTATCACAAGCTCAAGTTTTTAGGTGGCACAAAATGTTCAAAGAAAGCCGAGAGGGCGTGGAGGACGAACCCCGCACAGGTCGCCCGTCAACCTCAAGAACTGGAGACAACCACGTGTGCGAGATTTGCTGAACTCGGACCGGCGTTTAAGTATTCGTTCTATTGCAGATAAGCTAGGAATCGATAAAATGGTTGTTCACAAAATCATCGTCGAGGATCTTGGGATGAGGAAGATTTGCGCCAAGCTCGTCCCGAAAGTTTTGATGAACGAGCAAATGCCCCGACGTTGCCCCTGCAGACTTTTTCCTCTTTCCCAGAGTGAAAACCGCCTTCAAAGGACGCCACCACGAAACCTTGGTTGCTGTCAAAGCGGCTTGCACGCGTGCTCTAAAAGATGTTTCAGTTGCTGACTTTCAGGGAGCGTACGAAGCGTGGAAAACTCGCCTGAAGAAGTGTGTTGATGCTCAAAGAGCATACTTTGAAGACTACTAAAGTTTTGTAGCGATATCTGTAATAAATTTTGTTTTGTGGATTAACTCTCATTACTTAAAATACAGACCATGTATGCTCCATAAAACAATGTATAACACGATAGCGATAATTAATATTCATTAACCAACTGAGTAAAAAAGATGAGGGCGAGTTCTATGAGGCCCTAGAGGAAATAGTTCGGAAAACCCCAAAAACAGACCTCAAATTAATAACAGGCGATATGAACACAAAATAGGTAAGGAAGAGGTAAAATAATACATGTACTTGGGAGTATTAATAAACAGCAAAAGTAGGGAAGAAAAAAATATATATTTAAGAATAGCCAAATGCAGCAGATGTGCAGGAAGTTTAAATCGGGTAATACGATCAAAGAATATCTCACAAACCACGGAACTTCGTATTTATAAAACCATATTGAGATCCATTCCGCGTTCGACTGTTGGCGCGAGCAGAAGTGTTTTACCTGAGCCATCACTGCGAGCGCAGCAACCAAGTCGTAGCGATAACCGCAAGGCCGCACGGCCTAGCGAGCACATCCTCAAGTAAGTGATATCACTAATTAACTCGAGTTCGCATTTGAAATTGAAGCGTAAAGACGTGTGTTCTGAAACTCGAAAGATAAGTGCGCGCTCGGTGACCTCCCGCCTCGTGCGGGCGGTGATAAAGTTAATCTTAAGTACAATTAAAGTTTATCTTAAACATAAATAAATTTCCACGTAAATAAATACGCAAATAAATATTGTTACTCAATAACAGTGCGGTTTAACCGAACTTTAAAATGTTACCAGCAGGAAACGGCCCAGGTATGGGACTCGTCCAAAATCCAATGACACAAAACAACATACAGGATCAATCGTATGTATTACAACCATCAAATGATACACAGAGTCAAATAATGTTCAATACTAATATGCCATCACAATCTTACTATTCCTCTCAACCACTACAACAACAAATATATCATTCACAACCTACGAGCCAGTACTCTTTTCCGCCCAATCAAGAACAATTTATAATGCAAAAAAAATCCAATGTATCATGTAAATAGACAAAATACCACCCATGAATGACTTCAACTAGTGATGAAGAAAATAACACCTACTCTACTAAAGAGAACCCGTGGCAAGTAGTAAGAGGTACTAAGAGAAGGAAGAAAAGGAAATCCATAAATCATGAAGAAGAAGCGATACCACTAAATAACACATTCAATGCACTTGCAAATAGCCAGATAGATAACAATGCAAGCAAGGGCACACCTAAACCCCCTCCCATATTTGTGTACGGAGTTGCAAATTTACCACAAATGAATAATAAACTAGCAGAAATAGTTGAATTAGAACAATACACAACTAGGAGCTTGGCAAACAATACCGTGAAGTTAACCTGTCAAAGCCCAGACACATTTAGAAAATTAGCAAAATACATGAAAGATAATAATATAATTCATCACACCTACCAACCGAAGGAAGAAAGGTCGTACAGAGTCGTAATTAAATACCTACACCATTCGATTGACCTAGAAGATATAAAACAGGAAATCACACAACACGGACACAAAGTGAGAAATATAATAAATATGAAACATCGTGTAACAAAATATCCCCTTAATATGTTCTTTGTTGACCTGGAACCGTCAGAGAATAACAAGGATATCTACAAAATAAACAGATTACTAAACAATATCATCCAAATAGAACCACCAAGAAAAGACAACAATTTAGTGCAATGTACCAGATGCCAATTATACGGCCACACTAAAGCCTATTGCAATAGACCCTATCTGTGCGTTAAGTGCGGTGGCCAACACATTACATCAAGTTGTAAGAAAAGTAAAAATACGCCAGCTATATGTGACCTATGTGGAGGTGGACATCCAGCTAACTACCGGGGATGTGAGTACTACCAAAAAAATTATAAAGCTAAAACAAACAATTACCATCCTAATCATCAAAACAACCTAACACACCAAAATAATATAACACAACAAAGTCAACCGCAACCGCTATCGACAAGACCCCAAACTAGAAGCTATAGTCGTGTAACTAAACCCCAGAATACAACTCAAGGCGCTGAATCGACCATGTCACTAAATAAATTTTTAGAAGAATTTAAAATAATGTTCAACCAACTGATGCAGCAGAATAGTATGGTGCTCAATATGTTAACAATGCTAATCAATAAACAAAACAATGGCTCTTAGAATAGCTTTATGCAATGCCAATGGCTTTGCTCAACACAAAGATGAAATTCAGTTATTTTTAAAACAAAACTTAATAGATATCCTCCTAATCAGTGAAACTCATTTCACTGAAAAGACATATTTCAAAATACCGAAGTATAATGTATATCACACTAATTACCCGTATGGCACTGCACATGCAGGCACAGCTATAATAATAAAACAAACAATAAGTCACTATGAACTACCAAAGTTTGCTGAAGACTATCTCCAAGCTACCTCAATTCGTGTCCACATTTCCCCATGTGAAATAACAGTTAGTGCAGTCTACTGTCCACCAAAACATAATATAAAAAAACACCACTTTGAATCCTACTTCAGCACGTTAGACACCAAAGTTCTGGCAGGAGGAGATTACAATAGTAAAAACACGGTATGGGGATCCTGACTAACCACCACAAAAGGAAGGGAGCTATTCGAACTCATTCAAGACAAAAGATATACATACTTATCTACGGGAACTCCAACATATTGGCCGACAGACAGAGATAAGTTACCGGATTTACTAGACTTTTTTGTCACAAACAATATTTCGCCAACCTATATGGACATTACACCTAGCTACGACTTGTCCTCAGATCATTCACCGGTACTAGCCACCTACAGCACATACCCATTATATATTCAACCTGTACCTAGACTACATAATTCGAAAACTGACTGGGACGAATATAGGCGCAATTTGTCAGATACAATAAATTTAAATCTAAGGCTTAAAACTCAAATGAAATTGAGGAAGCTACAAATAGTCTTATAAATACCCTTCAAGAAGCAGCCCAACAAGCTACTCCAATAGTAACATACAAAAAGACATCACGAATATTCCTCTCGAAATTAAAAACTGGTAGCTGAAAAAGAAAAGCACGAGCCAAATGGCAACGAACACACACCCCAGCAGACAAGAAAATATTGAACAGACTTAGTAATAAGCTGAAATCTAAATTAAAATCTCTGAGAGAAGAGTCACTCAAAGATTATTTATCTAACCTTAACCGTTATGACAATTCTATTTGGAAACCGATCAAAGCTAAAAGCAAACCAATAATAACTCTTCCCCCTTTAAGAATGGAACAACCATCACAAGAACAGTGGGCAAAAGTGATAAGGAGAAAGCAGAAGTATTTGGAAACACCTTGCCGATGTTTTTCAGCCGCACGAAAATGACCCGGACGAGGAAATAATGGAAATATTAGAATCTCCCGTTTTAGCAACGCAACCAATTAAACCCGTCACACCTAAAGAAATAAAGGAGGAAATAAAACGCCTGAATGCAAAAAAGCCCCGGTATGGACCTTATAACAGCAAAATGCTTAAAGAACTGCCAAAAAAGGCATAGTATTACTGACGTATATCTTTAATGCAATCCTCCGAATCCAATATTGGCCTCAAAATTAAAACTGCCGAGATAATTTTAATCCTTAAGCCTGGAAAAGACCCAAATAGCGCAAAATCATATCGACCTATCAGCTTATTACCAGCTGTTTCAAAATTGCTTGAAAACTAGTTCTTAAAAGAATCAATACTGAATGGATACCCGATTATCAATTTGGATTTCGACAGGCTCACTCGACCACCCAACAGTGTCATCGGATATCGCAAACTATCCTCGCCAGTTTAAACAACAAAGAATACTGCGTATCTGTATTCCTAGACGTAAGCCAGGCTTTCGACAGGGTCTGGCACCCAGGATTACTGTTTAAAATTAAAAACTCATACCAGCGTTTTACAAACTACTTAAAACATACCTAAGTGATAGACACTTCAGAACAAAAGTAAGACAGGAAGTCTCAACTATACTCCCAATCAACTCTGGGGTACCACAGGGCAGTGTCCTGGGCCGCTACTTTATCTCTTATTTACATCAGATCTTCCAGTTTCACCAAACATCACAATGGGCACATTTGCTGACGACACTGTCATACTGGCTAGCCACAATGTAGTCCTCCAAGCACACACTCTAATACAAGATTATCTACATGTTCTAGAACACTGGCTTCAAAAGTGGAATGTAAAAGTAAACGAGACAAAATCTACTCATACCACATTTACCATGAGAAAAGATCCGTGTCGACCCATATACCTAAACAACATAGTAATACCACAAACTGTGACAGTAAAATACCTGGGAATACACTTAGATTCCAAATTAAATTGGAGAGAACACATCTGCAAAAAAAGAAAGCAAATGGACCTAAAACAGAGAGAGCTATATTGGTTGATCGGTAGAAAGTCTCCGCTATCTATAGAAAACAAACTATTGTTGTACAAATCAGTAATCAAACCCATATTGACGTATGGAATAGAACTATGGGGCTGTGCCAGCAAGTCCAATATCGAAATAATCCAAAGGTGCCAGTCCAAAATACTAAGAACGATAGTTAATGCCCCATGGTATATTGCAAATGAAATGATCAACAAAGATTTGAAGATACCAACTATAAAAGAAGTTGTCCATGAGAGAAGCATCACCCACCACCAAAAATTGGAAGCTCACACAAATCCTTTAATACAGCCCTTACTAGAAGACACAGCAATAAGAAGACTAAAAAGACAGTGGCCAGCTGACCTATAAATAGACTTAGAGAGCTCATCGCTGGATGAGATCTCATCATGTTATTAATCGATCTAAATCCTAAATTTAGATTGTAGGTTAACAAATTAGCTTATAGAATACCTTGTATTTTGATTGCTAATTAAATAAATAAATAAATAAAAAAAATATATATTGAGATCCACAGTATTATAAGATTATGAAACGTGGACTATGACAAGAAAGGCTAAATACAGTTTAGAGGTGTGAGAACGGTATTGCTGCAAAAAATATATGGGAGAAAGAAAGTAGATGATGTATGGAGAAAACGCACAAACGCAGAAATATATAGAAAATACCAAGCATAATGAAGGTAATTAAAACCCAAAGACTCAATGGCTAATACATATAGAAAGATTGCCAGCCAATAGACTAGTCAAGGATTTACGGTGGAGAATCTCAGAAGGACAAAGAAAAAGAGTGAGGCTGAAAAAGAAGTGGTGGTACGCGGCGAAGAAAGATTTAAAGAAAAGGGAAAAAGGCAATTGGAAAGAGATAGCAAAGAACAGGAAGAAATAGAGATTATTCACAAAGCAATGAGACTAAAAGGCCTATGAAAATATATATATATATATATATATATATATATATATATATATATATATATATATATATATATATATATAATAATAAAATTGTCAATTAAAATTACTCTGTAACTAATAACTGAGAGTAATGGGGTTTATTATAACTATGTTGCGTTATACATATTAGCTATATAGAAAAATAGTTAACTATTCAAAAATTAGATATATAAAAAACCCTTTTGTTACCTATAAATGTATTTATTGTAAATTAAACAAGAACTATGTCGTACACATTGCTCGACGTTAGAAAAATTATTAACGAGATCAAGAACAGAAAAATGTGTAATTCTGTTTGAGTTTAATAATGTAAAACCTAAAATCCTACTAAAATACATGTTCCTATGGCGAACCATTTTACGGTCATTCCGAGTTCGCTCTGCGCCGAGAGAAATTAATTCTCCCGCGCATTTTTTAAAAGTTATTTACGTTTCCTAATTTCATAATGTGAAATATGTAGAGCCGCCCGCAAAGACATAATTTCTGCTGCTTTACGAGTGCGGGCCTAACCAGGAAACAATACATGAATCACTTGCCAGCGCGGCCCGGGCGTAATAGATGAGTACTTCCAAGGATTAAAGCACAACGTATTGAAATATTTTTATTTCGCCCTCACAGCGAGCTGTATGAATATTATACAAAGCCGCGTAGTTTAATACAATGCCGGGGTTTCTTACCGTGAAATACGGCCAGCAATAATTGCCATATTTCCATTCCTCGGACAACGCAAGGGTACCTAAGCGGGCGCGGTGAATTTTTTAATGGCCGCCTACTACAGTAAATTTCCCTTGTCCACTCCTGTGAGCCCCTTATGTTGCAGAAATGCAAAAAATATTGACTCGCGGTGCTTTTATTCGCATGCATGGAAAATGTAATTCGCATAAAGTGTATAAGAATATTAAAAATAAATGTATGTGCGTGTGTATGTCTGCGCGTGAGTTCATGCGTATTTTTGTGTGCGTGTGTGTGCGTACGTACAGTACGTGTGATTTTGTGTGTATTTATGCGTATGCGTATCTTTTTGACGTCCTTACCAAGAACAGTCATATGCCGTCCAATAGAAGGATTATGAATTTATTTGTTCTGTTTAAAGTATGAGGTACGTTCAAGTTCAAAGGAACTCCAAATTTTTTTCTCGGCAGTGAGAATAAATAGAAAAATGCAGTTAACTTAAAAAACGCGGAAAAATTTATAAATTTGTAATAGAGATGGCAGCACCATACAATGTGCCCACGTCGAAATTACCACCATTGCAGTGAGTGTTGTTTTGTATACTTCAAATGGCGACGTTTAGTATTTAAGAACAAATGTAATTATCCGTTTTTTCTCTTGTGTGGTGAAACACCCATCGAAATGCATCGCCGTGAAGTTATGGATGTTAAGAATGTGCGTTCGTGGGTGCGAAAGTTTAAAGAAGGGTAAGAATTGTGTGATAATAAACCGAAGCAGCCTCGGCCACGAAGCAGCCGAATCAAAATCGTAATTGCGCGAGTAGAGCAAAATGTTATGGAAGACTGGCGAATAGGTGTGCGTGATTATCGCCTCTAAACTTGGATTTTCGTAAGATCTGTAGAGTCCATTTCGCATGATGAACTAGAGTGCAGAAAGTTTATTTCAAGGTGGGTCCCACGAATGCTGATCGATAAACACAAAACTGCGCGTGTGGTAATGTCTCAGGACATGTTGACATGTGATGCTTCTATGAATTTTCGGCCATAAAGGACATTCTCCAGTGTGCAAAACACACCCCTAAAACAGTGCTCTCAGGAGTCATGAAATCACGGCGGCGAAGCTGTGAAAAATGTTTACGTTAGATGAAGATTGCGTTAAAAAACAGAAGTTTCAACTTTCTTGGACAAGTTTAGGCCTAAAAATATATTAGCATAACAATAATTTTTGATGTACCGATAATTTTGAGCTTTCCATTAAAGACAACCTCCATATATATCAAATGTCTTTTCAAAGTGAGCTTTTGGTCTAGATATAACCTTAAGTACTTCGCTTTATTATTTATTGAACTTTGAGTATTGTTAAGTAAAAGTGGCAGACATACTATGCGTTTTGTAGTGAAGGTAGTTTTTACTGGTTTTATTTGACATATATTTATTTTCTATTTATAAAACCAGTCTTGTAAAATGTTCAAGTGATGCTATAGGATATGTGATGCAAGCACTAGGCTAATGTCTACTAATAACAAGGTAGTATCACCAACAATGTTACCATAGTGGTGTTTGCTGTTAGTAAAGTTAAGGTATAAATCAACAACGTTTCCTTGGGACACTTTTGATTTAAATGGTGGCTGGAGTAACTGAGATTGTGCTTCATTTAAAAATATCATTCTGATATGTACGATCTTAGCATATAAAAAGATAAACTAGAAAAAATGCTTTTGATTTTATAAAAAAGATCGACGTGTTAAAGTTTATCAAAAATCTGGACAATATTGAGAAATACGTAGTAGAGTTTCTTTTTTTTTAGTGAATTCTGATAATACTATTGACAATTCTGTGTGTTTATTGTTTTTCAAAAACCCTAGTTAAAATAGGGAAAAGGTTAATTGGACAATAACAGTTTCTTTTATTAGCAGGTTTTGCTAGTTTAGTACCATAATAATGTGGGTAATGTTTTCCCCAAATCTTTAGTCTAATTTTATTTTTCTTTGTTGATGTCCAAGTTTCACATGCATAAAGTACCGTAGGTCTAATTATCGTTCTATAGATTCTAAAATTTGACTGTCCTTGATATTGTCTAAGCTCTTAATATATTACTTAGCTTTCCTTAAAAATTTATTTTGCTTAGCTACACGTTTATCAACATCTGCACTTCTTTCATTATTAAACGTCACAATTACTCCTATCTATTTAAAATAACTGACATTTTCAAAGGAATAAGCCTTGATCTTTCCTTTAAACTCAATGTAATTTATTTCATCTAGTGGCTTGTCTCTTAACTCCATATATATATTTTTTATATATTAATAGCTATATCATATGCTTCTGCTGGTTTTTCTAGCTTATCTCTCGAGTTTTTTCTTGGATTTAGATATTAAAACTGTATTATTCGCATATGCAGTGAGTTGGTGCTAAAGTTGGTATTGTAACGTTTCTGCTCTTGACAGTTGTAAATTTAAGGTAATAATTTACTTATTTATTGTACTTACAATTATTCAAATTTATAACACTATTTATATACAAGCACTAGATACTACTAATTGTATAAAGCAGGCAAGATTCACAATTCAATTAAAGAAATAAAAAGCTTGTCGGTAAACTTGATGGGCATTAGTGAGACAAATTCAGGAGACTGCCAAGTAATGAATCATCACATATATTACTCAGGAAATAAAAATGGAGAACACAAAAAATAGGTATTTGTAAATAAGTATATAGCCAAACAGGTTATAAAGTTTATTCCAATCTCAAAGAGAATAATTTTATCCTGATTAAACGGTACCACCGTAAAAATCAACATTATTCAGGTTTACGCGACTAGTAGCCACAAATCAGAAGAAATTATTGAACTATTCTATCATATCTAATAAATGTTTTAAGAAAGATTCCCAAAATAGACAACACTAGTCATGGGAGCTTTTAACATCAAAATTGGTAAGGGTAGGAGTGGAGCTATAGTAGGCCCGTTTAGTCTGGGTGAACGCAATTAACTCGACGATCGTCTACATACATTTGCACTAGACGAACAACTGTAATAGCAACACTCCTTCAAGTTACCCGAGAGAAGACTAGTGAAAGTCGCCATTAAAACCAAATAGACTATATTATGATGAACAGACGATTTAGAAATGCAATATTATATATGGAGACATGTCCTAGAATAACATTAAATAAAACCACAACCCTGTCATTGGCACAATAAAATTCGGAGTAAAAAAAGGTTACACCAGCAAAAATCAAGAAATGTGACATAAGACCAATAGAAAACAAACAAATACAACAAGAAATGCAACACATAAAAATAAATCAAATGACTACGAGGGTAAGGTGAAAAGTTCTCGGCTTGACACAGAGATGGTGCTGCGATCGGCAAACAATTATGCTTTCTGCTTGGGTGCATGTGTCATTAGTTCGATGACTAGTTTCAGCTTGTTCGCTCAAATAGTTTGTTTACACGAATTTTTTCAGTAGACATGTTGCTTGTTTTTTTTTGTTAAAATGGATAAACTTGAATATCGTGCGGTTACAAAATTAACCCCTAAGGAAATTCATCCGAAGTTGACAAAAGTTTACGGGGACTCTGCTCCTTCCATGTCAACTGTTAAAAAGTGGGCAGCTGAATTTAAACCTGATCGCACATCCCTCGAAGATGACCCACGTGAAGGATGGCTAAAAACCGCAACCACACCGAAAAACCATCGAAAAAGTGCATGATATCGTGTTGGACGATAGGCGAGTAAAGGTGAGTGAGATAGCTGAGGCTGTGGGGATATCGAAAGAAAGGGTGCGAAACATCTTGCACCAAGAATTAGGGCTGCGAAAGCTCTGCGCAAGATGGGTGCCGCATTTGCTGAATGCCGATCAAAAGCAAATGCGCAAACGATGTTCGCAGCAATCTCTGGACCGATTCAACAGGGATCCGACCGATTTTGTGCGGCGATTTGTCACCATGGATGAGACATGGGTTCACCACTACACGCCAGAAACGAAACAGCAGTCCAAGCAGTGGTTGGAAGCCGGTGGTTCAGCGCCAAAGAAAGCGAAGTCGATCACATCTGCCAGCGTATTTTGGGAAACGAAAGTTTATCTTGCAAAAGGCAGAACAATTACAGGCAAATGTTACTCCAACCTTCTTGACCAGCTGGATGCCAAAATTCACGAGAAGAGGCTTAACTTGAAGAAGAAAAAAATCATCTTTCACCAGGACAAAGCACCTGCGTTGGCGATGGGAAAACTGCGGGATTTAGGGTATGATTTGCTCGGCCACCCCCCCTATTCTCCTGATTTGGCACCCTCAGATTTCCATCTGTTCCCAAACTTAAAAAAATTTGTTTCTGGGAAGCGCTTCGCATCCAATGAAAAAGTTGATGAATATTAACACAATCTTACAGATTCTCATTTCCGAGAAGAAATAAGGACTTTGGAGAGGCGCTGGATCAAGTGTGTTGAAGTCAAGGGAGATTATGTAGAAAATAAAATAATTTTTTAACTGAAAGTCGCAGTCTTTCATTGTCAGGCCGAGAACTTTTCACCTTACCCTCGTAATAACAAAATACAGACTGACCCAGAAGAAGATATTACAAAACTTGAAAAAATCGATCAAGAAATTTTAAATAAATATTTGCAAGTAGGAAAGGTGAAAAGCAAAAGATATTAGAGAAGCAATCAAGAGCATCGTCTAGAAACAAAAAAACTAGGATTTCTTTTATCTGCATAAAAAAAGTCAAACAAGCGGCAGGATTTTTCAGACCAAAAAAACCAATACGCTTAACGGATGACAACTAAAACGTGATTATTGTCAAACAGAAATACTAGACACTTGGATGGAATACAAAGAAAAGACATTTAAAAACAATAGAAATACGGCAACATTTACAATAGAATGCTACGCTGGGCCACATAACAAATGATGAAGTAAAAAACGCTATAAAATAAATTTGGTGTGAACATCACACGACTTTCCTTATTCTATCTTTAAGTAATATTTGTCTTATCTCCCTAACTTTTTAAACTTATAATTCTATCTCCTCCTAGACGCTTCAACCGATTTCCTTGAAACACACCACATACACAACTATATTTACTAATTCGGCACAAAAAATCAGCCTTCTAACTTTAACCGTTTTTGAATTATTTAAATATTTTGATTATTGTTGCAGAAAACTAGATGAAGACTGTTGTTATGCTGTTTGGCTTGTATTGTGTTTACTCCTCTCTTTAATAAACACCGTGACATCAATGCTAAATTACATTGGTGGCATTTGTAATGCTCAAATATTAAAGTTTTCATGTTTCTATGTTTCTATTGTTTGTAGGGTTAAATGTACGCAAAATATGTGGAATGTTCTACACGACTGCGGGGTTCTCTTGTTATTATATATTATACAGGGTCCATCGTCTCGGCCCTGCGTTGCTCTCGTCTAAAAATTTGTTAATTTAAAAAAGGACGAGGCGCAAATCCAACACTCGAAAGCTGACTAAAATAAACAGTACAAGACAATAATTGACTCATATTTAAAATTTTGCTACGTCACTGAAGGTAACCGTGCGAGCTCGGACGCACGGCCTTCCCCATTATCGCCTGCGTGCTCCCTCCTCCCGCAGTCGGCCAGGAAGCTCACCGAACGCGCTGTGATTGGTCCGTTTAATTAATTTTTAA
The DNA here is from genome assembly GCA_036346155.1 of Sinelater perroti. Lineage (NCBI taxonomy): Eukaryota > Metazoa > Arthropoda > Insecta > Coleoptera > Elateridae > Sinelater > Sinelater perroti. Next base: position 2,951,541 of record JARFIY010000189.1, read on the forward strand.
TCGGCTATAACTTATTTATTTGATCTCGGATCAAAAAATTTCATTGTATTTTTACTTTCCTTATCCTATAAAGAAAGTAATGTAATCGGCGGAAATTTGACCTACCCAGTTTTTCACATTTCTGGACGAAATATAGCCTCCGGACACCAAAAAAGTTGGTTTTAGCCATTGGTTCGTGTGTGTGTGTGTGTGTGTCGGTCTGTCAGTAAACAGGATATCTCGAGAAGCGTAAGAGATAGAGAATTGAAATTTGGTATGCAAGTTACTTGTGGATAGAGGACGCAGTGCGAAGCTTTTGGTAAAAATCGGCAGAGCCGTTTGATCGCAAGGTCGCAAAGTCGGTCGCAAAGCGGTCTCGAAGCTAAACGGTTGAAGATACAAAAAATTCATGAGAATAAAAATGATTTGTTATTATGAGATAAACATGAATTTACAATAAAAGTTGGTAAAACAGGAACTCGAAAAAAAATTGAAGCTCAGGGTGTTCATAAAATGTTTCGGGAAATTTATATTACGGGATAAATCAGACTGAGACGAACAAAAAAATCTGGTGTGAACATCACACAACTTTTCTTATCCTATTACCAAATTTCAAGTCTCTAGCTCTTACGGTTCTCGAGATATCCTGTTTACTGACAAACCGACAGACACACACACACGCACGCACGCACGCACACACACGCACGCGCTCGCGCGCTCACACACACACACGAACCAATGGCCCTAACCAACTTTTTTGGTGTCCTGAGGCTATATTTCGTCCAGAAGTGTGAAAAACTGGGTAGGTCAAATTTCCGCCGATTACATTACTTCATTATAGGAGAAGGAAAGTAAAAAATTAAAAAAAGTAAAGCAACAAGGTCAGACAACATATATGCGGAGTTTTTAAAGTTAATGAACGATGAAGGTATAGAATGGCTTACTTCAACATTCAATAAAATTTATAACAACGGTAAAATTCCAAGAAACTAGTTACGGTCGACCTTTGTAACTCTCTCCAAGAAGATGGAGCACATCTATCACTCACTCAATTTGGTTTATATAATGCACTACGTACGAGAGAAGAACTTTTTGCAATTCAGGTGCTAATTGAGCTATGTAGAGATGTTAACTGCACCGTGAATGTATGCTTTGTTAATTATAGCAAAACGTACGACAAAGCGAGACATAATAAGTTAATGTTAATTAAAGAAACAAAGCATGGACGGTAAAAATCTTAGAATTAATGCGAACCTGTACTACAGTCAAATAGACAAAATCAAGATTAAGAACGAGTTAACAGAACAAGTGGCAATACAACGAGGAGTAAGACAGGTATGTATATTTTTTTCTTGCTTTTCAATGTTTACCCAGAAGAAATTATGAAATCAGCCTTGGAGGATACTAATAGAAGAATTCTAATAAGCGGTGTGCGCCTGAATAACATCAAATACGCGGACGACAGGGTTATCTTTGCGGATAGTCTACATGAACTACAAACATTAGTACAACGTGCAGCTAATATAAGCTAACTCGACTTCAATGTTAAGAAAACAAAATACATGACTATAAGTAAAGCCCAGATGTTTAGGCACTAAAAATCATTAAAATAGGTAGGCAAAGAGACATTAAAAATGCATTTGAAAATAGACATTTAAAAAGATAAAATAGGCATTTTAAGAAGCTAAATAGGCATTATTGTTTCAGTGATTTTATTATACATTTTATCACATGGACTGCACTTTTAATTATGCAACAGTAAAAAAACAATATTTACAAGAATTACAGCTAATAATGAGATGTCTTCATAAATTCTCTATCGTTAAGGATTGTCTCCTATTGGACAATAAATATTTTAGCTGAGAAAAAGATCTACTGATGTTACTGGAGCAAATGTAAAACACGGGATTTCTGGAACATGTGATTTACGTTTTTAAAAAGTCTTATCCTAGATGGTGTTTTTAGAAAAATCTTTTTACTGAAGATATAAATATATCCACGTCGAAAATTGTTCACATATTTTCTCTGCTACACGATGTATTCCATGGACAAGGCATGTCAAATGCAACATACATTGAAATAACACTTCAAGACATTTCTGCTTTTTTCATATATGGGGCAGCATCGCTTACAAACAAAGGACGTTGTCATGAAGAATGTTCTCTGACCCAACTAGTGCAATTGTAATGCTATTTGTCCTCCTCTCAAGAGATTTGGTATTTAACAAATAAATTTTAGATGCTTGATTTGACTCCAAAGATCCAACAATTACATTGGCGATGTACCTACAAAATCAGGTTGTATTGATACAGAGAAGCTAAAATTTGCAATTTCTAACTTATCTTCCTGTAGCATCTGTTGTCTTATCTATTGATATCCCAATATTCTTGTCTTTCATGTTTCTTCAAATTTAGCCCATTGTAGATTCGTAAGCTCTGCCGAGATAATTTTTTCTGAGCGTTGATTTGTTTGTTAAATTTTATTTGACATGCTTTTCGAAAAATGACCGCAATGACGAATTTTGTAATTTTTATAACGAAATTTTAACTCACAAAATCTTTACACAAATCAAACAATTATAGTCGATTGGGTGTCGACACAAACATTTTCAGTAAGGGAGTTTTTGGGGCGTCCACTTTCTTTTCAATTGCTCTTTTATGGAAGAGTCCTTCAGTGTGTTGAGTAACAAAATGCTTTTTCTCGAAATTTATTAGTTTCTCACAGATTTTACAAAAAGCACAGAATTATCAGTAAAAAAACACTTCCAAACTTTCGCACAAATTTATTTAATTTGTCGATGACAAAAGAACGTACTTTTGTGGCATTTGTGGCATTGTGGCAGAAACAAACCTTCTTCTAATAATGAATGAAAATGAATTCAAATCACCAAGCAAAGTAGGTATTAATACTAAAATAGTATACATTATTCTCGATAAGGAATTAACAAATTACCAGGAACAAGTAGTTAACGTAAGTATTAATGAGATGGGTTTTTTGTTGCTGCTATTTATTCTATGAAAAACCAAATTTATGTGACTAAATAGTTATAACTGTTATAAGCACAAAAGGCATTTATAAATAAAAATAGTCCAAATAAGCATTTTTAGGCATTTAGGCATTTTTCCTAAACATCCGGGCTTTAACTATAAGTAAAGACCAAATCCCCCTAGGCAACTATTGTTAAACCAACAACCAATAACAAAAGTAATTGGTTATACTTATCTGAGCACCAATATTAATAATCAATAGGTTCATTCGAAATAGCTATAATATTGAGATAGCTAGAACATCCTCAATAAAATTCTGTACGTCTTGAAGAGCCGTGGCTTAATGTTAACAATCAAAATGCATCTGTTACCATGTGTCCTTTTTTATGAAGTTGATTCATGGACACTAACTGAAGCTACAATGAAAGAACTGAGTCTTTCGAAATATGGTGCTACAAACGGATACTGAGAATATCGTGAGTAGACTAGGTTTCCAACATCAAACTTAAAAACAAAATGTTAAACAATGCAAGCTCGAGTATTTAGGCCATGTCACAAGACGCAAATAAATATACAACTTACAGCAATCAATCCTACAAAACAAAATATACGGAAGAAAAAGCCCAGGTAGAAGAAGAAACTCTTGGCTCTAGAATCTAAAACAATGGTTTTCGTTAACAACTACGGAACTTTTTGAAGCTGCAACCAATAAAGTTAGAATAGCCATGTTGGTCGCCAACATCCGCACCGAATAGGCGCCACAAGAAGAAGAAGAAGTACATATATTGTTATTAGATTCATTTAAAATATTTACGTTTTATACATAAATAAATATAATTGAATTCTTCCGATTTTATTTATGACAGTTTAATTATCTATGTATTTTTAAAGACTTATTCCCAGAAACTTTTTATTTTTAGTGGACTAACCCGTTTTTTACTATTAGTATTCTATAAACAAAATATAGAACGTGTTGTAAATTTTATATTTGTTATTACAGTAAATGCAATTGTAGTAGATTAGCTTTTTGTACACATTTTGATAACTAAACCACTTGCACATACATACATAAGGAATATTTCTTTGAAACTACAATTACATCTTCCTACTACTTCTTGTTGCTTTAAATATTTATATCTGCATATTTAAATTAAAATAAGTTATAATAATTTGTATGTCACTTAAATTTGTTATTATATTTTAATATTTTATTCTAACTTTATAGTAACACATTCAATAAATTAAATTCATAGTAAAGAATGGTTTTAGCAAGGAAAATTAAAGAACGCCTCTTTCTGTGCTAGCTTAGTAAGCACTCTTAAAGTGCAAAACGATAAAAGAATCGGCCGGCAATTAATCTCAAGATAACGCGGAGCATCCTACTCGACGCCGTTCCAGGTAAACTAACGCGTCAGTGGCCCTAACGCCAGGTAATTTGTGCGGGGCCGTCACTAAATGTATAATCCAAGCAGCCCTTGCTGGAAGCTTGTGCGCTGGTCAACGCAAAGTGACAGTGGGGTCCCCATGGCCTTGTATCTCCCTCTTTACTCTCATAGAGGACAATAATCGAACGTCCGTTTTTCCCTGGGCGGTATTAGGGTATCGGTCTCGGGACGTATTTCACCTTAGCCGCGATATTGGACGAGGTACTCCCCAAATAACTTGTCTATTCTATCGAATGCATGAAGTTATCTTACAGGGTGGCCGCGGCAGGAACGAGCAGATGTTGCAAAGCCGAAATTGTATTTGCTTTTTGCTGCTTACGTAAAAACCGGCTTTGGGGCTTTATTTGAAAGTGCATATCAGCATCAAACAACTTACCTGAAAATCAACTGACGGGTTTGCTTTAATTTTTTGCAATATCATATTTATAATTTTAATTAAAAACTAACAATTAAAGTATATTATTGTCTACAAAAATTAAATTGGTACTACTATAAAGTACATAACAAATTACAGTCATAACTAGTTCATTAACTTTTTAAAAAATTATATTATTAAAAATTTGATTGTCTAGTAGATACAATGTAGGTCAACAATTTTGCAATAATAAATTGAGGAGAAATAAATTTACCACAATATTTTAATTAATTAACAAATTGTAGTGACATTTTATTTTTGTTTCCCACCAATTGGATTGTCAGTACTAGAATGTGTATGTAATAAATATTAGCTAAAATCATAATTAGAAGGTTTATTGGCAATATATTTTTTGAGGTAACAAAATAGTGCTAAATTATCAAACAAACTTATAACGTATATAAAAATATATATGCATAAGCGGCAAACCAGTTAAACAGTTTTTGTAATGTTTGGAAAGTAAAGATCAGTTCTCTGCTCATCTACAAGTTGAAAAGGTTTAAGCTAAACTGTAGGTGCTGCATTGGACTAGACAAGTAAAGGCGAACAAAATTCCAGCGGTTGGGCTGTGGGGTTGTTTGCGCCGGCGAATAAAAGTTTCGAGCGCACACCCTGTGTAGTACGTTTCCATCTAGTAAGCAAGCCCTCAATAAGTTGCAAGTTCCATCGGGATCTGAAGATAGCATTGTATATGAGCACCGTTAGACTGGACATAGTTTAAGCCGTCCCATAAACAAGCGGGTATCTGGACATCAGTCGGGAACAGTTCTCTCGGACTCCTTCTGATCCCCGAGGTAAACATCGTAACTTCCCGTATCAGAGCAACTATAGATATTACAGGAACGGATGACGCGCTGCAACTATAAAGTTACCTGCATTTACTTTACTTGCAACTTCACTTAAAAGCGCGGTTTCATAAACATTCCGGGCTTTCCGATAAACGGTCCCGTTGCTAAATCAACGAACGTATTGCGGGATTTGGCACGGCGCGCCCGACCTCTTCAATCAATGGTTTTCCGCTTTTCCGATGCGTCATGGACGTGCCGCTGGAAAGCTGCCTTCGTACTTCAATTAGATGATGGGCATTGTCGCAAAAAAGGTTGCTGTGGACTAAACACTGCATACATGTATTTTTACGAAATAACTGCTCTTTCTTGTAAAAGGTTAATTAAAAAAATTTAATTCCCTATTCTACATAAATCATAAAGTAATTTTAATCAGTAACAGATTTCTAGTCAGACGAAAAGAATTTTAGTCAGTATCGTGTTCCTTTTAACTTCTGTACGAAAGGCAACTTTCTAGTTGGCTTCTTTTAATTTATTTCTAAACCTACTGACATGATATCCAATAATATTTATAAACAAATATTTATTTTCACCTTTAACTAACCATACTTTGATTTCAGTACCTTCTTCGCCGTTTTCTGTTATGTATGCATCTGAGTACAAGAAATCCTTTACTCCTCTATCTTTATTTCATATTCTTTTTTAATTTTATTGTGTTTTCCTTGTCATGTTGGTCTTTTTTGTATCACCATAATCTCAAACTTTGCCATATTAAAACGGAGTTCGCTTTTCTCAGACTGGTATTCTACATTCTTTGTCAGTTTATTCAGTTCCGATCATTAAAGTTATACCGTTGGCAGATGCTAGACACTTTTGGATTTATTTTATCACTGTCTTTTTAGTTATGTGTTACTATCTTTTCCGGAATCAGGTTAAACAAGATGAGTAACACTATATTACTATCTGTCACACTTTTCCTCACCTAGAAACTCCCGGTATCTCTCCATTGCATCTAACTTTATTTTATCATATTCTAATGTTTCCTTTATTAGACCCAGCAACTGGTGCGGTATTTATAAGTTTTTTAAGTTTTAAAATAGTTTCTTTTTGTTGATTGTATCATATGCTTGTCTGAAATCAACAAACAGCACGTGTATATCTGTTTTATGGTTGCAACTACCGGTGATCATTTGCTTTATGGTAAAAACTTTAGTACCTTTCGTTTGCTTTTCCAATTGGTTTGCTGTGGTTATTATTTCATATACTGTGTTCAACAGTGTTGTACTCATGTAGTTGTGACAATTTGCCTTTTCACGCTTCTTTTGAATGGGCACTAGCCCATCGTATTTTTGATTATTTCCACTACTTTCTGTTATACACACTCGCCTCTATATTTGACAAATTATATCTGCACGCCGCTATCGCTTGGTACCTTTCTATTATTTTATTTTTGTTTCATTTCCATGATTTCTTCTGCTGTTTGTGTCTCATTTATGTCTATTGGTTGTAAGGTAATCTATTTTGTAGTTGTCTCTCCTTACATTTCTGTAAACTTCTTATCATTTAATACTTGTTTAAAATATTCTTTCAATTTTTGCATCATTAATTTATATATCCTATAAGTTTTCCTTTTTTAATCTCTTCATATAAGTTTTTTACTTTCCTTATCCTATAATAAGGAAAGTAATATAATCAGCGGAAATTGGACCTACCCAGTTTTTCACATTTCTGGACGAATTATAGCCTCAGGACACCAAAAAAGTTGGTTTGGGCCATTGGTGGTTCGTGTGTGTGTGTGTGTGTGTGTCGGTCTGTCAGTAAACAGGATATCTCGAGAACAAGAGCTAGAGGCTTAAATTTAAATATGATTACTTGTAGTAGAAGACGCAGATTTTGGTAAAAATCGGCAGAGTCGTTTGGTCGCAGGGTCGCAAAATCGGTAGCAAAGCGGTCGCGAAACTAAACGCTTGAAGATACAAAAAATTCATGAGAATAAAAATGATTTGTTATCACGAGATAAACATGAATTTAAAATAAAAGTTGGTAAAACAGGAACTCGAAAAAAAATTGAATAGGATTTTTAATATACCGGGTGTTCATAAAATGTTTCGGGAAATTTATATTACGGAATAGATCAGACTGAGACGAACAAAAAAATACAATGAAATTTTTTGATCCGAGGTCAAATTAATAAGTTATAGCCGATTAAAAATTAATTAAACGGACCAATCGGAGAGCTAATGGGCCCACTGCGGGAGGACGGGGGGAGCGCTTAGCCGCTAGGAGGGAGCACGTAGGCGATAATGGGGAAGGCTGTGCGGCCGAGCTCGCACGGTTACCTTCAGTGACGTAGCAAAATTTTAAGTACGAGTCAATTATTGTTTGTACTGTTTATTTTAATCAGCTTTCGAGTGTTGGACTGCGCCTCGTCCTTTTAAATTAACAAGTTTTATAATATTAATAACAAGAGACGCAGGTTCGTCGACGTAGCCTGATCTAGTCGTGAACATTCCACATGTTTTGTACATTTAACTACAAACAATAGAAACCTAGAAACGAAAACTTATATTTGATTAAATGCCACCAATGTAATTTAGCATTGACGTCACGGTGTTTATTAAAGAGAATAAACATAAAACCAAACAGCATAACAACAGTCATCTTGTTTTTGCGACAATAATCAAAATATTTAAATAATTCAACGGTTAGTTAGAAGGCTGATTTTTGTAACGAATTAGCAAATATAGTTGTGAATGTGGTCTGCAAATTTCAAGGAAATCGTTGAAGTCTGAGGAGATAGAATTATAAGTTTAGAAAGTTGGGAGATAAGACAAATATTTTAAAGATAGGATAAGAAATCATGATGTTCACACCAGATTTATTTTATAGCGTTTTTTATTTCATCATTTGTTATGTGGCCCAGCGTAGCATTCTATTGTAAATGTTGCCGTATTTCTATCGTTTTTAAATGTCTTTTCTATGTATTCCATCCAAGTGTCTAGTATTTGGTGTTTGACAATAAGCACGTTTTAGTTGTCATCCGTTAAGCGTATTGGTTTTTTTGGTCTGAAAAATCCTGCCGCTTGTTTGACTGTGGCTGTGCGGCCGACCTCGCACGGTTACATTCAGTGACATAGCAAAATTTTAAGTACGAGTCAATTATTGTGTTGTACTGTTTATTTTAATCAGCTTTCGAGTGTTGGACTCGCGCCTCGTCCTTTTTTAAATTAACAAATTTTTAGACGAGAGCAGCGCAGGGCCGAGGTGATGGACACTGTATAATATATAATAATAGGATAAGAAAAGTCGTGTGATGTTCACACCAGATTTTTTGCTAATGTATTTTTTTCATAATTTGCAATTCCTTTTCTGTTTATTAACTTTTGCCCGCCTGCAAACTATTTTTTCAATCTCTCTTCAGCTTTCTGCACTCTTCTATATCGTCTTCCTTTCCGGATTTTAACATTTATATTTTAGCCAGTCTTTTATTCTCTAACTTGTTTAATTGCTTTACGTATCTTCAGCTCCTAAGTTCAAGTTTCTTGGGTTAACTTTCCTATTATTTATATCCGTTATTTTATGAGAATTTACATTTATTTTCCGTTGGTTTTTTTTTAATTTGTATATGTAGAATTGCTCTGTTGTCCTCAGAATTTTTATTTCATCTTGTAATTATTTGATGTTTTTGCTACTTTGAATGATTACTTTTGTTGCTCGGGTTATCCTTTTTATATTGTTGTTACTTTAAACTACTCTCATTATTTACGTGCCTTCGAATGCTCTTTTATCTTGTGAATTTGTCGATTTAAATTTTTTTTATTATTATGTTTGTTCATATACATTATTCTTGCCTTTATTAGTGTTTTGGTATTAATGCTAACTTTATTGCTACGTAGTTTATAGCTATTGTAATGTATTTGTTAATTTTTTGCTTAGAAGACTAATGTTTAATGTGGTTTTAGTTGTTATTGTGTATTTTTAATATTTAATATTCTTTATTTAATTTTTGATTATCTGTGTTTCTAGTTTCCGATTGAAAATTAATGTCACTCACGTGATTTTATGATCATTACCTACTCTAAGACTATTGATAACTTTAGTGTTTAGCACTATCTGTAAATACAAAATGTGCAAGTTACCTAAAATATATAATTAAGTAAATGATCAGACTTTTTAATACGTCAAGTTACACTAAATGTTAAGATAGCTGTTTAGAACATTTTAATTTATAATTAAAATAAGAAGAAATCTCATTTATTACTTGTTTATTAATTATTCTTATAGAATAACTGTCCACATTTAAGTAAAATGGTATGTATAAAAAGAATGTTCTTATTTTATAACAATAAAGTTAAAAAAAATAAAACCTAACTACGCCACTAACTGCAATTTAAAAAGTTGTAAACAAGACTTTGATATTCGTATAGCCGTAGTCACGCGTCATCTCTCAAACAAATCTCATTAACCCTAAAAATTTTAATTGTAAGGACATCCGGATAGAAGATCCAAGAAATCGAGTAATTTGTTTCTTTTTTCTCTTGTTGTCCCAGAATCAAATAGGTGAAACACAGAATTTAATTTTTTCCAAAAGCAAGAGTTTTTTCGGGTTACTTCTGACCTAAGTGTTATTTTCAAGTTGCAGAGACGTCGTGTGGTTTTGTGGTTGTTTTAGCTTTTTGAGCGCTTACAAAATAGAGCAACCACTGGCTTCCGCCGGTGACAAATATTTAGGTAAGTTTTTACTGATGTGTTTTTAATATCGAAAAAAAGTTCCTTGAGCTTAATGGTCGCTTATCATTAGGATGTTTTGTTCTCGAGGAAAGATGTTCCTGTCAAAGCTGGTGTCCCTCAGGGAAGCGTGTTGGGACCGCTGTTGTACATCATATTTACAGCTGACCTTCCGACCTCAACAAGTACTACAGTTGCCACATTCGCTGACGACACAGCAATATTATCACATCACATATAGACCCAAACATAGCATCAGAGAAGTTACAGTCCCATTTAAATAATCCAACTGAATGGTTTAAAAAATGGCGTATTCATATAAATGAATCAAAATCAACCCAAGTAACGTTTACAACTAGAAGAGGAAATTGCCACACTGTAATCATAAACAACAAACAAATCCCACAGAACGAAACAGTTAAGTACCTAGGTATGCACCTGGACAGACGGCTAACGTGGAGAAAGCATATATTTACAAAGCGTAAACACTTGGGTCTAAAACTCCAAAAAATGTATTGGCTCCTGGGGCGGAAATCACAATTGTTACTGAAGAGCAAAATACTACTCTATAAGACAATTATTCGTCCAATTTGGTCATATGGGATACAGCTCTGGGGAACAGCTAGTAGATCGAACATCGACATTATAAGGCAGTTCCAATCAAAGGTACTGCGATGCTTAGTCAACGCCCCATGGTTTGTACCAAATGAAATAATTCGGCAAGATTTAGGACTATCAACTGTGACTGAAGAAATACACAAGTGTAGTATTCGTTATCATGACAAACTTAGTGCTCACCCAAACGCATTAGTAGAACACCTCCTGGATCCCGACGATGACGAGCCACGGCTTAAGAAATTCAAGCCTCTCGATTTACCAACACGATTCGCGTAAAAGTGAAGTGTAGTGCAATCAAACTGTAACGGTTAACTTCGGAAAAATGTTCGCTGGAACGTTTTTCATCATGTCCTGTAATATATACTGTTAAAACAATTACTAAATGTCAATTTTATGACAGATTGTAAGCTATAAATAAATTTAAAAAAAAGGAAAGATGTTGCTATAAAATAATTTGGATTAATGTCTTTTATAATGCACAAATCAAGTAAATCTAGTATTTTCGGCTTGTCTAATGGCCAGTGTGTTGGTTCGTTTGTGAATGTATAATGCAACCCACTATTGGTTATCGCTTTTAACAGTTCTACGCCTTTAGTTAGGTCTGCATAATGAAATTCAGATATATCAATGAAATCTATGAAGTAGTTTGAGAGGAAGGCTTTCTTTCTAGAAGGCAGTAGATTTTCTATACTTTGAAACCAAGCTGCTTTTCTTTCGTTTAGATATGTACCATTCTTCCACGTCATTCGTCGGTGCAAATAGACGTCTAAGTAGTTAACGGGTTTATCTTGCCGTATTTGCTTATTATTGAACAATGCAGTTTAACTATTCTTAGAGCAAAAGTCACATGCACCAATTTACCTTCATTTACTTTAACCCACAATTTGCTGGTCCAGGTTTCTAATTTTTGTAAATAGACTTGGAGATGTTGAGAAACTATATTAGGATCGGCGTGCGATCAGATTGTTGCGGATTTGTCGGAAAATATGGCAATTGTAGTTCTTGTTGTGGTAGGTCACCGGTAAAAAGAAGATACGAAAGTGGTCCCAGCACACTTTTCTGAGAAACTCCAATATAAAACAAGCACTTCACAAGAAAATCTCTGTCAGTTATGTATGACCTAATCCTAGGGCAGTATATTTTTGATTTTAAATAGTAGATCTGATGCCACACTTTGTTCTATGCTTGCATGATATCAAGAAATATAGCAGAACAGTAACGTTTGATTTCAAAGTCTCGTTTGTTGTGTCTCAACGTTTCTGTTCGTTGCGCGATGCATCTGCTTAGTTAAGCATGGTCATTCCAAAACCGGATTGGTGATTAGGTATCAGATGATTATCTTCGAATATTGGTGTTAATTTTCGTAACAATAGCTTCTCAAAAATTAGGAATACAACCGGCAGTAGACTAATTGGTCTATAAGAAGTTATATCTATAGTTGATTTGCTAGATTTAGTTATTAATACAATTGTGGCAAATTTCCATTATTCGTAAAATACCTCGCTCTTAACACGGCATTCATTAAGTAGGTGAGCAAATTGAAATCTATACTCGCAACACTATCCGCGATTAAGTCATAACTGAGTGGTTAGTGTAGATTTAGATTCATAATTATAGCCTTGATCTAGTTAACCTTAAAATTTTTAATTGGTAAGGACATCTGGGTAAGAGATCCAAGAAATCGAGCAATTTGTTTCTCTTTTTCTCTTGTTGCCCCAGAATCAAGTAGGTGAAATATATATTACAAATGATTTACAAAAGCAAGAGCTTTTTTGGGTTGCTCCTGTTATTTTCGAGTTGCAGAGACGCCATGTGGTTTTGTAGTTGTTTTAGCTTTTTGATCGCTTATTAAAGGGAGTAGCCACCGGCTTCCGCTGGTGACAAATGTTTTAGGTAAGTTTCTATTAACATGTTTTTAATATCTGATAAAAGTTTCTTGAACCTAGTGGTCGATTATCATCAGGATGCTTTGTTCTTGAGAAAAGATGTTACTATAAAATAATTTGCATTAATGTCTTTTATAATGCACAAATCAAGTAAATCTACTATTTTTGGCTTGTTTGATGACCATTATGTTGGTTCGCATGTGAAGGTATAATGCAACTCATTATTGCCTATCGATTTTAACAGTTCTACACCTTTAGTTCAGTCTGTATAATGAGATTTAGATATATTGATGAAATCTATGAAGTAGTTTGAGAGGAAGGCTGTAAGCTGATCTTTGTGTTATGCTAATGCATTGTCATTTCATATTGCTAATTTAAGGTGCTGCTCTATCACTTGGTTTAGAAACGACGGTGGTCTTAATAATTATCATATTGCACATATGTTGCATTAAAGTTTTTAATAATAATAATAGTTCCCCGTAACAGGCCTTGATGGCCCTTTGGGTTCGTAACAAGATAGATCTGCTACAATCTAGAGCCTACGGTGCACAAGGGTGGTAACGTGGCTAGCGCTACGTACCGACCGCCTACTATTACCCCAGAGTTTGACCTCCAGGTACTCATTTATTGCAGCCTGAGTCGAGCTGGGCCGTAAAAATGCCAGTGATCGAATTGGCGAGAGCGGGATTCGAACCCGCAACTCTTGGTTTCGTAGTCTAGTGATCTATCCACTAAGCCACCACGGCTTTTTAAGTTAAAGTTTGTTTAAAGTTTTTAACATATTTTTAATTACAGATAACTCACTTGATTTATTTGCAGATGTTGGATGGGTCGATAATATATTAGGTTCATATCGCTGATTGCATCCGCCTACTACTTGAGCGTAGTTAATGTTTGAATGTGCCCTTTGTGCTGTGTATTGATTAGTAAGTACAAATTGTCTGCTTCTTAGCGAAAGAAACACTTTCGTTGACGTTTTTGGTGTGCCAAAATCTTTGGAATTTTGGGCATTGAGGTAGTTTGCACTTTACTTTTGGAGGTTTAAACTTTACTATAGAATGTAGCAGTTTATTTATGTTACATACATTTTATAAAAGGAGGATACAAAAGTTTGTAAACTTAATACTATAGCAAATGTATCTATCACTCAAGGTGATGAGTATGTAGTCGGTAATGTTAATCAATTTGTATTTTGTGCGATAAAAAAATTGCTCGTTATTTTTGTGTTATGGAAAGCTTTTAAGAAATAATTATCTTTAATGCGTCTTTGTCGTTCCTATTTTACAATAAGTGGGTATGCGATCAGATGTTTTTTTTCTAATTTTTTTGTTTCTTTTGCCGTTTTTATTTTGTTGTCTTTTTTCTTATTATTAGTATTGTTAAAACTTATATTCTTCTGCTTAATTTTCTTTATCTAAGAATTTTACTTAATGATAGCTTAATTAATATTCCTTTTATTCATTTTCTAAAACGTTATTTCACTTAGACATCAGAGGAATTTAAAGCTTTGCTCAATGTATTTGGTAATTTAGAATTTTAAAGTACGAACGTGTATTACAATGTTTTACCTACTTTTTGTTAACTTTATTAATAAACAAATTATACAAATCAACATCTTTGTTCAGACACCTATGTTATCTCTGAACAGATTTCTTTATCTTGCTAAAGAGGAAATCAGGCGTTTGCTTGTTGAAGAGAAATCCCAACAGCAACATGAGTCTGCTTCATGCAGCGATTAGCACCAACCACTTTGTTTACATGCGCTTTAAGCTGTTTATTTAGTGATGTCTGAGACGATGACATCAAGTCTACACATGCACATTTATTGTGGGTTGATTTTTCATTTCACACTTGTTTCTGCCACCTAACAGTTCTACGACCGGTGTTGTCACATACAGCACCTATTCAGTAATGCGCACAATCACGTCTGTCAAGAAAAAGAGGGACAGAGGGTAGAATTTTTGGATTTGTGGTCTTTAGGGTCCGAGCAAGGCATTTTAATGAAATTTAATAAAACACTTTAAGGGCCATTAATTTTATTCTTATTTCTTATAAGCAAATGAAAAACCCATTTAACGATACCGGTAGTAAATAATGTATTCGACGCATATGCGTTTGCATGCAACATGGCATAATTCAAAGTGAGAAAATCTTGATGAATAATTTTGTAATTCTTCATTTAGTTGTAATAGCATTTATTAATTAACTGTACTTTTGAGTGAAACTTAGACTGTGCAGTTTTTGTTATATCACTCCCAAATGTAGATGGTTGATGAATTAGTTCCGATGTTTCAAACTTTTTTCTTATTGATGACGGGTAAAGGTATATGAATCGATTACCAACTTAATTTTAAGTACTCTTGAAAGTGCTCGAAATTCAATAGCTGTGACTAATAGTAGAACAACAGGGTTAATATAAAAATGTCTCAATGTTTTTGATACTTATTTAATAGGTCTTAAAGTATGAAAAACATTTTTTATATTGAAAAATAATGTAATAATTATTGTTTATTTGTACTGAAACGTGGCAATCTCAAAAAAATGTATCCAAGCGCTCGTTACTATCAAAAAATTTTTTTTAAAGTTTACAAACGTTCTGTTTTCAGTAAAAACGTAAGTAAGTATTTTGTTTTCAGTAAAAATGATTATCGCGCTTCAGCGCATGTGAATTTCGGTTAAAAATGTTGAGTGAGGTGTCGAATAATCGGAAAACCAAGATTCGTCAATTTGCGATTCAGCACACTGTAGATATTTGCAACATATGTGGCTACAGAAAAAAAAGCCTTTTATGTCCTATTACATGTACAGTACGCTAAGGAAATAACTGCACCAATGTAAAAAGTAGTACATTCAGTTAATCAGGAAAAAAATTATATTGTGATAATACAGTAGAAAAAAGAGCTGAAAATGATGATGTAGTCGAAGATAAAATTATTACAAAATTGGTGATAAATGAAATCAATAATTGAAAATATAAAGGTATTTGTAAATATTTGGCGATATAACTAATTAATTGTTAAATAAATAGTATTAAAGATTTTTTGTAAAACCAAAATATATATATATATATATATATATATATATATATATATGTATTTTTAAGCATCGATTATTTTATTTCAATTATTTATTATACACCTTTACTTCAAAACAATATTAGTGTATACATTTTTGATTTTCTTTTTGGATGTGCCAATTGTAGAATTATAAAAAAATAACAATTTTTTTAAAGTGTAAATAATTATTTTATTTTCTTGCTGATTGAAAATGAATA
Source organism: Sinelater perroti (assembly GCA_036346155.1). Taxonomy (NCBI): domain Eukaryota; kingdom Metazoa; phylum Arthropoda; class Insecta; order Coleoptera; family Elateridae; genus Sinelater; species Sinelater perroti. Next base: position 2,967,658 of record JARFIY010000189.1, read on the forward strand.
TATATATTTGGAAGTTTATTATTGTATCGTTTTTCTTTCTAAATCTATGGTTCTCAATGACTACCACTGCTTTATGAAAATTTCAATTTACTTTTTTGGAAAATTGGAAGATTTTTTATTACTTTTTTTACTTTAAATGGAACCTTCAAAACCTCTATTTATTTAATAACGTTGAAAAGTCGCCACTCTGATAGGGTTGTCTGTGTGCAGGTAATATTGTTTTCGTAATAATATCTGAAAAAAGTCTTTTTTTAAAATAATTAAAATGAATCATATTCAAATGAAAAAAATGCCCTTCGCGTACCTTGGAGCCTCAGACTATCCTTTCCCAAAAGTGCTTCAAGGCATTTTCTCACTTTTGTGCATTGGAGCTTAATTTTATAATCAAAATCGTTGTGAGCGCCCTCAAAAACGCTTATATAGACAGTTTAATCTTAAAAAACAAACAATTTTCAGTTGGTTCCCCAAAATTGTCCCACGCCCCAGCATTTTGCCCCGCCAAGTGCATGGGGGCACTTTATAAGCATCATATTCGTCATCAGCGACCCCAAAAACCCCCGAGTAACGGGATTGGGCTTATTTTGGCCAATATTAAGCGAGCAATAAAATATTCTTTGGGGTCTGCAAAAAATGCGTCAAATAAATGTATTTTTGCGTGCACAAATGCACTTTTCAATTATAACAAAAAATATAGGGTAGCATTTTTTTGAGACTTTTCCGAATCTAATGCGCCCTGGAACGTTTCGATATGTATACCCAAAAAAAAAATTTCGAGATTTTTTTACTAATTTTCCTCGACTAGTTGGATTCTCTAGTCGGAGTCTTAATCTGCTTACTTTGATATCTCACCAAATTACGTCTTCAGCAAACATATCATATTCCAAATCGAATTCTCTATTACCAATCCCACCGATAACATAACAGATTAAATTAGGTAATATGTAGACAAAGTGCTACATACAGGATGTTGCTTAGGCGCAATGTTCAATCTTTTCATATGCAAACTCTAAAATATCTAAAATAAGACAAAAACATTATAATCTTACCGGTAAACAAGAACACCTCTACAGTTGTTCTTAAAAACCCAGATTAAGGCAGTAAAATAAAATATTTACTCAAATCATTGAACTATCATCAATTACTCAATAAGCTACTTTAAAAAAGAAAACCAAAAGCTTTATTACTAACTCAAAAAACTTCTCGTGCCCCAAGAATAATTTCTATTATTCAAAATTCTAGGGTCTTCTAAAAATGCATAAAGAAGGTGCTCCCTTAGGACTTACCGTTAATTTTCTTTCTTACAACTTAGCCATATATGTATGGCCAAAATCCTTTACCATTTTACAAAACAATCCTCCTCGTACATTTAAAATTTCTACCGCTTCTTAGAAGTTTTAAAATTCTTTTCCACGCGCAAAGAGCACATAATGGTGAGTTTTAATATTGTCTTTCTGTTTACCGATTGTCCCATTTCTCAGACTTTGCAACTCTTAAAGTCTACCCACAATTTAGAAAACAATACATTCAAATTAATTAATTATTGCCTATCTAATACGTATTTTTACAATTCAAAACAAATTGTACCTGCAAACTAATAAAGCACCGACATTGAAATAAAAACTTTTGGGGAGTAAACAGATTGATACTACAAGTAAAAAACGTAAGGAATTCAACCTGTACTTAATACTAAAGCGTTTCGCAAATTTTTGTCTCTTAGCCGATAAGTTTAGTAATAATCGTTCGCGACACATAAAATTAGTGTCATATTATTTAATATCAAGGTAACTAGCAATATAGTGACTAAAATTATAAGTGTCGTAGATATTAGAAGCAAAGCGGTGTTAGAGATTCCTAGCGGCTGAGTATGTGTACAGGCATCAAAATCTAACTTATGGTCCGAGGAAAAAACATTTAGCGGGTCTTAACGTCATACATTGTTCATATATTTACGCTCTATTAATATAAAAAATGTTAAACAATATCACATTATAAATCAAACTATAATTAACGCATGAAGGTACTTATATTATCATAATTTCGACTCTTGGGTCAAAAGCAATGAGAAACATCGAATCGTCTCCAGACATCATACAAAAAAGGCTTCTGGCGGTCGTGAAATGCATTTTTCTTCTTCTAAATTAACGCGTTAGGTTAGCCACCTGTCTTAAACATGCCCAACATTGCTCATAGTACTGTACTTTTAAAAGTAGAATAAGTAAAGGAAAAAGACAAAAACTGTTACAAATATTAAAATGATATTTGTCTCAAAATAAAGTTAAACAAGTACGGACGTGAAACTCCGGTTCCACAGATGTCCGGGGCAAAAATTTGCAGCCACTTCCGGTCAAACCGGTCTAGAGATTTTCCGATCAGACTGATTTTGGCGCCTCAACTTGACTTATCGTTCTCAGTTAAATACTGAAAACGTTATGTTTCTATCTATCACAGATCAAAATTTATAAGGCTTGACAGATCTCAGAACTGACATAAATAAAACTTGCCCAGCTTGGAAGCTGCTTTGATCAAAAGTTGAAAAATAAAAGGACGGACAAACGGACAGACAGACGACATACATAAGGTTTCTCATTTAATATATAAGAGCCTAAAATAAGTTACAACGATTTGTTTGCTTTTGTAAGTAGTTCTTTTGGTATTTTTGTAGTTGCGAAGTCAAATTATATGGTATGTAATTTTTCAAACCTTTAACTCAGTGGATGGTAAAGGCTAAATTGATGACGATAACTTTACAAGAGACATTGAGGTACTTGTCATTGTCATTATTTGTTTCTTTCACTTGAGGTTATAAACTTTAATAAAATGTTAAGAAAATGTTTTTAAAAATAATTAAAATTGAATTATACTCAAATGAACAAAATGCCCTACGCGTACTTGGGTGCCCTAGGGTATCCTTTCCCCAAAGTGATCCAGGGCGTTTTCTCACTTCAATGCGTTGGAGTTTAATTTGAGAACCAACATCGTTATTAGATATCCCAAAAACCCTTATTCAGACAGTATAGTCTTAAAAAACAAACCACTTTGAGCTGGTTTAATAAAATCACTCCCATCCTCAGAATTATGCCCTCCAAGTGCATCGGGGCACTTTCTAAGCATCATATTCGTGATCAGCAAACCCAAAAACTCTTATATAGACAGTTTAAACTCAAAAACAAACAATTTTAAGGTTTCTCAAAATCGCCCCCCATCCCCAAGATTACGCTCTCCTTCAAGTGCATTGGGGTCGTTTTTAAACTTCATATTTGTTATCAGCGACCCGAAATCCCCTATTCAGACAGTTTAAACTCGGAAAACAAACAAATTTGAGGTAATTCTCTAAAATCACCCCATCCCCAGAATTATGCATCGGGGCACTATCTAAGCATCATATTCGTGATGAACAACCCCAAAAACTCTTGAGTAACAAGAATGAGCTTATTTTGGCCAATATTAAGCAAGAAATAAAATATTCCTTTGGGCTTGCAAAAAGTGCATCAAATAAACGCATTTTTTGAGTGAACAAATGCACTTTCAAATTATAACAAAAAAAAAAATATGTGGTGACATTTTTTCTGAGGCTCTTACAAATCGAATGCACCTTGGAAATTCTCGATATGTGTATTCGCTAAAAACTTGAGCTTTTGTACTAATTTGCCTCGACTATAGTCTATCTATCAGCTTGATTTCGTATTGATGGTACAGATTTTGGGAGTCTTTTAATACTTTTAGTGGCTTTCAAGGTTGATTGATATTTTGCCGAGAAATATGTTAAAAATTGTTTAAATTGTTTATTATACAAATCTTTTACTCTGGATTGCATTCTAGTGGTTCTGGTTCTTCTACATTATGTATTCAGAAGTGGTTACAATCAGTGTTTTTGTTGGTCAGTGTTGTAGTGGTACAATTGCACTAAATATTAAGATGATTGAAAAATGATAATAAGAGGTAATAATTATTATTAATTTTGACGGGCTTGTTAAATATTCCATTTCTTATTTGACGGGTAGTAGATATGTTTTCCTATAAATATAGATGTATATTTCTTATCATATCAACTTTATAAAACATAGTGTTTCTGAGGTAGTAAGCTTCGATTTTCAATATATGTATTTTGAACGACTCATCTGCTAGGAATCTCGTGTCTGTACTTTGATGGACAGTATAAAAAAGTTAGGTAAGATGCAGTGGGGTAAATCTGTAGATGAGGCAAATTCGCACTAGGCACTTATTTATTCGAATATACGTTGCATTGTACCAATTGTAAGGCAGAAATCTTCCTTTGGTTAGTATTTAACATAGGTGGCCGCCATGTACTCTGTGATTCCCCCATTTAACTCGTTCGAGGAAGTTCATGGTGTTTCCAGGTGCAGAGCAAAGATTGAGCTAAGCATTATAAAACGATAATTTAAGCAAAGTATAGTAAGGTATTATTTATAGTATTAGTATTATGTATAGTAATGAAACGTTACATTTTAATTCTTACTTATTCAACTGTTTCATTAAATTTCCTTCTTGGTAAGCATTTAATTTTAAATTTTTTAGACTGATAATACTTTTGCAACCCCACGATGGTCCGAAATTATGTAAAGAATACAACACCGCACTATATAAAGTAAATGTTTGCTGAAGCATTGGCAGAAATTAAAGCTGGCCGAATGACTGTTTATAGAGCTAGTAAGCACTATAAAATACCAAAAAATACAATTAGTGACCGAATCCGAGGAAAAAGTGGACAAAAAAGTGAATCCCGAAGAAGAAACACCGTACTTTCACGTGAAAATCAAAAACGTCTTTCTGATGGACTGTTAACCTTGGAAAAATATGGATTTGGATTGTCAAGAAAACAAATGTTGTTACTTGTTGGACAGTTTGTCAAAAAAAAAATAATTTGAAAACTCCCTTTAAAGATGGAGTACCCGGAGAAGACTGGTTTTTAGGATTTAAAGAAAGGAACAACTTATCCTTAACATCTGCTGATGTATAATCACCACCACAATCTTCAACAAGCTCTGCCCAGTTCATAGAGAATTGCAATGTAAGTTTTGAAAATCTCTTGCTTGAAACTATAACTTCAAATTTCACGGAAATTGTTAAAAAGAAGAAAAGAGTTGCAAAAGGCGGGGAAGTTATAAATTCAGAAGAAACGAAGTTACGATTGTTTTCTGACAAAAACATCAAGGAAAAAACTCCTAATTCTTTTTCTAAAGAAGATGATAATTTATGTAGCATTTGTAAATGCGATTTTCGCTGTTACACTAACAAAAAAAAAACAATATGAATGTGAAAGATGCCTTGACGATGATTGAATAAAAATTTGAATCTTTATTTCTATGTTATTTTATTATTAATAATAATTACGCTTTTGCTCCATAATATAAGGAAATAAGATTCAATAATTTTTAAGCAGGTAGGTGCAGTTTTGCCCCAGTTCCGGGGCAAGTCTGCCCTAGCAGAACTGTTGTTAATTTATTAAGAAAATCATAATTTTCAGAAAACATTTTTAATCCAAATTAATGCAACTTAAAGAATAGACCACGCGCTAAATAAAAACACTAAGATTATTAGGTTTTAGTTGAATAGACAGAAAATACATCAGTTTAAAGTAAACTTTACAATTTCTGGGTCGGTTTTACCCCACTCCATCTTAGATCATTTTGTTGTATAGTTGTTGTTTGTAGGCAGTTTTTTAATATAATGAGTACATAATATATGCATATTTTAGTGTCTTGTCTCAATTTTTTTAAATTAACTCTCACGTAATTTCACAACAAACCAAACGCAATGCAAGCTTGGTATAACTAATTTAAATTTTCGGTATTTTGAATTTTGTAAAACATTTAAATAAACTTTAAAATCGATTTCTAAATTGTTATTTTTCTCTATAGATCTTTATCACAATTTATTTTAGCAAGTAAGCGGGCATAATGTACAAATTGACATTTTCAGTGATGCATGTGTGTTCCTTAAAAATATTCTACTTTTGTTTGAAACATTGCAAATTTAAATTAAGCTTTTTGTATTGCTTTTTTCTCTATTAGTTATTGCAAAATTTTTGAAACTACTACCAGTATTTCCAACCATACAGTGACCATATTTAAATTATTTGTAAACGGTTTTTGCTGATCAGTCCATGTTAGATGTGGAATTCAATTAGCATCTCCTTGTTTTTTATTGAAGGCTTTGATTACAACTATTATGTAATTTTTGAATGGTATCAAAATTTTTAATAACATATTTTACATATGAAATACATATAAATCAAGTGACGAATAGAAACAGAATATATTACAATTTTTTAAATGAAAATTTGAGCACCTTTGTAAGACATTTTTAAATTAGCCCTGTTGCCATTGAAATTCAAGTACTTTTAAGGGTACTTAAAATTAAGTTGGTAATCAATTCATATACCTTTACCCATCACCAAAAAGAATTAGAAACATCGACACTAATTCATCATCTGGGAGTGATATAACAAAAACTACACCATCTAAGTTAAACTCAAAAGTATAGTTAATTAATCAAGGCTATTACAACTAAATGAAGAATTACAAAATTACTCATCAAGTTTTTCTCACTTTGAATTATGTCATGTTGCATGCAAATGCATATGCGGCGAATACATTATTCACTACTGGTATCGTTAAATGAGTTTTTTATCTACGTAAATATAAGAAAAAATTATGTAATCGTCTATCGACGCTAACCGGTTTTTTGAATTTGCACATAAAAAATTAATGATAGTCGAAATGTTTTATTAAATTTCATTTAAATGCTCGCTTGGGCCCTAATAACCACGAATCCGAAAAATTCTACCCTCTCTCCCTCTCGTGCTTGAGAGACGTGTCTGTGACAACATCTGTCTTAGTACTGGTAGGTGGCAGAAACAAGTGTGAAATGAAAAATCAACCCACAATAAATGTGCATGTGTAGACTTGATGTCATCGTCTCAGACAGCATTAAATAAACAACTTGAAGCGCATATATAGTGGTTAGTGCTAATCGCTGCATGAAGCAGACTCACGCTGCTGTTGTGATTTTTCTTCAACAAGCAACGCCTGATTTCCTCTTTAGCAAGATAAAGAAATCAGTTCAGGGATAACATAGGTGTCTGAACAAGGATGCTGATTTGTACAACTTATTTGTTAATAAAGTTAACGAAAATTATGCAAAACATTGTAATACACGCTCGTACTTTAAAATTCGAAATTACCAAATACATTGAGCAAAGCTTTAAATTTTTCTGATGCTTAATTGACAAGACGTTTTAGAAAATGAACAAAAGGAATATTAATTAAGCTATCATTAAGTAAAATTCTTAGATAAAGGAAATTAAGCAGAAGAATATAAGTTTTAAAAATATTAATAATAAGAAAACTGACGACAAAATAAAAACGGCAAAAGAAAAAAAAATTATAAAAGAAAGACCATCTTATCGCATAGCCACTTATTGTAAAATAAGAACGACAAAGACGCATTATATAGTAGATAATTAATTTTTAAAAGCTTTCCTTAACATAAAAATATCGAGCAATATTTTTGTAGCACAAATTACAAATTGATTAACATTACCGACTACATACTCATCATCTTGACTGATACACTTGCTATAGTACTAAGTTTACAAAATTTTGTATCCTCTTTTTATAAAAAAGTCTATAACACAAATAGACTGGTACATTCGATGGAAAAGTTTAAACCTCCAAAAGTAAAGTGCAAACTACCGCAAAGCCCATAATTCCAAAGATTTGGGCACACCAAAAACGTGAACAAAAAGTGTTTTCTCCGAAAATGAGCAGAAAATTTGTACTTACTGGTCAATATATAGCACAACGAGCTCATACAAATATTAATTACACTCAAGTAGCGAGCGGATGCAATCAGCGGTATGACCCTAATACATTATCAGCCCAACCAACATCTGCAAATAAATCAAGTGAATTATCTGTAATTAGAATTATGTTAAAAACTTGAATGCAACATATGTGCAATATGATAACTCTTAAGACCAGCGTCGTTTCTAAACCAAGTAATAGAGCACCACCTTAAATTAGCAATATGAAATGACAATGGATTAGCACAACACAAAGATCAGCTTACAGCCTTCCTCTCAAACTACTTCATAGATTTTATCGGTATATCTAAATCTCATTATACAGACCGAACTAAAGGCGTAGAATTGTTAAAATCGATAGGCAATAATGAGTTGCATTATACATTCACAGGCGAACCAACATACTGGTCATCAAACAAGCCAAAAATAGTAGATTTATTTGATTTGTGCATTATAAAAGACATTAATGCAAATTATTTTATAGCAACATCTTTTCTCAAGAACAAAGCATCCTGATGATAATCGACCACTAGGCTCAAGAAACTTTTATCAGATATTAAAAACATGTTAATAGAAACTTACCTAAAACATTTGTCACCAGCGGAAGCCGGTGGCTACTCCCTTTAATAAGCGATCAAAAAGCTAAAACAACTACAAAACCACATGGCGTCTCTGCAACTCGAAAATAACAGGAGCAACCCAAAAAAGCTCTTGCTTTTGTAAATAATTTGTAATATGTATTTCACCTAATTGATTCTGGGGCAACAAGAGAAAAAGAGAAACAAATTACTCGATTTCTTGGATCTCTTACCCAGATGTCCTTACCAATTAAAAATTTTAAGGTTAACGAGATGAAGGCTATAATTATGAATCTAAATCTACACTAACCACTCAGTTATGACTTAATCGCGGATAGTGTTGCGAGTATCGATTTCAATTTGCTCACCTACTTAATGAATGCCGTGTTAAGAGCGAGGTATTTTACGAATAATGGAAATTTGCCACAATTGTATTAATAACTAAATCTAGCAAATCAACTATAGATATAACTTCTTATAGACCAATTAGTCTACAGCCGGTTCTATTGCTAATTTTTGAGAAGCTATTGTTACGAAAATTAACACCAATATTCGAAGATAATCATCTGATACCTAATCACCAATCCGGTTTTGCAATGACCATGCTTAACTAAGCAGATGCATCGCGCAACGAACAGAAACGTTGACACTCAACAATGAGACTTTGAAATCACACGTTACTGTTCGGCTATATTTCTTGATAGCATGCAAGCATAGAACAAAGTGTGGCATCAGATCTACTATTTAAAATCAAAATATACTGCCCTAGGATTAGGTCATACATAACTGACAGAAATTTTCTTGTGAAGTGCTTGTTTTATATTGGCGTTGGAGTTTCTCAGAAAAGTGTGCTGCGACCACTTTCGTATCTTCTTTTTACCGGTGACCTACCACAACAAGAACTGCAATTGCCATATTTTTCGACAAAACCGCAACAATCTGATCGCACGTCGATCCTAATATAGTTTCTCAACATCTCCAAGTCTATTTACAAAAATTAGAAACCTGGACCAACAAATTGTGGATCAAAGTAAATGAAGGTAAATTGGTGCATATGACTTTTACTCTAAGAATAGTTAAACTGCATTGTTCAATAATAAGCAAATACGGCAAGATAAACCCGTTAACTACTTAGACGTCTATTTGCACCGACGAATGACGTGGAAGAATGGTACATATCTAAACGAAAGAAAAGCAGCTTGGTTTCAAAGTATAGGAAATCTACTGCCTTCTAGGAAGAAAGTCGCAGTTATCCATAGAAAGCAAAATACGATTATGCAAGGCCATTATCACACCAAAGTATTAAGGTTTACGGTTTCTTGGTTGTTCCTAATTACGTTATCTAGCAACACTTAAATATCCCTTCAGTCATTGGAGAAATTCAAAAATACAGTGTTTATTATCGAGATCGAATTGGTGCATAATCAAATGCGCCAATGATATCCTTAGTAAAAATTCAATCACACAGAAGTTAACAATAGCACTTTCTTAAACTGTTCTTCTAATGTCATTTAAAAGAGTTTTTATTTTGATCTGCTTCATCATAAAAAGCAATACTTTATCATTTTTGTCCACTCTCTTTATACAAAGCAGTTATTTACTCACTGTTTCCACATATCTACACAATTTTCGGTGGTGTTGTGTTTAATTTAAAACTCCCACTGTTTTTTGGTGTTAATTATGTTCAGCATGTCAAATAACTATTTTACACATACACTAGATTTAGTAGTTTACTAAAAGGTAGAAAGAATCGATAGCAATTGACTACACAATACTCTAACATACAAAATTGCTATAGTAATATTTTTTTTTGTATACAGCTAAATAATAATAATGAGCCAGCGTGGTCCCGTGGTTGAGGGACGGGCTGCGATGCTGACGGACCCGGGTTCAATTCCCGGTGCTCTCTGATGCCTGGCGGGTGGCCTACTCAGTCACTAAAAATAATTGAGTACCTGCGTTCATTTGAACAAGGGGTAATAATGGCGGTCGTCTTAGGCGCGGTGCTTGCCACATCGCCCCGCATCAGAGTCGGTGCGCGACGACCGGGCAGAGAGAGCGAATGTATGAGAGCCTTAACCTCTCAGTTCGCAGGCCGTGCTCCCACGCGGGGCGTAGAGCCTTACCAAATAATAATAATACATTGTTACCAATATATTGGATTATATTTCTCTAAATAACTAGGTTAAAATCTCTCCGAATGCTTAAAAAACATAAATTTAGATTAAAAAAACTTGTGTAAGTTACATCACTGTCATTACAATTTTCCCTGGATGTTCGCAGTTCTTACAGACAAGCTGAGGATTGTCAGAAAAGTTACTTCTTTGTTTAACATTCAGTAATCTGCCTTCTATAAACCCCAATGTGTTTATAGAAAGTTTTTCTTTTTTTCTCTAAATGTATCTTTGGTGCTTATTGTTGGATATTATTTTCTCTCTGTTTCGTCCATTTTTATGTAGTACTTTTTTAGTGCTCGATTATCTTACTTCCTCTTCTCCCTTATACCTTATAATGTCGGCCAACTTTTATATGTTAGGAGTAGCTTTTGTGAGTATCTTAGTGTGTTTTAAGGTCTTCTTTCTTTTCATGGGTGCATCTCTAATGTTGTCTTCCCACGTGCTTTTGGATCTTCCTCATTTTTTATTCTTCACATCGCATGCCATATGTTTTATTCTATTAAGGTGTCCATATCATTGAAGCTGTTTAAATTCAACTGTTTCTACTAGTACTTTTAGATCTAACTCCTTATAAATAATTCTATTTTTGATTCAGCGTTTTTTCTCCTAAGATATCTCATTCCAAATGCAGTCGTTTTTGATTCATGCCTATCCAATATTGTCCAAGACTACCGAATATAATAACATTGGTAGGTATATAGTTTTATACAAAAATCAATGTGTCATTTATTTAATAGTAAATTCTATTCAGTTCATTTATTCCACCTTTATTTCTTCTTGTATTTACCCATTTGTACTTATTATCACTTCTAGATATTCTAGCTATTAGTCGTTTAACAGCTACTTTTCGTCTATTTTAATATTTATTCGTCTCTCTGTTTATTCCTTGTTACTTTTATTACCGTATTTATTCGAAAATAGGACCCCCTTTTTCATCAGACTTTTTTCTCGAAAATTGGGAGGGTCTTATATCCGTGTCGGGCCTTAAAATCGAGTATGAAAATGCAATTTGAGAAATTACTTAGATGGTAACTAAGTAAAGATCATTGTAATGCATATAACAAGGTCTGTATTTAATAAAACACATCACAGGTTCATGATTACAATGTAAATCAATTAATTAAAATCATTTAAATTATTATTAGGCCTAAAAGTAGAACACCTCACTCTAATTCACAGGTGTGCCTGAAAAGAAAAGAACAGTCGGCCTTAATCCAAGTTATTAGTATTTTAAAGCAAGAAACTATACTAGGTCTATCAATGACTCAATTTTTTAAGCTTGCAATTTTGAACCACAACTAAATCTAAAGGCCTACATAATGGACTTGATTAAAACCAATTTATAAGTAATTTACTAATGTATGCATTTAGACATTCACCTTTATCATCACTTGTCTCAGCTGAATTGTTGCTGCCCTCGTACACGAGATGATCTTCAGTTCCGTCCACTGCATTGGAGATGCCAGTTTGATTGAAGCTTTTCTAGATGATTTTAGATGAAATTTAGCACCAAGCTTCGACAATCCAGGAGCACAAAATTTTAATGGAGGGCTTTTGAATTTTACCTGTCTTCGTAAATGAATGTTTGCTATTTGCCATCCAATCTGTGTATAGAGTTTTCACGTGATGTTTGAATGGCTTATTTACACTCACATCCAAGGATTATAGTATCGAAGTGAATCCTCCAGATTGCTAGATGCGTATTTAGTTTCTTTATTCTGTTTTTCACTGAGTGCTCAATATGGCCACGAAAGCTGTCCAGAACTAGTAGACATCGTTTCCTTAACAATCCACCAGGATGACATTTCCATACCACCTGTAACCAATCGTCCATACGTTTAGAGTCCATCCAACCTTTATCTTGTATATCGACACGGATAGCTTTCGGTAAAGGTCCCTTGAGGAGAGTTTTTGCTTTAAATATCTCATATGGTGGCAATTTCCGAACGTCTGCAGTGATAGCGAGCATAACTGTGCACCTCATTTTTTTGCATCCGTTGTTTTTACAAGTACACTTCGTTCACCTACTTTATTTACAGTTGTTTTACGCGACATTTTGAACTACAGTGGAATTTTATCAGAATTATCAATGTGTGAGAACATATAGTGAAGTGTTCCCCTCTGACGCAACACGAAACGCTAAAACTGCAACACTTTATCAGTGTAGTCTACTAGCAACTACTGACACAATTATGTTTTCCTCAAACTGAAATCCTTCCTTCTCATCAGTCTTCGCGGCCTGGTTTCTCCAATATATAACCATATTCGGTTGCACTGAGAACTCACGACTCGCAGCCCTCACTCCATTTTTCTTGGCAAATGCAAGAATATCCAACTTAAAATCTGCAGTATAACTTTTACAAGAATTTATTTTCTCATGCAGTATTGATTCACAAAAGGCACTAAACACTATGCCACCCAGCACTCAAGCAAAAGACTGACTACCGATTTTAGGAAATCGAGCTGTAATGCTAAATAGCATGAGCAGGTACCGGTTCCAAAATCAAGCGGACCTACCTGCTTCCATCCTTGTACGATCTCTTTGTTTCTGCTAAAAGTTACTGCTATATGGTGAAGTACGGTATGTCTTTGGGCAAAACCTAGTCCTTCTATTGACTTAGACATCTATTGCATTCCTTTGACAAGGAATTTCTGAAAACTTAGTTTCACTTTGAATACGGCTGTAGAATTCTGTTACTTTTATTTTTTTAATTTCTATTCGGTGGTTCATGAAAATATTTTGAATACCACGGAAGACAATGATTTGTAATTGTCGTATCTTATAGTGACTCTCTTTTTATGTATTGTGAGTATAACATTCCACTCGTCAGTTATTATTCCACTATTTAAAGCTTGTTAAAAGATTCGCTCAATCACTAAAATACTCCAAACTTTAAGATTTCTGCAATTACTGAATCCTCATCAACTGTTTTTCATTTCTTGCCTTCTTCTGTTTTTTCTTCGTTTTCTTTATCGTATTCACTTTCTTTTTCTTATTGTTGATCTTCGCAAAATTTTCCTCTTGGTTCTACTCTTTTTCTCTGGACTTTGCTGTATAGTGTTGATTCTATGCTTCCAATCTCTTTCATTTTCGTTTTTTTTACTTGTAGTTTATTGATAATATTCCAAAATGTTTTTTGTTTTCTGTATAATTTCCCTCAGTTTTTTTTTTCAAAATCTTTGCCTCTTCGCGTGTTTTATTATTTATTTTTCCTCGTTCCTTTTTTGTATATAGTTACGCTTGTATTCTTCTGTTTTTTCGATTTGTCTATATTATATACCTCCTTTTTCTTTTACTTTATTTCTTACTTTGTTGTTTCACCGTTTTGTTCTTTGCTATGAGTTATGCTTAACTATTTATAATTCCCTGTTTCTAGTATTGCATTCTTAAATTTATTACGTTACTCATTAATTGCCAGTTCTTCCACACTGCGTCTTTCTTCTTCTCCTAGTTCTTCTAGGCTCTAGTTATTCTTGCATTTTTTCTCGAATTAATCAAGAGCATCCAGCTTGATTTTATTTTTTTTTTCTTATATATGTATCTGTGATTGGGTACCTTATGTTTTGCCTTAAGTTTTGTATCAAGTATTACCTGTATATAATCGCCAGCGTGGTCCCGTGGTTGAAGTGTGAACGGACGGGGGTTCCATTTCCGGAGCTCCCTGATGCTTGGTGGGTGGCCTACTCTGTTACTAAAAATAATTGAGTACCTGAATTCATTTCTAACAAGGGGTAATAATGGCGGTGGTCTAAGGCGCTGTGCTGTCCATATCGCCCCGCATCAGAGGCAGTGTGCAACGACCGGGCACTAAAGTCGGACACATCAAAGCTCTAACATCTCAGTTCGCAGATCGTGCCCCACGCGGAAGTTAGAGCCTTACCATACCACCATCGTATTTCTATTATATGTTATACAATGAAACAAACTTTTATAACCTAATGCTTCTGCCTCATATGTGATCTTATAAATATTTTTACAGTTAAACAAGATATTCCCTATTAAATGATTATTTATAAAACGATTGGTTCTTTTATCTAATTTATGTTTTAACATAGTTCCATGGCCATGTTGTCTCTGGTTTCTAATGTAAACATTTCACTCTTCCATTAGTATTACATGCTGATTTTTGTTTTACATTTCTTAACTGCTCGCTGCAAGTCTTTATTAAATACTTCTTTATCTTCTACTACTGTTTTCTTTGTTTTGAGAATATATTTGTATTATTCCTATTTGTTCTTGGAAATTTAAAGTTATTGTCATTGCTCTTAAATGTATAACCTCAAGATACTATATTTTCTAACTCACTTGCTGTAATAATTCCTACACCGTTCACAACACGATTATTCTTTGGGGGTCCTGAGTACCTAAGTGTATACTCTTTAACTAGTTCTAATATTCCACTTCCCTTCTTTTTTTGCTTCAAATATCCCCAATATTTGAACCTTGTACTTACCAATTTCTTCTATTATTCCCCTTTTATCGACATTATATTCTATATTCGAATCCTTATACTGGTGTCGTTTTCAATAAGACTGTCTGATTACAAAGTTTTTATTACTGCTCTCAATCTATAAACTTTGTATCAATAGTTAACCTAATGACAAGGATTTTTCTTAACTCAGGACAACTGGCCTTTCATCCGCGGCTGCTTATTATGAATATTCGCAGCAATATCGTTTTTGTGACTTTTCTCATCCGTTAACTAGGGGATACTCTCTCTAGAAGTGTGATCTGCTGAGATAAACCGAATTAAATGTTTATTAAGAACAGTTAGCTTTACGGTAGTTCAGTTTTTATGTTTATCAATGTTTACCTTGAGTTTAAGTTGTCGTATTCTCTAGCTACGCTGCTATCTACATATTTTGGCACCCAATTTTTCCTTACTAGCTTCCTATATATATATATTTTTTAATTTTACCCAGGCTATGGGTGAGCGCTTTGTTTTATTTATTAATTGTACAAAGAGACTTATAATTAAATTATAATAATTTATTTATTCAAGGACTCACTAGTAGCACGATAATATTAACTTTAGTAAATTAATCGTAAACGAAAAAGCACTAGTCATGTCGCACATGGCATATAATAGTATTTTTATGTGAGACGATTGTGCAAAAAAGACTTCATAATTGCGCGTTATTTTTTTTGTATTTTCGTAGAATTACAATTTAGCTCACAATTTATAGCTCCCATCTCTGAAAAATTTTTGTTTTACTTCTTTTTATTACTTTCGTCTAATTTTCATTTTTTTTAAAACTAATTACATTTGTAATTTGTTTATTTTGCATTACAATTTATTTGTTTTATGTCTGGTAAACTGAGAATTGATAACCATCATCTAAAAATGTATTTTAGTATTTATATTTAATTTCTATTTTTGATTACCACCCCCTTTCTTTGACTTAAATTGGAGTCCTAGCACACAAAATTATATTTGTGAGACAAAATCGACTGGTTATTCTGTTGTTACTTTAATTTGGGAAAATCTTTCAATTGAGTTGATCTTAGATAAATGTTTAATAAACAAATTTGTACGTTTATATAGTATCTCATTTTATCTCCATAAAAATAGTCGTTGCTTTTAATTTTTTTAAGTATATAAATAATGTAATAATTAATTTATTAGTTTTTGAACTGCTGTAATACATTACAAATATTATGTTTATTAAAAAAAGGTAATACCTAAAACATTCAAAGTTGGTAATTTCATTGAGACAAAAATAATTAAGTGATAAAAATCACACATTGATATATGTCAGTTTTTACACTTTAGAATAAATACAAATTTTAATTTTAAAAATCACCCCTCTTTTATTTTTTAAAGGAGACTACTATTGTAGTTTATTTTGCAGATTTGTGGTTATCTATTAACATGTCATAGTTGTGTTACAAAAGGCTGGATGTGTAACTCATGTTTTGTGTCGACAACAAAAAACTTCCAAGTTATTTCAGCATGTCTGGAACGCGACGTCGAAATAAAATACAGCGAGGTACGGTCCTGCCGAGCAGTGGTATGAGCAGCACTGATACCACAGTATACGTCCAACTTACATGAGGAATGGCTGACAACCGCTCGTTCTTAATGACACTGTCAAAGGTTTGCTTGATTTGTGACGCCAGATTTCGATTAAAGACATCACTTTCAGCCTTGCGAGAAAATATGGCTGCCCCAGCTCAAACTAATGGCGCCTCCTAAAGCGATGAAATATGTGATATGTTGCTGCTGCTTCTGTGCCCCATCGAGCAATGCGAATGCGTGTGTACCTGCAGTCTCCGGCTCCATTCACTGTCGACGAACAACTGAAATAACTTTTTCTCTACCTCATTGGCTTTATTGGGAGCACAGGAGTAAAAACTAAAGCGTGTTTTCTTATGTAGAACATGCAAAACAAGTATTTATGGAAGGCAAACCTTTTTGCGTTCAGTTCAGCAGATCGCGCGCATCTTCTGCGTCATTTTGCCATTTCGGGGCGCGTTCTCGCACCCTCCGTAACGTCATATTTATTTCGCAATTATAACATCGGCGCCCGTGTAATGTTCGAATACAAACAATGGTGTGAAATAATTCCAGAGCAATTCTACTTTGTGTAGTGGCTGCGAATGTTCTGGTTGGACCATTCGTAACAATTTACTCCAGCTGGCACATGATATTACAGGACATCACATATTTATGGGCGGGTTGGGGCTACACTAACTCCTCTATATCTCAGAGTCCTGGTCAAGTAAGTAATTACAACGGTGGACACCCGCCAGGCGGCGTTGCTAATGCTGCGTCCGTAAGCTATTAGATTGTTAGGAATGTGCCACACAGGATTAAGGATTTTTATGGTTTCGTTCTTTATATCCTCGTCTCTAATTATACAAACTGCACGCCCAGTTGCAGCTGTACGGCAAAATTAATGGGCGAGGCTGCTGTAATGGCTGCAGCAGTTGAAATCTGATAAGCAACTGATGCTGGATTGAAATTCTTCCTTTTTTATTGCACAACGACATGAATAGTCGTAGTAAGCAATGATAGACCATGGAAGTGGATTAGATACAAAAATAATTTTCTAGTGCAGTAGCGATTGATAAAATATTTAAAAAGTTAAATGTGTATATTACACATTCTAATTAAAAAGAAATATAAAAATGCTCTTCTTGTAAATATCACGATTATTTAATAATTATGGCTATGCAAACTTATTCTATAAATTTTTGAGGTTTATAATTAAATACATTTTAGGCAAATTGCAAAGCGTGCAGCTACTACCTACCGGGAGTCCAGCCTTATTACTTAAAGAGCAGCGATATAATTCACCTGGCACTATTAATCATCTAAATAAACACTTTTTTATATTTTGCATAACTACTGGGTGGCCAAAAAGTCGGGAAATATTTCATTTGATCACTATTGTCCACTACAGTGTCTGAATACGTATCGGACGTCATTGATGTGAAGGACAGACGATAGGGTTTTGTTTACATTTGATGACCATTCGATGAGATGTCTTCAGATCCGATCACATACACTGTTCCCGAACGGGTGTTTATTGTCTCGGTGTATTACTCAAATGGTAAATCGCCCACTATGGCTCTCAGAAAATTCAGAGCAGAGTTCCATCAGAACACAAAACTGACGATAACAATGTGAGTAAACAAAAATCAATTTCTTCCAAAATTTTCTAGTCGATTATTTTTAAGGTTAATTGAAAAGTTTGAGCAAACCGGTAGTGTCCTCGACGACAACGACTCCAGAACTGGCCGACCAGTGACTGTCACCACACCTGAGAATGTGGAAAAAGTTAGGGAACACTTTGAGCAGTACCCCCGACAACCTCAACCAGAAAAGCGCCCCAACAACTAGCAAACACATCAGAACCGCTGCAAATTAGCCGAACATCAGTGCAAAACATACCCAAAAAGTTGAATATGTTTCCTTACAAGATTCAAGTTCAACAACCACTCACTCAAGTGAATGTTGACCGGAGATTCGAGTTCGCCAATCACGCTTTGGACTTAAACATGACAACACTTTGAACTTCAAACACTTCCTTTTCACAGACGAGGCTTACTTTCACCTGGATGGCTATGTGAATAAGCAAAATTACCGATACTGGGGAACAAAATCCACACCTGGCTGTAGTCAAGAGTTTTCACCCCCAAAAAGTCTGTGTTTAGGCAGCCATATCATATGGTGGCATTATTGAACCGTTTTTTCTCACCAAATATGTCGATGAAAATGTCTACCGAGACCAAGTTCTCATTCCGTTTTTCGAAAAGGCGAAGATAAAGAAAATGATTAACCAATACTGGTTCTAACAAGATGGCGCGACACCACACCGAACACGAGGTTTTAAAAATTTTCATGGTTTAAGTTTTGTTTTAATCTTCATGTTTCTAGAAAATTTGGATATGATCACTGAAAAATTCGGTGTACGAATTATCGGTATGGATGCGGAGAAGGAAACCGGAAATGGAATTGATTGGCCTGCGTGTTCACCAGATCTCAATGTCTGCGATTTTTTTCTTTGGGGTTATCTCAAGGATAGAGTGTATCGCACTAACCCTAAGACCATCGACAAACTGAAACAACGAATCAGAGAAGAGTTTGCGACCATTGGTCAAGATATGAGCCACAATGCAATTACCAGTTTTGAGGAAAGGCTTCACCGCGTCGTTGAAAATAATGGCTCATATTTTGAGAACCTTGTTCATTAAACCCTATGATCGCTACTAATGTATAGTCAATGAATTAAATTTTTATATTTGTTAATTACCGAGAAATTAAATTTTACTTTATTTTCCGACTTATTGGCCACCCAGTATGTGCTAAACAGGCGACTTCAAAGTAGATCTTAACCTCTTTTAACTCTATAGATACGTTCCTAAAAATTGCACGTAAGTAGAATTCACATAGAAAAAACTACTGATTCCATATAAAAGTGAAGATTTATTACTAACCTAGAATATGGGCTAACGCTTTGGCTTGTGGGCACTGCTCCTCTGTCCTTCAACCGTCGAGTTCGAGTCTCAGAGAAAACCAATGAATTCCTAGTTTAAGTCGTATTTAAGTGCATGCCCTTCAGGTTACATTGCTGGTAAGTAAGCCCCAATGAAAAAGAGACTAAAATATAACTAAAATAATAAAAAATATTAAATTAATTAATTAAATTAATAAAATATATTAAATATGTTAAGATTACAAAATTTTTATTTGCATATCAGTTGTTCGCTAAAAATTCTATAAAAAATTATGTTATTCGCTATCAGTTTCCGATAAAGCACATAAAGATTTTTCTTTAGTAGGATTGTAATATCACTAAAACTACTAGATATGTTATCATCGGCTTTTACCATAACTTGTAAAATTCTTCTTGTCATGTCTTGAATAAAAGTACCATTGGTTCGTTTTCACTTAGATCATGGCGGGAAAATAATTTCCTAAATTGCTGGTCAACGTGAGACCTTCTTTAATTATATTAGCAGTAAAAGTATGATTATACTGATTATTATATCTAATTTCTTCGCTTTCAAGAGCCTCAGAAACAATATTTTCTATTTTATTATTGTTAAGGGGTTTATCAATTAACAATTTTTGATACCTAATCATCGAATTCTTCTTCTCCAATTTATTTTATTTATAATTCTGTAGCACGATTGAAGAGAATAGGAATATTTTCTTTAACACATGTAAGCCATATAGCTTTCCAGGGTGCTTTTATAATTTTTAGTCTCAATTCATATAACGACAATCAAACCTGATGAATATAATCCATAATTAAATTTTTTTTACAAATCTATGGCCAATAGTGCTTTATCATCATTTAGCTTGTTCAAAATGTACTGGAAAGTTCTTCTAACGTATGTAAATATACTCTGATCTATGTTGTAGCAATGATGTGATATTGGGCAATGAAAAGCAAAATTGTACATTTGGGTGTTCTATAATAGAATAACTGGGGGCATTAGCAAGAATCAAAAGAACTTTAAATTTGAGACTCTTGTTATATACAATAAGCACAAAATGTTTGTAAAACCATTGAGTTAAAATATCAATGGTCATCCAAGCTTTTTGGCTAACCATCCAATAAATTGAAAATTTCGGAAAGCTACGCCATGGTCTTAATGATCGATTTATGAGCAGTGGTTTTCACAATCGATTTTCTAAAGTGGTCAAATAGTTATTTAAATTTTTGATGCATAATGTCTATTTGGCATTTAGAAAAAACTGTATTTTAAACTTGTTCATGAGTGCAGCTTCTATTATTAATTATTTTATCAAGTTTTCCTAGAAAAAATTTAGCACCTAGTTCATCAGCAGAAGCCGTTTTATCTTTAACTTTTATGTTATGAAGAGCATTTTTGGCCAATCATTTCTTGCATAAAATTTGAAAACATCTGTCGTACAAATCATCTTTAAAATTCATATTTTAAATTTCCATTTTTACAGAACAAAGGAAATGTTTTATTAATAGCCATATGTGTTCTGAGAATTTGTGATAAATGCATTAAATAGTAAGGAAATTGTTGCTATTGGGTTTTCTTATCGTTTTGTGTTTCTATAATTACAGTAACTTAAATTGTAAAATTTTTTACAAAAACCCAAATAGATATTTCCTTATCACAACAAAATATTTCAAGATCTATTTTATCTGTGGTAAAAATTCGCTCATTTTAGTGATTAAAGCTGAAAGCTACCATATAAATTATCCAGCCTGCAAAATCTTTACATTTTTTCAAATATAATATAATAATATAGCCCACATTCTAAACTTGTTCATTAAGTCGTTTAAAAAATTTAATTTTAACTATTGAATTACTTTGGCAAAAGGTTATAAACAAGATAACTAAACATTAATATACTATGTTCCTAACAGTTCTTAACATCGTCATTATCTACTTCAAGTTTGGACTTCGATTTATTTAATTTACTTTGTGACAGTCTTCATCATCTCTATCTTCATCGTTGACTTTATTAATTTATTTCGATGCAACACTTTAAAAATCCGAGCCATAACAATTTTTTTCGGAACTTAAAGATCGCAGTTTATATTAGTATATTAAAAACTACAACACCTAAAGAATTAGGAAGTTAAATAAATATTATAATAAAGTTTTTAATGTTTTATAGTAACACATTTTTAAAACACAGCACTATTCTAATCAAATTATAAAATTTAACTAAGGTATATCTAAATTAAAGGTACCAAGCTGCTAAATAAATAAATTAAAACTACATTTTTAATTTGTTGTGTGTGTAAAAATACCAGTATACAAAGTTATTTTTGGAAACATATTTTTTCAACAGATAAGTAGTTTCTTAAAATGAAGATAGTGGTAAAAACAGCCAGTCGCGCACAAACTCTTAGAAAATAGTATCTTATTCAAATATATGTTCTCCAAATGCTTCTTTGAGTAGTTAAAACAAATGGCAATGGTATAACGATGTTTCAATGTAGTCTAGAACGAATTTTCATTCGCCGTCAGTTTGTCCAGCTGTATGAGATCAGACGTTATCATAAAGCAGAAGATTTCGGATTAGAAATTCGTACATTTTCCTAAAATATTCGAATTTTGTTTCGATTCAGTAACGTATTATAACAAAACCTTTCTTTTAGCCTAGCAGCATGTCAGTAGCCGTTTACACACCTTGAGACGCTGCCGTTTCTGGTATTCAGCGGAAATACGAGCAATCCATCTTAGAAACAGTTTGTCCACCTCAAAATTGTTTGCGTACACTTGAGTTTCTTTAAAGGTGTTGTCAATTTCGGAAGGTTTTGCGCACTTTGTTTTAGGAAACTTAATAATAATTTGTTGCGCAACAGATTATTATTAACGTTCTCATCATGACTTGATTAAAATAGCAGTAGTGCCAGGTAACCTACAAAAAGAATCATCCGCTATCCCCAACTACAATGCTCAAAAAACGCAAATAACACAATTTTCTGCATGGTTTAATATACCCAAATTCAATACAAAAACGAAAGCGTACTTTTTCAATATTTTACTTAATACAAATTTTTAATATTTAATTTTCTCGTTATTCTTAAATGCCAACTTTAAAATAGATAATTTTAAGATATCTCATAGAAACTAAGTGGACGGATTAAGATAGGATTACTCTTGATGTCGTGTAGTGTAGTAGCGATTGAAAGTAATATAGTTATTGAAGTAATTATGCTATAAATTTTTATAAATATTTATAAATGCGGCAAATAATTACTACTGCAATTTCTTAAACACATTAGTTCATTATTAAGATTAGTCTTTTAAACGCACAAGTCTTGAGATCAGAGGGTGAAAATCTACTACACACTATGTTTGGAAAACTCATGCATTCAGCTCGGTATAGAATTATTGTGAAAGCATTGGTGGATCGGATACGGTGAATAAGTCAATCCTAGTTCTTACGTAGACAGTTAAAATACTTGGAATAAGCCTTGCAAGATATACTTGAGTATAGAGATAAAAAGAAAAATGAAACTTAACAGATGCACGTGCCAACCGCAATCGAAATCAATCACGTTAGGCAAAGCTTTTTTGCCTTATATAATAGTTACAAACCGGATAAGGATAATTTTACCTAACTTTCTCATAAATACTGTTTCAAAATCATACCCACTCTTGATTTACACAATATCAAAATATTTGTACCATTCACATATGGTCAAAATTGTCAAGTCTTAAAGTTGTAAGATTCTTCCCAAAATTTTTTAATGAGAGTGGAAGTGTCGAATACCGTCTAAGTTCAAGAAGACTATCTTTCGGGAGATGCAAATCCCCAAAATTTCATTGTCTCATTTTAGTAAAGAAGACCTAGAATTAGCTGCTTATAAAAGACATACAGAGGATTTGCTGGCAGATTTTTTAAAGAAAGATAGTAGTAAACCATCATCCAACATCCCTAATAACTCAGTGGGGAACGTGTTATGATAGAGTAATCGATATTCATTTTTGTGAAAAGGAGTTAAAACTTCGACCGCCGTGTATCAACAGAATGTTTAGAAGGTGTGGTGAAACTTCTGAATCACACACTTTTTCGACATGGATCTTTCAGCAAGAATCCGCGTTCGCCCACAAAGCACGATAAACTCAAACTTGGCTGAGAAACAATTTTCTCAGTAGATTGACCTTCTGGTAGCTCAGACCTCAATCCATTAGATTACACATGCACAGTTTCAGAGGGCACGGTTTTCCCAAAAACACACCTTAATGTTGATTATTTGAAGCGAATCCTGACAACCACAGGCAATACTTTTCTTATGGTTGTAGTGCGTGTTGCCGTAAACGAGTGACCTCTTAGAGTTTGTGTAAAGGTGGCTATTTTAAATAAATTTGTTGTAAGTATATTTAATAATTAATAAATCTTGAAAATACTATGCAAACACAGTCAACCGTTTTAATTTGTCAGTCTGTCTAAATCTAAAAAAGTAACAGTATTTATGGGCATAATATGTAAATAAACACAATGTGAAAGCCATTTATGCGACTTGAGCACAGTATGTGATTTGCTTTGACCAATCAAGAACACAAGGAATTTACAGGATACACCAGAAGTATATTGCATACCATATTTATGCGAGTAGTTTTACGTTGGGACTACAGACCGATCAACTACTACCAAAATGAAAGACTATAACGACAATCACTTTTTAATCAACTCTTTACTGAACATGCCGCGAAAAATCATATCTACAAGATTGATTTTCAAAAAAAAATATTTGCGTAATTGTAGAACTTATGATTTTATAAAGCTATCGAATATTATAAATTTAAAACAATTTAAAGACACTACAAATATTATTTACCTACATCTTAGTTTGTCGCTTATAAAAGAAAAAAATGGATCACCAAGTATTAACAAAACCAGAACAATTTGTAACATTAGCAAATGTCGAACAAATGTAATCTGCAACTAACTGATTGACATTAGTAGCTAGCCTGTAACGTAAAAACGATCCTCCTCTACCATCTCTACCGCACGCGAACGAACAAAGCTAAAGCGTATGAGATGGTAGTTTAAATTAGAGAATTTTTTCCGAAGATATAAACCACAGGTGTGGGCAAGATGTTATAAGCTCCCGATCTCCAAAAAAAATGTACTAATAACCCCAAATCAGACAACACGATATCTCTAACCTTTTCGCGCTATACTATGGGTAGAATAATCAAGAACGTAACAAGGGAAACACATCTATGCTTCTATAGAAGCGTTAATAAAAGTGGGAATATGTTAGGTTTATATTATTCAAGATATTTAATTATTTAATTAAAGATTGCAAAGGTAACACCTTTAACTTTGGTCGATCGCATATATTTTTGGCAGGAAGTGGATTACGCTGACTGATCTTCGCAAAGTACCCAATTCTTACCTAGAGCTCCAAGTAACATACCGCATAAAACTGTATTAACCTAAACTAGATAAGGGTAGCCAAATATGGTAAAGTGTATCGTTTACTTCAGAGTGGGCAGCTTCTGTTTGCCAAGTTCAGGCGGTTGATTTCAAATCCGAGAAAGCGCTATAATACCACTCTACTATATAATTTCTGATAAATCACTATGGCAAAAAACCCATTACTATTTTGCAACTTAATTAAATAGATAAAAAGAATGAAAATAATAATTAGCGGAATTAACAAGCTTAGATGATCAACCACAGGAACATTCCATTCTGAACGTGGAGTATTAAACAAGGTGCGCAACTAAGTCTGCGGGTTTCACACATGGATGATGCTAACGACACATGCAGACGACATACATGTCTGAAGTTGTATTTTTTATAGCTTGGACATCTGTTAACAATAACCAGTCATAATACCAACACTAACAATGAAGATGTCGAGTTTTGTGCCAAATAAACAACATTTGCAGAAAACTTTGCTTTTCTGTTTTAAAAAATGCAGCTAAAGCACGTCGTCTGAGTGAGCGTACGGCAAATATGCACTATTAAAAACTATCTGTAAAATTAGTTTAAACGCTTCAGCAGTGGTGGTTTTGCCACTGCGGACAAAGAGCTTCCCGGAAGACCAAAAACAATTGAGGACGCCGATTTGCAAGCGTTATTGGATAAAGATAATACGCAAATATAAGATCAACTTGCGGAAGCATTAAACATGACTCGCTAAGGTATTTCCACACGTTTACATGCCATGGAAAAAAATCAAAAGAAAGAAAAGTAGGTGCAGCATTAATTAACTGAGAGACAAATCAAAAAGCCACTTCCTAAATTTTGCTTTTGCGGCATGAAAGAAAGAGTTTCCACCATTGAATTGTTACTGGCGATGAGAAGTGAATATATTACGAGACGCAAAAAATCGTAGCTTTCGCCTGGCGAATCATCAACATCGACAGAACGGCCAAATCTCTTCGGAAAGAAGACAATGCCCTGCGTTTGGTTGGACCAGAAAGGAATCGTGTAGTATGAGCTGGTGAAACCGAGCGAAACTGTTAATGGGCATTGCTACCGACAACAACTGATAAATTTTAACTATGCATTGTTCGAAAAACGGACAAAATGGAACACGAGGTGCAAACGAGTGATATTGCAGCACGACAACGCTCCGTGCCATCCCACTTCTACCGTCCAGGACACCATCAAAACACTGAATTGGGATCTGCTACACACCCCTTTCGATTATCACTTGTTTCGGTCGATGGCGCATGGCTTGGCTGGGCTACACTTGGTCAATTTCGAAACAATGCCAAATTAGTTGGATGAATGGTTTCGGTCCAAAGACGTGTCGTTTTATCGTCGAGGTATTCCATGAATTGTCACAGAGATGGCAAAAATGTGTAGCTAGCGAGGGATGATACTTTGAATAAACCATTTTTTGTATTTCTCTTAAAATTTTATATTTTTCATTGACCTAGTACTACCTTGGGAATAACGTTGTAGTAGGGCGTATTTTTCACCCCAAAATTTACAAAATATGTCAAGAACTTTACACCAATGTCCGATTGAATGATACTATTGCAGTTCTAAGGTCATAATTTTAATATAAACGTACTTCAAATTCTACATTACAATTAATAACATTATTAAGTAAATAAATAATGATAGCATAACTTTAACAATCTGAGACTGTAATACAAACGTCAAACAATAAGGTGCAAATAACTATAGAGGAGCTAAACTGCACCAATTTTATCAAGAAATAAATATGGTAGTAACTAATACGCCTTTTAAGTTAATAAAACGCCTCCTGTATACGTGGAAACCACCTTCGCATAACCCAAACAATCCAGAATACAATTGAAATTGTTTTGATTATTAATAAACAAACGTTATACGGATAGCATCAAAAAAGCAATCTGCTAGTTGGCAAGATGGAAGTAAGTGACAAAAAATATTCTTACAAAACAGATCCATACTTTTGAATTATGCAACAAAAGATGACACAGACAAAATAATAATAGATTAAATCAAATACCAAGAACTAAATCTACTTTGATAACGAAATAAAATAAAACAAATCACAAGCAAAATTGGTTCTCAATATTCATACTGAACGTTATAAAAAAAATACTGGAATGCAGACTGAATACTTAACCTTATGGGAGAACGAAAATTAGTCAAACATAACAAGTCGATGTAGTGAATCTATTTAACAAGATACATAACTTTGGGGAATAAGAGTGTTTAAAGTCAACTTTTATAATACTTGCTGAGAAAAAGAACTCTAGAATTAGTGATATGAAAAAACTTTTCTTCGCATAATATAGGCTAATATATAGCCAAAATGTGAATATAATTTAGAGAATTTATAGTTTGATTTCAGTAAGCCCCCCGAAACGAGAGAAGCATTTTTTGATTGTAATGTTTCACTGCAGAAATGCTGAAATTAACAAAGATATATATTTGCATGCTTCGTTTATTATGAAAAAGCATTCGAAAGAGTACAGCGTACCAGCTTAGTTGAATTGCTTTAAGAGGTCTGCGTGGATAGACAGGATATTAAAGTTATAAAATGTTTCAGTCAGGATTAAAGACGTAATCAGGTCTATAAATTCAAGGAGTACGACAGTGGCGTATTCTTTCTCTTCTATCGTTTAAATTCTTTCAAAGAGAATTTTTAAAAAAACCCTGGGCGGATTAGACTTCGAAACTGTGCATGAATTAGCACTACTAAATACGCAGATAACACTGCTCTCCTCAATGAAACCAGCGAAGGTCTTCAAAACAACTGTAAATCGCATCTCTGTAAGTGGACAACAACTATTGCTAAATAAAAATATTACAAAAACAAAATTTATAGTACTCGGTCAGCAAAGTTACAACGCTGCAACCCTACACCTAAATGGAAAGCAAATTGTGCGTGTAAATGATCTCAAATATCTGAAATGATTAGTAAAGAAAAATTTAGGCCCAAATCAATAAATTAAAATTTCTTATCTGTTCAATGGCGTAAAGCTTAAGATATGGTGAAATGCTATGTATGATCTACACTACTACATGTCATAGAAGCGTGGATGCTCAGAATAACAATGAAGTGCTAAGAACTTTTCGAGATGTGGCTACATAAAAGAATTCTAAGAATATAATGGATCTAGAAAATCATAAATATTTCGAGAGAAAGCAGGCACCCAATGCGAACTAATACACACAATAAAATTCCATAAAACAGCCTATATTGGTCATGTACTACGAAGAGGAATATATCATTTACTAAAACTTATACCCTTGAGGGGTACCGGAGAAATAAAATACTTGGGGCGGACCAAAACTAACACAGGACTGATTTCCAAGTTAGGCGTGGTACTCCTACAGAAAAAAACATGACGAAAGAAAGTCAGGTTTTGGCGGGCGAAAAATGATTTCAAAACGGCAAAATACTGGATACTAGAGAGCGGAGCTATAATAGCAGAAAGGTCTCTACACTGCGGTACAAAAAAGGAGCGGAACTCTTATTGTACTATTGTTCCAAAGAATCGAAATGGCAGAAACAATGACTAAACGGCCCTCAGTCCGGGGCACCTCTTAGATGAGGCTAGGGTGCTAAAAATCCCCCCGTCAGATATTACTAAAGGTGTTAAAATCTATAAACGAATAGTAAGAATGACAACATGGAAGGTAAGAAGCCTGGTTACTCTTGGCAAAATAAATAATGTTGCTGAAGAAATGAAAAGACTAAAGATTAATATCTTGGGTATCAGTGAAACGAGATGGTAAGGCATAGGAGTGCAGCCAACAAATAACGGTTACATATACTATGTAAGAAGTTCAGAACATAATCATGAACATAGATATGGTACAGCCATAATACTTACAAATGATATTGCAAAATCGGTTACAGATTTTATTCCCGTAATTGATCGCATAATACTAATTAAGCTCGAAACAACACATAGAACATGAATATCATTCAAATATACGCACTTATAGGTGAAAGACCAGACAAAAACTGGAAGAATTTTACAGTCATGTAAATGAGGCCTTGCGCCTAACAAAAAAGGGGAAATAACTGTGATACTTGGTGATTTAAATGCCAAAATAGGATAAGGTGCTGATGGAGAATTGATTGGGGCTTTTGGCCTGGGAACAAAAAATGCTCGAGGTGACAGATTAGCTTAATTTTGTGTAAAGAACAACTTTTTAATAACCAACACATTCTTCAAACTACATGCAAGAAAACTGTATACTGGACTTCGCCCCAACACACAACGGAAAAAATTGTTCGGAATCAAATCGACCACAATTTAAGAAATATATAAAATCAGTAAAGACTTAGCCGGGCGCGGATATTAATAGTGACCACAACCTAGTCGTGATGAATTTCAGGATTTTAAAATATGAAAAAACCAAAACCCCGAAAGATTGTCGATCTAAATAAACTCAAACATAATAAGATAAGAACAACAGACCAGAGAACACGCCAGATGCAGATAGCGAGCTAACTGAAAAACACCAGAAATCACTAAAAGTGAGGTAATTCACGCGATCAAAGCACAAAAGAACAAAAAGGCGCCTGGCTCGGATTACATTTACCCTGAGATAATTAAATTAATAGCTGATAAGGAGGGCAAGGGGCTGTATATACTAACTTTGTTATTTAATATTGTTCCGACTGGCTAAAAGCAACATTTGTAACTATACCGAAAAAGGCAAACCTGTGACGAATATCGAACGATTAGTCTGATGTCACAGGCCCTCAAGATTTTTTTGAGAATTATACACACACGCATTTATAAAAAATGTGACGACCAATGCTTATGGTACTCGCTAAGCACTCTTCTCGTTAAACATGCTGACACAGAGGTGCAGAGATATGAACATAAACATATACGCTTCTTTCATCGATTATCAAAAAGCATTCGATTGTGTAAACACGACAAACTTATAGAAATCCTTAACAAAACTGGTATCGATAAAGAGGGGATCGAAATTATATCACAACTCTACTGGCATCAATCAGAATTGAAAACGAAAAATCAGAAACTACAGTGATTAAGAAAGATGTTAGATGTTTTGCCACCACTATTATTTAAAGCTATTTTCAAAAAAACTCTAAATGACATGGGAGGTACAAAGATAAACGGTACAACATTAGATATGCGGATAACACAGTAATAATAACAGACAACATAGGAGAATTGCAATTACTGATGGACCGCATAATACAATATAGTGAAGACCATGGTCTCCTATAAACATACCTAAAACTAAGTTGCTTGTCTTCACAATCTAAAAATGGCTATACTATAGAACAAGTGAAACGATTGAATATCTGAGGACAAGTATGAATAGCCAGTGCGATCCAAGAAGGGAAATTAGATCTCGAATTGAGCAAGCAAGGAAAGCATTGATAAATATGAACCAGTTCTTTACAACGTGTGACCTCAGCCTAGAGCTCAAAGTGCGCATAATCAGGTGCTACATACTTTCTGTTCTGCTCTACAGGTGTAAAGGATGGACTCTGGATCCAATAATCAAGAAAAAAACTGGAGGCATTTGAGATGTACCTATACAGGCGCATACCAAAAAAGAAACAAATGATAAGGTGCTTGCTCGAATACGGAGACCTCATAAACTACTAACCACGGTTAAAGATAAAAAAAACGAGATATATAGGACATATAATGGAGAGGCAAGACTCATAATAGCAGGATAAATACAAAGCAGAAGATTAGTTAGAAGACGACAAAACTTCTGGTTAGAGGACTTACGAAGATGGTTTGGCTGTACTTCAACAGAAATTTCCAGAGCAGCGGTGTCTAGAACGATAATTGCCAGATAGATCGCCAAGCTTCGACAGGAGGAGGCGAATTAAAAAGAACAACTTATTCTGAAGGACAAAATTAAGGACTGGTGCGAGGTTGGTAGGCAGCAAATATCCTGGCTCCGTAAATGGACTGGTATTAGAAGTGTACAACGGTTATTTAAGATGACAAAAAACAAAACTGGCTACGCCAAAGTCAGACAGGCCTATCATGACATGAAAAAGATGAATAATTTAAAGTTTATTTTAACTATGGGCCCCATTTTAATTATAACATTAATCAGAAAAAATCTAACATAATTACTATTTCTTCTTGAGATTAAAATGAATATTATAAGCTAATTCTTCGAATTAAAGAAATGAAACATATAGAGCAAAACCTGATGAATTTAGAATCGAGGAATAAGAAAACCTGTGAATGTAACTTTAAAATGTGAGACGACAAATTGCTTTTTACTTGTGAGTTGATACTATTGGAGTAACCGTTAGAAAAGTACTCACAGACGACTATAGGAAAAGTTTTAAAGTGTCATTCGCCCGCAACGACACTTAAGAAATAAACTCGCTATTTTTCAAACGTTCAAACACTTTGCTATCAGTTTCAGTGTCATAATTCAGATAGTTTACTACCAGGTTTAACTAGGAAACCGTAGTTTTTAAAATTCTTTCTTTATATTTTGTATCACATATTATCGGCTTATTTTATGCGATCCCATATTATTTTTGAACCTATAGGCACAACAAGGCTTGTCTAGAAAGTAATGCGCCCTATTTTTTTCTGCCACCACTATCCGTCGCACAGCGTTACCGCTTCACGGAAGGACAGGAGGAGTCTTGGGAACACAGCGCGACCCGCGCCAGTCAGCTCCGAGCTTCTGGAGTATCACAGTGCCTGTTTGAGTGAACCCTTGTGTGAGTGCTCTGTCGAAATTAAGATGGAACAAACTCTCGGCAGCGATACGCGACAAAGTTTTGTTTCAAACTTGAGAAGACGCCGTCGGAGACTTTTGAGTTGCTTCAGAAGGCTTTTGATGAGGACTGCATGTCACATTCACAGTGCAAAAGGTGGCATGAAATGTTCAAGAAGGGTCGTGAGGAGGTCGAACAACGATCAGGTCGCTCCTCAACATCGCGAGATGAAAGTTCGGTTGAGAAAGTTCGCAAATTGTTGAACTCTGAGCGAAGAATAAGGGCCCGCCTAATGTCAGAAATACTTGACATTCCGAAAACCAATGTGCACGAGATTGTGACGAAAAACTTTCAAATGCGGAAGGTGTGCGCCAAACTTGTCCTGAGAATGCTCGTCGATGACCAAAAGAACAATCTCAACGCTCCCCCAACCTCCATACAGTCCTGATGTGACCCAGCCCGACTTCTTTTTGTTCCCGAAGATTAAACAATCCCTCAAAGAACAGCATTTGGAGACCCTGGAGAATATCAAGGCGGCTACTAAAGGACATCTCAGTGAAGGACTTCCAGGATACATATAAAGCATGGAAATCTCGTTATAACAAGTGTGTTGAAGCAGGGGGGATGTATTTCAAAGAATATTAAGTAATTGTACGAATAGGTTTAATAAATTTCTTAAAACAAAAATGGGCGCATTACTTTTCTGACAGACCTTGTATATATTTATTTTTTGAAATCTTAAAATTCTTTTTCTTACCATATATTTAATGAAATATATATGCTATTATTACAGATTTTTAAATTTTTTGCAGGCATTACATCATCTAACTCGTTAAAAAAACTGAAGAATTGTTTAAATTCATATTTCATATTTTTTTATTTTCTATTGACAAAGCGTCACACAAAATTTTAAATCAAACGAATATGGACTGATCTTTTATCTAGAGTGGTCTTAATTTATAATGAACCTGTCACATAAGCACTGCTTGAAACACACGACAATGTTGGAAACTATTTTGGACGAGTCTATTTGCCTAAAAGAGGGGAGTAACGTCTCAACATTTGCGGATAATTTATTTTAGTTTTCAAAACCAATCAACCAGTGCAAGAATCTACACTTTTAAAACAGCCTTGTATATTTTTCTTCTATTGTTTTGGTAAGTCAGTAATGCGCATTTTGCTAAAGTTAATTTCTAAAGTCAAAATCAAATTATGTTATTGTGTGTATTTAACTAAACAGGCTCGGCTGGCGATGTTAACTGCAATTTGCCAACAAAAAACATAAAAACACAACTTAAAAAATCAACAAATTTTCATATTTGATCAGTTTTATTCATAATTTCGAACCAAAATGGCACGTCACTGGTTTACACGTTACGACACTGCTCGTTGTAACTAAATTAATGGTCGCGCAGATTAACTCAGCCGTAGCTCCTCCTACAGGTCCTTTATATATATATATATATATATATATATATATATATATATATATATATATATATATATATATATATATATATATAAACCGCGGCGGTCGTGCACGGAACACGGACGAATTTAATAGTGGCGATAAATAATCCGAATACGGGTCTTATCACACTGAAATTGAACGTAGTGAAGTGCAGAACACCGGTAAGCAGAAGTGACATAAGTGAAGTAAACAATAGTAAATAATAATTAAAACTGAAGTGCAATTTAAACTGAGTTATAACAAGCTAAAACCAAACTTTCCTTCAATAACGGCCGACTTTATCAATCGAGAGAGCGCAACGGGGTATTAGAGGTCGACCTGAGCGAATGAACTGTGCGATAAACCGACCCGCGATTATCGGAGTTTGAAACTAAAACTGTAAATATTTATTTAAAGTACTAGTGTAAATATTTATGTAAATTTCAAATGAGTAACAGCGTTAAAAGGAACATAGATTTAAATAGCAGGAAGAGAAAGAAATAGAGATATTCAAGCCTAGCAAAAAGTAATTAGATCACCAACTGAAGAACACAAACAGAAGCCGACAATAACAAAGATGGCAGATTTCCAAGAAATCAAGAATATGATGCTAACAATGACTGAAGAAATAAAGAAAACACCGAAGAAACACGTAAACTAAGAGAGGAAATGCAAAAAAAGAGGAAAGATGGCTAACGGAGAAGAAACAACTAAAAATAGGATCTCCAAATTAGAAAACCAGATAGAAGGAATGGATAAGGAGAAAAGGAGAAACAACGTGGTGATAAAAGGAATAGGATTTGACCTACAACAGAAACAAAACGCGGCTAAACAATTCCTAAAGGACAGATTAATGGTAGAAGCAGAAGTTAACAAAGTAATAAGCATAAAACCAAGGAGGGACAATTAGTAAATATTATTGAAGTAAATGCATGGGAAACTAAACAGGAAATTATGAAGAACAAATACAAATTGAAAGGTAGTAAGATATATATTGAAAATGATCTAACACTAAAGGAAAGAGAAATACAGGCTGAGATAAGGAAAATTGCTAAGGAAGAAATTACCAAAGGACACAAAGTAAAAATAGGATACAGGAAAATAACCATTGATGGAGAAGCCTACATTTGGGATGATGATGAAAAGGGCGTAACCATAGCAAAAATTGAACAAACCAAACAAAGGAATAACAGAGATGACGAAAATGGCAAAGAAAAGGACAATGAAGCGGAATACAAATTATGGAAAATTGGAAAATGGAAAATAGGGACAAAAATTAGAAAGACGAAACACTAACAAAAGAAATAGAAAAACAAGAGAAATACAAATAAAAAGAAACTAAATACATGGAAACTAGGAGCTTGGAATATTAGAAGTATACAAGGAAAAGAAGTGGAAATAATAAACGAATTTGAAGCAGCAAATTTAGAAATATTAGTGATAAATGAAACAAAAAGAAAGGAAATGGAGAAATCAGTCTAACAAACGGGCACATATTAATATACAGTGGAGTACAGAACGATCAAAGAGCAGCAGGTGGAGTTGGCTGTATAATACACAAAAAATAACTGAACAAATCAGTACCTGGAAAGCAATATCGGAAAGAATACTATTAGTAGAATTAAGGAATAGACATGGAAAGATTATGACAATAATATCAATATACGGACCAGACGAAAATGAAAGAGTAGAAGAGAAAGAAAAATTCTGGGAAGAATTAACAAATACCACAGAAGAAGCAAAAGGAAGTATATACATAGCAGGCGACTTCAATAGTAGAGTAGGGAAGAAAGATGAAGAATATAAAGAAATAATAGGACCAATATGGAGAGGAAGTGCGAAACAATAACGGGAAAAGACTTTTGGATTTCTGTCAATTGCAAAACATAATTATAACCAACACATTCTATCAACACAAGGAAATACACAAGTTCACTAGAGTACAAATAAATAGAGGGAGAAATCAATCATAGATTATATATTAGCACAAAAGAAGAGAAGAAAAATATATTAGATGTAAGAGTGAAAAGAAGTGCAGAAATCTATAGCGACCACTACTTGCTTATAGGAAAAATAAGACAAAATGACACGGAAATAGAAAAACATTAAAAACAATAAAACGAAGCCATACAGCAATAAAAACATATAAACTTAGAAATAAAGAAACTGCAAAATATATCAACAGAAAACAGAAAACAAACTAAAGAACAAAATGGACGTAATAAAACAGGCAGATGCACAAAAAGGATGGAAGCTATTTAAAGAAATCCTAATTAATACAGTGAAAGAGATATGTGGAACTTATAGGATGGAAAACGGGAAAAACAAACAGCCTGGTGGACAAATGAGATAAAAGAAGAAACCATGAAGAAGAAGAAAGAATGGAAAAATACTTAACAAGCAAAACAACAGAACAATACGAATTATATAAAATCAAAGGAAAAATAAAGGAATTAGTAGCAACAGCAAAGAAAAATTATGGACAGATTTTGGAAACAAAATGGAAAAATATAGCACAGGTAACCAGAAATTATTTTACAAAATCATAAAATCCTTTAGAACAGAAAAGCAGAGAAAAGAGATATACATAAAGAACAAAAACCAAGAAATAATAACAAATGACACAGAAATAATGGAAAGATGGAGAGAATACTTTCAGGAGTTACTAGGACAACAGACACGTACAACAAGAATTATTACAAATGAAACGGGGAAAACAAACCAGATAGAAGAAGAGGAAATTGAAAAATAAAATGGACGAGCTGAGGAATGTAGTAAGAAAACTAAAAATGGAAAAGCACCGGGAGATGATAAAGTTACAGCAGAAATGATTAAACACTTGGGAGAGACAGGATGGAATTACTACTAGAAATATTAAACAAAGCATGGCAAAGTGAAAAATTCCAGAAGAATGAGGAGTGGCACTAATAACGCCAATACACAAGAAGGGAGACAGAAAACAGTGCTGTAACTATAGAGGAATAACGCTACTGAACATTATTATAAAAATATATGAACAAATAATCAATAACAGATTAAAAATAATATTAGAACCCCAACTAGCAGAACCGCAAAGTGGATTTAGACCAGGAGAAGTGCGCAAGACCACATCTTCACAATTAAACAACTAATAGAGAAAAGACAACCACAAAACAAAAATCTTTACCTAGCCTTTATAGATCTGCAGAAGGCATTTGACACAGTTCCTAGAGATAAAGTATGGAAAGGACTGAAAGAAAAAGGAATAAATAACAAAATTATACGAGTGATTGAAGACCTATTTGAAACCAACACAAATTATATAATAAGTAACAATAGGAAATCAGAAGGGTTCAAGACAGAGAAGGGATTAAGACAGGGAGGAGGACTAAGCCCAACCTTATTTAATATACACATGTACAATATCATCAGAAAAACTAAACAAAACATAAAGAAGATGTTTGTAGGACATAGAAATTTAGAAAGAGTAGAAATAGCCGAGGGAGTTTTCGCAGACGACGTGGTGTTAATAGCAGGACAGGAAAAAACTTTACAAGAAAATATAAATACATGGAAAGAAGTACTAGAAACAGAAGGCATGAAAATAAACATAGATAAAACTAAGATAGTGGTAATTGGAGAACATGATATTAGAACAAATATCAGAATAGAAGACATCAAAATAGAACAAGTAAAGGAATATAAGTATTTGGGAATAACATTAGACAAAACAGGGAAACAAGTTGCAGAAATAAACGAGAGAATAAATAAAACAATAAAACTGTACTATGCAATGAACAAAAAATTCATAAACAAGAAAGAAATAAGTAATAAAACCAAGTTAAAAGTCTTTAATACAATATACAGACCAGTACTAACCTACGGAAGTGAATCGTGGATACTCTCAAACAGACAAAAAAACCAAATTCAAGCTACAGAAATGAAATACCTTAGACGAATACTAGGAGTAACCAGAAAGGACAGGATTAGAAACACAGAAATAAGAAAAGAATTAGAGGTGAAACCAATCATACAATTTATAGAACAAAAGCAACTCAGTTGGTGGGGACATATACAGCGAATGAATAACAAAAGACAAGTAAAGGCAGTATATGAGGCCAAGACACAGACAAAAAGGAAAAGGGAAGACCAAGGAAACAATGGAACCAAGTGATAGAAGAAATACTACAAAAAGAGGAAAATCATGGGAAGAGGCAAAAAGGGTAGCAAGAAATAGAAAAGATTGGAAGAAATTTATAGAAGAAAAATAAAAATAAAAATAAAATGTAATTATAGATATATAATGTAATATGAATAAACCCGACACCGAAAGGTATAAGGGTAACGATTATAATAATAATAAAAAAAATATATATATATATATATATGTATATATATACAATGCAAATTTACAAGCTGCTCTGTGGGAGCTATAAGTAAATGGGATGAAAGCTAAACTATGAGAGGAGAAGGCGTCTACTGACAGCACTTCAGTAAGTACAGAAGATAAGGATAATCATTTACTATGTTTTAATTATTCTCTGTTGGTCATCGTCGTTTCAGCCGTCTGTTGACCTCGGGTGGATGTCTCAGTTGATGGACTAAATCATTGGGATTGGCAAGGCTGTCTAAATATTTGGTGGTTAGTCTGCAAATTTCGTCTCCTACGAGTGGGATTCCATGTAGAGTTTTGTTGCTGACATACCATGGGGCGTTGAATATCATCTTGAGGACATTCGACTGGACTCTTTGGAGGATTTTTGTGTTTGAAGACTTTGCACATCCCCAAATCTGAACGCCATACGTCCAGATTGGCTTTAGAATACATTTATAGAGCAAGATTTTATTTGTTGTTCTGAGCTTTGACTTGCGTCCAAGAAACCAATGCATCTGTCTAAGCTTTAGGTTGATCTGAATCTTCGATGTTATATGTGGTTTTCACGTAAGTTTTTATTCAGTATGAGTCCCAAGTATTTAACTTGATCGACAATCGGTAATTGAGTCTCATTAAGTGAAACCTGCACCTCACGAAACGAGCGTTGTCTACCAACCTACTTAAATAATATGAAAATACCTCAGCCAACTAGAACGAAATACTTGGGGGCTTCTCTTGGCAATCAACTCAACTGGCGAGAACATATTAGTAAAAAATAGAAACAAGCAATAGAACCAATGCTCAAAATCTGCATTAACTAATTGGATAAATTTTTTATTAATACCTAGATAATAAAATATTGACTTATAAAATCATCATCAAACCCATATGTGATGGGTGTCCCAAAATTCACGCAAGATGTGAATTTTGCGTAACAGCTGACAGTGGAGGGTTATTAAAAATGGAGCGCTACACGAAAGAACAACGCGTTTTCATTGTTGAACAATATTTTAAAAATAATGAAAGTTTGGCAGCCTCAGTTTGCAATTTTCGTACAAAATATGATTGAAATAGTGATTTAAATTCATCAATTGTGCCGAGATTAATTCAAAAATTTAGGGAGACTGGATCGATAATTGACAATAGATACTCTGGCCGCTCTTCAGCAAGTCGTTCAACACAAAACATCAAAGTAATTTGTAAGAGTGTTACTAAGAGTTCAGGAACATCATTTCAGCACTGCAGTCAAAAATTGAACATTTTGATAAGCTCTCTACAGAGCATTCTCACAAAATAATTGCATCTTTATGCTTACAAAGTTCAATTGACTCAAGAACTGAAGCCTACTGACCACGCACAGCATAGAAACTTTGTTGAATGGATTATTGAACAATAACAAATAGACGCTGATTTTTCGGACAAAATTATTTTTAGTTATGAGGCTCATTTTTATCTTGAGGGCTTCATTAATCGCCAAAATTGTTGCATTTGGGATTCAGAAAATCCACGAGTGATTGCTGAACAGCAAATGCATCTACAACGTGTCACTGTTTGGTGAGGGTTTTGAACTGGATGCATCGTCAGACCATTCTTCTTTGAAAATGCGGCTGGCCAGACAATAACAGTTAATGGTACTCGCTATCGCGACATAATAATCCAGTTTTTTGTACCTCAATTGCAAGATATGGATGTAGACGATATGTGGTTCCAACAAGACGATGCCACATGCCATACAGCCCACGAAACAATTCAATTACTGCATCAGTCATCTTATGGTCGTGTAATTTCCTTTTTTGGTGATCAGAATTGGCCGCCTAGATCATGCGATTTAACGCCATTGGACTTCTTTGGGATTTTTTTAAGTTCAAGGTTTATGTCAACAAGCCCACAACCATCCACGTCTTGAATAAGAACATTAAGCGTCGAATCAACGATATTCAACCACATTTATCAAAAACGGTTATGAAAATTTTCCACAAAAGAATGCTCATGTGCCAGCCAAGCGGTGGAGGTTACTTACCCGGTATTCTATTTCATACGTAACTCTATAGTGTATACTTTAAGAATCAATAAAAAAATTACAATTTTTAATCAAAGGCCCGTTTTCTATCAAAATTACTTCTTGCGTTAATTTTGAGACACCCTTTACTTACGTGTAGAACCGTGCCAGCTAATTGATTATCGCCATCGAGCAAGGATTTTAATCCTAAATCCCGAGATTTGATATATTTCAAATAAAATGATACATGAAGACTTCGGCATCCTGTTTATAAAGGCAAACGTTATTCAGAAAAGAACATTGAAACACAACAAAATCCTGCTGTATGTGTTACATCAACAATATGCCGTCGGAAGACTGGAGAGATATTGGTACACTGATTTGCCCTAAAGAAGATATATCAATTGAAGTGCCCTCATCAGACCAACTACAAATATCTTGAGCTTACAGAATAAATAAATATGTTTATTTCCGATTACAAAATTAAAGTATATCCATTGCTAAGAGTAAATTACATTTAGAATACAAACTTTTTAAGGGACAACACATATTTGCTCAACAGTGCATTGATCTTCAATATAAATTACCTTCTAGTATTATCTAAAAAACCTGTAAAAGAGATGAATAAAAAAATTAGCATTAAATTTTAAATCTGCGCGCCGCGTTCTTGTTTAGACTCTTATTTATAAATTTCTAACTATATCTTCCCCATTTTTGATAAGGTAAAACTGAAAGCAATAAAGTCCAGTACGTTAAATTTTATAAATCGCAAAGATAAAGTTTTGATTATCGAAGGAATAATTCTAAAAACCTTAGAACAAACAAGAACATACATAAAGAATATTATTATATACAGACTTTCAATTTATTAATACTTTTGGCCTGTTGTGTACTAAATGTGAGAAGTGGCTCATAAACATCCTTATGTACAATTTCTACATCGCTATGGTAAATGAATACACTATTCAACTATAACCATTTAATTATGTCGTTATATAATCTAAAATTACAAGACTAATGACTAATCTGAAATAATAAAAAAACTCTTCTTGAGTTTTGCCAATGCAACTGCTATATTTCTATGTCTCTCTAAATAGAAATAATGCTTCTAAAAGTCAGTGCAAAATAGACACTAAGTGAAAATTGACAATTTAAAGTTGTGAAGTAAATTATTTGAAAACGAGTTAACATATGAAGACATTTTAATTTTTGTTTGAATTACGCAGGTTTAAAAAAGCAATTATTTTCAAAAATTAATAGCACATAAGTTATAAATGTTGTATTAAGACTGGAAAATAAGATCAGGTGTATTTATATGTATGTGTATATGTGTATACATTGTTACATGTAATATATGTTGTCGTTACATTTAAGTAAAATTTTATATATTAATAAGTATTTATAGATATATAATACAATGGATTATGTTACATATTGTTTACATATGCACTGCCGACTTGCGTAAAATAGTTGTATTGCAATGACACACATTTCAGATGCTCATGCTTATTATGCGATATAAGTAATATAGTGTATTTGTATACACTCTACGAGCAGGCTAGAATATTTATATATAATACTGAAACATAATACAAAAAAAGTTAGTATATATTATCAATTCTTACTTGAATACAAATTGTTGTAACTCCTAAAAAAGATATTTCTGAAAAAGGACATACCCAAAATATGGAAAATAGCATAAATTTAAAAAGGG
The DNA here is from genome assembly GCA_036346155.1 of Sinelater perroti. Taxonomy (NCBI): domain Eukaryota; kingdom Metazoa; phylum Arthropoda; class Insecta; order Coleoptera; family Elateridae; genus Sinelater; species Sinelater perroti. The sequence continues at coordinate 3,008,863 of JARFIY010000189.1, forward strand.
CAGTCGGTAGATACCGGGTAACTGCCATGGAATTACATTACTAGACAACTAACTTCAACTGAAAACAAGAATTATAGAAGAAAGGAAAGAAAACAACATAACAAAATTTTATAAAAAGGAGATCCTGTACTAACGCCATCTTTATAATACAACAATTAATAGAAAAATTATTGTAGTACAATAGAGCAACGTTTATGTGTATGATAGATCTCCAGAAGGTTTTTGACACAATACTATAGAAACCTATATAAAACCATAAAAATCACAGATGGAATTATACAAGGGGACTTGCTAATCCCGCTACTGTTTAACATAGTGATGGACTAGGTAATAAAAGAAGTGAGAGTATTAGAACATAACAATTGTATACTACGCAAATGGTGCTGTGCTAGTAGCAGAAAGCAAAGACCAGCTCCAACGATTAGACTGCGGAGATATGTGAAAGATATAATATAAAAATATCAGCGCAAAAAACCAAATGTATGACGGTAAACAAAGAGTCTATAAAATGTTAACAACAAATTCAAGATAAAATTGTAGAACAACTACTCTCCTTTAATTACCTAATCAGCTATGAAAATCTCAAACATCAAGTAATAATACAACATTACAAATACATAAAAACAGAGGCCAAAAGTCTGACTTACAAGTCTACGATACGGCCAATATTAACATATGGTGCAGAATCAAGGGGAGATATACAAAAAACTAGGCAGCTGATGGAAGCAGCCGAGATGCAGACTCTAAGAAAGATGGTGGGAAAAAAAGAGATACAATGAGAAACGAGGTCATAAGTAATCAGTAAATTAATGGATTTCGGACAGAAGGAAAGAGTGAAACAACCACCTAAAGAATAAATAAAGAGGAATAGTCCGGACAGCCAGAAATAAATCGCCGTTAGGAAAAAGATTACCTAAAACAAGAAGGTAGAGAGAATCACTATAATAGTGAGAGAGAACAGGAGTAACCCCATGAATGAAGAAGGAAGAAAAATAAATAGAAGCGTTCCATATTATAATTAACTAAATTGTTATTTTATTCACAGGCCAAAAGAAGCAACCTTTTCAAGCACAAGCAGATGTAAAAGTTGAAATAGGAACTTCAAGGAAAAAAGAGGACTTCTTATCGTAAGAACAATGCAGTATTTACTAAAATAACTGTACTAAAAAAAAAGCTTTTAAATATTGAAATTTATTATAGGAAGTTGCAATCACTATAATAAGAAAGAGTTGGGGTTACTCTCTTCTAAATATACTAAAATATACCTAATAAATAATCATAAACTAGTTATTTACTGTTAGACTTAATTTTCTCCACCTTCATGTGCATAAAACTGCTTCAACTCTTTGCCCCTGGTTTCTATCATATGATCTTGTTACAATATCCCTCTTCTTTTCTCACTGCGTGGCCCGCCCAGTTCACTTCAAGCACACTTATTCAGCTATATCGGATACTTTCGTCTTCTCACGCATCTGTTCATTGGTATTGTGGTCCTTCACGTTTACGTTCAGCATCCTTCTTTCTATTGCTATTTGATTGACACAAAGTTTGTTTATGATTTTTTTATGAAGGTCTGGGTTTCAAATCCGTACGTTCCCATCGGTAATATACACCGGTTGTTAAGTTTTGTTTTTAGGTGCACTGGTATCCTTAATTAAACTACGTCTTTTAATTTTCCGTAAGCCGTACAACCAAGTTTTGTTTTTTTTCAACCTCTGCTGTTTGGTTTACTTTACTAATGGTCACCACCACAAATATGTATAATTCTCTACTATTTAATTTTTTTAAATTTTATTCTTACGTCTACGTTCGTTTCTTCATTTGTCATTACATTTGTCTTGTCTAAGTTTATTTCAAGCCCCACACTTTCCGAAGCTTTATTCAGATCATTTATCATTGTTTGTAGTTCATATCTATTCTGTGCTATTACAACGATGTCGTCTACAAATCGTAGCTTGCTAAGTCTCTCTCGATTCTACCAGTATTTCTTATTTTCCCATTTCAATATCTTAAACATATCCTCCAGAGCCGATGTGAGCAGTTTTGAAGATATCGCATCTCCTTGTCTTACTCCTCTTTATGTATGTACTTTTTTGGTGTTTGCGTGCATTTTAATCTGGACAGTTGCTCTTTTATTTAATTTTATTTACTTATAAATGATACAACAGAAAATAAACAAAAACAGCTAACATGAAATGTGACATATTTTTCTTTCGTAAGGTTACTTATCCCATTGTTATCATTTGTAAACAAATTGTTCCACGTTTCCAAAAAAATTTGAAGAAAGGCGGGTAAAAAATTGTCAGTCTAGGACTCCAAAAAAAAAAAACTTTTAGCGGGTAACGCTTCATTTATTATAAAATATAACATTTTTGTGCGTGTTTACATATCATGTATTCTTAGTAGATAAAATATTATTAACAAAGTCTTTAACTTTGCTTTTTGCTCATTTGCACCTTCACTAACCGCAACAGAAAACACCAACTACTCCTTTGGAAGGCCACAGGCAGACTTAATAGACCTAAATCATATTCCCCAATTGTAACCCGGACGAAACATGGGCCAGCACTGAAAATAAAGCAGACACTTTTGCAGCCCACCTTCAAAAGTGTTTCAACCTCTACTTTCTAACGACCCCACACAGACAGAAGTGGACAACTTACTACAGGCCCCAAATAACTTACGTTTCCCATCAAACCTTTCACTAGGGCTGCAGTTCAAACAATGATTGATAGAAAGACTAATTGCAAAAGTCTCCTGGACACGACTTAATCACTGGTCACATGAAGGAACTGCCTCCTAAAGCTATCTGTATACTCACGCTTATCTTCAACAGTATTCTGCGTACAGGATACTTTCCGTTACAATGGAAAATTGCTCAAATAATACTTATCCCCAAACTGAAAGCCCATCAACGAGCCCAATTCATACAGACCTATTAGTCTGTTACCGCTATTCTCAAAGCTTTTGAAAAATTATTTCTGAACAAGCTCACCCCATCCTGGACGACGAAACCTAATACCTGATCACCAGTTTGGTTTTAGGAGTCACCACCATACAAAGTACACAGGGTAGTTGAACACATTAACCAAGCATTCGAAAACAAGAACTATTGGCGTCTTTCTTGACATCAGCCAGCCTTCGATAAGGTCTGGCATGAAGGCCTTTAAGCTAAAGCTGATGTTACCCTACACTTACTACCAAATCATAAAATCATACCTCAAAGATAGAAATTTCCAAGTGAAATTCGAAAGTATCAATTCTCCATCCCATCACATCAGGCTTCCGCAAGGTAGTGTCCTAGGTCCGGTCTTATACGTTCTATACACTGCAGACCTCTACGAATGCTAACAATTTGATCGCAACCTCGCTGATGATACAGCGCTTCTCTCTCACACCGACCCTACAGCCGCTAGTAATCTACAGCAAAACTTAGACGCAGTAACCGACTGGTTCCAAAATGGCGATTCAAAATCAACTCAAAAGTCACTACAAATCACGTTCACTAAATCGTAGAGGAATTCGTTCCCTGATTGATAATGGACGGCCTGAGTTTCTTACTCCTCTTCGATCAGTGTGAAATATCTTGGGATGCATTTTTAGAAGGGTTCAAAGGCCTGACCTGGAAAACGTTCATTTTTATAGGGACTAAGACTATTAAACACCTTGAATTTCCTCCTAAACTCAAGTTTTTAACCTTACTTGGTTTCTTCTTAGGTCGCACACAATCAAATTCTCTCTGAGTAATTTAAATTTATTTAATCTACAAAAGTTATACTGAAACCAATTTGGAGCTACGGTATCCAGTTGTGGGTTACCGCCTCACATTTCCAATATTCGAAATTCTTGTTGATACGCTTTCAGTCGATAGACCTTCGCACCATCACTAACGCCCTATCTACCATTTATTTCCCAACTCGGAAATACGGAAAGACCTCCAACAATGAAGTCAGTTTGAAAGAAGACTAATTACCAAGTTTAGTGAAAATACCTCTTGCGACTAGAATCTCATCCTAACCGACAGTTGACTTATGAATCTATTATTGATGAAAGTGAACAACAGAAACTCAAACTTTAAGCTGTCAGAATCTTCCTAATCGTTTTTAGACAGTATAATATCCCTACTACTTATTATTATTAAAAATTGTTGAAAGTAATTTCAAAATTTGAAGGAAGCGGTAAAAAATGGCGTTACTCCAAAAGAATTTTACGGAACTGCTATGTATTTCCATTATAGTAATATAGATTTTGTGCTTATTGCTAATCAGATTGCTTAAATAAATACAATTTAAAAACTTTAATTTTATTATTTGCACCTTAAATTTTATTTGCCCATGTTAAATTATATAATGTGATACACACCAATATCATTTTGTTTTGGTTTTACTCAAAGATGATTTAAGCACGGAAAAGGTTTTTTTTAATTTTTATACTGCTTTCTATTATGCAATAAGTTATTTTTATGCGCACTATTAAGACGTTGCTTTACAATATTAGCAGAATTTCTGTTCAAATGAGATATTAATCATTCTGTTAGCCCATAAGTCTATAACCACCCTCAAAAGTATGTAAATATTCAATTGATATTGCTGTATTTTACAGAACTCTCAAATAAAAGCCGGTACTATCAGCAGTTTAGTTGCAGTGGTGGAGCTTGTATGCAGTGGCTTTCGTCCAATCAATTTTATGATAATTTTATAAAATATAGAGAAATTAACTTAATGTGGGCTTACCTAGAAAAAGGTATTTTTAGACTTGTAAGTTGACAATTTCTCACCCGTCTTTCTTCAAATTTTTTCAAGGTGGAAACATGGAACAATTTATTTATAAATAATAAGTTATTCTAGAATGTACCCTAAGCTAGTACGAAAGTAAAGCTATTTTAACCACGTATTAATTATAGGTTTTACTTTAATATTTGACTGAGTGTTTTGTTAATAAAATTATTGTTTAAATTATATTTTTTACTTTTTTTATTATCTATATTATTTTAACAATTTATTTCTTTTACTTGTAGGTTTGTCAGCGTTGCTACATAAGTATTTAATGTTTGGATGTCAACGCTTTTTAGTACAAAAACTATACCATTTTGTAGTATCAAAATAAATAATTTATAAAGCAGTAATAGTAAACCAATTAATAACTATTTGAAATATTACTCTCAAAATCTAAAAAGATGCAATGGTTAGTGTAAATAGTTCCTTTTTGTAATTAAAAAAATATTTTCTATTTGCGCTAATGCAGTTGTCTTATTTAGTGTCCACATAAACTGCAACTTCATTAATGCAACTTCGCGATGATATCGCCTAAGCGCCATAAACCCAAATTGCGGCGCACTAAAAGGTGGTCTCTTGCAGGATTTGTTTTGCGCTGGCAGAAAGCTTAGCTTTGTCTTTGAAGACGGCGCTGTCTAGGCTTAGACAGCGGCTCCTGCAGGTTGTGTTTCGTAATCTACGCTACACTACGCCGTGTAGCGATCTTTGAAGTGGGTGCTGGGATGAGAGCTGGACAGCTGCGGTCGCTGTGTGCGCGCGACCGCAGTCTTACAAACAGAATTATTGCAAGTGAGTTACACAGAGGTTAACATTGTCAAGTTTCATTGCTCCCTGAATTGCAAATTACATTGGCTTATGTTGTCTTTGATGATATTAATGAGGAATTTACTCCGCACTGTACAATTTCCTGGCAATTTGTTGCGTCGGGCTGAAGGATTAAAGAATATGCCGTTGACAGTATTTTCACAAGTATGAATGCATTATTCGCTGGAACAGCTCTTTTAAAATAAGCAGTAGCTTAAGGTATAGAGGTTAGATTGTACCATTTGTAAGCACATAAAATGTTACTTGATAACAAATTAGTTAAACATCATAATTTATATTTTAAATACATACAAGATAATTGAAAAATTTAATAGTAATGCAAGTAAAGCACAAAATATCCATTATATTTTTTAATATAATCCCCATAAAAACATTTGGATTGGCAGATTTCTAATATTTATCATATTCAATAAAATACTTATTGATAGTGTTAACAATATCCTTGCTCAACACAATGTCCCGTTTGTGATCACATATTAATGAAACAACAGGAAAACTAACTGGGAAATCTTCAAGGCTCATATTGAACAGCATATTACTACAAGTATTAGCCTAAGAACCGTAGAAAAATAGAGTTAGTAACGAATCACTTTATAACTACAATTCAGGAAGCGGGCTGGAAAACCACACAGCAGCCAGATAATATAAAAATAATCAGTCCCAACATACCAAACGAGGACATGGAAATAGTGAAAGAAAAGAGACGAGCAAGAGCTAGATGGCAACGCACCCACAACATTAAAGACAAAATAATGTACAATCAACTAAATAACCAACTCACACACAAATTAAAATCTATCAAGAATTAATCCTTTCAAACCTACATAAAGTCTTTAGATGTCCATGATTATTCAATTTGGAAAGCCGCTAAAGGTATCAAAAAACCACAAACTCATATTCCTCCATTAAGAGACCAAAGGGGATCATGGTTAAGATCAGACAAAAAGAAGACAGATTCGTTTGCAGACCATCTAGCTGAAATATTTCAACCAATCTCTCTTGAGGTCGATAGAAGAAGAATTACAATCTCTAATACAAATGTCCTTACCAATACGAAAGTTTACAGCCAAAGAAATAAAGAAAGTGATAAAATGGTTAAAAAAATGGAAAAGCACCAGGTCAAGATCTGATTACAGCAATCGTGCTCAAACAATTGCCTGAACAAGGAATAAAATATTTACAAATTTTATTCAACGGAATCTTAAGACTTACGTACTAGCCGCAAATTCGCGCAGATCGTTCTATTTCCAAAACCCGGTAAACCCCCCAACGAAATCAGTTCCTACCGCCCCATTAGCCTGCTTCCTATATTTTCCAAGTTGCTTGAGAAAATAGTTCTGAAGTGTGTTAATGAAAACTCATTGCAAGAAGAATGGTATGTGACAAACCAAACACTATGTGAAAGATATAATATCCCTACTACTTACTTTATTAGTTATTAATTGTTGAAAGTAATTTCATTTGAGGAACGTCAAAGGGCGTTACCTCCCATGTAATTTACACTGCTATGTATTTCCATTATAGTAATATGATTTGCTTATTGCTAATGTAGCAGATTGCAAATAAATACCAACTGTTAAAAAAAAATTGCACCTTCAATTTTATTTCTCCATGTTAAATTATATAATGTGATACACACCAATATCATTTTGTTTTGGTTTTACTCAAAAATGATTTAAGCACGGAATAGGTTTTTTTTAATTTTTATACTGCTTTCTATTATGCAATAAGTTATTTTTATGAGCACTATTAAGACGTTGCTTTACAATATTAGCAGAATTTCAGTTCAAATGAGGTATTAATCATTCTGTTAGTCCATAAGTCTATAACCACCCTCAAAAGTATGTAAATATGCAATTAATATTCCTGTATTTTACAGAACTCTCAAATAAAGGCTGGTACTATCAGCAGTTTAGTTGCAGTGGTGGAGCTTGTATGCAGTGGCTTTCGTCCAATGAATTTTGATGATAATTTTATAAAATATAGAGAAATTAACTTAATATGGGCTTACCTACATAAAGGTATTTTTAGACTTATAAGTTGACAATTTCTCACCCGTCTTTCTTCAAATTTTTGCAAGGTGGAAACATGGAACAATTTATTTATAAATAATAAGTTATTCTAGAATGTACCCTAAGCTAGTACGAAAGTAAAGCTATTTTAACCACGTATTAATTGTAGGTTTTACTTTAATATTTGGCTGAGTGTTGTGTTAATAAAATTTATTGTTTAAATTATATTTTTTTACTTTTTTTATTATCTATATTATTTTAACAATTTATTTCTTTTACTTGTAGGTTTGTCAACGTTGCTACATAAGTATTTAATATTTGGATGTCAATGCTTTTTAGTACAAAAACTATGCGATTTTGTAGTATCAAAATAAATGGATAATTTATAGAGCAGTAATAGTAAACCAATTAATAACTATTTGAAATATTACTCTCAAAATCTAAAAAGATGCAATGGTTAGTGTAAATAGTTCCTTTTTGTAATTAAAAAAATATTTTCTATTTGCACTAATGCAGTTGTCTTATTTAGTGTCCACATAAACTGCAACTTCATTAATGCAACTTCGCGATGATATCGCCTAAGCGCCATAAACCCAAATTGCGGCGCACTAAAAGGTGGTCTCTTGCAGGATTTGTTTTGCGCTGGCAGAAAGCTTAGCTTTGTCTTTGAAGACGGCGCTGTCTAGGCTTAGACAGCGGCTCCTGCAGGTTGTGTTTCGTAATCTACGCTACACTACGCCGTGTAGCGATCTTTGAAGTGGGTGCTGGGATGAGAGCTGGACAGCTGCGGTCGCTGTGTGCGCGCGACCGCAGTCTTACAAACAGAATTATTGCAAGTGAGTTACACAGAGGTTAACATTGTCAAGTTTCATTGCTCCCTGAATTGCAAATTACATTGGCTTATGTTGTCTTTGATGATATTAATGAGGAATTTACTCCGCACTGTACAATTTCCTGGCAATTTGTTGCGTCGGGCTGAAGGATTAAAGAATATGCCGTTGACAGTATTTTCACAAGTATGAATGCATTATTCGCTGGAACAGCTCTCTTAAAATAAGCAGTAGCTTAAGGTATAGAGGTTAGATTGTACCATTTATAAGCACCTAAAATGTTACTTGATAATAAATTAGTTAATAATAATTTATATTTTAAAGACATACAAAGTAGCAAAATTTAATAGCAAAGCAAGTAAAGCACAAAATATCCATTATATTTTTTTGATATAATCTCCATAAAAACATTTGGGTTGGCAAATTTCTAATATTTATCATACTCAATAAAATACTTATTGATAGTGTTAACAATATCCTTGCATAACACAATGTCCCGTTTGTGATCACATATTAATGAAACAATAAGAAAACTAACTGGGAAATCTTCCGGCCTCATATTGAACAGCATCTTACTACAAGTATTAGCCTAAAAGCCGCAGAAAAATAAAATTAGCAACGAATCACTTTATAACTACAATTCAGGAAAGCCACACAGCAGCCAGATAATATAAAAATAATCAGTCCCAACATACCAAATGAGGTCATGGAAATAGTGAAAGAAAAGAGACCATCAAGAGTTAGATGGCAACGCACCCACAACATTAAAGACAAAAGAATGTACAATCAACTAAATAACCAACTCACACACAAATTAAAATCTATCAAGAATTAATCCTTTCAAACCTACATAAAGTCTTTAGATGTCCATGATTATTCAATTTGGAAAGCCGCTAAAGGTATCAAAAACCACAAATTCATATTCCTCCATTAAGAGACCAAAGGGATCATGGTTAAGATCAGACAAAAGAAGACAGAATCGTTTGCAGACCATCTAGCTGAAATATTTCAACCAATCTCTCTTGAGTTCGATAGAAAAAGAATTTCAATCTCAATCAAATGTCCTTACCAATACGAAAGTTTACAGCCAAAGAAATAAAGAAAGTGATAAAATGGTTAAAAGATGGAAAAGCACCAGGTCAAGATCTGATTACAGCAATCGTGCTCAAACAATTGCTGAAACAATGAATAAAATATTTACAAATTTTATTCAACGGAATCTAAGACTTACGTACTAGCCGCAAATTCGCGCAGATCATTCTGATTTCCAAAACCCAGTAAACCTCCCAACGAAATTAGTTCCTACCGCCCCATTAGCCTGCTTCCTATATTTTCCAAGTTGCTTGAGAAAATAGTTCTGAAGTGTGTTAATGAAAACTCATTGCAAGAAGAATGGTATGTGACAAACCAAACACTATGTGAAAGACCTAATCAAAGAATATGCCATCAAACATCAAACCACACTGAAAAATCACCCACACGAAACCCTGGCACCATTGACAGTAAATCCGCAAAATTGACGTCTTCAGAAGAAATGGCCAAAAGAATTACCCGTCTAAAGAAGGATGACTCCAATGGGAGTCTACCCATTAAATCTCGTGAACACATACTATTAGCTCATAGGATGTACATACATTCTGATTGCTGATTATAAATAAATAAATAAAGAAAGAAAATAACATTAATGAAAAACATTGTGTGCTAGAATTTACACACAAAATAACAATCGAGGTATTCTACAGATACACAGTTTTTCCAAATCGCAAAATATTGTAAACTTATTCATATGAGATTTTTACTTGAAAATTTTCTTAATGGTATACTTTGCAGTGACCTTAACGATGAGGTGCCCACCCATTGATATGTTTTATCATTGTAACAAGCTCCTTCTTTTCTTAATTTTGTGATAAATGTAAAAATGAGCATTTTAAGAAACTGTCAATTGCTTAAACTTTATGCTTTAAATTTAATTGTTATAATAAAAACTCCAAATAACTTGTGCATACAAACAGAAATAAAAAATATAACCGAGCTAGAAACTAATTTTATAAAAATGTGCAAGTAAAGATATGGAAAAAATCAATATGTTAAATTTAATTGGATTATTTAAAAATATTTGAAACTACAGTTGTTCGCTAGAGGACAACTTCTTATTGCCCACTGCCTTTTTTATTGCGTTGAAAACATCGTAATCTCTGGCAAATATGGAATATGAGGCAGTATGGTATCTGAGAGCTTGCAGAGCGAAGCAAATCAAAGTAACGCGGTGTTTCCATTTTCCGTGGAGGTGCTGCTGTATACGTAGTAATACTGTGTAATCTCAGTACAAGTTTTTACGAAGGGGTAATCAATCCATTAGTAGAGTCCTCTCCTCCTCCATTTTCTTCTTTTTCTTCTTTATTATAAACAATTCTGTCTGTTTTTTAACGACTGCCCAGTCTATCATTCTATCGCTTCTTGGGCCGACCTAAGCTTCTTCTTTCTATTGGAGAACGATTTTTCGCTACTTTGGTTATACGTTATGTCGTCCATTCTATCGATGTGTTATTCCATTCTTGACTTCTATTGTTGACCCAGTTTACTAGCGGTTCTATTTTACACATTTATTTCCCTTATTTCCGTGCTTCGAACTCTATCCAGACTAGTTTTATTAAGTATTTTTTGGAAGAACGCCATCTCAGTCGTTTCTAGCATTTGTTTTGTTTTTGCTGTTTTGGATCTTGTTTCGGCATTATAAATTATTATTGGTCTTCCAACGCTTTTGTATATTCTGGTTTTTGTGTCTATAGTAAGGTATTTGTTTTTTCATATACTGCTATTGCGGCATCCTAAAATTCTGCTGGCTTTTGGATTTGTTTCCTGACTTCTACTTGAATATTACTATTATTTTGTTTCCTAAATAATTTATATGCATGACTTGCATTATTTTATTATCCGCTATTAACTTGCCCCTTATAGGATCTTTTGCAATCACTATTGATTTTGTCTTATCTGCAGCTATTTTCATATTGAAATTTTCACCTACTACTTTGAACTGTATCAGAAGCTTTTGGAGTTCGTCTTTGTTTCCGCTATTAATATAGTATCGTCTGCATAACATACGATCTTTATACTACTGGGTGGCCAAAAAGTCGGGAAATATTTCATTTGGTCACTATTGTCCACTACAGTGTCCGAATACATATCGGACGTCATTGATGTGAAGGACCGACGATAGGGTTTTGTTTACATTTGATGACCATTCGGTGAGATGTCTTCAGATCCGATCACATACACTGTTCCCGAACGGGTGTTTATTGTCTCGGCGTATTACTCAAATGGTAAATCGCCCACTATGGCTCTCAGAAAATTCCGAGCAGAGTTCGATCGAAACACAAAACTGACTCTGAAGACGATAACAATGTGAGTAAACAAAAATCAATTTCTCCCAAAATTTTCTAATCGATTATTTTTAAGGTTAATTGAAAAGTTTGAGCGAACCGGTAGTGTCCTCGACGACAACGACTCCAGAACTGGCCGACCAGTGACTGTCACCACACCTGAGAATGTGGAAAAAGTTAGGGAACACTTTGAGCAGTACCCGACAACCTCAACCAGAAAAGCGCCCCAACAACTGGCAAACACATCAGAACCGCTGCAAATTAGTCGAACATCAGTGCAAAACATACTCAAAAAGTTGAATATGTTTCCTTACAAGATTCAAGTTCAACAACCACTCACTCAAGTGAATGTTGACTGGAAATTCGAGTTCGCCAATCACGCTTTGGCCTTAAAAGATGACAACACTTTGGACTTCAAACACATCACAGATGAGGCTTACTTTTACCTGGATGGCTATGTGAATAAGCAAAATTACCGATACTGGGGCACACAAAATCCATACCTGGCTGTAGTCAAAAGTCTTCACCCCCAAAAAGTCAGTGTTTGCGCAGCCATATCATGGCGTGGCATTATTGGACAGTTTTTTCTCACCAAATATGTCGATGAAAATGTCTACCTAGACCAAGTTCTCATTCCGTTTTTCGAAAAGGCGAAGAAAAAGAAAATGATTAACCAATACTGGTTCCAACAAGATGGCGTGACACCACACCGAACACAAGGTTTTAAAATTTTTCATGGTTTAAATTTTGATTTAATCTTGATGATGTCTCTAGGAAATTTGGATATGATTGCTGACAAATTCGGTGTACGAATTATCGGTATGGATGCGGAGAAGAAAACCGGAAATGGAATTGATTGGCCTGCGTGTTCACCGGATCTCAGTGTCTGCGATTTTTTCCTTTGGGGTTATCTGAAGGATATAGTGTATCGCACTAGCCCTAAGACCATCGACGAACTGAAACAACGAATTAGAGAAGAGTTTGCGTCCATTGATAAAGGTATGCGCCACAATGCAATTACTAGTTTTGAGGAAAGGCTTCACCGCGTCGTTGAAAATAATGGCTCATATTTTGAGAACCTTGTTCATTAAACCCTATGATCTCTATTAATGTATAGTCAATGAATTAAATTTTTATCTTTGTTAATAACCGACAAAATTAAATTTTACTTTATTTCCCGACTTATTGGCCACCCAGTATCTCTGTCCATCTTATATCCTCTGAGGTTTTTGACTCCATCAATTATCAAAGTAAATCCTCTTCTCGAATACTCTTACTAAATAGTATGTGTTTTGTTACATTTCCATTTACTCTAACTTTTTGGTGTTATTGAGATGTATCTTGAATTGTTTGTATTAAAGTAGTTAGTATTTACCGTTCTAATAATAAATGTAGTAGTCAAAAGCTTTTTCTAGATCAACCAAGCACATGAAAGCAAGTTTGTAGTGCTTTTTTCGTGATTTGCTTTATTACAAATACAGCGTCTAAACAGGACCTACCATTTCTAAAGTCTTGTTGCTCATCATTAAAAGTCGTGAAGTTAATAATTTTTCTCTTTAAAATCCGTGTTATAAGTTTTAAGCAGACTTAGCAGATTAGTAATATGTCTGTAATTTTCTGGCTTTTGACGGTCTCCTTTCTTAAATAGCGGTATAGGTATTTCTATTCTCCACTCATTAGGTATTTTACATTGTTCAAAAATTTTAATCGCTTCTGTAATTTCTGTGTCGTCTACAGTTACTTCTTCGTTATTTATAATTCTGGGATTGTTGTCTTCTCTTGCTTCACCACTTGCTTTAAACAAATTTTGTGTCCCTTCTTAATTTTAAAAAACAATCGCCATCTGTAGCCGTGGTTTTTGAAACGAGGGTTTCCACTGTGGTGGCATTTCAGTAGACTGATGTTTCCTTAGCGACGTCTTGAGCCAAAACATAGTTTGCTGTAACAAGACACTTCAGAAGCGTTCTCAGATCTACTCTGCATAGCTAAAGTAATCGTTGGTAGACCTAAATATGCTTCAACTTTTGCTGAGAGATGAGTATGGAGAACTTATTGTATGCAGATCTTTGTCATCTTCAACTTTTCATGGGCGATGGTAATTTAAATTTTGGATCCAGCAGTGTATCAAATGCTTAGCATTATCAAGTCAGACACACGTTAAATAATGTACTACTGGCTCTTATCTGCTGAAACTGCTTTGTCTCTAGCTAGTTTGTCGAATTTGAACTCAATACTGCTTGCCATTCATCAAGCAGACTACCGTAAAGTATCGATGTCTACGAGCTCTATTTCTAAACCATCTAGCTCTATCGTTGCTTTCTAGTCAACTTTCTGCTTAATTTACATTTCAGTCGCAACACTACTTTTTCTTCGGTGCATTCCAACAGCAGTATCTGAGGGCATCACGTAAAATTATAGTCTGGCTTCACATATGCACTGAGCATATATTTAAATTTACAATACAACCGAAGCTTTTAGAAAAAATGCCAAGCGTTTTTGAACACCTTGAATAATTATTGCAGTATTTTAGAAATATGATCAACATCTATACAAGCAATATAATTTTTAACGTTTTCTTAAAAAAAAGTTAAGAAAACGTTTTGACAGTTTGTATAGCCGTTCGTATCTTTTTTCTAATTCACAATCAGTTGAGTATTTTAAATACCTATTATCGTTTTTAAAATTAGAAGAATTCTAAAAAACCTAACGTGTTCATTTCAAATATACATATGATATCAGTTCAGCTTAAATTTATATCTTAACTGTATTTGTTGTTTTTCCAATATTTAATTCGTTCCTTCAACAGCTTTACAATGGTTTATTAAGAAATTTTCGTTTTAAATAATATTATAGAACTAATTAATTATATGTCTTTTAGCTTTATAACTGATTTACTACTGTTTTGTCCGAGTCTATTTTTGCTTTTTCTTAATAATAGCGACGATTTTTTGTTTTTTGGCATTACAATAGAAATTTTTCTTAATAAAATTAAATATTTTGTTTAAGTGCTATGAGAATCATATTATAAATAAAATAAGTTATTTTTTTCATCATTGTAAATACAATCTAATTAATTTATATAAGGGGCATTTCACACCAAAAAAATAATTGAAATACAAAAACAATTTGTTTTTTCCTCATCTTTTTGATGGAGCGATAAGTTTTTTGAAAAAATGGCAACTTAACCTTAAAAAACATAAAACTTGTTATATCTCGAAAAGGTTTGGTTTTGTCACTACACTACACTTCATTATCACTACTATCATCGGTCTAGAGGAGATCTTGCGTCAGTTTACGTTTCAAGCGTTGATGTATGTGTCTCATTCCTAGTGCGTAATGGGCTGCTCCTAAACAGTTGTTTAAATTTTTAAAGAAGGTTTCCGCTAATTTTTTAATGTGCTCTTCTATGGTTGGGATATTTAGTTCAGCGTGTAGTTGACGGTTCCTTATATACGATTGAGAATTTGTGGCTATTCGAAGATTCTTATTTTGTAGTGTTTGTATTTTGCGGATGTGAGTCGGTGAAGCAGATCCCCATACATACACAGCATGCATACATTACCATTGGTCTAATTATTGATTTATAGATTAGCATCGTACAGTCTATGTGTAGAGAACTTTTTCTGTTTATCAGTGGGTATAGCAGGGCTAATCTAGCGTAGCTTTCATTCAATTTGTGGTTAATATGGAAATCCCAGGCTAGTCGTTGGTCTAAGTATGTCCCTAGATACTTAACTGGGCTATTTTGCGTATTCCATGGAATTTCTTCGTTATTTATTTGAATGTTGGGTATATCTCTGAGGCGTCGTAAGGTAAACACTTAAGCTTGACATTTAGTTGAGTTAAGGTGTATGTGCCATTTTCCCATCCAGTTTGATATTGTATTTAGGCTGGATCGTAGTTCATTTGATGCTTCCAATAGTTCGTTGCTCTGGGTAAATAGCGCAGTATCATCTGCGTACATAGCAATGGCTGCTTTGTCTATTTGAGGTATATCATGGACGTAGATATTAAATAGTGTTGGGCCCAATATGGATCCCTGTGGGACGCCAGCATGGATAGGTCTAACTGTTGAGTATTTGGAATTGATTCTAACAGAGAAGGTGCGGTGTGTGAGAAATGATCGAATAATATGTATCAAGTAATCTGGTATGTGGAGGCGCTGTAGTTTATAAAGTAGACCTTCTATCCAGACCCTGTCGAAAGCCTTAGCTACATCCAGGAATGCTGCTGTAGTATAAGCTTTATTTTCGTAGCCTTTTCTATGTATTCCACAATTCGTTGTAGCTGATGGGTCGTTGAGTGTTTGGATCTAAATCCAAATTGGAATGGAGGGAGTATGTTAAGCAAGTGTAGGTTTTGAAGTAGCGCCTGTTCATTATTTTTCTAACAATTTGGATAAAGTTGAGAGCAGGCTAATTGGTCGATAGCTCGTTGGAGAGTGCCGATTTTTCCAGGTTTGTGAAATACAAGTATGGTTGCATGCCTCAGGCAGCAGGAAGTAACCAAGTCGCATGCAGGCATTGAAAACTGTGGCTAAGTAGGCATGTACTTTAGTTGTGAAGTTTTTAATTATTATGTTTGGTATGAGGTCGCTTCCTGGGGCTTTTTTCACTTTAAGTTTTTTAGCTAATCTTTTAACTTCTCTGGGCGATGTTGGTTTTAATTCACCACTTGTATTTGATTCGTATTGTTGGAGATATTTTCTTACTTCGTCATCAAAAGCATTATCATTATTTGGCGCTGGAGTAAACACAGCTTCAAAATGGTCCGCAAATATATTGCAGATTTCTTCATCTGTTGTAAAGGTTGTGTTTCCATCTTTTAGTGGTCCAATTATCTGAGGCTGTTGAAGAATTTTCTTTGTAGCTTGCCACATTGTAGGGTCATTAAGTTGTAACTCCTGGATGTAGCGTTGGTATGAGTTAAATCTGTATTCATCCAGTTCTGTTTTTACTCTGCGTATTAGTCTATTTAATTGCATTTTATATTGCTGCTGTCGAGTATTTTGCCAAAGTCTTCGAATTCTATGCTTTTCTTTTATTAATTGTAGAATTTCCAGCGGTGGGTGCTGGTAGTTATTTGGTCTTCTTGTGTTAGTGCTAATTGTCGCTGCCTTAATAGATTCTTTTGTTGCTTGTAGGAGGTTGCTTATTACTTCATCAATTTGTTGTGTTGTGTGGATTTGGCTACGATATTTGATGTGGTCGCTCAATAGGTTTTGGAAGGTTTGCCAATCCACTTTACCATTGATGAGTTTCGGTAATGAGACTTCTTGTCGTATGGTAGTATTGAAGGACATTACGACTAGCAGGTGATCGGAATCCAACTCTGTCATTACATTTTGATAGATTGGCCTTGTAACATTCTTAAATAGCACAATATCCAGTATATCTGGGAGTCGATCTGTACTATGGGTAGTACGTGTACTGATCCGAGACTGCTATTTGAATTGTATGTGTTGTGCTATAGTTGTTTAACCTTGTTCCATTCGGGTTGGTAGTTCTGCAGCCCCAAAAGTTGTTCTTGCAGTTAAAGTCTCCAATAGCCATTGTTGGTTGATTGTCATTAAAAATAGATTGAAGATCATTTTCATCCAGTCTCCGGTTTGGTTGTTTGTATATGCATGCTATTTTTATCTTGGAGTTATTCCCAGTTTTAGCTATCACAGTAACTGCTTCTAGGCTATTGAGGTCATCTAGATATATTTCTCGGATTTCCAGTTTACGTTTTGCTATAATTGCTACCCCTCCCGAAGCTATCATACCTGTTCGATCATTCCTGAAAATGTTATAACCTGGGATTTTAAAGTTTTCTGTGTTAATTAGGTGTGTTTCTGATACGCAGGCTATTTCTATGTTGTGTCGTGCTAAAAAAGCAATAAATATACTGCGCTGTCTTTTGATGCCATCAGCATTCCAATTCATTAAGGTAAAATTATTAAATGTAATTTGTGTTGATATAGAATTGTTTTGTTTATTAGTCGCCATTTGTAGCGCCTGTGAGTAGTGGTACGATAAGTGGTAAAAGTTTATGTAAATGGAATTTGAGTATATCTAATATAGCGTTAATAATCGTTGTTATGAGGTCTATTGAATTTTCTGGGTTTTTAGAGAGGTTAGTGTTTTGTTGCTGAGTTACTTCCGAGTAACTCGTTCTTCCATCTACAAATGCTGGTTTCGTGTTGGTTCTTGGTTGTCGTGTTGGTGCGTTATGTGTCATTTGTCTGCTTTGTGTTTGCTTAAAATGATTACAGCCTCTGTAATTTGCGGGGGTGATCTCCTCCGCAATTTACGCATTTGGGTTTTTCATTTGGTCTTTTGGGACAGTCTGTATATAGGTGTGATCCTAAACATTTAACGCATCTTGGTTCTAATTTGCAATAGTTGCGTGTGTGCCCGTATCGTTGACAGCGCTTGCACTGTGGTATGTCCTGAGATATTTTTCTGGCCTCAACTGATACTACGCAATTCATACATCTGGTGAGATTAAATATTTCGTTGACGTTATCTGGTTTCTCGAATTTGAGCGCACAAATTGGGATCGGTATTTTGTCTTTATTGTACAGCCTGGTGACTTTTCTGATTGGGTATTTAAATGTTTGTAAATCCTTTTTTATTTCCTCCTCGCTCAGTGAGGGGGGAACGCTACGCATCACGAATGATAATTGTTTAGCTTGGGCTTCGGGATCACGGAATGTGTGGTATTTCAAGTTATTTTTATCACAGAAGCTTGTAAGTTTTCGGTAATCATCTGTGCTAGTTAGGTTTATTCTAAGGAATTTTCCCTTGTATGCGGTGGTAAAATCTGTTGTTGCTAGTTTTTTAATATCTTCTATTACTTTTTGAAAGTTGTCACTTTCGTGTAAGTAGATTGGGGGGATTTTCTCCTTATTTGGTAGTGTTGCATTACACCCTTTGTAAATTAATTTCGCGCTGCTTGTATTTGGCGGGATATAATATTTGTTGGCTTCGATTGATGTGCTGTGTTCAAACATATATCTTTTACTATTATCTGCAGATGGTGATAGATCGCTGCTATCGTGTTTATTAGTGTTAGACATATTTTTAATTAGTCCTGGAACCCTCCCGTCGGGCCCTATATAGCTTAAGGAACTTAGTTATTAATTTTAAGTCGAACAACTGGTATTGTGAGAATAATTCGCTGGAAAATATTATGTTAAATTATCGCTCGAGGTTCACTGGCCGCACCGATAACATGTCCGGTTCCGATCACAGTTAACTCCTCCTTTGGATTCTTTAAATGCATTAAACAATAAAAAATTTCATGTATAAAAAAATAGTAGGCTTACCTTCATAGCCATGGCAATGCAATTTGTCTGTTAAACCGGCAAGTGAAAAATAGTTGTGTTGTGAAACAATCCCGGATTTACTTTTAAATAATAACTCCTATGCAAGCACATATGTTGGAACAATTAGTCATTTTATAAATAAATCATTTAAAATAATACAGATCTTTTCTCCGCACATCTAAAGTGGATTTAACATCTATTTTTTACTGCTCTGCAACTGTATGTGAAAAATTAAGTTTTGTGATTATCATTTACTTCTTTGCCATAAATGTGTAATGTATAGTTTTCCTCTAAAAAATTTACGTGTGTTATTAAAAAAATGTTTATAAACAAATTGAAAGAGCGTAAATACTTACGTTCATTGATGGTCTTAATTTTTATTTAAATACAAAATTTGACTCGTATTGCTACCAATTTTGATTTTTTCTTTTGGTTACAATAGTTTCCATTAAAATGTTGTATTATTATCCTAATTTAAGTTTCTTTTTCAAAAATTGCTATCTTTTTCTCTTTTAATTTATATTAAATTTTTATGACTTACTGCAATGTTGCTATAGCATCTTACCGAAAGGGCATAAAATGACTTTACAAAATCACTATATGTTTCTCATTGGTACAAAAATAAATCTTAATAATGTAGCGAACCTATTACGAAGTATTATAATGTATTATTCACTAAATGTTGACTTATCTGGCTACAAATTAAGGCAGTTTTAACACAAATGTATATTATATTACCTCAACACTACAATCCTCTAAATAAAGTCTGGGAGAAAACTTACAATACTTAAATATACAACTAAAAAATGGACAAATCTTTTTTATATAAAATTTAACTTTTCCACAATAAAATAAATTGCGACCAGTAAAATAATTTTCATTTAATGTTGTCAAACTTTTCCAATTAGAGCGTTGAAAAGTTTTATTTTTTGGAGCAAAGAATTCTTTGCGATAACTATTTCGATGTCCTTTTGATTCTTGCTTTGTTTATATCTTGAAAAAGTACTTCAGTGGTCAAAAATTTTCAGAAAAAGCAATTCTTAACCAAATTGATGCGATTTATTGAAGATTTCTTTTACATTTCATAACATCCTCTTGCAAAATGACAGTATGGCGATTCGATTAGCCATCATTCGAAAAATTAATTTGAGCGAGTTCTTTGCAATCTACAAAACACATCTTTGGTTCACATTGTTTACTGTTGAAATAAGGTTAATACGTTCTTAATAATTTAATTTAGTTAAAAATAGTTGCATATAATGCCTTATAGCAACTAATTAATGTTCAGTTTTCTAGTGCCTACAAGCAACTTTTGTAGACCTTCTCTATTTGATGCAACCTATTTTTAGTATAATGAACATAATGGATATTCTGGCCTAAATGTAAAATAAAATTTTTAATATTGTCCACTAACTTTACATTAGTAACCAGCTCTTTCTGACTTTTTGTAATCGTAGAAAAAGTTGGCTTCACTATTACAGAGCAAACTTAAAATAATAAAAAGCAAAAGTAAACTAACTAAAAAAATTTAAAAACATACTATTTGATATAAAAATGTTAAATAAATTTATTGAAACAAAGAAAACCTTTCACATAAACTACCTTAAAACTTTTTGGAATGAGTGGAATGAGTGACAACACACCGATATGTTCCAGTTGTATACAAACAAAGATCAATTGTACTAATATTTAAAATTCTTCTGCATTTGCTTTATTTACCAAATCTACTTTTTTGGGGCAGTTATATTTTTCAAAACTCAATTTTCACCTCCCAAAAATTTGATTTCAATAATGAGGTGAAATGGAACATATGTTGGAGGCTTTGAGAAACCCACTTCGCGAAGAAATCACTAATCTGAGAAAAGCATTACACCAAGTACATTTAATATTTAATAAAATATTACATAAAACTTTAATTTTGCAACTAATATCAAACCAAGTTACTCATAAAGCAACCCTCGTAATTTCATTACATTTAAAAATTTCTATTTTATTTTTTAGTTGATATTGTCTACTGATAATTTTTAGAATTCATTAAAGTCAATGAGCTTGCCAGCACTATTAATTATTCTTATAACTATTAAAGATGTCGCGTACGTCTTTTGCCCAAACTACTAATCGAATTGTTCAAAACACATACAAATTTTTACATGTTCTGTGAGACATTTCACCAACATTAATTTCTTTTTATCTTGTGTCTAAAATGTGTAATAAGATGTACAATAGGTTTGCTTCAAGATGACGCTAATAAAATTTGTAAACCTTCTTCTTCCTATCGGAGGTTAGCAATCATCATAGCTATTCTAATTTTTGATGTAGCTGCTCTGAATAGATCTATTGATGAACATCCAAACCATTCCCGGAGGTTTCTCATCCACGACATCCTTCTTCTGCCTCTCGATCTTTGTCCTGAGATCTTGCCCTGTATGAGCAATTGCACCAAGCAGTATCTTTCACCTCGCATGACATGTCCGAAATATTCCAATTTGCGTTTTTTCAATGTCAGTAGTAACTCTCGTTCTTTGTTCATGCGATGGAGGACTTCTTCATTGGAAACGTGTTCTGTCCATGATATTTTAAGTATGCGTCTGTATATCCAGAGCTCAAAAGCTTCCAGTTTTTTCATTTGTTGTTGTTTGAGGGTCCAAGCCTCCATTCCGTACAACAGAATCGAGAAGACGTAGCATCGTACCATGCGCATTCTCAGATCTAGCGAGAGATTGCGATTAGAGAAGAATTGCATCACTTTTACAAACGCTGCCCTCGCCATTTCAATTCTTCTATTGATTTCAGTAGCTTGGTCATTACAACTGTTTATTATGGTCCCTAAATATTGGTATTTGTGCACTCTTTCGATTTCGGTGTTTTCGATTTTTATTTTTATATTGTTGATGTTATTATTTCGTATTTTCTTGATGACCATGAATTTAGTTTTCTTACAGTTCATTTTGAGACCATACTCTTTGCTAACTCTGTTGATATTTTCTAGCATGTTTTGTAGGTTGTGGGGATTGCAAGCTATTATTACAGTGTCATCCGCATATCGCAGATTATTGATCACTTGCCCATTCACTTTTATCCCTCCTTGTTGGTCCTCTAAAGCCTCCCGGAATATACACTCAGAGTACATGTTAAAGAGGGCAGGTGATAGTACACATCCCTGTCTAACGCCCCTAAGGATCTCAATATTTTCGGACAATTGGCCATTACATTGATCGCCGCATGTTGTTTCCAATAAAGATTACGAATGATGCGGATATCACAAGGATCCAAGCCTTTTTGTCTCAAAATTGCTATTAACCTATCGTGTTTTACCTTATCAAAGGCTTTTTCATAATCTATGAATCCTATATACAAATCCACATTCATGTCGAGACATCGCTGTATTAGAATATTTATCCCAAAGAGTGCTTCTCTTGTCCCCATGTTGTTTCGGAATCCGAATTGTGTGTCGCTAATATCTGCCTCTAATTTTCTGTAGATCCTTTTATGTATGATTTTTAAAAACACCTTTAGAGTATGGCTCATAATGCTTATTGTTCTAAATTCTGAGCAGTCTTTGGGGTTGTTCTTTTTGGGTAGAGGTACAAACACCGATCGTAACCAATCGTTTGGAATACTCCCTTTTTTATATATATATATTATTGTATAGATCTACAAGTAAGTGTAGATTTTCGTCCTCTATTAGCTTTAGAAATTCTACAGGTACGTTATCTGGGCCTACGGCTCTATTGTCTTTGGAGTTGTATATAGCATGTTTAACCTCCTCTAGTGTTATAGCCGGGCTATCCGAGCTGATTTGGTTATTTTCCATTTGTAAACCTACTGGTAGCAATCGGCCAATATTTTGGAAGATACTAGCTATGGCCTTCAGTCTATAATTAAAAATAAAGTATTTTCAAAAGTGTTTAAAGGATAGATCTCCTGTATTTCAATGCTAAACAAAATTATTTACTTGAGGTCTCTAAAAGGTAAAGTAGATACTAAAGTGTAATAAAATTTGAGTTTATTATTAGACTCCCGAGCCCAACAGAACAAGTTTGTAGTAAACAATTTAAAAGTAATAAAAAAGTAGAGAAATTTGTGTGACTTCAGAGCCAACTCAGGTTTTTTACAAGAGTGCTGCCAAAATCAAATCTAAGGTATCAAAAGCAAAAAATATATCTGAAAAAGTAGTATTTAAATTTTATTTATTCTAGTCTTTTAGATCATCGAAACTTTAACTTAAAGCAAGGCTGTGGCTTGTATTTTTTAATTTGCAATTTTTATTTAAACAATTAAAATTAAATGGCACAGCAATTAGAATAAGTTACACGTTTCAATCAAGCGAAATTTTATTTACTTGATTTTTAGAAACTGCAGTTTGAAAAAAAAGCCGTCTAGCATACTGATATAGCGTCAGATAAAAAGCAAATTGCCAGTTAGTGTGTTTGAAGAATTAAAATTTTTTGAGATAAGTATCAGGCAAGATATTACTATTCTCGCTTAAGTGCTTAACTAACCCATAAAATGGGATAACCCTGAATTATATCTCTACATAAGATAAGATAAGAACAATCAAGAGCTAATTTGAAATTACGCATTAGTAATTAGAAAACCTCATTCTATGCCAAAACAAATAAACCTAGAGATGTAATTCTTCTACGGAACTTTATTACGATAAATATAATTATGTTTTAAAACTGAAATACATATTTATCATACTAATAGGATGGATTTAACACTGATAAACTCACTTTTTTATAGAAAATATCTACTTGGACTAAGTAAAACTAAACGTGTTGAGCGAAATACAATTTGACTTAATAAAATAAAGCAATACTATTAAAAACTATTATATAATTAACACCAGAAGTGAGAATAGTACCAAAAAAATAAATTGACATTTAATGAAATTGACAGTAATAAAATATTGTTGATTCAGTTTCGTACTTATAAAACCACAAGGTCAGTCTCAGCAGTATTTTCCGCTATCCAAGCATCAAATCTTGCATTTAGTTCAGGACTTATCAGAGATTTATGACCCCCTATTTTACCAGTTTTAATAAAATCGGTCTCCTCGGTAACTAAACAGCTATGCCTTTCCTTCAGTTTTTTGTAATATTCCCGCATATTTAACGCAGGGTTTTCCTTCATAGATTTAAAGCTTAAATGTTCTTCTAATTCAGCAATTTGGGTTTCCGATAGAGATTTTCCCAGGAATATTGCAGTTTTTCTTATCACTCCTTGAAGGTCCATTTTCATCTCTTCGTAGGTAAGAAAGAGCATGTTTGGTCTATGTCTTTGTGCCCAGTAACTCAACCTGTGTTTCCAGTACGGTCCATACGTCACTGTAGCGTATATTTACTTAAAGTTTTTAAGTGCTAGTTGACTAAGAATAATAACTACCTTTTCCGTGCAAAGTTAACTCAGCAAATTCTTCCAAAGTGCCCCTAAAACCTTCCGAACGCGTGGCTTGATAATAATGGGAAACGCACGTGTCTTTAGGATTTCTAGATATAAAAACAATCTAAAAGTATGATTAGTAGAAACTTGTAAAGATAAATATGTTTTAGAATTTACCTTTGGCTGTTTAATGCCATCTCTAATTTCTCTTGGTAGCAAATGCCACGCCAGATGAGATTTAATGCAACGTGGGCTTTTAAGAGTTTCCACTTTAGCCAACGGATCATTTCCAAATTCTTCCATTTTCATAAGCTTAAAATCGTACAAGATGCAAAATCTAAAAGTAAATACTATTATAACTATTACAATAATCTTAAAATGTTTACTCTAATACGGGGCAACGAGTGACGTTCGGTTCTTTGGCGAGCTCGTAGTCCAAATCATTTACCAGCAGCCACAACAATTCGTGACACCACGTCGTACCTACGTGTAAAAATTGCTCAAATTATAGTCGCCAGGGTTGATATACCCTACCTGATTTAGATATTCCACAAAGAAATACGTCATCGTTTTTCACAGCGAAATTTTCAATCCTTTCTTCATAATCTTTGTAACAAACAGGCAAACAAAATTTATCTTCGCCTACTTCTACATATCCAGTACGGAAAGGTGTTGTGTATGTTCTGTACAGCAGGCGATTTATCTCAGTGTCTCTTTCTATTTCTTTTATTAAAGGCATTCTGCAACGGATAATTTTAATCTCGTGTCGTTGAGGAATTGCCCGCTCTTATATGTAATTATGTATTTACCATTTTTATTGGGGCGTTTGTTTAAGTGATTAAGTGGTGTGCAACGGCATTATTACATTAATATAACTACATTGTTTGCATTATGTTGCAAAAGTAAATCAAATAAAATTGTGAATGTTGAAAGAAAAAGATCTATTTTAAACGTACATTACTTTTTGTAATTTCTTTGCAACAAAAGTTACATATATAACATGAAACAATAACGTACAAGTTAAAATCTAGTAAGTTACGCCATAAAAGTTACTGTAAATACACAACATGCCTATTAAATTTCTTTCCGCCCATGCCCAAACCTGGATGAGAAAGTGAGGAGGGGAAGGAGTAACAACCTCATTAAAAACCTAAGTTCAACTGGATCTTGTTGATAGCACCCAGTAAGGTAGCTTTCCTAGGAGTACAGGATGAAAAACAGTCAACGGACTCATGAACCAGTAGAAGCCTATCTAAAGGAAGAAAACTCTGAGAAGAAATTACTTGGTTCTCTAGGTTGAGGTTTGGGGTAATAATCTGGCACCCCGTTGCTGCTAAAATGTTAAGAAATTGCTAAAAATTCTAAAACGCAGCCTCGGAATACGGACAGATTACCCGAAAAACGACGCAAGCAAAGAAGCGGCAAATGAATATAGGATGCTGGAACATCCAAGGTTTAAGCACAAAGAAAGATAAAGTTTTTAAAGAACTCCAAACATATGATATGCAGTACTCAGAGCAACGAAAAATAAAGGACAAGCAAACAATTACACGGACGAGTACATATGCTTTTGGAGTGGAGTAGAGAAGGCAAAAACAGTAAAAGCGTGGTTATTGTGGCAATAAGAAAGAAATCTAAAACAATATAATAAAATAAAACCCAACAGACAAAATAATTTTAACAATCGACTTGAAAATAAAAGGAAGATGCACAAAACTTATTCGGAATACACACACACCGAAAACACAGATACAAGTATATAAGACGAATTCTTCGACAAGTTCTCAGGAGAATTAGCTAAAACAAAAACCAAACAAGAAATAATTATGTTAACGCAACGGTGAGTAAAAACCTTTATAGTAAAATAATTTCACGACAGGGCCAACGAAAACGAAACAAGATGGTTGGAACTCTGTAAACATTCATTAAAAATCCTAAATAAATTCTTTCAATACCAAGAGATCAATAAATACATGTAGGTTCAAAAAAAAAAACCTTGAGATCTATATCGGATTATTTTGTAATAAAGCAAAATTCTATATAAGAGCATTGGACGTGAAAGTGTGAAGATGAGTAGAATGATGGGTTAGACTATCTTCTGGTAAAGTCATATCGAAATAAACTACAACAAACAGAGTAGAAGACAAATAGGAAAGGAAGATAGAGAGAACTAAAGCCTATAATTTAGATAGCTTGAAAAATAAATCAACTAACTTCCTCTACAAAATACGACTAGCGTAACAAGAAAACAAGAAACAAGAAAAAAAGGCCAAAAAACTTCTGGTAGACAAACGAACTAATTGAATTAATAGAAGAAAAGAAAAAGTTGCATCTTAGGTACCTGACCACAAAAGAGGAAGAAGATCATAAATAATACAAGAGATACAATGTATAGTTAAAAAAAGAAATAGAAGATAGAAAAATAAATTATGGGACAAGAAATGCGGACAAATAAACTCATTTATAAGAGGATATGCGAGGTGTGGCAGAAAAGTAATGAGACTGGCAACACTGCAAGCGATCTGACAACGCTACGCTGTTGTCCTTGATAGAGCACGTGTATAAATACTCTCCCACAGCTCAATGCGAGTTCCAACTCGTTCCGTTAACTACGTGATTTTGTGACTGCTATTAGTAAAGTTGTATTTTGGTTGTGCGTCACGCAAAATGGAACAGCGGAATTTCAGGGAGGCCTTCAACTTCGAAAACCGAAACATCGCATGCGTCAACACTCTTGTGAGATCAGACTGACGTTTAACATTAAGAATGTTGAGTGAACAATTAAATTTGAACAGATTTACCGTTCATCAAATTTTAACTGAACATTTGCAAATGAGAAAGGGACCTCAAAAGGCATTCCTGTAGTTCCCCAGCCCCCCTATTCACCTGACCTCAGTCCTTGTGACTTTTTCCTCTTTCCTAAACTTAAAAATGTCCTCAAAGGGCGTCACTTTGGGACTTTAGAAAACATCCAAAAGAGTGTAACGGACCTGCTGAAGACCATGCCGGTTGAAGACTTCCAGCGCTGCTACCAACAGTGGGAACAACGTCTCGATCGGTGTGTAGCTGCCCAAGGGAACTACTTTGAAGGGGATAACATTGATGTTTGAAAAAAATAAAATCTTTGGCAAATAAAAAATCAGTCTCATTACTTTTTTGCCACACCTCGTAGATTGAAAAAAGCATGAATAACCATAAATAGCTTAAGGACAAATTCAAACGAAACAAAGAAAATTAACCCAATAAAAATAGAGTCATGGAAAGATCACTATAGTGACCTACTGAAGTAGAGTAGAATAGCATGTTTGGACACACCCAGATGCAGTAGAAATACAGAAGGGTGAGATAGAGCAGGTAACAGTAGAGAAATTAAGGAAAACTCTGGAAAATTTAAAAAATTATAAAGCAGCAAGGCCAGACGATCTGCCTATCGAGTTACTGAAACATGCCACAACAAGAGCGTTGGAAAAAATCTGCAATCAATTTAATAAACAACATCAACTCCACCTCTACCACACTTGCACAAGTATAGAAGCGAAAACGCACGGGACAGTCACTTAATTTTTAGAAGATTTTCTTCTGAACACTTAGCGGAGAAGAATCTGTCAAAGAGAAGAAAACTCTATGTTACGTTTATAGATCTAAGAAAAGCATTTGATTTCGTTTTTCTTTCAAAGTTATGGATTGCATTAAAGTAGGCTAGCGTTAATAAAATATACATAAACACTGTAAGGACGCAATACAGAAAAATCGGAAATCAAACTTCTCGCCATTTTCGCCTTCCAAAGGAGTAAAGCAGGGATGCTGCCTCTCCCAGACCTTTTTTGAAAGATACCGTCTAAAAACATTTGGTTAAAAAATGCAGTCCGATAAGAATATAGCTGGGTGAAAACCAAATATACACGATTCTTTTGCTAATGACCAAACAGTTATTGCAGAATATCAGCAAGACATGACATACATGCTAAA
The DNA here is from genome assembly GCA_036346155.1 of Sinelater perroti. Taxonomy (NCBI): domain Eukaryota; kingdom Metazoa; phylum Arthropoda; class Insecta; order Coleoptera; family Elateridae; genus Sinelater; species Sinelater perroti. Next base: position 3,037,351 of record JARFIY010000189.1, read on the forward strand.
TAGACGCATAGAGGGATATACCAAGTGGGGTCTAGAAGTGAACACAGAAAACACCCAATAAATGTTCATAGGAGAAAAAGGACAAAAGTTGGATAAAAGCACAATAAGAGCATTAGTCAGTATGAATATCTCGGAGCACAATATGCAAGGATGGAAAAGATTACAATTATATAATAAAATATATAGGTAAGGAGAAGAGTATGATAAAAACACTACATCCAATTCTATAGAACAAATACTTAACCAACAAAACTGTTTAAAACAATAATAAAACAAGTTATGACATATGGGTCTGTAATATGGGTTATAGACAAGAGGATGAATCACAAACTACTCTCGGCGAAAATCACATACTAGAGCAGATGCTGTGACTTAACCTTGTACAACCGCGCTAGAAATGAAGAAATAATAAATAAAATTACAGTTAAAGATACCATTATAGATACGATAAATGACAAACACCTAAAATGGTATGGGCATCTATGCAGAGTGAAAGAATAACAATGCAGGTATGAAACTGGACTCAAGCACTAAAAAATAAACGAGAGCGCTCTCGGAAGAAATGGATAAACAATATAAGACAAAAAATGCAAAGAGAGGACTAAGCGAATGGCACCTAGGATACGAGAAGTAACAATAAGTTGCAAAAACTCGCCATACTACTACTGCTATTTTTTACCATTGTCTGTCAAAACATCAGGATGATGTTCCAATCGTTTTAGATAATTACTACTAATTTTCACTATCAGTTCTTTGACAGAGACAACTTTTAAAACATTTAAAATTTCCTTATTTCATACATAGCATACAACATATTTGACGTAAATATTGGCTTTAGTACCTCACATTTGGATGCTATAGATCCAGATGGGTTTAGAGACTATATTAAAGTATTTTATCTTAGTCATTTGAGTTAATGGTATGTTGTTTATAGAAAACGATAGTAAATTGTTTTTACATTCGGTTACATTCACTTAAACTTAACATGCCTATTATTACTACTTGATCTAAGCTTTTTTGAAGTAGATTTACAGCTAGAACGGGATCTTTGTGTTTCACCGTAATAAATTTATCATCAGTGAATGTAGTAGATATTATCTCTATCTAATGTGTAAGTGAGGTATAAAATCAGACTATTATAAAGAACTCCTGGTTTAATTGGAGCCCTGTTTGATCCCTGTTGGGCTCAATTTGTATATATATTTTTTCCTAGATGTTTAAATTTACTGCAATATAACAAGCTTCTTGTAGTCTTTTGCAAGTAATTTTATGAGATACTTTTACGGTTGTCTGTCGAAATATTTTAGTGAGGTTCTAGACTTTCAATTCAAGTCTTCTATTTATTTGGAATTTTAAGTCCATTTGGTTATAAATGGTATCCCTGTAGGAACGCTAATCAGTACTATTGTTGAACAATTTTACTGTCTTTCCCGATTTACAGCTGTGGTGCACAGTTTCAAATAGCGGGGTGTAGTCCGATGATAAGTCTAAGCATGATGTAATTCTGCAACTATATCTTTAGTTAAAAAAGTCCAACAGATCAAATATTGTCTCTGAATCGGAAGGCCAGTAGATAAGTTTATACGTTGATAAATGACCTAGATAAAGTTCTTGTATTACTTTATATATGTAGTACCCTTCTCCTGTCAGGTGAAGAGTTCTGAAAGCCCCAGAGAATATGATTGATATTGTGATCTCTTTCTGCTAAGAATCTATTGCCTAGAAATATCTGAAGTATTCAACTAAACCATTTTTATTTGTACCACAATATGTGAGTGACAACACTAGTGGTCCGTTCCAATTTTCTATATCAATGGTTGTTGCATGTATAAAATTCTCTTTAAATGGAGGTAAGACATGTTACTTGATAAATATAGCCTCTAATTTGTCTGTCCGTGTCCGGATTATTTGTCAAGTATAGCTATTTGAGAAATATGATTTAGATATCAACACAATACTTGTAGTATCGTTTGATTTGGGTACTGTATAGCTGAATGCAGCTGTTGAGGTAATTGTTGACGTCATTGATGTAGTAACAACTGTTATAGCTATGTCTACTACTATTATTGTTAATATTATTGTTGTTGTATCTTCTAATAGCTTTAGCTTTGAAGTCGTATAACCAAGCTATATTTTGCTTAAATTTGGAATCTTCTGCTTATAATGTTTAGATGTAAAGTGTACTTTACAGCTTTTATAATTAGCGAAATGTTGACCTTGACAGGACACCGTTTGCAAAAATATGACAAAATTTTTTAGACATACAAGTTTTAACAGATTTTTTCGTTGGGTTAGACATGTCCCAATGGTTTCCAAGAAAAAAAGTGTTATGCAATACCTACCTTATTTGGTTATATATATATATATATATATATATATATATATATATATATATATATATATATATATATATATATATATTTTAACAATCTATAATTATTATTATTCCATTGTTTTGCATAGTACTGATAATATGTGGTATGACGTGAAGCCTTATTGCCTTATCTATATTTGAACGTCTAGTGTATTGCTGTTATTTTGGAACATTAAAAGGTAGAGGGTGACTGACTTTTTTTTCTTAGTCTTTTTTAATAGCTTTGTTACAATCAAAAGTGGACTGTATCGTAATTTTAAATTTAAACGAAAGAATTTCATTCAAAAGCCAAAGCTGAAACACTCACTTTTTTGGAAGCGGCGCTCTCCTGCAGAAATCGGTCCACTGTGCTGTGACCCTGGGGGAATCCAGGAAGAGAGAAAAAGGTGTGGGTTAAAAATAAGACAAGTTACCCCGATCTTCACAGCGGAGCCAATCGGAAGCGTCTTTCCTGGTGCAAGGTTCCTTCTTGGTTTCTCGCCGGGTCAGATACAAAGAAAATCGGACCAAGTTTTCTCGCCGGCAAAATTTCAACTCCCGAAATCCAATGGGGCAGCCAAACAATCTCCGGGAAGAGAAAAATCTAAACAGCTATTCGAAAATGGAAGCTCCTGTCGCCAATCAAACACGCTGGCGATTCTCGGTCAAAACAGCGTCGGACACGAAAAATTTAAAGCCGGTTGCACGCTTTCTACACCATCACAACTAAAATTCAAAACGAAGCGAGCGAAAGAGAGAAGAGCCAGCGCCGCAGCCGAAGCCTCTCTGCTTATATATCGGCGTACCGCGCGAGCGGGCTAACTGGCCGCCGCTATCTCAAATCAAAAAAAGCGAAAAGACGGCCGACTCCAATTCAAAATCCAAATAAAAGTAATTAAAGATTGGTCCAAACAAGCCTGCAAGTATTTCAAGACCCCAAATTTACTGTTTGTATTGGACCTTTTTAAACAGGAAATCATATAAGGATTGTTTTCCTCAATCAAGTTTATTAAAATTACTCATCTGCTGACCACCCCTATCAGAGTTAGGCCCTAGAAGTTTTTTCGATCATTGTGCGGATTTCTGTTTAGATTGTAAAACCACTTATTTGATTAGTCAAGCCATCCATTATTTCATTTTAAAAAAAATATTGCTTTCGGGCAAGATAATTCGTCTTTGCCTTTTCTCTTATTACAGTGTACTAAGAGTTGCTCAAAATAATTACTAGCTTATGATGTATTGTTGCAATAATACTAAATTTATTTTCGATAAATATAACGTCTTTCCTTTACAGATTGTTTTTTTTTTTGTTATAAATTGCTTTAATGCATTTTTTAGCAATGTCTGCAGCTGTAGATATCAAAGTATCAAACTGTTTCAAGAAGAAAGAACTTGTTCAACGCAAAAACGACATTTAAGGTTGTTATAGTTTCAGACATCATAACTACAACTTCTAATCCTAACATTTCATTTTCCGCAGTATCAGCCTTTTTACAATAAATATTCATCTAATAAGTATGTATGCCACAAACAAAAACTGAATTTTTCCAGTTTTACTCTTGGCTTCACATGCTTCCAATTAAATGATACTTTAAATTTTACCATCTTCTTATCGATATTTTGCGTAAAACTATTGGAGTGATATTTTTGAAACGTATGTTTGAAGCATACTCTTTTGTATAGTAAAGTTTGCTGACGTTGACTTCACTGCCAAGATCAGAGATTCCTACGATTAGCCTCTAACATCAGTCATTTTGGTGTGACTTGGTGTTGGGTGTTGGTAAGCTACATATGACGCTCCCGTGCCGCTTTATGAAGATATTTGGATCTTCGGGCGCTTGCTACGGAAGCTTTTATCAACTCTGTATTAGTAAAAATGAAAGGATAATGTTATCGTGGGCTCATACGTCCTCATACAACTTTTGAGCACTGTACCCCAGAATTGTTGGAATTCCCGCGTATCTGTGAAACTCATGATTCCTTACGAACCACGAAGCGCCAAAAATGGACCGTGAATTCCGATTCTGTATTACTTTGAGCTTATTAATGTGCGATAGTTTGGATTATTGTTTTATAGATGGTCAACCGACTTATAGCCGACTCCTTAAATGAAAGAAAAAGCCGAAAGCCGTTTTAGTTGACTTAACCTTATTCACTGCCTTATTAACGCAACGTTTTCAGGTCAGTTTCCAATCTAAAGTCTGATATCTTTTCTGAAGATCCTAAGCCTTTTTCAGTAATCTCGCTAATGAAGTCGTATAATGGTGGACTGCCGAGTTATTTCCCGGATTGATGGTTATTTTTCACCTACCGCACCAATCTTCTAGCGGGTGCAGTTTCTCCTACATCCGTTTAGAAACAAGAGCTATTTTTAAACAAATTAGGCAAATACTGCTGTGTCGTCTGCATATTTGTCCAGTCTAGTGGCACTAACGTGGATTGAAGACCACCTCCCTGTCCAGACCAATAATAGCTGAACAAAGGTTACGCTCAATAATAAAGAAGTTAAAGAAGGGAGATAAATATAAAGATTATGATACGATTTCTCAATGGATGATTTTGGAGATAATCGAAATAGTATTATCTTGTGAACTGACTAAATGTCATTTCCTCCGCACTATCCAGTTGTCAAGCCGGACAGCACTACAACAAAAGTTCGTCTAGCATTTAACGCTTCCTGCAAAATTAAAACTGTTTTGAACAACGTTGCGACTACCGTCAGATTTAATGGCTGTTTAGTCAAAGGACCAAAGATATCTCGGACTTGCTGCTTCTAAGATTCCTTTGGTGTGTAAGGAGAACAATAAAAAACACGTCAAATTTTAGCACTGTTAGGTAATATTCGGTGCGAGCTGTAACCCATTTCTCCTTGGCGCAAAAATTACTTTCATCAGTCATTCAAAAAAGTCAGTAAGAGTTTTAGATTAAGCAAAATTTAACCTTTGTCCGTGGTATACAATATAGATAAGCTTATAAATTCAAAAGTTTCTGCTATCCTTGGAATAAAATAAAAAACATGAGAACATTTGATTTTGTGAAGCTAATATGGATAGTATCGATCTAGGCAAAATAACGAAGAAAACTATTTTCTGTTTTGCACGCATTTTGACCTCCTTAGAATCCCATTTCCTGTAATGCTAATACCGAAGATATCCATGCAATATTTCTATAATTATCATATTTTTAATGGCTTTAGGGTCGGTCGGTGCAGACCGCAATTAGCCTTGGCAAATTAACTGGGCATTTGGTTTCTTTTACCTGCCAAAATTACAGGAAATATTTTCCTTCATTGTCCCCAAAATGGATAAATTTCAACCGTTACCTGTGATCGGTTTACAAACGACAAAAACAGGCAGTTAGCATTCAGCTGTTGCAAGAGGCAATGAAATTTGGGTCGCTAGCTATTTTTGGCTTGCCTGCCACATGTGTACATTAGACATTTCGCATATCAATTGTGTTGTGTATTTAAATTTCATCACCCTGAAACCTATAGGACGATGAAGTGGATAAACTGTTACACATTAATTCAACCATAGGTTAAACAATATAAAGCATCTTAACTTCGTCCGAAATTCAAGGAACAGTGGGATTCCAGGAGAATATAACTCAGTTCACCTGTTCTCCGACGCAAGCAAAACTGTTTATGCTTTGGTGGTCTATTTACGTCTATGACCATCATCTGGAGCGAACGTCAAGTTCGTGATTTTTCGTTCAAAAGTAGCCTCCTTAGAGTCACTATCAATTAATTGGGTGTAAAATCGCAACTCGTTTAGAAAATAGTGAAAGACAAATTAAATTGGCACCACCACCTTTTTATTATTAGATGGATTTGGCTATAGCAAAAGCGTAGATCAATAGAAGCGCAGATTGGACCACTTTCGTAGAAAACCAAAAGACTGGAAAATATAACCCAGTTAATGTGTCCTCCAGAGAAAGTAATTACTAAAGACAAACTGGTGGAAAGGGCCAGAGTGGCTGAAGACGGATCTAAATGGATAGATATTAAAGAGCCTTGTGGGCGCCAACTTGGAGTCGCTTCCCTGATAAAAACCGAACTTATAGGGAACTTTCTTCCGGAGATGAAGGGTTTGACAAATTGACGCATCGGCAACGGCTTTGAGATGGAGACTATCTTACACATCAAACCGTTATGCTTCACCTTGTCAAAGCATTTGAACACATTAAAGAAAACTACACCTGTGGTTTGCTTTTTGGTGTAATCCTGAATGATGCGTTCCACTACTCTGAGAACTGGAAGGTGGTGGAGTAGCAGGAGCAGAATCAAAATTGACTTTTTTGGTTGGGTTGGAGGTTTTAAGCGTTTGTGAGTCACCTACACACAAGCTTCCCATTTGTTGGCAGTGGAATAACGACCTGCAATTCTAGGGAAAGATTTCTGATTTCCTAGGCTTGAGGAGCACAATGCCGTCCGCCATCTCCTAAGGGCTGGAGCAGTTGAGGAGGTGGGGAACAGCATTGGCGATGGTGGTGATGCAGGCGATCGTCTTCTTTGGGAGAGCTTATAGTGCACGGTTGGGGGTGCCATCCGAGCCGGACTTTTTTATATATCGCTAGATCCAGGTGGTCATAAGATTTATAACCCTGAAAATAATCCATAAAGTGGTCAAAGTGGCCAAGGTCGGCATCGTTGTAGCTGAAGTCGCACTGTACCGCGTTTTTCATAAATAGGCGGTAGTGAAAAAGCAAGATGTTGCGAGAACATTGTCCATCTTTTAGAAGCTGTTGTTAGCCACGTCGAGTGTCTCCAGCTTGCTCTCTTAGGTGGCATTGCAGTGCTTTGCGACGACGGTCTTGATCTCTGCAGCGATTCTATGGTACTTTACATTTCTGCAGATTCTAGGTATTTCGATGAGCTGTTACACCTCGTTTTCTCTTTGATCTCCTCTTTTAACTCTAGATGTAGAAGATCCCTTCCATCTTTGATGATGAAAAAGGTGGACTTTTAGATGGAGACTATGAGATGGCATACGGCCTCCTCCAAGTCTTCGCCAGAATGAATGCTGGGAAGGGGCCCCATGGTTTCTTCAGGTAAACGGTAAAGGCCAGCTATGAAAGTACGGAGTAAAAGATGATGCCATAGGCTCCGTCGGAAATTTTCCCAGTTCGCTTATCCAGTTGATCGCTTAATGATTACGGATGTCCATGGTGATGTCAGAACGTCGTCTTACTGATTACCATTTCCATCACTACGAGGTCACGGTTCTGGATTAACGGATACAACGTTTTGCCGTTGGTGTTGGCCAAGTGGTTATTCCACGAAAAGTAGACCTGCTAAGACCGTCACGATCTCCTCCTATAAAACGGCGTCCTCGAAGAAGAGACGTTTATGCGTTTATTCCATAATCCTTTGTGAAATAGTGGCGGCTTCCAAGTGTTTAATGGTTGGGACAGTGTGGCATAATGCTCTAGGCAAGATTTGATAAAGACGTCTGTTTCTCTTTCCTGGTTAGTTGGGGGTCTGTGCGGTAGTAGGCATAATTTGAAAGTTTGGCTTATGAAATGAATTTCCTGGACCAGAATGGCTTTCAAATCATACCTGCAGCAAACTCCAGAAACTAGTTCTACTTATTTTTCAAGCTGTCCAGAAGGCAATTCAGATAAACCCGATAAACTGCGTATCCATACAGTGGCTTAAGAATAGCGGAGATGTCAGTATGACGCAATTAATCCTTTAATATATTGAAATACCTTGGAGAGGAGTAGCTAGAAGAAGCTGAAGAGTGTGCTCAACCCCTGAGAGGGGTTCTAGAGCGTGCCGGCGATTTGGTTCTGCATTGTCATTATGATTTGCAGCTAACTGGTTGGCAGCTGTTTGGTTAAAGGGTAGCTGATTTAGGATTGCTCCGCATCAGCTCGTGATTGAACATAGAGGCGCCCAGATGTTGAGATAATAATACGGGGTATTGACTTTACCGGGGGGCTCTAAGCCTGTAGTCTAGGGGATGTAGTTCGCAGAATGTGCACCGGAACATTTGACGCACACCGCTCACAATTTTTGGATCTTCTTTTTGGGCTTTGGTAAGATTAAAATAAAGTTTTGGCATAAAAAAGAGACACCTATTTCTTAATATTGATAAACTTATGAGTTTATTTACTATTAACGACTTTAAGGATCAATAGTATTTAAATTTTAGTATCTTGCAACAGATTATTGACAGCAATTTTGGCAAGAAAATCATCTTTAGCGACAAGGCTCTAAATTATCGCTTTTAAGGCATAGAAAATCCTTGGAGCATTTAATAACGGCCTTTGTATACCCAAACAGTAACAGTGTGGACGCTTTTATGCTGGTGGAGTGGTTGGTCCATTATTTTATAGAAATGCATTGACTATCAATGGTGGACGTTATCGTGAGATAGTAAATTTTTTGTAGTCTGATTTAGACTGTGTGGACTTGAAAAACGTTAGTAGAATGAACCCACATATGATACGACGCGTAAGGCAATGCACTTGTTGGAGCAAAACATTAAATGAGCCACTTATCTCCCAAAACAGCAAAATAAACTAGTCACTTACTCTTGCGATCTTACACTACACGATTTTTCATCTGGAAGTTCGTGAAGATCAAAGTTTATACTACGCAAATAAGGACTATTCCTGAATTAAAAACAAAAGTTCGAAGATTTACCGCCGAAACTGGGCCACAATTTATAAAACCAATTATTTTTATTTTTTAAAAAATATAGAAATCTTTATTTTTAATTCTAGTTTATTATTGAATTATTTTCCTGCGTCTTCTTTATCAAATGTCCATGTGCCCTAATGCCTCAATCGACTTTTCTTTCTCTATTCCCCTTTCTCTTGCCATTCTGTTTATTTCTTCTTGTGCCCCCTGGTTTTTCATCGAGTACTTGTTTGAGAATTTCGTCTGCATTCATTCTAAGCACATGTCCATATCAACCCAACTGCCTGTTCTCTATTCTTCCATTCAGGGGTATTTGCTCCACTTTTCTTTTTGTTTTGTTGACCATTTTTCGTAAAAATTCCATTTCTGCTTGTATGCGGTTTTTGTGTTTCTCCACCAAAGTCCAGCTTTCTGCTCCATATGTCAGGATATGTACATATACTGCATTATGTATCTGAAGTTTCGTTTTATTTTGAATTCCTCTTTTTCTGCTATAGTGTTCACTTGGTAATAGGCGTTGGGTGCTCTCTTAATTCGGTTGTTGATTTTTACGTCGTTCGTTCCGTTACTTGAAATGATTATACCTGAGCATTTATACTCTTCTACTACTTATAGTACTGCTTCCTTGTAGAGAATTCTAATATCCTCTCAATTTTATTTGTTTTTTATTTTTATTATCTTAATTTTCGATGTATTTATCTCCATCACATTCGCTTCTATTTATTCTGTCCACACGTTTATCACTTCTTGTAATTTTTGTTGAGAGTCTGTTATTATATCATGTGCATATATTACTGCGTGTATGTATATCGGTGCCAGGTTCGTGTATGATTTCTTGTATGTTGTTTACATCTTTTTATAAGCTCTTCATCAGTACATTGAAAAATAGGGGACTCAGACTATCGCCCTATTTTATGCCCAGTTCTCTGTCGAATGTTTCTGAATATTCTCCACTTATTGGTATCTTCTCATATACTTCTTTTTATAGATTTTTAATGGCTGTTTTGAGATTTAATATGACTTAATTAGTCTAGGACTCTCCAGAGTTCTCTTGGGACATTGCGTTTTTTTTTTTGATGTGGTACTAGGTTTGTCGCTTTGATTTGAAGATTTGTTCTTCTTCGAGTTTTCCTTCTATTTACTGTCTGTCGTTTTTTTCAGTTCAATAATTTGAGTATATTGTCAGGGTAAGAAATGATGGTGCCTAAACATATAGCTAACCCAAAAGCCAACCTCACCTGTAGTAGTGCTTCCTGTTAGAAACTGTCGAGGCTCTGGCAACTCACTGCTAGTAGGTATAAACCGGTTCCTCGTCCATAGAGGTTAAATAGGGCTCGTCGTCGGGTTAACTACACACACGAGTAAGATGGCTCAAAGTAATTTAGAAAGCCTCTGGCCAGGACTTGAACACTAGACGACGACCGGCGAGAAATAGTTTTTCATGCATATAAATGTCTAAAGATAAAAATAGGTAATAATTTGATGGAGACATATATGAGTAATACGAGGGATGGAGGAGAATTTTTTACCCTAAATTCATTATTTCTTCTCTGGTCTCTATTGCAATGTGTGGGGAGTTACCTTGCAAAAATAAAATATTTTTATGATTGATTAGTTCTGGTCGTTTTTGTTGCAATGCATCATGCACTTGTTAGAAATATTCACTGCAAATGTTTGTCATAAGATTTTGACCAACTCGTAGATATTCATAGTGAATAATTCTTTTTGAAGTTCACCAATCACAAGAAATAAGTTTTTGTAGCATCAACTTTTTCTTAAGACTTTATAGTACAGAATCGGTGAATAGCCAGTTGGAATATATAATCAATTTTTTTATCAGTGGTCATTTTATCCAAAAGGTTATTTGATTTGAGTTATGAAATAAGAGCTGTACAGATTGTAAGATGCTATAATTTGTTATTGCATATTAGCTCGTGTGCTGCCCATTTACTTAATTGCTACGTTTTTTCTAACGTGTGTAAATGGCGTCATATTTTTCTTTGAACAAGTCTGTAAGCTATTCACACGTTGAAGTGGAATTTGTTTTAATAGTTGTCTCCAATTCGTCGTTATTTAAACTTGATGGTCTGCCTAAGCTGGTTTCATATTCTAAGCATTCATCCCCAAAAGAAAATTCTTTAAACCATCTCTAAGCCATTTTTAGTGTAGCTGTCTTTTCTGCAGTGCAGTATATTTTTTGCAGCTTCTGTAGCGTTAGTCTCAAGTTTAAATTCGTAAAGTAAACAATCACCTATTATATTATTTTTCACAGACATCTTTCTTCCATTTCATAGTCAGAACTTCCTGTTCCTCTAATTTAGATTATCCTACCACCGTTTTCTGAAGCACCCTGTCGTCCTTCTACCGGATGGTGAGTTGTGCCTTGCTACTCTTACCACATTGTCATCTGCCATTCTTTCTATATGTTCGTTCCATTACTTTTTTCTTTCTTTTATTCAATTGTTAACATATTCGCCTTATACCTTCACTTCTTAATGTTTTATTTATGATTCTTTAAGTACTCTCATCTCTGTTATCTCTAATAATCTTTGTGTTGTACTAGTGTCACGTCTTGTTTCACAGGTGTATGTCATGGCTGGTCTCATGACACTTTTATATATACTTGTTTTGGTTTCTGTTGATAAGTTTTTCCATATAGTGTTTATTTAGATAACCAATTGTTCTGTTTCCATTATTAATTTGTTTCTTCACTTCTTCTTCTATTTTGCCGCCAGTGGACATGTTGATGTCTAGATACTCAAGCTCTCTTACCTGTTCAATTATTTTAATTTTGACTACTAACTTGTATTTTGTTGGTTTTTTACTTATTACTATTTTTTGTCACTGGATACTGTTATGTTATATTTTTGTGAAGTAATTTAAAATTGGTACAGTAGCCTTTGAAAGTCATTCTCGTTTTCCGACATTGTTATGGCGTGGTCTGCATAATAGACAATTTTTGTCTCTTTATTTCTCATTTTGTATCTTCTTTTTGTTTTGCCTGGTTCATTAGCAGATTGAACAGCAGTAGGCGCAAGGAATTTTCCTGTCTAATGCCGCTTTCATGGTTTATGGATTCGGTAAATCCGTCTTCTGTTCTAACTTTGTTATCTTTGTAAATATTTTTGACATTCTTTATTAAATCAAATGGGATATTTATATCATTAGCAGATATATTACATTCTTTAATGAACCTTATCAAACGCCTTCTTGAGGTCTATTAGGTGTAGCTATGCTGGTACGTTACATTTTAGTGATTTTTCTCATAGTGGTCTTACTATAAATACGGCACCACTACTGCAATATATTGTTCTCGTTGTTAATTTCAGTGTTGTGTTTAGCAGATTTATTCCTCTGTAGCTACCAAGTTCTTTGAAATCACCTTTTTTAAATATCAGTATAATTATTGCTTTTTGACATTTATCTGAGAATTCTGTTAAATCTTACACTTTTTTGGATAAGTATCTGGAGTTGCTTAACCAATCTGCTGCCTCAATATTTAAGTACTTTATTTTCTATTTGGGCTTCACCTGAAGATTTTCCGTTTTTTAGTTTTTGTAATGCCTCTTTTATTTCTTCTTCTGTTATTACTATTTCTTAGTTTCTTGTTATGCTTTGTGTTTGTTGTAGAATATTATTTGACTTTATTAGGTAAGTACTCCATGTTCTCTTTTTATCCTTATTGTGACTTTGGTCTTTTGTTGTCTTTACCAACTTATGAGTTAGTCTTTTATTTTTATTATATTCTAGATAATCCTTATTATTTTTAGTTGACAAATATTAGATATGGGCATTTTTCTTCTGACCACTTATTGCTTAATTTTCTTTATGAAACATGGTGTTTTAATTTGTCCACCTTTTATTTTTATTGATAAGTCTATTGTAGTTCCAAGTGCTTCATGAGCGGCAATTAATATATTTTTCTATACCTTGATTCAGTTGTTTAGCTATTATTTTTTCTTCCACCCTTCTTTGTTTAACTATTAAGATTTAAGATTAAATAAAAAAATGTTTTATTGTCCGGTAAAATTTCTTTTGACTTGATAATTAAGGCAACTTTTCAAGTACAGTTATAAAATATTTAAAGTTGTACGTAGTTATGATTGTCAATTATGTTTAATTATTATGTAAGTGAATTTTTGATGATGCACAGAACACGGACGAATTTAATAGTGGCGATAAATAATCCGAATACGGGTCTTATCACACTGAAATTGAACGTAGTGAAGTGCAGAACACCGGTAAGCAGAAGTGACATAAGAGAAGTAAACAATAGTAAATAATAATTAAAACTGAAGTGCAATTTAAACTGAGTTATAACAAGCTAAAACCAAACTTTCCTTCAATAACGGCCGACTTTATCAATCGAGAGAGTGCAACGGGGTATTAGAGGTCGACCTGAGCGAATGAACTGTGCGATAAGCCGACCCGCGATTATCGGAGTTTGAAACTAAAACTGTAAATATTTATTTAAAGTACTAGTGTAAATATTTATGTAAATTTCAAATGAGTAACAGCGTTAAAAGGAACATAGATTTAAATAGCAGTGAAGAGAAAGAAATAGAGATATTCAAGCCTAGCAAAAAGTAATTAGATCACCAACTGAAGAACATAAACAGAAGCCGACAATAACAAATATGGCAGATTTCCAAGAAATCAAGAATATGATGCTAACAATGACTGAAGAAATAAAGAAAACACCGAAGAAACACGTAAACTAAGAGAGGAAATGCAAAAAAGAGGAAAGATGGCTAACGGAGAAGAAACAACTAAAAATAGGATCACCAAATTAGAAAACCAGATAGAAGGAATGGATAAGGAGAAAAGGAGAAACAACGTGGTGATAAAAGGAATAGAATTTGACCCACAACAGAAACAAAACGAGGCTAAACAATTCCTAAAGGACAGATTAATGGTAGAAGCAGAAGTTAACAAAGTAATAAGCATAAAACCAAGGAGGCGATTAGTAAATATTATTGAAGTAAATGCATGGGAAACTAAACAGGAAATTATGAAGAACAAATACAAATTGAAAGGTAGTAAGATATATATTGAAAATGATCTAACACTAAAGGAAAGAGAAATACAGGCTGAGATAAGGAAAATTGCTAAGGAAGAAATTACCAAAGGACACAAAGTAAAAATAGGATACAGGAAAATAACCATTGATGGAGAAGCCTACATTTGGGATGATGATGAAAAGGGCGTAACCATAGCAAAAATTGAACAAACCAAACAAAGGAATAACAGAGATGACGAAAATGGCAAAGAAAAGGACAATGAAGCGGAATACAAATTACGGAAAATTGGAAAATGGAAAATAGGGACAAAAATGAGAAAGACGAAACACTAACAAAAGAAATAGAAAACAAAGAGAAATACAAATAAAAAGAAATTAAATACATGGAAACTAGGAGCTTGGAATATTAGAAGTATACAAGGAAAAGAAGTGGAAATAATAAACGAATTTGAAGCAGCAAATTTAGAAATATTAGTGATAAATGAAACAAAAAGAAAGGAAATGGAGAAATCAGTCTAACAAACGGGCACATATTAATATACAGTGGAGTACAGAACGATCAAAGAGCAGCAGGTGGAGTTGGCTGTATAATACACAAAAAATAACTGAACAAATCAGTACCTGGAAAGCAATATCGGAAAGAATACTATTAGTAGAATTAAGGAATAGACATGGAAAGATTATGACAATAATATCAATATACGGACCAGACGAAAATGAAAGAGTAGAAGAGAAAGAAAAATTCTGGGAAGAATTAACAAATACCACAGAAGAAGCAAAAGGAAGTATATACATAGCAGGCGACTTCAATAGTAGAGTAGGGAAGAAAGATGAAGAATATAAAGAAATAATAGGACAATATGGAGAGGAAGTGCGAAACAATAACGGGAAAAGACTTTTGGATTTCTGTCAATTGCAAAACATAATTATAACCAACACATTCTATCAACACAAGGAAATACACAAGTTCACTAGAGTACAAATAAATAGAGGGAGAAATCAATCATAGATTATATATTAGCACAAAAGAAGAGAAGAAAATATATTAGATGTAAGAGTGAAAAGAAGTGCAGAAATCTATAGCGACCACTACTTGCTTATAGGAAAAATAAGACAAAATGACACGGAAATAGAAAAAACATTAAAAACAATAAAACGAAGCCATACAGCAATAAAAACATATAAACTTAGAAATAAAGAAACTGCAAAAATATATCAACAGAAAACAGAAAACAAACTAAAGAACAAAATGGACGTAATAAAACAGGCAGATGCACAAAAAGGATGGAAGCTATTTAAAGAAATCCTAATTAATACAGTGAAAGAGATATGTGGAACTTATAGGATGGAAAATTGGAAAAACAAACAGCCTGGTGGACAAATGAGATAAAAGAAGAAACCATGAAGAAGAAGAAAGAATGGAAAAATACTTAACAAGCAAAACAACAGAACAATACGAATTATATAAAAATCAAAGGAAAAAGTAAAGGAATTAGTAGCAACAGCAAAAGAAAAATTATGGACAGATTTTGGAAACAAAATGGAAAAGATAGCACAGGTAACCAGAAATTATTTTACAAAATCATAAAATCCTTTAGAACAGAAAAGCAGAGAAAAGAGATATACATAAAGAACAAAAACCAAGAAACAATAACAAATGACACAGAAATAATGGAAAGATGGAGAGAATACTTTCAGGAGTTACTAGGACAACAGACACGTACAACAAGAATTATTACAAATGAAACGGGGAAAACAAACCAGATAGAAGAAGAGGAAATTGAAAAATAAAATGGACGAGCTGAGGAATGTAGTAAGAAAACTAAAAATGGAAAAGCACCGGGAGATGATAAAGTTACAGCAGAAATGATTAAACACTTGGGAGAGACAGGGATGGAATTACTACTAGAAATATTAAACAAAGCATGGCAAAGTGAAAAATTCCAGAAGAATGGGGAGTGGCCAATACGCCAATACACAAGAAGGAGACAGAAAACAGTGCTGTAACTATAGAGGAATAACGCTACTGAACATTATTATAAAAATATATGAACAAATAATCAATAACAGATTAAAAATAATATTAGAACCCCAACTAGCAGAACCGCAAAGTGGATTTAGACCAGGAGAAGTGCGCAAGACCACATCTTCACAATTAAACAACTAATAGAGAAAAGACAACCACAAAACAAAAATCTTTACCTAGCCTTTATAGATCTGCAGAAGGCATTTGACACAGTTCCTAGAGATAAAGTATGGAAAGGACTGAAAGAAAAGGAATAAATAACAAAATTATACGAGTGATTGAAGACCTATATGAAACCAACACAAATTATATAATAAGTAACAATAGGAAATCAGAAGGGTTCAAGACAGAGAAGGGATTAAGACAGGGAGGAGGACTAAGCCCAACCTTATTTAATATACACATGGACAATATCATCAGAAAAACTGAACAAAACATAAAGAAGTTGTTTGTAGGACATAGAAATTTAGAAAGAGTAGAAATAGCCGAGGGAGTTTTCGCAGACGACGTGGTGTTAATAGCAGGACAGGAAAAACTTTACAAGAAAATATAAATACATGGAAAGAAGTACTAGAAACAGAGGCATGAAAATAAACATAGATAAAACTAAGATAGTGGTAATTGGAGAACAGGATATTAGAACAAATATCAGAATAGAAGACATCAAAATAGAACAAGTAAAGGAATATAAGTATTTGGGAATAACATTAGACAAAACAGGGAAACAAGTTGCAGAAATAAACGAGAGAATAAATAAAACAATAAAACTGTACTATGCAATGAACAAAAATTCATAAACAAGAAAGAAATAAGTAATAAAACCAAGATAAAAGTCTTTAATACAATATACAGACCAGTACTAACCTACGGAAGTGAATCGTGGATACTCTCAAACAGACAAAAACCAAATTCAAGCTACAGAAATGAAATACCTTAGACGAATACTAGGAGTAACCAGAAAGGACAGGATTAGAAACACAGAAATAAGAAAAGAATTAGAGGTGAAACCAATCATACAATTTATAGAACAAAAGCAACTCAGTTGGTGGGGACATATACAGCGAATGAATAACAAAAGACAAGTAAAGGCAGTATACGAGGCCAAGACACAGACAAAAAGGAAAAGGGAAGACCAAGGAAACAATGGAACCAAGTGATAGAAGAAATACTACAAAAAGAGGAAAATCATGGGAAGAGGCAAAAAGAGTAGCAAGAAATAGAAAAGATTGGAAGAAATTTATAGAAGAAAAATAAAAATAAAAATAAAATGTAATTATAGATATATAATGTAATATGAATAAATAAGAATGTAAACCCGACACCGAAAGGTATAAGGGTAACGATTATAATAATAATAATAATATTATGTAAGTACCAAACTTATTCATTCCAGTATCGAGAACTAAGTACTTGATTGATAATCAAACGTTGGTTACAAGATCTGCAGACCTACGAGACAACTTTCTAGACATAATCACTAACATAAACCGCCCCGACATCGCGCGCCCCATCTCGCGGCGCCTAAAAATGGCGCGCTAATTTAGGCGAGGGCAATAAACCAAATAATGGATAAGAAATAAACACGGTCTGTAGTTCGGAACGATATTAAGTTTATCCATAAATTTGATTTAACAGTGAACCGAGTAAAACTCGGCTGCTTCAAGACTTTTGATGCAATTAAACATGATTTGTTCTAGCTCATTTGCAGCGGGCTCTGAAACAATCCACTGATGACGAATGGCCATTTCAGCAGAACAAAGGCTTATCTGAGCGATTGTTAACTTAGTTCTGTTCAGCCCGGGGCAGCAGCGCGGCGCTGAATTATTATTCAACTTCCAAAAGTGCGGCCCCGGCGACGACTTTTGTCGTTATTGTTTTACGGCGCTCATTGATTTAATTCGGTGTGTCCGTTGTAGCTACGCTAATTATCATATCTGGCGAGCTGCAGAAAAATCGGGCCGCGACGACAAGAAGAGAAGCGGCGAACTGCCGGCGGTTTCGCTAATTGCGCGTAATGGAAGTCGCCCGAGGCTGCAAACCAAAAGAAGTCGCGAGATCGCAAAGTGCTAGGAGACAGCCGCGCAGCCAAATTCGGATTCATTTCAATAATTTGAATAAGTAGAAGGTGAATCCACCGCTCGTTCTAATGAGTTCCAGTTAGCGTCAGCGCCTTGAGTCATGACGCTATTTAAACAATTTGTGACTCGAAATAACATTAAAATCTGTCGCGGGAAAAACGTAAATCAGGCTTTGCATTCGGCTGTTCCGCGCTGCCATTTCCAGGCAGCGTCTTCCCGAAATATATTCAAGCCAAGTCTGGAAGTGTCTAATTAAGACGCCGACTCCGCTGATTTCAGCCAGAGTTTTGCGTCAAAATAGCCCAATCTCGTGACGTCTCGCAAAATGCGGGCCCTTTGAAGTCTGATCAAACTACGGCGGCGTCGCGACGCAACTTGACGTGAGCCGGAGTGACGCGGGCCGCCGCTTCCGCGCGCTGCATTAGGCAACGATTTTCCGCATTTCGTGTCTCTACCCTGGCCGGAGGGACGGTGATGCAAAGTTACAGAGTATCATAGCCGACTATGTAATTGCCCCCGGATTTCAATTAACTGCGCTAACAAATCAAACCGCTTTAACTCGGACTGAAATGCTAGAGGTGAGGAGCGCTCCCTTTATGTTCTTCAATCCCGTGAAATATTGTTCCGGAATTGCTGAATAGGAGGAAGGGTAATTGGACGGATAAAAATTATATGCGAATAAATTGTTTGATATCTTCAAACAATTTTAAGAATTATAAAGTGTGAAATTGTTTGCCAGCCCTCGCACCTACGGCCGCTGATTAATTGATAATTTATCACACTTCTTTGAGCAGAAAGCCGAATGCAAATTTGCTGGAATGCAGCGGGCGTAATCTGCTGAATATTAATGGTCGGGCGCCGTTTTTAATTAAACTTATCTAATAGTTTCCAATCAGGCGGCCTGCTGTACGGCCGCAGAGCTGGAATCGGGTTGCCCGAGCCGGACCTGTGCGCGTTAGGCGGCCCGAGAACTCGTATATAACATTTCGTAGACGGCCAGATGATTTCCAGCGGTGATGGACGACTCAAATCCAGCCGAACTTCAACCGCCCTGATAAGTGGCGTCAATATTAAACATGATTTCTTGTTTCTTATATTCCGCGATATTGCGGGTCGTATATCATGCTTATTTAGACTCCCCGTGAATCTAATTTATCTTATGAGGGCGAGGATATATTACATGGTTAAAATTACTTCTTTAGTTCTGAATTACGGGCTGCAGCGAACAAAACCTGCCATTAGCTGACTTTAGCAAAATGCTCGTTCAAAATCAGTTCCAAAATTAACCATATTTTTAGTGATTCATAGTTCCGTTATATCGATATACGCAGTTTATATATAAAAGTAATACGATTATATGTCGGTTGAATTATTTGAGAAAATTTAATGAATGTTTAGTTTTTTTATTAAGGTACATGTTTTAAGAACACGCATTTGAATTTGCAATTCAATCTATCAAATAGTTTAATTTTTATAGTCGTTTAAACTAATACTATCTGTAATGCTGATGAAATTAACAATCAACGCAGCTTATTCGTTGCCTTTCTAGCTACACTTGAGAGCAATAGAATCTAAATTTCACCATGCTCGAGTTTTGAGACAATGTATATCCACTCCGATAGCATTCCAAGTAAAGTTCAGTGTACAGTTTGAAAGCTTAAAAACTGTGGTTTCAAATGATACCACTTTCATTAAAATCCGACCTGTTCTGACAAAGTTATAGGTCTAAGAATATGTGTAAACAAAAGAGTTAAAAGAGAATAGGTGATTATGAAAGAAAAATAATGAAATCCTTAGTTGAAATCAATTAGAAGATTTTTCAATACATGGTGTAGCCACCTCTACTCCTAATTGCACTTTTTAAGCGATTACGCATGGATAGGATGACTTTTCCTATGCTGTCTTAAGGGATTGCTTCCTACTCTTCAACTAGCGCCGCTCTCATTTCCATCACGCTTCCTAGTGCAAGATTTCTGGCCAAGATTTCTTTGCTTGTTCTTATCTCAAACATGCTCAGGCCAGTCCATTTTCGGTATACCAACGTCAGCCAGGTAGGTAGTCCTCCACAATAAAACCCGTAAACGGAACAACGTGTACCTCCAGAATGTCCCTGATGTAGAGGTCTGCTGTTAAAGCTACTCTGTGTCCTCCACTGAGCACAAAAACTAACTTAATTTTTTCGTTTATGAAATTCCCACCCAGAACATGCAGAGCCACTTCCATATGCGACAGTTTCTTAAATACAGCAATAAGCAAATTGTTGTTTGGCCTTCTATATATCCAACATCTCCTTCATTGCCATGTAGGCATATCCTGAACTCGTTGGTGAATAATATCTCCAATGGCCGAGGTCCCAATTGAAATGTTCGCGAGCAAATTTCAGTCGTTTTTTCTTTTGGACTGCAGTCAGCTTGGGACCCGCAGCTGCCTTTTTTAGGGTCAGGTTGGCTGCCTTTGGTTTTCTTCTCACTGCCTAAGCGCTGGCGATTACACCTATGACTGTACTCAACTCTTGCTTGAATTGAACGTTAATCATGATTTCTGAGGTATATTGAGACAAGACATTGATTGTCTTTTTCCGTTGTTACGCGCCTACGGTCACCTCCTTGCCGTTGAACGTAGCCACGGGTATCCCGGTACCGACGCCATATTCTCGACACAGCTGATCGACTCAGTTTTAGTCAATTTGCTACAACTCTCTGACTGAACTCCTCTCTCAACAATGCAACAGCCTGGACTGCTTTGGCAACTGTGGTGCTTACTTACTTACGCCAACTTCGGATAAGTGACAGATGAATCTTAGGATTGCACGCGTACTGTAGGTCAATCACAGTCGTCGCGCATGTGCAAGATTTGTAAAACCCCGTTTGTGATGCATATTTTTTTAGTGCGTCATCCGATTAATACAATAGCAACAATTTTTAAAGCTCAGTAATAAAGATACTCCTTTTTAATGTTTTTTTTATTTTTATTTTCTTTGAGTGAAACAAGAGGCAAATGCGGGTGCAGCTAATGAGTCAACTGTTTTGCTTTCAAGTTGATATGATGTCGATATAGCTTTTATTACTGAAACACCTGGATGAAACAATCAACTTTAATATTCCTAGTTACTAAGAAATAACATCTATTACAGTAAAAATGGATGAAAATAGTTGTTATAATAACAAATGCATACAGATAGCAAATAAAACTTAGTATCAGAAGACATTACGAATATATTCAACACGACTGAATTACTACTGGTCATTGGTGACATAAATTCTAAACACATTCTGTAAAGCTATAGAACCTCCAACCCTGTTATTATGCAGTAACAAATTTATTTCAAATCCTGGCTCCAGCCGACTACACCTACTACTCTCTCTCGGTTTTTACCACCCATCAAGGGTCTTCACCGACTCAACGATTTTCCTCCAGTCTGTTCTATTTTTGGCAGTTTTCCTCCAGATATTTACATTGAGCATTTGGAGGTCTTGAAACACATTGTCAATCCACCTACTGCGCGGCCTTCCTTTGGGTCGGGTTGTTGTTGGCGTGCTATTAAATATCCTCTGTATTGGGGTGTTGGGTGCCATTCGCGCCAGATGCCCTATCCATTGTATTCGCATACGTTTAATGACATTAACTATGTCAGGTTCGTTATATAGGATCCTAATTTCTTCATTGTGTCGTCGCCGCCATTGTCCCCCTTCGTTAACTGGTCCAAAAATTCTTCTCAGTATTTTCCTCTCGAATATCCTTAACCGCTGCTCCTCTTTTTTAACTAACGTCCACGACTCGCATCCATATATTAGTGTTGGTCTTATTATTGCCTTGTATAGTCGTACTTTTGTTTTCTTGGATATTAATTTTGTCTTGAAAATATCATTCATTGCGAAATAGGCCCTGTTAGTTGTCAAGATTCGGGTTTTTATCTCGTCAGTTATATCATTTGTTTCATTGATCACTGTACCCAGGTATTTAAATTTAGTGACTGTCTATTCCTGTAGTTGTAGTTACTTGTTCTGGCTGTTCAATTTGTCTTGATATTCGTAAGTACTTTGTTTTTTCTGTATTTATTGTGAGTCCAATCTCTTCCGAGTTGTCTTTTAGAGTTCTATACGTTTGGGTTACGTCCCTTTCGTTAATGCTGATTATGGCTATATCATCAGCATAGGCCAATATCTAATTCTGATTCCTAAATAGACGATCATTCCATGTAGGGGTTTTTTGTACGGCGATATCTAGCACCATGTTAAATATTATGGGGGACAGTGCGTCTCTTTATCTCAATCCGACATTGCTACTGATGGCCTGTGTTTTCTGTCCTCCTATCTTTATCTTATATTGTGCATCCTCAATAGTCATTATTATTAGTCTTTTTAGATTCTGTGGTATGCCAAAGGTCTCTAGGGCTTGTTTTACTGCTCTGTGTCTCACCCTGTCATACGCTTGTTTGTAATCTACAAAGATGCTATGTATGTCGATTCAGAACTCTCTTGCTTTTTCCATTATTCGTGTCAGTATGAAGATTTGGTCTGTTGTTGACTTCGCCTTTCTCAAGCCGACTTGATAATTTCCCAGTTTGCTCTCCACATGTGGCTTCAGTCTATCCAGTAGTATGTGTGACAGGATTTTGTATGTTGTATTGAGGAGGCAGATTCCTCTGTAGTTGGAGCGTACAGTCTTGCCCCTTTTCTTTCTACACCTACCACCCTTTCCGAAAATATCACCAACTCGACATCCTCAACATTGCTTTGCAGAAAAATTTCAACAAGTCGATTTATCAAAGTGTTATAACTAAACTTAATACAGATCACCTACCAGTATTAGCGTCCTTTACTAACAAGTTTTCAATAAAACAACTAACGCTAAAACTCATAAACGGTAATGTGGACTGTAATTACTTTCACTCGACAGCAAGCTAAACTGTCCCGCAAATCTTCAAACTACGTAAGGCCACATTAACACGTCAATCGAAGTCGATGATACACAAGCCTGCAAACTAACTAACGAGACAATTTCAGCCGATTATAAGTACCATCCGAGATACATAATTAATCAACTAATCAAAGAAAAAAATTAAGTTTGACGAAAATTGCAAAGAGCAAGAAACGCGATAACCAAACACCGATTAAGTAATCTTACACATCGGATAAAAAGAAAACTTGATAACCCTAGAACTAACACCTACAGACAGCGCATAGCAAACTTCAGCCTAGGAAATAGAGGCCTGTGGAAAACCACCGAAAAGGAAAACTGCCTACACGCTCATCAAATTTTGATATTGCCAACTATAGCTCAGATGAAAAAAACACTAGGCATTTGCTGCACATTTGAGAATGACCTTCAGACCTTCATCACTAGTACACCTATTTATATTAAATACGTCATAGATCACATCGAAATAAACGCTCCCAACCCAGACAGAATTAAATCCATCTCCCCAAAGAACTTAGGAATATCATAGGCACACTTTCAAGGAAGAAGTCTTCTAGACACGACCTAATTATAAACACAATTCTTAAACATATATCAAAAAAGCCTTACCTTATATTAGTACAACTTATAATGCCTGATTGAGATTAAGATATTTTCCCCAGTCATGAAAACACATTAATATTTATATAATAAATATATATAATAAATTAATATTAATATTAATATTTGCAAAATAAAACAAAAATAAATATCCGCAGACCAATATCCTTGTTGACTATCTTATCCAAGTTACTAGAAAAGGCAATTCATTAAAGCTGACCAAAGTAATAGAAAACCAGAATATACCTTTCAGCTCAGTTTTTGAAAAAGTCACTCAGCCTGCCACCAGCTCCAAAGGTTAAGCGAAGTCATCGAGCGAGGCGTCAAAACAAGCAGTACACTACAGTAACATTCTTAGATGTCGCACAAGCCTTTGACAGACTGTGGCTAAAAGGTCTCAAAAAAAAATCCTGTTTATAGATATACCCTAGTACCTTAAAGCAATTCTATTATCGTTCCTCAAAAATCAGGAGTTAACTCAACTATTTTTGCATTGAAAAACACCTACTCTGTATATACACATCTGATCTACTTGACATTAACACTATATTAGCCACATTCGCCATATTCACTCAGGCAGCGATGTTGGATGATGCTATATTCTCATTGCAACAAGCAACAAACCAGCTTTTCAGATGGTTCCAGCTATGGAATATTCATGTAAATCCCGAAAAATATCAAGCCAAAGTATTCACATCCCGCAGGCTCAATATTCTAACCTGCGTACATATTAATAATAAATAAAGTCATACCTTGAAAATCTAATAACTCAAACACTTGAACATCTAATTTGACACCCGGTTAAGCCAAAACTTTCATGTCAATCAGAAATTAACTCAAGGATTTACTAGGTTCAAACAACTGTGCCCATTAATTAATTGCAAATCCGCATTAAAAATTGAATGTGCTGTCCTACTTCATAAAAGCTAATTACGAACATTGATCTTATAGGCATCACCGGTATGGTGTCACACAGTAAAAACCAATATAACAAAATTACAGAAATTCAGGAACAAAATGTTGCGGACTGCCATCAGTGCTCCCTAGTAATTTCGAAATTTACAGCTACATTGTGTGCTAAAAAGTTTATAACAAACTCAAGCGCTTGTAGTAGTATAGTTTATTGTGAACTATTTTAAACAAACATTTATAACAGATTTAAGTGAAAACTTCCAGAGGACGTTATATTATCCGACCATGACTTGGCTAAGACAATTAAGTCTTTATGTTATGTCATAGTTAATTTACTTATTTATAATTATTATCCATGATATGCGCAACAAACGAAAATTGTTGAGCTGACAATAAAATATATACTTAAAAAACGCTAATAGTGTTTTCGGTATCCTTTAAATGGATAAAATTGAATATTTTCTGGCTATTAAACTCTTCACGAGAGAAAGTTTAACGCCAAATAAATTCATGTAAAAATTCTTTTAAGTTGTATTCAACAATTAAGAAATTGCAACAACGCCAGAAATTATTAAACAAGTACACGATATAGTGCTGGATGGCCGACTAATTAAGGTGCACAAAAAAGCTGAAGCTGTCAACATTTCAAAAGAGCGACTAGGATATATTTTACATAATAAATTGCATATGAAAAAGCTTTGTGCAACATTTCCTTCCTTACAAAAGAACAAAAACGTGTTCGAATGACAATTTCCGAACAATACTTAAAGCTCTTTAAAGAAAGTAGAATGCATTTTATGCGTCGATTTATTACCATTGACGAAACCATTACAAACTAAAATTAAACAGTAGATTGAAACTGGTTCATCAGCTCCAAAGTTTGCTCGATTCCGCAGGATCTTATGAAATATTAAAAATATTTATAAATTAATTACCTCGAATTCATTAAAACAATGCTTGGAAGGTATTATATAAATCTTTTAACAACACTTAATAGAAAGATTAATAAACAACCAGTTTATAGAAGAAAAAAATTATCTTTCGTTAAGACAACAAATAAGTCCATAAAAATGCCTTAGCAACGGCAAAACTGAGAGATTTACACTACAAATTGTTTGAACATCCTCCATATTCATTTAGATTTGACTGCGCCTGACTTTTATCTTTTTCCAAAACTAAAACATTTCCTGTCCAGTCAATGTTTTTTTTAACTCAAAAGCAATTGCAACCGTAGATAGATATTTTGCAAACCTTCAAAAAAATCATTACCCAGACGGAATAGTAAAGCTGGAACATCGTTGAGAAAATGCATTTCAAAAATAAAATTATAAATTTGTTTCAGTTGTTAAGCTCAGAACATTTTAGGCCACCCTTGTGAATTTTGCATTTTTAAAGGTGTGCATAACAGCTTCTTAATTAAAAAGGTTTTTTAAAGGCTACAATTAAATGATTTTTACTTGCATATGAAGGCTCGGAACATATGTGAACTAAAATCACAATAATAAGATGAAACATCGCAATAAACCAAATCTTGCGTATTGGGTATTTGTTTTGCGTTTGTGTTATTAGAAACTGCTTTTTCTAAAAATACTAAACTAAAATGGCTTAAGTTTATTTTGAGATTATGATCACCAACTGTTACTGTCTAATGTAATTGATTTAATACTTTAAAATATGAAATATCTAAAAAAAATTAATATATTTATTTAATGTTTCAGAAGTATTTTGCATTGAATCATAAGTCAAAGCTTGGTTTTGAAGCTCAAGACAATTTTAATAAAGTCGTCGGCTCTTCCGATAATCAAAACTCACCTGGTCAATAGATGTTTTCTTTAGAGAAAGCCAAAGAATTAGCTACCACAACAACAAAAAAAGTTGTTATTTTTATTTAAAAAAATACAAAGAAAATCTATATCAGCAGTAACTGGTATAGCAAGTTCAAGTAAACCTCTATTAAACGTCTATTACCTGTCAATAAGATTTATTTGGATAATTTTGAACAGAATGTGTTAAGGAAAATGGTGCATCAGACTTCATTTGAAATTTTGATTAAAAAATGTTAATTAGCAATCATAATAATACGTATTCTATAGGCCAATGGTTTACAGGTTATAGCGTTTTATCGTGACGTAATGAGGCCTCTTGTCGAGTGTTCTATATCCCTTTGTATGGTCAGATGGCGAATTTTGTTTTAACCTTTTGTAGGTTGGTGGTTCTATTGGTGGATGCAATAGAGCGTTAGAATGACTTTCCAGCTTATTATGATGCTTTATGCTGTTTCTCTGAATTATATCTTTAACATAGGCCACTTGCCAAAGCTTCATAAAGGGTTTGGCTGAGATTTATCAAGGAACATCCGTGATCAAACGCAGTATTTGAGATTGGCTTATCTGAGTGATATTTATATTTGTTATAGTAGTGGCACATCCCTAAAGTTTTATTTCATATAAATCAAAATTTTGTTTTCTAATGGTTATTTGAACTTTCTCCCAATAAGTCAATATAATTTCTTTACTCTTAGATCAGTCTGTTTCTTTTTTTTTTTTTAGTTTCCAGTCCATGTGTAAGCCTAAACATTTTGTGCTAATGGATATAGAAATTGCTATATTATTTAAGGCAAGGTGGCTTTTTAAGGGTAAAGTTAATTTGCACGGATTTTGTTTCATTGATTTTGACATCTTACTTGCTTGTTCAAATTTTGACTTTGTTTAAATAAGCCTGTAAATAGTTCGTAGCTTCGACTGGATTTTTGCTGGATGCAAGAATAAACGTATCATTGGCAAATGTACTTGTGGTGCTGTGTGTTGTTGGAAAGTGTGCAGTATAGAGTACATAGAATAAGAGGCCGATAACACTTTCTTAAGGCGTACTTTGATAGCAAAGTTTTTGGATATGCTATAATTTACTTCAGTTCTAAATTCTTTCTTACTCAGAGGCTGACGTCTAAAAATACCTACCTGTAATACTTTTTCTTCTTTAACGGTTTATTCATTTTATGGCTTATTCGGTGAATTTGTTAGACAGTTGAGTGGTTTTCTCAAAATCAAACTGATTTGGAGGTATCCACTTTTCAGTAAGAGGGTCAGCATTTAAACTTTGAAATTTTGGACAATACGCTTTTTGGTCTATATGATGACGTTTTTGTCAGGTGTTTTCAAGTTTAGATATTAATATTATTTCGGCAGTTTTATTTGTTTAGGTCAGTAATTAAGCCTCGGTATGACACTAAATAGTAAATAAAAGAATTCTCTTTTGTGGTAGTTTCTAAGCTTTTTGGTGTGATTTTGTTAGGACCTAGAGCTTTCTAAGAATTAGATGGTTAATTTTCTATTCTATTTGTTTTGAAATAGCTGTTTTAATAGACGGTAGAATTTGAAGAATATCTATCAGATTTTTGCTATTTCGACATCTGCAATATGATCGTTTGAAGTAAATACTCTTGAAAGATATTCAGCAAACATAGTCTTATCTGTTGGAGCTTTGGCCCGGTGCCATTTAGCTTTAACTTTTCTTTTTATTGCTATAAACCTTTTTATCCCTAATGGTATATTATGTGTTTATTTTTGTCCATCCGTTTAAGGTATGGCCTGTCGTGCTGCTTCTATGACGATATTGGTTAGTGTTACTAATGCTTTGTAAATTTTGTTACTATTTCTGAGACTGCCGTTCAAATATATTTTCTCTTCAATTTTATGCCGATAGCTTATTCTATTTGTGTTTGACAATATTAGTAATTGTTGAGATTATTGGTCTAAAGAAAGGTCATAGTTGACTATAATTTCATGTATTCAGGGCAAATTCCATTAATAACAAAGAAGTTTAAGATTTCGGTATTTTATTCGATTCGTTGGTTAATCAGTTGAAGCATCGGTTAACAGAAAGAAATAATTCTTTTCTTTTAGGACCTTAGACAATTTTCTACCTTTAGCTGAGATCCTCTTTATTATTATGCAGGAGGATAAGAAATATTAAAAACATTTTTTAATTTTTTAGACTTGGGTTTCGTTATAAGAAGTGTCATAACAAACTAAAGTTATTACTGAAAATAAATGTCGTAACATGACGCAGTGAGTATTTAAGGAAAACGAGTAATATTTGAACTAGCTGGTTAGAGGCACATTATAATTTATGCTGGTAGTTCGTATGGTTTTATAAATAATGCATTGTTATTTTTGTCAAACTTTAAATTTACAAATCGATAACTACATCAATTTTTTATAATTAAAACAAGCGCTTTCTTAGAGCTTTTAGCCTACGCATTATTATTTTGATAATGAAATATATTTCCATTTATAGAATTTTTTTAAACTAACATTTAAAGTGAATTTCGTAATATTTTTGTGTTCTTACAAAGTTCTTAGGTATTTTTTTAGTTAGATGCCATTGGATTTTATAAAAAATCTTTTAGTTTGTTGTATGTATATGGTGTTGGAAAAAAAATTAATTTTTAAAAGAGTTGTTCAGTGCTTGCCATTCAAAATGCAGTAATAGCTATAATTTATAATCTCGTTTTCGTTTTGAGCAGATATTTCGTTTAGTAGTTTAGTAGAGAGGATTGGAGCTCGTGCCCAACAGTGTCATGGTCAGTTTAACTTTAAAAACAATTTTGAAAGGTGAAATTGATGCCTTGTCCAAAACGAAACAAATTCGAATCCGGCCAAGTATCTACACCGCGAAATAGAAGGTTACAAGGAAATCAGTTCTTACAATAAAAAGGTAAAAGTGAAGAAGGGTGGGCAAGCGCAAATGCGGGAAAACTCTTCGGCGCAGCATTAAAAATATAAATTGGAATCCTTTACACGGTTATCGTTTTATTGATATTTGAATATCTTTTGCGCTTTATCAAACTTGGTTATTTGTGTGTGTAAACAAACTTTAAAATTTAAGAAAGCTGGAAACTGAGGTCTCGATTTCAAACTAGTTTTTATGTTATTGTGGTTATATGTCATAATGGTTATAAATTCTATTTGTTATGCGACTTTTAGGCATAGATAAAGAAGGAATAAATTTATTCTGCAATGTTATAAATATGTGCAACCAGTTAAACAAAATCACTACATAATTGGCTTTAACTCTTCTCCAAGAAAACTGTAGAAGAAAAAAACAAATAAAAAACACAAGTGGACGATTCTAAATTTGAACGTTTCTGATAATAGGTTTTGGGAAAAGCGTGGTTCAGATCCTTATACGGAGTAACTACGATCTTAGGCTACTGCACAGGTAAAGTTATTGATATAGTAATTAAGTTTTTCCAAGCATATACATTTTTAAAGTAGGAAAGTGTATCAAGAACAGTATAAACTTCACAAGAGAAATTTCACAAAAATAACGAAAATCTATGGGCAACATAGAAATCGACACAACCGCAGAATTGTTTTTCAGGTATGATAATTATATAATAAATAATAATTTAAAAAAGACGCATAAGTTTTGGGGGTAAGGCAAACTGATAATTCGATAAAGAAAAACCTATAACGTGGTATGGTCTAGCTATCTGAAGAGATGTTAAGAGTGTTGAAGATATGAAGAGGTGCAAATAAAAAAATAGTGCTATTTGAGTAAATTTAGATAATTTTAAACACTCTCTTCCACTAATTCCAAAAGCACATTTTCAACGAACTTAAAAAGTTCGTTACTGAATTCTATACGTCTGTCGGTCTGTCTGTCGGTCTGTCTGTCGCTGTCACAAAATTATGGATTTTTTAAAATTTTAAAATGGATTCTTATAGGAAATTTTACGCTGATTTCAATAATGAAATCGAAAAAATTCTATGTCGAATAGTTTTCGAGATATTCGACTTCGAATTTCGGGAAAATTTTCGACATTACGATTTTAAATGTGATTCTTATAGGAAATTTTACGCTGAATTCGAAAATGAAGAAAAAATTCTATGTCGAATAATTTTCGAGATATTCGATTTCGAATTTTCCCGAAAATCGAAAGGTTTTTTTAAGTTCGTTCTGGGATTGCTTACAGAGCAATCTCTTCGCCGGCCCCATGTTTTCAATTCATGAAGATCCGTCAAAACATTTACTAGAGATACGTAACACCTGTATTCTGCGTTGAAAATCATAAAAGTTGCATTATATATTGCAGCTTAACTATATAATAAAAGATAAGCATTTATTTTACAAAGGATAATCGTATTAAAGATAGGAATAGGAAGTTAGTCCAACAAATATGCTGAAATATGGTCGACAAGTGTCGGTTAATTCGACATGGGCGCCGCAGCTTTTTATTAAACAAAGAATCTTGCAAAGCACGTCGAGACAGCTAATAGAAGAAATTCATTTCTGAAAAGAAGCTGATGGCTCTGAAATATCTGGGTAAACGGTAACTCATTTTTCTCGAATATGGATTTTTGAAATTGGCTGAACCTATCACAAGAAAATTATTCAACTGATCTTGTTTAAATTTTGCCTACAACTGAATAACATCATTACCTACTAAATATTGAAAAAAGTATAAACAAATTCGTTAAAAATTAAAACATTTTTAAATGCGTATAATCCTTCAAATTATTTTATATCTTTTAGGTTCAGTTAGTAATTATGGCTATAATTAACAGGAATTTTTGAACGGACTTGCTTTAAATAAATAGAACAAACGCTAGAGTCACGTGCAGAGCTTACTCAATGGCAGTGCCATCATATGTCGACCATTTTAGATTATTTTATAAAAAATTCAATAGTTAAAAGTATTCCAAAGTTCTTAAAATGCAACACTAGTGTTTTTTTGTAAAATGTCTTAAAATCTATGCTAATTGTACGTATTTCCCCCCTTAATTGATCCTTAATTTTTTCTTGTGCATTGATGTGATACTTCATATATTTTTAAAATGCTTTACCTGTTCTATAGCTGTTTTTAATTTTTATACTTGCTGTTATATCTTTATTAGCTATTACTACCACTTTGTTGAATCTACGTTGATTCAATATTTCCTTTCAGATGTCTAAGTTTGTAGATAATATTATTTATCAGAACATAATAGAGTATCATCTGCAAATGTGCATAATTTCACACTTACAGACTGTAATTTTTATGTATCCGATAACAAGTCTCGTTATTATTTGTTGACATTCTTTACTTCTTCTATATTATTTACTAGTGCAGCTCTTCATTTGCTTTGTAATATTCCTTTATGTATTTTGACAGCTATGCATGGGAGCGACACAGCTCTATAATTCTTATAATCTTTTTATGTATTACCAAATTTATTACAGTACTTCAATCAGTTGACATATTTTCATTCGATTTTGCTTAATTAAAGATATATGCCCTCTGGATTTACCTCTGGTAAAATATTTCTGATGCTCAGCTACTGCTTTCGTTTATCTTTGTAATGTTGCCGTTTTGTACTTCATTACTATTTGTCAACAAATCTTAGAAATATTAATTTCATTTATTTAAAATGCCTTTCTCTTTTATCTGGATTTACCTTCTATCTAGTTTCCTATTTTTAAAAGATATCAATATGCATTAGAACAAATTCTTGTCTTTCCTAAGGTTTATCGCTATTAATTTGCAAAATTCCTCCCACATTTTTTTAAATTCACTAACTCTTTTATTTTGATTTTTGTAAATTTTTCGATTTTCCAAAATTATTTCCTTTCCATAACTTTTTTTAATTTCTCATTCTAGCATTTGGTTTTACTTTTTTTCTGCTGATATAATACACCTCTTTTACAGTGATTCCAATGTTTATTCAGGAATTTTTTCTTTATCATTGTTATCATGTAGGTTGCTACATCTCTCATTAGGCGCTTTCTTAGTTGGCGGACAGGATGTTCTCAACAGATATTGCAGGTATCGAGGAGATAGAATACCTAAAATAAACCAAATTCTAGCAACATGGCAGGCAATTGCGTTTTCTTCCTGTACTAGACAACAGTGGTATTAGTACTTATCAGAGGTACTAAATGTTGATTATGATCTGATGACAGATATCTAAGGGGGCAGTTAAATTATCCATAACGGTTTTAACTCTATGAAACAGAAACCAACAGAAAACAGTTCTATTTTTCTATAAATATTATTTATCATTCTATTATTAAGACAAATTAGTATAATAACAGCTTCGGGCACCGACGTCCTTTATGCGTCAGAGACGTAAAGAATCTCTGGACTTGATATAATAAAAATTACCTCAGGGTTGGCGTTTAGTGGTTTTTGATTTGAGTTTTGGAATGCATGAAGCTGAATTCCGTTTTTGGTGTAAAATTCTGTTAAAGTCCGATAAACGTCTTCGTTTAATAGATTAATTAGAAGCGTATTTGTGTTGCACATTGTAGTAAACGTGTCTGTTGCCTTTTGTTGAATATCTGCCACTAGAATTTTTGTGGTTTATTGCATTGTGCAAATATATTGGTGAATTTCGGTTTATTATTATTAGTAACAAGTTCGGTGGTTGGTTTATTTGCTTCTTTAGTGTCTGTGTCGCTGTCTTTTTGTGGGGGCAAGTAATATTTATTTTGCGCGATTAGTTCTTCGGTGGTCCACATATATCGTTTTTGTACTTCGTTTGATGGTGGTGGTAATTGGTCGCTTTTGCGTTTATTTTGCGCTTGTTGGTCCATTTTGCAATTATTGGTTAATATAACGATAAAGTTAGGTAATATAAAAATTTACTAACAATGCAGACTATGACATAGCTGTGTTGCACTGATACCGGAGCGTACACGTAGTGCCCGCACCATTTCACTGCTCGCACGCGAATCAAAACTACATTTAAGTCATTACATATATGTAAGACGACTGTTTGTATTCATATACATCTCTCAAAATCGGATGTCATTGATTTTAAACGTTCGCATTTAAGGTCTCATATTATCAAGTGTTACGCAATGCATATGGGCTTTTTTTATTTGCATTTAAGGTGTTATATATCAAGCGTTAAGCAATGCATACGGGATTTTTCCTAGTACTATATAAAAGTTAGTACCTAACGTTATCGACTTAAAACTACTAAACAATAATTTCATGCAAATTTCCTTAAAGAAGCAATCACATTGTTATTAGCAGAAAAGCTGATTTAAGCTGTCCATAGGGGATTCAAAATTGTAAAAATAATGTGTTGGAAGCAACAAAAATGGTGGAATGGGTTTTATAAATGCTGAAAAAGCATTTGTTAAAATCAACCGTTGGACACTTATTCACATATTAAATGGTATTGGAATTTACTTCAAAGATTTGCACATTATTAGAGGACTTTATTTGTAACAGAATACCGTAGTTAGAATAAACATTTGTTAAAAACCCATAAAATCGATTAACCATGGTGTACAACAGAGTTGCGTACTATTACAAACGATATTTAATATTAATACTCAGAATATGCGATGAGAAAGACTGACACGTAAAGAAAAAGAAATTATAAATGAGGAAGCGCTTAATAAAATATATAGTAACAAAGTCATTTTTCATAATAAAAGAAGAAAGGCATTTACGGCCTGTTGTAAGGGGATAAAAATAGCAAACCTTTGTTTCCTTTTCTTCTTATATATTTTCTCTATTTCGTTCTTTAATTTTTTCTTATATTTTTGTTTGTCTTCTCTCTTTCCTTTTTTTATTTTAATGTAAATAATTCTTTATTTGCAGGTTTATCGTTTATCGCGGTTTCACGTCGCTCTAGACCTTAATGTTTTTATTAATACCATGCCGTTTGAATTTTAGAAATTTAGGGTGTGTTTCGTATGTTTATTTCTATAAACATATTTAATTAGAATTGTACTTTCAAAATTTTTAATTTTCTTATACACCATCAGATTTGAACTTTGTTATTACACTTTTCTGCGTAATATTTAAGTACGATAAGGTCCGTAAACATATTATTTATCACCACTACAATTCCACAACCGTACTAGGCGAAACCCACAATATATATTTTTCTATCACAATATATTAGGTTCTTTGAAGCTGAATTTATATATCTAATAAATTTTTTGGGACGTGTTCAAAGTTTAACATCAATCATATGTAACAGAGGTTTTGTGGACGACAGGGTATCGAGCAAAAGGTTTGAAGAAATATGAAGATGTAGAACAGCTATGGGTTCTAAAACGATACTAATGTATGTTATACCATTCAAACCACCCAGAATGGGAACTAAATATGATTTTCTGTGATGCTACAAAAACACTATTTGGTGTTATTCTTGAACCTTCAGCACTAGGGTCAGCATTAAAAGCAGGTATGCGATTTGTTGATATAAACATAGCTTAAATGGCATAACCCGTCCATATGCTTTTCTAGTTCATTCCAACAGCGATTGTGGTAAAATAAAAAATTTAACATCTCCTTACTTCCATTTATTCGAGGTCGAGTAGAGTTGCGGTGCTACTTCTTAACTTTTGCAAAAGTTTTATTTATTTCTTAAAAATTTATTTCTCTATGTTTCTTTACTTTTTTGTCACATCTTTTGAATGAACAATGATCACAACTGTAAATTTAGTTGCAACTTTTTTTATACATAAATATTCTGTGATTACAAATCGTTCCGACAATAACAACTTAACACAAGCGTTATAAATATCAGAACAAAATGGACTGAATTATTGGTGCGATTTATTTTTTTGTGGAAGAAAGTACCGCAAAGCAAAGGTGTGAAATAATTTTATTTGTGTTAATTGGAAAAAACTAATTTGAGAGCTACAGAACGAATTAACATTTATTTATTTACTTATTTATTTATGTACACTAAGCCAATAAATCAAAAAATCACCGGAGCTAGTTTATGTTTGTCTGTGGGAGGGTTATGTACAAAGTAAATACTGGAAGCATCCTACTCAAACATATTCCATGGCTAATAGGTATAAAACAATAAGGTGTTTTTTCAATATAGTTTCCAAATATTTCAGCATGTTTATTGCATTTCGAAATTAGCATTTCAATATACGCGATAAAATATCCGTGTTCTTGTAACCCTTTATTGTTTTAAATTTTTGCCTTCAGTTTTAGAAGTAGATAGCAGTCTTTAAAAAAACTGTAGAGTGAGTGAAAAAGTTCTTAAACCCACAGTTCTTTGCAGCAATATGGGAAATTTCGGCCTTATATGCAGAAGCGTTATCATGAAAAAGGCGGATATTTCGACTAGGCAAGCCACCCCTCTTGCCCTTGATAACGTTGCGCAATGTATGCGATGAGCTAGTCTCGTTAACCACTGCATTCCTCATCTTAAAATTGGTTAGCGAAATTTGCTTTGAATTTTAAGTTACCATGAATTTTTTGTCGATGAAGCCACTTTTGTCTTCCTTGGCCGTTTTTCATCTAATCTGCGCCATTTCACTGAGACTCTTTTTACTAAGAGATTATAGCACAAAATCATAATTGCATACCCTGTAGCAATAAATTGAAAAACAATTTGTGTACTATTAACCAAACGCCCGTTGGTTTCTTGTATTATTTCAAATCAATTGTGATTTTTACAACTTTTAAACTTCTATTGTTTCTTCTTGGTCTTTTGTTATAGTCTAAGTAATAATTCTTTTGTTATTCTGTATATTTAGCAGTAAATGTGCGTCGTCTAAATCTACATTTGCCTGAAAAATTACCTTGCCACAAGGTGGTTACGCTCTTTCGACTCTAAACATGTTTTCTACAATAACATTTTATCTCTAAATAACTACATCAAACCTTGGATACAACAGAAAGCTTTTCATGCAGTTTATAAGAGGACTTTAAAAATATGGAAACTATCATCTTTTTGTTTTTAATTACGGCAAACACCTTTGTAAAAAATATCTTTTAATATTAAATTGCTGTACTTTGCGGTAAAGATAGCAGTAGAAGACTACTGCAGACGTTGTTGGCTAAGTCGGCCCAGGCTCAGTTTTTTGACTTCCAAGAGCAGCAAACCAAAATCCTTGTAAATACAAATTTCTACCTACATTAAAACTATTCTTAGATTCATACATTATTTTGACTTTTTTGTACAATTTCAGATAATAGTTTCTGTTCGCAATAATATTTTTATTATATTATATACACCTGCCATAAGTGCTTCTAATTATAAGTTACATGTAAGCCTATTAAATTTGTCTGCGCAAGTACTCATTTACTTGTAAAGCTGGTTCTACACTTTTTAACTTTTTTTTAAAAGTCAGTTCATTGTATAGACACACCAAACCGGCTCTCGGAGCACCTAAAGATGCAATACGAAGCCAGATGAAAGAATTGATCGGGAAATAAAATGAAAATGTAATAGTACATAGACAAACAGACATTTATAAAACAAACTGAAGAACTACCAGTACAAATCAGGAATTAGTTACGAACTATTACAGATTTTCTTGTAGTAATTGCTTTCTTAGAGAACACCTTAACAAAATAAGGTTGTACAATGGAGACCTGAGTTTCAGACAATATGGCAGAGAAACGACGGCAAAAACATCTACACCTTATGAGAGTGTGAAGGTAAGGGATTTGCACATTGTGGAAAAATCGTTTTAAAAAATACAAAGAAGTACAATAAATTCATAAAGCTGCAGTATTCCCGCGGACAGGGGTCAAACGGCTTTCAAAAAACCAACTTAATGTAGAACATTAAATTTATATATGAACCTTGGTTGTCACGCTAGCTTCGCAATGTTAATTTTTCTAATATTAAATGTATGTTGAATAGCATTAATAAACGTACGGTAAAAGCATTTATATTATAAAAATTTCTATAGAAGCACTCTCTTCCCGTTTAGCTTTTATTAAGGATGTATATACCTAAATTATTGGAATTTATTTTAATTTGTCTACATTTATGTTATCAGGTTTAAAGATTATCGGAGAAGAATAAAAGTGCATCGACCATGACAGGACTCGAACCTGCAATCTTCGGATCCGAAGTCCGACGCCTTATCCATTAGGCCACATGGTCTTGTAACATCAGCCCTTCGTCCATTTGAAAGAATCAAAGAAATAAATTTAGCTTTGAAACTCATATCGAAAAAGTCCTCGACATAGACAATTTTATGTACGAATGGTTATATTAATACCTTGTGTTAATACTTCTACTTCTATTTAACGATATTTTTGTGTAAATTCTTTTTCTGAAAATAAAAACTATAGTCATATACAGCCTTTGATATTTATTTTCAAATTGCCACTTCTCATTTTATTTATTATCTTTACTGTATTCTAATTAATAATAAAAAATAATAAGATACGATTTTCGAAGTTTAAAAAGTGAACAATAATTTGTATTTATAACATGTTTAAAACTATTTCAAAAAACTCTTTTTACCTTCATGTTGAAGGAAACTGTAAGAAATGTTTAAATTAGCAAAACACATAACACTAATGGTCAACTTAATTAGATGACACAATCGTATTAACGAGAATCAGAAATGGTGTAGCAAACAAAATTATCAGTAAAAGTTAAGGATCTTACTAGAGATAACAAGATCGATAACAAGAAATTTCTGTTTGCAGTAGTTAAATTTGTAATGTTTCCAATAAATTTGAAAAACTTTTATTGAGCTATTTGTCACAGTGAAGTATAAATGTTGTGAAAAACAGAACAAAACACACTGAAAGCATTAAAAAAAAGATCTTTTAAGGTATACAGACAAAAAAACATATAATCCAAATATTAGAAGGGCTTTGTAATAATCCTAATGCATTATAAATAATTAAACCTTGAAGAATTTGCTAGATAAGGTAAAATGACATCATAGACGCTACTGGAAAAGTTATTACTTAGCAAAATGATGGAAAACATCAGAAAGAAAAGGCTAAACAAAAGAAGTAGAGGAAAACTGTAGACCTAGTCATGGACCAGAACTAAATATATATAAATTAAATACAAATCATTACTATTTTAATTTTTTTCTAGTTAAAACATATGTATAATATAATAAGTGAGTATACGCAAACGTAAAGTTTTTATTAGTATGAAATTTTATGGTTGACAATGCATCAGTTTCATTGACTTCAGAGACCATTCGCAACTTTTACCATTCAACATTATTAAATGTGAGAAACACTTCTAAAGCAAATTAATGTCGTCGAAGCACTTAGCACATTTTAGATAAACGAACGCAACCTCTGGGTTTCCGCCGTGCTTTACGGCATTCAAATGCACGATATAAAATCACGGCGCGTTCGTGTAAAGTGACGTCATAACGGCGCTCCGTCTTAGGTTTATTGGCACTTCTCAAAACATGTCAGCGACCTGAGCATAAAATCTGAGGACTACCCTTACGCAAAAATTATGGCTTTTATGTTCTTGACGGGTGACGTGCCTCAACTCACTATCTCCTCATTCGCAGCCTGACGACTTCTCCGCTCGTTCGAATTTCGCCGCTCAATAGGGCCTTATTGATTTACGCTAAGTTGTTTTGCAAATAAACGCAAGCTGCTTCGTCAGTTGCGCTCGAATATGGGCTCATCTGCTACATGTCGCAGTCTGCATGCAGCACGATACCAATGGAGACTTTCCAGCGCAATTCGACTTCTATAAAATATGCGGCAGTTACTTTGATGATGTTTACATTTAACGAAAATTTATTCAAACGTTTCAACTGTCATCACAATATCAGTGTTACTTATCATACAATAAGAAAAAAAATAGTACTTAAGACAAATATCTTTAACTGTTTTGAAATATTTTAAAAGAAAACAAAGTGAGTATATAATAATAATAGTTACCCGTAATAGGCTTTGAAGGTCCTTTAGGGTCGTAACAGGATAGGTCTGCTACAAATCTAGAGCCTAGAGAGGTATTCATTTATTGCAGCCTGAGTTGAGCTGGGCCGTAAAAATGCCAGCGATTGAATTGGCGAGAGCGGGATTCAAACCCGCAACTTTTGGTTTCGTAGTCTAGCGACCTATTCACCAAACTACCACGGCTCTAGTGAATATATATATATATATATATATATATATATATATATATATATATATTTCTTCTTTGTCCATCCCTTATACCCTAAGGTGTCGGGTCCTCTATCCATTTTCGAAATCTCTTCCTGTCCCTAGCGATTTGTTTAGCTTGTGCCATGCTTTTCCCCCTCCTTTCCACTTCCTTCCTGATAGTTTCCATCCATGTTTGCCTTGGCCTTCCTCTTCCTCTTTTTCCTTCTCTTCTTGCCTCGAATACCCTTCTTGGCAGCCTTTCTTCGCCCATTCGTGTCACGTGCCCAAACCACATTAGTTGTCTTTTCTGTAGTGTTTCCACTAGCGGTTCTAGGTCTAACTCCTCTCTTGTTGTGATGTTCCTCACTCTGTCCCTCTTTGTTCTTCCGACTATACGTCGCAGGTACTTCATTTCCGCAGCCGTTAATTTACTTTTGCTCTTGTCTTGTAGCGGTGTGCTTTCTATTTCGTATGTTAATGTAGGTAAGTATATTGTTTTATACAGGTGGAGCTTAGTCACTTTGCTCAGCTCTTTCTTGTTGATTAATGTTGAGTTGATCTGATAATATACTCTAGTCGCCTTAGAGGTCCGGTTCCTTAATTCATCTGTTACTGTTCCGTCTTGGCTTATTATTACTCCAAGGTACTCATAGCCCTCCAGTTGTTCCAATTGCTCTCCTTCACATCTTACATTCAGGTTTCTTCGTTCTTCATCTGTGTTCTTACTTATTCTCATTATTTTTCTTTTCTTCGCATTTATTGACATTCCTTTTATTTTAATTTCGTTGTTCCAATTATTTATTGCTTGTTGTAGTTTCCTTTGGCTATCGGCTATGAGTAGTATATCATCTGCGAAGACAAGGCTTTGTATATTGATTGCCCCAATGTTCCAGTGTCCTAGTTTAGTGTTCAGGTTTGGGTTCCTGCTGTTCTTAACTATTTAATTCATCATGATAATGAATAGCAGTGGACTGAGGGAGTCTCCCTGTTTTATCCCCCTCTCTATCAAGAATTTCCCCGATTCTTGTCCTTGTATTCTTACTATTCCTTTCGTTCTTCCGTATAGTCGTTTTGTGGCTTCTACAAGTTTTCTCGGGACGTCAATTCTTTCCATTGAATTCCATAGGGTTGCTCTTGGTACCGTGTCGAAGGCTGCTAGGAGGTCTATGAATGCCAGGTGTAGCTCTTTGTTTCCTTTCTATTACTGTGCGAGCGTAAATATGTGGTCTTGAGTCTGTCTGCCTTTTCTGTATGCAGCTTGTTCCTCTAATAGCTCGTCTTCTATGTGATGCCTTATCTTTTTTTCTAGTATCCTGGTGTAGATCTTTTGTACGCAGGATGCCAGGCATATTGCTATGTAGTTTCCACAGTCGTTTGTGTTACCTTTTTTGTGGATTGGTACTATTATGTTTTCTTCCCAATCCTCAGTATTCCTTCTCCTTCGTATACTTGCTGGCATATCTTGTGTGTCCATTTCTTTATATCCCTCTGTATTTGATTAGTTCAGGGCTTATTCCGTCTTTTCCTGCAAATATATATATATATATATATATATATATATATTAATATATATATATATATATATATATATTTTAAAATGTGGTTTTTGTAACAAATTTCATCCGACATCAAAATTTTATTTACCCTATTAAGATTAACTTTATTACTATCTTATTACTGTCATTCATGTACCTTTAGTAACATAAAGGCTAAACAAAAGAAGTAGAGGAAGACTGCAGATCTAGTCATGGACCAGAACTAAATATATATAAATTAAATACAAATTATTACTATATTAATTTTTTTCTAGTTAAAACATATGTATAATACAATAAGTGAGTATACGCAAACGTAAAGTTTTTATTATTGTGAAATTTTATGGTTGATAATGCATCAGTTTCATTGACTTCAGAGACCATTCGCAACTTTTACCATTCAACATTATTAAATGTGAGAAACACTTCTAAAGCAAATTAATGTCGTCGAAGCACTTAGCACATTTTAGATAAACGGACGCAACCTCTGGGTTTCCGCCGTGCTTTACGGCATTCAAATGCACGATATAAAATCACGGCGCGTTCGTGTAAAGTGACGTCATAACGGCGCTCCGTCTTAGGTTTATTGGCACTTCTCAAAACATGTCAGCGACCTGAGCATAAAATCTGAGGACTACCCTTACGCAAAAATTATGGCTTTTATGTTCTTGACGGGTGACGTGCTTCAACTCACTATCTCCTCATTCGCAGCCTGACGACTT
Organism: Sinelater perroti; assembly: GCA_036346155.1. Classification (NCBI taxonomy): domain Eukaryota; kingdom Metazoa; phylum Arthropoda; class Insecta; order Coleoptera; family Elateridae; genus Sinelater; species Sinelater perroti. The sequence goes on from JARFIY010000189.1 coordinate 3,079,008, forward strand.
CTCCGCTCGTTCGAATTTCGCCGCTCAATAGGGCCTTATTGATTTACGCTAAGTTGTTTTGCAAATAAACGCAAGCTGCTTCGTCAGTTGCGCTCGAATATGGGCTCATCTGCTACATGTCGCAGTCTGCATGCAGCACGATACCAATGGAGACTTTCCAGCGCAATTCGACTTCTCTAAAATATGCGGCAGTTACTTTCATGATGTTTACATTTAACGAAAATTTATTCAAACGTTTCAACTGTTATCACAATATCAGTGTTACTTATCATACAATAAGAAAAAAAATATTACTTAAAGCAAATATCTTTAACTGTTTTGAAATATTTTAAAAGAAAACAAAGTGAGTATATAATAATAATAGTTACCCGTAATAGGCTTTGAAGGTCCTTTAGGTCGTAACAGGATAGGTCTGTACAAATCTAGAGCCTCGGCAAGGGTGTACTGCTAGTCTTCTACACTGCATTACCTGAGGTTGACTCTGTCTCTTTTTGAGCCTGTCACTGCTAAAATGCCAGTGATTGAATTGGCGAGAGGATTCAACCCGCAACTCTTGGTTTCGTAATCTAGCGACCTATCCACCAAACCACCACGGCTCTAGTGAGTATATATATATATATATATATATATATATATATATATATATATATTCTTCTATTTCTATAACTGTGGTCCTCTATCCTGTACAAATTTTCACGTCTGCAAAATTTTATTTACCATCTATTAAATTAACTTTACTTACTGATAAAGTTCATCATTTGCTTAACTATTTGTTTTATCTTTCTTCATGAATACCTATAATACCTATTATGGCACTTCCTGCTTCTAATTAGTTAGTTATTTATAAAATTTAAACTCAACAAGCTTTCCAATAGTTCGAGGCTTAAAGTTATCGAACAAACTGAAGAGCATTTAAAACACAAATAATACCACATATTTATACAAAATTTTATACAAATGTAGGTACAACGTATATGGTTTTATACAGGTAGCAAGTAACTGATAGCTCTATTGGATAATAGATCCAAAATTAATGATAGTAACATCTGTCATAACGTCAGTCCAATTAAAAAATCAATAGAATTACTGTTCCCTTGGCTTAGCCATATCCAAGGACTCAAATATACAGTTAAGTTCCATTGTCATAAACCTTCCATACACAGATCTATGTTCTTCACAAATTCTTACAAAATTACATATTTTTTTCTAGACATTAGACATTCTTCTTATTATTAAATGGCAACTTATCATTGCTTAATTAGTTTCCTTTGCTAATAAATACATCCAATAAAGACTTTGTATATTCATGCACCCATTTCAGTGCAAAGATATAGATTTCAATATTGGGTAACCTGCTGTAACAAATTCATCATGATAAAAAGCATGGACCTGAATCTGCTTTTTAGTCCTCTCATATCAAAATTTCCCCAATCTTGTTTTATTATGTACATTCACGCAACCACATTGGTTCAAAGTTACTCAGGAGCAACTTTCCTGAATCCATAGAGTAACCTTGGTACTGATCGAAAGGCTGCTGAGCATGAAAAGCTCTTTTTTCCTTCAAATTACTTCGACGTGAAACATGGTCTAGTGTCGCTTTTTCTGTTCAGCTTATTCTCAATATCGCTTCTATATGCCTTACTTTTTAGTATCCTGGTGTAAATCTTTTACGCAGGATGCCAGGCATATTTCTATGTAGTTTCCACAGTCGTTTGTGTTAACCTTTTTGTGGATTGGTACTATTATGTTTTTCCCAATACCTCAGTATTCTTCTCCTTCGTATACTTCTGCATATCTTGTGTGTACCATTTCTATTATACACTCCCCTCTGTATTTGATTAGTTCAAAGGGCTTATTCCGTCTTTTCCTGCAAATATATATATATCATATATATATATATATATCATATATAATATATATATATATATATATATATTTTAAAATGTGGTTTATTGTAACAAATTTCATCCGACATCAAAATTTTATTTACCCTATTAAGATTAACTTTATTACTATCTTATTACTGTCATTCATGTACTCTTTAGTAACATAAGCACTTTACTTACTAGAGAAAGCACAATAGCAACAAATTTGCTTTTATTTGTTTAGAAAGCGCTATATATTATGGCACTTCCTGCTTCTAGTTAGAGTCTAGAGTATTTATAAAATTTAAACTCAACAATGCTTTCCAATAGTTGAGGCTTGAAGTTACGAACAAACTGAGAGCATTTAAAACACAAATAATACCACATATTTATACAAAATTTTATACAAATTACCACCCGCAAATAAGGTACAAGAACGATATCTATGGTTAAATAACAAATTAATGAAGCAACATAATTGTCATAACGTAGCCCAAAAAAATAAAGGATACGCCATTGGCGAGCAATCAGGATCCCAAATATTACAGCAGTAGGTAACCACTGTCAAAACCCCTACAACAATCTATCTAAAAATTCAATAAATTACATAGTTTTGGGCAGACATTAGAACCATGATAAAGGCAACTTAACAAAGTATAAATTAAGTTCCATTTGAATAAACTTAATCCAATAGAACGACTACTGTATATTCACACAATTTTATGCAAAAATATAATTTCCTAATACTCTCTAAAATGCTAGTAACAAATTCGTATCAATAGTTATTAAAAAAAGCATATCTTCATTGCTAATTAGTCTTCAACTAAAAAATACATACAAAAAATTTAAAAATCTTGTCTATTATCTACATAACGCAACTATTGGCAAAAGACAACAAGCCACTTTCAATATGAGTAACCGAACTAACCGAAATCTGTGAGGTAAAACAAATATTCGACCTGAAACAGCAGTTCATATCAAAAGTCATCACCCAATAATTAATGAAAACACCCAACCCACATTTCCAAAGTAGTCAGGAGAACTTGTACCTGCACTACCAAGACGTAAAACGCCAGGGTACGATCTAATATACCAAACTCGGTCCTCAGCACCTAACCAGCAAAAGCTTAACCTTTCCTAATTAATACATGCTTACAAACAGGTTACTTTTTCTGCAGATGGAAACACGTGTGCGTCTTTACGTTTGTTAAGCTTGGAAAAAATAAAGAATATATCGCCCTATATGCCTACTAGCTAGTCTGTCTAAGCTTTTACTTCACAATCTTTCACCTCTTCGGTTTGGCCTAAAAAAAGTAAAATAAAAATTCCTTTTATCAGCTACAGGGAATTACCAAAACCATATAAACAAATTAAGAACAATTTAAAACAAATGCTACACCACTGCCATCGTTTTAGACGTAACCAAGGATTCAATAAGGTTTGGGTTGAAGGTTTTAAGAACAAAACTCCTAAATAGGATATTCCTAGCTACCTGCAAGAAATTATTTTCCTTCTTTGATGAAAGAACATTTGTTATAAAAGTTAACTTTGAAATTTATGAAACAAATATTATATGGGTGGGTTCTTCTGTTTCGCATTTATGTATCCCATACTTCTAAAGTACCAGCGTCGTTAGCAATATTTGCCAAAGACATAACTATTATTACACCAAATTTAGACTTGAATGAAGTAGCCCTACAACTACAAAATGCAACGCACAAAATCTGTAAGTGGTTTACAAAATGGAACAAGGAAATTAATAGCTCAAAATACTAATGCAGGGTCTACTAAGAATGGTCAAAAACTCATCCACTACCAATGCAAACATAATACCCTAGAATCCTCGAGATTCCACAATAAGATATCTAGGACTCCCGTAGACACCAGAATAAACTGCTACAATCAATTACAATATTTATATCGGTTAGTAAATAGGATATCTCGGGTTAGAGAACAGTGTGCCATTCTTATGCATAAACCCCTAATGCTGTAAAACTTTGTTTTGGTGCATCACATCTGTCATTATCATCATCAGCCTGTTACGTTCCACGTTCCACCTAGCCTTCTACTCTTCTCTATGTTTTTGCCTTGTGTAACTTGGAAACTATTGATTTTTATGTACTTTTTTACATCATTGAGCCATCCTTGTCGTAGCTTGCTTGCGCTCTTTTTTGCTTTTATGAACCTCCAGTGAGCTAATCTTAGTAGTGGAGTAGGGGGTAGACACTCTGTCATCCTGAAAGGGTTAGATATATTTTAGGAAAGTAACCCTGCCCACGCGAGCCTTGGTTCTCTCTACCTCCTAGCACAGAGGAATCATGTCCGAACAGCTTAGTTCTATCTCTTCTCATATTTAATCCCACACATAACAGCCTCAGCGACTCGCCAACACGACAAGCGAGGCGTTTTAATTTGTCATATATCTCATATATCTATAGGTCGTACATGATTATATTAAAGTACTACAATTTCTGCAAACGTAATATTCATATAAAGGTAGACAAAAATGTCTACGATAGTCTTCGATAAGCATAACAACTTAATTTAACTACCTAAAATATGTAAAGCATTACCGTTAGCTTCCATTAATTAAAATATGTAATTAATTATCGTTAATAACAGAAAATTAAGTTTTAAAAGAATCGCAAATGCGAGAATCGTAGGAAATAGTGACGCAAGTTTTTAGAGTACTTTCTTCTATTGGAGGGTAGCAACTATGAAGGCTTTTTGTATTTTGTTTCAGCAGTTTTAAACAATTTGTTGGTACTACAGCCATATCACTCTCTTAAGTTCCGTAGCCAGGATATCCTTCTTTGCGCTACGCTTCTTACACCTTTTATTTTTCCCTGTATTATTAGGTTCAGCAATGAGCACTTTTTACTTCTCAATATACGGCTCAAATACTCCAATTTCCTTTTTTAATTGTATATAATACTTCACATTCCTTTTCCATTTTACGTAATATTTTTTCTGTCCAAATTCTTCTGTAGCACCACATTTCTAAAGTCTAAAGGTTTTTAACATTTTTTTGCTTCAATGTACACGGCTCTGAACAGCATAGCAATGAAGAAAAAAAAATCTTCTCAACTTTATAAGCACTTGTTTTGCTACCTCTATTCTTGTTTAATTTCTTTAGTTTCGTCGCTAGTTTCTGTAATCCACGATTCTAGACATTTACAGCTGTTGGTCTTTTTAATTTGTGTATTAGAAATTGTCTTTAATAATTAGTTTCTTTAATATAATCATTAGTGTTGTCTTGTTAAGGTTTAGTTTCAGGCCATAGTTATTACTGTGCAAGTTTACGCTTTCAACTAAACGCTGCAAGTTTCCAAATTATCTACTACTATTAGCGTATCGTCGGCATATATATTATTTATAATTTTGCTATTTAAAGCTAGGCTTATTTTTTCTTGCTTCACTTATGTATTGAATTGAATATTGATTCCAGAACAATTTAGCCAATCACACTTATATCATGACTATCAATAGTTTTCTCTTTAAGTATTTCATATAGCTCTTCATGTCTGATTTTATCAAAAGCTTTTTTCAAAATCAATAAAGCATGAGTAAAGGTCTTGGTTTACGTCTAACCGTTGCTGCAATAATACATTTATTCCAAATAAGGTTATTTTTGTTCTCAATTTCTTCCTCATTTGTGTATTATAAACGCCTTCTTCAATTTTCTTATACGGTCTCTTATGAATTACTTAAAAAAATACTTTCAATGTATGATTTATCTATGGTATTGTTCTATGCTCCGTACAGTTCTTGCTATTATTTTTTTGGTATTAATATAAAAGTTGACGTCAGCCATTCTTTTAGAATAACACTTGCTTTATAAATTGCATTACAAAGGTCTACCATTATGTCCACTGTATTATTTATAAGTTTTAACAATTTTATTTTTTGCATTTTTCTAATCTGTCTCACTTCTTAATATTTCTGGCCCTGTATCTACCGTTTCGTTTTCTATTAGCTCAGATCTGTCGTCTTTAAACAGTTCTTCTATGAATTTCTTCCATGTCTGTAATTTTTGTTTTATACTCGTCTTTTAATATATTATTATGCTTTATGTTCTTTGCATTTTTTAGTCATTTATGTTTCGCTTGCTTTTTTTATTTTAATTATTCGACTAATTTATTTATATGTTTGATCATTTTTAGTTTTGTTGTTCCGCCTTTCCTCCATTAAATAAGTGTAAATTTTCTTTTGTTATGCACGCTGTTTTCTTGACCCTAGCTGGAATTAAGGTCCCTGTCAACTTTTAATAAAGCAGTCTCAATATATTTCTACTTTTCATTTACGTTGCCGGTGTTTTTGTTATGTTATTCAGCATTTCTAAGATTATGATTTACTTTTTATTTTGCATTATTATACGAAATTCTTTATTGGCTTTAAATTTATTATTTGCCTGGTTAAATTAAATTTTAACTTCTTTAATTTAATATTTAATGTTGCTAACACAGAATTGTGATCTAACCGATATCAGTTCCAGGATATGTTTTTGTTAGTAGAATGACATTTTTACATCTGTTTCTAATTATTATATAATCTATTTGATTTGTGACAGTACTTTTTTTGTTGTTTCTAGATAACCTCCATGTATACAATCTTCTGTTTGATAGCTTAAACATCGCATTCATTATTACTAATTCTATCAGTTTTATTTTTTCTATTTTAGCATTGAAATTACCCATTATTAGAGTTACGTCATGTGTTTTAGTAGATTTTAAGACATATTGTAATTGTACATATGATTTCAATCTTGTTCATTTTCTTTGTCTGAAGTTTGTGCATATACTTGGATTATGTTGATTTTTTCTATATTAGAGTTCAGTATACGTTCAGAATAAAGAGTAAATCTTACTACTAATTTGCTTATTTTCTTTTCTGTAATTCCAACACCATATCTATGGGTCTGGTCGTCACTACCTGCATAATATAAAATTCCTTTATCGGTTATATATCTTCCTCATTCTAGCTATTGTAAATAACTAATTCCAAGTGCATTCTTTCAACATATTTATTTTTGCTGTAGCATTTGCTAATTTCCCTCCTGCATACAAGATTTTTACATTCCAAGTTGTAATTAATTTCATAAAATACTTTCTTACAACATTGTTCACAACCGTCTCCCCCAGAGATTCGACTGGGAGACGTGAAGTTCCGGAATAGTTTGTTCTGAATTTTGCCATGATAATTATACTACAGATATCCAGGTGGATATTTATTGCAGTAGTTTCTCTATGCTTTTTGCATTCTCATGTCTTTGGCCTCTATAGAAGTTTCTTTGGCTTTAGAGCCAATTTTTCAATCGCAAGATAAGGGAGTGCCCTTTCATCGATCTTGATACTTGACTACTTATATATAATATAGTTACTATAGGAGTCATTAAACTTATTAATTAAAGGTTGCCTCCTATAGCCTCTCAGTTAGTTTGACCTGTGTACCGATACAATTTACCAGGATGTGTCCACTTAATAAGCTTCTAGGGGCCATAAATAAAAGTGAGAGCTCGTCTGCAGGTTAATATCACAGGTCTGGCAATCCTGGCTATAGATGTACTACTTTTAGATATAACCCACGTACACCCATAAATATCTAACAAATGTTAATAAAATTTATTCAGTTTACGAAAAATACTAGCCGATGAAAGTGAATTCTCATGTGAATACATAGATAAGGCTTAGTTGGAAATTAAATATGCTCGTCGAGTTTGTCCTTAGAAACTACTCGAATGAATCAGATGGCTTCGGGTAAAAACACAATAAGTGCAACACTAATAAAGTTACAATACAAGCAATTCTGAGCGGCCAGGAGTCTGTTTAAAGTAATTCCCGTTCTTATTTTTTGCTACCAATAAACCAAATTTCCTTAAAAAACTAAGTGGTATCATAACGACAACGTGCCCCCACATTTTCATAACTTGTGCAGTATTTCTTGTCATTACATAAAATTGCGCCAATAATTCAGCCATCTTACAGAATCACTCTGCAACTTCTAGTTTTCCCTAAAAGCTAAATTACGTTTAAAAAATAATATTTTAGACCAACAACAAGATTTAGCTCAATGCATCGAAGGAGTTATTTGCAATTCTTTGTATAATGTAGCTCAATATTTTTGTAAGAAAACACGTGTATTACAGAATTAGACAAGAATAATAGCGAAGAAATCTAAAGGTGGAAAAAACCAAACGGCAATATTGAGTGTCAAAATAAATGACTGTAGAGGAGTGAAAAAAATAAGTAGTTGTTGAAATCACTGCCCGAAAAAGGCAATGTTGCAAAAAACAAAAAATAAAATTTAAAATATGACGAATATGGGAAAGGAGGATAAAAATAAAAAAATCTCCATAAAAGCAAACATGCGAAAATAAGAAAGAGTAAATAATTGAGGAAATGCGTTCATTTAGATCAAAGGGTAATAATGGGGATCGTTTAAGGTGTGGCACTTGTCACATTTCTTTGCATCAGAGATGGTGTGCGACAAATGGACAGAGAGGGCAAACATATGAGAGCCTCAACCTCCCTCAAGCTTCCACACAAAGTGTTGAGCCATGCTATAAATAACAATAAAAAAAATTAGGTAAATATAGGTCTAGAAATATAAAGTGATCATCGTTGAAATGAATATAATAGTAAAGAAGGATCATTTGAAAAGCACAGATATATAGCTAATTTAAAAAAGGACACATTATGGAGTTTAATAAAGAAGGTACCGTCAGATAGAATAGAAAAGTTACTTAATATAAGTTATAAAAGGTATCCATGTTGGTCAGTATTTATTAAACCACGCGTAGAAAGGAAAATCCAACGTCAAAAAAATACTTGCAGACACAATTAGATACAGATTACAATATATTTAAAAAAAAGCAAACGAAGTGAAAAGCATAGTGGCATAAGCCATGCGAAAACATTTCTGAATAAAATTAAATATAAAAATAAAGTTAGGAAAAGTCAATTACAATAAATATCGAAAACAAAAAGAAAAAGTACTAACAAATGGATTAGAGATAATATAAACTTCCAAGAATTATTTACAACAAAGGAAAAACTGAATACATAAAAAATACGTAAGAGAAAAATGTGTAAATTTACATCTCTAAACACAATCCGTCACAGATGATAAATAGAAAAATAACAAGGATGAATTAGTTATAGCAACATTAAAGTTTAAAATAGTAAAAACATCAAATATTAACAAAATTACTGAACAAAAAATAAGCGTAGGAATGTTGTTAAAGTTGTTTATCAACATATTTATTATTGGAAAAGCTCCAAGAAATTGTATAATGAAGATCACAATGTTGTTTTTTGATCGTCCCTTAAAAATTAGACCCAAAACATACATGTTTGGCCATTTCGATTACTTGATGTCACACTTTTACCGTACTCCCTGATCACAAACCTTTACTATATACATTTGACCAAAAGTTTAAACAAACCATGTGTTAACTGCGCTAATCTTTATTTTTTTTCAATTTGTCCATCTTCCGAAAATACTCCATTGGACTAATCATACCTCGCAAGAGAAGAGGCAACAATCTCTGTTCTGCAAAATTTAATGAGTGCCCTTTATATTAACTCTAATAATTGAATTTACATACTAAAAATACCGCAAAATTAATCTTTCGCCTATTACGTAGGAACTGTTATCAAAAAAATAAATGTCTACCTTAGTTTATTTAAAACTAACCGTATTAGCAATCTATGAGCAATGGTAGAGAAAAACAAGATTTTTCATCACATAAAATCACTATTTTACATCCTGACCCATGGAATCCAACACGTTTATCTGGAACTTATAAATTTTCTAATTATCTTCGCCAAAAGCCATAGATATTACTGCTGATACAGTTAGCAGAACTCCTTTACACACTGAATTGTGCGCATTGATATACAAAACCTTCATTATGTCACGCATAAGAGTTTTTTATTATCATGGTCAAACTAGCTAATTTTATGTTTGACGTTAGTTATGGCTAGGTCATTGTTTGGAATTTTGTTTGGCGTCAGCAAAAACCAGTCATTCAACCAAAGTGGCCGTCTTTTCGCCTAACTGCCTTCAAGACCAAGTTTGACGAGCACACTACCTTGTCTGTTCCTACAATAGCAAGGTAAAAACACATTTCACCGAAATTTGCCAATTACACCAGAAAAAGTTATTGTGTGGTGTGCAATTTTCCACTATGGGAATGTCGGTCCACAGTTTCTCACAAAATATGTAAATGAAGAAATTTATCGCACAGAAGTTCTTCAGAAATTCATTCTAATTGTAAAAGGCAAAAGACAAGTCAGTCAATACTAATCTTGGCAAGATGGAGTCACTGCCTCTCGGAGCATCTTTAACATTATAACAGAAGAAGATTATAAGTTTGGACGCCTCTCGTAAGATAGAAGGTGGCCTTGGAGTAGCTCAGAAATTTCCTCGATTTAAACCCATGTGATTTCTTCTTATGGGGCTATCTTAAGGATAGGGTTTATCGAAACAAACCCCAGTCTATTGACAAACTCAAAAATCGTATCACAAAAGAGATGGTGGCCATTTCTACGGACACCAGAAAACCGCAATTAAGAGTTTCAGGAAAATAATTGAAATTACTATCTCTAGTGAAGGCAAACATTTTAAAATCATAATCCACAGAAGTCCATTTATTGATCATTATAATAAAAAAATATTGGAATTTTATCTTGCCTAATTTTTTATATTGAATTTTTTATCATTTGCGTCGTATAATAAAGGCTTGCAAACTAAATACAATTTTGTATTTAATTATTTACTACAACCTGCCGTACAAGAAGTAATGACATTTGCTATATTATTAATTAAATAGGCTTTTACTTTGCCGATTAGTATGGGCGTTCACATTCATAACGTATATCTTATTATCTAGCCGTTTTTTAAGTACTTAATGACTTTGCAATTTGAATCCTTAGCCTAAATATTTAACGAAACCAAATAAGAAAATTTTAATGTATGTTATATAGTGTGTTCAGTTACTTAATTTTGCTTTTCAACAAGAGCTACCGTTACAGTAGTGTGATACAGGAATATTACACGATAAAAACAAATATTAACTTAACAACTAGTGAAACACACATTAGGTATAATATGCAACATAAGCTGTTATAAAATTTTTACATTAATCTTTGAGAACAAAGCACAATTCACTAATTAATAATAACTTGCCGTGATTATTTCCTCTATAAACTATAAAAATAACATATAAAATACCCTAGCCTCCGGTTTCCTCTGGAAAAAACAAAAGGGAAAGCCAAATTTGACGTAGAATCCGAATCCGCTGTCAAAAAGTTAAGAAAACCAGTGCAAGTAGCCTAAAAAATAGCGCCTTTAACAATTATAAGGCTTGACAGATGTCAGAAGTGATAGAAAAACAGACCAAACGAACCAGCGCACAAAGCGCGCTTTCCCGTAGTGTCCAATTGGTCGAGTAGGTAGCGGATTTGCTTCAATCTGCGAGGTTTGTGGGTTGAATCTCTTTGGTGGTTGCCATCTTTTTACGGTCTTTTGCAACATTGGCTACATTTAAATGGGAAAGAAAACAGGGCTTGCACTTCTAACAAGGTGCGAAGCGCCTCAACGCACACCTCTCGAAAGCTTTACCATCTCATGCATAGAAGTATACTTTAACAAGGCCTTTATTGTATATCTATAAATATATACATATTTGTGAATATATAAAATAACAAAAAGCTTTTTAATACACCTTAAATTGTTAGTGTTAGTAATATGTAATTTTATTTTTTTTTAATAAATTATCATCCATTGCTATAATTATAGAAAAATTTAAAAAATTCTAAAAATATATTTTTGCAAATTTAAGTATTCTGTATCATTGTAATATTAAACTTGTAAAAAGATAATAATAAATTTTGGCAATAAAAAATATTTGTGATGTTAACCAATAACATTTTTCCAAGAGACTAATCAATTGATTAATTGATTTTTGCCTCCCGTTTTCATTTTCGTAGATTTAAAAATTAATTGAAGTTGGGATTCGGGTTTCAAATGGTTTATGTTCTGTTTTCTTTTCAGCATTTTTTGCCCACTTTTCCATTTTGAAACAGCATGCACAATATGTTAAATAAACCTACAAAGCTTGCAACGCATAGCGAAGTGACGAAACAGTCTAACCACGCTGACATTTGACCAATAAGTTTCAGAATCACTAGCAAACAAGCCTTTTTGGTCACCTGTCGATTGGTGAAAACAGAATTTGGAAATTCCCAGCCGTTCTCGAGTTTTTGCTCGGACGGACGGACAGACGGACAACATGAAGTTAGTGACTGCGCTTCGCTTCGCCACTTAATAATCAATTTACTATCTTTATTTTTAAAAGCTAAAATAGTAAGAAGTTTAAATTTTGATTAACTTCTCTAAGTGACTCCGAGGAAGATCTAGCCCAACGTTCGCTCTATAATAAGTTTTAAGATGGTAACGACGACATTCTTCTGCAGTGCGAAAATTTTCCTAAACAAATTAGGTCGTTTCTAAACGGATTTGCGAGCCTACGACAGCTTCGCGATTTCCGCGCTACGAGTGTCATATCCCCGAAACTGCAAACTAAGCCCGGAGCTGCTTAATACTTAAAGGCAAAAACAAGGCTCTCTGCAGCTCGATAGGCTCGGGAGGCGCTTAGATAAATGTGTAAAGGCGCAAGAATCGGTTTCCAGTGTCTGTATTGCAGTCTTCAAACGCCGGTTTCCGCCAGCACATGCAGAGCTTAGAAATGACCTCGATTTACCGCCGCCTCAGTGTCACGTCCCGGTTTGAAGCCGCGTCCCGGGGGAGCGCCTACACAGAAGCGATAGGAATTCTCCACAGTGTCTCGGCCATCTTATAACTCCTCATCGCCGCACATCAGGAGCTACCATCTGTCGGTTCGGAATCAACTACCCATCCTCATTTCCGATATTGCCGCGGACACGCAACGGCCCAACGAGGTCTCCTGTCGCCGTCATTCACCATTACGTGGCCATCTTTGTAGGTTAAACTCTACTTTATTCATCTGTAATACCCTCAAACTGCGTCAGTACCTTGCCCTTGATTAACAACTCTTCTTAGGCGCGTTCGCCGCCGTGGCTCTCCAAATAAGTATGAATTGCTGATTGCTCTACCCTACTCTTGAAAAAGTTAAGAAATACGTTTTTATCAGAAATTTTTTTTAAAATGCTTATAATATATATGTGCAAGTAAACTTATTATATTATTTAATTATTACCTAATATGATAATGTAGAAAAGATCTAATTTTATATAATCTGATTAATATTATAATTTAAAATGTGACGCATTATAGTTATTGTTTAAAGAATATTTATTAGCTATATTTATGATTATACAATCAAAGTTTATATTAAAAACTAGTATGTGTTTAAAACAACAAAGCACTCAAAATTATCGATAGAATACCTTTAAACAGTTCTATCTTTAAATTATTAATTATTTTAGATTCATATAGAGTATGCTAACTCACACTTTTAAACATACAAAAAAATATGAATTATATACCACAGAGGAGATCTAATGTTTAAGAGTGGTACTGCAGTAACTGAGTATTTACTAAAGTTTAGCTAAATAAATTTATACAAAGTAAAAGAGTACACAATCAACCTGCAGTGGGCACGAGTAATCTATATTTACGAGAAAAAACTTAATGACGATGAAACAAAACATTCATTGCAAATCATTTACGTTAGTGATAAAATTATGTTTTGATTCTAAAATAGAGTAAAAAGAGTACTAGTAATAACAACAGAAGTAATGAGTACATATTTGATATTATTATTCCGATTATTTAAAGATTTGAACAAAGGGAACAAACCATCCATTGCCCCCAAGTTTTGTAATGAGAGTATTAACATAACAGTGGCAATATTTCTTATAAGCTTCCAGATAATCCCTTGTCAGGTGATTGAAAAATCGTCACCCTTCTATTATAAACACATATGAATGGAAACAAAAATTCTGATAAGAGATTCTGAGAGTATCAAAATATTAGAAACACGAATTGAGAGAAATATAAGCCGGATTTCCAAATCACTATTACATAGGTTAAACATGTAGTTGAAAATACCTGTTTGCGCCAACCTCCAATTACTTTTATTTTTAATTCTAAATTAGAGCCGGCCGTATTTTGGTTCCTTCCTGTATATTTTGGATTTGAGATATAGCCGCGAATTTGTCCGATCATTCGGAGCGCTTATATATAATGCAGCGGCCTTGCCGGCCTGCCCACTTTTCGCACGCTTCCTTTTTAAATTTAGTTTGTGACAGTTTAGAAAGCGGGCGACCGGCTTTAAATTTTCCGCAAGCTGCGATCGTTTTTGACCGAGAGTGCGCCGGCGTTGGGAGTAGAAGTATTCATTTCTGCTAGGCCGTTTTGTTAAAAGTTAATTTTGTGGCGAAATTCGATATTTTGCCGACCAGATTAACCTCTTCCCGGAGGTCCTTTTGTTTCCCTATTGCATTTCGGGGTTGAAATTTTTGCTGGTAAAACTCGGTCCATTTTTTTCTTTGCTCCGACTCGGCAAGGAACGACAAAGGAACCTTTACACCAGGAAAGACACTACCGTTTGGCTCCGCTGTAAAGATTGGGGTATCTTTTTACCCACACTCTTATTTTCTTTTTTTGATCCCCTAGGACCAACAGGAAACAGGAAAGCGCCGTTTCCACAGGTTAGTGTTTTTAGCTTTAGCTTTTGTTTGAAGTTCTTTTTGTTTAAATTTAAAATTACTATACAGTCCACTGTTCGGCCGCAACAATAGTGTAGGCGTTGAGTTAACCTTTGCACAATCTAAAGCTAATATAAATTCGTACTATTACAAATACCAGATCATAATAGAAACTGCTATAAAACGTTAGTTGGTGGTACGTAACGCTTCTAAAATAAAATAAAACATATGTGCGAATGTCTAGTAAGGCAAAAAGAACTGGCGAATGAAAAAAAAATTATAACTTGCTCACGGTGTACATAAAATATTAGTTGGTTAAAATAATTTTAAATAAAACTCTGTCGAAAGGTTAAAAATACCAAGAGTTTTAAGAAATTTGTTGAAACAATAGCAAAGCGAAACGGAAAATACACCGAAACAAACAAGGGTATCTTGCAGGTGCTAATTCAAACATACTTTTCAAACTCATATGCAACTGCTTCTGTATATAAATATCAGCTCAACCTTCTACACTCTCATATAATAATGTCCCAAAAATGGCACACATTAAATTGAACGTTTTAAGTTAATCATTAACTTATCCAATTAATGCAAACCATTGGTCCTGATAGAATCATTTTTATGCTGTTGCCATGAGAGAAAGTCAGCATTATACTCCAGCTTTGTAGATTTCTAAGAGTAAGCTTAGCAACAGGATATATTCCTTCTGTTAAGAAGAGTTCTAGAATAGTTCCTATTCTTAAATCTGAAAGAGATGCCGTTTAGGTTAAGCTATATTAATTTATTAACTTATCATCTTTTATGGCATGTATGGCGGTTATGTCTAGGGTAGTACCTCTATACCTATTATTGCCGGACCTACGGGTCGTTCTGGAAAATTGTTTTTCAGACGAATTCTCGCGCTCATTTATGACTCCTAGCGGCTTATTTAAGCAGTCCCATCTCGGTAAACTGTGTCGGTATATAGACCAAACTAAATGAGAGGCTATAGGTCACAATCTTTAATTGTGGCCAATTAAAATTGCAAATTGGACTGTAAAGAACGTATATACAGCAGGAAAATTAGCAAATACTGCAGCAAAAATAAATAGACTTAAACTGAGTATACTTGTAACTAGTTATCAAGGTCATGAAGATGTATAACCAATAAAGATATTTTATATTATGCAGGTATTGACGACCAAACCCATAGATATGGTGTTGAAATGGTCATAAAAAAAGAAATAAACAAATTGATAGTAAGTTTTACTCTCTATTCTAAATGTATAATAATAATACAAAAGAACTCTAATAGAGGAAAATTCAACATTATATAAGTATATGCATCAAAAATAGACATAGAACAAAAAGAGATTAAAATCTTCTAAAAAAAATTACAATATGTCTTAAAATCTACTAAAAATCATGACATAACTCTAATAATAGGTGGTTTAATCCTAAAGTGAGCAAAGTAAAAACTGAAAGATATACTGGAAAACATGGGTTGGGAAGTGATCGAGAAGAACTTTGTCAAATCGAAGAATTAGCAATAATGAATATGATCTTTAAATTGCCAAATACAAGATTGTATATATAGAGATCGCCTAAGAACAACAAAGAGAGAACTGTCAGAAATCAAATAGATTATATTACAATTAAAAACAGATATAAAAATGCCATTACATCAGCAAAAACATACCCCTGATATGACATCGGGTCAGATCATTGGTCATCATTAAATGTTAAACTGTAGAAATTAAAATTTAGTTGTAATACACAAATAATAAATGTAAAGACACTAAATAAGAAAATAAATAAGAAATGTATTTACAATAATCCAAAAAAAGTTAATCATAATATAAGAAATGCTAAACAACTTAACAATAAAACTGACAACGTAAATAAAACATGGAAAAACATATCACAAGTTGACAGAGACCATAATTCCAGATAAAGTTAAGAAAACAGTTTAGATGACAAAAGACATTTTAGACTTAATGGAGGAAAACCAAAACAACAAAGCTAAAAATGAACAAAAGTATAAAGAAAATAATCGACCAATTAAAATAAAAATTAAAGAAGCAAAAGAAACATGATTGATTGAAAAGAGAAATTGAAGAATGTAAACGAAACTATTAAAGTTTTAATATGAACAGCCAAGTTAAAGAAGTAGCAGGCATTTTTAAAGAGCAACACAATCTAATACATTAAAGGAAGAGGATGAAAGAATAATCACTAATATAAAACAAAAAGTACAGTCATAGAATAAATACGTAGAAGAACTGTTTAAGGATAATAGACCTGAGTTAATAAGAAACGAGCCGCAGAAGCAGAGCCTTAAATATTAAGAAGTGGGGTAGAATATGCTACTGCAAATGCGAAAACAAGAAAAACTGTGGGCCAGATGGAATTCCAGTAGAATTTATAAAACTTATAAACGATAATACAGTGGACATAACGGTAGACCTTTTTAATGCAATTTACAGAACAAGTGTTAGCCCAGAAGAATGGCTGACGTCAACTTTTATACCAATACCAAAAAAAAAATAATCCAAAGAACTGTACGGAGAGCATAGAACTATAACACTGATTAATTATACAAAAAATTTGAAGAAGACATCAATGATACACAAATGAGATTTAGATAGGAATTAGTATCAAACTTATTTGACACCTTTAAGGTTTCTTTATGGATTTTGAGAAAGCTTTCGATAAAATCATACCTGAAGAGCTACATGAAATACTATAAAAGAAAAATATTGATAGTCGTGACATAAGGATAATAGCTAAATTGTACTGACACTAAACAGTTAAAATAGAAGTTAAAAATAAAATAACAGAAAAACTTAAGATATGCTGAGGTACCCATCAGAGATGTATTCGTTCTCCAATTTTGTTCAATATACATAGTGAAGCTATATGTCAGGAGGATTTAGAGAAAGAAAAAATAGAAATAACTGTAAACAGAGAAACTATAAACAATGTGCAATATTTTGATGATACGGTAATAATAGCAGATAATTTGGAAAACTTACATAGTAATAACTATGACCTGAAACTAAACCTTAACAAGACAAAGCTAATGATTATATCAAAGAAACTAATTGTTGACGACAACTTAACAATTTTTAATAGACGGATTAAAAAGTCCATTGCTATAAATATCTAGGAGCGTCGATTATAGAAACTAACGATCAAGCTAAAGACGTTAAAGTAAGAAGAGGGCTAGCAAAACAAGTGTTTATAAAATTGAAAATATTTCTGTGCTGACAAACGATTAATTCCAAATATGTATGTTTTTCCACATTGCTATACTATTCAGAGGCGTTGCCATTAAAGCAAATAAATAATAAGAACCTTCATCCTTTTAAAATGTGGTGTTACAGAAGAATATGAAGAATAGCACAGTCAGAAAAAATAACTAACACAGAAATATTACGTAAACAGAAAAGAAATTTGAAGTACTATACACAATTAAAAAGAGAAAATTGAAGTATTTGAGCCACATATTGAGAAGTAAAAAATACTCATTGCTGAACCTAATAATACAAAGAAAAATAAAAGATGTAAGAAGCGTAAACCAAAAAAGGGCATTCTGGCTACGGAACTTAATGGAATGGTATGGCTGTAATATATACACCAACAAATTATTTAAAGCTGCTGTCAATAAAATACAAATCGCCTAGATGATTGTTAAACTCTGATAGGAAACAATACTTTAAGAAGAAGATCTCCTTTATGATATAGTTGATAGATAACTGATTAATAGACACATTAAAAACATTAAACGTCAATAAAAAAAGTCGCGTGTGACCGCTTTCATCACTTGGTAAGAAGCACTGAAAATTCCTTAATTTTTCAGAAAATAGCATTGACAGTTTCCCTTGGGATTGTAATATTCTTTAACCACACTTTCTACAAGGTAATATGTTGCTTGACATAAATATACAATTAACTCTATCTGGTGAAATGATGTAGTTGCTTTTTCAAGCTCCTTGATGAACTAATAAGAAAGACTCTTTGTACTTAGAGGTACGCCAACAATCATTTTAGAAAAGTTTGAATGAATTCTCATAAATTGTGCAGAATACTTTGAATACCTCATATATTTTTAATTAATATTTATAAGTAAACCACTAAGCTAAGAATCTTAAAAACATTTTTGATCTAAAACTAACTTAAAACTCAAGCCTAGAAAATATTGTAAACAAATGAAAAATAGTACTTATAGTACACAATTAACACTATATAAAATATGTTTGTGGCACTGCTGTGATAATGCTCGCTTGTAGATTACTAGTAGAGTGAAGTTAAGTAAAATAGAAGCAACCCAAGTTGGAGCTGCATGTGCAATTAGAAGCCCCTTAATCGCAGCTATAAAAACCCTATTAATTTTGCATCCTTAAGATATTTTAGACAAACAAAAAGTAAGAATTTTTTCCTATAGGTTAAAATGTAATGAAAACTTGTAATCCAGCTCAGCTCCTGGAACTACCACAAACTCATTATTAAAAATAAGCAAAACGTTAATTGGAATTTAAAATCAAAACGACCAAAATAACAAAAATTAGAGAAACACTGTCGGACAAGAAAATTAATCCAGTACATAGACGAATTCAAAATCGACAGTGGTACTAGAGTTAGATAATCTCCTGAGTTATTATATAGTTCTAAAGAAATTTAATGCAGTATTCTACTCGAAATAAATAGCCAGGATCAAATAAAACCTCTAGCTAATTACCATACCACAATATACTTACTTGTATGTGGATGCCAGGGTATATGGGTATACTAAGGAATAAAAAGTCTGACGCACTGGCAAATAAGTATCAGAAACTAGTTTTACTTCACCTGAATTAGTGTTTTAAGTAACCAAAGCCACATTTTGTAATTAACTAAATGGTTGCATAAGTAAATTATACCAAACCCACTGGAATTGGTGTAATATTAAAGCGCGCCAAAAGGATACTTAAAACCCTATTGAAACAAGTACTAGATATAAGATATAACAACAATAAGTTGGGTCAATTTTTGGTCACTATACTTGTGTAGCCACAATGCCTGTTTATAAAACAGAAACCATTTATAAATTTTGTATTGACAAGTATAAAACAGCCTTACACGTTATATGTTCGATTGAAAAGTTCTTTACCAATAGAAACATTTATTTATGGAAGGAGGCTTTAATTAGACAAGATAATGGAAAGACTACTTAGTCTTCTAGATTAAAAATAAGTAAAACTGCAAGTAAATAGAAAATTAGTACAAAATTTAAGGCCATACTGCTGGCGGTTTTCAATTATTTCTCATCTTTTACTCTGAAAAAGACAGTTAACAACAAACTGATGGGACAAGCAAATAAGTTTATTCAAGAATATTCAGATTTGTTTAATAGGCAATAAGAATAAATCTAAGACATGGTAACATAACAATTAAATAAAAAAAAACAAAAACATTTGATCCAAATAAAATTTACTCTTCTTCTTAAAGTGCCTTAGTCATTATTGAATGTTGCCAACAATCGAGGCAAAATTTTGTCTATCTTTAGTGGCCAGGAGCAATTTCCTGCGACCTCGCCCTTTTCTGCCTTCAACTTTTCCTTCCATAATGAGCTGCAATGTATTGTATTTGTCATTCCGATATAAATGTCCGAGATAAGCTGTTTTTCTTTTTTTAATAGTTAATAGGAGTTCATTTCTTCTGTTCTTCGTTTGTGATATGCTCCGTCCAAGATATACGTAGCATTTACTCTAACGTTTATAATTTTATAAATTTAAAAAATTCTCACCTAAGCACTTGGTTAAATCATTCTGTAGCGGTTTGCTCTACAAAGAAAAAAAAACGTTTTAATAAGTTGCTTAGTTAAAGTATAAATTATAACTTGTACAATTATTATAGAAACATTAAATAATAGCCTTAAAAAGACAACAAAATATATTTTTTATTTATGATATAATATTTCAGATTTATTTTGTAAAATATATTTTTAAAAAAACATAAGCATTTAAAGAAAAATAAATAATACTCACCTCTATGTTCAGCAAATGAGAAGTAAAAACATTAAATCAATTAATCTGATGTTACTCTATTACTATTTAAACAAATATCTACGTGTAGATTATATAGAAACTAAATATTAATATTTCACATATCAATATATTTTTGCTTGGTGCTAAATCTTAGATATTCAACTTTGTTCTTTTTCTTAGATAATTGCAATAAAAATATTTATATAGTATAGACAACTAGAGTATAAAATGCAGAAGTATAAAAAACAAATCTCTTCCTGTTAATTAATATCTTCCAAATAACATTTTTAATATCTCCTTTTCTTGTACTCGCTTCGGCGGTACATATACTAAAATTGGAACGATACAGAGAAGATTAGCATGGTGATTGACAACTCCCAAAGGAAGAGAGCTTATGAAGGCTATTGAAAGAAAGAATTTAAATTGCTTATCCACTGGTTAACTTACTTACTGGCAGACAGACACAAACAAGATACCTGACTTTATAAATTTTTGTGTAATAAAAGGCATACCTCTTAATAACATACAAGCAGAATCTTGCCTGGATTTATCTTCAGATCATTCGCCTATCATAATAAAGATAACCACCTGTATAATAAAAAGAGAAAAACAACCTACACTAAATAATAAGCGCACTAACTGGGAGGAATTCAAACGATTGGTGAACTTCAACATAGACCTAAAAATATCTTTAAAAGACAGTAAAGATATCGAAGAAGCAATAGAGTAGTTCAATCAGGTAGTACAACAAGCAGCCTGGAAATCAACACCACCAACAACCTATGACAAGGAACAATTGCAAGACTATCCCATGATAATAAAGCAAAAAATCTCCGAAAAAAGAAAAATCAGAAAACAATGGCAAAACAGAAGAACACCCGAAAATAAAAGATTCATTAATAGAGCAACACGACAACTTCAAAGAACTGATAAATAACATTAAAAACCAAGAAATACAAGGCTACTTTGAACAACTAACACCAACTGAAGCTAGCGACTACTTGCTGTGGAAGGCTACAAGAAATCTAAAACAACCGAAGGAAATACAACCACCAATCAGAACATCCCAAAATGGATAGGCCAAAAGCAATAAAGAAAGGCAATAACCTTAACTAAACATCTAACTAAAGTTTTTTACCTAACCCGCCAGAACTCGGCCAGGACGATGACAAAGAAATCCAACAGTATTTGGAATCACCTCACCAGCTTGAATATTAAACCTTTCAAAATCAAGGAAATAGAAAAGATAATTAAAACCAATCTAAACCCTAAAAAAGCCCCCGGTTACGATCTGATCACCGGCAAAACATTAAAAGAACTTTACAAAAGGGAATCAAAAGCATCACGCAAATATTCAACGCAATTCTGCGCACTGCTCACTTCCCAGGCCAATGGAAGGTTGCCTTCATGATACTTCATCCCAAAACCTGGGAAGCCACTAGAAGAGTCAACATCGTACAGGCCCATCAGCCTTTTACCTGTCCTCTCAGGAGTTTTTGAAAAGCTATTATTAGAAAGATTAAAGCCATTCTTGAACGAAAACAATGTCATTCCCGATCACCAGTTGGGATTCAGGTACAAAAAACACGCGACAACTGAACAGGTTCACGGAGTTACGAAGAAAATAAGACAGGACCTAGAAGACCACAAATACTGTTCGGCCGCCTTTATTGATGTTACACAGGTTTTTGACAAAGTGTGGCATACTGGGCTACTATTCAAACTACAAAAAATATTTCCTCTCAATTATTTCCTTATCTTTCATTCCTATCGGCAAGATCGACAATTTCTTGTTAAACAGCAAGATGACAACACAAAAGTACCCAATTACATCTGATGTCCTTCAAGGTAATGTCCTGGGCCCCATCTTGTACCCTATATACACCGCCGATCTTCCTACCACGCAAGACGTACTAACGGCAACGTTTGCTGACAAAATATTAGCTTTACATACAAACCCGCAAGTAGCGTCCCAAACTCTCGAAAATAGCTTAGATGAAATACAACACTGGCTAGCTAAGTGGAGAATAAAAACCAATACAGCTAAGTCAGTTCATATTATATTTACTACTAGAAAAGAAACGTGTCCACCGGTCAACCTAAATAATTCTCAACTACCACAAGTAGTCGAAGTCAAATACCTAGGGATGCATCTAGACAGAAGGCTAAATTGGCGCAACTACATATTTACTAAAAGGAAACAACTAGGTCTAAAATTGACAAAACTATAATGGGTAATAGGCAGAAAATCCAAGCTGACACTTAAAAACAAACTGTTAGTCTATAAAACCATTCTAAAGCCTATATGAACGTACGGCATTCAATTGTGGGGAGCAGCCTAGAATTCAAACATTGAAATACTGGAACGATTCCAATCAAAAGTGCTACGCGTAATAACCGATGTCTCCTGGTACGCACCAAATAACGTTATTAGAAGTGATCTCAACATATCCTCAGTTAAGGATGAAATAAAACAATTGAGTGTTAAATATAGTGACAGATTAAACTCACATCCAAATACGCTAGCAATAGATCTTATGAGCCAACCAATTAGAAATAGAAGGATTAAACGCTTTACACCAAACGACCTAGTAGATAGGTACTAAGCTACTATAATTAGTATATAAGTTAGTTAAGGATAGATTGAAGTTACTTACTCCTTGCCAACACAACTAAGCAGTTGCTTATTATTCAAGGGGGACTACTAATGAGTGGTCCCCAGCATGTCAATATTTTATATGAACGCCTACACTTTTGATTAGTGTATACAAATGTACAGATTTAAAGATAATCAGGGGTTAAACTAAAAATCTCTTTTAAAGAAAAATAGTTTTTTATTTAAAACATATCAAACAGCCAATGCCACTATACTTCTTAGGCCACCGTGTTTCTATTTTCGTAAATTTTAAAAATGCTTTAGACCAGTTTTTTTGATAATCCTTTTATTAATATGAGGTGCAAATTTGTCTAAAAGTAAACATTTATTCTTGTTTTTACCAGAAACTGCATGCAAAACATTTTACTGTAACTTACTAAGTTAGTCTAAAGACAGTGTATGTGTATAATTAACCGCGCGTTATCAATTGTGTATTTATGGCTTCGACGTGGTCCGACACTTATATTTCATTCTACAGTAACAAATTAATTTCTACTATAGAAATAAATCTTCAAGAAACAATAAGAAGGCAGGTAAAGAGCTAGTCCTAAATTTCTCTTGGGGGGAAAGTTTCTCAATTCTTAGCAATATCCGTCAATAGGGTACTTAGCAGCTAAATCTCAGAACCAATCTCAGCAATACTATCAGAGTATGCAGTTCCTAAATCTCAAAACTAATTACATCGGCAGCGACCATTACAAATTCAAATAGCTGTTAAACTTCACTACAATTTTCTTTACCACCGCAAGCAGCTTATCAAAACTTAAGACTAAGATTTTTCTCAAAATATTCTAAAATTTGTAAAATTCCAAAGTGTTGAAGCTCGTACCAAATGATTAAATATTGTAAGTGAGAAAAGCCAAATAAATTACCTTGCTTTCCTTCAAAACTATCACCAAAAATACAAAACCGTTACAGCCAGTTTTAGCTGCAACCAAAGTTATTTAACTGAAACAAACATAATAACTAGTAAAAGATAATACTTCAATACTTATATGCAAAATTAAAAATTTTAAAGATATAATAAGCATTCTGCTTAAGTAACAAAACAAAAATTATACTATACAAAACCCTCCCCAATGATACACACATTTGATCATTTCTATCACTCCATAACAACTAAAGACAAAATTAAAGGTGGAAATTTTAGGTTATAAAACCCGCAATACCACCAAATTTAGGCATAGTTCAACCAAAGCACTTTTATAGTTATTCTTCATAGACCTAAAACTTCAACAAAATAATAAATAACTTTTAAAACGGGAATTTTTAAACAACAATAAAGGAACTGTAGAAACACTAAAAAGAATCATATTATATATAATTCTACTGCCATTTCAAAACTTACTCTCTAAAATATATTACTGCATAAAATGTAGTCAATCCCATGGTACACAGACATGTAAAAAATTAAGAAACGCATTCGTTAAACGTGCATAGCATAACGCAGACTACCGTGCAAACTACAGGAGTTGCACTATATACAAGAAATTAGTAGAAACCACAAATAGAACCGCTAGAACACAGCAACAAACTTATTCAGATCCAATCAATCTAAACGAACACCTCTAATACAGCCTAAACAACAAATTACCACTTCACAATACAAATTAACATACACATATAAGAAATGTAACAAAATTAATACAGAAAATCAATTTTCCACTTTTCTAAATAAATTGAAAATTGTTTGCACAATTAATAAGGCACAATAGTATGATCTAAATATTACTAATCACAATCATCGGAAGACTAAATTTATAAATATACGTAGAATCGCAAAATGGAATCAAAGTACTGCTAAATCTCAACCAGAAAATAATAAAATTTAAAATATAAAAAAATTGCAGTACTTTCCATGCAGATGGTACCACCTATATAGATTCTGTAATAATCAATTGTAAATCTGTTTGAACCATAAACAAATTATCTATATCCCAAACAGATAAAATACAAGCAACTAAAGTCGAAATAAAAGCCAATCTATGACACTTCACTGTTACTATTGTGTACAGCTACGACGCAGAATATCTTCGAATAAATAAAAAAGTTTCTTTCGGATCCTGAATACTTAATTTAGAGCCGTAATAAAATTAAATTCCAAACACGTACACTGAGAGTTTTTACAACAAAATATCGAAATTTGCTAAGAGGCAATGAGTGACATTAACTATAATTTGCTTAGTAATGGCGAACCTACAGAAAACTTTCTGATCTCAATTTTTGCATAACCCGTGTAATAGCAACAAACAACTGCAGTATCAAACTATCTTTTATCTATACATTTGAACAGAAAGTAAAGAAAACAATGTGGCGTGCTTCTCGACCCTTGATTTGCACGAGGAGATCCGTGTGTAGTAAACAATGTCAGCCTACTCATTTGAATAGAAAGTAAATAAAGACGGCTGATATGAAATTTGGAATGCCGCACTCTGAGCGCTTAATTTACACCGTGTGTTTGTGCACGCACGTTGGGGCTGCTCTCGCTCTTTGTCGACTGGCCGGGCGGCCGCGGCTATTGGGCCGCTGTATATCCCTTTTATGATGTAGGAACAGATGCACATTTACTAACTTAATTAATAGTTTCCTATCCGTTGTAAAAACGAAGCCAAAATGTCGACAATACTAAAGTTAGGTTATGCAATTTCACTATCAAAACAAACATTTTATTACTGCTGCCAACATTAAAAATTACTGCAAATGAACGTAAGAAATACGCAAAGCTTTGCACTGATTCAACTTTACGTTTACGTATATCTTATGGGCGGCTTATGCTTACGTCTATTATGAATGGGCATTAAGGTAAATTGTCACATTTTTTCCATCCAGAGAAAACCCCGATCTAATTGGAAATTTATACGTTTCCACCTTCCAAAAATTGAGGGAAGGCGGATGAAAAATTGTCAGCCTAGGACGCCAAAAATACCTTTTGGCGGGCAACTCTTATCATATCACTTCAGTTGTAAATAGCATAAGCACTATAGTCATTAAAAATCATTTCCATTAAACTAATCAAAAGAAAAACTGATTGGACTTTTTTAACACCACCTAATCTTAATCTCAATCTGCGATTCAAAATTTTTAGTTTGATGAAGTAGCGCAGTACTTTACTTAAGTAGTTGCCTTACAAAATCTTACAAAATGTTCTAAATCATCATGTTTGAAATAGATTAAGCAAAGAATTGAAATAATCCTACAATAATGTACAAAACAACACTTTTGAATAGTGCATTATTAATCTATCTGCAAATACTACATACTATAAAAGGCAACAAAAAAATTAAAAAGTCTGTAGGCAGATGCTTAGCTATAGATTATAGCTCTTAAATGTAAGACTAATGCAAGTGTGTTCATTTTGACGAAGAAAGAATGAACATCTTTGATTCACATTTAAGGTTTTTAAAACTTATCCAGACAATATTGATTGAGAAATAGAAGATTTTATCGACGTACTTTACCAACTGTTTCCATCTACAAAAGGAAAATTTCCTACATAAGTAAACAAAGAAATAAAACAACTAAATATATGCAATACTCCGGAATAGAACCTAATCACCGGACAAGTACACAAATACTTACCTAAGAAATTTTATTGTTATCCTAACAATCATGTTTAATAGTAATTTTCTTACAATCTGAAAGCATGCCGAAAATACAATAATTCAAAAACTAGGTGTCCCACAAAAATCGTCATCTAGACTCATAAGTCTACTATATACAAACAGTTTTTAAAGAACTTTTACTAAAAGAATTATATGCCAATCATGAGTTTTTAGCACTACTTCTTAATCATCATTTCGGGTTTTGAGAACCCATTCCACAACCTAACACGTACACGGAATCATTAATGCAACTTTCATAAGTCTTAAAAAATAAAGCTTGCAACGCAGCATTTTTTAACATTTTTCAAGACTTTGAAACGGTATAGCTTAGAGGTTTATTCTTTTAATGAAAAAACTTATTTTCTCACAACTAGTGCCTTCTCATAGTCATGTACATCTAACAAAACTTTTCTGTTAAACATTCATATTGGCAATTTAACTTCTATTCTATTGTATCTGGAGCCCCCCAAAGTAATGTATTAGGGCTGCCGCTTTTACTCCTTTACAAAATCGACATACATGCAATCAAAAACACCAAAATTGCCTCTTTTGCTGATGATGTGGTTGTTGCTACATCAACGAAAATCCTTTAAACGACTCCAAGAACTTATAAAGGTATCTTAACCTGGTGCACCAAATGGCGAACAATTAGTTAATTCAACAAAGTATATTCAGCTACCACAAGACGCAAAGTATGCCTACCTGCAACAGTTAATAATGAGCGAATACCTATAAAAGTAGCAAAATATTTCATTTAAAACTCGACTAAAGAAACATGCAAGTAAAAAAAAGACGCTTTGTCATGACATTCCGACAAATGAATGGCTTTCTGCATAAAATCAAAACTGACTTTGAATAACAAAATGTTGCTATATAAAACTATACTGAAACCCGCAATACAGTCTTCAACTCTAAAGATGTGTGAAGCCATCATCAATCAATATCATTCAGAGATTTCAATCCAAAGCACTAAGGATGATTGCAAATGCTTTATGGTAAGTAAACAACTAGATACTTTATAATGACTTAAAAACTTTTCTTTGTCACAAATAAAATACTGAGAATGCCTTAATCTTTCAGAAACCACATAACAAGCCATAAAAACGAACTAAAAAACCAATTTTGCACCATTGACCTAATCACAAGAAGACTACACAGGATATTGCCGCAAGACTTGTTACACTAATTCAATAATAACAGAAAAGAACTATGCTTATTTAATAAAAAAATAAAAATGTCATTGATGAAAAAGCAACAATAAAAAATTACGAAGTGCGTTCAAGTTCTAAGACCTTCGAATTTTTTTCTCAGCCGTGGGAGTAGGTAGGAAAGCATGGTTAATTTTAAAAGACGCGAGAAACATTTATAAATTAGCACTGTAGGTGATAGTACCATACATGAACACAGGTCGAATTACCGCCATTGCCGTGCGTGTCGCTTTGTATACTTAAAATGGCGACGTTTAGTGTTCAAGAACAACGTGTAATCATCCGTTTTCTCCTCTTTTGTGATGAAACACCTATGAAAATGTATCTCCAAGTAAGTAAAACATGTGATGAATGCGTTATGAATGTTAAAAATGTGCGTTCGTGGGTGTGACAGTTTGAAGAAAGTCGAGAGTTGTGCAACCCCGGTCACGAACCAGTCGGACCGAAACCATAACTGCGCTAGTGGAAACAAGTTGTTACAGAAGACCGTCGATTAGGTGTGCGAGATATGGCCTCTAAACTTGGCACGACGACCAAAAATGCGAAAAGTTTTTTTAAGGTCTCAGGATATGTTGACACGTGATGCCGCCATGAATTACCTACCATAAAGCACACTCTCCGTGGGCGCTTATTTTCCAATCGAGCCGCTGTTGCATCAGAGTTTTTCCAGTAAACAAAACACACCCCTCAAGAAGTGTTCTAGAATCATGGCGACGACGTTGTGAAAAAAATGTACGTCTAGACGGAGGTTACGTAACATAAGCTGTCTTGAATAAGTACTTTTTCAGAAAAAAATTTGAACACCTTAAAAATTGAACGCATCTTGAATTATAAATTTGAAGAATTTTTATCAGCACAGAAATTAATATTAATATAATTACTTACGCAACAATTATCATAATATTAGAATGTCCAGAATTTTAACTCAACAATTTAATGATTTGTTTTGTTAAGAAAAGCAATAGTAAGTATTTATTTCTATACTAATATTATCACTCAATCTATTTTGACATTACCGCTAATACTTTGCATAATTGTCAAAACTCTAATACTGGAATGATGTTGTGTGTAATGTGTTTCTGTTCTTGGCTAACACATTTCGTTTACGTTTGGCATCGTCGCGCGGACGGCACCTAAATGCAAAACAGAGTTAAAAGGAATTTCGTGTGTGCCGAGCGAGGGCTGAGGGAGCATTCGCGCAGCGAACGCGCGATAAAATTGGCAATTCATTGGCCTCCGGCTCACTGAAGTGAATTGATGAAAGGACATAGAATTAATTCAACAATTAGCAAACAAAAACGTCGGTTCACATCGACGTTACGTTTTGCCAATGCTCATCTTGGCAGTTATTGCCTTTAATTTGCAACTCCTTCCGAGGAGGTGAGCGAGGAATGTTAATTAAAAGCCCGTCCTCTCGATCTCTCGTCTCGTCTAATTAGTCCGGCTATAAGAGATGCATGGATCACTCACGGCCAATCTGCAGCTTCCCCCAGCCGAGCGCTTTTTAATTTCGCTTTATTGCTTGCTCTTGCAGTTCGATACTTTGTTGCAAGGCGACGCGCATTGTTAGATCCACGCACAAAAATAATGCTCGCTCAGTTATCCACAAATGTAACTGCAAGTTCTCGTTCGCAAAAATTGTATTAGTGGAAACAACGCGAATTCTCGCTTAAGACCGCTGCAGGCTGGCAAATGCAGACATCATATCCAAAGCCAATAATAAAGTCATATAGCCGGAGTTTCGGAATACCTCAGAGCTAACAGTTTCGAAGTGTTCCTAAGATTGTTCCAACTATTTGTGGAGCTATAATTGGCAATATAGTGGGGATACACCGAAAGCCTAAACGATAGTAATTGTTTCACTTTATTGCATACAAGCTATAAACACTATTAACACCAGCAGTTGCCTCCCAACTCGCTCAAACCCTCTTGTAAATTGTAAGCAGCACCTTATAGGAATCGTAAACCATTCGATCCCACTTGCGCTCGCTGGCGTTAATGTGCGTGAGATATATCAACACACAATGCCGTTACGTGCCGTTTGATATTAGCATACATTTAATATTAATACGGAACTTACCTTTAGTTGGTTGTATAATTTGAAGAAGAATTTAAAAATATCACCTATTTGTTTTTAAGTGCATAAATAAAATATTATATAATTTAAAGCATAGCTATTATTATAGTATTTAGAGTTTTCTTTATATTAACGGATTGCATGGTAAAACTCGAAGCAAAATTGTACTACAAAATTTAAAAAATATATTTTGTACGAAATTTTAAAATTTGCCAATTTACATTGTAAGGACATCCAATACATCAAGTTAAAATACGACAATTGTAGAATAATATTATTATTCCTTGTGATATTCGCTTGTGGATACATTAAACAACTAACACAATTAACATATCCCTTACTAGGTTGTTCTTTTTTATGTGCTTGAGATAGCTATGCCTTTTAAAAAAGTATTTTTAGAAACTCCGTCATTTTCTGCTAATATAAAAATTGTGTGTGAATATTTCTTGTTTGCAAAGAAAATTTACGCCGGTGTTAAGCAATGCTGACAGAAAGCTGTCATTGTATTCGAGAGTACAAAAATGCCTAATACAAAATTTTTAATTTAGCGAAGTTTACTTACTAAAAGTTATCAAACTCGATTATTCACACAATCTTGAAAACCTCGATTTGCAAAAAACGACTTTTTCAATACGAGCATATTTATTATACCCAATTTTAACAGTTCCGCAATACTTGCAAAAATCCGATTTTTGTATAATTTATGTAGGTCTTTTATGTTTATATTGTAGTAACAACTCCGCCAGTGATCACTATATTATTAGTGCCTGTTCCAAGCCAGGATAAAAAAGAAAGGGGAGGGTAATAAACTCGCTAAAAAACAAGGTTCAGCTGATAGTACCCTGTAAGGGCTCCTATCCAGGATTACAGAAAAAAATGCCAACGGCTCTGAAGACGAAAGATGACAAATAAAATCACCACAATAAAAGAGACGGAAGAGCAGACTTCAATAGCGGCATCTATATCCATATGAGCGGCCGCACACAGCGTTTCACTCCAGAGGAGGGGTTGATTAAAAACTCGGCAAGCATAGCGTGCTAATGCTAAATCACCCTCAATTTATAATAAAGAAGAATTTTAAAACTCAAATACCTCAGGTGGGCACAATCCCACACAGGTACTCCGGTCTGTGTCGATGATTCTAGGGGAGGCAAAAACTCGAAAATAAGAAAAAAATAAACCGTTGTGTGAAGACTTTGAAACTATGAATGTAAGATCACTCTGTACAGAGGACAGACTAGCACAATTGAAAGAAGAACTGGTACATCTTAAGTGGTGGTAAAGAGGAGATAAAATACTGGTTCTGAAAACAGAAAAAAATATATTATATTATAAGGGAGCAGAAGGCGCCATTGTGTTGGAATTTTAACAAAAATGGACCAAAAATATTTATTCAACGGCGGAAGTATCATCAACATAACTATTAAGATAACTAAATCGGCATTACACAAAAATTATTCAAACCTGCACACTAATATCTAAATACACTGATGAAGAGATTGAACAATTCAATAAAGACATAGAGAAGGAAATGAATAAAAATAAAACCTATTATACACGTCTAACTGGAGAATGTAATGTCAAAATTGAGAAATACCAAAGACGAGTATTGAGTATGCATGGAATAGAAACACGTAATGAAGATGACAAGCGTTACTGGACGTAGAAAAGCCCCTACTAAGATTACAAAAAAACAAGATTAATTTCATCATCTCAGATTGTAAGAACATTATACAAGATGTATCTGTCCTCAATCTAATAAACACCGGAGACCATAGAATGGTATGAACACAAGTAGAAACAAATACAAAATTAGAGAAAAGGAGGAGTTAGAAACATAGACCATACAGAGGTGTGGAACTAAGAGGCAATTCACAGAAATGTACTACGAAGACATTTTCAAACAATCTAATTAGACAAACCATAAATGTTAAAAATCTTCATAATTACATCATCAATAACATAAAAAAGCTAGAAACAGTGTATTTAAACGGACAAATAAAACCAAAAGACAAACTAAACTTAATGAAGAAGCAAGAAAGCTAGTAAATCGAAGAAACAAAGAAAAATTAAATGTGACAGAAGAAATATAAAGAAAATTGACATCAGAAAGTCAGTAAGATTAGACATATCAGAGTACAACAAAAAAACTATTAAAGAAACCATTGAAAGAAACAAAAAAGCAAAAGTATTCAGGAGGAGAATACAAGAAGGAAAAATATAGTAAATATAAAAAGAACATACCCACAACTAGTAAACATAAAATAAAACAGGCGCTAAAGCAAATGAAAAATATTAACTCTGCAGGCCCGAACGAGATAGCAGTAGAACTAATAAAAACAGGAAAAGAAGTTTTTTTGGGGCATCTAGACACTATTTAGCCAGTGCCTAGATACGTATACAATACCCAAATCATGAAAAAATGCTGATGCTGTGCTAATTTCTAAAAAAGGGCATAAAAGGGATCTGAAAAACAATCGGCAGATCTCGTTGTATAAATTTTCAATAAAAAATAATACCAACACAAATAGAGGCGGATATAGCAACTTGGATCACATACACATCCTAAGACAAGTATGAAAAAAACGCACAAATGTAACCAACCTTTCTACCTAGCCTTTATCAATTTTGAAAAGGCATTTGACACTGTGGAAATGTGGGCGCTGGTTAATGCGTTAAAGAGATGCGAGACCGATTGTAGATATATAGATTTAATCAAGAAAATATATGAAAATGCAACAGTGACATTCCAGATATTCAAAAAGACAAACCCGGTAATAGTAGGAAGGGGAATTAGACAAGAAGATACCATCTCCACGATGCTCTTTACTAATTCATTAAAAGGTGTCTTTAAAGCTTTGAACTGGAATAAATTAGGAATTAATATTAATGGAGAATATCTATCTAACTTATGATTCGCTAACGATATTGTTTTATTAGTAAATAACTTGGAAGATTTGACGACGATGACTAAAGACCTGTAAGAAGTAACAAGTAAAGTTGAACTAAAAATGAACATTACAAAAACAAAGATTATGGCAAACAATGACGATGCAGCACCTATTCGTAAGAATGACCTAATAGAAGTTGTCGACGGATACATACACTTAGAACAAGCACATACTTTTGACAGATACCCAGGCAACAGAAATTGGAAAGAGGATAAAGTTAGCGTGGACTGCTTATGGAAATCCAAGGGATGTGTTCAAAAGAACAACATACCCGCAACATCTTAAGACTAGAGTGTTTAATCAATGCATCTAATACTCACATATGCCTCAGAAACATAGTCTCTTACGGAAACCGCGATAAAAAAAACTGAAAAGATTGATGGCAGTGCGACTACAGGATAAAAAATTAATCATATAGATTCGAGGTAAAACCAAAGTTGATCACGTGGCACGACGCACTGCAAACTTAAAAATGGCAATAGCCAGGTCATCATATGCGGCGAAAAAACGATAAGTGGAGCAAAAAGGTAACACAGTACAGACCAAAGACAGGTAAAGGAGAATGAGAAAGACCGAAAGCCAGACGGAGAGACATCAATAGTCATAAGAACACAATGGACGGGGACGACGTCGGATTAAATGTCATGGCAACAGTTTGGTAAGGCGTATGTCCGGAGATGAACTATTTAAATGCTGGGGATAATTATGATGATGATATTGTAGAACAAGTTGTATCTTTGGATTTTATATAGTTTTAGACAAAATTGAACTCTGGGTTTTTATGGGCTTTTGCTGGAAGCATCAAAAGAAATCTGCAATGCTTAAAGCGAAAAAAGTGTCCACCACTTTACTGTTCAGATGGTACAAGCGCTTCGATTCC
Organism: Sinelater perroti; assembly: GCA_036346155.1. Taxonomy (NCBI): domain Eukaryota; kingdom Metazoa; phylum Arthropoda; class Insecta; order Coleoptera; family Elateridae; genus Sinelater; species Sinelater perroti. Next base: position 3,112,950 of record JARFIY010000189.1, read on the forward strand.
GGCAACATGAGTCTCAAAGATCAGTCTCATTCTGGTTGCACAATGACGACTTGCTTGAAAGCTAGAAGAAGAGCCTTTGTCGAGTACTTGACATTTGGGATCAGTTCTTGAAGCAAATCAACGGTTTGTCGGCATCTCCAGTAGCTTGACTCTGTTCACAAAAGTTCCAACAGGATCTATATGACCTCACTAAAGCGTAAGCCGCTAAAAAATCCGAGATTTGACGTTCTTTAATTCAAAGTCTCCTAAGTGGTACTTCGACTAGATCCCCAAATTTGCAGATCTGCGGCAAAAGGTCGTAAAAAATGAGGGCTTCTATTTCAAAGAATAGTTTTTGTTGTTTTTAAATAATTTTATTCATAAAATTTGCCTTTTTCGTGTTACAGAACTTTTGGGACAACCTACATATTATCAAATATTAAGGTTGTGAAAAATTATTATTTTTAATATCACTTTGAAATCAATATGTGCATAATTCAGTTAATTTTTTTATTTATCGCATATTTACAACTAGCCGAATGGCTAACGAGTGAATGTAACTTATACATTAACATGAAAGGGGAGGTTGTCCAATGATGTATCTTATTCACATAGTTTCCAACTAAACTATCCATAATAACCGCAAGTTTTCGTGGATCAGAGTCCAGATCGACAGATACACAACTAACATTTAGGTAATGATCTTATGCACATAGTTGTGTATCTGTTCCACTGATCCACGGAAAATTATAGTTATTATAGATAGTGTTCGCGCCAATCTCCAGTTACTTTCATTTTTTATTTTAAATTAGGGCCGATCGTCTTTTGGTTTCCTCCTGTATATTTTGGATTTGAAATATCGGCGGCAAATTTGCACGATCACGCGGAGCGCTGATATATAGGCGCGTTTTGGGCCGCAGGCCGTAGGCCGCGTACGCGTTTATTTTGACCTTTTGCCTTTGCTCTCAGCCCGTCTGGTCTTGCTGGCCTGGCTCTTTTAACTTTGTTTTGAATTTAGTTTGTGATAATTTAGAAAGCGGGCGACTGGCCATAAATTTTCTGTAAGCCGAGAGCGTTTTGACCGAGAGTTTGCCGGCGTGTTTTATTAGCGGCAGAAATTTTTATTTTCGCCAGGCCGTTCTGTTGAAAGCTAATTTTTGTGGCGGAATTCGATGTTTTGCCGACCAGATTAACCTCTTCCCGGAGGTCGTTTTGTTTCCCGATTACATTTTGAGATGGAAATTTTACCGGTTAGAAAACCCGGTCTATTTTTTTTGCTTCTGACTTAGCTAGAACGAAGAAAAAGCCTTTGCACCAGGAAAGACGCTGCCGTTTGGCTCCGCTGTGAAGATTGGGGTAACTTGCCCTATCTTTTTACTCACACCCTTATTTCATCTTTCTGGATCCCCCAGGATCAACAGCACAGGGAACCGATTTCTACGAAAAGCGCCGTTCCCACAGGTGGGTGTTTTAGCTTTAGTTTTTGTTTGAAGTTCCTTTGTTTAAAGTTAAAATTACTATACAGTCCACTTTTCGGCCGCAACAGATAGTTTAGTTAGAGGCGAACCATTCCACGTTGACTATAGCGCCAAGGGACTTGTTTTGAAATCTTTGTAGTATTCCAATGGGTTTCACACAGCCCCATAGTTGTATCCCATACGCCTACACTTGAATAATTACTGATTTATACAGTGACAGTAAATTTAGATCTTTATTTCAGAAGGCAATTCATTTTTTTATTATAAAGTTTTGTTTCTTTCTCTTTGTTGTGACTCTCCATGTGAGCTGCTGTGTAGGTGCATGTTAAGATATTTAGCTTCATCCTTACCTGGATCTTGTATGCCGTTCAAAAAGACCGTAGAAGTAGTACCACGCTTTGTGGCGAAAGTTATGGGAGTTGCTTTGGTTTCATTTACTTTTATGTGCCACTTACAGTACGATCTTGACCATGTTCGGTTTATTTTTTTTTAATTTTAAAATTAAGCTTTGACTTGAAATTTAGACGCAACATAGACAAATTAGTTAGTAATGACTTTAAGTATTTAAATTTGCACAGATAATTATTATATATTTTTACAATTTTTTTTTTTGTAAAATCGACGCCATGATTTTTTTGATAATTAACTCGTTACAAAAACAAAAAAAGAACAAATCAACAAATATCAAAACTGTAACTTTAGCATTTAATTACAAAACCCTTAGTGTTGATTCCCGCATGAATTCTGCTTATTAGAAGCGCTTGTATCATCAGAAGGCAGAGTACTGTAGATTTCCTTTGCAGTATTTCTTGACGAAAGTTTCCGCTTCCAGCAATAGCGCATAAAGACCCGGAGTTCCATTTTGTCTGAAACCCCTCTGAAATTCAAAGATACAAAAGCATATAAATATTCCATCTTCTTCCCAAGCTATTGCCATGATATTCGATCCGCCGTCGTTCCCATCCATTGTATTCTTGTGACTTTATTGACATCGTCGCTCCATCTGGTTCTCGGTCTTCCTCGTTCTCTTTTTTCTGTCCTTGGCCTCAACTCTGTTACCTTTTTTGCTCTTATCGCCGCATAAGATAACCTGCGCATTGCCATTTCAAGGTTGTGAAGCGTTGTGCTACATTTTTAACTTTGGCTTTATCTCGAATCCATTCGATTGATTTTCTATTCTGCAGTCGCACTCCCAACATCGATCTTTCCGTTTTTTGTTGAGTAATTTTTAGTTTTTATCACGGTTTCCGTAAGAGACCATGTTTTCAAGACATATGTCATTAAACACCCTAGTCTTACGATGTTGCAGGTTTTGCTGTTGTTTTGAACACATTCTTGGATTTCCACAAGCAACCCAAGCTAACTTTATCTGTCCTAAAAGTAAGTATTTGTCCTAACTATATGTATTCGTCAACAACTTCTATTAGGTCATTCTTAAGACGAATAGGTACTACATCGTCATTGTCATACTTTTTGTTTTTATAATGTTTATTTTTAGCCCGACTTTTCTTGTTACTTTTGCAGGTCTCTAATAATCGCCGTCAAATTTTCCATGTTATTGACTAATAAAACAATATCATTACTGAATCGTAAGTTATACAGATATTCTCCATTGATATTAATTCCTAATTTATTTCAGTTCAAAGCTTTAAAGACATCTAATAAATTCTTACATTTACCGGATTCGTCTTTTCAAATATCTGGAATGTGACTGTTGTATTTTCGTATATTTTCTTGATTAAATCCTATATATCTATAGTAGATCCGGCATTTCTTTAATGAATTGACCAGCGCCCACGTTTTCACCGTGTCAAAGGCCTTTTTAATATCGATGAAAATTAACTAGAGGGGCAAATATAGCACTAGTAGCAGCAATTATAGATTTACTTCCTAAAGTCAATAATCACGTGTCCATGGTGACTTTTCTAGATTTTTTAGCAACTCTTCTAATTTGATGAGTTTTCTATAATTAAATTCAAATAGTTTATTTCCTCGGCGGTCTTTCATTTTTTATTTTGCCTTTGCTTAACTTGGTCTTACCGTATTTTTGACTTCTTACTTACGCATTATTTTACGGCTCTATAATATAATAATGCTCTCGCAATTCTTTAATTGAAATATAATATAAAAATTCTATAGTATTAAACTAACTTTACAAAAATACATAAAATAGACCTGGTTAACTTTGTAGTTGAATATTAATAGTTGAACAAATGTGCTGTACTTAACTTTCAGGTTATATTAAATTAAAGAAATAAAATATGCAAACATATTTCTACAGTTCATCCCTGTTACTTTGCTAAATTTCTCCATGATTTACTTTTATCTTTACTGTTTCTTTTATTTTGTATAACATAAAAATATTTTAAAAGTAAAACATAAATAAAGATAAAAGAAGTAAAATACAGGTAAAAACGCTCTAATAAAAAATAAAAACAATTTAAACAGATGGAATGAATATCTCTAAGATTTTCCGAGAAATAACAATAAACTACAGAACGATAACTTCACAGAAATAAAAGAAAGAAGTATAATAGTGGTAATTAAGCATAAAGGATGCATTACCAAAAACGAAGTAAGAAGAAATGATAGTAAGAACTGGAACGAGAAAATCTTCAGAACGAAATAAAATAACACTAAAAATTGTCAAATTTTTAGGAAATAAAAGAATTCAGAAAATACATAACGTCTTTAATTTTACATGAAATGGTAAAAAAAGTACCAAGTGAGTGGAGTACTAAAATAATTTTGCCAATACACATGAAATGAAATAGATAAAAGTATGTCCAAATAGTACTTGATACATATTTGTAAGATTTACACTCTAAAACCATCTAGGATACAACAATAAACCTTTGTTGCAACAATATTAGGAAAGTAATAAACTGACAAGTTACTTGAAAAGACAGTAAAAAGATTTTTTCTAAAATATAATGCTTTATTTAATTGAAAATATGTCTATATACGCTTAATATTCCTCAATATAGAATTTTTGTCTATTAATACATTGGAATGAGTGGTTTTAATACGCATTGTAACTAGCCTAGAAATTGTGAAACAAAATTTGTTCCAAAACATTGTTTATAACAGTTTGTACATTTTGTCAACCCCAAAATGTTTCCTTCCAAGTTGGTTTTTTGTTTGTTCGTTGATCGAAAATGTGAAAATCAGTTTAGCACAAATTTTTCGCATTTGCAATTTCGTCGTGACAATTTCATGTACAATAAATTTTGAAAATCCCACTTCATCTGCAATCAATCTCATATTCAGACGTCGATCAGAGTCCAAACCCGCTTTCACTCTAGCCACATTCTCTGAAGCGTGAGACGTTGATGGATGACCTACATGTTGAACATCTTTCTATAAATGATTTGTGCCACCAAAACAATTGGTTTTCGATAAAGCATTATCCCATAAGTTTTTTATATTATAACAAGCGTCTCGGTAGCGGATATTTTAAGTTTAACGCAAAATCTTATCACGTATTACTAATTGATACTGCACTGCATTTTAACCCGTGATGTGACTCTCAAACAACTGTTTACTCGACAAAAAATCTGCAGTTTGTAGACGTGGACATTTTTGGTATACAAGGTAATTGGAACTAAGCTCCTAATCTTTCTGTCCCTAGAACACTAGATAAGAAAATAGTGTGCCCTTTAGGTGCTTTAATATGCCAGAAGTTTAAACGTGACCCAGGCACTCAGTGGTTTCTGAACATGCCAAGGACGACGTTGACGACTTCGGTGTAAAACATCAGCCCTGAAACAACTTCAAGGTAATTGGTGGCATTTTGGATGGCTGCTACAATATTCTAAAAGGCCAGTAACGGTGTCTCAGCTCCGGTATTTGGGCTGTGACAGAAGATGCTGCGGCGGGTGCCGAGGAGTTGGCTAGAGTCGTTCGTCATGATTTTGAGTAGTTGTGGAGAAAGCTAGAGTATTCCCCCTGATTGTTGTGGCATAGGTGTAATCTGGTGCAGTCTTGGCAAAGTGCTGGAAAAATATGGAACATTTTCGGAAGCTAGCTGTGTGAGTGCCTTAGCAATTACAAGGCTCACTCTGAGGCTTTTTGAACTCCTCGGTGTGATTGTCGCACTTTGCGTACTTCAGGCTGGCACTCTTGCGAGCGGGTTTAGAGTTCTTCTACTCGCTTAAACCGGCTTGGAATGGTGGCAGTTGTTTAGCAGCAGGGGAGATTAATGACGGTATTCTAAAGCCTCTCTCACTGGCTACTGCTGCTTTTTCGAACTCAAGCGAAAATTCTTAAAATTTTTTGTGCAAACCCGGGTGGTTTACAAACATTCTCCTTAACAACGAGTTCCCGTACTTACTGAAACTTTACATCTTGCAATTCAACGCACATTGATTGCAGCCGGCACAATGTACCGTCTAGGTAGCACAAGAAACTATTGCTCACACGGTAAACAGATTTCTATAAAGTCTCAAGAACAAATGAGCTAAATCGAACAGTTTACCTAACATCTTCCACCAACTATCAGTTCCAAAGACCTTGCCTCTCTCCCGTAACCCTTTTCTTTAAAAGAAAATAAATCAGTCTCATTACTTTCCAGATGTATCTTGTATTTAAGTACAAAGATTTAACCCAGTTGACTACTGTTAAACGTTACTCAGTAGAAAAAAGTATCGCTAACTTTTTTAATCAGTGGAATTGGTGGTTTTTAGATAATGAAGGACTTCTGGACTTTTGGATTCATTTATGTCCGTTTGGGCATTTTATTTACCCTATAAAACTGCAAAAATGTAACTGCGTGTATTTGTAACTAACATTGCAACTACTTCTACAGTTATAAACCAATTTGTCGTTTAGATTTTATATTTAAGTCACGGTTGATCTATTATAAGTCCGAACATAAATTATCATAAAGCAATTATACAGTTTGCGCTACCTACCAATGTTTTATGCACTACGTAGCCAATTCTTGCCGTTAGTAAGCGTATGCGGCACAACTTCGATTTATGTGAAACCGAATATAGCCGAACTAATGTCATCATGCTTAAATATAGTTGATAAAACTATTATTGTCTCATTTTTTCTTCCATTGACGAGAAAACTCTGAACTAAATACTTAGCTTGGGTTTCCCGTCCTTGAGACGGGCCTTTTGACTAGTTTTCAAATAAATCGGTTATGAATGCTTTTCTAAATTTAAATGTCTTGATGTCTGAATTAGTTGCTACATTTTTAATATATAGAAATGTTTTCTTCTACCTTTATTGGTTTTTTCATAGTGGAATATGATAAATAACACACAATTTGATGTAATAACAGCGAATATTCCATTACTATGTATTCTGGTAATGTTTGGCCTTATTAATATTTTATAATTTCTATTTTGAATTTTAAAAAAGTATATTTTGGCTATGTTTGATTTAGTCAGAACTGTTTTTGTTCTTTCATTTAAATTTTAAATAATCGTTCATATCGGCACCATGCAACTTTATCTTTTTTTAGTTTCTTCGTTACCATAACTTTTCTATTTTTTTTTTGTTAAATCTAAGAGTAGTACAGACCTACGTTTTTTTGGTAGTGACAGAAATTTGATGACTGCATCTAAGGTGTGGTACATTTCATTTGACATATTTGTCATATACTCTAAACTAGAACATATTTATAGCGCATTATATCGTTAAAATGGTTTACAATCACTCGAATTTGGTAAAATCTGCCATTGATAACTACAGAATTATTAAAAAAATTCACGTCGCGCAGAATTAACTAAAACCATGCCTAATAAATGAAATTCAAAACGACATTTTATGTAGAACATCTGTACTTTAAAAATGTACTCGTTTGTGAATAAATTTTTGCGAAAGCGTCTTTTCAGTTTGCATAATTACTTTTTGCAAAAACTAATAAACTTTTCAGAACTTGATTGAGCTCATTTTATTCGTCGTAATGCAAGCTATACCCACACCAAATTTGAAAATCAGAACTGCAATATTCTTTATATAATTTGCAAATTTTGAAGTCTCTAATTTCCTATGTTTTTTGCATAGTGCGGATCAACAAATCCAGGGATCTTTTCCGTTCGGGTCTACTTTTGTAGATGTTCCAAATACCTACAATTTTGTCGGCATAAACAACTTCATCCGAGCTATAGATTTTTTTTTTGTGAAAGACACTGCTTTTAACACACATAAATGGTTATTATAAACAAACGGTCGAGCGGAATTTTGGGTAAACCATACCATAACTTATTACAATCGTACTTTACATAAATCCGTTATCTGATATCTATATCTAATTTTTCTCTGAAATTACCTTTTTTGATGCTTATTTGATTGGACTAAATTTAATGGTTAAAAGGTTACCAAGTCGTCTTGGTAGATAACCCCAAAAGACAAGATTACCTAAATAAGGTCTTTACGTGGTTGGATTTTAAAGGTACCGTTTACCATAAGCTGCTAACGACATGAACAATGATTGATTCAACCGCTCGGTGTTCTCTGATGCCTGGCGGGTGGCCTACTCAGTCACTGTAAATAATTGAGTACCTGTGTTCACTCGAGTAACGGGTAATAATGGCAGTTATCTAAGGCGCGGTGCTTGCCACATCGCCCAACATCAGAGCCGTACCATTATCTATATTATTAAAGCGCCAAGAAAAAACACACGCTGTGAATCGAAGAAGCAACCAATTTGAGTGGTCTTAAAGAGACGGGGTGCGAGTTATAGATTTGAATACGATCTGAATTAACAATGGTCAGATAATAGCAGAAAAGGGTGATCTTTTGACCGAAAATGGTATTGCGAGCGAAGGGCGCGCAAAATAGCGCCAGGCGCTTGACATCTGTTTGTTGTTTATTTTATTTTCAATATTTTAATCAATAACAACATGCGCTGTCGTGTTATTTAATCTCCGCCGCTAAAATCTAATTAAAGGCCATGTGTCATTTAAGTTTGTAAGCATTGTGACAGTGTTTTGTGCGTGATAAAGCGGAACCATTCATTTTCATAAATCCAACGACAACTCTTCTATCGTTTAAGGTTTGTAAATGTGTTAAATGAGATTAATTAAATAATTTAGCCAAGCAAGAACAATTAACACGACCAGAGAATTACTACCCTTGCCATAAAAAATATTACCTTAAAGCAATTGAGTTTCGTTACGTACCACGAGTCATGCGTGGAATTCATTAAATTAATAAATTGTTAGTCTTTAAGTAGGTCAAAATTTGCGTCATACCATGTTCCTTGTTATATATATTATTTAAATAAAATATTATATTACTCCACAAATATATCGACCTGCTTTAATTATATTAATAAAGTATTTAAAAGACATGTACGTGTACATCTTGATGGCGTATTCATCGTAAAATCCACGAATTTACATTTCTTGCTATTTAAAAAAATATATTAGTTTAACTGAAAACGTTTTACTTTGTGGCGCACTAAACGTTCGTAGTAACTTAATTGTGCAACCATTTAACAAACAATAAGTCATAAAAACTAATTTTTATTGGGTTAAGATAAGGTGTTATTATATTTGTTCATAAAGATAAAACGGTTTACAATTAGTATAGCATACAATATATTTGAAGTGTAATATTTGTGGTTCTAATTACCTCAATAAAACGCAAATAAAAATTAGATCTTGTTTGAGAGGTTGCCTCTTGGAACATAAGTGATATTGTGGCATTTTTAATTTTGTTCTCAGATCGCCAAAAAGGAAATGATTAAACAAAGCTTTTGGGATTTATTCAAAACAGTATTAATAAATAACTAAATGTACAAAACATTTCTTGATAAACATTAAAATTAATTTAGTAATGTATTTTTTCACCTCGATCACAAGACCACTTACGGTTTTTTGGCGGCAAGTCAAATTATAAGTGGATGGTGTTTTGGAGGACTGCAATATATTTATTATTAACATGCTCAAATTCTTTTAAAGATGGATACGATTGTACCCTTTGCACAATGATATAGCACATGTTCTTAATTTATAAAAAATCAGTTTCCACTCTGCTTATTTGAAGAAAGTTTAATGTATTTAACACAAACAGTCGAGCATTTTCTTTTTGGTAAAATACTTAAGGCACTCCCTGAAGGGATAAAGTACTACAAGCTGTAAGTTTAACTAGAAATACTACCTCTTATTCTCAATAAAGGTAACTATTATGGCTAATAGCTCTAAGTATGGTAATACTTATAGTTGGCGTTATATGTTTCTTTATCTGTGTCGACGGCCTATTAAATATTCACATAAAATCTAAAATTGTCAGAAAAAACAATTTTATGGCACTCGTGTATTTGAAATTGTTTTTTCGTACTCATTTTAATCTTCGTTGCCCTTGTAAAGGAGCTAGTGTTAGTTGCAATAAAAAATGTCTTTCTGTTAGTGTAATTGCTAAAAAAAAACAACCAAAGATAGGTAAAATTGTAAGCGCAATTTTTTTAACTGACATACTGGTAGGTCTAATGTTAATCATACAATTTGTTTATTGTTTCTTTAAATAATTTTATTTGCAAGGCAAGAGAATGATGGTTAAACGAATATTCAGTAAATTAGCAAAACAACTTAAACAGTTTTTGTTAAGAATGAAAAAGAAATATATTCAGTATTACCTTCTCAAGCCAACTTCTACAGAGATTTCATAGAAAGTAACAAAGGCAAATAACAAGACAGCAACTTTTAATAGCGTCTTTAAAAACTACCAACAGTTGAGCCAGAAATATCTAACAGAAGGTAACAATATTTTCAAACCATTTATGAATAAAATAAAGAGTAAAGAAAAATTTTCACAGGATTAGAAGAAAGTGAAAATTGGATGGAGGTTACCAAATATTGTAAAAAACTATTCTATGGGTTTATATTAAACAGAGTTTTAGTAGAAATAGACAAGAAATACATAAAAAGCTATATATTTTTTAGGGAAGGAAAGTTGTGCATAGACCACAAACATTTTGAGAATTGCTATAGAATGACCCCTGGAATTCGGTTGATAGCGTGTTTGATTTTTGTAGGATTTGGGGGCTTTTGGATCTTTAAAAAGAGAATGGATAAGAAGTAGCTTTAAAATCATGGCTACTTGAAAAACTAATAAATTAGGTATAACATTCTTAAAGAGTAGTTCATGATAGCATTTTATTAAAAAAGTTTTAGACAAACATAGGATTGACAGGGCTATCTACTGCAGCATTTTCTATTTTTAGTTATACTAGATAACATCCTATGCAATTCTTTGATAAACCATAATAGAGAGATTGAATGAAGTCTTAGAGAAACCTAGAGAACCCTATAAAACCTTAGAGGCCTTTGAGGACGATATTTAAAAGCTTCATGATTTTGTCACATAATACAAAGCGCGCACAAGAGAAGATATATACAAAAAAAAAGTATGTAGAGAGGGTGTGGAAAGTTAAACGATATTACATAAATGTAGACACTAAGATGATCTCCTACGAATGGCAAAATAACAAAAAGTGTCAACAAATTTACGTACTTCGGAATCGTTGTAGCCAGGGAAAACGGGGAGTGTCATTGTAACTATAATAAATAAAGCGAGAAGCGTGTTTATACAACTGACAGTGTTTGTAATGGGAGTAACATTTTAACTAAAGTTAAATAAATGTTTTTAATGCTGCAGTTTCAAAATAATACAGCACAGGCAACAAAACTTTATTTTAAAAATTTTGTTGCCAAATACAATATAAGTAGAGTTCCACAGGAAATAATAGGAATCGATGATGTGAATAAGGAAATCAGAAGAAGAAAATACATTTGATTAAATCATACCCTGAGAAAAAATCGGAAGTATGCAGAATTCTGCAATTAAATCTACAAAGAAGAATAAAATGGGATCATTTCAAAGAATTGTAGAAAAGAACTGTAGAACGTAAAACAAACATTGACAGACCAGAAAGAATAGAACAAATGCCTAATTTTTATATGCCCCGCTAGAGAATAATAGGCATTACTACTACTATTACTACTACCGTATGTCCTAAATAAATGGAGTTTTTTATAGGAAACACACCAATAAATTGAGCCTATAAAAGTACGGTGGCGCAAATATGAAGCTAGTGGATAGAAGAATGTAATCTTTTATAAGGTCGATTACTGAGATAGTAATGAGAACTACCAACCAAAAGATTCTTTGTCTTCAGAAGCTAACGATTAAATACGCTAGACTATTACACGATATAGTAGTGGCATATCTTTAAGCAAATTTTATTTATCAGTATTTCGTATTGTCAAAACTAATAATGAACATAGAAATTATTTATTGCTTCTCTTAAACTACCTGATTTACAGTGCTTTAAACAGGACGGTCGTGTTTTAGGATGCACAATTGCGAGTAGGCACAGATACCAAAATCACAATCTTTTTTGTAACTAAGGGATTGTCTGTTAATCGCGCCACGGCCATATTTCGTAGTGTTGGCACCGCGACCCTTCTAGGTGCCTGAGAATCATGTAGTTTGCATCGCTGAGTTATTAACTACCTGAAGACCGAGGCGCTGTAATTACCGTTAAATACTTTTTCTTGGAACATTTTAACAACAAACCAAGAAGTAGACCGATTAGAAAATTATATTAAGGGATGTGCTAATACAATCGTTTCTAATTTTAAACTACTTATTTTTCAGCCCACATTATATACTGTTCCGAAAACTTCTGCATTTTGTCAAAATCTAGTGATAAAGATGTACCTGGCGCTAAAAAAGCCACCCTGACCACCACATGTAAATATTCATGTATGTATTTTTAATTTTACTATTCAGCTAACCATTAGTGCGAGCATTCGGTTTATATTATAATTATATAATATTTTTTAATATGTATTTTATATATCAATCAACATACATAATTTAATATAAATATAGTATTACAAACTAAGGAAAATCGACAATTAATTGATTCTTTATAAAGGAAAAATCACAAATATACTACATGGTAATGGCAATGGTAAGGACCTAAACGCCCCGCGTGGGAACACAACCTGCAAATTGAGAGGTTAAGGCTCTCATGTGTTCGACTTTACTGGCCGGTCGTCGCGCACCATCTCTGATGCGGGGCGATGTAGCATGCACCGCGCTTAGACGACCGCCATTATTACCCCTTGTTCGAGTGAACGCAGGTACTCAATTATTTTCAGTGACAGAGTAGGCCACCCGCCAGGCATCGTAGTCCACGCCTCAACCGGTTGGACCACTCTGGCGGTCACATATACTACATATTATACAAAATACATTTTGTTAATCTAATTTTTGGCACTTGCTTCTCGCCACTGTCACTTTTATGTATGTCTTGGAGTAGCTTGCGTTTTAGGCGTATATAGATATTTCTTTGACCTACTTGGTAAGAGGTGGCATCTCTGCAGTTCTTCTTCTTCTTCTTCTACTCTTATATAGGCTATTAGCCTGTTTCTAACTACTCATTTCGTGTAGTACTATGGGCCATGTTGGGCGTACCCCGGGCAGGTGGCTAGTCTGACCCGTTAGAAGAAGGAGAGTGTACTTTTACGACCACCAAAGGTGTTTGTATGGTGGCCGGAGAGCACTCGATGTTTGCCGTTATTTTGACCTGGGAGTCGAGCCCAGGGCCCGCCGCGCGTTAGTCTGGCACGCCGAAGCCTTTACGTCGCGACTGTCGAGCTCTCATCTCTGCAGTTGGTAAGGTTATTATGAAAGGTTTTGGTTAGCCTTGAAATGTGTTCTTGAATTGCGGGTAAACGTAGTTCATGATGTTGATTTGTAATAAACTAGAGAGTGTTAAAAAGATTTTATTTTGTAGGACCTAGATTCGGTTTAAATTGGTTTTTGAAGAGTATTATTATGTAAGCCGAGTGTCGAGGTAAATAGCAATGTATTTTACGAGCTCGTCTATAGCGTTCCACTGGTTGGGGTGTCCGTTAATCTTAATAAGGGATGGATTTTTGATTTTTTGAAGTAAAAATATTTTAATGTTAAACTTAGAATAGTTAATTAATAAGTTCCACTGGTTGAATCATCTGCTTAGAATATTGGAGGCAACTTAAAGTTCAGCAATTGTTTTTTCTAAATGTTTATTTTTAGTTATCAGGACCGTGTCGTCTGCAAACATTCAAGGTTTGTGCTGGGAGCTGGAATATTGTGCATGTAGATGTTGAATAGGATGGGGCCCAGTATACTCCTTACGGGACCCCTGTAGCTGATAAGCTAATGTGTACTTTGACGGCAAAAATGCGATTTTTAAGAAATAAACATAATAAGGACTGGACGTACTCAGGTAATTAAAGATGCGTTATTTTGTATTTTAAGCCCTCTATCCAAATGCGGTCGAAGGTTTGTGCTATATGTAAAGACAGTGTAGTAACGTATTGTTTGCTTTCAAAACCTCATTCACTGGTCTTAGTCATACGCTGTAGTTGGTGACAATGGAACGGCCTTCTTTGAATTCAAATTGAAAAGTGGGAGAATCTCAGTTTTATTATTTCTTCGTTAAATCGGAGATAAATGACCTTTTCGAAAAGCTTTGAGATTGCTGTTAATAAAATGATGAGTCAATAGCTAAGATTTCTTTCTTGTTTTTGCCCGGTTTGAGAAACATTAGAAAAAATGGCTTGTTTCTATATATTCAGAAAGTATCCCGTCCTTAGGGAGGCGTTAAAGGTGCTTGCTAGGTATGCTAGTGCTTTTTTAGACAGCTTCTTTATTATAATATTTGATATTTTGTCGCATCCAAGCGATTTATTTATTGGGAGAGTTTTAATTATATAGGAAAGTTCCCCAGACGATGTTAGTTTGAAGTTGGCTTCAATAATTGGTTGATGTGTTTCTATGTAATTTATTACTATATTTTTAAATACTGGGTCTGCGTGCTTTTCAGAAGTGAATGTTTATTCCGAGTAGTTTGCCAATGCTTCACATTTTTCTTCACCCGAGTTATATGTTTGTGTTCCTGAAGAGGTTGAATGTATTTCATTTGGTTGGCGCAGAATGCATTTGGTTGCCTTCCACAAGCCAGGGTCGCTTGGTTCAAGATTGCTAATATGTTTTAGATATGTCTCGAATCGGTAGGCGTCAAGTTCCTTTTTAATACGATGTGACAGTTTATTCACCATGTTCTTGGTTGAAGGATTCCTTGTTCTCTGCCACTCTCTTCGTAAAGTGCTTTTTTGGTTTAACTAGGTCCACTATATGTTTTGTAGAAGGTGATCGATCTTTACTTTGTGTTTATGCGTAGTTGTGGTAGCCGCATTTACACTGTCGGAGATGGTTTTGGTTATGTGTGTGATCATTTGATCGATTTGGTTTAGAGATTGAAGATGGTTGGGCTGCTGATCGAGTGTAGCACTAAAGATGTCCCAGTTTCCTAGTTTATTTATTAATCTTTGCTTAGGAATGTGTTTAACAGGCGATAGTATAAACGATATTATAAAGGGTATGTTGTTTGAATCGAGTTCAGAAAGCACATGCTGAAAGATTTGTTTGTTGAAGTTTTTGTAGATGACTATGCCCAGTATGTCTAGTTCGTGGTTCTATGGGTAGTAAGTGGGTTCGTCTGGGATTTCAGTATGAGGGGGCGTACAGTTTATTTCTAGTTGGTTTTGTTGCTCTACATTTCTATGTCGTATTTTTAGAGTTCAAGTTTTCTATAAGAATTGGAGGGTCACTGGTATTAAATATGATGGAGATGTCTATCTCAAGAAGTTGCTTCTTTGGTTGTTTATAAACACATACTGCGGTTAAGGGAGTACCATTGTTGAGTTTGATTTTGGCCCCTACTCTTTCGAGATTAGTAGTGTTAATTGTTTGGCATTCGTGATGAATTATATTGCGTCTTATGATGATGGCTACACCTCCAGATGCAAATTTAGCATCTCTATCTGCACGGTATTTCTGATATTCAGCAATTATAAGTTTATCTAAATTAGTTAGATGAGTTTCAGAGCCGCAGGCTATGTCAATGGAATGTCTCAGAAGGAATGACTTAAATAAGGTTAGTTGTTTTGTAATGCCTTTGGCATTCCAGTTAAGGAGTTTTAATTAAAAGATAATTTTAGTTCTGTTGTCTATTAAAAAAAGAAGGAAGAAGATTTGATATTATGAATTGTTTGATTTGTTCTATGAAGGGCTTGTTAAGGTGATTTTCAGTGACGATGAATTGAGGGCTGTCGAAAAATCACCTTTAACAATTGTTTCAATATCGTTTACATATTCATTATGGTTGACTGGCCGTGAAGAAAGATGAGGGATATTTTAATTTGGAGTGACGGATTGACCTCTGCTTTCTTGGGGCAGACGGTTTGAGATGTTTAGGTAAGTAATATTTATTTCTTTTGAGTAACGATTTAGGATTCCATTGGTATTTCTTTTGTAAATCGGTGATAGGAGATAATGATGATAACACGTGGAAAGAACTCCCGTAGGTGGTGCTAGTTAACAGTTAAAGAATTTACTGCTAATTATATGTAAAGTTTGTTACCAGAAATGAATAAACGATTGCTGGTCATCGCAGGCGTCAGATGTTGACTCGCTGAGTCGCTCTCACACTTTCAGGTCACGGAGAGAGAGTTCACGTGCCCTTGCGGTTCGAAAGCAAAGCGATAACTCAATTTATATAATTTGTTTTTCTGAGTTTATGTAGGAATACCAGTTTAGCTAACGAAAATAAATAAACACTTGCAATATATTCTAATCTTAAAATATTGATAAGTGTATACATGTTTCGGTTTTTTTTATTTATACGTTTCTTAAGCTTACTGTGCCAGCTTTCCACAGTGTTATTCGTCCGATGTCTTTGGTTATAGCAGTTTCAAGTGGTGAGGAGAATTTGTGTTGCTACAGTGTTTCTTTTCAATGAACATACTGCATATTAATAATAAATAAAAAAAACAATAAAGTAATTTGTAAAAAGATAGGTAAAACATATTTACAAAGGAACTATTTCAACTGCAATAGTATTATAATAATAACTGAGGAAAAACCCGTATGCATTGCGTAACACTCGATAAACCTTAAATACGAATTAAAAACGTTTAAAGTCAATGATCTTTGATTGTGATAGACATATATGAATACAAATAGTCGACTCAAATATAGGTAATAATAATTAACAACAAAATTAAACAGGACAAAAAAGACACTAAAAACATATACAAGAAATAAATGGCTGGCAAAAAATAAGATTAAAGGTAAATGGGTTACATCAAAACCGTGAAACGGATATCAAATTAAGATTAGATTCTGTTTCTAGGAATTCACACATAAATGGAAAAGTTTTACAATAAACCTTTAATTTTCATAATCTTTCAAAACACTCTATGCACTTACACAGCTCTTGAAACTGGTCATTTTCCATATTTTTTTTTAAATTTAGGCACACATTCCGTGTCAATGAATTCTCGTCTTTGAAAAACTTTGTTTTGGGCTTTGGTAGACATGTCAAAAGAATAAAACCAGGTATGGACATCGGTTAAGAAACAAAGTTTTCTCACTGGACGGAGCTCTTATGTTATGATACAATTTGGCGATGATGATTTGGCAGGAAGGTTAAAGTATTCTTCTATTTAGTGATAGGCCACTTTCCTGTTAAACTCGAGTATTTTTATGATAGCGGCAACATTCTGTCCCCTAACAAACGAGAACGGACGTTTTAATAACTCTCAAGCGTCTTCCAAATTTAAATTTTGTATCTGGAACTCCAGATAGCACCTGCATAATCGTACAATAAATATAATCATCTCCCAGCACGGGAGCCATGTTTTCCGAACATTGATGAACCCTCAAACTGTGTACAATGTTTTAGGAAAAAACTGCCAGTATTCTGTTTTCAACCTAAATAGCATTGCACATTATTTTTACTACTACAGTCTAGGGTTCAGTATAGGTTTTAACATGCATTGTATCGCTATATTGGAAAAGTTCTGTAATACCCTATGTATTATTACAAATAACAAATTACTAAGGGTCCTAAGATTGAGTACAATGGAAAATATATATTTTGCACGACGAATTAGAATTAGAAAATTTTTATGAGATTTAATACTGATAAGGTGTTGGGGTTGAAATTTCCAATGTGTATTTTAAATTGTTTAAAATGAATCAAAGAGATATCAAGCAACGATTTAAAAGGATCAAGATGTTGATGTACGCCACAACAAATGCACAAATAAAAATACAGATAAAAATATACCTACAGAATTGTACTAAAAATTATCAAATATTTATTGTTTATTTTAAAACATTAAATATTAAATTTAGTTCCGTTCTATTTGTTGGTAAAATGGCTTATCAAAACTTTTAATGTTCTCTAATTCATTTTACACTAGTCGGACTTGCAAGCTGGAGATTCCAAATTTCTAATCTGTATAAACTACATGTAATACTAACGTTTTCTATTGGATCACACAATCTTGCAGCTTATCTTAAAAATTACTTGCTAGATTTTATTTGTAAAAACATTTTTCCGACCGTGACAGGACTCGAACCTGCAATCTTCGGATCCGAAGTCCGACGCCTTATCCATTAGGCCACACGGTCCCGCGTATCTTTTCTGATTAAGTTCTAAGGAACTATGAAAGGTAGTTTCCATTTATTTTTGAATAATATAACAATTTCGCTAAAACAATTTTTAAATTTAAGCTTAGCTTAAGGTTTTTCGGCTAATTATAAAAACTATGAACTTATCATTAGGTTACATAATCTAACGGATTCGATTGATTTGATATTTTTGAACACCAATTATAACATCTTGAAGTCAGATTTATCTTAAAAATATGTTTCTTAACGAATAATGATGACCTAATTATATTTATAATAGTCGTTGATTTCTTTTTTAAAATACTGTCAACTGAATAGAAATCTATGAATTCATAATTATGTAAGTATTTTTAATTTCTTTAAGATGTTTTTATAAAACCAATAAATTAATTTACAATAGCGCTATTTTTACACATCAAAGAAAACTAAGCAGACATTGTTTCATTAATATGTAGATGGCATTTTTTCTAACAAGTGCATTAAGCATACAATATGCTTCTACTTGTAACGAAATAGTATTCCTATAAATACCATTACAAAATCAAACTTACCCTTGCTTCACAGAACTTAGAGATATCTTTGACACTGACATACGGTTACAATTTCCAGATTTTAAAAGTTGTAATTTACATTGCGTTTCTTGTCAAGTTTGGTTATTTACCAATAAAGTGGGGTAACAAAGAAAATTGTATTACTGTAATAGCATTACATAATTGTAAAACTAAGAAAGGTTTAACCTTTAAAACCCTCTATCTTCTCGAAAATAGCCATATGTTTGTGTATCGGGCTATAAAATTGCTTAATGATTCTAGATCTGGAAGACCACATTCAGTTCAGATTCGGACTGTTCAGGCAACCAAAGCCGTAGGTACTTGAATTAAACAAAATCCCCTTCGTAAGCAGATGATTACGTCTTGGGAAATGCAAATTTCTAAATATTCAATATCTCGTATTATTAAGCAGGACCCAGCTGTTTACAAAAAACATACACGACAATTGTTAACAGATCCTTTAAGAACAATTTAAAAAAGCAAAGAGGTTGTAAATTGAATACATGCATGATGCCCACAGAAATATTTTGTTTGCAGATAAAAAACATTTTTATGGCAGAGGGATCTTTTAACCAAAAAAAATGACAATGTGTACGCTAGGTTGTCCAAAGTAACATATCAACTAGTGACAAGGGTTCAGAAAGACCATAATTCAGCAGCTGCAATGGTTTGGTGGGCAATGTGTTAAGATGGAGTGTTGACATGCATTTTTGTCAAAAGAAAGTCAAAACTTTGGCCACTGTGCATCAACAGAATGTTTTGAAAGATGCAGTGAAACCTCTGAATTACACGTTTCTTATGGCAGCCTTGTATTTTTCAGTAAGGCTCTGCACCTGCTCACAAAGCACAGTTAACTCAAACTTGGATGTGCAATAATGTGCCTCGTTTTCTAAAAGTAGAGGATTGATCTGCTGGTAGTCTAAATCTTAATCCATTAGATTGCAGATTATGGGCAGTTTCAGAAGGTATGGTTTGCTCAAAATACATCTTAATGTTGATGCCCTGACTTAATAAATTAGTTGTAATTATACACACGAATAATCATTCACTAAATTATAGAAATATGCAAAAAAAAGTTAATCCTTTTATTTTGCCATTCTATTCAGTGTGTAATTGTTTCTTGTACACTAAAAAGTTTATTTGATAGCTAAAACGTTCAACCTTAGTACCATCTATTTCAACTTAAAAAATTGCTATGAACAGGATATAAATTGAAGTAAAATTTATTATATATTTATAACCAACCTTAGCTCGCCTATACTTCATTCGTTTTTCTTTATTTTTAAATTGCCTAAATATATGCATGAAAAATATGTTTCAAACTTGGATGTTGCGTGATCAATCTATTTAAACTGCAATTGGAATGAATTTTTGGTTAAAGCGAGCAAGGGCGAGACCCAACGAGCGGATAACTTTCTCATGCCTAATTCTTCAATTAATATGTGACAAACGCGTGCTTTCGATTTACTCACAGCGTCTACTATCTCTGATGCGACGGTCGTCTGGTACCATTTATTGAACTATTTCAATGTTATCGGTGGAGGTCGAAATTGTTGGCCGTCCTGAACGCTTATCATCAGACAAGCTGGTACGACCAAATTTAAATTCCATGCCGTGTCAAATGATGGAGCAGAGTCTCCGTAAACGGCGTCTAACTTGGCTTTGATTTGCGTACGCTTATTGCCTTTCAAATGTACGTACTTAATTATAGCACGGTATTGATTTTTTTCATTTTTACGAAAGCACTGACATCAATTGGCACAAACGACTGTAAAACAAAAAATTTTGCAGGTATCTTTCAAAGCATATACAATTGTAGTAGCAGAATGGTTTTGACGAGTAGAACAATCTACATGTCGAGGCTTAAAACTTTTTAGACTACCAACGTATATATTTAAGATCGATTTTAAAATAAAACATTCGTTTTTTTCCTTTAAATCTGTTTGTCAGATACATTGGCGTTACTTTCATTACCTAGCTACATGAATAAGATATGCTTTCCTAATTCCTTTTCTGCGTAAACTGTACACTACACGTCACTATTAAGTTTACAGTGATAGTCAAATAAAACACTGCCTTTCTTTTTTTGGCCACTTTCATAAGATATTGTTTATTTATTATTATTATTGTTATTATCTTGTAAGATGCAAGAACTATGAATTTTATTTATTTTTGAAATTTACTTTATTTTATATGATTTGTTATTTAAAAATGCTTTATTTTTATTGTAGTGGCATATTATAAAAGCAAAGTTAATTGCGACATGCACAAAATATTCTAATACATAATGGGCGCATGTATTCCTAATTTAAAATGATTATATAATAGATAAATACACCTGTAGACGTGAATATTATAATACCAGAAGGTATTAAGCCATACCTAGAATGAACTATTTGTCTACTTTATCATCAGTTTCATTACCACTTTGCTTATTAACTTTAATAAAAAATAAATTACGTGTTTATTAGCAGTTCTACCTACAGCAGTATAATGAAGTAAACAAAACCTAATAAAAGGATTTTATTGGCATAATAATGACATACAAGCATATTAAACTAATACCTCAATTTAATGTCTAATACATGCTATCCTACAATACTTGAAGGGTATCAATTAAACTGTTGTTTCTTGATGTATATTATCACATTTTTCTATAATTACCTCCTTTAATTCTTCTTTATAACTATGCTCATGCAGATATTTAGATATTATTTCATGGATTATGTGTTGCATTTATCTAGCTACGCTAAACTTTTACACTCCTCCATATTTTTTAAGATGTTATTATGTGCCTTATGTAGCAGGACACCTCATCTTCTATGTAATAAACGTATTCCTTTAACAATAGGAAAATATTATCAAAATAATCCTGCGTATGCGTGCGTGCGATATACGAGTTGCGTTCAAGTTCTAAGGTCTCCAAATTTTTTTCTGTTGCTTTTCAACGTAATCTTTATTTAAACGTGACAATTTTTTACAACGTCGCCGCCATGATTTCATGACTGCTGAGAACACTTCTTTAGGGGTGTGTTTTGTCTACTAGAAAATCGCTGATACAACAGCAGCTCGATTGGAAAATTAACGGCCACGGAGAGTGTCCTTCATGGTCCGAAATTTAAAGCAGAATTACATGTCAACACGTTCTGAGACATTGCCAGCCGCGCAGTCTTATGTCCGCCGGTCATAATTCGTGGAGGAAGGTACTTTCCGTATTTTCAGGTCATCATGCAAAGTGGACTACGCAGATCCTACGGAAATGCCAAGTTTAGAGGCGATACAACGCACACCTAATCGACGATCTTCCATAACAACTTGCTCCACTTGGGCAATCATGGTTTTGGTTAGCTAGTTTGTAACCAAGACTGCTTCGGTTTGTTGTCGCACAACTCTCGGCCTTCTTTAAACTTTCGCATCCACAAACGCACATTTTTAACATCCATAACGCATTTACCGCATGTCTCTTTTAATTAGCGATAAATTTTGATAGACATTTTAACACCTAAGGGGAAAAAACGGGAGATTACATGTTGTTCTTGAACATTAAACGTCGCTATTTAAAAATCCAAAACAATACTCACTGCAATGGAGGTAATTCGACCCGTGTACATTGTGTGGTGCTGCCATATACATTACAAATTCAAAAGTATCTCCCACGTATTTTATTTTATCTTATACAGTCGTTACATAGTTTTTGTAAAATGCGTTTAATTAGCATTAAAAAATTTCTTTCTTCTATATCTTTAAGTATAAAAAATCAAAGGAAACCTTTGAGGCATATACGTTGCATTGTTGTAAAAATGGCAACGGTCCTAACAATACTGCGAATAAGATTTAAATAATTTATAACACTATGGCTACAAGTTCGTTACAGATAAATAAAGGCCATGGTTAATGAAAAATAGCAAATATTTTAAACATATTCATATATTTTTGTAACACCTTACTGTCATCTTCAACAAAAAACAGGAACCAGTATTATATATTTAGTACACCAAATAATAAGCCATTTACCTTAAAATGGTTTCTGATATTTAAGATAAACTGTATGACATACTAAGTATTCGTCTTCCGTAGAGTATTCTAGCACAGAAACCAACATTTAAATATGTATGCTACAAGAAACATTAATCAGATGATATCAGTATTATTGTACCTTAAATACTTGGTCAAATATTTAAATAAAACCTACAGTTAAATTACATTTACTACAATACAATATTTCTACAATATTACTACGCTTTCGCGGTATTTTGGTTATATTTTGTTGAATAATATGTACAGGCTTTCCAATCGGGTGCATGTTTTTGCAGACTATTTTGGCCATGGCAGAAGTCGAGTTTGTTGCTTCTTTTTCCATGCGGCAGTTGTACGCCCTCGATGACAAGAGGCAGCATCCTCCATGAAAATAAATTTTTACGGGAATTTATTACAGAAGACAGACGGAAGTCCACCACTTTAAATTCTAATACATTTGGAAATATTTTTGGTAGTTTCGCATAAACTTGTCTGCCATGATAGCAAATGGTACACGACAACATATTTTATAGGCTGATGAAGTAATTTATAGTATTAGCCAACCGATTGGGTGAACAATATAAGCTGCAATAGATTTATTTCTATTTTATGTACAATTTTTTTGATAACGCTTAAACTGTATGACTTTTAGCGTGCCTATATAATAATATTTTATTTGAGTCTTGTGTGGATATTTCTTCAAAAAAGATCATAATGAACCATACCACTGCACCCACTTAGTTGGTTGTAAGCTTTTCTCATTTTTTTTAATGTGGTCTTTAATGGTCATAATTCCTAATTTATGATGCAGTTGTGTATTTCGGAAATACTAGGGCGCGTTGACTGCGATCCGCCACACTTTGCTTACGAAACTCTGTAGATTTGGTATGTTGGTTTGAGATGTATTACACCATATCGGCCATCCATACAGAATTAAAGGTCGTAGCAGGCTTTTATATAGCAAGACAGTGTATTCAATTTTTAATAAAGATTTGGGCTTAATTAATGGGTACAACTGTTTGAGTCTGGTATAACCTTGGATTAATTTCTGATTAATATACAAGCCCTAACTCAACCCTGAGTTGAGGTAGATGCCAAGGTATTTGACTGCTGAGTCATTTGGTTTCATGGTATTGGTTTATTATTAAGTGTACGGAGCGTAAAAGATAAAGAGCATTTTCTGGGTTTATTTGAATATTCCACTGTTGGAACCACCGAAAAAGTTGGTTTGTAGCTTGTTGGAGTGCTAGCACTGCTTCATCCAATAACTTTGTCTGGGTGAAGATGAGTGTATCATCCGCAAAGGTAGCAAGAGTTGCCTTGGTTTTGGGCAGGTCGGATGTGTAAATGCAGAATAGGGTTGCGTCCCGCAAGGCAGCATCCTGGGTTCACCCAGGATGCTGCCTTGCGGGACGCCAGCGTAGATATTCTTGGTTTCTGATGGTATTGAACTCATTTAGATAGCAAAGGTTCTGTCTTCAACAAATGAAAATGAGATGGCTTTTAGATAGAGTGGTTAAGTGTTTAATTTAATATACAGACTTTTTTCAAACCTTTAGGCCAAACTCTCGTGGTGTACAGATTATTTTCAAAGCCGTGCTTAATATATTTACTTATTCGTTGTAATTGGTGACATGTAGAGGGTCCTTTTCTAAATTCAAACTGGAAGGTTGGAATCGTGTTGAAACTTTCAATTGTAGCATTTAATCTGACATGAATTGTTTTTTCTAGTAGTTTAGATAGAATGGTTAGCAGACTCATTGGTCTGTAGTTGCTAATTATAGTTTTGTTTTTGCCTGGTTTTGAGAACATTAGAATTTGAGCGTGTATTATGCCTGAGGGAAGTCACCTAGCCTTAGGCAGGCATTAAAGATTGTACTTAGACAGGCTAGGGCTTTCTTGATAAGATACTGTAGGATGAAGATTGTAATAAGGTCATGACCGGAAGACTTTTTGTTGAAAGTGTATCTATGTGGGTTTTAAGTTTTTTGATGAAGGTGGGTTTAATTCTACCAGGGCGAGGTACATTTGTTTTGGTATAAGTTATCGCGTGTGCAAGAGTAGAGGTGATGATGGGAATAAAAGTCATTTTAAGGTATAAAGCAAAAGCAGAAGCTTTTTCTTCGTCTAAAATTTAGCCTTTAAAGCTTCGCTTTGGTTTAGGATCTTTTTAGTGGTTTTCCGTAAGTCCCTGTCTCCTAGACTAAAGTTGGCTACGTGCTGCTTATAGGTGTTGACTTTGAAAAGATCGAGTTTTTTATCCAATGGGCAAGGTTGTTTAGTCGGTTTTTGATTAATAAAACTTTGGTTCTTTGCCACTTGCGTCTAAGTTTGCTTTTTTCATTGATTAGGTAGATTATATGCCTCGGTGGATAGTTGTAGTCTGATAAAGCGGTTACGCGTACTGGTGTACATGCTTATCGTGCACTGTTACCGATCGACATAGTGAAATTAGAAATCGTAGTGTCAATATTTGTGGGACAAGATATTTTATTACCTAGTATTCTTTTCAAATAGTTCCCAGTTCATTTTGCTATTTATAAGCTCGGGTATTGTTTGTTTGGATGCTAAGTTATTTGTAAAGGACACTAGAACAAGGATGTGATCTGAGTTAAGTTCGGTTATGACTCGTTGGTATATTGTCTTGTTGAAATTTTTCTGTAGAACAATGTCAAGTATGTCGGGCTCATGGTTTCTTCGATAAAGATAATAAGTATATCGTCCGGTGCTAGGATCTGGAAGGCGTTGGCTGTTGCGAGATTCTGGAGTTTTTTTTATTAGACGCTCTGCAGGCCCATAAAGTATGTTTAGGGTTTATATTACTAATGACCAATAATGACTGGGATGTAACAAATATTGTTTTGATGTTATCAGGTACTATTGTTACGCTAGGTTTGTCATCAACGATAGACGTGGTAACAAGAAATTTTGGGGTTGATTGTTCCATCTAGTTGCATCTCAGCAATACAAGCGACATCTAACTAAAAAGGCAATGAATAAGAAGCGTTGATTTGGAAGCCCATTAGCATACCAGTTGAGGATTGTTAAGCACTAAATTGGTTTTTGTTGATTATGGTCTATTAAAGGACATGGGTAGGAGGGTGTTGGTAATGAACGATTTAATTTGGTCGAGGTGAGATGTGAGTAGTTCGAGAAGGAACTGAATAATGTTGCAAAGTTCTGGACTATTGGCTGGGATTAATATCTTAGCGTTGAGATAATAATGCTGTTAATGTACGAGTTTCGGATGTAGTTAATGAGTTTGGAGATAAAGGCCTGACTTTTTATACATTGCTGTAATAGATTAATATAATGGGTACAACCACAATAATTTGCACTGTAGTCTCCTCCACAGTTTGCTCATTTTAGCGAGTCATTGGGCTGTTTTTGTATTCGGTGTATAGACGCCTGCGCATTTGACGTATACAAAATTTTAGCCGCAGTAATTGTTGGTGTATCCGTACTGTTGACATTTATAGCATTGGAGTATAATCTTGGATTTTTTTATGAATAATGCTTTTAATGTAAATATGCATTTTACTTCTTCGTTTTTGGTGCAAAAAGCTCTAAAATAAGCAAAAAACAACAAGTCGCCAGGTCCCGAAAACATACGAATGGAACTCCTCAAATATGGGGAGAAGAATGTTATAACATCTATAACTAAGATCTTCAACAAAATAGAGGAGGGACAAGACATTCCATCAAAATGGCATGAATCATACATAACTTCTCTAAACAAAAAAGAAGACAAAAAATTATGCACTAATTATAGAGGGATAACAATCATCTCTTCCATAACCCGTCTACTCTCAACAACAATAAAAAATAAAATGGAGAAAAAAAAATAGAATTTAGAGAAGAGCAAAGTGAATTGAAAAGGAAAAGATCATGTCTTAATAATATACATTGGGTAAAAATATTAATAAAAAAACCAGAGAAAAAATGATAGACACTCATATGACCTATGTAGATCTAAAAAAGCCTAATTATGTACCTAGATGTAAGATATGACAGGTGATGAGAGGAATAGGTATAAGAAAAAAATAGATAAACCTGATAAAAAGAATATGCAAAAATAACTAAAGATTAAGATTGAAATAAAGTGACAGAGGTGTGGTGTGTCCCCGCTATTATTCAATATATATATATATATATATATATATATATATATATATATATATATATATATATATATATATATATATATATACGAGGCGCATTCATAAAGTAAGGGCCGTTTGGTCACAGAAAATGTACTCATAAGAAACAAATTTTATTGTCATATTTAGTTAGGTACAATCTTACTTTACTACATAATCGCCGTTCACTTCTAAGCATTTTCGTACCGCTGCACCAGCTTCTTTAACTCTCTGCATAGAAGCTTGCCGCCTGAGAGTTGAACCAGTTGACAACGGCGTTTTGAGCGTCTTCGGTTTCAAAACGTTGTCCACCCAGCCACCGTTTAAAATGCAAGAAGAGGAAGTAGTCGCTAGGTGCAAGGTCGGACTGTACGGTGGGTGGTCAAAGTTCCCAACGAAAATCTTGAATTTTCTCAATGGTTTTGGAGCAGTGTGAGGACGCGCGTTATCGTGGAGGAGGATTATGCCAGATGACAGTTTCGCGGCGTTTGTTTTTGATCGCACGTCTCAAGTGTTTGAGCGTTTCGCAGTACACGTCAGCTGTAATTGTTGTCCCACGTTCCATGAAATCAACCAAAAGAACACCGTCTTTGTCCCAAAAACTGTAGCCATCAATTTTCGACTTGTGTACTGAGTTTGTTTAAACTTTTCGGTTTTGGTGAGGATGAGTGTCGCCACTGCATCGATTGCAGTTTTGTTTCGGGTTGGGTAGGATACCCACGTCTCGTCCCAGTAACAATGTGAGAAAACAAATCATCTCCATTTTGTTGATAACGGGCCAAAACTTTCGTCCACTAGACATTCTTTGCTCTTTTGGTGGTCGGTGAGCATTTTGGTACCCACCTTGCACACAATTTGCTGTATGCGAGGTTTTCTGTGACAATATTGTAAACAGTAGTGCGTCCAAGTTGAGGAATTTGTCAGCCAGGCCACTAATCGTCAATCGACGATCAGATCGCAGTGTTTGGTCCACTTGTGAAACGATTTCATCAGTCTGGATACTGGGCCTGCACTCCGCTCTTCGTCATGGACATTTGTTCGGCCATTTGTAAAATAACGGCACCATTGTCTAACCTTTCCTTCACTCATAACTGTAGGTCCGTAAACCAGGCATAATGATGAATTTCAGCAGCCGACGATCCTTTTGCACATAAGAAACGAATCACAGAACGCACTTCACACTTGGCGGGATCAACGATTTTCGCGGCCATTGTTCTTGCATTCACTGACAACAATACAATTTCAGAATCAAAACAATGACGCATGAAGCTTGCAATGAGTCAGTAGATGGCGCTGCAGTGGTAAAACTGTTAAGCGCCACTATTTATATACATGCAAACGGCCTTACTTTATGAATCTATATATATATATATATATATATATATATATATATATATATATATATATATATATATATATAAGCTCAGATGGCAGGTATGAGAAGGATATTTCCAAAAGAATAACGATTGGGAAAACTACAACAAAGAATCTATCCGGACTATTATGGAGTGACAATTTAAGTAAAGACACAAAGAAAATGATGTTTCATACTATAGTATATAATAACACATTATATGGGGCAACATTGTAGCCAATGACAAAATATGTTCGAGATAGAATTAGAGCAGTAGAATTGGATTACTTAAGAATATGTCTAAAAACTACCAGAAGAGATAGGATCAGAACAGATGTAATATGGGAAAAGATAGGAATCAAAACAGGCACTACGTTGGTACAAATGCCTGAAGATAGATGGCCAAGGAAGATTACAGAATGGCCTCCAAGATGTAAAATAAGAAGAGAGCGACTAGTCTTAAATTGGACAACACATGCAAGAAAGATAATAGAAGAAAAAGGTCTGAACGAAGAAGACTGGTTGTATAAAGATATATGGAAAGAAGAAACGGAAAACACACTTGAGTAATAAACCGAAGAAGAAGGGGAAGAAGAAAACATTATAAATTTTAACATTTACGAAAATTTGGGATGCCCTTTTTATTTTGTAATAAAGTTCCGTGGTAGAGATTTTTTACATATTGAATTTTTGATTACATTTTTGTAAAGACTATAACATTTCTCTACCATCACTAAAAAAGTGGTGTCACCAGTAATTTTGTTTTATTTATTAGATGAAAATCTTTGTTCACCTAGAAGGCTTTAAACTTAAAAAATGTATGAACAACGCGTATATAATATATGTGCAATAGTAAATTGTACCTTACAACTTATAGCGCAATTCTTAATATTTTCGACTAAAAAAATCTAATAGTACAATTTCAATAGCCGCCATTAATAAGGTTTGTGTCGGATAATTTCATTTGTGCAAATTAGGCAATGCGGGATGAAATATATTAAGAGCCACTCAAATTTTCTAATCAAAATTGATTGTAAACATTCATTTAATCTATTTTTAAATTTTAATTAAGCCGCTATTACCAGCGTTGTTTTCTGTAACGACAGTATGCGAACGTGAGCACAGTGCACATTCTGCACTTAATAGGAAATGATTTTAAAAACGCTTAAATATATATAATTGTAATTTTATTATTAAAAAGCACATTAAAATATACGAAAATATTAAAAACAAAATATGAGGTAATGGTATCATTATATTTAACCTATGTGCCAACAAGCACTTTTATAACCAATTTATAAAGTATCTTACTAATCACTTTTAAAAATAGTGCAGTTTGCAGTTTGAGATATTTTAGGCCTTGACCGCATGTGTGCGGCTTTTGCTGTCGAGCATACAACCATATGAGAAACTACAAATAATACAAATTATACAGCATATTAAACTCGCT
The DNA here is from genome assembly GCA_036346155.1 of Sinelater perroti. Taxonomy (NCBI): domain Eukaryota; kingdom Metazoa; phylum Arthropoda; class Insecta; order Coleoptera; family Elateridae; genus Sinelater; species Sinelater perroti. The sequence continues at coordinate 3,142,412 of JARFIY010000189.1, forward strand.
ACCAAACATAGCATTTCTTTAATAATGTTATCACCAATAAAGATATTACAACGAAATTTGATAAAAAGTATGCAGCATACTAAGTAAGGAATAATTTATTTTGCAGTGCGGTGCCCCATTATTGCTGTATTTTGTCTATTGCGCCTCATTCCTGTTTTAAGGTATCATTGAACTGTTCATGCACGTTTAAAAATGTATCCACGGACTTTATAGTCGATAAAACCATGTTAACAGTCATTCTTAAAAAGCCTTTGAGACCAATACCCATCGAGCAAATTTAATAATTTAATATTATCGAAGTAACTGGAACCTAGCAAGAATTTTTTTATTGAATTATCATATAAGAGATGGTCTACAAACATCCAAACATAAAAAATGCAAAATAGAATATGAAGAATAAATTAATAACTCCTTTCAAAAAATAATTATGAGAAATAAAGGTTGTCCAGGAGCACCTATCAAGGCACAGGGAGGCAAGTGAAGATTTATGCGCATAGCAAACCTGTGGATCCACAATTAGAAGAGCGTAACTGAGTGGAAAAAATGACATTCTGGTAATGGTTTTAAAAAACGTGTTTAAAAACAGCTAGAACTGTTTATTAACAAGTGGTTCCCCTTTATTAAATTAGTGTTTGGTGTGGGCTTGAAGCTTTCTGAATTGGTTCTCTTCATAGGCATTTTCCTCTTTTCAAGAGGTCATTGTCCGGTGCATGTAATTGGTTTTGTTTTCCTTACACGTAATCCAATAAAATCGGCCTTAAACCTTCTGTAATGTCTTTTTAATCCCGATATAACTTTTTAACGGCTCACCAAACAAGTGACGTAGAGCAAACAATTTTTTCGGCACTAATCACCGCAACCTAGATTCAACAGCGTTGACCTTATTTTGAGATTATCCTCCTACTTGTAAAAATGTGCAATGGCTTTCATAACCGCTAATAATCCTCTTCTTGTTACACAATATAATTTGACTCATGTTTTGATAAAACTTTGCTAAAATAGATGTTCCCTTTATCTAAGAAAGTATATTACCCCCCCTTCTTTTGCAATGTATATATATTACGTCTGTTTGGGGCTTACTCAAAAGCACTGCCGTAATCAACACTCAGTGGCAACCCTATATTCAAATATATTCACGTCAGGTAACTTAATCAGGCTCAGGAAGTTATGAATGTCAAGTCTTTTTCTTTACACTGGCCACTCTTGTACTGCTTTCATTTTATAGAAATTAACCGCTGCTGCATCGTTTGACAATATGACATAAGTACTTAATTTTCTTTTAGAAAATGTGATACTTCTTAAAGCTCAGTTTCAAATTGGCAATAGGTTCCTTAAAAGATCGGTTGCACCGGAGCGTTACACATCACAAGCAGCATGACTGTAAATTTCCATAGTTCTGATCCGATTATGAATGCGATTTTCTTTCTGTATTTGGATTTTCTTTCTACTTTCTAAATATAGCGGAAAAAATCACAGAGATCCGTATGAGATATCTAAGATGTCGTCCATCCTCTCTAAAAACTAGTTATTCTTCTTAGTCATTGTATTTAGTTAAAAGTAATGAACCCAAAATCATGTTGGCCTGTTTTTCTTTTAGCTAATACATCCACCGATTTTCATAAACAACATAATGGTGTAACAACTCTTTGCATTTGTACATCAGTAACAGTATTTTAAGCTTCTTGTTGATGACTTGACAGGATTTTAAGATCATACTCAGTAGGTTTTAGAATATTTTGTAGAGTTCCATTCAGAACGCGTACATCACTAACAACGGGCGACGTGAACCTGCATTGGACTAGCACAGTAACTTTCTTTATATGTCTCAAGTTTGACAATAACTTTTTTCATTAAAATTTTTTCTAATTGCCCTATATATAATCTATTACTTGTATCAAGTTTCATTCCCTGCTATATCTAAAGGTGTGCAGGCATTATCTCACTCTAGGCTGATAGCAAAACGAGTAATTCTTTTATTACTCAAAAGTTATAAAATTTGTTATTTTCAGGAGGCTGCTTTTTAGGTATCCCTACGCTTTCAAAACGTTCTCAAAATAAACTTAAACCAAATAATGAAATGCTTACTTAATTTTTTTTTTCATGTTCGGTTTTGAATAGACAGATACGTGTCAGGGATGTTACTTCTATCGCATATTTTCCGTAGTTCTTTCTACTCGTCTCTAAATAACGCTATTCTAATTCCATTTTTAGCTTTGTTACTTTTAATTTGTATTACCATAGTAATTTACTTAAATAACTTTTAAGTTGCATAAATCCTATTTCTGACATCCGTTATAATAAACTCGATTTATAAGATGAATTACTTATTTTTACTTAACAATTAATCAACAATATTCAGGCACTATTTGTTTCTACAGTCTGTTAGTAGCCAATTGTCTTACACAATAATACTTTTGCTAATTATTTGTTTTCAATGGCCAATCTGTTCTCCGACACACTTAAATGAAGATGCGAGCTGCAAATATTTCTTTGAGCGTTTCTCGTATACAAATAATACTGGCACACGTTATTCCAGGACCTTCGCGACTTATCGTCGGTGCGCTGAGAATGTTACTATCTTTCCCAGAAACGCACCAAATTACTTCGGCAGCTTTCCTTTTACTGCGATTACCATAGCTCCTCCAGAGAGATTCACATTTCAAAAGTCAATCGTTAGAATAGCAAATACTGTAATGACCATGATGTAGATATCCACAGTAGACTTTAGCGATAGCTGCAATTGTGACATTCCAAGCCATATATCTAAGTTTATTATTTTTGTGATACACCTGGTATTCCTTGTTAGTTATTGTATGTAAACTAGATTATTACAATAAAACTAGTAAATCCTTCGCTAATTATTTAGTTTGATCCCGATTGTATACAGAGATAACCTTGGATTAAAAGAAAAATATTTGTAAGTTACAATGAACTAATACTTCACGTTGCATAATGTAAATCTGAGTATAGCGTTATATAACAGAACTGTATTTGCATTATGAATATTCCATGACTAAATTTAGAAAAACCCTGAACGATTGTTATACATCTGACCTTAAAAATATCACAATTTTCTTTATTTTCTTGTATCTACTTTTTCTATTTATTTTATTGCATTCTTTTATTTATACTTCTACTATTTATACAAAATATTCCTTCTACCTCAACGCAAGGAACTAAAATAAAAATTCCACCGATATTCCTACACCATGCTTCACATATAAAACACCAATAAATGATAAAGGATCTTAAGGAAAACGTTAAAGGAATATTTAATACAGACCAAAAAGAAAATAAACTAATCTAAGTACTATTAAGGATTACAGAAAAATCACCAAACTTTATAATGACAACAAATAAAATTCCCACACATTTAAAGACCCTGAAAAGAACAATTTTTCAGTTATTATCCAAAACCTTCCGGTTTAAATCATTGATAAAGAAGTATTAGAAGAGTTAATAAACCTGAAGTACCCGTTAACTAAAGTTACTTGTTTTTTTTTATAACAAGGAGAGAAAGCTCATACCGCTATGCGCTATAGACCTGGAAGACACCCCAACGGCAAAGCAAATTATAAATTTAAAGAAAATCCATTATAGTATCATTTCAGTGGAAGTAAGAAGAAAATCAAAAGAAATAACCCAATGTAATAAATGTCAACTGTACGAATATACACGGAATTATTGCCAAATGGAGCCACGGTGCGTAAAGTGCATACATAATCACGAATATAATAAATACTCAAAAATCTACCTGTCCCTCTCAATACATGAATTACAAAAAACTGCATCCCATAAAATTCAAACGATGCAGTTATTACCAGAAAGTTATCCGTTAATACAACCTCCCAAATCTAAATCAAATTAGAGCACGAGCGTGGATTTCACCAGCTACAACAAAAGTAGCTAAAAGTCAAAATATCTAACAATAGAAAACCTAACGGAAATTACAAAACCAAACATGAAGAATAAGATCTTCTAACCAGTATTGTATCAAAAGTAATTGAGCTATTAATACCACACCTGGATAAAATTATGCCTTATCTGACAACACTAATACCATTACTTTCCTCTTATAGATCCAAATAAAAAATTCACAATTAGTAATATAACAGTCCTAAACTGGAACGCTGATAGCATAAAGAGACAGCGCAGAATATTTATCGAGTTCTTGTTTAGACATAACGTTGACGTGGCTTGCATCACCGAGACACATCTTATAAATACAGAAATCTTCAAGTTACCAGGATACAATGTATATAGGAGAAATAGAGAAACGCAGACAGCATCGGGAAGAGTGGCAATTGCAATAAAATAAAAACTAGCTCACTAACAGTTACCGGAACTAAACCTTGAAAACCTGGAAATGGCAACTATTAACCTGATATTTAAAAATAAAACTAAAATAATACTTCACTTAGCTTGTAAACAACCCAATAAACGGATTCTAGAAGAAGATCTAAATTTCAAACAGAAATTCTAGGGATGTAGAGCTGATAATCCGAATGCTGCCAGGCTAAACCAAATACTGACGAACCACAACATACAAATATCAGCTCCTAAATAATATACTTACTGCCCCTATAGACCAGATTATAAACCGGATATCTTGGATGTCGTTTTATTTAAAAACTTCTAAACACCTATCTGCCAAACAGTTTTGAATAAACTTGATTCAAATCACCTACCGATAACACTCTCCTTCTATAGCTAACCACTGCAAACACCCCTATTACCAAAATTAGAATATGCTACAACGAAAGCTTGACAAAAATATTAAAAACTTCGAACCAATTTATTCCACTAGCGATATTGATGAGTCAGTCAACCAGTATACTCAAGCAGTGAAAATAAGTGTACAACCAGCATTAACACCTTGTAAGCAAGAAAAAAACGCAATGGTATCCATACTCCAATCGAAACAGACAACTTAATTTAACTAAATAACAGAACCAGTCGTAAATGGCAACGGACCAGAGGACTACATCTTAAAACATCAGCTCAGGCGCCAAATCAGGATAAGATTAGACAACTACAGGTATAATTTATATAACAAATACATTAAAAAGCTCCAGCCAAAAGACGCAAAAATGTAGCAAGATACCAAAAAATTATTAACGCAACCTAACATCATTCCCCCACTAATAGCCAATGGCAATACATACCCAACTGACACAGTCAAAGCTAATCTTCTAGCATCGCACCTTGAAAAAATATTTACACCCAATGACGCAAACACCGTACAAAACCAGCAAGAAGAAGTAATTGAAACAAACAATAGTTTTAATAGTCAGCACCCCATAGAGATAGAATCAACTTTGTCAGCAGAAATTCAGAAATTGATTTTAAAACTACCCAACAAAGAATCGCCAGGTCCAGATCAAATAACAAATAGTATATTAAAACAGCTCACCAATAAATTAATGGTTATCCTAACCAATATATTTAACGCCTGCTTCGAATAGGATACTTTCCTAGTGAATGGAAACATTCTCACATATCACCATTCCATAAAAGTGGTAAAGAAAACATAGTCCGGAAAGTTACAGGCCACTCGACAACACACCAGTTAATGAGAATTACCGAATTAATAGAGACAAGCTTTGAGAATAAGAAATACACTGTAGCAGCATTTATCAACCTATAAAATGCCTTTGACAAAGTCTGGCACCTAGGACTGTGGTACAAAATAATAAAACTGGGATTCCCAGACTATCTAATTAACATAATTTTGTCCTTCTTAAAAGACAAAACATTCTCGGTGAGAGTGAATGCTATCGTATCAAATAAAAGACTAATATTGGCGGGAGTAGCGCAAGGTAGTATATTGCGACCACTTTTGTTTACTATTTACATGCACATGCAAACAACTGACAATACTACCTCGGCTACGTTCGCGGATGACACTGCTATCTTATCACAAAGTGAAAACCTCCACGAAGCAGTGAACTATCTACAAAGTGCCCTCAATGAGATGCACAACTGGTTTAACAACTGGAAAACAACAAAACAAAGTTGCTCGAATTTCAGTAAATACGCAGTGGTTTGTGCGGAATGACCAAATTCATAAAGAACTAAATTTACCGCCTCTACTCGATCACATAAAGAAACAGTGCAACAAATTCTTTGATAATATAAATGAATGCGACAGTGCAGTGACGCATAAACTTGGTGAAAAAGGTAAATATAAAAGACTAACAAGAAGACTCCCACAGGACTTATTCCAATAAATACATAACTTTCATAAACAAGCAATATATGTATAAAATCGAATAAACGTACAAAGTAAGATATTTTTTGATATATTTTTAAGGTTTAATTATTTTTTATACAAATTATACCTTTGATTAGTAGTAATTCTTATTTTTAATTGCAATAGGCGTGTAAACAAAATCTAACGCAATCTTGTTACCAAAACGTACAAATTTCTTGATGTAAAACAACGATAAAACAGTGCAGCGACCGTGACAGGACTCGAACCTGCAATCTTCGGATCCGAAGTCCGACGCCTTATCCATTAGGCCACACGGTCACGTACGGACATGAAATACTAGACGAATAAAACGTTTTCCATTTTATGAGAATTATAAAAGAATATACTGTATACTATTTTTAATGGCTATAATATTCATTACAACTAATATTTAAGAACCATAAATTAATTTAATATCTTAATAAGAAGGAAAACATGAGAAATATATTTAATTGCACTTTTTAAAAATAATAGCTGTTTTTATTATAACAGTTTCATTTTCAAATTTATAAAAACAACAAAAAATAGTAAATACAGACGAAAAAATAATCTGTACATATATAAATGTTGATCGGAAGTCTTCACATTGCCCTAAATAATGCATTAACTAGAACATAATAAATTCTAGGTATATATATAATTAGCTCCAAAACTATCAAAAAAAAACCTTAAAATATATGCAGGATTTGATAAATTATCATAAAATTCATTAGAACGAAGTCATTATGCTATTGTTCTTACAAGAGATTTATTAGAATGGTACTGTAATATTTATATATTAGATATATTTAGTCTTCTTACCTTTAATATAATTTCAAAATCAAAGAAACCGTTTAAACAATTTATTTACATTCAAGACACGCCTTTCTTTGAAAAAAAGGGTAAGAAACATTAATATGTTTTACCTAGTCGCTCCTAGAAATGTAAAAGGACATGTATAACAATTGCTTTATAGAAATAGCAAATTATTAAACATTGCCAGCAAAAATTTAACAAATACAAAGGTTCCTTAAAAATCATTTATAAGTTAACTGTAAAACTTAGCTGGCTGCTATGTAAACTAATAAATCATGATCTTATTAACTTACTGTTAGTGGCGTTTAATTTTATATGAACTATTTACATTAGAAAAAGCTACTTCTGAAATAATTAGCATCCAAAGAATTTACAATACTTGGTACGTTTTGTTACGATGACAACGACGTGGTTGGTTTGCTAGTAATATATGCAGAGGCAGAATAAAAGATTTTAAAATACAAAGTAGTAAGTAGTTTAATACTGGTCTAGCACTAAAATAAATTGACAGATATTTTTATCTTCTACTAAAACAGTAAGCATAGAAAACTGTATTTAATTGGACTAATTACAAACTAATATATACTGACTAGTTTGCAAACCAAACAAAAACTAGCTCGGACGACCGTGACAGGACTTGAACCTGCAATCTTCGGATCCGAAGTCCGACGCCTTATCCATTAGGCCACACGGTCTTGGAAACCTCTAACACTTATGCAATTAAGCTATCACTACATAATAAACTAAACAAAAATTTTAATCTACAACTAAATAATTTCTAAACATCCAATAGTTAACAACCAACGAGAACAAAGCAAAACAGCATATATTTAAACTAAATATATAGTGTCTTTAGTTCACTTTTTACCCGTGAAAGCAATTTGATGTAGATATTTGTTGTTATAGAAACAGCATAGCAACAAAAACGGAAATAGTAGATACAGTCAGTTAAGTAAGAACGTGTTTGGCATAATTAGCTTTTCGTAAAAGGTATCGTCCTAATTCTTTCGCGAGTCGATAAAAGAAACCTTTGTCTTCGATGCTTTGTCACAAAAGATTCAGTTGGCATCGAGTTCTTGTTAGAGAAACGCGTAAATCACCATGAGTGCCGCGTAGGCGTCACGCAGCGAGGCTGTGTTCTTCTGTACCACCCGAAGGGCCTGGAAAGTCTTATGTAATGGCTTCTAAGTACATGACAAGTTAAAAACATTTGTATAAAAAGACAAAAACTGTCGATGACTTGTCGGAACGTGGCCCAACAGACAAAGTCGAAAAACAGATCGTGAACTTATTTTCGCGCTACCCGGGCTTAACATTGCGTCAAGGGGCAACAAAACTGAAACAGAACGGTGTAAATATATTGTAGGCAGCTATCCGAACTCATCTCCCTGCGCATGATAAATGCCGTAGTTCAGTATAGAAACCTTAGGCAAAGGACAATATCCACCGAGGTTGGAGCAATGCAATTGTTACTGACGAAACTTTCTATTTGAGGGTATATTATAGTCTCACGAGCCTGGTCAACCTCAACTAACAAGTTAGTATAGGTGGCTGTTAAACACTCAGTAAAAGTGAATTTTGGGGCTGTCGGAACGTTGCATCTGTTTACGTACAACCTAAATGCTCGAGATTTATAAGAAACGCTTGTTACTGACTGCCAAGCTTTGGTTCATCAACAAAAGTTTTAATTCTGCAGAAGGACAACAGCTCCAAACACCGCAGCAAGCTTTGCATTTAGTAAAAAGAGCAGTCTGGCATCGATACACTTAATTAGTCATCGCAGTCGCCCGATCCAAATCCGATTGAGAATGTGTGAGCATACATCAAGCACAAGCTTCGTAGAAAAAAGTGTTCATCAATTTGGTAGAAAGCATGCCTGGAATATGCTAGGCAATCATAGACGCCAGTGGTGACTAGACACACTGTTGATACAATATTATCTTTATTCTAATAGTAGAGTACAGTGTACCCAAATATTTGAAAATGTTTTTAAATATTTTTTTCTTTACCTTAACCCGAACACGCACTTATTTAACTGACCATATCTTATCTCAATTTCATTGCTTAAAATGATTAATAACATAAATGTAAGTAAAAATAAAATTTATAATGATACCCATGTGTTATCTTCAATTGTTACCACTATAAAATATTTAATAATTTAGTAATTAAATTACAATACGAGAGTAATTCGAAAAAAACCTACGTTTATGCGTGCACAAGAAATAGTAGAGAATAGTGCGGAATGAAAAAAATTGTTTTAATAAATGTGAAATGCGTACAGTAATACGATTTTTGTGTGCAAATTTTTTTTAGCAACTGCAATTCATTGCGAACTGTCTAATTTTTTCAACAAAACTTAATTAGTGAAGGTGTCGCACATAAATAAAATCGCATATTTAAAGATGAACGCACTAATGTATATGATCTGTAGTCAGCGATCAACTTATGACGACGGCACTGCGATTTAAGATGCTGTTACAGGGTGACCTCATTCTCAGGCGGGAGAGTTTTTTGTAGAAATAATTTTAAACCTTGTAAGACGTTATGGCAAGTGTCTTAATTTGCATGGCCATTATCTCGAAAAGTAATGTACTATTGCATAATAAAGGTTTTGTATCGATGCGTCTCTGTCATTGATAACCAATTGGATCTTTTTGCCCATATTTCCTTTATACAAGGTGTCTCAAAAATCAACGTCAAGCCGGAAACGGGTGATAGACCAGATAGTGACAGTTATCAGAAAAATAATAAAAAAAATCTTAGACGTATACTTTTCAAATTATAGGCATTCAAAAAAAATCCAGAATATTGACACCCTGTGTCGAGTACTGTGACTAGAAATCTTTATTGTTTTTTATTTTTTTATGTATGATGTAACTCTGAATAACCCTTCTCTAATTACAGTTTAAAATTAAAACACAACTGCCTCAGGTTTAAAGAAAATATCACTTTTGTTACCCAACCGTGCACTCAAAATTATTACATCGCCCAACCTTTTAACTCACTGTACTGAAAGAAAATGTACACTATTTTGGCAAGTGACTTTAAAAGATGGCGTATTTAGTCCGGATTCCAAAATAGTATGACACTTGCTAAATTAATTCTTAAATAAGGAAGAAATAATTTTTTCTAAAGAAACCCGATCTCAAGCTAATTCTTTTTACTTGGTTAAAATGCTTCTGATGCACGATAGGATTTCTCTAAGTCCCTAGTTTTGAGTATTAGTGAGATGGACACTAATTAATAAGAGAACCACTACCAGGCTAAGGGTACCATGGGTCATCAAGTAGTGACTCATTTTTCCTTTTAAGTTTTAAATAAAATTCAATTACTGGAATCAAAAGTTTATTTAATTCATAACAAATGTTCAAATTGTTTGCCTTCAGCCATAATACAAGTCCTACAACTTCTGTAAAATTTGCTGTGCTTTTGGGCTCTCCTGTCCTTGCTTCAATTCCACGTACCGAGGTGCTCGGGTCATATGTGACTTCTTGTAAGATTTTGCCCTCGTAGGGCTTGGGGGGTTTTTCCTCACTAGTCATTTGATTTAGAAATCGACTCTCTGAGAGTGATCGGTGCACATTTTCAAATACTCGGAAATCTGGATAACGGCCAGATAAAGTCCAACTATCATTGCATTTGCATTCCCCACAAATGAGGTGCATGTTAGCATATTTCTGTGCAGTCTACCGCGATGGCATGGTGGTGTTCACAGTACACAATCACGCGATCAACGATTGACACTTTAGTTTAGAAGAAAGCCAAGTTCGTCAGAAATAGTCAGATAATAAATTCAAGTCACACCGCAATCAAGTTCAATAAACAAAGCCAACTTTGTAAGTAAATGAAGGATCGTAACGTACTGCAGTATTGCACATTGTGGCTATGCGTTACTATTTAGCTAGGATGGCATCGCTATCCGTTTTACTCAAACTAGTCGAAATGGCGTGTGTATCCATCTCACTCATCTTGGTGAAAGTGGCGTCACTGTCTATCTCGCTCGCACTTGGCAAAATAATGTTACGATACGTCTCACTCAAACTTGTACCTTAAAACTAGGGACTTAGAGAAAGCCTAGCGTGCATTAGAAGCATGTTAACTGAGTAACAAGAATTTTTCCCTTATTTAAGAATTCATTTAGCAAGTGTTTTACCATTTTGGAATCCGGACTAAATACGCCATCTTTTAAAGTCACTTGCCAAAATAGCGTTGTACATTTTCTTTCAGTACAGTCAGTTAAAGTTGAGCGATGTAATAGTTTTGAGTGCACGGTTGGGTAACAAAGTGGAATTTTCTTTAAACCCTGTTGTGTTTTAATTTTAAACTGTAATTAGAGAAGGGGATATTCAGGGTTACATCACACACAAAAAAATGAAAAACAATAAAGATTTGTAGTCACAGTACTTGTAAGATCATCACAGGGTGTCAATATACTCGATTTTTTTGAATGCCTATAATTTGAAAAGTACACCCTTAAGATTTTTTTATTATTTTTAATAACTGTCACTACCTGGCCTATCGCCCGTTTTTGGCTTGACGTTGATTTTTGGGACACCTTGTATATAGCAGAAGAAATGAACGAATTCAGCAGAAATTATAAAACTGGATAGCTGCAATAAATAAAGGATAGAACAACTTGAAAATTAGAAAGAACGGAGAATATACTATACTCCTAGCATAAAAGATATTTCCTAAATCAGTGAGAAGTTGAGAGTAATTAGATTGTGACAATTTAATTAGAATCGTCTTTATAAGTAAATGTCTTAATTTTGTCGTTAACAAGAATATTTTAAATTATGATTTGCGTATTTTTTAAAACCTATATACCATAAATAAACCCAATATTAAAAGTAAGCCCTAATTGACCTGGATTAGATATAAAAGAAACAACTTATTATATCTAATTTTAATATAAAGCGTTTCCGAGCATATATAAATTTATTATATCTCAAGAACAATGCTGTACAGAAGTCTAAAACAGAAGAGCATTTTAAATGGCGTTTATATTTTATAAAATCAAAAATTCTGGTTAACCAAACATAATTTAATCGATTTAAAAAACATATATATGTAATCAAAATTAAATTATACATTACCATTCTTTGTCACAATTATTTGTTCTTCTTTGTTACTTTTTCTTTATTTTTGCTATTGTTTTCGTGTTTTCTTGTTATATTTGTTGCTCTTAATTTGGCTTTTTCCTTAAAGGTTGCTCTCCTTTTTGTCGCAATATAAGTTTTCCATTAACATAACGTAAGACACTTTTGCCATAAAGATGATTTTTAATTACTCCCACCACAAATAGCTGTTTTCTTTTTTTCTACTTTCCTCTTTTACTTTTCCCCTACAAAACATTTCTTGTATTATTCACAACCTCACGGAATCTTCAACCGCACATATAAAAACGATGGTGTGGAAAAGCGTCTAACAAGTACTTTTTCCTTTCTTTTTGTAAGCTCAGGTTTAGTAAATAAGTAACTAAGTGTAGCGATTGTTTCTCAAAATCCCTTTCTTTTAAAATTCTTTCATTACCAACTTTTTTGGCAGACCCAGCTTCTAAGCTGGAGGCCAACTTTACTTTTGCCATTTCCGTCGTCTATCACGCCTTATAACTTTTGATCAAGGCAGCTTTCAAGCTTGAGACCAGCTTCTAGGATAATTCCGGGAGAGATGCCACCTCTTTTTTAGATCAATTGCCACGTCAATATTTTATTGAAAAAATTTTAGGGTATACAGATAAATATATAGAGAATAACATAAACACAAGATGCAGTTGAATTTTCAAAAAATATATAGCAAAAAAAAGTTTATTTGAAATAGTACATTGGGCATCTCTCCCGCATACTACGGGAATGATGCCCACGCATTTCGCGAGAGATGCTTATATGCGGGATAAATGCCGCAAGGGTAGGCCGCGCTAGTTTTGTCTCTTTTTGAGAAAAAATTTGGCACACATTCCGCAAACATTTGCAAATTTCGAGCAACATTTATGCATCCACTGACTACAGTAAATACATCGTATCCAGTATTTTTCTTAGTTTTTAAATGCTCTTCCTCACAGCCAATACAAGATGTACTTTGATCATCCGCACACTATTCGTCCGTGGAATCATCCAATAAAAGGTCGACCGAGGTATCACTTATTTTACGTTCAATTTTTCTTTTCTTCATGTTTTGAGATGTTTTTTCTTTAGCTGGTCCTGGCTTTCCTATCCCCGTGGACCATTGGATGGACCTGGACCTGCTCGTTTGGCTTATTTTGTTTATGTTCTTGTGCAACACTAATGCTTTCTCTCTCTTAGCTAAATTTTTCGGAGAAGTCAAAACTTCGGCAACTTTCTTTCTTCTTGTCTTAACACTAGTTACAGTTTCTGGAACTGGCAACTCTTAATCTAGTATTTTATCTAGTGTGATTGTCTTAGTTGTTGTCGCTGTGGATGCGAAAATCGAGTTAATTGACCCATAATCCATTGTATCCCTTTTCATTGTATGATTTTCCAGATCTCCTTGTTCCTCAAATTTCTCAGGATGTTTTTGCGGTTATTTGTACTTGTTTCTGGCTTGCAGGGCGAACTTTAACGAATGCATAAGCTGGTAACGACAAGATTACCTTTAACTTAATTAATCGACATAATTGAACCTACTGGGCTATTTAAAGTCCGCTTTTTTACTGTGAAGTGACGCGTGTCTACTACACATTTGCGATTACGGATAATCATCTCTGGCACCATTTTGTGAGTACTTCAGAAGCCGTCCTGGAAGTCTCTCGATCTTTTTCCATATCCACCCGGTAGGGATGCCGACTCTACTCTAGTGCTAGATCACATGCTACAATAATTCCTCGCAAAGTTTTTTGACGAAGAAGAGATTTACTTTTGCTTTGTAATGCTGTTGAGTTTATCGGCCCACGTTCAGCTATGTTTGTAAAGAGGTTGTCATCTGCTTAATTGCTGTGTAAGCATACATTTCATTTAATACAAGAGAACCCCGCAGGCTTTGTCGACAAAGCCTGATCTAGACGCCAGGAAGTCGTGTAGAACATTCCACATGTTTTGCGTACATTTAACACTACAAACAATAGAAACATTGGGAGGACATGAAAACTTTCATATTTGAGCATTACAAATGCCACCAATGTAATTTAGCATTGATGTCACGGTGTTTATTAAAAAGAGGAGTAAACACAATACAAACCAAATGGCATAACAACAGTCATCATCTGGTTTTCTGCGACAATAATCAATATATTTAAATAATTCAAAAACGGTTAAAGTTGGAGGGCTGATTTTTTGCGCCGAATTAGCAAATATAGTTGTGAATGTGGTGTTTCAAGGAAATCGGTTGAAGCGTCTAGGAGGAGATAGAATTATAAGTTTAGAAAGTTAGGGAGATAAGACAAATATTACTTAAAGATAATATTTTTTAATTGAAACATTACACTTTTTTTTGCAAGTCAATAAACATTACAAGTTTAAATACATTATTTAGAACACCTTGTATACAAAGGAAGCAAAACAATTTAAAAATACATTAAAACTTTATTTACAGCTTTTTTGTCAATTTAAATAAAATTTAGTTAACTCTAAGTTCCTATAAATTTAATTTTAAGAAATATAAATGCTCATGAAGACATTCATAAGTGGATAAAGATCATTAACACCATTAGTCATGGCAATTTGTTTGTATTCAAGGAACATTACATACTGAATAAAAGTATCTTTCGTAATGATAACAGTTTTGTTGATAAAAGAACAGATTAGTAGAAAATTGCAGGTTGTGTTTACAGATTATCAAGGGATTATATTTTAGAGTCTTTATAAAGAAAATATTTCGAATTGGATGGAAAAAAATACCACTTTTCGTAAATTTTACTCAATTTTGACGCTTACAGTTGTTACCGTCTATATACTCTTGTATGTATAGTTGCATGATATCTAAAGAAAAACTCAACGGAGTGCCTTGTAGTAGTTTTAGCAATACTATTGAAAACTCTGAAAAAGTTTTCAAATTACCAAATTTTCAGAGAGGTATGTAAAATTAAAAGTATCAAAAATTAAAGATAATAAATATACCACAATAACTCCTTATAAGCTTCTTCTAGCTAAAAAGTAACAGTAAATAATTAATAAACAGCTGCTCTAGTACAATAATATATATTTAAATATAAAATGGCTTTGTGGAGATGGCACGTGTGTGGATTCAGATAGGTTTCGCTGATAACAATAAATGCACAATTTAATTCATAGGTAGTTTGATACAAATTTTAAAAATTGATTTGATGGTATAAAAAACAAGCTCAATATGCCTACTCCTCAATGAGTCTTAAGAAAACTGATCTCTCTGATTACACTATTTCAACCTTTACTATTAATTTTTTATTTGTAAGAAAACTAAGCCTGTCAATTTTTTATAGTGAGAACCAATTCATTAAAGATGAATCTGTAGTTGATTCACTCCAACGTTTCTTCTATTTTTGAAACAAGTCGCAGTTGTACCCATTTTTCGCGGTTTTATTTTATTTGAAATTATATACACATTATATTTTTATAATTACTTTTAGTCCAAGAAACAATAAAAGGTCTATTGATGCATTTAAATACTATTGGTAATTCTCTTTATGAACATTAATCACCAAACGCAGCACGAATTTGGTAAAAATGCGATGCATCTTAAATTATTGAATGATATAATCTTAACATGACTGTAACTTTCTCAACAATTTTTAGAACAATTAAGTGGCTACTTCTACAAACTATAGTGCGAACTGCATTATAATTTAACAATAAACTCTAATCTGACAGTAAACTTCTTACATTAATTGTGAATAATTGTATTATTTTTATATTATATCTTGGTGTTCAGTTTTTCTCTAAAAAATTATGCTTTAATCAATTTTATAAACTTTACCGAGACTGCACTAAACAACAATAAGGATCAAATAAAAGCTTTTTAAAACAAACAATTCAATATTAATATAAAAACCATTATAAAAAAATTCTGTATATTTTTAAAAAATTAATGTTTCCACTCTCTATGATAAAATTACTTTATTCTACATAGTTCTCAATTAAAATTATAGCAGGTTTTATCGGACACTAGATAAAAATAATAAACATTAAAATTAGCCTCAATTTACATCATAAGTGAAACATTAAAATCAATTTTGATTAGTCCATAAACAATAAAATCTAATAATCTTTGAATACTACATCAAAAAAATTGCTATCGTGATTTCATATATTGTTATACTGATCTAAATCTAAAATATTATAAAATTTTAACCCGTTATTATTTAAATAATAAATAGTATAGAAATTGTTAATATTATTACAACCACTTTAAACCACCAAAGTGTAAAACACAACGCTTGAGGATGGTCCCCAACTTTAAGCATTTTTTATCACAGATCTTTCTAGCATTAAATGAGGAATACTTTGTATGTCCCTTAAATATTAAGCCAATGTTAACATAATAAGAATAGTCAGTAAGAGTGTAATGGGCATGCGTGAATGAGGACAATTTTACTGGCCGGATTAGTTAAGCGTTGGAGTCCAGTGAGTGAACACATGTAGTATGTGATCGTCGCAGTTGCAATGGCAGACAGCTGAGATGCATATCTTTATCAAATTTTGCATAAATCTGGAATAGTTCTCCGCAGAAAATATAAATATTAGTCGAGGCAAATTTCTAATTTTTTTCTGGGTACACATATCAAGACCTTCCAGGACGCATTCGATTCGAAAAAGCTCCAAAGAAAATGTTACACCATTTTTTTGTTACAATGCAAAAGTGTATTTGTG
This sequence comes from Sinelater perroti, assembly GCA_036346155.1. NCBI lineage: Eukaryota > Metazoa > Arthropoda > Insecta > Coleoptera > Elateridae > Sinelater > Sinelater perroti. The sequence goes on from JARFIY010000189.1 coordinate 3,159,263, forward strand.
CACTTAAAAAATGCATTTATTTGGCGCATTTTTTGCAAACCCCAAAGAATATTTTATTGCTCGTTTAATATTTGCCAAAATAAGCTCAGTTCCGCTACTCGAAGGTTTCTGGGATCGCTGATTACGATTTTGATTCTCAAATTAAGCTCCAATGCACCAAAGTGAGGCATCAGGGTGTGAATAGTTCAATTTTTCATTTGAATATTAAAAACCCTTGTACAGACAGTTTAATCTGGAAAAACAAACACATTTGAGCTGCTTCCCCAAAATTGCCCCCAGCCCTAAGATTCTGCCCCACCAAGTGCTTCGCAGCACTTTCTAAGCATCATATTCGTGATCAGCGACCCCAAAAACCCCTGTACAGACAGTTTAATCTTAAAAAACAAACAAATTTGAGCTGCTTCCCCAAAATTGCCCCCAGCCCTAAGATTCTGCCCCACCAAGTGCTTCGCAGCACTTTCTAAGCATCATATTCGTGATCAGCGACCCCAAAAACCCCTGTACAGACAGTTTAATCTTAAAAAACAAACAAATTTGAGTTGCTTCCCCAAAATCGTCCCCGTTCCCATAATTATGCTTCCCCCGCTGCAAGTGGGTTATAGCACTTTTAAACACCATATTTGTGGTCAGTGGCCCCAAAAGAACCCGAATAACGGGACTGAGCTTATTAAGCTAGAAATAAAATATTCTTTAGGCTTTGCAAAGAATGCGTCGAATAAATGCATTTTTTAAGTGTACAAAGGCACTTTTGCATTATAACAAAAAAATATGTGGTAACATTTTGTCCTGATGCTCTTTCGAATCGAATGCGCCTTGAAACGTCTCGATACGTGTACCCAGAAAAAAAAAGATTTTTTACCAATTTGCCTCGACTAAATAGTCCAAAACGCTTGTGGGAATGATGCAATAAACACAGCACAAACAAAGACATGTCATTTTGTTAAAGAGCAAAAATATGTTTTGCAAAACTAGCAACTGGCAGAAATATTGAACGTATACAAGCTATTATAAACAAGGATAAGCGACTAACAGTTTGAGAACTAGAAGATGTGTTGAAGATTGCAAATACAACAAAATTACTAAAATTTTTAAAAGCAGAATAGATTCCGATCCGTCGACAAGATTCATGATTCTAATGTAGGGCTTTCCGGAATGTAGCTAAAAAAGTGTGTAAAATTTCAAGGTTCTTATTTTCAAAAAAATTAAGGTTACTGGCATCTGATGCCATTTTTACAAATTACATACATTTTTTATTATAATTATAATTTTAGTATTATGACTTGATATTGACGTCATATGACGTGTAATAATAATAATCATCATGGCAGCTACATCATCCATTGTCGGATGTAAACCTCCCCTTGCATTTTTTATTGCTGTCGATCTCTGGCCTTTTGCATCCAGTCTATACCTGCGAATTTCTTAATGTCATCAGTCCACCTTATTTGTGGCCTTCCTCTATTTCGCTTGTGACTTCGTGGCCTCCACTCAATTATTGTACGTGTTTATCTACTGTTGTTTATCCTGGTTATGTGGCCTGCTCAATTTTATCTAAGTTTACACACTCGATGTATCACGTCTGTCACTTTTGATTTTTCCCTTATTTCATCATTAGGTATACAATCACGGGGTGTAATTCCTATCATGCATAGTTTCATTGCACGTTGTGTGGCCAAGAGCTCCTTTATTATGCTGTTATTAAGAGCCCAAGATTCTGTACCATATATTAATGTCGGAAGTATGTGTTCATCAAAGACTCTTGCTTTTAATGTGTTCGGTATTTAAGATTTCACAAGTTTTTGCAGTTTACTGAATGTGGCCCATGCTAGTGATATGCGTCTATCTAGATCAGCTTTTAAGTTATCTTTTGATAATATGAGTTTTTGTATGAATCCACTTTCTCTATTGTGTGATTATCAACTTCTAGACTTTCATTATCTTCATCCTGTATTGTTTGGTGCTCATCTCTAAACCCGTGTTCCATCTCTACGGTAACCTTTACTATCCGCCAACCTACCCTCGTCGCAACAAAACGGGATTTTTACCGCCGCTCAGCATTCAGAGTTGAACCATCGTGAGCGACGGAGCAGAGCCAGCCGACCAGGTGCTCTAGTACGCTGTGCTTGCACGATGTCGCTTCCTATTGTACGATCCGCCCCGTCCGTGGTGCCCCAAGAATGAAGCCGCCGGCCAGCCGACCCAGGTGCTCTATGGCGCTGTGCTGGCACGCTGTTGTTGCCTATTGTATGTTCCGCCCCGTCCGTGGTGCCCCAGGATTGAACATTCCGATTTGAGCCCTCGTGAGCGACGGAGCAGAGCCAGTCGACCAGGTGCTCTAGTGCGCTGTGCTGGCACGATGTCGTTGCCTATTGTACGTTCCGCCCCATCCGTGGTGCCCCAAGATTGAAGCCGCCGGCCAGCCGACCGAGGTGCTCTATTGTGCTGTATTGGCACGATGTCATTGCCTATTGTACATTCCGCCCCGTCCGTGGCGCCCCAAGATTGAAGCCGCCGGCCAGCCGACCCAGGTGCTCTATTGCGCTGTGCTGGCACGTTGTCGTTGCCTATTGTACGTTTCGTCAACGAAGAGCACGCCGAAATCTGCCGTCCATGTTACCAGAGACCATTACTTGCGTCGGGAGAGCGTACAACTGACCTGCCGCCCACCATATTTGCAGTTATTCAAGTATAGTTGTATTGTTTCTTCTCAGTTTCGTTGTTGGTTTAATTGTTACTTTGTGGTTAATTTTAGTTTTGCCCAATATATAGTTTACACAGCTCCGCTTTGTTTTAATTCCTGTTCTGCTTATCGAGTCACTTAAGTGCGCTAAAATTATCAAACATGTATTATTTGATTGGTTATGTATTTCGTTTTTATTGTATTCATTTTTAGGCCATTTGTTTTGATTGTTGATGTAATTCTTGTACCATTTGCTGCAATTCTTTCTTATCAGTAGCTATTAGAACAGTATCATCGGCAAAGCGCAGATGGTTTAGATTCTCTGCCTTTGTCATCCCATTTTAGTTTCTTGGACATGCCTTCTATTGTAAGTGTAAATAGCTTAGGCAAAATCGAGTCTCCTTGTTTCACCCTCTATCGATTTTAATTTTCTTAGTTTTTTCATACAATATAATTTAAAATGTGACATTTTTATATATGTTTGTAGTGAAGATGTATATCTGTGATGTATTTGGCTATTGATTAATGTATTGAGAACTGCCCAAGTTTCGGAAGAGTCGTAACTTCTCTTAGTCTACAAAAGCCATCCACAATGCTATATTGTACTCATTCGCTTTTTCTATTAGCATTATAATTACTTGTAGATGGTCTAAAGTACTGAAGCCTTTGCGGAACCCAGCTTGTTCTTGTGGTTGGTAGCTATTTAGCTTATTAGTCAATCATTCTGTAATTATCTTTATAAAAAGTTTATATAAAACTGATAGGAGTCTAATGGGTCTGTAGTTTGTCAATTTATATTTATTTATAACTTTTTTAAAAAATAGAATTATCAAAGCATTGTGTCAATCATCGGGTATTCTATTTTCAGTTAAGCATTTATTATATAGTTTTTCTAATAGTTTTAATACTGGTTCTTCTCTCTATTTTAACGTTTCAGCTATAGCATTGTCTTCGCCTGATGCTCGACTATTGGATAGCTTTCTTAATAATCTGGTGATTTCTTCGAATGTTATATTGGGTTCTGATCCTATGTGTTCAACTATATTTCTATTTTTCTGTGTTTTACTCCGTGGTGGCTTTATCTTAGCTTCGAATGGTGTCTGATAGGAGTTTTCTGTTGTGTTTATTATTTGTTCTTTTTGGGTAATTATTCCATTGTCCTCATTTATTAACTTTGTTATGATAGGTATTTCTTCCGACATTGTCCTCATTAAGTTTTTTGAACTCTTTTTTCTTCTAACACCTCTTTAATTTGTTTATTATTATAAGTTCGAATGTCTGCTCTTATCTTTTTCTTGGTCGCTTCGCTGGTTTCTGTAACTTTAATCATATTTGTTTTCTTATTGCTGTTTATTTTTTTACGCTTTTCTATCAATGTAATAGTGTCTTTAATAAGTCGTTGTATTATTGGTTTTCGTTCCTGTCACTGTTTCAAACATTCTTACTATGCATTCTGTAACGCGTAATAATACTAACAAATATGTAGATGTTTTTCAACACTAAATAATTTATTAACATTACGAAACAAAAATTTGGAAATTATTGTAATTGAATTTTACTTTTATTAATCTAAAAGCAATAAAACTATGTAAGCCACATTTTTTCAAGCGTTTCTGTATCATCGCAAAATTCTTGTAATCGTACGAGTACTATAAAAGTTTGATAACACTCCAGAAATAATATAACGAACTTTCAAGAGCATATCATAGTAAAGTGATCCTAAACATACAAATACTCGAATTTCTAAAATATTCTAGAAAAGCCCACATATGAAAATATAAATAACAGGTAGCGAAACAATAAAAAATTCGAGTATCAGAAAGCGAAGTTTCCGGTGTAAGCTAAATTATTTTGTAGATAAATACAATTATACCGTGATTATGTTCTAGTAAATTAGTACACATCAACGCTATTAAACATTTTAATATCTGTAAGTAAATTAAATAAGTAAATGTAAATAAATTGAAGTATTTTATTTACCATATCAGAAGCAAAAACTTTACAATTCCTGTCAGGATCCATAACGTGAGTGGTACCAAAATGAAATTAAATAAAACTAAATAAAATCAAAACAAATTTAATTAAAAGCATTAATAAAATAAATAAGTAAAAAATTAGGTAAAAAGTCACGCTATTATACCTTAAAATTGCTGACTCTAAGAAAAGAAAACTAAAAATGTCTGTAAATAAGACTACATTGCAGATTCAACTTAAGTAAGCTAAAGAAAATGAAAAAGTTTTTATTTTGAAACTTCGGACTGGTTGTCCGATATGAGCGGCATATTAAACGGACTAAAAACAGATTTGAATTCAAATTTAAATAATATAAAAGCAAATTTAGATTAAACCTGAATACATTAAATAACAATACTGATGACTTGAAAGAGAATCTTCCAAAACATAGGACGATGTCAGAAATCAATGAAGCAATAAATTGATGCCCTTGAAGAAAAAACAAAAAAATTAAGATAGGTTTAATGCTCCGATCGAAGTCACTTCTAGAAGGACAGTTAAAGAAATTCGCAAGTGCAGATGTCATTTTTAAGCACCAATATGATGAAGGCCAAAGTCAACCCTCCAACATTTAGTAGTAAGTCTTTTTTCATCAAAAACAATTTGAGGCGGCTGTTTGGATGAATAGATGATGAGAAATTGAAAATATGACTGCTTTAATTATTGTTCCCAACATACTACAGACTGTGCCCATTGACGGCCAAGAAAGTAATAGCCAAATTGTCTAACGCCTTGAAATGTCTTAAGGCTATATTTATCTGGAAGGCATTTATCACACACGGCTTTGAAATTAATTACACAAATCTGGAAAACTCTTTAAGAATATGAGACAGACGTAGCGCTACTCGTTTGCATTTCATGCAGCTCCAGAGAATTTTCTGAAAGTATTATCTGTACGAACATTATTGACGGCACTATCGACTGGGAAACACAATAAGCAATGAGGGGCCAGACCAAAAACATTGATTGAAGCGTTTGCACCCGAACTGGAATTTGAAGCAACCAAACAGGCCTTTAAACAACATGGCAATGTAAGAAAATAAGTTAACCGTGAAAGACTTAGCAGACAATGTTGCAAAGATGTTGAGAAAAATATCAAGGTAATTACGCTTCTGGAATTGAGGTGCGATGGGCTACGTCCGAAAATATTTAATGATGTAAAATTGAAGACATTAATCAATGAAGATCTATACAAAAGCTTGAAAAATTGGTAGATAAATCAAATGCAAGTGGTACACAAATTGAGTTCGAGAGACAACGATAGACGTTTTTTCAGCTGCTTCAAAGGCACAAAAGGAAAGAGTTATTGCAGAGTATCGTGGCTGGTGTTAAAAAATGGATTTATTGCGAGAACTTCAAAGTGTAGAAAAGTCGGATGTATGCCCGGCAAAACATTACCAATTTCGATGCTAAAACTAAACATCCATGGTTCAATGGTAATGCTCGGTATTTGGTTTGACCAAAAGGGTGCAGTGTTTTATAAACTGCTGAAACAGAGCGAAACTATTACTCATCGAAAATATCTGATCTAAATGAACTGAGGTTAGAAAAAAACGACCGCAATACACCGAAAGACAACGCTCGGCAACATGTTGCAAAACAAGTCAAAAATTATTTGGAAACACTTATTTTGCCGTTTTTGATTACCATTTGTTTCGATCGATGACCAGGCAGCCCTTCAACTCTTTTCAAAATACCAAAAAAATGGGTCGATTCATAGGTTGCTAAAATGGCAAGGAACTCTTTTGCTAGGAAATTCGTATGTAGCCAGAAAAATGGGAATAAATTATAGCTAACGATGGACAGTACTTTGAATAACTTGTGCATTATAATTTCACCAGAAAATTCTTTAAAATTAATTCCAAACCCCAACACGTGAGAGTTAAGTATTAGTTTGAGCTAAAATTTTAATCGGTTAGTTTTTTAGTTTGCTAAAGTGGACAATTTAGTTTTAATAATTATATAGGATGGTAAGACTAAGGTTTAGTCTCTTTTTCTTTCCGAGATTTTTATACATTTTCTTAAGAAGCTTTAACTGCTCTGAAGTCTTGTTGATTAGCGCACTATTACATTTGATTTACAGTTTTTAACTTAAAAAGTTCGATAATATTACTTTGGCTTTTGAAAACAAACTTCAAAATTTGGAAATTATTTATTAAATCAACAATAGCACTTAAACTAGCAGATGCCCTTCTAATTCCTATGAGAAAATAATATTACACCTGTTGGTTTTTTAAGCTCCTTCATTTCGTCTACAACATCTCAAAAATCAAATAAACATTTAGATTTGTGGCCGGTCTATTCACATTCATCAAAAATATTAGCGATTTTCGTTGTCACATTAGTATATCAAATTTCTTATATATTGACATGAATAGTAACAGTAAACTTCTATTCTCCCGCATATTTTATATTAGAATTTGTTTGTATTTTGTTGTATATTGGCAAGGTGGAGTGTCTACCAAAGAGCCAATACATTTCTTATACTTAAAGCCAAGTTCTTCTCTTTTCTTTTTAATGTGGGTTTTGCAGCTCATCCTGGGTAATACCCAAATATTTTGCTGTATTAGCATATGGTATCTGTATATTATTTATACTAATAGGAATATATTTTATTTGTTTATTAAATTGACATGAACGGATTTAGTTTCGTTCAATTCGATTCGCCAGCGCTTAGCCCAGGTGTTAATTTGATTAGCAGCTGTTTGCAGGTTTCTTGTTGGTTCTTCGTAGTCTTTTCCTACCGACAAGATGGATGTGTCGTCAGCAAAGGTGGCTATTGTGTTATTCATTAATTCAGGTATGTCACTAGTGTATAATAAATGAAGTACAGGACCCAATACATTGCCTTGTGGCACTCCTGCTCTAATTTTTTTTATTTGAGAGTAAGTATCTCCCTGCTTAATTCCGAAAATTCTATCTGTAATGTATGATTTTACTAACGTTGTATATTGTCTGGACAGAAATTTTCTTAATTTACACCTAAGTCCCTCGTGCCACACTTTCTCGAAAGCTGGTGCTACATCAAGAAAGGTAGTAGCACAAACTTTTCTTTTTTCTAACGATTTCTCTATTATATTTGTTATTCTATAGACTTGATCTATGGTTAAGTGACATTTTTTAGAGAAAACCTGATGTGATGGAATCAGGTTCTTGTCCTCTATAATGGGTTTCAATTTTTTTAAGAAATAATTTTTTGAGTAGTTTTAAAATTACTGGAAGAAGGTCTATAGAATGAAGTTTGGCTGGGCGGTTTTTTAGGTTTGAGGGTCATTATCATCTCAGCTAGTGTTCATACCTTGGGTACATATCTCAGCCGAAATGAAGCATTTGTTAGGATAGGTAAGTTTGTCTATGGTTTCTCTAGAAAGTTGTATTAAAATTTCCTCAGTGATTAAATCAAATCCTACAGCCTTCTTGGGTTAATATTTTCTTTTATTTCAGTTACAACTTTTATTGTAGTGACGAGTCTGATTTCACCTTTTTCTTGGTTAAAGTTTTCCCAGTCTATTATGTGTTCACTTTCATTTGCTTGAAAAGTTCTTTTTAGATGTTTCGCAAATCTATTAACCTTCTGGGTATTGCTTTTCGTCCAGCTCCCATCTGCATTTTTTATCAGTTGATCCTGTAGAATCGGCTTTTTAGTTTTTTAGTTGCTCTCCAGAGCGAATAATCAGTTCTACTGTCGCTTGACAATTTACTTAAATAATCACTAATCGATTCGTTTTTAAAATTTTTTAATTGTTGTGTGGCGTTATTCAGTATAGTTTTGCCAGCTGGAGCTCTAGATTGATGCAAAATTATTCTGAGTCTTCTCTTTTTATGGATAAGTTTTTTTATTTTTCTTGGGTAGTTATTTCTTTAGGTAATAATAGGAAGGGTATTACCCATGCAGCTTGTTGGATATCTTTAATAAAAGTTTTTGTTTTGTTATCTAATTGTTCTTTACTTTGCAGAGAAACTAACAAATTGATATTTTCTTCAAGTTGTAATTTAAGGCTGCACCAATCAGTTTGCCTATTAAATAATCTGGGAAGTAATTCCTTTTGTATAATGCTATCGCTGAGCGTGAGAAGAATGGGAGAGTGATCAGAGGTCGTGTCCCAGGCTTCTTTCACACGCGTGTAGTTTACGGAAACATTTCGAGTTATGAAGAAATCAATTAAGTCTGAGATTAATCCCTGGGTTTGTAGGCCAGTATGTCGGTTTCAGTTGACAGTGTTTACATTTTAGTTGTTTTACTGCTTCCATGAGTTCTTTTCCCTCGATGTTTGTTAGTCTAGATCCCCAGTAGGTGTGTAAGGAGTTGTAATCACCTCCAATTATGATGTCTTTGAGGGCATGTCTTGGGCGGCAGTATACTGCTGCAATTGTAATCTCATATGTTCTAGTTCCGTGGTAGCTTGAAATTCCACTTTTTTATATTCCATTTCTTGATAATGCTTAATCGACTCCTTTATTATGACTGCACTACCTTCTTCAGCTGCGTTTTTAGGGTGTATGGTATGGTATACTTTGTATTCTTTAAATTTAATAAAGTATTTATTGGTAAAGTTTATCTCAGAAATGAGGCAGATATCGATGTTTTCTATATCTAGGACTATTTGCAATTCTTGTTGGTGATATGATAGTTAATAATAAAAAGCAGATAATATATGCTCTTCCTTATTTTCAAATGAAATGAATAGCAGCTATGTTATCACTTATATCAATCGGAAATCTTTGTCATTCGTTCAGGTAGAAAACATTAAGTAAGTACATGAAATGAGATTAATTTGCGGCTACATGAACATGTCAGTGGTTAGTTCTCGACGGAATAAATGAGAATCAAGCAGAAAGCGTTCAGGTTTGTTCATTCGTAAGCAAATACCAGAAGAATTGGTTTCGACGTGGAATTGATCACGTGGCAGTGTGAGAGATTAAAAAGTCAGCACTTTCGATAAGAGACATTTTTCTACCAGGTAAATTAATCGTATATAAAACAATTATTTAATGATAGCCTCATTACTTATGCCATAATATTAATATTTTTACAATTTAACTTACAGAAACGATTATTTGCCATACGTATGAGCAGTTCAAATATCAGTTATGTAGGTAATATTTAACAATATTTTATTTGTTTTATTTAAATGTATTAAAACAATCCAAAATTTCTTGCTATTGTTGTAAATTCTAAATTCTTAGCAGTTACGTATGACATATGATATCGGCTAAATGTCTTTCACGGCTCTCTTTTAGTCTTAAAGTAGTAGCAGATTTGTTGTCATAAGTTCTTGCCGTCAAATAACTTCAGAATAAAAAGTCCAATAAGATTACATGACTAGGAAATTTGGTTTGAAGTAAATCGAGTGTTTCACGTGCTGTGTGACTCATTTTGTGGAAACCGCATATCATTCAAGTTGAAATCGTTGGTTTTATTAAAAAATTTTGTTTAACGTACACCATTAAAAATAATGGTAATGCCAGTTTTTTAATCAAAGTGGTATCATTTGAAACCACGTTTTTAAGCTTTCAAACAGTACACTGAACTTTACCTGGAATGCTATCGGAGTGGATATACATTGTCTCCAAACTCGAGCATGCTTCTGAGTCGATCGTTATACTCTTAAACGTATTATTAGTATTGATATGTGTTGCTACGTAGTAGACTGCGATGAACTTATCATGTGTTTGGATACTAACTCTACAAATACATACTTTCAACGTTTACTATCCTAAAGTTCAGCTTGGATTACCCTATACAATGCTCAGAATCATTTGAAACTCATATAAAATATTATGTATTTACTAAAAAAAAAAGTTTTTTAGATCATCTGAACAAGATCAATTATAAGTTTGCACGTGAAAATATTTTAAAATTCCAGACAGATTAAAAACCATAAGATTTTTCCTAAGGCCGTCTAGCATATGCACCATTGTGTACAGTCGTGGTACTTTATCATAATTAATATTATAGAAATTTTAAAACAAGTATAAGAAGAATGCTACATCGCTTAAATATATTAAACATATAAAACAATAATTTGATAGTTTAACGTATCATTATTTATAAAGACAACTTAATGCACCTTCTCTAATTACTTCTTTGTACTTTAGTTAAGCTTTTTTCATGTATAGTAAATAAAATGAATATTGCCATAATTTAGAAAGACTAAATGTTTTTATGTAAGCTACTAAAAAACTTTTAATCTAGTCTTAGTTTAATTATAACATTAAGAGAGATTTATCAAAGATACTTTATTAACCAAAAAATTATTTAATTAATATTATTTATGCCTAAATTATTTAATTATTTCTAAGTTTTAAGATCAAAAATTTATATATAGGGCAACTTGTTATGTGATGCAACCCTATCGTTTCCCCCTTGGTCGCTGCTGCAGGCGTCGGTCTTCGTCACGTCGCGGCGCCTATTAGTTCAGTCACAGAACTTGGCAAGGGTTGAGAATTAAATAATTGGTCTTTTGGGAAGGCCACGATAGTTTTTAGATCCGCGCAGCGCGCTGTTAACGGTCTGAGCCCGAAGAATTTAGAACTTACTTTCAAGACAGATCTGCAACACCAAACTCGCGCCAATTAATATGCGGGCGAGCAGGCTGAGGAACGCAATCGGGCTCCAAAACGTTGTTTATGCCCGCCTGTAAACTTCTGAGGCAAGGCCTACTCCCACATAAAAAATAAGTTGCCTGCCCAGATATATTAAATTAGGGGCGAATTTGTGTGCAAGCAGTTTTAAACTAAGCAGATAGATGGAAGGCGTGAGCAGCGCATGAGCCTTGTAATAACGCCCGTCGTATATCAAATACGTCCTGGCGCTACCGTGAAACTTACTTCGGAAGTTCCGGTGTGGATACGAAAACTGAAATTATTGCTAACAAAAATACTGCTCCAATTAATCATGTTCTATGGGACAGAACGAGAAATAAGGTCTAAACGCTGCTTGTTGTCTGTGGACCGCATTCTTTATTTTTTATTTAGCTGTTTTCTTTTTGACAAGTTTTGGTGTACTTTAAGATATAAAATACATAATGCACTTACGTTAAATGTTTCCGCAGGGTAACTTATCGAACGTTTCAAATCATCTACATTTATTAAATATATATTATTTAACAAAATAAAAATTATATTTATATTGTGCATATCAACAAAATAATAGGAGTTTATTATAGATTATAAAAAAAAAAAATATCATGCACATAACAAAATAAAACTAAATATAAAGTTTTTAAAAGTACATGAGCAGCATTATTAAAATAAATCTCTAGCTGTAATATTTTAAAAAGCAGCACAATAAAAAAGATTCAAAAATGTTAAAAGGATGTTTTTTTTAATTACACATTTATTGCTAGATCAATAATTATTTGTTATACATAGCATAGATAAAAGATTTTATCTGTGGTATGACAAGTTGGCTGGAAGCTGCGTTAGTTTCATGGGGGCAGACAAAGGCGGCCTCTGACGATTGTGTTGATGGTTTAGTCTTCTTCCTCGGAGAGGATACCTTGTGAAAGTTTTCTCTTTAGTCTTCTATGGATGTTTCACTGTCCGTGATTGTAGTGTGCTGCGCCAGTGCAGTTGTTCATGGTAGTAATAAAATTCCTGGTGGTCGTGATGATATATGTTTGAGCTGGTGACACTCCAACTTCTTGGTGTAATTGAGCAATGAGGACAACCAGGGGGCATTCACTGCAATTCTCAGTACCTTGTTTTGGTATCTTTGTAGTTTTAGGAAATTCGTCTTGGATGTTGTGCTCCAGATTGGAGATGCATAAAGAGCTAGGGGTCGCAGAAGGGATTTCTAAAGAAGGATGGTGCACTCAGGTTTAAGGGAAGTGTTGCGGTATATGATGGGGTAGAGTTATTTCAGTCGGTTATGGCATTGAGCTAATTTCTGATTGATATGATAACCCCAGCTCAGTCTAGTGTCAAGAAACACCCCTCGATATTTAACTGCTAAGTCTTTAGGTTTCCATGGTAAAACTTGTCCGTCTATAGCAAGAGAGGGGAAATTGGTAAATCTTTTTAATGTGAAGATTTTGTATTGACATTTGCTGGAATTAATTTTTATGTTCCACTCTTTAAGCCATTTGCAATATTTATCTGTTGCGTTTTGTAATTGTTCCATTGCTATCTCTAGGTCGGTATTTTGCGTTATGATGGCCGTATCATCGGCGTATATGGCTAATGTCGCAGGTATGTTTGGTATATTTGAGGTATATATATATATATATATATATATATATATATTAAATAGAAGTGGCCCTAAAATGCTCCCTTGGGGGACTCCCGATCTTATGATTTTGGTTTCAGAGATTACACCATTGATCTTAACAGTGAAGGTGCGGTTTTCCAAGAAGGAGAAAGTGATATCTTGCAGGTATCGTGGGATTTCGTAGTCTAGGAGTTTTTTCTTGGGGCCTTCTATCCAGACCTTGTCAAAGGCCTGGGTGATGTCCAAGAAGACTGCCGTGGTGTAGCATTTATTTTCAAATCCCGCTTCGATATGTTCGCTAATCCGTTGCAATTGATGGCAGGTCGAATGGCCTTTTCTGAATCCAAACTGAAAGGTCGGGAGGATGTGGAGTGCATTGATAATTTTGATTAGGCGTAAATATATAACTTTTTCGAAGAGCTTAGAGATGGTGGTCAGTAGCCTGATTGGATGATAGCTTGTAAGTAGTACTTTGTGGGAAATAACCTAATCGCAGTCATGCATTCATCAGGGTTGCCAGGTATGAAAGACATTTTCTAGTTAGATGTTTTAGGACAAGGTTGGGAATTAGGTCATGTCCGGAGGTTTTTCGTTTGTGTAGAGTCTTTATTAGCTCCGATAGTTCGTCTGGGGATGTGGGTTGTTTAAAGTCGGAGCTGATCGGATGTGAGTTCGTTATGTAAGTCACTTGGGTGGGGAAGCAATAAATTGTCGGTGTGAAGGTCTGTTCCATGTGGTTGGCAAATGCGGCGGCTTTAGCTTCGTCTGCGCAAATAACATCATTGTTTGATTTTAGTGTTGGTATCTCTTGGGGGGTTTTTAATATTTTTCTAGTGGTTTTCCACATTCCCGGGTCCCCTTGGCTTATATCGGCAATGTGTTTGCGAGAACATTGAATTATGTGATCGTCCAATACAAGTTTTAATTGATGCGTTAGGTTTTTTAGCTGCCTTTTGGTTTCTGGGTTTCTTGTTCGTTGCCAGAGATTACACCTTAGGGTTTGGCTTCGAGATTTAATCAAGTTGAGGACGTGGAGGGGAGGAATGTTATAGTCGGATCGGGGATATCTGGGTTTACTTAGGGATGCCTTCTTGGCAGCATCGGTTATCGATGAGATTATGTCGGAAACGGCTGTGTCTATGTCGTTTTGGGTAACAAGAGTTCTCATCTTGGTGAGGTTAAGATTCAATATCTCTTGAAAAAGTCACCGTTGGTGAGTTGGGCAGGGGGTGGTTTAGGTTTGGGAGTGCTATCGAAGGAGATTAGTACCGGCAGGTAATCAGAATTTAGCTCAGGGATGACTCGTTGCACAATTGGCTTAGCGAAGTTTTTTTGAACAACATATCCAGTATATCTGGTTGATGATCAGCTCTGTATGGGAAGTAAGTGTATTCGTCTGGAGTTAACACTTGGAGACCATATATCGTGGAGAATTGTTCGAGTTTTGTGCCTGCTGGGTTTGTTGCTCTGCAGCCCCAGGTTGTGAGTTTACAGTTTAGGTCGCCGATCATCAGTGTTGGTTGTGAGGTATTGAATAGTGTCTTGACATCATTTTCTTGTAGGGATTTGTTGGGTTGCCTGTAGGCACTCATGATGGTAAGGTTACTTGAATTGTTGAGTTTAACTTGTATTCCTGTGACTTCTAGCGTAGTATGTTGAGAGATGGCAATCGGGTTGTGGGCGTAATTTTGCTTGATAATGATAGCAACTCCGCCAGACGCTAGTTGGGCGTTTCTGTCTTTGCGATACACGCGATAACCTGGGATTCTAAAGTTTTCGCCCTCTATGAGATGGGTTTCAGAGATACAAGCTATGTCTACTTGGTATCTGGCTAAGAAGGCTATGAACGTTGAGCGTTGAGAGCTGATGCCGTTGGCGTTCCAAATGAGGATTGTTGATACGTTGACTGGTCGATGTGGATTAGGGTCCATTTAAGAGTATGGGTGATATGGGGAAGATATGGTGTAATTAGGTTTATTAATATATTGAGATTATTTGAAGGAGCAGGATCTGGTGTTTGCTGAGATGAGTTTGCTGAAGTGTTTGGGATATTACTTAAAAGGTTTTGTACGCGTTGAGCATATGTTTGGTTATCTTTTACGTATGCATTGTTGAAGTTGGTTCTATTAGGGATCCTAATATGTGTGCGTTTTTGTTGGAGTTCCTTGTGGTGGCTGCATCCACGATAGCTAGTAGCGTGCCCCCCCCCCGCAATTAGCACATGTTGGTTTTTCGTCGGTTATTTATTGCAGGTGGTGTGATTATGGGTTCCTACACATTTGACTCATTTAAACGGCAGGGTGCAGTAGTTCTTTGTGTGTCCGTATTTCTGGCACCTGTGACATTGAGGCATGTTGGTGGCGTTCTTTCGTAATTCCACTGATATAGCTGCTTAAGGTTGAATATTCTTTTGCCTTCGTCGTTGTTTGTTAATTCGACTGCACAAATTGGTAGCGGTCTTTTTTCTTTAGTTAACAGTCTGGATAAATTTATAACTGGTAGGGTTGTAAGGGCTTCGCTTATTTCTTGTTTAGTTAAGGACAAGAGGACTTTTTTGATCACTACGGATAGAGGTTTACTATTGGGATTGCGGTAAGTATAATAAGGAATTTGATTAGTTTGGTAAAACTCTGTTAGTTTGCGATAGTCATCCTCTTGGGTTAAATTAATTCGTATGGCGTTTTTCTAAATGGGCCTTTTATTAGGGCTTTAATGTCTGTCACCAGAGCTTTGTGATTTATATTATTATCTAGGTAGATTGGCGGAATTTTTATTTTGTTTGTAGTTGTGGTTTCTGTGGGATCTTAATTTTTAGTTGACTGACTATTGTTTTCATCGTCGACGTTGTGTGATAAGTTGTAGTATTTATTTTGTTTCAATAAGATGTCGGTTGACCAGAGGTACCTTTTTTGTACGTCATTGATAGGTGTTAAACTTTTTCTGCCTTGCGTTTCGGCGCTTGATTTTGCATGTTGGCTTCATTATTAGATGAATTGTTAATTTGTTCCGTGGTTTATATTTTAAACGACGGAAAGAAAATATGAATATTTACCCGCTGCGATATGAGGCTATCTATAAGGTCAAATGTAGAGCCGCGATAACAGAGCACTCGCGTAGCGTCTGCACTGTTTCACAGTTTATTCGCGAATCTCAGATAAAAAATTTTGTGGCATATTATAACTTAGAATATAAATATATTATGACATAGCGCGACAAAATAATAAGCGCGGTTAATTCACATTTGGTTAATTTTGCCTATGGTTTGCTATAACTAGGTCCTGTGGTAATATGCGTTTAAGCCTAGTGTGAATATTAGTTTTAAAGAGTTGAACGAATTCCGCACCACTACGCACTCGCGTTTGAGATGAATTTTTCCGCACAGTTCTTGATGTATTGATCGATAGGTAAGATGCCGAGTTCTTCGTATAGTTGGGTATTTCTAACGTACCACGGTGCTTTGACTGTGATTCTTAGGACTTTGTTTTGGAGGCGTTGTATTTTCTGTATCTTGGTATTTGAGGTGTTGCAGCAAACCGGTGATCCATATAGAACGAGAGGTCGAATTAGGGCTTTGTAGAGTAGCGTTGTGCATTGAATTTTTAGCGAGGATTTTCTGTTAATAAGTGGATATAATTGTTATAGTCTAGTGTAGTTTTGGGTAAGCTTCTGGTTTATGTGGTACCCCCAGCTTTAGTCAAGATATAATCCCAAGTATTTGACAGGACTGTTATTGGAGTTTCAAGGTATTTCATTGTCTTCAATTTGTATGCAAGGATTGTTGAGTCTTCTTAGTGTAAAAATTTTGGTTTGGCATTTGTCAGGATGTATTCTGATGTTCCAGGTTTTGAACCAAGTTAAAAGTTTGTCAGTTGCGGTCTAGAATTTGGAGATTGCTTCATTGAGGTCATCGGCTTGCGTGAACATAGAAGTGTCGTATGCGAAGGTAGCTATTTTAGCACCAGGCTCTGGTAAATCAGACGTATATATGTTGAAGAGAATTGGCCAGCTCGAATTTTGGTGATTTCGGACAGGGTTGTGTTGATTTTGACAGCAAATGTACTGTTTTCTAGAAAGGAGAATATGATTGCTTTGAGATAAACAGGCATTGTAATATGAAGGATTTTCTTTTTGAGGCCTTCTATCCGTACCCCGTCGAACGCCTGCGCGACATCGAGGAAGATTGCTACCATGTATTGTTTATTGTGTTAAAAGGATGTATTACTAAGTAAAGCACAAAAAAATAAAATTCACAAAAAGTAATAATTAGATATAATCGATATCTGGATCCAACTGAAAGGCATCTTAATCAATATTATACCATTTGTTGGGTAAGCAATGAATTTATATTTTCACTTCTAATTAGGATGCCTTTATCTACAAAAAATTAATAGTTTAAAACTTAGAAATAGAACTTCCCAATTAACAAAAGCTTTCAACTTGCGATATACAGGTATATTAATATTTTCTTTTATATCACTAATTGGTAACTCTAAATATCCGCCAGTAATGTGATCTAGTTTCAAAACCAATCATTTGTGTAACTCAGCGTATTTTGTAAACTAATGAAGTACAGTGAATCTTTCCCGTGCGCCATTAAAGATTTGCAGAACCTGTGTGAACTTTAACATTTAAGTGAAACATTTTAATTAAAGAGCACTCTTTAGTCAAAAATGGACCATATTCATTTAATTCTTACATATATCTATAAGTAATCAAGAAAAGAATTTAATTATGCAATAATTTATTTTCTGCATATACAATTATTCCTTTTAGAATTAGTATGAAAATAATAAAATTAATTTTGTACTAATAAAATATTTGCTCTTTGTACGGTGAAAATTATCGGGCAATATGTCTATCATCAGTGACATACAAAACATATACAAGAATTATAAAACAAAAAATTAAAGGTTGCGAAGAAAATGAACTAGAAGAAGAAGAAGCACCTTTTAGGGTAAACAGATAAATGTAAGACAACATATATATATATATTCTCAAAAATGATACTAGCTTTCATAGACCTTTTTTTTCTGGGTCTGGGAAATGCACTTACGCACAACAATCCTCTTGGATGTAGTGTGGGACTCGCTTATGCTCTACCCACTAAATCTAATTTCCTTAATCTCCATTCTTTTAATCCACTAGTTCTGGAACCACCTCTCGGTATTACTTCAGGACTAGAGTATTTTATTTGCATCTACTTTTATATACGTGTTTGCACATATACATATTTACTTTCATTGTATATTATCTTGAGCTTTTGTCTGATATATAATTTTTGTAATCATGTCTTGTATAATATTCCAGTTATATGTTAATGCTATTAATGTAATGTATATCTTATTATTTGTCTCCATCTTATGTTATGCCATCTATGGCATTTAAAAAAGATATGTTCTGGGTTATCTGCCTCTTTCCTACAATATATGGATTTATCATAATTTATTCTGCTTATTTTTCTGGTATGTTCTGTAACTACCGTGGCCGCTTAGAAATTGCGCTATATAATAATTCATTTTGCTGTGATTTCTGTCATGCCATATTCTAATATTAAATATCAATCATTTTGTCTACGCGACCTTTTCTGTCATATTATTCCATTTTTTTGCCATTTTCAAATGTTTTATCTTTATTTATCTTTTTTTGTAAATGGTTGTTTTTATAATTTTGCGTGTATTCTTCAACGAGTAGGTCTATCAGTATGATGCCAGCCATCACGCAGGCAGCTTCGTACCACACTGTTTTGTACGCACAAAAATCCCTTTGCAAATTTCCTCTGTTCTTTACTGATAATGTATTTATATTTGTTTATTTTCATTACCTCCCCATATATGTTATCATCCGTATAATATTATAGATTATATTACAGAAATATATATTTCTCTTTTCGCTTGCCTTGCACCATTTATTTTAGGCATTAATTTCATCAGTGCTGTTATATTGTGTCCTATTTTTTCTTGTATATATAATACATGTTGCTTCATACTACAGTTATAATCAAATATTATCGCTAGATATTTTATATAGTTTTGTGAAGCAATTTTTGATTACCTAGTTTTAGTTCAAATTATTTCAGTTTTCTTTCTCTGTACAAGACTGTCATATTGGTTTTTTTGTCAGCCATATTTAAGTTAATTTTTGTTAATATGTTTTTAATTTTTACCAGTGCAATAGTCGCTCTGGTTTTTAGTAGTTGTGTCGTATTCGCTCTGACTACTGTGAACGTGTCGTCCGCGTAACATAAGATCTCCGTGTTCTTTGGGACCTAATATCGAGCCCTGTGGAACCCCGCATGTCAGTTTATATCTCTTGTTCGTCTCTGTAACTATAAATCTGTTATTTAAGTAGCTATTTATTAAGTTTATTATATACTTTTCAATCTTTAAGTGTGTCAATGTCTCTATTATTCTGCCCCACTCGGCATTGTTAAACGCATTTTTAACGCCTACTGAAATTAAAACGCAAAAACCTCTATTTTTGAGTGCTTTCAATCTAATCATGTTCATGTAGTCTTTTATTTTTATCATTGGATCAATTGTAGAGTGTCTTTTTCTAAATTCGTATAGGTTTTTGGCTATCCCTTGTCCATTTTTTGTATTTTAATTTAATCTGTTTGCAATTATCTTTTCGAAGATCTTTCCCATTGTGTCCAATAAGCAAATTGGTCTATATTTTTTCTTTCCGGTGATATTTGTCTTCTCTATTAAGCACAGTATTGCTGTTTTCCATCTGTCTGGTAATGTTTCTTTTTGCATATATTCGTTCATGTTTTTTAGTATTATCTCTTTATTGACGCTGTATGCAATCTTAAGTATTTCATTCGTTATATTGTCCAATCCTGAAGCTTTCTTTAGTTTCAGATTTGCCATTATTAGGTCTAATTCCGCGCTTTTGATTTCTCTTATTTTTATTTTTGTTGAAAATAGCTTTTACAGCTCTTTCCATTTTTTTTTCTGTGAGTATTATTTTGGGGTTCTAAAGAATTTCCTTGTCACTATTTTGTAGGCTGTGCCCCAAGAGTTTTCGTTTACTTCCTTTAATAGGTTATTCTAGCCTTCTTTTTTAGCTCTATAGATGTCTTTGATAATTTTTCCTTGCCTGTATATATTCCCTTTTTATTATATTTAAAGCTTCATTCGGAGTTGATTGCCGTCTATTTAGTCTTGTATTTTTTTTTTAGAAAGCATAGTTTTCTCTTCTCTGCTATTTCATTATTCCACCAGTATACCTGATTTTTTGTTTTATATAGTGTATGTTTCATAGTGTTCTTTCGCATGCTTTTTGGATTATGCTTGTATACTTTTGTTAGTTTGTTGCTTGTTTGTGGTTTTCGAGTTTCTTTTAATTGGTTTATTGGTTTATCTGAATTTTTTCATTTATATTCTACCTGGTATTTTTAGTGTGTCTCCTTTCTGAAATATCTTTAATTTTAAAGGTTATTTTCTTGTGTAAATTTTAATTTTATTCTTCTCCTGCTTTCCATTCTTTACATTTGCTTATAACTTTTTTATTTGTCAGGGTAATATCTATGTATGATGTCTGTTTATTTCTGGTAAATCTGGGTGTTTCTGTTGTTTAATATATTAGTCACTTTTGATCATCCATTCTTGTAAGTATTTGTTCGCTGTAATTGGTTTTGTTTTCCCAATAATTCGATTTGCTAGGATAATCCCTTTTTGTTGTTTCTTTTTGCTTATTTATTAGTGTCTCTATTTTATTCCATATTTCATTAAAATCTGCATTTGAAATATTTGGTGAGATGTAGCAGTTTATGATGTATGTTTTTTTTTCAATTCAATCCACGTGAAGTCGTCAGTTTTCCCCTAATCATATATGTTTATTACGTTATCTAGAATTTTGATGGCTATGTCTAATTTATTATCAGTTATCCAATCTATATTTTTAACTAAAGTTGTTCGGTTTATTTAATAGTAATATATCCACTTTTCCGCGTTTGCGTGTTGCTATTATGGTGTTGTGTGCCATTTTGCTCCTCCTTATATTAACTTACAGTATTTTAATTTCTCTTGTCATGTTTATATAAAATATTTTTTAAATGTTATTTCTTCTTCCCGTGTTTGTTCTCTATCTTGTTTAATTGTTTGGTATTTTTTCCTAATGTTCTTCAATTTTTATCTTGGCGTGGGGATAGATCCTGTTCTATGGTCCTTTTTTTGGCATGTCAAACAGAAGTCTTCTTTAGAGCATCCCGTACCTTCGTGTCCCGTTTCTCCGTATTTTTTACAGTTTTCTGTTCTATTGGGTTCTGTGCATTTCTTAGCCAGGTGGCTAATTTCCAACATTTGAAGCATTTCTATATGAACGTGCTCTCCTGTACTTTAGCGTTGGTTATTCCAATTTTTATGTGACCTTCTTCTATTAATTTTTTGCGGTGTGTTCTGGGACGCCGATTATTACTCTCTTCATCTCCGCGTTTGTTGCTCTGATTGATTTCACCTTTACATTTTCTATTTTTAGTTCCTTTGTCATTGTCTCGTGGATGTCTTTTTCAGTTACGTCCGAGTCAAGGTCTTCAGGGTTTGATACTTTTGCTTCTTGTAGTATTTACTTTATCCTATTTATTTCTGTTCTTTCTGATTCTATGACTATCAGTACTTCGCTTTTCCTTGTTTTCTGGATTCTTTCTATTTTAAATGTTTTTTATTTCTTAGGATATTTTTGGTTTCTTTAAGTATTTTTGTATATGTTCCTTTATTTTTGCTTATTATCAGTGCCGTAGTCTTCTTTGTACTGGTCTCTTTTCTGTTCTTTTCTGTCACATTTTCTCTTTTTTATGTCATCATCATACATATTGGGTGGGTAATGTATCATTGCTTTTATATCGTGTTTAATGAGAGCACTCTCTACAATTTTTCTCCATGTAGCTGGATGGAATCCTTCTGGGAAGGGTATTCCTACTTTGTTCCTTTCGTTTTTTCCATTTTCTTTGCCAACTGTTTCATATTCTTGTACGCCATCCAGTTTCTCACGTTGTTATCTGTCTGTTGGATTATTTCCTTTGGGTGAATTTTCCATATACCTTTGCTATGTTTTTTATTTTCTATTGTACTCGTTATTGATAGATTTGTTATTACTTCATCGTTGTCTTCTACTAATTCAGAATACCTTTCTCTGTACATGTTTACCATGATTATCTTGTACATTTCTTTGTTGTTCTCTACATATGTTGCTAGGTCCCACTCCTTTATTGTATTGTATAGGACCCTTTGCTTTCTTTTTAAGAGTACCTTCTCTAATTCTTCTTCTTTCTTTAGTGCATTCCTATGCTTACTTCTATGTCAATTTCTACTCCTGTTGTCTGTGTTTTTATGTTATTTATTTCTTTGTCGCCCTCGAGTCTCGTTTACGTGCCGGCATCATGTTTGGGGATTTCTGCTGTTTCCCATTTGTTTTTATTTAACCAGTCTACGATTGTTTGTTTTTTGAAGGTTTTGATTCCTTTTTTCAGACTATACGATATTTCCTTGATCTCTCTTTTGGTGGTTGGGTTTTCTTCTACCCTTTTTTTAGGTTTCCCGTGAGTGTAGTTATGGCTTCTATAGCTTCCAACACGATAGAAGCTGTTGGAATTAACTTCTTTTTTGTAGTCCTTATGTCTTAATTTTTTTTCTAGTTTAATTTACTCCATTTTGCTTTTCCTTCCCTTACTCAACTAATTACGTCGTTGTAGTTGGCTTGCAGAGTTAAGTCCACTCTGTTGCGTCTCATGTTCCATGTCATGAGTTCCCACATTGTAGCGTTTTTTTATATCTTTTCTTCTTTTTTCTCCTCTCTTTTAGTCGCCATCAACGTCGGAGTTTGGTCGCCTACCCTAAACGTTGTTTCATTTCAGTCGCTGGTTACCAATCCGCAAGACCCTAGTTTCTCGATCTTTACTCCGATCGATAATAGGGTGTCTGAGTTTCCCTGCACCGTAGTATCCAGTCGCGAGCTTTTATAGACCTACAAATAGGACGCGGTACAAAAATTAGTAATAAGCGATTGTTTGAAAACAATACATACCCCCAGAAAGCTAATAAACCTTGTTAAGTCAGTTTATAAAAACGTCAAAGCAAAAATACAAGTGAGTGGATACAGACCCAAGAACCTCCAACTAAGAAGATGAATAAAACAAGGGGATAGCCTAAGACCTCTTTATTTATAATAGCTATAGATAGAATATTGAAAAACGCCAGAGGAAAAAAATAATGGTTTAAAAACTACAATAGAATACAAAAATATGAATCTGATACAAATCGATGTTTTTCTATTAGCAGATGACGTAATACTAATTGGGGATAATGAAAAGAAAATACAGAAACTATAAATCACATGGACAGATAACATAGAAAATTTACATACAAAAATTAATATAAACAAAATCAAAATAATGATATATAGCAGGAGACAAATCATACTACTTCAACCGTAATAGAAAAACAACTGAGGAGATAACAACAACAGAATATATAGGAAGTACGTTTATAAATAATGATAAATTTTATTTAGAAGTAGCTAACAAAACAAGAAAGACAAATACGGAGTATTATATAATAAGTAAAATTATCTTTGGTAAAAAAGAATTAACAATATATAACAATGCAATAACTCCAACAATGCTATATTCCAGTGAAACTTGGACTACTGAAAATAAATTCCATTTAAAACTAACAGCTGCCAAAATTCCCTTAGAAAAACTGCGAATGAAACAAAATTTGATCATATAAGAAATGAAAACATTAGAATGCTACTAGATTAAGACTGAATCTATAAAAAGAGAAAAAAAGCAACTAGAATTGTATGAACACCTCATCAAAACAGATAGACTACCTTAACAAGTCACAGAAACTAGATATACGAAAAAGGAAAAGAGATAGGCCTAGATTGTTATGGATAAACCAAGTCACTAAAATAGGACGAAATAAAAATTAAACGGCAAATAAAATGAAAGAGTGCGCCAGGAACACAAAGAAATAGAAGGCATCGATAACAAAATCATCAAAGATAAACCCGACTTAAACCAAGACATAAGATCCAGAAGATTTTCAGTTCTCAATTAATATTTGAATAGTTGCTACAATTCACTTAATTATTGAATGTATGGGTTAGATCGGATTGAATAATATTTGAATTAAAGCTTCATTTAGTTTTATGATTAAGGTGAGAATAAAAATCAACTCAAAGCTAATCAACGATTAGTCCCAAAAAATCTCACATTCGTTCACCCAAGTATAAAAACTCACAAGCTACAAAATGAAAACATTAAAAATATATGCACTAAAAAATGGAAGATGAGATTGGAAAGACAAAGCAGGAAAGCACTGCCGATCTTAAAGTACTATGAAATTTGTTTAAACGAACACCTGCAAAGTAGCCGAAAACATGCGTGTTGTAAATTATGGTAGAAAAATAAAATGCACTACATAGTAAAACAATAAAATAAAAAAACAAATGCAAAACAAGAAACCAATTTAGAAAGAATATATCAATAATAAAACAGGACAAAGATGCCGATGATATAAGAACAGAGTTAAAGAATTAGTACTACAAGCAAAGAGAAATACCTGGGAGGAATTTAGAAGCAAAATGGAGAAAATTAGTAAAGAAAATATAAAACTATTTAATAAAACGTTCAAAAAATCTAAGAAAGGATAACGAAAATAGTTTTAAATGGATATAAAACAAGAAAAACAAAGTATTAACTTCTTTTTAAATCGTCATCGTTTAATAATGTTCGCGGTCACTTCTCGGTATCTATCTTTGTCTCTGGCTACGTTAAATAATTCCTGCACACCTAAATTAATCCAATTTCTCAAATTCCTAAACATGTTTCGTCAACCTATTCTTCGTTTTCCTTCTATTTTACCCATTATGATAAGTTGGAGCACGCGGTATTTACAGTTAAGCATTATATGGCCAAAGTATTTGGCTGCACGTTTTATGGTTGCTAATAGCTGTCATTCTCTTCCAATTCTTCTTAGCACTTCGTCGTTCAAAACCCTAGCTGTCTATGGGATGTAGAAGTATTCGGCTTTACATCCACATTTCGATTAACTCCAGTCTGTTCATCATTTTTACTTTTAAGGTCCATGTTTCTAACCATAAAGTAGAATCGGCAATACATAGCATTGTTTCATTTTAGTTCAGATGTTTCGGGCTATCTAGATTCTGATTATAATTTCCTTATCTAGACCCCAGGTTTCGTTTACTTAACATCCGAAGTAATTATAAGTACTAACGTTCAATTTGTTTACCATCTAAAAGGAGTAATTCCTTGTTTATGAGGGTTTTATTAACAATTATTATTTTAGTTACTTTCTTGTTAATTTTCAGGTTTATATTGGCGTATTCATCGTTGATCTTTAATAAGCAGTTCAGATTTTCAATCTTATCTGTGAAAATTTCCATGTCTTAACTATAGACAAACAAATTCTAGGCAAATGGTGAGAATACTTCATATAAACACTCTTCGGAGATGAAAAAGTACATAATCATTATTTTATAAACACTGGAAATATTCACAAGCCAAAATATGTAAGAGTAAGAGAAGTACAAGAAAGAGAAGGAAAATTAAAAAACGGGAAAGCGGCCGAACAAGATAACATTAAGGTAGAAATGATTAAATATACGGAAAGAAATTGGAAAGAACTTTTGCTTAAAATATTAAATATAACCTAGAAATTTCTATACTTGGAGTATAAAATAAAGTAAATGAGAAAACACTAACATTAATAATCGAGTTAAGACTTGATTATAATCAAACTTGGTTTAGCCCAGGGAGAGCAACTACAGATTTAATATGTATTTTGTGATAATTAGCCGAAAGGACACTTGCACATACTAACAATCACTTTCAAGTTTTGTGGATCTGCAACACGTTTTGGATAGCGTTCCGAGGAGCAAATATGGAAAATCTTAAAGAAATAAAACATTAACTTGTCGTTAGTAAGTACCATTAAGAGCATCGACAAAGTTACAAGAAATGCAATAAGAAAGTTAATTGGGTATCAACGTACGACATGGGGGAGTATAAAGTCCTTTGTTATTACTATATTAATGGATGAAATATTAAAAAAAAATTACAGTGAGGTTAAGGCTTTCATATGTTCGCTCTCTGTTTATCCCCGATCGTCGCGCACCATCTCTGATGCGCTACAATGTGGCAAGCACCCTACCTTAGACTACCGTTATTATTACCCCTACAACAAATATATTTTAAATATTTGGCATCGGTAATTAACACACAAGGCTACTTAGAACCAGAAATTAACGTAAGAATAAAAGCAGCAAATGGGATTTATTACTCTCTCAATATAAAGAACAGTATGAAAATTAAAGCTAAAATGCTTAATAACATATTTACGCCTATTTTATACGATGGTAGTAAAACGTGGGTGTTAAAAAATAGAGCTGGGAGTAGGCTACATATCAAAAAAATGAAATATTTATGAGCAGTAGCAATTGTTACTAGAAGGAAGAGAATCACTAATAACGCAATTCGTGTATGGTTTACAGTTAACTCAATGGAGCCTAAGGTCCACCAAGGAGGTGGCGTCATCTCATCAGAATAGATAAATCCAAGATAGTAAAGAAAATATGGAAAATTGGGGAAAAATGGAGAGACACGGCGAAACTGCAGCGAGCAAATGACTAAAACTACAGAAAAGGAATTTAAACTGAAGACAAACAAAATAGTAGGGAGAGATAGATGCAAGTGGAGAAACGTACTACACCTTTACACCTCTACATGGTAATGTAAAAGAGAACCGATTAGAGATATATGAATTTTATGAAAGTGTTGACTTCTCCGAATTAATAAAATAAACTGCTTTCTGTTTTTCAGCATCGCGGGTAACAGAATTATTGTTATCATTTCTATTTTTTTACTTTCACTTTAAAGGATTACTATTTTACTTTGTCTATTCTTAGGATCCTTAAAATTTGTTTTTATTTTATTTCGTAAAAATTGGCCCACAACTTCCCAATTATCAAAATCTCCTCACCTAGTCATACAAATAGGTTACAATTGTATTTAAACTTTTATGGTACCGTAGCTGTTTAAACAAGACAAGTTTCCCATTTTCAACAGACTTATCAAACCTTTTCATGGCCAGTTCCAAAGTAAAGCCTCTTACCTCATTTATTTTAAATCTGCTTGTTCAATACGATATGTCGATGATACCTTGCTATCTGGTTTCATAGATAAGATACGCTTCCTTACTTCCTTTCCCGTTTAAACCAAATCCACACTGACTTCAAATTAACATAGAAACTAAACACAATAATTCTCTTCTTGTCCTAAACACTGTTATAGGAAAAAATCCTTTAAAAGATAACTTTCATCACGCAGTTTATAAAGAACCTATCTATACTAACTGCTACCTAAATGTCAAATTCCATTATAATCTTACCCAAAAATGGGTATTTCAACAAATCTCAATCCCATATAATAAAAATATTAACCAAAATAGCAACACCCAGTCCCAAGACCTTCACAACCTACAAAAAAGATGTTTGCCTTAAATCAGAAGCCTTATCAGTAAAATAAGCATATTACTGGGATTACATTTATATATGGTCTTTATTACCAAAAATAAAATAGTTGACTTTATTTCTTCAGCCGAAGATTACTGCCATAATGATACCCAAGGAGTATATGAAATAAATTGTGGACACTGCCAAGTAACTACTTAAAGCACATTAAAACACAGAACTATTGTTTTTTAATCTCCACGTCTAAGTAAATCATAAATACATCTTAATGTCATTTATTCGATTCCAAGATTTCAAAAATATATTAACAGTGCCTTATATATAAAAATATATATGTAATTAGTTAAGACAGTATAATAGAAATGTTGAACTCTCAGAATAATATAGTTAAAACTATAATGATTGGTCACTATAAGAGTAAATATTCTATCAGGACACAACGTACTACCACGAAGCAAAAGAATTAGCCTAATATCGGAACGCAAAGTGTTTCCGCGAAACCAACAAATTAGCGTAATGCCGAGACGAGAAGCATTCCCAGAAACCGGCAATTAAGGGTGCAAGCCTGCCCAATCACGCAATCTTTTCTAGGAGGAGCCACCCCCACGCACAATCCCTGGGGGATAAAAGCGTGATTCACGCCAATCCAAGACAGTTCGTTGCCGCTACTCGAAAGCCTTCGAACTGGCCTTGTCGCTGTCTAAAAGCCTTGGCTCTCAACAAACCGTGCTTGCTGCTACGACAGGATCTTGCCGAATCGTGAGCCACCTTTGACAACTACGTGACCGTGGCCCTCGGGAGGACAGCACCAACATCGTTTGGTCGAAACCTCCGAAAAAGTACTATCTGAACCAGTGGGGAGCCTACTACCGAAGAAGGTCGGTACCAGAACCACTGTCCCCGTTGCCACCGATACCCCAGAAGAGACCCGCCGAGGGATGTCGGGCACGGCTCTTGAAAGAGCTGTTCGGTGAATGTCCATCCCCCATGAAACCGGCAGCGGTGTCACCGACTGAACACTGTTCGGGCCACCACCGGATCACAAGAACCAACCTTTAGCATACAGCGACGCCACGGACACGATCCAACCGCCACCCGGGACCTCAGAATTCTTGTGGCCATAATAAACTCTTATTGTAAATAATGTAAAAAAGCGCCTGTAAATAAAAGCAATATCCGAGGAATATTTGTTATACCGTCCCCACAATTCTAATACAAACAAGAACAGCAATTTTAAAACGGTTCGTTTAACTAAGAAAGTGTTTTTAATTCTGGATTAACCTGCTATTTTCAAATTGAAAATAATTTTATAACTGTCATAAATCTCGTAACAATAAAATTAAGGTAACATAAAGCAGACCTACTTAATATACAAAAAAATAGCACCTGTAGTTTCTATAACAAATGACCAGTGTCACATTGACTTAGTATTTTAGTTACTAATTACGCAAAAGTTTTTTTTTTGTATAAAAGACATATGCGACCATGACAGGACTCGAACCTGCAATCTTCGGATTCGAAGTCCGACGCCTTATCCATTAGGCCACATGGTCTTGCATATGTCGGAGTCTACTATCCTTAAGGCAAAACAAATAAAACGTTTTGTAAAAAATTAAGATTGTGACTTGAATATTTACGCAACACAGAGAGGGTATTAGTATTTGTAGTATGTTATTAACCGTAATAAATTAATAAACAGAGAAACAGTAAATCAAAATATAGTTTATTATCACCACAATAAACCATGGGTGATTTCCATACGTACTAACAGCAAGTTTAAACACTTAGTTGTAGGGTTGAAACCTCACAGTAACCTGGTTTATAAAGGGTGAAAACGATTAACAATTATTATATATATATATATATATATTACTAAAATACTAATTTAGAAAACAAAAAATTTACTTCTCCTTTCAAATCAGATACTTCACGTGAAACGGACAGGTAAAAAATGGTGATGTTTTCGATTTTAGTAAGATCTGATTTTGTTATACTTATATATGTTCTTGACCCAGATACAAAATATTTTTACAATATAAAATCTGGTTAACGAGTTAAAGAACTTTGAAGTTTTGACTAATCGGCAGGTATGCGCTACTTCGAATCCCATTACCCAGTTTTAAAAAAGTTACAATAAAATAAATAAAGCAGTGTAATTTGTACTTTATTAATGAGCTTTTGGATATTAAAAAAATGTTTAAAAAATTTATTTTAATTTTTGAAACTTGAATTTCACAATTTAGATCATTATGATTTTTTTTTCATAAAATAGCTAATAGTCTATAGATAATCCTTGCAAAGTTTTATAATGGGCGTGGAATTCGTTTGAAAGCTAGATCTGTTACAGTGCCGAAGCGCGGCGGCCGGCGCTAGGTCGCGCCTGCCGTCAACTAGCGCGAACTTACAGAAAATTTCAATCAAATAGATTACTTACCTCATTTTGTTTGATAATTTTATCGTATTTTGATGTACTTAAAATTACAATAAGACAAGATAATTGTGTTATGATAACATAGATTTATTTACAATTAGTTCGGTCTCACCTTTCAAACCGAGCGGATTATGTTACGTAATCAGATTGCACTGTGTGTGGCAGTGTTAATTTGATACTGTTTACAGCCATGTCTTGTTAAACATAAACAATTTCCGCCATCGGATTTGCAACGCACCGATGCGTGGATGGGCCCCAGCGCCCGTCACCAGTGTGGCCTAGGCCGCCTAGCCTGCAGCTCCTTGCCGCTCTTCTCGCCGCCACTGCCGCTGTTCTGAAGGGAAGAAGCATTGCAGTGGATTCCTCGCCGTCTCAGCAGAGTCGGGATAACAGCCCTTATCCAGTCTCAAATAACAGGAATTGCTATTCCTGTCGAACTTACATAACGGTACGGTCTTATTACCCGCGCTATCGCTCCAAATGCATTTGTATATCGCTACATCGTTCAATAACATGGCTGCGGCCGCCTTATCTCAAGTTGCGAACTACGGTTTAAAATATACAAAAAAGTGAAGTTTCGAATTAGCACCACGTTATCGGCTGTGCCCAGCTGTAAGTGCTGGCACTAATCAAAATATTACTCTACGCCCTACGTACACCCAT
Source organism: Sinelater perroti (assembly GCA_036346155.1). NCBI lineage: Eukaryota > Metazoa > Arthropoda > Insecta > Coleoptera > Elateridae > Sinelater > Sinelater perroti. The sequence goes on from JARFIY010000189.1 coordinate 3,189,755, forward strand.
CAGGGATGCAGCAGCAGCTCCAATACCCTCCGCTCCCGAGTAACACGTTGCAGCCTTCCCAAGCATCAGTATTTACACTCCGAATTCAACCACCAGGTAGGTCAACCTGTAGGGTTGCAGTACCCATTTCCAGCTATACAGCGGCAACATCCTGCCTACCAACCAACACCTATGACAAACCACAGTTACTTCAAAACACAAGGGGCATAACACACAAGAAGAAGATACTCACATAGTGATGCAAAAAACCGCCACAGCACAATCGCCACAAATCAGTTTAGATATCGCTTCCAGGCACTGCCGGATCCTGACAACGCAATGGAAGCTAATGTAGACAAGCCTGCAGTTCCGAAAACGATAAAACCGCCACCAATTTTTATTACAGATGAACTAAATATTAATCCATTGACACAAGAACTGAATGCTATCGCCGAAAAGAAATACACCTTCAAAATTATCGGTAGAAACCAAGTAAAAATTATGACTGAGAACTCAGATATCTACAGAGCTCTTGTAGCTAGACTAATACAAATTAAAGTACAATTTCGTACTTTCTAATTGAAAGAAGAACGTAACTTCCGTGTAGTAATAACAAACCTACATCACTCTAGCGATACAAATGATTTAATAGCTGAAATAGAAAGACAATGACATAAAGTGATGAACATATAAACGCAAGGCATAGAATTACAAAATAACCACTTTCTATGTTTTTCACTGATTTGGCTCCTTCCGAATCTAATAAAAAAATCTATGAAATCAAACACTTAGTATTAGCTGCATAAATAAGTTCTCAGCTTTTTTCTGCAAAATTAAAGTTTTATTTAAAAACAAACAAAAAAAGCTTAAGTATCAAAGTATTCTCCGTTGGGATCGATGACCTTTTCCCATCTTTCGGGTAGCTTGCAAATTCCCTGGTGACAGAAGCTCACCGGCTTCTAGACGATAAAGTTATCGATGCATTTTCGGACTTTTTCTTCTGTTTTGAAGTGCGTATCAGCCAAGTGATGCTGTAACGACCGGAATAAATGATAATCTGAAGGGGCCGTGTCTGGGCTACACGCCGCATGTAGAAGAAATTCCCAGCCTAACGCGTCTGCAGCTCATCCGTGTCAAATGTTTGAGGGCGTCCAGCGCGTGGCTGATCTTCAAGACTAAACTCTCCTCCGCGAAATCTTTGGTACCACTTTTTGCACGTTGCATGACTTACAGCATTCTCACCATATGCAGCACAAATCATTTCGGTGGCTTCAGCAACGTTTTACTTAAGATGAAACGCGAAGTGGATAGAAAATCGAATATGCTCTTTTGTGATTGCCATCGTGAATACAGCTGATTATTGAGGTTATGTGCATCAAATGCCAAATCGCATGATGTTTCGAAAGACCAAATGTCATTGCTTTAAAACCGCAAGAGGGCGGACTAATACGTTACATGTAAACGGTGATTTGCGTCCTGTGAAATCTAAAGCTGAGAACTGATTTATATACGTAATACAATCAAGCATCACAATAGAGCCACCTCACAAGAAGAAGAAAATCCCGCAATGTGCAACCTGCCAAAGATTTGGCCATACTAAGGTATTCGGCACGCATCAAGCTAGCTGTGTAAAATATGGCGTAACCCACCAAACTAATACTTGCACTAAAACAAAGGACACGCAGCCAAAGTGTGTCTTATGCAAAGGCTCGCATCCCGCGAATTATAAGGGATGCCAGATCTATCAGCAGCTAAAGAAGCGTACATTTCCACCCAAACTCCCCAAAATACCCACGCTCCAACAACTAAATCCAACCCTGTTGCCAAGCAATAGCAATAGAACATATTCTCAAATCTTACCAAATGGAAACCAATTTTACAACCGCAAACGACAAACATCGAGAAGTTGGAAAAAATGATGATGGAACTTGCCGTAAATATAAGAACTATGTTAAAGCTCCTCACTGCCATTGTTTCCAAACTGCATTAATGATCCAAACACTGAAAATTGCAGAATGGAATGCCAATGGCTTGCCAAACCACACCCAAGAATTACGGGCGTTTATAACTAACCATGATTTAAACATTGTCTTAATCGCAGAAACCTATTTTATGGACAGAAGCTACCTTAAAATACATAATTATAACGTGTACGACACACAACATTCTGACGGCACGGCTCACGGGGTTACGGCGGTAATCATAAGAAGCTCTATTAAACACTACCAAACAGATAAATATGCTCAAGAACACATCCAAGCTACAAGCGTGGTTGTAGAAGATTGGTTAGGACCGCTTACAGTTACAGCACTATATAGTCCTCCCAGATATAAAAAACTGAACACTACACCCGGTTCTTTAACTTGGCACACGGTTCATTGCTGGAGGAGATTACAACGCCAAGCATCAGCAATGGGGTGCGAGAGTAACTACTACCAAAGGGCGGGAATTGCTTAAGTCACTTGTAATCAATAACCTCAGCTATCTTACTAGAAGGCAGCCCACATACTGGCCCACGGACAGGAGAAACATTCCTGACCTACCCGATTTTTGCGTTGCGAAAAACATATCGCTAAACTACTTAAAAATTGAACAGTGTCTGGATTTATCATCAGACCACTCACCTATTATAGTTACACTTAACGCCCAACCAGTACAGCGACCTAGACCAGTTACTTTTAGTACAAAGGCAACCGATTGGGACTCGTTTAGAGACCTAGCCAACTAGAACTTAATAACAGATATATCTCTTCAGACCCTAGATAACACTGATGAAGCAATAGAATACTTTATTCGTACTATATAAAGCGCAGCGTGGGATTCGACCCCTCAACTGGAGATTTTAAACGCAAAACCTACTTTACCAATTACGATAAAAAGAGCAATAGCTGTAAAAAGAAGGCTTCGCAGAATCTGGCAGAACACTAGATCACCCAACGACAAGAATCACCTGAATGTAGCAGCACGAAATCTGAAAAAGATGATCAAAAAAATCAAGAGATCCAAGAGTATCTATCAACCCTCCCTGCTAACGAAGCAACTGACTTCTCTCTATGAAAAACCACACGTAAATTAAAGCAATCGTTACGAGCGATACCTCCAATTCGAAAACCGGACGGAACTTGAGCCAAATATGCCCAAGAAAAAGCCGATAATTTTGCAACGTATTTAACGAATGTATTTCAGCCATTTACCTCTGCTTTAACCCCAAAGAAAATAGCCGAAATTCACCAGTATCTCGAGTCATCAGATCAACTAAGCTTGCCAATAGAAAATTTTACGCTAGCTGAAATTAAAGCCTTTATTAAATTTGAACTAAACCCAAAAAAGAGTCCAGGTTATGACCTGATTACGGCAAAAATTATACAGGAACTGACAATGGAAGGCTTTAAATTATTAGCAGCGATTTTTAATACTATAATAAGATTAAGTCATTTTCCGGCTCAAAGGAAGGTAGCACAAATAATATTAATTCAAAAACCGGGGAAGTCCCCAGACGAAGTATCGTCTTAGCCTGCTGACACTAATATCTAAAGTGTTTGAAAAAATGCTTCATAAACGACTCAAGATACTTCTCGAAGAACGTAAACTCATACCTGACCACCAATTTGGATTTAGAGAAGAACACGCCACCATAGAACAAATTCACAGGGTCGTGGGCGTAATAAATCAAGCTTTTGAGGAAAGAAAATATTGTTCTGCCGCTTCGATAAGGTCTGGAATCTGGGGCTATTGTTCAAAACCAAGAAGAATCTTCCACACAGTTACTACCATTTGTTGAGATTATATCTCACTAACCGATACTTCCAGGTGAAATTTCAAGATGAACTCACAGAGCTATGCCCCATAAACTCTGGGGTACCACAAGGACGTGTCCTGGGACCCTTTCTGTACTTACTTTATACAGCAGATCTGCCTACTACAAACGATATGACAACAGCTACATTTGCAGACAACACTGTAATCCTAGTCTACCATGACGGTCCGACCATTGCTTCACAATACTTACAACTTTCTCTGAACGCTACGGAACTGGCGTATAAAGATTAACGAATCCAAATCAGTCCATGCCATCTTCAAACTCCGAAGAGGAATTTGTCCGCCAGTATCTCTTAATAATACACCATTACCTCAAGCTGAGGACGTTAAATACCTTGGCATGCACTTAGACCGAAAATTAACATGAAAAAAACACATCTTTACCAAACGTAAACAACGGGGTTTGAAATTTTCCACACTACATTGGCTGTTGGGACGTAAATCCAAACTAACCCTAGATAACAAGGTGCTGCTGTACAAAACTATATTAAAGCCCATATGGTCATACGGTGTACAACTATGGGGAACTGCAGGTGACTCTAATATAGAGATACTACAAAGGTTTCAATCCAAAGCATTAAAGACAATAGCGGACCCCCCTTGGTATGTGCGAAACGATGATATTCACCGTGACCTACAAGTGAAATAAGTGAAAGACGTAGTGCAGTGCGCGAGTGCGCAATATCTTCTTCGACTAGAATATCACACCAACACCATAGACTGATGCGTCACAGCCCGTTAGACCTACCGGACAGATTTTAATGTGTTAAGTGCTGTCGATATTTCGTAGTTTTCCTTACTTTTCTTATATTTATTAAGTATTGTTTAATGGAACCTTCCGCTGGGAAGGTATCCAAAAAGTAATCTGTAACATTCACAATACTTACTTATTGCTCTTTTTGAGCAGATTTTAAACAAATTACCTGTTAAAATTTAAAAAAATACGAAATTTTACAATTTTATGTTTCACTATTATTGTGCGTTTTATCATAATACCTTCATCAGTCGGAATGAAGGCATGGTAATGCTTTTTAGAAAAAAATCTGTATTCTTCAATTTCCTCTTTCCGAGCATAATAAATATTAGACTGAGGCATTGATGTTCTAGCTGTGGTGGCGCGAAGCGTTCTAAGTTGCCACCAAGACCATCATACGGCCCTTTCCCATGTGAAGTAGATTGAAAATGAAATTCTGCATCTGTACCAAAATCCTGTTTGAAATAGAACAGATTAATGAAATTGAACCTGAAATCTTCTACATGCCCTGCGGTTGCCCTTAATAACACACGAATCCTTCAGACGAAATAAATTTTATATCTGGAATTCACGTATATTGCCAACTAGCATGGAAGACAAACAAATGGACCTACCACTGAAAAAATTGTAATGAACCTTGAAAAAACTTGAAACTATACTATTATTATATAGGAGCATGATTTATCCTATCTGGTTCTACGACTGAGAACTGTCGAGTTGTGACAGCAAATCAACAATTAATAAATTAAATAAAATTCCCATTGCAAAACTCTCAGGATGATGATCTGAAATGCCTCATTGTTTGGTCTAATCTGATCTTGCACATAGACTTGAATATTCCTTATGTGACAGAAGTTCTTAAAATAAGAGCAGTAAAGCATTGTGGCACTTTATCAACTCATCCAATGCGATAGTTAATTATTAGTTGGCGGACCAGAAGAGTCCGACGAAAGTACCCCACAGACTTTAAGATTTAAAATAGAAGTGCCACTAGTGGGTGTCTTCCTACTAGGAATTCCAATTATCTACACATAAAATTAACTCATAGAATTATTGTCATATTGTAATTGCTAATATAAACTATAAATAAATAAAAATTAGAAAAATTTGAATTCCTTAAACCGATTTGTTTTAATTGTTAATTCTTTCATAATAAAAACCAACAAATACATTACATAACCGTATCCATCCAGCAGCAACAGTGTAATTTATGTCAAATACTTTTTCGTGTGCCCCAACGCTGATCCAATTAGGGGCGAATAAGTTGCGCGGATTTCATTTATCGAGCGCATATTCAGTCGCGCAGTTTAGCAATAAAAGTCAAATTAAAAAGATAGTTGCGAAATACGGCCGAGAAAAACAGACCGAACAAGCAGACGCTCCAACATATCAAGCGCCCGGTGGGAATGATTATCAACAGCGACAATATTCATATGTGATTTAGAACGCGGCCGTAATTAGGGGCGCCATAAAATGCATGCTAATAGTCGGCGGCTGCTGCATCAATATATCGCTGTCTTGCTCGCTGAAACACGGCTGAAACACGCACACTATTATAACATAGAGTGCTTATTTGCAAGTGTTATTCAATTTATCTGGCCGCACCCGCGCCTTGTTTATTGGCTCGCTGTGATTTCTACACGTGTCTCGCGCACGTGTGCTCCGCTTCTGCCGTGGCACCTAAATTTGACTCGGAAATTGTTACCACTCCGTGAGTCACGTGCGTGTCCCGGCACCAAGACTGTCATTCCAAAAATTTGTGTTGCCTACCCCGCTGCCGAACGCTGCTCCAAAAAGACAATTTTCTTAACAGTAAGTTTGCCGGAAAGCCTAAACGCCCTAGGATTATAAAATGGAAGTGTCGCAGCGGCCGCATTTTGTTGTAGCACCCTTTTTAGCAATTCAACGGAAAAGTGGTTCATTTTGTGTTGACGATATTAATCTGTATTTATTAGAATGATGAACATGTTATAATAATATGTTTATAATTATAATCCCAATATTAAACATCACTAGATTTATTTTAATAACTCACTCATTAAATTCATAACTTACTAATAATTTACACCCCTATTACTGCAGTGGGTAATCAGTTAACGAACATAATTCTTTGAAAGACAATTCGCTACCCGAATTGTTCGTTTTAACAAATCATTTACCATATTTTATTAATTTGTTCTAAAGATAAAAAAAGAATTATATAATTTCTTACTATGATTAGCAACAATAATAGATACATACACAGTCTTGCATTTTCATCTTCTTGTTTTTCCGTTTCTGTCCAATGTTGATTACTTTTCTCTCTTCTTCGCCGTTGTAAATTTATTGACGTCAACCTGGTCAAGTGCTATTCTAAGACTGTTAGATATAGGCCTAGATGTGCCCGGCCCATTTGCGCCTACCGCCATTTTCGGCTCACTTGGGCCTCAGAAAAGTGCCAACAAAAATAATTATCTCATTTGCGACCAACGTTGTAGCTCATTAGTCATTAGTCGTTAATCAAGTTTTTATATATAGGTTAAAGTGAGAGACGAAAACAAGTCGACATTTTGCTTATACTGGTAAATGTGTAAATAATGATACAAAGATTAGATAGGGGTTTGTTAACGACAGTACTGATGAGTTTCTCTTTAAAAACAATGTTAAAGGAATTAATCTTAATACAGATTATTAGCGATCCCTAAAACTGTTTCTCGTTTCTATTGGATATTCTACTACAAGGAAGGAGGGGCTTTATAATGTATAGTTGCATATTTCAAAATCATTTTTAATTGCTTTTAAACAGCTGAAGAGAAGATCACTTGTATAAATTTAGTTTGTTCATCATTTCGATAGTGTCGTGAGTATGAAGAATTTAAATATAAAGATTTTGGAAACGACAAAAGGGAAACCATTGGCAGTATTGAACGGCTTCCAGTATTGTGTCAAAGGGAAGGACAGCGTTGTAACTTGGTTGTATACGAAGGAGAAGACAGAAAAATGTAGAGGCACTTTGGTGACTGAAGAAAAGTCACAGCACAGGTGTGTAAACCCGACGTTGCTGCCGGTGAAGTTAAAAAGTGTATCGTGAACGCTAAGAAGAGAGCCAGGGAAGAAGAAGATTTTTTTCCAATGTCCCAGATTTACCAAAAAAAATAAACAATTTATTCAATCGAAGCTTAGATCTTGTGACTGAGATTCCTGCAGTTTTCTCGGTAAAATCAACTTCAAATAGAATACGGAACAACGCACGAGGCGTGATACAAAACTCTGCAACAGCTCAGGATGTTCATTTTTCCGAAGACATATTGAAGATGGGAGATGGGTCAACCTTTCTTTTTGCCGATGATACGGAAGAACACAGAGTTCTTATTTTTGCACGTCAAAAAGGTAAAGAGACATATCAAAAGGACAGACTTTTTTATGGATGAAACATTCAAAAGCTGCAGTAAACAATTTTACCAGATTTATACCATTCATGTGGACCTTGGGAGTACTTCTGGGGAAACCAATACAATTCCAGTTATATACGCTTTGCTTCCAAATAAAACACAGAATACATTGACCAGATTATTATTATATTAAAAATTGAAGTCTCATGGAATCCAATCATTGTAAAGATTGATTTCGAACAAGCTCCTATATCCTCCTTGAAGCTTGTGTTTCCTAATGTTGAAATTTCTGGCTGTAATCTCCATTACAATCAAGCCTTGTGGCGAAAAGTTCAAAATTTGGGACTTGCAACAGAATACACAGAAAATGACGACATACGGTTGCACATACGTATGCGTGCTGCATTGGCATATTTGCCATTAAATTATATTGACTGTGGATGATTATACATAATGGAAAACGTCCCATAAAATGATAAATTGACGGCGTTTTACGATTACTTCGTAGGTCACTGGTTGGAACAACAGGTTAAACCAACGCTTGAAACCAAATACAAATATTTTTGAGCTCGTAAAGATTTTGAAGAAGAAAGCGTAATATATAATTAAACTTAAGTACGTAAGATAGGATAAAAGAATAGAGAAGACGCTTGCAAAATCTGAAAATACCGGCGATTTAGGAAAATGTTTGCGTACTTTATTCTATATACAAAAACTTGATTAACTATGCATGTATGTGTATATTGTAAATACTAATCTAAAATGCGAAAAACAAAAGATGTAAAAATATAAAAAATATGACAAGAATCAGCTTTGGTCTCTCGCAACTTTTTCGAAAATGTACTACTATAAAATACAAAAATCAAAGTACTAATAAAAACGCATTGAATCTAGGGCAATCCAGCGAAAAATTATAAAATTTTGATAATTAGTCGTAATGACTAAAGAGCTACAACGTTGGTCGCAAATGAGACCATTGTTTTTGTAGACATTTTTCTGAGGAGCAAGCGAGCCGAAAATGGCGGTAGGCGCAAAAGGGCCGGGCGCAAGTAGGACGACACCGTTCTGACATTCTGCCATCTTAAAATATCTTTACTAGTAGATACCAGGATTGGTCCTCTTTTGTCTTTTTTTTTTGGAAAACATCTCGCTGAATTACTCGGCGTTCTTTATTCAAAAGTTTTCGGAGTTCTTCTGTCGTCAGATCATTTTTATGTTTTATGACAAGCTCTTCAATTTCATTTTCATTCAATTCCAATTCCAGATCTCTAGCAGTTGTCGCAATTTCAGGAAGCATTATCTTTTCTTCTTCTTTTATTTTATATATAAACTGCTATTAACCTGTTTCTAACCGCACGGTCGTGCGGTACTGTAAGCCATGTTGGAAGTATCCCAGGCAGATAGCTGGGCCTAACCCGTTAATTTAGATAAAAGAGAATATACTTAACGACCGCCAAAAGCGTTTGCCAAGCAGAATTTAACTGTGGTTGAGTGCCTTCTGACCTTGCCTTATGAATGAACCAAATAGCTTTAAAAATATTTTTACTTTTTTTATTGACGATAATGTTAATTTACAATCTACTTAACAAAAGTATTCAGTAGGAGAGGCAGTGAAAGGAGAAGTCATCCATTGATGATACTCCCTAGAAGCACCATTTACGGGAGGTTGGTGAGGTCTTCAGGCCATGTTTTCTTCAGTCTTCGTATTGGTGGATGATAAGTGGAAAGCTGGTGAATTAGTGGATTGCTGTGTCCATCTAACTTCTGGTGGTAATTCATCGCATATCTTTTGATTTCATCGACAACTAATGGGACGTCTAGGTCTTGGTGGATTGTTTGGTTGGTTACAAACCAGGGCGCATCAACAATTGCGCGGAGGGTTTTGACTGAAATTGTTGCAGTGTTTTTATTCTGGTCGGTTTAGCGCATCCCCAAAGTTGTATACCAAATGTCCAAATTGGTTTCAGCATCGTTTTGTAGAGTAGCAGCTTATTTCGGATCAATAGCTTTGAATGTCTACCAATGAGCCAGTACATTTCACGGAATTTGAGGTTTAATTGTTTGTGCTTAGTTTGTATGTGTTTGTTCCACTTGAGCCGTTGATCAAGATGTAGTCCCAAGTATTTTACGTCGGTTTTTACCGGTACTGAAACATTGTTAATGCTGACAGGCGGGCAAATATTGGTTTTCATAGTAAATGTTATTTGGGCTGACTTTGATTGATTAACTTTCATGCGCCACTTATCTAACCATGTGCTGATTATATTGAGGTGTTGTTGGAGGTTGGAAGTTGCACTATCCGCATTTTCATGGGTGGAAGGTATTGCCATGTCGTCAGCGAAGGTAGCAGTCACAGTGCTGTCAGTTTCTGACAGGTCAGAAGTATAGACAAGGTAAAGGAGGGGCCCAGGACGCTTCCCTGCGGGACACCGGATTTGATGGAGTAATATGGGGATAGTTCATTATCGCAATTGACAGAGTAATAGCGGTCTGTTAGGTATGACTTAAGGAGCAAGTAATAGTAGCTCGGTAATGACTCTTTTAGTTTATATAGCAGCCCTGTGTGCCAAACCTTGTCGAAGGCCTGGGACACGTCCAGGAACACAGCGGGGCAATACTTTTTTTCTTCTAGAGAGGATAAGATTTCATTTACTATTCTGTGCGTTTGATGTGTGGTTGAATGACCCTCTCGAAAAACGAACTGGTGTTGTGGTAGGTGTTGAAATATGTCTGTATGTTGGCGAAGTCGTTTAAGAAACAATTTTTCAAATAGTTTACTCATTATAGGCAAAAGGTTTATTGGCCGGTACGAAGTCACACTTTCTGGTTCCTTAACATCCGGTTGAAAACCGTAGTTAGGAGTACGACAGTTTTCTTGGGCAGCATTTTTAGAATCTTTCTAGTTATTAAATCATGACCTGGCACTTTAAATTGGTTCAGTTTTTGAATTTCATATATAACTTCAGCGGGAGTAAACGGGTTTATTAGAGTGACATTTAACACGGGATGTCTAGAGATGCTTCGATTACATTCTCTCCAGGGGCTGCCGTTGCTTCAAAGGAGTGCAGACGTCGGATAAATGCTCTGCAAAAGTGGTTGCTTTATCTATAGGAGATCTTGCCCATGTTTCATCTGCTCTCCTGATAGGTCTTTTGGGTACTTGAGGCCTCTTAAGGTTCTTCGTGGCTCTCCAGATTGAGTGATCCTCTTGTTTCAAGTTCGTTAAATACTCAGTGAAGTTATCATTTTATATCTCTCTTAATAATTTATGAAGTTTGCGCGTTAAACAATTGTAGATAGTTTTATCAGCAAGATTATGTGTCCTCTGCCACGTTCCTCTGGCTCTCCTCTTTTCTGCGATCAGTTCTTTAACTGTTAGAGGTATGGAAGCAATAGGTTTTTCATGATCAGTTCCGATAGGGGTTGACTCCCAGGCAGCCTTTTGGATTACATTAGTGAGTTGATTAGTCGCTTCGTTTAGTTCGTTGGGGGTCTCTATTCGTAGGTTAAGATTTGTGTTGTCTTCCAAGTATTGTTGAAAACGTTCCCAGTTTGTTTGTGTAGACACTAGTTTGTGGTTAAGTGATTTTTTGATAGTAGAGGTACATAAGTTTAGTATAACTGGCGAGTGATCTGACGACAGGTCATTACTTGCTTCTACCATTACGTAATTGGTAGCTATACCATGGGAGATATTTAAAAATATGAATATCAAAAGTTGTTAATGTTATCGATGAGGAGGGCTGGCATGCTTCAAAACACCGACGAAACAGTACACGAGTGTAAAATTTTCTGAAAGGCTCAATAATCTCTTGATCTATTGTTTGAATCAACAAAATTGAATTTGGAAGCAGAAAATGAATTGGCAGCTAAAGAAAATATATTCAAAATCTTTTTGGTTTTTAATGTCAACTTATTGGTCTGATCCTTGAAACACAAACATTAAATAGACTAAGGTTTTCAGATAATAGACAAGAAACAGCCTAAACTTTATAACTTTACCAGCATTAGTTTCCAAAAGTGACGCCAATAGATCTTTTATAGGTTTATGCCAAGGAGTATTTTTCTCTTTTTTGTAATGTAGGTACGGTTTCCAAAATAAAGAAATCTCCAAATCTATACTTGGTGATAGCTTTAAATTCTACCTTCTCGTTCTCAGTTCTTTCATAATTTTTCTAGATTTCTCTTGAATAATAGTTGTACTAGTTACGCCACTTTTTATTTCTTCAGATGTAATTTTCATTATCCGTGTAGCTGCTTGGGTCTTCTTCATTATATTTTTCTTAGTTAAGATTGTAGCTATTCAAGTGATACTGCCTAGAAATATCTTCTGCCAACTCTCTTCTTTTACTGTTATCTCTTGGTTTCTATGATGAGCACGGTCCTTTACATTCTACTTTTTTAGACACCATAATATCATCAGTTTTGTATATAGTTCAGAAAAACACTTACAAGTATTCAAAGAAGAAAAATAAGACTGTAAGAGTCTCATTTCAGAAAACAAATAACAGTAAAATATAATTCTACAAATGTATTTCAAGGTGTTTGTTCGAACATAAAAATCTTTCGCGATAGTGTTTGTTGTCCGATTTATGCACAGTTGAAACTATTTGTTAACCGATTACCCATAGCAATTTAATTTCGCACTTTGTTATTTTGCAAAGTATAATAATTGTCTCAATTCTTTGTAATATTTTAATTAGTTTTACCTTATATTTATTATGACATGAGGTTTATGTAAAACAATTATAACATCAAATGTAAAATAAGGAGAGTAAAGTTAATATAAATATCTATATCTATAACTGAGCGCAAACATGTTTTTTAAACTTTTCGTACCTTTTTAACATTACGCATTTACATATTTTTTAATTACTTTTTTAAACTACCTTTCACTAAAACTTGATAAGTGACTAATTGTCAATTTTCGTTCCACCACAATCCAAAATACTCTTCTAAATAGCTTTATAACCGAAAATACCTACAGGTACTGCTAAACAGAAATGTAATACCAGATTACACCAACGCGTAATAAAATGTAAATAATAATATTCACCCTTTAATATCCCTTGAAGGTGACGACATAAATAATCGATATTTATTTAACATCGACACTTATCCACCATCAAAAAAGAAATAAAGGATACTGCAGTTTATCTAAAATATCCTGTTACTAGAATTATCTGACCATTAAATAACACAAAAAACCTCTTGAATTAGAAAGAACTATGCAACATAAGAAATTTTTCAATTTGAAAATACTTTATACTCCACAGTAACTGTTGAACCATAATACAAACTTAATGACATTGCGCAATGCACTAATTGCAAATTTATGAGGCATCCCAAAAAATTATTGTCACCCACCCCCAAGCTACGTCAAATGCGCAAAGAACCATCATTACTCCGACTGTAAGAAACTTGAAGGCTAAACTGTAACGATAAACACCCAGCCATTTAAAAGGGTTGTTTTTACATTAGACATTTTAACGAAAACCTTTATTTCCTACAATTTATAACCGGAAACATTACGGCTAACACAACGTATAGCAAAACAGTTCTTAACAATCCCGATTCAACTCACCTTCTATAGTAGTAATAATATTTCAATCCATCGTTGAAAATACTTACCCTACTTCAATAAATTCTAAACTCTATTATGTCTTTAATTCTAATACTGTGCAAACATGGTGATAAATAATTATAATGCTATACACAAATTAACTTATCTAAATTGTAATGCTAGCAGTTTAAAGGCGTAACGATCAGCCTTTATCTCCTTTATAGCTTTTATACAAAATAAAAAATGAGTAATACTGCAATAATTATAAAGCAAAATATTGTCACAAGTCTTACCTAAGTTACGCCATAGAAAGCCGTAGAAAATAATTACTTAGTAGTTTTAATATTTGTTACTTGACCCCAACGAAATTAAAATTTTTAAAGACTCTCTCCCAATATTAATAGTAGGTGATTTTAACTGCAAAAATACGAATTGGGGCTTTAGCGCAAACAACCCTAATGATGTTAAGTTAAAAAAAGAGCTTTCCAATCGCCTTTACATATTTTCCCACTGAGTCGGCCCAAGCAAATGAAGCGGTGCGGACGCTACGCGTGTGCTCCGTTATCACAGCGCAAACGTTGACCTATAAGCTTTGTATGCTATTGTATCGTTAAAGTGTTTTATAAACTAGCAGGACTGTGCTGTAAATTTAAAAAGTCTTTTGTATTCGTACAACAATAGAACAGGTAGGCGTTTTTATTCTAATTAAAAACAAATCCGCAACGGGAATAACTTACCTGTAACTTACGAAATGTTCCCAACCGGGAACGGGCCCGGTTTTACAACAACTACTATGAACAATGTATTATCAACAAACATGGCAGTGCAAGCACCGTACTCGCAACAAATGAATTACATACAAAACGATTACCCGCAATCCTTTCTCCAAAACCAACTCCCCATAAACCAATTTCCACCGCTATCAACCTTGCTACCTAATTCAAATTACACTCAGACATTAGCCCCATCATCAACCTCTACTAATACATCTTCGACATCTTACCGATATGGTGTAATCGGAAACAACGAAGACGACACAACCGATGAAGATGACACAATGATACATGATAGTACAAATGAAAACAATGGAAAAACTCATGATTGGCAAGTAATCACTCATAAGAAAAAACTAACTAAAATTCAAACACAGTTAGAAAACGAGCCCCAAACCCAAACATCAAATAGGTTTCAAACATTATCGCAACTTCAAACCGACGATAACCCAACAACAAGTGACAACTCTAATAACAACTTGGATAATAATAACACTTGGATCACGATTCTTAGTTGCGGGAGATTGGAATGCAAAGCATACGTCCTGGGGGTCTAGATTAATAACGACAAAAGGGCGCAACTTACTTGATTCAATATAACAAAATAATTTAAGACAGTTATCTAGCGGGCAGCCCGCGTATTGGCCTACCGATAGGAACAAACTTCCAAATCTACTTGACTTTGCGATAACCAAAGGTATCTCTAACATTTACTATAAAATAAAATCTTGTCTGGATTTAAGCTCAGATCATAGCGCTATTATAATAACGCTAAGTAAGCACGCAATATCAAAAGAACCACTCTTGACTCTGTGCACAAGAAGAACTAACTGGGAACAATTCCAATACTTGGTAAATACCAACATTCAACTAAACTATCGGATTAAGGAACCGACTGAGATAGAAGAAGTAATTTCACGGCAGTCATTCAAGATGCAGCCTGGAAATCCACGCCCTCGACCACCAAAACCACACACAATACTGATATACCCTTGTACATAAAAGAAATGATCATCGAGAAGAGAAGAGCACAAAGCAAGTGGCACCGATCCAGAAATCCAATCGATAAGACTCGCCTCAATAGACCAACTCATAAACTGAGAAAGGCCCTACAGCAGAACCGGAACGACACTTTCAACCTCTATTTAAGTAATCTCACGCCTTCGGACCTCTCGCTCTGGAAAGCGGCTAAAAAGCTTCAACGACCAACAGTTCCTATCCCCCCTCTAAGAAAACTGGATCGAAACTGAGCCCAGTCTGACGAAGAAAAGGCTGAAGTACTAGCCAAACATTTAGCATCTGTGTTTACTCTACTTCCAGGTAATAATATAGAAGACGAGGAAATAGAAAACTATTTCAGTGCAGCCTGTCAGTTATGCTTGCCAATCAACCCATTCACACCTGCTGAGATTCTAAAAGAAATTCGACAAATTAAACCATTCAAGACACCAGGTTGCGACCTAATAATCGGAGAAGTTCTGAAACATCTACATAAAAAAGCAGTAGTTCTTCTAACCACAATATATAACAGTATACTTCCCAATCCAATGGAAGTATGCACAGATTATAATGATAGCAAAGCCGGGAAAACCACCTACAGAACCAACCTCGTACCGGCCAATAAGTCTTCTGCCAACAGCATCTAAAATCTTTGAAAAACTACTTCTCCATAGAATACATGAAAGCACACCCATTGATGAACTAATCGCTGAGCATCAATATGGTTTTCGACAAAAGTACTCCACTATTCAGTAATGGCATAGAGTAGTCAATACAATTAAAGACAACCTAGAAGACGAGAAATATTGTGCCTCAGTCTTTCTTGACGTCCAACAGGCCTTCGACAAAGTCTGACACGAAAGTCGTTTATACAAATTAAAACGATCATTGCCCAGCCAACTATACCTCATACTCAAATTCTACATCCATGAACGTTACTTCCAAGTTAAAGTCAATGCCTTTCTATCTAACATTTATCCGGTTTGCTCTGGTGTCCCCCAAGGTAGCGTCCTTGGACCGTTCCTCTACCTAGTCTTTACTGCGGACATACCTGTAAACAATGATATCACTATGGCCACATTCGCTGACAGTACAGCAATTCTGACTTCTGATGTAGACCCTATTCACGCTTCGGAAAAACTACACAGCTACCTGCAGACACTCCAAACGTGATTAAAAAAAGTGGAAAATTAAGGTTAAACAACGAAAAATCTACACAGATAACCTTTACTACAAGAAAAGGTGTATGCCCACAAGTGTTGATTAATAACTCACCCATTCCAATAAAACCTGTAGTCAAATATTTAGGGCTACACCTCGACCAAAAACTAAACTGGAAGGAACATATTAAAGCCCAAAAAACCCAACTCAACCTGAAAGTGAGACAGATGAACTGACTGATAGGTAAATGATCAAAATTGTCATTGGAAAACAAACTTAGCATATACAAGATCATTCTCAAGCCCATATGGACTTATGGCATTGAACCATGGGGATGCAGCAAACCATCAAATACTAAAATACTTCAAACTTTCCAGTCCAAAACACTCCGCATGATCACTGGAGCTCCATGGTATGTATCCAACCTAACCCTCCACACTGATCTTGGAATACCATTCATCAGCGAAGTAACTACCGTCCATGCAACTAAAGCAAAACAACGATATGCAGCACACACCAGTCCCAACATCAATTCCATGTACCGCCCTCCGCTTGTCGAATGTAGACTTAAACGAACGTGGCCAGAAGACCTAATTAGGGATTAAAAATTGAAGAATTGTCGCTGGATGGTACTCCATACAAGTCACAATTCCAACATAAAATTTATTAAATGCTCTATGTATATTGTTGAGTAAATTGTAAATAAGCAAAATTAAAAAAAATTTCCCACTAAGTGAATGCACATATTTTCTCTACAGAACTGATTAGACATAACACAAACCGCTTTCACGAAGCTTGACTATGGCTATCTGCCTGTTATCTTCACTCTAAACCAATCAGCATATTATTGCTCCAAACTCCCAAAATTAATAAATGGCCCAGTCGATTGGACAATATCTTAATCATTAGTTTTAATGCCCAACTAATTTTAACTCACAGCTAGACACCGATAACACTGTTTCAACGATTACTAATGTGATAACTAAGGCTACTAAACAAGCCACAACAGTTATTCGACTTCGAAGAACGACAAGCTCTCAAACACCCCTGTTCATATAACAAACCTCATTAGGAAAAAATATCAGGTACGAAGACTATAACAAACTACTCAAAACTCATTTATTGAAAGACCTCTTAACAGTCTAATCAAAATTATGTAAAATGAGTTAGATTAGCTCATAATTAGTCCTTGCAACCATTGCCTAGCATTTCTTAACCTCAGGGGCAACCGTCTCAAGAACTACAAAAAGATTCTCGGATTCTCTACGAACTAATAGTAAAACTAGTAATAAGTGGTAAATTTACTCTACTCTAAAGATAATTGCAAAATATTTGCAGAACATTAAAAAGGAATCTTTACCACAATAGATTTATAATATAAATATAATATAAAACAAGACAAATGTTAATAGGCAAATAGTGACAAATGGAAAGGCACCAAGAATTTACGAAATAGTCAGTACGCTTTAAAAAACCTACTCAACAAATCCACTGCTTTTCTAACAGCTCTATTCAACTAATCCTTAAGAGTTGGTTATTTTCCTATCACATAAAAACATTCTGTAGTTCTAGTGTTTTCCAAACCTAGAAAACACTACCCAAACACTACTTTTATCAGCCTCTTTTCTACTGCTATGTTCAAACTATTTGAAAAAGTTGCATGGTCTCACTTAAATCAGATCCTAGATCTAAATTATATTCTCACACAATAATTTGGCTTTAAAAACTCATACTCAACAAATTAGTAGATTCTGAAAAATTAGAGAAGTATTTGAAAACGAAATTCACGTATTAACAATATTTTTAGACGCAGCACAAGCCTTTAGTCATATCTGGACTAACGAATTAATACACCTTTGTACATTTCAATATTATTCAACATATTTATGTTGCACATCCAGATCCTAATACTAAACTCTCTATGTATGTTGATGATATTGCTGTACTAATAGCAAAACCATGATATTTATTATTTAGCACACAATCTTCTAGAAACTATTGAACAACTTATCCCTAGTTCAACAAATAGTGCATTAAACTTAGTGGGACAAGTGTGTTAAAAATTTATACTCTCTATCACTGAAAAATATTTTCCAGGCTTTGTTGTACGCTACCTTAGGTTCTACTTAAAAGGCTCACCTAAAGCTATCATATAAATAAAAACTCTCAGATGCATTTGCTTTATCTAATTGTGAACAAAAATTACCACTTACATTTCTGCAATCAGGCCAATTATATCATACACATCATTTGCATGGTACGCTACATAAAAAACGAATCTACATAAACTAGAAATTATAAGTCATAAATTAAACTTAAAAGGTAACCTCTAATATAGTAAATGATTTGGTAAAATTTACTGAACCTAATTGTTCTCTAATCAATAAATCGGTCTATAAAATTTAACAGTATCTTCCTGGCTTAACTGTAATCGAATGAGCTAAAATGTGTACTAGATTATAACGCTTTGTGACCTTGTTAAGGTGTACTTCTATGTATGAGATAGTAAAGCTTTCAAGCGGTGTGCGTTGAGGCACTTGCACCTTGTGAGAAGTGCAGATATACCTTCTCCCTCTTTTAAATGTAGCCACTGGCATATAAATGTGAAAGGAGTTATTTTTTAGGCCACTTTCACTGGTTTTCTTGAATGTCAACGCGGATTCGGATTGTACGTCAAATTTGGCTGTCTCTTTTGTTTTATCCATAGGGAACCGGCGGCTAGAGATTTTATGTGCTATCCTTATTGTTTATTAAAGGGATTTACACTAGATAACAACCTCGAGCATGCCTTCGAATACTTTCAATGCGATTTTTATTTCTGTCTAAAAGCAGGTGTTCTCGCCTACCAAAGCATTTCTTTACTGTGAACTGCATGTATTGTTAGCCTTCTCCGTCGTTTTCCTGTCATGGTTTTAATGAAATCATTTCAACCTTTAAGTGGTCTACCAACATTTCTCTTCCCTAGTCTAAGCTGCCAGTTTGAGAATTTATTTGTCAATCTCTCTTCTGTTCTTACTAAATGCGCCCATCTCTACTTCTCTTGTGCAACTTTATCCGCATGTTTTTGATCTTTCTTTTAAATATTCGTTTCTTTTTCTGTATTGCAGCGTTAGCTCTAGTATTTATTTTTTCATTTGTATTTGTGTTGTTTGAATTTCTTTATCATATTGACAGTGAACGACATATTTTCAGTGCCGTATGTTAAACCTGGTAAAATAAATGTGTCAAATATTTTTTTTTATAGGAAGATTTATCTTACATTGTTCTATCAAATTGTACATAGCTGAAATACATTTTAAGTTTTCCATCCGTCCGTTAAGGACAACTAAATTATTTAAAGTCTCTTGTTATTTTTCTAATTATTTAAGTGACGCTTTTATAATTAGATTGATAGCTGCTATCAATAAAGCTTCTGGATGGTGTATTTACTAATATTGTTTATTTTGGACATATTAAACAACTTATTAGAGCAGAAAGGTTTACCTAGCACGTCTTTGATTTTATAAGAGCTCAGCAGTTGCATATTTTTTGAAAAGATACACTTTATAGATTTTTTAATGTAAAACGTTAGTTTTATGTAATATCTAAAATAAACTAAGTTTGTGGATAATTATTACACGAGTTATAACTATTCGACTATTGCAAAGAAAATCTTTTTGTAACAGTAGCAGACAAAAGGTTCCACTTGACATAAAACATGTGAAACTGGATGAAAGAAAACTCTAGCTCGTTAGGTTAAAGGTGTATCGATCAAAAATGATGTGATGAATGCGAAGTGACTTACATATTAATAAAATTTACCAACGAAATGGTAGAATGAAATACGGCGACCAGAAGTTCGAGAAAAGCCTCATTCTATTTATGAATGTAACGGTTGTGCTCTTTAAATGGCAAAGTCCACGGATTTTGCTAAAGATTTATTCACGTCATATTTTCTCATATCTACAATTATTTTTCAGCTTTTCGTTTAACTAATGGTAGTCGTTTGACACTCTATCGTATGGAAATAATATTGCCGATATTTTTTTGTGACACACTGTATTTCTTCTGTCTTTTGAAGCTTTGTCGTAATGGAGTACGTCTTAATTCTGGTGAGCAGATCTGCAACATTTGATTGATAGTCAAGGTTTCAAGTCACTGCATGACTGATTTCAACTTGATGAACTGAAAAACCATAGTATAATAGCCTCGTAGTGTCAAAGGGTTCACCTTAATATTTACCACGCTGACTAGTATCACGTTTCCAGTTTGGATCAATGTCTTTCCAACCAATAGCCACCATTTTTAGTCTTTTTTACCATTTCTTGGTTTTTCTTGCACTAACAATAAATAGATTAAAATATAAAGCTGCATACATCGCAATTTTTCTACATTCTGAAAGATTAGTATCATAAGCTGTTCGTACTTGGCAATAAACGTCGAGAAGCTTTGATAAAGTCGAGTCCCTCAATAGTATATATAGGAGAGCTTGCAATTTTCTATATTATATATCAACATAAATACTATTATAATTGTGGTTGAAAGTCACAATCCGTGTTTTCGTGGCCGGGACTTTACTATTATAATTAAATAATAGCACCTTCTTAGTAGCCAGTTTTAGTGTTCCTGCTCAAGAAACTTTAAAGACCTCATGTGGCTTCTTGCACCCACTTCTAACATGACCCATCTCATCATAATTCCAATAACGCAATTGCCTCATTCTTTCTCCCAATATTTTTGTAATCTTTTCTGCTAAGTCTTCCATAGTTCTAGCAGTTGTCTTATATTGCTACATCTCTCAGACGCCTGCTTGGCAACTTCAAATCTTAGATTTTTGTTCTAGCCAACCTCATTGCTTATTATTTTTCTGATCCATAATTCGATCAAAAAGTATTCGCACAGCTAATGCTTACTCAAATTTTTGAAAAGTTTTGTCAGATTTTTGTACTGTTTTATAAACCTCATCCATGTAATTATTGCCATAACGCTTCTTAAGACGTTTGACAATTTGGCTATAATTTTCTTATTCATTAATAGGGACAGTCTGTAGTATGTCGAGAGTATCTACACGCAGAGCAACTATTAAAGCAGATGTTTTTTTAATATCTGATCCTTCATTCTCTCGAGCAGCCGCATAAAACTGTATTTTTATAATTTGTTGATCAAACGTTAAACTCTTGATTTCAGTTTTTATCATATGAGCGCTTAAAAATGGCCTCCGCAGTTGTGGACTTTCTTGACGGCACTCATTTTTTCATTTTATTATGAAAATTGTGTAAACTTCTTTCAGGACATCTATTTTGTTATTTAACAAAACATGTTACCATGTTTGAGCTATTTATATTCAAGTTTACATCTGCTCTTGACCCGTTCAAAAAGTCGTTCATATCAGAAAATCCAACTTAAATTTCTAAATGTAACTTTCTGCATCTTTAGCAGCATTCAGCAAGGCTTGTTTAAGTCGAATCCGGAATGCAACCTTACTTCCAAAAATTTCTAGACCTCTTTCTCGGAAGCTTTAAGGTCGAAAAGTCTTCACGACCATGATTCATTTTTTTACTTATTATTTATATATTTTAATATAATTTTTATAATCAATTTAAATCGATTTAATTTAATTCAATTTAATATAATATAATTTATTCACCACTTGTGATACGAATGCAAAAATCCCATTTCTGAAATCAATTGTAACTGTTCTGCTCTTAAAGTAGTAAACAAAACATTTTAAATGTATTTAAAACTATTTATTTAATAAACTTATTGACACTAAATATTAATTACATGTATATACTCCAAGAATGTATTCACTAATAGATAATCATTCTAAGCTATTTAATACTAGAGTGGTTTACTTCACTTTCTGCTACGCTTTTGCTGCGTACTATCTAAAGTCTTCTCAGAAATTCGTTACATTTCTTCTAGAATATTTTCGATCTGTTCTAGTGCTTGTATGTTTATTAAAACTTTACGAATAAATAAGGCATTAAAAAATTTGTTACTCAAATGTAATAAGCAGATAGTCAGTACAGACAAAAAAATCCAAATTGTGGTATATTATTCATTTAATATACAAAACTCTTTGGTGACAAAAGAGAAGATGTTTTTCCATAAGGTCTGACAGCCCATACTTGGACTTTTATGCAAATATTTAAAATTGTTTTAAATTTCTGGAAAAAAATTCACTCAAATGCCAGGTATATTAGGCTAGCAAATAGTAACAGTAAAACGGTTAAGTGAAACAAGCATTTCCAAGGTATTAATGTTAGAAGTGAAACAATGCAGCTAAGCTTTATTATCTCTACAAATCTATATATGCAGCTTTCAAAAAGCTTCATTAACACTACAACTTTAACGTTGTGTAACGTTAACAACTTATTAAGAAGGTTGTTCGTGTTTTTATAACAATTAAATGATACTTAAATAAACACAAAATCAAACATAACATCATCATAATTATTTTGGAAGAAAACCATTATGAATAGTGTATATATAAAGTGATAATGACATACAAAGAAAGCGTCAAAATATATTCATAGAGCAGTTTAAAACAATGTTCAATGATATTCGTTTGGAAAGGTTTGTTGAACACCAAGTCTTTAAAAGTTGATTAAGCTAAATATAAAATGGCGATAATTAATAGTTAAGAGCGCAAAATATATTAATCAGTTAAAACACTGCCAATTTTTTACACGGAAATTTTTTTTATTTATGTAAAATTCGAACTGTTAAATTTCATTATTAAAATATATATAAGGTAGATTAAATTTTACAACAAATGCGTTAACTAGTTAACCACAAATGAAGAAAACAGTTAAAAATGTCCATACTGGTTTATATTACAAAATACAATAAAAAGCATGGTTCTGCAATATCAAAATAATATACTTATTTATATGTGCCTACATAATCTTGTTCTCAGTTATTTTCTTATATAGAGGTTATTCTTATACAACGCATGTTATCTTAAATCAAACAATTATTTTCAAAACTTTGACAACCGTCTTAAAATTTACATAAGTTCTTTGTACATGACTTAATATGTTATCGTATATAATTGGTCAGCAACATAGTCCTCAAGAAATTCCTTTTCAGATTTCTCTATGGCAATTATAACTTAATGGTACACAAAAGATGTTCATATTTATATTGTATATACACACGGAATTTTGTTAGAATTTCCAGTTTCGGCAGCTGTGTGTAGTTTGGTATTGTTTTAAAGTACGATAAAGCCCCAGATTGGAAATTCGCATTATTCTAACGATGCGGCAGTTTAAAAATTGATAGAACCAACCGTTATTTAACTGCCATACTCCACAGAACAACAAATAATCAGCATTCCGAGCAAAGTCGGCGACCCTTATTCTCAAGTGCTTCTTGCGTTTTCAACAATTATTTACACCACCCGTACACTTAAGTGTTCATAAAGCTGTTCTCTTAAGTTCCATTTAAGCCTTAAAAATTTTAAAAGTCTTTACATCCTCTGTCTTAAGAAATTTAACAATAATCCGTTGTGCAACAAACAATATTTTTTTATATATTGGTTAGAAAAGTAGTAGTGCGAGAAATCCTCTTTAGACATTTCTACCTATCTGCGCCCCTCTCCGTTCACCTTATGGTACACAAAAAGATGTTCATATTTATATTGTATTGACTCACGCATCGGAATTTTGTTAGAGAAAGTAGTGACTCTGATAATCGTGTATCTTACTGTTAATTATACTGCTCCCTTAAAATTAATTTAACTTTTGCTTATTAATTTGTATATTGCCTTATAGCGCTTTAATTAAAACAAAAAATAGTAATTAATAAGACCTAGCTTTACTTTTATCAAAAATTACCTCAAATAATTCTATAGCAACTGGTTTACAAAATAGTACCTACTAGAAATTTTACTCAATTAAACAAAACTGTAATTTTTTTTGAAGAAAGCAAACTACATAAACCAACAACAGAGGAGTTATTTTTCAATGCATTACGTTCTAGTGTATTTAAATTATTAAAGAATTAGGGCTTAGATATATTAAATTGTTACTTTCTCCTATTTATATCGAGAACTGAGCATTAAAGAATAAATATACTTTAGAATTTTTAGCATCAAAAGTATTAAATAAAAAATATAAAATAATAATTATAAGACATATTTTATAGGCGCCTTTCTCTAGCATAATAATTTTGATTTGAATTGCATCATAATTAGAAAAACTAAAACGTCATTAATATGCAACTTCGACACAATGTTATTACAGTCAATTCTAATATTTCGCTGGTACTGGGCTAACGTGTCATTTTGGAATTTTTGAGTAATCAGCCTGAGGCAGCGAAAGTATTCTCAAAACCAGCTGCGGAATAGTTCCAGTTAGAGCCATCAAATTAGGGGCGATCGCGTGCAGAGGAATCTCACAATTTAAAGTAGAATTTACAAACTCGTAAAATCTGTAGAATCTCAGTCAGATGTCGCGAAAAGGACCTGTCAGACGAATAAATGGCTCGACACATTCCTTTGCAAAATTGACTCTGGTGCTCGATATTTCAGGAAAGGGTTGAGAAACGCCTGGCATTGATCACTCATGAGCGCTACGGGATGTTATGCAATCGCTGGCGTTAGGTGAAAGATTGCCGCTCGTTTTTTGTTGTAACCGTGTTGAGCGCAGCATCCCGGCTTATTTATTTAAGCGAAGTTAACCAAGCAGGATATACCCTTTCGATTAGTAAAATTCTTTTGCATCTCTCTAAGCCTTCTAAATCATTTTTATTTATTTGATATAATATACTGTTTCCATAACATTTTTATATGTGTATACAAAAATTAAGATGTAAATGATATGTCTTTTAATAAAATTGTTTAATGCACACTAAAACAATTCACAATTGAAAAATAAACATTAAGATTTAAAAAAATATTGACGAGAAAGGTTTCATTTGAGAAAGCTGCTCATAACAAATATTTTCTTTTTAGTTGGCGATACTGATATGTTGTTGGATT
Organism: Sinelater perroti; assembly: GCA_036346155.1. Lineage (NCBI taxonomy): Eukaryota > Metazoa > Arthropoda > Insecta > Coleoptera > Elateridae > Sinelater > Sinelater perroti. The sequence goes on from JARFIY010000189.1 coordinate 3,215,139, forward strand.
TTACCACTTTAACTAATACGTTTTCTAATTGATATACGAAGTTAATGCCTTATCTCATTAATAATCCATAATTTTACTAACGAAAGAGATAAAAATATAATTACCTTTTGTAATGCTTGTATATATTCGTCTTTTAATTGAAATTGCGTTTCTGACGGCCAAACCGGATTTTGGATAATTAATTCACATAGCAAAGAGTTAAAGTATATGCAAGACACTTTTCTTTAAATCGTGGAATCAGAGTCATTCTGTCTAAACAATTAGAATTTTGGTATTGTAGCGCAATAAAATATGTCATTTAACTCTACTTTAGTAGTACCTTTAAGCACATTAAAGGCCTCAATGTTTATTAACATATTCTCTACAGATGCATGTGTGCGGTTCAAATATTTTTTGGATTTAAAATAAACCAATGCCCACGTAAAATAAATTATTACCCATTATTTTCACTATTGAGCGAGAGAGAAGCAAAGGTTTTTAAAATGCTAAATTGAAGGCTCCCTTGTAGTACAAGGTGCATTCAAGTTATAACACCTCCAAATTTTTTTCTCAGGACAGGGAACAGATAAAAACATGCGGTTTAATTCAAAATACGCGTGCACTTTTTGTGAATGCTTGACACCACTACACGACACACAGGATTCCAGCGGCAGCGGCGAAAGTGAGGACTATTTTTGATACTTAAAATGGCGATGCTTTCATTGCAAGAACAGCGTATAATTATTCATTTTCTCTATTTGCGTAATGTGACGATTGAAATTGATCGCCAATTGAGTGAGACATATGGTGATGGTGTTATTGGTGTGTCTAATGTGCGTTTTGGGTGCGACAGTTCAAAGAAGACAGAACTCCGTGTGACAACAAACCAAGACAATCTCGACCGATCTGACATGATCAAGCGAATGAGGAAACTTATTTTAAAAGTTCGCCGAATGAGTGTGGAACACATCGCCTCCAAATTGGCATTTCCGTGTGATCTGTGCACAATATCCTGCATGAAAACCTAAAAACGCGAAAATGTCCTCCAGGTGAATGCCACGAATGCCGACAACTTTGAAGTGATTTTTTATGCTCCCCACTTACCTGACCTGCCTCCTAGCGATGTTTCCAACGATAAAAAACACTCTCCGTGGTCAAAAATTCACTAGTCGTGCCGCTACTGCATCAGCGATTTTCTAGTAGTCAAAACGCACCCCTAAAGAAGCGTTTGCAGCAACTATAGAATTAAAGCGTCTACGTTGTGAAAAATGTGTACAGTTGCATGCAGATTGCGTCGGCAAGTAACACAAGTTTCGTGTGATTAGTTTGTGAGACAAAAAATCAGAGATGTTCATTTGAATACACCTCGTATTTCTAAAACAAGTTTAAGTGCAGTTTTAATTCTCTAGAAAATGTTATAATCTAAAAACATTACATACCTCGATAATCTGATAGTGTAATGAAGCGCCCAGAAACTACAGCGTGACATCACTCACTACTAAACAGTTCATAATTTAGTTTTTAGCGGACCCACCTTCCAAGATGAAGACTAGCTATACTTTTGTCATGTTCGTCGGCTGTCACGCCTTATAACTTTTGACCAAGGCAGCTTCCAAGCTGGAGACCATTTTGTATTTTTGTCATTTCCGACATCTGTCACGCCTTATAATTTTTTATCTGTGATAGACATAACGTTTTCAGTATTCAACTAAGGACTATAAATCAAGTCTAGATGCCAAAAATCAACCTCATCGGAAAATCTTAAGGCTGGTTTGACCGGAAGTGGCCGCAAAGCACTAGCAAATGAAACCGTCAAAATCACTCCACATACAATAGAAACATACAGGGCCCTAGCGGGGCACCTAAGAGAAGAAAACATAATTCACCATACGTACCAGCTAAAAGACAAACGTGCATACAGAATTGTAATTAATAACCTACATTATTCCATACCAATAGAAAATATTAAAGAAGAGCTTGAAAAAGCAGGCCACAAAGTCCGCAACGTTTTGAATGTCAAACACAGACTAACCAAAGATTCCCTATCACTATTTTCATTGACTTAGAACCACAAGGGAACAACAAAGAAATTTTTGAGCTAGAATTTCTATGCCACACCAAAATCACTGTAGAACGTCCTAGGAAAGCCACACATAATCCAGTGCATGAGTCCAGTCTTACGGTCACTTCAAAGCGTATTGCACCAAACCCTTCAACTGTGCAAAATGTGGCGAACAGCACAACTCGAAGAGATGGACGAAACCCAGACACATTCCAGTCATGTGTGCATTATGTGCAGGAAATCACCCTGCTAACTACAAGGGCTGTAATACTTACCAAAACCTAATAGCAGCAAAAAACAAATCTAGAACAGCAAACTACCAAAACCAGCTGTAACTAATCAGCATACAACCTACTACCCCTTATTTCCCAAATATAAACTTATCCTACAATACTCCCTTGGTAAACAGTCAAACAACATACGCGCAAATCGCAAACAGAAACGTTAATGCCACCAAAAAAGAATAACCATCAAACATAGGAGAACAATTAACCATATTTTTGAATTAATTCAAAGCTATGTTCGCCCAAATAACAAATCAAAACAGCGTAATATTAAACCTACCAACGACAGTTACCAGAAAATTAAATCAATAATGGCCCACATTCTACGAATGACACCCTGGAACGCCAACGGACTGCTTAACTATACGCAAGAAATCATAACATTCCTAGATTTAAATAATATTGACATTTTACTTATCTCCGAGTCTCATTTCACAGATCGAACAGCGTTTTTCATACCTCAATACTCCTCACTCTGACAATACCGCCCATGCCGGATCTGTAATAATTATTCGGAAATCTACCTAAATATCAAACAGAAAAAATTCAAGCAACATCTGTCGAATTAAGAACTCTTCCATGGAACATTAAGGTCAGTGCCATTTACAGCCCACCACGACATAGGATATCAACGGAGGAATACAAAGATTTCTTCTAAACCCTTGGAAACAAGTTTGTCGTAGGAAGCGATTGAAACGGAAAACATACACACTGGGGATCGAGAATTGTCACCACAAAAGGCAGAAACCTCATACATACTATGATTGGAAGCCATTACGACTGCCTCACTAATGGAGTTCCCACCGACCAGCTGATCCTAGGAAACTCCTAGACTTACTTGACTTTTATATAGTAAACGGAATCCCTAGAAGGAAGTGCATAGTGGAATTTAACCTTCATCTCTCAACTGACCATAATCCGATCATCGTCAGTATCAGCACAACTGTTGTTAATAAGTCGCCTCCCCCAAAGTAATTCTCAAAAAATACTGACTGGAATAATTTTCAAGACTACATAGAAACAAATATAAATCTCAAGTTACAAATAAAATCACCTGATGACCTAGATGAAGCAGCACAATATTTGCACTAAATTAGTGCAGGAAGCAGCCTGGCACTTCACACCTCAGAACGACTTTACTACAACCAATACTATCAACACACCGCTGCATATCTGTCAATTAATAGCTCAGAAACGCAGAGCTAGAAAAACATGGCATAGGTCAAGAAACATTAGAGATCAACATTACATTACAACAGACTATCCAGAGAATTAAAAACAGCACTCAAAGAAGTCCAAAATACAACCTTCCAACATTACATTACCAGCCTATCCCCAGATAATCACATGCCAAGGAAGGCAACAAAAAAACTAAAAAGACCTCAGCTGTCTGTGCCCCCAATTCATAAACTTAATGGAGAATGGGCACGCACTGACAAAGACACGGCTGATACTTTTGCAACGCATTTAGCTAAAGTATTCAAACCCGAGCCAGGTGGCAATGACAGGGAAGTACAACCGGTACTCCACTCCACACCAGCAGAAGTCAAGAGAGAAATAGATAATACAAATATATACAAAGCTCCAGGCTACGATTTAATAACCGGACAAATATTAAAGCAATTACCACACAAAGCCATAGTTCCACTAACAGTAATCTTTAACCGAATGCTAAGTCTGTCCTACTTCCCCATAATATGGAAATACACCGAAATCATCATGATACACAAACCACAAAAACCTCCACACGAACCATCATCATATCGACCTATCAGCCTCCTGCCCATAGTAAGTAAAATTTTCGTAAGACTCCTACTTAAAAGAATATATGTAGAGCATGACCCCCTGACACTACTACCTAACCATCAGTTCGGATTCAGGGAACGCCACTCTGCTATACAACAGATTCATAGGGTAGTCAACGCAATTGCTAAGAGTATTGAAGACAAGAAATTCTGCAATGCAGTATCCCTTGACATTTCACAGCCATTCGATAAAGTGTGGCACACGGCCCTTCTCTACGAAATAAAAAACACATTATCCAGTATTTTCCATCTCCTTTTAAAACCCTACCTAACCGAAAGAAACTTTACAGTAAGATATAACGACAGTCAATCCAATTACCATACTATCGAATCCGATATTCCCCAGGGGAGTGTTCGAGGACCTCTGCTATTCCTAATCTACACTGCCGACATACCTCAAACAAATAACACCACAAGTGCCTCGTTTGCCGATGACGTAGCTGTATTATCTGTAAAAGAAAACCCAGTATTAGCATCTAAAAACCAACAAACTCATCTGGACTTCCTCACCGAATGGTACAACAGATGGAAAATGAAAATCAATCAAACAAAATCAGTCCAAGTCACATTCATCACCAGGCACGACCACTGCCCTCCTGTAACCATCAATAACGTACCTATACCTACCAAAACGAAAGCGAAATACCTTGGACTCTTCCTAGACCAAAAACTCACATGGAAAAAGCATATACAGACAAAACGCAGACAGATGGACATCAAATTTCGACAGATGTATTGGCTTGTTGGACGAACATCCAATCTCCCTCTAAACAACGAGTTACTGTTATACAAAGTTATAATCAAACCGATATGGGCATACGTGCTCTAACTGCGGGATGCGCCAAGCCAACTAACCTAAAAATCATACAAATGTTACAATCTAAAGTGCTGAGAACAATGATGGATGCTCCATGGTATATCACCAACGACGCGCTCCATAATGACCTAAAGATTTGCTTTATAACAGAAGAGATAGAGCGAGCTGACACCAAATACAAAGACCAAGTAACAAACCACGAGAACGACCTAATAAAGCAACTAAACAACAGCGGTCCCACTGTGAGAAGACTACGCAGAACCTGGCCTCAAGACCTAGCCCAACGAAGAAATCACAATCTACAAGGGGAAACATTAGTGGATGATTCCTTTACAAGTCTAATACATTTAACACATTTTCTCAATACTCTGTACAGAAGTAGATTGTAAATTCGCAAATTGTCAATAAAAAAATGTGTACTAAACTATTATCGACTAAAAATAAATAGAGCATAGGTTACAAAGTACCCACTCCTCATACGTATTGTAGTTACGTTCACAAGGGCATGGATTATAATTGTTATCAATTGTTAGTAATTGACGAATTAATTACATATACCTTAAAGAAAATAAACTTGATTTTCGAAGAACATTTAAAAATAATTTTAAAATCTACAACTCTTTTACCAAAGTCTTGGAAATATGTTTGAGTATAGATTGATAAACTAGAAAAGCCTTGAAGGACTTTTGTTTCAAAAAATTATTTTTAAAACTGACTTCTTCTTCTTCCTTAGGGGCCGTCTCCGTTGCGAAGGTTGGCAATCATCATCGCTATTCGAACTTTTGGCACTGCTGATCTAAATAACTGGCTGGTAGTACAGTTAAGCCATTCGCTCAAGTTCTTCGTCCACGAATGTCTTCTTCTTCCCACGCTTCTTCTCCATTGAATCTTCCCCTGTATTATTATCTGGATCAGATGGTATCTATCGCCTCTCATAACATGTCCAAGATATTGCAGTTTTCGTTTTTTAATGGTGAAGACAACTTCGGTTTTTTCCCATTCTTCTCATCACCTCTACGTTAGTTACATGTTCGGTCCACGATATTTTTAATGTTCTTCCACATAGCCATAACTCAAACGCCTCTAATTTTTTCACATCTGCTTTCTTCAGTGTCCAAGTTTCCATCCCGTAAAATAGTACAGATAGGACGTAGCACTTTAGTAGCCTTGTTTTTGTCTCTAGACTAAGGTCTCTTGCACAGAATACCCTTTTCATTTTAATAAAAGTTGCTCTTGCTTTCTCTATCCTTGATTTTATTTCTTCTGAGCAATTGTTGTCTTTATTGATTGTAGTACCCATATATACGTATTTTTCCACTTTCTCTATGGGCTCGTTGCTTATGTAAAGATTTCCATATAAAATTCTCAGTGTTTTACTCACTACCATATACTTAGTCTTTTTTGCATTTAGCGAAAGTCCGCATTCTTCACTTGTTACTACTACTTTATCAAGTATTATCTGTAGGTTTTCTAGGCTAGTTGCTATCAGGATTGTGTCGTCAGCATGTCTTAGATTGTTAATTGGTGTTCCGTTCACTTTTACGTCTACTGTTTCGTATAATAACGCTTTCTTCATTATCTCTTCTGCATACATATTAAAAAGTGTTGGTGACAGCACACAACCCTGCCTAACGCCTTTTTTTATTTCTGTGTGTTCAGTGCTATTTCTGTCTATTTTTATAACTGCTTTTTGATCGTAGTATAAGTTACTAATGATTCTGATGTCTTGCATGTCTATATTCTTTTCTTGCAGTAATTTAATTAGTTGTTCGTGGCGTACTTTGTCGAAGGCTTTGTTGAAATCAATAAAACAGATATATAGGTCTTGATTCATGTCCAGACAACGTTGTATTAAAATGTTTAGTGCAAACAAGGCTTCTCTCGTTCCAAGTTCGTCTCTGAAACCGAACTGTATTGCACTGATATCTTGTTCCAATCTTTTGTATATTTTGCGATGAATAATTTTCAAAAAGATTTTCAGAGTATGGCTCATAAGACTGATTGTACGATGGTCTGCACACAATTTTGCATTCGGTTTTTTGGGGAGGGTTACGAAGGTCGATACTAACCAGTCATTCGGTATTACACCTGTTGAATATATGGTGTTGAATAATTCTTGTATGATGTTAAGGTTTGTTTTCTGATGTCAATTCGTCTGGGCCTGCTGCTTTTCCAGACTTTATAACTTTAATGGCGTACTTTATTTCTTGTTTGGTTTTTTCTAACCCGTTGTGATCTTGTTGATTTTCTACTATATTTCTATATCTGTCGTCTGCAAATAATTCTTCGATATAATCTTTCCACTTGTCTAATTTTTCTTCGGTATTTGTAACTATTCTTCCATGTTTGTTCATTAACACACTTGTTTTCTTGTGTTTCTGTATTCCTGCGAGCTCTTTTATTTTCTTGTGTATATTGAAGTTATCGTATTTTAATTGTAATTGTTCTCTTTCCTTGCATTTACTTTTATACCATTTTTCTTTTGCTTCCCTTATCTCTGTACGTATTTGTTTTGGATTTTCTTATATTCCGTGTTGTTATTTTTATGACTCCTTCTTATATCCATGAGGTGAAGTATTTCTGTTGTCATCCACTCGTGTTTTATTATTTGTTTCCTTTCACAGAGTATTTCCTTGCATGGTTTCATTAGTGCATTCTTAAACTTTTTCCATTTTTCATTTGTGTCCAATGTTGTATTTAGTTCTATATTTCTTAGGTTAGAATTTACTTTGTTTTGTAGTTCTTGTTTTATTTGTTGATTTTTTAACTGATGGACATCTATTCTGTTTCCTCTTGGTTTTATTTTTCTCGATTTTAGTATAATTGTTTCTCTAGCTATCACTGGGTTGTGATCGGATGAGGCGTCGGAGCCAGGGTAGGTCTTTACACCTTTTATAACATTCTTATATCTTTCGTTGATAAGAAGCTTAGTCTGTAATTGTACGCATGACTCGATCTGACATCAGGTGTAAATTTATTATGATTTATTCTTTATATAATTATTCTCTACACGTATAAGTGTTTAGCGGTCGTCGTTTCCTGAAAAGTCCATATTTTACCATTTTCGATGTTTTGACCATATTTGGCATTGTATCACTAATACCTAATCATGATGATTTCGGAATGTTAATTTGTTGCATTCTACTTCATCTTCTGATTGTCTTGTATTTCTGAAGTATGTATCAAGTTTGCACTTAGTCAATTGTACCATGACTCGATCTACATCAATTACTTATACTTCTTACAATTACTGCTACACCGTATAAGTGTTTAGGGTCGACTTTAGTATATCGTACATTTCTGATTTTGACACTAGCCATCTTGTATCACTATTACTATGTTTAAGTTCATTCTGTTCATTTCTTGGATCGTGTTATTTCAGCTGGCTTCTTCCTTCCAATTCTTATAGCGTTCTTCAAAACTGTCCCGTTGATCCGTTGACTATTGACTCAATCTGATTTTGAACTAGCCATGATGATTTTCTACTCCACTTGGGATCTTTAATGCAGTGGTGTTGCCTTCTCATCTTCATGCCGTTGACCTTGTTAGGCTCATCCGTCTTGAGCGATTCTCATCAAGGAAGAGCTGGCTTATACCAGCTCCTCCACCCAGCTGTTAGCTATGAGACTGCTTATACCAACAGTATTCGGTGCATAGGACTAGGGACCATTACAATTTGTCATTCAAAAGTTGCTCCCATGCTAGTTTTGGTCCGCCCCCGGGTATTTTATTTCCCAGGTACCCGCTATATGTAGCAAGCATTCCCCTATCCGCCACCTGGGGAGGCGCCCAGTTGGGGACTAGCAACCCCGCTCGGTTTTTATCATAATTTTAACATCAAATAGCACTAAAAAAACTTATTATTTTATCACAAACTGTGCAAAAATAACAATTTTTAGTCCGTATTATTTTAATACAATTTTTAGTAAAACACTTTTGGCGGCTGCTTGTTTGGGTACTTATAAACAGATACTGTTTACACGAAATCAAATAAACACTTCAAATCAGATGAATATACTTCACAAACTGTTCAAAGTCACATTGAACTATCATTTGGGTTGGTAAATATATTCTAAAAGACACATTAGGTTTGAAAGTTGTTACATAGTTTCTGTATTTCTATAAGTTAGAAAGTTGAGCTCACTAATTGTTTTAAAATGCATTTTTAAAATGTGTACTTGTCAAAGTGCAATTTGGGATTACCTTGAGGTATTACCAATCTCTTAACAATAGAGTGAAGTGTAAATAGATATCTAATAAACTTTCTTGGAAGCTATTATAAAGATATTTCAACTACCCCCTATAGGTATGTACTGCAAATGAAACTGATTGAATCAACCCAGGAACTTAAGAATCCAGAACAGGGATTTTAACTATTTTTTGTAAATAAAATAAACATGAGCATCCTTAAATATGCATTTATAAAAGGTCAGTCAAAATATGCATGCATACAAAAATATGCATTTTGCATATATTCCAAGTCCTAATAATAAGAAGTGCTTTTTGAAGATTTCTTAATTTTTTTACATAAACTAAGAAATTTCCTCTACAAAATTTGTCAGAATATAAAAAATAATATAGACTATTTACTCGTGTTAACGTATTCAAATATTAAGCAGCGTTTTAATTTTCGATTCCCTCTTATACAATTGTTTTAATACTAATACTCGAGGTACGATTTTCGTGACGACTCTTTAAATATAATTTTAAATAATTACAAAAATAGTACAAATGCGATAAAACTGTAAAAAAATTGTACAAAACTCATAAAATGTAATAGAAGCTTTTTACGGGCTGTAGCAAGCCCGCCCTAGACAAACGTAGGTACTTTCCCAGGATAGATAATTAATCCGGCTTCAGCACTACGCTTGTTTAGTTACTTTGGGCCGAACTACACTTTTGCAAAAGATTATCAATTCTGTAAACATTGGTGACTACTTGCAGTACTACTTTAACCTAACTCGAGATTACTTCTAGGTAACCTCTACTAGGTTATTTTATTTTTTCGATATTCTCTATATCGCCTGAGGAAGCGCTCAATAGGAAAGAACTAAACCCCGCACAGATTCCATTATCTTTAATAAGTACGTAAATCACTCGTCAAATATCTAAAGTTTAGAATTGAACCCGGGTCAGTCAATACCGCAGCCAAGCGTCTCAACTTCTCGGCCACCAACTCGCTACAGCCATGTATAGAAATATTTGTTGTTGATTTTTTATTCTGAACTTTAAACAATTGTTTTTAAGCAATCTACTATGCAAATCGATAATCAGTAATATTCACATAATAGTTGTAGCAAACTTGTGTTAACATTCTCTATTTAATTAGCACTTTCTACAATGTTCTTGCATTTGCATAAGAATTAAGTGTTGGTGGCATCTCGCGACATTAAAAGAAAGCGAACAAATTTTGTAGGGCTGTTTCCGGAGTTGCCGCTTTATCAGTCGTAACCGTGAAAAGTGTTGATTTATCTGCGAGTCGTCTGCAGCAATATGCCGTTCGGAGTAGCGAATAAATTTCGCAAGTTCTGCGATCAAATAAACAATAATCATTACTGTCTGAGTTGTTCAAGTCGTTTAGTAGTTCTGATAGCGAATCCCTTACTTCCCTGCCATTGCCTTTCAGTGCAGTTGCTTCATACAGATCTCCCGAAATGCACGTCGATACGCAAAGCCAGCCCTCGAATCTACGATTACAAACTGCTATTCTACAAAGTTCTGTTGCTAAGAATGCTCTCTTGGTATTTGTTTATTTTTATAATTTTATAAAAGTTAAGAACCTTCTTGTAGTTAGCTAAAATCAATCTTTCTAGTATACTCGTATTAATAAGTATAACATAACCAACGATAAATTTCTTTCACTGCAGTAGAAAAAAGTTTGCTACATTTTCATTATAGATGATATTGGCGTTTTCAAGAGCAGATTGATAGCTGACAAGACCGATAAACAGCTTCACTAAATCTTGGCAATTTATGACATCCATTTCTAACATATTTTATGCCCCCATACGTTCCCAGTTTTGGCAATGTTGTTAGATAGCCGATTTCTACAAAATAAATTTCGCTGTGCACACAAAAATGTACTTTTTATAAGTAGCACTAATTTACCAACTATTAGAAGCACAAAAATTGATATTTATTTACAAAATGTTTCCTGCTACATTAATTTACATTTATATTTAAATAATGACAAACGTATCAGGGATATAAAATTACTAACCAGGTACAAATTTTTTTGGACAATGCATGAAAATAAAAATATTTATTAGCATAATCGTAGATAATTATTTTAACAGTAATTTAAAAATTAGAAACACAAAATAAAATATACATTATTCTCTACTATAATGTTACATATCCAACTTCATATTTGTGTGATACAAACACAGCTTTAAATTTTGTGAAAATAATCAGCTCAGGACAATAATTGTATTGAACTTTGAATATGTCGAATTTCGTGCCAACTAGCGAGAAGCGTTACGTTTTTGTTTCCATTTGAAAAAATCGGCTGCTGAAAGTCTTGGTCTGCCCTTCAAAGCTTATTATACACATGCTCCATCTATTTCTATTTGTGGGTATTGGTTTTGACGATTAGAAAGTGGCTATTTTGTTACAAAAGTAAAGAACGCCCAGGCCAGCCGAAAAGTTTGAAGATGGAAGCTTTGCTCAATGAACATCCATGTTAAAGAATAGGCAGATTTTTAAAATTTTATTTATCGACCGTCGGCAAACGTTTGAAGGCAACAGAAATGGTTTAAAAGCAAGCACATTGGGTGTCACACGAACTGAAGAGACGTCGAAAGACGTTTTTCCACTTGCAAACGGTTGCTTGAAAAGCACAAAAGGAAGGGGTTTTTGCATCGTGTTGTAACTGGTGATAAAAAATGTATTCATTATAAAAACCTAAGCGCAGAAAATTCAAATGTATGCCCTCACCTACACTGACGTCAAAGCGAAACATCCGCGGTTCAAAGGTAAGCTCTGTATTTGGTTTGATCAGACCAGTGTAGTGTTTTATAAGCTGCTTAAACAAGACAAAAATATAACTGGGGATTGCTACCGACAACAAATGATCAAACTGAACCGAGCGTTGAAAGAAAGACCACTAAAATACGCAGAAAGACACAGTCAAGTGATTTTCCAACATGACAACGCCCAGCCACGTGTTGCAAAACAAGTCAAAAACTATTTGGAAATACTTTAACGGAATGTCCTATCCCACCCGCCGTATTCACCAAACATTGCCCCTTCTAATTACCATTTGTTTCGATCAATGACGCATGGCCTATTTAAGAAGCGTTTAAACGCCTTTGGAAATATCAAATAATGGGTTAATTCATGGATTGCATCAAAGACGAAGAATTGTTTTGCCGGAAATCCGTCTGTTATTAGAAATATGACAAAAAGTTTAGCTAACAATGAACGATACTTTGAGTAACTTGTACTTTATATATTTTTTTTAAATAAACACTTAATTTTACAAAAAATTAATTTACAATTAAATCCAAGCTCCAAAATCTTTTTATCTAGTTTTGACAGCTCAATGGGACCAGATGAGAAGTAGAATTATCTGTGCACTAACGTAGTTCAGAATCAATTTTAGCAACCGTTAGTCAATGTTATCCTTAAGACGGCCGCGAACAATGCGTATATTCTTCTTCATCACATTGGTTTTGAAGCAACATCAGTTACCTTTATTTTAAGCTGCTTTCCATCTTCCTAAAATTATTTATGGCACACTTTGGAGGTATTGTGCTCGAACTGTGCCTTAAATCTTCTCAACATCTCGGGTTTAGTGTTTTACGAGTTTTTTTAGCCAGAAAGTTGACAAAAACAATCCTTTAAAAATAGCGAACAATGCAAATATTTTTCCTAGTGACGTTGGTCCTTAGGAAAAGAAGTTAACCTTAATTTTCAACTGCTTTTCACCTTTCCAAAAATTGTTTATGTCAGGTGCACTCTTAAGAATTTTGTCCACAATTTTAGATAGTTTTACGCTTTCTGTAGTTTAGAAAGTTAATAGTAATCGGTTGCACAGGGCGATGGTATCTCTTGCACTAACATAGTGATAACGAAATGATAGTGCGAGCTACCTTTGAGGAAGAAGAAATATTCTTCAGATACAAAGCTCAGAAGTTCTGCTTCTTTCGATCTATCTTGCGGCCTATCAAATTGAAAAAATTATATTTGATTTTTCCACGTATTTATACAAAAATGATCTAGAATATACTGATAATGTTATTATAAATTAGATAGATAAAGTAAAATCAAATTATACATCTGAAACTCAAAACCTACTAATTTTTACATTTAAAAAATTATTGCAAGGAAGATTTTTAAAATAGATTTTTAAACTAAATAATTATGTTAATTATTTTTTTTAGTTGGTGAAGTATTTCATTTCCACTGACTGGAAGGGTGAAACGATTAGGGCGCTACTCTGATGGCCGCTTGGAGGAGTTTGTTAGAATCTCCCTCTTCAGAACTGGTAGGCGCCTTGGTGAAGGTTCAGAAACTACTGTTGATTCTTTCGGGGTCGTCCACTTCGCCGAAAAGGTACTACCGGAGTAGTGTCAGCAGGTACAAATTTCTTAAGAGCCGAAGAGTGATAAACTCCCAAGAGTTCATCTGGTTTATCTTGGGCAGCAATTTCAAAACTGCACAGACTTCTTGTGGGTAATATAACATAAGGGCCGTCTCTTCTAGGCGCGAATTTTGCGGTTTGACCTTTGCGGCTCGACCCGGGTGAGTGTCGATCAGAACAAGGTCTCCTGGTTGATACTCGAGCGTAACAGTTGAGCATTTGGAAGAATGTTGGTTTGATCTTTGGAATAAAGTTCTTGTTTTGTGTAACGGTGCAAATGTTGTGTTGAACTTCTATTGAGATTCTGATGAATTCTATTGGTCCCTCGTCGGTTCCCTTTTCCTGGAGTAACACTGTGCCGAGCGCGTAAGCACTCGCATCTATTTTCAACCTGGCTCTGTCTGACAAAGTACATGGGACGTAGCAAGAGCTAGTTTCGGTGCGACGGAGGCTTCTTCCTGCTCTGTTATCCATTTCTATGCTGCGTCGCGTTTTGTTAAGTTAGTGAGAGGACGAGTAATCTTGGAAAATTGTGGTACGAATCTCCTGTACCAATTGCAGGTTTGAAGGAATGTTAATAGTTGTTTGACGTTTTTCGTTTTTCGTTTCACGAGTCTTGTTGGGATACCTTCTGCAGAGGTAAGATGATCTAAATATTTGGCTTCTTCGTAACTAAAGCGGCACTTCTGTCGATGCATATGAAGGTTAAACTTGCCCTTTTTGTCAAAGCATTTTCTTAGGTAGAGAATATAAACAGAAAAATTTAGGGATAGGGTGATTATGTCGTCCAAATAAACAAATATCTTCACCTTGCTTACTCTAGTGTTGAACCTGAATAGTTGCCGACATAATAATACATAACCACCAAATATATGCTTTGCACTAATAGCAATAAGGTTCGGATTGTTCCATTATTTCCAAAGCTCAGTTTAAATTATCCTGTACAATTTTATAATAATCGATTGATAAACTCATCCTTTATAATAAAATAATAAAAAAATCTGTTACAGATACCAGTTTTACTTGAGAATAGGTAACTATTAGACGACAATTTGTTTTCTATTATTTATTAGATCATAAAATTGTTTAATCTAATAAATAAACATCAATAGTCTAACACTCTGTTGTTCTAAAACGGTTCTCCCTTAAACTATTTCAAATTACACGAAATTTTAAAACCTAAAGTTAGAATAGAAAATTTCTTAAAAACTCTGAAATGCTTTATTTGAACAAGTTAGTTTTAAAATAAACTAGAACAGTCATAAGAAATCTAAAAAAGCTCACGCTTTCTTTAACTATTAATCTTATGGCTAATAACATAATAAAACTGAATATTAATAGGAAAAATAGGTTGTAGGGAGTATTCACATTCTAGAATATTTTGAAAAAATTGCGCATTTAACTTAAACAGATTATAACATGTTACTTCTACAATGCACTTTTAAGTAAGTATCCAGTTAACTGTACTCATACTCTAAAACTAAGTACCAGCTACAACTCCCTAGCGCAAGCTTGTAGACGTCACATGCAAGAAATCCGTTGGGTTGACTGTTTGCCCGTAGGAAAGGTAAGGGCTTGCGACGCAGCAAACTCAATCAGCTCCTAGGACGGCACTAGGATGGTGTTCACCGCAGTGTCCCATCACATCGCCTATATTCTGATTAAACAAGAAGTGCTTAATATGTTGTGCCCCGACGCGCTAGAGATGTTTAATGGGAAGCGATGCTTTACGTCGCGCGCGAAATTATTCCAGGCATCCATATAAAGCGATGAAGGACAATTTTCGTCTTCAGTTTCTAGTTGAAACGAAAGAGTGATTTGCATGAACTGTAAATTATTACAGCGGTCGCCTTTTCTGGGGCAAAGCATGTATCGCTTGCGCGAGTTACACAGATGAGAGATGCAAGCGGCGTCAGCACAGCCAAACGCAAGTGGCGACGGATCAGAGGTCTCTACGGCATATAGAGGCTTTTAAGGGCGCATTATGTTTTTATGGAGTTCTTGGCTGTTAATGGACAGTGGTTGCTAATAATATTACAGATTTACTTGACTTCCGATGTCAGTAGTGACAACAACTCACTTAACGTAAATTTTCCTTTGCTAAATGCATTTGGTTAGTGGGTGTTATTGACGGGTGCGCGCCCCGCACCTGTTAATTCAAGAGTATGGCGCCGCTTTTATATTTAACTTAAAACGACTTTCTACCAAGCCTTCCCTTAAAATGCAAGAATACTCGCATCACCTTCTTCAACATTAGCGATATAAACTAACAATTTACTTTTTATGTGAGATTGACTTTTAAAAGTTTATGATAAAAATATATGTTACAACACCATAAAACACCAGCTTATCTTTCTTAAGTTATTTAGAATAATTGATCCCAAAATATCGAAACACATTTTGTGTAAATTAAAATTATATTCACAGTATTTAGAAGTACTTGATGTTAAATTTAAAATATTGTACTCTATTGTAAAAAATGGTATTTTTATGTTATATAATTGATGGAAAACTAAGTTTTTGTTTAGAACTTTATTTTATAGTTTTTAGCAATGTGTTAAAAATCCTTTTAAATGTGATATATGCTAAATGCTCTACACAGGATTTAAGACAATCAGAAGCAGTTTTTTTATACAATTATATTTATCTCTTACGAGAATGAATCAAATATAAACCGGAATTCTTCTTTGAGTGGAGAGTGTGGCTTCTGAGCGTTCTAGGTAGGGATGCTTAAAGAGAATTTTTACTCCTAAGATACTTTGCACTATCGCATTTTTAGCCAGTATAAATAAGCTGCGCCCCGGATTATTATCAAATTCCTTAAAGCATAAGGCGTAAGTCCGTCCGATATTTTGAGTCTTAAGACACAGTTTAGAGACAATACACTTAAGAAAACTGAAGTGTACGCATGATATAAACAATTTCTGAGAATACAAGAAGCAGTTTAAAATGCAGGTCACTGACGTCGCCGAAGAACGAGCGTGACTAAGGAGAATTTTTGCATTGTTTGCCAGCTCCTCGAAGATTACCATTGACTAACGGCTGCTGAAATTGCTTCTGTTAAATCTGGGTTAAACAAAACTAGCATATTGCCGAAAAAGACGCCGCTTTTCAATTCAAGTCCTTATTGTGCTTTACAACTCTCGATCTCATACAGCCGTTCAAATTGGGCAGAAATTAAGGTTTTTGTTTTAGTCTATACCAGGAGTCGGCAACCTTTTGAAACGGAAGAGCCAAAAGTTACAATTTTAGAAATTTCTTAGTTTTTAAAGAACCAGTAAAAATTTTCGTTTTAATGTTATAGTATTTGCTTATATATATATTTGATTTTTGATTTAAAATAAACGGCTTTAAATACGAAATAATATAATAATATAATATATAAAACAATATAATAACACAAATGTACACATTAATGGGAGCATTGGCTTTGCATGTCTTTTGAAAGTTTTATTAAATCTGGCTTATAACTTGTTGTTTTAAGTTTCAAGCAGGACTCTAGATTTAGATTTGTTAGTTGACTTCTAACTTTACTTTTTATTATATTCATGCAAGAGAACGCTTGCTCGCACGAATAGGTCGACCCGAAGATCGTGAGCACTCCATATGCCAACTTCTTCACCTCCCTGTAGCATTCTGGAAGACTATTCCATGCACCGAATATGAGGGCCTCAATTCGCTGCATTTCTTTTAAAGCTGTCCACTTGTGCTGCGCCATGTGCATGCATTTCTGGACCTCCAACTCTTCCAACTTGCTCTTGAGTTCTGTGAACTTGCAACTCCACAAGTCTTTGGTTTTCAAATCGAGAAATTGCATTTGAAGTGATCCAGCATCAACTTGAAATGGCTCAATGTTGATTTCATTTGTATTTGTGTTGAGAGGATTTACTATGAACGCGAGAGTACTTTTGTTTGTTTTGAATTGCTCGAATCTTTCAGCGAATCCATCCTTCATTTTTTTTATAGCTATGCTGAAGTAATTCGTGCCAATAGATACATTGGTCTCATCGCGACATTGCTTCAAATGTTTAAAATGAAGTAATTTACCGCTCTCGATGTCTTCAACAAAAAGAAGTAATTTCTTTTCGAAACAAACTACTTCTTCAAGCAAGATGTAGGCTGGGTTGCCCTTTCCTTGCAGTTTTAGATTTAGTTAATTTAGTTTCATTGTGGTATCTACCATGAAGTAGAATTTTTGCAGCCATTTGTCTTCGTCCAATTCGGGATGGTAAATACTTTTTTTCACCGAGGAATGTTTTTTATATCACTCAAGCACAAAGCAAAACGTTGCAATACGTTACCTCTGGACAGCCATCGAATTTTATTGTGCAGAAGTAGGTCAGAATACTGGCTATCTATTTCTGCAAGGAAATATTTAAACTGGCGATGGTAGAGTGCTTTTGCCAAGATGCTGTCAATAATCTTAATTACCAAGTTCATGACCTCAACTATTTCGGCCGGAAATGTTTGGGCACAAAGCGCTTCTTGATGAATTATGCAGTGAAATGTTAGAATTTCGTGGTTTATTTTTTCTGAAAATTGATGTTACCCCTCTATGTATTCCTGTCATACTTCTGGTTCCATCAGTTGCTATAGAAACGATTTTATTTATATCGATTCCATTGTCTTCCAATCGTTTTTGCACAGCATTTGCTATATCTTCTCCACGAGTCTGCCCTGAGAGCGGTAGCAATTCTAGCAGTTCTTCTTTTGGATCTTGGGACGACATATACCTGACAAAAAGGGTAACTTGTGCCGTGTCTTTTATGTCGCAAGACTCATCTATAGCAAGTGATAAGGCAGAAGCCAGTTGAATGTCTTCCACTTGCATATGTGTTACATTTGAAGAAATTTTAGAAGTTCTATCTTGTACTGTTTTAGCAGATAATGGCAAATCAGTGATTTTTTTCATGATTTCTGTTTTGTTTTTACAATCACGAAACAGTTCTTCAGATGCACATATAAAACAATCTTTCACGTACTCACCATCTGTAAATGGTTTTTCTCTTTTCGCAATTTCTAATGATACTGCAAAGCTTGCCAGATTTACATTATTGGAAGATTATGACCACTTCCTTAACATGGAACTTGATTGTGTTTGATTTTTTTGGAGCTCTTTAACAGCTTTTTTTCGTGCGTTACCGGCTGGATATTTACCATCAAACTGGGTATGTTTTGTAGTGAAGTGTCTCTCCAAATTTGACTTCTTATTGTGTGCGATTTTTTCGTGGCAAATGAGACAAGTCGGAAGGCCATCTGTGTTGCATATGAACGCAAACGACTCCGTCTAAACCTGATCGAATTCTCGGTTTTCTTCTTCAGTTCTTCTCTTGTTTTTACCAGATGCCATGCTGGCAGCGGAGCTGAAAAAATGGTTTTTTAAAATTTTACTTAACTATCTAAAAAGGCCAATTTATTAACCATTATTACTACGTTAACGCAATCCTCAGATATATAATTCAATTCTGTTACTGACTTACATACCTTTGAGAAGATAATACGCTTCTAAATCGAATTCTTCTTGAAACAACAAGCGAATAAACCTGCAAAAACCGCAAGCGATTAAATTAACACACATGCAACGCAGTGGCGGATTTAGGTCAGTTGAGGCCCCGGAAGCAGAAAAAATATTGGGCCCCCAATAAAACGAGAGAGACAAGGAAAATAAAAATACGTGTTAACCATATTATTAAATAAATAAAAAATATTAAGTACTATTAATGTTAAGTGTAAAGTCAGGTTTTTGCGGAGCTCCGAGGAAGTGGGGGCCCCGGACACGCGCCCTCTGCGCCCGCCCTTATATCCGCCTCTGAGTATTTCGATGTGGCGGAAAACCGTCCTCTGTGCCAGCGTTCCAAAATTCTCTTTTCCAATATATTTCTATTCCTTATCAAAACTCAAGGTCTTAAAACTTTAAAACGTGAAAATGGGATAATATTTACAGTATAGAACGTGTAATGTGTGGACGTTGTCATGTCATTCCGCGTGTTTACTCGTGCAGTTTTACCCGACGTAAAACTGCCAGAAAAGAACGATGTGTGTATTGGGTCTACATTGTAACTTAAAAACAAATAATAAAAATAATTACCTTATGTTTCCTTCAAAATTTTACAGTGAGAAATAAATAAAATTAAAGCACTTAAACGACCTACACAAACGATAAAACACTATGATACGGACTACCCTTACAGTTTACACATTGTACTAATACTGATTCTATCGTCGACGTACCTGAATATTAACCCAAAGTGGCCAATTCTAGGAAATACATTATAATAGAGCTACCAGAGAAATTTCATTAACCCCATTCAAAGAATTTAAGTTATAAATGGGAGGCAATAAATGTGTCAAAATGTATGACCGACCAGCCAAACGAACAAAAGACAGACCAGACCCACCCTGATGAATAGAAGAAATGAATGAATGAACAATTCAGTACCAACACGACGCCAGCCTGTCTTAAAAATATATTTTCTTATTTTTTAAGGGTTTTGATAATAAATTATTAATTTTTTGGGTATGGAACTGGAGAGCCGCAACTTTATATCAAAAGAGTCGCATGCGGCTCGCGAGCCGCAGGTTGCCGACCCCTGGTCTATACTAAAATTCCTTTTCTGTAATTCAAACTTATCGTGTTACGATTATCATTTGTTTAGACTACTAAAGAAGCACTTAATAAATAGAGATTTACGGAGGATGTTGTTGAAGAAGTATTTGTGTGCGACAATAGCGGGAACAGAAAGTACCTAGGCGTTTCAAGAAAATGTGTTTTTAAATCAGAAAAATATATAGAAATGTTTGATCTGACTTGCTGCCTTCTCCATCTCTTCTTTCTGTTTTCATTTTTGTTCTGAGCCTATTATTGAAAAATTTTGCGATCTACTAAGGTTTTTCTCATCGCTTAAAGTCCCAACTGTTTTTCCTTCTTTAAATTAGTTGTCTTCCGTGACTTAAGAGATTAATCATTCTTAGAAATGTCTAGTTTCTTTGCTCTTTTGGTTAAATTTTGACCCCCTGCAATATCTTATTTATCGGATATTTTCTTTTATACCCTAACCAGAAGTCCTCATAAAATGCTCTCATCCGGGTAAAAAAATTTTGCGAGGTTATTAATTCTTTCTCTCCTTTTTATCGAAGCTTAGGACTGGCAACAGAGGAAATGTTCACCTTAATTTTGTAGACTTAGGAAAACGATACGGTACCACTGAGTAAGCTATAGTAGAGTATAAGAAGCGCGGAAGTCAATTTAACTTAAATAATTTACAAGCTGTACATTGTGGTAATACTCACTAAATAAAGATTGTAAATAAATTCTCTGCTAATATAAAAGCAGACATAGAACTAAGACAGGGCTGTTCGCTTGCTCTTCATTTATTACAAGTTTTCGTGCAAGTTAATTTGGACCTTTAAAATAAGAAAAACATTCAGCCAAATGGTTATATAACTATAACATACACCATTGACAGCTTCTGATACTAAAAATTCCAGCTATGTGCTAGAGAAGCTTATAGAACAATATGACAAGTGAGGTAAAATCTAGAGGACATTCTAAATAAAATTGTTAGATGCATAATTCGAGTGTAACAAAATCTTAATAAAAATCAAAACAAATTTTTATAACATCATTGCAGAAGCATCTGTAGATAAGGTTCAGTAACTTATGAAACAAGAAAATTAAAAAAAACAGAAGGTGTACCTTGAAAAAATTACTAGAGACGAGCCACAAGAATTTTAACAGTAAACCACATTAGAAATAAAAAATAAGGAAAATAATTAACATACAGGATGACATTTTGAAGACGATAGAAATAAAATTTCTCATGTAGTAGGGTCACATAACGTATATCTGACAACCGAGTGCCAAACAAATTGTACGATTGGTTATCATCGAGAAGGATAAAGTGTGAAAGGCCACCTAATAATTGGACATCAGGTGTCACAGAAGCCATAATCTCAAGAGGTTTACAAGATGGTGACTGAAAATAAACATTAGTCGATATCGAACAACGCGAAACGGCTGCTCGCCAATAAATTTATATGTTTGTATTTTTATGGTGCTTTAACAAATCATTATTTTTTTGTTCGTGTAATTATTTTATTTTGTAGTTGCTTCTTGTACTTTTAAAGAATAATAAACTTTTTTCCGTGCCGTTCGAAATATAAAACATGAAACGTGTTTTTTTAGATGTAATTTCCTAATTAGCTTAAACTCTGCCGTTACTCATATTGAGTAAGATTAAAACTGTGTCTTCTGATTTTTATTTGTCATCAGTCCACATTTTTGCATCAATTTGAATGTTTTTTTTATAATCAATCTAAACTTACATTTAATTCAGTTTCTAATGCAATACCAATTGTAGCGCAACCTATGCATTTAGATACAAAAGAGTAGGGCTCAATTATTCTATATTTTATTAAGAGGGAGAAATATTCAGAACAAAAAAAAACTAAATAAAACTTTTAATTTGTAATACATAAAAACCATGTGGATTAACCGTTAATAAACTCGTTTAGTACTCTACTTTCTAGGTTGTAAAGAAAAATGTGCAGTAAAGTACAAATAGTCTAAAATATAGTAACTAAAAATTGATAAAACCTTTTATGAACATAATTTTATAATATAATTTATAGAACTATAAGATAAAGATCCATTTCCTTTATTCACTTTTAAACTTCTATATAATTTCTAGCGGTAGTCACATCAATAAAAAATGTTGACATAAACAATAAAGTAAAGTTTCATGGAAAAACTTACTTTTCTAAAAAAAATTACAAATGTGTCTTTTATGCGTCTAATTTTCTATTAGCGACTATTAACACTATTGCGTACAACCGACGTATCATACCTGAATTTGAACGTTTTAAAATAATTTTATTTATTTTATATGTATAAAGTTCAGTTACATTCGTTACGCTTTTTAATTATTTAGGAACCCTAAATTTGAGGCAACATATAAATACAAATTGGAAAAATTCAACAAAGAGTATTCAATATTGTGGTTTCAGGAGACAACGTTTTCCCTTTTTCACTCCACCTGAAAAACAATTTAAAATTCTAATAAAAACTAGCTTTTACTTAAGAAAAGTTTTAGCCTAATATATAGTTATGATTCTTTAAATGTAAAACAACAGTTAAAATAGAGGTCAAAAGGCTCATACCTTGTAGATGCAATTTTTACAAGTTGATCTACTTCAAATGTAAAGTTTGGCCTAGCAAGGTTTTTATGCGGATAAAGCATGTACAGGATATTACAATAAAATTTACTCGCTCTTTACACATCAAATGTTTATTGAAACAATTAAAAAATCTTACATAAAACTAAAAGCGTGTTCCCAAATACTTAAACTGTCGACCACCCCTTTCCAAACAGGCGATAATTCAGACCAAGGATCTACAGCGATGCAAACACTTTATTTTGAACTGCAAGTTACTGTTTGTTAATTTTCTCCTTCAAGTCATCAATTGTTGCTAGTTTTGTGTAGTAAAACTATAAGATATTTTCACAAATAAATTATTGTCTGGAAAATACGCAAAAAATTTAACACAATTTACATCAAAATTGTTGTAATAAAGAACCATCTAAAACTAAATCTCTTTGTTATAATAGAACACTTTTACGTTTAAACCGACGGATTCCTGTAGGATGTTTAATTAAACTACACCAATGATAATTTAGCAAAGAAAGAATGGCCCTAATACACATTACATTAAGATATCAGACCACATGGTAATCCTAGTTAAATCTAATTGGTGCAATAATGTCGATTAATTGAGTGGTTTAACTGGAAGACGATCTCATTACTCCAGATAGTTATGGACGAAAAAGCTGGATTTATAATAAAATTGTTTTTAGACACTACATTTATTGTCGTACAATATCGTACAATACTAAGTACATTTTTGTAACACAACAAACAAGTGTATATAAAAAATATTATTTACAAACAGTTAACAACTTATAAAATAACTGCTTTTAAGTTGGCAACACCTTTGCCTAGTAGAAAATTACATAAAACAAAAAGAAGATTTAATTTAACAACCCATTTTGCTGTAAAAAAGTTAAATTAAAGAGCATTATAGGACATAGTTAATATTTTTTACAAGCTGCTATATAAAGAAATGCCCAAATAATTACAAATTTTTTAGAAGCCACTGCAAAGAAGTAATATGCTCCACAAAAATTTAGTATTTTACTTTAACTCACACATTTGCATAAACAATATTTTTAAAAATAGAAAGCACAAAATAATAGAAAACCGTATCTATCAAGCGTTTGCAGAAGGATTAAGTTATAATTTAAAATAAACAAATCATCTACCAATAACATTTAAAACAATTATTTGTCAAATACAGTAGCGATAAGATTTGAAACGAAACTGGCACACTGCCAATAAATTATCCTTAATCTGCATGTTAATTGAATGGAAAGTAGATTAGTAAAAACTACAAACATATTTTGTTAAGCTGTAATTAAAAAATAAGCGACATTTTCTCCTTATAAAACAAATATACGCAAATATATTTTATTGGACCAATGCTACGATACAGTCGGTAACGTTTTTCTGGCGCTCTTCGTCTTGTGTGACCAGATTATAGATTTCACGCGCGTAAAAATTTCGTCCTATTTGTTTTAGCCAATTTAAAACTACTTTTTATGTTTTATCGTCTGTAGTAGAAAACTTGCCCTAATGTGATATTTGAGGGGTGGTTGGCAAGACTGATTTCATTCACTCGCCCCGCCTTGTCTAGTGTTCGCCATCTACGTTAGTTCTTCCATATTCAAACATCTGGCAGCGTTTTGTAATTGTGGGGCACAAAACGTATTCTCGCCATACAGATAGATAATTTTCTTCCAAAAATTTTGTATGAAAAAGGCTACGAAAGACTATACGACGTGCTCTACTCATATGGTGATTATTCACATGCTAAATCAGCTACAACGCTAATAATAAAATAGTGGAAAGATAATACAGACAGTGTTATCTTGTGATTTAGCCTTATATATATATATAAGCGTATGAGCCTTATCCTTTTCACATTTTCCTGCTGTAAAGACTTTTTCACCAGCATTTGTATGGTAAGTAATGGCAACGGCGATTTACATCCGTGCAATTACATTCCTTTTGATAGTCACATGGTTATATTCAGTTATCTTCTCGCTCTCTTACGTGTGCAATTTATATGCACACTTTAATTAAATCACAAACAATAATTGTGTTTTTAGATATTCCACTCGAGTATTCGACACAGTGGCACGCGCCTATTATAAGAACAATATTACAAAAAATAAAACAGGTCCAGATATAGAAGATATCTAGTGATAAAAACGACAATGTTGAATTTCAAAAATAAGTAAAAGTATATTAAATTTTATAAAATTAAGAAATGACAGTCACAAAGTTAAAAGTTAAAAGCAAATATTAGAAAAATAAATATTACCACAAAACTTTCCTATGTGTTTTTTCATAAACACCAGTTTTCACTTGCATGTAACAGTGTTGGCAAATTGTTCTAGACAAAAACAAAATTTTTATGCAAAAATAATAAAACAAGAAAAAGTGAATTCAAGGCTATGTTCCAGTAATCTAACAAAATAGCATAGTACTAAACATGCTTACAACACTATTTAGTAAACTAGTTAAATAATGGGTAAATTTATAAGAATAGCACAATGGAACGCTAATGGATTAGTACAGCACAAAGAAGAAATAAAATTATTTTTACTGCAAAATCAAATAGATATACTTTTAGTAAGCAAAACACACTTCACATAAAGAACATATTTCAAAATATCTCACTGTGGAACATATTATACCAATTATCCTGATAGAACTGCACATGGAGGTTTAACTGTTCTGATCAAATGTTCAATTCCACACTATAGAGAATAAAAATATCAAAAAACTTTTTAGATGCCACGACGGTTGAAGTAACAACTCTCCCATACAAACTGACTCTGTCAGCTGTGTACTGCCCGCAACGGGATAATATTAGAAACACTGATTTTACAGAATTCTTTCAAACACTAGGACCAAAATTCTTAGCCAGGAGAGACTACAACAACAACCACACAAGGTGAGGTTCACGACTTATAACAACTAAAGGTAGAGAACTCCTGAAAACAATTGAAGATAAAAAATATTTGTTTCTTTCAACTGGGATGCTAACATACTGGCCAACTGATCAGAACAAAATACCTAATCTACTAGACTTTTTGTTAGCAACTGATTAAATCCTGCCTACACAGATATTGTACCCAGTCTTGATTTGTCATCGGATCATTTGCATATTATTGCAACCATTGGCACATCCATTATAGGGAAAAAACACACTAAGGCTATATAACTCCAAAACAGATGGGGAAACTTACCGAACTAACTTAAGCGATGCCATAGATTTAAAAGTTCGGCTCAAGGAACCTGATGAAATAGAAACTATTACTCAAGCATTCATAACAAAATTACCATGCGCTGCACGATAGTACAAACTGACATACCACTAGAAATTAAACGCATGGTAGCAGAAAAACGACGTGCCAGAACAAAATGGCAACACACTCATACACCATCAGACAAAAATGCATACAACCATCTAAGCAATAGACTAAAAGTCAAACTACAAGAAGTACGTATTGAAAAATTTGTACACTATCTGTCTAAACTAAATAGATCTGACAATTCTATCTGGAAACCCATAAAGAACTCTAAGAAACTTACGATACCAGCACCACCAACAAGGAAAAGTAGGAATGATTATTGAGCGAAAAGTGACAAAGAGAAAGTTAACCTATTTGCAGACCACCTACTATCAGTTTTTCAGGTTATAAACGACGAGACAGATCACGAATTAGAATACGACTTAATGACTCCCATAGAGACGGATACAACTATTAAACTATTTACTCCAAAGGAGATAGCCGAAGAAATAAAAATCTTAAACTTAAAAAATACTCCTGGTTCGATCTCGTTACAGCCAGAATGCTTAAGGAACTCCCACGAAAAGGCCTAGTTCTACTGACGTACATCTATAATGCTATATTATCAAACTGCCTGAAAAGCTACTGCTTCGCAGAATAAATGAGGACATCCCACCAGAACATTGGAGTCCAGATTACCAGTTCGGGTTTAGACATGCCCATTCTACAGTTCAGCAAGTGCACCGTGTCATACAAGTCATAAATACAGCATTCGAAAATAAGCACTACTGCTCAGCAGTATTACTAGATATTAGTCAGCCATCTGACAAAGTTTGGCATCCAGGACTGCTCTACAAAATTAAAAAAGTATTTCCTCCAGGTTACTTCTATCTGCGACAATCATATTTAAGCGAAAGAGCATTTCAAGTTAAACTAAACAAAGCTGAATCAGATTACCATCCAATTAAATCCGGAGTGCTTGGCTTTCTATTATATGTCCTATATAACTCCGATTTACCAGTCACACCAAACACAGTAACGGGAACATTTGCCGATGACACAGTTATCCTTTCTAGTCATGTTGACCCTCAGATAGCCTCAGAAAATCTACAATCTTACACACTCAAGCCTCAGCAATGGTTAAACACACGAAAAATTAAAATTAACGAGCACAAATCTGCTCACATAACGTTTACACTTCGTAACTAAACGTGTCCACCAGTCCATTTAAACAATGTGCAGATACCACAAAGTAAAACAGAAAAATATCTGGTCCTACATCTAGATAATAAGTTGACGTGCAAACAACATATAGTTAAAAAAAGGAAACAGATGGATCTAAAAAACAAAGAATTATATTTGCTTATGGGTAGAAAATCTCGTATGTCAAGTAAAAACAAAATACTTATTTATAAGACAATCATCAAACCAATTTGGACATATGGAATTGAAATATGGACTGTGCTTCCAAGTCTAATACAGCAATCATTTAAAGATATCAGTCCAAAATCCTTCGCCAAATTGTAAATGCACCTTGGTACGTAACTAATCAAACAATTTATATGGATCTTTACGTCCCAACAGTCCAAGAAGTCATCCACGAGAGAGCCATCAAGCACCACGACACCATAGCAACCCACCCCAACCCACTATTAGAAGAGTTGCTGGAACCCAAAATCAATAAACAACTTACAAAACAGTGGCCTATAGACTTAATTTAATAGTGTTTTATATATATATATAATATCCAAAGGTTGCATCCTTGGATGTTAGCCTATCATATCAATTAGTAGTTAGTATTCTGTCACTTGTCACCCCTTTAGCTTATAGAATATACCTGTAATTGTGATTGCTAAATAATAAATCTAAAAAAAATAGTCATACCAGAAAACCATAAATTGTGGATAACACATTTTTATGTAAATAAAAATTCACAAAAAAAGCTAACTTCTTATAATTTATTCGTCAACAATTTGTTAGTTGTTTGGTTGGAGTTACATATCACTTTCAATCATCTTTGTTGACTTGCTTTTCTAACTCTTCTGCTAATCTCTCTAACTCGTTGCATCCGTTTTACTTTTGGCGCAAAATAAACTTAATATGAATTATAAATTTATAAATAAGGCAGCTCTTTTTCAATGTGTATTGTGTTATTTTGAGAAAAAAATTTCGCTTACTAGCCAAATTAACTTTATCTAAAACACATGAGCGATCCGAAAAGTAGATGAACTGTGAAGTTAAGAGTCGATAATTTCCAGAGTAAATGGTTTTGCAGTATGTAGTTAGGTATGTACAAGAGTTGACGTTTAGTTATTGATAACTATTTATTTATAATGGATTCAAAATGTATACATGTTCTATAGTATCACTCTTCTTCCATGTGGTCAAAAACGTTGTGTAGAACTTAGTGTTAGCGATATAAATATCACAACACTTGTGTTATGATAACTAAATTGAACAATTTTATACTTGAAGGACATTTGAAACAAATAAAAAGATAACTTACAAGTAGTGTCATAATGATTAGCGACAATATGCGCTTTATGTTTTCTAATACCAAAACGACCTAACTGTAGCTTATTTTGGCGTTTTTATCTGAAGACTCCCTTACACAAGATTCCCCTTTAAAAACATTAATTACGCTGTCGTGCTCTATATAATTTTTATCGAATTTGCTATATTTGTGACAGTATATTAGATCACCGGCTAATGCAAGGTTTTACGTCTTTGTCACTTTATAAGTGCATAACTTGAGAGTAATGTTTCTACTTAAAGGTTTAATTTGTGCTATAATTTTTTTCTATATATATAATTAACTATATAGCTTGTACAAGATGCTAAATTTTTTCAGCAGTGAAAGTAACTAGAAAGACGCGTTTAATTTTAAAATACGCGGGGAATACATCTGAATTTGTAATATAAATGGCAGCACCATACAATGTACACAGGTCAAATTATCGCTATTGCAGTGAGTGTTGTTTTGTATACTTCAAATAACGACGTTCGGTGTTCAATAACAACGCGTAATCATTCGTTTTCTCCTCTTGCTTGGTAAAACACTGATTTAAATTCATCACCAATTAAGTAAGACATGCGATGAAGGCATTATGGATGTTAAAAATGAGCGTTCGCGAGTGCTAAAGTTTAAAGAAAATCGAGAATTGTGTGACAATGAATCGAAGCAGCCGCAACCATAAACCAGCCGGACCGAAACCATAATTGCGGGAGTGGAGCAAATGGTTATGAAAGACCGTAGATTAGGTGACATTTCCGTAGGGTCTGTGGAGTCCATTTTGCATGATGACAGCGAATGCTGACTGACGAACACAGGAAATATTGGCACGTAATTCTCCGTAACCACTAATTTTTCAATTGAGTTACTGTTGCATCATCGGTTTTCCAGTGGGTAAAGACACTCTTGAAGAAGTGTTCTCAGTAGCTATAGAATTATATCGACGACGTCGTAAAAAATATGTATCTAGGCGGAGATTACGTTGAGAAGCAACAGAGGTTTCAACTTTCTTTTTCAGAAAAAGATTGGGAGATTCTATAACTTGAACGCACCTCGTATAGGTGCCTTTAATCAATTCGAAACATCAAACCGTAGTTATATTTACTATAGCGTATTTTTTCATCCATTTAACATATTTATCATATTTGATGAATCATGTCACAATTCTAAAAGACAGGAAAACATCTGTAGGTATACTGTTTGTGTACACAAGCATCACTCTATTTGTTGTTTGTCCACAGTATTTCTTTTTGCTTAAAAATAATTATAAATTATCATACCAGATTAATATTTAGAACATTATAATACCTTTTAGTGCTTTTTAGTGTTAATAATTTCTTTAGATTAGTAGACATGCTATCACTTGAAAGAAATTATTTTTAGTGGTTTATTTTAGCAACGATAAACAATAGTTTTGCACTAACGATATAGAATGTGCTGTACCAACTTTTTCACTTTCCATTCTTCTTAATTGTTTTCTACTTTAATATTTTTTTATGTTTTTTAACTAAGTTATCTAGCTCAATCTAATATCCACTTATTCATATTTAGCTTCCAAATAATACTTCATCACATAACTACATACTTACAATAAGTATAACTTTCACTTATGTTTACTTTAATGTAGGCAGTCTAAGCAAAATGTACAAAAATATACGTTATTGTGTTACATCTGTCATTTTACACAATTCTCTATTTTTTAGTACATGCATTCTTGTCAAGTTTAATTTTGATAAAAACTATACCGTTTAAAATTTAGAAAAAGTATTAAACATAATTTTTTATGTGAAGACACCCTTTAGAATGCTTTTGACAAACATTTTTAGCTGCATTCGCCTCCACTTCCTTCGTATATATTTAGCGTAGCTAGGAAGATGAGGAACACGGACGTGGACGGCGCCTCCGCCGGTTCTTTATTCCACCCCAGGTTCCAATAAACCCGATCTATGCCGCCACTTAGCGCCGCAGCGAAATGGAAGAGTAAATTAGCTATACATGTAAATTACGGGCCGCTTCGCACAACACGCTGGCATAAAGCAGGGATAAATAAAAGAATTTTGCGCAAATTGCAAACACGCGATGGCCGCCGTAATGGCAGTATTTAACGGAGGCTTAAATTTTTCAGCCCTTAAAATCTATCTGGCTGATAGCGCGTTTCAATATCGGCTATTATTTTTTATGGCCGCCATTTCAGACGAAAGTTTAATTTTTATGTTACGCATGAAGCGCATAAATCGCGCCGATCGCTTACCTGGATTACAATAACAGCTTGGCGTAGTGCGGAATTAATTGTTTTTAGCTTATTTCGACCGAAATTTATAACGGAATGATACATAATGCGCACTAACACCAGTATCGTCGAATCAATTTTGAAAATATATCTTTAATGAGACAGTGCTGGTTCGTATACATACACATTTTTTTATATTGAGCTATTTTGTCATTTGTCGAAGAGTAATACATGTGTAGGCATAATTAATTTTATTTGGCAATTCAAATCTCTCAAAAGTAAAGCTTGTAAGGAATCACGGATAACAAAAACATAATTCGCTACAAATTCTGTAAATACAAAAATATTTTTTAAGTAAACTAACTGAAACAAATATATGTTTATTCATCAATAATGCTAAAAGAAGAAATATAAATATAATATAACTTTTTTGCTTAAATTCTATATGCATTTAGTGAATATATAGCTTTGCATTTCTGTAAGAAGTGTTAGTTGTTTTGTAATAAATATATATCGATATATTATTGTGTGTTTAAATTGTACGATGTAGTTCTCATTGGTTTTAATTTTTAAAAATGTATTATTCGGTTTTACTCTGCATATAATATTCGTAATCGGAAAACAAATTTAATTTAATCTATGTGGCGAATATAAGTAAATATGTTACAACTTTGTTAAATTATGGATTATAAATTAAATAAATGTTAGTGTAATACAGATATCAATTAATAAAGTAGCTAAGCATTTCTTTTGAGAGTAGATGCATGGACTCACCAACAAATTTATGATAGTACAAATGCATCATTAACCCCCTTAAAAATAAATGCAACAATTTTAATTTTGAAAGTTGCTAAACACTAAGTGCTAAGTATTATC
This sequence comes from Sinelater perroti, assembly GCA_036346155.1. NCBI lineage: Eukaryota > Metazoa > Arthropoda > Insecta > Coleoptera > Elateridae > Sinelater > Sinelater perroti. The sequence goes on from JARFIY010000189.1 coordinate 3,246,704, forward strand.
ATAGCATGTGTTATATATTATCTGCCATGTATAATGTATCATATTTCATATATGATGTGTAACGTGTTATATTTCATTTAGCATGTACCATGTATTATAAATCATATGTTGTGATACATGAAATTATGTATTATGTGTTATATGACTTGTATTATTTATAATGTATTATTTGTCATGTATTATGTATTATGATTTATGTATTATATATTATACATCAAAGGTAATAGGTGGCGCAACATCCAGCCACCCAAATACTAACCTCAACTACTCTCTGCTAGATAACTAACGAGGCTCTGACGACCTAGTGTCCAGAGGTATAACTGGACCCCAGTTGTCCTAAAGTAACGGGGCCCTTGCGACTGAGCTAATCATCCGCGTAAGATAAATAGATTCAAGTAAATATAATAGCCTCGGAAAGGACTGGAATAAAATACAACAACTAAGCAAATGAAAATGGACACGAATAGCACGTGGAACGTCAAAACATTAAATGAAAAGGAAGCAGAAATAATAGAAAAAATAGAGAAATACAAGATCGACATAATCGGTCTTAGTGAAGTTAAAAAAAAGTAAATGCGTAGAAACCCCTAGATAACTTAACTCCTTAAGATACTCAGGAGTAGCACCAAATGAAATAACAAAAGAGGGTGTGGAAATTATAACGACACCAGAAATAAACCAAAGAATCACACAGTGGAAAAGTATCAACTCCAGATGAATGTATGTAATAACAGAAATAGAGAAAATCCGGAATTATTCAGCTATACGCACCTACAAAAGATACACATGTCGAAGATGAAGAAGCAATCTACAGAGAATTGCAAACAACTCTAGACAAGGTCCGTTAAATAACTAATCAAATAATAATTACAAGAGATTGGAATACAAGAATCGCAAACGATGCTACACAAGGACTAGGAACAATGGGACAATTTGTTGCAGGTATGACGAAAAACGATAACGGAGATCGCACGATAGAATTTTGTAGTAACAAACAATTAGTTATAAAAATACTTTATTTAAACATAAGAAAATCCACCAAATTACATTTGAAGCAGGAACAAGAGATTTAAAGAGCACATAGTATACTCTAAAGAAATACGATCTAACATGGATGTGAAGGTCATTCAACACGGACCATAGACTAGTAATATCAGACTGGATATGGAAACCACATAAAAGGACAAAGAATAAGTTATATAAACGGATCCATATTAAACAACTGAAAAACCTTAAAATAGGAAGACGTAAAGACAGAAGAAAAGCGTCAGTAAACTTTCTTAAAGCGCATAAATTAAAAGCATTGAATACATTCTTTCTGAAAAAGGGCACTGGAAATAAACGTAGAAATTCCCTAATGAAATAACAAAAAACGAGATAGGTTTCATCATCTCAGATGGCAAGAACATTATACAAAATGTATCCACCCTTAATCTAATATAAATTCAGCGACCGCAGAATGGTAAGAGCACGAGTAGAAATAAATATAAGATTAGAGAGAAAAATTCATTCAAAAAAGAACTAGAAACACAGATCACACAAAGGTGTGGAACAAAGAGATACCTACAGAAATGTACTACAACCCGATTAGAGAGACCATAAATGTTGAAGATCTTTATAATTACATTATCAATAACATAAAAGAAGCAGCAAGCACATACTTAAAAAGGCAAACAAAACCAAAAGACAAACTAAACTTAAAGTACTCAGGAAAAGAATACAAAAAGGAAAAAATTAAATAGTAAATATAATGGATGACAAAGGAAACGCACTGTGCAATCGGAAAAGATCCTAGAATATACTGAAAAATTTTACGAGGACCCGTATTCGTCGAAGATTTAAGAACCACCAACTAGCCCAAACGAAAAATGAGCACCGTTGACCAGACACTATACAGAGGACATGCGCACAATTAAAATAATAAAGTAGAACTAATAACAGCAGGAAAGGGAGTTCTAGGTCATCTAGAAACACTATTTAACCAGTACCTAGATACGGGCACAATATCCGAATCATTAAAAACGGTAATGCTATGCTAATTTATAAAAAAGAAAAATAAAAGAAAGCTAAAAACTATCGACTGATCTCGTTGCTATTCCACATGCATAAGCTGTTAACAAAAATAATATCAACACCAATAACGAAACATTTAGACTAATTCCAAACCCCAAAAACAGGCACGTTTTAGAGGAGGGTATAGCACACTTTGGATTACAAACACACCGTAAGACAAGTTATGCAAGAGGCGCACGAATATAACCAACCCCTTTACCTAACCTTCATCGATTTGGAAAGGCGTTTGACTTGGCGAAAACGTAGGCGCTGGTCAATCCATTAAAGAAATGCGGGATCGATTGTAAGTATACATAGTTAATCAAGAGAATATACGAAAAAACAACAGTGGCATTTCAGATATTCAAAAAGACGAACCCGATAAAAGTAAGACGGGGAATTAGACTAAGGAACACCACCTCTCCGAAGTTCTTTACTAATTTATTAGAAGATGTCTTAAAAGCTTTGAACTGGAATATATTAGAAATTAATATTAATTTAGAATATCTGTCTAACTTACGATTCGCTGACGATATTGTTTTATTAGTAAATAACATGGGAGATTTAACAACGATGATTAAAGACCTGCAAGAAGTAACAAGAAAAGTCGGTCTAAAAATGAACAGTACAAAAACAAAGATTATGGCAAGCAACGACTATGCACCTATTGGCACCGAGAATGACTTAATAGAAGTTGTCGACCAATACATATACATAGGACAGATACCCAGGCAGCAGCAATAGAAAGGAGGAATAAAGTTAGCTTAGGCTGCTTATGAAATCTAAAGAATGTGTTCAAAACAACAACATAAGACTAGAGTGTTTAATCAATGCATTCTTCCAATACTTACATATACCTTGAAAACATGGTTCCTTACGGAAACCGATGAACAAACTGACAGTTACACAAATAAGAATGGAAAGATCGATGTTCTGAGTACGACTGCAGGATAAAAAGTCAATCGAATGGATTCGAAATAAAACAAAAATTGAGGACGTGGCACAACGCATTGCAAATTTGAAATGGCAATGGGCAGGTCATCTTATGCGGCTAGAAGACGATAGGTGGAGCAGAAAGGTAACAGAGTGGAGGCCAAGAACAGGAAAAAGAGAACGATAAAAACAGAAAACCAGATAGAGAGACATCAATAATATCGTAATGCCCGTTAACAAACTGTGTTAACTCACCAGTGTTGGAAGTAACGGATAAACAAAACATGTAGTTAAATTACATCAGAGAACTATTTCAAGACAAACGTACTAACATCCTCATATATTAAAAGTAGAGGTTAAACATGCAGTGAAGATTTCTAATTAAACAAGACTAGACTAAATTCCTATGGAAATTCTTAAGCTTATGAATGGAGAAAGTTTGCATGTGGTAGTATAATTATTTAATAAGATATATGACTCCGGAGAACTGCCAGAAGACTTGTTTAAAGTCAGTGTTCATTCCTATACCAAAAAATTGGTTGCCAGAAAATGTAACAAATAATAGCGATAAATTAGCGTAATGAGCTACCTCTTAAAGGTCTTTCTACGAGTAATACATGCACAAATTGGACGAAAATGCCAAGAACATTTGGATAACACCCAGTTTGGCTTCAAGAATGGTTTCACTACACGTGAAGCATTATTGGCAATTACAGTTCTTTTACAAAAATGTCGAGACCAACAAAAAGGCGTGTTTGCTTGTTTCATTGATTATAAAAAATCGTTCGACAAAGTGAGATACACATATGGTACAGAAATGCAACAGCGCCGGATTCTTTTTTTCTTGCTGTTTAATTTACATTAAAATGCTATATTTAAGACAGTATTAGGCGGTGAAAAATCGGGCCTAAAGATTAATGGTGGATTAGATGATACTGTGTTACTAGCAGATGTCACTAAAGATTTACAAAAACTCCTAAACAAGGTTCATTAAGCATTAATATTGACAAAACTAAACTCATAGTGTTTAGTAGATAATAACCAAATAGAACGAGTTAATGCTTGTACCTAAATATCTAGACTGTAATCTTTCAGTGAATCTCAATCCAGATCGCAAAATTAAGAGAAGAATAGTAATAGCCCGCACTACTTTTAACTCCATGAAAAGTGTGAATCTGAAACTTATATTCAGTATCGTTATACAGAATGAAATGTTGGACATTGAAAATGAACACAATAAATAGAATAGAGGTCTTCGAAATGTGGTTATACAGAAGAATGCTGAAGATTCTACGGACCGATCATGCGTCAAATGAACAAGTATTAAGGAGAGCTAACATGGACAGAAAATTATTTACCATCAAACAAAGAAAAGTGGCTTAGCTGGACCATATTGACAAGAGAGAAATATCAAATAGTACAATTAATGATAAAAGAAAAAATGAAAGGGCGAAGAGAAATTGGAATAAGTTGGATGTCAAGGATGGGGAATATAAGAGTCTGGGCGGATTTAAGAACTCTAGAGCAAATTTGTCTTGGACAGAGGACCGTGAAGCAGAGACTACAATAATCTCCAACGTCTAGAAGACTGGACATATCACTTAAAAAACTGCCTTGTTCCAGGCCCTTCGCTTCTTTTTTAGTATAAAAACTTTTTCCTGCTTTATATAAAGATCAAAACTAAGAAACTACTACTAATTGAGAAAAAATGTTGTCCTTAAATATGAATTATAATTAAAAAAGTAACTTTTTAAATTAACATGAAAACTTAAAAAATATTGTCTTAATTGTCTTCTTCTTCAAGATCTCTTAAGAGTTGCTTAAATTTTTCATTGAGAAACAAAAAATGTGTTTAACTTTTAAAGCCATAGAGTCTATTGCTTTAAATTTTTATAAATCAAAATAAATATTTATATTAAAAATCTGTTTTTTAAAAAAAATCTTTAATTATTATTATGCCATTTTTATTGCCATTATTAGGAAAAATTAAAATTAAATAGCCGGTCCGGAAATTCGCTGGCATTAAAGCGCCAATTGCTGTCATATGAGGCTGGCGATGAGGCAGAGCAAATCCGTGATGAACTGCTGAAATTTCATTAGGGATTTGAAGAGCTTAAAAACCGAAAACCATTGTTAATGCGAACGGCTATACATTTTGATATACTTGCGCTGAGAGATGGAATAATAACTCACGCCAATTCCAAAAGCTATTTACTTTATTTATGTGGTGTGATTCATCATACACTTTGATTAGTTTATGGCCTTTATGGCGTAAAACCCGCGTTACGCTGATGTGAGCATTTCAGTACATATCACTGCAACGGTCAGCTCGAAACTTTCTATAAATCGTCGGCGTTCGCGTTCGCGTCGCCGGATTGCTGGCTAATTAATTATTGCGTTTTTCTGTTCAACTGGGAAGAGTTCGAATTTAATATAGCGTCGCGGCCTAACAAATTAAAATTATTTGTTACATTATTATATTATTCGTTACTAATACGTACATTTTCTTTTTTTTAATATGAAAATTATAAATAGCAATCATTTTTGACATTTTTAATTTAATTTTCTTGCGTGTTGCAAAAGTAGTAGTTGCTAACCACAATTATTTAATTCCTTAATGCTTACTTGAAAATCTAATGAACTTTTTTATATTGATTCTCTTTACCATTAAATTCCTTAACGATAAGTATTTTTTAATTGACGTTTTGTAAAACAATAATAAATAATCTCATAGTATATTAATTAAAAAATATTATTAATATTGTTATTACACATTATAATTCCGACAATCAGCAAAATTTTCAATTTTAAATATGTAACATTTATTGTTACTTTATTATAAATTTAACAATAAATGTGTAATTTAATGAGAAATATTTAATACACAAAAATCGTTTTTATATTAGTATTTTTATTATCATATTTTATCAGTTATACTATTATTTTTATTATTTCTAGTAGATTAAGGAGACATAAAGTTAAATTACCCGTAATTTCATAAAATAACATTATGAATCTCTGTAATCGGTAAATTATAAATTGAAGCAGACACAAATGAAGAACAATAATTATGTTAAATGAAAAATAGAAAGGGGGCGTAAACAGATCCAAATGAGAAGACAAGCAATCAAATAAAATAGTACAAACAAAAATAAAATTTCGTATAAGGATCGAAAGAAAAATAATCATGATGAGATATCACACTACAATATACACATACATTCTTACACAAAAAACAAAACATCAGCAAATAGCAAAAACGGAATGGAAAATAATGAAGAACTAAATTAAAAGTGCAAAGTATAAAATTATGACAATTATTTTAGTGAAAGTTGAACAAGAACTGCAACAGGAAAACTATGTAGTAATAAAACAACAAATAAAAATACCATCTAATAAATAGAAGCCATCAAATCTGTTAAAAGATCAATAAAAACAAAGAAAAAATATCACAAAAATTTGAAAAAGTCTAAACAAAAAAAATTTAGACCGTAAAAATAAATTTAAAAAAATAAACGGCGAAAAGGTAGACAGAAGATTGTGAAAAAATAACTATTTGTTAGGTAAACGAGAAATGGTTGAAAATGTCTGCAAAAATAATGATTCACTTTCGTAAATTAGAAAAAAAGTATCAACATAAGTTTCCAAAAGTTATATTATTTATTTATATAAATAGTTTATGGGTTGAACTACGTAGATACTTGAGAAATTTCGACGTATCGCCATCCAATTTGGTGCCATTTTTAACGGGTTTCTAATTCTTTACTCAAGATCTCAATATTCCCTCTCAAGAAAATTAGGAGTTAAAGAAAAACAGTTTTCTTAAAGAAAGAAACCAAAAAACAAAAAATGAAATAAAGTAATTTTAAGAACGGATGTTACAATTAAGAAGATTAAGTGAAGGACTTCGAATGGTATGGAAAGATGACCTTGAAGAATAGAAAGAGGTAGAAGATCTAATTGCATTATCTAATGTTAGACAATAGATGGTCAAAAAAACAAAGTTTTTTCTATATAGTAACATTAAAATGAATGACAAATCTACAATAGTCTAGTAAACCAAATATTGTCTCTTCATGAGTTTTTAAAAATCAATAGTAAATTACTCAGTATTGTAAGGGCTGTAGTAAAACAAACGAATATATTAGAGCACAAAGATACCCTGATAACTTTTCCTATAGAATAGAGAACTTACAACACATTTACAATCTTTTATTAATTAAAATCATATTAAATTTAGTACCTTAAAATGCTATTTACAAAAAAGAAACATTTTATATCTCAACCGATTACTAGGCTTTAAATATAATTATATTATGCTATATATCTACTCTGTACTTACACCTAATGATCCAATATTAAGCTCTCGCTGTGCATTGTTGGGCATATGTTCTTATCTGTTAGTTCCCTTTTCTAGAAAAATTATCTCCTAGGATTTAAGAGTTAACATTCACCCTGTACAATAATTTTAAACTTTATAAATAATGATTTAAACTTTTATGTCAGTTTTTTCAACCATAAGTCTTTCCATGTTGTTTCTGTTTAAAATATTTTTAAACCTGTTGAAAAAAGATCACTGGTAGCCGAACCAAGAGCAACTTGCACATAAGTGACAAATATTGTCCTGCAACAGAGTGACATTGTAACTGACTTTTGTGTTTTCGGTTTAATTAGGTAAACATTTGAAGTTCCCGCGCCAGTACGGCCAAGTAGGAAAGAACTCGGGTTCAATACCCGGAGAAGGTGCTTGAAGGGTAGTCAGCTCAGTTACTAAAAATAATTGACTCTCTGCGGTCACTTCGAACAAGGATAATAATGCGGTCCTTTAAAGCTCGGTGCTCGTTACTTCACCCCATATCAGAGATGGTGCGTGAGATCGATCTTTTAATACTAGTGTAAGAAGTAGGCTGGTAAATACTGGAAATAATTAGTCACAAATACCTTAGCCATTTTACCTTTATCATGCTTTGTCCCTATATATATTTAATTATTAAAACAAAACTGTTTTATTTTTAATTGAGTTACATATGCGTGCTTGATTTATATATACATACATACATACGTACAACTTTGCTTCCGCCGTTTTCCAATAGATGGCTTTACGCAGTGGAAATAAACAGATGTAGACGTCATACAATAAACTTGGGCATTTGTCAACATAACCTGATCAAAACATTAGTCGATTTGTCGTCAATTGAAAATGTTAGTTTACGAGCCAAATTCTCGTCATTTGCGGGAGGTTTTAATTTTCTGCTTCAATACGAAGAAATCTGCGGTCGATTCTTATCGAATGCTCTCAAATACTTATGGCAAAACCGCTATTATTGAAAGAACGTGTCGTGAATAGTTTCAACGCTTCAATAATGGTGATTTTGACATCAAAGGCCGGTATGGCTGTAGAAGAGAGAAGGTTTTCCAAGATGCAAAATTGGAGGCATTACTTCATGAAGACTCGTGTCAAACGCAAGAACAATTGGTAGGATAATTAGGAGTGACTCAACGCCTAAAAGTCATGGGAATTACTCAAAAACAAAGAAATCAACCATAAATTGAAACCACATGAATTGAAGTCAAGAGATGTTGAACGGCGTTTATTTGCTTGTGAATAGCTGCTTGAAAGGCAAAGACGGAAAAGATTTCTACATTGCATTGTGACTGAGGACAAAAAATGGGTGCATTACGATAACTCCAAGCGCAGAAAATCATGGAGACTTCCCGGACATGCTTCCACGTCGCCGGCCAAACCGAATATTCACAGTTCCAAGGTCATGCTTTGTATTTGGTGGGACCAACTCGTCATAGTGTATTATGAGCTACTAAAACCGTCTGAAATAATCACAGACGATCTATACCAAAAGCAATGAATGTGTTTAAGCCGATCATTGAAGGATAAACGGCCGCAATACAACGAGAGACACGATAAAGTGATTATGCGGCATGACAATGGTCAATCTCATGTCGCAAAGTCGGTCAAAACATATTGGATACGTTGAAATAGAAAGTTCTACCTTAACCGCAATATTCTGCAAGCATTGCTCGCTCTGACTATCACTTGTTTCGATCAATGGCATACGGCTTGACGGACCAGCACTTACGTTCTTATGAAAAAGTCAAAAATTGGATCAATACTCAAAAGATGAGCAGTTTTTTTGACCCGAGCTTCGTACGCTGTCCGAAAGATGGGAGAAAGTATATAAATGTATAATCAGTTTTTACAATAATAATGTCTGAAACTTTGCAGAAGCAAAGTTGTACACCTATTATATATATATATATATATATATATATATATATATATATATATATATATATATACATATATATATATAACTCTATTTACCGAAAATGTAAAGTAATAGTAATATTTTTATATTTCACTTATTGTTCTTTAATACTGTAAGTAAATTTTCACCATTTTCCTTGTCTGTATCAAATTTACCTCTCTGTCTTCCAGTTTCTCTTTCAGACTGTCGACCCACGTTTTACTAGGTCTTTCTTTTGATCTCCCCTCGTGTCTTTTTGTCTCCTAAGTTTGTTTTACAGATCTTTCATTTTCTAGATTTGTAAAATATTAAAAATAAAACTAAAAGGCCTTACAAGTGTTGGTTTTGCAGAACTTGCAATAAATATCAGCAATTTTAAGCAAGAACCAAAATAAAGTATAAAGCATTTGCAACGATCGCTGAGTTTTGATTCGTGAGCTAATTAAATTTGGTAATAAATTGCAAGAGAGGAATATCAATATTATTTCATTTCCGAGTATGGCTATTATAAATTATACTTTGTTGTTAACTTTGCGTTAGGAACGTGGATTTTAGTAACGGAATTAGGCGCGTGGGCTACAATTGTAACCCACTTTAATTATTTCATCAGAGCCATGGTTGATGCACCAAGGTATGTGAGTAACCAAACGCTGCACTAATACCATTCACCACGGATATCATTCAAGAGAGAAGTAATAAACACCACAGCAGACTAGCACTCACACAAACCCCCTCATACAACTACTACTGCTAGATCGGAGCAACAGACGATTAAAACGGCCAATAGACCTGAGGTAAGGTAGCAGGGGTCTGATTATTGAAGAAGACCTCATCAGGATACTAGTGAATCCAGTATAATAAATGAATCCTAAATTAGCCAAATAATTTATAGAATATGTAATTTCTGATTGCTATTTAATAATAATAATTTAAAAAAATTAATTTTTATTAGGAAAATTTCCACAATCTTAAGAAATGCCTTTTTTGTGCACTTACTGGCACTGCAGCCTCAAGGACTTATTGTGCTTACTAACATGCGCCTTAAATTAGGACATCACACACACCCGTGGGTTGAGCAAGACTCGAACCCGCCCGCGCAGGTTCGATGACGGAGGAACGATGATCTTGACCACCGAGCCCCCGCAGCTCCAAGTAAATGCCTTAAATGTGGGATGTTTGACATCTACGTAAGAAAAGTGAAAATTTCTGATAAAAACGCACAGCTTGAAAAAGTAATATTTGACAATTAAATATTAAAACCTAACATTTAATATTTTTCTAAGAAAATGCAAATAAAATATTGCAATGAACTACAAAAGTTTGAAAAAATATAAAATCTGACTCTTCTCAATTTTTTTGTGCAGTATTACGTAACAACATAAAAATAATCTTATTCTAAAACAAAACAGAAATAGAAAAAGCTTAAGACAAAATGACACAACATTTTGTGCATATTTCAGAAAGATGATCTTTGCGTGCACATCTGTGTCATTTTTGCAAGTTCTTTGAGTCAATATGATCCTGCTTTCTGTCGCAAAGTGTACGTCTAACAGTGTTTGGCGTTGGAGAGGGTAAAAAAATGTAGTAAAATACCTAGTAGAACGCGAGCCCACCGTTGTAGTCTGAAGGGAACTGCATAATTGTGGATCTGAATTTAATTGTGGTCTTATCAGCTCCGTACAAGTCCTTCTATAAAATTTGCTTTTTTATTTTTTAATCCAAATTGTTGGCTTTATAACTACACAAAGAATTTACAGCCATATTCAAGAGATCGAGAAAAATTACCATTGGCGGGTGGTACGGCTCTAACGCTCCTCATGGAAGCACGGCTTGCAAATCGAGAGGTTAAGGCTCTCATACATTCCCTTTCTCTGCACGGTCGTCGCGCACCATCTCTGATGCAAGGCAAAGTGGCAAGCACCGCGCCTTAGACGATCGCCATTAGTACCCCTTGTTCAAGTGTACCGGGTACTTAATTATTTTTAGTGACTGAGTAGGCCATCCGTCAAACATCAGAGAGCACCGAGAATGGACCCGTTCTACAATGAGACTATACCAGCTTACATATTTTTGACATAATTAGTCTAATAAATTTACTTACATTTTGGTTTTGTTGTACATAGTGATTATCTCCGGTTTTTAGCCTCTCATATTTCTTCGTCATGATGCACACTGGAGATTAGTATAACCGATTTGTTTTTCTTTGGACAGTAAGATACTAAGGTGTAGTCTTTCAAACATGGAAGTTTTCACTTCTTTATTTTTATTTGGTAGAAATTCCTTCGGTGTTTCTTTTTTGTTTTTTCGAACTTCCCCGGCGTATGTTAGTTCTTTTTTTAAAAAAAAATTTTACTATGGGCAAATTGGTAATCCAGTTTCCACCGGTGATATTTCGATTAGTACTTGCTACTGGTTCTACTAATCTAAGAACAACGTCTTCCCTAGAATTATTAAATTTGAATAGCCCTTCAAGTTGAGTACATACATAAGTTTTCAGGTTAATTGTATTTCCAGATTTCACAAATACTAGAGCAAACATTTTCAGACTATATCAAGCTGGTTTGCTCGGAATATATTGTTTGAATAAACAATGTCAATTGTCAAATGTTCATTAGCTATAAAAGATTTTACATAGTTTGTCAAAGAGTTGCTTTTTTGGATTCTGTCTCTAAAATCATCTAAACGCACGCATCCCAAAAGAAACCTAAAACGTGTCTCATGTATTGCCAGATAACTTTTCACTCTACTGCCTTTTGAAGTATCCCATATTTTGTGTAAGTTTTCCGATAAGATTTCAATGAACCAATTAGATACAAACTTCCCATAAATGCTCTAATTGTCTTTTCATCTGTTTCTCACGCATCTTCCTCCCGTTCCAATCGCTGTCGAATATCTCAAATAAAAACTATTCGTGCAAAAAGTGATTGTTCGTGTGATAGTTTCGTCTAAAAAAACGATTGAGAAACTTAATCCCCAATTTAGCGTTTCTAGCAATTCCTTTTGTCCCAGGTAAATGGATGATGATATTCTGAACACGTTCTAATATGTGCATTGGCTTTTTTTATTTTGTTATTTTGTCTTTTCTTATGTAATAATTTTTGTTTAGTTGTTGTGAATCATTGTTACCGTCAAGGTTTTTATCGCCACTTTCATTGGCTTCTTGTTCTGAAAAAGACTCATATTTATTTTAATTTACATTATTTCTTTCGGGGTCATCAATTTTACTTTTATTCTCAGCATCACTTTCTTCATTTAACAATTCCTTGTACCATTACAGCAGAACATTTGGATCATTTGCAAATTTCAGTTCGTCTTCTTCTCCTGAGACATTTGTATATATAAGTGTTCGTTAAAAATAATAAAATAGACAGGAAGTTAAAGATCCAATCATTTCTCAACATCAAGCGCTGGTTTTTGAAATTTTTTTTTCATCCAAAAGAACAATATTTACGCTAGGATCTGAATAGCCACAAGGCTCTTGTATCTGCCGAGATGTCTCTGAAGCACTTATCGTCATGGATACAAAGCTTTGTGTCTCTGTAATAGTGCTGGGGCTTGTTAGCAACTCTATAACATTGTGATGCAGCCTCACTTATTTGAGGAAAACCTGAAGGTTATATCGACGTGCTATGAACAGATGTCAAGCTTTGGATAAAAGAGGTGTGTATTGGGCGGGAGTTCGTGTTTCATCAAGACTCCGCTTAACCCACAATAAAAGAACCAGGCAACACCTCCGATTTTTTTCTCTCACAAACTAATCACTCGAAAACTGTGAAACTTGTATTGCTTCTCCATGTTATCTCTCTGCCGTACACATTTTTCACAACGTCAACGCCATGATGCGAACACTTCTTTAGGGGTGTTTTTTGCCCATTGGAAAATCGGTGATGCAATAGCGGCACGACTAATGAATTTGCGACCACGGACAGTGTCTTTCATTGTTGGAAACAGCCAAAAATCGCTATGAGCTAGGTCAGGTTGGTAGGGAGGATGAGAAATCACTTCAAAGCATTTGTGGCGCCCACCTGGAGGACACTTTTCGCATTTTCGGATCTTCGTGCAGTATTGTGTACACAGATCTCATGGAAATGCCAACTTTAAAGGCGATGTGTTTTACACTCATTCGGCGATCCTCCAAAACAAGTTTCTCTACTCGCTTGATCATGTCGTTAGACCGGCTGCTGCAAGACCTAGAATGTCTTGGTCAGTTATCACACGACGTTCTGCCTTCTTTGAACTGTCGCACCCACAAAAGCACACTAGACACATCTATAACATCATCACCACATATCTCACTCAATTGGGGATAAATTTCAATCGGTGTCATACCACGCAAATGAAGAAAACGAATAATTACACGCTGTTCTTGTAATGAAACCGTTGCCATTTTAAGTATCAAAAACAGTCCTCACTCTCGCCGCTGCTGCTAGAGTCATACGTACAGTGCAGTACTGCCATCTCTGTCACGCATTCATAAAGAGTGCGCGCGTATTTTGAAATAAACCGCATGTTTCTATCTGTTTCCAGTCCCTTGAAAAATAATCGGAGGCATCATAACTTGACTGCAGCTAGTACAACAATTTGTGTTACCGCTGGTCTCCCGACACATGATCGCCCTCCGGGCCTGCAATTCTCTTGACTACTACTCGCGGGGCTTGGACAAGGCGAAAGTCAATAAGAGGTATTATAACACCTAGGACAGCTTAGGAACTTCCATCACTTATGGACAAAGAGGAAGTTGTGTTGTACATTGAATAATATGATTCTCAATATTATTTTATATAAATAAATTTAATTTCTCTTAGGTCTTAATTTTATTTTTACTGTTTATCCACTTTATGTTAGAATTGCGTTATTTTTTATTCTATTAATCAAAAAATAAATTTTTAAAAAACAAAAAGTTATTACAAAAATTTAATATCGTTAAGGTATTGTAATATCCCTCTATTTTATAAGCAAAAAAATTGATAAAATAGTTAACGTCAGTAAAAAATAATCTCTTACGGCTCAAAAACAGAGTGTGTCACAACGAAGGCTAAATTCCACATAAAACGTATATACATTAAACGCGACAACCTCAAAAATAGGAAAAATGAAAAAGCTTCGTAGAAAACATAGTTACTTGTATTAAATCATTTAAAATAATCTGATAAAAAAAATCAATCTATTTATTAAAAAAATCTGGGCTTATTAAGAATTTATTAACTGCCTATACGAGAAGCAGTAAAGTGATAACAACCCTTAATTTTTTTTAATAAAAGCAGCTAGAAGGGTAAACATTTATTTAAATAAACTAGATTACTTTTGGGTAGCTTGAGGCTAAATGACAACACTGTCTGACCTGTCAATTGCTCGGGACAAGCAGCAATAATGTTTTAAGCACTGACCACTGTCATTAACAATCTCATTAACTAATCGTGAGATAGTAGTGTTACGACTCAATAAAACCCATAAAAAAAGAGGTGCTGAAAAAACAAACTATGTTTTAGGCCAAAAAAAGCATGATCTCCTTTTTGCTTTTCAAAGATACCACTTATATACTCTTCAAACCATTAAAGAAGGTCTCTTTTATTAAGATATTTTGCACGTTTTTCGACGACAATTACAACTTTTTACGTATATTATCATACTTCTTAGTGACTTGATTGCACCAAACGTTTTTTGATTGTCTGCAACACTAAAGAAACACATTAAACAAAAATAATTTAGATTTTCTTCCAAGCTGCCAGTAAGGTTTGCTGAATTTTAAACCAAGCTAATTTATTTTACTTAATAGATGTTTTCTCCATATATTCTCCTTATCTAGGTGCATGCTAAGGCGTTTGACTTCTGTAACTTGTAGTAGTGATATGTTCCTCTGCGTTTTATAAACGTAATGTAGATAGATTTCTTTTTTTACTCCGCTTTTCAATATGGTTCAGATATGTTTATAGCATACTGTTATATACTTGGTCTTTGTGTCTAAACATCAATTCTTTGTTGTCAACAAAGTTGGTAAGTGACTGCTCGTTGGTAGGCAAATCAGCTATAGAAATATTATATAGAAGAGGTTCCAGTACACTACCCTGAAGTACAGCCGATCTAATTGGATAGAATTTTGTGAGATATTGATTATACTTCATTTGAAAGAATTTTAATAGGAGTGTGCTAGTGTACTTTTTAATTTAAAGAGGATTTTAAATTTAATGCTATATCTTATCAAATGCCTGAGTGTCATCCAGGAAGGCCACCGTGTATTGATGAATATTCTTTTCTAAAGTTTTATTTATGCTTCAATATTAGATTGGAATCTTCAATTGCTGATATAAGAAACTTAACGACCAGCTTCCCTAGTATAGATAACAGACTAATTGGTCTATAAGAAAGCGCTTCATAGGGCGGTTTTCCTAGTTTTTTGAGCCATCTTCCACTACTTAGAACAGTATTCTAATTACAAGATTGCATTTCAGAGATTGATAAATGTGACTGTGCCCTTGCGGGGAAGTTCTTTGAGTAAATGTCCTGTGACTAAGTCAAATCCAAGAGCTTTTTTGAGTTTATGACATTTTTTGGCAATGAGGACATTTAAATCGGTACTTCCAAAAACTTTCTTATATCAAATCCTTCCTCGGGTGTTATAGCCGATAATAATGGTTGAAAGACTTTTACTAAATATTGAGCAAACACTGTTACTTTCTTCCTTGTTTGTGTCCAAATATTATTTTCTGTTCGAATAGCAGCAATTTTATTCTTTTCGTTGCCGTCCATAATGCGTAATTTATACCTTGGTTAGAACTTGCAATTTCGAGGTACTCCTAAAAGCTCTTACTTTTAGATCTTTAATTGAACTTTTGTGATCAATGCATGTTTTATTGTAGCGCATTTTAGCATTCTTTTTTCATAAATTTTATTTTCATTGGTTATTGGTCAGCATTTCTTTTTCTTAGTAGGCGTAATTTGGATTTAAAACTTGAATATACCTTCTAACTTGTACATAGCTGAAAATATGACCAAAACTATGGAGGAATGCCAGGACAGCTGTAACGATATGACACTATCAAGAAATTTTGGAAACACAAAACCATTTTGTTGGAATAACTATAGCATCTATCAAATATATTCAAGTGCATATTTCTCAATAAAAATCCAGTGAAACTAAAAGTAACAAAGTGTATGAGAAGGCCTTTAGAAACTTATCTGCCGCATTGTTTTCAACAATGAAAAATTTCGTATACAGTAATATTTGTTGTATATAACTTTACTTTTTTAACCATATAGAAAATCTTACCTATAAATTTCTATTTCTAGTAATCTAAAGAGATAGAAACCATTTATATGACTATTAAAATGGAAATGGCAGCTAATTACATCTTTAGTGTTACAAGCCCGTTTGGCGAGATAGCATAACAATTTCGGCAATTAATTGTTAAAAACCTGTCGCCGCTGCCTGGGGCGGCTCCCCACGGCGGTTCGGGTGGAATTGGAAAATATGGCAGTTTTAACGGAAGAGGATGAAGCACGTCATTAGGCAGGCCATGTGTTGCAATCATATTCAAGATTATTGGCTATTACAACCTCAGTAACGCGCATTCGCTGCGTAGGATAGAGGCATTAACTTGATGCAAGTATTAAACATATTTACTTGTTAACATTAGCAGCCCGCAATCCAATATACTTTAATTAGAGACGGACGGACCCGCGCCGTTAGACTCGGCGTTGTATTCAGGGAAATGTAATTTCAATAAAAAATAAAATATAGGCGCTGTAATGCGCGCCGCCGCCGGACTCATTCCTGAAATGAACCGCGCATCCATGGTGTTCGGGACGTTAGCGTTAATATTTATACTTCCATTGTTTTCGCAAATATTAATTGCTAAAAAGAAAAGATACGACGGCAACCGCGTTGCCCCCGCTGCTTGCTCTGCTTTGCGGAGAAAATTAAGGATGGAAAAACCATTGCTTCCTTCGCATCTCCTTTGCAACAAGGATCCCTTATTTTTAAATTGTTACGAAAGACGTAGTAAAAAAATAGCATAATATTTGCTTTTTCTGTTGTCTGTTGTCAACTGCACATTAGATTTCTACATTTTTAATTGTTTTTTTTTTCTTAAATAGTTCGGTATGTCTTACATAAATTTTAAATTATTTTGCTTATGGAAACTGTGTCTTAATGTAATATGCAACGTAATCTGTAATATATGGACATCCAGCATTTACTTAAGTATTTTAGGATATTTTAGTACTAAATCTAATCTTTGTGGAAAATGGTTTATTTTTAACTTTTCTTATAAAATGCGAAACCTCTTAAAACATATTATGAGCCTATTATTTGTTCAAAATTAACATAATAAAAACAATTATTTCTTTATCACATGTAAGGAACTAACAGCAACCGGATAGATCGACCAATTTTGGCAAAATATTTGACTATAGCGATTATAATTTTTTACTAGAAAAACACTGAACTAATTATAAAAATGTGAGACTCAGTTTCTCTAATTTTGGAATTTTTTAATCAACCTGGTTAGGCTTTGTAAAACTTGTGTAACCTAAAATTTATTTGGATACTTGAACTAGACACTGAAAATTTGGTAACCTTCCACGTGCATGCTAGAGTATCGAAAAAATTAGTGAATTTTGGTAAAAATCATTACTTTGATATTTTATTCTCATAATAGTAGAAACCTATAGCATATAAATTGGGTCATTTGATAGTCTGGGAAAGATAATAAAACACTTGCAATAATATTTTGTTTAAGACGACTAGGCAGAAATAAAAATTTATAGTTACAAAAATGGCCTTGCAACTCTGTGAAAAGAAGGATTATTGATCTTTTTTGTGATAAATATCTTGGCTGGCATATGTCGCATTTTATATAAATCTATTTTTAGAAATTAACAATTTTTCAACTTTAATCATCATCATCCTTTGCGTCTACCTACTGTTGGACATAGGTTTGCCTCATTTTAGTTCTCTCTACTTTGGGTTGCCTGTATCCAGTTACCGGCTATTCTTCTGATATCATCCGTCCATTGTGTGGGCGATCTTCCTCTGCTTCTTCTGTCGGCTCTCGGCCTCCACTCAAGCAGCCTCTTTGCTCATCTCCCGTCCGTCATCTGGGCCACATGTTCGGCTCAGTTCCACTTGGGCTTTGTCATATGTATGATTATATCAGTCACGTCTGTTCTTCGGAGCAAGTCTTTGTCCCTAATATGATCTCTTAAGGTCACGCCAACTATCAATCTTTCTATTTTTATCTATGTTGTTCTAAGCTTTCATGCCGTTGCGTTGGTTAAAATTAAAGTTTGGACGCCACATGCTATAACCGGCAGCACGCACTGATTGAAAACTTGTTTTTTTTAAACATTTCAGCAGATCACATTTGAAAACCCCAAAACACCTTTTTAATATTGCCAAATGCCATATCGCAACCTACAACACAAGATCATTACTAACAGAAGAACGCTTAACGGAACTGATATTAGCTTTTATTATGCCGGTGAAGACGACAGCTTTATAAGAGGAACCGGATTTATAATACACAAATGCCACAGTAAAAAAATTGTATATGCGAAGAAAATCTCAACTAGGATTATATTTGTGGTTTTAAGGCTATATAAGAGGTACTGCATTATAATAATATAAGTTTACGCACCGACCAAAGACCATACGGACGAGGGAGCAGATCTATTCTATGAAAAACGCATTACACTATTTTGTGTGGAAATTTTAGTGCCAAAATAGAGATTAAGTCCGACGCTACGGAAACCTCACTGGGAGGCTACAATCTGGAAGGCAGAAATTATCATAGAAAAACAATGTTCTTACTTAAAAAAAAATGTTTTAGATGAACAGCTTCTTCTGCAGCGCAAAAAAAAACGAGATTGATCTTAATAACTCACAAGAAACACATAGTCAAAGATGTGGCAGGTTCGGTATTGGAATCTATCACAGGATGATAAAAGCGAAAATATTAATTAATATTAGCAAAGGACGATATAAAATAATAAATAAGAAGATCAATAGACCATGGATAAACCCACCAAATCCTGAAAAATTTCACTGAGACATTAATAAAGTGCTGGGGAACACCGACTTGGGGAACACATTAATAGCTTAAATAAAGAAATAATAAATGCAATATTAGGAAGTCAAAATAAACACTAACCCAAAACGGAAGGAAAATAGAAAATCAGTCTAGAGACTAAAAACTGAATGCAGAAGAGAAAGGACGTGAGAAGTCAGAATAACTAAAAGTGATGAACAAACGAATACAAAAAGCTATATGGAAAGATATCAGAAAACACAAAAGAAATCAAACAAAGTATAGGAGATAACAAAAGTATGAAAATTAAGAAAAAAAGGAGTTGTCACCACAAACAGAGAAGAGATATTGAAAGTATTGGGAGTACAAATTAATTCGGTCCGTTTAAAAAAATAGCTTTAGCTGTTGTGAATGTTTTATAGTGACAACTGATTGCGGCGGTTTCAGAGAGGTTATACATCTGTGAATAATATACAGTTCACATTGCTTTGAGTTTTATACAAAAAACCTATTTTTTATTGTGTTAAAAATGTCAAAATTTGTAGTAACTAAGCAGCATTTACGAGAGGTTATACTTTTCTGTTTTAATTAGAAGAAAAGTGCAGCTGAAGCGCTTAGAATGCTTATGGAAGTTTACGATGACAATGTTCCAACTGATAAATCATCTCGGGAATGGTTTCGACGTTTCAAGGATGGTGATTTGTCATGTTGTGTATCTGGTAGGTCCAAAGGGGTGTTATATATTATGAGCTGCTAAAACCTGGTAATTCCATTACGAGCGATCAGTATAGACTGCAATTAATTTATTTAAGCCGGGCATTACGAGAGAAAAGACCACAATACGAGGAAAGACGACAAAGTTATTCTTTTGCATGATAACGCTCTGTTCATGTAGCACAAGTCGTGAAAAATTATTTAGAAACGCTCAAGTGGGATTTTACCGCACCCGCTATATTCGTCGGATATTGCTCCTTCTGATTACTGGTTGTTCCGACGGATGCAGCACGATTTGGCAGGTCATTGGTTTACTTCTTTCAAAGAAATCGAAAATTGGCTCCAAACGTGGATCGCCTAAAAAGACGAGATATTTTTTGAGACGGAATTTGAAAATTGCTTGAGAGGTAGGAAAATGTAGTAGAATATAATAATATAATTAAAAATATATAATAATAGACAATACTTCGATTAATCTGTTTATTTATATTGTTTTAAAATAAATGCATTTTTGACACCAATAAAACGGATTGAATTAATTTGTACTCCCAATAGTAAAAGATTTCTATCAGCTGCTGTATAAAAGTTAAAAATAAACAGAATCGGCTCCAGATGTAGAGCCAGAGACTTTAACATTAAGAAAGAGTATAATAAATCAAGAATCAAAATTACTACTAGACATTATGTTGCGGCCGGAAAAGTGGACTGTATAGGTAATTTTAAAATTTGAATAAAGGGAACTTGAAACAAAGTTAAATCTAAAAACACTAACCTGTGGAAACGGCGCTTTCCCGCAGATATCGGTTCCCTACTGTTGTTATCCCAATCTTCACAGCGGAGCTGAACGGTAGCGTCTTTCCTGGTGCAAAGGTTCCTTCGTCGTTCCTTGCCAAGTCACAGCAACAAAAATAATGTACCGAGTTTTACCGGCAAAAATTTCAACCCCGAAATGCAATCGGGAAACAAAAGGACCTCCGGAAAGAGGTTAATCTAGCTGGCAAAACATCGAATTTCGCCTCAAATTAATTTTTAACAAAAGTCTCGCAGAAGTGAAAACTTCTGCTGCCAATTAAACACGCCGGTGAACTCTCGGTTAAAAATGTTCTCGGCTTACGGACAATTTAAACTATCACAAACTAAATTCAAAAAGAACGACGATTGCGAGAAAATAGCAAAAAGCCAAGCCTAAACAGCCAAAAAGCACGTTCAAAAGGCGAAGCCTAAGGCAAAGCACGGCCCTGATTTAAATTTAAAAATTCAAATAAAAGGTAACTTGAGATTGGCGCGAACAGATTACCTTAGAAGAAATAGATTTAGCCTTAAAGAAAGCAAAAAACAACTAAGTATCTGGAGAAGCTAAAATGGCCCCTGACGCAATAGAGATAAGCGGTCCTTATCAAATTAAAAAAATAAGAGATTTGTACAGTCTATACATGTACAGCAGTACAATAAACAGATAAATGGAACATCGCTATTAAGATACTGTCTTACAAAAAGAGTGACATTAGCTGAACTGGAAAACTACAGACCTATAAGTCTTTTAAGCCATCTGTACCGAATATTTACAAGGACTTAACCACCAGACGAGAAAAAATTAGACTTTTACTAAAAACTGGTGCAGGCCGGTTTTCGTGTCTGATTTGGGGGCAACGACAATTTACAAAACGATAAAACAATAACTGGAAAATCCATTGAGTACAACATGCCACTAGTTCTAGTCTTTGTGGACTTTCAAAAGGCATTCGACACAGTCGAGATTGGAGCAGTTATGTTTACTATCGGTACACAAGGTTAATATACATCTACAAAAATGCAGAAATGACGGTAAAACTACACGAGAACTCCAAACGCTACTAATTGGAAGGGAAATTAGGCAAGGAAACACGATGTCTCCCAAGTTGTTTACGGCAGTATTGGAATATGCTAAATTGGGAAGGAAAAGGCCTAAACATAGACGGGCAAAACCTAACAAACCTTCAATTTGTGGATGACATAATTTTAACGTCAGACAATCTGCACGGTATTTTGGGATTTTCTGTTAATGTACCATAGTAAATAGAATATTTTTTTAGAAATCTACCAAACAAGATACGATTAAGAAACTCAGCACAAATTATTGCGTTAGGCTCAATCACTCAAATACTCTAGCAGTAGACCTCCTACAGATATCTCCTCTTACAGACCTATAAGTTTGCTACCCATAGTCTCAAAACTACTTGAAAGACTTTGTAGATTACATGAAGACCTACCTGCAGAAAACTGGATACCAAAACATTAATAATGAACAATAATAAATCAGCATATATTACATTCACCTTCCGTAAAGAAACGTGCCCTGCAGTCACAATAAACAACGTACAGTTACCACAAACGCAAACAGT
Source organism: Sinelater perroti (assembly GCA_036346155.1). Taxonomy (NCBI): domain Eukaryota; kingdom Metazoa; phylum Arthropoda; class Insecta; order Coleoptera; family Elateridae; genus Sinelater; species Sinelater perroti. The sequence goes on from JARFIY010000189.1 coordinate 3,269,072, forward strand.
AAGATATTTAAGATAACACTTAGATACAAAACTGACTTGGAAACAACACATAACAAATGGAACATCTATATAAAACAAAATCCTGATATACAAAGCAGTCATCAAACCAATATTAGCTTATGGACTAGAACTAGGCGGATGTGCCTCTAAATTAAATATAGAAATCACTCAGAAGGGTCAATTTAAGATACTCCGTCAAATTTCGGACGCTCACTGGTATGTAACAAACCATACACTACATACTGGCCTATATGTTTCAACAGTACAAGAAGATACCCCAAAAAAAAGCCATCAGGCACCATGCCACCTTAGACAACCATCCCAACCAGATAATCGAACAACTTTTAGAACCAGTAATCAACAAAAGACCTAAAAATCTGTGGCCAAGTGAACTAATTTAAGTAATTGCATCCATATATATTTAAGTTTACACGGCTGATCTTATTGGATATCTCCCTGATCACGTTATTTATCTAGTAGCTGTCAGCACTTTAGCTCAAAGAATTATATATTATTCTGATTGCTAAATAAATTTAAAAAAAATGTATGTCCAAAATTATTCGCTAGATCTTAACATATATAATTACCTACATTTATTCTAAATCACAGTATACCTTGTACCTCAAGAGAAACAATTACAACAATTTGGGGGCGAGCCCGAAGGCTTCCGCGGTCGAGATTTGGCGATAGGGGTGTCAGCAATAACGGCAACGATTCCGTCAGCGAATTTTACGACATCGTTATACAAAGTTGCACGTGTTTACGCCTGCTTCCGCGTTCCGCAATCAAATCAACTAGGCGTACGTAACGGGATCCTTCCGTGGATCTGTACGTACAAATTACAGGGCGATAGGGATCTGTACGGGCCATTGAAGAGGTCCGCGGTCGCAGCGGGCTGGTCACGTCATTCATATCTGGGTAATGTCGTGTCCGTGGGATATTGGATGTGTTAATACGGGTGTCGGACAGCCCATAAACACAAGACGGTCTCTGCAGATGTCGCCGGACAGTCGTTACATCCTGATTACACCGCGCCGGACTCGTAAACCCGCACCGGTTCCGGTCGCTATGTACACTGCTAATGCGAGCCCTAGTTGGGCGCGATGATATTGGTTTGCTTAGCTTAGATTTTCGTACCACAGGAGATTTAATTATAAAGTATTGGACGACAGGCCTCCGGCCAAATCTGCCGGACTAACAATGCTACGATATGAAACGTGATGGTAAGTTCAATTTACTTAAACCTTATATAAACACACAACTAATAAAAGCATCACAACTTATGCATGGTGATATGTTTAAGACAGTTTAGTACATTACTTACACTATACATGTAATACTAGTAATTTTTAAAATTCTAAAAATGTACGTGGAATATAATTTTTTCACAATTTCGTTTTTTATGCCGATGATATTGTTAATGGTTTAGCTAAATAAGTAATAATAAGAGAAAGAATAATAAATCAGCACAAAAGGCCCTAAAATCTTCCCCCACCCGCTTCTGTCTCTTACCAAAGTTTTCCATTTATACGCGATAGACATTTCTGCTGACTAGCCATCTTTTAAAAGGTTTTTCTTTCTGGTTTTTCCTTCAGGTTCCACTTTAAGAATTCTCTTGGGAACTCTGTTCTACTTCACCCTCAATACGTGATCTAACCACCAAATCTTTCCATGCAGAAATTTCAATACCGCACTACCGTTTTACGATTGTTTTATAGACACATTCTTTGACTACTCTTGACACCACTTTTTTGTTTAGGGCTAAACTTAACGTCGTACACAATCACGCGCTTGCTACCATTCTTTTTTGAATTCTTATATATTGTTCTTCACTATTAGTTATTTTTGTTCCCAAATAAAAGAAAATTAGCACTCTCACGAACTCATATATATATATATTATATATTATCAAGACCTTTCCTACCATACAGTGTAAAGGTATGTATTTACAAAATAAAACTAAACTAATTCTTGACATAATATTTAAAACTAAAATTATTCTTGATTTCTACTCGTATGTACTAATCTGGTCCACTCCTTTTTGTTCTGTGCCATTACCTTCGCTTCTTGCCATGTTATTCCTTTCTGAAGAAATTTTTCTTCTATTGTTCTTGTCCATGTTTTTCGTGGTCTTCCTCTTGTTCTACTAGTACCTACTTTCGATTCCCATATTTTCTTAACCTGTCTATCTTTGTCCATTCTAAGTAGATGTCCTAACCATTGTAGCTGTCGTGTTTCTATTTTTTTTTCCAGTGGTTCTACTTTAAGTTCTTCTCGAATTATTTGATTTCGTATTTTATCTCTTCTGGTTACTCCTAGTACTTTCCTCAGATATTTCATTTCCATACTTTGTAGTTTACTTTCCTGTCTCTTCGTTGTTACCCACGATTCCCCAAATGTCAATGTCGGTAGATAAATTGTTTTATATATGGTGAGTTTTGTTTTCCTAGAAATCTCTTTGTTGTTCAAGAATGTCTTTCCTAGTGCGTAGTACAACTTGGCAGTGTTTTCTATTCGTTTGTTTAGTTCAGCTTCGTGTCCTCCTTTGTTGTCTATAGTAACTCCTAAATATGTGAAACTTTTGACTTGTTCTAATTTACTGTTGTTGATTTTTATGTTTGTCTGTTCTTCTTGTTTAGCAATTGCCATGACCTTAGTTTTGCCTATGTTAATTTTCATGTTGTAGTCCTCTAACGTTTCTTTCCATATTTCCAGATTGTATTGTAGGTCCCTCTCCTTTGGTGCGAATATCACAACGTCATCAGCAAACGCACATTCCGAGATGTTTATTCGTTGCATGTTTCTGTATTCTACACATAATTTCGCTACTTTTGACCTACATGCTTTAATAATGTCGTCCATGAGTAGTATGAACAGCAGAGGGCTTAGTACACCACCTTGTCTTAGGCCATTGCTTGTTATGAACTCTTCCGATTGTGAGTATCTAGTTCTTACATAGTTCCTGCAGTTTTGGTACATGCTTTTGGTGGCATTAAGCAATTGTTTTCCTACACCCCTTCTAATTAGGCTCTTCCAGATCTTTTTTCTTGGTGCGCGGTCAAAAGCTTTTTCTAAATCGATGAAGGCTAGGTAAACTTTTCTGTCTTGTTTTAGTGTTCTTTCTATTACTTCTTTTAAGCTAAATATGTGGTATTGTATACTATGTCCCTTTCTGAATCCGCTTTGAGAGTCTATTAGTTGTCTTGCTAGGACTTTTCTTAGTTTCTGTTCTAAAATTCTTTCATAAACCTTGCATGCTATGCTCAACAGTGTTATTCCTCGGTAGTTATGACAACTAAGTCTATCTCCTTTTTTGTACAGTGGTAATATGATTCCCACTTCCCACTCTTTTGGTATTCTACCGGTTCTCCAAGCCTCTTTGCAAATGTCTAAGAATATTTGTGCTCCGTATTTTCCCATAGTTTTCAGCATTTCTGCCTCTACTCCGTCGTGTCCAGGTGTTTTCCCATTCTTAACGTTTTTATTGCTTCACATAGTTCCTTCATTGTGGGTTCTTCATCCGTTATTACTTCCATTCTTTCTGCTCTTTGTTCTCCTTCTTCATCTTCTCTTGAATTTTGTGTTACCGTTTCATCTACTGTTAGGATTTCTTGGAAGTGTTCTTTCCATATCTTTATCACTTCATTTTCTTCGGTTATGAGTTTACCTCTTTTATTCTTGACTTGGTTTAGTATTGTTTTCTTCTCTGTTCTACAATTTTTGAGCACCCTATAAAATAGCTTCTGGTTTTCTTTGCTGTTATGTTCCATTCTGTGTCCGAACTTCTCCCATGACTTTTCTTTAGCTGTCTTTATTATTTCTTTAACTTTGTTCCTTTGTTCCTTGTATTCTTGGTATGCTTCTTCAGTTTTCTTATTTAAATAATTTTTCCATTTCCGTTTCTTTGTTTTAATTTCGTTTTTGATATCTTCATTCCACCAATCTGTTTGTTTATTTTGGTTATTTATTTTGGCTACCCACATACTGCCTTTGCGCAGATTTCAAAATTCTTTTAAATATTTCCCATTTATTGTCTATGTCTTCGTGTAGAAATCTTTCGTCCAGTTTTTCGACTTCTTTTGTATTAGTTCTTGGTATTTTGTCTGATATTGTTCTTCCTTGAGCATGTAAGTCTTAATCTTTTCATAAACTTTTTCTTTTGCAAGTTTTCCTTCTCTTTTGTTTGTTTTCTGTCCATGTGTCTTATTTTTCCTACTAACAGGTAGTGATCGCTGTAAATTTCGGGACCTCTTCTTACCCTAACGTCTTGAATCATATTCCTTTTGGCCTTTTCTATCAGGATGTAGTCGATTATTGATTTTTCGTCTCTACTTTTAACTTCCCTGGTGTACTGATGTATTTTCTTATGTTCGTAAAACGTATTTGTGACGATGAATTGGTTCTCTCTGCAAAAGTCGAGTATTCTTTTCCATTATTGTTTCTTTCTTGTTCTCCAAATTTGCCTAGTGATTCTTCCGTTGACTTATTTTTACTCCTACTCTTCCGTTAAAATCACCTACTGTGATTACTGTCCCTTTACTTTCTTCTGTGAGTGATGTTAGTTCGTTCCAAAATTGGTCCTTATTGTTTACATTATCGTCTTCGTTTGGGCCGTAGACTGCTATTATTGTTATTTTGTGTTGGTCTTCCCTATTTCTACTGACATTAATCTTTCATTTATGCATGTCCAATTACAAATTCTTTTGCCCATTTCTGATTGACAATGCATGCTACACCTCCTTTGCTCTCTGATTTTCTTGGACTCCGCTGTATATCATAATATAATTATCTTCTAATTGAATCATTCATTGGCCTTTCTTTTTTGTCTCAGTTGTTACTATTATTTCTATCTCAATTTGCCTCAGTTCATTTACTAGCTCCTTCTCTTTCCCACTAATTCCTCTTACATTCCATGTTGCTAAATTCCATTTTTCATGCTTCTTTTCAAATTTCTTTTTAGGTTCTCTTGTTTTTGTGTCTTTTTGGTGTTTGGGTTGTTTCCTATTCAAATGCCATTTCATTGCCTGGTCGTCGTCTTTATATTTGTCGTGCAATCCAAAATCTGTAATCAGTTTTTTGAGACGCCGTTGGTTATTTCTCTTGCTTTTCTTAACTCTTTCTTTGTCTCTTCCCATCTCCACTCTATTCCATCTATATACAGCTTTCTAAATCCTATTTTAGCGGTTCTCACAAACTCATATTGTCTTTATCTTTGAACTTGACAATCAATGAACCACTGTTTGAATTTTTAGTGTATTTGGTCTTTCGCCACTAGAAAACTTTTTTAATTCTTTTTAACATTGTGAGGTCATCAGCATATGCTAAAACTTGATTTGACGTATTAAGTATATTGCTGCTTGTTTTAATTTTACTTTTTCTTATAATACGCTCTAACGCACAATTAAAAGAGTGTTGGGGAGTTGGGATCTTCCTGTCAAAGTCTTTTGTGTATTTTTTGGTGTGTTCAGTATTGATTCTGACCTTCTTTTCTATATTCAATAATATCGTTCTTGCCAATGTAACCAAACTTTCTAAAACTTGCATTTACTTCGAATAACACTATTGTACAGTGTCGTGTCATTCGCGCCGCGGCAATATTTCGTAGTGTTGACGCAGCGACACTTCTAGGTACCTGAGAAGCGTGTAGTTTGCGCCGCAGAGTTATTAACTACTTGAAGACAGAGGTGCCGTAATTACCGTTAAGTACTTTTTCTTGAAACATTTTAACAATAAACCAAGAAGTAGACCGATTAGAAAATTATTTTAAGGGCTGAGCTGATATAATCATTTCTAATGTTAAACTATTAATTTTTTAGACCACATTATACATGTACGCTATATACATTCGTATTATTCTAATTTTTGTATGTAAACAACTGCTTTTAAGCAGGATTTTTTTTTGCCACCGTAAATTGTTGGAGCACATTTTGTAGGAAAATGAATATTTTTTTTTTAATTATAGTTTCCTAAACTGCTAACAAATTAATAAAATATTGTTTACATTGTCTTTCCAACTGCTTCATAATTTAGTTCTGTGACGTTTTACGTGACATTTGCCCATTTCTTTCGCCTTTCTCACGCTTATCCGTTTTATTTGCTCATTCGGTTAGCTTTTGCCATCTGTTATAATTGTCTGTTTTCATTAATCATTTTCATTGCAAGGTCTGCTACCATTTAACAACTTCGCTGGTTTATTTCCACTTTCCATTGTGCTTTTTTCTAAACTTTCCTCGCGCCTTTCTAAATTCTTTCTTTAGTTTTTCATTATTTTATGGAATTTTATTTCTAGTTTAATCTTTCTATAATAGTCGCCTTGCCTTCACACAAGAGTTCTTGTTGTATGTTTATTGACTGGTGTTCTTATTATGTTGTTCATTTCTTGCAGCAGTTTGTGGGCATCTTTAAACTTTTTTCATAGAAAATGTTTCTAATTCCCACTTTTAAAATTCCAAAAAGTTGTTTGTTTGCCATTTTCTTTTTATGAGCTTCTTTATATATGCAATTTCAAATTTATTTATTCTTCACCAACTTCTTTGACTTTTACTCGCAGTTTTACTCTTCTTAATAACGTAAATCGCTCAATAAGGATCAAAACTAATAAAATTTATTAGAGAATCACTGTCTTCTCAAAGGGTACACGCAAACCTCTCAGGTGTTAAAGAAAAAAATTATAAATAAATTACTACCTAAAAGTACCTCAAGTAAAGAATATATATATATATATATATATATATATATATATATATATATATATAATAATAATAATAATAATAATAAATGAAATCCAATTTCGCATTTTATAAGGTCACAAAAGTTATGTAAATAATTGTCTTTATTAAACAATTTGCTATATGATGCAGTTGAATTGCATAAGTCAATAAAAATACACGTTTCTCATAACTCTTAAGTCAAAATTTGTATACGTTATTATATATCAGGAACAAAAAAAAAACATTCTCCAGAAATTATAGTATTTTAGAATGTGTTGTTTTCAAATAACATTTAAGATAAGAAAAAACTAGATAAAAACACTTTCAAAGTAACATATATCATAATTTAAGTTTATAATAATGATAAGACCCTGCATTGAGGCAAGACCTGCGAACTGAGACGTTAAGACTCTCATATATTTACCTTCACTGCCTAATCATCGCGCACCACCATATCTGATATGGGACGATATGTTTAGCACAGTACTTCAAAAGACCGCATTATTAAGTGGTGAAGCGAAGCGGAACCACTTACTAACTTTATGTTGTCCGTCTGTCTGTCTGTCCGTCCGAGCAATTACTCGAGAACGGCTGGGAATTTCCAAATTCTGTTTTCCCCAATCGACAGGTGACCAAAAGGGATTGTTTGCTAGTGATTTTGAAACGGATTGGTCAACCCATGAATTTTCTTTTAGACCTACAAACTAGAGGGTTCTCAAACTTGGAGGCTGCTTCGCCACTTCGCTATGCGTTGCAAGCTTTGCAGGTTTATTATACTTTGTTCAAAATATGAGCAATTCTTTCAGCTCAGCTGATACTTGATTATAGCATCGTCTATCTGAAGAACATTTTAGATCTCTCCAGATCTGCTTAAGCTCCCCTTTTAACAGTTTTTTATTTGACTGTAAATAAACAAGGTTTTTGTTGTCTCTATGGTAATTTAGTTATTGCTTCCAATGCCATGTCTTGAATTATATTTGGTAAACTTTTAGAAGGCCGTTTCAATTGTCAAATTTGTTTTCAAATATTTTGCATTTCCAAATTGCAGTAAACGATACAGCTATGCGTAGACATATGGTCTTTTCTTTTTGTAATATTAAACAACTTGCATTTGCAATTATTGGGGACGTTACGAAAATAACTCCGAGTATATTGTTATCGTGAGATATATGTTTGCACATTTTTTTTTTAGTATGCGCTACCGGAATTACAAATTTTTATGCTTAGAACTGTGCCTTCCAAATAGATTTGTGACCTTGCGCAGTATTTATTAACTAAAAATGTAGACGGTGTTAGTATATCAATAAAATGCATTTGTTCTAAAGAGTAAATAAAATATTATCTTCTATGTCGTAAAACGTAGTGGCCGTGCGCTTGCTTACAGAATTGTTTTCGGTTGAGAGCTTCCTTTGTGTTTGTGCTATATTTTATAACTAATTAAAACCATGGTATTAAAAGATTTGTTGTTATGATAATCAAACCGTTGAATTTCCACTTGCTTCGTTGTATAGGTTTCGTACAAAATGTACTGAAAAACGTTTTAGTTGATATAATATAATTTTATTTACAATATTTATTTTCGAGAACATGATGTGCTGTTCTGTAAGGTAATCTTTATTCAAATTCCCAGAATAATTGAACCATCTATCCAAATTTGTCAAGTAAAAACTGAAGGAATAAGCTGAACAATTTCGATTGCCTTTTCAAAATGTTAATGTACCCCTCAGTCAAGAAGTACGTACTATAGTTAACATATAAATTTTAACCAGAGATCGAATTTATTACAATATTTTTTAGCTTCAGTTAATCATCAAGTCAATAGCATAGCAAAATATATTAATAATGCTCTTGGAAACATCACTGTCATTTTCACTGAGAATGACAGGGAAGTACACGATATCACAATAAAAATCAAACGTTTGCCAATGTATTTGATAAATACCCTCAGCTTGCTAGAGATCTTAATATCTACTATATTGAGTAGAAGTATACAATATCTGACGGAATAACATTAATGAACTGGGCAAAACTACAGTTGATGTTTGATACAAAGCCGCTTCAGCTGTAAACGATAACCTTAGGCCACTACCAGTAACAAGAAGAGTACTGTTGGATTTTCCACATAGCCAACATCGAATAGTACTATATAAGACTGGAACTCAAATTTCATGGGTAGCTCTTTTACTTAGGGTTAGAAGGGACTATAAAAAATAGTTAGACGAACGGTCGTCCTTTCAAAAATCTCACTTGATAAAGAATACAATAATAACTAAAAAATGACACTGCTACCAAAAAAATTTCGATTACATTCCCCGAAACTGAAATGCAACAAGCAATCGCCAAATTAGAAACGAAGGAAACTGCAGGAAAAGATGATGTCTTTTCCGAATTTGTTAATAACCATGGATCTAGCGTTAGAGGGTAGATGACGCATTTTCACTTCAACATTGTTGAAACTTGAAAATTGGCGCTTGCATTCAAAAGAGTCAAAATTATAGCTATTCCAAAACTGTAAAACTAATTACAAGCACCGCCATTTATAGGCCCATATTATTTCTTAGTGTTACTTAAAAACTCCCAAAGAAATTAATATACGACAAAATCTCAGAAACTATAAATCAGGCTTTCAACCAAACCGGACTGATTCAATAATGGTCTTAACAATCCACATAGACAAGACTTCCAAATACAACTTAAAATTTCTGGATTTTCCGAAAATATATGACGCAGTATAGCGTAATAATATGTAACATACTACAGGATAGTCTGTTTAGAGTTTACCTAAATAATCGTTTTAATAGAATACATCACTTAAATAATGGTTTATCACATGGCTCGTTTGTTGCTACTCTACTCTTTGCTACCAGAATCCTGTTCTAAAAAAATTATATATACCGATAATATTATTCAATGATATGCGAAATCGTATCTTTAAAAAGATCTGTCCACTCTTTACTTGTATTTTAAACAAGCGAAAATTTGCTTGTACATATAAAGCAGAACAGACCCTATACATGAAGCTATGGGGTTTAACAAAATTTATTGAAACAGATGGCAGTGAATTATATTCAAATGAAAGTGAATAGCGACAAAAATTTAGCGACCGGAACTGAAAACTTTACGGCCACTTTCGGTCTACCGATCTTGAGATTTTCCGATCAGGTTGATTTTTGGCGTCTGGACTTGACTTATGGTCCTTAGTTCAATACTAAAAACGTTATGTCTCTATCTATCACAGATTAAAAATTATAAGACGTGACAGATGTCAGAAAGCTAGTCTCCAGCTTCGAAGCTGCCTTGATCAAAAGTTATAAGGCCTCCGGCTTGGAAGCTGGGTCCGCTAACATGGAGGTTGTGTCCAAAACCATCCCAAATAAAAATAACAACCTTATACTCAAATACAGAGAAACAATAACTAAATCTTCTATCATATTACGTAGAACAAAGTTGAAACAGAACTTCAATCCGAAATATTTGAAAATAACTCTAAACAAATCATTAACCTTTAAATAAAACTTAAAATTAAAAAGCTTGTGTCAGCACTTAAAATGCTGTCCAGTTTAGATACACAGCTCTCATGTAAATAAGGTAGATGTACAACTTAATAATAGAATGCAAATAGTCATAGGGGCTGTTCGATCTACTTTTACAGATTGGTTATGGTGGTCGATATTAAGTAATATAACCCTATCACAAATGCGACGTGCTCAAGCTTTACAGAAACTAAAGAACGAGCTACAAACTAATAACTCCTAAGTAACGAAGATTACTTCCGTAGAAAGATTAAGATCAAAAAGGTCTCCTTCATCCATTCCTGTAAGAAATCTGAATTTTCAAAAAACTTGAATAGAACAATAGCGAAAGTCTATAAATAAAAGTAACACAAGTTGTATCATCAGAAAAAGTTTTAACTTATCTCGACATTTATGGACCAAGATGGATACGCACAAGACACGCAATATGCAATATGTTTGGGGTAATAAGGGATTTTCATATAACAGGTAAACGTTAGCTATCATTTCTTGTGTTCAGGCATTGTGGGCGTTTTTCGATTTCAATTGCCTCACGTACTATCCTCCTGGTAAAATCCTGGTAGTACGTGAGGCAATTGAAATCGTTAACCCGTCATATGGAAATCCCTTATTACCCTGAACTGTGAATTATGCAATATCCCTAAACCAACAAACTTTCCTCAACCCAATGCATCTCCCACCAAACAACATTCCCGCTAAACTTTTAATTCTAGCCATATAAATAACAAAGCAGAACACACAAAAGGTCAGTCTTACTCAAAGACTCGTAGCTCTTCTTGGAGTAGGCATATTGAAACCCCGAGTGAAAAGCTTAACTCTTGAGAATGGCATCAAAGCCGATGCCAAATTAAGTTGTTTATATATGATATATATATATATATATATATATATATATATATATATATATATATATATATATATATATATATATATATATATATATATATATAGAGAGAGAGAGAGAGAGAGAGAGAGAGAGATAACGTTATCGATCTTTTACTTTACAGAAATGACTCTTTTCTTTCTTTTTAACCCTCCGATTAATTATACTTGGTTTTTCGTTAAGAGGAATATTCCTCATATACCGCCACCAACTAACCGTAAATCTTACAATGGTGAGCATTTTACATTCGGCCACTTTCCAAAAAAAATCTAATGTTGATTGTTTTCAATTTGTTAACATTTGAATTAAGAGTGTTTGGAAAAGGAAGTAAACTATTTTACTAACAAACAACATACATACACAATCCTGAGTCTATTTACAGTAAGGTGTAAGGCTTAGTGTCGATTGGATTGTTACTCTTCAATGGTTTGAGTTTTTCGGCACTTTTTCCATTCTTTTCTGTTTTGGTATTTTTTTCGCGTTGTGCTACATTCTAACCCCCTCTGTTGCGCTGCCTTTCTCACCTGTTTTGTTCACTTAGGAAGATCTTTCCATTCTGTTATTTTCTCCTGATTTTGCTTCGAATGTCTGTTTTACCAGTCGGCCTTCACCCATTTTTTACACATGCTCTACTCATTCTAATTGTCTTGTATCACTTCTTTTACTATTTTTACACTTAACTGTTCTCTATACCTTATGTTTCTAATCGTGTTTTTTTTTCTTTTATTTTTCTATTTTCTCTGTTGCTTATTTCAGATCACCCACGATCCACTTTCGTAAACTAGACCCGGGTACACTACTTTTTTCACTACTTCCACTATAGTTTCTTTAGGTATTATCGCTTTTCCCAGAAAGATGGTTTTTATAGAACTAAGAGTTCCTCCTACGACGTCTGCACGCTCTTTTATTTTATCATCTATCTTCCCATTGTTACTAATATATGTTTCTAGGTATTTAAATTTGTTCACTTGCTCTATTTATTTCCCTTCTGTTTTAATGTTGTAGCTTCTTTCTTCTGCTTCTGTAACCATTGTCTTTGACTTTTTGTATTAATTGTTATGTTTGCTTTTTGCATTTTCCTATTATTTAGATTATCCTGTAATTCTTCCTCTGTTCCTGCTAAATTAACATGTCGTCTGCATATGGTAATTTGTACATTTACGCTTTTTCCATACTCTACTTTCTTAGGTTATATTTCCTTGTCTTCTTCTTACACGTTTCAACTATAATTAATGTGAATAATAAAAGGCTTAGTCATTCGCTCTGTTAACTCATTTCATTTCGTCTGTTCACTCCTTGATTCCTTGTTTGCCAGTATTTAAAATCCTACATTTACATGTAGTTTGTTCTTGCCATTTCTCCACCGTGAGCACATTTCTCAGGTTACTATCCCTTAACTTGCCTTCTCTACGGCTGTTGAGCCTGTCTGTCATAACATTCTGGGTCAGACGTTGAGACTCTTTACCACTGGTTCTCACTTTTTACCTGCACTTTAACCATCTCCCATTATACGCTCGATGTATCGGCTTAATGTACTCTTTCAGCGTGACCCCCATGTTTCAACTAAATTAATGTGAATAATATGCACAGCTCTGTTTTGCATTTTTTTTTATCTTTGATTCCTTGTTGCTAGTTCTCACTACATTTACACGTAGTTACAATGTTTTGACCATTTCTACCACCGTTGAGTTTATCTAGTGATTTCCACATATATTTTCTTTTAACTCGGTTGAAAGCCTTACTAAGACACATAAAGCGTAGATGAACTTCTTTTCCCTTGTCGCTTTTCCTTTATCATCTTTTTCCATATTGTTTATCAGGCTTAATGTCTTTTCCATTTGTCTCCCATGTATTTTTATTTCCGATAATATGCCATCTATTCCTGCTGCCTTTCTTAGTTTTATCTTTTGCATTGCCTTCTCTAATTCCATTTCAAATATATGCTCGATGTCTACATTTTTGCTCGTCGTTGTAGTGCTTTGTTCATCTTCGCTGTTGTCTTCATTTTCCTCTTCTTTGCCGCTGTCTTCTAATACCTCCTTGAAATGTTGCATCTATCTTTTCATTATTTTCTCTGCTTTTGTAAGTAGTTCGCTTTGTTTTTCTTTTATATGCTTTATGTAGTATTCATTAAAATAATTTTTAATTTTTATGGAAGTAATTTTTCTTCATTTTGTTTCCGAATTTCACCTATTCTTTTTGTATTGTTTATTTTATATCTTTTTTACTTCCGTTCTTTTATTTTTGTACTTTTCGTAGCCTTCCTTGATCTTAGTCTGTAGGTATATCTTTTAACTATTTTTTTGTCTTACTTTTGCTTTTATTTCTGCTGTCACCGAGCTGTTTTCTTTATATCTCTACTAACTGTTTTTGTTGTCCCGCAGCTTTCTTCTGCAGCTTCTAGTACACTTTGTTTTACATAAATTTAGGTAAGATTTGTATTATTTTCTGATACTCTTTTCTCGTGTGTTCTTCTTTTAGTCTATAACTTTTAATGATTCTCTTTATAACAATTTTCTTTTTTTTTTAAAGCTGTCTTTTCTATTTTCATGTCTATTCTTACTAGGTATAGTCGCTACCAACTTCTGGTCCTCTTTTTATAATTACATATTTTATCGTCTCATGTCTTCTCTTCCTACTAGAAAGTAATATATGATTAACTTCTCTTGTCTTGAACGAACTTCTCGTATGTATTTGTGTACCTTTTTGTGTTGAAATGTTGAATTTGTTATTACTAGATTGTTTTCTATACATAAATCGTTTATTCTGGTTTCGTTACTGTTTCTTGTTGTTTCTTCATATATCCCTAGGTGTCTTTCTATGCATTTGTTATTTTTTTCTATCCTTCCATTTAGATTTCCTATTATGAAGATATATGGTCCGTTTATGTCTATTTTTTTCTGCAAATTCTTCCAGAATATATCCTTTTCTTTCTTCACCGCGTTCTCATTTGTTCCGTATGTCACTCTTATTATCCGTATTGTTGCCTTTACTTTCATGTCTACTGTTAACAAACAACAATTGTATATAAATAAATATTTTAAATATGTAATCATCAGTAACAAAATTATTAAATAAGAATTACCTATTCACTGTTTAGTCGTCAAAATCAACCATTTGTGTATAATGCATTTTTGCTTTATTGCTACTAAAAAGAAAAAACATGATTTAGTGCTATTTAGTACTTTCAATTTGCAAAACTAAGCGATACGTGGAAGGTGATAAATCCATAATTGCTTGCCTCCTCCGCAAACGCCAAGTACTAAAATACATATAAAATTACAAGTGTATTATATGGACACTTAAGGCTCTATATAGCAGCAAGCGGTAGGTCATTGGGTTTATTAGGGCAACGTTGACGCTTCATTACTCTGCTATTCTAACGCTTACGAGCCCAAAATGAACATTTATTTATAAGATTTCAAACAGTAGTTTTTGTTGTTGTGACATTCTATGCATTATTTTACTAAAATGAGTTCAATAATAGTACTTTTAAGAATAAACGATCCGTTTTTGGGTAAATTTTCATTACACTATTGATACCACATTTTATAACTGCTCTAGTAACTATCACTAACCATTACTACGTACCCCGATTTGTAATAACATTTGAATAATAGCTGCTCAAACTTACTTTGTATCTCCTAGATTAAGTCATTATAAGCACCGAAAGTTAATAACAAGCCGTTTTTGCAACATTTATTTATTTGTGTAGTACAGAGAGAAATGATTTACAGCATATAACCTTTCACTCAGTGCTGCATTACACTGCGGGAATTTTCTAATTTACGGCGCAATAGATGCTGCCGAGCGAACGTCCTACTAACAAGAAAATGAGTTATTCGATTGACTGTAGATCCATGCCCGTAAACCATTGCAATAACCGCATAGCTAATCCCAAGAGCAATTACTAAGGCGCGGGTCTCCCATCAATTAGTCTAATGAGGCCGTGAAGCTGATTGATAGAACAGCCCGATTAGTTCAATTGCCGAGGTGTTAATAACGTAACGATATAGGTAACGAAGGAGAGGTTATCTGCCATTACGTCTGAGAGAAACCGCCATTGTTTTCTAGGGTCGGTTTGGCTTGTGCTTTGAGAAGAAGTTAATGATTTACTCATAACTACGTTCTTGGTGAAGTGCGGCTGTCGCAAGGTTACTGCAGCATAAATCCATACAAAGTAGATTAAATGCCAGATTAACTTCACATTCTTTTTGTACAGATCCTCAGTGGTAAATTATAAACTGTTTTAAAATCAAAAAGCAATAGATCAATACACAATTTATAGAATGTCTATTTGCATATAAAATCAATTTAGTAATCGAAAAAGCAATAATTTTTTAAGAAATTCGTTTAAAATTACCACACATTATAACCATTTTAAGAATTAATTATACTTGCCATTCCTCCAGTACATACTTTGAAATGCGGTTGCTAATATTATAATAACAAATCTAAGAATTTTAACCGTTTACAAGTTAAAAACTTGAAAGAAAGATACAATAATAATAAACACTAATACTCAAGCAGCAAATACTCTATTAGTATTTTTTAACAAATATTACACAAAAGTAGTACTACATACTAAATGAGTGCATTATAAGTAACTATAAGTATCGAATGTACTAAAATAAAATATGACTATTTTAAACCTGTATTTAAACCTTTTATATTCTGATATTACTAAGTTGGTTAAAATAATAATAAAATAGAGAGTGTCTTTTATCTAGCATATTTTCTGCAATAAACCAACATGAATCTTTCTGATAGTTATCAGTCTTAGCGATCAGTTTGATTTGGTACGGTATTTTTCCAATTTATTCTAACCTCGACCAATCCCTTTATCTCTGTATAATTATGACAATGCAAATCAGTTATTATTTATGATATGTATTGTTATTTTGGTTTACCAGGTTCTATCTTTTCTTTTTTGTATTTACTTGATTAACATTTTTGTGTCTTGTTTGTCACAATATCGACTCATCACATATTCATCATTCTGGTACTACAGAATTAAAACTACATCTTAAAAGACCCTAGTCGTTTTTTTTGTTTAGCAGCTATTGTCCAACCATGTACCCACTTTCTTGAGAAATAACTATGGCGCGATGTTTTTCCTCGTCTTTCGCCAAAGGCTTGTTTCTATGACCAAAGACATTTTTTTGATTTTTTACGATTGTCATATTTATATAATTATTCTGTCAATACTCGGCCACGAGAACTAGTAAAAATAGTGTGCACCGCGAAAAGGTGAGACTGACACTTGGAAGATAGCCCTCCCTCCAAGAAAGTTTGAAAAAAACATTTTGAAGGGAACGATATTTTTTTGAAAAGTTTCTATATACTAATTAGACTATAATGTGGATAAATTACAAATAGCTAAGTATTACTTACAAGCAACACTTCCCAAATGATACACTCCGATTTCAATGAAATTTTTATCATTGAAAGAGCTTTTAAAATGATGAAAACTAATACTAGTTTTATTGGCCATTGTTAAAGTTAAGTAGGTCAAAATTAAAATTTAAATTTCTATTGCGCATGTCATTCATTGTACTATAACAGTTTTCTTTGTTTTTATTTACACGTGTTAATTTTAATACCAATTAAACTGGTTGAAATAAATCCAATGAATGCATTAAATATGCTTATTGATGCATATGAAACAGATAAAACCTTGGAGGCTTCAATTAACGCTCATGAGATTGAATTAAAGTATCATTTACAAGGGAAGGCTATAATAATTCTTTTGTTTTCATTAATTTTATTATTTTGTAGGCATTATTGATAACTGTTTAAGATCAGCAAATTTGAATATTGAAATTATATATAATAAGACTTTGAGGATGATCAACTTAATCATACATTGACCATTGAAAATATTGAAGAAATTGATGAAGATAATGATGAAGAGTGATGAAGAATTTCCAAAAACGAAAGCATTTCAAAATGAAGCAGAACCATCTTCCCAACCATCGCCTTTGTCAAGTCCAGGAAAAAAGCTGGAAGAATATATGCCATTTGATTACAAAAACGAGCAGTTAAGTTTTGGGAAAGCGGAAAGAGAAAAATTGTCATTCACAACAGTAAAGAAACATTTCAAAAAAGTAATAAGTTGTGAGGTGTTTTATGTGTGACAATAAAGAAATAAAAAATGATAGTTTTGCTTAGTTACAAAAATACGTTGAAAGAGTTTATTGAAGCAAAAATCAAAGTTTGATGGTTCATGAGCCTGATCTGAGAAGTTGGACTAGAAAATTTCACTGCTTCACCAAGATGGATATATAATTTCAAGAAAGCAAATAAAATCATATCCAAACAAATTACAAAATTTGTCATAAGGAACTACAGTGAAGAAATAGATACCTTATCAACTAGAGTGACTAGTTTAAGAAAGTGTTGTACCATACATAAATAATTATAGTCCCGGCTTGATTTATATTACTGACCAAAGTGGATTTAATTTGGAGATCCATTTTGGACGTATTTTGAAACTGAAGGTACCCAACATGTTGAAGTAGTGGTTTAATCAATTTCATCCATTTATCCAACTATTGCAGCTGATGGCAAATTATTGTCACAGTTATTCATAGTTTTGCAAAATATTAGTGGACAATTTGGTTATTTAAAGCACAAAATATTTACGCGACCGCTTCAAGATCAGGCAAATTAACAAAGTGGTTTAGAGATGTTTTTTCCTAACGTTGGTGATAAAAGTATTTTATTAGTTGACTCTTGGACAACTTATAAAGATGTCAACGCAATTGGCAAAGTTACTCCTGACGGTAAAAATCTAGAGCTGCTCACAATTCTTAAAAAAACATTTTTAGTTCAACCACTTGATGTGTACAGATTTAGAATATAGAAAAATTTTGTTAGAAAATTTTCAGATCGTGTTGTTACGCACAATTTGGAAGTAAATCTCCACCTTCGTAATAATATCATCAAACTACAGTCTCTCTTACATAATCAATTCCGATTTGCGGATATGTTTAAGTATCCTTGGTTTCAGCGCGCCGAGATTTCGTAATCCAACTAAATTTTGTTTTGCAAGTAATGGTTCCGAATGTCATGAATGTGATGAAGTTCATTTTATAATTTGTGGTTGGTGTAAAAAATCGTTGTCTTTCACACATTTCTATGCGGATTATCATTACTGTGATAATTACATCGCATAAAATAAATAAAGATTATTTAAAATACAATTTATACAAGTTCTCAAAAATTACCGTAAAAAATTAAAAATATTTTTCTGTCATTCCATGTTTATGATGGCCACTAAAATTAGTATCATTCTTCTTCATTTTTAAAGTACTCTCAATGATAACAGTGTATCGTTTGGGAAGTGTTCCTTGTTAGTGAGCCTAAACCATTGGCTTCTGCTCCCAATTATTTTACAAAACTCTCTCTAATCTCTTAAAATATGTTTCAGAACTGCCTTCAATAATTAATTTTGATAATAAAGATATAGGCCGTGAAAATTATTCTTACTACACTAGTTAATTAAAGAAAGTTGTAAAGATTTACTGACGCGCATTCGTAATAAACTCAGAACTTCGTCGCTAAAAGTCTTAGAAACACATTGAGAGATATATTGTGCCAACTTAGGATGGAAAACTCTCAAGAATAACTCGGTTATCTTTTTGGAATATTGCAGCGAATAATTTGCAATCAATTTTTTTATTATCAACGAGCTTGATGAAAACTTATTTTTCGGTATCTTAGTTATAAAAACATTTCATATCATATCAGTCTCTAAACAGAAGATGTTAAGTTGGCGAATTTCCTACAATGCTGTTCAATTCTTCTAAATCTTTAACAATAAACTGAATACTAAGCGTACTATCAGAATCTAGGAGGATGGAATAAAGCTTGTAGACTTTTCGTGCTTCTAAAAGACAACGATAAAACTCCCAGCTATGTCTAAACTTACACTAGCTTGTATAAGCTTTCTATTAAAGTATTAAGAATATAAAATTGTTTATTTCTTAAACATCCGCACTTCCTAATATTTATTCACGGCTTCACAATCAAAAATTCCACTATTATTATGTGTACGAACCCATCGTTAACAAATTTATGAGGCACTTTATTGATCGCGTAGTTGTGTATGTGGAAAACCGGTTCCAACGTATTCCTATCTAGGGCATGTGCTGTAGTTTCTTAATTTTGGTCGATCTACAGGTGCCTTGCTGGTATTATTAAAGAACACGTAGTTACCACCTCAGATAATCTAAAGATAAATTCTCGACTTTGATAACAATTTCAGAAGACTAACATACGTTAATTTATTGATCTAGAGCTTACTAAATGAAAACCATTGATCCTGTATTGGAATAAAAGAATGACGGTTCTTGAAATTATAGTCTAAGAAAGTTTTGTTTTATTTATTTATAATTTTATATGAATAAGACAACAAGCACCACTCGACTAAAGAAAGGCTCGAATGAGAAAATTAAAAACAAAAACGATTCTCATTGTCTTTTCGACTCTAAAGGTGTTGTCCATAGGAAGTTAACATCACCCTGACATACGGTGAACGCTGGATTTTACGTAAGCGACTAAGGAAAAGAGTCATGCGCTTCCACCCGCTTATCAATATCTGTGTATTCCAACCTTTCTACAACCCAAACTTTACCCGGCTTAAATCTATGTTGAAAAGACACTACTTTAGACTGTTAAAATGTTCAGGCTTTAAAAGAGATTTTATTTTAAGGCTTCCCTAGCTACGCCCGTGGCGGAACCGCTAGAAAAGAGTGTATTAATGCTCAAAAATATTATTTTGAACAGTATTAAGTGTATATAAACATATCTTTAATTAAACAAATTTTCTGAAATCAATCTTATTATTTTCCGGGTGTACCTTGTGTATGTTTATACTCTTTCTCGCTATTGTCTACTTGTTTTTTATCATTTATCTTTTCCAGTTTCCTTTTACTCTCTTTGTCTAATTAACAATCTATCTCCTCAATTGTGCTTGGTTCTTGCCAGCTTCTTCTTTTAAGATTAATTTCAATTTTTTACTGCTTTTAAATAGTTTTTAGAACACCCCTTTCAATTTTTGTTTAGTTTAATGCTTTGATTATTATCTAGTTCTGCCACTAATAATTAGTTATTACTATTGAAAGTAGCTCTGAATTTATTACCACCACTGTTATCTTGGTTTAAACATTTTTTACATAATTTTCCTCCTACTGTTATATTAGAACTTCTCCAACTTAATCTGTTAACTTGTATGCCCCGTTTACAACTCCTTTAAAACTCTTCAATTCCCTTTTTCTACTCTTTAAAATTGCAGCTTATTTTGACAGACTACAATCTGCCAGGTGACTAGGTTTCACATGGTGGTTTACGAAAAAATATGTTACAAAACAAGTATCTCCAAAGTATTATAACCAAGTTAAACCACATTACACAAACCAAAATCATCGCTGTAAAATTACTTACAAACATGCAAAAACTTTAAGTGGTTGTAATAGAAGATGTGTGTTCCTTAAGTAATATTGAATATTTTCGTGCTGCAACCATTTCTATTAAATAACTGCTTCTAGTGCAATAAGAGACTATTGCAAACAATCTTGTCCTTGATTTGAATATTAATATCACATTTGTCATATTTATTGTAAATTTCTGCTGTTTCATTGTTGCACGGGTTATAAATTCTACTCATTACTTTACAACAAAACATTTGTGGTAAAGCTTTAAAACATTGTAAAGTCAACTGTCTTCTAGTTTTGTATATTAACACATTTTATGTTATCAGATCATTACAACATACAATAATAATATACCTACAGTTTTAAATAAGTTGTAACTACATTATTAATAGCACATACTAGGGCATGTTATTATATATTATATATAATTTATAATTATAATGTATAATTATGTTATATATATATATTGTGTGATTTGGCTACAAAGAGACCCAAGTTTATGACGTAGCTAAGAAGTACAGGGAATCTGATTATTAAAATGAGCTAACTTCTAATAGGACAACTCACAAAAAGCTATCTGATTGCAGTAAAAGTGATTAATTTGTCCTAAAATTAACAGACAAATTAATCTGGCAAAATAAATTGGAGTGGCAATGTCGACGGTCGACTTTCGTGCTCAGGTACTACCAACTGTTAACTAAGAAGAACACAATGAACAAGAAGTTAAATAATATCAAGTACGACAATGTTGGCCTTTTGAAACTTTTTTTAGACAAAAACAATTTTATACAAGACGGGAAGGTAAACCGCCAAAATGGCGGTTGGATCTGCCAGGATGGTTTTGAACTGTCTACCATGATGCATACAAATTTTCTTGTTTCTGTGATGCTGCTGGAGCTTGTGAGCAACGAAGAAAATCTCATGACGCCCCACTTCTTTGAGGAATATCCAAAGAGAAGCACTGACAACAATATGAATGTGCGATAGAGTGTTATAAAGCCCTCGATAGAGAAGATGACCACAGAGCGGGAGTACGCGTTTTAGTAATACTCCGCTCCAGCCCACAAAGCAAAAAAGACTCAAGCTTGGTTATACAACAATTTGTATTACCATTGGTCCCCCGACTTGTGGTTGTCCTTAAGCTCCGACACTTTAAGAACCTCCATCATCAAAATAAATGACATACTGACAAAGAACGAAGTCATGTCCGCTGGTAAGGACTACCTCAAATAATTCGATTATAAATACTATTTACTTTAATTGTGCTATAAATAAATTCAATCTTTCTTATATTTTAATTTGTTATTAATGTTCCTGGGATTGCAGGTAAATACTTTCTGTGACCTCGGCAGGGAAAGGTCTACTTCAGGGAAGCAACCATGCCCACATAAGCCTTGATACTCTCTCATCCCGTAGCACCGAGGAAATCATATCCTACACCTTAATCCTACCCATCCCATATTTAATCCTATATATAACATCCTCACACACTCGGCAATCGAGGCGTTCTAATTTGCGTAATATGCATATGCTAGAATTTTAAAATTATTTACTCCAGATGAGTAATGAAGGTCACACTGTTAATATAGCGGTCTGTTCCATTTTAGATTCTGAGAGAAGATGAAATAGTTTGATAATACATAAACAACTTGCATAGCAACATATAACATAAGAACACTTAACCACGAGATAAAATCTAGAAGAACTGAACCAGAATAGATAGAATGTTATGGTCTTATGTGATACCACATTATACTTTACCAAATTAATTCTCACACAATCTCCGGAAATAGGAGAATAATACTTATGATCAACAAAAGGTAAAGATCAAATAATAAAATACTGTGGTGTCTCTGAAAGAGTCATATACATAATAATACCACCCACAAGTGTATCAAAAGATAATAAAGTTGCACAATTATACGACGACATAGTAAGAGCAAAACAACAAAAAAATTACATTGTGTAATTATTAGTGGTAGTTTTAAGGCCAACATACGCTAGAATGGTCCAGATGAAGATATCGTATACTTAGGAAAATTTAGCTTGGAAACGTGAAATACAATAGAAAACACGCTAAGAAACTTCTTGAGATGAAAAAAATATGTATTGCTTAAATACGTTCTTTAAAAGACAAGTCCAAAGAAAAATAAACGTAGGGCAGCCCGTGCAAGAAATATAAAAATAAAATATATTTTATCTTGAATAACAACAAAAGTTTTGCACGGATGTATCCGTTTTGAACAAATTTAACACCAGGAGTGACATGGATTAGTTAGAATAATACTCAAATTCAATTATAAAATCAAAAGGAACAAAGTAATACAAGGATCTAATTTTCCAACTACCTAAATACGAAAATAAAAAAAGAACGATGTACATATAACAATAAAAGAATTATGTGCAAATACAAGCATTACAAGAAATAATAACTTAAGTCCAAAATGACAGGCGTAACGTAGATAAAAGTTCAACCAGTAACAAAAGTATTGAGACACTCCTTGTGCATTTCAAGTGCTTCAATTATTTTATTTTCTTTATTTCGCTGTTTTTCTATGTTGCCTCAAAGTTTCATGTGATTTTTTTGTGGCAATGGTGGCCGCAACAAAGCATCGTAGGGCGATTTTGAACCTGAATCTGCAAGGAGTCTTATACAAGGGCTGCTCCGTGTCGGTCGGGCAACTGTCTACACGACCATCTAACTGTATAAAGATCGTATAAGGAGTGGAAGACCAGTTACTGTTTCGACTTCGTAGAAGATAAAGATAATTCGAGAGCAGATACGTCGAAATCCTCATCGCTCGATGGGGAAGATGAGCCAGCACCTAAAGATCTCTTTAATTTCGGTCAGGAGGATCGTCAACAAAAAGCTGGGACTGTTTTCTTACCGAGTCAGAAAACAGCCATCCTAGCGGAACGAAATGCCGTGCCTCCTTGTTCTCGCGCGGTCCGGAGAGCACCTTTGCGTCTTCTCTGACAAAAAGCTGTTTATCGTGGAGGTGACTTTCAACCCCCCAAAATAACCGTGTGCTCGGTAAGGACACTGAGAAGACTGATCAGAAAGGGAGAATCGTCCACAAAGCAGCTCATCTCGAACAAGCGATGTTTTAGGCCGCGGTGTGCTCTACCGGTAAACCCCTCTACTCTTCATCTATCTCGGCGGTAAAGTCAACAAGAAGTACTACTTGAAAGCCGTCTTGAAGGAGCAGCTGATACCTTGGAGCGAGTCTCACTTCGGCACGGACCATTGGATCTTCCAACAAGACAAAGCCCCTGCCCACAAAGCGAAAATCGTCCAGGAGTGGTGTCAGGCCAATCTCCCAAAATTTATCTCAGATGCAAAATGGCCTGGTTTCTCCACCGACCTCAACCCTCTCAACTACACCGTTAGAGAATATTTGGAGGAGAAGCCTGTGCTTATCCCCTTCTCAATCTGGAGTCCCTCAAGACATCCCTTTACGAGGAGCGAGACGACGTCAACGACCTCCGTGCCGTGATGAACGCTTACCCCGTCGTCTCCATGATGTTATCAAGAATCGAGGAAGCATAATCAAAAAGTGGTTACAGACATTGCTTGTTTATTGTTTGTGAAAAATAAATTATACATTTCGTGTAGTTGCGTTTCTTTTTGAGAAAGATATTCAGAATTTTTCGTGTCTTAATACTTTTGGCGCACCCTGTAATAAAGAAAGAAGTATAAAAGAATATTCGACAATACAATATAAGATTAATTGAACAATAAAAGATAATACAAGCATGAAGGTAATTTAAAAAAGCTTGATGAAGCACATGGAGAAGAGCTAGAAAGGCCTATAACCAGCAGAATATTGCGATAGGCTGATGGTGATGATTCATTTTCCGAATTTACCTTAACGACTCTGCATAAGCATTTAATATAACATAGCTAAATCTTTTGTATATTTTTAATTTATTTCTCTTATTTTATTGTAACTGTATCTTTGTTAACATAACCAGAATAAGGCATTTTAAAGTTTTAAATCAAAATAAATATCAAGCATTTGTAGCATATCAGCGCTTCATACGGTATAGTATATTAGTCCAACCAAATATTTACCTTTCTTTTATTTTGAAATGCTACAAAATTATAAAATCAACTATTCGACAAATCGGGAGTTTAATCTAAATGTTTATGTATTAAAAAAAATGAATGTCACTCTCCGTACTCCAATAAAGTATTAAGATTTACATCCCTGTCGCAACCCTTTATTAGTTTAATTGTACTTTGTTAGTCTATGTACATCGCCTTTATTCTATTTATATAGTATTTACTAATATCAGCTTTTTCTAGTATTTCGAAAAATTGTAGCAGAGGGGCAATGTCGTATGCTATTTTGAGGTCTATGAATATTAAATGAGCTTCGAAATTATTTGCTTTTCTTTTTTCTGTTAATTGTCTTATTATAAATACACTATTTACACATGATCTTTCTGCTTTAAACCCACTTTGGTTTTATCCAATGTTTATTTCTCTCTCTAATATTTTTCTAACTATACGTCCGTACAACCTACCAGTTGACGCCAGTATACTTATTCCTCTGTTTTAGAACTTTTCTTCGATATTTCCTTGTGGATTGGCGTTAAAAATCCCAACTTCCAGTTACTTGGAAAATCGTCCATTTCAATTAGGCATTGGTTTTTCGTATATAACTTCATATGCTATTTCATGTAAAACTTTTTCTGTTTTTTTATATTTTTATTGTGCTGTACCTTCCGTTTCTTCTTGTAATTTTGCGGCTACTCTTAGTTTGTACAAGAAGTCTATGGATTTATAGAATTTATTATCTTCTACTTCTCCATCCTTTTTAATGTACTTTTTTGTACTTCTCTGTGGACAGTACATTGTCGTTTTTAATAAAAAATGATTTGCACCTCATTACCCCCCCCCTATAAACTCTTATGTTTATCGTATTTATCTGAAAGTTTTGTCTTTGGATTATGCAATCTATAATGAATTAGAGTTACCTTGTTGGTTGATGCTAGATAAATTTGTTTATGTTTTTATGTTTGAAGTAATGAAGTAAATGTCTGGCATGTCAACCTTTTCCCGTTTCTACTGAAAGATTCTTCTCCAAATCTCCCTACTACTGAATCATCTTATTTTTGACTATTTCTAGCATTTAAGTCTCTTGTTATTATTAATTATTTTTGTTGCTCGTATTATTAAGGGGTTTCATCAAATCTTCGTCGAATTTTTTTTGTGTTCAATACGAACATCTGCTGATGGCGCATATACTACCATTAGGATTACCATATAAGTTTCTATTTTTAATTCGATGATTATTATTCTTTCACTGATTTCCTGCCAGTTTCGAATTCATTTTTTAAGCTTTACGTGAAGTACAATAGCCATTCCTGCTTTTGCCCTTTTATGTTTTTCTACTCTGGTATAGAACATAATAATCCCAAGAATATTCATTGTTATGTTCATTTTTTGTTTCCGTCAGCATCCCGATGTCAATTTTATACTTTTTTAGTTTTAGTTCTTGAGATACTTCTTCTTTCTTAGTTAACAACCCTTGTATATTCCATGTTCCTTCTACCTTTTGTTTGTAGTATCTAGTATCTTAAGTAACAACAGTATCCTCAGAGTTTCCTTCCAAACGAAAGGTGGGTTTCCACCCGGAAACTGCTTAACTTTTGCAGATTTTTTATTGTATTATTTCTTAAATCACGTGTTGAGTTGCTAGTCCACCATTTTGGATTAGACGCTACTTTGCCTATTGGTCCACAGGAGATATCTTATTTCCCTCTTACCTTTCATATCTGAAAGATGTTTCCCTATCCACCACCCAGGGGACGCACCGATGGGTGTTACAAACTCCTCACATGGGTTTTATAAAATGGAATTTACAAATTATCTTCTCACTGAGAAGAGTTGTTTAATGCCAAGGTAAATATTTTGATGAATAAAGTTAGTTTGTGTAAGAATATACGAGCATTTTTTCTCTATTTCAAAAACGAAAAAATTTTCTTAGTTATCTTCTATAAACAATACTAAAATATGATAGACAAAATAATTATGTACATTATTACAATTTAAGACAAAATTATAACAAAACATGTCACATAATAATTAAACTGTAGGAAAATCAGCTAAATAAGGAAAAACTACAAGAACCAATCGTGTAAATATCAAAAGTGCAATATAATCTGCTGCAGTTATAAACAGAGGAAATAAAAGCTTGGCCAACGCTCGCCCACTTGACCTGGACAGAACAATAAACCGCGGACTTACTTTTGGTTGTTTTGGGACATAATTTCGCCTTCGGAATCAATCCCATGACGAGGAGCCGCGCACGGCCGTTATTTATCTCCTCGGGTAGTTTGCAGCCAAGCGCGGCCCATAACAGTTAAGCAGGTTTTTCACACACCGTCAGTAATTTTTATTACAGTCGTATCTTCCACTTACCCCCTTCTATTGGGACTCATTCTCAGTCAACCAATTAAAGGAGCGAATTTTGAAAAAGGTAATATCTATAAATTAATAGCGCGCAATATCGGCGAAGTTTAACGCCGCGGCGTTCGAATTTACGCGGCCCAACTTTTCTCTTCCCGGTCGGCTTCGAGCCGCCGGGGCGCGGACACGGCATCTCCCGTACACCCGAAACATCTTAGGGCGCGGGCAGACCCCAAATCATCGGAGAGCAAATAGATATAACCGGCTAAACCAATAAGTTATTATAACCCTTTCCTATCTCTCAACTTATAAACCGCCCTAAATCAAGCTGAGCAAATCTGCAAGCGGAGAACACATGAGCACGTTTATAGTTAAGATCGCAGATCCCGAAACCATCCGAGCATGCAATAAACTTCCAGCTTAAGTGAACCGCATGACTGCAAGGTAAATGTTGGAGCTGGGGGAAGGGTTGCCACATTTTCATTATTTATGACGTCATAGTGAACAGAGGTCGTCGCTATTCCAGCCAAGTTTTAGTTAGTGCTAATAATTGCTCTGTGTTGGAGCTAAGTCTCGTTATAACTCATCCCGCTCGGATACTCTAGCGATTGTATTAGGGAGATATCTTCAGTAAACTCGCCTAAGAATCTACTAACGTCACCCTGATTTACGATTCTTGAATCTGGAGTATTTGCATTTCGCATATCTGCTATTGATTGCCGCGAGATCTCGCTATATTGAACACTATATCTTGCAATTATTAAACTTTATGATATATCTTAATCTGAGCGTTGTGCCCTTACAGGTGCACGGCTAGATGGGAATCTCGGCCGATATACCGCCAACGCCGTTTGCAGAGGTAAGATTCAATATTAACTCCTTTATTTTGTTTTTTCTCAGTTAGCATTAACAATACAACTTGATATTATATATATATATATATATATATATATATATATATATATATATATATATATATATATCAGAAAAACTACATCGTTCTTGAAATAATGTCAAATGCATTGTAAACCTTAAGAATTTGTAGTTGTTATTATGTTTACAGAAGAAATGAACTCCTATTAACTATTAAAAAAAGAAAAACAGCTTATCTTGGACATTTATATCGGAATGACAAATACTACACATTGCAGCTCATTATGGAAGGAAAAGTTGAAGGCAGAAAAGGGCGAGGTCGCAGGAAATGCTCCTGGCTTAAGAACATTAGAGATTGGATCCGTATGAGTACACATGAGTTGATAAGAGCCACTAAAGATGCCTCTATTGTTGCCAACATTCAACAATGAATAAGGCACTTTAAGAAGAAGATTCTAATTACTCAACAGCAAACGAAATAGCAAATTAAGGACTGTATTTATGTAGAGGGTGTGTTTATTTTAATCATAAATTTTTCACATGTGCTCATCGGCAAACTGCATGTGTATTAAAAGAATTCTGTTTACCGAACTGAAAACTTATATCAGATGAACAATAACAATGACGATATTAGCAAAATATAGAAAGCACTGAGAGGTGGAATATTTAATCCATGTAAAGAGATATTAAACAAACTTACAGTACAAAAACATATATGAATTTTAAATATAATGAATCAACAAAGGATATACAGAAACAATAATACACTTAAATATCAAGAAATAGAGAAAAATATCAAAGAGGAAATAAAACCGGCAACAGAATAATATTACCAAAACAAGTGTAACAAAATTGAGGAGCTTAAAAGAACATATAATTTATTCAATTTGTATAAAACAGATAAAGAATCAAACAACTGTTCTTTTAGAGAAGACAAACTTCGACGATAGAAGGAATATACCGAAAATTTATTTGAAGATAATAGAATTGGTCCAAATAAAATATCTATAAATAAAGATAAAGTTGGTCCGAATATCACTAAAGAAGTATTATATGTTCTTAAAAATACGACAGATGAAATAAGTCCTGGAGCTGATATACGATACATATCGAGGAACATTTTTAAAGAATGTAGTTATCATCGTATAATTAGTTTAATGTCCCACACTTTAAAAATATTTCTTAGTTATCCATAACCAAATATATCGGAAGTTGGGCATGGATATAAACGACACATGTAGATTTCGAAAGGGGCTTGGAATTTAAGAGGACCCTTCTCATTTAATGTATCAATTCATAGAATCTTAAATGTGAACCAAGATGTATAGGCGTGCTTTATCGATTACAATAAAGCGTTCGATAAAGATAATGGAACACCGATTAGCAACATTAGATATGCTAACTATATTAGCAAAAAACATTAAAAATTTACAAAAACTAATAAACCGAATAACTGCATGTAATAAAGAATATGAACTAAACTTAATATTGATAATATTGAAGATATGAAATCCTTAGTATCAATAAAAAGAATCATATCTTGGTACAATGATAAACCAGACAAACTAGACCCTTGAAATCAAAATAAGAACAGAAAAAAGCAAAAAAGCAAAAACGAGCTTAAAATTAAGGACCTAATTAGCAAAAAGACAATGTTTTTAGTATTTTTCTCTACGCAATAGAAGCTTGGACCTTAAATGTCTTAGAAAAATTAAAGCATGTGAAATGTGGGTGTACAAGAGGATCCTTAAAATGGCGCAGCTAGATCATATAATAAACATGGGAGATAAATGAAAAAACAATTAGTAAGAACCATCAAGAATCGAAAGCTAAAATAGAATACACCAGACTGCGGTTAATAACACAGAGAAAATCCAAGAAAAAATAAATGTGGAAAGGAGAAGAATAGCATGGTCACAAAACCTCAGAGAGCGGTTCGAATGCACCTCTAGTGAACTGTTCAGAGAAGCAGCTTCTAAAATTTATTTTTGGGCTGTATAATATGAGCGCCATGCTCGGGTTAAAAGCAAACTTGAACTCTAGTATAGCATATTTCAGATCGGACGTAGTTGTCTAGAAAAACAATTTTTCAGAACTTTGAACAATGAAGTCAGAGCAGAAATCAACAGAAGAATGAATGATATTAAAAAGAAAATTAAAAGCAAAATTAATGAAGTAAAGGTAGTGATAAATAAGCAGAAAGAAAAAATTGATGATAATTGTCAATTTTCGACACGGAAATGTGCATAAAAAAGAAGAAATTTGTTAAGCAGTGTTTTAAGACAGATTAATTTGAAGTATTGCCTGACTAGTGCAATTTTTACCGATTACAATGATTGCGTATTGAAGTGCTGAAAGTAATGTAGTGTTGATGTTCTGCCATGCTTTAAGTGCACTTCGCATCTATGCTGAAGCGTTTTTTAATCTACTTTCACATGTAACGTTTCCTTCAACGACCAAGAAAAATTGCTTTGCCGTAAAAGAGAAGCCTTATGATACCAGGCGACAAAGATCAGCATATACACCGGAGGTAGAAGAACATATTTTAAATATTGCTGATTAAAGAATTCCGACCCACGTTGTTACAAACAGGCATTCCACTGAAATAAAACTTGTGCATTCACTAGTCTCTTACATTTCTTACATATGTTTTATAAATAAAAGCTTGTGAAATACGGATCTAAAGACAAATATTGCAAGTATTTTGGATATTCTCCTCACTAAAGCCTCTGTCTTAAATAAAATATTCTATAAGAAACGTGTTATCCTTGTTGTCTGCTTATTCATATTAATATTCTTTAAGCATATTACTTATAGAAACAATATCATAACAAACTGTATTGTATAGGGTAAGCCCAATTAAAAATAACGACGAAGGCGTGCTCAAAAGCACCCGACTAATAAAGTAATAAATTAAGAGTACAATAGTAAAAGATGCCGCAAAGTAAACAATGTAAATTATAGAGAGTTTTTATTTATTGCAAAACATCTACGAAGATACAGGCAGAAAAATAAATATAAAGTACATCAACATTAAATTATCATTTTATGCAGATTTGTTTAGTAATTGCTCTTTTCTATCTGTTCAAAAATTTGTAATTTGATTGCACCTTTTAGCTTCAGTTTAATTTTATAACTTTTATTAAAATAATGTTACTTTTTCAGCTTATCTAATGTTTTAATAAGCTCATACCACGTTAATTGTAGCTATCTAATTGTGTATTATATTTGTTCTTTTAATTTTTGCAGAATTATATGTTTTTCTTCTATTTTTATACATATTTGTGCATGATTCTGCTTTATTCTTGGTTTAATAATTATTTCGTGTTTGATCCACATTATAATGTTCTCAGGTTTATAGTTATTTATAAGACCAACTTAAAACCTATAATTTTTATTTTTCCTTTTCTTAAACAATTTATTTTGATTTTTAAACTTGTGCAGAAATATTAACTTGTACTTCATTTTTCTCAGTGGTACCGGATCTTTTAACTATTTTTATTTATTTTATACTCTTGGGTGTGGTTTGGGCTGTCTATGTATTGACAATAAGAAAGTCAGTGCCAAAGTATCCGTCTGTTTGTTCGCTAATATGGATTATTCACAAGTATAGGAATTATTTATCTACCGGGTCTGCATTTTAAGTAATGGTAATAAATCCACAAAACAAAATTTATTACAGATATCACTACAAAACATTAGTAATCTTCAAAGTATGCTCCTTGAATGTCAACACACTTCTGTGTGCGAGTTTTCCACGCTTCGTACGCTCCCTGAAACTTAGCAACTGAAACATCCTTCCTGCATGCGTGCAAGCCGCTTTGACAGCATCCAAAGTTCCGTGGTGGCGTCCTTTGAGGGCGGTTTTCACTCTGGGGATTTTCTTCAACCAAAAAGATCTTTCGAAACGGCCTCACGATTTTGCATTTGCTCGTTCATCAAGCTTGGCGCAAGTCTTCCTCATCCCAAGATCCTCGACGATGATTTTGTTAGTTGTCTCCAGTTCTTGAGGTTGACGGGTGACCTGTGCGGGGTTCGTCCTCCACGCTCTCCCGGCCTTCTTTGAACATTTTATGCCACCTAAAAGCTTGAGCTTGTGATAAGCTTTCACTGTCGCTTGTCGAATCATTTCCAGCGTTGATGCACCAGATTTTCCAAGGCGAGCACAAAATTTGATTGAGGAACGCTGTTCAATGCTTTGCTGCATTTTAAGCTTCCACACACTTGTTTGCAGACGTCCGCGCCGCGCGTGATCATGCCTCAACGGAAGCCAGCAGGCAACTGCCGCTTGGAGCTTATTCAAGGTCAAACCCTCCTCTACCGACTCCAACTGGTTCAGAGCCCTCTGACCTATATTCGCGTCAGGACAAAAAAATTCTCATTACTTACAGGGTCCATCCCAAAAGAAATGAGCCTTTTTCAAAAAAAAATAGTTTTATTGAGCAGATCGCTACAACACCTCAAAATTCTTCAAAATAGGATCCTCCTGCATCAATGCACTTTTGGATTTGCTCATCCGAGCTTTCTTCGGCCGGGGTGACGCGGTGGTGTGCCACTCAGCGCTCTGCCTTTTTGTCTCCGGATCGTACTGGAAACACCATGTTTCGTCTCCTGTTACCACTTTGTTTAAAAACTCCGGGTCATCTTCGCACATTTGCAAGAGTTCTTCACACCGAACCACCCGGAGCTGTTTTTGTTCGTCAGTCAACACCCGCGGCACAAGTTTGGCGCACACCTTCCGCATCGATAAATCCTCGGAAATGACTCGATGTACTGTCGATTTCGGAATGTTTAGGCATCTGCTACTTGATAAACACTGAACCGACGATCGGCGTTCAAAAATCGCGCACTCGCTGCACGTTCTCGTCGGTTCGGGAGGTTGACGGTCGTCCAGACCGAGGTTCGTCGGCCACCTCTTCCCGGCCCTCCTTAAATGCTTTGTGCCACTTTTTAACTTGCGAGTACGATAAACAATCATCCTTGAAGGCCTCCTGAAGCATTCCAAACGTTTCGGTAGCATTCTTGCCGAGTTTGAAGCAGAATTTAATTGCGTAGCGTTGATCGATTTTTGAATCCATCGCGCCGTGTCGAAAATTGAAAATAGACATTCACGGAAACACCCGTCCTGCCGCTCCGAGAGCTCAGAGCCGACTTGCACCGACTGCGTATGGAAGCTAAGACCCCCCACCACCTGCCCCAAGCGTCAGAGCACGCCGGAATGTACACTCGCGTCCGAAAAAAAATAAGGCTCATTTCTTTTGGGATGGACCTTGTAAAATACAGACCGTGTATTTAGGCTTAACTCAATGAATATGTTTATTATGTACTGTATAATAAAACAACAAATACAATTTTTAATGACTTTTATTTTGCTTTCTACTGCCGTTACTTTTATTCGTGTTTATTTCAATCTACATCTTTTTCCATTTTCTAAAGCATCTATTCTGCGCCTTCTCTTCAATCATATCCGTTATTTTTTATTTTAATACTACATTAACTTTTTGCTTTGCCAAAGGTATTTCTATTGTATATAATATTACGTACTTTTTTATTTTCTGAAGTCATTGATTTATTTAACTTTCTAGCAGTTTTCCTAAAATAATTTTATTTATTGTTATTACAAAATAACATTTTATTTTTTATTTGGATATAAAATGTTGTACAATGTCAATAAGACACTTTTTATTTACTCACTACTAATTTTATTAGTAAGCTCTTTATTACTATTTGTTTTACGATGGTTAAATTAAAAAAATATCTATTATTTTTTAAACATTTTTAATTAAAAATACGCCGATTTGGCGATCCTTGTCACATCAGCGACAAATCACTACTAACTAGCGCCATACGTAACTAATATAATTCAACATGCTCTCATAAAATTAAAATTACTACCTTGGCCATTGACCATCGGAGTTGTGTATAGTCCACCTAGATATAGCATATCACCTGCAGAATACCAGGAGACTGAAATGCCGAGAATACTGACTGGGGCCCCAGGCTAATTGTTACGAAATGACGTAACTTATTTCAAATCATGAAGCAAAACGATCTGCGGCACTTGTCTACCGGCGAGCCAACTTACTGGCCAACAGACTTACAAATAAACTTTCCGATCTGCTAGACGTTGCAATTACAAAAGGAATTTCTAACGTGTGTAGTAAAACAGATTGTTGTATAGATTTAAACTCAAACCATAGTTCATTTATAATCACTTTGAGTGCTAGGGTAATAACAAAAAAAATTCTCTAACAAGATTATGTAATAGCAAAACTGACTGGAAATAGTTCCAATACAATATTAACAGTAATATCAAATTGAACCATAAAATGCATGATCCAAATAAAATAGATGAAACTGCAGAATACGTAACCAAGCTCATTCAAGATGCAGCTTGACAGGCCACTCCAACAAAACAAAATTTGGCACCAAACGGTCTTAATATACCACTCCATATAAATCATTTAACTGTAAAAAAACGTAGAGCCCGGAACAAAAGGTCAAGAAACACATTAGGCAAGATCATTCTCAACAGACTAACACACGGACTTTACAATGCAATACAACAAAATCAAAATGAAACATTCAGTTACTACATTACCATTCAAAAGGTCTACATTAGTAGTTGCACCGTTAAGAAAACCCAATACAAGCTGAACCCGTACTAATGCTGAAAAAGCAAATACCTTTTGTAAATACCTTGCTCAAATCTTTACATCACTCCCACCAAATAATTTAAATACCGACAAAAAAGTAAAGGAATTTATCAACTCACCTGATCAACTATCCCTACATCCATTATCTTGGATGTAGGGATAGTCATTCTACTGTCCAAAAATGTCACAAAATTGGAAACCACGTCAGAAACAGCCTAGAGGGAAAACAAATGTGTGCTTCGGTGTTTTTGGACATCCAACAAGCATTTAATAAGGTGTGGCACTCCGGTCTACTGTGTAAAATAAAAAAGACGTTACCTTAACCAATTCACTTATTACTAAAATCTTACCTGAACGAAATTAAATTGGGAAATTTTTATCAAGCTACTATACTATCAACACCTTTAACCCTTCCTATATCTTCTATTTACATCAGACGTCTCAACCACAATCAACACACTAATTGCCACCTTCGCTGGTGACACAGCTATAATGTCATCAGATCCAAATCCTATCCGGAAAACTCCAAGTACATCTAAACCTTTTACAAACATGCCTAAACCAAAGGAGAATAAAAGTCAACGGAGATAAATCTACACAAATTGCTTTTACTACAAGGCAAATTGTCCAATCAAAAATTAAGTTAAATATCTTGGGCTTCACTTAGATCACAAGTTAACCTGGAAGGCTCACATTAAAGATAAACGACAGTAACTCAACTTAAAAGTAAATAAGATGTACTGGCTACTTGGATAAAAATCACAGTTATCCTTGAAGAACAAACTCCTACTATATAAAGCCATGTTAAAATCCGTATGGACATACGGGATTGAGCTATTGGGCTGTAGCAAACCTTCAAACACCAAAATATTACAAACATTTCAGTCTAAGTCATTACGAACACTAGCGAATGCAGAGTGATTCATCAGCAATCAGATACTCCACAATCATCTAGGTATTCCTTACGTCAACGAAGTAATTAGAACCACAGCCAGGAATAGCCATGACCGCACTCTAAACTACAACAACCAATTTATATCCGAGCTTTACAACTAGCAGGTAGTTAACAGAAGACTAAAGCGTCGATGACCTAAAGATCTGATCGAATTAATTCTGGTAACTCATCAATGAATGTAGCCCATCTCAAACCACTTGCAAGTATATCATTCTATTTACCATTTACTCTGTACATTAATTGAGTAGATCATAAATTTGCAATAATGTATTTTAAAAAATTATTTTAAGAGTGAATAAAGGAATATATTAAGTAGGTTCTAGGTCGCATGTTTATTAAGTTAAACAAATAAGGGAAAACAAAAACTTTTTTAATAATTGATTTTTTTAAATTATTTTATAAAACTTGTTCTAATAAATATAGTTTGTATGATTTGTGTAAAAACAAATAGCCATTTTAGCGTGCGACTCCCCATGAGACTCATCGTCCTAATGATAATATTGACTAACTTTTAAGATTACCTTGCACTTATACTATGTTGGCAAAGGGGGGGGAGCAAATTTTAATATTTTTTTGCTTTTTGTTTTATGTAAAAGATCTAATTTATATATAAGAATAAAAATAATTAACCTTTACATTCTTTCCAATAAAAAAAGTGACGTAAAATTTTTATTTTTTTTAATAATACGTTCGTGTAATCTAAAATATACACTGAACTATAAAACTATCTATTACTTTGTTGTTATAATACCCTTCATTGAATTGTTACTATTTAATTATTCTACACTTTCAAAGTACATGATAATTTATAAAAATTGCCACAACTTTGTTAAACATAATAATAATTTAAAAGTTGCAAGTGAGATATATTTTAACTGATAAAAAGATAAATATATTTTAAAGATATTAAACTACTTACTTTTTAATAAATGTTAAGATAACAAATATAACATAGAAGACAGTTTTTAAACGAAAATAAACCTATTTACATGAAATTGTCAGATAGGAGCCTATAATTTGCAATTGCCTTATAAAT
Organism: Sinelater perroti; assembly: GCA_036346155.1. Classification (NCBI taxonomy): domain Eukaryota; kingdom Metazoa; phylum Arthropoda; class Insecta; order Coleoptera; family Elateridae; genus Sinelater; species Sinelater perroti. The sequence continues at coordinate 3,305,573 of JARFIY010000189.1, forward strand.
ATAAGTACTATTAACACAATTAAAGCGCTGTATAAAATTATGGTTTAGTTTGTTTATATTGTAGTACTAGTAGTTTTATATAAAATGTCTTTAATGTGTCTTCAGCAAAAAGAAATTTAATGACACTACAGCCAACAGCTATTGTAACCACTGATCTAGTTAGTAGATTCCAAAATTAATGGTCAACCGTCCCGAAATGTTTCTAGTCTTATGCAGTATTTCTTCTAAGAAGTCCTTGATTATCTGGTCAAAAATTAGCAATAGTATTACTTCGAAAATTCGACAGTCCAATAAGACACATTAAAACCGAAACGTCTGTCCATGATTTTGGATATCGACGGTGCAATGAAAATTAAGGGTAAACCACCAAAGGCCGTTGTATCGGTTAAAAAACCTGGAACTGCTAATAATATACGCTTTATCCATCCAAATAATGTTCCTATGAAATAATTGATCATGCTGACATTGTTGAAGACAGCAATTACAAAATTATAAACGATCAGAATTGCCAGGATAAAGTGATTGTTTGCTTATTGTATATGCTATAACTTAAAATTGCTTTAGAACTGACAATGCTCACTTATTTAATATACCATATTTGACTTTATAAAGACAACTTGCAATATGGAGATTTGCAGTAATCTTAGTGCCTTTAATATAACGCAAAATAAATTCCCTTTCAATCTCCATAAAATAAATTTATTAGAATGTCTTATTTGTATCTAATAATTAAAATAAGTTACACTTGCAGCCATTATATACATTAAAAGTGAAATGTTATATATAATTAATAAATTAAAAATTAATTAAAACATTTAAACTATAACATAGAGAAAATAAAAAATTTGACTGTACATGATAGGTGCCATAGAAATAGAGAAATAATATAGCGCCATATAGCCATATGGCGAAACAGTTGGTAGAATATCTTTTGTAAATTCAAGTTTGGTCTAAATAATCGTTTGATTTTCGAATAATAAAGACGTGCAACAAATGAATTTTTTGAAAAATTAATAATAAAGGTTTTTGTTTTCTGTTTAAATATAGTAGAACTCTTACTAATTATTAACATAAATGGTGTATAATATACCCTATCCATACGAGTAACTCAACGCTACTTATTGATATGTTCCCAAATCCCCAAACTAGCCCTGATTTATTTCTAACATGCCAACTAACTACAACAATTACACAGTAATTCAAGCGCCAAATAGTAAACAAGTAGATTTATCTCAAGCTACCGAGAAAAAAAGGAAAAAATTAAACAAAAAATATACAGTTTGTTCAGCAAGACGTTTCAATTTATAATAGATATTTCCCCTAAATATTGTCCTCTTATAAGAAAATTCACTTTAAAATACTGCAATAATACCGTACGGAGTCCTAAAACTTTCTCAATAAACAAGTCGGTTAAAATTAATACATAAACAGCTGATACATACAAAAATATTATCAAACACTTAACCTAGAAAGAGATCACACATATTAGCTTACAGAAAAGCGATCGCATAGAAAAGTAATCAGACATCTTCCATTCTACCATACCAATTCAATTAATCAAATATAATTTAAAGCAACTATGCTGCAAAGTTCCCACTATAATTATCATAAGATAAAAAACAAGTAAGAAACCGTTTTACGTTTCTATTTTAATTTAGTAGGCAAGCAACAAAATATCCATGAAATTAAATTATTATACGACTGCGAAATAAAAGTTAATGAAGTTTGAGCTTTACATAAAAAAGGACATCAATCAATGTAAAGGATATCCCAGAATTAGCGCAGGATTTAAATTTGCCGCCATTTATGCAGTAAAGTGTTGACAACCCTAAAATAAAAACAAATCGACAGCTGACAGTTTAGGGTTAGTAAAAGTGGAGCGTTACACGATGGAACAACGTGTCTTCATTATTGAATAATATTTCAAAAATAATGAAAGCTTGGAGGCCGCTGTTCGAAAATTTCATACAAAATATGGTCGGAATAGTGTTTTAATTTCGTCAACTGTAAAGAGATTAATTGAAAAATTCCGAGAGACAGGATCCGTTGGAGACGCCAAACATACTGGTCGTCCAAAAACAAGCCGTTCAAATGTCAATATCGAAGCAGTGCGTGAGAGTGTCGGTGACAATCCAGGAACCTCAATTCGGCGTCGTGGACAAGAATTGCAAATTTCAAGAAGCTCTCTACAGCGTATACTCACTAAAGATCTGTGTCTCCATGCTTACAAAATTCAATTATCACAACAGCTGAAGCCTAATGACCATGCACAGCGAAGAGAGTTTTTTGAATGGATTATTGAGCATCAACAAATGGATGCTGATTTTTCGAGCACAATCATCCTTAGCGACGAAGCACATTTTCACCTTGATGGGTTTGTTCATCGCCAAGATTGTCGCTTTTGTGGTTCTGAGAGCCCACATGTGATTGTCGAAAAACAAATGCATCCACAACGTGTCACTGTTTGGTGTGGATTTGGGGCTGGAGGCATAATTAGACCATACTTTTTTTTGAAAATGGGGCTGGTCAAGCAGTGACTGTTACTGGTGCTCGATATCGCGACATGATAACACAGTTCTTTTTGCCGAAATTGGATGATATTGATGTGGCCAATATGTGGTTTCAACAAGACGGTGGTACATGCCATACAGCCCGTGAAACACTTCAATTACTGCATGAGACATTTCCAGGTCGTGAACTCTCTCGTTTCAGTGATCAGAATTGGCTCACTAGATCGTGTCATTTAACACCATTAGATTTCTTTTTATGGGGTTATTTAAAATCACAGGTTTATGTCAACAAGCCCACAACCACGCGTGCATTAAAGGAGGAGATTCAACGTTGCATCAACGAAATTCAGCCACATTTATGCAGAATGGTCATGGAAAATTTCGACAAACGAGTGCGTATGTGTATGCAAAGCCGTGGAGGCCATTTGCCCGATGTGTTCTTCCATAAATAACCCTATCCTATGTACTTTATGATTCAATAAAAAAATTACAATCAAAAGACTAAAAACTGTGTTTTCTATTTAATTCAAATCTTGCGTTAATTTTGGGACACCTTTTATAATGCGTCAAATGTGAAAGAAAACAAACTCGTACAAAACCAAAAAGCTTTTCAATTAAATGTCCTTTATTTAGAGATAGTAATTTTGCTAACTACAAAAGCTGCTCTGTTTACAAGAATTTAATAAATACAAAAAACAGATCAGATAATAAGTTTGCACCCAACCAAAGGCTAATTCCAGCTGCAACCAATCCTTTCCTATCAAATCACCAAACTTTTAGCTATATTTCATATGCTCAATGGTGCAAGCACGCCCTACATCTAACAATACAAATGAACAGCAAACTAACTAAGAACAATCACCTTTTTGTCCAAATTTAACATGTTCATCTACTTAATGATTCAAAATAATACTACGTTAAATTTACTGACAACTATAATAAATAAATCTCCATGATGCTAATATTTTATGTATCGTCTCTTAGAACCCAAATAAACTTGACATAACATTAATTTCTGAAAGAAAATTTCACTAAGAAAACTATATTTACAATACCGCATTATACCATACAGCACTGCATATGCGGAAACTGCAATAATAATCAAAAACCCCATTTTACATCGTGAGGTTGATAAATTTTAAACGGCCACAAACACAGTTTTAGCTATTTATTATCTATTTAGAGACATCATTTTTACATATCAATATAACACTTTTTCTTGAGGCTATAAAATAAATTCATTGTTGGTGGCAGTTAACAAACTAATATATAATATTTTAACAAGTTTTATTGCTACTAGAAATCCAAAATACTAACTTTATTGAATATATAACACATCTAAAGGAAGAAAACCACTATGATCAGCTACCAAAATGTTTAAGAGACACCAAATTGCCATATGATATATAAAAAGTCAAGCGGCCAGTGCACAAGATCAAATAGGGAAGAAACGGAAGTATTTGATAATATTTATCAAATGTCTTTTATTTATCTGAGCAGCGCCAGATTAAGTTAATAGTAAAATAAAAGCATTTTTAAATGTGCCATGCTAAATGTCATTACCTGTTGAGATCTTCCACAAGCTAAGAAACAATTTGAACCAAACAAGCTGAATCACGGAAGAGGCATTAAAGATGTTACCTAAAAAAGCGGTAGTACTACTAACAAAAATTTACAATCACATGCTAAGTCTTTTCTATTATCAAATTGCATGAAAATATACACATATCTTAATGGTGGCTAATCTTGGAAAACATGAAGAAAATGTGCTATCTTATCTATCGATAAGTCTTTTGGTTTTTATACGTAAAATATTTAAAAAGCTCCTTTTTTAAAAGTCTTATAGACAATACTGATATATTTATAGAGCTGTCTCAACATCAGTTTTGATTTCGTAAATGTTATTCAACAACACGTCAAACGCACAGTATTGCAGATGTAATATCAGAAAATCTTCAAAAATTTTTTTCACTGTTGTGTACCTTTCTCAAATGTTTCATACATTATGGCGCATTGGGTTGACCTATAACTTAAAATAATTATGATCTGCTATATAAATCCTAATAGGTGTGCAAGTAGAAACTCGGCTTTTTTGGGCAAATCCAACTTTATTGAAAAGATACGTGTTACAAAGATTAATAATTGAAATATTCACTATTACTATATATGGTTTTTTACTATTTATCGGGTAGATAATGAATGCCTTTGGCATAGAAACTTGGTGATTTCGAAGCAAAACAGTCATCGAGCCATTTTCGCACTTCTTCAACTTTCGTGAACCGCTGGTTTTTCAAATATAAAGACATCGATCTGAATAAGTGGTAATCAGAAGGAGTCTGAAGAATACGCTACATAATGAACAACTTCCCAATATAAGGAGAAGATGAGCTTGATTTTGCTCTATGTGGACGAGCGTTGTCATGCAGCAATATCACTTTCCGCCATCCTTGGCCCGTAAATGGGCTTTTTTCCTCCAGAGCATCACTTAAATTGATCAATTGGGCCTGGTAACGTTCAACTGTAACGGTTTGACTAGGTTCCAGAAGTTCGTAGTAAATGACTCCTTTCCAATCTCACCAGAAACACAGTAACACTTTCCTGTCATAAATATTAGTTTTTGCAACTGATGTTGATGGCTGGCCTAGATCAACACATGCTTTTCTGCGTTTAGAATTGTCAAAAAAAAACCACTTTTTCTTATTCGTTATGATTTTGTACAAAAAATTATTTCTTTTGTACCGAGAAAGCAAAGTCATGCAGATGTCAACTTTTGGTTTTTGTTTTCTTTCGTCAGTTTATGATGAACCCAATTTTCTTTCTTTTGTATCTTTCCTATTGCATGCAATCGATGTGATATTGCTTGGTGAGTAACTCCTAACTGTTCTCCAAAGTCTTCTTGAGTTTAACATGGATTGTCATCCAGAAAAAGTTGATATCTTCAATTTTTTACTGAACCTTGTCCGTGGATCGTCCTCAAAACTGAAATTTCCATCACAAAATCTTGCAAACCACTTTTTTACTGTTGAATGACTCACAGAATGTTCAGCCAAAGTCGAATTAATCAATTCCATAGCTTGAATAGTATTTTTTTTTATTTGAAAACAATAAAATGCAATGGCGTAAATGTTGCTTATTGACATGCACCTCTTATAAAATTAATACACACGGAATGACAGCTTGTAAAGTTATGTTATAAAAATAGCAATGACTAAGCTACATATATCCAAAATGGCGGGCGAATTGGATGCGTTCAAGTACGTTTTTTAATGCAAATAACTTCAGAGCCGAGTTTCTACTTGCACACCTATTACCTATATAATTAAAATTTTTTACCAACTACATCTTACTATCCTGTTAAATCTGATATACTTTTGGGCAGTGGACTCGTTTCTTTATCTTTTATAGACAGCTAAACTATCATCGCCACTTTCAACAAATGACGAATTAAATTAAATCAGGTTAGACAAGCTACCACAAAAAATATTATCTGCCAATCAGTTAACATACATGTGAAAACCAAAACGACAAATTATCACATAAAAACCCACACTGAAGCAAAACAAGTCTAAAGTGTAGAGAAATGTACTTGTTACTAGGGAAGAAATTTAAATTATCAGTTAGCAATAAAATTTTATTCCAAAAAACTATGCTAAAACCAATTTGGACATTTGCCATACAACTTTGGATGTGTTAGCCAACAAGATAGATTCATCATTGTATTTTATCAGTCAAACCATACACAAAGACATTGGTGTTCTATTTGTTAGTAATAAAATTTAAAAAATTGTTACGAATTATCACCAAAAACCTGTTAGACACAACAATAAATTAACGTGGTAGCTGTCCCATGGTCATCTGCCTACAAGAAGTCTAAAGATTTGCGTTAATCCACTTGTTCGAAAAAAATCCTTAAAAGGTATAATCAATAGACGGGTTTTCTGTGTCTCTGACAGCACATTTACTTAAAATTTCTTTATAAACTAAATTTCAAATAATTATTGACAAGAAAAATAAAAAGATTGATGATGGTAAATCTATTTTTATGTCTCTTTATAGTTATCAAGGTATCTTTAAAAACATCAAAACTTACCTACTGAACTATTATAACACACTTAAAAAATTAAACAATATGTAACATTTAAAATGTGCCACAATTTGGTTTACATGGCGACAGTTTTGTAATATATGAAATGTAAATTATGTAAAGTTTGTAGCAATCAACTTCTAATACAGCTACATGTTATAAATTTAATAAGAAACTAAAAAAATTGTATTAACATAATAAAAATGCAAAAATCATAAAAACTGCCAAATTATTAAATATTTAATCATTTTTTAAGCACTTTCAATTTAAATACAATTTAGAGGCACATTAAATTCCTTATTGTAATATTTGTAGACAAGAAACTGTTAAATAGAAAAAATAGAGTTTTAACTGTTAAATAGTTTTCTATTTATAAATACTTTGCGAAGCAATAGCAACCGTCAAGGGAGCGGCGTCGAATGAAAGCGCACAGCAACTTATCAATCCGGCCGTTGTATAAATGGAAGTTCAATTGAAAACAGTCCTCTTTGAGAATCCGGACTTCCTTAGTTACAAGTAGAGCTATGTGTCACCGAAAAAAATATCCATAAAAGTCATCGGGCGGAATGAACGGCAATAAACTATACAAATAAATCACAGAGGGCCATTCTGTGCTGATTCCTACAACGATTATCATGAGCTGAGCTCAGTTAGCGTTGGCTACAAACCGTGATGAATGGAGAGGAGTAACTTATATACTTTCCGCCATGGGGAAAATAGATAAAGGGATAATTACTAATGGGTTTTCAGGCTCGTAAAAAATAAACCCCCGAATGGGCTTCCGTTTTTAACCTACTTTTCTAGTGCACACATACGCAGTTTTCAGCTCAATTCAATTTAGAACCACATTTTAACATAATCATAGCGATAAAGTAGAAAATAGGTAAAATAAAGCCCCCAAAAAATACTTTAAAAGCGATTTAAATTTTATCTTGTAGACGGAACTTTAAATATAGTACGCAACTAAGTATTTATTATAAATATTTGTATTAAAAAATTAAAATTAATTTATTATAACTAATTTTCTGCATAATAGGAAAATAGGAATTGATAGTATTATTGCAAAACTGTGATAGGAGAAATGATACAAATGAGCGATAAATTACTACATAAGCTTACTAAAACCAATTAATTAAGTATAAATAAATACCTACGTTTATAAATTACTATAACTGAACTAAACTAAAAGTATAAGACATACCTTAACTTAAAAATAAAATTGTGAGAAAATATTTTATTTCAAATTTTAAATTTTTTTAAGGAATACTAATAATAATGTTCAAGAAGCAATGGTAAAATAAACATTCGATTCAAAATTGATTTCAAACTTTAATATACACTAGCAATATATTTAAAAAATAAAATAAAAACATTTACCACCAATGGAAAGACAAAGCAAGCCACAAAAACTAGTAATACGACACTGTAATATTAACATATAAAATCAAATCTGTATGCGTTTTGTGCATCCTAACGAAGAGGACATGTTAAGCTAGTTCTACCTGCGGAAATAATCACAGCTTAATTAAGGTTGGTCATATTTATTTCTAATCTTACTCATATAATTTGCCTGGATAATGAATTAAAACAAGAAACTGTTCGCATAGGGTCGCTCTATGGATAAAATGTCGGAGTGAGGGTATTATGATTATTAAAGCAAAATTAGTATTAAAAAAAATAGTGTTATAATTAATAACAATTTTTTTCAGCACACAAAATGGACGATCATGTCCAGTGTGCCGAATTTTGATACTCAATGCACATTAAATCCACAAATCGCTTATTATCAAAATTATAAGAAACTGTGTCCACTGACAAACAATCCCTGTAGAAGACATATAATTACCTATGATGTCAATGCAGCCTCTGTCTCTATCTTCTTTGTTTCATATGCGTAATACCCACATTATAAAAAATTGTAAACGCTAATATGCTCCAATTGTGAACAGTTACCTATAAAAGAACAAAAAAATTAACGAATTATTGGTTGGGTGATCCGTAAGCAGACAAAAAATAAAATGATGGAGAAGTACAAAAAGCAAAACCTTCACATATGATGTATAGGGTGTTCGTAATCTAAAGCCTCCAAAACCCAAAATCCAACCGTTATACTAAACATTGCAGCATGGTCAAAAAATATTGAAAAATGGAAACACTGAATTTCATTCCTTTCAAGACAAATAAGATAAGAAGTTTTGAAGCAATATTACACAGTACTACAATAGATTTAAATGAATTAACTAAAAAGGGTAATGACTATAGGATGTTATGGTATATTTACCAAATTAAAAATTACATTTGAATCCTGTACATGTTAAACGTACAATAATTCAATGTTTCAATTGTCGAAGATAGCTTTTTCTAAATGTATTAAGTATACTGGAGGGAATTTAATGAAGAACTGTGAAAGGAAAGAAAAAAGTACAAAACGTGACATATTAACATCATCCCATTAACTAAAAAAATTCAACAGCTGTATTTCTACCACTTGGATTTAGATAAAATTCACAACTAGCCCAACCAGACATATCTTATACTCAAAAAATGATCAATAAAAGTCAATACACAAATAATAAACAACCAGAAAACAAACGTAAATCAAATAAATGCGAAGGCTTTCACGGCCGGTGTTCTGGTGCATTGTGTGGTTGGTTCTAGGGTTATAAAGCCGTGGTCGGAGTTCAGAAACTCTTGACGTTTCGTCCACAACTGCGACGGACATCTACAAAAGAAAATCTTCTAAAAATTATGTGACTATCTCGTGAGTTTTCGCTTTTATACTCGTGCGAGTATAGTAGGGATGGTGTTGGGGGGAGTTGTTGACGTCATCGGGATGGTAGATAACGTGATCGGGCTAGCTGCTGACGTCAATCGGGTCGTTGCAGGTAATATTTTATCATTCTCTGACGTCACTCGCTCTTTCACCGTATTGCAATCTGTTTTTTGCCCCTTGAGAGCGATAAACCAAGATCTAGTTAGATTGAACTCGTCGTCTCTGTTAAAATTATTTTTATATTTATAAATTTCCACCGTCTCTCTGTATAATCTCGGGTAGTAATTCCTACAATTAGATAAAACTTGTTTGCCTTTGCTTCTATTTGATACGCCTCTACGGGGAGGAGGTTTACAAGTCTGTAAGATAACTCGAGAGCTTACGCAAGAAGAAATTCCAGCTACTGTCCAGCCTTGCTTTCTTACTGCGTTGTCGAGATCAAAAGGTAGTTCCGAAGTATTTACAGGTCAAACACCACCTGCGCACTCCTCAAACCCAACTAATTTATCGCAAAACTGAAGCTGCCTTAGTCAAAGAACAAGTGCACGTTACTAGAAAAACTCTCTCTCTCTGTGTTCATTAGAACTGATGCAAATCCATGTTAGCTTGGCCAGCAGAATCCATAAAGATGACTGGGATACTGTAGACCGCATTACTTTCCATTCTGCAGAGAAACACAGAGTGGCCGCCACTGTTAGACAATCTTTTAAGTTTCAGCGTTTACAGAAGAGAAGCGCTCCCACACAACTGGATTATAAGCAAACTGTTATAAACCTCTCTAAACACGAGCTTAGCCAGGAAGCCAACAGTGCTCTTAGCAAAGGTGAAAAGTTTGCCGTAACACCCAAATCCATTCCGGTAGAGGATACTATAGCCAACGTAGAAGCAAGAATACGGAACCTTTCAACAGACGAAGCAGAGGAAGTACGAGTCGAGACTTTACGCATCCTGCGCCATGCTAAGCCACCTAAGAAGAACTTACCTAGGACGGAATTAAAGGCTCTACGTGAACTCAAGAATGATGACACCATAATTGTCGTACCAGCAGATAAAGGTAACACCACTGTTGTACTAGCACAGGAAGACTACGCGAATAATACGACCGAACTGATCGATGAGAATACTTACACCGTGTTCAAACGTGATCTCACATCGCGGATACTACGCGACACAAGCAAACTAATAAAGAGTTCTTCTCTGGATGATACCACCAAAAAGAGACTAATAAATCAGAGGCGCTGCCCTCAAGAATATACGGCTCCCCAAAATACACAAGGACGATATACCGCTGCGACCCATTGTCAGTGCCATCGGGGTCCCACCTACAAGTTGTCCAAATACTTATCCAGTCTGTTACAACCGTACATGGGACATACCAGCAGTTACATCAAAAACTCCGCTCATTTTGTCAACCAGATTCAAGACATCCAGCTACAGGGGAGATCTAATGGTTAGCTTCGATGTAACTTCTCTGTTTACCAAAGTACCAATTCAAGATGCCCTAGATCACCTGAAGAAAAATTTTCCTAACGATATCTTACAACTATTTTAGCAGTGCCTTATGTCCAGTTACTTTGTTTGGCAGGGTGTATATTACAAACAAAAAGACGGAATAGCAATGGGTAACTCACTTAACCCTGTAATCGCTAGTTACTACGTGAAAAAGTTTGAAGAGATTGCCATCAACACAGCACCTCTAAAACGCGCGATATGGCTAAGATACGTCGCTGACACGTTTGTAATATGGAGACACGGAAAGGAGACCCTACCACAATTTATTATGCACTTGAATTCCATACACCCAAGCATACAGTTTATCATGGAACTGGAATCGAAAGATAGGATTGCTTTCTTAGACGTACAGGTGTTGAGATCGGAAAATAGACATTTACAACACACAATGTACAGAAAACCCACGCATACGAACAGGTACCTTCATAAGCAGTAGAATCACCACCCAAGTCAAAAAAGAAGGGTTGTGAAAACATTGTTAGATCGAGCAAGACGTATATGTCAACCACAGTTTTTGGATGAAGAACTAAAACATTTGGAACAAGCGTTACAAGGGAATGGCTACTCGAGGACGGAGATTAATAGAGCAATCAAACCTAACAAATGCGCAAGAATAACACAATCAAAATCGGCTACGGTAGGCAAGGCTTTTTTACCTTACATCAACAGGGTCACGGACCGGATAGGAAAAATTCTCAATAAACACAAAGTGGAAACCATCTATACTACTACTTAATTTTTAGAAGATTGTATTTTGTAGATGTCCGCCGCAGTTGTGGACGAAACGGCAAGAGTTTCTGAACTCCGACCACGGCCTTATAACCCGAGAACCAACCACACGAAACAAACGCAAATATTGACTCGGCAACAGAAAACTAAAAAAACCAAAGCAATGGTGGTTAAACTTATGAAAAATATGGATCTTAGTACCATGATCTATAAATTGATATAATCTTCCAATTTTCAATATTTTTACATTGGAGTATTAGCGGTCTAGCGTACTATAGCCATGGTCAAAACACCCATAGTAAATAACCACGTTAGTACTATACTGATTCCAAAAACTTATTTAACTCCAAAGTCCTTCATAAAATATACCTAGATATTCTACTGGCTCAAATCATTTAGATGCCGACACAAGAAAAACTCAGTAAGACACTATGCAAATCTTCAATACCAGTAAACCACATACTTTGGGCTTGCAAAAGTTAATCACGTTATAACTTTTTCAGCAGTTTTAAAGAACTCTTTTGCACTCTATAACGCGAAATTTCAACAATTTGGAAGAGGAAGGTCAAAAACAACTTTCGAAACAAGAATTTTGTCCAATATTATTTAAACAAAGAATATTTGGTAAAAGAAGATTCAATAAATCTAAAAAACCATAAGGTACCCAACTGATAAGACTAAGTTTAATAAACTAACTAAAAAACTAAAATTTTGGTTGCATAAGTTAAAAAAAAACAGTCAACAAAGAAACACTTATATCGGCTCTTGACAAACAGATCAAACTATCTACTTATTATAAGGAACCATTCACTAGAAAATTAAAGCGATCACAAATAACAAATAGTAAAGTGAAGTTCAACCAACACTAGAATAGTACAAATTATCAAATTAAAGTCAAGTAGACTAAACAAACCTCCTGACTACGACCTAATAACTGTCAAATGATTGAAGGAAATAATTAGAGAAATTCCTAGCAATAATTACATATTTAATAATATAATATATTTATTTGTTAGAAGTTAAAGATTAGTATAAGTATCGGGGGTTACTCAGGATGCCAAAGCTTGTGTAACACTCGTTTATTGATTAAAATCCGCTCTGCTACATATGGTATATTTGGTATATATATATATATATATATATATATATATATATATATATATTCCTGACCTTCGGATAATTCACGGCGCACTGCGGGTGCACGTTATGTAATAAACGTGAGAGAGTGAAAGGCGGATTCCTGCCGCTTCAAAACTGGGATATTTTGGCTAAGGACACAAATCCCATATAAAATTGAATATTTAAATAATAGGTCAGTACCTCATATTTCAGGAAAATTACAGCAATCACAAGTCTAATGGTACAGACAGAGAAAGACTACGAAAATCGCAACTAAAACAGACTATGACTTTGGTTACCTACAATGTACAAAGAATTGCTTCTAAACAACTGATAGTAATTAAAGAAATATAGAAAAATAAATCGGATTTAGCAGTCCTCAGAGAAACTAGTAAAATAATGAGAGAAGATGAAAGATCGAAAGACTACATCAAAAAATAAAATGTAAAAAGAGAAATTTCTGTGCTACCCTTAATCAATTTAAGAAAAATATAAAAGCCTTGGCAAAATAATTGTAAAAATATACCAAGAAAATAAAAAGAAATTCACGCAAAATTATTATGATACGTATATACGCTCCGACCGACGAAGCCGATATACATCAAAAGAGCTACTTAAAAATAAACGAATATTAAAGTACTACCTAGATAACCTCAAACAAGAATCAATTCAACTGCTATATTTGAGCAGATTAACTGATCAGCTGAAGACGTGTCAGTTAAAAAAATATTTCTATGGGACAGCTAAAAAGAGTTTAAGAATCGAAGAGAGCTCAAACAAGAAACATCCAGAAATAGAAACCTTGATCAGGCTTAAGAAAATTTAAGATTAGCTTTCTACAAAAGAGAATGTAGATCGGAAATTTTAAACATGATTGAATAGGAACGTAAGCAGGTCAGTCGTCAAAAGCAAAAGTGACGTTTGAAAAGACGTAAAGAACCTAATAGACACTTAGGGGGTACAAAAATATCGGGAACAGAAAACCTTAAAGAACTTACAAAGAAATACAAAATATAGCTACAACAATAACAAATTGAAAATAGTATTACTTAAAATTTTGATTACGGGAGGAAACCAGAGTTCTGTAAATCTAAAATTCCAAATGGCGTTAAAGTTAATCTACAAATGGACCTCATAAGTTTACAATAATTAAAATACAGCAAAAAATGAAAAATGGAAAGGTAACAAAACCAGAACACATTTCTGAGGAGAAGATTAAATTGAATACACTGTATGAAACGATACTAAAGATATTTAATAAATGCTTAATTGATGACAATACTTGCAAAAACTAGAGTTTGACTTATATTAGTTCTATACACAGAAGAAGATGTAAAATAGTGTGCAACAATTATAAAAAAATAAACGTGACTGCCTGTATAGAAAAGCTCTAAGATAGGATTTTAAAAACAAGAATAGAACACCATTTCCTAGATGTAGAAGAATAAAGAAATTTTTGACAACATGTTAAGCCTCCAACAAGTTATTAATAACCAACTGGATAGAAATTTGACTATTTGATATTTATCGACCTAGAAAAAATTTCATAATGTGCCGATAAATATGCTATTTAAAGTATTGAAAGAATCTCATCTGAATGACTACCATGTAAGAGCGTTGAAAAGTATATAGGAAAATTGTCTGGGTATGATAAAAATGGGTAATATTTCTCAAAACCTTTCAAAACATTCAAGGCCTAAACAAAAATGCCCCATGTCTTCTGTGCTGCATACAGAGTAGATACGAAAGTGTCTTTACATTTTTTATTTGACGACGACTTGATCTTAAACTTGATAGTTGCAAATTATAAGGACATATTCTTTATGATGAGAAAAGTAATAGAAAAATACAACAAATGAGGTTTAAGAGTAAATATGAATAAAACCAAATATCTAGTCGTTGCAAATAAATCTAAAGACATGAAATAGAAAATGTAGTCATAAAGCAATAAATACAAATATCTCAGAAGCTTGCTGTGACGAAAAATATATAACAAAATAAGCTAGCAGAAATATAGCAGTCCAACAACCTAATGATATTCTGTAATAGATAAACATTCAATTAAATACCGAAGCGGACCATCATGAAACTTATTATTACGTATGTTCGCAAATATAAAATTGAAAATAGGTATCTTAACGCAAACCTGCAGGATCTCAAAAATTGCGTAAAACAAGATGTTATATGCGAACGAACCTAGTAGATAGAACTGAATTTCGTCAACTTATATGGCATGAACATTCCATGTAAATGTCTAGTGCAAGATGGCCAAGGAAAATCCTATGCTACGTTCCTACTAATAAAAAAAGAAAAATTAGGCCACAAAATACATGGAAATATGAAAACGTGAAATTGGGGAAGACTACTAACAAGATAAAAAACTATCGGGTACTTCCAAGATTATACTAGTAAAGTAACAATACACAATAAAAATGCATTCATTTAGTTTGTTATTCTAAAAATATATAATCAATACAAAGTTGAGGAAATTTCGCCTTACGTTTTTTCAATTCAAAAACAAGACATCGAATAAAAAATTGGAAAAGTGGGACATCTTGTATACCCAGGAAGTAATTTCTAGTTACCTAATTAGTGGTACCGTTGTAGCAGTTAGTAACAATAGCAAAATTTAAAGGTGCCCATTATAAATAATAAGCTATCATTTAATTTTTCGCCTTGTTTAATATCAAAAATTTATATTTACGAAAGTATTGCACCTAATAGACATACACACCTCACCAATCCTCTTCCTATCGGCCAATAAGTCTCCTTCTTCTCCTATCCAATACATTTGAAAGACTATTACTTAAACGAATCAAAGATACAGTTGACCTCGACCAGATCATACCTTCCTATCAATTCGGTTTCCGTGAGCACCACTCGACGATGCATCAAGACCACCGAATCGTCATTCAAATAATGGAGTGCCTTGAAACCAAAAAGGTCTGTACGACTGCATTCCTAAACGTAAAGCAGGCGTTCGATAAGATATGGCACCAGGGGCTGTTATACAAAAATAAACTTCACTTTCCAAGCCAGCTCTATTTACTATTCAAATCATACCTTGCTGACCGGCTATTCCAAGTAAAAATCAACAACACGGTCTCTGACTACCATCACATTACATCAGGAGTTCCGCAAGGCAGTGTACTGGGGCCACTCCTCTACCTACTTTACACTTCCGACCTGCCAACCACAAACGACACAGTGATTGCCACATTTGCGGACGACACGGCTATTCTAGCAGCTAGTGAAACAACCGATCGCCTTCAGCACCATCTGGATCTACTACAGGACTGGACCAATCATTGGAGGGTATCAATTAATACTGAAAAATCCGCCCAAATAACTTTTACCACCAGACGAGCAATCTGTCCACAAACTAGATTCAATGACACCCCCCTACCCCTGAAAACTGAAGTAAAATATATAGGGCTGCATCTCGACGCAAAACTCACTTGGAGCACCCATATTAAAGCCAAAAGAAAACAGCTTGACCTAAAACTCAAGAAAATGTACTGGTTGCTGGGGCCCCGCTCTCAACTTTCCCTCACAAACAAACTCCTTCTATACAAGACCATATTAAAATCCATATGGACCTATGGGGTACAACTTTGGGATTGCACAAAGGCCTCTCACACCAAAATATTACAGCGGTTCCAATCTAAAATTCTCCGCCTTGGTACATTCGGAACAATACCATCCACACAGATCTGAACATCCCAACTATTGCATATGAAATCCAGAGACTCGCCGCCACCTACCACCACCAGCTCGTGGGGCACGAAAACAACCTCATCGATCAGCTGTCCAACCCACCTACAATTGTCCGCAGACTCCAGCGAAATTGGCCACATGACCTCATCCACTAGCTTCCACAACCATAACATTAATTATTCGAGAGAATAGCGCTGGCTATATCCCCCTACATGACATGTAATATCCTAGCATTTACTTATTCCTCAATTAAAGAGTAGATTGTAAATAAGTATCAAATAAAATTAAAAAAATAGACATACAGTCAAAGGCTGGCGCGTATCATACGCGAGAAGTAACTTTGTTTGAGGGGCAAATTACAGATTAATTTAAAGCTTTGAGGGAAGGAAGCACATGTATATAAAAACTAACTGCTATTTTTTACTTTAAGACTAAAAAATTGGGGTAAAAGTAGGCATTAATTAGTTGATAGGGGCTGCTAACCTGCTAATCACTCGTCACGTAACTGTAGTGGTTACATAAGCAAAAAAAAATCTAACTGTTACCACATCTCGCTTATAGTCCTGATTTGGCAGCATCGGATTACCATCACATTTTCATCACTTTTCTGATCGACAAATCCTTTGTGATGATGCGTTGGACGGTCCCGTGCGAAAGATTCAGCTCATCACTAATTAATTTAACGCCCAACCGTCGGTCAGAGTTCAAAAGTTGCTTAACTTTCAGCACGAGTTCCCTCCCCTCCCGAAACAACTTATGCCACTCAAATATCGAGGAACGGCTCATGGTATCCTTGTAGGCCTGCGTAAGCATGTCCTTGGTTTCGGTCGCTGACTTTCCAAGTTTGTAGCAAAACTTGATGGCGTACCGCTGCTCCAAATTTTGCTCCATAGCAACTGACGATGAGGCGTCACAACAGGAGGTCACTAAAACTGCCGCAGGTCGAAACCTGTTATCAAGGCTCCCCTCCATTACATCTGGCCTTGCAGACCCCCCTCCATCGCTCCGCGCGCGGAAAAAAAGCAGTCCTACTGCTTCTGGATAAAACGCTGTACGTTTGGGTCAATATAAAATAACACGCAGAACAGGGTTTAAAGAAGACGGATATTATTAGGTCTATCCAAAGGCAACAGCTAGCGTAGAGATGCTGTACAGGGCCATCAAGATAAATTTGGAACTTTTTTAGGTTGTATTGCATTTGCACAATCCCTTAATAGATAACACAAGTTAGCTTCACATAATCAACAAGCTACAATTGTCAACAAAATGAGCCAATAATACAATCGTAAAGCTGCATTGACAGAATTCACTGCGTGGTTTGGCTACCAAAAAATCCAAGTTTATAGCGTGCCAAAAAGTACGGAGAACCTGACTAGTTGGAGGAGGTAACTGCTAACAGAGAAATCTACAGCAGACAACCGGGTCGCAAAAGAAGATCAATCAAGATTCTGAGCGAAGCATGGCTGACCTGGCAAGTTGGACAGTCAGTTTAACAGTGCATTACAAGTCTTACTTTCTGAGGAACCGCAAACTATTGGCTGAGATAAATAAGACAAACAGAAAGTTAAAAGCAAAAGCACAACAACGCTAGTTCCCTGAGATGAATCGTCAGAATGTTTGTTAAATCTGTCACGATGCCTCTGAAGTGCATACCGTCATGCATTTAAAGTTTCCTCAGTTACGAGCAACCAAGAGACTATCATGGCGCTTCCGTTCTTCGGAGAAGGCATTGAAAGTGACCACCAATAGTTATACCAATGTGATGGAGACAGTTGGCAAGCCCTGGATAGAGGAGATGGCCGCTAGGTATAATGAGTAAGTGTTCTAGTAAGACTTCGTTCCAGCCCGGAGGCAAAGACTCAAGCATAGCTATATAACAGTTTATATTACCACTAATCGCCCAACTTTGGACCACCCTCCTGTCGCGGCTGCAATTTCCTTGGCTGTGTGCGGTACGATCGAGGCGAAAGTTATTGAAGGACATCATAGCATCAAGAACAGCTTGAGGTCCTCCATTATGGAGGTAATAGCATATCTGTACGAGGAAGAATTTGTGTTGACCGGCAGCAGATTTAGGCAATGGCTCGTTTATTGGGCTACATTGGATAATATGATTCTCAATGCTATTACTCTAATTGTACTAAGTTGCAGTAAATAAACTTAATTTTTCTTGTATTTTAATGTTATTTTCATTGTTTATTTATTTTCCGGATTTACCTCCATGTACATGCGCTGTTTTTACGCTTACTTAAAGTCAAGGAATTCTATGAAAATAGTCGCCAGCGTGGTCCAGTAGTTGAGGCGTGAGCTGCGGTGCGGACAGATTCGGGTTCCATTCCCAGAGCTCTCTGATGCCTAACGAGTGGCCTACTCAGTCACTAAAAATAATTAAAAACAAGAACGGTGTAATACCG
Source organism: Sinelater perroti (assembly GCA_036346155.1). Classification (NCBI taxonomy): domain Eukaryota; kingdom Metazoa; phylum Arthropoda; class Insecta; order Coleoptera; family Elateridae; genus Sinelater; species Sinelater perroti. The sequence goes on from JARFIY010000189.1 coordinate 3,324,431, forward strand.
TAAAGGAAACTTTCTACAGCGGTGCGAAATCGTAACGGTCACTTCCGGTTGCCGTTAACCGATTTGGCTGAAAATCAATCCCATGAAAGGTAGTGACCTAAGATGTGTGTATGCTAAGTTTTAAGTGAATCCGTTTGATAGAACGGAAGTTATCTTGTCTCCAGACAGACAGACAGGATGATAATCTCATTAACTTTCTACTATAAGCTCCGCTATAGAAAGTTAATAAGCAAATCAGATAAATATAGAAATATAGCATTGCACAAAGTAACACGTGAAAGAATGTCCAGTGACGTCTCTCGTTGTAATTAACTTATTAAATAATTACAATGGATACCTCCTACCTAAGTTAAAATAGTACCGTGTGGGAAGATCTAGCGGTTTAACACATCAGCGCACATCAGCACTATCGTCGAGTAAGTTTAACGCTAACGGATTCGGGTGTGTTTCTAATCTCTGAAGATATTTTGCGCTGCACTGAACTATTTCTTCTTTCACTGCTGGCACTTTCAATTATTTAAGTATTTTTTTATTAGGAAGAAAGTAGGATGCATTGGAAATTATACGGAGCATTTTAGCTTGGAAAAGTTACAGGATTTCTATATTATAGTGCGATGCCGTAGCTCCATATTGGTTTTAGCACACATTTGTAGACAAGTAATTTGTTGCCAAGCGAGAATTTAGAGTTGCGACCAAGTAACCAATAATATTTTCTTAGTTTTAGGTTGAGATGTTTCCTCTTGGTCCAAATGTGGGTTCTCCAATTTAGCCCTTTGTCAAGGTGCATGCCAAGATACTTAATACAGTCTGCTTGGAGAAGTAGTTTACCATCCATAGCTAGGTCAATGTTTGGAGTTTTGTTTACGCTCTAGATCAACACTGAATATTGCGTCAACCTGTTCAACCGAAGAAAGGGTCTTCATTGTAAGCGCTTTTTCAGAGAAGGATCGAAGTGCTAGAGAAGCGCTAACTGCCTTTAAGGACATGTTTGATAAGCACACTACATTGCCCGTCTCTGCAATTATAACAAGGTAAAAAATACCGTGATAAAATTTGGTCTCTAATTAAATTGTCTATTTTACCATGTTATAATAGGCTGATTAAAAAGTTTAAGAAAACAGGAAGTGTACTGGATGACAATTTGTCAAGAACGAGCAGACCAATCGTTATGGCCACTCACAAAACCGTAGAACAAGCTCGGGAGCTTTATGAACAAGAGTCCACAACTTTCGGCAGTAAAGGCGCATCTCAACTCGGTGTCAGTATGGGCTCTATGCACACCATCCTCATCAAGAAATTGAATTTATTTCTGTATATAATTAAATTGCAAACGTCCCTGATAGAAGCCAATGTTGGCAAAAGATTTACTTCTGCAAAAGTGATCATGGAGATGGTTCGGACCAAAAAGTTAGACATAAAGCACGCCAATTTCACGGATGAGGCCTATTTTCAACTAGATAGCTATACCAACAAACAAAATTACCGGCATTGGGGTTCCGAAACCCACATTTGACCGATAGTCGTCAGTTCCGCCCAAAACAAGTTAGTGTATGCTGTGTAATTTCCCACTATGGAATTGTCGACCCACTGTTTCTCACAAAATATGTGAATGAAGAAGTTTGTCGCACAGAAGCTCTCGAGAAATTCATTCCAATTGTGAAAGACAAAGGATAAGTCAACCAATACTGGTTTCAGCAAGATGGAGCCACCGCCCATTGGACTTAGGGCACCTTTGACATCCTCTCAGAAGTCTTTGAAAAGAGGGTCATAAGTCTGGACGCCCCTTATATGATAAAAGGTGGCATCGAATGACCTCCAAATTCTCCCGATTTAAACATGATTTTTCCCTATGGGTTTACCTTAAAGATAGGGTGTATCGAGACACACCCCAGTCTACCGACGAACTCAAAAATCGCATCACGGAAGAGGTTCTGACTACTTCTGCGGACATTAGAAAAATCGCAATTGAGAGTTTCGGGAAACGGGTTGAAATGACCATCTCTAGTAGTATTTCATAATAAATTTTTTATCGTTTGTGTCACATAATGAAGACCCTGTAAAACCTTACACTAAGTATTATTAGTATTAAGGTTTGATAAAATATAAAAATCCTTTTATGTACTATTGTCATATTGTTGTTAATTGTACATAAAACAGATTTAACAGTTTATTTAGCAATCACCCAATCAATAGATAGAGAATAAATCGCCGGCCGTTAAAACGTGGATGGTAGTCCGTAATAGAATCATTCCGCTACAAAGATCCCTTAGGTATCTGGATGCGGGCGGCGGTGCGCTCGTAAATTCCCTCTTTAATTACCCCCCAGCTGTCAAATCAGACGATCTGACGGTTTTATGACAATTTATTGTCCTGTTCGATGGAGGGTTCTTGCGGTAATGTCGTCCTGACTGACGGACAACTATGCATTCAAATAGGTTGCTTTACCCGCCCGGGTCGATCACTCAAATAGAGGCGTCGCGACGCTTCAACTTTCATTCCACCACGACGCCGCGTCCCGGATCAATTTTATAGGCAGTTGGCGCTGTGACTGCACTTTACATGGTTCTGTGGCTGTCACGATCAGGCATGCTCGACTTAACTTCGCCATGCACAGGCTCGCCCGATTTGATATCCCCATTGAGACGCTGAATATCAGATGAGGTGAAAATCTGCGTTTGATGAATTTTGCATCTTTAACGCCGCGTATGAGCATGTTGATGAATAATATACCGAAACCGTTTGAAAGATTTGTCTTGGCAAATTCGCGATGGTGGAAAGCGCGCTTTCCGAAACAAAACGGTAGCGGGAAGGTGGTGTGACGGTTTAGGGGTAAATATCGCACACGTCCGACGCCTATGGACTTTATATCCAGTATTAAATGAAACTTTACGGTGCTATCGCTATTATTGTGGGATGTGGGTTTTGCCTCGGCTCGTATATAGATGTTGTGATGGACAGGATTATTTCGTGATTCGAATGCCGCACCACCTTTATCAACACAAATTCCGGCCGGAGCGCAAGGCCGCCCGGCCGCATTCAAATGCAGTATCGCCTCTGCGCCAAGAGATATGAAAATGAAAAAGGAACGCCCAATCTAGCAGGCTGCAAAAGCAAGTCGCGGCGAGCCCGTGTAATTCGCTTAACTAAACGCCCCTGCGCGCATCTTTAACAATACCGCGTCTATTTCCAACGACTTATCCCTAGTGGAAACTCGGCTATTGCCGCTGATTCACGGCCACCTTGTGACATGGTTCCATCAGCCCCGCACGATTTCTATGCAAATCCTGGGTCTCGCCGATGTGCTGTTTATCCCGGCGTCCATTGCAACTGCAGTCGTAGGTAGTAAATTAACTCGTTTCTGGGATACTAAAACCAAATCGCCCAAACTTTAAACAACCCGTAGTTTCAAAGAGTTGTTTGCATTGCCCCGATGCTATATCTTGAGCTGTTAAAATAAACAAAACTCGGAGTTTTATACTAACTTATATAATATTGCATTAGAAATTCTTAAGTCTTTTTGGCTTTAATCAAGTAAACAATTGGGTTGTTAGAAATCTACACTATTTAGTTTCAAATAAAAGAAATGAACGAAATTGTTGCGTTTTAATAACCACTGCGAAATTAAAATCTATTTTTGCGCTGCAAACCATCTTCCTAAAAAGTTATGGAACAAAATATTTCTAAAAACAATTTAATTCGTCTTCATAATGCAAACTTCTTAGTAAAAATTACTATTAGAAACATTGGCACCTACCAATTTAACTTAACGTTTTGATAAATTTTTTGTTGGTATCATAACTAAAATTGTTTTCTTAATACACTGTTAATTATACTAATAAGTGGCCCATCGGGTAGGCCAGGTTTAGTTTTAAAATGGAATGCATTAAATTATTATTTGATTGAGCAATTTTTATTGATATATAAAGAAGACATGTTAAGATTAATTATAGAATATGATGTCCGCCAAATGGCCGCCGGGACTATGCTGGTATACCCCGACTCCTTTTATAAAAATTTCGGAGACTTTTTCCAGATCAGTTAACGTCAGCATTTCTATAAATCACACGACCAGGAAAACGTTGTCTTAACGGGTTGATGGTTTCTGTTGATATATGACATGTGGCAACATCCTGTTGAAACCACATTCCTTCGAGGTCTATATCGTCCAACTGATCCTACAAAAATTATTAAATCAGAACATTATACTCCATTTACAGTCAAAGCTTAGCCAAACTCATTCTCAAAAAAAGAACGATTGAATTACACCTCCAGCCCATAATCCGCATCAAACAGTGACTATTTGTATGTGTATCGGTTTTACGTGAACGGCACAAGGATTTCCATTGTTCCAAATCCGAAAATTTTGCTCATTAACAAAACCATCCAAATGAAAATGAGCTTCGTTGCTAAAAATGATGTTTTAAAAAAATGTCACTGTTTTTCCATCACCCAATTAGCGGATTGTCTTCATTGCAAATGGTCTCGCGATTTAAACTTTATAAGGGTAGAGGTGAAGGTCTTAGAATTTGTAGCAAACTAGTTTAATTATTAGGAACGATGACGTGTTGATGTTCCTGGATTCTCATCGATACTCTCACTGACGACTGCAATGTTTTCGGCCGACCACACAAGACGAGGGCGCGGTACCATTTTTCCTAAATTTTTTAATTGGTTTTTAAATGGTAGACTCATTAAGTGAATTATGAATACCAAAAATTTCATGCACTTTTTGAACAGTATCCGCAAGGCTTTCGCCAAATTTGTAATATGTTTTCACAATAACAATACGTTGTTCTTTCATATAAATAAATATCTTTAAAAATATGCACTTTTATCCCAGATTATACAGTTCAGCACTGCTACAGGTGTTGATCGTTCGATGATATCTTTTTTTGGTTGCTTTAATATAGTCCTTTATAGGACAACAGCTTTCTAAGTAGTTAGTTGTTAATTATATAAGTACCAAAAAGCGTCTACAGTTTTTCGAAGCACCTAATTTTGAAGCACTTGAACTTTACTTAAATGACTTGTAGTAGCAGCATTTTCCTATCTCATACTGCCGCATAGTGTAGTTGAGCTTATTAGATAGATAGACTCTTAAGTATCATTGTTTTAATTTTTGCAAGATGTGAAATTTGTATGATAACTTGCTATCAATAAAAAAATTTAAATATTTTTTTAGAAAATCGTGGTATTATTTATGCAGGCTGCTGTAGAATTTTCTATTTTGCAAAAAGTAATTATTAATTTAAAAATTCATCTTGTTTAACTATTCAACAATAGAATTTACAGTTATTTGTAATTTTAAAATAGCTGCATTAAAATGTTCGTTTTGAGTTAAAAGTGCAGTGTCGTCCGCAAATATAGCGAAGCTTGCTGTTGAACTTTTAATATCAGACATATAAATGTTAAATGGGAGAGGGTCTAGCATACTACCTTAAGACACACTAGCTGTTATTTTTTTATTAGCCTTAAAAGTATTATATACTGATACACAGAATCTGCAATCATCAAGAACAGGCATAACGATGACTTGTAGATGTGTATATCTATTTTTATTAGTAGTTTGTATTTGAGTCTCTGTAACCACATGCGATGAAAAGCTTGCGTTAAGTCCAAGAACAGAGTGGTTGTGTAACGGCGCTTTTTAAGTACAACTTCTGTAACGTTCGCCAAGCTTTAAAGTTGATGGATAATGAAAAATCCTCTTTGAAAACCAAATTGAAATGGCGTGAAAATATTGTATGCATGATTTTATTGTTAAGCCTAGAGTATATTACTTTCACTAAAATTCTTGAAAGTTTAGACAATAAACTAATCGGTCTATAGCTTGTAATTTTGTTTATTCGTTTTTTTTTAATATTAAAATATGGGTACGTTTCCAAGTTGTAACAAAGTATTCCAATCTTAGTCAAGAGTTAAGGGTAGATAGCTGTTTAATACGCTAGGTATTTTGTAGAATATTTTTTAAAGCCTTGTTTGTGATTTGATTAGATCTGAATACTTGTATGTAAACTTTTTATACTATGAGGTAATTCATTAGGAAAAGTTAATTGAAGTTAGCATATGTTTCGACGTAGTTTATTATAGTATTTTTAAAAACTGGAGTATTTGGTGTGAAAGTAGCTTCTAATTTGTTTGGTATGTATTTAATGTTACATTGTCTGTTTTGATTCTGTTTATTTCTTGTATTTTTTTAATAATATTTTACATTAAGGTGTCACTTGATTTAAAATTGGATAAATAATACTCATATGACTATATGCTAAAATATAAGCATCTAGCTTTTTCTTAAATAGATGTAACAAATTATTTATTATGTTTCTTATTTGAAGATATTGCGTCTGCTACCACTCTCTTCTTGCTCTACTAGATTTATATCTATTCAAATTATGCTATATTTTTGGAAATGTTGCTTTTCGAATGTTTGTGGTAATAGCACTAGTAATGTTTAAATACATTTATTTATATCCTTTAAGGTATTTAAGGAATTGTACATTATAAGATGTGTATTTCAGCATGTTTTGTTAAGCTTTCCAATTCATAATACCAATTGCTAGCCTTCTTTGAGATGCACACTTATAAAGTTGTGAATAAAATTATTATTAAGACGTAATTAGAGTCCAATTCTATAGACACATAGTCTGGTCTGCCTCTTGTCTAAAATTTTTTTGAACTGCGATATATCGAATCTCCTATGTTCTATATATCGCAGTACAAAAATTTTTAACCAAAAGACAGACCAGACTGTATGTATAGAATTGGACTCTAACTACATCCTAATAATAATTTTATTCATAACTCTACATGATCTGACCAATAAGCACGGTAAGTATATTCAATTGGAACAATAATTTGTAGTGTGTGTTGCTGTTACAAGGTTAATTAGATGTAAGTGCTTCTATAATTTATATAATTTTATAATACATCTTTTAACTCCATAACCTCGGCCTTTAGAGGACGTGGCCTGGAGGAGACCTGCTGCAGGTGGATAGACTGCATGCTCAAAGGCAGGATGGTTCATTCGTATGTGTATGACAAAATTATAATGGTCCAGTTAGCGGGGGAGAGGGGTGTCCTCAGGGAGGAGTTCTCTCGCTAATTTAAAGAACTTAAAAGGTGAAGGATTCTCTTCTGTAGGTGACGCCGATGACCTAGTTGTCTTGGTGAAAGGGAAATTTGTAGGCACGATCAGGGAACGGATGCAGAGGGATCTGAACGTGCTAAGTGAACGGACTGAACGAAAGGACTCAAGGTCAATCCCGTAAAAACCACAATAGTACCCTTCCCCTTATACCTCTTTTCCTTGGCGAAAAATAAATCACCATATTGGGAGAAGTAAAGTATCTAGGAGTAGTTTTCAATTCTAATCTTACTTGGAACCATCATACTGAAAAAGTGGTCGACAAATCAGTGGCCACTCTAGCAGTTGTACGGCAAGTCGTGGGAGCTAAAACCAGGAATGGTGTACTGGTTGTACATCAGAGTGGTTAGACCCTCTCTTACATACTCAGCTTTGATCTGGTGGCCTAAAGTTACACAAAAAAAACACCAAACTAAAACTAGGAAAGGTACAAAGGCTTGCATTACAGGGGCGATGAGAACTACGCCCACTGCAGCAATGGAGACTCTTTTAGACCTCCCACCTCTGCACATAGTGATTCAGGGGGGAGCAAGACTAGGTCATTACAGGCTGCAATATTCACTATACAAGACACATACAGGTACAAGTCATAATAAAATAATAGAATAATAAATCCCTCTGCTTGAAATGAGGACGGACCACACGACTTTAAAAATATGTGACGACTCTCTATTCGAGGTGATCATGCAGGACCGAGGCAATTGCACTTGGTAGCCTAATCTGGTACACAGATGGTCTAAACCGAGGTGGGTACCGGAGCTGGAATATATGCTGGGATTCCCAGGGTAGAGCTAAGCTTTTCCCTGGGTCAGTACTCTTCTGTCTCTCAGACAAAAATATACGCTATACTACAGTGTGTGCGCAAAAAATAAGAGGGCTTACAAGAGCAAACGGATCTATATTATATCGGACAACCAGGTAGCTTTAAAGGCTTTATTAAGCACTAAAGCATCATCTAGACTGGTATGGGAATGCATCAACGAACTCAATGCACTGGCAGAACACAACACATTACAATTGTTATGGGCACCTGGGCATAGGCTAGGCAGAGATCTAGTGAGGCTTATATCGGGCCAGAATCTGCTTTAGGAATTTCACGAAGTGCTGTCCGAAGCTTTATTAAGAAGAGGACACGCACTCATTGTCGAATGTACTGGAAGAATCGACCAGGACATAATTTCAGCAAAACCTTCAATAAGGGACCTTGCAAAAAGAAAGCTGCAGAACTTCTTAATCTATGAAGACCACAGCTAAAGATAACCATAAGGTTTCTTACAGGACATGCGACTGTTAAAGGACACCTCTGGAAAATTGGTAAATTGAATGGTAACCTTGCATACAGACTGTGTAGCAAGAAATCAGAAACAGCCTTACATATCCTATACAAGTGCGGTGCGCTGTGCAGGAAAAGGCAACATATATTCGGGAAACCAATCATAGAACCGGAAGATTTCTAGACACACCCTGCAAAGGATCTATTAGAGATTAGTTGTGAATGCCCTTGATTAGGGTAATTACAATAAGCTGCAGTGAACATGGATATATTAAGGAAAACATACCCTAAGCGCAAAAACGTGCTTTTATGAGCGCCATCTCTAACCAGTTTGAGCAAGCCTTATAAAAATCACGTGAGTTGTTGTTTACAGTTTGCTCCACAATACCCGTGTAGAATCAACTTCAAAATGGCATCGACATCTGCTGTGTATACGATTCCTGAAAGAGTACAAATTATTGAATACTGGTATAGCTATGGGAAGAATGCGAATGAAACCGTCTGAAAATGGAAGCGAACGGTAGACCAGAAGTCGACTTTAGACCCATTAGTAAGAAAGAATTTACAATATATGTTATTCGTGTTGAGAGTTTTTTCGATTTTTAACATATTTGATTAAATAAAAAATTTCAATAATTTTCTAATAAATCTCATAGATTGACCAAAAAATGGTTAACCCCAGCTAGTGTCCAAGATGATAGAGAATAAAGAGCCGGTTGACCAATGTCAGTGAGAACAGAAAAGAATATCAGAAAAGTCCGAACACTAGTGGAAGAAACGGTATCTACATCGCAGAGAAATGCTTCGAAAGACACTGGAATTAAGAGAACGTCTTTTCAGAAGGTAATTAAAGAAGATTTGGATCTTTTCATTTACAAAATTCAAGTACATCAACCATTAAGAGATAAAGCAGTCAGTGAAAGACATAATTTTGCGAAAACTTTGAAGCAAATGATTGAATCAAAAGAAACTGATTATCGAAAGATATGATTCTCGAATGAGTATTATTAAAAATTGGAAAGCTATGTCAACACTTAAAACTACCAGATATGGAGAACCGAAAAACCGGAAATAAAGATCGCACGCCTCTTACACTCAAAGCGATAGATAATTTGATAAAAGAAGAAAAAACACAAAACTATTGATCACTTTTTGAAACATCTAGAACTTATGATCAAGATCGAAGGAAAACATTTGGAAAAATATTATTATCTAGTCCTGTAACTAATCATTAAATTGTAATTTACCTGGTCTGAATATAATTCTCAACCATCAGTATCTAATCAATGGCGACCTTGTATACTAATAGTTCGCCTTCAGACATATTTGATTTTCTACATCCCCAAGTAGTACTTTTTAAATTTAGATCTTTAAAGGTAATTGTAAGTTTGCTAAAAATTGTTATCGTGTTTGTTTCTAGCATGGATGTATTTGGTTGTTTATAAAAATTTATTTTTTAACATCTTTTATTATTAGTTTAATTCCAATTGTTTCTAAATTAATACAAGCTAGTGCGGATATTTCACAAATATTGCAACCCCTCCTGGTGCACGAAATGTTTCTCTGTCATTTCGGTATTTTCTGTATCCTGAAAATTTGAAGTTTTCTCCGGGTACAAAATGTGTTTCTGTGATGCAGGCTGTATCTGTAATATAACTTGTTAAAAAAGTTACAATCTCAATCGGCGTTTTCATTTAAAAATTTGATGTTGCTAAGTGAAATGAATTTATAGTTTTTAGTATCGACATCGGTAGACGATGAGAGTTGGGTATTTGCAGGAGTGTTTTTGCGAATGTTTTGCGTATGGCCTATTTGTACTTGTATTGTTGTTGGTAATCGTTGGACTGCTTAGGTTTAATATATTGATGTGTCGTGTTTAAATCGACACAATTGGCACATTTTGGTAGAACATTTTTTAACTTAGTAATTTTTTTATATTTGACGCATCTTAACTGCATAATGCAATGTTTTTTGTGTGGCCCGTTTGTTGGCAGCGATGACATATTCGTTTAGGTTCAACTGTTACACTACAGTGTAGAAGTTTTATTTCTTTATATATTTCTTGCTTTCAATTATTTGCTATCAATTAAACAGCATAACTAGTATCGGTTGCTTTTTCTGTTATATAATCAACAAAGTTTAATTATCGATAAATTATGTTGCTTAAAATTTTTCAGTACTTCCTTAACGGTATGTGAAGGTGACACGTCTTTGATAACTGTTGATAAGGGCTCCGAATTTGAGTCTCAAGAGGTAAAAAATTCAACATTATTTTTGCATAATATTTTATTAGCAGTCTGTAATCTTTTTCGTTGATTAAATTTATTTTTAGCGTGTTACCAGAGCAAAGGGGTGTTTGAGGATACTCTGCAGGGGTAGTGCATCAAACATGTAAGATGGTTTCTAGTACGTGATCCCCGCATGTTTTCCAACTCTCACTAATGGCTCCATATGCCACACCCCGGACACTATGTTTACCTGCACGCTATACTACACAATTTGTAAAAGAAAGGCTTGGTAAGATGGATACCTCTAGGAATGAGGAGATATCCTAAGATCGGTGACGAAAGAATCAAAGATCAACGGCAGTAACTACAGTCAGGGCATCTGACTACCAAATACTCGCCAACACGAAATGGCAAGCGAGGCATTTTAAATGCTTATTATTGTCTTAACTACTCTATGTCATATGTTTAATTTAGAAAAAAAGTACCTCATGTGGGTAGAGCTCGAAGCTCAAAATCCCACACTGATTCGTTAGTCAGCCTCGTGGATTCTGGAGGAGGTATAAATTCACCGAAAGATAGAAACCAAAACACAAAAATCAAAACTAAGGGCAAATACCACAAGAAGAAAATTCTCACTATCAAAATAAAAATCTTGAAGGTACCTTAATAGCAAACAAAACAGAAATTGCTACTCATTGAAACATGGCACAAGAACTTATATACCTCAAGGATTTTATTTTTTTCCGTGTCACTGTGTATATACATTAGATAAAACGAAGAACAAAAAATAGCCAAGTTTCAAATCATTGCTGAGATAAAGGAGTGTAAAAATGATGTAGAAATTTGAGTTGAATAACAAATACGGCGGGGTAGATACACGAAAAACCGGAAGCCGGGTTTGGTTCACAAAGGAAAGCCATTCTGGCACCTAGTCGTACTCTATACCCATCTTTCTAAACAAATGACTTGACCTTAACTGGATTAGATATCACAACTTTTATTAGTTGAAAGTTTTTGGATAGGAACTAACTTAACCTTATTTTTAACATTATTTTTTTAGAGGATTCGTGCTTACTTCAAATCAGTGCGTTAATTGCCTTTAAGCTGCGTCTCTGTGTATTAGAAATAAGTATTTTATTTCCAATTTTTAATACCTAGTCACTTTTCACCCATGTTCCATAGTAGCAGCTTCTAAGCGATAACTGTGGTTTACATTGTAATAGCCAATAGATTTTTTTTAATTTTATATCAATTTCCTTTTTTTAGTTTAGTATTTTTTCAAATTAGTTTTTTGTCATCATACATTCCAAAGTATTTAATACCACTTTTTCTGGTATGGAATGGGAATACCTTTTAAACTCACTGGAATAAGACTAACATATTTTTTTGACAAGGGATGTCTAAAATATATATCTAATATAGCATGAGACAAAAAAAAACACTGCACATGGGTACCGCCGCTTTAATAAATAAATATAATAAATAAATCATATATATATATATAAATGTGTCGTCTGTCGCTCTCCTATCTCTGAGAATTGGCAGGGAGATAAGCGAGTGTGCGAGACAGTTTGTTAAAAACTATAATAATATAAACCCCATTGATTCATATCGTAGTAAACAACAAGTGTATACTGCATAAACAAAGTTATATATCTACGCAGTAACATAAACCCAGCCGGTATGTTACCCGGGACATCCAATAACTTTCCGAATAACTATAATGATTCGGAGTCAGTGTTCACGATGCAAATCAAGCACAATTGCAGCCAATCTACGGAAATCAGACAAGTTAAATTCCACATTTCCAACTAACGTAAATGTACAAAAATCCATTTCTTATGCTCCCAACACAGCAACAACAACCCCCCCCCCCCCCCCCCCCCCAAATCATGTCAAACTTTAATAACAATTAAAAAACTATGATACAGAACAAAATATAACTTATTCTGATGATGAAACAATGACCGCAGATCATAATGAAAAAGTCAACAAACATCCCTGGCAAGCTGTTGCCAAAGAAAGAAAAATAAATCTTATAACAATAGATAAAAACACATCACAAATGAACACATCTGACAGATTCCAACCTTTTTCTGGTACAGAACCCACCAACGACTTAAGTAAAAACTATACCAACAATAATACATTACCTAAAGAACCTAGATCTCCGCCTGTACATATTTATGAAGTCAATAACTTTCAAGCCATGACTGATGATCTTGCCAAAATTATCAAAGATAAAAAATATTACTCTAAAACACTAGCAAACAATATGGTCAAAATAAATACATCTTCCATCAATGCCTAGAGAAAATTAATTAAACATTTGTGCGAAGAAGGTATAATCCATCACATACTAAATTAAACAAGAAAGGGTGTACAGAGTTGTAATTTGAGATCTACACCATTCATTTTCTATTCAAAATATTAAGGATAAACTAAACGAACTAGGACACCAAGATAAAATATTATTAACATAAAACATAAAGTAAGGAAGCCTTGCCTATGTTTTTCGTCACTCTTGAGCCCAGACCAAATAATAAAGAAATCTTTGCTGTCGAAGATCATAGTCCAATTATAATCACTTTGAGCACTAGGGTAATAACAAAAAATCCTCTAGCAAGATTATGTATTAGGGAAACTAAATGGAAATACTTCCAATACAATATTAACAATAATATCAAATTGAACTGCAAAATGTATAATCCAAATAAAATGGATGAAACTGTAGAATACGTAACCAAGCTCATTAAAGAAGCAGCCTAGTAGGCCATTCCAACAAAACAAAATTTGACACCAGGTCTTAATATACCACTTATCAATTAACTGCAGAAAAACATACAGCTCGGAACAAATGGCAAAGGTCAAGAAACCCATTAGACAAAATCAATCTCAACAGACTCACACAATGCAATACAACAAAATCGGGACGAAACATTTAGTTACTACATTACCAACCTATCACCAGAAGACTAAACCACCTGGAAGGCCACAAAAATTCAAAAAGGCTACATTAGCAGTTCCACCTTTAAGAAAACCCTATACAAGTTAGACCCGTACTAATGCTGAAAAAAATATCTTTGGTAAATACATTTTCCAAGTCTTTACACCACGCCATCAAGTAATCTAAATACTGACGAAGAAATAGAAGAATTTCTCAACTCACCTGGCCAACTATCGCTACCTCCAAGACCATTTACTCCTGTCGATGTTCACCGGAAAATAAAGCTAACAAATGTATATAAAGCACCAGGATTTGATCTCATAATCGGTAAAGTACTTAAACAATTACCAAGAAAAGCAATAGTACTAATTACTTCTATATTCAATCGTATGATTACCATGTCACATTTCCCAAAGAGAGTGTGTGCTACTGTGTTTTTGGATATCCAACAGGCATTTAATAAGGTGTGGCGCTCTAGGCTACTGCACAAAATAAAAAAGAAGTTACCTTATCCACTTTACTTATTACTAAAATCTTACCTCAACAAAAGACACTTCCAAATTAAATTGGAGGACTCTTTATCAAGCTACCATACTATTAATTCCAGGGTCCCACAGGGCAGCGTCCTTGGACCCTTCTTATACCTTCTATTTACATCAGACGTCCCAACCACAAACAACACACTAATACCACACAGCCATAATGTCATCAGATCCATATCCTATCCGAGCATCCGAAAAACTCCAAGTACATCTAAATCTCTTACAAACATGGCTAAACCAGTGGAGAATAAAAGTCAACAGAGGTAAATCTACATAAATAACTTTTATTACAAGGTAAATTGGCTGTCCCTAATATTTAAGTTAAATATCTTGGGCTTTACTTAGATCAAAAGTTAACCTGGAAAGCTCATATTAAAGCTAAACGTCAGTAACTCAACTTAAAAATAAATAATATGTACTGGCTAATCGAACGAAAATCTCAGTTATCCTTAAACAACAAACCCGTATGGACATACGGGATTAAGCTATGGTGTTGTAGCAAGTCTTCAAACACTAAAATCTTTCAAACATTGCAATCGAACACGTTACGAACATTAGCGAATGCAGAGTGGTTGATCAGTAACCAGACACTCCACAATGACCTAGGTATTCCTTAAGTCAACGAAGTAATTAGAACCATAGCCAGAAATAACCGCGGCCGCACTTTAAATTACAACAACCAATTCATAACCCATCTCTACAAACAGGTAGTTCATAGAAGACTAAAGCGTCAATAGCCTAAAGATCTGATTGAATAAATCCTGGTGACCCATCAATGGATGGAGCCTAACTCAAGACACTTGCTAAGTTACTATCCTATTTACTTATTACTCTGTTCATTAATTGAATAGATTGTAAATTTACAATAGATTATTTAAAAAAATTAGCTTTCTCTTTATTTATTTCGTCTGGTTTTTATTATAAAAACTTGACTTTTTTATTCAGCCGTGCTTATTGTGCAAGTTATTGCCATATGGTCAGGAGTTAAATTGTAGCAATCTGTAACATCTATATTAGTTAGAAGAGACTCCTTGGTGACAAACAAATCTAGACTATCTGAAAGTTTTTTTAAATTGCTTAACCAATACATGTCTTGTGCAATGCTTTTTTTCTTGGGTTGATTCGTCTACGTTTTTTTAACGGATGTTTGGAATTGTAGCCTCTTTCTGTCACAAACTTATTTCTCAGCTTTTCGAAGAATTT
The DNA here is from genome assembly GCA_036346155.1 of Sinelater perroti. Lineage (NCBI taxonomy): Eukaryota > Metazoa > Arthropoda > Insecta > Coleoptera > Elateridae > Sinelater > Sinelater perroti. Next base: position 3,339,768 of record JARFIY010000189.1, read on the forward strand.
CTTAAATTATTTTTGTTCAACTTAGTGTCGGGGAAGACACAATACTGCTGATAACATAAAAGCTTACAGATGTTGATATATTTAACGACCTTTATAATTTGCTATGTGGTTACAAACGCAAATCTGACAGGAGTCGTTTTGAGATTTTTGCTATGTCCCTATGTTTGACAGAAGGTACATTGGATTATAACACTTTTTACAGAAATCTTCCACCAACACTTAGATAGAAATTTGATGTTATATATTTTCTTGTTTGACGCGAGCTCAAAGTCGACAAAGTATAGGAGTAAGGGATTTTTACTTTTTCGTTGTATATTTATGATGTTGTGTACAGTGTGCCCATATTTTTAAGTTTGCCTTTTCTGGGTTAGTACTTCTGGTTGAATGTAAATTTTTGTCTATATGCTTTTTTATCTTTAGTTTGGCAGATACAGAACATAATGCGTTGTTGTGTTATAAAGGTGTTTAACGAGCTTCTTATATGGGTCTATAATGTTTGTATTTATTTTGATTTTATTATAGTCAATAACATCATATATGTGGGTTAACTTTGAATGCTCACTTATCTGTGTAGGATAAGAGGTATTTTCATCTTCATTAAACAAACCGCTGTATCGATTGCTATATAACTAACTTGGTTTTAAATAATTTTCTCGGTAGAACGATGTATTTTTTGTGTTTATATATAATTTATTTTACCTGCCATTCATGATATTTGGATTCACTTGAATGTTCATAGAATAGATAGTTGATGCTCATTAAAATTATAAATTAAAATTTTTTGTAGCTGTAAATAATTATTTATGTAGGATGCAGGTGGTAACGTATAGGTATGATTACATATATATTTAGTTGGCTTGCAAACACAAATTTATTTTGCGCTAGTGGCATTTGCTGCTGGAAAAATGCATTGCCTTATTACAGCTTACTTACTTGCTACTAAATTAAATAAACTTGTTTTGTTGCACGACCTGTTCAACAGATACGCAGGCCGACGGACTCAGCTTTTATAGCGTGCGATAAATTACCACACAAATAGTAACTATTCATTAATTTTGAGAATGCCCTAAATCACTGACTATAATATATTTCCATATTACAAATTGATTGTAAACTTCAAATTATATTAAACATAAAATGCTTTAAAAATCTTCTTGGTCGACGCAAACTAGTTAATTTCTGTTTGATCTGATCGCATAATATTATTCTATTTTTGTTTTGTCCAACGTTATTTATTTTGTGGTAAGTTTCAATCAAACATTATTGTGCCATTATATAAAATATAAAACTTTTTTAACATTAAAATGACTTTCTACGTCAATAATCTCTTATTACATAATGCGTAGCTTCAGCATCTGTAGAAACTTCGCTTTATTTAGTCTGAATACCGCTGACAGCTTATTTTCGTTGAATTGATAACTTTAATTTCAAACATTACTTATCTTTTGCTGTTGAAATGTCCTTTTTCTCAGATCTTTTTATATATTACTCACAGATATGTTTAAATATTTTCAAAATCCTGCAATAATTAGCGCCACTGGGAAGCAATTGCTGACCTCTCACATGATGTAAGTTAAAAAAAGATTAGCTAATAAAGCGCATTTTTTTCAATTATAAAAAATAGTCAAAATTCTAAATTTACACAGATTTATAAACAAACTCATTGTTGACATTCCCACATTGTCTTATTAATGTAAAGTTAAGATAAATGTTGTATGATTTTTCATCACAACAGATCAGTGCAATAGTCTAATAAAAACTGAGATTCGTTTAATAAACTCAGTATCGTAAAAAAATTTATTTTTTTTATAAAAGCACATTTTCATTTTATATATTTCAACACTTAATTTTTTAGAAAATTTGTTTAAATCTTCCACATTATTTTGTTTATCGTTATTTTACTTTGCTTTCTGTTTTTATTACTTCTTGTTTGCACTTTCTTTTTTACTTTAATATTTATATTGTTATTACATATTTAAATAATATTTATTTAAATAATAAACAAAGATTACTTTACACTTAAAATTTTAATTTTTATATTTTTGCTATTACAGAGTCTAGAAAATTATTAAGGTTTTTGTGCAATTAAGACAATTTTTTAATATAACTATATATATATATATATCTTCTTCTTAAAGTTCCGATCCGTTTCGGATGTTAGAAACCATGATGGCAATACGGACTTTATCAACAGCGGCACGAAACAGTCCAGTTGTTGTTGTATTGAACCATACTTGCAGGTTTTTCAGCCACGATATGCGTCTTCTGCCGATGCTTCTTTTTCCTTCGATCTTACCCTGGAGGACCAATTGCAGGAGCCCATATCTCTGATTGTTGCGCATGATGTGCCCTAGATACTCCAGCTTACGAACTTTTATTGTTGTGAGGAGTTCTGTTTCTTGTTTCCGCATTTTCCTCAGCACGGTGTGGTTGGTTACATGCTCTGTCCGAGATATACGGAGGATTCTGCGGTACAACCACATCTCGAAGGCCCCTATTTTTCGTCTTGATGCCTCTGTCAGTGTCCACATCTCTGCTCCATACAGCAATACGCTGAAGACATAACATCTCAGTAGTCTTAATTTAATGGGTAAAGATAATTCATGGCACTTGAATAGTTTGGCCATTTTTACGAACGCTGCTCTGGCCTTTTCAATTCTACACTTTATTTCCAGTGAGTGGTCCCAGTTTTCATCGATTGTTGTCCCAAGGTAAGTATATTTTCGCACACGTTCGATCCTGTTGTTGTCAATCGTTAATCCGGTGTCAACAATGTGATTTTTTGTAATTATCATATATTTGGTCTTTTTGGTATTTAGGGCCAGTCCGAACCGCTTGCTAACTTCTGTAATTCTGTTCATAATTCGTTGGAGACTGGTGATGTCGTTTGTAAACACTATCGTGTCATCCGCATATCTAAAATTATTTAATATTTCTCCGTTGACTCTGATTCCATCATCTATGCTGCCCAGAGCTTGCTGAAAGATGTGTTCCGAATACACGTTGAACAGAAGAAGGGAAAGTGCGCATCCTTGCCTGAGACCGCGTTTTAACTTGATGTCTTCTGATATCATATTGCCAGTTTGCACTGCTGCTTTTTGATTCCAATAAAGGTTGCTTATTATTCTTATGTCTCGATTATCAAGGCCTATTTCTTGAAGTATGTCTATTAGTTTATTATGTTGGACTTTATCGAAGGCTTTTTTGATAATCGATGAAGCAAGCATATATGTCATGATTTACATCTCTGGCTCTTTGAAATAGAACTTGTAGGCTAAAAATAGCTTCGCGAGTTCCCAAGGCATTGCGGAATCCGAACTGTTCTCTACTTATTTGTGCTTCACACGTTGTAAAAATTCTGCGGTGTATAATTTTTAGAAATAATTTTAGGAGGTGACTCATAAGGCTGATGGTGCGGTAATCTTCGCAATATTTAGCATTTGGTTTTTTGGGGATTGTCACAAATGTTGATCTTAACCACGGTTCAGGGATTTTTCCGGTGGTATAGATAATGTTAAAAATTTTTGCTAGCCATTTTACACTCGCTTCGTCCATCATTTTTAAAAATTCGGTATCTATATGATCAGGACCTGGAGCCTTTCCGATTTTTAACTGTTTTATGCATTTTTCCACTTCGTCGGTGGTGATGGGTAAGGGCTCTACTTCATCTGATCTATCAACCTCTTCGAAAAGGTCTTCAACATATTTCTACCAGGCAGAAATTTTTGCGTCTGGTTCTATAATTATTTTTCCGTCCTTGTTGAGTAGCCTTGTTGTATTGTTTACTTTGTAGATTCCTGCAGCTTCTTTTACTTTTTTATACATGTTAAATGCATCATGTTTTTGTTCTAATTGTTCAATTTCTTTGCATTGTGTTGTTAGCCATGTTTCTTTAGCCATCCTTATTTTGTATTTTATTAATTTCTGGATTTCTTTGTATCTGGTGTCGTTATTTTTTGCTTTTCTTCTTTCATCCATTAATTGTAGGATTTCGTCAGTCATCCTTTTTTTTTTCTTTCGGTTTTGTACTGTCAGATACTTATCTCCGATTTTGTCAAAGGATGTTGTCATGTCTCGAAGTGCTTCTTCTACCGTTTGGTTTTTGTTTATACTCTGTTCACATTGCTACACCTAGTTCTTGTGTCATATTCCCACGCGTTTGCGGGCTATCACTTATTTTCCTAAGGTCCCATTTCTTTTTTACAATTTTTCTCAAGCATTTCTTTAGTTTTAATCTGAATTTTCCTACTAATAAGCAATGGTCTGATGCAATGTCCGCTCCAGGGTATGTTTTGGCGGCTAAACAGCTATTGCGATAACGTTTGTTCATTAGAAGATAGTCGATTTGGTTTCGTACTCTCTTCTCTTTGGGTTCGTCGGGGGCGGTCCATGTGTAGAGTCTTCTTGGTGGTAGCTTATATAATGTATTAAGGATAACAAAGTCTTCTTCTTCTACGAACATTTTAAGTCTCTCTCCTCGCTCATTTCGTACTCCCAGTCCGTATTCACCGATATGCTCTCCGCTTCTACCTTGGCCTATTTTAGCGTTTAAATCTCCCATAATAAGAGTTAGTTCTTGCTTTTTTAGTTGGTTCAATGTATTTTTAAGAGATTCGTAGAACTCTTCTATTTTGTCTTCCTCCGCTTCGGCTGTTGGGGCATAGACCTGTATTATATTTATGTTTATGGGATTTCCACTTAGTTGGATAAGTATTAGTCTCTCTGATACAGGTATGAAGTTAGTAACATATTTTTGAAGTTTGCTTGATAGTATCAATCCGACACCATTTATAAATTGACCTTTTTCGTTTCCTGAATAGTATACGTGGTGTTCGTCTATTAAGTATTGGCCATTGTTTGGCCATCTCATCTCGCTTACCCCCATTATGTCCAGTTGAAGTCTTTTGATTTCAGCTACTGCGTTATTAACTTTCCTTGTTGGGCCATCGTACGGACATTCCAAGTTCCAATTTTGATTGGACTCTTTGACAATTTTAGCCTTTGTTGGTCTTGTGATTTGCAAGGGTTTCGCTGGATGACGACCTGAGAAGCCTTGCTGGTGTTTCTTCTCCTGCCGAATCTTGGGTTCCGATTACCATGATTAGTATTCGTTGTGTTATTGCAACTGTTTGCCATCTTGATTTTTTCTTGGAAATGCACTTTGTGCCTCTAATCAGGTGGTTTTCCGTTGCCTTCCTGATCCCAATGCCGTTGATCTTCTTATCGATTCCTCCGCCTTCGAGGGCGATTTCTCACCCTCTGGACAATAGGGTGCCCATCCTGACCCGGGAGTCAGGTTTGTTTGCTTATACCGGCGCACATTCGGTCTCCAGAGCTACGTTTGCCACCAATCCTTAGGTGTTCCCATCCTTTACCACGGGGAGGTGTAGTTGGAGTTTCTCTATCATCGAGCTTAAGACCTTACGGCATTTCTTAAACTCTCCAGATCTTATAAAGGATATATATATATATATAGGGTGTCCCAGGAGAAAAAAATTTTTTCGAATTGAGATACGCATACCCTCTAATTTTTTTCCATTTGACACTAATAACTAAAATAATAAATATTATTGCGATCGGATAATGATAACCCGTGCCGACTTGACGTCAAACTTTGAACAGAAAAGCTCGTATGGAAGCCATAGAGGGATTTTAGAACTTAATGTTTATTCAGTAAATAAAACAGTGTTTTACCTGTATCTTTATTTATTAAGTATTTATCATTAATGTGACATTATTTATTAAATTTTCTTTTCAAACTTTACTTTTTACAGTCAGGATATATGTCTGTTCTTGTACGCAACGTAATAAAAATTGCTTTTGTTCCTCCAGTGATTAAGTCATGAAAATCTTTCATTAACTTAACCGTTAACTGCTTTCAGTGTTCGCACCTTCTTTTTAGCGTGTTGAAATGAAGCATTATTTGACCATGAAGTAGGACACTCGTTGAGAAAACTGTCATCAATTTTGAGTCGATTGAACAAGGACTTGCTTTTGATTGAAACAAAGTCATCGATGTTTTTCTCTGAAATTAAAAGAGAGGTCAGTTATCATATATCAAAGTAATAAAAGAAAACAAAGGAAAACTAATATTTTTGTCAGAATAACCGTAAAGTGGGCCACAAAGTTCTTCTTTCAATGGGATGTAGCGTTTACCGTGGGCTGATGGATTTTCTTTGGCTAAGTTAGCAACCATTTTTACTTTAATTTCTTGGTCTACATCATTGTCAAATAAAGGCAAGACAGAGACTTCATCTGTCAAATACCATAAATGCTGGCAGAATTTCTGTAAAGTTGCTTTTGAGACGCCTTTGTCGAATATTTCGTAAGCCTTCATGGCCTTCAAAAGGCACAAATCCTGGTAAGGTGCTTTTACCGATAAAGTGCATTGCAGCCAAGGCTTGACGTAGGATGTGAACAGGCAGACGTCTAACAGAGCTGCCTTATCTTTGTTTGAATTCTGAATTGAGAGCTAATTAATAATATTTTTAATGAATAAATTCGAGCTTGGTGCATGGCGCCTGAAGGCCGAGTCTTAAATTTCTTCTTTGTATCTCCGCCAAGAAATATTATTAAAAGCTCTATTAATTCTCGCGAGTTATCTCTAACAATTTCTTTAGTAAATTCAGTTCGGTAAAATTCTAGCAGTTTGTCAATTTCTGAAACATTCAGGCATAATAGCTTTTCTGTATAGCTTTGTGTTCTCTTAGAATCGTCATTTGTTCACTTTTCTTGCAACTTTTTTGACAATGGAATGTCAGGGCTTGTAGTCACTTGGCTGATTTTTGCCTCAAACACGCCTTTTAATACCAATTCGTAGACGTGATGGGGGTAAGCAAAAATAAGCATTTCTCTATTCAGTTTCTGTTTGAGCATTCTGTTTGCCTATATTTGAAGCAGTAGTATCGCAACAGAGGATTTGCGCTTTATCTTCAAGATTCCAGTCAATAATAGCGTTCCAAACTGCCTGTGCCTGTTCGCTTTCTGAAGAGTTGTCTAATTTTGGCACAGCGATAAGTTGTTCTATATTATCATACGAAATAACTATAAGTAGACGTTCTTCTTTAGATTTGCGTGCATCTAAAGCTGGCAACAATTTTCCATCCCAGTGGACAGTTACAATATCCGGTACCTCGTCTTGAAAATCAACTTTTATAGCTTCTGCGCGCTCTTTTCGCTTTTCCGTACAAATTATTTGAATGGAGGACTTGTTTATAGAAAATTCGTTAGTGTTATGTCCAAGTGCTTCAACAGTTACTTCAATAATAAATACAGAATTTTTCATGCAACTGACACCTATCTAATGCTGCCACTAATTTTAGAGTGATGAAATTTTTCTTCATAGAAGTTTTATTAGGATCGGGCCGTGTGCTCTCAGTTGGGATAGGCAAATTTTCTTGTAAATCCATTACTTCAGAATCAGAAGACAAATTTTCTTGTAGTGGTTCATAAGATGATGTCGAAGAAGTTAAAAATGAAAAATATCTAACCGCCGATTTTGCTCCCCGATGTTTCTAAAGCGCGGCTTTTCCTCTTTTTCGGTCAGTTTTTTGTCCGCTCCAGCTATGTGACCAGCTAGACCTGGCTCTCTCTGCCGCTGAAAGATCTATCTTCATTTATCTTTATTAATTGAAGCGCATCGGCATGTGCAATGTCAAACAAATTGTCTAAGTTTGTAACAATCTCTTGTCGACGCTGCTCAAACACGTCTTGTGTTTTCTTTGCATTTTTTTGGAAATCTCTCCAAACTCGGTATAAGGTAACTAGTTTCTTAACACAATTAGGGAAAGATTTAGTCGGTATACGTGCCTTTTCCCAATAAATAATGCCCTCACCAAGAGTAAGATTTACTCTTTCACTGACTCTTGAATTCACTTCACGAATATTATAGAACAGAACTGCCAGTACTTCTCTATTAGAGGGAACTTTTGAACCGGTAATTTGATGTTTTACGTCCCCTATTAAAAATATTTCCTTTTTAGAACTGCGTAACTCCACTGACATGTTGACTGAACGAAATCAATGCGTTTATTAATAAAACAAACAAGCAATAATAAGCACATCGATACGTTAGCTCCCGCGCGCTTAGTATGCAAGTACTGATATGTTCAGTTGCAAGTCGGCACGGGCTGCCGTGGTTCTAAGTACATGAAACTTTATTTTCAATTGTTTTGACATCACTCAAACAACATTAGAGGGTATGCGTTAAAAAGAACTTTTTTTTTGGGACACTAATATATATATATATATATATATATATATATATATATATATATATATATATATATATATATATATATATATATATATATATATATATATATATATATATATATATGAAATTAATTTTGAAGGATTTACGACCGATGGCGTTAGCATTATTTTTGCCATCAGTACATATTGTAATTAACTTCATGGCAAACGCTATCATTACTCTTGAATTTTGAGTGTGTGTAATTTTGTCTAGTGTAGAACCATGCAATTTTTTTAAACTTTAAATAAGTCAAATTTGGTGCCAACAAAACGCAATTTGTGGGAAACATTACTTTTTTGTATCCATTTGAAGAAATCAGCAGCTGAAAGTCTTCGTTTGCTATCGGAAGCTTATGGTGAACATACTTTATCGATTTCAACTTATGAGTATTGGTTTCTACAATTCAGAAGTGGTGATTTTGAGACGGGGAGCCTATGTCAGCTGGAAAAGTTTGAAGATGCAGAATTAGAAGCACTACTCAATAAAGATACATGTCAAAAGCTTGAAGAACTGGCAGATTTCTTGAAGGTTGATTTATCAACAGTCGCTAAAAGAGGCATTGGGAATGATTCAAACGTAACAAAATTTGATGCCACGCGAAATGAAGCCGTGAGACGTCGAAAAACGTTTTTCCAAAAAGAAGGGTGTTTTGCATTCTATCGTGACTGGTGATAGAAAATCGATTTATTACGAGAACCCTAAGCGACCTGAACATCGACGCTAAACCAAAATATCCATGGTATGTATTTAGTGGAATCAGAACAGCGTAGTGTTTTATGAGCTACTGAAGCAAGGCAAAAGTCACTGGGGATCAAATTGAACCAATCGTTAAAAGAAAAACGACTGGAATATGCCAAAAGGTACGATAAAGTGATTTTTCAGCACGCCAACGCTTGGCCACAGGTTGCAAAAACATATCAAAAACTATTTGAAAACACCTTAATGGGATGTCCTATCCTACCCGCCGTACTCACCAAACATTCCCTTATGATTACTATTTGTTTTGTTGATGACGGACACATGGTCTGCCTGAGTAACGCTTCAACTGCTTTGAAATTATCGAAAATATAGAAAGTGGGTCGATTCATAAATTGCGTTAAAGGACAAGGAATTCTTTCCCCGAGGATATGGAAAAAAGTTGCAGCTAACAATGGACAGTACTGTAATTTGTAATACATTTACATATTACACCCCTCAAAAATGCATTTCTTTAACTTCTATATTGTAAATATTTAAATTAGCACATTCATTTTATTGCTGGATTTCTATTTTGTATTATTTTATAACGTCCATTTTTACATTTATTTTCTTTTATTTCTTATTTTTTATTACAGCATAAATACTTACATAAAGAAACAAAATTAGAGTCGATAATCCATTCAAACAAATTTAACTGTACCTAGAATTGTAAATGTTCAACGTATATCTAACAGAAGTAAAATCAAATGCAAGAATAATATTCAGCAGATAGTCTAATTGATATTCCTGGCGCAACGCCCCGATTGTTTTAATTGTTTCACTTCTGTCCTGCATACATTGACGTTGTTAGGCACGTACGGAATACAACTGCAATTTTATGGCAATGGCTTGCCTAACTAAACCATTTGGAAGGTTAAGTGTAATTGGCCTTAACAAATGAGTTTAAGACGAAAATAGAATACATGCGAAGCTTTTTAAAGCGTTTTATCTCCTTAATGCAATCACGAAACAAATGGCATTTCAATTTGAGACTTACGGCACACACAGTTTTCAAATCGCCCGACCACATCAGTGAGGTTTGGGATGAATAATTCATTTTAAATCTTGTCTGAAAGCTACAAAGCCTAACCGCATACAATTTGTCACAACAGGAGCGATTGATTTAACGCCGCGCGCAGCCACGTAAGCGTGCAGAAGACAGCGGAAACGCGGCAGGGCAATTGTGCAGCTGTAGTGTTTTAATTAGCATGTTCCAGATTAAAGCCTAATCACCGTCTGACACTGGCCATTTGCCCGCCACCATCATATCAACGCAGATAGCGAGCGCTCCTTCCACCCTGCATGGACGGCCTCCCTGATGAGCGGCGTGTCCAGCTATTTCCCGGATAATGTTCAGGAACGTCGTTCCAACTTGACCAATCTTTTAAAGGTTACATTACTCCGATCCAATTGGGCTTTAAATTGACTCTATCTTGACACCTTCCCGGCAATTCCAAAGCGACGAGAGAGACATTTCCCGTTCCACTCCAAATGAATGCAAGGTATCAAGTGGGAAGCGCCTGCTGTAAATTTAATAGCTTCCGAAAACGTTACTGCACGCCCTATCAAATTTCTGTTTATAATTTAATTTCTAATTTGTATATTGTCTAATCATTTTATAATTTAATACCGCACATTGATTTTGGAAAAATAGCAGCTAGGTATTGTCTGACAATAGATATTTTTTCGGAAATTTTGTTTGTTATAGTACATAAGTAGAAAATACATAAATTTTATAGTTATTGTTGGCTTATTTATTGTAATACACAAATAGAAACAAATATAATTTTATTACTTTTTATACATACTTGGCAATAACAAGTTACGTCAAAAATTATTAGCCCATAAAATTATTTCTTCTCACGTTAGAACAAATACATATTGAATTTTTAATTGTCCTCTAGACTAATATTTTTATTGGCCTATTCAGGCGTATCTACTTAAGCTGTAGATGGGATGCAGAGAAAATAGCTCATAACTAATCATCGACTATGAAGTAAATTCATACCACATCAATACCAACTAATTCATTACCTCAAATAATTTAGACTTACTAAATATACACAAGAATAGTTGAAAAGAGACTAAGAAATGAAATAGAAGACAAACTAGAAGAAGAACAAACTGCGTTTAGATCAGGAAGACAAACTCAAGACTATATATATATACAGTAAGAACCACAATTGAAAAGCTATTAGAGAAGAAAAAATACATCTACCTACTCTTCCCAGACCTAAAAGGAGCCTTTGACCAGGTATCACACAGATACATCTGGAAAGCATTGGAAGAACTAGAAGTAAGCCCAAAACTGCGGAGAATAATAAGAAACATGAATAGTAAAGTAATTGGAAAAACAAGATTAAATAACCAAATATCGAAAGAATTTAAAATGGAAAGGGGTATCAAACAAGGTGACAGCCTAAGCCCGCTCCTATTCGTGATATACATGGACTGCATAAACAAAAAATGCAAATTAGAAACAAGAAACACCCACATAGGATACCATAACCTAAACCCAGTAATGACACAAGACCTAATATATACCGACGACATATTACCCATGGCAAGGAACAAAAATCAACTACAACAAAACAAAGATATGGAAAAAACACCTAGAAGAAAGTGGGATGACCATTAATATATAAAAAACAGAAGTAATGCATGACACAAAACAGGAAAACGAAGAAGAAATAGATATGCAAATAGACGGGAAACAGATACAAACAGTACAAACATACGAATACCTAGGAGTACTAATCAGTAAGGATGGAAGAATAGACTAAGAAATAAAACAGAATAAGCAAAGGAAATAGGATATACTATCAAGTAAACAACACATTGATAGAGAAAAAAGAAATAGGTATAAAAGCAAAAATGCACTTATATAAAACAATATACAACCCTACACTTCTATACGCTTCCGAGACATGGGTGATAACAGACAAAACATAAATCCAAAATAACAACCGCAGAGATGAGGTATCTAAGGCGGATAGTGGGCAAAACAAGGAGAGATAGGGTCCGTAACAGATCCATACGAGATGAACTAGAAATCACACCGTTGGTAGAAGAAATAAAAACCAAACAGCTGCAATGGTATGGACACCTGGTCAGAATGAGCAATGAACGATACCCAAAAACCGTTTTTGAAATGAGATGTGATGGAAGGAGAGGTAGAGGAAGACCCAGGCGAAAGTGGAAAGACAACATCAACGAATCAGCAAGAGAAAGAGGACAGACCCTAACACAAATCCGAACCCTTGCAAGGGATAGACAGTCATTTAAACAATGGCTCAAAACCCCGACACCGTGAGGTAGAATAGGAGAAGAGGAAGTAAGTAAGTAAATAAATTTCAGAATTAATATATGATAAAGAAGGTTATAGATATAACAGTGGGTACTATATTTGCTAATAGCTTTGACAAAAATTAGCATGTGTCTGAAGAAGAAAGTTGTTCTGGCCACAGGCACACAAACTTTAAAATAGGGGGTATCAGTACTGTATAAGAAACCTATTGTAGCCATCGAAAGATAAACTGAAAATTCTACCTGGCAAACTTAGAACATAATCTTAGAGGGGTGGGTAGAACGATAGCAAATAGTATTTCATTGAATATTGCAGAAGATAACTATCCTCAGATGAAAGCGGATTCCAATACAAATGTACCCTGGTGGAATAAAGGCCATCGAATTAGAAAAAAGCTTTTTAATGCAGCAATAAATCTGGGAGTATGGGATAATTATAAACAGGGCCTATCTGAATACAACTACGTTCTGAGTAAATCCAAAACAGGCACTGTGGGGAGGTGAAAACCACTCGAAAAAAGATTCTTAAAGCCCTATAACTAATCTGAAAACGGAGACCGGAAAATACACTAATATATAAAAGAAAACAATAAGAGAAATGCTTAAGGCACACATTCCGGGATCGCAATTTGCTAATGTATCACTAAATGAGTAGAAAAATTCAAAATTAAACCGCCCAAAGTGGACACCAAACGAGAATTGGCAGTATACAAAAAAATGATAAGTGTAAACAAAGTAAAGTGAGTAATTAAATCATTCTAACCTTATAAATCTCCGGGACGTAATGGCATTTATCCTATTTTGTGACAAAAGAGAAAATACCTATACAACAGAATGTGCAATATACTTAGAGCAAGTCTTACTCTAAGAAATATACCAAAATCTAGGAGACTATTTAGAGTTGCTTTTATACCAAAATCTGGTAAGTTAAAATAGGATGTGGCTCTAACACAAATTGATTTGATGTCTTTTGGACTGAAAATTCTCGAAAAACTGCTTAATAGACATATCAGTATACTAGGCTCGACCTCTACATCAAGACCGGTATACATACAAGGTAGAAGAATCTACAAAAGTAGCATGGCATCTACTTGTTACCTGAGTGGAGATTGCTATAGAAAACAAATAGGTATTTTTAGCTGCCTTATTGAATATTGAGAAATTGTATGTTAATATATCCCTAAAATTAATCATTACAATGTTGAGGAATAAAGGACTAAACGAAGCAAGCTGCAAATGGATAAACTGTATGCTTAAAGAAATATTAGCATATGTATCCTTAATAAATAAAACAATGACAACTCGGATTGCTGCAAGATGTCCTCAGGAAGGAGTTCTGTCTCCTTTAATGTAGAACCTTTTATTGTATGAGCTTCTAAAAATACTTATAGGGAACAACAAAAAATTTAACAATACAGTTCGGGGCATATGCAAAGGGTCCTAAAGCTAGTTACAAATTGGATAAATGAAGAGGGATTAAGCATAAGTCTCTCAAAATCTACCATAGTAGTATTCACAAGAAGGAAAAACCTAAAGGAACTGGGACCTCTTTGTCTTCAAAATGTAGAAATAAAATTATCAGGTATGGTAAAAAGTCTTACAATGATTTTAGGCTCAAAACTCACCTGAAATCAACACATTCAAAAAATCAAAAGGGGAGTGGAGCCAACCGAGCGCATGAAAAATATAAGCTCTAAAATCAAAAGTGATATATTGGATATACACCACAGTGACGACGAAAAGAACTGCTATATCCGTACTAAGTAAGGTACAAAAACTTGCTTGTCTGGTAATAACAGGCACCATAAAAAACAATACCAACGGTGGGGCATTTGAAACTTAGACATATGGGTGATGGCATACTGGGTATGAGAACAGATTCGTATCCAACATAAATTTCGGAATTAATACCATAAATAGAAATTAATGTATAAACAAAGTAAACAACAGGGATAAACTCGGAAAAATTATCTATAGAGGGAGTAAGCATATACTGTGAAAAGAGAAACTTGCAGTTCAGCTTTTCACTGGAAAAATATACATCCATTTTTTCAAACGGAGAAATTTGCTGTACTGCAGTGCACCAGGCAAAATAATTTGAGTGTTTATCAAAATAGGGGAATCACCATATTCACGAACAATCAGACATTCCTAAAGGTATTAAATATCCAAACTGGTATGAGCCGAAAACTCGGTGCTTCAGTAGACTACAAGTTAACTCTATTGTGGGTACCAGGACACTGTGCAACTGCAGGCAACGAAGAATCTGATGACTTAGCACAAAAATCATTATTAACTCTATATATTGGCTCGAAACCGGTTTAATTTTGTACGAAATTGGGTTTTCATTCTTCTGATTTATGGTGTAAAAAACCTTGTCCAAATCATTATATGGGTTTGGGGGTATAAAAGTCTCATTGTCTATAATTTTCTTGGCGTAATTGTGTAACCAATTTTCTGCAATTTTTTTCTGAATATTTTTGGGCTGCAATGTTTTTCCTCTTGATATGACCAACAGTTAGTTTTTGCTTTGTCCGTACTCTCATATATTTTCAGTATATTGCATAGGATATTTTTTAGGACATTATTTTTTGGGGTGCTTTAAAACCATTTTTGTCAGCTCTATTTTCTAAGTAGTTTATGGCCAGTTTGCTACGCTCGTCGCGTAGTTGCTTATTTATGATTTACGCCTACACTCAACAAAAACGTAGACTGCTTAAACTAGAAAACTGAACCTATTGTTGCATGCGTAGTTTATTAATCTACATTACCGATATTCCTAAAACATCTGATTTCCATTTAATGGTAATAATGGTAAGTAAGGTTCTTTTGTATTTATCGATACCAATTGCATCTTTAACAAGTAAAGGTCATATATTAAAAAATAATTTATAACTACATAACTTTGCATTTTAAAATTCAAATATCATTTGTTTGTTATCATAATCACTACAAAATTGCATGGAAAACGTTAGTCGTATTCTATATTTACTTACTATTGTATATCAATTTATGATTTATTTATTATGATATATTTATTATTTATTATTATGATTTATATGAGTTTGATTTATTTAAGTAACATTTGTATTTTTCATATTTCTTAATATTTCTAAGACTACACCTTATTTCAAAACATTTGGTTTTCATAAAACAAATGCACTTATTGTATACTGTGTTTTAAAGATACAAGGTGGTTTAAATATGACCGGACTGATTGTGTGTAAACAAGCCACACTGCGCAGCAGTTGTGTAACCTTGGGAGAGTAGAGCCACAACCTCCACCTTCCTTCCTGTTCCGATTAAAACCTGCTTAGTTCTGTATGGGAGTTGCTAGAGTGATGAACAAACAGAAGGTACCGCGGAGCCATAGATCAACGCATTGTGTTTATATTCCTTGTTGAAAAAACGTCCCGTCCGCTGAAACTTACCTAACTTCCAACATCATTATGGGGAAGAGTGTCTCTTACGGACTCGTGTGTTTGAGTGGTGTAAGTGCTCCAGAGGTAGCAGAGAGCAAGTGGAGAATGAACCGCATAATCGTCGCCGTGAACATCCCTCTCTGAGGCAAACAATGATCGTGCATGGAACCTCGAATATTGAAATGGAATGTTTGACCACTGTACAGTTCTGATTTGGACTCAAATGATTTCCATCTGTTCGGAAAGCTCAAATGAGACTTGCAAGGCATGCGGTTTGCAGACGACGCCATCATCCAGACTGTTCTGGAGTGGATACGCTGCCAACCAAAAGCCTTTTTTGAAGAGCATAAAGATGCTTCCAGTACACTGAAAAAATATGTTGACTCCGGAGGGGAATACTTTGAAGACTGCGCAAAGTAAGTGTTAATGAATTTGTTTTTTTTAATTATTCCCGATTATATTTGAACCGTTTTGTACCTATATGCTATATTTTTTTATAATTATTTTCAAAAGATTTCCCATACATTATTTTGGCAAGAAAACATTTGACTAGCTTCTCCAACTTACCTCACTTAGTCAAATCTGTCTTCCGAGTATTTCTTTTAATAGTCCAAACAAATGATGATTTTGATCTGCCTGATTTTCCAATGCAACTTTTTTATCTTTCGAGTATTTCATATTCTACTGGGCAGGTTTCTGGTCTGGATGCTATTACATTCAAACCTATGGTTGGTTGTGGCTTTTCACTACGTATAACAGTCTTAGGTAGGAACAAGACCTAATCCAATAGCGTCTATCGCAGTGCTACACCTACTTTTGATTAACGCCTTACTTCTTCTTTTACTAAAACATCAATTTTTTACATTTGCTTAACATGGGCTAGATGCAACAAATAATACAAAATAGCTGGCTAAAAGCTAAAGTAACACCAATCTTTAAAAAGAGAAACCAGATTTAAACTGAAAGCTACATGGATATCATTATATAAAATTCCTCATACAATATATACTATGAGATATTCTAAAAAGCAGATGTTATCTAATACAACATATGTAATATCTTGTCCTTGTATAATAATACAGAAGTCTCAATAGACTACCATAGCTGTTGCAGTAAACTTTTCTTACTAATAGAAATATAAGAAATGGGTGTACTATTTGTCCTCTCAATTTTTATAATACAGGGTGTCCCATAATAATATTCTAAGATTTTATGTATAAGTTCTTTAAAATATTTTAAGCAAAAAAGTTCAAATAAACATGGGCCGAATTCTCAGCCGCTTTTGAGATATCGATTAAGCAACTTAGGAGTTTTTGGAGATGCTTGGTCGTTTTAAGATTTTATTTTTTCTCTAAGTATTATCATTGTATTATATTAGCCCCAGATGTATCCAAATGGACAAATATATAAACTCTATACTTTCTACTGACGAGTATAAAATCCAATCTATATAGTCCAAGACAACAAAAATAATCTTCAAAAAGCTTGTCACCAGCTCATAGTCAAATAATGCGGTCTGATCATGTCACAAGGCAAAGGTTATATCGTTTCACAGGAAAGAACCAGTCCTGACAAAAATCTCTTTAAACAACCAGCGAATCGAACTTTAACTATTTAGAATACAACGTAAGACACGATATAAAGCGTGATATAGAAATTAAAAAGCGTATATTATGGTGCTTGTGAGGAATTATTAACAAAAGCCTCTCCAATAAGGTTATAAGAAAAACACAAATAAAATTTTATAAGACTATAGCAACCCATGTAGTAAAACTTGGATTTTAAAACAAAAAGGGTGTTTGCACATCCAAGCTTTGGAGATAAAATTCTTGAGAACCGTGAAAGTATATACCAGAGCTTCAGAGTCAGAAGAGGAAATATAAGAGTATAACCTGCCCTAGCAACCTAGCAACTCTGGTGGAAAATAGACTGGGGTAGACTGAGAACAAAATGGCAATAGATAAACCATAACAGGTCCTATGACTTAACTTTTAGCTGGAAGAAGACAAATAATAATTGCAGAGCGGCGAATAATGCAAAGCTGGTTTTCGGACGAAAGCGATGGCCTTTATTTCAACTGCTTCTTGTCCTCCCACAAATTGTTTATGCCACACATACACTTGAGTCTTTTTGAGGTTGTTGTCCACAAACTGTGCCTCAAATCTTCTGAAAATTTCTAACGGTTTTACGTTCTCTGTCCTAAAAATATTTATGATAATCTCTTGCACAACGAACGAGGGAACATCGTAACACTGACTTTTTTCGCGTGTTTATTTCTCTGAATATTTACAATCTGTTTATTACATTAACATTCAGTAAATTATTTGAATTTTACATAACATGAGAAAGCAATATTCAAAAGCGTTACTTCTTATATTATAATAAATTATGTGTGCGTAAACTTTAAATTAAACTAAACTTAGAAATTCTAAAAACTAATCTTAGGTAAACCTATTAACCAGGTCTAACGGGTCGAATCTTTGGAGTCGTTTGTCAAAGTGTCGTTCTAAAAGAGCAGCAGCTAAATCATTGGGATGGGCACTAAATTTTGCTTGGTAGTTGGTACTTGCACGGAGAATTTCTTCCTTAACTGAAGGAACGGATTGATCTTGTTGTAACAGCCAATTAGGAACGTACCTAGGAGCATTGGCTATCAACCGTATTACTTTATTTTGGAATCTTTGCAAAATCTCTAGGTTAGAATTAGAAGCAGACCCCCATAACTCGATTTCATAGGCCCATATTGGTTTCAAAATTGTTTTGTAAAGTATTATTTTATTTTGAAGAGATAATTGAGAGTTTTGTCCTATCATCCAATACATGGAGCGGAGTCTTAACCCAAGTTGTAATCTTTTCTTCATTATGTGAGTCTTCCAGGTCAAGCGTCGGTCTAAATGAATCCCTAGGTATTTTACGCAATCTTGTTGTGGTATAAGAGTGTTATTCAATGTTACTGATGGACAGGTTTATTTCCGTAGAGTGAAGGTTGCTTGTGCTGACTTTGATTCATTCACATGTATTCGCCATAATTTGAGCCATTTTTCTGTTTTTCTGAGATTGTGCTGGAGTATCTGGGATGCTGTTTGGGGATCATTATGTGATGCAAGGATTGCGGTATCATCTACATACGTTGCTGTCAGTGTTTGAGGTGTTGTTGGCAGTCCGCTTTGTATAGAAGGTATAGAAGAAGACCTAGAATGTCACCCTGGGGAACGCCTGCTTGAATTAGCCTTATGGATGATTGTGCGTCTTTAAATTTGATGTAGAAACTTCTATCCGACAGGTATGTTTTTAGCAGCTCATAGAGTTCTGGTAGTAGTGCCTTCTTTACTTTATATAACAATCCGGTATGCCAGACCTTGTCAAAGGCCTGGCTAATATCTAGGAATACCGATGAGCAGTATCTTTTTAGGTGCAGATCATGATTTATTTTTGTGACTATTCTATGCACTTGTTCTATAGTGCCATGACCTTCCCGAAAGCCGAATTGCTGCCTTGGTATAGCGTTTCGTTGGTCTAGTATTGGTTTTATCTTGTGCAGGAGTAACTTTTCAAAAACTTTGGACAGGATAGGTAGCAAACTGATCGGTCGGTATGAGGTGACATCTTCTGAGTTTTTTCAGACTTTAGTATCATCACAATTTGCACCACTTTCCACTCATCTGGGAACGTACGTAAACGAAGGGTGGCATTAATTATGCAGGTTATAAGTTTTGTTGCCTTTTCTAGTAACTCTTTTAGGATTTTGGCTGTAATTAGGTCGTAACCTGGGGCTTTTTTGAATTAAGACCTTTTACAATAGCTCGGACTTCACTAACTTTTACAGGTTTTATAGGTTGGCAGACAATGTTAGGCTCATTGAGGGTTTGATGTACAAGTATTTCTTCATTTACGTGGCAGGATCTGTCGGGTGGTTCAAATACTAAAGTCAAGTGATCTGCGAACGTGTTCGCCTTCTCTTGATTAGTTCTTGCACAGGAGTTGTGTTTTCTAATGGTTGGAACTGGAAGCTTTGATGTTTTCAGTTTGTTCGTAGCTTTCCATAAAGAGTAATTGGTATCCTCTGTAGGTGTTAGCTTTGTGGGGTATTTTTACAATTGTTGATTTTTTATTGTGGACAGAAGATTTTTTAATTCCCGAGTAGCTTGATTAATGTTTTATTCCGAGGATTTCTTGTGGTTTGCCAGATTCTTCGTAATCTTCGCTTTTCTTGTAGTTTTTGTTTGATAATTGTTGGACACGATTCTGAAACTTCGTGGTCTGGAGTAGCCTCCCAAGCCGCATTTTGTACAGTCTGGTTAAAATGTTCAATTTCACTGTATAAATCGTATTCTATTTTTAAGGGGATGTCTAATTGTATCCTTTCTGTAATTAATTCCCGAAAGTAATTCCAGTTAGTGTTTCTAGAAGATAGTGTTGCTGGCTTTTGGACTTTTAGTACTTCTGTACTATATGTAATAAGCACTGGTGAGTGGTCAGAGGACAAGTCCCAGCACGAGTGGGCTCTTAAGTAGTTTGACGAGACTCCTTTAGTGACACAGAAGTCTAGTAGATCTGAAATCTTGTTGAGATCTGATGACCAATACGTGGGTTCATATGTACTTAGGTGGTGTAAGTTTTGCTCTTCCATTGCTTTGTACAACTCTCTTCCGCGAGTTAATGTTACTCTTGATCCCCATATTTGATTTTTGGCGTTGTAATCGCCACCAGCTATAAATGTGGGCCCAAGTGTATTGAAGAAGGATACAAATTGTTGTTTTTTAATAGTAGGTCGTGGCGGGCAGTATACAGAAGAGAAGATAATATCTCTGTTTTTTCTTTTAATGTAATTGTAGTAGCTTGGAGATATTCGGATTGAAATTTTTGTAATTCATAATGTTTGATTGAGGATTTTATTATGAGTGCGGTTCCTGCATGAGCAGTGCCATCAGGATGAGAGGTCGAGTATATTGTATACCTTGGTATCTTCAGATAAGAGTTAACTGTAGTATGGGCTTCTGATATTAGCATTATATCTATGTCGTGGACTGATAATAAAAATTTAACCTCCTGGCTACGTTGAGCAAGGCCGTTGGCTTTCCATAGAGCAATCTTTAGTATATTAGGCATTGTGATTCATTTTGCTGATCATGGTGGTAAGCAGGTTGAGTATAGTGTCCATTCTTTCCATGAGTTTGGTCATAAGTGTCTCCAGCTTGTTATCTGACCTGGCATATTGTTTGATGTTTTTTGAGCATACGATACACCTTGTTGTACATAGTTGGACTGGGGCGTAAGGAGGGATATTTTCTTCTTTGTATTTCTTTTGCAACTATGCAGCCACGATAGTTTGCTGGGTGACTGCCCTGACAGTTAATACACTTAACATCCTGGCTTTTAACTTTTCTTTCACAGTTTTGCGTTTGGTGTTCACCTGCACATTTAACACACCTTGGTGTTCTGTTACAGTAATTTTTTGAGTGACTGAATCTTTTGATTCTTGGTGGTTCGAATCTTATTTTAGATTTCATTAGAAATTCTATGTCAAAGATTTTTTATTGTTGTCGTACTGTTTTAGTTCTACAAAGACCATTGGTAATGGATTTTTGGTGATTCTGTGTCTGATATTATGAATGTTCAGAACATTATATCCATGCTTATTTATTTCAGCTGCTTGGATGTCAACTGTGGGGTGCATATTCCGTAGTACAAATTTGTACTTTTTGTTGTCCTTTTGTTGAAATGTATGAAATTCCGTGTTTTTTTCTTTAAGGATTTTGATAATTTTACAATAATCAGTAGCTTTGTTTAGTTGCACCTTTGCTTGTGTGTTATTGGTTAGTTTAACAACGTAATTGTTTTTGGCTTTTTCTTCCAACATGTCTGTTAAAAGTTTCAAATTATTTACGCCATAAATAAATATAGGCGGCGGTTTCATTTCTTCTGTCTCTTCTTCAGGATTAGAATCGGCGAGAAGTTGATATTTATTAGAGGTAGATGGGGCTTTAAGCCAATAATCAGATATTTTTGTTTACTTAGGGTCGCGGAGTAGTTCGGAACTATTACGTTTTGTTCTTCGTGCGTTTGGAATTTGCCATTGATCGTCGGGAGTTGAAGAATGCGCTCCTTGTTGATTTGATTGTTGCATTAAGAATGTAGGATAATTGTGTTGGGACTGCGAAGGAATTTTAATGGGTGGTTGTAGAAGTTAAGATTGAAATTTTTGCTGCTGTTGTTGTTGTTGCGGAGGTATTTGTTGATATGAACCAGGATTGAGATGCTGATCAATTAACATCGGTGTTGGGGGAGGGTATTGATACCCGTAATTTGGCGCGCCATACATGGCGGCCTTAATTGTTGAGCACTTGTTAGAAGTGCGGTTTTTATATAGGTATCGGTGAAATATGTTAGTTATATGTACAAATATTAATGTATGAATTTGAATTTAGAAAGTTATCGGTTGACCTTTGATTAGCTATCGCTCGCCGGGCCGGCAGATGAGAACACCACACAACCTTGCGGAACGAAAGTCAAACCGCAACTGTAACACTGACTAAAGAAGCAATAATGCAGGTATCCTACAAGGAAAATTGCCTTCAGACATTTGAAACCGCACTCTTTTTGTTCACTCTATGAGTCGCATTCTCAGTTTTGTTTATCACACCGTCAAATTATTAAAAAATGCAAATAAGTAAAAATCTGCCAATAATCTAAACACCATATAGTATTAAAACGCATAATCAGAGGTTTCAGAACCAAGCATAGCACTAAGAAAACAAAAGATCTTATTGCGTTAAATAAAAGTATTGCACATATTTTATGTCGTGTATTATTTTACATGTATGTGTAAGAAGTCCAGTCCTATGTTACAAGCGACCAGACGTGTACAAGTAACTCCGATTTACTAACTCAAATATGATGGAAATCGAGCGCTATAATTAAAAATGAAAGTGTATTTAGAGGCTTGTCGGAAGTAGCTATACACATGTGCAATAACTTTGCAAGGTAAGAGTAGATTAGATAGAAATATAAACAACTATCGGCAATGAGAAGAGCAGTGTCGCTGAAGCATCCAGCCCCACAAAACTCTTATCTCACTGCAATAAAAGAAACCAGACGGACAAGCCGCTAGTAAATTTAAAATATAAAGCTTTGTTATAAATAGGGGCCGTGAAAACTGAATAATAGAGAATCTAGAGAGCGACGAATATTATTGAACGGACGATAAAAAGCAGAAGAAAAACGTATATGAGTACTATGAGAGCACCGGAAAAAACAAAGAGGCCAGGAAAACCGCAGGCCAACAGGAAGATACATTTGAGAAAAGAGGTGGATATGCTACAAAAACGAAAAAAAGACCAGAAAAAATCTAAAGAGGAACTAAAACAAATTAAAGCAGAAAACAAAAACATCAGAAAATAAAATGCAGAACTTAAGACAGAAATTAAGCTAATCAAAGACGGATTATACGTAGCAGAAAGAAAAAAAGACGAAATAATATAGTACTTCAAGAAATGAACATAGATACGAGAAAACAAAACATCCTAAAAGGAGTAATGAAATATTCCATGGAAAAGAAACCTATACCCATCTAATTTTTACTAAATTTTTTAATTTTTAATTTCTTTAAACCAAAAAATATATTTGTATTAATGTTCAATCCTAAACGGTTAACTCGAAATCAAAATTATAAAGGATTTATTGTTATGTACACACAGTTTTGTAACAATATATACATTTATTTGTTATTAACTTCTTTTAATATCATTAAGTCTATTGTGTTTTTTAATTATTCATTCTTAGCGTTTTTAAATCGTCAGTTATGGCAATCTATTCGATTGGGCTTATTCTAAAAAAAAAATTATTGAAGTTGCCTATTTACAACCTACTCGGACGCGAGTAATAAATAAATCTTATATAGTTTGACATGTCAGTAGGGGATTCGGCCAGCGCCTTTCTCTCCGTAAGCTAGACACTAGATAGTTCACACAGCTAGGTCTTGTGGCCAATGTCATTTTAATCATCTGGTGACGCTCAGCTGGTTGGAAAGCTGTTGTATTAGCTGATTTCCATGTACTGGCAGATTGTTTGTGTATATTTGGGCAAGCGTCTGAATCTTCGAGGGTACGTACGGAATTCTTATGTGGGTATGAAGGGTTTCATTGGTGCATTTGTTATTGTGCGAAGGATTTTTGACTGGCATCACTGCAGGATTTTGATATGGGGGCTTTAGCACAGCCCCACAGCTGGATCCCATATGTCCAGATACGTTTAATATTACATTTATATAGCAGTAGTTTGTACGAAAGTGAGAGTTGGAAGCATCTGCCTATGAGTCAATGCATTTGCTTAATTTTGAGATCTATTTGCTTTCGTTTAGCTTTAATGTGTGTGTTCCAGGTTAGCTTGTCGTTCAGATGTAGTCCGAAGTATTTTATGTCTGTCTTCTGAAGTATTGGAGTATTGTTTTGTAAACTTACGATGCGTTTATTAGAGAACGTATTTTGTGCGGATTTATCGCTATTGACTGTAATTCACCATTTATTAAACCAATTTTGTAGGATGTCTAGGTGAGTTTGTAAATGAACTGCTGCAGTTATTGGGTTTTCGTTGGCTGAAAGGATAGCTGTATCATCAGTTGTAGGTGTGTCAGAGGTATACAGAAGATAAAGTAGCGGTCCTAGAATACTGCCCTGCGGTAACCCGGAGGTGTTGTTTATTTTGACTTGGAAGATCCTCTCGGTTAAATATGATTTTAATATTAGATATAACTGACTTGGAAAATGGAGTTTAATTTTATATAGCAGACCCGTGCGCCAGACTTTGTCGAAGGCCTGTTTTATGTCTAGACATACCGTTGTACAAACACACTTAGTCTCTAAGCTATCCATAATACTGTTTATAATTCTATGCCCTTGGTGAATAGTTGAATAATGCTGCCGGAAGCCAAACTAGTAGTTTTGGATAATTTGATATAAGTCTACACTTTTATGGATTCTTGTGAGGAGCAACTTTTCAAATATTTTAGACATGAATGGTAACAGGCTGATGGGCCTGTAGGAGGAGGATTGCGTGGAGAGTTTTCCAGGTTTAGGAAGCATAATGATTAAATATGTTTCCACTTGGCGGGAAGTGGCAAAGACGTAGGATGCTGTTGTATATGGTAGTAAGTAGCACTAGGGCTTTCCGGGGAAGGTTTTGCAAAACGTCTCTACGATTAGCTCGTAGCCAAGTGCTTTACGACAATTAGCTAGTTTGATTTATTGGCTTACTTCGGCTGGTGCCGGCCTTGGCAGGGCACATCAAAAATTATGCAATTTTGGTGTCATCATTGTTGCCTACCGGTTGAGGTGTTGAAAGCACAGTAGCGAGATGGTCGTTAAATATGTCTGTTTTTTCTTTGTCTGATCTAGCTCATATATCGTCAAGCTTTTTGATTAGAGGTATAGATACTGAACTTTTAAATTATTTTGTTTTCTTCATATCGTGTGATCAACAGGTGATAAGTTAGTGATGTAATGCTGGAAAGTGTCATTCCGGACTTTTAATAGTTCAGTGTGAAGTTGACGAGCGAGCCTATTAGATATGGTCTTGTCTTGTCTTTGTTTAGTTAGCTGCCACTTTTTGTGCTTTGGGTTTTCTGTGACAAGATGTCGTATGTTAATATCTGCTGGATAGATGCTTGTTACACTGGGTGTAACTTGCCATGCCACGTTTTGCATAGTTGTGATTAACTACTAAGTTGCTTCGCCTAGGTCGTGAGTGTCTTTAATTTGGATAACTAGATCAGTTTTGTGGTCCAGTATACTTCTAAAATGGTCTCAATTGGTGTTCTTGGTGCAGAGTTTTGGGAATGGTTCTCTGGTGATAATAGAGGTACTTAAGATAATTATAATTGGGGTATGGTCAAAGGACAAGTCATAGTTGATTCGACTTTAGTATATGTGTTTGCTATACCACAGGAAATAGAGAAGTTGGGCAAATCAAGAATTTTATTTGTGTCTGTAGGTTAGTAAGTGAGTACTCCTGTTAACAGATAGTTACAATTGTGATTTTGTATTGCTCGGAGGTTACGTCCTTTTGGATTAATTAGTCTTGATCTCAGGGCTACGTTCTTGGGGTTCCAATCTCCTCCGAAGATAAATTTCGCATTAGAGATTGTAGCAGCTCTACATATTCTTCGATATTAGGGTGAACTGGTGCTATGATTAATGGGTATGGTAGGACAAACTTTTATGATTAATAGGTAGGGTAGAATTTGGACTTTTATACTGGAGTTTTAGATTTTATCAGTTTGAAAGGAGTTCCAT
This sequence comes from Sinelater perroti, assembly GCA_036346155.1. NCBI lineage: Eukaryota > Metazoa > Arthropoda > Insecta > Coleoptera > Elateridae > Sinelater > Sinelater perroti. Next base: position 3,365,777 of record JARFIY010000189.1, read on the forward strand.
TCGTGGTGGGGGATTGAGTTACTTATATCTGGATGGTTGGAGAGATATACAGCATAGCGCGAAATTTTTACTACCGTTCTAGCGGTTGCATAGTTTTCGGAAACGAGTAACATGTCGATATCTTAAAATATTATTTTAGGTATATGGTTTGATATGCAATTAGCGTTCCAGAGTGCTAGACAGAGGGAGTTCGCCATTATTAAGCTAATTTATTTATAACAGAGAAGAGCATATTTAAAATCATGCTGTTTTGACTTATAAGCAGAAAACATTGCTCTAAATTCCATAAAAAGTTAGAGAACATTTGATTGACGTTTGTCTGCTGTTCGTTAGATGTATGAGTAGGAGGTCTTTTGTCTGATGGTTGCAAGAGAGGTCTGTAGTAAGGATGCTTTATGGCTTCTAAATTTAAGTTAACATTTCGCTTTTCAAGTGGTGGGAATTCGGTTGTGTTTTGTGGCGACTGGTGTGGTCTGGTTTTGTTTGTGAGACCTCTGAATCTTGAGTTTCTGGCTTTCTGGATGTTTTGGTAGACAAAGTACCCCTTGTAATTGGCCGGGTATTGTCCATTGCATAAAGCACAGGTGGGTATTGGTTTTTTTTGCGTGACTACCACCGCATTTGACACAGACAAATGGTTTATTACAATATGCTTTCGTATGGCCATACTCTTGACAGCGGTTGCACTGAGGTATGGTTTATGCCTTTCCTGGAAAGTTCAACTGTAATAATCGTATTACTTAGATGTTTTACATCGAAAATAGACTTATTTTCTTTAAGTTCTAGGTCTACCATAAACAATGATAAATGTTGTTTGGTCGCTCTATGACTATGTTAATAATGTTACGAACTATGTGGCCAAGACCCCCAATTTGTTATGTAGTATTGTTCTTTCTCTAGGATTTTATTAATATTGTTAATAATTTCCTTGTAATTGATTACTCCGTGGATACAACCCTGTAGTGGCTTTGTTGATTATTAGGTGCTTGCTCTGGGCTATTTTGCACCGATTGAGAAAAAGGCAGTAGTTTCGGATTAATTAAAAAGGGAGATGACTGGTATGCTTGACAATGCGTGGGATATACGAGCTGTGGATTAGGTTGGCTATTGTAATTATTTTGTTGTTGGGTAAATTGATATCCTTGTGCATTATGAATACTGAACGTAAAACCGTAATTTTCAGGGGTTGCTGGTGCACACTGAGGCCCGGAGTCGCAAATAAGTTAGAGTACACGTTCGTTCTTGATAATTGTTAACTTACATTGTTACTTGTCATAAAGGAATTGCAGCTTTTTATATTTATTTTTTTTATTTTATTAGTAAACTACAAAGTACGTATTTACCCTAGTAAATTATGCTGCTTTTAAAAAACATTACATTTTGTGTAACATAAACGGAAAAATCTGTATTAATGTTCTCAACCGACATAAGAAATTCAGGCAACCTTCACACGCGCCGGAATTCCGAATAAAACCAACGCAGCGAAGTGCACGCTTTGACACACTTTACACTTGATTTTCTTGTTAGGGTTTTTCAGCAGGGCTTTCGTCAAGTGGGGTTGAAGCCGTTAGCTGGTGGAGGACAGAAGAGTTTGAGCAGAGCACATGCAACAGGTGGCTCATAAAGTAGATATTCGCATATCAGCGAACTGGCAGTGCGATTGATATACAACACTCTCACCTAACAACACCTAACTCGGCCAATTTGCAACCGAGCTAATGCCAAACAGACGTTTGCAACAGTGAAAGTAACAATAACTCGCTTCTCAGAATAAAGCAGCCGGGCTGCAGCCGTTGAAATGATCTGCAAACAAATTAAAGCCGAGGTACCTAATTTAACCCCAAATGCAGCCCAGTGTCAGGTTCCGGCTCATGAGGGAACGATTATGAGAATTTGCTGCCCGCCAATGACGTACGAGGCGTTACAAATAAGAACATTAAAAGTTACAGGTATCACAAGTTATCGTGTCCCCAGATAATAACGCCGTCTAATTACCCCCATATTATCACAATTAAATTATACTATGAATTACGCTAATGACTTTTATAACTGGGATTCTAGAAGTTTTTCTTAATTAACCGCTCTTAATGGCAGATTTATATTGCAACCCGGCAGCAAACAAGTTCCCCGAAACTGCAAGTCTATACGAATTACTGCAAGCTAGGTTTAATTAAATGAGTAGTGTATTTAATGCAATGCTACAAGATTGTCTAAAGTGAAAATAAAAATCAGCTTTGTTCTTTCTGCTTTAAATATTTTAAAATTTTAATAATAACATGCCCATATTCTCTAAATCAGGATTTTCCATCATTATTCTTATTGAAGACCGATAAAATCACAAATAATCTTACGTAAACTAATAATTTAATTTATTTTCAATAGTAAAATCTTACGTAAAATGCTATATATTCAAAGTGTTCGAAAATAATTGACACTCGTAGAAATTTCAGTTGTGTCTTAGATTAAAAGGCCCACTCAGTGCGTCTATAAAGATAAACTGCAATGTTACCAGACGGTGTGACTAGAATGCATAAAAGGAAAGATAGTGACGAAGCTAGTAGTCAAATTATGGGTCTGGTACAAGACCCTTGAAAAGAATCGCCAGCCTATAAAATGATAGCACATTAGTACTCTTGATGCAAAAAAACATAGCCGAAATTATTTATTCTAAAGAAAATAACGATTGCCTTTAGGGTCAATAGGGGATTTTGAGTTGCCCCCCAAGAGTATTGTCAGGGAGCGGTACTATGAGAAGTAAAAAAGTTCTTTAACTTTTATCATTCCGCACTTGTGTTTCGGAATGGGCGGTCTCGTGCCGCGCTTCGATATATAAATGCCCAAAACGATCTACCTGCTATTAAGCTCAGGCCTGCATTTTTTTTAATATTAGTATTACGAACCATTTTCTATATATTTCAAAATACAAATATATACCCATGCAAATAGAACAATTCCAAATGGTTCAATAAAATTATCAATACCCCAATAGATCTAATCCAAATTAAATAATTACGCACGTCCGTTCAAAACACCTTTAAATCTCTCAACATGTCATCATATCAGCTACAATTGCTCTATTAACCGCATCAATTTCCTCCAATACGACACAATACAAAATGGCAATTAGTAAACCACAAAAAACGCGAAAGACTAGAAAACACTGATTCTTCAGGCAAATCAAAACAAGCAATCAAAAGCTCGAACCTACTGGCTGAACTCAGATAATCGTTTAGCCCGCATAATAAGGAGACTCCGCAAAGACAAGTCTCCAACCGCTAAAAAAGTAGATCCAAAAGTTCCTCCGATATTCGTCTCGGTTGTCAAGACCACTGATCTTTTAATCACATTTTTAGAGTCAATAACTAAGGATGAGTAAGTACTCATCCTTAGCCTTAACAAACGACGAAATTAAGATATTTCTTAAAACACCGGAAAAGTACTCACTAATAACCGAAGGCTTAATAGAAAAGAACACACACATATCAGGTTAGACAAGAACGCAGCTTCCGAGGTTTTCTTATAAACCTACATCCATCCACAAACATTAATAGAATTAAAGAAGAACTAAAAATAATTGGTCATGAAGCAGTCAATGTATGGATTGTAACACAAACGCACCAAAAAAAGCTACCCCTCTTTTTCGTAGACCTGAAATAATCTGATGACAATAAAAAATATGTAACATTGACAAACTTATGCATTCTGTAGTAAAGTTCGATCCCCACACGCCAAACGCAATATACCTCAATGCTCTAGATACCAAAAACATGGCTACACTAAGAATTTTTGCAACAGATTTCCAAGCTGTGAAGTGGATTGCATTCCACGTCACAATGGCAACACAAAGAAAAATATCGAGATGCCACGTGCGTCAACTATAACGAGAATCACCTTGCCAGCTACAAAGGGTGCCCCCCGCCCTACAAAAAAACTTCATCAGAAAATGTTTGCTCTATTAAGACAAACACAAAATTTTATCATCTAGGACTACCATGCGCTCAAGCAGTAAACACCAACAACCAATAATTCAATACAGCTATTCCTCTCCATCATAACTCGCACCAGCAAGCAGCTCAACTGACATAGCTGAACTAAAACAATGAATGGAGCAGATGACCACGATGCTAAATCTTTTAACCATGATCTAGAACACCCAATGGATCACTACCTTAAAATAGCGGTATGGAACGTCAATGGGTTATCACACCACAAAGACGAACTCACCGCTTTTATTACAAATCACTGGCTTGACATTGTGCTAGTCTTGAAAACCCCTTTACAGAACATTTCCACTCCACAATACTTAAATTCTCAATCTATGAAACACACCACCCGGATGGCACTGCTCATGCCGGTTCTGCAATAATCCATCGGGAACTCAATTAAATATTACCTATTACCCAATTACAGCCCACCACAACTACAAGCTAGATCTACAGTTGTTAAAGACTGGCATAGCTCACTCACATATCTGCGGTCTATTGTCCACCCAGACATAACAATAAACAAGAAACGTACGAACAATATTTCGCGCTTTAGGTAACAAATTTATCCCGCCAAACACACCACAGGGGCTCTAGGATAACTACCATTAAAGGCAAAAAGATAACATGAATTTGTTGCCTTTATCCACACGAAAACTAACACACTAGCCCTCAGATCTTAATAAACAGTCCAGACCAACTTGATCTGTGTTTCAACTCTGCCTTGACCTCTTAACTAAGCACTCCCCGATATTAGTGACCTTGGGTACAAACATAATCACCAAAAAAAAGCTGTTAACACTTACCAATAAACACATACAAACTGGTTGTTTTTCCAAGAGATCACTCACAAACATACCTCTAAAACAACCATGCATTTAAACAAAACAGTTAAACTACTTCGATATTAATCCAACACTTTAGCCCAGTTCATTGCCCAATCATAGTCAAACAGAAAATTGCCGAGAAACGCCGGTTAAGAAGAATCTGGCAAACAACACGACACCCGAACGATAAAAGAGCACTAAATCTTGCCACCAGAGAGCTCAAATACCTACTCTCCAGCATCAGAAACCAAAATGCCCAAAACTATCTGAAACAACTCTCACCATCCGAAGCAAATGACTACTCTCTGGAAGGCATCTTAAACAGCCATAGCAACACAAAGCTCGAGTCGTGCAGTCAACAATACCTGGGCAAAAAGCAAACATAAAAAGACATCGGTATTTGCCGACCACCTAGTTACTGTCTTCAAACCAGTTCCGGCGGAGTTAGATAATGACATTCCCAACATTCTAAATATGCCATATCACATGAGCCTACCATCAAATAAATACAAAGTTCACCGAGTGGAAGACACCATTCTCAAAAATGTAAATTCCCACAAAGCACCGGGCTATGACCTCATCACTGACATAATTCTCAAAATCTGCTCTAAATAGATTTTCAATTCATAACTCAACTATTTAATGCAATACCAAGGTTTTGTTATTTTGTGTAGTAAAAAAATCACTAAAGATTTCGAAGAGCACAGATAACGTGCAGTAGTATTTATGGACGTAACACAGGCCTTAGACAAAGTCTCATTCTTACCCACCGGATTATTTTGAACTCCTGAGATCATACTTATCCAACCGGCGCTTTCTTGTTAGATATGGCAGCGCCATAACAGCAACATATCCGTGTTCCACAAGGGAGCGTACTGGGGCCAATTCTGTACTTCTATTTACGGCAAATCTCCCAACTTCCTATTAACCAATATAATTTAATGAGTTTATACCCAAATTGTTTCCTTTTATACCAGATTTGTTTTCCGGGTTTGAGATACATACCAAGGTACTTGGCACAGTTGTTATTGAGCACAACTGGTGGACATGTTTCTCATAGTAAATGTTACCAGGTAGGTTTTGGTTCGTTGACCTGTAACCGCCATTTTCGAAGCAATATTTGAACTTTGTTTAGATGATCCTGTAGTATTCTAAATTCTCTTCCTGTATTGGCATGGAATGTCATAATTGTTGTGTCACCTGCAAAAGTTGCAGTCATCGTGTCTCTGGATGTAGAAAAATACTACAAAACGTAAAGTCCCAGTACGCTTTGTTGTGAAAGACTCGAAAAAATTTCCTATATATTGGTGTATTTATCCAGATTTCTAATAACAAACTGCCTTTCGCTTATATAAGATTTTATGATACAAAATATATTATGTGCTAAGTTCTGTTTAAGCAGACCAATGTGTCAGACCTTGTCAAAGGATTAGATTACATCTATTGCAGAAAAGCATCTGTACAATATTTTGAATTTTTAAGGGATTCATTAACAGTAACTATTCAAATTATGAGTAGCAAGCTTATGGGGCGGTAATATTGCATTTTCTCTGGATGTTTTTCTGGTTTTCGTGTTAAAATTACAACCTTCTAATGTAGTAGATGACACTAATATGCAAGGTTTTATTGTTTTGAAATGAAGAGATTTACCAAAATGAATTTTTCCGCAGATTCCGAAAATAACGTTCAAAATTTCATATCTCGTCAGGTTTTTCCAAAAATAACTAAAATGTGCAAATTACAAAAAACTTAATGTTTTAATGACATTGATATATGACAACGTTTGTAACGTGTGAAAATGTTCTCTGGAGGGACGGAATAAATGCATAAAGAATAGATAAACATAAATACATATTTAAAAGTAAACATAATTAACATTTACCACTGGACTCTCCTTGAAACTTCCTCTTCTAGGATTGTCTTTGGTGTTCATCCATATAGTCTCTTTTCAACATCCAACAATAGTCAATCATCATATGTACAGTCCACTTTCTTTGGTATCTCTTTTCCATCACTTTAATATCCTGATGAAAGCACTTGCCTTGTGCTTCCGTAAAATCGCCAAGGTTGTCAGGAAAGTAATTTAAATGGTGCAATTTAGAGCTTTCGTATTCCACAAAAAGTTTTGTACCACATTTCTGAATGCAGTCCATGCTCCCAATTCGCACTCGCTCATGGTTTTCTCGAATATGTGTTAGCAGAGCAAATACTCAAAAATATTTCCTGTAACTGTTATATTTTTAATGGCGTTTGGGTCGGTCGATGCTGACCGCAATTAGCCCGTACCAAACTAATTGGGTATTTGGTTTCATTTACTTGCCAAAATTATAGAAAATATTTTCCTTTGTTCTCCCCAAAAGAGGCAAATTTCAACCCTTACCTGTGACCGGTTAACATTCAGCTGTTGCAAGAGACACATCGTTCTGCACCCGGGTAAAAAGGCGGCGAGCCCTCACCAATTGTATGTCTGCCTACCGAAATTTTGTCGCTTGCTATTTTTGACTTGTCTGTTTCGGTACCGAGTACATTAAAATATACGTTTTGCACAACGATTGTGTTTACATTTTTTACAATTCACCGCTCTAAAACCTATAATGTTATCCGTAATTAATTTTCATATTTGTAGGTCTATAAATATATCACATGTAATTTTTTCAGACGTGATTGATAAAAACTTAGCATCAAGATACTGAAACCATTTACTGTCCCTGCTTATAGTATAGCCCACGACTTCACCGTGCAGAAGTAGCAGTCGTGCTTATGATTTGTTGGCTTACGCTACACCATGCTGAACGGCATTAATTCCCTTTTTCCACTTTTTCAGTTCATCAACCCCTCCATACATGCACAGCACACTTTGTGAGGGGCCCACGCTTTGTCCTGATCTCGAATTATTGAAATAACCATGTTTCACAAAAAGCGTAATATGCAAAATATATCTGGGCAATTGACACAAAAACGTAAAACCATTGACACCTTACAACGTTGCCATAGTTTTTCGTTATTTTTTATTATGTTTTATTCTAATATACATTTTTTCTTATTCCTTGTACTGCCTTTATATTCTTTTTCAATCTTACTAGCTCTGTCTAATGTTTTAACTTTTTCTGTTGAACCGGTCTTTCCTAATTTCCAGAATTATATCCATTTTATTCCCAATGTCGCTTTCCGTTTTTCCATCCTGTTTAGTTTTCCATTCTATTGATTCTTTTATTCCACTTCCAGTCTTTTCCATTTACTATCACTTTGTTGTAATTTATTTTTGTTATTTCCTTTTTTCTTTTCTGGCAAATGCTCTCAATTGGGATTGTTTCTCTATTTCTTTCGGTATTACATCATCATTGATTAATATAAGCTCTCCTTTCCTATTTTTCAATTTTAATTTGTTTTTCATGATTTTATTCTTTTCCATTTCGCTGTTGAGCTAATGTCTATTTCTAGCTGGTTGTTTAAGAAACTTTGAATTTCTTCTTTTAATTATAAAGTATCGTTTATATCTATAATTAAAACATACATTACGACATTATTTTTCCTTCGCTCTTTTTCTATTACTTCCAGTGTATTTTCTACTTTTTATAATTTGTTTCTTATTTTCTCATTTTCTTATCTCCTCTTTTTTTTTCAAGCACTCGTTTTCCAGTTTAAATTATTTTTGTTGCATTTTTATTTATTTAACTTTTTTAAATTTTTTCTGCTTTTTCTTCATATTCTTTTAATCTCCGCATATCTTCTTCATTGTCTCTATTATTTTGTCCAATTGTTTTTGGTTGCCTCTTTTGTTGTTTTTTTGTGGGTGACCTTGTTTTCGTATATCTTCCAAACATCTCTTCAAGATTTCCTACACTTTATTTTTTTTTTACCCTCATCCGTTGTATACTGATTGCTATCCCATTCCGCCATGTCTACTTACTAATTCGATTCCGGTTCTGCTCTGCTACCAGTATTATTAAAGAAAATCTTATCTATCTATTTTTGTTTTATCACACTACGTAAGATCTCACAGGCCAGACAACCCATCAGACCCTTCCTTCTATCGTGTGTAATTCCTTCTAAATGCAATCTTGTCTTTTCTTATTTATTTGAATTTAATTTAATATTGAAATTTTTGCTTAATCAGCCCAATTTTATGCTTTCCTCTACTTTGAGTTGTAGAGTGTGTTACCTATCCATAAATAGTAAGCGTGCCTTGCGCTTGGCCGATTTTAACTTATCGTTCTTATCAAGTTAGCTTTCATACAATTTTCATCCTTATTTTATCACCTCGTAATAGCCTATTTTACTAATAATTACAACACTCACCGTTTGTTGCACCACTTTTCATTCCTTTTTTACTCTCCTTATTGCTCGCTTATTCTGCTGTCGTGCATACGCTTCCTTCATGTATTTATTTACTAGACACGGTCCAGAGGACTTTTATTATAGGAACCTCAAAATACCGATTTGTATATTTTCCAGAAAAACCAAAAAATCTAAATACGTAATATCTTGCCTCTGTTTCCTGTCGTGTAGCAGTCACCTATGTAGTAAAATATGTCTAGATGATTGACATAACCACGTAAAGTCATTGACACGTTGCAAACATTGCCGTTTACCAATATCATTACAAAACTACATTTTTTTTAATTCTTACATTTTCGTGATTTGTGGAAAAATCTATTCCGACACACCTTTTCATCTAACAACAGAAAAAAGTTCTAAAATTGCGGATTAGTGTTATAGTTTAGTTGTAATGCCGCATTAAACAACATCATTATACTTATTATTGTCTTCTCTAGGAGTTCCTGCAATATTCGGCCTGTTATAAGGTCCCATCTTGGGGATCATGGTGTTTTTAAATGTTGTTTTAACTAGAACTCCTATGCATGCGAGACTAATCTTGGAAACAGTTAAAATAGTTTTTTTAGGTATTCAGATAATGCTACTGTTTACTCTTTTTTGATTTTGCCTAACTGGCATTTTACTGTCTAATTGGTGAGAAATTTTCTTACGGTTGCTTCAATTTTTTTGTCGCCTTCCATAACGAATATTCTGTTACTTTCTTTGCTGTGAAGCCTTGTATTATTGGATAGCTTCGTTGTTTTCTTTATGTTGTATGTAGCTCTTCTATACACATTTAAATTGGCTTTGTCGTGGGGTGAACAGATTTGCTGCAAATATTTTCGTAACTTTCTTTTTTTGCTAATATTTGTTTTCATTTTTCTCAAAAAGATTATTGGTTTGTAAAATTTTTTATTTTCTGCTATTGCTTTCCATACCGCCGTTTGTATTTGATGGTTTAAGCCTTGCACGACAGTTTCTATATCTCCTTCTGTTTGGATCTGTGTACTACCGTTTGCTCCTCAGTCTGCCTTATTTTTATATTTAAAACAAATATTAAAATCCTAGTTTTTAAGCATTTAATTTTAAAATTAACATCTTTACAGAATGCATCCTACAATCCACAATACACGAAACCTTAGTACGAACACCGTATCTTTCTTATCGCGTTAATCAGCATTATTGTTTTATTTTTATTTTTTCCTCACAATAGCACAAGATCTCTCATTACTCAGTGCTTCTAAAGTAAGCACTTAGCTGTCGCTGTCTACTAGTCTTTCTTACCAGCAGTTAAAGAAGTTAAAACTGTTACATTTGCTCGCTCAGTAGCATAGTCTTCTTTATTGCAATTCATCTTAACATGGTCTCATTGTCAGACGAGTGCAACATAACGAAACGAATTCTAGACAGTCGTTTAGTTTACATGCAGTTTATCAAATCAAAAGTTTTCTTAAAGTTGATTTTCTTGTTAGTTTTAAAACTTTCTTTCCTAACATTCGTTCATATTTTATGATATTTTGTACAACAATAAGAAACATTTTTCTGCAACCCCAGATTTTCAGCTCTTAAACAGATAGGGTAACACGGCGATCACTGCGTCAACGCATGCACGCAGAGCAGCCGTGCAGAGCCCGCTCCCCGCGCCGCATGACTCCGCGGGGTACCCGGCCGCCTATAAAAGGAAGCGATCTGCATTGTAATGCCAGCTAGAGCGCTAAACACCTGCATGAAAGTGTTCAAGGCCACGGAAACCTATTAATCCGTGGCGTATAACAATACGAGTTCGACAGAGGTGCCCGCCAAAAGCGCCCAAAGATCCTGATCCCCTCGTAAGTCGGTACGGGGCGGCCCACCACTCAACCAAGTGAGGTCACCCTAGAGGACGGAGGTTAGGGCTAGCTCCAGGAACCTCCTACACGCTAACGAAGTCAAAGTCAAAGTGTAACACTAACACTGCTCTCGCACTATACCCGTCGCATCGCCCCCGTAGCGGTCCTCGCGCTTGTACAGTGGTTCTCAGTGCTCATAGATCGCCCCTCACTTTCTCATTGCCTTGTAAATTTAGTTAAATATAATTCAAATTTTGTTAAATAAATCCTGTATATGATAAATCGACAGTTTCTTCCACCGTCCCATTAAAACCGCCTTATACTAGGCCTTTAACACCGTATCTTAGCGGAGAGAATTCCACACAAAAAGTTTCTTCTTTTTCATCTCCGTTATCTTAGCACATCCCAAAAATGTTACTTTTCTTTTAAAAGATTTTGAACAATGCACTTTCTTCCTTTTAAATTTAGTGTTATCAGTTAAAGAAAATTTGATAGGCATTAAACATGTGTAGTAATTCACGTCACCCATTAAAAAGTTTTGACTAGAGATTTTGAAACCAAATGCTATTGACAACACTTGTGATCGACATTTTAACCCCTCTTTTGATTTTTCCCAATAAATTATATAAATATGCTTAAATCAATTTATCCAGCCCTGCAAAATCTTGAAATTTTTCAACGTTATATCCCTGATTAAAAGCACGGTCTTAGCGTGCGTTCTACAAGGTGTTTCAAAAATAATCATCTAATAAAAAAATCATAGCTGTTTAGCTTTTAATCCGTTTTGGGAATTCTCAAGTTTCAGGCAGTTGTCGATATGTAGAACGAGCGCGCTTCGTTTACCTGTCACTTCAGTGTTTGTCAAATTAACAGAAATCATTTTGTGTTCTACGCTTCGCGAAGTGTAAATCTATAACAACTATTCAGCGTGATTTTCTACGATAATATGGTGTTGAACCTTCTTCTGCTCAGAGCATTAGACGATAGTATAGACAATTTCAAGACACGGGTAGTCTGTGTAAAATAAAATGCAGTGGTTGGTCCCGTGTGTCTGATAAAGACCAATTAGGATGACTAAAAGTTCGAGAATTTTTGAATAATCAGATTCCACAACGATGGATGGGCCGTATAGAACCTAATAATTCAGCTTTACATCAGTGGCCTCCAAGGTCGTCGAACCTCACTGTGTGCGAATTTTTCTTATGGGGTTTATAAAAGAGTGCGTTTATGTGCAGAACGGCATAGCAATAGCCGTGGCAGCAGTGGATTCAGATAAGCTCGCAAAAATTTGGGATGAATTTGGTTACTGTATGAATATATGCCGTGCAACGTAAAGGGGGCATATTAAGCACCTATAATTTGGTATGTAACAAAACTTCTTATTAGCGCTGTAATATAAAATTAAAAAATCAACGTTTATTATTTTTTATAACCTAAACATTTTAAATCGCTTGATTTCTTTTGAAACACCCTGTATTTAAACTGAATGTTATACATCTCATAATTTACCATACGCTTTTATATATGCATGTTAATTAAGAAAATAATAAACGCATACAAATATAACTATCTTATAATTTCTTTTAAACAAGATCGTAATCTTATAAAACATACAAAACAGCAAAAGCATACGGATATAACAAAAAGATTCCTTATCGGGCCAAAAAGATTTTAGGCGCGAGGGTGAAAATGTGCAAAGAAGGGCTAATCGCCAGTACAAGTCGTTCTATAAGGACTAAGAAAGCCTCGATTCTAAAAGCAAGCAGATATGCTGTGATGAGGAGATATAAAAGAGCTCATATATTTTGGAAAAACAGCGACAGGAAACGATTCCGTAGGAAATGTGTGTATAGGAAACAATATGCAGCGCAGTTTATCGAAGAAAAAGTTACTCGCTTCTAAGTAGCCGGTTGTCTGTTCAACGAAACTCAAATTTGATAGCTGAACATAACCCACTCCTTATCGCACATGGCTGCATCCGAGGCAGTTCTTAAAAATGAGCCTTCGTAAGCTTTAATTAGAGATGCGCGGCTGGCCGTAACTCTTACTTATCTGAATTGCGCTATGTCTATGGATGCAAGGCGGAAGATAGACGCAGCATGCTAATAGATGGATCTCGGAATGGCCAATTAATTCCAACTACGGAAGAAAGTGCCTATAACTCGTCTAGAGAAAGAATCCTTAATCCGCGTTCTCGTTATTTGTCTGTGTAAAATAAAGAAGCTCCATTTAGTTATACGACACACTCACTAAAATGCTGATTTAAATCTACTCCGGGAGCCCGGTGCAGCGTGGCTGCAGAGCCAACGCGAAGAAACAAAATGAACGAAACGACCCTATATGGATACACTTTATTGTAAATATTTTCCAACAACTTACTTTTACCGACTACTATTCAGTTCATAACAGAATAAGTATGTAAATATACCTTACTCAAACTGTAAAAACGCTTTTAGTTATTTCTATGACAATGGACCATAATATCTATTTAATATATTCAAAGTAATTTTTAAATTATACATGACGTAATTGATCATTTGAATCGCTTCTCACAATAAAAATTAAATAAAAGCGGTTTGTTTCTCCTCAGCTTAAAACTGTAATATTAAAAAAGTAAAATTTATAAACAAATAATATGTAGATTATATATTGTATATACTGATGTCCAACAGTTAAATATTCGCACTAAGATAGAGAATTGACGGATTAAAGGAAAAGAATCGTATTTAATATTTATTTGGTTTGTTCTCTCTGAGAAATTAATGCCAAATTGCTCACTAACTGCCAGCGATTTACAAATTATTTATAAAAACACGAAACATTAAATAGACAGTACAACATTTTTCAGCTCATTGATTTGGGACTCAATTCTGAGAATTGCACGTGAAAGTAGCCCCAAAAATAAGAACTTCTGCATCATTCGTTTTGTCAAGTTGGCTGCATTAATAATTTAATGGCTGTGGAATAAACAACCCTTTTGTTTAGAGTTAATTGCATTTTAAAACCAGAAGAACATTGAATATTTCAATATGGAAAATAACAAGTGCCCAAAATTGGATGATTTTTGTTACGTTTGTGGTCATATCGTCCCAAAAATAGGCAAACAGGATCGAAAAAACTTGTTTACTGAGGAATTCAAAACAGCGTATCGTCATTATTTTGATGAAACAGATTTAAGTGGTGCAAATTTTACGCCGAACACAGTGTGCAAAAGTTGTTATAATACCCTTATAATGTGGATGCATGGAAAAGGTGTACAGTTTTCTTTTATGAAGCCAGTAATTTGGGTGCAAGACTTAACTGGACATGATGAATCCAGGTGCTACGCATGCAAAAATTCCGGTTATGGATTGAACAGAAAAAAATTGAAAACAAAAGTATACATTCCCGCTTTTACTGCGACACTTCCAATACAACGCGCTGCTGTTACCGATCCACCTAAACCTCCGAGTCTGGATACTGTGTCCTTGCAAGCCGAACCCGTTTTCACCAATCCGACTAATGTGGATGATGCAGATTGGACACCCGATATTGAAAATAATGCACCACAACCGGTAACACAAATCGAAATGGATTACATTGTGGTTAAGACGGGACTATCACAAAAAAATTCAGAATTTTTGACATCATTTTTGAAGCGTAAAAAACTGACAGAGCAAAATGCCAGCGCAACATCATACCGAAAACGCCAAGCTGATTTTCAGAAATTTTATTCCGTTGACCAAGCAAATGCGTTCACTTATTTCCATGATATCCCAGGTTTAGTGAAAAATATAGGAATGGATTATATCGCTGGCGACTTCCGTTTATTCATCGACGGCTCAGTTTCAAGTTTGAAGGCTGTGCTGTTGCACAAAACAAACAAAAAACCGTCCATTCCATTGGGATTCAGCACAACTATAAAGGAAACGTATGAAACATTGGGCGAAATTTTGGAGAAAATCGAATACAATGTACACAAATGGAAGATTTGTTGTGATCTAAAGGTTGTCAACATAATACAAGGCATTATATTAAAGGGCGGTTTTCCAAAATACTTCTGCTTTCTTTGTAATTGGGATTCGTGATACACAGGGAATCAATATCAATGTAAAGATTAGAAAGCAAGAACTCCCGAGCTCGAGAAACAATTAAAATTACGTAATGAACCTTTGATAAAGGATGTAGATGATATTTTGTTGCCATCGCTCCACATGAAATTAGTAATAGCTGAGAAATTCGTTGAAGTGGTAGTCAAAGATATTGAGGACGCCTATGACTGTTTGCAATCCATCTTTCCAAAACTCAGTGAAGCTAAAATTAGAAAAGGTACGTATCGTGGTCTGTATTTAAATATTGTCATAACTAAATTTTTCACTTCGATATATTCGCATTACCAATAATTTTTTTGCAACTGCTTTTTTTTATTTCAAACAGGTACTCTGAATGGACCGGATATACAAAAATTAATGAAAAGCGAATCTTTCGCAAATATTCTTTCGAGCCATTATAACCACCTATGTGCATGGGACGCATTGAAACAAGTCATTGAAGGCGTTTTAGGAAAGAACCGTGTACAGCGAGATGACATACAGACACGAGTGGACAAGTTGCTGTATTATTTTGAAAAAATCAATGCATCCATGACGTTAAAATTACATTTCATGCATTTCCACCTTGATACCTTTTTGGCACAATTACCTCAGGAATCGAACGAACAAGGAGAGAGGTTCCACCAGGTGACCATGCCAATGTAAAAATGATTCAAAGGCAAAAAATTAGATGCATTGCTTGTGGAGGTTTGTTGGTGGAGTTCTAAAATTATGCAGTTTGAAGATGAAAGCACTGAAGATGAAGATGACACTGAAATTGGTGGACAAACTGAAGAAAACATGCCCTTGAATATTATGTCTAACTCGGATGATGATGCAGACTCAGAACATGAATATGAACAACCTACGAAGAAAACAAGATCATCAGAACCACAAGCGTCAACTTCAACGAGGATGGTGTAAGAATAGCTGTAATATGAATCGGAATTTTTATTTTCATGCAAAATAAAGTTTATAAAGAAAAAAAAACAGCATATTTGTGGATTTGTAATCCACTTATTGAGCAAAAAAGGTGAAAAATGGGGAAAAATGAGCATTATTGCGATTTTTAAGGCACTGGATGCACTTTTTTGTAGGTAGGTTTGTTCCGCTTTTTTTCTCCTATTCAATATCTACAATTTTGCTTGAGACACAAAAGAGATATTCCGTACGGTATACCGAGATATAACCGTGTTAAAATATAGAAAAAGTGATACAAATCCACCTTGAGCAAAAAAATTCGTATGGCCATTAAATTATTAATGCAGCCAATTGACAAAACGAATGATGCAGAAGTTCTTATTTTTGGGGCTACTTTCACGTGCAATTCTCAGAATTGAATCCCAAAATCATGTGTTGTACTGTGATATTACCTACCTTATCATCTTAAACACTTTGGTTCAAAAGATCAAAAAAGTGCTAATAAAACATCCCAAAAAGCAAATAAATAAAACGTTAAATTTCTACTTAGTTTTAGAGCTCAAGCTAAATGCTGACAAATAAAATGTTTCCTTTATACTGATTTGTTACCTCAAGTTGCAACTAGTAAAAGAAACAAGATTACATTTCTTGAGCCAATAGTAACAACTGATCAAGATATTGGCACAAGTAGCGTATTACTCGGTCCTTTGAAATCTAAAAATACGATACAGTCCGCTTAAATCTGAACAACACTAATAGTTGGGGCTGTTTAATAAAAGGGTTATTTTGCTTACAACAGTTGGTATAAAGCATTTAAGTGGTTCAAATAAGAGTACTATTATTATTTGCAGTTTTTAACAACCAATCCGAACTTGATATTGAAATAATTGCGGTGCAAATTTACAAAATTTTCCTATTCCTAACCTTCTAATTTGTTGTGATTCTTCTTGTTCTGCTTTCCTCAATATTTCTAAGTATTTTGTTTTGTCGGTATTTACTCTTCTTCCAAGTTTTTACATGCTTTGCAATGGTTCTTCTTTGAATGCTAAGCATGACTGTCTAGTCTGCATAGATTAGTACTTGATTCTTATTTATAAATAAATAACTGTCATGTAGTATAAGATTTCTTTATATAATTACATTTAGTGGAGAAAATCTGTCTCTCTGTTGTAACCCCATATTGCTGCTAATAGGTGGTATTTTTTCTGGTCCAAATTTTATCTTATATTGTACGTTTTTAATAGTCATGAGTATTAATTGTTTTTTTTGTGTGTAAAACTCGGTTTTAATCTAAATATCTCTACGAAACCCACTTTACAGTTATTTTATATGGCAGAACTTCAATTAAATCATATAAAAAATATCTTTTAACTGTCCTTTAAAATGTACCTCTCTCCCTAAATCAATAAGATTCATAATAACTCTAGATATAATCTTCCTGAGTTCAGCTCGTGCATCGAAGCATAGTGGATTAATCAGGCGGTTCAACTAATTGATTTAAACTTAAAAGTTATCTCCGATGATTAATCTTTTAACTTAACACAACTTTTACAGTGTATATTTCGTTTGATTATAACTAAAATTCTCAACCCTTAAGAGTTAAGTGTAGATAAATATAATATAATATAATTAATTCATTGTGGGTATTAATGAAATGAAAAAATTAGACCAAATCACACCTCCTGTTGTGTAAACAAAAATTAGAGCATACTAGCCCCAATAAATTTATTATAGACCACCTGGAAACGATTTCCCTTACCATAAACTCCAGCAATTTTAACCTAACAAACGTCTCTCAGAAGCAGACATACAGAATATAACACCACCATACCAACATTGGTTATAAGTGACCTAAATAGCAAGTCGACTCTGTGGTTACCGGTAACAAACTGAACATCTGGGTTACAAAATATCAGTTTGAAAATACACGCACCAAAATACACTTATTATCCCTACAGACATGACCATCAGCCCGACATCATTGACAAAGTAATATCCAAAAATCTGCATATTCAAATTCAACAAACTGTAATACCAGAACTAAACTCAGATCATCTCCCTGTACTCATAACATTTGCAACCGTTATACCATCCTTTAAACCCTCACCATCACGTCTGATAGAGGGACACGTCAACTGGGAACTTTTGTAGAAGAACCTAGACTCTGAAAATTATATTTACTTTTTCTTTTACTGTGTTATGGATTTTAGGATTTTTAAGAAACCTTGTGTAGATATCATTACTATGTTTTTTATTTTAGTTATCACCGAGTTACGGTCGGAATTAATGTCAGCACCCGGGTTCTTATACCAATTGTTAATGATGATCTAGTCTATTTGGTTTCTTATTATGTTTTCTGGGCTATCTACAGGGGATTTTCAAATATACAATCTACGTTCTGGAAATTCAAAGAATATGTTTATTATACATGTCCTGTCAAAACTCTATCACTTTATCCCATCTATCATTTCTTTCGCCAAGGCCAAAATCTTCTCTGTGTTCCCACCTTGGTGTTAAAATTCCCCATTAACTGCAATATCATTGTTTTTGATGCTTGTATAGATAGTGTCTAATTCTGCATAAAATTGTTTAACTTCATATTCTTCCTTGTCTACTGTTGGTAGGTAAACTTGTAGGATATTCATATTTCCCGTGTGTGTTTTTAGTTCAAGTATTAAAGCTCTGTTTGAGTATGGAGTAAAATTCAAAACAGACTTTGTAATATTCTTATCCAGGAGCACTTGCACACCATATAAATGTTTTGAGATCGTTGTTTCCCGAATAATAGAATGTGGCATTGGTTGTTGCGCAGGCATCACTTTCCGGCCACCTAACGTCACTTACTCCCAGTATGCTTACTTTTAGTCTTGTCATTTCATTTACGATATTATCTAATTTCCCTGGAGCAGAGGGACTTCTGCGTTCCATGTTCCGATCTTCATGTTGATTGTGGGTGCTTTCGTAATCTTGTTCTCACCGTTCAAAATGGGGAACTTTTAACTCCGGAATATTTCGTTTTGAACATTGTCTTGATTACATATATGTTGTACTGTAATGATTGTACCAAGAGACTGCCGTTGACCATTTTATGTTTCATCCGCCTTTAGGAATACTTTCTCATTCCTAGGACAAATGAGTACCTTTCCTCTTGCTTGCTCGTCCACCTGTAGCTATTGTCTAGCAAAAGAAATCTACTAGGAGCCATTAATTTCCATATAGAAAATGCTGCTGGTTTTGGTCCTCGAGTATTTGATTACCCCGGTACCTACTGTATCTGGTAGCGTTTTCTTATCTTTGCCTATTATCTTGCAGTTATAGTTATTTGTTGGGACTTTTTCTATTAGATCTATAATTATTCACACTCTTTCAACAAAAGCGTTAACGGTATTGGGCAACAGAAATGCGTTTTTGACTAGATGACTTTTGGGGGTCCGTAATTTTTTCTGGCAAAAGTCGATACTGCTAATTTAACAGCAGCGCCAAAATTTAGGTGTAAAGGCGTCTCTCTAATTACTCGGATGATAAAATTCTTCGCCAGACCGCAAAATGTAGGGACATTAGCATAATAATGAGGGGTGCCATTTGGTATTAATACAGTTCTTGTTTAATTTTATGGAATGGAGTGGTGGACTTCTGTCTCTCTTCTATAATAGTATTTTTAAAGGGAGTACAAATAAGTCTCCGCCGTTTTTTTGTCAAAAATTGGGCATTTACAGGGTTGTATCTAGAAGTAGTAGGACTGTTTTTTTCCGCGAGCGCGGAGCGATGGAGGGGGGTCTGCAAGGTCGGATGTTATGGAGGGGAGCCTTGGGAACAGGTTTCGACCTGCAGCAGTCGCCTGCGTGTGTTAGTTGAGTGTGGACCACTGTTTTAGTGACCTCCTGTTGTGACGCCTCGTCGTCAGTTGCGATGGAGCGAAATTTGAAGCAGCGGTACGCCATCAAGTTTTGCTACAAACTTAGAAAATCAGCTACCGAAACCAAAGACATGCTTACGCAGGCCAACAAAAAGGATACCATGAGATGTTCCTCGATATTTGAGTGGCACACATTGTTTCGGGAGGGGAGGGAGCTCGTCGAGGACGACCAACGCGCCGGGCGTCCGTCAACCTCGCGAACGGACGACAATGTGCTAAAAGTTAAGCAACTTTTAAACTCTGACCGACGGTTGGGCATTAAATTAATTAGTGATGAGGACAGTCCAACGTATCATCACAGAGGATTTGTCGATGAGAAAAGTGTGCGCAAAAATTGTGCCGTGCCACGGCACGTGGATTGTGAGGGATCTCCTGACCAAATTCGGCGTTTCCACGTTTCCTCACCCCCCTACAGCCCTGATGTGGCACCTCCGAACTTATTCCTGTTCCCCCGGATCGAAAGGCAGCTCAAGGGGCATCGTTTCGACTCGATGGAAGCAGTCCAAGCGGCAACGACGAGGGCGCTGAACAGCATCCCGGAGGACGACTTCCAGAAGGCTTTCGCGACCTGGAAGGCTCGCTGCCAGAAGTGTGTGGACGACCAAGGGGCCTATTTTGAAGAGTATTAAGTCGATGTACCAAAATGTTCAATAAATTTTTTAAAAAAAAATCAGTCCTACTATTTTTGGATACCACCCTGTATTATGAAAGAACGAAACCTTATGTTTTATTCAAAGTATTGTCCATCGCTAGCCACTATTTTTTCCCATCTTTCTGGCAGCATACGGATACCGCGTCGGAAGAACGCTTCATCTTTTGAGGCGATCCACGAATCGACCCAATTTTTGGTATCTTCATATGATGTGAAGTGCTGCTCAGACAGGCCATGTGCCATCGATCGGAACACGTGATAATCGAAAAGGACAACGTCTGGTCAATACGGCGGGTGGGGTAGGACTTTCCAATTGAGTGTTTCCAAGTAGGTTTTGACCGGCGCCGCAACATGTGGACGAGCATTATCATGCAGGAGAATAATTTTGTCGTGTCTGGAGTAGTAGTGGCCGCGTTTTTCCTTAAGTGCTCGGCTCAATCTCATCAATTGTGTTCGGTAGAGAGCCCCCAGAGTAATGGTTTCGTTTGGTATGAGCCATTCATAATACACGACACCGAGCTGCTCCCACCAAATACAAACATTAGTTTTTTTCCATAAATATTCGGATTGGCTGTCGACGTTGATGCATAGCCACGTGGTATCCATGATTTCCTCTTCTTTGAGTTATCGTAGTGGATCTATTTTTCATCACCAGTGATTATACGATGCAAAAAACCCTTTCGTTGATGCTTGGCAAGCAGCATTTCACATGTGCAAAATCGGCGTTTAACGTTTCTCGGCTTCAGTTCATATGGAACCCAATTTCCTTGCTTTTGAATCATTCCCAACGATTTTAAACGATGTAAAATTGCTTGTTAAGTCACTCCTAATGTAAGTGCAAGTTCTTCTTTCGTTTGGCTGGAATCTTCCTCCAATAAAGCTTCCAATTCCGCGTCTTCGTACACTTTCGGTCTTCCGCTACGTTCTTTGTCTTCGACATCAAACTCACTGTTCTTAAACTTATGAAACCACTCACTACAACTTCTCTCACTTAATCTCACAATTGATGCTACAAAATCGCTAATGTTTTAAAGTTATGGTGTTGTCAGATGTCCAACCTTATGTATGACGTTTTACATATAAGAATTTCAACCATAACTTACTGGTGGGGTTTATTTGTTCTCCCTTTATTATTTTTATGAAGAATAGCGCGCATTGCCATCAAATTACACGGAAAGCAACTGGAGCAGTCTTCAGATAGGAACACGATTGAAGACTTATTACACATTATCCAGCAAAATATAATCGAAAGACCAAGAAACAAATGACAGGAAATATCCCAGAAAGCGATAGATGATTTAATCGATACTTATAAACATTGTGTGATAGTAAAAGAGATTTGAGCAAGTATTAAGTGTAAATTTTATATTAATAAAATTTATGTGTTTGTCTATTTTATTCTAACACTCTAATATATAAAACACTATAATGCCATCTATTTTCTATAAATATATTATTGTTTTTCTCTTCCAACGTTATTTAACAGATATAATTCATTTTATTATATTATGCTAATATTGTTAAACGGACGTATTTTCTATTTTTTATTTGGCTTAGAGCTTTTTGTACTAATTGTGTACTATTAATTAATCTTCTTAATATATACTAGTGTCATCTCCTATAATTCTTATTATAAACTTTAACATATTTTTAATAACTACTACAATTCTCTTTTCAGTTATAAAATAATGAATTCACAGCTGAGCGAACACCGCCGCCGAGATCCACAAGCGCTTGCCCGCACCTGAAAGCGTCTTCAGCTGAGCTGAAATCTTTTCGGAACAAGTTGGCCAATTAAAGTATCTTATCTGCATAAAGCGCGGAAGTTGCGCATCGAGCCAACGAATGGTCCCATAAATATCCGTGTCTGACAGAGTCTCAGTACAAGTAGGCCATTCGTATGCAAGGAGAGGGCCTTCCATCTGAACATGCCAGGATCTGTCAGTCACAATGGCCCCTCACTCCTGTGCTATTCCTCTCTGGAGACTCGCAGATAGCGGCACTGATATTGTTGCCTACTTGCCGCCTGGCTGCTTGTCTTGAGTTTTTCCTTAATGTCGGAGCTTTAGTTAAAAGTTATTGCGTACGTAATCTCCTTGCTTTACGCAACACGAAGTGAAAGGTATTTTGTTGCCTAAATATTGCCGCTTTCAAATATTACAAATAGTGGATTATTTTCAGAAAACTCTCCGAGAAATTTCCATAAAACAATTATATTTCACTGAATATATTTCATTACCATAATAGCAATTTGCTAATTAATATTATTATTATTATAAATATCATTATTACAATTATTAACTGCTGAAAGGATGCTAACGCTTAGGAAGTAGTTAGTGAGATTACAATCCCATCTGTCATCACGATAACTCAAAAACTAAAGCTAAAGTTCGATATTCAGCCAAATCGGACAACAAATAATTTTTTTTTATTCTATCGAACTCAAGTTCGTTTTTTCATTCATTCGACAAGCACAGCGCAATCCTCAGTCACCCATGGATAAGCTATGAAATTATTTATCCATCGTGTTAGTTACAGTTTTTGGCAGTTGCAAATTTGGGTTTACATTCTTCTTGTTATTATTATTCTTTCTTTCTTCCCTCTTGCAAAGGTTTTGTTGTTACAAAGTGTGGGTCTATGCTATTGCACATCGTTAGCTTACTATTTGTCTAAAAAAAAATTTCACCGCTTTTTGGATCTTTGCATATAGTTTAGGGTCAAGGCCTATACTTGCTAGCTACTTCTGTGATAGATATGCGCGAGACTTTGTTCCTCAGATCTGCATACTTTTGTTTATTTTCTTGGAACGCGGTTACTATATTATGAGTGTTAGATACAGCTGTATCTATAAAAAAGGTTTCTTTCTTTACTTCATCTTAAAAAACCATATCGGGTCTGTTGTTAACAATACTTTTGTCAGTTAGTATTGACCTATGACCTGTACTGGGCAGTAAACGAGCTTGTGAGACTGCAGCAGCTTTAGTCTGCAGCTGATCATTGGCTGCGACGCCAATGCACACCACACGAAGAAGAGAAGTAATTGATATAACAATTGGTACTTCTTTTATAAGTAACTTTGTTAGAAATTGGCAAGTATCTGATGAGGAGAGTTGTTCAGACCACAGACACATTAAGTTAGAAATTACTGAGATCCAGCGACTGATAGAAAACTATCGTAATCTTCGATCAAAGGACTGGGAAGCCTACAAGGTGGACCTAGACTAAAACTTGGTACTATAAGGAAGGTTTATAATAACCTTAAGCTTGAAATGGCTGTGGATCAGTTAACTAAGGCAGTCATTTCAGCGTATAGTGAAAACTGTCTCCTGGTTGTAAAGGCTTCCAGCAGGAATGTACCCTGGTGGAATGAAGACCTTGCAACCGTGAGAAGACAAGTAAGAAAACTGTTTAACATGGCTAAAATATCAAATGACTGTAATACCTACAGGGCATCCCTAACTGAATATAATAAAGCATTGAGAGATGCCAAGAAAAAATCATAAAGCAGGTACTGTGAAGAGATTGAAAATACTCCAGCAAGTGTCAGACTCCGTAATGTACTCTCAAAATACTCTTACTGCAATTTGATTGGTATTCTAGAATCTGTATCCGGAGAGTATACCAAAACAGGAAAAGAAACATTGACCGAACTTATTCGGGTACACTTTCCTGGATCTCCAATTATACAGTAGTTGCCCTCAGACTGGAGAAACCAGGTATTCCTTGATCTTGGCAACACAACATCAAGGAAATACTGGGAGACTGCAAGAAGAGTGGTAACTTTTAATAAACTCAAATGGGCTATAAACTCATTTGAAGCCTATAAATCTCCGGGACTGAATGGAACCATTCCTGCCATGCTGCAGAAGGGCTCGGAACTTCTAATGACAAAGATCTGCATGGTACTCAAAGCCAGTTTGACCCTAAACTGCTTGCCAAAATTATGGAGACTTACCAGAGTGGTATTTATACCAAAGCCTGGTCGGGCCCACTATTTGCAGGCAAAGAGTTACAAACCAATTAGTCTTATGTCTTTTTTGCTTAAGACATTGGAAAAACTGCTTGATAAGCACATTAGGGGAGGTATACTGGTACACCAACCACTATATGAGAACCAAGCTGGTCTCTCGACTGAAACAGCACTTCACTGCCTCACCTGGAGAGTACAGAAAACGCTAGACAACAAAAAGATCCTTCTATGTGCTTTTTTGGACATAAAAGGGACCTTTGACAGTATATCTTTCAACTCCATAACCTCGGCCCTGAGAGGGCGTGGCCTGGAGAAAACCTGCTGCAGGTGGATAGACAGCATGCTCAAAGCAAGGATGGTTTATTCGTTTATGTGTGACAAAACTATAATGGTCCAGGTAACGGGGGGGTCCTCAGGAGGAGTTCTCTCCCCCTACTATAGAACCTGGTAATAGATGGACTTTTAAAAAACTTAAAAGACGAAGGATTTTCTTCTGTAGGTTACGCCGATGACTTAGTTGTCTTGGCGAAAGGAAATTTGTAGGCACGATCAGGGAACGGATGCAGATGGCCCTGAACGTGGACTCAAGGTCAGTCCCGTAAAAACCACAATTATACCCTTCCTTGGCGAAAAAGAAATCATCATATCGGGAGAAGTAAAGTATCTTGGAGTCGTGTTCGATTCTAAACTTACTTAGAACTATCATATTGAGAAAGTGGTCGACAAATCGGTGACAGCTCTGGCAATTGTATGACAAATCGTGGGAGTTAAAACCAGGAATGGTGCACTGGTTGTACACCAGAGTGATTAGACCCTCTCTTACATACTCAGCTTTGGTCTGGTGGCCAAAAGTTACACAAGAAATCACCAAATTAAAACTAAGGCAAGGTACAAAGGACTTGTCTGTTTGGGCATTACAGGGGGGATGAGAACCGCGACCACTGCAGCAATGGAGACTCTTCTAGACCTCGCACCTTTGCACGTAGTAATGGAGAGGCAAGATTAGGTCACTACAGGCTGCATCATTCACTATACAAAACACACACAAGTACAGGCCATACTAGAATAATTGCTAGTCGGGGGGCCCTCTGCTTGAAATGAGGACGGACCACAAGACCTCAAAAATATGTGACGACTCTCTATTCGAGATGATCATGCAGGATCGAGGTAGGAGCGAGATTTTTAAACAGACAATTGAACCTGGTAGCCTAATCTGGTACACAGATGGTTCTAAAACCGACATGGGTACTGGAGCTGGAATATAATCTGAGGCTCCCGTGGTAGAGCTAAGCTTTCCTCTGGGTTAGTACGCTTGTGTCTGAAAGACAGAAATATATGCCATACGACAGTGTGTACGCGAAAACGGTAAGAGGGCTTACAGGAGCAAGCGGATCTATATTATATCAGACAGCCAGGCAGCGTTAAAGGCTTTATCAAGCTCTAAGGCATCATCTAGACTGGTATGGGAATGCATCAACGAACTCAATGCACTGGCAAAGCACAACACGGTGAAACTGTTATGGGCACCAGGGCATTGCGGTATCTACGGCAATGAGAAAGCCGGTGAATTGGTTAGGCAGGGATGTAGTAAGGCCCAGCACCTGCTTTAGAAATTTCACGAAGTGCTACCCAAAGCTTTATTAAGGAGAGGACACGCACTCATCATCGAATGTATTGGAAGAACTGACCAGGACATTATTTCAGCAAAACCTTCAAGTCTTAAGTTTCTACTTATATTTTCTACATGAATCATTCTATATGTCTCCCGTATAAGGTCTTACTTTGCTATGATCTGATTTTTTGATGGTATGTAATTGTTTGCTCATTCTGCTGCGGTTTTTGGTCTTTAAGGTTAAGCGGTGTCTAGTTCAAATCGGCGTTACAGACGACATCATGTAGATGTGAGTCTTTTTTGCTTTGATGAAAATAGCTTTTTAGCGTTTTCACCTGCCCGTTGTGTAAATTATAGAAGTCTGTTATCCAAGTCCACCTTAGCTGTTTGGAGTTTTTGTGGTGTTTGTGAAATTTGGCTGTTTCAGTTCTTATGGATCGTTGTTCCTATTCAAGTTGTGTTGGTCCATTTTATTACACGAAAAGAATATGTTTGCGAGGCAATGGCGTTAGGTGTTTACACATTTAACTAAAGTTTTTAATGTTTAGCATTGTTTGTAATGCCAGTTTTAGTCGTTTGTTAAATTCATCTCTAATTTGTTTCTTAACTGTAGTGTATTCTATTTGACGAGTTTGTAGTATGCAGAGATACTTATAAGTTTCGTCATCTTCCATGGGTTTATATTGCCCTGGTGTGTTTTAAAAGGATTTGTTCTATATTTCCTTTTCTGATGTTTAGTGTTTTACACTTCTCTAGATTGAACTCCATTTGTATGTCAAACGTAAACATTTCTACGAACTTTAACAGTTATTGTAATTGTTTAGTTGTGGCGACATATATTTTAATGCCATCCATGTAGAGTAGATGTGAGATCGTACTGGCCTTTTTATTTGCCGCTTTTAGTTGGAATCCGTATCCTGATTTATTTAGCGCTCTCAATAACGGGCTTAATGCTAGACAGAACCAGAGCGCGCTCAACAAATCTGCTTGAAAAATTTCTTCTTCTTCTATTGATTTTGTATGAGTGTCACTAAGATGAATAACAGTTTGCCATATATTCATCGCGGGTTTTACAAATTTTCTTATGGTTTACCTTGTATCTTCATCAGCCATGAATGAGGTACAAAGTCAAGTAAATATATGATTGGCTTTTGCGTGTTTCCTTATAATGTTTGTGATACATTCTGTCACGATTTTATATATTGTCTAGAGGCAAGTAATAAGCCTATATTTAGATGAGCTCATAGATTGTTTTCCTTTAGGTAAAAGGTAGGTTTTCCTTCAATTATGAATATAGGCATTTTAGCAGAGCTCTTTAGACATTCGTTAAAATAAGCAAATAGATAGGTATGGGTGCAGGTGAATTGTTTGTACCAATATTGTGAATGCAGTCATTGAGCGCAGCTTTCCAGTTGTGAGCTTTATGGATTACTTCTTGCAACACGTTGAGGGTGATATCCATATCCTTTATTTTTCCTATATTATTGCAATTCTTAGTCCTTTGTTAATACAAGAAGCATCAGTATTATATTGATCTATTGATGACTATAAGTTAGGCCACAAATTCTCAATTTCTTCTTGGTTCGACTAATATTTTCGCCTCTCTCATTGCTTTCTGTCTTGATAGTTCTGTAGAATTTTTTCTCGTCGTTAAAGAACTGTAAATTTTTTTAGCCTTCTAGCTAGCACTATGATTTTTGCTTAAATGTATCTAAGAATGTGGTGATAGTGGTATTTATGTTGTCCATACCAGTGTGTACTCTGTATCTACCAAAGATACCATTTAATTGTTTTTTGAGCCGCTGACTTAGTTGGCCGTTCGTAAGTTTAGACAGACGTGATTGCGCGTACTTGATCCGGTAAACACTGTTCGGTAAAGTTCATTGTAGGATATTTGCTGTTGAACTCATTGTGTAGTATGGTTTGATAAGCCATGTAGTCAGATTCCAGTTTAGAGATTTTGTAGTATGTTAATATGACAAATTCGTCTACCTCTTCTGCCCATTTCATGCGTTTCCGTACTCTACCTGATTCGGTGGTTCGTGGTAGAACTGGATTTTCCTCCTGGGAAACACTTTCAGCAATTATGGGTTGTGTAGATGATGTTGGGTTCTCATGATCTTGTGGTATGTGTTCAGCTGTGGTTACTTCGGATTGAGACCCGATTGCGGCCCACCTGTTCAGCGTACGCACACTGTCATCCTCAGCGCTGATTCCGAAAGTGCCCTGGCGCTCCACAGTCAAACAGCAAATTGTATTTCTTCATATTTTATGGATATTTGCATTTCCCTGTTTGCCACCAATGTCATTTTGGCATTTCCTGCCCCTCACGTGGATTTAGATGGTATTAGCCGGGCGTAGAGTTGGACTTTGAGGAGCTTATTATTATTTATTATTATTATTATTATTACCACTATTACCATCACTATTATTATTATTGTTTTTATGCTAATAGTTAAGGAATAAACAAATATTCTAGTCAGAGATATTGCGAGAACTTTTTTCGTTTTTCATAGAGGTCTACATATTTGGCCAGCTTTTCATTTATAGGAGTAGTTGTTTGTTAATGGTATTGCCACATCAGTTACGATTGCTGTTTTGTTGGCCTTATCTATCAAAGTTATATTTGGCCTATTATTCGGAATAGTTCTCTCAGTTGTTATTGTAGGATCCTAGTACATTTTTGGGCGTTGTTTTCAATTAAGGTTCCTGGGTCGTATTTATATATTGTAGCACTTCATGGTTGTTTTTAAATATTAATTGGTGTATTAGTTTTTGATGAACTGTTTTTGCTCCTAGATTGTGTCTGAAAAAGTAGTCAGTTTGTGCTATTGTTGTACATCCTCCTGTTTTTATGTGTTATATTGTCTGTTCAGCCTGTTGACATCTCCTGCATTTATTGTCTATCAAATTGGGGTCCTTTATGATGTATCTTTGATAGTTTCTTGTTAGAATGCCTTGGTCCTGGATCGCTACCATAAACCTTTTAGTTTCGGCGTAGTTTCTTTTGCTTAAGTCGCTTGTTTGGTACATCCTTGTCAACATTTAGTCATGTCGGTATCTGCCGTATACTTTTTTCCTAAGCCATTTATCCACAATTTCGTCTAGTCCTTTTTTTGGTAGAGCTGATATATTCTCAGCTTGATGCGGGTTTAATGGTGTATAATTGTTACAAGCTTGTACATTTGTTTAGGCTTCCTTAAGAAAAAAACATCTCAGGGATTGGATTAGTTTTTGTTGTAGACTATTTTAGGTCTATTGCTCCACGGCCTTCTTCATTTCCTAGAACAGAATATTTATGATGGTCTCGCTACCAATGTTTTTGTTATGGGTTGTATGTTATCAGGGTTTGTATCCGTCCATTTTATCATACCAAAGGAATATGTTAGGGTGGATATAACGTAAGTGTTAATGCTACTGATTAGGTTTCTGGAGTTTAGATGCGATTTCAAGATTTTCTGCGACCTGCATTTGCATTCTGTAAATAATTTGTCTTTGGAGAAATTATGAGTTATCTCTAACTGGTGTACCCGCGTAGTAGTTGATGCATATAATTTAATGTCGTCCATGTACATATAAATATTGGCCTTATTATTCCGGGAATGTTTTAACCTAAAGCCGGTTTTATACAGTCTATCGGGCAGTGAGCTCAAAGCTAGACAAAGCATTCTCCACACAATTTAGCTGCTTTTACGAGCTTCCCATATATTTTTATTGCTATTTTTCTTGCTTCTCAATTCAGATTTTTAAAATCTCTCTTTGCTTTCGTTTTCTGAAATCTAGAAATTATCACTATATCATCCATATATATAATTATCTGCTCCTTTTTGTTGATTATTGCTCTAATTTAGTAGTTGCAAGTAAGCCCCATTGTCTTTTTGTTTTGTTAAAGCCAAAGATCTCTTTTTGATGTTCATACCCTATCAGATGTATTTATTAACGTTGTGCTTATTATCCTCACTACTTTTAATAGTATTTTACATTCTTTTAAAACTTGCATCAATTTCTATAATATCTATAACATAATATTGTATTCAATACTTTTTCCATTATCTGTTTTAGTGTATGAACAGCATCCTTTTATATAAGAGCACTGATATTTCCCGACTTTTATATATTTTTCTTTGAAACTCTAAGAAAAAATTTTACACACTGATTTTAACGGCGTTATTCCTCAGTAATTACCAATTGCTTTCTTGTCCCCTTTTTGTTAATCAACATAAAAATACCTCATTCACTTTCTATTCTTCTTTGCATGCTTCATCACTATTTTTAATCGTTTCTCCACCAATTTGGTCTTTTCCTGTTATTATCATGGACTACAGACATCAAGGCTCATTTCAAAAAATCAACATTAGGATGTCTTTGAACAAACTGTGCCCTCTAAAACTGCCCATAATTTGTAATCTGATAGTTTGAGATCAGGGCTACCAGAAGGCTAATGCTCTACAGTTAGAAAATGAGGCACATTGTTGCTCAGGCAAGTTTGACTTGACCATGCTTTACCTCTCAAAAGCATGTGGTTCAGAGGTTTCACTACACCTTGCAAAACATTCTGTTGATACACAGTGGTCAAAGTATTGATTCCCTTTCACAAAAATGAATATCAATTATTTCACCATAAAAGACTCCCCATCATACCATTACTGTTTCTAGATTATGGCATTTTTGACCCCTGGGTACTAACCAAGTCTATACCCTGTTATTTTATTTTAAATATTCCTCCATCATAAAAATTTTTTATCCGTAAACAAAATTTTTCTGCGCACATACTCAGTCAACAACCCTTTTGATTTTCTCATACTTTTCTTTAAAGCATCTGTCAGCAAATGTCTCGCATGTCTTTTGTAAGCAGCATACCTAGGTCTTAATAATATGAGACATCAAAGTTTTGGAAATTTGCATCTCCCGAGACAATCTTCTGTTTTCAAAAAGAATTTTGTTTAATTTGGGCTCTTATGGCTTTAACCTCCTGAACAGTCCGAACTGAACGTGCTCTTCCAAATCTTGAACGATCCTCGACACCTCCAGCCTCATTAAATAATTTTATAGTCCATTATACAAACATATGGCTAATGCCGAGAAGATGCAGGGTTTGGTCTTGCAGATTATCTTTTTTCAGTTCCACACTTAGTAATGCTATTACAGCAATTCAGTTTCCTTTGTACCCCACTCCACTGGTAAATACCCAAACTTGACCAAAAACATAATGCAACTTGCAACTTTAAGACTTGAGAATTGCCACCATATGTCAAAGATATCATAGACATCATACTTAGTTAGACTGAAATAGGACTTTCTTCCGTACCCCATATTCGCCATATATATATATGACATTTTTAGATTACCACCCACTCCAAATAATGCAGCATTTCTTAAGTGATAAGCATTTCAAAATTCAAAAAATATAACTGATTTTATCACTTTACAGTCATTAAGTTTCTATAGTAATAAAATTTACAAACAACACAATAGACGGTAGGTCACTGATAACAGTAAAGAACATTTCAACACTCTTAACGCTTTTTGGGTGCTGTTAAAATTATATTTTAATAAAAAAGGCAAAAATAAATTTACATTCCTTCATCAAATTCATACCAAAACAGGCAGTTAAAAAATAGATCCAGATACCAAATAAAAATATATTGTTATTACTTTTAACAGCTGTATACAAAATACACATGTACAAACTTATTAAAACCTTCCATCAACTATTAATAAAACGTTAACAATAGTATTATCACTGTAGAAATAAAGCTTTAAAAACGTGCCAAGTGACATAAATTAAAGTTAAAGCAAGTAGAAACAGACATTATGTTTAAATACATAATAAATTAATATTCCTTAAAATTACAAACTTTTAATTACACTCATGCATTAATCCCTACAATTTGTATGTACACATACACTATAAAGCACCATTTTGGAACACCCTGGTTTGTGAGTAGTTCGACATTTCATTTGCTATTTAGCTTTGGAAAAGGATGCCATGAATTCTGAAAACAATATTCGATTATTCCTTTGCAAACCACATAACGTAAAACTTACCTCTTCATGTGTGTTTTCAAATTTTTTTCTAGACTAAATGTATTGGCACACAGCTGGCAAAAGTAGGGCCGATAACCCAAATGGATCTTTAAATGGTTGTCGCATTCCTCAGCTGTAGTGAATGCAGCATCACACTTTGTACATTTGAATGAGGCTTGATCGATATGCAATTTCTTATGCTTGTTAAGCAATGCCTTTGTGCTGTATTTCCTATTACACAATTCGCACGGAAAGTCTTTAGTTCCTCCTGCTATTTTCTTAGAGGCTTGGGGGATGCCATCGCTTTTTTCTTTTTCACTGGTTTCATACAACGGGCTGGTAAAATTGATGTCAGATACAGTATTTAAAAGAGATTTCATCATTGTCTGTGCATCAGTAATGTCTGATTGCACGTTATTGACGTCCACTTGTACAAAGCATAAGTCTTCACCATTATCTTGTAGCAGCGCATTGTTTAATTGTTGTTGTAAGAATAGAGGATCTATCACTTGTACTGCTTGATTCAACGTGAGAGAATCCTTCTCTGATTCTGACACTACTTGCTGATTTTGTTCTTCTGTGGATTCCTGTAATAATACATAAAAATTACTTGAAACTATGTTCAACATTATTCTACAATATTTAAAATAGCTTTTTATTTGGATGCACTTTGTCTTTTATATAAGTAAATGCAATAATTTACCGAGAGATAAAATCGATGTAAGATATTTTCTAATCTTTCTAAAACTTAAAAGAATATTTCATAACCATGTTGGTTATAAATAGAAAGAAAAAATAGCACTACAATGCTCACAAATGTCACAATACACGAGAGTCCTTTTAAGAGTAACTCGGTTTGGGTGCTCATATAAAGAGATAGTAAAACTCTACATCAGATTATAGTTTCCTTCTTATAGCTAAAAATTCTGTGGTTACAAATCATTTTGTCACTAATTAGAAGTTTGGTCGTTACTTAAAAGCAAATGTTTCAACTGGCAGTGCAACACGAATAAAATTGGAATTCGGAGTGCAATTCAATTGTCATTTTCTTGTGAAGGAAAAACAGCAAAGGATATTTATAAAAAGATTTTATCCTAATTGAGTGATGTATTCTTTTCATAAAAATATTCGTCTTTAAGTAAACAAATCTAAGCATAGTAAAAGTTGTACCACATCCTAAAACCCAAAAATGTCCATCATACAAGAAACAGTCAAAAGTTGCATGTGATTTTGGCTGTCAGGCAAATGAAAGTCGACGAGTTATCAAAAGCCAGACATCCCCATTCCAACATGCTCGGAAGCGGACGACATGTCTTTACGAATCCCACTGGCGCGCACGTGATCATCGTCCGAATATTCTAGAAGGTACAAGTGCGGCGCCTTTTGAGGTTTCATGATAGTTCTGAAATGTCACCAAATAGACATAAATACCGCCCAGCAGAACGGCCACAACATCTGAATTCAAGTGACGCAAGCGAGCGAATTCAAATGCTGCGTTGACATAAATAGTGTATCGTTTACGTTGTTACCGGGACCTGATTTTGCCGGGCCGTGCTCAGCTTGCCCTACCGCATCGTACCGGGCCAAGCCATTACGAATCGACCTGAACGCCGCCAACAATAGCCGCCACGGCATTTCCCAACCAGCGTAAAGATGCCCCCACCGTGCACCAATCCAGGACAAACCCCGGCTCAGCAAGTCGGCTCAACGTGCTTCCACCAGCAAAATCTGCACCCCACCAGTAGAATAGGGCACGGGTTGAACCCTTAAAACCTGAGCCACCGAGGAATTCGCTCTCAATCGTCAGCTCTCCAAGAAAAAACCATCAAGAGTCGAGGTGAGTCGCCTTTCGTTCTTTTAGCGCCCTGCTGCTCGGCTCGCTGCCTGGTCCCGCTGTCCGGCCGCCTGCCCTGCCGCTCGCTGCACCGCCCGGCCGCTCTATCTGCTCGACCGTCAACCCCGCTGCCCGACCGCCTGATCTGTCGCCCACTTTACCGCCTACTCCGCCACGCCGCTTCAGCTACTTGACCTCCGTCGTCGCCGCCCGGGCGCCCGCATCCCACCTGGCCACCGCCTCCGACACAGCGCTGCTCGTCTGCCTAGCCCGGCTGCCAGATCTGCCGCCTGATGCCAATATCATCAACTGAAGGCCCACTATACCGCCAGCCGCTTCCTTGCCGCTGGTCGCCTTCTACGTCGCCAGCTGCACCAAGCGCTGCCCTGTCGCCTTCCGCCGCCCCCTTAGTTGAGGGGTTATACTACCCAGCAAATTTTTTTTTCATTTTTTTTATTGGCTTAAATGATGTATAAACTATCCAAGAATGATATGCAAATACTATTTTGAAGGGGAAAATTCAAAAAACTACTTTTATCATGATAAATCCGAGCGCAGCTAAACGTTTAAAAAGACCGCTCACGTGCGTGCTGCCTTATACATGTATTAGAGCTTGTCGGTAACTTTTGTCAGTACAAATCGATTTAATTCAATCAAAATCAAAAAAATCTTGGAGGTCGAGGCAAGTTGACTGGTAAATTAATAGATGAACTGAGTGTGTATTATTGTCTTGCTATACGTCGAAATACTGATTCAGTGGAAAACATGCGCAAGGAAATTTATGCTACATTGTATCATAAAATATCTACCGATGCAAAGCCTCAGCACGACAAGTGTCCAGTAGGAGAAGATTCTTGGTGTTCATGGCAAAGAGCAAAAGCCTCGAATACTCTTGATATTTATGCTCATAAACCGGCCATGACAAAGTAAGTTTTCGATGCTGTACAGAAAATCTATCAAGATTTGACAAGAGACGATCTTCTTTCCCGTTGTCTTGGAGGATTCACTCAAAACGCTAATGAAAGCCTAAATGCCGTCGTTTGGACTATTGCACCGAAAGCGGTTTCCAGTGGGAAAGCAGTGGTTGACATCGCCACTGACATCGCTGTCATAACCTACAACGATGGTTTTCGAGGACTTTTAGATGTCATGAACTTCAGCTGAGGATCAGTTGAATACAATGTATCATGGAAACCGATGAACATCGATAAAAGCAAACCGCTCATCATCGAAACACCGAAAAGCGTTCGAAAGGACCTTACATCTCTCAGAAAAGAAGCAGAAGATCAAAATGAATGCTTGACAGTTATACGGTGCTGGATAGTAGTAAAGGTAAAAATTTGACAAGCGATATTTAAAAATTTCATGTAATAAATACGTTTTGAAACGCGTTTTGTCAAAACTGCATTTTAACTGCATAACCGTAACTCAGTCAATTTTCGTCGGATTCACTTGAAATTTTAACTGTAACTGTCTTAGATAGATTATCTAGGAAGTACGCACGACTTTAAGATTAATAAATAATTGGGATTTATAAACAATTTAAGGTACGTTTAGTGAAAACGAAAAGTTCAAACTGCCTGCGAATTTTGATAAATGAATAATCGTGTGTACTTCCTGAAAACTCATGTAGATTAACGCAAAATTTTTATTTGCTCTAGGTGCTGTTTGGAGAACGTTCTGGTGTACGCAGATTAGCTCCTCGTAAAAAATCCATGTTCGGTTTATCACTTGTCAAGACGCCATTTTGAATAAAAAGTTACAATAAAAAATTTTTTCAAATACCTCAAAATTTCATTTTGATCCATTGAATAGTTTCCGAGAAAAAAATTTCCAAAAAAACGGTCATTTTTCGGTGCGCTACAACCCCTTAAGCGTAGTAGTACTGTTTTAGGTTAAGAATTTTGCAACTTGTAACTAAATATACTTTTAATGGTACGTTGGAACACAACGTCTGTTTTTTAGCTTTCCGTGCCCCACACGTTGCCGGTGTTAGCGTCCCAACGCACGATTTATCACCGCCAGGGAGCCGACCTGGTAACAACGTAAATAGTTGTATGTAGCGTGTATATAAATAGGGTTGTTAATCTGTGTAAACTGTAAGTAGAATAAATAAGTAGCTTTAGTAAATTTTCACATTTTATTCACCATCGTAAAAATAGTCCGGGCGCCAAAGACCAAAAATTTGCAAAAAGTGATAGTCGATTCCAACACGACGAAATTGGTCTTAAAATTAAAAGAAAACTATAGAGAACAACATCCAAAAGTGTCTCAATTAGACACGGAAAAAGTTGTACCATAGGAAAGTTCGAATTGGATCGAAAAAATTGTACTTCTAGCCAAAGTATTCTAGTTTCATCACACCAAGTTTCAAGTGAAAATATTAATTAGAACGGTCAAACGTGCAAGTATCCTATCTTCGCTTCTATTGGACATATCGCAAACCTTTGTTATTTAAATTTATGAAAAAATAAGCACAACAAAATGCTCTAGGTTGTAACTCTTAATATCTTGAATTAAAAATAAACGGCCTTTAGTTAAGGTTTTTCTTTAATAAAAAATTTATTTGTTAATAAAAAAATCTGAAATTTTGAGCAGTAAAAGACATTATTATTATCTAACGACTGCAGCTAAGCAGGTTTCGATCGGTCGCCTGTGACACATTATACAGCGATTCGAAATTTCAACTTAACAAATTTGCAATAGGTCGCCATTTTGAAATGTTGCGATCGGACGATCGAACGCATATTGTTTATCATGCAAATAGCTACAACATACTTCATTTTCATTGAATTTGAACAACTTTAACATGTATTTTAACGCATTTTGATTTTTTCACGATTTTTGCCTGTTTTGATTGTTTAAACAATGAAAACAATGTTTCTAATTTTTTTAAATGTTTAATCCTTATGTAGAATCATCGCCTAAACAACTTTTGCATTTAACATTTTACTCTACAAGCGACAGTTTTCGAGATAAATATAAAAAACCGAAAAAAAACGTTTTCAACGATATTTTGCAATAATAAACAATGACGCGTAACTAGCTCATGGTAGACACTTTTGGATGTTGTTCCCTATATAATATATATATTTTCTCTTAATTTTAAGACCAATTTCGTCGTGTTGGAATAGACCATCATGCTTGACACCTTTGGCGCCCGAACTAAAAGCAGAAACGTTACAATACGGAAACATTGAGCAAGGTTAGTAATGTTTGCTCATTCCAAAGTAAGAAACTAATTTGTGTGCAGACTGCAAAATGAAACAGTACTCTAAGAAATGAAAAAGTAAGAAGGCGAAAAGCGCACCGTCTGCTAATAAGATAATGGCTTCAATTTTTGGTAATTAACTACCTTGAAAAAGAAAAAAAACATCGCTGGTAAATATTACGTGGCGGTTATAGTAATTTTTCACCGCGACAATGCAGCGACGCATTTAAACCATCTCTCTGAGAAAAAAATGATTAAAATATGAAATTCTTCCCTATCCACTCTATTCATCTGATTTAGCTCTTTCGCACTATTATTTAGTCCCAAAACCCAAAATTTTTTTGACTGCACAAAAAAATGTGTAAAATAAATAGAGAATATAAAACGCAAACGACTATTTTAAGAGCCCAAAAAAAACATTTCTGGAAAGCAAACTAACATCTGCAGAGACGTTGGAACAAGTATGTTGAATTTTGAAAAGACTAAGTCAAAAATTAAAGTATATTATATATAACTCCAATGGTCTCTAATGTCAAACAAAATTACTCAATAAATTACCCTCATATACTAGTACTTCCAAAGTAAGATTGAAAGAACTATTAGTTAGCCACGAATTTTCTCATACGCGTATCCAATAATAAACCCTTATCGCAAAAATTATTTTTGACGTTATTCGGCTTGATAGCACTTTCATCAAAATGTGTCAACTTTATTATACCTTTCTTGTAAGTCAAAGTTATAAGGGATCAGGCAACCATTTTGATTTGACAGTTCTGTCGTGTAGATGTACAAAACTTATAAAGATAACACGCTGAAATAATTTCATATTTTGTTAGAAAAAAAATGAGTTACTCCAAATCAGCAAAAACTTCGACGAAAATATCGTAATCGTCTAACACCTCATAAAACGGCAATTTATCATTTATTCAAGCGATATTAATACGTACTACTTAAAGGGGTATTATAGTCTAGCCAGTCAAAAGTCGATTTTATATATTTGGCATTTTCTTAGAGTTTGGGTCTTAAAAATGTGTCCGTAAAATATTATAATGAAATTCGTCAAATTGACCGAGATATAAAGGTTTACACTTAAATCTGTTTCCGAGGCTGTGGTATATGATGAAAATGATGTCGTTTAAAAAAAAGAATGCCTATGGATACGAGACTACGCAATGCTAAAAAACACCAAAGGCATCGATGGAAAAGGAAAAGGGAAATTGACAGACGCTATTAGAAATGAATTAACTACGTACTACGGCTTGGCAATACGAAGAAATCCAGAGTCAGTAGAAGAAAACTTTAGACGCGTTTTTCTCGAAACAACATTTTTCAAATCGGGCGTGTATTTTTCTCACAAACTACTAGGCCGATCGACTTCTAATTTTTTACACATATAGTGTACATGTTCGACTATCGTTTGAACCTCTAACTTTTATATTTGTTTACAATTACTATTTTTTTCGGACCGTGATAAATAAAATTTTTTAGTAAAATTCGGAATATTTTCTTTCAAGCGCCGCCATTTTGTCAGTTTTTTCCAAATTATTTATTAGAGGTCCGAACGATAACCACATCTCTACAGAATAAAATAAAAAAAGAATCGTTTATTTCAGATGACGAGGACGGCGGCAATCACCACAACCAATAGAAACGAAATTTCGCGACATGATCTGTGTGTTTATATATATCTCATACTGTTTGCTATAAAAAGCGATATAAAAATTTTAGGTGTTACCTTAAATATGAGTAAATATGAACACAAAACTTGAGATCAATAGGTTTAACGTTTCTGTACAATTAATTCCCAAAAATCACCTTGAAAACGGGTATCTAGACTATAATACCCCCTTAATTTAGATAGACAGAGTAGTAACAAGTGTAACAGGCATACCACCAATGTAATAATAGCTTACAAATGACTGTTGTGTATCATTCACTGTTATTCATGTAATATCTGTCATACAGCAATATGATCAATATATCTGCAATCCAATCATTTTGTATGAATGACGATAAAAAAAATTAAGCAAATTTAATAGAAATTTTTTAAGTTTTTTTTCGCAAATCCTTTCTTTTAATAAAAAAATCTTCAATTTCCATAATTATAAAATTCAATTATCTCAAAGATATGAAATACTGAAAATATATTGCTATTAGCACAAAAATGTATAAAAATAAGAAATTGTAATACACAAATCCTGAACTATTTTTGTAGAAACCATTATTTTTCCATGATAAAAATTAACAGAAAATCCTATAAATCGGTTTCTATCACTGCAAAGTCTATATGTTTTAAATAGTTTATACCTGAATTTGTAAGACTTGGAAACAAATGGTTACATATGCTGCAAGAATATTGGTAAAACTTAAAATGAGGACATTTTTCGCAAGGGATAAAAAGGTCAGTGATGAAAAACCAAAAGAGAAATAACTGTAACAAAGTGGGATACATTAAGACCAACTATCATACTACAGAAGGAAGCCACTAACGCTAACAGAAGAAATGGCTGCATTATTTCAATGTTAAGTTCTGACCAGAAATAGACTCTGGCTCTTTTTCTCATACAATTGGTAATAAGAGCTACTTCAAGATTTTTAAATTAATCACTGGTACACACCAAATAATATTTAGAAATAGTGAGACTTCGCATACGCACAGAAAGAGAACAATTCAAATTTAGTCTAAATAACCTGCCACTTACAAAATGCATTATACAATTTATGGGCTAAATAAAAATTTATTATTAATTAATGCTTGTGATCACAGTATGAAAGAAATTACAGCTGCGATCATCAATTTCAAACTCAATGGCAAATTGCAAGGGCTACGAAACAAACAAATTAATTTCACGAGCGATGACCTAACCATGTTACGGCATAGAAGACTTGATCGCATACCAGTAAACAAAATCAAAGGTCTCTCCAACATTATCAATGCCCCTCTAGAAGCCCTCAAATGTGAAGGTGATTTCTATCGGGGAAACACATTCGCGCTAAATTCGATTATAGTGAATACACATCAACTCGATCTAGAGCTGGAAATATCTTTGACAAAGGAAATCAAAATACATTTTAACATTCAAAGATTATAGTGGTTACACCTATGCGTTTATTTCTTGATGACCAAAATTCAAAAAGAGCTATGCATGAACCTTAAGAGGTACATAACCAAAATTGGAAACCAAAACTTGATAGCACCTTCAAACACTAAAAACTAATACTGGTTTCAAATATGTGAACACTTAAAGACGTCCACATCAAACATCAGACCAGTGTGGCTTTAACTTCCCAGTAGAAAGAATTAATTTACCGAAAGAATAAAACATTAGTCAAAATTGTGCAGACTTGAATAAATGACCATGGTTTATCAAATGAGTTTTTTTTTTGTCCAGAAACAAAAACTATGTGAGCTGTGTGAATAGAATAAGATTCAAAACAAAATTAAAAACTAAAGCCAGTAGAAATGTGAGTCGCAATAAACCCTCAGTAAAACATTTCTGTGTGTTTGGCTTGCCGTAAATACTAATAATGCTGATTTAAAAGAGATTATTTACTCAGAGATCAGATTCACTAGCGAGAAAAATAATAGCATCTAGAGATAACATTATTCGTGAAAAGCAAAGCAAAAACCAATTGGAAAATGAATGATGACATCAACGAAGGATCACCTAAAAATATAAAAGGTGAAGAAGAACCACAATCTCAGTATACGTGGTCCAGTTCGCGTCTATCCAATAAGAAATAAGAAAACATGTTGACCTGCACTTTGATTGCAAATGTCAATAAACCTGCAACAATGGTGTAAGCATCGGAATTATCGAAATCAGAAAACTGGCGACATGCGACAAGGAGACAAGATCTCATTAAATCAACAAAATGTAAAAGTTGGTTAAGTTTTCACCAGCAAGAAGGCCGATTTTGTGCAAATGGATATTTAAAGAATCCAGATGGATTAATCGTTCAATATAAAGAGGAATTACTAGTTGTCAAATACATTTTAGGATACGAAATTCTTGCAAAAAACAGTTTTGCACCAGTTCCATTTAAAGTCAGCCATCTTGCATGGTAAATTTAAAGAGGCTTCATAAACCAATCAGAAAGTTTTAAGAATGACGCTCACGTTTGCTACCTGAAAAGACCTATCTATAGCTTGAAAATTTAAAACATCATATTCAGCGATTATTTGGAATCTCATAAATTCATGCAAACGAATGCAAATCCTTGTTTGTCTGAACATTAATGATGGGCTCGTACCCAGTACTTTCCAAGTAATTGTTATCTAAAAAATAGATTAATTGAAGAAGACTTTGAGGTACCAACAGATTTTTAAGCCAGAAACTATATAACAAATTGGTAGTTCTGCAAAATCATTGTACTGATTATCTACTCAAACAATTTGAGATGGACGCCTGTGCTTTAGTCTTTATACTGACTGAGGAGAAAAGAGCTAGAACACCTGTCATATGGACAAATCATTGAAGCAATATCAAAAGAATTCAGGGCCTGTATATAAAACACATGTAAATATAGAGTTTAAGGATATGAAAAGTATAAGAAAGCTAGCTTTTTACTACCAACATTTAGATTGGACAGTTACTACAACGCTGATTATATTACAGAAAATCACACATGACTAACAACCACCTGCAGATCCAGGTTTACATTAACTAATAATTAAATTTCTTGGACTTTGGCCCACCAGCAATTGGTTTCGATCTCGACTACAGAAGAACTCTCAAAAACTTGGGCGCTAGCAATTTAGGTCCTATATTACTTAATTATTCAATTAATGCTTAATTCAGGGGGTTTCATAAGTAGACCAAACACTTTTTCATATACAATGGTATTTCACCTGTAAGTGATAGAAGGCATAACACCACAGTATATCTCAAAGAAAAACTAATTAAAAATAAAGCAGTACTGACTTGTAGTTTACCTATTTCAAATAAATAAACAATAACGCTCTCAGTATTATTAATTTTCTTTGTCCATATCCTGTGCTGGGTTACTAGTTTCTCCTGCATACTAATAAATCACCAATGTTTTCACATTGCAAATATTGTGCATCACCTATTTTAGTACTCCTATTAAATAAATCACTTTCTAATAAGCATGATAATACATCAATAACAAACTTAATCTTAAAATAATTATACAAGAATATAAAAACAATCTTGAACAAACATTTAAAAATAAAACACAAGATATCACAGAACAATAGAGCGAGATAGAAAAAATCTAAGGTAATATTGGAGTCAGCACTGAAGCAAATAGTTTGGTGTTAAATGTAGGACAATATTGCAGAATAAACAAGTACAGACGTTGAACTCCGGTTCCGCAAATGTCCGAGGCTACTATACATAAACAAAAATTTACGGCCACTTCCGGTCAAACTGGTCTCAAGATTTTCTAATCAGGCTAATATATGGCATCTGGACTTGATTTTATGGTATTTAATTGAATATTGAAAACGTTATGTCTCTATCACAGATCTAAATTATAAGGCGTGACAGATGCCAGAAATGACAGAAATAGAAGCTAGTCTTCAGCTTGGAAGCTGCCTTGATCAAAAGACAGACGACATTACTCTTATGTAGATAAGGCTTCTCGTTTTAATGTATAGAAGCCTAAAATGCAGAAGAAAATTCAAACAGATACACAGAACCAAAGAGAAAATACATAGAGCAAGAGTTATAGAAAATAAGACAGTTTTTAATCTAAAGAATTAAGGAACTTCTATCAGTGAGTCAAAAAAAGAGGTGCTATAAAGGAAAACCTATTTCATATAAAACCAAAGAAAAAAACATAGTAGAAGTTAAAAAACTGAAAAGAAAAACTCAACATTTTAATGAAATATTAAATCGCAAGAATGAAAAGTATTATATCTTTCTTCTTCTTCTTTAACCCTCATTGCGCCCAGTATTGGACATAGGTCTCCCTCAAATTCTTCCATGTAGCGCGTATTATTATTATTATAAGTATTATATAAACGAAATAAAAGACAGAAGTGCTCTGGAGAAGGAATCAGCTTAAAAGAGATGCTAATAGTCATAAAATAACTAGAAAAACAAATAATAACTGAATTATGAAAAATAAGTAGAGAATGGCATAGCAGAAAATGCCAGAAAGATGATCAGAAGTTATAATATACCTACTATAAAAAAAGAAATTAAAGCCTCTGCGAAAATTACAGGAAAACTTAATATAAACTAGTAAGTTTTAGCAAATATATTTAAAAATAAACTGAATGAAACAAAAGAAAAAGTCATTGACGAGTATCATATGGATTCAAGGACAGGTTTAGTCATTAATCAACTTTTTTGTTATGAAGCATTTATGAGCACAACCTAGAGTTACAGGTAGTATTAATTAACTTTAAACTAGCTTATGACTTGATAATTTAAAACAAATTGTATATGGCTACGAGAGTTAGGAATATTAACTAAATCAATCGCCTTAACAAATACAGAGCTTAAAAGCGTTAAATGTAAGATTAGAACCGGCAGAAATACATTAAAAATGTTTATATTTAATCAAGATTTAAGACAAGACCCAATCTCGACTATTTTATTCAACCTGGGTAGAAAAACTGTAAGATGTACTAGAAATACTAGAGAA
This sequence comes from Sinelater perroti, assembly GCA_036346155.1. NCBI lineage: Eukaryota > Metazoa > Arthropoda > Insecta > Coleoptera > Elateridae > Sinelater > Sinelater perroti. The sequence continues at coordinate 3,409,564 of JARFIY010000189.1, forward strand.
AACACCAAAAGAGTATGGACTATCATTCAATAAAAAATATATAAAAATAAACAACAATGTTGACAGGGAGTATAGGATCATTAAAATCAATAATTAAAAATAAAATATTTCAGAAGTGAGTATATTTTGTTATCTAGATGTAACAATTCTAAAAATAGGAGGCGAGAGGACAGAAGTAAGTGCGCAATTGACGAAAAGGAACAAGAGTGTGAGGTCATTTTTATGATTATTTAAATTGGGCAAATATATCGCAGCAAGTCAAATTATATATAAAACTGTTATATAACCAATGGTGGCAATTATGGATTTTAAACAAGTGTGACAAAAAAGATAGATATAGGAAAGAAAGACAGAGTCTTTAAAAAAAAAACTGGAAGCAATAGCAGCAAAGGCCAAATGCACAAATAATGCAACTACATGAAGGCTCAAATATCACAATAAAATCGCACATAATATGGCAGCCAAAACATGTGGTAAAAATGGGTGAGGATACAATCACAAAGTTGGGTTATGAAAGGAAAAAGAAGGGAAAACCCAAAGAGCAAATGGCTAAAAATGCGAAGAAGGAAAACTTGTCCGAATTGGGGAATTGTAGCTAGAGACAAGAGATCATGAAAAGCTATAACTAAACAAGCCTTAAGTCTATAAACTCTATAGTAGTACTTAATTGTATTGTTAATGATTGTTGTGTGAATTATGATCAATATTTTTTGATTTACTAACAAAAATATTGGCCAATTACTAAATTCCCCAACTAAAAAATAAGTGTTTTTGACATTCACAGATTTGTTAATAAAGCTATCTCCAGCATGACACCACAATCTAAAGTATTATATTGATAAAATCTATAAATCATACACATAGCAGTTGACAACCTGTTGTTTGTTAACTAAATATTGTAACCAGACTTATGCTGTAGTTTTAAAACTAAGAATATAAAGCTATAACTGAATTGAACAGTGAATGCTGAAGTTACCGACTTAATAGGATACTGACGCAAACTGGACTAAAAATGAAAAGGAGACTAGGTCTACATATAGTGAGATATTTTTCTTAAAACTAGTAACATTTTAATGCACTCAAAGGTAATGTGCCTTCTTAATTTTAGCAAAAAGTTTAAAAATAACACAAACCCAACAACTAGGTGGCCATGCACTTTGCCATAAAAAGTGCTTACTATTTTTTAGAATTAAACACAGATCCAACTCAATTAATATTTGCTAACTCGCAAAGCTATTAGATAAAAATAAATTTAAGACTTATTTTGAACAGAAAAAGTAGTGAAAAATATTTGAAATCATGTGCAATCTGATATCCTATGCAATATTACGTTTTATATGGTTTATGTAATTATGTATTAATATAAAAAAAAATATCTTTCCTAAACTTTACTAAATTCTTTCTCTTAATTTCATAATTTACAAGATCATTGATGGATTGATCTTTAGATTTACTATCAAGTTAAAATTTGTAAGTTTACAAATAATAAATTTTTTAAATAAATCTGTATGTTAACTTACATCATCCATAGATGACAAAAAAAAATAGAAATTGTGATCACATTTTTTCAAGTTCAAATCAAAGGTAACCAATGGAATCTCTCATAACTGATTTTTAGTACAGCATCATTTATTATAAACATCTGATATATTGCCACAACAGTACATCACCATATAACAAAAGCTTATCTATCTCTATATTATTAAATCGCCAAGGAAAAACACACGCTGTGAATTGAAGAAGCAACCGATTTTAATGGTTGAGGGCTGTAATCCAAGTACCGTCATTTATGTTCATAAGCATTGTGACACTGTTTCATGCATGATAAAGCGGAACCATTCGTTTTCATAACGACTACTCTATCATTTAAGGTTTGTAAATGTGTTCAACGAGATTAATTCAATAATTTAGCCAAGCAAGAACAATTAACACGACCAGAGAATTACTGCCCTTACCATGAAAAGTATCACCTTAAAGCAATTGAGTGTCGTTACGCACTACAAGTGATTAATTAAGTTAATAAATTGTTTGACTTTCAATAGGGCGCATTTTGCGTCATACCGTATTCCTTGTTCATACATATGTACCCAAAGAAAACTTCAAACAAAGCCCTTTCATGATAACATGTGACTTATGACTCCCCACATCTGAAACTTCAGTTTTAGTATTATTATATAGGTGAATCCAAAATATTTTTAGGTAGTATCAACTGAGAAGCCCACTGCTTAACCTTCACATATGTGCAATTATTTTTTAATCATTTAATAAAAACCTCTGCATGGTCAACAACTGATTGGTAATAACTCAGAAATGAGTAAAGGCTATGACAGGGTAGCAGTACGTAAGTTACTTTATACAAAAAGTCGGTTACAAAAATCATCACATGGTATGGCTACAATAGAAAATTTTATATACCCAATATGTTTAAAAAAATCTGACCATCATGCATACAAAATTTTTCTGCTAATTATAAATAGTGAAAAGAATGTCACAGCATTTCACTTCATTAAGGAACACGTAAAAGTGACATCCAACATGTATTGCATTATTGTAAAAGGAATTTCAGTTCATTGACTTTATGTAAAGCTACTAATCTTTAGACGACATATTTGGTGATGGGCATAGCTATGCCTATTTGTTAGTTGCATAACCACATATCTATGTTGTGCTTAACTGGTAACCATGAGTTCTTCAATTAAGCCTCCTATTTATTATACAATTCCAATAACAAGACTAAAAGCAATAAAAACTAATTATTACATTAATGTAGTTTTTGGTGAAAGTACCATAAAAAAACTTTGGTTTACTAGTTTTACAACAATTTCAATTTGTACACTGTAAAAACATGCATGCACTATTAATTAATAACTACCAGTGCAGTGGCACTCAATATGAAAGGTACCATTTCACTTTTACCTTATTGCCACATTAATGCTTAACTTGATTCATAATGGAATATAATAAGTGGTACTACTGTTAAGCACAAAAAGTCATAAATAAAAGGAAGATACTCAAACAAGAATTGAACATACATGCTCTGCATTTATTGGTATTCACTGGGCACTATCCACTTCAAATTGCTACCACAAAATTAAAAGCTAAGTTATACTATGAGCAATCTAATGCATCACTGAAAAAATTGCAGAAATCTGCCCTCAACAAAATAAAGTTCAGTTGTATGTATGTATGCCGTAATTCCTCCTGAGAGGTATCATTGGCGCCCTTTCATGGGCTTTTTAATCCTTTTTGGCTAGATTAGTGCCTTTAGTTGTGATTTCCATTTCATATGTCCTTGCTTGATTTTGCTTTTACTACTATTTTCTTCCATTCTTTCCTTTTGGTCGCGGTCCGTCTCCAGTTTACTAAGGTTCATTCTTCTTAAATCTCCCAATACTTCATCCTTCCATCTATTTTTGGGTTTCCCTCGTGGTCTTGTCTGTTCTGGTTTCCACTCGGTTATTGTCTTTATCATTCTATTTCTATCCGTTCTTTCTATATGCCTAGCCATCTTATTCGCTGTGCTTTTATTTTCCTGACAATGTCTTCTCCTTTCAGTTCTTCTTCTATTTCCTTATTCATTTTTATTCTATATTCGTTGTCTCCCATTTTCACTGGTCCTAGGATCTTCCTCATAATTTTTCTTTCGAGAATACGCAGTTGTTCCTCCTCTTTTTTCGTCATTCTTATCGTCTCTGATGCATATATTATTGTGGGTCTTATTAGTGTTTTGTATACTCTTATTGTTTTCGTGATTTTCCGGTTTTTCAGTAATGGTTTATATATGTTGAATAATTTAAACCCTCAGTGAATTCTTCCTTTTATATCCTGGTCTCTGTTATTTTTGTTGTTTATTTCCGTTCCTAGGTATGTGTAAAGTTCAGTTATCAATACAAATAATGCATATTTAATATATAGTTATTTGGTATCTTCAGGAAAAATAAAAAAGCCAATAAAAAGAAACTGCTTTTACAACAACTCAATACATGAATGTGTTATAGACAGTTACAAAGTCCTGAAAGAAAGGCAACTGTTAAGAAAAGTACGTCTTCCAGCAGAACTAACAAAAATGCGTTTAGACTTTAGCATTGATATGTAAAATGACCTATTATACCCCAAATAAGTTTGACACCTTCAATTAAAGGTTATAAAAACAAGTAATCGAGACGAAATCTAGTGCTAAGCTACCAGTTAGATGACCTATTAACATGAGATTGCCACTTTTCACATTGCTTCAGTCCACTTTTACCACATGACAATTGATAAGTAATTTCGTTTTAGATATTATTTCAGTTTATGAATTTGCTTTATATGTGACTTGATGCTATGTAAACTTATGAGCAGGAAAGACAAAACATTTATTAGTGTGCATCCCAATGTCTCAACAGGACAGATCAAATAAACCTATTTCCGTTGTGTCAAAAATAATACAAATAAGAAAATCATTGTATACTCACAATAATCTGCGGTTCATTTTCCCTAGAATTCTGTATAATATTCTGAGTGTCCATAACTATAGATGCCAAAAGACTATTCACTTTTGAAGTCTTAGATTGTGATTGCTTTTTATTCTCAGCTGCTTTCAGATGGTTAGCCATGTGGGACTTTCTATGACCCGATGTGCGAAACTTCTCAGGACATAATGAACACTGATATGGCTTAACTCCTACAAAAGGCATGTCATCACACAAATTCACCACAATAAAACTTAATTTACCTGTGTGCATTGACATATGGACTCGAAGACTTGACTTGGAACTAAAATAGGAACTGCACACAGCACAGCTGAAGTCTTTGTTGCCTAAAGGGTTATGAGTCCGTAAATGAGATTCGAGGGTGGATTTGAGAGAAAAGCTTTTTCCGCACATTTCACAGCTAAATGGTTTTTCCCCTGTGTGGGTTCTAATGTGTCTTTCCTGAAATGTGGTATAACTATGTTATCATTTTGTTACTACTACCAAAATAATTACCAGGTCAGAAGGCTTCTTGAAGGTTTTACTGCAATATGTACAAGCATTGCTCAAAGAGCTTTTAGTTTCTTGATGTGTTGCAATATGACGTGAAAGCGCATTTTTGTTTGTTAAAGCTTTATCACATTGAGGACAAATATATTTCACAGTTTTGTCAGGTTTATCTGTTGTAGGTGATTTTGCTGCACTTTCATTATCGTCACCCTACAAATAAATGTTCATTAAACATTATTCATGCTATATAAATTTTAAAAAAGTAGCTTTAAAAAAAAATTATTATCCATGTAAATAATAAGTCTGCTAATAAAAACACACACCTGTAATCTTTTCATTGAATAAAACCACTTTTAAAACATTCAAATACAATAATGCTTACATTTACAACATTTAAATATATTGAAGCATCTGCCTTTTGTTGGAGATGTGTAGGCTCGGCATTTTCACCTTTATTTTTTTCTATACAAACATGATTCTTATAGTCTTGCACGGATTTGAACATCTCTTGACAAGCAGTGCACACCATGCTCATATCTTCCGAAACATCATTTATAGTCTGCAAGCCGCTTGTAGACTCTTGCTGACTACTAGTTGCTATAATATTGGAATTAACTTCTAACTGATTGCTGTTATACAAGAGATTTGACAGGATAGCCCCTTCCTGAATAGACAATGGATCTTCATTTAAATTCATGACAACATTTTGGTCTATTTCAAGATTTTGAAGACTGTTGGTTTGGCACAATTTGCTGCCAAATGTGTCTGATTTCTTACCAATTTCGTTTACATTAGGTAACTCCAGTGTTTGATTTATACCATTTTCATCTTCAATGTTTGAGAGTATGATGTTAGGAAATGATGTATTTATGTTGTTTAATGAATTACTAGATACAGCTAAGTTGTTTAAAGATAAATTTGTACTCAAATTTGTACTCAGTGTAAATGGCATGAGCATTTCAATGGTCTGGGAATCCAGTTGAAAATCAGACATTGGAGTTAATGTGGGATCTGCAGATAACAGAACATTGGGATCCTGGATTTCATTCAAACCACTCATTAACAAAGGGTCATTATTCTGTAAAAAAACAAGTACTTAATTGACAACCACAAAACAATGCAAAACTCACCTTCAACTGAGCAAGACAAGCATTATAGAGATTACCAGACGTGAGAGCTTGCAAATCATCACAATTGATGAGTACTGTAGGATATGAGTTGTCTTCTCCTAAATTATCTTGTGAAAGACCGCTAACTGCATCTTCCATATTATTTAAAACATTGGCATGTGATGTCTCAGGCATTAAAGCTAGATTGACACCCTTTTCAAGGTAATTTTGAGGAACTTCCACACTCTGATAAAATGGCTGAGTAAGGGAATTCTGCAACTGGACATCCTTGCTCTAAAATAAAATTATTTTTGTAAACTTCTCAAAAATAAAGAACAAAACACATACAAGTGTTTGGCTATCCAAATCAGCAGATATAATTATGCCATTTTCATCAGTATATAATATTTTTGACGTTAAATTGTCCTTATTAATTTGCACCATCTTATTGGCATCTAAATTAGATTTGGTGAGCAACAGCGGCGAGTTAATTTCTGCTGGCATAACAGCTTCTTCTACTAAATTGTCCAAGGGTAGTTCTAAATTGGCCGTGCCATCTACTAATGTAGATGAAAAGGGATGCTCTTTCAGCGCATCCTGCAAATCAATAGTAGACATTGCATTACTACCATCAATGGCCGCCAATTCTCCAGTTTCATCAAGAGCATGTATCTGTAAATAAATACATTTATTTGTTAAGATATTCTATCAATACCTAAAAACCCAAATGTGAACCCCCTGAGTAACAAAAATAAGCTGCCTGCTACCCCCTGATAACAAACAGAGGTAATGGGGACCTTGCAGCTGGACTGATCACCAACACATTATAAAAAATCAGATAAGTAAATTGAGTCTTGCAACTGGATAACATTGCGTATCGTTTCTCTGCCTATGCCTAAGGTCAAAATGTAACCAGATAATAGAAGAGAAACGGGATAAGATTTGAAACATGGCACACCATTTTACAAGAACGAAATGTAAGTTAATATAAGAGACGGAGAAATATAAGGTACAAATACTAAGCCTGCTAGATGCCATCCAAGAATATAATGCCAACTACATAACCGCTAAAAAATCCACACTGATCCAAGAAGATTTCCAGACTTGATCCAGTTCAGCATCATAAAGGGATAAACACCAAACAGTATATAATAGAAACTTGTCTAGAGTCAATTATAGATCTTTAATTACGTTACACAAAAATATAGTTAAAACGCAAAAGCAACCCACAGTCAATAATAAAAACAGCAACTGGAAATATTTTCCTAAACAGGCATAAACACCTAATAAATTTAGATCTTCTAAAAACTAGCTGTATAAAACACATTGTAATGTCATCCATGAAATTAATGAATCAGGTAGCTTGAGAAGCATCACTGAATTACACAGCAACTCAAGATCCATAAATTGCCTTATAAAATTAAACAATAAAATAACAAAAAAAAAACTCAGGCAGTGTTGGAAAATCACTGGATCAGAAACAAATGAGCACTAAGTAGAACTACAAAAGAATAGAGAAGCTACTGTCACACATCAAAACCAAAACTTACAAGATTATCTCAAATCCCTTATTATTACTAAACAAACAGACTACTCTTTGTAGAAACCAATAAAGGAAAATAAAAGTCGCACTATGCACATTCCACCTATAAAAAAGATAGTAACTGACCAAAAGTAAAAAAATATATAGTAACAATATTTGCTGAATACTTGGCTAATATTAAATCCTACAGAGATCACTACCCACAAGATAAGAGAATAATAGACTTTCTAGAATCTCTATATCTCTATACCAGTCAAACATAACAAATATGGAAGCAACCTAAACCATTGAAAGAGAAGATAATATCAAAAAAGCTCCAAGATACAATATCATCACTACAATAATCCCCACATAATCTGAAAAATAAATTCGAGTCATCGCTCAAATTTATAATGCTATATTTAGAATCAAACACTTCCTAAGTATATGGAAAGCTATACAGATCATCTTGATACAAAAATCACGAAAATCATCCATGGCATTAGCATCATACAGATCTATTAGCTTATTATCATTTCTACCCAAATTATTTGAAAGGCCGTTATTAAATAGAATTAAGCTAAAAATTAATTCCCAATCACCAATTTGGATTTAGGAATCAATATTAAATAATAGAATAAATTCACTGTATAGTATACAAGATTCACGAACACTTCGAAAGGAAGAGATACTGCTGAGCTACATTCTTAGACATCCTTTTATAAGTTATAGCACTTGAAATTGATATAAAATAAAAAAATGCATACCCTACCAACTCTATGAAACACTGAAATCATACTTAACAAAAATACGAAAAACCGTGGCAATATACTATCAGGAATTCCACAGGATAGCATGCTAGAACCCATTTTCTATTTATTATACACAGGTAATATTCATGAGCAATTAAGCCAAGTAAAGTCTGACCTGCCACACTACGCGGTTCTGGTAACTTTGGAATATAACAATGAGCAAACATCAAATGCCTGTTGTCATACAAGACTTAATGCGAAAAATTCGAAAGGAAGAGATATGTCTGAGCAAACATTTTTAGACATCCTTTTATAAGTTAGCAGACTACTTGAAATGTAAAAAAGAAAGAGTACCCTATCAACTTGTAACAAACACAGAATTGACTGTTTCTACAATAAACTAGTTAATAAACTAATGGACAAAATGACAAACCAAGTTATCTGAACACAATATCATATAGTATAATAGTATATATATATGTATTATATATATATATATATATATATATATATATATGCAAACATATATATATCAACATATTATATATACACATACATATATATAATAATATATATATATATATATATATATATATATATATAGTCATATTGAAAAATTGTCTGAATTGCACAAAAACCTCAATAATTTTCTAGACTCTATAATAGCCAAAATATAAAAATTAAAATTTTAAGTGTAAAGTAATCTTTGTTTATTATTTAAATAAATATTATTTAAATATGTAATAACAATAAAAATATTAAAGTAAAAAAGAAAGTGCAAAAAAGAAGTAATAAAAACAGAAAGCAAAGTAAAATAACGATAAACAAAATAATGTGAAGATTTAAACAAATTTTCTAAAAAATTAAGTGTTGAAATATATAAAATGAAATGTGCTTTTACAAAAAGTATATATATATATATAGATTGATGCCATTTTCAAGAGTTTAGTTCTTCACTCGGGGTCTCAATCTGCCTACTCTGCAAGGGAAGCTACAAGTCTCTTAGAGTAAGAGTGACCTTTCATGTGTCCTGCTTTGTCATTTATAGGGCTAGAGGTAAAAGTTTGTTTGGCGAGAGATGCATTGGGTTGGAGAAAGGCAATAGGCAGTTTCCTATACCTGGACATGTGACTTCTCGGGATTGTAAGATAAGGGTTGATCTTTACTAATTAGGACACACTGAACACACAGCAAGCACTTTGATCTACGAGGTCGGGAACAGGTCAAAAAGTGACCTCGTGACATTTACATAGAGATATGCTGTAAAACGTCGTAAATGTTTCTCGAAAACAAAATCGTTTTTTAAAGATGTCGACTAATGTTACAGCCCCAAAAATACCTACCTCATTCCTTATTCTGTAAAATAAGTATTTCTAAAATTAAAAATTCAATGCATAGAAACAGCATTACCTTAAGTGATCATACAATTAAACCCTAGTCAATTTTCCACAATTTAAATACAAAGTAATGTAAAAAGTAACTTACCTGAAGACTCAACTGCTTCTTATGTACATTAATATGCTTTCGACACAAAATAATAGTCTTAAAGCGTTTTTTACAGTACGGACAGACAAAAGGCTTAAATGAAGAGTGAATAGCTACATGCCTCTTCAAGATTGCATTTGTGACAAATGCCTTGCCACATATTTTGCATCTGTAGTTCCTCTCGCCACTGTGAAACTTCATGTGCTCTCTCAGAGCATATGAAAAATAGAATGATCTACAAAAGATAGAGCGATTATTTATTTACCATATTGCATGATAATGGCAAACGTACTTTGAACATAAGTTGCATTTAAACTTCCTCTCCCCAGAATGAATCAGCAAGTGACGTTTGAGATGAACACTTTTAGTGAAGGACGCATTGCAGTAGTGGCATTTGTGGGGCTTCGTTTTACTTAGCTCTTGCTGAGAGAGATCGTTTTGTGCTTTTGGAGTAGCTACAGGTAATAAACCTAAAAAATAAAATATAAATATTTCTTAGAACATGCTTACAACCAACTCTATCCATTTCTCAATTTCCTTTATGAAAGCATTTAATATATGCTTTGACGCCTGCCAGTATTATAATGATGGTTTCCTTATTTTTATTTTCTTTAAAACATTTTAAAGTGAGATCGGACATTGTTTTGAAAAAAGGTTTATCCACATAATTCAACTTTTTTTTAAATTAATTTTTACAAATCATATAATTTTATAAAGAATAACTTTCTAAAAGTTTGAGAATATTCTAGCATGTTGGCCTGCGGCCAATATGGGTGTGTAGACAGTGACAGTTCTAGAAATCTGAACGGTGCAGATATTTAAGCATTACATAAGGTAGGGTTAAAAAAAGCAATGGAAATTAGACACAGTTCCTATGGTAATACAAGTGTGCTATAGAGTAAATCGGTGAATAAAGAAATTGCTTTTTCAACTTTGCTCTAAATTTTAAAAACTGTGCGTTTTATTTTCTTAAACAAATAATCTTAGTAGACTCTAAAATGAATTCAGCTGAATCCAATTTTTCTAAAATTTCCTTAATAATAAACTATTGGAATGTAAAGTTTATTTACTGAAATGGACACAGTGACACATCATTAATTTTTAAAAATCTGATATCAATACTGCCGTTAGCAGATTCTCATCGCAAAAACGTTGATAAAAAACGACAATTAATTTATCCCACCAATTTATAAAATTGATTTTAACAGTACAATATCAACTATAGGAGACAAAATTACTTGACATGAGTAGTGGTTAAAAATTGAAAGCAAAAAACTAAGAAATACTGAAGTTTTTAAGGAAGAACAATACTTGCAAATTGCAAAGCTAGGCACAGTGATCAGATGAAACAATGAACAATTCCGTAATAGATATGGAAAATCACAGAATGAATTTATAATCTAGTAATAAAAACAGTACTACAAATAGAAAAAGACAAAGTATTCTTCATGTAGCATCCAACATAGCTTTAACTGTGAGGAAACTGCAAAAATACTAAAAGTTATAAAATCTTGGCAAGACTTAGCTTAAGAAGAATAGCATCTTTAACTGAACGAGCTGAAATATAAAAAAGTATCAAACACTTCTTACTGTAACAAAACCGAAGATCAATGATATAGAAGACACAAAGTGAATAGTGCAGCACAATCATGCTGTCATTCATACAAATGAACTTGTAAAACTCATAGTTGCAAGAGCAAAATATTTTTCACCTGACTTGTATGTAATTAAAAACGTATGAGATTAGCTTTCCAGAATAGTATAGCTGGAATAAGTAAAAAAAATTCTATGATTAAATTAGTCTCAAATAATTTCTCAGGATTACTAATAGGATTTACATCTACATAGAAAAAAACATCAATTCAGCTTCCTAAGAAGATATTCACAATTCACAAAGGTCATCCACATATTAAAACCATGATAATAACAGAAAGTAAACAGAGAAATATGGCGTGATCCTCGGCTCTTGATTACGCGAGCAAGTCCGTGCGTAGTAAACAAAAGACAGCTGATATGAAATTTGGCGTGCCGTACTCTGAACGCTTAATTTATACAAGGAGGTCAGTGCGGTCGTACACGCACGTCGGGGCCGCTCTCGCTCCTTGCCGAATGCCCGGGCGGCGCTGCATTGTCGAACGCAAAAAGCGCGTCTGCCAGGACCTTTTGGTTTGCTGACACCAAGCGGAGCTTCGATTGTAAGCCGATCCAGCTAAAAATGTATATGTTCCCACCTTGCAAAAATTTGAGGGAAGGCGTGTAAAAAATTGTCAGCCGAGGACGCCAAAAATACCTTTTGGCGGGCAACTCCTAGTATTGGATATGGCCAAAATAACAACGCTTCCATTTTAAAGTCGCAATGAAACTGTAGTGATTCTGAACTGTAATTATGACTTGAAGTAGTAGGCAAAAAGTTTCATGACTATATTTCTTTATTTGAAGATATGCAATTAGTAGTCAAAATGACAGGTTTTTTAAAAGGTCGCAGTAAACAAGACACTGAATATATTAATCTTGATACCATGTATCTGGTATGTGGATGTTATGGTATTAATAGCAGACACACTCAATAAGGAACAGAAGTTAATGGATATATGGACATCAAAGATTAAAAAACGAAAAATAGAGATAGATAAACACGAATAAAACAAAAATTGTGATAATAAATAGACCATCTGACGAAAATAATGCAATAAAGGTAACATGTAATGAAAATGGGATGAAACAAATACCAATTTTTAATTTTCTCAAAAGCATAATAAAGGAGGGCGGGAAAATAGATGCGGAGATAGCAAACAGAAAAAGTAAAACAAACAAGTTATTTTTTTTACAGCCACTGAAGTCCACTACAGGACGTAGACCTCCCTTTGAATTTTTGCAAATGTTGCAATTCAATGGGGATTTGGCAATTAAACGCCACGCTTGCTGGTTGGGTTAGCGAATGTATAGGGTAGAATGTACTTCACGACCACCAAAGGTGTTTGTATGACGGCCGGAGAGTATTAGATGTTTTCCATTACCTGGTTTCGAACCTAGGGCCACCGTGCATCAGTGTGGCAGGTCGAGGCCTTTACCTCACAGCTGTCGTGCTATTCTTATTATAATATGCCTTAAATAGAATTATACATAGAAAATCTTACAACTAAAATAAAACTTCACATATACAATACAATTGTAACCTCAACTCTATTGTATACGAGTGAATGTTGGCCAATTCAAAAGAAACACGAAGAAAAACTAACAGTAGAGGAAATAAAGCATCTTAGAGGAATAGCAAGGAAGACGAAACTGGACAGGATCAGAAATGAAAAAGTTAGGGAAAAATTAGAGCAGAAAGCAATAACAACTATAGCAGACATAAAGCAAAAGAAATAATTCGGCCACATTTGCAGAATGGACGAAGACAGACTGGTGAAAAAAGTAGTATAAGCAAAAGAGTCGAAGAATTCGAAATGGAGAAAGACAAGATTATAGAGGAAATGAGAAATAATGCGAGAGACAGAAAGAAATGGAAGAAATGGGTGGAGTTGATATCCAACGCTCAGTAAAAGGATAAAGGATTAAGAAGAAAGAAAGAAAGATTACATGTATCGGTTGTAAAGGCTACAAAGGCCCTTTTTAAAACATGAAAATCCTATGAGAATGTTATGCCTAACTCTTATAACTAAAAGTATGTAGATACCACCCACTGTTGTGGAATCAGACTGCACTCGTCTGGAAAGACTTTCTACCTAGCTTTTGCCATATGTCCTAAGGAATTGTCTTCCTCCATGAGAGCTGCAGTAAGTCCAGGCACTGAAGATGGCCAATTTGGCCTGATGCATAATCTGCGTTCCAATTTTTCCCAAAAGTGTTTGATAGGTTTGAAATGGGGGTTCTATAAAGGCCAGTTTACTTTTTCAACACTCATCTGTTTAAACTACAGCAAACTAATCTTTGTCATATAAATAGAATAGTTATCCTGTTGGTACATGGAAGATCCTTCCCCGAATAAGTGCCAAAGAGTTGTCAAAAATATCAAGATGCATTTCACAAAGGATTTGGGCAACTCTCATGGTTAGATCAGGTCAAAACTTATATCAATTGATAGAGCGTACTTGAATTAGAAATTAACTGGAGTTTTACATTGCAATGACTTCTAGATATAAATACAAAATTATGATTAAAATTAGCTGATTTATTTACATAATTGCAAAAACCCATGTTTTTCAGCTGCTGTAGAAGAACCCTCCTGTTAGAAACGTCGTTAGAAGTACTTTGAAAATCACGAATGATCATTGTAATTAAGGACATCCATTTTTCATCAGTACCCTCTTCAGAGTTTGATGACTACAATAATTAATTTTATGTGATCTACCACTTTGTTTCGCGGTTGCTTCACATCCCAGATATTTTCATTTTACCACAACATCATTTACAGTTGATTTAGCCGATATTTCACAAACCAATTTGTTGTAACAATGACATCCAATAATCATGCCTTGTTCAAAATCACTTAACTCTGCCTACTCAATGTCTGTCTAACAAACGATTATGACTGACGTATGCTATTATCTGCACTTTTATCTTGTTCTACGACATTTCAATACGGGTAACAGCCAGATCTTCTCCAAAAATATTTATTGACTATATATTATATCTCATATAAGCCACTATATAAAAATAGTTTCTGTCATATGTACTATGTTTAAACGCCTTCTAAGAGCATTAAAGAAAATGAGAAAATAGTTGCCTAATGAATGATTAGCTTTCCCATGGGTTCAATATGTTAAAAAAAAGGTTAAACAAGGATAGAAAAATATCTATTGTAAACTTTCAGAACTTTTCAGGACGTTTCAAGACTTGACAATATTGATTTACTAATTCAAGTAAAAATAAAATTCTATAACAAAAACATCTAAATAATCAAACTGTTACCGCATAAAGACAAACAATATTCTCAAAGTAAAAATAGTCATGAAGCACCCACCTCTTTCAAAATATACAAGCTTTAAATACAAAATATTTCTACTGTTGGTATAGACATTATAAAATTTGAGCAAGACTAATCGACTACTGAACACACACTGCCTCAGTAATATTTTACCAAGGAGCACGTGACTACAGGAATTTTTTGTTGGTTGAAATAATAAAATCTGTGGTTATATAGACATAAGATATAACTCAAAATATTTTTAAAACAGATTGGGGTACTTTTAAAACATGACTTTTAGTAACTTATTCTTACAAAACTCCAAAATGTAGATTTAAAGTAAATATTCCAGTAAAACACGTTTTTCTTGTTACTAGTATATAAAGCTAGTGCAACAATAAAAATAAGTTTTTTTTTTAAATTTTACAATTTAGAAGGTAATTCAAGTTTACTTTTAGTCATACAGAAAAACTATTTTAAAAATAAACCCCCATATCCTGCACTCCCCATAAACTGTTTCGATCAAAATTTTTTTTGAAAGAATAAAGTAATTGCAATCCATTGTGAATATCTTACCTGAAGCTGTTTCTAGCATGGGCTGCTGCATGACTATGTGCATTTTTTCAAGCTTATTCAGTCCCTTGTTGACAGAATGTACATCCATATGCATCTGTGCTTTGGCTAATGTACTGAAAACTGCATTGCAGCTACTGCACATGTACTGTTGCGTTGAGCGCTTTTCGTGTCTTCTACAATAGAGGACAAAATGTTTAACGTCAAACTATTAAGCCAGATAATGCCACTAACCTAATGTGTCCATTCAAGGTCCGAGCACAAGTGAAAGTCTTTGGGCAAATCGCACACTTGAACTGCCGCTTCACTGTGTGCACACTGCTATGAGTTATCAAGGTTGACTTCAAGGAAAAGGCTTGGTCACACTGTTTACACTAAAAAATAATACAAACGTTATAATTTATCAAGAATCACAATCAATAGCGTGAGCTGATAATCAGACAATATTCTAGATAACGTAAAAAATGACGGACAAAAATATAAAGAAAGTAAAACAAAGAAGAAGGTATATACTATAAAATAATAACTCTTTTTTTTTTTGCACTGTTTTGTTTTATGTTCCATTTGCACTTCAATCCAAAAGCCGCATTTCATTTTCAATTTACCCAGTTCATTATTTTCTTTGGGAGGAGGGTTGCTGCTAGAGTATTACATTTTTTGCCATCTACTTTTATTTTCTGTCGAAGGTGTTGAACAACTTTAAACAAATATATTAACATCGTTAATCTTCTTCTAACATTTGTGCGTCACCAGCCTCAATGCAAAAATAATATCTATTCAATGATGAAGCTCCACTCCCTTAGTAAATTACTGAGCTTACGATGTTGATTAGTGTTTGGAAAATATGAAAACCTATTAGAAAAAGGTCCAGACAAGCAAGTAACGGGTAGTCGCTCGTACAGAAACTAAAGGTCTTGATTTGATCGAGGGCGGATTTCTGCAATTTTTTCGGTTGACATGTATAGCTTGGTCGTAACACTGATACTTTCTTCAAAATCGTCAAATTAACCACTTACAACATCAATCACCTGTTTATTCTCCCTCTGAGTCAAAATATTTTGAGTTTTGATAAATACTGATATTGACAATATATTGACGCTATCACTTTCCAGTTGAATAAACGGACTTTGCTTTCTTTGGAACTGATTACCCTTCCAAACAATGAACTGAAATACATGTGGAAATGTATGTATGCTACAGATTAAGCATCCGTCTTGCTGATTTTTTTTGTATCCAATTTATTGTGTAAAATATGAACTACTTTTATAAATTATACCCACTACTTCAAATTTACGCATCTTTATTCAGCGATGCATTAAAACCATTTTATAGACTTTATAATTCTTGATGTGGTTACAGTTTTTAAACATTGTAAACGTCATTTATCACTTAGACGCATCAAGCCTTGTTTAAACTTCAAAATTCAAAAACTCTTCGTAAAAAATAAAATTGATGGATTCTTAAGAACAACATTAAATAGAAATTTCATTGTTATTGCTGGTCTTCCTTACAATTTTAAGTATTAGATAAAATTTATTTTCATATGCAAACGAATAACACAAAATTGTCTAATTTAAATTATTACCGAAAACAAACTATTTGAAAGATCAGCTTGATTTTAAATTTTTCACAGATCTTACTTTCTTAATGCCAGAGAGGTCATTCTTCCTATGTCAACAACACTATCGCATTATAATGAATAGGGGATACATAAAAAAATAAAGCTGCTTTTTTTCAATATTTGTCGTTTCTGTCAACTTTCTCATTCACTCTTTAGAGTTGTTCAATCTTTTACGTTCTGTTGAGAGACTTTCTGCCAATCCACTTTAATACTTTGTTTCCTGCCATTCTCTTTCGCTACATTTTTTATAGGCTTACTTTTTACTTTCTTTGGTCGCGCTATTTTTTAGGGAGGCGGTAGAAAAACTGTTGTGAGAACAGTTTTGGCTACGAAATTTAAAACAACTTGTGGCCTGAGAATAATAAAAAATTAGTACACAACACTTCTTACTGCCGTGCCTAAGTATGGTTCTATCATTACACACAATACCTTTATAATTAGCAGAACCAGTAAATTTGGCATTCAAAAACTTAGTAGGCCATGCCTTCATAGAAGCAATTAACGGAAGCACTATTGGCTGTTAGGGTACTGGCAAAAACCTGATAAATAATCTATCAATACCGTCTATTAAATTGAAAAACCCTGGCTCTAAAATTTGAACATTAATAGACATAGCCATTTTCTCGTCCTAAACATTCAGTGTAATGTCTTGACTTTCTAATGTTTAAGAGACTTTCAAAACTCCAAGATTCATTCAAGTTTTTTCTCTTCCATGAGTGAAAAAATATAAATGCCATAATATCATCACTCTGTCCACCTCTGCTAGCAGCACTGACAACCATTAAGTCCTGACGAACAAAAGCTCTTGAGATCATTATGTTTATTGAACTAAAAAATACTTAAATTGTAAATAATTTTTGAACTTAATTAAACTTAATTGAAATAATTAACAAAAATAACGCAAAAATAGGGTAAATAATGCATCAGAAAACAAGAAGTATGTGAAATGTATGAAACAACAGAAGGAAATGTTCAATATTCACACTTAGGCAATTTATAGCCAACAGGCAAAGAAGCACAAAATTATACGTTTCTATAAACTTAGGTAGTCAAAACAATTGAACTATGTTCTACTTGGTAAACAAGTTTTTTTTATTTTTCTAAACTACTTGGTGTTTAAATATAACAGATAAATAATTTAAAAAATAACTGATACTTTTCTGATAAAAAAAGTAGATATAATTAAAATAAAGATCAATTTTAAACCGCTATTTTGGATCAGTCACATGAAAATTTACGACTTTTATAATTTCTCTGTAAGTTAAGCCAGTATACAATTACAAGCAATTTAAATATTTCTTATAATAGAAAAACGGATTCCAAATGCACACAAGCATACACAAAAATATTTCATTTTATAATACAGATAACTAGATAAACTAATAGTAATTGTGCCCTATAGAAGCAAAAGGTCAGAATGCGTTCTGAAATTCAAAATTTAATATCAAAGAAGTTCCTCTGCTAGCAACCGTCTTACTAGGGACAGCTGCCATTCGTCATATTTGAACACATAAAATCTTGAGATTAATTTAAATTAAAAACCTGTTTAATGTGTTCACATACAAATATTTCTTTTCCTCGCGGTTTTTAGAATCTATTGACCATTTAATAATCCAATTTCAAACATAACCTTAAAATTGCTGAATAAAAAACCAAGCTTTCGTCGTTTTTATATTAAATAGGAAAAAAAAGTAGGTTCACTCAATCCTAGCATACCATCAAAACGTTTACCTTTCTTAAATATTAATACATCTGTTTTAAGAAACAAATCTTAACGACAAGCACAAAAACGCGGGAAACGACTTACGCAGCAGTGTTGAAGTATTGCCAACCTTCCAAATTTAATGTTCTAAAACTAGTCTAATGGGTTGTTTGAGTTGTAACTTACCCAAAATGGTATTTTACAACTGCGCTAATTTATTATTTGTTTTTTAATAGATATCAAAAACTAAAAATTTTCAGAATTACATGTGACACAAAAACAATTGGTATTATTTATTTAATTAAGATATAATTAAAATTTTGTTAGTGGCATAATGGTACAAGACAGCATACTATTACGTGGACTATCTATTTCGAATTGGCAGCCCTGCGTGTGCTAGGTGCGATTTGACATTTGAATCATACAGTTTTTATTTTATTTTAATTAACTTGGGAATATTTTCATACGATGGTTTTTTACGAATTTCGGCGTAAATTATCTAAACAGTGTGTCGATCAACTCACTTCAATTTTTGGGCCGAAGGCCAGTGTGTATCGTTGGTTTAATAGATTTAATCTTGGTCACAGTTCGCTGAAGGATGAATTTAAAACCGTCCCAAATCGGCTGTAGTACCAGCAAACCGATGCCGTACGCGAACTGATAAAGCAAGATCGTCATGTCTTATGCGAAATTCAGACATCCTTAAGCATTAGTATGACTAGCATATATTCGATATTGCATGAACATTTGGCCCTAAAAAAAGCTGTGTGCGCGTTGAACAACAAAAAAAAGGCTCCTGTTGATTGGTCAAAAGAAATGTTCAAGAAATACGATTACGGTGCTTCAAAAACCATTTACAACATCGTCACAGATGATAAATCTTTGATTTACGAGTATGAGCCCGAAAGTAAACAGCACTCGACTGTATGGGTCTTCCAAGAGCCAAAGCCAACAAAAGTCGTTCGCGCTCAAAGCAAAACCGGACATGTCGCAATGGCAGTTTTAGAGGTTCGTAAAACGGTCAATTCTGAATTTGTTTGCCAGAAGTCTTCAAAGAAAAAATAAGAAAAACCATCAAGCGACGCCGAATCATTTTCCACCATGCCAATTCGAACTTACACATATCTACGTAAACAACTGTTTTTTGGAGGATTCAAAATGTTGAATTGATGGACCATCCGCCATATAGTCCTGATTTGACCCCTAACGATTTCTTTTTGTTTTGAACAAACTGCGTGAACAATAATTTTCGACGAAGGAAGGGGCGGTTGATACGTTAAAAACCCATATTTCGGAGATACCCGAATCGCTATGGAAAAAATGCTATAAAAAATTGATTCCAGCGTATGCAATAATTATATATATAAAAAAAATTATGAGTGCTGCTGCTGCTGCTGCTGTCACACAGGTCAAAGGTCAAATTGTTCGTGCCTTTCCGTGCCGACCCGAGCGCCTCCGAAGGACAAATTTCGGTCCGGCGACAGGCGGATATATTTCCGGAACCGCAAGCGATAGAAAATTTTCGTTTGAGAGCGGGTAATAAAGCACTTATATATAAAAAAAATTATGAGTGCTGTCACACAGGTCAAAGGTCAAAGGTCAAAAGTCAAAGTTCAACTCTAACTGGGTATACGTAAATGCGTTGTCATGGCAACGGCGTACGCCAATTATGTCAAACAGAGCTTTTTAATCGTGTTTTATTATTTTAAAACTACTATGCGAAGGGCTCAAGCATGTCGGAGTTGGACAAGCTCTCCGGGGTATATATATAAAATATTTTGAAAAACAAAAAAGTATCCAACATTATACATTTAGCTTTGGTTTTTTTGCAATAGATATCGATAACTCACGTATTTGTAGCTGCTTGCATGCCTTTGTATACTATTGTTTTCCTTTTTTCACTTATGGGTCATACAGCTCTTATGCTTTTATATCACTTTTGACAAAAATCTCCTTGTAATTTTTTTTCTTGAAAACGCTGATTCTTCCAGGGCAGTATGTCTATCTGAATAATTTTACAAACAGGCTTTAAAAATTAAAATACAAACTTATCAATATAAAAGAAAGTTGGGATATTTATCAACGGCAAGGTAAAAAAATCATAATAAACGTAGCGGAATTGCCAAACCAAATTGTCCAAAAAGGCCTTCGAATTGGCAGATAAATACCAAACCTAAAGAAAACGTAAAAGTATATGCATAAGACGCAAAAAGAACTTACTGGGGATATCGACTCGGATATGGAGGTATTCGGAAAAAGGGGAAGAGAAAAGGGCAAAATTTCAAAATACCATGATCCAAATAATAAACAAAATTAAAAATCTAAGAAAGAAAATAAACAAAAAAGAGGAGAAGTGAACCAAGAAAGAAAGAAAGAAATGAACAAGAGAATACAAGTACTAGAGCAAAAACTATTAAAAGAGGAAAAAATAAAGAAAAATGACGTGGTTATCAGTGGGTTAGAGTTGAATACCGAAAATATGTAAAAGAAATTAAAGACTTTTCTAGGAGACGAACATAGAAATAAAACTTAAAAATGTTTTCAAGATAGGTGGTAGCCGAAATAGCCAATTGAGGAGGAAAAATACTAATTAGGAAGAACAAAAACAAGCTAAAAAGGAAAACAAGCGAAAATTTACGGGTAAAGCAGAGCAGACCTATACATGAAACTAAAATATAGAGATTAAACGAAATTTTATTGAAACGAATGACAGTGAATTATATTCAAATGAAAGTAAATAGCGACAAAAATTCAGAACCGAAAACTTCGCCACTTTGCAAACGATCTGAGATTTTCAGATCAGGCTGATTGATGACGTTATGTCTTTATCACAGATCAAAAATTATAAGGCTTGAGATGCAAAAAAGCTGGTCTCCAGCTTGAAGCTGCCTTGATCAAAGTTATGCAGACGACGGAGACAAAAGTAACTGGGTCCGCTAACAAGTTTATAATAAATGATTAACAAAAGATACAGGCTGAGTGATGAGAATCAGTTATGAAAAACTTTAGGACGCAGTCAACAGAATACCATAAAATACAAGTAAATGAAGAATGGGATAATCAAAAGATGAATTGCAAACAGAAAGACTCCCAACAAGAGATACTAACAAGACAGAAAAAACTTGGACAGCATAATTGATCATAAAGTTATAGGCGTGAAGACGATGTCTGTAGCAATCCCAGAGCAAAACTTAAAAACTGGGTCCGCTAACGAAGTTTCATAAATTCAAAATCGAATATCTAACAATATTCGACATAAATTGTTTCTTCATTTTCGAATTCAGGGGTGAGGAGAATTCGTATAGAGACGATTTAAAATCGTAAATGTCGAAATCGCAGTCAAAAGTCGAATATCTCAAAACTATTCGAGATAGAAACTGATGATTTTGAAATCAGGTAATAATTTCCTATAAAGAATCCATTTTGAAACATTTTAGAAACTCCATAATTTTGTGATAGCTACAGATAGACAGAAGACTGACAGACGGACATGAAAACGATAATTGATTATAAAAAATGCTAAGTGAATGGTCCAGCAATAAAAAGGAAAGTAAACGTCAATTTGACACAGACGTCATGGGCATATTCTATTGAAGACCCCGTTAAAACGATTAAAGAACACTACAAAAATGCTGAAAAAATAAAAAACATTATCGAGCTCTCCGCAATTATTTCAGTCGTTTGGTGCAAAAATTCGAGGCCACTGGTTCTGTTGGTGATATTCCAAAGAGTGGACGACCCAAAAAATATTCGCACACTAAAAGAAGACTGCAAGAAATGGACATTTCGGAGACCAGTTTACGTATTATGCACAAAGATTTGAATTTGAATTTTGACCATTTCAACCGAAGTTTGTCTCAGATTAGTTCCTCCAACATCGTGCCATTGATTCGAATTTATCATTGAAATTTTTTCATCTTCAGCAATGAGCCGTATTTCACGTTGAATGGGACGACGAACAAGCAAAACTGTCTTATTTTGGGCCAACAAGAATCCAAGAGAATATCAAAAACAACTAATGCATCCTCAAAAAGTGACTTTTTGGTATGCTCTGTACTCAAAAGGTGTTATTAGACAATTTTTTTCGAAAAAGTGGCTTTAAATGCGAATACTGTGAATTATGAGCAATACCGCGGCATGATTAATGACTACTTCTTCCCGAAACTTAATCAAACTGACATAAATACAATACACAATACGTGAGAATATCGAGTTATTGCAGTCGAAGTTCGGTGAACGTTTAATTTCGAGAAATGGAAATGTCAATTGGCCTCCTCGTTCTTGAGATGTGACCCCTTTAGACAATTTTTGTGAGAATATCTGAAAAGTAAGGTCTACGTCAATAAACTATCCATTATCCAAGACTTCAAGAACAACATAATTGGCGAGATAAATACCACTGAAGCAACTCTATGTGAAAATGTCATCGAAAATTTCGACCATCGCATCGACGTCTGTAAAGCCGGTCGTGGGGAATATTTGAGTAATATCATTTTTTATACATAAATGACATATATAAATAATTTAAAATAAAATACCCTACTTAGGGTATACAATCATCACTGTAGTTTAAATAAGCGTTAATTTCCTGCGCCTGAATTGGCGAACCCCATATATGGTAACGAGTAAAAAAATAAATGTAAAAAACGTTACTCAGTGTTGTGCATCGCGAACGTGTGTATTTCAAGTGTCGCTTAAAGTACCTTATGTTTAATTATGTAATTACATATATTTATATGACGCAATCGCACAATAGAAGTCAAATATTCTGCCACACTAATTACTCAATGTTCTAATAAAAACAGATTGTCATGTTACAAATAATAAAAATTAAAAAAGTAAACTGGTCACTAGGGTCAACTGGTCAAGAAATCATACCTAAATAGTAAAAATATATATATATATATATATATATATATATATATATATATATATATATATATATATATATACAAAAAAAACATGAACACGGCAAACACCTAACAGAGCAAAAAATGAGACAGCTTTTGTTGTGACTAGCAAAAAAAACATAGCATTAAACACTGAAGTAGCAAATAAACTGAAATTTGACACAGATCATAGATTTAGTAAGAACAATAATACAGGTAGCAAAACAAACAGAAATATATATGATTTAAATGAGAGGGAATACCACGGTAAACTCGCAGAAACACTTGAAAAATATGTAAAATATTAAAGTGGAAGTGGGTAGGTCACTTAATAAAAGGCAAAGACAAGTGGACAAACGGGGCAACAAAATAGATACCTATATTACTCAAAAGAAAAATAGGGTGTCCAAGAATAAGATGGGTAGAAGGGATAGAAGCGACAGCTGGAAAAAATTGAATGATCAAAGCAATGGACAAACATGGATGGAGAATGGGGGAAGTTCTTGCCCAGAAGCAGAATTTTTAAAGGGATATTATTACTAAATATCGCCAGAGTGATATAAGCGTTTGAGGCGCGGACTGCAATGCTGCCCGGAGCTCTCCGACTCCTGGCGGGTGGCCTTCTCAATCACTGAAAATAATTGAGCAGGTGGCTTGCCACATCATCCCGCATCAAAGATGGTGTGCGACGACCAGACAGTAAAGTCAGACATATGTGAGAGCGTTAACATCTCAGTTCACAAGCCGTGCTCCCATGCGGGGCGTTAGAGATTTACTATTATTATTATTATTCCATATGTCATTTTCTACAACCTTATCTAACAATAATAATTTCATTTTTTGAGTAAAATGGCCCATCTCAAATTATTGTGAAATCATGTCCCTTTCAGGCTTATTGCTCGATACATGCATTGTGATACAATTCAAACCGCAACATTATGCACTCTTATAGTAGTCGCCAATTGAGAGTTATTAGTTAAACCATCTATATTTTCAGAGATTCTACTAATTCTAATAATGAAAATAAAACGGTTCATTGTCCAATTCAAATCCATTTAACACAAAAAAAATGATATCAGTTAAAACCAGTTTTACAGTTGGTCAATCAGTCTAGGTGTACATTAAAAATGCTAGTAAAAAAAACAATTTCTTTCCAACAAAATAAAGGTCTGCCCAGTGACATAACGGTTTTTAATACAGAGTAATGTGGCAAACACCGCACTAGTGCCCCTTGATGAAATTGAACATAGATGCTTAATTTTTTTAGTGACTGAGTAGGCCACCCCTCAGGCATCTAGCGCTCAACAATATGCCTTATCCGATTATTAGAGATTAATGACATAATAAAGTTGTATATAAGTTAATTATAAAAATATTGACTGAAACTCGTTCCTCGTCTCTCATTATTTGAACATGGGTTAGATGAACTGTCATGGATCGTCTGAAGAGCAGTTGCCTATGTCATCTAAAATCTGTGGCACCTCTGAGTCACTCTTATCATCTTGTTTAACAGATGGAATACCAGATTACAAAACTTGGACACAACTAAATACATCACAGAGGTCAATTAAAAGAGATAAACATACCGTTTCATTGCTTAACAATCTCCTGAATTTACTTTTACACCCTTAACAACTACGTTCGAAGTAAAAATGTGTTCACTTTTACTTAATTCAAATTAACAAAAATGTATTTAATTACATTAACAATATAACTGTAATGGGTGTTTTTGTTTTACAATATTTAAATTTGTTTGCTATTATACAGTGATGCAGTTTGGCACCAGTTTCCTCGATAATCCAATTCAGCTCACTCTAGACAATCAATTTTGTTAAGATTATGAACAAGTGTATGCGACTGAGACAAAACTATCGGTCATTAAATTCTGTGTCTTATTATCATTGCATTCATTCTAACCGGTGATTCTCAACACATCTTTCATTACTATAGAATGAACTATCAATAAGTCTCTGCACAACACAGTTAACAGGTCAGTATTATGTTACAGTTTTGAAATAGGCTTTAGAAAAATACACCCAATAAACATACCCATTTGGTTAACGCCTAGATAACAGTAACACACGCTCTCACATTTCCATTATCATTGCTCAACATTTAATCTAACAAAAAAATCAAATGTGTACCACACTTTTTATAAAGTGCAAAGCTTTATTTCATTTGTTCTTGTATTTAAAATCACGTGGAAACCTGCAAAACAAAGCTTAGCTGTAACCTTAAAACTATTTAGAATCTTAAAAACTCTAAAATGATTTGGGAGATACTATATATAATGTAATCATAAAAACCAATTTTTATACAAAATATGGAAATTAAAAATAAAAATAAAACCATTGATGTTATACAATTTTCTCTTTTTTGATTAAACTGTGTTCAAGTGATTTCCAAATGAGACAGATTGTCCAAACTAAACTATCAAGGTTAACATATTACAGCTTCACCAAAAAAAATGCAAAGTTGAGGTAAAAAACAACTTTGACAAACAGAAAGTAGGTCATTACCATAACCCATAGTCTTTGTATAACTTAAAACTTGCGCTATCTGACTTTCATATATGTTAAGTAACAGTATTATTACACGAGAGCAGTTTCAAAAATTTGAAATATATTAAACCTGTGACAATTAACACATTATACTACCACAAAGTCAAACTTGCTGAAAGATAGGTTTTTCATTTGTTATTATATTTAATGTATTTATCAAAAAAAAAACAATTTACCTTAGAATATTAGAAAACATAATTAAGAAAAAATTGTACTTGCCTTAAAAGGCTTCTCCCGAGTATGCACACGTATATGTCTAATAAGATCCGAAGGTTTCTTAAACTCCTTTGAACAGTAAGTGCAGACGTACCACAACACTTCTCCAACTTTTCTCTGCTTCGCCCAATACCTCTTAATAGTGCCATCAACGCTGGAATCTGCTAACTTCACATACTTATCCGAATTAACCTCCAGCTCCAATGCATTTTCTTTGGACAGAGTTAGCTTTGCATTAGAATCAGATATAACTTCTGTGACTTTAGGATCCATTTGCTTCTCCAACTGCTTCAACTGTTGCACTACGTCTGTTATATCATCTGAATCCTTCTCTCCCGCATGAGCCTTTAGTAATATGAGCGTTAAGAGAGGACACCTTTTTAAAAATGCAAGTGCACATGGTACACTTGTATGCTTTTTCTCCTGGGGCAGGAGCAACGTGCGTCTTTTGAACGTGGACACGCAAATTGCCTTAAATGCAAATTTAATGCAAATGTAAAGAAGCCAGTGAAAAATTATACCTTTCTGGCAAAATTTGGCTGGGCATAAGGTACATTGAAAAGGTTTGAGTCCTTTGTGTCGAGCAAGATGTATTTGCAAAGTACCTTTTTGATTGAAAGCGCGCGTACATAAATGACACTGAAAAATTGGCACATTATTTATAATTACTCTCAATAGTCCTAACTTACCGCAAAAGGTTTCTCCCCACTGTGTATCCTCACGTGCCTTTCCAATAGGCAATATTTTGCAAAAGATTTTTTACACACTTCACATTTGTACTGGTGTTCTTTATTGGTATTTACCCTCTTTTTATTCCTTTTCCCATTCATCATTAACCTTTTAATCTGAAAATTACAAACCAAATTGTTTAGTACCTATCAAAAGTTGTGAATTCAAAATAGTTACTTTAATATGACGTGAAATGTGTTGCTTATATTCTGAAGCATCTTGAAAGGTGTGACTGCATAGTGTACAAACCAACGGTAAATTTTCTGAAGTTCCCTCTTGTTTCTTAATTTTATGCGTCTCCATATGTTTATTATAATCTTCCTACAGCACAAACACATTTTAAAAATCAACCAACTTGTTATGATAAGAAATGGATTACTTCTTTTTCATACTCTGCAAGGCACTCGACGCAAGTAAAAATTTCCTCCATCTGATGAATAAGAATGTGCGCCTTCAAACTGGCTTGCCTCTGAAACTTCCTTTTACAAATAGGGCAAGTTGGTTCCCCCTTCGTGTGCAGAGCCATGTGAAGCACAAAGTTCTCTTCTAAGTTATAACTGGCAGAACACTGTTCGCATTTGTATTTTTTTGTATTTCTATGCATCAACATATGCTTTCGGTAGCTCGTAAGCTTGGTAAGCGTTTCGCCACACAAAGTGCACTTAAATGAGCCCTTCTGATCTCGGCTTTTTGGAGTAAACGTTGATGTTTTACACTTTAAATATCGTACTTCGCCTTTATCCGAACTTTTGTTTGCAGGTTTATTCATCACCGATTTTAATATTACGGACTTCCGCATTAAGCTATTGCTGTAATGTAATGAAATTAATAATTCTACCTTACCTCTTCTTTTTGCAACTACTTATTTATGATAAAGGCATTTTAAAACGCTATCATTATTAGAGCTACACTTTACCACACATTTTTATTCTGGTGCTCCACAATTATACAAATTACTGAACAACAGGGTGTTTTCCATTACTTGCCAGTTGATTTATGAAGATTATTATGTATATTTTGTAAAATGTACATAATTTATATTACTTGTGACGAAATTAAACTATCAAGATCAGTTATTTTAAGAAAAAATTAAATTGTGACATCATCAATCACAGAACAGACTAACCAACAAACATATGTTACAAAGTACTATTACGTTTCTGGACGTATTTTCCCAAGTTGGCAAAAACACCGCATACTTATATCGGTAAAACACTAAAAGACTTTTTTTAAACACATAAACCTTAATATTTTTTAATTGGATGTATGCATAACGGGTTCAGAAAACGTTATTTTGGAAATTGTTTTAAATTTTTGTTACTAAACCTACAAGTAGAATAGATAATCCTTCAGGCAACGATTGTACGATTGTCCTGATCGGCCACAACTTATCAACCCCTGAAAAGATGAGTACCTTCTGCAAACTACTGCACCAATTTTTACTCAGGAATAATACATAGGTACCAGTGCACCCTGCCAGATTTTACGCTTGTTATCAAAGGCGTCAAACTCGTCTCACGTAGTAACATAGATGTCAATTTTGATCACAAAAATAACATTCAGCCCTTCAAAATTTCGTTTAAACCACAATTATCCTATCTGTATACATTAGTGATCTGAAAAACGTCACTAAAAGCCGGCATATATTCATGCAGAGAAGTTCTAGAGGATATTTCAGCAAAATAATACCCGTCCACGTATCGGTCATACTGAATTGGTTTCATTAAAAAATATAATAGTAATTTCCCCATGACTTGCATAACCTCCAGATTTATTTCCTATAAAACATGCTTAAGACGACAAGATTGCGTTTAATAAGATATACCCCTATCCTGGAAATTCTTAAAGATACATTGTATGAGTAAAAATCTAAAACGTAATCTCAAGTCACGATATTCACAAAATAATCCCTCCATTCGAACTGAATTGGTTATAAGACAAATAAAGTAATTTCCCCATGATTGCAAACCTCCAGATTTATTTCTATAAAACATCTTATAAAGTTGTTTAATTTGATTACCTATTTAATCAAATATGTTGTAAAAATATAACTAATCAATACCATTCATGTCAACTAATGAAAAGACAAATAAGAGAGAAAGGAGGGGAGGAAAAGAAAAGAGAAATAGAGAGGAGATGGAAAAAGGCAGAGACAGAGGGGAAGGGAAAAAAGGAGAGGGGTGAAGAATAGACAAGAGAGGGAGAGGAAGAGGGGGCAGGAAGAGAGTGGGAGTGAGGGAAGAAGGAAAGAGAGGAAACAAAAAAGAGGTAAGTGGAAAGAGGAAAAGAAAAAAAGAGGGAGTGAGATAGGAAAAGACGGAGAGAGGGAGAGAGAAGAAGAGAGGCAGAGGAGAGAAGCAGAGGAAAGACAGAGAGAGGGTGGAAGGAAGGTAGAGAGAAAAGGGGGGAGAAAGCGATAGGAGTTAGGGAGAGAGGGCAAAGAGAAAGAGAGTTAGAGGAGAGGAAACAGATAGAAAGAGCAGAGAGATGGGTGGGGCAAGAAATGCGAAAAGAGAGAGAGAGAAGAAGAAAAGGGAAGAGATAAAGGGAAAAAGAAACGGAGAGAGAGGGGGAGGAAGACGTCGGAGAAGAGGAGAAAGAGGTGAGGAGGAAAGGGTAGAAGTAAAACTGACAATTATTGTTTTAAAAAAAAAAAGCTTTTACTTAATACCAATATAAATTCATATAAAGGGAGTACAAATAAGTCTCCGTCGTTTTTTATCTAAAATTGTGCATTTATTGTGAAAGAACGGAACCTTACGTTTTAATCAAAGTATTGTCCATTGCTAGCCACTACTTTTTCCCGTCTTTTCTTTTTATACGGATACCGCGTCGGAAGAACGCTTCATCTTTTGAGGCTATCCACGAGTTGACCCAATTTTTGGTATTTTCATATGATGTGAAGTGCTACTCAGACAGGCCATGTGTCATCGATCGGAACAAGTAATAATCAGAAGGGGCAATGTCTTGAGTGTTTCCAAGTAAGTTTTGACCGGCATCGCAACATGTGGACGAGCATTACCATCGCAGGAAAATGATTTTATCATGTCTGGAGTAGTAGTGGGCGCGTTTATCTTCGACATCAAACTCACCATTCTTAAACTTATGAAACCACTCACAACAATTTCTCTCACTTAAAGCAGCCTCACCATATGCTTCTACAAACAATCGATCTGCTGCAGATTTCTTTAAATTAAAGAAATGAATCAAAATGTCCCGCAAATGACGTTTATTCAGCTCAAAACTCGACATTTTCGCTCGAAAAAAATTATGTGATGCTGATACAAAACCGCTAATATTTTAAGACGGATGTTTCCAAATGTCGAACCTTGACGTTTTATATCTTAACAATTTCAACCATAACTTACTGGTGGAGCCATCTTTTATCAAACGGCGGAGACTTATTTGTACTCCCTTTATATAGATGTATTGTATATATGGTAGCATTCATGAGTAATTTACATTGATCTTTAAAATATAAAATTGTAATAGAGTATTTTTGAGTTTAAACAATCAAAAACCTATTTATAACAGTAAAAAATATATATACACATTTTTCTACCTGGAAAAATAATTCTGTCAGATCCTTTGTAGACATACTTGTAAAGATAACTTTACAGATGTTATTGTGCTGTAAAACTCCACGTTAATATGAACTTTATATTTTTTGCACAAATACGGATTGTATGGTATAACATAACAATTGTCTAACCTTGTTGAACCAATTTCTACGTATTTGCCATCATTTTATCTTCGATATAACGGAAATCCATCAGGTGAAAGAGATGTACTTTCTTGAAATTCTTTGGGAAAGTGCTTTTTACATAATTTGGTTTCTTGGTCCATACATGGCGCGTTCAAAAATCCAACACCACATGAACTATGGATTAAGTTTCGTTTAACTATTTCATATAGATCAGCATCAGTTTGATCTGGTATTTCTGCAGAAATTACTGAATCAATATCATTCACTTCAATGTGATCATTAGAATCTAATATTGATAAGATATGTGCGTGAGGTAATCCACGCTTTTGAAATTCAATAACATAACATTATGCAATAATTTTTCCAAAAAATTGTTTTTTAACAATATCTTCCATTAAGATTTTTAACTTCTGATTAAAAAGTCAAATTCATAAGTAAGCTCTTTCATGTTCAGGCTGATTATGTTTGAAATTTTCTGTTATTTCTTTCCATTTTCTAATGTGAAAGTAATAAATAAATTTGGTTTTCCAAATTTTTTAACAATTGCCATTGCATCTTGATATTTTTGATGCATATATCCCGACAAATGAACTGCTTAAAATAATGCGTTGCCCAAGATCGTTCAAGTTTAAATCATCAGTGTTCAAAGCTTCTTGTACTCTATTGTACAAATCTGCTTTAATTGAATGTTGATGCTGCTGCATCCATAACAATCGCAAGTGTTCAATTTTAGCATACATGTCAACAATGTATTGTTGTAACAATTTGCAGCAAAAGTGCAAATATGAGTCTTCTCTATAATGTAAACGATAAGAATAATATTTCATTGGTGTAACAGTATTTCTGTTTTATTGTTCAAAGTCATTTTGTTCATTTTGTTCTTCATTGTCATTATCATCATTGTTGTCGGTTATTGTGTTAACAGGAATATTTGGGTCCCACCCTTTATCACCGAGAGGAAATAACAAAACATAATGCAATGGATCATACATTACAATTCACTAAAATTCACTAATGTGTTTAACAGTTCCATCATTTAATGTAATTGCAATATCTCTTTGATTGGTTTCGCTTCCATCCCCTGGTAGTATTATTGCTACATCAGAAGATGTTGGCAAACAGTATGTCTTCAAATTTACATTGTTAACATTTCCTTTTAAAACGATTTTCATATTTACATTTTGAAAATCGGTAATTCCCATTGAACTAATTCGATCTAATTGTGTTTTCAAAAAGAAATAATAAGAATTACGATTGTGCATAATTGTTTGCAATAATTCAATTATATTTCTGTCCAAATTATTGAAGACACTTAATCGATTGTCAGTTTCATGATCAGTGTCATAAAAGTAAATCTGACAATATTTTGGTTGACCATCAGCGAGCAATAAAGAAGGGATTGCATGAAAAACAGATTCGGAATCTTATAATTTGCAATTCCACAATTAAATTCTTCTTCTGCAATTCCTAAAGAAACAAAAGCCATAACTGGGTATGCTCTGTGTTTTTCTAAATTGATTATCTTGCGAAATCAGCAAATTTTTAAGCAATTCTGGTAGTTCTAAAGTGGTGTCAATTTTACTTAACGTTTTTGACAACACCGAGAAAATTGTGGATTTGACAGTGTAGAATTAGTTAGCTTTTCAAAAGTTACATTTGAAGTTCATTACACCCAAATAATGCGGAGTCACATTAGTTTGTTGTCTTGCAATTTTATAAGTAGTGGGATTATTTCTTGTGTTTTGTTAGGATCATGCTTGTTCCATTGCTAAACGATTTCTTACTCTTTCTTCTTGACTTAATTGTTCTCGTCTACGTCTTTGTCATTCTCTATTAGCAGCTCTTTGACGCTCAAGTTCCTCTAAATTGTCCATTTCTAGTAACAAATATTAAGAGCTATATAATGGCTATTTTTATTTTAATTTTTAAAAATTTTCAAAAATTTATTTTTCTATTTATTAAAATGCTTAAAAGAGTTGCTTGTTTGCTTAACTGTGGTAATAAATATTATTGCGCACAATAATAAAGCACTGTTTGCAATTACGCATATGTTTTTTTATGTTTATGTTTGTTGTTGCCATAACAACGCTAGTTATGCCATATTGTGACACACACCTTATTTATATACAGCATTAAAGATGATAGAATCACCAGTCAATAAAGTTAAGTCTAAGTTGTTACCACTTAAATTAGGTATATAATTGAGTAAGCTCAGATTCAGCGGGATAAGACAATAAAAAAGTACAATCCAAGATAGAGTAGAAGATCGCCATTATTACAAACCACCCGCCAGGCATCAGAGAGCCCTGGGAATGGAATCCAGGTCTGATCATATAGCAGATTCTATAGAACATACGAGAACGTAAACATTCCCATTAATTAAAGTGGAATTACCACGCTCTAAATCTAGGAAAGTATCCATAACAGGAATAAATTTTCTTGAAACAATAGATGTTGAGTTGATAAAATTCTTTCCCCATTCACTTTTACAGTGGGTACGCTAGAGTAATTGACTTCAAAATCTAGTTTTACACTGTCTGTACTAAAAGTAACCAGAATAGTTCTATTTTAACGAAGTCTGTTGGTAAAAAATTGATTTATGGTCAACCTTCCGTAGCAATCTGTAAAAATGTGATATTTCGTTCACTAGTAGCCAAGATGTGATGCATTAAGTGATAGTAGTTTGCATACATTAGTTAAAAAATAAATAAAGAACAAGAAATCAACATTAAGTTCTATGTTAAAGGCTAAAAAGTGCTATGAAAACGCCTCGAATGCTTAAAATCGCTTAAACGATTAAAAAATGCATTAGAAAATATCATTAGGAAAGCTCAAAGAAACAAAAAATTAATTAAGAACGATTGTAGCTAGTGATGAGACCTGGTGATTTCAATACAATCCAGAAAGCATCAAAGTACTGAATGGCGGTCACTAGATGAATGAATTGCAAAAAATCTCATTTGGAGAAGTCAGCTAACAAAACAATGCCCATTGCTTTTTAAGATTCCAAGAGGACTATCCATAAAAATTCATCCATTACTGTTCAGTGCTTTGCAGAGTTTCAATATATCCGATGCGATCATAAGTTGTTATCTTCATAATGTTAAAAAATATAAAAAAAACTTGACAGATGTGTGCATAAATTAACAGAACGAATCAAGATGCACACACTACAAATGACCTAGTTTTGAGGATTAAATCAAAAGTTTGTTACATTTTTCATTCAACTTTTTCTTGCTGGTACTTAACAACTAATACTTCTATATTTTTTGTTGATAATATGCTAATATAATCAGTTTTCTAATTGCAGCATTTAGCGATATATTAAACAACTGCGCTGACAGTGTATTTTTCTGCTTGAGTCCTGTTTCATGTATGTATTGAAATTATCTAAATAGTTATTTACAATTTTTACTTTCTTCATGTCAATTTTATAATGTTCATCAATTTCAGTAGTGTTTTAATCCTTATTAACTTTTCTAAATTGTTTTTTACCAACGCAATTAAATGCTTGTTTGCGGTGAATTTCAGTATAGTATTTTTCTGCTTTCCCAAATATTTGTTTAGTAGTGAGTATGCAAAATCACTTTGATAGTCCAGGATCTATTCCTTCTCTATCTATTATTTATTTAGTGTCCTTTAGTGATATTCAACCAATAATTTTACAACACAATGTGTTTTGCATGTACAAATTGTTTCTCTTCTGATATTCTAGTCTTTTATTATTAATTCGTTGTATCTCCTACTTATTTTAATTTTTCGTTCATTGCTTTCTTCTTTCTCTTAATTGATTGTGCATTTAACTTCTATTTCCATATTTTTGTTTCTTAGGTGAGTTTTTTAAGTATTTGATTTTACCTAATAATTTTCATTTTTTTTTATTAGGTATAGTTTTGTCCGATATCTCCTTACAGTTTGTTTTAATTGCTACTCTATTTGTTGATTTGTTTTTGTGATTATTTTTGGTTTATCTTGCTGATAATCAAAAATTATTCAAATCTTTTCTGTTGACTTTGTAACCTTACTATCTACTTGCTCATTTTCTACATTTAATTTTTTGATTTATTCACATAATTCGTCCCTAAAGTGTTTATACTAAATACCGTGAAACCTCTATAATCTGAACACACGTTAATCCGAACGCACACTAATCCGAACGGCAAAATTACAAAATGATAATCTGAACGCTGCCTCGGTAATCCGAACGCTAAATAAGAAATAAAAACTTATCGTTGTTTATACCGCCCACCACCCCTTTAGGTGGTGGTGGTACTGCATCAGTATGAATTTTTAGTAGTAACAAGTCGTAACAAGTTAGTTAAACTGTGTCGGCGCTGCTGTGAGGGTCACTTACTTACGGTTTATTCAGTTTACTTTAGCAAAGCAAAAAAAATCTTCGAAAATAATTTTACCACCTAAGGTTTATGACAAATAGCTTGACAACAGTGATGAAAAAGATGATATCCCAGTGGCTAGGTCAGCCAGACAAATCGCTGAACCAAGAAGACCTGTTAAGAAAATGATCTGAAGGAAATTTTGGACTTGGAGAAAAAGCTTGATCAAAGCTTAACAAATGAAGAGATCGAAGAGTGGGTGACACATGATAAACCAATCAGCGATGAACTACAAGCTGAAAATAATATCAATCAAGAAATTATCTCTGACTGATTCAGATAGTAATCCGGTTGATGATATTCCTAGAATTCCCTGTGCAGTAAAGGATGGTGATGCAGTATTATCCTTTAATACATGTATTGAATGGACAATCTAAAATCATGTTCCCGTACATACAATTATATTTCTGCAAGAATTGTGAGCCCAAGTCCAAGAAGCATCAATTAAAAATAAAAAGCAATTGAAGATAACGAATTTTTTCACCTCATAAGACATTAAATAACACCCTTGTTACTTGCATATTTTTCTTTATGTATATATATATATATATATATATATATATATATATATATATATATATATATATATATATATATAATATATATTATATATATATATAGTATGTATTATCATATGTTGATGGTACATACTTATACATATTTACGTTTAACTTGAGTATGGTACATAGTTTCGTTAATCCGAATGATTCGCTAAACCGAAGAGACCGTGGCAATGAGGTGTTCGGATTAAAGAGGTTGCACTGTATTAGGATGATGCATAATTATCTGGCGTTTTTAGCAGACCCAGCTTCCAAGCTGGAGAAGTTTTACTTTTGTCATGTCCGTCATCTGTCACGCGTTATAACTTGATCAAGGCAGCTTCGAAGCTGGAAACCAGCTTCTATTTGTCATTTCTGACATCTATCACGCCTTATAATTTTTGATCTGTGATAGATATACATAACGTTTTCAGTATTCAACTAAGGATAATAAGTTAAGTCCAGACACCAAAAATCAGCCTGATCAGAAAATCTCAAGACCGGCTTGACCGAAAGTGGGCGCAAAGTTTTCGGTCCCGGCCGCTATTCACTTTCATTTGAATATAACTGTCGTTCGTTTCAATAAACTATCGTCAAACCCTATATTTTAGTTTCATGCCTAGGGTCTGCTCTGCTTTACCTGTAAAGCAAATTTTCGCTTGTTATAGACCACTTTATTGAAAAACAACACCCATTGTGATGATTATTCTGAAGCATAATCACTATCAACTTTAGTTGCTGTTATCCATTTGCTTGTCACTGGTTCTTCAAAGTATTCCACCCTTTGGCATCAACCAGCAACTTATTTAAATTAGCATAGACTGCTGACTTATCGATCTTTCAAGAAGTGGTAATCCATAGGAATCTCAATTCAAAATCAAATTCCTTCTCTTGTTAGTGGTGAATTTGATCATACGGCATTTAATGTAGGGGGTGGGCGTTGTTATGGTAAACAGTTCTTGCTGTCGTTGCTTTTTGGGTTAAATAAAGGCAATAAAGCTAACAATAAGCCAATTACAATCATGGTTGAGGGGGGGAGCCTCAACCAACAGGTTTTTCAATAATTTTTTTACAAAAACAGAGCATTTATCGCAATAAATGGAACGTTCAATAGACGTTCAAATGAAAAAAAAAAAATTACGAGTTAAAAAAACAAAATGGTGGCGCTAGAAATGCTCGAACTTGGCTCCTCGAGTTTGCGCCGTGGAACGTCCAGGTTCTTGTAATTAACTGAACCCAACAAAATAATTTTTTTAATAAAATAAGTTATTCCGCTTTGCACTAACCTAAATTTAGGAAAAAAAATTACTTGCTTTTATAAACAAATTGTTAAAAACAATATTTATTATAACAATTTATACAAAATTTTAGGTTTGTGCAAAGACCAATAAGTTAAGGAGTATCTGTACAAAATTTCAAGTTAATTGGTTCATTACTTCTCGAGTTACATTTCACGGCGCGGAAAAAACACGTTCCGAGAAAAACGCGATTGAAGTTTTCGTTCTTGAAAAGTAGAACTGTTTACTGTGAGTGGGTCGTCTCTCAACTATTTTCAACGAACTTAAAAAGTTCGTTACTGAATTCTATATGTCTGTCGGTCTGTCTGTCGCTGTCACAAAATTATGGATTTTTTAAAATTTTAAAATGGATTCTTATAGGAAATTTTACGCTGAATTCAAAATCGAAATCAAAAAGTTTCTATCTCGAATAGTTTTCGAGATATTCGACTTCGAATTTCGGGAAAATTTCGACATTGCGATTTTATGAGTAATTCTTAAAGAAAATTTTACGCTGATTTCAATAATGAAATCGAAAAATTCTATGTCGAATAGTTTTCGAGATATTCGACTTCGAATTTCGGCAAAATTTCGACATTGCGATTTTATGAGTAATTCTTAAGAAAATTTTACGCTGATTTCAATAATGAAATCGAAAAATTCTATGTCGAATAGTTTTCGAGATATTTGACTTCAATTTCGGAAAATTTTCGACATTACGATTTTAAATGTGATTCTTATAGGAAATTTTACGCTGAATTCGAAAATGAAGAAAAATTCTATGTCGAATAATGTTTCAGATATTCGATTTCGAATTTTCCCGAAATTCGAAATCGAAATCGAAAGGTTTTTTTAAGTTCGTTCTGGGATTGCTTACAGAGCAATCTCTTCGCCGGCCACATGTTTTTTTTTTTTACAATCGACGAAAGTGCCCTTATTATTTACAAAGTAAACTAGCAAACTTGTTTGTCTAAGAAATTAAAAGGTAGAGACAGTGAAGGGCGCGCGCGCGTTTACCCGCTTTTGGTACTTTTGGAGCACATCACTTTGGTGACTTCCTAGAGACCTTTGGGACTTTCTGTTGGGCTTAAAACTTTGGAAATATATTCTTCAGGTAGAAAATGAATTTTTAAACCAATAAAAAATTACAAAAAAAGTTTTTTATAGGAGGCTCCCCCCTTAATATTTTCCCTTATATCCTTTTTTATTACTTCTTGCATATATCTATCCCTTTTCTAATTCTTGCTTTGTATAAATTTTCTTCATCCAATATTTTGTATGTTTTAGCTATTAGTTTGGTTCCATAATTCACTTCATTTTATTTGTAGATTGGAGCTCCACTAACATTACTCTTTTATTTTTCTAAAAAATAAAATTTTTAATTTTTCTCTCTTCAGCATTCAAACTGTCATGATTTCTAAGTAAATGCAACAATGTTGCACTCCAAAGTGAGTAAAAATAATGCAACCTTCATGAGTTCTTCAACAGATGCTTTATCAGCGTCTACACAGGACAACAAAGAATAGCTTTATAATGCTGAGAGCACTTCACCAACCACAGAGGTCAAACATGTGTAGTAAAATAACAGACATTATTAAATTTTGTTGCATTTTCCATTTAATAAGTTTTGCTTGTAGTTCTATCGTGCCTAAGCAGTGTACATGAAATTGTGTGCTCACGCAAATTAAGAATTTTTTACATTCCCTTGTTTATGAAGTTCTAGTTGCTGTTGTTATTTATTCAATGTTTATTTTAATATTCTGTCTTCCTATTTGTCTTAATATTAGTATTACCTAATTTACTTTCAATGCATGCTAATGTATTCATCTTTTGAATTACTGTTATAACTTCCTTCAATGAATTCATTTGTTCTCTTTACTTCAGGTGTGTTACGGCTTATTTTTCTGCTATTTAACTTTAGTATTTTGTAAGTTCCTCTGATAATCTTCCCAGATTATAGAGTTCCTGCGTTTTCTCTATTTATGTGATTTTGAAATATTTTTAATACTAATCTACAGTTACAGTCCTGCAGTATTTGCTGGACATCAAAATTAGCACACAGCCATCATCAAATGTGTCTGCTATTGGCTTGGAAAAATTAACATTTTTATCAATTTATAAAATTAACAATCTATTGAGACCCACCCAGAAAAAATCTCGAATACAATCAAATACATGATCATTAATGGATCTTCTATCTGGTTCAACAAAACTAATTAATAGGACAATATGGGATATAATTTCATGACCATTTATTTCTCCAATACCATTGAAATTTACAATAAGAGTTAATTTTTATTTTAATTTAATTATAGACATCTTTACAGAATAGGTTGCTAAAAATTGAGCTTTATATAAAATGAAACCAGAGCATGCTAACTCATATCAGAGACAAAATTGAGCACGCATATCTGACTATTAATCACAAAACATTCCTTATAATGTATTATTAAAGCTTAAAAACAGAATTACTGTAATATGGGCCCTCTCTCTCTCTGCTCCTATCTCAATCCCTGTCCGACAAGAATAAATTTCCACAAATTTATAGTAATTTTCTAAAGGAATTTAGTTTCATTCCTCTATTGACATAATGAACACTTTTGTGGAATTACATGAAGGTTTAGTTTGATTCTCAATTAGTGCAACTCAGGTTTATCCATTTCCATATGTTTTAACTTCTTGGTTATAGCTTTTGCTTTATGAACAAGTGCGTTTCTATGCTAAAAATTGCCGCTTCATACTTTTCCATTTATTCCAAATATTACAGTAAGAACAAAACAGGCCTGTAAGTAATATTTATTGGGCACTGAAATTGCCATACCACAAGATACTCCTCTAGTATTCTCAAGTTTTAAGGTTGATATGATTTGCATTATTGTAAGTAGTAGACAGCATTTCTTAGAATAATCATAAGTTTATAGACTGCATCTATTTGTACTTGATGACTTGATCACTTACATCACTTTCTGATGCCGATCAATTGTTGACCACTCTTTATAACAAAGTTCCAGTTCCATTTCACCACTACATTAGCCACTATTACGTAAAATATCTGAAAGTTGCCTGGATTCTCATTAATAGAAGACAAGCCTGCATCACTGATAATCATGTACTGTTTGATGTTAAACTCACGTGTACACCCTCCTTATGCACAAATAAACCCACTTACTTTTTAGGGATTGATAGTGATTAACAGATACATGGTGCAGCGCTTCATATTGTTTAAAGACTACAATTTACTTTAAAACAATATAGGCTCTATCCTGCCACATAAATTTGATGTCTGTATTAGAACACCTTAAAATACTTTTAAACGCTACTTATTAGAGGTAATATATACAATTGAGTATAGTGATCAATTGTACAATTAGGTCGAAACTTCTGACCACCTTTTTGAACTCCTCATTAAAAAGTAGAATAGGAATGTCTCATAAACCTGACCCATTGAAACACCCCTAAGGGGGGTTTTCCTGCTTTTTTTATTTTAAAGTGACATATCTCATGAACGACAATATATAGAGTGCTGAGACCTTCATAGTCGATTGGTTGGTCTAAGTTTGAGTTTCCAAGGTGTTCATGAGTTTCAACATTTGTATATATTACCGTTTCGCCCCTGATCTTGTTGAAAATGTGCAGGAGTATAAACCAAACTTATATTTATAACAAAAAAATTTCAAATACATACCTCACTTGAGTACCATTATGGATCACCATTCGTGCCGAGTTCTGAGATGCATCTTTCTTATCAGAATCAACAGGCTTTGTGCTTAAAGCACTATGCGCATTTATAAGCTGCAAATATACAAATACTAATAAACACATTTTGAAAATACGATCGACTCACGTTTCCTGTCTTGCTGTTTCTTGATAAAGCCCGCACAATAACGTTCTCGGGTACTGTAACAGACTGAAGTTGTTGGCCATCGGGAAGAGCTTTGAAGATGACATTCTGTGCCACAGTCAGAGACTGCCACCCTGGTCGGAGTTGTGCTGCAGCGCCTCGAGTGGTATCGCTATGTAAGTGTAAATTTCGTTCGAATTGTTCTTCATGGTGCTGAGGATCGTTTTCATTTATAAAAGCTGGAAGGCAGTTGGCGTAAGTTTGCTAAATCGAAGCGGGGCTTATTTTCAGGTTAGACTTGACGTGAACTTCTTACCTTAACTTTTAAATACAACCTAACGCGTGAAAAGCTCTCTTGTATAAATTGTAACTAAAATTGCCTAAAACTTCACAGAGTTTATCACCTAAAATAATATCACACAAGTTTTCGGGTTTGTTTTGGTTTCGTGGTGCGTTTGCACTGGGCGCAGGTCCACGGAAAATGCCAACGCAGTGACGTGCTTAGGGGTCGTCGTTCCACTGAAGGTAGTAAATGTACATTTTAACGAACATATTATTTTTAAATTGTGACTGAGGAATACAAATACGTAGACCCCAGTAATAAACCGATCTACATATTTGCGGCGAAAGAGTTTTCATTATTTGGGTGGATGAATTTAAAAAGCTGGTAGGACACTGGTAGGGTTGTCTGTGTGCCTGCAAATTTTTTTTTTCGTAATAACAGCTGAAAAAAACGTTTTTAAAAATAATTAAAATTGAATTATACTCAAATGAAAAAAATGCCCTACGCGTACTTTGGTACCCCAAGGTATCCTTTCTCCAAAGTACTCCAGGGCATTTTCTCACTTGGTGCGTTGGAGTTTAATTTGAGAACCAACATCGTTATCTCGAGATCTCAAAAACCCTTATTCATACAGTTTAAATTAAAAAACAAATAAATTTGAGGTTTTTCCCAAATTCGCCCCCATCACAGGATTATGCTCCCCTCTAAGTCCATTGGGACACTTTTTGAACATCATATTCGTTATCAGCGACCCTAAAACCCTTATATAGGCAGTTTAAACTCAAAAACAAACGACTTTGAGATGCTTTCCGAAAATCACCCCCATCCCCAGAATTATGCCCCTCAAGTGCATTGAGTCACTTTCTAAGCATCCTATTCGTGACCAACGACCTCAAAACCTTCACGGGAATGAGCTTATTTTGGCCAATATTAAGCGAGATGCTCTTACGAATCGAATGGGCCTTGGAACGTTTCGATACGTGTACCCGCTAAAAATTTCGAGCTGTTTTACTAATTTCCCTCGACTATATCTGTGATTGGGCCCGCTTTAATTTGACTTGCGTTACGCTGATTTTGATTCCACTCTCTTTTCATGTACGGCGACATTTTCACTTCCATGGGTCACAGTTCTCCCAAATTTAATAGTAAATGGCTCTGAATGGCTTGAAATTGCCTACGTTACTTGATTCTACACAAAACAGGCATTTACTTATTTAAACCACGTTGGAAACAATGACACACACGCTTTCCAAGACCACTCGGCGTGCACTGACTCGTTGTTTTATTACCTGACTAAATCACCCTTTTCTTGTGTCGTACGGAGGGTGAAGAAAGTTTCGGCTGGTTTGCCTATCACTTTCAACCTTTCTCTGTCTAACGCTGCCTATCCCGTTGTTCTTTGTCCAGTAGTCTTTGGGTGTTAGTCTTTTCAAACTCGGCCGTTTTGGTGTCGCTCATAATTTTGGAATGACACTCAGTATTCGAACTTCCAAATGATTTTACGTCATAAATTCTACATTTTATCAGTAACGATTTACATTTCATTTTCATATTGTTTAGATGATGTAATTGGAGCTCTGACAGTATTTGCAGTTAATAATTGAATTTGTCATTCTTAAAAATGTATCTAAAGGCAAAATAAAATCTACCCTCACTGACATCACTCCACTGACAAACTTATCTTCTGTTGGCTTGCCAGTAAAACCAAGTTTAAAAAAAACTGCATGTGCATTTTTTTATTTATAAAGAAATCTATAGAGTAAATTACTGCACATGACAACAGTAGGCAACACACTTGGGACAAGTGAGTTTCTGAAGTTGAAGAATCCATTCAAGTGAATTAAAATGTATTAATGTCAGTATCAACTTAAATACGATTACTTTAAAAAATTTTAGTTAATTTTATGTATGTGGATATATACATATATACATACATACTAACACACACACACACACACACACACACACAATATATATATATATATATATATATATATATATATATATATATATATATAATATATATATATATATATATATATATGTATATATATTAATATCTTTGAATACATCAGCTCTGATCTGGGTTATCAAAAATTATTTAGACTTTTAAATTAAAAAATAGCTTATATTTTTAAGTAGTTAAGAAAATCACATATTTTTCTTAAATAATTAAATATAAACCTGCTCTAACTCTAACTCTAGCTCTAACTATATTAGAAAATATATATATAACAGATTAATAACATTTTAAATTTGGGACAGAAAATCGGAGAAAAAAATGTGTAGGTTATTTTTATTTGTAAATATTATTTCTCAACCCAAACAAGTGATTTCTTAGATATATCTAAAGAAGAAATATTTTTCATTTTTATGGGTTTATAATTTCTAAACGAAGCATTTTGAACTTTTACTTAATAGGTCTTCCTCATGTTACAAAGACTCATTACTTTTCAGACACTCTGTATAAGGAACCTCTGTTGCTTATTAGTCGGAAGTTAGCTATCATTTAGTTGTAAAATAAAAATTTTTAATCAGTTAACTTCAGTGCAATTGTAGAAAGAGAAATTTATTGTTAAATCTCCGATTCATTTGAAATGGCTTCGCATGCAGCGAAGGTTGCTGCCAAGCAGGTAAAGCCACTGCTGTCTCTAGATAACGAGGAAGCGAGAAAAAGGGCCTTAAATTTGTACAAGGCATGGCACAGGCAGTTACCATACATTGGTAGGTTATGTATCGTTTATGTAATACTGTGGTTCGGAAAGGAGGCTCAAATGGAATGTTTATGTTTCAGTGAGCAGGTATGATATTCCCAAATCTTTGGAGCAGTGCCGGCAAAGATTGCGCGAGGAGTTCAGAAAATTTGACAATGTTACTGACGTGCGGGTGATCGATATGTTAATCATTAAGGTAGTGTTTACAATTACTACTATAATAATTTAAAGCAAGTCACATTGAACATAATTTTTGAAGAAAACTGTGCTGCCAATTTGGTTAACTTGGAGGCTTTTGATTTTCCATTCAGCAATACCAGAGAAGTGGTAGTTTGCACACTAAATAGATATAGAAAACCCATCCAGTTTGTTTCAGGTGTGGGGATTATTGAGATCATGAGCCATATACTATACGGAGTAGTTCAAGCTTGTTATTTGTCATTTGTAATTAACATGAACTGATATATTGAAAGCTGCTGTTCTGATGTCCTGTAAATTATAATACATATAATTAATCAAAATTACACTATAGGGGTACAAGAAATAGTAAACAGTAACATTACTAATAATACAACCCATAAAGAATATGTAGAATCCGTTAGGGTTAAGCTAAAAACGGCGATCATCAATACACAAACACAATCCTTATCCACGACTGTAATAACAGCAAAAACTTTGGGTGAGTCCACAAATATTGGCATTAATGAAAGAGAAGGGGCTACAAAAACAAAAATGAACACCGATACCAACAAATACATTACACAATACAAAGAACAATACGCAAATCAAAAGATAAATGCAATGAAATAGAACAGTTATAAGCAAGACATGATGTTTTTAACATGCATAAATTAGTGATAGACACTCCCAAACAGTAGGAATATTAAAAACGAAAATCAACTAATCGCAAACAAAGAAATATTTAATGGCAACAGAACTGATCAACGATTAAGTATTATGCACAGAAATTATAAACGTACTAAGAAATAAAAAACTGCCGGGCCATATCAGGTCTACAACAAATTCCTCAAATTTTTGGATAAATAAAACGTTAAATTGCCTACAAACTTCTTTAATGCAATATATGAAACTGGAGTAATACCTAAAGACTGGCTAATATC
Organism: Sinelater perroti; assembly: GCA_036346155.1. Classification (NCBI taxonomy): domain Eukaryota; kingdom Metazoa; phylum Arthropoda; class Insecta; order Coleoptera; family Elateridae; genus Sinelater; species Sinelater perroti. The sequence goes on from JARFIY010000189.1 coordinate 3,454,468, forward strand.
CAAATTTATCACGTTGCCGAAAAAAGAAAATGCAAACAAATACGATGATTTTCGTCTTGTAAGCCTTATAAATCATGTACTTAAATTATTTTGAAAAAGTCCTTCATCGAAGAATATATCAGAAATGTGCATAAGACGTAAGTGATTCACAATTTCGATTCCGAAAGGGCTTATTTAGTTATTTAGTGTATCAATTTTATTACAAATATGAATAAACCAACAGAGAACTGTCTTCATATTCTTTATCGACTATGAGAAAGCATATGAAGAAAAGAACTAATAAGAATACTTGCAGGAAAAGGTCTCTATTATGAGTATATACATGCTATCAAAAACCTTTATTGGAATCAGAATGCCACAGTGATAATGGAAAATGAATGCATGGAAATGATCCCAATTAAAAGAGGGTTTAACTATTGTGTAACATCTACTCAGAGGAGATATTTAGAAAAGCCTTAGAAGACACTGAATATGGCATAAAAGTAAATTGTGTCCTTATTAATAACATATGATACCCCGAGGACATGGCCATAATAGCAAACAGCCTGCAGGGTTTGCAACTATTGGTGGCTGTATCTCGAGAGGACAACACAGTCGGACTGAGAATCAATACGAAAAAACCAAATTTATGATATTTAGCAATACTCCAGAATTGATAATATACAACCAACACATTGAAAATGTATCAAAATTCGAATATTTCGGAGGACAGAAACCTGGAGTTGGAGATACAATCAAAAATAGAGGTAGCAAGATTGTATTTTATAAAAATGATGTACGGTACTGAGGTTTGGACACCCGAAGTTAGTACTGAAAAAGATTACAAGCTTTCAAGTTCTGGGTATTCAGAAGACTTAGGCATATCATGGACAGAACATACTACAAATGAAGAAGTGTTGAGAAGAGTGCATAAAGAAAAAGAACTTCTAGTAAATATCAAGAAAAGGAAAACACCATACCTTGGCCACCTATACTGCAACAACAAATATAACATTCTACAGCTCATAGAAGGGAAAATAGATGGAAGAAGAGGGCGTGGCCGTAGAAGATACTTTTAGTGGAAAAACATCAGAGACTGGACACATGAGTACCCACGAATTAATTAGAACTATTAAAAACCGAATAAACTGCCAAAATTGTTGCTAACATTTATTAAAGAAGAAAAACCAGTAAATGCAATGGATTCAAGAATACCGTTAAGTAATTATATCTAACAAGTCTTGCTGTTGTCTGTGGTATTATAATGGCCAGAAAAAACAAAGCATTTATAGAAATGTCGAAATTTGCAATTAGTTGTTGAACATGAAATGCTTCATGCATGAGAAGTTAAGTGTATGATCTGTCACAGTAACAGACCAGTTTTAGTTTTTACTCCAGCCAGTTTAGACAAATAGTTATATCACTACCATGTTGAAATAACTTTTTCCCATTTTTCCATAAATATTTTATCATGGTAATGTACGTTCTCATATTGCAAAAGGAATAAGTGGGTACTTGGAAGCTGTAAATATACTGATCTATCATCTATAGAACGTATGTGAGATATGATTGGATTGTTAAATTATGAAATAGATAACAAGCTCTGTAAAATATATTAAATATTAATTATTGGCTTTAAGAAACAGCAAAATACCCCAATCAATAAGTTCATAAGAAACAATAATGCAACTGCTAATTATTCGGAATTTGGAAACTTGACGTTTTGTCCATAACTGCGATAAACATTTTCAGAAAATGATCTAAAAATTCAGTTGCTGTCCCGTGTACTTTTGCTCTTATACTCATGCACGTGTGATAGGCAAGGTGATGGGGGATATTGTTGACGTCACCTGGTTTACTGCTGACCTAACCTGACTAGTTGTTGACGTAAATCGATTCATTACAAAATAACATCTTTGCATTAGCTGATGTCATTCGCTTTTTTACTATTATATATTTGTTCCTTAAGAGCAGTGAATCAAGATTTAGGTAAACGAAATCTATGGTATCTATAAAATTATTTTTATATTTATAAATTTCTTCCACCACCTATTTATATAATAATAATAATAGTTCCCTGTAACAGGCCTTGAAGGCCTTTTGGAGTCGTAACAGGATAGGTCTGCTACAATTTAGAGCCTACGGGTACACAAGGGTAGTAACGTGGCTAGCGCTACGTACCGACCGCCTATTATTACCCCAGAGTTTGACCTCCAGGTACTCATTTATTGCAGCTTGAGTCGAGCTGGGCCGTAAAAACACCAGCCATCGAATTGGCGACAGCGGGATTCGAACCAGCAACTCTTGGTTTCATAGTCTAGCGACCTATCCACTAAGCCACCACCTATTTATATAATCTCAAGTAATAGTTTCGACAATTAAACAAAACTTGTGTTTGACCGAACTCTATCTTGTGGTCAGGATTTTCCATTGCATGTTCAGCAACAGCTCATTTTTCAGGTTGATTGAGGCATAGGCGTTGTTTGTGTCTTTTTATTCTGGTGGTAATTGTATGGCCCATAGTCCCAATGTAGACCTCATACAAATAAGATATGCAATATACCCATAGGTTTCTTGTATCCTTGGCTGGTCAAAGCAAGTCTCATATTTTGATGATAGTAGTGTAGATGATTTCTATGTTGTGTTTGTTCAGAATTCTCCCTATCCAGTCTGTAATCCTGTTGATATAATATTTTTCATGCGCATCTACTAGAAAAAAGTAAGAATAAATAAAAATATGGCATTACTAATACAGGAAATCAATAATAATCCAAATGCTTATGTAAGCTAAATAATTTAATATTTTTGTTAGGCCTAGTCAGAAAATCCCAAATAATAATTTTTATTTAATACCAGGAGATAACCAAAAATTTTCTATTACTTTAGAAAAAATCGCAGATTGTTAGAATCATACAATGTGATAAAATTTTATCATAATCGCTGTATCGTTAAGCAGTTAAATTATTGGTCAAAAGATAATCCTTGATTAGAACAAGATATTGTTCGATGATTTACCTGTTCAGTTGCAAAATATTGTATGGTTCTAGCAGCATATTGTTTTCTTATACCAATAACAACTTCACTGTGATATGTGAAGTCATATATTTGATGATATTTGGTAAACTTCCACTTTGATGTATTCCAATAAGCAAGAGATACATTCTGAGATTATGATGGTCAATAAGTTAGACTACTACAGCTTTTTACCAGAGAAAGTTTTGATTTGGATATTGAATAGTGTATAATCCAAAAGTTCTAACAATTGATGCACGTATGTATGAACATGCAGGTTATTGATCTATTCAGTACATATATTTAGCTATTTCACAATACATAAACATATCAGCAAATTGATAATCGTTATTTAATTGATTATATGGAATACTTTTTGTGTCAAAGCTGAGGGAAGAACAAATGTGCATGCAGTATATTTCGACAATTGTAACTTTGACTTGTCAGAATGTTATCAAAAAAAATGTTAACCGCCATCGAAATAAATTTCTCATTCTTATTTTTTTTCAGGGTCAAATGGAACTTAAGGAAACTGTGCATGTGTGGAAGCAGAAGGGTCACATTATGTCATATTTTAAGCCAACTCTAGAGCCCAAACCAACAGACTTTCTATCTAAGTTTTTACAGGGAATTAATTAGTCTACTATTTCCAGCTGGCACAGTTGAAGTAGATGTAATAATAGTATGGATTGTATAAATGTATGTAAAATAAAATATATAATTTACACAACTACCTTTAATTACGTGCATAGATGCACTGTATAAAGAATACCAATGCATTAAATATCAACAAGGCTATGTCTCAATCATTTTGTTAATCTTAGAGATGGAATTTTTCATTTTCAAGTATATTCAGCTGGTGCATTTGAAATGTGTGTGTGCTGCAGATGGACCCAGGTTCATTTCTAGGGCTTAGATGCCTGGCGGGTGGTCTACTTGGTTACTTTCTTTCACTAGTCCCTGGCACCCTTAAGGGTGTCAGGTTTATCATTCCATTGCTACTATCTCACCCATTTTTTCCATCTCTGGTCATTATTCTCATGAATTGTGTTGTGTTTTCCCTTCTTAGTCATATCTCCTTTACCCTTTCCATCCATGTATTCCTCGATTTTCCTCTTTTCTTTCCACTCCTGCTTCTATTATTCTTTTGACCAACCTATTCTCTTCCATCCTTACTAGATGTCCAAGCCAGTTTATTGTCTGTTTTCTATTTTCCTCATTATTGGCACTTGTTCTGCAGTTTATTCGTTTTTTTTTTATGTTATCATGGTTTGTAACTTCTGCTATTTTCCTCATATATTTCATCTTTATGGCATTTATTGGCAATTTATGTTTTTGCTGTATTATCAATGCTTCTCACCCAAACGTCATTATTGATATGGTTAATCTATTATATACATATTCCTTAACTTTATTGTTTATGTCTTTCTTCCCTAGTATGGTTTTATGAGATACTTGTTGCTTTTCTAATCCTACTTGGTCACTAAAAAAATAATTGGGTACCTGTATTCATTTCAAAGAAAGTGTGGTTGTCTAAGGCGTTGTACATGATGACTGAGCATATGAGAACCTTGACCTCTTAGTTCGCAGGCTATGCGCCCATGGAGAGCGTTTGAGCCTTCCCATTATTATTAAAATATATTTTGATATAATTAGTTTTAGCTCTTTTGGTTCCACTGTAAGTGACGTATATCCTTGTTTTTTAAAATAGACATGGACGTTTTGAACCTCTTAATATGAAAAATTATTAATAGAAATCAATAAAGTAACTACATATAGATATGGAAGTTCTGCCTTCAAAATGTTTTGTTTTGTGAATTTTATATTTATTTTATGATCAAATAAAAATTATATGTTTCTATTAATGTTTAACTAACATTTTAATTTTGCCTTGTCCTTTGTCATTTGCTTTGTTTTAACATGAAATAAGATACATCTATACATCTCTATTTTATTCTTTTTTATAGTGCCCTTTTACTGTTGCCATTTATATTATCTTTTATCACTATTTTGAATTTTTAGGTTTTTGAACGTGATATATCAGGATAGATCGCAAAGTTTTATGAATGACCATTATGGGGTTACTTTTACATTTATGATTATGATGACAACTGTCATATGATTTTATTAATGCCAAATTAATCTGTTAAAAGGTTTGTTCGTGAGAAGTACTGAAATTAAACAACTTTTCAATTGTGGAGAAAGCAAAGTTTTTGTGCTCACCAAATTTATTTATTTGGAAACAAGAACCACATTGATAATTAAATCCAGCTTGGGTGCTGCGTTTAGGGATTCATCACTTTTATTTTTGAGCTTTTGCGTTTCGAAATTTAAACATGGCTGCATGTGCATAATATAAATTATGTTCAGAACGTTCACGAATGATTGTGAATGAAGTGTATGTTATAGTTTACAGAGTAAAGGAGCATGAAATTGAGGAGTTGCAGCCATATTTTATAAACGATTAGTTGGTTCTATATGAAGCAAAATAAATGTTTGGCAGTGTTTAAGAATATATATATATATATATATATATATATATATATATATATATATATATATATATATATATATGTGTGTGTGTTATATATACAGGGTGTCCAAAATCAACGTCAAGCCGGAAACGGGTGATAGACTAGGTAGTGACAGTTATCAGAAAATAATTAAAATCTTGTCGTGTACTTTTAAAATTATAAGTATTCAAAAAAAAATTGAAAAAATTGACTACCCTGTGATGATCTTTCATGTACTGTGACTACAAATCTTTATTGTTCTTTATTTTTTTTGTGTGATGTAACCCTGAATAACCCTTCTGTAATTACAATCTAAAATTAAAATACAACTGTCTCAGGTTTAAAGAAAATATTACTTTGTTACCCAACCGTGCACTCAAAATTATTACATCACCTAACTTTAACTGACTGTACTGAAAGAAAATGTACAATGCTATTTTGGCAAGTGACTTTAAAAGATGGCGTATTTAGTCCGAATTCCAAAATGGTATGACACTTGCTAAATTAATTCTTAAATAAGGAAAAAAATTTTTTCTAAAGAAATCCGATCTCAAGTTAATTCTTTTTACTCAGTTAACATGCTTCTAATGCACGCTAGGCTTTCTCTACGTCCCTAGTTTTAAAGTATAAGTTTGAATTAATAAAAGAACTACCAGGATAAGGGTATCATGGGTCATCAAGTAGTGATTCATTTTTCCTTTTAAGTTTTAAATAAAATTCAATTACTGGAATCAAAATTTTATTTAATTCATAACAAATGATCAAATTGTTTGTCTTCAGTCACAATGCAAGTCCTACATCTTTTGTAAAATTCGGTGTGCTATACTTTTGGGCACTCCTATCCTTGCTTCAATTCCTTGTACTGAGGTGCTTGGGTCATTTGTGACTTCTTGTAAGATTTCGTCCTTATAGGGCATGAGGGGTTTTTCCTCACTAGTCATTTGATTTGGAAATCGGTCCTCTGAGAGTGACCGCTGCACATTTGTAAACACTTAATGATCTGGATAACGCACAGCATTTTGATATCTCACGATAAACTCCAGCTGCAACACTACCATTGCATTTGCATTCTTCATAAATGAGGTGCATGTTAGCATATTTCTGTGCAGTGTACCGAGATGGCATGGTGGTATCCACAATACACAATCACATGATCAACGATTGACACTTTAGTTTAGAAGAAAGTCAGGTTCGTCAGATAACAAATCCAAGTCACACCGTAATCAAATCCAATAAACAAAGCCAACGTTGTAAGCACGAATTCAACACGAATACAGAAAGATGCTCAGTAAACGAAGAAACGTAACGTATTGCAGTATTGCATATTGTGCCTATGCGTCACTATTTGGCTAGGATGGCGTCGCTATCCGTTTCACTGACACTAGTCGAAATGGCATGTTTATCCGCCTCACACTATTAGTTTCGCTAACACTTGGCAAAATAGCGTCACTATCCGTCTCACCCAAACTTGTACTTTAAAACTGGGGACTTAGAAAAAGCCTAGCGTGCATTAGAAGCCTGTTAACTGAGTAAAAAGAATTAGCTTGAAATCGGGTTTCTTTAGAAGAAAAAAATTTTTTTTCCTTATTTAAGAATTAATTTAGCAAGTGTCATACTATTTTGGAATCCGGGCTAAATACGCCATCTTTTAAAGTCACTTGTCAAAATAGCGTTGTACATTTTCTTTTAGTACAGTTAGTTAACGTTGGGCAATGTAATAATTTTGAGTGCACAGTTGTGCAACAAAAATTATATTTTCTTTAAACCTGAGGCAGTTGTGTTTTAATTTTAGACTGTTATTACAGAAGGGTTATTCAGGGTTACATCACACACAAAAAAATGAAGAACAATAAAGATTTGCAGTCACAGTACATGAAAGATCATCACAGGGTGTCAATATTCTATACTTTCTTTGAATGCCTATAATTTTAAAAGTACACGACTAAGATTTTTTTTATTATTTTTCTGTTAACTGTCACTGCCTAGTCTATTGCCCGTTTCCGGCTTAACGTTGATTTTTGGGACACCCTGTATATGTACACACACATACGTATGTACTCACGCGCGCGTGCACACACACCCACTCAGTATAACTGCTGAGATTCCATACTCGTAACAGGTTGTAATTACTACTTTCAGTGTGAATAGTCGGTCTGTTGTCCCTCTTCCCGTTCTAAATCCAGCTTGGTACTCTCCTATCTATCCTTCCACTGGTGCCTTTTGTCTTGTCTTAATTACAGTCGCTGCTATTTTATATGCTCCATCTAGTAGAAATCGCAAAAAATAAGGTTTTTAAAAAACTTCTGTAAGATCTATTAATGATCTTTTTCTAAAAATGTTCTTTTCTAACGTCGCTTTAGCAAATTTGTATTGATTTATACTTAGGTAATATTTCGTTTTCGTTTTCATTTTCATATAGTGCTTAATATAACTTAATATAAATAAAAATTGAGACATTGCCACCTGCGCAATCTTGTATTCATCGGTCAGCGAGTCAAGTTTAGATGCGATATCACTTTCACCTAATCGCTGGTCTTCCATAAAAACTTGCTCAACTCGCGCATTATGATTCCGGTCCAAATTGTTCACGACCGTGGCTGCGTCGGTTCGTTGCCACACAATGATAAAACAGCATGAGAAGACGGGATAGTGGCAAAGATGTTAAAATATGGAGGAATAGCTGTTACAATATATACCTGATACATAGGGCTGGCGACAAGACAATGTGCAGTAATTATAGGGACATAACTTTACTAAACATAAACTACAAAATACTAAGCAAATTGATAGAAAGGAAAATGAACAGCTGGATGGAATCAACAATATGAGATTACAAGTATAATTTCAGAGTGAATAGACGACTAACCACGTATTTATCATTAGGCAGATCCTGGAAAAATTTAGAAGGATAACAAATGACTTGAAAGATATAGTAACATATTTGGAGGAAACAGCAGCTATATAAGGGCTAAAGATAAACACAGCAAAAGTAAAATATATGATATGATCATGGCAAAAAATTTGAGTAGATATAATACATCGTTCAATAAGTCCCGGGACTAAATAAGAAAACAACATTTGTTTCGCAAAATTCATTTTTATTCATCAACATAATCACCTTCAATAATACACTCATTCCAACGCTTTTCTAACTTTTCGATACCATGCTTGTAAAACGATTTGTCCTTAGCCTCAAAATAAGCTTCAGTTGCAACGATTACTTCCTCATTCGAGCCAAATCTTTTTCCCTGGAGCATCTTTTAAATCAGCAAAGAGCCAGTAGTCGCTGCGGGCTAGATCTGGAGAGTATGGTGGGTGAGGAAGCAGATTGAAGCCCAACTCGTTCAATTTGGCCATTGTTTTCATTGACTTGTGGAGCATTGTCTTGGTGAAAAATGATTCTTTTCTTCTTCATGTGCGGTCGTTTTTTATGATTTTGTCCTTCAAACGCACCAATAACTCAATGTAATAGTCCCTGTTGGTGGATTTTCCCTTTTTAAGGTAGTTGATATAATTTATACTGTGCGCATCCCAAAAAACTGATGCCATGACTTTGCCAGCTGACTGTTGCGTTTTCGGACGCTTTGGACGGCTTTCACCGGCGGCTGCACGCCACTCAGTTGACTGCCGCTTCGACTCCAGAGAGTGAAATGATGGATCCATGTTTATTGTTTATTGTGAATAAACAGTGAGGAACAGCTCCCTGAATCGTCGACTCGTTGTTGCTTTTGTTCCATTGTGAGCAATCGCGGCACCCATTTTTGATGCCCAATTTTTCGTGTAAAATCGTAGACGCACTTCCAACTGATATGTTTACCATCTCAGCAATCTCACGAACTTTCAGTTTGCGGTAATCATTTCAAAACTTGCTTAATATTTTCAGGAGTTACTACTTCATTTGGCCTACCCGAGCGTTCCGCATCATTTGTATCAGTGCGATCGCGTTTGCAATCAGCATACCACCGGAAAATCGTTGTTTTCGACGGAGCCCAGTCCGGATAACATTTTTCAAGCCATTGCTGAGCTTGCACGGTATTTTTTGCCATTAAATAGCAATGTTTTATCAACACACGAAATTCGTTTTTTTTTTCATTTTTTACACAAATGCAAAAGTAGCGTCACTTCCACCACAGTAGCTTTGCTGTTTATGGTCCGATTGACGTGGAAATTAGACACGTATCATTTGAAGGTTATGTGGATTAGTCCCGGGACTTATTGAACGATGTGTTAAAACTGTGAAAGAAAAAACGGTAAACGAATAAAGATATGAAAGAACTAACAGCGTTAAGTATTTAGGATCGATAATTAATTAAAACAGCATATGAGAAGAACTAAAAGCTAGAATTGTGGCGGATAACCGGTTATTCCTTCCCTTCCCTTTATAAACAATAAGGTTAGCACATAAAATCCCCTAGTCGCCGGTTCCCTCTGGAAAAAACAAAAGAGACATCCAAATTTGACGTAGAATCCGAATCCGCGATCAGAAATTCAAGAAAACAAGTGCAAGTGGCCTAAAAATAGCTCTTTTCACATTTATATGCCAGTGGCTACATTTAAGTGTGGTAGAAAGTAGGTTGTGCACTTTTTAAAAATCGCGAAACGCCTCAACGCACACCGCTCGAAAGCTTTACCATTTCATGCATAGAAGTATAACTTAATAAGGTCAAAAGCGGCCTTTACGTTATAATCTAGTTACGGATTAAAAGGTATAATAAAATTAAAGCTATAGTAAAATTGAAGTGTACTAGTCAGTGTTAAAACCTAGTTTGACATGCATTGTAGAAACGTGGTGCTTAACCAAATTTGGAAGGAAAAACTAGATCTATAGAAACGGAAAATTATCAGGAAGATATATGGTCCAGTAAATGAAAATCGGGTATGGCAAGTGTTAACTAAGCAAGAAATAATCAGTCGGTGTGCGAAAGCAAGAATATCCGTAGATATTAAAAGTAAAAGTCAGATGGCTGGGTCAGGTCGAGGGGTTGCAACCTACGAAAGAAATTAGAAGATTCTAAGTAGTAAACCAGAGGGTATGAGAAGGAGGGGCACCCCAAGACTGAGATGGTTAGAAGTGGAAAAAGACGTAAAATCCGTGGGAATAATAAGGAGGAAAGGAATGCATCAAAAAGAGAATAATGAAGGAAGATAGTAACAGATGTCAAGAAACGAGAAGAAGAGTAGAATAACCGGCCAACCATGCAAAGTAGAGTGATAGGAATCGTCTCCTTTGGGATATGATTACAGAAGGTTGCAATGCGGGTGATGATTGTACTTATATAAAAACAGAAAGCAGTTGGCAAGCCCTTAAGGGAGGTCAAGATCCTTTATGGTCTGTAGAATCAAGTAGTAGTAGTAGTGGTAGTAATAGGATTTGTTATTTTATTACTTCTTATGTGACTTTTTAATCTCAACTATATTTCTGCCTACGTGACTGTTTTAATAAAAATTATGTTGCTGTTTTTAATTTTATTATATATTTTTGCAATTATTTACGGCCTAGTCGTGCCCTAGCATATTGATAACTATATTATAACTTCTGCGTTATTTTCGTGTTTGTATTACCCGAATCACGTTTTAACACACTTTGTATACATTGTTCAAATCAAATTACTCGCTAATATTTTTAATAGCTACACTATATACTCAGTTACCCATGATCGTGTATATTTTTATAAATGGGTAAACGTCCTTTTTGTACAAGGGCTAAATATCTTAGTAAAATATGTCTCTCATCACTCTTAACTACATTCATATATATGTTCATATTCGAAATTTTATTAATATTTTCATGATGTCTTAGTACTAACATTTGATATAACATTTATGAAACAGTGAATAGGATTAATTGGTTATTTCCATTAAAATAATTTTGAGATTTTAAATAATAGAGATATGTAGAAGACCTGGAATAAACTCTTTCTTTGTCATTAAACTAAGTTCTAAATTATTTTGGGCCAACCTGTATGGTGACCGCAGCAGATTACAAAATATTATAGAAAAAATGGCGAACACGCTTTCATTGCAAGTGACGCATTTACAGCAAGGTTTAAATAAAACTCACGGTAAAAGCGCAGTTCATTATCAATGTACTGTTCACGCGAAAACTTGCTATCCATAGCGTGGTTTAGTTTTGCAGTAAGATGAAGTTGTTTAGTATAGCTGCATTGCTCCACTTGCAAATATTCCTTTGCGGTGCTTTTATATACGCGAATCCGTCAATTCCGGGAGAAACATACGAAGGCGACCTCGGCAAACCCCTCATTCTGACACCGTTGATCCAACAAGGAAAAATCGAACAAGCGCGAACTGCCGCTAAAGTTACACTTGAAGGAATGGAAAGCACCGAGAGTTACGCAGCTTTTCTAACAGTGGACGACCTGTACGACTCCAACATGTTCTTTTGGTTCTTTCCTTCGCAAACCGACTACGCCAACGACCCCGTATTACTTTGGTTAGATGGGGGACCGGGATCTACATCCCTTATAGGACTTTTTATAGAAAATGGACCGTTCATGGTAGAAGACCAGATTTTGAAGCCGAGAAAAATCTCGTGGACTCAGAATCATTCGGTTCTCTACATTGACAACCCACTGGGAACAGGTTTTAGTTTTACAAGTGGAGAGGGATATTCTAAAAATGAGACTGTAATCGGGGCCAACCTATATAAAGCACTTTTGCAGTTCTTCCAACTCTTTCCGGAATTACAAAAAAACGACTTCTTTGTTGCTGGGGTGTCCTATGCAGGAAAATATGTACCAGCAGTATCCTACACGATTCATAAAAACAATCCCTCAAGCAAGCAAAAAATTAATTTGCAAGGTATGGCAGTGGGCAATGGATTAAGCGATCCAGAACATCAATTAGGCTACGGAGAATATCTCTATCAAATAGGTTTAATTGACACAAATAAAAAAGAATTGATAGAGAAATATGAAAATCAGGCCATAGAATACATTAAAAACAAACAATGGGTAGAAGCTTTTAATTTAATGGGAGAAGCTATCTATGGTGGTATAAATAATTACCCATCATTGTTCCACAACGTCACAGGTTTTGATAATTACGATAATTATTTAATAACAGGTAACATGAGTAAGATCTTTGAGCCTTTTGAGCAATTTATTCAAAAAACTAAGACAAGACGGGCAATCCACGTTGGTGATACTGTATTTCATGTGTCAAGCAAAGAAGCAAAAGTAAATTTAATCTCAGACATCATGCAGTCAGTTGCACCATGGCTATCTGAGCTATTAAGTCACTATCGTATTTTGATCTACAATGGACAACTAGATATTATTGTGGCTTATCCTCTGACGGCCAACTACTTGAAGAATCTAAACTTTAGCGCAGCACACCAATACAAAACGGCGACCAGGCATCAATGGTATGTGAACGATTCTTTGGCCGGTTATGTAAAACAAGCGGGGAATCTTACTGAAATTTTGGTGAGAAACGCAGGCCACATAGTATCATTTGACCAGCCTCAGTGGGCTTTTGACATGATATCGCGATTTACACGTAATCAAATGTTTTATCACTGTAAATTTGTACTACTTATATGTTTAGTAATATTCTCTGAAATATATGAAATTTGATTTTTGTTCTTTTTATTCTACTTAAAACAAATTATTACACCTCTTTCAATTTGAACTGGAAAGTTAAGGCAAGTTAAAGTTACCTGTATAATTTTTCTTAACACTAGTAACTATCACTATTTCAACAATTATAAGTTATTTTTATATGTCATTAAACAAGATAGATATACAATAAAGGCCGCTTTGCGGGCTTCTTAAATTATACTTCTATGCATGAGATGGTAAATTTTTCGAGCGGTGTGCGTTGAGGTTCTTCGCGCCTTGTAAAAAGTGCAAACCCTACCTTCTTCTCAATTTAAATGTAACCAATGTTACAAAAAACTCCAAAAAACGGCAACCACCAAAAAAATTGAACCCACAATCCTCGCATCTCGAAGCATACCCTCTACCAATTCGACCAATTGGGCACTAAGGGAAAGCGCGTTTTGTGCTCTGGTTTGTTCGGTTCGTTTTTCTGTCATCTCTGACATTTGTCAAGCCTTATAATTTTTAAAGGGACTATTTTTAGGCCACTTGCACTGGTTTTCTTGGATTTCTGATCGCGGATTCGGATTCTACGTCAAATTTGGCTTTTCATTCTTGCTAGTGCCTTCAAGCAGACCAAACGTGCGAGCCGAGCTATACCTGAGTTATCACAACGGCGGAGCCGCAGCCGTAGCCTTGCTTAAGGGCAGGCAAATTTTTGTATTTATTAATTTAATTTCAACGTTTAACTCAGTAATAACAACTGTTTCACCTTTAAAAACCCAATGACATCAACAAATATTATGCAACACCAGCCAGCTACGAATACGCAAATGTCACAAACGTTCCTATCACAGCCTTATACATTCCCACCTAACCAACAGCAATTACTACAACCTTACATGCAAAATCTAAACCCTCAACAACCTCAATATTTTCTACAATCACAGCACGCCCCACAACAATTCATTTATGATCACCCACAGCAAATTAACAACAAAAGAATGATATCAAATTCATCAAACGAAAATTCATGGCAAGTAATTAAAAGTGTAAAGAGAGGAAAAACATTCACAAACAAAGGAATAACACCGACTAACATACAATTATCTAATAAATTTAGTGCCTTAAATCCTAACCCAGAAAGCACCGACAACCAAACCGCAGTTATCATCCCTAGACCTCCTCCCATTTTCGTATACGGAGTTGCCAACTTTCCAGAAATGATAAAAAAATTAAATGAAATAATTGAAGAGGGGTAGTTCTCCTCTAGAAGTATGTCCAATGATACAGTAAAAATAAATTGTAACACCCCTGACACCTTCAGGAAACTATCTAAGTACATGAAAGAAAACAATATCATTCACCATACTTACCAACCTAAAGAGGAAAGAGCTCTTCGAGTGGTAATAAAATACTTACATCATTCCATGGACACTCAATATATAATAGATGATCTCGAATCCCAGGGGCATAAGGTAAGGAATATCATCAATGTGCTAAGCAGAAAGGACAAAACACCGCTGAATATGTTCTTTGTGGACCTAGCACCAGTAGACAATAATAAAAGAGTCTACGATATCCGTACGTTATGTCATTGCGTTGTACAAGTCGAACCTCCAAGAAAACAAAACAACGTAATACAATGCACACGATGTCAATTATATGGACACTCCAAGAAATACTGTAACATACCCTTTAAATGTGTAAAATGTGGCAATACGCACAGTACCGCCAGTTGCAAAAAAGGACATGCACTTTATGTGGAGGTCCACACCCTGCGAATTACAGAGGTTGTGAATATTACCATCGTTTATACTAAAGAAACCCTGTCTCAAACAACAATATTAATCCTCATATTACTCCAACATTATCAAATCTTAATCAACGAACACCTGCACCTATTATTAACAACCCACTTCAAAACTACAACTACACTAAAACAGCCAACAATAATACTAATTACACACCACAATCACATAATGTTAATACAGAAGATAACATCAGCGAACTGTTAAATAAGTCCTTAGAAGAATTCAAAAACATGTTTAAGTAGCTTTTACATCAGAATAGCATGGTACTAAACATGCTAACCATGTTAATTGGACAAAAGTAATGGCCAAGTTCCTTCGAATAGCACTTTGGAACGCCAATGATATCTTACAACATAAAGAAGAAATAAAAACCTTCCTTCACTACAACCTAATTGACATTCTTTTAATCAGCGAATCCCACCTTACCAACATGTCATACTTTAAGATTCCCGGATACAAATTCTACCACACTAACCACCCAGACAACAGCCCACGCAGGATCTGCAATATTAATAAAATACACCATCGAACATTATGTACTACCTGAATATGCAAAAGATTACTTACAAGCCACTTCGATAAAAGTTAAAACTCTACCATTTGACATAACCATAAGAGCTATATATTGTCCCCCTCGCCACCAACTTAAAAAAGAACATTTTGAAGAATTCTTTAAAACGCTTGGCACTAAGTTTCTCGCTGGTGGCGACTACAACAGTAAAAATACCCTATGGGGATCACGAACTACTACCACGAAAGGAAGAGAATTAGCCAAGGTCCTACACGAAGCGAAATACAATTTCTTATCAACGGGCAGTCCAACTTACTGGCCAACTGATCCCAGGAAAATTCCAGACCTCCTGGACTTTTCGTCACTAATGGCATTTCAAACTCCTATTTGGACATTGTCCCCAACTTAGATTTATCTTCCGATCACTCACCAGTAATAGCAACAGTCAGCACAACTATAATAAATGTTAAAAGCCACCTAAGATATATAATTCAAAAACTGATTGGGAAGACTACAGGAATAAAATCAACGAAAGCATCAATCTAAAAATAAGACTAAAAGAAACCAATGAAGTAGAGGATGCCTTAAATAACCTAACCACAATATTATTACAAGCCGCTCACCAGGCAACGCCGCCCTCGAAAATTCATGTTAGTAACATTAATATCCCTTTAGAAATTAAAAACTAATAGCAGAAAAAGAAAAGCCAAAGCAAAATGGCACCGTAGCCATTCCCCAACAGACAAAACAGCTTATTACCAAATAACAAGGAAACTCAAACGCCAAATAAAGGAATCTCAACATGTATCGTTTAGAAACTACATATTAAACTTGCATCGTTATGATAATTCCATCTGGAGACCAGTTAAAGCAGCTCTCAAACCAGTTCACGCAAACCCCCCAGTTCGCAAGCAAGATCCCACCCAGGGCCATGGGCAAGAAGCAACAAGGAAAAAGCCAACCTATTCGCCCAATATCTAGCAGAAGTATTTACTCCTCACGATAACACACCAAATCAAGAAGTTTCGATTTTCTGAACAACAATCCTCCTCCCGCAGAACCTACAAAACCAATCATTCCTAAAGAAATCATAGATGTAATAACTCAATTAAATATTAGAAAAGCTCCAGGTCCTGACCTGATTACACCAAAAATGTTGAAAGAACTCCCCAAGAAAGGTATTGTAATGCTCACATATATATTCAATGCGGTTTTAAGACTACAGTATTGGCCCAAACAACTAAAAGTTGCTGAAATAATTATGATCCCCAAGCCTGGCAAAATCCAAATCATGTATCTTCCTACAGACCAATAAGCTTGTTATCAGCTATCTCCAAACTACTGGAAAAACTAATCCGCAGCAGAATGAACTCATTTTAGATGTTATCCCTGACCACCAATTCGGATTCCGGTTACAGCACTCAACGATCCAGCAATGTCATCGAGTAGTTCACAAAATTAACACATCCCTGGAAAATAAAGAATATTGTACATCGGCTTTTTGGACATAGGCCAAGCCTTCGACAAAGTTTGGCATGATGGCCTTCTTTATAAAATCAAGCTCCTTCTTCCTCTCTCTTCTACCTACTTAAATCCTATTTAAAAGACCGTCAATTTAGAGCTAAAGTAAATGGTGAATTCTCTGACTCATACGATATTAAAGCTGGAGTACCACAAGGCAGCGTTTTAGCCCCTGCTATACTCATTATATACAGCAGATCTCCCAACCACAACAAATACCTTAATCGGTACGTTTGCTGATGACACAGCTATTCTGGCTAGTCACGAAAATCCCATAATCGCAGCTTCTTACCTGCAGGACCATCTAAACCTAATTGGAAACTGGGTCAACAAATGGAAAATAAGAATTAATGCATCAAAATCAACCCAAGTAACCTTTACACTGAGAAAAGGTAGATGTCCTTCGGTCACCTTCAACAATGCTCCCATTACACAATCTTCTTCAGTGCGTTATCTAGGACTACATCTTGACGAAAAATGAATTGGAAAGAACACATAACCAGAAAGAGGAAACAAATAGATCTGAGGTTCAAGGAGTTACACTGGCTGCTTGGAAGAAAATCGCATCTACCACTCGAAAACATTTTACTATATAAAGTAATATTACTACTCATATGGACATACGGCATTGAATTGTGGGGCTGTGCCAGCAAATCAAATATTTCCATTGCCCAAAGATCCCAATCCAAAATCCTGCGTGAACTCACTAACGCTCCATGGTATATGTCTAATAATACACTGCATAATGACCTCCGCATCCCATACATCACTGAAGTTATCCAGCAAAGAAGCAACAACCATCATACCAGACTTACAACACACAGCAACCCTCTTATACGCCCACTTCTATATCCTCAAGACAACAGACGGCTAAAACGTCTCTGGCCAAACGACATCCGATGAAAAGGATTTTCATATTTAAGATCCTATGTTAGCACATTAGCCTATAGAATACATATTCTGATTGATAATTTATTGTACAATTAAAAAAAAATTTGGCTTTTCCTTTTATTTTTTCCCAGAGGGAACCGGCGGCCAGGGTATTTTATGTGCTATCCTCATTGTTTATGGATAAATGATCCTTTAAATTTTAATTTAATTATAAAATTTTGTAATTATTAGTTTTACATGTTTATCTATTACTCACTACAATATTGGTTAAATTGTTAGTTTTTTAATTTGAAACGATGTTTTGCTATTTCTGCATTTTTTGTAAATTCTTTTTTAACTCAAACTGATTGTACAACCCCTGAGTAGTTTAGGCATTGTTAGAAAGGAAAATGTAAAACAGAGAGTTCGGTTAAAAATCCGTTGTACTTCTATGTCTGTTAATCCATAAAACCCTAATAACTCGGAACGCTGACACCCGAAATACGCTGATATTAGAGATTTCAATGGTCAGTAACGGTCGGTACCTAACTTTCACCTTCCAGAAAGAGCAGATTTGTAACGAACTTCTTGACATAGGTTAGGAGGTTATAAAAATCAAAATCGCTCCGGACTCTCTGTCATTCTGCCACTCTGCTTCAACAAAATGGCTTGGATCTGCTGCAAGCCAGTTAATATAAAGCTAATTTTTGTTTAACTCGTTATTGAATATAAGTATTTAGAATTTGCCAGTTTTTTTTTGAATGAAAAAGCGCGCGCACACTGATGGATTTATGTTCAACAAGCAGAGTTGTGCCCAACTCTTTTTCTGTCTACTTAATACTTGTCTCAATTCCTCTTATTCTTTTTCCTCTAGTCGCTGCCCTCTGCCCCACCGTCAATTTCCCGTTTTTCTTTTCTATATCCACTTCTTCCCTTTCTTATGTCTTCCTCCTCTTTCTTGTCTCCTAATTTTCGTCTCGTTCTCTTATTTTCCCTATTTCTTCCTTTCTCTCGCTGCTATGTTACATATTCTTTATTCTCACTTGTAATGGTTGGTCCTTCCCTATTATTTACTGTCTGATATTCCTGAGCTTCTTTTCATCCCATTATTATATGAAAAAAGGAAACCTTATATACCGCATACAGTAATCTATTTTACATCTTGTTCAATTTAATATAAAATTGTGTGTCGCATATTTTATGTATGTCCGTTTCAGTACCACGCTCTGGTTTTTCCTTTTTTGGTAATACATTTGGTTTTGAAAGGTAGAGTGAATACTAAGTACAAAAAAATTATTTATTTTTCAATCCAACGATCAAGTTTTTATACCCCACACTCTTCTCAACCAGCCTAACATTTGATCATCAGATACAGATATAAAGTACGTTTAATTTCTTATACAATGGTGTGTTACGGGTCTTTAGTTTCTAGGTTCATTATTTCACTCCCGTTTAATCTTTTTAGAGGAGTAATTAAGCGAGGGGAGAAGATAAAAAATTATGACAAATATATTATTTTATTTTCTGTTCAATGGTTTGTCGCACGTATCTTATTCTCCTACCGTTGTGACCACTGGAACAATCGCCATATGGGCGCATCTACTGAGAACGGACCACACGGCACGTGCTGCGCATTTTTCGCCCTAGTGCGATGTGTTCAACTCGCTCATACTCGTAGGAATGGGACTAGACAAATAATAAAAATATATAAATCGATAGATTTTGATCTGCTCTTCGCGGTGGTGCCATCAGTTTTTGCTTTAAACCCTGTTTTCGTGGTGAAAAATGAGTTTGAAGTTCGGAATGTTCCTCCGAAATTTTCATAGTAAAATTTATACGAGTCGAAAGAGTAACTCTTCGGCAATACCTCCATAAATTTTCAGAGTGGGAGAGCAACAAATGCGTAAACGCCAACCAAATAAAAACGGTGTTTTTTGGTAGTTTTGTGTCCTCCATTTTATTAACGTGGTACGCCCATTGTAATCTATGTAGGCGTATAAAGTCGACGTTTATTTATGGATCTGGTAGATCTCATGGTTATATATTCTCAAGACTCCGTTTTCATTCAGTGACCCCAGTATTTTTCTTAATTTTTTTTTTTTTGAAAATGATTAATTTGTTTACCGAGTTGTCTGTCATTATTCAGGTTTCGCAATTGGATGTCAATAGAGGCCTTATTATGGTTTTATATATCATCAGTTTATTATTGCGATGGATATCTCGTGAGTGAAGGATAAACAGTGTAAAACATGCCTTGTTAGCTGCAGTTATCCTTCTTTTTAATTGCTCTTCGGCCAGCTCTGCTTCTAGGTGTATAAACTGCGTCACCGCTTCAATATTATCTTTCCTTATAATGTTCTGGATATGTTTGTTAGATCTAATCTGGGTAAAGGATTTGGTTTTTTCTGTGTTGATCTCCAATCCATTTTTTGTGGGTATTTTTAATTCTGTGTATGTTCCTTGAGCTCCCTGTGCTGTTTTACTCATGATGTTGATGTCTGCATATGCGACTACCTGTGTAGTTTTGTTGGTCAGAAGGTTTGTTTTTCCAACAGTCATCTGTTTTACGACATATTTTAGAGTGAGATTAAACAGGGTGGAAGCAAGTCCATCTCCGTCTCAGCTGTCTCGATATTTTGAATTTTTCTGGCAGTCTAGGTGCCGTGCAAACACATGCTTTGACTTCCAGCAGAATGTTATACAATGTGCCTCGATCTATTGAGTCGTAGGCTTGTCCGAAGTCGACAAAAGCATTGCGTACATCGACGTTATATTTTAAAGTTTTCTTTAATATTTGCTTAACTGTGAACAACAGGTGTGAAACCCACCTGGTATTCATTTATGTTGCTTTCTGCAATAGGCTTGAGTTTTTTATTTAGTACGAGTCTAAATATCTTATATGCCGTACATAGGAGCTATATTCCTCGATAGTTCCCACATGACAGCTTGTTTCCTCTTTTGTGGATTGAGGATATTATACTTGTTTTCCACACTTTCGGTAGCGCTTCTTCTAGCCATATGTTTATTATTAGAGCATGAATTTGTTTACTGAGTTGTTTACCACCCTTCTTATAGAATTCTGACGATATATTATCGTATCCAGGGGCTTTGTTGTTTTTCTGAGCTTCTATGGCTACTTGAATCTCTTTAAGTGTCGGTAATTCTACTGGGTTTAGTTCTTCTTTCTGATAGAGATTACTTTGTTCCTCTGCATTTTTTGACAGCCTAGCAGTGTTTGAAAGTACTTTTTCCACCTATTTTTAATCTTTACGAAGTTGCTTATAATTTGTCTTGCTTCATCCCTGTACATGTTTTTTTTATATGTATGTCCCTCTTTATTTGTATTATAAATTCATGTCTTTTATGTCATTTTCTTCAAAATCTTTTTCTATTTGTTGAATCAATGTGTACTAATTTGCCCGTTTCTTTGTTCTACTTGCTTTGACGGCTTTTTGTCTTGCAGATTCAAATTATTCTGCTTCTCTCTTGTCACATATCTTTTGTGTGCTTGGTTTCTTTTATTAATAAGCTCTTCATATTCTTCATTAAACCACTCTGCTATATATTTTTTTGTGGGTTCTAAGATTGTTAGTTGCTTCCGTAATTACTATTTTTATTCGTTTTCATCTATTTTCTATTTGTTCATCTATGGCCTCCCTATGTTGTTTTTTTTTATTTTTTCTTTTGCGAAATTATTTTGTGCCTCTGGATTGCTTAACCTGCCTGTACGGTATTTCCTTGGTTGGTCTTGTTCTTGATTCCTTTCGTTTCTATTTATTTTACATCTGAATTTAGCTTGGACTAATAAATGATCTAACCCACAACATGCTCCTCTTTGTGCTCTAACATCAATGATGCTTGTATCTCTTTTTTCTCGAACAACACATGATCTATTTCACTGACACTCCTCTCATCCGGAGAGATCCACGTTATTTTATGGATGTTTATATGTGGAAAGCATGTTGAGCTGATTATCATGTTTTTGCTAGGGGCGAAGTTAAAGAGAAATTCTCTCGTATTATTAGTTTCATTGAGTGTTTACCTATTGTACCGATGAACTGTTGTACTTTCCTAGATGGGCATTCACGTCCCCTATTATCATTTTATGACGTATCTTGGCGAGTTGTTGTATGTACTCTTCAACTGTTGGTAGAGCTTCTCTTTCATCTCTTCAATCTGCTCTTCTGTTGGGCGTTTATTATCATAAGTTTGAAGTCTCAGTTTGCATGTTCTTTTATTAATTGCTTAGATCTGTATAATGCTTGATTTTATTTTATTATTCACCATGAAGGATACTCCAAATTTCTTCGTTCCGTTTTTCCCGCTGTGTAAGATAGTGTGTGTCTTTGTGTCTCAGATTTCTTTCCCCTTCCAATTTTTTTTGGATTGCTGTGACTAGCACATTGTATCTCTTCAACTCTTTGACCAAGGCTGTTTGGGCCCCTAGTTTGCTCCTTATTATCACGTTCCATGTTCCAACAACAAAATCTATATTTCGTTTCTTAAGTCTTTTCCGATATTGCTATCCCGTGTCCCGAGGAAAAGTTTAGGTTTTTAAAGTTTTTTACGAGAGCATTTGTCACCTCTAAACCCCATCTTCCACCGAGGTTGGTTACCCGATCTCCGGTGAAGTTGCTCAAGTTTCTTTATCTCCATATAAAAGTTACTTGAAGGTGAGAGTGCTATGCGACACTAACTGAAAACAGTGTCGTGTATTGCGCATGCACCACCCTTTTGAACCCTGCAGCTTCAACTTAAGCAAGCCTTATTGGACGCTGGTGAGAACCCAAGATTTTTTTATTTTAAAATTGCTGGCGGATTGTCAGATATGAGTGCCATGCAAAACGGGTTAAAACCAGGTGTAGATTTCATCTCCAATATAGTAGATTTGAACTTGAATCTGAATAATATAAATAATAAAATAGCTTGCCTGGAACAAAAATTTTCCAAAATATTGGACAATAAGAGGAATCAAGTCAGGACAGAAATATAAAAAAGAGGTAGTGGCAGACAAACAGGACAAGACAGTTTAGGTTCTTGAAGAGATAATAAAAGAAATTGAAACTAGGTTTCGTGCTTCAATCAAGATCACTTCCTGGCGAGTCTAACGAAGGCACTCAAGAAAGCCGGCATATGTTAGGGGTATTTTTGAGCGCCGATATAATGAAGACCAAAGTTTGATAGTAAGTTTTCTTGCACAAATTATCAAGAACAGTTTGAGGCGGCTGTTAAAGTGAATGTATGCTCATCTGAAGGAGGTTTATCATACATAGCTTCAGAATCGAATACAAAAATCGAACGAAACTCTTTAAGAATTTGAGACAGACGTAGTTCGTCTTGTTCGCATTTCATACCCAACAGCTCTAGATGACAGTATCTGAGAGGGTATGAAAAGTTTTCAAGTGAAAATGCAAAAATAGTAATGATGAATTAAAAAGTATGTTTAGATAAATTATCACAGACTATAAAAGATACGTTTAAAGACCAAAAATAGTATTAAAAAGAAATTCAAAAAATAAGAATAAAGATAATTAAATTGAAAAATGAACAATACGATTACTAACAAAAAGTATACGTATTAAAGCAAGAAAACGCGGAACCAAAACGCGAACTAATAGATATAAATAGAGAGTTGAAACAATTGGACACCGTAAAATAGTATACTACAAATAGATAGATGGAGATATATGTATACGAGAAAACCTAATAAAGAGACTAGAATTGGAAAAGAAGAGTTGAAAATTAATATGGTGTTTTTGAAAAAAACATTAAAAATCGAAATTAAAGTCGAATTGGTTATCAATATTAGTAATAAACATTGTTTAATTACTACTGCAAGCTTACGAGAAAAAATCAAATTAATAAAAAACAAAGAGAAATTAAAACAAATAATAGACCAGAGGCATCTATTTCTAAATAATTACTTTATAGTAGAATATGGGGAAATGGAGTATAAAATAAGAAAAAACAATTGAATTAAGGAGGGTAGGGAAAAGAGTTAGAAATGGGGACCAACAATTAAGAGGTCCAATAATGCTTTCTTGGGGAACTCCAGTATATATTGCTTTAATGTCGAATATATACCAATTGACCTTAACAGCAAAGGTTCTGTATTCCAAAAGAAAATTGTTGCTTACAAGTAACTTAATATATGATGTCAAGAATTTTTTTCTTTAAATCTTTAATCTATACCTTGTCGAAGGCCTGTGCAATGCCCATGAATATGATTGTAGCATAGCATTTATTTTCAAATCCCTTTTTAATTATTTAGATGATCCTTGAAGCTGGTAATACGTTGAAAGTCCTCTCTTAAAGCCAAATTGAAATGCTGGTAACATTTTTTGGGGTTCTCTAAGTTCTGATAATCGAAGTTGAATAATTTCCCCTGAATTTTAGATAAAGACGTGAGTAGGCTTATTGGCCGGTCATTTTTATCATCTTGTTTGCCTTTTCCTGGTTTTGCAAATATGAGGATATAAGCATGTTTAAATATTAATGCTAGGTATGCTATACATTTTTTGGTTAGGTGTTGTAGAACAATATTAGTTATAAGGTCATGGCCTGGAGACAGGACAGGTATTATTTGGATTATTTCACACGGTGATGCAAGGTCGATGTTTTTAGTGATAATTGGGTGATTGCACTCGATATGGTTTAATACGTGAAGTGCATGTGTAGGGCCACGTATGCTTGCTGGCGTGATCGGCAAAAGCTTGCGATTTTTTGCTATCAACGTAAAGGATATCGATTTCATTTGATATGGTTGGTAGTTCTTCGTATTATTTTAGAATCCTTCCGGTGGTTTTCCACATGCTAAGATTACCGGGGCAGACATTAGCAACATGATTTCGGTATGACTCAAATCTGAGCTCATCCAGGTCTTTCTTAAAACGATGGATGCGGCTGTTTAGAAATTTTTTACTTCTGGGTTTTTGGTTCTCTGTCATAGTCTTCTAGTTTGACTTTTTGTTTCGATATATAGCTGGATGGGTAATTATAGTTAATGTGTATGGTGTATTGAGGAGTTGAGACAGATGTTTTGACAGCGCCGGTAATTGATATGGCAATGCTAGAAACGACAGTATTTAGCTATTCAGGGTTTTCAAATTTAAACGGTTTTTGTAGGTTGGAATTTAGTCTCTCTTGAAAAGTGTTGGAGTCAAATCGTCCGTTGATAATTTTTGGAGGAGGTTGTTTAATTAGTGGCGTGTCCAAGAAGTATACCTAACACAGGTACATAGTCAGTGTTTAGTTCCATTATTACAACTTGATTTATTTGTTTTGGAAAAATTTTTTGAAAAATATCTAGTACATCGGGCTGGTGGTCTTTCCGATAGGGATGGTATGTATAGTGCAACAAGAACAGGTTGGCACATGGAGGGTGGATGCGCAGTATATGAGCATCCTTCTCACTGTCTGAAATAACTTGCTATCTGTTTCTCGTTTCATTGCGTTATTAGACATAGTTAAAATCAGCTCTTATCAGAGCTACAAGCTCGGTTTTGGTTTTTTATTGTAAGTTATAGTAACACATATTTATTTCTAGAATTCTAAGAAACAAGTTTAATTCCAGATCGCAGAAAACCATAATAATGCCTTTCGAATCGAAAGTAAAGCATAAAGTCTTAAGTGGACAAAGTCGTGAAATAATTGCATCAGTCTTGCAATTTATGAAAGAGGAAGCCGACGCTGGAACTCAACAGATACCTTTTGCTTTTTGCAGCCAGCCTTTTAATTATAATATTTATGTCACAGAGTGTACCTAGCTCTTTTCCAACAGAACCCGTAGCGATGTCCTTGTCGAACAGAGACTCTCTCACTTCTTCATCTGCGCCGGTTCACATGCCAAGCTATGCTTGCTAAGTTGTATATTTGTTCGGAAGCATAATTTGAAAGGCATAAGTAGTTGAATATTGTCCGAGTTTTGTGCCTCCAAGGTTAGTGGCTCGACAATTCTACATTCTGTGTTTACAGTTGATATCTCTAATTACTAATATTTGCTAATTTGAATCTAATAAGGTTTTTATATAATTTTCATTTAGTTTTCTGTTTGGTTGCGTGTATACGCTAAAGATGATGAGATGTCTCACTTTGATTTCAATGGTTTCTAAAGTAGTATTTAGTATATCGGGGATACTCGCATGTCCTAATTTCTTTTTAACGATCTGGCGTTTCTATCTTTTCGATATACGCTGTATCCTGGTATTTTAAGGTTGTCATTGTCTTGCAGGTGTGTTTTGATAATGCAGGCTGTATCAACATTATTCCTGGTTAAGAATGCAATAAATATGGCTCGTAGATTTTAGATATCTGTTACGGCCAAAAGTGGACTGTATCGTAATTTTAAATTTAAACAAAGGATCTTTAAAAACAAAAGTCAAAGCTGAAACACTCACCTTTTTTGGAAGCGACGCTGTCCTGCATAAATCGGTTCCTTGTGTTGTAATCCTGGGGGATCCAGGAAGAGGAAATAAGGGTGTGGGTGAAAAGATAGGACAAGTTACCCCAATCTTCACAGCGAAGCCGTTCGAAAGCGTCTTTCCTAGTGTAAAGGTTTCTTCTTGATTCTTCGCCGGGTCAGATTCAAAGGAAATCGGGCCGAGTTTTCCCACCGGCAAAATTTCAACTCCCGAAATGTAATCGGGAACAAAACAAAAAAAGAGGTTAATCTGATCGGCAAAATATGGCATTCCGCTAACAAAATTAGCATCCAACAAAACGGTCACACGAAAATGGAAACTTCTGCCGCCAATCAAACACGCCGGCGAACTCTCGGTCAAAACGGCCTCGGACACGGAAAATTTAAAGCCGGGTCACCCGCCTTCTAAACCATCACAATTCAAATTCAAAACGAAGCGAGCAATAAAGCGAAGATCCAGCACGGCCAAGAAGGTCGCGGCTTTATATATTGTCGACTGCAAAATGCCAAATTACTGATTGAGCACGAGCATGTGTGTGTAAAGCTAACGAATGAATCTAAATATTTCTACCATATAATACGTGAAATTCATTAGTAGATTTTACATAAAGTTGCCTAATCGATTATTTTGTAAAAATTCAATCATTTTATTTATTTAAATATTTTTTTATAAAAAATATAAACTGATATAATTACATAAACATTTGATATATATATATATATATATATATATATATATATATATATATATATATATATATATATATATTATAATACACATTATTTCTAATACAAGGTCTTATTACGTGTAAATCGGGTCAACAAGTCAAGAGACCACTCAGGTTGATCCATTAGCACAATATGTCCAGAATTTCTTACTAAGACGTCTATAAGGCTGCCAGCTTGTTTAACATATTTAGCCAAAACATTATCCATATTATTGATGCCTAGTTGCTGTTTTATATTCTTCTGCCTCATTGAAATTCAAATGTTGCAAGTAGTTGACTACAGAAGGATAAGGCACAGAAATGTCAACTTGACCAGTATAAAGCAAAATAGGATAGTAACTTAATAACTTGGACACCCGTGGCGCAACTGACTGCAAGATATCCTCAAATAAATTCGTTGCCACCACCACACTTAGTCCATTAAAAGTAATGTTACCAGCATGGACCGCTTTTCTCACTTCGGCACTGTTCATAAATATGGTTATATTATCTAGACCTTTGCTGACCACCTGGTTGCTTGGTATTAAGAAATTAAATGCGTTAATAAATCTAGTAAGGTTCTCAAACACAGATGGGCCATTAAAATCACCATCGAGAAGCTCATAAAATACTCTCAAACCTTCTAACCACTGTTTATTCTTTATGAGTTTTATACCTTGCTGTTCGTATTTTTGCATCAAAGCCTTACCATTTGCATCAATTAGGCCAATCTGATATAACTGTTCTGCATAATAGCATTGATGTTCAGGATCGCTGAATCCGTTGCCAATTGCCAAGCCCTTCAGCTTAAATAATTGGAAACTAAATGCGAGCAAAACAGAATATAACAATTTGCAGCCATTTAGATAATAAAGCGGGCGTACGAACTTTAAAGATGCATAGTGGTAGAGGTTGGTTAAGAAGACACTAATTAATAAATTAATTAAAAATATTTTTGAAATAAATGCACATACTTCACTCAAAAAGGTTATTTTTTTCTAGTTATTTAGATAACTTTAGAAAATTATTTGTATATACATAAGGTCTTCTACAACAATATAAATTAAAGGTTTCATACGTAGATTGTGTTTTAAAAGTATTTTTATAAGTTTCAATGCACTCTTGATATTTAGCTTGATGAGTAATTATCGGGAATATCATTCTGGAGCATGGTCACTCTTAATTTTAGTTAATACTGTCCATTCGCATGGATTCCACAAACAAAGAAATGTTCATTTTTAAAGCTTTGAGGCCAGCAAATCACTTATCCAAAAATAAACTTGGGAAGGCTCTGTAGGAGAAGATAGATGAGAAAATAAATCCCATTTCTTGTAGGCAATGAACTTGATCACACTTCTTTAATGTGATGGCCGTTGTCATGGTAGAAGACAATATGATTACACGGTCTCTTGCTTTGAATGATAGTATAAAAGTAATTAAATTAGGCCAAATGAACGACGCTAGTGATATAGAACTGCCTTTTGCCGTTCTCTCCAAAATCATCTTTTACAAACGGCAGATAATTATGAATCAACCTAATAAAAATAAATTACAAACCTATCCGCCAAGAAGTTTTTCTAAACGAATAGGACTTTAGCATTACACTTCATAAGTTCCTGCTGCAGAGCTGCTACAGTAGCAGCCAAAAATCTTGACATTCGTGTTTTTTTGAAAGCCGTTTTTGAACGGATCATCCGATTGACTTGAATTTTTTATGTTGATTTTTCGTAAGTCCGCCAAAAACACAAATGGCTAAAAATAAAGCAATTGGTTATTTTTGTGAAGCCAGTTTTGTGCAAAATTTGGGATTTCTACCTTCAGCGGTTCGTCCGGTGTACTTTGGCAAAGTTAACACATTTCCTTCAAAGTTCGCCGTTTATTTTTGCTCAGGAACGTCGCAAAACCTTCAGTTAAACTCAGTTGCGTCGTTTACTGTGAAGCGTCAGCATGTTTTTTCGGCAAAATTTGTGGACTTATGACCTACTATCAAAAAATGCCAAGAACTGAGCAAAATTGATACCAAGAGTAAGTCACAATTTTAGCCAAAAACAAATTATTATTATTGTGTTGCTAAATTGGTGTCTCAACCTCTTAAAAAGTTTCAGACGTCAGCGTGAACTCTTCCACGCTTCTCTTGTACTGTTCAGCAATTTAACTTACTTTGAGGCTCTCACTTTAAGAATTCGAGCTCGACCAAAAAATCTATTTGTATTTTTCCCAGTTATATGTAACCATACCTATTTCTAATACAATCCTTCTAAATACATAATTCAAAGTAATTTACTGCATGCACCCAAAGGTGCTTTTCAGGTTGTTTGCCAAAATTGCGACCGCAGCTGGGGATTCTTTACGACAAAATCGACTTTTTGTTGATGCAGTGCTTTTTTTAATTGTATGACTTAATTTTGGAATTAATTTCGCTGAGTTATAGGCACTTTTAGATGGCATTTGGTTTGCCAAAATCAAAAATTGGAAAGTAGGTCATAAGTCTACATATGTGCACTAGTTTGCCGAAAAAACATGTTGACGCTTCACAGAGTTGAAACTCGAGCAGAAATTTTTCGATACATAGAAAGATTTTTTAAAGAACTATACAACAACAACCAAGAAATACAAAGTACAAAAAATCAAAACTCGCCAAACATTATACAGAAGATTTACTACTGATAAGGAAATACAAAATTAGATATGCAATAAAAGGTATGAAAAACAATAAATCGCCAGAACTGGAAGAAATAGTTATAAAATAGATAAAAATGTGAGGCCGGAAAATATAAAATGTTTAAAAAGATTATATAATGAATGTCTAGAGAAAGGAGAAAGACCAAAATCTTGGAAAATGCAAAAAGTTGCTATTCTTTACAATAAGTGGTATAGGGAAGACATCAGAATTTATAGACCTGTGTCATTGCTCTCACATGTCTACAAAATGCTAACAAAGATAACAACAACCAGAATCACTAATTTTCAATCTGTGGAGCAGGCTGGCTTTCGAAAGGGATACAGCACGATAGACCACATACACACATTAAGGCAGGTTATAGAAAAATATAAAGAGTACAACAAACCAATATACCTGGCTTTTATAGACTTTGAGAAGGCATTCGATACGATAGAAAAATGGGTCTTTTTAAACTCCCTCAAAAGGTGCCGCATTGATAGCAGATGTATGCAACCGATTAAAAACCTATATGAGGAAGCAACAATGACAGTTCAGATCTTAGGAGGAACGCAGCCAATTAATATTAAAAGGGGAGTCCAACAAGGAAACATAATATTTGCCAAAATATTGGCAAATGCATTAGAAGACATTTTCAAGACATTAGAATGGAAAAACATCGGTATTAATATAAATGATGAACATTTGGATAATCATTGTTTCGGCGACAATATTGTACTATTCGTAGAAAATATGGAAGACAAATAAAATAATAACTCGGCAAAAATGATGGCTTTAATATCAATGCGCCCAAAACAAATATATCACATAAGAACGATGCTATGCTAATTATGGTTAATAACGAAAGGACAGTGGGACAGTGGTCAACGAGTATACCTACTTAGGCCAAAAAATAATCAAGAACTAGAAATAAAAAGAAGAATACAATTGGGATAGACGACATATGTAAAACTTAGTAATGCTTTTAAATCCAACCTCCCACAACACCTTAAAACTCGAATTTATAACAAGTACGTTTTACCAACTATGACTTGTGCAGCAGAAACATGGAGCTTAAATAAAGGACTGATAGAGAAATTAAGGATTGCACAGAAGAACATGGAGAGATTAATGCTAGATTGCAAGACAGAAAGAAGAATAAAAGGATTAGAAGAAAAACAAGAGTGATAGACATGGCAGAATATGTGGTAACACAGAAGTGGAGATGGGCTGGACATTTGATGAGAACAGGAGATGGAAAATGGACCAGAAAGGTGACAGAGTAGCGACCACGAACAACCAAGAAAAACCCAGAAAGATGGAAGGATGATATTCAGAAAGTAACGGAAGCGAAATTGATGTTAAAAAAGAGCAATAGACAGGAGTGGCGCAGTATTGGAAAAGCTGGAGAAGATGGGGTGAAACACATTGAAAATTAGAACATTTAGATTTACTATACAAGGTATTTCAAAGAAGTATTTAAAGATGTAGTCTTGTGTTAAAATTGTCAAAAGTCTAGAAGAATCTGGAATTTCTTGTCTTTCATAGTTGGTTTAACTTTTAGGAACAATTAAAATATATGGGTCGACATATCTGGACTGTATAGTGACTGAGCTACCTACACGATTGATGTTTCGACAAAACGTTCTACAAGAGGTATGATGAATGGACAGTTGTATTGTCGTGATAAAGCTGCTAGTCATCAGTTGGCCAAAACTGCAGCCATTTTTGCCGAATTGCGTCTCCCAATCGGCGAAAAGTGTTAAGGAAATATTACTTGGTAATTTTTTGGCTTGCAGGCACGTACTCATGAATCAAAAAACAGGACTAACATGATCTTGACCTTTCTGCTTTTATTGCATCATTCCCGAAAGCCTTTAAAATTATCACAGTAGATTTTGTGATAAATGTACAGTTTTTGAATTTGATACAGCCGGTAATGTAATTACATTTATACATACATTATACTATATATATTATGTTATATTAATGTTAGCTCGATATTTTCAAGACAAACCCCGTATATGCGTACGCATATGCATTAACCAATTCTAATAACAAGCTTTACTATTTCGTATGATGTTTATTATTACAAGTATATTTATTAAAAGTTTGCAGTTCAGGTGCCAAAAAATTATTCAGCATCTCTATAGTCACATTTCTTTGTCTGTGGAATCGATCATCTATCATGAAAATGGACAGTACTAACTGAAGATGAGAGTAACCATGCTCCAGAATGATATTCCTGATAATTATGCATCAAACTAAAGGTTAAGATCAAGAGTGCATTGAAACGTATAAAGCTACTTTTAAAACACAATCTACGTATGAAAACATTAATTTATATTCTTGTAAAAGACAATAACGTATATACAAATAATTTTCTAAAGTCATCTAAATAAACTAGAAAAACAATTATTCTTTTGAGTGATGTGTACTTATTTCAAAAATATTTTTAATTAATTTATGAATTAGTGTTCTCTTAACTAACGTCTCTCTACCAATATGCATCTTTAAAGTGCATAGCTTTGTTATCTAAATGGCTGCAAATTAGAAAATAATTTAACAATTAAATAGTATATTGTACTTAATATTAGTCGAGTTATTAATTAATGGAGTCAACAGGTAATTTAAGTTTTATTATAAACTAAAATTATAAAAGATTACAATTGTTTGACTAACGTCTGCAATATAAAACTACAAAAATATGTAATTAAAAACTTTCTGTAAAAACACATTTGCAATCTTTGTAAATATCAATTTATCTAAAAACATCTTCATGCTATATAACTTCACGATTGCTCTTCTAAGAAATAAACTAATCTGGCATTGTCTTGATTAATAAAGGAAGTGGTGAAACAGATGGCAAATAAATATTTTATAGAGAATTAAAACATTCTTAATAGAAATTTTGATAACTGATATTTTAGCAATATTTCCTAATATTATTCAAGTTTAGTACGTATAACCATAAATAATTAGACAACTATTTAGTAACTATATTTATTGACTAATTAGACAATTGCTACATATAAAATAATTAGTGAGCCCAATAGAGTGTTAAATAATTGTGAATCATCACGAAAGATCACCCTAAGATGGAAAATTGTAATTGCAAATGAGTTTAATTATTTGAAATAACAAAAACTATTTTAAAGTAATCGTTGATTAAAAGTGCTGTTAACTAATTAATTAAAAATTACATACTGATATAAATTATTAGATACGATAACTATGTAAACAGTGTACTAATCATTTTTGAAGAATACGGCGTGATTAGAAAGGCTCATGGTTTTTCCACATACGCACCGCCGAAGGCTGTTGCACTGGAATGAACTAACAAGGTCGAGTACTACATTTGTGAGAATTGCTTTATCACACGAGAAATTATCAGTTTCCGTTAGCGTATATTCTTGAGTACACTTTGTCCACATACGTTTATTGGCAAAATATCAACACATTTACAAATTAAAAATAATTTTACTTATTTATTAAACTGAAATTTGCGTTTGTAACTTTATCAGTTCCATGTAATCACAGCATTTCCTTCGGAATTTTGTCTCAAATCTTTTGTAAACGTTTTTTTATGTTTGCATGTTTGCTGTTTATATGAATTTCTTTGCGTACACGGTGAATGTGAGTTGGAGGGACAAATTTTATGATGTATCGGGATTAAATGAGTTTATATGAATATATGTAGCCAATACTGGATTATTATATAATTTTACATTGCATGATACTATGTCGTTTATTTCTGACAAATTTAGAACAGGGGTCTCAAGTGTCCCCAACAAAAATGTAAGCGAAAACGCATTGCATTATAGATTGAATCACATGTTTAAATTTTCCAGGCTCTATTCGAATACTATCACAGTCTTGAGTGACACATTTAAGTGTCTATACATTAAAAACTAGTATGCAGGACGATTTTCAAGTAAA
The DNA here is from genome assembly GCA_036346155.1 of Sinelater perroti. Taxonomy (NCBI): domain Eukaryota; kingdom Metazoa; phylum Arthropoda; class Insecta; order Coleoptera; family Elateridae; genus Sinelater; species Sinelater perroti. Next base: position 3,487,971 of record JARFIY010000189.1, read on the forward strand.
TCTACAGGTAGAAGGTAATGGAATGAGTTTGAATTCCATCATATATAAACCATCATAAACTGCTATTGAAGACGAAAAACATCAGGCCAAAAATTAATACTAAACTGTTAATAACGATGTAATTCAACCATCCCATGGAGATTCGGTTGCTACATATGTGAAGAGAATTGACGACAAAAAAAGCTCATAATAGTAGTAATCTATTATAAAAACTAGCGTTAAATCCTTTATCTTTGAAAAAATCTTCTTGTTATAGCGCCTGCATAATTTACAAGTGTTATGTTTTCCCGTACCACACTCAACACAATCGTTTGGCAGGTTACTTGCATGGGGCTATTCGGAGGCATTTTTAATGTTTTTCAGAATACGTCCTTCATACAGAAACGTACGAATATGACGCGCCCATGTTCTCTTTTCATTCTACCATCATCGTTTACTTCGATTTTCTGATAAATTCGTGTGGCTTTCCATAATTTTTGTTTGATTATTATAAATAATTTTTATTTGTTTTTGGGAAACTAATGTCAGGAAGAACAGCATTATTATCTATCATAGAGCACATGCACTTTTAGAGATATGTTCATGTTAATTTTTTTGTTCCTGAAGTTTATGTCTACAGTTAACATTGTACAAATTGCGAGACATTCTTCTACTGGTAACATTTGATTTTAATCAGGCTTGCATAAATTTAGCTGAACTAGATGATTGATGGACACGGAAAAACAATATTTATTATTTCTAAAGACATTAAGGAAAGACAAAATACAAAACCTTAATAAGCAAAATTAAATTATATTAAAATACGGTGGGCGGCACGTCAGCTGCGAACTCTCCGAACTATGGAAGAAATGCTGTTGGGATGAAGATTCAAGACGGAACAACTAAAAGAGACTTACCACACGTAACGTTCTCTTATAGCTTGGCGGCGCATGTTAACGTACTTTGGCTTGGTGGCGTTAAACCTGAGGTGGGTTCTTACTTGGCCAGATGTAGAATCATTAGAGCGCCATGGACGGATGCAGAAAATACAAAAAAAAAGCAATAGACAAAGCGTAATCAAAGCGCGCTATTGGGTATCAAATCAAGAATTGGACGGTTGGCGACCAGTTACGTTGTTCTCAAAAAGGTTCAACTTGGAGTCCTCGTGGTGCATTCCCACCTGAAAATTCTTTTGCGTGAATAGTGAGCAAGCGGATAGTCAACCAAGTGGAATTAGGCAAGTGGCTTAGTGGCACGAACACTGGATCCCACGAATGCTGACCGATGAACACAAGAACTGGACGGATAGCAATATCTCAGGACATGTTGATACGCGATGCCGCTATGAATTTCCCACCATGAAGGATATTCTTTGTGGCCGCTCATTTTCCAATCGAGCAGCTGTTGCGATTTTTCAGTGGGCGAAGCACACCCCCAAAGAAGTGTTCTCACCAGCCATAGAACAATGGCGGCGATGTTATGAAAAATGTGTACGCCTCGACGGAGATTACGTTGAGAATTAACAGAAGTTTCGACTTTCTTAGGTAAATACTTTTTCAGAAAATTCGGAGAACTTAGAATTTGAATGTATCTCGTATTATGTCGGATATATTAACTGCACTCAAGTGATTATTTTCTTAATCCTGACAGAAATGAGACTGTCTTCTTTTTGGAGTTTTGTTGTTATAGTACAGTGATCGACTTTTATGACATGCAACACCTTTCTTGCTAACACATTTCCAAAAAGCTACAAGTTATTTCACGTGTTTTGAGTATGGAGTGATTAACATTTTGAGTTAAAACAATTTTCTTTAACCAGGTTATTACAAAAATTGCTATTACATCATATACTCCTCTGAGGATAAGAAAATCACCATCGTGCAAAATTAGATATCCATAAAGGCAATAATATGTTATCTTTTGTGATATTTAAATATCTATCCTAATCAGTATTAAAGACTTTAGACAGAATCATGTCTTGCAAAAGATAATGTAGAAACTTTCGAAGAAATTATTTCTGGCAAAGCTAGAAGTCATACTCGAACAGTTTATCTCAATATCATTACTCTCTGGAAGTTTTTAAAGATATATGTTGCTAAGAAACAATTGCAAAATTCAACTCAACACCATTGCACTGCTTCGCTGCACTCACGAGTTATCCCGTTCATACTACTGCTGTCTTTTCTGTGATGTTGCCGTTCTATTAGTCCCCTCCTCGAAGGCAGAAACTTTTGCATTAATCAGAAGTCAAGTAAATTCAAGAAAAGGTTGCTGGCATCAGAAAACACTTGGGTCTTTTTAGTATTTTATTTGTTCACATTGGCGGTCATGCGCATACAAAGATTAATGACTAGTTTTATATTTGAAGATTTAAAATCAAATGCAAATAGTTTATTGTGTACTGCACCGACGAGCATATCTACTATTTACTGCCAAATTTAAATTAAGGCTGACATCGTAAAAAAAAATTAAGCACACAAAGCGACAACCTCGTTGCCTAATCGTGGAAGTTCGTACTACTTTGAAAGTTACAAACTCTGTGTATAAACAGAATATGTTTTTTAAAATTATTTATAAAAACCTAGTATAAACCGTCAGATACAAAAAAAAAATAAAATCTACTTTATGTGTAACCTTTTTATACTCAAAATACCTGTCTTTCCTTGAAAATATTTTTAGTACAGTTATATTTTGCCACCTAAAAACTTTTTAAGTACAATGTTTCAATGACACTGCTGTATTTTCTGTGGTGTTAGAGAATGTCTAAAAATTTCAAATATAACTATGTTATTAATTAGTAGTTAATATGTAAAATATATAATGTGCAAATTCGCAGTAATGTTTGATCAGTTTGCTTTGTAATACTGTGGAGCAAACTAAATAATACACAACACATATCTTAAGTGTCCTATATTATTGATAGTTCACATTTTAGTAACATTTTCGCATAGAACTGTTATTTTACGAATTACTATTTGCTTTCATTCTGGTTATGTAACTCAATTAATTTAGATTAAAGCGGATTAAGTTCCTTAGAATTGAATCGTTATTTTTTATCAATCTTATCACATTAGTTAGAAAATATACTAATAAACTAGATAAATGTAATCGATACATTTATGTTTTATTGTAACTCCTATAAATAAAAAATTATCTTTTTAATCACCTGTATACTAGTTTTCCTTGTTACTTCTACGAAAAAATCAATTAAAGTAAATAAAAGATTATAACATTGGGAAACTACATAGCGCAGGCCGGAAGGGTCTTACAAAACATTCCAATTGGGCGTTGATCAAACAGCTAACGAAGCGGTTTTCAAGGAACGCGGTGGAATATTGTACAGTCAATTACGGTTTTGTATTCAGTCTGCCTTAGTAACATAAAATTTAAAATGATTAGCATAAATGGTTAGAATAACAAAAAGAGATAGGAATATAAGCAGTGGCGAAGAAAAATAGACAGAGATTTTTTATAAAAACAGAAAAGTAATCACATCTCCAACGCTAAAACTTAAAATAAGAAACATTGGAGAAGAAAAGTGTGATAATTTTAGGAAATTAAGAATATAATTAAGGCGATGATGGATGCAACTAAAAAACTAAGTACTAAGGTATGCGAGGAAATAGTAAAAGAGAACGAACATAGAAATCTGAAAATAACAGTACTCATAAATATATTGAGTTACTTGAAAATAAATGTAAAATGTAGAAAAATAGGACGGAATTGGGTAATCAAGAGAGCAAAGGATAAAACAGGCCAAAAAGAAAAGCATTACAGCAGTTTCTCACCGATAAACTTGTAGTGGAAGAAGTAAAAAACAACAATTACACTGAAAGTGTATAATTTCAAATCGGGTAGAGATGAAAAGATTGAAATAATAAACAGACGGTTATGAATAATAAATATAAATTAAAAGGATTAAATATTTACATTAACAAACATAACGCTAATAGAACGAGCCATTTAGGAAGAAATAAAAGAAAATTGAAAAAGAAAACGGGAATAAGAGGCGCAGAATGAAAATCAGTTATAAAAAAATCATCGTAAAAGGAGTGGAAATATTTGGAATGAGAATGAAAAAGAGGTAATAGAACAAATAAAAAACTATAACAATATAAAATAGAGACGAATTTGCAAAACATATGGATGACAATAAACAGTTTAAAATATATAAAAGAAACGAGCAAAGTGAAAAATAAAAGAGATGAGAAAAGAAAAAAAATGATGATACTAGTATATTGGAAGAAAGGCAATGCAAAAAAAGAAGATTTATTTTTCGAAAAAGTAATAGACGAAGTGAAAATGTACTTGTCATATGAGATCTAAATGAACAAGTAGGAAAATGAAACTTAGGTATAGAAAGATATTCAGGGGTGAATGAGAAATAATAAAAAGAAAAACGGAAGCTAAATAATAGAAATAAACATATAACATAATTTAGTAATAGCAAATATGAAAATGAAATAAAAATTGCACAAGTTAATTACTGACTACTTTTTAATAAGCAAACAAATAGAAAATGTACAGGACGTTAAAGTAATACAACAAACAGAGATAGGAAGTAACCATTGCCTGGTAAAAATTGATTTGAATAAAGAAGAAAAAGTATACAAAATAAAAATGAAATTAAAAAATATATAAATTAAAAAAACCTGTCCGCCATATAAGATAAATGTTGAGTAGAAGATGCAAATTGAGAAAAGAAAAATGGGAAAATACGATCACACAAAACCTACATATTTAATCTTTAACTCAGGATACAGTGGAAGGACAACTAAGTTAATTGGGAAAAATAAAAGAGAATGGCATAGGCAAACATGGAAAGAATATGAAAGAAAGTAACGAATACAGTAATCAAATGGGAAGGAATAAAATAAGCGGTTCAGGATAGGAAACTATCGCAAGAAATGTATAAATTCAGCTTCACCCGCCTTATACCTAACTGTAGAAAGACATAATTAAGCAAGTAAACTATTTTTTGTCATTATTAACTACCGAAAGCGTGCTAACGCTTACGAGGTAGTTAATGGCATTACAATCCCGTCTGTGTACGTCTGTCATCACGATAACTCAAAAACTAAAGCTCAGATTGACACCAAATTTGGTGCGTGAGTTCGATTTTCAGCCAAATCGGGCAACCAACGATTTTTTTATTCAATCGAACTCGAGTTCATTTTTTGATTCATTTGACAAGCACAGCACAATCCTCAGTTAACCATACATAACTAAGCTATAAAATTATTCATCCATTGTATTAGTTAAAGCTTTCAGTAGTTTGCAAATTTGGGTTTACACCCTTCTCGTTTTAAAAAGGAACCACTAATAAACTGGAAAAGCGTAACCTTTATGAACAAAAAATATCCTTTTAGGCTAGACTGATTGTACAGCACGCTAGCGTCGATTTTACTATAATGTGACGACACCCTAAGAAACTCATTTATACGAGGATTGGAGCATGACTCATGGCAACTACATTTTCTCAAGGGTAAGGAATGGTAAACGGCTTCTTTGAGACGAACTGTTATGATAGCATCCTTTATTTTGGGAAAAAAGCTAGCTGTTTTGACTTATGGCCCAACCCTAGTATATTTATCTTCGAGTGGTGGTTGGATAACAACAAAGTGTTAGCACCGGTAGTGGTTAGTAGTCGGTAAAGTACGAGATACCCATTAATTGGTTCAGTCTTCACTCATGTGCATTCATTTTTATGCGCGTTGCTGCAGTGCATCTAAGGACTGTGGTTCATTTCAGTAGATCTTGTAGTTGATTTCAATTAACAATCGCCAGTCGTCAGCGGTATGGTTGGGAAACTGCGATGTGGAAGGCCTTGGAATGACCACCACATTATTCTTCCTAGTTAATCTATATGGCTATGGACGGTGGAAGAGTAAAGATTACTGATCATGGTTTTCGGATGCCAAGATCCGGCAGGGGAAGAAATAATGGGGCTTCCCAGGTCGTCATCCAACGAAACCCCCACGCGACGACGACGACTACGACTACACCTATCAATATATACAAGACAGAAATAAAGATCGCTACTTGGAACGTTAACAGCATGTATGAACCTGGTAAAACACAAAATGTCGAACAAGAAATGAGTAGGATGAAGATAAACATTTTGGGAATTTCGGAATCTAGATGGCCCAACACAGGAGAACATGCAATCAGAAAAGGGAAGATCTACTACTCAGGAAGCAACGATAGGCAGCATAGACACGGAGTTGCAATAATGGTCGATAAAGAAACAAATAAATCAGTTATCGGTTTTACACCTGTTTCAGAAAAAATTATTTTGCTACAGCTACTAACTTGTCATGGAAAACTTAATATAATACAAATTTATGCACCCACGGCAGATAAACAAGACGATGAAATTGAAAACTTTTATGCGGAAATACAAAAGGTACTTAAAAGTACAACAACACGAGATATAACAATGGTCATGGGTGATATAAATGCCAAAATTGGGGAAGGGAAAGTTGAAACAATTGTTGTACCCTATGGACTTGGTACTCGCAATGAAATAGGAGATCGTCTAGTCGAGTTTTGCCAAGAAAACAAATTCATAGTACTAAACACATTTTACAAACTGCCTAAACGACGGCTATACACATGGAAATCTCCTGCAGACAACGAAGACAATATTGTTCGAAATCAGATCGACTACATATTAATAAATGAACGATACAGAAACGCAGTTAGATCTGTGAAAACATACCCGGGAGCGGACGTATCTTCCGATCATAACCCCCTAGTTGCCAAATTTCATCTCACCTTAAAAAAGGTTAATATAAAGAATAACGAAAATAAACTTAATGTAGAACTCCTCAAGGCAACAGACCTACAACAAGTGCTAAAACAAAGATCAACAAAATCTATCAAAATTAATACTGAACTTGAAGCAGGAAACAAAGTAGAACAACAATGGGTATCCTTCAAAGAATCAATCCTAAAACCTAGCAAAGAGCTACTGAAAGAAACAAGGTATAAAAGGGAAGAGTGGATAACAGACGAGATTTTGAACTTAATGGAACAAAGAAGAAGATACAAAATCGAAATAAAACATGTACCAAAATCTACAGAGGAAATACGAAGCAAAATAAGAGCAGCAAAAGAACAGTATTACGCTGAAAAATGTAAAGAAATAGAAAACCTTCAAATTAACCATGACATGTTTAACCTACATAAAAAAGTAAAGGAAATAGCTGGTACAACACGTAAAAAGAATGCCAACATACTATTAAACAAGGAGGGAAATATAATAACAGAAAATGCTATGAAATTGTGTAGGTGGAAAGAATATATAGAAGAATTATTCAGAGATCAGAGAGAAGAAAACCCGAACATACACACACCCAACCAAGATATAGGACCAGACATAACAAAAAGCGAAATAATGCAATGAAAACAATGAAAAATCGTAAAGCCCCAGGCCCAGATGAAATACCAAGTGAACTCCTACAACTAATTGACGAAGAGAATCTAGATATACTGGTAAATCTATTCAACATAATATATAAAACCGGAATTATACCTCAAGAAATGTTAATCTCAACGTTTGTATGTATACCAAAGAAAGCTAATGCCAAAGAATGCTGTGATTACCGCACTATAAATCTTATGTCTCACACACTAAAAATTCTCTTAAAAATCATTCACTCTAGGATACACCGGAAACTAGAAGCAGATATCAGTGAAACACAGTTTGGTTTTCAAAATGGAGTGGGGACAAGAGAAGCATTATTTGCATTCAACGTGCTTATTCAGAGATGCTTGGATGTTAACCAAAATGTATATCTATGCTTTATAGACTATAATAAAGCCTTTGATACAGTTAGACACGACGCACTCATAGAAACTCTCAAAAATAAGAAATTAGATTATCAAGATATAAGACTAATATCAAACTTATATTACAGCCAGAAGGCTACACTACGAATAGGAAACGAAACATCAGAAGCAACTGAAATTCAAAGAGGTGTCAGGCAGGGTTGTGTTCTGTCGCCCAGTCTATTTAACACCTACTCAGAGGAAATAATGAAAAAAGCCCTGGAATCTGAAACTGCGGGAATAAAGGTAAATGGAAGACCAATAAACAACCTAAGATATGCAGATGATACCGTAATTATTACTGAAAACTTAGAAGATCTAGAAAGGGTAATGAATAAAATAATTGACTATAGTGAGGAATACGGCTTATCACTCAATATGAAAAAGACGAAGTTTATGAAGATCAGTAAAACAATAACAACAACGACAGCTTAAGAATTAGAGGAGAACAGATAGAAAGAGTCAAGAAATACACTTACTTAGGAAGTCTAATTACAGAAAACAACGACTACACGGCAGAAATAAGATCAAGAGTAGAAAAGGCAAGAGCTAATTTTCTAAAATGAGAAACGTCTTCTGTAGGATCTGTCGTTACCATTAAAAATACGACTGCTCAGATGCTATGTGTTTAGTGTACTTTTGTATGGTATGGAAGCGTGGACGTTAAATCAAGCCGCACTAAACAAACTTGACTCCTTCGAGATGTGGACTTACCGGAGAATTTTAAGAGTATCGTGGACGGATAGAATGACAAATCTGGAGGTACTGAGAAGAATGGGAAAGGAGAAGGAAATTACAAATACAGTCAAAGAAAGAAAACTCCAATATCTGGGACATATCATGCGTGGAGAACGGTACAACATACTACGACTTATACTACAGGGCAAGATCATGGGAAAAAGAAGCGTTCGTAGAAGACGAATGTCGTGGCTGCGCAATCTACGAGAATGGTTTGACTGCAGCTCTGGTCAACTGTTTCGAGTAGCAATATCAAAAATTAGAATAGCCAATATGATTGCCAACCTCCGAAGCGGAGATGGCACTTGAAGAAGAAGAAGTCGTCTTGAATGGGGCTGATTTAGAGGTTAAAATTGTCATTTATGAAATGAGTTTCCCAAAGTTGCCTGGTACGTTTGTTGGCGGTACTTTCACCAAATACGGCATTACTGTGAAAATTTGGTTTTGTTGCTCTCAGTGCAAATTTGCAGTCGTACAATAAACCGCTGCGTATGAAGGGATCGGTCGCAAAATGCGAGATCACTGATTGAGCACGACCCCGTGTGTGTAAATTTAACGACCATAAAATGCATTGCTAGGTGTTAGTTGTCGAATCGAAATTATTTTGCAACAATTCAATGGTTTTATTCATTATTTTTTTTATAATGTTTATATATGCTCTATAAACCTAATAAACAGTAAAACGAATGCATTCAATATTTATTTATTTAAATATTTTTTGCATAAAAAAATATAAACTGCAATAATGTGATTACAAATTAAAAATGTTGAATATATATAATACAAACTATTTTTAATACAAGGGCTTATTACGTGTAAATCGAGTCAACAAGTCGAGAAACCATTCAGGTTGATCCGTTAGCACAAGATGGCCAGAATTTCTTACTAAGACGTCTATAAGGTTGCCAGCTTGTTTTACATATCCAGCCAAGACATTATCCACATACCATTGATGCCTAGTTGCTGTTTTATATTCTTCTGCCGCATTGAAATTCAAATGTTGCAAGTAGTTGACTATTGAAGGGTATGGCACAGAAAGATCAAGCTGGCCATTATAAAGTAAAATAGGATAGTGATTTAGTAACTCGGACACCCATGGCGCAACTGATTGCAAGATATCCTCAAGTAAATTTGTTGCCACTACCCCGTTTATTACATTAAAAGTGATATTACCAGCATGGACTGCTTTTCTCGCTTCGGCGCTGCTCATAAATATCGCTATATTATCTAGACCTTTGCTCACCTACCTGAGTGTTTGGTATTAAGAAGCTAAATCGGTTAGTAAACCCTGTAAGGTTCTTAAATACTGATAATCCATTGTTGGAATCACCATCAAGAAGATCGTCAAACACTTTTAAAGCTTCTGACCACTGTTTATTCTTTATGTATTCTATACCTTGCTGTTCGTATTTTTGCATCAAAGCCTTACCATTTGCATCAATTAGGCCAACCTGATATAACTGTTCTGCATAATAGCATTGATGTTCAGGATCGCTGAAACCGTTGCCAATTGCCAAGCCCTTCAGGTTAATTTTTTGTGTAGCGGTTGGGTTTCTGGTGTGAATGACGTATGATACCGCCGGCGCAAATTTACCTCCATAAGATTCACTGGTTACAAAGAAATCGTTTTTCTGCAATTCTGGAAAGAGCTGGAAGAATTGCAACAAGGTGTTGTATATATTAATCCCTACAGCCGTCTCGTTTCTGGAATAACCACCTTCATTTGTAAAACTATACCCAGTACCTACGGGATTGTCGATGTAGAGAACGGAATGGTTTTGAGTCCAGGTTGTTTTTCTTAGCTTTAATGTCGGTTCCGTTATTATTTCAAAAGGCCCATTCCCTACAAAAAGACCCAGTAGGGACGTCGTCCCCGGCCCTCCTTCCAAATAAAGAACAACGGGAGCATTAGCGTAGTCGGACTGCGAAGGAAAGAACCAAAAGAACATGTTGGAATTGTACTGCTCGTCCACTGTTATAAAGCCTGCGTAACTCTTAACCCTCTCGAATCCTTTAAATTTAACTTGGGCTGCGGCCTGCGCTTCTGCGGTTCTACCTTCTTTGATCATCGGCGTTAAGATGAGAGGTTTGTCGGGATCGGGTTCACATTTTTCTTCTCGGGTTTGCGAATGCATCTTCAAACAGGTGTAACAGCAAGATATTTGAATATATAATAGCACAGCTGCACTTAGTACTTTCATCTTCGTAAAAATCAGGAAACCGGCGCGATGCAGCTCTGCAACCTGTTCGTGCTGCGAACTAACTAGAAATGGCAACAGCTGGCCGATTCAAGCTTGACTGTAATGCGTCACCTAGAAATACCAAATCGGCTGGTTTTAACGCCGAATTCTCAGAATAAGTGGTGATGCACTTGTGATTATGATATTGTTATTCATGTTGAGGTCAGGTATTTTTGATATTTATTATACCCTGGTATTTTATTGTTTACGGTAGTTGCAGTTATCAAGGTTTTAAGAAATATTAACTTTTGTGTAGAATCATAATGTAATCTTAATTTACTTTCAACAATAATTGTTATTATGATTAAAAGTAGTAGTCTGATAATATAAACAGGGTGTTCCAAAAGTAACGCGGAATTTAACTTTAGAAGAAAAAAAACATTTTATTTATTTAGTAGTGGCAAAATGATGACATTATTTTAAAGGGTAAACTTTGGCATCACATTTGGAATATGATATTTGAAAAATGTCCTGCTCCACGACTTCTTTGACACTATCGAATTCAAATTCAAAATTCTCGATTACTTTTTCGCATAACTGTGGCTTATTTTCGTCGATAACATTTCGAATTAATTAATTCCGGAATCGTTCTTATTTTTGTAACATAAACTTTGATCTTCACAAATCGGACGGTATGAAGTCGCAAGATCTTGATAGCCAGTTCACTTCGCTGTTTCGGGAGATAAGTCGCTCATTTCACGCGTCGTGATAGATGGCGCATCCTACTAGAACAAGTTATCTAAATCCATGCCACTTCGGTTTGTGCATTCACACAGAGCGGAGGTGTCATATTAATAGTTCATGTTCTGTGGGACGAAGCATAAAGTTGTGTGGGAGTGTGCATAGTGATAAACGGTAAGGTAGGGTGTTACCTTCGGAACCGTGAATTCTAATTTTATTTAATCTTGTAAGGTAATCTGTAAGGTCACTATGACCTACTTTTTATTATTCACCGGCCACAACAACAACACTGTACTATGCAAATAGATCAAAATTGTCATCCACAGTATGCCCCGTCAAATTATCAGTATACACAACCGCAGCCTACAAATAATACAATTTTCTATAATTATTCACATTTCCTAAAACTATTAATCTAGACGAAATTTTTATTTTATAAATCTGTTTTTCTTAACTTATGATGTTATTAGCAAAGATAGTTCAATAAAAAAAATAAAAATTTTTTAATAATATGAGATTAAATAGTACTCCAAATCAAAACCTTTTGATTCCTAACGGGGTTATTTATCAACAATCGTCTCAAGATACTGTTTGGCAGTTAGAAGACAAACCTACCCGCAAAGAAACTAGTGATAAGATGAATATCAGACCAAGCAGACTAAAACTGCAAGTTATTGGTTACACCCTACCCACCGATAGAATCCACAAATTCATATGAAGATGTAACAGAAATTACAACCTCTGTGAAATTCTATACAACGAGGAGGTTAAAAAGAAAAAGGATTTTACACTTACCAAATGAAACGAGAGCGCTCCTTCAAAGCAGTTATCAAAAACCTGAACCCAACTACTAACTTAGATCAGTTAAAGAATAAACTTATGACGCTTAGATATCAGATTATTAAAATCTGAAATGTTAAAGAAAGGATTACAAAGAGAAAATTACCTTTATTTTATGTAGAACTAAAACCGGGTGATAACAACAAGGATATTTATAAAATCGACAAACTTACTCACTGCATAGTGTAAATAAAATCACCTCACATGAAACTTCAGTTGCCCCAATGTGCTAAATGCCAACGATTTGGCCATAAAACATTTTTTTTGTAACAGAAGCCCAAGATGTGTCAATTGTACAGGCCAACTGCAACGGAAATCATCATGCAAATTAGAGGGGCTGCTCTATAGACAAAGAGTTACAACAAAGAATGCTTTTAATTGTAATCCAGAATTTAATACAATCAAACTTACACATGCCCAGGTTGTCAGAGGTAATCTTCCAGTGATACCACATTAAACTCTAACAAACGATTTTCTGATGACATAAGTGAGCTCAAAAAATGATGAAGGGTTAATGAAACAAATCAGACAACGCTATATCTCCTAACGACTCTAGTTGCTAAAAAAATAATAGGTCAGCTTCTTAGATTGGTTGAGTGGAATGGCAACGGCTGTCTACACCATACAATGCCAAAGATATTGCATCGGGATTGAGGTTGACCACAACCACTGGCAGAAAATTATTGAAAGCTATGAATTCTAATGGTTTACATTATCTATCGACCGGCGAGCCTACATACTGGCTCACAGATCTGAGGAAACTGCCAGATTTACTTGACTTGTTAATTAAGGGAATTAACCTAAACTACCTACAGATCGAATTCTGCCTTGATTTGTCTGCTGATCATTATAGCATTAAAAACAGTGTACTAATATGTCCAAAATCACCGGCTTTATGTAATAAACATACCAATTGAGAACTGTTTAGGAAATTAGTAGAGGAAACATTATCGCTCGAGGTTAGCGTAAAAACGGAAAACGATTTGATAGCAGCAACAGAGCGGTTCAATAAAACTGTGGAACAAGCTTGTCGACAGGCGACTCCTCAAAAAACACAGCACATTACAAACTCTGAGTGTCCAATAATAGTTAAACAAAAAATTGCTGAAAAATGGAGGCTTTGTAGAAGATGACAAGTAACAGAGCATCCAACAGACAAACGCCGCTTGAATCAAACAACTACTTTCGAGATCAAAAATCAATCCATACAAAGCTATCTTGTAACTGTCACCAACCACAGCTGCTGAGTATTCATTCTGGAGAGAAACCAAAGGTCTGAAGAAATCACATCAACAACACAAAGCACCTCTTCGTACTGGTAACGGTATTTGAGCCAGAACAGATCAAGATAAGGCATTAGCTTTTGCAAATCATTTAGTTGATGTATGTCAATCTAATCCTTCTGAAATCACAAATGAAGAAGGGAGTGAAATCTAATAATTTTTAGAGGCCCCTTTCTAGATATCAACGCCTATAAAACAATTTATTGTAACTGAGATCAAAACTGAAATTTTTAGCAACTTGAATCCACGCAAAGCCCAAAGTATGATTTAATCACATGCAAAGTTTTGAAAGAACTCCGGAATAAAGGCATTATTGTTTTGATTATTCTGATTCTTAAACCGGGAAAGCCCAAAGCGAAAGTTGCATCCTATACACCGATCAGCTTGCTTTCTCTACTATCCAAGGCATTTGAAAAAACTGTTACTTAGTAGAATTACATCAATATTTGTGGAGAACAATTTAATTCCTGATCATCAGTTTGGGTTTCGCAAGCAACATGCTACCATAGAACAAACCCATAGAATAGTCAAAATTGTTAATGATTTTGATACAAAGAAATACTGCTCGGCACTATTTTTAGGCGTAACACAAGCCTTTGATAAAGTCTCACATCAAGGTTTGCTTTATAAAATTGAAAACAAAATTTCTCCGGACTACCTTCTGATTATAAAATTCTTTCTTACTGACAGACACTTTAGTCAAATTTGGACAATATTAAACTTCTCTATTTTCCATCAGTTACAGCATTTACGAAGGCAGTGTACTAAAGCCGATTTTGTATATCCTATTTACTGTAAATCTTCCTGCCATCAAAACCACAATGAGCGCAACATTTGTCGACGACACAGCCGTGTTAGCTTCTCTCTTGGATACTCTGCAAATATAGTTCAAGAAATGGAACATTACAGTTAATGGTTTTAAATCAGTTCATATAACTTTTATAACTCGTAAAGGTACTTGTCTGCATGTCATAATGAATAACCAGCACATCCTACAAAAAGAAAGTGCCAGATATCTAGGTGTCCACCTTGATAGAAAGTAAACTTGGAAAAAGCACATCTGATCCAAACTAAAACAACTAGAAGAAATATACCGTAGAATATACTGGCTGCTAGGGCGTAAATCTCAACTGTTTCTCGAAAATAAGTTATTTCTATATAAAGCTAACATAAAACCAGTCTGGACCTATGAAATATCCATACAATTAATGGGGAGATTCAAAAATACAGTGCGCTACCACGATCGGCTTACTGCCCATCCTAATTCTCTTATCGAGTGCCTACTAGAAAGAGATAAAGATGAACTTAGATTTAAGAGGTTTAAGCCTTCAGATCTCTCAAACCGCTTTATGTGATTGTGCGCGTGCGTATTAGTGTTAAATTAGTGTTAAGTTAGTGTAAGTTAAATTAGCTCCGGACTAAACTGGTAAGCATAAGTAATTTGTTGAAGTTTTTCCATTATGTTATGTATGTACATTGTTATATTTTCTTAATGTCAGCAAATAACAGATTGTAAAGTTCTTATGTTTATAAAAAAATCCTTGCCGTACAAAAGAGACCATAAAAAATCTCATTTTCAAAAAACAATAACCCAATCATTCCACCAGCATCAAATCCACTCTTTGGGTATGCATATGATCTGACATACCCACTAAAGTACTAAAAGAACTACTTCTTATCACTAAAAGTGATTTTAAAACATGATTTTGTAAGCAATCCCTGAAGAATATATAGCCAAATACTCGATTTCGATCTTCAAATAGTTGATCTGGAATATCTATTCGACATAGAATTTTTCTTCATTTAATTCATAAAATTATAAGAATATATATAAAATCGTAATGTCGAAAATTTTCGAAATTCGAAGTCGAATATCTCAAAAACTATTCGACATAGAATTTTTTCGATTTCATTATTGAAATCAGCGTTTTCTAGAATTACTCATAAAATCGCAATGTCGAAATTTTCCGAAATTTGAAGTCGAATATCTCACTATTCGAGATAGACTTTTGATTTCGATTTTGAAATCAGCTAATTTCATAAGAATCCATTTTAAAATTTTAAAATCCATAATTTTGTGACAGCGTCAGACAGACCGACAGACCGCCAGACATCAGAATTCAGTAACGAACTTTTTAAGTTCGTTGAATATTGGCAACTTTTCGATACCCTGAAAAGATATGGGCAAATACCCTGGACTCTGGTCGTTTGGTTCTAATCCTGGGTTAG
The DNA here is from genome assembly GCA_036346155.1 of Sinelater perroti. Classification (NCBI taxonomy): domain Eukaryota; kingdom Metazoa; phylum Arthropoda; class Insecta; order Coleoptera; family Elateridae; genus Sinelater; species Sinelater perroti. The sequence continues at coordinate 3,503,794 of JARFIY010000189.1, forward strand.
ATGTACCTTGAATAAATGCAGATGCAAATCTTTTGTTAAAATGCGTTACATGGTGCTTTTTTTAATTTTCAATTACAGTGACCAACTGATGCTTCTGGGCGCTCCATCACACTGTTGTTCGCAGCGTTCAATTGAACGGCCGGTGCGAGGGCCTGTGTTTTTATTATCTGTAACCAAACTTGTCTTTTTACAGTTGCTTCATCTGGTGCATGTCTCCTGAAAATCCTCCGTGCTTATAATAAATTTTAATATTCAGCATTCGCCACTCCGTCTAGTAACGCTAACTGTAATGTGTTTACTACAAAATGTCACCAAGCAAAACGATGCTACTATTGCAGAAAAAATGTCGCACAATAAATTCTGGGTTCCTTTTAGGACACCCTTTATAATTTTGTTATGTACAATTGTATTGGACTTTTTTTAATTTAAAATTAATTATTGTAACCTTCTGTCACTTTTGATACAAAAAGTTATTGACTGCAATATTAAAAAATCTGGTGTGAACATCACACGACCTTTCTTATCCTATTATTATATATTATACCGGGTCCATCGTCTCGGCCTTGGGCTGCTCTCATCCGGAACTTGTTATTTTAAAAAACGGAGAGGCGGGAGTCAGCACTAGAAAGCTGATTAAAATAAACAGTACAAGATAATAATTGACTTGTACTTAAAATTTTGCTACGTCACTGAAGGTAACCGTGCGAGCTCGGTCGCACGGCCTTCCCCATTATCGCCTGCGTGCTCCCTCCTAGTGGCCAAGCGCTCTCCCCGCAGTCGGCCCGTTAGCTCTCAAAGCGCGCTGTGATTGGTCCGTTTAATTAACTTTTAATCGGCTATAACTTATTTATTTGACCTTGGATCAAAAAATTTCATTGTAATTTTTTGTTCGTCTCGGTCTGATCTATCCGGTAATATAAATTTCCCGAAACATTTTATGAACACCCGGTATATTAAAAATCCTGAGCTTCCAATTTTTTTTCGAGTTCCTATTTTACCAACTTTTATTTTAAATTCATATTTATCTCATTATAACATATCATTTTTATTCTCATAATTTTTTTGTGTCTTCAACCGTTCAGATTCGCGACCGCTTTGCGACACACGAACCAATGGCCCAAACCAACTTTTTTTGTGTCCTGAGGGTATAATTCGTCCAGAAACGTGAAAAACTGGGTAGGTCAAATTTCCGCAGATTACATTACTTTCCTTGTGTGCCAGCGTGGTCCCGTGGTTGAGGGACGGGCTGCAATGCTGACGGGCCCGGGTTCAATTCCCGGTGCTCTCTGATACCTGGCGGGTGGCCTACTCAGTCACTAAAAATAATTGAGTACCTGCGTTCATTCGAACAAGGGGTAATAATGGGAGTCGTCTTAGGCGCGGTGCTTGCCACATCGCACCGCATCAGAGATGGTGCGCGACGACCGGGCACAGAGAGCGAACGTATGAGAGCCTTAACTTCTCAGTTCGCAGGCCGTACTCCCACGCGGGGCGTAGAGCCTTACCATTATTATTATTATTATTACATTACTTTCCTTATTATAGGATAATAAAATACCCACTAAAACCTAAAAAAATAAGCAAAGAAACTGAAAAACTAATAATAAACACGAGAAATTTGTTAAGAGGTACGGTAGAATATAATGAATTAAACAAAAAAGTCAAAAAATAGATTAGAAAAACATACGAAAATATAACACGGAGTTAATACAACAGGCAATAGAAGATAATATGAACATGAAGGTGCTAAAAACAAAAAGATCTAAAGGCAAGACCAAAATATACCAACTAAGAAACAAGAATGACGTACTACTTACTAGAAGGGAAGACATTAAAGAAAGAACAGAAGAATTCTATAAAGCCCTGTACAAAACCGAAGATAACAGATTACTTAAAGATATACCTCAATTACAGAGGATAATTCAGAGTGTTAACTCAGAAGACATCCCCTAAACAGAAACTGACCAAATAGAAATGGCACTGTCAAAAATTAAAAAATAAACGAACCCCAGGGGAAGACAGTATATCTGAAGAGCTAATCAAAAAAAGAAGACCTCAACTTTTAAAAGTATAAAAGAGCTTCTAAATCGGTGCTTATTGAAGAGAAGATACCAGAAATTTGGCACAACGCACAAATTGTACTGATACATAAAAAACGGGCTAATACTAAACTTGAACTATTGCCCCATAAGCCTACTTTCTTATATGTATAACTTACGTACCAAAATAATAGTTAACTGCCTTACAAAGAAATTCGAGCTGTACCAAGCACCAGAACAAACAGGTTTCAGAAAATTGTTTAGCACCACGGATCATATTCAAACTATACGTAGTCTCATCGAAAAGTATACAGAATAAAACGTCCCATTACACCTAGCCTTTATTGACTACGATAAGGCGTTTAATTCTATAAAATAAATAACAGCAATAATAAACGCAATGAACAACGCTAGAATAGATTCCCGTTACAGCAATTTAATTAAAAATATTTACAACAACGCTGACTTGGCAATCAAAATAAGTGAAGATATCTCTACGGATAAAATTAAAATGACAAGAGGAGTAAATCAGGGAGATATGATCTCACCCAAGCTGTTTAACCTCGCAACGGAAGATGTTTTTAAAAATCTACAATGGGATAATTGAGGAATTAATATAGACGGCAAAAGACAAAAGACGATGTAATTCTCATTGCAAATAATATAGAAGAACTACAGAATATGATAGAGGAATTGATGGTACAGTCGGAGAAAGTCGGACTAAGAGTAAACGCATTGAAAACAAAGGTTATCAGCTCAGATCAAGAACAAATATTAATAAACGGAAAACAGATAGAAAAGGTTACAGAGTATATGTATATGTATATATATCTTATAATATAATTGTCTTATCTCCCTAACTTTCTTTCTTTCTTTCTTTCTAATCTTATAATTCTATCTCCTCCTAGACGCTTCAACCGATTTCCAAAAAATCAGCCTTCTAACTTTAACCGTTTTTGAATTATTTAAATATTTTGATTATTGTATTGTATAGATGTCACACCTGTGACAGATAAAAACATTTTTTTTTTGAAAAACAGCGCCATCTGTTGGACGTAAAAGCAAAGCCACAACAATGCGTAGCCGGATACAGCTATTTTATAATAAAAACAAACATTCTGTTACTGTTGCCAACATTAATCTAGAGAAAAATTAAAAATTACTGCAAATGAACGTAAAACGTAAAAATTACGGGAATGCATTATGAACGAGCGCATAAGCTTTGCATTAATTCAACTTTACGTATTACGTATTTCCTATGAGCGGCTTATGCGTACGTCCACCATGAATGGGCATTAAATTGTTCATGTTTCTGATCCAGAGAAAAAGCCGGTCTAATTAAAAATTTATACGTTCGCACCTTGCAAAAATTTGAGGAAGGCGGGTGAAAAATTGTCAGTCTAGAACGCCAAAAGTATCTTTTGGCGAGCAACTCTAATATATATATATATATATATATATATATATATATATATATATATATATATATATATAATATATATATATATATATATATATATATATATATATATATATATACACCTAGGACACACAATTAAACTTGGAAAGGAAAATCAAGGTGAAGAAATAAACAGAAGAATAAAACTAGAATGGGTAGCTTTCGGATGACTTTCATACGTACTCAAGTCAGATATCCTAAATGGTCTAAAACGTACAGTATATAACAAATGTATCACACCGGTATTAACTTATGAATTAGAAACCGTGACACTGACAAAGAACTCGGCGAATAAATTGAGGATTGCACAACGAGGCATGGAACACCCAGTTATGGAGGGAAGCCTCAGAGTTAAAATTAGGAATAAAGAAATAAAGAGAACTAGGGTCAAAGATGTAATAAAGATAATTAGTCACAACAAATGGAATTGGGAGGGGCACATTTCCAGACAATCACATGACTACTAGACGAACATTATAATTAACTGGAGACCCAGGACTACGAAACGAAGCCTAGGAAGACCTCTAAAACGATGGGCGGACTATAGCGTGGAAGTGGCTGGAAAAAAATGGCAGAGATTAGCAAAGCAAAAAGACAAATGGAAAATTAAAAGGGAGGCCTATATGCAAAGATGAAAAGAAGAAAAATTTTATTTAATTATCCTATTATTTCTTTACCTAAAGTTGATAGACGTTCCTTTTATATCAAATAAATAGCTGAAGTTACATACGCTAACAATGGCATTTAGTCAAGATTTGCAAAATCCCAAAAATAACCAAGTTGGTCACAACATTTAAAGAATTTATTACTAACACGGAACCCCCCCCCCCCCACACACTAACAACTCGATCTCACCGATTTTGATGATTTTTACATATGTTGTAAAACATGAAAAAATAAGAGACACGTATTTTTTTATCGACTAATATTCACTTTTAAGGGGTGAAAACGACTCCTAAAGTTTACCCCCCAAAAAGCATTATTTCTGAATATTTCGGATTAAAATTAATGTTTTTTGACGAAACAAATTGCAAATTATTTTTTACAAAAAGGGCAAATATTTTATGGTGTTTTGAAGAGTAAGGGCGACATCCCCTATTTTTTAGGGGTTGAAAACATATATTTCTTGGCATAATTTCAAGATAAAAAATTTTGAAACGACTAAAAAATTTGGAAAAAAAATTTCAAATGTGTTTTGAAAAAATAAAGTTGATGTCTTTCGGTATCCTAATAAATTTTATCCCTGAAGGGGGTAAATCACTCCTAACACAAAATTATTGTAAGTATGAACTTCAGTACATTTCATAAATAGTTTGTATATAGGAATTTTCGAGGTCGCTCATTACAAATCTGCTATCAGATTTTGAAAATTAAAATGATGGATCCAATATGGAGAACGAAAATGAGAAAAAAAATTTAATTTTTATAAAAATTCGTTTACAAACGTGTGATCTTGTGACCTGTGCTTTTGAATTAAAAAACTTCAAGTCGTTTGATTGCAGATGATTCCAAAATTTGGTTGGAAAAAATATTTTATCCACTTGTAGGTCATTACTCCTTCCTATTATTCTTGGAGGGGATATTGTGACGGAGTTATAGAGGAAACAATGCCAAAAAATAAAATCGTTAACATAAAAAAATTCTAACTGGAACTATGAGAAAAATTCAACCACTTAGTGTTTATGAAATCCGTATTTGAAAAACTTTGTCCGAAAATTTTCTGATAATGTAATGAAAATGAATCATATGAATTTACATAGGCAAAATAATATAATTAAACTTCAATCATTAGTTCACAATCAACTGTCTTTGCCAAGATACATAGATTTGTTTAAATATTCCTGGTATAAAAGCGGTTATATCAATGGAAGACCGTACAAATTTGATAATCCTGTAGATTTCAGTTTTGGAGACTCTTGTGAAACACGTTTTGAAATAGAAGGATGCACCAACATTGGGATTGTACGATGTGGTTGGTGAAAAAGACATTGTGTTTCAACCACTTTTATGAGGATTACCATTATTGTAAAATAATTGTTGTGCTCACTACGAAAAAAATGTACTGTAACAAAAGCCAAAATATTGTACATTATTGTTATTACAAAAATGCACTATAAATTATATTTACGATAAAATAATTTCAATAACATTCTGATATCAATTTTCACGAAAATTATAAAACTGCTTCACCTTACAGAATTTTCTTGTTTAGAAGTACGGGGATTTGAATTAATTTTATTAAAAAGTACAAGCCTTCGTCCTGTCTGTGGTTGGGGTTTGAAGTTTTCTAGTTCAAAGGCACAGGCCACAAGATCACACGTCTATAAACGAATTTTTGTAAGAATTCTTGTAAGATTAAAACATAAAAATAATCAAAGTATACGATACAATATACACTACAATGCTCGGTATAATATGCTTATTAAATGTAAGTATATAACAGTGTAGTAAGAATTTTGTTAAAGTTATTTTGTGCAGTTTTGATCCTTCGGGGGCAATCGTCGAACCAACTCCCTCGCGTTTCATAGGGGATTTGGTCACAACCACCATCCCATTTTTTAAACGTCCTTTTTTTATTGTAACGCGCATTTTATAAGAAGAAATGTAGCTTTGGTCACTTGGTGACATAGCGATACGTTCCACTATTTAATATACTGGGCATTTTATGTTATCTTCGGAATTAAAAATATCAACTTTTACCTTTTTTTATTTTTAAAACGTCCAGTATTGTCGAACAGAGAAGTTGCATTAAATTTTCTGTTAAAAATAAAATTAATGCTACTGAAACATTTAAAATGGCACAGAAAGCATTCGGTGGTCAATTCTTCAGAAATAGTCGTGAATCCGTAGATGATCCTCGTTCGGTCGTCCATCATCAATAATCAGAGAAGTATTTGAAAAATTAGAAACAAAGTAATGGGAAATCGTCATTCGGCTGTAGATGTTGGCATATCAATAGATTATGTAATTTTTTGGACTTAAAATATTTGTCAGCAAAACTTAGCAATTATTAGTAAGTTTTTCGTCAATACTTCAACAAATATTGCTCCACAAGCGCCGAGTACACCAGATTTGTTACCATGCAACTTTTTTCTGCACAGTAGATAGAAAACAACACCCAGAGAAATCCAATTTGTCTTCGATTAATGAATAAAACATAAATTGAAAAAGGTGCTGAGAAATTTCAAAAAGTGAATATAAAACTTGTCTCGAAGATTGAATTAAATGTTGGCATATGTGTATTACAATGGGGGGTATTGCTTTCAAGGAGACAAAAGAAAATTTAATGATTGTATAAATAGTATGTATTTTATTCAAACAATCACCTCACTTTTAAAACAGAGGAGTGGTTGTCATCTATTTTTATTAATTTTTGTACTATAATATGTTACAAAAAAGTATAACAAATTGTTATTTAATCAATAAAATAATGCACTAATTATTTTTAAATTTATTTCTAAAATCTAAATTTTTACGGCCCAGCTCGACTCAGGCTGCAATAAATGAGTACCTGGAGGTCAAACTCTAGGGTAATAATAGGCGGTCGGTACATAGCGCTGGCCACGTTACTACTCTTGTGTACCGTAGGCTCTAGATTGTAGCAGATCTATCCTGTTACGACCCCAAAGGGCCTTCGAGGCCTATTACGGGGAACTATTATTATATCTAAATTTAAACTACAAGAGTGCTAATAAAGCATATACTTTATTTATTGCACGTTTATAGGCACATACTGAATAAATCATTAATACAAAAGCTTATTATGTGTAAATCGGGTCACTAGATCAAAAGACCACTCTGGCTGATCTGTTAATACACCATGACCAGCATTTCTTACTAGGACATCTATAAGGTTGCCAGCTCTTTTTATGTAACCCGCCAAGGAATTACCCACATACCACTGATGCCTTGTCGCGGTTTTATATTCTTCTGCCGCGCTGAAATTCAAATGTTGTAGGTAATTCACCACGGAAGTGTAAGACACAGTAAGGTCAAGTTGGCCATTGTAAAATAAAATAGGATATTGACTTAGTAACTCAGATACCCAAGGTGCAACTGACTGCAAGGCATCCTCAAGTAAATTTGTTGCCGCCACCTCACTTCTTACATTAAACGTTACGTTGCCAGCGTGAACTGCTTTTCTAGCTTCGGCGCTGCTCATAAATATGGCTATATTATTTAAAGCATTGCTCAGAAATGGGTCGTTTTGTATTAAGAAATTAAATCGGTTATTAAATCCAGTAAGGTTCCTAAAAACACCTTCGAAAAGCTCATCAAATAGTCTCAAACCTTCTAACCACTGTTTATCCTTTATGTATTGTATACCTTGCTGTTCGTATTTTTGCACCAAAGCCTTGCCATTTGTATCAATTAGGCCAATCTGATATAACTGTTCTGCATAGTAACATTGATGTTCAGGATCGCTAAATCCATTCCCGATTGCCAAGCCTTTCAGATTGATTTTTTGCGTAGCCGAAGGATTTCTGGTGTGTATAACGTATGACACCGCCGGCGCAAATTTACCCCCATATGATTCACTGGTTACAAAGAAATCATTTTTCTGCAATTCGGGAAAGAGCTGGAAGAATTGCAATAAGTCGTTATATATATTAATCCCTACAGCCGTCTCGTTTCTGGAATAACCACCTTCACTTGTAAAACTATAGCCAGTACCCACGGGATTGTCGATGTAGAGAACGGAGTGGTTTTGAGTCCAGGTTGTTTTTCTTAGCTTTAACGTCGGTTCCGTCATTATTTCAAAAGGCCCATTCCCTATAAAAAGACCCAATAGCGAGGTCGTCCCCGGCCCTCCTTCCAAAAAAAGAACAACGGGATCATTAGCGTAGTCGAATTGCGAAGGAAAGAACCAAAAGAACATGTTGGAATCATGCCGCTCGTCCACTGTTAAAAAGCCTGCGTAACTCTTGACGCTCTCGAATCCTTTAAACTTAACATCAGCTGCGCCCTGCGCTTCGGCGATTTTCCCTTCTTTGATCATTTGCGTTAAGATGAGAGGTCTGTCTGAATCGTGTTTAAGCTTTTCTTCTTGAATTTGTAAATGCCCTTTCCTATAGGAGTGACAACAAGATATTTGGAAACACAACAACACAACTGCTGTTAGTGCCTTCATCTTGAATAAAATTAGAAAACTGACACGATGCAGCTATGCAACCTATTCGCACCGCTAGTGAATTACGAATGGTAACAACTGGCGGATTAAAGCTCGACGCAACACGCCACTTAAAAATGCAGTTTCAGTTGGTTTTAACGTTGCGTTCTTGGAATTAATAATCGTGCGGCAGGGACGTTCGGCATTTTTATTTATTCCTGTTATTGTTGGCTATTTTTGCTAAAAAATTTGTTTGTAATGCAGTGATATTATTTATTTTTTACGGTAGTTGCTGTTATCTATATTATAATTTATAAAGAATTAACGTTTTGTTTTTTATTAGATAAATGTGGAATAGCGCTCTGCTTAATATTTAGTCTAAAAGAATTGCTAAATAGAAACTTTTTGTAAGCTTTTTCGCACTTAAAAATGACTAAATTTTTTTATCTGACGGATTTTTTTGCTGGGACGTACTTATTGACACTGTAGCCTCAAGGGCTTATTGTGTTTGTTAACATGGAATTTAAATTCTACGTTACATATACCCATGGGTTTCCAGCGAGGTTCAAACTCGCCCTCTAGCTGGGTCACTAAACAGAGAAGTATTCGCTCTTGACCAATCGTCTACAGCGGCGGCTCTATGTCACAGATTTAAAATAGGACATGAATAGTTATATAGAAGAATCCTTCCGTTAGGTGCTTCTCTTTAGTTGCTTATTATAGACAATTTTTTTTTTATTTTATTCAATTGAATAATTACAATCTACTCTTACAATTGAGTATTAGTAAATTTCATAACTTTATATACATGACATGAGGGGATCTAGCCATCGCTATTCTCCCGGATAATACATAAATCAGTTTTGATTAGGTTCTGTGGTCAGTTCCGCTTAAGTCTTCTTGTGACTAGTGGTTGGTTTGACAGTTGAGGTTGTATGATCTTGCCAGTCTCTGAATTTCTTTTACTACGTATGGAATTTTCAGTTTGATATGGAATGTACCGTTACTGACGTACCACGGCGCGTCCGCCAGTATACGCAAGATCTTTGATTGGAATATCTGCAAGATCTTTGTGTGAGATGGCTTCGCACAGCCCCACAGATCCTATAGGCCCATATGGGCTTCAATATTATTTTGTATAATAGTAACTTGTTTGATAAGGAAAGTTGGGATCTCTTTCTGATTAACCAATACATTTGTTTGACCTTGTAAGTCTAGTTGTATCTTCTTGGCTTTGATATGTGTGCCCCAGGTAAGTTTTTCATCAAGATGCATCCCGAGGTATTTTATTTCCGACTTCATTGGTATGAGCGTGTTACCAAATCTAGTTTGCGGACATACGCATCGTTTATTTGTAAATTATAGACAAATAGGAGTGATTTTATAACGAAGTTAATGATGTTAGAATCTGTGTGGCAAATATAGAGGTTAAACAATAGTGCACAATCTTATAGAAAATAAGATTGTGCACTATTGTTTAGGTTTACAGCGTAGGCATTTTGGATAGTCTGTCTAGATGTTTATTCCTGCACTTACTTATTTTTTCTCTTATTAAACTTATTTTAAGTCTACTGTGGACAAAAAGTAAACATTAGGCTTATAATACTTGTTTCTGCGAGGAATCATCTAAAGATGACAAATTCACGCTAAGGCATAAATCTTTTTAATTTGTTTAAGCCCGTTGCGGCACACTATAGAAAGTTTATCTGAAAAGGGTGCTATAAAATATTAGTTTTCTTTAAAGGTTTGATTAATAGTGTCTAGTATACTGTGCACCCTTTCTAATGTTGGGTGTCCTTTTCTGAGTTGAAATTAGTAGTCTGCGAATAATTTCAATTCTCGAATAATTAGAAAGCAACATTTCTAATAGTTTACCTAATTGTGAAAATAGGCTGGGCCTGTATAATGGAAACTCGTTTTGTGGTTTACCTGGTTTTGCCGTTAAAATCACTGAGGAAACCTTTCTTGGAGGCGGAAAGTATCTGAAGCTCAGTACTTCACTGCATGTTGCCGTTAACATGAATAAACCCTTATGCGGAATTTTTTTAAGCATTTGTTCAATGATAAAGTCAAACTTGGAGCCTTTTTTTATTTAAATTGTGTTTTATTATTTCCTCAACTGTGAATAAGTCAGGAAGTGGTGACATTTGAAACGATGCATTTAGAGTTTCTCTTGTTTCCAATCCTTCTACAAGTACAAATATTTTTCCTAGATAAGCTGCAAAAATTTCAGATTTTTGTTAGCTTGATTTTGCGACCTTCCTTTTTGATAGTAGGAATGATTTGGTTCTGCTGTTTGATTTTTTTTCAAAAAAAATGTGAAACGCTACAATTTTGTATGTCATCCTTGCGCAGGAACCATGCTATTCTACTCTATATGGTTCCAATTATTATATGGGGTCCGCCAATTTAAGCGCAGGAAAGTAAACTTATTGAAACTACAGTAATGATTCTATACCCTAAGTAGGGTGTTTTATTTTCAACATTCATGTATGCTATTTATGTATGAAAAATTATGTCACTCAAATGTTCACTGCGATTGGCTTTACAGACGTCGATACGATGGTCGAAATTTTCGATGATATTTTCACGCAGAGTTGCTTCAACGACATTTATCTCGGCAATTGAGATCTTGCATGGTGGCTAGTTTATTGACGCAGGCTTTAGTTTTCAGATATCCCCACAAAAAAGTCTGAAGGCATCTAATCGCACTAACGAGCAGGCCAATTGACATTTCCATTTCTCAAAATTAAACGTCCACTGAACTTTAACCGCAATAACTCGATATTCGCCCGTGTTGTCTGACATGTTGCGCCATCTTGTTGAAAATAAACATCACTTATGTCAGTTTAATTAAGTTTCGGGAAGAAATAGCCATTAATTATGCCGCGGCATCTTTCAGAATTTACAGAAATCGCATTTTCAGGCTCATTTCCGAAAGTAAATGGTCCACTGACACCTTTTGACCACAGAGCGCACCAAACAGCCACTTTTTGAGGATGCATTAGTTGTTCTTGATATTCTGTTAGATTCTCGTTGGTCCAAATGCGACAAAACAATACCTAGGCTAAACGAACAAATAAATATTAAGCCGCATATACGAATAGTATTTGGGTGTACAAAGGTGATATTTAGTTAGCACTTGCCAAGCCTAACAAAGAAACCGGATATAAAATTAATTTTTTCAATTAAAATTGCTCTCTTAATCATATGAGACGGTGTTGAAATAGAAAAACTTCCTCAATTCACGAGACGATGGTGAATATTTTCCTAGTTTATAAAAACCGTTATTTATTCCACATTATCGGTTACACAGCTCTTTCAAAACAAACTTTTCCCAACTCACAATCAGTACATTTTCTGCTAAAGCTTATTCCTGCCAAACTTTCAGTTCAGATTTAATTTGAAATCACTTTCTTAGTGGATAATAGAATGAAATCAAGCAATCATTAAAAGAATATGCAAACTGAGGCTTAAGACACACTTCTTAAATCTAACGATAATAAACCCACACAGTTCAACAGAAGAGCAGACTAAAAAGATGTAGGAGAAGCTGTACCAAAAGCTGAAGAGTACATACGACAACACGTTGAGATATGACATAAAAATGATAATAGGAGACTTGAATTCCCAGCTAAGAAAAGAACAACAGTTTATCGGTACAATAGGCAAACAAAATGCATGCACAATGAAACTAATAATTACGGAGAATTCCTTATTAACTTCGCCACTATGTTGTGGGTTAGACCATTTATTAGTCCAAGCTAAGTTCAGATGTAAAATAAATAAAAGACCAACCAAGGAAATTCCGTACAGGCAGCTTAAGCAACCCAGAAGTACAACAACACTTCGCAGAAGAAATAAGACAAAAGCTTGGTGAGGTCGGAGATGAACAAACAGAAAATAAATGGAAACGAATAAAAATATCATTAACGAAAGCAGCTAACACAATCTTAGGACCCAAATAGAAAAACAAAAGAGCAGAGTGGTTTAATGAAGAATATAAAGAGCTTATTAATAAAAGAAACAAAGCATACATAAGATATGTGGCACGAAGGCCAAGAGAGAGACGAGAACAATTTAAATCTGCAATCCAACGAGCCAACAAAATGTTGAACAAAGAAATGGGCATATTGAACAAATTGATCCAACAAATGGAAAAATATTTTGAAGGGAATGACATAAAAAGAGCGTATGAATTTATAAAACAAACAAGGGGGGACATGTAAATAAAACAAATATGTGCATGGATGAAGCAAGGCAAATTATAAGCGACTCGGTAAAGACCAACAAAACTACGCAGTGGCTGCATATGCAGACGAAATCAACATCATCAGGAGCCCAAGAAACATATTCAGAATTAAAAAGATTGGATTAGAAATCAACCCAGAAAAAGCCAAATTTTTGACCCAGACTAGATCTAACAGACGCGCCCGGAACATTATACAAGTAGACGATATTGAAACGGTGTCGCAGTTTATATACCTAGGAGCAGAACTGGCCGCAGACGGAACCAAAGATCACGAATTCAAAAGAAGGATAACTGCAGCTAACAAGACATATTTTGCACTGTCTAAAATCCTCTAGTCACGAGATATTCACCGCAATATAGAACTGAGGATATATAAAACCATATTAAGGCCCATATTGACATATGACTGCGAAACCTAGATAATGACAGACAACTCGGCAAACAAATTAAACATTTTCGAAAGAAAAATTTTAAAAAAATACTGGGGCCACTGGATGAAAACAGAGTCCGGAGAATAAGATATAACCATGAGATCTACCGGATCTATAAAGAACCGTCGGGCTAAGTTAACAGAATGGAGGACGTAAGGCTGTCAAAAAGAGCACTGAACACAAGAATGTAAGGTAAGAAACAAGTGGAGAGACCAAGAAAGCGATGAGTGGCTGAAGACGCCCGCAAGCTTCTTGGTGTTAGAAGTTGGAGAACATCAGACAGGAATGGAGACAAAAGCTGGAGGAGGCCATGACTCGATTCGGGCTGTAGTATCATCAAAGAAGGAGAACACAATCATTATCTGAAAAGGAAATTGAGCAACGATTTCAACTTCCTAAAGCTATTTTTTAATAGGGTACAAACAAATAGTTAGATAATTGTAAGGCATGGTTTATTAGCGATTATTTAATTATTACTTCCATTGGTATATGAACCGACAAAATTACAGACTGTGAAAAACTAAAAATTTATCTATTACTTACTCTCTAATTTTCTGGTTATCTGTCAGCTTCTACAAGATAGTACAAGGTTTTTTTGGAAAGTTTTGCCTCCGCGATAATTTGATTAATAAATAAGGTATACAAATAAGCTATATAATTTCTATAAGCTTGATTTATCTTTGTTTACATGCTCACGCTAATATTGAACAAGTTCCTATATCAGGCTTTTGCTGTCAGCAACAATGATGCACGGCTTCTTGCACCTTCTAACAGTACTGGCATTCACACAGGTGTTGTCATAGACATCAATGAGTTTATGATACTCGGCTATTAGGAACTTAATTACAGCACGTTGTTTCAACCGAGTGTCTATATTACTTGTCATTTTAGTCACTACAATATGACCACCTTATATTGTAAAAATGTTATTGGTTATCTTGATTGTTAGTGAATTAGAGAATATTATGGCCTATTTTGTCGGTCTCAAATTAATATTACCAGATTTATCGGCTAGAAAGATACACTCTTGTGGACGTTTCTACTTTTTAAGCCTAGACTAGATCTACAATTTGCGAATTCTGACTTCTTCTTCTTCTGCAATGCCGCCTCTATTTAAAAATTGGCGACTACCTGGTTAAATTATTCTGTGTCACTCGCAGTTTGGAAAGGTTGTTCGGCGTTTATTTCGTCAACTTATTTCCGTCAACTTTTCTTTTAAGTGTTAGTTGTGATAGTCTGTATTTGTTATTTCGGAGGATATGCCTAGAGTACGCAGTCTTTCTTTTATTCATTGTATTTACTAATTATTTTTCTTACTCTTCTTAATATTCAGTATTACTTATTCTGTCAGTCCAAGATATTTTTAATATTCTTCTTATTGTCCACTTTTCAAAGAATTCTATTCGTTTCATAATTGTTTTCTTTAACGCCAAAGCCTCTACTCCATGCAGCAAGTAGCACTTAAGAAATTTCAATCGAATTGCAAGATTGGGGCTTCTATTACAAATAACAAAAGCACGTCTGGCTATTTTAATTCTTGTTAAGATTTCTTCATCTGGTTCTAATGAGTCATTTATCTAGCATTCAAGCTATTTGTACTTCCGGACTCTTTCAATAGATATGTTATTTAGTGTAAGATGTATTAGTCTTACTAGTGTTCCGCTAATTATTGTTTAAATTTATGCTTAATCCTGCAGCTTCGTATTCGTTATTTAATCGCGTTAACATATTTTGGGGATCTTCAGTGTTTTTGGCTATTATTGTCATGTCGTCGGCATATCAGATGTTATTAATAGTTTCTCCGTTTATCTTAATTCCTTCTGGTGCTTTCCAAAGTGCTTTTTGAAATATTTTCTCAGAATACACATTAAATAAGATCGGCGGAAGTACGCAACCTAGCCTTACACCCCGCTTGATTTCAATTTCGTTTGTATTTCCATCTTTGGCTCTGATTATCGCAGTTTGATTCCAATAGATATTTTTAATTAGCCGTTTATCTTTTCCATTTAATCCTAATTTGATTAACGATTTGATAAGTTGGACATGTTTGGCTTGATCGAAAGCTTTCTCGAAGTCAATGAAACAGGCGAAAGCTGGTTTTTGAATTTTTCTACACTTTTGTGACAAAACGTTTACACTCAATAGAGCTTCTCGAGTGCCCAATCCACTTTTTGTGGAAATTGTAAATCGGTTACAATAGCATCACATTTTTTGTGTATTCGATATTAAATTACTTTTAGTGTTATCTTGAGTGAATTCTGACATTACTCAAATAATAGCGGGTATAAGCTGAGTTGGCAAGTGTTGGTTTATGAAAGATAAAGATGGCAATGTTTATTGTACTGAGAAAACTTTAACATCATACAAAAGCATTCGATGACTGCGTTGTTAGAAGAAGGAAATAATTAGCCTTTCTATTGCTTCCGTCTCAATATTCTAGACTTTTGTCTTTGAGGTGCAACTAAGAGCAAAACATTCAATGAATGACCTGGAGGGACTTCAAAACATTAGCGGAATGACACTGAATTAAGAATTCTTTTTTTTATTGAAGCTTTTGTCAGATCAACATTACAGTGTTATACATGCCAGATTTAAGTAGTTAAATATGATTAAAACTATGGTATGTATACATTATATACGTTCAGAATTTAGATTTTTCAAGTAGCAGTGTGTAATACATGGAGGCAAGTAGTGGTGGCCTCGGAAACTCGAAGGTGGTGGTTGCTAGCTTTCTTCATTTGGGATAACATCTTGAGGGAGTTGTCTCTTCAATCTGTGATGAATATTACGCTGCCCGAGGTTGCTCCTTCACATTTGGCAATGTTTGAGAAGAAAGTCCTAGTGGTCGAGAGCATACAGTCTTTGATTGTGGCGACACCCAATTCGTGATGAAGTTGTGTATTTCGGATAAATCATGGAGCGTTAACGGCGATTCGTAGGACCTTTTTTTGAAATCGTTGAAGTTTGAGTATATTTGTTTTAGTCGTGTTGCTCCAGACAGGAGAGGCGTAGAGTGCCAGAGGGCGTAGGAGGGATTTATATAGTAGGATGGTGCATTCGGGTTGAAGTGGGGTTTACGATTTAAAATGGGATATAATTGTCGGAGTCTGGTGTGAGATTGGGTTAGTTTTTGATTGATGTGGAAAGTGTAGGTCAATCTTTTAGCTAAGTACACTCCAAGATATTTTATATATCTGATATCTGAGTCTCTGGGATTCCAGGATATGTCAATTCCATCGGTGATAGTAGAGGGCGGGTTGTTCATTTTTCGCAAGGTGAAGATCTTACATTGACATTTGCTGGGGTTGAGTTTGATGTTCCAATTTTTGAAGGTGTCAGTTAAATTTTGCAGATGTTGTATAGCTAGTTCTCGGTTTACGTTAAAAATGTGGAACACTTCACGATCTTGCGTGTCATCCTTGCGCAGGGGCCATGCTAATTTTCTCTGTATCGTTCCTATTTTAGTATATGTACCGCTGAAGTGAGTACTTAAGTATTCTATGAAGAAACTAAATTTTGCCATCCGATAAAAACATTTAAAAAATTTTTATTTTTCTTTATACATTTACATGATGCAAGCTTTTTATTTTCTTCTAAAACTATTTGTAGTTCTTGAATAAATCATTTTTTCTGTGCAGTATACTTATGTACACATTTGATACATATTTTGAAACAAAAGACAAACGACTAGAAAAATAAAAAGCTATAACAAATTTTAAAAACGTCAATGGTAAATACAGAAAATCATTTAGTCAAAGTAGCTTTAAATTGTAGATGTTAAATTATATAAATAATGTTATTGCAAATGTATTCTGCAAGTACATTGTTGTTTGTTTATATAATGTGAGTGTCATTTCGGCGAGTAAAAGTTTTTTTACTTATTATTACAGAAGCCTACAGATAATACGAAGGATATTTTAGAAGTAATGAGCTTACTTGGGGATGAATTTTTGTATTAACTCTTATCACATCATTTTTTTATACATTTAATGTGGTAAATGTAAGTCGTTTTTAGTTGATGATGACATACGTATAAAAACGACTTGAGTGAGTATGTGTTTATTTGGTCAATAAGGAACTTCCAGACTGAGACATTGAGGGTCAATGTGTTTCTTGAAAATTGTGATTTTAATTGATTTCGAGGAATATCATTTTAAAATACCGGTATGTGATATTTTTATTATTATTGGCGCACTTACCGGCACTGCAGCCACAATGGCTTATTGTGCCTACTAACATGCACGCTTAAAGCTAGGACATCACATACACCCATACGCCTGCGCCGGCTCAGGACAGAGGAACGATGATCTTGACCACTGAGCCTTTACAGCCCTCCGGTATGTGATTGTCGGAGTATAGTTCAGAGTATGGGAAAATTGTAAAAACGTGCTTATGCAATTATATATGTTAATCCGTATATGAGAGATTTCATAGTAACACTGACTTATTCGAAGGACACTTTTAATTGATTTGTATCAACATCGATGATTTCTTGGTTTGTTTTATCATTCAAGATGAAATATGGGCTAAATATTTCGACCCTAAACCAAGCCTTAACAAAAATAGTGAAGTCATTGGACGTTAACATTTTTGAATGAATTTCGGGTGCATATGCGAGAGTTAAGGCAAATCGTTTTTACACATATATAGATTGTTAGCAAAAGAGTATTGCTAGAAGCAGATTACACTGCGCAAGGGCCCTATAGAGCAATTTCAAATAGCCTGATACAACTGTTTCATAAATAAGGCACGAAAACTTGTAACTGACACTACTTTTAATAATTGTTTATTTAAACAATACTTCGTCAATATAAACTGGAATTA
Organism: Sinelater perroti; assembly: GCA_036346155.1. NCBI lineage: Eukaryota > Metazoa > Arthropoda > Insecta > Coleoptera > Elateridae > Sinelater > Sinelater perroti. The sequence goes on from JARFIY010000189.1 coordinate 3,521,909, forward strand.
TTTTTTTAAATTTATTAAAACATTATAAAAATATAAACACATACTTGTTCTGTCACATAATGTAATGACTTCAAAGGATTGCCATTTTCTTTGTATCTCGTTTCAATCTCAACAAATTGACATGAAATTTTCATAGTTTTGTGGTGTTTCGTACAGTACCGTGAGTGTGATCTAGTAAATATTAAACGCCTGAGTACATGATGGTAATGTGTCATTTCGACTTATTTTACCAATTTTTCAACTTAATACTATTTTAGAAAATAAGAGGGACACCCGGAAACCATAATCTAACTGCACGAGCAAGAAGCTATCATATAAATGAAGTTGTCGCTAACCATACTCTCCAAGCAGTTCAACGTCTCCAGACAAGCTATTTCGCAAACATATTCTGCCCATGTCGGGTGAGAATTCCCCCTCCATGCAGCCGACTTTCTTGAGAACTGGGCGCTGAAACGAAACCCCTCTCCTGCCGATCCACACTAATAGGAGGCGCTTGCCGTTTATTAGGTTGAACGTCTACTATCCCTCGAAAAAACCTTAGGCCTCCCCCCAAAGAATATAGCCGCGAGTGTGAAGTGGACGAAACGCCATCTGGGTTAGATGTGCGCAGGCTGGGAGATCATCTGGAGCAACGTATTGAAACTCCTTATACTTCATAGGGATGCGCGCCGAGAGCACCCGGCACGATCCGAATTTACTCTTTCAACGATCAACCATAAAGGAAGGTCAGTGGTTGTAGGTTTTTCTGTGGAATATGCGTTCTTGTCCGTATACAGGGTATCATGAACCGTCAAATCTACAAAAGAATTTTAAAAAACCACATGTTGCCGTGGGCACGATAGACAGGACAGGGCCTTCATATATCAGACCATGACCCAAAGCTTTGGAGGAAGAGTGTTATGGACTGGTTCCACGGCCGTCATGTGGATCTTATGGACTCGTTAAGTTAAAGCCCCAATCTGAATATCATCGAGAACTTGTGCGATGAGCTGGATAGGAACTTGGTGCGTCCGCAGGTATTAAATACGTACAAGAAGTTTGACCAATCGAAAGCGGTTTGGGAGGATAACTAACAAAACGTCATCTACATCTTCGTCGACTTCAGCCTCGCAAATTCTAAGCAGTAATTGGTGCAAAAGGTCATATGCTGATTTTGATTACACAAATGAGATGTAGATTCCAAAAATGACGTTTAAAATTCCGTATCACATCAGGTTTTTTCACAAAATGTGACAATTACAAAGAAAACGTAATCTTTTAATAATATTGATATATGACAATGTTTTAATGTGTGAAAATGTTCTCTGGAGAAACGAATGAATGTGTAATGAATAGATAACATATATACATATTTAAAAGTAAACATACCTAACATTTACCACTAGGCTCCCCTTCAAACTTCTTCTTCTTTGATTATTTTCGGTTTCGCCGTACAGTCTGTTTTCAGCATCCAACAATAGTCGGGCATCATATGTACAGTTTACTTTTCTTGGCATCTCTTTTCCATCACTTTAATATCCCGATGGAAGCGCTTACCATGTTTTCTGTAAAATCACCAAGATTGGCAGAAGAGTAATTTAGATGAGCATCAAGAAAGTGAACTTTGACACTCATCTTGCAACCAAGCAGTTTATAAGATTTCAACATCTCGACTAGAATAGTGTAATTTGCAGCCTTCGTGTTCTTCAAAAAGTACCACATTTCTGAATGCAGTCCATGCTCGCAATTCTCACTTACTTATGGTTTTCTCGAATATGTTGTCCGCCATTAATTTTCGTATCTGTGGGACTATAAAAATGCCAGCTTTAATTTTTTTAGACGTTTTTTTTTATTTTAATAAAATCAGCTCAGCATTTATTTATGCTATACATGACTGCGTTACATGTTTGTAATTATTGACTTTTAGTAGCATGCAGAGGATAATTGATTTCCTCATAAATTAAATAGTTTTAAAGATAGAAACACAACAAATAGGTAACTAGTTCATGTCCACCAGATCTTGCGGTAGTTGCCTTTTTAGTCTATTATGAATGTTCTTTTGACCAAGGTTATAGTACACTGCACTGTCACATTGTTTAATATTTTTAAACGTTGCACACTGTTTATTTATAAATTCAGCTATAGTTGGCAATTTTAGTTCTCTATGAAGTTGTTCGTTACGCACAAACCATGGGGCGTTCACGCGATGCGGGTGATTTTGTTTTGGACTACTTGGATTTTTCTCAGGTGCGTTTTTGAGGCGTTACTCCATACTGGACACGCGTACGTTAGAATCGGCCTTAGTATTGATTTATGTATCAGCAATGTGCACTCGGTTTTTAGATGCGACTTCCTATTTATAAGTGGGTACAAGATTGCTTGTCTGACATAGCATTCGTTAAGTTTTTTATTTATGTGATAACCCCATCCGAGGCGGGTGTCTAGGTAGACTCCTAGGTATTTGATTGCAGAGTCTCTGGCATTCCACTCTATTACAGTTTGTCCTATGTGCACATTTGGAAGATTTTTGATTTGTTTTAGGCTGAATACTTTAACTTGGCATTTCCCTGTGTTTATTTTTATTTGCCAATTACTATACCACTGACACATTTCATTCAGTGATTTTTGAAGATATTCAGTAGTAGCTATATGATTTTGGCCTTGGGCTGTTACCGCCGTGTCGTCAGCATACATCGCCAGGGTTATGTTACTTGAGGTTGGTAGGTCGTGAACGTATAAGTTAAATAAGATCGGTCCCAGTATGCTTCCCTGTGGGACTCCAGCTTTAATGTCTTTTGTGATGGATAGGGTTGCATTTACTCGTACTGCAAATGTTCTGTCGCTAAGAAATAAACTGATAATATTAATCATATAGTCTGGAAGCCCTAGTTTAATGATCTTACATCTTAGTCCAGATGTCCATATTTTGTCAAACGCGTTTTGTAAGTCTAGAAAGGCCACAACTGTATATTCTTTGTTCTCGAAGCCTTTTTCGATAATTTCCGATATTCTCAAGAGCTGGTGTGTAGTCGAATGCTCTTTCTTGAAACCAAATTGGTATTTAGGTATGATATTTCGTTCAGTCAGTATTGTTTGGAGTCGGGTGTATATTACTTTTTCCAACAGTTTAGAGATCGTTGAAAGTAAACTTATGGGACGGTAACTTTCCGCTTTACTTTTATTTTTACCACTTTTGTAAAATGGAAGAATGTGCGCCCTCTTCCATTTTTCGGAAATATCCTAATCTAAGGCAGCCATTAAAGATCGTAGCTAAGAATGCCAAGGATTTTGTAGTGAGATGTTTCAGTATTACATTTGTAATCAAATCAGGGCCAGGGACTTTTGTTATTTAAATGTGCGATGTAGTGTTTAATTTCTGAGGGCGAGGTTGGTTCAATTTCAATCGGTTCCTGAGCTCTATAGTTATTATTGATTTCTTGCACTTTTGGAGATGAGTTTCAGCGCATGTCATGTCATTAGAGGCAAAAACCAACTCTAGGTATGAGGCTAATGCATTGGCTTTTGTTGATCAGTTACTGATGTGTTGCCAGTATCATCTGTCAAGGGATGGATAATGTTCGGTTGTTTAGTTAGTCTTTTAGTAGCTTGCCACATAGTAGCATCTCGCGGTTGGAGTTCTTCTATGTACTTGTTGTGTTGATGAAATTTATAGTTATCCAGTTTCTCTCTTACCCTATGTGTCAGTTGATTTAAGAAGGTTTTAGATGAGGTTGGCGTGTCCTTTGCCATTCACGTCTAGTTCGATTCTTTAGCTTAATTAAGTTTAGAATTTCTATTGGTGTTGGTGATTTAAAATTCTTTTTGTTGCTTCCAGGGTGTGACTGCAGGTGTAATACTAGCTTTTACTGCTTCTGTAAATTTTTCTACAGCATCATCTATATTTTCAGTTGTTGAAATTCGTCCGGGGTTTTTCATATTCTTATCTAATTCAATGTGGTAGTTGTCCCAATTTATTTTGCCTTGGATCAATTTAGGTATTACTGGAGTTCTCTGTAGTTCGCTGTAAAATGAGATTATCACTGGAACGTGATCTGAGTCAAGCTCCATTAATACTGTTTAATAGATAGGTTTGCATAGGTTTTATGCAAGACGACATCTAGTATGTCAGGCTTATGTCCATGGTTATAAGGATAACAAGTCCAATCCCTAGGGGCTGAGATCTGTATGCCATGGTTAGTCATATAATTATTTAGTCTGGAACCATTGGAGTTGTTGGCTCTGCAGCCCCAGTCAGTGAGTTTGCAGTTCAAGTCTCCTATTAGCATGGTGGGTTCTTTACTGTAAAAGCCTTTTGTTCGGTTGTTTGTATGCAGCATGAATGGTAATTTTAGTGTTGATGTCCAGAGTAAGTTTTACTGCTACAGATTCTAAATTGTCTAGGTTTATATCAGCTAGAGCGTAGTGAGCTATTTGGCGTTTAATTACTCCTCCTGAAGCTATTTCGGCTCGTCTATCCTTTCTGTAAACTATATATCCAGATGCTTTAAATGGTTCATTTTCAGTTAAATGTGTCTCAGATATACAGGCAATATCCACATTATGTCTTGTCATAAATTCTAATAAAATAGCTCGCTGCCTCTTTACACCATTAGCATTCCAATTTAGGATAGTTATATTATTGATTATGTGCTGCTTATTTGGGTCCATGAGAAGTTAATAATGGAAGTAGTGTTGTGAGAAATGGCATTATTTTATCTAGATGAGGAATAATTAGCTCTATTATATTTGTTACAATCGTAGTTATAACATCATGGGTTTCTTGGTTGTTGGTTGGAAGTGTATTTCTGTTATGATTGATTGGAAGTCTCAGGAATTCTTTGTTATAATTTTGGGGTTATTTATGATAGTTTCAGTAGTAGTTGATGTTGTCTGTGCTTGTGGTCTAGTTTGTCTATTTTCCTTTGTCTGAGGTCTAACTCTTTTGTAATAGGTGCAACCTTTGAGTTAGCAGGGTGCTGATCTCCGCAGTTAACACATTGAGGTAGTTCTTCCGGCTTTTAGGGCAGTTAGTGTACTCGTGGCTTCCTGTGCACTTATACATCTGGGTTCCAATTGGCAATAATTTCGGGTGTGACCATATCTCTGGCATCTTTTACATTGTGGATATCTTTAGCTTTTGTTCTAGGTTCAACTTCTATAATACTATATTGGATTTTGTTAATTTAAGAATATCTTTGGCAGTATCGGTGTTTTCAAGGTCCACGCACACAGTGGAATTAGCTTTTTATCTTTGTTATATAATCTTGCTATTTTAATCACTGGATATTTTAGGCTTGCAGCTCTTCTCGCACTTCTTCCTCCGTAATAGATACCGGAATATTTCGAATGATAACTGACAAATTATTAATTTCTGGGTCTTTAAATGTATGGTAGCTTAATTTATTTTCATTATAAAATTTTGTCATTTTCTGTAGTCTTCAATAGTTCTTAGATTGATTCGTATTTTATTTCCTTTTGTATGGTCTCAAATTCTCCCGTGGTTTGTTCTTTAAGATCTTTTACTATTTCTTGGTATTTCAGTGATGAGGCATAATGCAAGAATATGGGTGGAATTTTGATATTATTATCTTTTGTTAAGCTATAATTTATATCGTCAGATGGTCCACCTGTGTCCATCTGGGCAATTGCCGCATGTTTTCCTTGATATATTATGTTTTGTGCTGTTCGTACTTTATCACTTGGTAAGAAGAATTATTTGTTGTGATTAGTTTATCAGGTTCAAAAAAATATTTTTTGTTTTGGATAATTGGTGGTGAAAGTTGATTTCCATTTCTCTTTAGGGCCATTGTTGTATGATGAGAGATCCCCCCCTACGGGGGATCACTTGTTTATGTATTAAGATTGATAACAAGTTTATAAAAATGTGCGAGAATTACGTGTTAAAATTATAAGACTAATGTTTATACGTACGTAAATAAACGTTATCGGCTCGGACACTTGAATTCTTATCACGCGCGGCGCGGTCTTTCACCACAACCTTACGGTATGAGAATCAAATCGCAACTCCTTTTTTAGACGTAATTGGTGAAAACTTAACACCAAGATACTGAAAGCATTTACTGTCTCTGCTTAAAGCTGTTGCAAATTGTTTCAATAAGCGAACTTCCTAAAGAAGTAATTTCTGTAACCGTTAATCAACGGCAACGAGAAGGTTACAGTCATCCTAATCTTTAGGCGACTTCGGTGACCTTTATTTTCAGCTGCTTCCGCCCTCCTAAAAATTATTTATGGCACATATAGACTTAAACCTTCTTAAGGGTGTCTTGAGTCTTTTCAAGCTTCAGGACGGTTTTACGCTCTATTTTGTGAGATATTTGATAATAACTTGTTACGGCGGATAAGGGTAACAATGAATATCGTTTTAGTCGACGTTTCATACATTAATGTGCCTGTTTGAGTATTTATTCCAATTTTCTTCAACAAGAGAGATTTAAAGACTCAAACACACAATTTATTTTTAAAATTCATTTCATAACTTAAATTTAATGCCTCGACAAAATAGTATTTACCTGTTGTTAATTTCTGTTTTGAAGTGATCGTTTTCCAACGATCCGGTTTTAATAAAATAAGTAAAAATTTATTTGTTGGTTGAACTACTAAACATCTTATTTAAAGTATAGTAGGGGTTTCTAAGGAATGTCATCATCAGCATAACTCTAGGTTTTTCCACATAGCTACCGCTAAAGGCTATTATACTGGAATAAACAAACTAGGTCGAGCATTGTGTTCTTAAGTATTGCTTATCGTATGAGGAATAAATTAAAACTGCGAAAATATTTAACCTCTATAAAACATTACCAGTTTCCTTAGTTTCATTTAGCATGTTTGATTGCGTTAAGCTTTCTTATCTTTCATGCAAATATTATTTTGTTGAATTAGCCCTGTTACCTGGGATTTTATTTTTTGCGACAAACAATAAAAGGAGGATAAAGATAACTAACCGATCTGGAGGAAATTTAAAACAAAAAATATTGAAAAAGATCATAATAGGAAAACATTTTACGGCCTTGAAAGAAACATCGCTAGCAGCTTCCTAACGAAATATTAGTGTTGTGAATTCTTTGTAATAATTAGGGATACTGGTTTAATTATTCAAGATTTTTATCCTTAATTGACTGACACAATTATCTTCTGCATATCATTGCGTGGTCGTTCTTTAAAAAAAAATGCACTATTCTTCTAAGCGTTCGGAAAACAAGTATTAAACACCGTTTAAAAAATAAAAAATTACCTATGCGTTATACGTAGCATCTTATTTGATCAGTGCATAGTACGGTGTTGATCTACGGAATGTCACATAACATAGGTTTCCACTAGCTACCAAAGGCTAGTCATATGAGCAATAAACAAACTAGGTCGAGCATTGTGTTCTTAAGTATTGCTTATCGTATGAGCGAATCAATGTAAAACTGCGAAATATTTAACCTCTATAAAACATTCGTTAGTTTCATTTAGCATGTTTGAATACTCATGTTTGATTGCGTTAAGCTTTCTTATCTTCACGCAAAGTTAAAGATGTTTGTTGAGGCAGTGACAGAACCTGTTACCTGGGATTTTATTTGCGACAGGACAATAAGGTTGCTAAAGATAACCAACCGATCTGGAGGAGATGGTAAACAAAAACTATTGAAAGATCAAAATAGGAGACCATTTTACGGCCTAGGAAGAAGAAACATCGCTAGCAGCTTCCTAACGAAATAGTGTCGTGAATTCTGGAGTAATACATTAGGATAAGGCCTTAATGTTCAAGATTTTTATCCTTAATTGACTGACACGAATTATCTGGCTATCATTGCGTGATCGTTCTTTAAAAAAAAATGCACTATTCTTCTAAGGAGCTCGGTAACTTTCAAAGAAAGAATTCTTAGCAAATTTTATAAAACAACTACCTGTTATAGAATCACTTATGTTGTAATGTTTTAACGATCACACTGCACTTTTCTCTGGACATACTTTTCAAACTTCAAAATTAATTGAAAAAAAATTTAAGAGAAGACGTCCATTGACGATCTTTTATATATGAAATTACTTAATTATTCTGTGGGTTGTTGTCTTGTTAGTTGTAGTTTGTTCTGGTGTCGCGTCATTTGTACCGAGTTCTTATTTATTCTTTTCCTCCGATATATAAATATAAAAAATATATTAATGAGCAGTAGCCTTGTCAGTCTTTGTTCGAACCTATTCAAAATTAGACATTTTATACAAAGTAACTATCTACTGAAGATGTTTACTAATACTGGTGGGTATTTATCTTAAGTTAAAGAATATTTTAATAGTAGGGAAAAAAAATTTTAGAAAATTTTGAGGTCATTAGTGTTTTTACCGTTTTTGGAAAACCATTAGCAAGAGGTTTAGTTTAAGTATTCCAGAAACTCTTGAAATAATTCCTTTAGGAGGAAACAAGGAAGAGCTTGTTTCAAGAAAAAGTGCAACTGTAATTACAGTGCCTCAGGTCTTCATTTCTTGTTATTTTAAATTAAGGATTATCTTGGATTAAAGAAATGAAATTACTGGGAAGCAGCCATGTGGCAACGAATGTGGTTGCAGTGAATTTTGCATTGTTTCTAGATAAAACTGAGAAGACACACATTACACTATACTTTTGAATAAAATTTGCCAGCTGCAATCTAACTGTTTGTTTAGAATAAGTGTCATTTTTGTTTGAAATCTTTTCTTGTGTAATTTCTAAGAGCAATAGGGCATAATAAAAGATTTCATGTAATTCATAATCAGTAGATTAATAAATATGTAAATGTATTTGTTAATAAATTAAATTTGTTGTATTTTAATATTATACCGGTTTTTTCCCCATCAGCTTTTTTCCATCTGCTTTCTTCACGGATTTTTTCAGGATTTTTTTCACGGCTTTTTTCTCTCCTAGATTCAGTACGAACAACGCTGTGGGAGGCCAGCTCAAAAATGTATTAACATTTTAAAGTCATAGTGAATTTCAAGTGTAAATTCACTATTGTTAGTAGAACTGGGGTTACTGCATTTACGGGAACAAAAATTTGAAATTCTGTTTAGAAGCAGTTGATTGCATACACAAATTAGAATAATACGAATGTATATAGTGTATAATAGTATATGTCTGAAAAATAAAAAGTTTAATATAATTTTCTAATCGGTCTACTTCTTGGTTTATTATTAAAATATTCCAAAAAAGGGCTCAACCGTAATTACAGCGCCTTGGTCTTCAGGTAGTTAATAACACTGCAGCGCAAACTACACGGTTCTCAGGTACCTAGAAGTGTCGCGGCGCCAACGCTACGAAATATGGCTGCGGCGCGAATAACACGCAATCTCTACAATCGCGCGTAGAATTTTTTATTGATTGTTTTGGTATTTAACGACTTACCACACCGCCATAACTGCACCCCATATGTCCATATAGGTTTGATGACGCGTTTATATAGAAGGATCCTGTTTATTTTTGACTAACAGCCAACGTGTGTATGAATCAAGTATTTAACTGATAGATTGGTGTTATTTATTCTAACATTTGGGCATTTGGTCACGTCTGTTTTTGAGCGTGATCTGTGTGGATTTGGTAGCATTAACTTTTATTCGCCAAGTATTGATCCATCTTAAAGACTTTCGAGATGAAGTTGTAACTGGTTCGTGGTTTCTTTTGGGTCTCAGTGATTGGATGATGTTTTTTTTTTTGTTAAAACGATGGCCGTGAAAATAAGACAGAGAAATGGTCCCAGTACACTACCCTGTGGTACGCAAAATTTGTTAGGGTAATTTAAGTAGGTTTTTAAGGTTGAATTTAGTTTGAAAGCGGCGTTCAGAAAAATATGATTGAAGATGAGGTAGTAATTTATAAAAAAAGTGTATTTTATTTGAAATAGTAGCCCTTGATACTAAACTCAGTGTAATGTTTTTCGATGTTAAAAAAATATATCGTTTTATCTTCTAGGCTTTTTATCTCATTAACTATTCTGTGGCAATATTGAATGTAGAATATTTCTGTCGGAAAATAAATTGGTGTTTGAGTAAATTTTGCTTCTGACAGGAGTTTCAAAAATATATCTTAATAACAAGTATAACACAGTGATAGGTCAATACAAATTTGGAGAGTCTGGAGATTTCTATGTTTGTGTATCGTTATAATCTATGCAAACTTCCAAGTGATTAGAAGATATGTTAATTCCAGAATACTATTGTATTACTGATCTCTTATATTCCTTAGTTGATTTCTTCTTAAAGAGAGTTATGTATGTTTCAAATGTTGAGTTTCTGAGATCTTATAATGCTGAGTGAGCCATATACCATATACTTCTTCCTCGCCTTCTGTTATAATTCACGAATACTAAAAAATATGTGTTAGGTGGGCCTGAGAAAAGTGTTTTCCATGCTGCTTCTTATACTATTATAGTGAAGTATTCAACAGCATTATCAATATCTTCACGGTCCTTTATTTTAACATTTAGTTTTAAATTTTCATCTAGGTTCTATTCAAAACTTAACCAGCTATTTTTAGAATAGGTAAATCTTGGCAGATCGTGCTTAATAATAAAATGACTCCTAGTTATATGATTTTAAAAGATTTAACTCTCAAGACATTAACTAACCCTACACCAATTGGTAGAAGGGTTCTTGATTAAATAATAAATAAGACATTAACTAGAAAAAAGTGACTGGAGGTCGGGTAGTTTGTTGTCTATGGCAGTTTGAAAGAATTGTCTCCCTCTATGCACCTAGAACCCCAGTTCATGTGTTTAATATTACAATTTCCTCCAGCTATTAATTAGTGTCCTATCTTGTTTCGTGCCACCTTTGGTCCTAATTCCATCTCTACCGGCAACCTTATCCGCTTGCTCGCCCCTATTCACAGCTAAAAGAGATTTTACAAAGGAAAGGACCGTATGACCATCAACCCAGCATTCCTAGTTAAACCTTTTTGAGAACAGAACGTAACTGGCCGCCAACCGAAGCTGACCATATTTTGACTTTGAATTTGTGCAAACCCAATAGCGCGCTTTGTCTGTTGTCTTTTATTTATGTTCTGCACCCGTCCGTGGTGCTCCGATGATTCTACATCTGGCCAAGAAGAATCCACCCCCGAGTTTGACGCCACCCAGCTACCACAGAACGTCACGTGTGGTAAGTCTCTTTTAATTCCGTCTTGAATTTTGATCCCAACAGCATTTTTTCCGTAGCTTTGCTTATTTACGTTTTGTATTTTGTCTTTCATCAATGTCTTTGTTTGTTTTTATTCATTTTTTAAGTCATTTTATTATTAATATTTATTTGTGTTAAATATATAGTTTACACAGCTCTACTTCATTTCTTTTTGTTTTGTGTGCATTTGAGTTAAATCTAATTGTGCTTAATATCAGACATATATAATAAAAACAATTTTTTTTCTTTAGTGCTGGTTGCTTGTATAGGACTGAAAATTGCAGTTATTGCGAATGGATTTTGTTTACGTCAAGGTGAATTGTTGATGTTATTGATTTAGCGAATTATTGCTCTACGTGAACTGTGGATGAGTAGTGTGGTATATTGTATAACAAAGTATTTTTATTGTTGTACTGTTTGTAAAATGTCAAAAATAAACGTTATGCCAATTTTATTCGTTTGGAAAAAATAAAAAACTATTGTGTGATATGTTAGCGAGTTAGTATACCAGAGATTAATGCGTAGGGATGACATATACATTATCTGACTATTTTAATTATGGAAATTGAGAGCATATTTAGTATCATACTATATTTCGACTTATTAGTTGGTTAAACATATGATTAAATTTAGTGAGGATATTGTTTAACTGTTCAGTGAAATTGTCGTTTTGACTATCTCCGTTTGGCGTTCTTAGAGTGTCAACGTATGTTATTTATTGGAATAGCTAGTCGTACAAGTAGTGTGTAGGTATATCTAATTGGCTGGTTTGGATTCTTATGTAAGTTGCCTTTAAGTTCTAAGTTCTGCAATTTTTTTCTCTGAAGTGGGAACAAATAGAAAATGTGGTTAATTTTAAAAGACGCAAAACAAATTTCTGAATTTGCAATATATATGTGGCAGCACCATACAACGTATACAGGTCGAATTTTTTGCAGTGGATGTTGTTTTGTATACTTCAAATGGCGACGTTTAGTGTTCAAGAACAACATGTAATGATTCGTTTTCTCCTCTTGCGTCGATTAGATGTGCGTGATATCGCCTTAGCATTTCCGTAGGATCTATAGATTATTTTATCGGTGATGCTTCTGATGTAAGGTAGGAATGCTTTTTGTTGGTCAGGAGGGTTTTGGGATAGAGAGTTAGTATTTTTACTTCTATTTTTGATTATATTAGTTAAGGATTTGTTGGAATATCCATTTTGCAGTAGGGTGGTGGTAATGGATTTAATTTATGTTGGCGGCTTTTCCTATCGGAAAGTTTGATGGATCTGTTTTTATTTATTTATTACAAAACAGCAGATTTACAACTAGCCAAGTGGCTAACAAGCAAATGTGATTGAGGAATTAGAAAGACATGAGACGGGAAACCGTCCAGTGACGGACCCCGATAAACTAAATATTAAAACTAGTTGGTAAGGTCAAATGTTTTGCATCGATTTGGGCGTCTGGTAATATTGGCGTTGTCAAGTAGGTTGCGTACTAAATAATTGGGATGGTTGGATAATCTGGTAGCATAGTTTAATATGTTTCTGGTGATTTCGTCCTTGACCGAGGGTATTTTGGTCGTTACGAAGTGTTAGGTTGGATACAAACCATTCTGCGTTGGCTAGAGTACGGAGGGCTTTGTTTTGGAACCGTTGTATAACTGCAGTGTTCGACGGCTTTGCACAGCCCCACAGTTGGATGCCGTAAGTCCACACTGGAATTAGCACTGTTTTATACACTAGCACTTTGTTAATTAGAGATAAATGTGATCTTCGACCAAAGAACCAACTCATTTTCTTCATTTTTATGTCCAATTCCTTTCTCTTTTTAGCTATGTGAGCTTCCCATGTAAGTTTTTTGTCAAAATGCATGCCAAGGTATTTTGTTTCGTCCTGGATTGGGATTTGGATGCCATTTAGGAAGACGAGGGGAGCAGTTCCGTGCTTTGTGGTGAAAGTTATGGCGGTCGATTTTGCTTCATTTATTTTTATGCGCCATTTGCAAAGCCATTCCTGCAGTGTGGTGAGGTAGCGTTGAAGTATGGCGGAGCCTTGATGTGGATCGCTATGTGATACTAATGATGCCGTATCATCCGCATATGTTGCAATGACAACCTGGCTTGATGAGGGAGGTCAGCCGTATAAATTAAGTATAGGATAGGTCCCATGACGCTGCCTTGGGGAACTCCTGCTTTAATTTGATGGAAACTGGACAAGCTGTCGGTGTGTTTAACTTGAAAGTGCCATTCACTTAAATATGATCGGATAAGAAAGTAGTATTAGTAGGGCAGTACTTTTTTGATTTTATACAATAGGCCAGGATGCCAGACCTTATCGAATGCCTGGCTGACATCAAGAAGGCCGCCACGCAGTATCTGTTTTCTTCAATATCTTGCTCAATGACATCTACAACTCTATGTATCTGCTCTATGGTAGCATGCTGCTGTCTGAATCTGAACTGATGTTGTGGGATAAGCTCATGATTTACATTTATGGGTAACAATATTTGTAGGATTAGTTTTTCTAGAACTTTTGAGAGTAATAGGAGTAAGGTTATCGGCCGGTAGGACGCGGCTTCGTGAGCGGGTTTACCCGGTTTAAGGATAAGAATGATTTGCCCAAATTTCCACTGGATTGGAAAATACTGCAATCGTAAAGTTGCATTGAATATATGCGTGAGAGCCATTATGGTTCGATGAGGTAATTCTTTAAGGACTTTAGCAGTAATTAAATCGTAGCCCGGTGCTTTAACGTTATGTAAATGTTTAATTACAAGTTTTATTTCAGCAGGTGTAACGTGTTGTATAGGCGGGCTTAATTGACAAGGAGCCTGTAGGTAGTCGAGAATCTCAGTTTCTTCTTCATGGGGGACTGCTATTGGGTGAGATTGAAAGATACCGGAGAGGCGGTTCGCGAACAGCTCGGCCTTCTTGTCATCTGTTCAAGCTCATGTGCCACCATCTTTACGAATCGGTGGTATATGCACTTTTGGACGGTTAAATTTGCTAGCAGCTTTCCATAGTGTGTACTCATCATGTGCAGATGGAGAAAGGTTGCTTACATACTCTTTAAATGTTTCATTTTTCCAATCTTGGAGTGCCTGTTTGAGTTCTCGGGTTAGCCTATTTAGTCTGGTTTTGTCCGCAGGATGTTTGGTTCGTTGCCATACATTCCTAGCTCTCCTCTTCTCGGCAAGCTTGGATTTAATGTAAAAGGGATAGTTTTCAATAAGCTCTGCTTTGGGATGTTCAGTTGGCGTAAAAATGTGAGCTGGTTGATGTACGATATTGTTAAAGTGCTCCACGGCTAAGTCAACTTCGTCTGGTGTCTTCAGATTAGCTGGAATTTCTATATTGGTAGTGAGGTACTTTTTGTACATGTCCCAGTTCGTGTGTCTATTGCATAATGAGGATTTCTTTTGTTTGGTTATAACTGATGTGCTCAATGTGACGATTATGGAAGAATGATCAGAGAGAAGATCGCAGCAGGTTTCCACTTTACAGTCATTTGAGGAGATGCCTTTTGTGACAAAGAAGTCCACTGTGTCAGAATCTTGTTTGGATCTGACGGCCAGTATGTGGGCTCACTAGTAGCCAATATGCCATAGTTGTGTGTCTGCAGCGTCTTAAACAGTTCTCGGATTTTGGTGGTAGTTAGTCTGGACCCCCAAAGTGGGTTTTTGGCGTTATAGTCCCCCCCCCCAGCAATAAATTTATTCTCTAATTTTTGAAAGAATGTTTCGTATTGATGTTGTCGAATATTATGTCTGGGTGGGCTATATATAGCTACAAACACTAGCGGACTGGTAATACTCTTGACGTCAAGGATGGTACCTTGTAAGTAGTCAGTGGAGAACTCTTCCATTATGTGGTGAGAGATTTTATTACTGATAATTACTGCTGAGCCAGCGTGGGCTGTACCGTCTGGGTGATTTGTAGAGTATGTTGAACAATTATGGATATTTAAGTAACTGTATTCGGTGAAGTGGGTTTCTGAGATCAGTAGGATGTCGATTTTATGTTGTTTAAGAAAGAGCTCGACTTCAATGCGATGTTGGGCTACTCCATTTGCATTCCATAATCCTATGCATTATTGCAATTTGTTGACTAACATGGTGAGCAGATTAAGCATTGTGCTGTTCTGGTTCATAAGCTGCGTGAACATTGTTCACGTGAGATGTAGTGAGATGTCATTGTTGCTGTTATCTTCGAGTTGGCTGTTCGTGCGTGCTGTGATGCTGCTTGGGCATAACTTGCATTGTTTAAATTTGAGGTGTATGCATGCTGCGCAGTTATTGGTGTATTTGATGTCTTTACAATGATGTTCTTGGAAGAGTAGACATTTATCATTTATTTGTAGTTGCTGATACACTGACAACCCTTATAGTTGGCGTGTGGCCTTGACACAGTGCACATCGCGCTGGAGTTTCTTTATTTCTTGCAGACAGTGGTATTGTGTTCTCCTCCACATTTTACACAGAGGAACTTGGTACAGTAAGTTTTGCTATGTCCATATGCCTGGTATCGTGTACACTGTATTATTGTGGTTTCTTTCTGGGCGGTTCTACGGTTATTAGTTGGTAATTAAGGTGCTTCAATTCAAACACTTTTTTATTATTCTGAGCAGGCTCTAAATCAACAAAGAACATAGGCAGAGGCTCTTTAGTTGCTTTGTGTCTGATGGTGAGATTTCGTACAGTGTGGCCGTGCTTTTTTAGTTCTTCTTTAATTTCCTTGGTGTCAACAGAGTGATGTAGATTTCGAATTACCACTCTGTATGCTCTTTCATCCTTTAATTGATAAGTATGGTATATAATTCGTTCAGTTTTTAGATGGGTGATTAGTTTTCTATAGGAGTCAGCAATATTAGTATTTATTTTAATTGTGTTGTTTGAAAGTACTTTAGTATTGTATTGACCGCTCTAAGACTTTTGTTAGATTTTCGATCATTTGGGCATAATTCTTAACACCGTATAGGTATACAGGCGGGGGCTTGGGAATTTTTTGTAAGGAACTTTCATTAGAATCTTGTTGGGTCTCTTGTGTGCTACCGCTAGCTAGTACAGTAAATCGATTTTGAGTGTTGATTGCATTTTCTGGTTGTGTTCGTTCTGCGTTTTTTGTATTGTTCCCATTTGTGTTGGTTTTGATTTTCTGTTACTTCCTCTTCAGAGGAGTCATCGATATCTATTTATTCTGTTGTTTCTGTTATTAGTTGCGGGTTTGGATTTTGATTAGGGGTTGAAACAGAAGAGAAGAATTTTATATTAGTATAATTTTGTGGTGGTGGCAGAGGGTTCTGATGTTGAGGCATCGGTATGACATTACTGGTTTGCGGGAGCGGCGCATAATTGAATTGAAGTGGTTGTTGATTTCCAAATTGAGGTTGTTGTGGATTATATAAAATTTGTGACTGGGATATAAAATATTTGAGCCATTGTTGTACATATTCTGTATTTACAGAATTTGTGATGATGTTTGCGAGTTTTTAATCAGCAAAGTTTAAAAATGTAGTAAAAGTCTTCAACTTACACATTGGGTGTAAAACTCGGCGGAATTAAATATAAATCGCTGCAGGGTCAAGAGCGGGCACTGGTGATAACTTAATCGGACACGATATAGCACATCCACTCGCACTCGCTGTCTACAGCGTTCTCGATGGATCTGGTGATGAGAGATTTTGCAACCGAACGAATTTGGGCAGGGTGGTGATGGGATTTGACATTTAGGTAGCTGTTAGTGTGTGGGTTTTCTATAGACCATGTAATGAAAGCTGTCATTAGAAGAATTTTTTGTTATGAGAGTATCTAGGAAGGGAAAGGAATTATTATGTTCGGTTTCCATGGTAAATTTGATATTGGTATAGATTTGGTACCTTCATACCCTTTCAGAATTCCTTTCCAATTCCATGTCAATATCAAATTTACATTATCAAGGGTTGGAATCAGTTACATGTGGATAACGCAACTGATGTTTTTTCTATTATTTGACTGATATATTTTCTTCTTTTTTATTATTTGCCATTAGCGACGATTTTCCATTGAGTCGCTGTTTTCACTTTGAATTTCTATATGTGTAAATCTATGGGAAGTTTTGGGATTATTTTTGATTCCACCAGTTTAATAATAAATAGCATCCAATTTAAAATGAACTGAACATATTGTGCTTGCTCACAGTTTGAAATTTGTTGGCCAGCCACTGAATTATAGATGGTTAAAAATCGTTGGCATTTGGACTATCATCGGTGACATTGGCAGTTGTGAGAAGGATGCATTTGCATCATATGCCGATTTTGTTCGAGTTTACTATTAAACATTTTATTTGACTAATTTTACTTCATAACTTTTTTCCTTGCGCTATCTCATTTTATTATTTACTGGTATTATTTTTATATTTAAAGACAAGTTATTTAGTCACCTGCTTATCACAAATTGTAACACGGCAACCATTGCGTCAACGTGCACCCCGCCGAACAACCATGCGGAAACCTGTAACTGGGTTATCACTGCACCAACGCGTATACGCCTAGTAGCCGCGCAGAGGTCGCCCCTCTCGCCAGCTACGAAAGGGTACGCCCCGTTATGCACAAGGTTGTCCTCGGAATGCTTCGTCTGTGGTGACCCTTGCATCGACTTTTGTTGGTCTTTGACTGCAGATCGTACCTTGCTGGATACAGGCTTGTGAGCGCTGCGCTCCACTAATTATACTTGCCACATCCCGGCATGCGTGTCCACGGTCGTGTCCCGGTGGTTTTGTGTAGACCCTCAGTGCCCAATTTTTACGCACTACTTACTCGCTACATCCAGGCATTCCACACCGTAGGACACCCCACGGTCCCGGTGGTTTTATGTAGTGGTCCTCAGTGCCCAATTTTTACGCACTACTTACCCGCCATTCCGTGTCCACTGTCCCGGTGGCTTGTACAGTAGTCGTCCGTGCCTAATTTTTACGAACAATTTGCTCTCCACATCCCAGCATCCGTATCCACGGTCCCGGTGGCTTATACAGTGGACGGCCCACGCGTCATCCTCTATACTTCGCCACATCCCGGCATCCGTTTCCACGGTCCCGGTGGCTTGTATAGTAGCGGTCTCAGTGCGCCCGCCCATACCGTCGCCCTTTGTTTTCACTTTATCTACTGTTATTCTTGTAAATATATCTAAGTATCCTGTTAATAAAATCTATAGTTGATGGGTCGATACTTTCATTCATGGCCCCATTAAAAACTTCACCTTACAAGCTGACGGCCATTTTAAACGAACCCCTCTTATAACTGGCGCCCAACGTGGGGCATTGTAAAAATACTTCTTACAACTGGCGCCCAACGACGGCCCATTTTAAAAAGAGTGGCTATAACTGTCGCCCAACGGCGTCCCATTTTAAATACCTCTTATACAATTTATTTTTCTTGGAAATAATAACTTATCGCACAGACACTTAATATATCTAATCGGTCTAATTTTGAAACATCCCTACGCTTTGGGAAATAAAGTCACAAAACGAATATCTAATATGTTGAACCCTAATGTTCACTTACTTGAATAAGCAATTATAGCTTGCGTATAACTTACTACATACTAATTATTATGTATTACTGTATTTCTAAAAGAATTTTTAAAATGTTCAGATGTGTTAGTTGCACATGTGAACAGTTTCAAGTAGTTGAAAATAAAGTATATTTTTATAGTGATACTGCGATAAATGTTATAATATAGGAATAGAACAGATATTTGCCAGTTTTATAGCTAACCAAAAATTAATATTTGATCACTAAGTAGACGCCATTCCGCTCTCGCATCCACTACGCTGACTTGATCGAATATTAATCATAAAAAAATAATTACTTCACAGATTGACATCGGGTAAGGACCAACACATTCCTTTTTTCATTAACGACATTTAATATTATAGTTATACGGTACAAAGCGTGATTACCGAGATAAATGCGAATAACCGCGTTTTCCAACTTATTTTCTTATTTTTCAAAATGACGCGACCAAAATCCGTGGTTACTTTTTAGTTCATTCGAAAGTACGTATTTTTTTCTTATTTATCATCAACAAAAACCTAATTCAACAATTATTTGATAAAACGCCTACTTTTTCAAATAAGCCCCCTGGACTATAATTGGACGTGATTGGTCTACTGTACACTTGTAATCCGGTAATTCATTTCAGTCACTTATCCGAAGTTGACGTAAGTCACATGAGTGCTGGAGTGATTCACAAGAAAGTGAATACCACAGCCGATGAAGCCGTCCAGGCAGTTGCATTGGTGAGAAAGGGCCTCGATCAGGGGGCCGTAGCAAATTGACTAAATCTAAGTCAATTATCTGTGTCGAGAGTGTGGGGTCGATACCGGGAAACCGGTCGCGGCCGTAGGCGCGTGACAACGGAGAGAGACGATCGATTTTTCCTCTCAATATCCCTCACAACTTGACATATGACTGGCATCGACTTCAAGCAAGAGCTGAGTATGGTCAGAGGTGTGGTCGCCAGTGCTTGGACAGTGAGAAGAAGACTGAAGGCAGCCAACCTGACCTCAAAAAAGGCAGCTATGGGTTTCAAGCTGACTGTAGTCCAAAAGTAAATGCTACTGGAATTTACTGGCGAACATCTCGATTGGGACCTTGGCCATTGGAGTCAAATATTATTCATCGACGAGTCCAGGATGCGCCCACAAGCAACGACAGGAGACATCGGGTCTAGAGACGACCAGGGGAGCGATTTGCTCATTGCTGTATTTAAGAAACTGTCGTATATAGAAGTGGCTGTTTCATGTTCTGGGTGGGAATTTCCATACAAGAAAAACTGAATTGGTTTTTGTGCCTAATAGAGGACGCGCAGGTTTAAGAACGGACCGCTACATCAGGGACATTCTGGAGGAACATGTTGTTCCGTTTGCGGGATTTGTTGGTGAGAATTTCATGCTAACGCATAACAATGCGCGATGCCACATTGCGCGAGTGACCACTACTTACATGACCGACAATGGACTGACCTACGAGTAACCCAGACTTGAATCCAATTGAGCATGTTTAGGATGAGCTTAAGCAAACAGTCCGGGCCAGAAATCTTACACTAAGGAGCGTGATAGAACTGAAAACGGCGTTGATTAAAGAGTGGGAAGCAATACCTCAAGATAGGATAAGAAAAGTCATCCGATTCATGGGTAATCGCTTGGAAAGTGCAATTAGGAGTAGAAGTAGCAACACCCTGTATTGGAAAAATCATTATATTAATTTCAACTCAGGATTTCATTTTTTCCCTTTCATAATCACCTTTTTTATTTCGACTCTAGAGGTCAAGGATCATGTCTGAAACAAAAAAGACGAATATTTTCGTAAATTACATACTATTACTCACAGCATGAACCTAAAATTGTCAAAAAAATATTTTAATCGCAAATAAAATTTCAAGTAGAAAAAAAGTCATTTTTCCCATTTTTTTAAACTTTGTTAATACAAAAAAAACATGTTGTTTCAACATATTACGTACAAAAGTAGGTTCATAGTGACATTGATGCCAAACGGAGAAATATCTTTTCTCTGCATTCTCCGGCAGTTTAAAAAACACAACTTTTCAGGAAAAGCATTTAAGGTTTTCATTACATAAAAACGTTTCATTCGTCGAAGTGGTGTGCAGATAAGAACCCATAATAGCATTTTTCATTCCCTCACCACTTTCACTATTTCTTCTTATTGCTAGGCCATAATAGGTAGTTATTTTTTTAATCAAATTGTCTATCAATTTTCTGCAGCCCCGAGTTTATTTTTTTTTATATTTCTCAACCTGTTACCCATACATTTCTCAACGTGGTCTCTGAACCGTGTTCACTAAAATGGCCATAACTTTGTAAGAAAGTTCGGGCTGGCTTTATCCTTTCAAGGCATATTCCCTACATGTCCTAGAACTAATTTATGCAAAAAAATTCAAATAAAAAAATATTTATCCACAACTTTATCAACATGATTGCAAATTTTAGACCAATTTTCTGCTGACGTGGATTCAATTTTTTTGTCTTGCCTGTGCCTAAACATCACCCAATTTAAAAGTTACATTCCTTGCAGCACCCAGTTTTTAACCACAGCCCAAATTTTTTCTATGAGGTTCAATTCTGGGTAATATGGAGGTCATCGCAAGACAATATGACCTTGTTGATTCAGAAGTGTGTCCAATTTATACTGTCAATACTTTCGTTTATGTACTTATATAATCTCATATAATTCACACAGATCCTGGCGACAAATTTTTCAACAATTGTTTTTCTACCCAAGTCAATCAAACAAATATTTATTATTACCTGACTGAAACATGAGCAATGAATTAGGCACAAATTCAGTTCTACCACCAGCATGCACCATAATTAGTGATTTCCCTTTTGAAACTGGCTTTTTAATCCTAAAAGTGTGTCATCTGCCCATTCTTTAGGTTGGGTATGACTGCTATGAATATATGATTCATCAGTAAAAAATATTAGTCTGTCGTCATGCATATATTCTTTCAGCTTCATTACATATTGTATACGTGTGAAACATATTTCATGGAACTCCATCAGTCCTTTTTTTATCTGACATTTTTCTCCATCTACAATTATTAGTTTATTGTATAACATTTCCAAAATTGCTTAACTTTTGCTTTAGCGGAAGAGACGAAATCGGTCAATTTCAGTGTCAATCGATTCGTATTGACGAGACAAGTCGATTGACACCCCTCCCAAATTTAGCAAACGTCGGGGGTAAAAGTTATGACCATTGAAAGTTTCCGTTAGGGGTACGCTTCAGATGTGTTTTTATGGTCATAGTCACCATTTTTTTTCGATAAACTTGAAAAAAACAAGGAGCGCAATATTGTCTATCATAGAAAAGACATCACGATGCACGGAGATTTAATGTCGTTTAATGAATATGTCGGAATACAATCCAAACAAATAGAAAAGCAATATTTATTGATGGAAATAATTCTAACTATTTAGCTGCTACTGAGCGTTTCAAGGGAGCACCGCATGGAGACGATCAGCTTTTACTCCTCTAATCCTTCAGTAAACCTTCTTTAGGACTGTGCTCATTGGTCATATAAAGCTTCGTCGGCTTACAGTGCGTCGGGAAATTTGGTGGCGTGGATGGTATTCGGCCAAGATCGACTGTTAAAGGGGGTTTACATGTATTCCAAACTCTCAATGTAATGAAAAAACAAATGAATGAAAAAGTGTTGGCTTACTTAATTATAGTGCTTAAGTGAGCACTATTCAGCCAACATTTTTTCATTTGCTTCTTCATTACATCAAGAGCGCCTAAATAGTAAGCATTAATTGTTCCCATTAATAAATATTGCTTTTCTATTGGTTTGTATTGTATTCCGGCATAGTCATTAAATGCCGTTAAATCCCCTTGCATTGAAGGCAAAGTAAGGTTAAGTTAGGCTAATTTTAGTTTTCAGCAAAAATTGTTTCCTAGTCCATTTGTTTTATGTAACTATAGACAACATTTTACTGTCCTTGTTTTGCAGACTATGGCCTTAAAAACACATCAAAATGTATCCCCAACGGAAACTTTCAACGGCAGTAACTTTCGTCCCCGACATATCCTAAAGTTGCTCGTCGATACAAATCAATTGACACCAAAACCGATCGATTTCGTCACTTTCGCTAAAGCGAAACCTTACCAAATTTGCAATCTGTTATAAGAAGCTTTTAAAATGTATGATTTTATAATTCCCTTTATACCTTTTAAATTTGGCCGTCTTTTCTCATGAATGTGGAAATGATGCACAATTGAGCATACAGTCTCAATTTTTCCCTCACACAATGAACTGTTAGGATTCTTGTAAGGTTTTTTTTTATGCGGTGTTGCAAATGATGTGCCTGCGCCTGACACAATTAGATTCCTTTGCAATCCTTTAATATGCACTAGCAGATATTTTTGTCGTTGCAATCAGTCTCTCTCTCTGAAATTAGCCAATGGAATAATTGCAGAGCCGTTTGCAGCTTCCTCCTTTATAAATTCCAACATGTTAGCTATTATTTCTCGCCCCTGAATGACTTTGCCTTTGACACCTACTTTCTTCGAAGAAGATGCCATAGCCAGATAATTATTTACTGGTATACCTTTAAGAAAACAAGTAACACCTTTACAATAACTTAAACACCTAATTCAATTTCATTATTTGTCCAAATGATAATGATCATGAAATAATAATTCTGAACATAACTTTTAATACTGAAATTGCCACTTACCAATAAAAAACTGTTTATGTTGCAATTTGTCTTGAAAAAGATAGTATTTTATAGCGATGTAGCCAAAAAACAGACGCAAATAATATAATTAGGAGCAAATTCAAAAGCACGTTTACACAAGAAAGACAAGAAAGAGAATCAACTGATCAGTAGTTAGAACATCCAGCGCTGCCAACTTAAATTTATTTTGCTTTTTCAGTTTCCGTAAAATTCCCTAGATTAATCCATATTTTCCTATCGTTATTTTTATGATGTTAAATTACTCGTACTATTTTAATTGCCCCAAGGAAAAGATAAGTACGCCCGTGTACTCAGACCACCCCTTTTAATGGAAATTGGACTAGTTCGACTGGATATTTGTTTTCTGCGCCGATGCCGTCAGTGTGATGTATGTATTGTTCTTTAAAATTGTCGCTCTACTTGCGTTCACTCGAACAAGAGGTAATAATGGCGTTCGTCTAAGGCGCGGTGCTTACCATATCGCCCCGCATCAGAAATGATGCGCGACGACCAGGCCAAGAGGCGAACATATGAGAGCCTTAACCTCTCAGTTCGCTGGCCGTGCTCCCAAGCGCGGTGTTAGAGCCGTACCATTATTATTCATTGACAAACCTAAATTGAATATTATTTAGGTGGCATATTAATAATAAAATTTATAAGTAAAAGTGAAAGATCCGTAAGACATAAAAATAACTGAGTTTGTTTAATTATTATAATTTATACTGGCAAATATATAACACAACTCCGCCTACAGATGGAGGTGAGTGGATTGAGTAACTCATCAACTTCTGATGGCGATCCGGATAAAGGAGGAGGATTATGACGTTAGAATTGCTACTTAACCCACATAAAAATAAACCGGATAATTGGTTTCAAAACAAGAAAGCAGTGAGCAGTAAGACAAAAATACTACAGAAGAGTAGAAAAATCGATTATTTCCAATGAATAGGAAGTATTGCAAAAATTTGCGCTCAAATAAACAACAAGATAAACAAAAAATAACGAATTAAAAAACTTACATTTAGACAAATGGAACCAATAAAACGAAATCTTCTTCTTCTTCTTGTTAGTAGGCAATTCTGCTTGTTTAATTTATAGGTTTATGCCTTTACGTGATGTTGCCACTCCGTCTTTTGCGTAAACGGTTCCTACTTCTTCGACCCGATGGTAATTTGTCTTGGCTAACCTATTCTCTGCCATTCTACAATACTTATGTGGTTGTTCCATTCCTTTTTTCTGTTCAGCGTTCATTTGTTTATTCCCTCGATGTTGCCTTTCATTCTAACTTCATCACTCCTTACTTTGTCTCTTAAAGTATTTCCGGCAGTTCTTCTTAATACATTTCTACTGTTTCTAGTAGTCATTGCGCCTTGGCTGCGTCAAGTTTCTCCAAATTATGTTGTTCAAACTTCCATCTACTTTATTAGCTTTTTGTATTTGTTTCGTAACTTCTTTTTCAAGCTCCCCGTGACTTGATAATGTGATCTCTAAGTACTTCACTTACATGGTTTGTTCTATATTTGCTCCGTCGATTTCCAGTTTACATTTATTAGACTGCGTATTAATTACTAATGACTTAGTTATTTGGGTTGAGATGACCGTATTAAACTTTTTTGGCGACGTGTTAAATCTGTAGACTAATCTTTGTAAGCTGCGCTCGTCTTGGGCTGTTAACATTGTCTACGTAACAAAGCATTTTTATTTCTTTGTCCCCCATCCCATATCCTTTGCCGGCATTAACATTATTTATTATCTCGTCCACTATTAAGTTAAAAAGTTCCTATCTTATTCCTATTCCCATGTCTATTGGTTTCGTGGGTTGCCCGTCTATTCTAGCTTCTATTCTATTTTATGTATGTATTCAATTATTTTAGTTATCTAGAGGATTTCTCTTTTGTATAATAGGTGGACTACATCTTTTAATCTAACTTTATCGAATGCCTTTTTTATGGCTATGAAGCATAGAAAGGCCGGTTTGTTGTATTCTTATGCTTTTTCGATAATTTGTCTTGTCAGAAATATTGCGTCTATACATGGTCTTTCTCTTCGAAAGCCCTGTTGTTTGTTGTTAGAGTTAACTTCTGGTTTATACCTTCCGATAATACTTTTGTTATCAGTTTATAGGGTTTTTTTTTTTATCACCTTTTTTGAATAACAAAACGAGTGTGGGTGCTTGTCTTCTATTCTTTCGGTACTTTATTGTGCTATAGAATTTTATTAATTAATGTTGTTAGTTGCTTGGTTATCGCTGTTCTGATGTATTTTAGCAATTTGTTTGCTATTCCGTCCTTACCAGCGGCCGTTGTGTTTTGAAGTTTACTTTGTGCTTTCTCTACTTCTGATTCATTTAAAATGTTTTTATCTATATGTTCTACTTCTATTATTTTCTTTATTTATCTTCTCTGTCCTCTTATAAAACTCCACATTTCTTTTTGCAAACCATAGCAGTCGTGCTCCATTTGCTTTGAGAAACATTTCCCGTGCTCATTTTGAATCTTTCTAACGTGTGTGTGTGTGTTTTGTTTCTTATTCTTTTATAATTATCATATGTTTGGTGTTTGCTTTTTTCTTTGACTTCTTTATAGAACTACCGAGTTCTTTTTTGAAATCCACTATTTTTTATTCTTTTTTCACCTGAGGACTTCTTTACATCATCAGATATTTGATTTAATTTTTGTTCAACTTTCTCCTACTCCATCATTTTCTGTGATTTTATTGTTTTCAATTTTGATACAAGTATTTTTGTAGTCATGTAAACTTTCCATTTTTATCTTTGTATTGTTATCTATCTAATCGTTTCTATTGTGGTACATGCGCATTTTCATTCTGGTTTTACCTGGTAGTAGCTTATGATCGCTTGCTATTTCTGCAGAGGTTAGTGCTCTTGCGTCTAAAATTTGAGATGGATGTAGTTCTCTATTTATTAAGATCGTTAATTTTTGTCCTCTGGTATTTTCGAACGTATATTTATATTGCTCTTTGTGGGAGAAACATGTATTATTTATACGTATTTCATTTGTGCTGCAGAAGTCTGTTAAGAGGTCTTCGTTACCATTTCTATAATTTTCGTTATATCGGTGTTTTATAGCTGAGATGGTTTCATCTCCTACTCAAGCGTTAAGGTCCCCATAATAATCGTATAATCGTTGAGTGGAATCTGGTTTGTTGTTATCTCGAAGCCTTCATAAAAGTTTTCCCTAGTGTTTACATCTCTATTATTCTCAGGGGCATATAATTCCACTACATTCGTATGCTTGTGTCTATTTTGATTTTTGTATACACTATTCTTTCTGATATATATATATATATATATATGTATATATATATATATATATATATATATTTAATTCATACAATTTTTATGTATTAATACATAAAAATAAATAGAAGGCAAAAATAAAGAAGGATTAAAAAAAATTAGAAAATATCCACGTGGAATATACAAGGATCGACCAAGAAAGAACTATAAAAAGTGTTAGAGAAGATAGTATGTGACATAGGGATAATTATCTAAACTAAAACGTACCTAAGATTTCAAAAATGTGTAAAGATATACTCCGCCTGAGGGGGGGGGGTATGAGTGGATCTAGCAGCTTTTCAACCTCTCTTGCCCGGGTAAAGGAAGGTTGTGGCGTTAAGGTTGCTACCTAACCTACAAAAAGATAAACCAGCTAATAGGTTTTCAAACATGAAAGCTGCGAGTTTCAAAATGGATTTATCCCAGGCGAGTAGAAAAATTAACTCGGAATTTCGCACCGAAAAATCGGCCAGCCCGAAAGATTCTGGGGGGCGCAAAAATTCGCACCCAAAGAAACAACAAGACAAACAGAAAATTAAAACACAAAACCCTACCTACAGACAAAGTTGACATAGATAAAAGAAAAAACAAAAATAAGTAAGGGGTAGAAAACATCTGGAAAGTCTCAACGCGGAATGTACAAGGACTTAGAAAAGAGTTAGAAAAGATAGAATATGACGTAGCGATAATCACTGAAACTAAAAAGAAGCTAAAAGGTACCCAATAATTACAAAAATACATAAAAATATCTAGCGGGGTAAATAAAGAGACGAGCGCAGCAGCATGAGTTGCAATCTTGATAGATAAAAAACACCTCGATAGCGTACAAAGTTACAATTACTTTAATGAACGTTTAGTAAACGTGAGACAGAGGATATATGGCGATATACGGAGTATACAGTCCCTGGATAAAGGAAGAAAAAAAGACACCGAGGAGTTTTATGACAGTCCCTGGAAAGAAGATAGAACTCTACAAAGAAACATGGCCGACGAAGAGATTGCTATGAACACAATCCCAGAATGAACTCAAAAGACTTTCGATTTTCGAAATTTGAAACTCGAATATCTCGAAACATTATTGGACGATAGGATTGACTTCATTTTCGAATTCAGCGAAATTTCCTATAATGAATCTCATTTAAAGATTTTCGAAAATTTTCCCGAAATTCGAAGTCGAATATCTCGAAAATTATAAGACAGAAATTTTTATTTTCTAATTCGAAATCAGCGTAAAATTTCCTATAAGAATCCATTTTCAAATGTTAAAAAATCTCAAATTTTGTAACGGACTGACAGATCGACAGACAGACATATAGAATTCAGTAACGAACTTTTTAAGTTCGTTGAAAATGGGAAACCAGCCCGTGCCAGGCACAGTAGCTAATAAATAGAGAAAACACTGAATAACAATGGAACATCATTAATCGATTTTGCTTTACGTAATAAACTAAAAATTAATAACACCTTCTACCAGAAAAAGACATTCACAAATACACCTGGGAAGCTAGAGGCAGAAGAAGTATAATAGACTACGTAATAACAAATAAAAATGTTCAAAGTTGTCATAGTGGTCTATGCTTAATTCACATTCCTTTATAAACTCTGGTGTCTAGGACTAACTACAACATTTTTGTTTGTTATTACGTAGTCTATTATACTTCTTCTGTATCAGAATAGATTAAATCAACATTTATTAAAATACCCAACAACAGACAACATTAATGAATAATGGAACAATACAACAAATTCTATACAACAGGCAGCAGATGAAGCCTTAGGAAGACGACCCAAAATGAAAAAAAAAAAAGGACTTAAAATATGGAATGAAGAACTGGCAAAAATCAAAGACAAAAAGGTCGCATACCAAAAATATCTATGAAATAGAAATGAAGAAAAATATAATGAATATAAATTAAAACAAAAACACAAGCACACAGAGAAAGCTGGGACAAATAGACACAGGAGTTAGGACAAGACCTGCACGGACGACAGATCTTTGCATATAAAGCTATAAAAAACCTCATTAAGGATGAGAAGAAAAAAAAGCAAAAATCAACAACATCGAAGAAGAAGAATGGCTAGAACGTTAGAATTACAATAACAACCAAAAAAATTAAGAAGAAGAAACAGAAAAACAATTGAAGAATTAAATCAAGCACTAGAAATATCGAAAAATCGCTAAGCACAGGGCTTTGACGAGTTAAATACAGAACTAATTAAATATAGAAGCCTATTACTGAAACAAAGTTACTTACACTTTATCTACCAGTGGTGGCAAATAAGAGAAATCCCCTACAATTGGCAGAAAAGCATGGTTTAACCTAGCTTCAAAAGGGGAGACTGAAGTAAATGCGAAATATATAGATAAGCGGATATAAAATATATGCAAAGATAATAAATGCAAGAATTCAGACCATAGCAGAAACCATGCTAAATAGAAGATCAGAATGGGTTTAGAAATGGACACTCTGCACAGATGGGGTATTTACACTACAGCAGATACTAGAGAAAAAAAGAGAGTATAACTTGGAAACCCATATAGCATTTATAGACCTCGGTCAGAATATGGAAAATAAAAGCACTGAAAGCAATAAAAATTGGACAAGAACAATGGATAAACACCCTATTGTTCGCCGACGACCGGGTACTCATAGCAAGTTTAATATTTTCGAGCATAACAAACAAAACAGCATATATAAGAGATAAGTGATATTAGAATAGATTACATCAATATTTACTAAAATATGAAACAATAAAAGTCATTAATAAATAATGTAACAATATAGTAAATTCAATAGAACAAGCAGCGGATGGAGCTGTAGGTAGAATACATAAAGAGAAGAAAAAGAAAAAACTTCAATTATGGAATGAAAAATTAAATAAGAAACGAAAACCAAAAACGTTTAGTACCAAAAATATCTATAAAATAGAAACAAACACATAATTAATACAAAACAAGAAAAAACACAGCAAAAAAACAATAAGTACCCCAGAAAAAGCTATTGAAGATAGACTCGGGATTAAGAACAAAAGTCATAAAAATTCTGAAAATGATTAAAAAAGCAAGAATAAACATTAGTGAAGAAGTGGCTAAAACATTGCAACAAATTATGATACAATAACTACCAGCAAAATGAAGAAGATGAAGGACTAGAAAATAAGTAATACAGGGAATAAATGACATACTTTTGGCAGGTCCATCATATACTATGCGTATTTTTGGATCGTTTGGGTCATTTTTGATACCCCCGAATGAGGAAAATATAACCCGCTTTCTTCTAATAAATCAGGAAAAACTTCCTCTAAATAGCCTCGCTCAAGAAACTCGCTGATTGCGTTGCTACACATTTGCTTATAGTCTACACTTTGCTAAATCTCCCAGAATGACTTTATCGTTCTTAAACGGTAATTACTCAACAAATCGTCCGTCCTTTGGGTCTCCACTATGAGTACTCGCGAAATGCTCATCGCATTCGATTTATTCTGCGGCTCAGTTATTTTGCGTAGGCGCTACCTCCTCCTGGACCCAGAAACGTTCTACAAGGTCTGCCCGGAAAGTAATGCGCCCATTTTTGTTTTAAGAAATCTATTGAACCGATTCATACAATTACTTAATATCCTTCGAAATACATCCCACCTGCTTCAACACACTTGTTCCAACGCGATTTCCATGCTTTATATGCGTCCTGGAAGTCCTTCACTGGGATGTCCTTTAGTAACCTCGTCGTAGCCGTCTTGATGGTCTCCAGAGTCCCCAAATGCTGTCATTTGAGGGATTTTTTAATCTAAGTCGGGCGAGGCCACATCAGGACTGTAGGGCGGCTGGGAGAGCGTTGAGATTGTTCTTTTGGTCATCGGTGAGCACTCTTGGGACAAGTTTGGCGCACCCCTTCCGCATTTGAAAGTATTTCATCACAATCTTGTGCACATTAGTTTTCGGAATGTCAAGTATTTCTGACATTAGGCGGACACTCATTCTTCGATTAGAATTCAACAATTCGCACACTTTGTCAACCGAACTTTTATTTCGCGACGTTGAGGGGCGACCTGATCGTTGTTCGTTTGGCGACCTCCTCACGACCCTCCTTGAACATTTTATGCCACCTTTTGCACTATGAATATGACATGCAGTCCTCATCAAAAGCCTTCTGAAGCAACTCAAAAGTCTCCGACGGCGTCTTCTCAAGTTTGAAACAAAACTTTATCGCGTATTGTTCCTCGAGAGTTTGTTCCATCTTAATTTCGACAGAGCACTCACACAAGGGTTCACCGAAACAGGCGCTCCAGGAGCTCGGAGCTGACTGGTTGTGTTCCCAAGACTCCCCCCTACCCTTTCCGGACAAACCTTGTATCAATTTTTCCAGCTCACATTTGCGCCTCTTTTTTACCACTACATTACAGGAAATCCCTGGTATTTGATCGGTATCTACAAATGCACCACCTACTAGCCATTCTAGCAGCGTCTTAGACAGGTACAAATTTGGACTGCACAGTTTGCTTCGGCCAATACATAAAAGGCTCCAAAACGTTTCCGCCCCTAATAGCAGATTTATATGGCCATTTTCATTAAAGTTAGAATCCGCTAACTTCATATTTTCTGGAATCTGTAACGCAGTGTTGTTAAAAGATTCTGCTGGCAAGTTTGTCGTAACGTTCCTTAAGATGCAACAATCAAGGGAAGTCTCAAACGACTAATGCAAGGATTTAAGAATTATTTTTGCTATCTTCTTAGTCCTATTGCAGGTATTGTTTGTACCTGATATTGATATGTTTGTTTTCCTGGTTTTTAAAGCTAACTGTTCTCTCATTGCTTCCGACAAAATATTTTTCTGCGAGCCCATGTCCAAAAGGATTTTTTTATATTTGCCGGCAGAATCCTTCACTAATACGACTGCAGTCGACAACTCCAAGTATGTTTTCAATCCCGCAGTGCAGTGATTAGCGCTGGGTTGCGGTTGCTGCGTAACTGCAGGCCTAGATACATGCAGAAACGTATAATGACGCGACTGACATGTTCGACAACCCAACATTTTGCATTCCGATGCCTTATGATTTGTCCACAAACAATTTAAACAAATGTTTCGTTTCTTGACTTCGATCGTCAGTTCGCTTTAAGTTTTGGTTTAACGACTCGATTACGATACGTTTCGAAGTTAGTCACTTGCTCTAATACAAGAGGTGCTGAATCTGGAGTGTTTCAAATTCCCGTCTTGTTTGATAATCCAATTGTTCATAATTATTATCACGAGCATTGCATCCCAGGTCTCTACCGGAATCTGGAGAACTTTTAGCGTATCTAAGTTATTATTCTTATAACGCCTCTGCAAAACTGACCAGACTGACTGATAATTATCACTGGAAATTGTCACTGACTCTATGGTGCGAGCTGCTTCGCCCTTGGACACGATTTCAAATAATGGAATTTCTGACAGCCATCTAACGAATGATTAGTGTGAATCAACCTTAGAAATGCATCATAAAAAGGCAACCACTCTGTGTGCGTACCCGAGAATGCAGGTAAATTTATGACTAGCAATCTGACGTTAAACTGTAATGTAGGAATCGCCATGTTAAGAACAGAATTGACGGGAGGACCCGAACTAATAGGTGTTCTCGAGGAACTCCCATTAAGTAAAGTTTGTAATTCTCTTAAAACCGTATGCCACGATTTCCCAAACGCAGATACAATACTTATCTCTTCAGTTAAAGATTCGCAACACATAATTTAAAAATTGTTATTCCCAAATTTTTCCCGAATTTCATACATATCAGCAATACGATTTTCTATTTTTTTGGATTGACATCTGCCGCAAATTTTTTTTTTGTATTTATTAGTTAATTACAATCTGTCAATTACACTGACAATAAGTAATTATGTTGATCGTATTGAGCAGTGTTGGAGAAGTCGCCCAATGACGGCCCTCCTGCGATTACTTAATTAATTTGATTGTTACACTACATGTAAGTTAATTAAGACACTTAATGTAACTTAAATAGCACTAAAATCTATGCGGTAGATCGAGCGGGTTAAGTCTTTTGAGTCTTTGCGTTTGAGCACTGTTGTCTAGTAGATTAACTGCCAAAGGATTAGGATGCACTTCTAACTTATTTAGGTACTTTACACTAAATTTTTAATTTCTTCCTTGACGGTGGCCACTTCTAAATCGTTTCGGATTTCAATGTTTGGGATGTAGTATGGGGCATTAGTTATTAGACGTAAGACTTTGGATTGGTACCTCTCCAATATGTCAATGTTAGATCTAGAGGCAGTGCCCCATAACTGGATCCCGTAGGTCCAAACTGGTTTCAATGCTACCTTGTATATAAGAAGTTTATTTTTAAGCGATAATTGGAAGTTTCTACCTAACAACCAGTAGTATTTCTTTAGTTTCAGTCCAAGCTGCACCCTCTTCTTCCATATATGAGTTCGCCATGTAAGCCCTTTATCCAAGTGTATCCCTAAATATTTAACGCTATCCGCCTGTGGTAGTGGTTGGCCGTTCATATTTACTTCTGGGGAGTGCCCTCTACATTTTGTGAAAGTCACATGGACTGATTTATTCTCGTTCACCTT
This sequence comes from Sinelater perroti, assembly GCA_036346155.1. NCBI lineage: Eukaryota > Metazoa > Arthropoda > Insecta > Coleoptera > Elateridae > Sinelater > Sinelater perroti. The sequence goes on from JARFIY010000189.1 coordinate 3,555,127, forward strand.
GATACGCCATCTTTGGAGCCACTGCTGTATTTTATCTAAATGCGTCTGTAGTTGTTGGGCAGCAGCTGTTGGATTTGGGTGCATTGATAGGATGGCCGTGTCGTCTGCATAAGTCGCTGTTATAGCGCCATTATCAGGGGGTAAATCGGCTGTGAAGATGAGGTATAAGACAGGCCCCAATACGCTGCCTTGCAGAACACCGGCTTTTATTTGCATCAATTCTGTTAGTTCATCCTGGTATTTAACCTGGAAGTATCTTTCCTGTAAATACGATTTCAGGATAGTAAAGATTGGATGGGTAAAGCTTGAATAGTAGACCTTCGTGCCAGACCTTGTCAAAGGCCTGGCTTACATCCAAGAAAACCGCAGCACAGTAAGCTTTTCCCTCAAATGTATTATTGAAGACTTCAACGATTCTATGGACTTGTTCGATGGTTACATGGTTTTTCCTAAAGCCGAACTGGTGATCGGGGAAGAGATCTTCTTCGGTGTGTGTCATCAAGATTCTTTTTAGTAGGAGTTTCTCCATTAGCTTAGATAAGTCTGGTAATAAACTGATAGGCCTATAGGACTCGACGTTGTGCGGAGGTTTGTCGGGTTTTTGAATTACTATTACTTGAGCGATCTACCATGGGGTGGGAAAGAATCCTGTTCTGAGGATAGCGTTGAAGATGGCGGTTTACATTGTAATCCCTATTTTAGGAAGCTCCTTAAGTATCCTGCCCGTGATCAAATCCCAGTCTGGTGCCTTGTTAGGTTTTAGTAAGTTTATCATTTCTAGTCACTTCACCAGCTTTGAACAGCTTTATTGGAGGTGAAAGTTGGTAAGGGGCTTCCAGGTATTCTTTTATGGCGTCATCTTCATCCGGATTTCTAGTTGGTATTTCTACAGGTTGGAAAACGTTTGACAGGTGTTCCGCGAAGATTTGTGCCTTTTCTTTGTTATTGCGCACCCAGGAGCCATCCGCTTTACGAATAGGAGGTACTTGTTGATTCGGTTGGTTCAGGGCCTTCCATAACGAGTAGTCTGTGCTAGCTGTAGCTGATAGCCCTTCTAAAATTGTCATTTTTGATGGTCCGTATTAACTCCTTAAGTTCTCTAGTGGCATTGTTTAATCTTCTTTTGTCGTCAGGATACCTACTACGTTGCCATTTTTTCCTTAGCCGTCGTTTTTGGGCTATTTTTTCTTTCAGAATAGTAGGATACCTATGTTCTACTTTGTTGGGTGGGAAATTTGGTGTTGCTTCCCAGGCAGCACTTTGTATTGTTTTGACAAAACTTAAGACTGCATTATCAATTTCTTCGTTTGTTTTGAGAGATACATCTAGATTTATGCTATCCTCAATTAGTACTTTAAAGTATTCCCATTTTGTTTTTGAGTTGTAAAGTTGGGGTGGTTTACTTCTCTGTGTTATAATTGCATTGACAGTAGCTATCACTGGAGAGTGGTCAGACGTCAGATCAAAACTGGATTTTTTTTTAAGAGTCTTCGAGAAATACCTTTGATCACAAAGAAGTCCAATAAATCTGGAACTTTTGCAGGGTCCGTTGGCCAGTATGTCGGTTCATAGGTGGATAGATGACCTAACTGTTCTTCTTGTAATACCTGATATAGGATTCTGCCTCTTCCTGGTGGGGATAGGCGCGATCCCCAGTGGGTATGCTTGGCGTTGTAGTCTCCGCCCGCCATGAAGCGATTTCCAAGAGATGTGAAGAATTCTTTCAAACTGTCTTTGTCAGGACGATAGTTCGGTGGGCAGTATGCCGCCGAGATTACCAGCGGACCATACCAGTCCTCTATTTCTATACTAGTTGCTTGGAAGGAATCCCTTTTGTATTCTGGCAGTACACAGTGCTTTATTTGCTTTTAATTACTGCTGATCCTCCTCTCGCTCTACGATCTGCATCTGGATGTTGAGTATCGTATATAATGTAATCCGGAATTTTGAAGTGCGTTTGGGAATTGAAGTGTGTTTCTGCTATTAGTAGTACGTCAATGCTGTTATATTTTAGAAATACTTCTACTTCCTGTTTGTGGCTTTCTAATCCGTTGGCGTTCCAGAGCGCAATTTTAAATAGTTGAGCCATTGTTTTTACCGATTTTGGATACCAGGCATTTGATAGTCTCCCTCAGTTCTTTTATTTCAGATGTTAGTTCCGAAATCATTTTTTGTTGTGCTTCGATTGTGCTTTGTAAATATGATATAAAGTAATTTTCGTTGAGTGTAGGATTGTTGTTTGTGGCAGTTCTATAACTACATTGCGAGCTTACATTTATCAAACGTGGTGCTTGATTTGTGGATATTGTCTGTTCATGGAGATTTCCACCGGCTTGTTGTTTTTCTGGTGCAGGTTTTTGGGTTTGTTCTGCATTGTTGTTATTTGCTAAGGGACGTGTTTTTTGGATTCCTGTTTGTCGTACTTGTGGTAGTTTTCCTTGTTGTAAGGGATGTCTTCTATTTAGGATTTCGATGTAGATTTTACAACCTTTGTAATTTGCAGGGTGGTTTCCCTCGCAAAGTACGCATTTGGGAGCCTTGCCATCACTGCGGTTTTTAGGGCATGTTCTATAGTCGTGCTCCCCTGCTCATTTTACGCATCGATACGGACAGGAACAGTTGTTTCTGGTATGACCGTAGCATTGACAACGTTTGCATTGTGGAATTTGTGTTCTTTTATGGGGTGGTTCAAACTTTACTACTGCATTTAACAAAAGGTCTAAGTTATAGATCTCTTTGTTGCAGTCTTTCTGTGCCAGGTCTATGAAGAACAGATTTTTTGGCATTTTGGTTTCGCGATTATGTACATTCATAACTGACTTGACTTCGTGTCCCTCTTTTTGCAATGCAAGTTTAATGTCTTCTACTGGGGTGGTGTGGTGTAGGTTCCTTATTACCACCCTGAAGTGTTTATCTTCCGGGAGGGTGAACGTATGTCTAATGACCTTGTTATCATCTAGAACTTTTTTAATTTTTTTGTAGTTTTCTATGGTACGGACTTGTAGTTTTACCTTGTCGCTACTTATCATTTGATAATAGTATTCCTTCTCATCTATCTTTTGTTCGATAAGTTGAAGTAGTGGTGGAATTGCCTTGACAAATTGTAAGATAAAAGATGGAGGTAGGTCAGCTTTTTTTGTTTTCACATTACCGTTGTTTGTGGTATTTTGGGTTTCTTCCTCTATTCCCTTGTTTAAAACGTCGAATCTATTGGTTATCGTTGTACTTTGTGTGTGACTTTGTTTTGACATCGTTTGGCTGTCTCCGCTTCTTTTCCTTTTCGTTTTTCTTGATTTGACCTTCTGAAATTCATTGGGTTGAAATCCCTTTCCCTCTTCTGTCCTCTGTTGCGGGTTTTCATCAGCTTCGTCATATTCTAAGTATTCTGTGTTAATTGATGGAAAGGGTAGAGGTGTTATTGTCCCTTTCGGGTGTCCGTTTGTTGCTTGTGTTGGTGGATTTCTTTGATTGCTGTTCATTATTGGGCATGTCATTTGACTTTGTCCCATTAACAGCGGTTCGAAAATTGGGAAAATTGGGTTGTTAATGGTATTGTTGGTATTGTTGAGGGTGCCACTGCGGGAGCCATTGCATTTGTGTAGTCTGAGGCCACTGCGGTTGTTGGTTTGAGTGCCATTGGGGTATTGAACTAGGCTGGGTCATAAGAGCATTGTTGTAAGTTATAATATTTGGTATAAAGCTGTCAGTGCTAGAGCTAACTGGCACGTAGTGCTGATTGAAGTTTTGTTGGCTGAAATACAAGCCTCTATCGCTACTTCCTTGCATGGTGCTGTTTTAATTTCTTAAAATTGAATAAAAATATAAATATAATTATTTATGAGGTTTAGCACACAGCTAAATGTGCTGTTATCTCTTATCAGAGTTCAGCTGACCTTCCCGCTCTTTGATAACTTGGTGGATCGAGAGGTTATAATTTATAAGTAAGTTAAATTTACTCACTGTTTTGGTTGTAACTTGAATAAACGTTTTGATTGAGGCACCAAAACACTGCTATTATGCAGTTTATAATTTCACTTTTGGTGATATTGGAAAATTTACGACTTTAATTACTTTAAGTTTCTATGTTGTGTTGTGTCAGCTGTGTTCCAACACACATCTGCCGCAAATTGTTTTACGAACCCCTCAACATCTAATTTTGCTTTAATTTGCTTATTCTTAAGCAACAACTTTTTCAAATCTCCCAACGTGATCATTATGTATAGAGCTTAATACAAATCGGTTTGAAATAAACGCCAAATGACACTTGGGATGACTGGAATAGGAATGTAACAATCAAGATACAACCCACTTACCTGCCGCTTGCAGGTAATCTCTGTTGACGTGCGTTTTACGGCCTCTGCCCTGCGCCCTGCTTCCTTTTCTGTTTCTTGGACATCGTAGTCCCTGCTGTCTCGTTCACAGCGAAGAATCTTCTTTGCTTCTTCAGTCGATGGTACCATTCAGGTGCGCCTCTTGGTTCATTTTGTGATCGTCGAAACTTTCACGCGACAACCCACTATTAACTCCAAAAAGACTTTCCGGCTTTTAATAATTCGGCTCGAAGGACAAATGTGCGCGCGATTTTTTCTCTCAAGAAAAAAACTGGCAAATTGCAAATACTTATATTCAATAACGAGTTAAACAAAGATTAGCTTTACATTAACTGGCTTGCAGCAGACCCAAGCAGAGTGGCAGAATGACACAGAGTCCGCACCGATTCTGATTTTTATAACCTCCTGACTCATGTCAAAAAGTTCGTTACAAATCTGCTCTTTCTGGAAGGTGAAAGTTCGGTACCGACCGTGGGAATCTCCGATTTTAGCGTATATTAGGGTATTAAATGCCGTTTTATGAATTAACCAACACAGAATTATAACGGACTTTTAACCGAACTCTCTGTTTTACATTTTCCTCTCTACAAATGCCTAAATTAGTCAGGGGCTTGTACATATGCTTAAATCAGTAATTTGCAATCGCTTCTCTCTAACTACACTCTAATGAGAACGGAACTATCCCCAATCAACTTGGCTAAACTTTTAACAAAACTATGTGGAACATATTCAGCTTCTTCTTTATTTTTAAAATCTCTGATTACTAATTTTAATTAACTTCGAGCCCAATCTCTTCATTTTTAACACGTAGCTCTTCTTCTAAAACAGTTCTTTCTCGCCTCACGTTCTGATCTAAAATTGCTGATAAGCGTTTTGTCGTAGCCAATATTTATTTTTTAAACGTAAAATTCTTTAATAGTTTCGGTTTAAAGTTTTTGTGCTATTTGCGCCATCCTTGAAGCTAATTGACGTGGTGTTAGGTGCAAAACACTTGCAAATTAGATTAGGACTGTTAGTTAAGATGCTTGCAGTCGTTATTAGACTCAATTTTGCGCTAAAATATAGCTTTCTTACTGCTATAGAAATAAATCTACTAAGAAGGTTACAAAAAATACTTTCTACTATTTCATACATAATCTTATCAATAGTATCCAAATAATTAACTAAAAATTGATTTTTACAAATCACTATAACCTGATTAATAGGCACAAAGCAGTTTGAGCGGAATAGATAAATCAGACAAGCTCAGTGACTGAAGTTATCGAGTACTACATTTCAACCCTTCTTAATGTGCCCAAATAAATTGATAGTAGCACGATTGTGAAGTGGAAACGTAAAAACACAATTTCAACAAAACCACTGATAGGCAGAACACGTATAATGGCATAAAGGGATCTTTGTGCGTTGAAGAATATATATCTACAGTCATTGTGTAAAAAAATCACCCAGAAGTTCTACAAAGTTACTGATTGTCTAGCAAGCACCATAATATATGTTAAATTTGAGACAAATGAAGTTCAAAGGTTGGGCAACCTCCCACAAGCTAAAAATTTCTTTTCTAAATGCTAAATATTGCCTTCAGTCGTGTAAAGAACATTACTGGACTCTAGAAGTTATGACAAATGATTGGAAAACAATGAAAAACAATGTAATTTAGAGAGTGTGGCATTAGAGTATTTAGGTGTTTTTTATGGAATGCCAGGCCTTTCATAAAACTCAAAAAAAAATTTAATTTAAAAAAGTACAAAGATATTAAAAGTTGCATCTAGTCTAGGATAGAATATAATGATGATGATTGGCTCTATCGACATGATCACAAAGCAAATACTGTGAGGGAATACTTTGCAGGCAACAATATAAATAGATTTGTTAATCCAGTATTCTGACTTAAAATTGAGGTAAGTTGAAATAGCAGCAACTGTTCAATAGGGAAAATTTACCAAAAAGACTCTCCCTTCCAGTGCTTTGGGAACAGTCATCTCAAAACCAAATATCTTGTGCAACCATACAATATTAACGACACAAAAATCAAATTGTATACCATTCTTAGACAATAGTATTTTTCAACAATAAAAGAAGAAGTAATTATGTGTTTTAAATAAATGAACGTACAATTAGATCAGAAACTAACCGTCCATAAGTAATGTATTTACGCGCCCAATAATGATCCTGCCACATGAAAAAAGTAGAAGTAAAACTTAACAAGCTTGGGGACATTTATTACGGGTAATGAAATTGACTGTCACCATCTTTGCAATTTAAGTATTATTATAAAACGTTAAATTTACATTGTAAAGCAAAATTTAAATTATTTTGATTATTTTATTTCTAACTGTATAGTAGTAAAACTTAATCTCTTTAACAAGTTTACGACAATAATTTACAAGCCTAGAAACTTTCCAAATTCTTAAAAAGTCCTTATAAAAATTTTATTTCTCTTTCTCGTTACACACGAGTAATCATCAAGAAACTAATTTTTTTTGAGCTTTTTTTTGTTATTTTCTAGCAAGACATCTAGCGTTGCCAGTACAAAAACATACTTACTACAGTACAGTTATTTTAAAAATGTTCTTTTGTGTATTGTTGCATTATTCAAAATTTTGAGTTTTTAATATAAACGAAAAGCTATAGTTTGAAGAATTTTGTAAATAACGTTGGTAACGGTTTAAACGAATTAATATCTTTCGAAAAATAATGCCTTTAAATGCTTGTATTTCTCTTTGAGTTGCCGTCAAAATTTTTATCTTAGTACTTGTTCCTCAAAACAGAGCTTTGAATTAAATTTTCTTCTCTTACACTATAATTATACGAACTTTTGCTATAACTGAAATATTATTTTTATTCTGCATTATGTATAAGATGCATATTATGCATAGATAACATAGAAAAGTAATCTGTTATATAAAAAGTGTCAAATAAGTCTTTTACGAGGGCGAATAAAAAATAGAACGGAAATATTTCTTTTATTTATCGAAGTATCTTAAAGTTGCCTTCCTATATACTTTCCAACACATTTTTCCAACGGATAAATAGTATTTTGATCATGCTATTCTAAAAAAAGTTGGTTGTGATACCAGCCAATGGTGTACGAATGCTTCGACAGTAACATTGTCATTATATCCCTATTCCAACAAATTTTTATTGAAGGGAGCTGGTTGGAGCCGGGTGTCTCGAATTGTTTGAGCACTACTGCAGCCTCATAAACAATTTCAACAATCGTTAATCGACGGTCATCCTTGAGAAGGCGGTGAGCAATGCGAATATTTTCCTCGGTCACGCTGGTCCTCATTGGTGACGACATTGGTGACGTCCATTCCAACCGCTTTTCGCTTTCTAAAAATGATTTACACGACGCATACACTTGAGGATGTAATACTAAAATTTTGCTTTAAATCTCAAAATGTTTGATGGCTCTATGCTTTCTGTCATGAAATACTTACTAATCATTTGTTACGCAACAGAGGGTACCTCTTGCTCTGACATTGTGATCCTGACTAATGAACCAGTATTGCAAGATATCCTACAAGGGAATTCCCTTCAGTCAACCTTACCTACAACGTCACGGGGTACAAAAAGAAAGTTTCAGTTATATTTGATCCATCCTTGTAGTGAACTGTGTGTTGTAGTATGTCTCTTGGCCACTTGAACAGAAACTATCGGAAGTTTGAGATGATCCAAGATCCCATTCCACTACATGGGGTGCAACTTGGGCAATTAAGGCGCTAGATAGGGAGAGCATAATTGATTAGCAGAAATAGAAAACTCCCCTTCTAATTTTCTTCCCTAACAGAACCCTCACTTACAACGTCACTGCCCTGCTCGCCCTTGCGTTCAATATTTTCACCAGACATTTAAGCCGAAAACTGTGAAGCTTGGTAGATGCACACGCATTCATAAGTTTTTTGCTGAAAAATCTCAAAAATCAAAAATATCGAAAAAGCAAGAAAATTAAAGCAATGAAATTTAAACACTGACACATTTTCGAATTTGACCCCTCTCCCATTTTGCGTAAAATTATTATAAGCTTACTACAAAAACTATAGCAGCCAACCAATTTCTTAAATAATAATTTTTAGTTTTACAGATTCAATTTCTATATTTTGTATAAAACGTTTATGAATAATTTAACTTTGTCAAAAATTTATATATTCTTTTCAGTGCTGTTTTTAAATATGGAAATTTAAATTTTATTCTAAACACATACATTTGAATTTAACTAGTCAATATGAACATATTGAGAAACTTATAAAAAGAAAAAATACACCAATATTATTGTGCATGGTTTTAATATAAATTGTACCAGCAAACTAAACAAATATAATGCATTACAACTCCTTCTCGTTTCGATCATCACCTCTATTCTCTACCTGAAGCGTTACATGCTCTTTTTAACTGCTTTCGGTCTGAAGAGAGCCCGCATTTGGGTACTTAGACTTCTTAGTAACCCTATTAAGAAATCTCCACATCTAATAGTCTACAAGGTTTAAGTATAAAACATTGGGAGATCAAAATGCTTTAGACCAATATATGTTTATAGTGTCGGAGAGTTAATTTTATCGTAAACATTTCACTATTTTACATATGATGTTATTATTGTCCTTAGAATCCCCAAGAAAACTTTCTTCTTGATTGACTCCCACTAGAGTCAGTTTAGAATCGTAAGTGAGTCAACGGTCAAGGTTTCAGCAAGTATGTCTTTTGATTCTTTCATTTTTTTAATTAATTATGATATGTATTTGAGGTCCTCTGTGGTGATTCATCATAAGACGGCTTCCGTTACCCCCACTACAGATTATAGTTTTTCAATCGACATTTCTAAGTTTTCCAAAAAAAGCTCTTGTCTTTGTTGATTAACTGTCGGAGTCCTAATAAATTTTTTTACCGGGTTAATAAAATCCTTCTCATACTTCCGTATCATATTGTAGACAGTCCATCTCAGAACCTTGTAATAAAAAATAAAATTACACTAATTTTAACTTCTAAATCTTTCATTGGAAAACTCACAGAGTTTTGTGCGCAGAACATCAAGATGGAATACGCTCTAGGCAAATGACGCTAGAAAACAATATACGTCATCATCGGATCATCCACATCAAATGTTTAAAACTCTGATCAAGGCTGATCAAACAGAAACTCATGCAAATTCAAGAGGAAGAGGCAGAAAAAGGAAACGTAAAGCGAAGGAAATTGATAGAAAGAAAGAACACACTACTGGTGAAAACTAAAGTTATATGAAAAACTGTATTTGAATATTTATCTTCAGAAGAATCGATGGTTTTCTTTTATACACCATTGAAATGATATTTTTCTTTTAGGTGACAATAATTTCCGAGAAGAAGACGGCCAGTCAAAATAAAAACTTTATTATAATGAGAATATATAATGGAGTACAATGGCAGACCTAAGCTTTCACTGATTTTTCATCCAAGGAGTAGCTTACGTATCGCAAGTAGACGTTATCGAAAGAATTTATGCTAAACAATTGTCAAAGTTTTTTCAATACATGATCCTATTAGAATAAAATTATCACAAAATTCGTTTATTTATCAAAAGCTTAGATAGGACATCAGAACAAAAGTATACATGTGCAGGATTATGGCAATTCGACGCTTTGTCCATTACAAAAGGTGACTTTATATGATAGGTAATTAGCTCACAAGGAATGTAAGGAGTTAATGCACACCGATCACGATTAAATTTGGTACACAGTTACAATAAGTGATAAATACACGTCGTATGACCAAGATATTGAAGATATAATGTGTCAAAGTTTTACTAACGCATCACCCACACCTTGTGTTGTGGATCTATTGCCGATATAACTATATCTTTGTTTCTAGTGTTAACAACAAGTATATTGTCACAATGGCGTATTTTTGCGATGCACCGAACAACTTTTTACTCATTTATGATTTAACAAAACTGTTAAAAGATAACAAAATGATGGAGTCTGTTAAGTCTAATAATACCACATTTGTCAAAAAAGTCGTTTCCCAAAGGCGACCAGATTGTTCAACCTTTGGATCTTTTTTTTCAATCCACAGATCAAGCATTTTCTAAGGAAGTTCAAAGATCGCATTGGAATTGAACGTGTTGGTCTTTGTTTCTCCAAAAGAGATTTGAAACTCCCGCTACCGTTTATTTTCCAAGAACCTTTAAAAACTGCCAAAAGGTTATCAAAGGGTAGGTAGCACTGCAATGCATTATTATTATTCAGGTGCGTTCGTTGGTAAATGAATCTTTGTTTAGAGATTTGCAGTGAACACAAATGACATCTCTCACATGCATTATTGTTAAGCGGTACACTATAATATTTCATATCTTGTACAGCATCGAAACAAACATGAAATAAAAACACCGGAATAACTCTAAATCACTGGGAATCGACTAAAAGTGAACAACAACAGTCTAATACTTAGTACCATTACCCTTGGTATCAATGACGACCTGGTACCTGAGAGGTACGGAGTTCAGAAGAATATGGATCCATGCCCTCTTGAGTTTACTTTTCATGGCATTGCTGCCAACCAGACGACACTCCAACTCTAGCCAGAGGCCCTCAATGATATTCAGGTCGGAGGATTGGCTGGGCCAGTCGAGGAGGGTTACGACGACGGACGAATCAATACTGTACATGTTTCGAACGATGTTTGGGGTCATTGTCCTGTTGGAAAATAAAGCCACTACCCATGTTCTGCATGGCATATGGATGCATCGTGTTTTCAAAGATGCCCTCCTACAGATAGCGATCCATAATGCTGTGGATTATCCTGAGAGGACTTGTGCCAAGGCTGTCGTGCATCGTTGTGGAAATCTGGTACATGGGATCAAAACGAGTGCCTGCGCCCACTTCATGCGCCACTTCCTGTTTTGGGTTCAAGGGTCACATAATTGTCAAGAAATATCAGGTGCCGTGAGGCAGCGGTTGTCGCAGGACATAAAGAAGAAGAGTTTCGAGGTAGTCTTGATCAACCGGTCTTGGACTTCTTTACAACCCCACCTTGAATCCTGCAGGCTTTGGAAAATGGGAAATGGTGTACTTGTCGAGGTGCTGCAAGATCACGGAGAGTTCGATCTTGGGTAGGTAATTGAAAATCGTCTTGTGAATCTATGGGGATATGTTGACGGCTTACCCATATCTGACATGACCTTTATTATTTAAAAAATGCAAGAAAAAACAATTAAAACTACGCGAAATAAAAATTCTTCAAAAGTCAATAAAACGGTGATTTTCACTGATTACAGTGATTTGCACGCCATTTTCATTCGCAGATGCAGAACAGGTGTCAAAACATTCGAAAAAAGTTATGGAGGAAATACCAAAAGTTGACATATTTTTAACCGGAACTGTATGGCTTAGGTACACAGTAAAAAGTCATGATATGTATTCATAACTTACTAATAACAAATTTTATAGCAAATTTCATCGTGATAGTAGAGTGTCGTCAAATTTTCGCTAGTACCCTACCATTTCCTTTTTTGAGAAATGGGCTTTCAAGTTAAAACTACGACTTTTTACTTCTATCTACCCTATGTTTAAATAATATGAAATTTCATATTTATTAAAAAACGTTTTCCAAATTGTAAATCAAAAATTTTTGGCAACTTTGCATCTTAATAACAATTTCTGTTATAATGTGTTTGGCTTCTGAACTGTTCTCTTAGTTTGGTCTACCTTACAATTTCGATAGTCCTGGTTCTTCAAAAAAATCTAATATCTGAATCTATATAACATTTCTTAAGTCCTCGAGGTCTATTTATATTGTCCAATATTTACTTTATGCAATTTTTTTTTATACTAGTATTTAAGGCTTGTCTTGTCACTCGAGATATGCCTCGCTGTTTTCGAGATTGTATTAAACAAGTATGCTAAGTTGCCTATTGAAGGGATGAAAACTGTCTCCAAACTTTGTCTCCAAAATGTGATCCTTTAAAATATCTCAAAATTTATTTATTTCTTTTTTTGTTAAGTCAAATCAAAATTTGTTACGAAATGACAATTAAATTAATAATACTTACATATGTAAGAATTTTTTCTAACTTTTTTTAGAGGCAAACCCCACTTTTAGTATTATTTTCAATGTAAAAAAAAATTAGATTATCTACTCAGATCAACAAATGACCTACTCCGTAAAACTAGAAAAATGTAACTATGTGTGTGTAATTAACATTGTAACTACTCCTACATTTTGTTGTCAAACCTCGCACAAAGGTTTTAGTTTTTCGATTTAGGTCACGGTTATTGGTCAAAACATAAATTATAATAAAGTAATTAGACAGTTTGCGTCATCTATCAGTGTTTAATGGACTACGTGGCAAATTCTTGCCGTTAGTAGGCGCATGCGCACAACATTTATGTCAAACCAAATATAGCCGAACGAATGTCATCATGCTTAGATATCGCTGATAAAACAATTATTGGCCCATTTTGTCTTTAATTGTCGGCGAAACTCTGAACTAAATAGTTAGCTTGGGTGGCCCGGCTTTGGGACGGGCCTTTTTATTAGTTTATTATAAAACATTAAAAATGAAAGTTGGAGTGTTTGACATGAAAGACTAGTTACCTTTAAATTCAATTTACCATTCTTGATGTTATAAAGAAGTTAATTCTGATTTGAATTTTATATTTTAATTTTGAAACTTTTAATGTGGCTAATATTTATAAAAATAAATAAAATAACATAAAACATACATTTAAGAGAGTGAATAACTCTAACAACTACATCCTTGTTAAACTGTAAGTGAATTTTTATTTAAATTTATTTATGTTTGTATTTTATAAATATAACGTGTCAAAGTTTTAATTTGTATTTAACAGTTAAATTAATTAAAGTTCATACGACTTAAATCTATACACATTTGTACGCGCGATTTCCCTTGTTTTCAAGAAGAAACTGGCAAATTCATAACACTTGTATATTCAATAATAAGTTACACCAAAAACGAAGATGGGCTGATTGCATATTAACTTTACTAATTGGCTTGAAGCAGACTCAAGCCCGATTGAAATAATTCCGGGTTTTTATAACCTTCTGACCTACGTCAAGAAGTTCATTACAAATATACTATTTCTAGAAAGAAAAAATTCGGTACCGAACGTTATTGATCTTTGGAATATCCGATTTCCGCGTATTCCTGGAGTCAGCGTTCAGAGTTATTAGGATATTAATGAGCCGTTTTATAGACCGGCGGATACAAATTATGACGGACTTTTAACCAAACTCTTTATTTTATATTTTTTTTAATGCCTTATATCACCTATCAAAGAAAGACCATTCTATTTGGAAAGCAACCAAGAAGTTCAAGAGACCCATCACTCACATTCCTCCTATAAGGGAAGAAGGCGATAGTTGGGCAAAAACCGATAAAGAGAAAGCCGAAGTTTTCAGCACACCAACACCACAAGGAAATAATAATAATGATGCTATGATTACACGCTACCTCGATAGTCCATGCCCAATGATTCTACCAATCAATCCCTACTCCCCATCAGAAGTTAAATAGGAGATCACAAAATGCAGTAATTATAAGTCTCCTGGATTTGACTTGATCACCGGTCGAATACTCAAAGAGTTACCTAGAAAAGATTTCGTTATGTTAACCACAATATTCAATAGTATGCTAAGATTAGCTTACTCCCCACTGATCTGGAAATTCGCCCAAATTAATTCCCAAACCAGGCAAACTGCCAAATAATGTAACATCTTACCAACCTATAAGTTTTCTACCCATCATGTCCAAAATATTTGAAAGATTGTTGCTAAAAAGGCTAATCAAAGACATAATCTAAATGAAATAATACTTTCACATCAGTTTGGTTTTTGTGGACATCATTCCACCATTCAGCAAAGCCATAGAATCGTTAACACCATTCTTACTATTCTAGAAGAAAAGAAATTATGCACAGCTGCCTTCCCGGATATTTAACAGGCGTTCGATCGAGTATAAAATCATTACATTCTACTTAAATTATATATAAGCGAATGATACTTCCAAACTAAATGTAACCTCGAAGCTTCCCCCATAGCATCCAATTAAATCAGGTGTTCCGCAAGGAAGTGTCCTGAGACCCCTCCTCTGCCTCTTCTTCACGGTCGACATCCTCATCACAAACAACACCATCATCGCCACATTTGCTGATGATACAGCAATCATCGCTGTAGATAAAGACCCACAAATTGCTATCGAAAAGTTATGATCCCACCTTAACCACCTACAAGACTGGACTCATTCCTGGCGAGTACAAGTCAATCAAGCCAAATCAACCCAAATCACCTTTACACATAAACATATCAATAAACCATACCCAATTGCCAGTCGCTACCTAGAACTGACAATGGATAGAGGACTAACCTGGAAGCAACCCATAACAGCTAAGAAAACTCAGATCAACCTGAAACTGAAACAAATGCATTGGCTCCTTGGTCGCAAATCGAAACTTGCAACAGAAAATAAATTATTACCGTATAAATCTACTAAAACTGATCTGAACATATAGAGTCTAGCTTTGGGGATGCGCGAAGCCTTCAAATATAAAAAATACTGCAAAGAGTCCAATCGAAGGTCCTAAGGATGATACTCGACGCCCCATGGTACGTCAGCAACAAACATTACACAACGACTCAGGCATCTCACTAACACAGGAAAAAATCCTCAGACTTACATCCAACTACTTAAATAGAATTGCAGGACACCTAAATGAACAAGTCAGTAAGCTGAGAGATCCACCCAAAATCAGAAGACGACTAAAACGCAGATAGCCAACTGACGTTAATTAAATAACAAATTACAATAATCTGTATTACTATTTACTAGAGTGCTGTCGCTGGACAGCGTCTCTTCTCAAAGTCTAGTATTTAGCCCATTAACTTATAACTCTCTGGGGCAGCTTGTAAACTTGCATTAAATAATATTAAAAAAAGCCTAAACTATTCAGGGGCTTATACAACATTATTTAGTTTTCATCTCTAAAAATAGTTTTTCTTTAATGTAACAAAATATAAAATTTAAAGTAATTATTTGTTTAGGAAAATTTCAATAACAAATAGTGGGATAGCTTTAATATCAATTCCGTTAAACATGATGGGCTGATATACAAGATAGTCTAGAAAGTAACCAAACTAATTGTATTGGTCAAAACAAAAGACTCTAGGGAAAGTTTTTGGGATTAACGGTTGGTGGGGTATGTCAAATCACTTTTCTTTAAGTTTTTACAGTAAACAGCTCTTTGAGGATCGCGCAACGGGTCAAAATGCAGCATAGTGACAACCAGCAATATGCAATCAAATTTTACGCTTGCTATGATATGGAAAGCCTACGGGAAGGATCCTTTACTGAAAAGAAAAGTGTTTAGGAGACACACAGCCTTCAGAGGATGAGGAGAAAAAGAGAGAACGTCCATTGTTGTCTCATACTTTGGGCAATGTGGCTAAGATGAAAGAGGTTTTGGACTCTGCCTGACGTTCTAGTGTTAAATTGATAGCAGATAAAGTGGGACTTCTAAAATCCATGGTGCATGAAATCGTTACGACGATTTCAGATGTGAAAAGTTGGTGCCAAATCGGTTCCCAATATTTTGACCGACAAATAGAAGAAAAATTGAATAAAAAGTGAGTAGAGACATCGCCAACTGCATCACTGCTAGTAAGAGAGTTTTGATGATACGATCCGTGGCAACGCTGGCTCAACCTCCCTAGAGTTCGGACCTGGCCCCGCTTCAACGTCTTAAAACCATCTTGATGTTACACCATTTTGAAACTCTTAAACACAGTGCTCTAAAAGAGACTCCGGTTCAAAACTTCAAGCTTCGACAAGCGGTAAAACCGCTGACACCAATGTATCGATGCTTATGGATATTATTATGAATAACAATAAATGCATATAAATATATATTTAATTAATCGAATATTTTGGACTCCGCCTCGTAATTGTTGTTTTATAACAGTTTCACCTTGGTTTTACGAAAAACATTCCAAGTATTAATATTTTAAAAAATTAATTTTTAGGGGCAAATTAGCAAGTAACTACAAGTAAAATACATGTTTAATATAAAACAAAATGGTGAAGCACACCTCATATGTCTTCGTTGTTAGTAGTAATTAACTAAAGAATTTAACAGCAATTCTTACAAGACACAACTCTTTTAATAAACATTTTTATCTGATGAAGTTGAAAGTTATTAGTCTATGTAGGCAGTGTGAGAATGAAGAGAACAGATTACTCCACTAGAGAGAAGAACGTTTTGGGACGATGTCTCCGGATCCTAAATACGTAAGAAGGGTTACTCGGATTCAGATTTTAGATTTCTTTGAGAATCAAAAAATAACAAAATAAGCTCTGATAAACCACATTACGAAATTAACGGAATTAACTTATATATTAAAAAATAGTGAATCTTCAAGAACAGCATTCTTTTCTAATCAATATCAATTTTCATACTATTTAAACATAGGGTAGATAGGAGTTTTGGCATAAGAGTCCATGTCTCAGCAAAGGATAATAGGATACTAACAAAAATTTGATCGCAGACTACTGAGAAAATTGCTTATTCCATAACATCAGTTTTGCCACAAATTATGTTTTGTAATGAGTAGTAACGGATTGGCACAATACCGCACTTGTGTACTTTTATCTCAGTTTTTTTTTTAGAAATGAAACAAATTTTGTAGTCATTTTATTCTAATGATATTTTATATGGATAATTCTTGCTGTAAAGAAGTCCTGATTTTACAACTTTGCTTTAAAGATCTTTCGACTTTTATAAGTGAGGGTTCTTCTTGAGAATTAGTGTTATCACAAGAAAAAAATTATTATCTTGTGTAGAAGAAAACAATCGATTCTTTTGAAAATGAATATTTGAATAAAGTTCTTAATAAGCCTTAGCCTTTCCTTTTAGTTTCTTTTTTTTCCTTCTTGCGATTTCCTTTGCTTTTTGTTTCTTTTTTCCTATCCATTTCCCTTGAAGTTGTGTGTGTTTTCCTTATGAGTTTTTTGCAATATTTAGCTTTCAATATGGAGTAACAGCCGATGGTGCCGATATTGTTCTATACGGTCATTTGCGTAGAATACCTCAGGAGTTAAGATTAGTATTACATTTCGACGTTTTTGCGCGCAAAATTCTGTAGAGTCGTTTCCATTAATAGATTTAGAAGTTGAAATTGTGGTGGGCAAACCCACATTTTTATTCATCCCGAAGTAAAATAAACCATGTCTTTCATACAACAGCTACATCATTTATCGTCGGATGCAAGCCTCTCCTTCCATTTTCTACTGTTGTCGGTCTCTGGTTTTTTGCACCAATGGCGTGCCCAGGACTCGTTACCAGCGACAATCCGGCGAAGAAGGCCGTCAGCTTCCAGTTTTTATGGAGCGAATGTTACTGCAAAATCTCTTTTAGATTAAGTTTCGTTTCATGAGTCAGCATGCATGGAGTCTATATTTTACAAACTTTCCTGTAACCAAACAGAAGATGAATGATGTGGTGTTCAAGAAAAATTCCAGCAGTTCCACCGATATTCTTTTTACACGACGACTAGTACGACGTAGTTTGTCTACCTTTTTCGAAAAACCACAACAAAGGAAATGGACATGGATAAGTCCAAATGGAGTAACTAAAAATCAAATAGATTATATAATATCAGACGAAAAACAAAACATAAAAGATGTATCAGTGTTAAATAAATTTAATACAGGGAGTGACCATAGGCTAGTGAAAGCTAGACTAGAAGGTAATATAAAGTGGGAAAGACACAACCTGATACAAAGAATGCAGAAAAGATATAGCAAAGAGTGTATAAAACAAAATAAAGAAAAATACCAACTAGAAATAGCTAAGAAATTAAAACAGCTGGATGACGCAGAACATCTAACTTCAGATCAACAAGCAGAAAAGGTAACAGAAGCAATAAAAAACATCTTTAAAAATAGTTTCTGCAAGGCAAAAATCCCCAGTAAAACCTAAAAAAATAAGCAAAGAAACTGAAAGACTAATAATAAAAACGAGAAATTTGTTAAGAGATACGGTAGAATATAATGAATTAAACAAAAAAGAGATTAGAAAAGACATACGAAAATGTAACACGGAGTTAATATAACAAACAATAGAAGACAATATGAACATGAAGGTGCTAAAAACGAAAAGATCTAAAGGCAAGACCAAAATATATCAACTAAGAAACAAGAATGACGAACTACTTACTAGAAGAGAAGACATTAAAAAAAGAACAGAGAAATTCTATAAAGCCCTGTACAAAACCGAAGATGACAGATTACTCGAAGGTATACCTCAATTACAGAGGATAATTCAGAATGTTAACCCAGAAGACATCCCCCAAATAGAAACTGACGAAATAGAAATGGCACTGTCAAAAATGAAAAATAAACGAACCCCAGGAAAAGACAGTATAACTATAGACCTGATCAAAAAAGGAGGACCTCAACTTTTAAAAAGTATAAAAAAGCTTATAAACCGGTGCTTTATGGAAGAGAAGATACCTGAAATATGGCACAAAGCACAAATTGTACTAATACATAGAAAAGGAGATAATACTAAACTTGAAAGCTATCGCTCCATAAGCTTGCTTCCGCATGTGTATAAGTTACTTACCAAAATAATAGCCAACCGCCTTACAAACAAATTTGAACTGTATCAATCACAAGAACAAGCAGGCTTCATAAAAGGGTTCATCGAAAAGTGTACAGAATACAACGTCCCATTACACTTAGCCTTCATTGACTACGAGAAGGTGTTTGATTCTATTGAAATAATAGCAATAATAAACGCAATTAACAACGCTTGAATAGATTCCCGTTACACCAATTTAATTAAAAATATTTACAACAACGCTACCTTTCCAATCAAAATAAGTGAAGATATCTCCACCGATAAAAAGGAATAAGGCAAGGAGATACGATCTCACCCAAGCTGTTTAACCTCGCAACGGAAAATGTTTTTTAAAATCTACTTTGGGATAATCGAGGAATTAACATAGACACCAAAAGACTCCCCCATCTAAGATACGCGGACGATGTTCTCATTGCAAATAATATAGAAGAACTACAGAATATGATAGAGGAATTGGTGGTACAGTCGGAGAAAGTCGGACTAAGAGTAAACGCCTCGAAAACAAAAATTATGGGCCCAGATCAAGAACAAATATTAATAAACGGAAAACAGATAGAAAAGGTTACAGAGGTTAACTAGGACACACAATTAAACTTGGAAAGGAAAAACAAGGTGAAGAAATAAACAGAAGAATAAAACTAGGATGGGCAGCTTTCGGACGTCTTTCATACGTACTCAAGTCAGATATCCCAAATGGTCTAAAATGTGAAGTATATAAAAATGTATCACACCGGTATTAACTTATGGATTAGAAACCATAACATTAACAAAAAACTCGGCAAATAAATTGAGGGTAGCACAACGAAGCATGGAGCGCGCAATATTGAAGGTAAGCTTCGGAGATAAAATTAGAAATAAAGAAATAATAAGGAGAACTAGGGTCGAAGATGTATTAAAGATAATTAGTCACAAGAAATGCAATTGGGCGGGGCACGTTAACAAACAATCATACGACCACTGGGTGAACATTATAATTAATTGGAGACCCAGGACTACAAAACGAAGTGTAGGAAGACCTCTAAAACGATGGGCGGACGATATAGTGAAAGTGGCTGAAAAAACATGGCAGAGGTTAGCAAAGCAAAAAGACAAATGAAAAATTAAGTGGGAGGCCTATGTCCAGAAGTGGATTGCATAAAAGGCTGAAGAAGAAGAAGTTTGTCTACACACGATTGATGCTGTTTATTCATGGTTGTAAAGGACCTCCTGCATCAAGTCTGATCATGCGGGTTTGGTATGTCTGGATTTTTTTCTTTTGCAGTTATTAAACTTGTTCAAACTATATATACAAGGGTCTGCGCTCGAAGTGATACCAATTAAAAATGCTGTAATTTTGTCAATTTTGATTTTTTTTTTTTAATTTAAAAACTTCTTTTCTTCTTTCTCTTTTCTTTAGCCTTCTTCAATCCATTTGCGGATGTAGGCCTCCCCTAGTTCCTTCCATCGTGTCCTGTCTTGTGCAATTCTTTTCCATGCAAGACCGGCGTGTAGTTTTACATCATCTATCCATCGCATCTGTGGTCTACCCCTTGTTCTTTTGCCTAGCCAGGGTCGCCAGTCCTGGATTCGTGCGTTCCACCTGTTGTCCGTTTGGCGGGCATTGTGTCCTACGAATTGCCACTTCAGGCTAGCTATTCTTTTTCCCACATCTGTCACTTCTGTCTTCTCCCTTATCCAAGTGTTTCGTTTTCTGTCTTTTAGGGTTATTGTTTGTCTACATTTCTCTTTGTCAAAGTCCAGGTCTGGGCCCCGTAAGTAATGACGGGCAGTATACAGCTGTCAAACACTTTTGTTCTCAGGTATTGAGGTATCTTTCGGTTTTAATATGTAACTTAATCTGCCAAAGGCAGCCCATCCTAGTTTCGTTCTTCTTGCGATTTCTATTTCTTGATTTTCTTTATTAAGTGTAAACCTTTGCCCTAAGTATGTGTATTCTTCTATTTGTTCTATAGTGTTTTGTTCTAGTTCGATATTCACTTCCTCTTCGGAATTTGTCATGATTTTTGTTTTTTCGGTGTTTATCTTTAAACCCACTTTTTTAGAAGCTTCATTTAGTTCTTGGAGCATTGAGTTTAGTTGGTCTACATTTGTTGCAAATATTATGACGTCGTCTGCGTATTTTAGATTATTTAAAAATTTGCCGTTCATATTGATGCCTTTTCCCTCCCAGTTTAGGCATTTGAAGACATCCTCAAGGGCTAATATAAATAGCTTAGGTGATAATGGGTCTCCTTGGCGGACTCCTCTCTGTATTGGGATTGGATCGGTTTCTTCTGACCAGTTGACTGTTATTGTAGTATTCTTATATATATCTTGGATTATTGTCATATATCTGTGGTCTATCCTGCTGTTCCATAGACTCTTCTGTACTGCCCACGTTTCGATGCTATCGAACGCTTTTTCATAATCTATTAGTGCTATGTATAATGGGAGATGGTATTCATTTGCTTTATCTATTAGTATCTTGAGGGTTAATAGATGGTCCGTTGTACTAAACCCTTTGCGGAAGCCAGCCTGTTCTTCAGATAAATACATTTCTATTTTGTTATTTAATCTTTTCATTATGATTCTTGAGAAAAGCTTATATACTTGTGATAATAGTGTTAAAAACTTCAGTTTAAAAAAAAATATGCTATAGTTCTATGTAGCCACCTTTACCGCGGATAATAGCATCGAGTCGTCCGGGAAGGCTTCACGCGCGCACGAATGTGGCCTGATAGTATTTTGCCTCATTCTCGGCGAAGAGCAATCTTGAAGGCGTTGACCGTCTCATATTTTTTACTTGATACTTTGTCCTCCATAATGGACCATATGGAAAAATTCATTTGGTTTAAGTCCGGGAAATATTGTTGTGAAGAAATAAAGGCGGGAACTTTTTCTTGTAAAAAAACGTTGGGTTTCACGGGCTTTATGGGATAGTGCCGAGTTTTGTTGAAACGTTCAGTGGTTTATACTGAATTGTTTACGTGCCCAAGGTAACAAAGCAACGTGTAAAATTTTTTCACGGTAGATTTGTTGATTTACCTTTACGCCCTGTTCAATGAAAACGAGTGGTGAGCGTCCTGTGGCAGTTACCGCGGCCCAAACCATCACTAATGCAACGGTTTGCTTTCGCAGAGCAATTTGCAGAGCAATTCGCTGTAACCATACATGATCGTTTTGTTTGTTTACGTATTGCTGAACCGTAAAAATTATTTCATCAGAAAAGACTAAATTTTCAAGCTCGCCACCAACGTGCAAGTATTTTAACACCTTTGCTCTTGCTAGGCGAACTGCCTTTTATGCAGGTGTTAAATCTTGCACTTTTTGTATTTTGTAGGGCTTCAATCGTAGTTCATTTTTAATATGCGCCCCATGCTACGAGCAGACACATTGAGATTTTTCGGCAATTGAACTGCGCTTTGTCGTGGATTACGATGAATTCTGGTCTTCACCTTTCGAACCATTTCTCGCAATGTTGCTGTGTTTTGATGTCCACCTTCATGGCGTTTTTTGTTGCTACCAGTATCATTGTAACGTGTAATGGTCCGATACACAAATATTTTGTTCACACGTAAATGTCGTAGCTCATTAACAATGACTGGTTTCGATTTTTCAGCCAAATACAAAGCAATAACATTGTTTGGATTCCATTTCGATAACTTTTTTTTACTTACGTAAAACGATATGCTTCCTTATGCTTGTTAACAACATACCAGACTGACGCTTCTCAACAAATTAGCGCGATGTCATTAGCCGTTTGGTTGCTACACCAATGTGAAGTTGGTAACACTTCAAGCGCTGACCTATACATATATATTTGGTTAAGGTTGAAAGTGAATGTGACATTACATTTTATTTTGCTCTGATAAACAAGCCCAATTTCAAGGCCGTATTGGGGACAAAATTAAAGTAGAAGTACAGTCACGTCTTAAGAAGAATACAAAGAGCAACGGGAAAAAAAAGATAAGTCTAAATACCAATTAAGAGTGAGAAAATACAAAGTTTTAAATATTAGTGCATGCTAGGTTAAGATCAAAATTGCATGCAGTGATAAAGGTAAGAGCAGCTGAGTTTAAAAATTCAAGGACCAAAACCCATACTGCGCCGATTTTTGGATAGGCAACCCAAATTACAGAATTACAGAAAGACGTGCAGAGGGTTGCAGCCAATGCAGAAGCGAAACCTATAAACATGGATTCAGACGAATATCTCACAGATGAAGGGAAGAGAAAGAAAGGCGATGTAGATGAAGTATCCAAGAGAACTAGAAGAACAACTAAGACACCGACAAAAGGAGAAGGAAGCAAAGACCCAATGGAAAAGCAAATGGGGGAAATGATGTCCCTAATGAAAAATTTGGCGGAGGATATAAAAGAAATCAGGAAAGAACAGCACAATAGCAACAAAGAAACAAAGAAGTTACAAAAAGATCGGGAGCTTAAGGAACGAACAAAGGGAATTCAAAGACAAAATAAACGAGCTAAAGGGAACAAATGAAAAAACAATGAAAGAGATTGAAGATTTGAAAAAGGAAATCTAGAGAGCAAATGAGAGAATGGAGAAAATGGAGGGAGAAAAAACATAGTCATACAAGGGCTAAGTGGGTCCTCGTCTGACCCAAAAATGCTAAAAGAGGAAATGGAAGGATTTATTGAGAATGCATTGGGTGTGTCCATAAAAGTAGAAACGGTCAGAAAATTGAGAGAGGACATGTGCTTGGTTGAATAGAATAGTAAAAGCGATAAGAGTATGGTAATGCAGTGCAAGAGCAAACTACGGAACCAAATAAAGAAAGTGTAAATAAACGATGACCTAACACAAAATGAAAGAAAGATACAGAATATAGTCAGGAGACAAGCAAAGGAGGAAGCAACAAAAGGGAAAACGGTCAAGGTAGGATACCATAAGATAATAAGCAATCAGGAGTTATGGACCTGGAACGGGAAATCGGGCAAGCTGGAAAAATATAACAAGAAGGAAAATGAGCAATACAAAACAAGAACAAAAAACCAATAAAGGAAATAAAAACAGGTCAAGGGAAAACAGCGAAGACAATGGCAATTTATACAAGGACAAATGATTACTCATGGGACAGAATAGGTACATGGGATGTCAGAAGCCTAAATGGCAAAGAGAAAGAATTAATTCAAGAAATTAAGAGTTATAAAATGGAAATAGTGGCGGTCACACAGACAAAGAGGAAAGGAGTAGGAGAATTAATAATAGATGACTACGGGCTGATATACAGTGGAGTAGATAAGCGAGAAAGAGCAGCGGCAGGGGTAGGGTGCCTGATAAGCCCGAAATACCTGAGGAAGTTAGTAGAGTGGAAAGCAGTGAGCGGAAGAACAATGAAAGCAACCTTTGCAAGATACAATCAGGAGAAATTGGATGATGCGAAGAGAGAGAAGGGACAGTTCTGGCAAGAACTTCAAATGCTATATGAAGAATCAGACAATTCAGCGATAATAATGGGAGATTTAAATTGAAGAATTGGAAATGAGATTGCAGGGAGGCAAGGGGCAATGAGAAGACATGGAGAGACTACAAGCAATACGAATGGGGAGAATTTAATTGATTATTGTTTACAGAACGGGTTAATGATACAAAACTCCTATATCAACACAAGGACTGTCACAAATATACTAGAGAGGAACCAGGGAGGAAAGAAAGATCAATCATAGACTATATATTAACGGACGCAACCAATAGAAGAAGGATAAAGGATGTGAGAGTGTACAGGAGAGCAGAAATATCGTCAGATCACCACCTGTTAATAGCAAAAATAGGAAACAAGAAAGAAAATGAAGAAGAGATAATATCAGAAAACAGAAGAAAGAAAGAAATAAGAACGATAAGGACACACAGCCTATAAGACCAACAAACAAGAGAGGAGTATGCAAAGTAGATCAGGAAGGGGATACAAGATGTGGAACAAGAGATAATAGAATTGAATATCGAAGAAATGTGGGGAAAGTTCAAAGAAATTATAAATAAGGCAGGAGAACTAGCCTGCAAGCTAACGATAACTGGAGGAAGAAAGAAGAGAACAAGTTGGTGGAGTGAAGAAATTAAAGATATCATAAAAACAAAAAAGATGCATGGAAAAACTATTTACAAAGGAAGAGTGATGAAGCGTATGATAGGTATAAGAAAGCTAGGAAAATAGTAAAGAAAAAGGTAAAAATAGCTAAAGCTAAGGAATGGGCAGAATTTGGGATCAAAATGGAAAAGGATAAAGGTGCCAACCAAAAGCTATCCTACAGGACCCTAAAGAACATGAGAAATAAAGGAAGAAAAATCAGGTTGAAACAGGTTATGGACAGGGATGGAAGGATACTAATGAAGGATGAAAAAATTATGGAAAGATGGAAGCAATACTTTCAGGATATGCTAGAGGGGGAAGAGGTGACTGAAGAGAAATCGAAAGAAGGAACACAAAAAGAGGAGAAATTCGAAAAAGTCAGAGAAAAGAGACAAGTGGACGAAGCAAGTAACGGGATCAAGTGAGAAGAAATCAAGAAGGCAATACGAAAGCTAAGAAATGGCAAGGCTCCAGGAGTAGACGGCATAAAAGCAGAATTATTGAAGGGAATGGGTGAAGAAGGAATGGAGTTACTACAAAAAATTATAAATAAAGCGTGGATAATACAAACAGTGCCCAAGGAATGGAAAACTGCGGTAATAGTTCCCATTTTCAAGAAGGGTAATCAGAAAGATTGCGCAAATTATAGGGTGATATCGCTACTCTGTACATCATGCAAGGTATATGAGATGATTTTGGAGGCAAGGCTAAGGAAGAAAATGGAAGGAAAGTTTCATGAAGCGCAAAGTGGTTACAGACCTGGATATTGCACATAAGACCACACATTCACAGTGAAAAACATAATAGAAAAAATGCTACCGTACAACAAAGATATATATATATATATATATATATATATATATATATATATATATGTGTAGATATGGAAAAAGCATTCGACAAGGTGGTGAGAAACAATATATGGGACATATTGGAGAAAAATAGAACAGCAATGGAGTTGATAGAAGCTATAAAATCGCTATACAATAACACAGAAAATATAGTTAGGAAGGACAATATGGAAACCAACAAATTTAGAACTAAAGAACCTAAGGGCAGAAATTTGAGCCCACTGCTCTTTATCATTTTTATGAATGAGATAATCAAAAAAGTAAGTGGTAAAAGCAAGAAACTGACGGTGGGATATTATAAAATGAAACCAGTGGAAGTGAGTGTGTGCGTGTTCGCGGACGACATAGCAATATTGGCAGATTCAGACACGAGGCTACAACATAATGTGGACCTATGGGTTAAAGAACTGGACAAACAAGGAATGAAAATAAACATAAATAAAACAAAGGTAGCAGTGATAACAAATAATAACGTGAGAAAAATAAGCATAAAGATTAACAATCAAAAAGTAGAACAAGTAAAAAGCTTAAAGTACTTGGGAGTTACCATAGAGGTAGAAGGAAGACAAGAAGAAAAAATAAATAATAGAGTAACAACAACGGCAAAAATCTTCCATAGTATAAGAAAAGGGTTCATTAACAAAACAGAAATCAGTAACAAAACAGAAATGACAATTTACAAGACCATATACCTACCGACGCTGATTTACGGATGCGAAACCTGGGTTCTGACAGAGAGACAATACCAAAAGATACAGGTCTTAGAAATGAAGTACCTTAGAAAAGTGGCTAAGGTCACAATAATGGATAAAATAAAAAACGAAGAAATAAGGAAAAGATTGGATACCGAAAGTGCCAGAAAGATCATCGAGAGGACTCAGTTAAGATGATGGGGGCACATGAGAAGACTGAGCGAAGAAAGACAAATCAGAAAAGTATGAGAGGCAAAACCCATTGGGAAGAGAAAGAAAGGCAGACGAAGGAAGACGTGGGACAAAGAGGTGGCGAAGATATTGAAGCCAAGAGGAATCTCAAGGAAGCAGGCTGAAACATCAGCAAGGACAGGGCCAGATGGAGACAAATAATAAAATAACGAAATAAGTTTGAGTGAAAGGTAGACTAGTGTAGACATAAATCGGAGGGTGATAGCTACATGCAATATGGAAAGAATAACTTTATTATTTATTTTAAGTTACGATAATTGTGATATTTAGACTTAATTTAATATAAGGAAAGCTGTATTCGATCCTCTACACCTAACGGTAGAAGAGGTATAGATTTTATTTATATATATATATATATATATATATATATATATATATATATATATATATACAATCTAAAATTTTAACCCATTCAAATTTGTTGAAAGCCGTTGCCTGATTACACTATGGGAGGTTATTCTACTTTAGCTTTGAATTTTAACAAACTTCTATTAATACTGGAAATTAATCTTAATTAAAATACTTCAGCTGCATTCTGGATGACTAGTCATGTTTAACTGACGCGTCATAAAATTATTTTAGTAACATTAGTTATTTAAAGTCTAGTTTTTTCTTATTCTTTACGTACTTATCAATATTAAACGTCACATACTTGCTTGACCTTTAGATTCGTTATCTATCGACCACAAATTGATAGGCACAAAAAATACATTTATTTTTCACGACAGAATCGCAATTCTGTATAATATCGATCCTTTTTACTAATGCAGTATTTCTAGTTATCAATTTTAATAATAAATAAGTACTATTTTAAAGTGCTTCTAATCTTTATTGCGGCGCATTTTGATAATATAAAATTGAAACATTTTATTATTCCAAGTGTGTTAGTAAATTCTAGCAAAAAGTTGACACCACGAGATGCAAATGCAGTTTTGTTCTCAAGAATTTATAGACAATGTTACCCTTGATAAATGAAAAGTCGTTCCGCTTCATTTCTTATGAAAATATTTTTCAAGGCGCAAAATCGACATATGTTGCAGCTGCGTATAAGTGTAAAATCTTTCAGCTGCTTAAGAACACTTGTGTTGGAAGGAAAATTTTCTATGGTATGATTAAAAAACACAAGGCACTGGAACTATAGACTACTTTAAATGTAGAGAAGTAAACAGATACCACAAATACTCAAAGATTTACGAGAAAGGTCGTTGAAATTCCAGTCGTAGTCAGAAGAAGTTGGCTAATTCAGATGAAAATGTCTCAAGGGATCATTCAAAGAGCATTTTACATTAGAATAAAAACTTAAATGATATCAGATAATGTAATGCACAAAATTTCTAAGAAGATTCGCAGGGGAACCTAAAGAACATCTTGTTTTCTGAACAAAATTCTTTACCGTAAAAGATAAATTGAACCGTCACAATGATAGAGCGTACGCCCAATTGTGCAAATAAATACCTAAAAAATTTGGAAAGTTAAGCAGAGTGCAGAAGTTATAGCCTGGTGCGGTGTGACTTGAATGGGTAAAGCCAACCTTAAAGTTTGAATCAAATACTACATCGCTGTCAAGTCTCTTTCCTCTCACATCAAAACTCCACGTCGTCGCACAAAGCGAAAGTTATCCGGTCGTGGTTAAAAGACAATGTGTCCAGTTTTATGTTTACTGTAGTACAGTCGTCCATATCGCTACACTTAAAACCCTTGGAATGTGCTGTATGGTATAAACTTGAGATGAAGGTGTGTGCAGCTTCTCACGCAAATGTAGATGCCTTAAAGAAATACCTTGAGAAAGAATAGCATAAAATATTATAAGATACAAGAAACATTATATATAGCTTCAATTTTCTTCAAAATCAACACCTTTAGATCTTGCACTTTTCTGCTAGCTTCGTTTACGTTGTTCAAAGTATTTTGGAAAATCTTTTTGGATTGCGAAAAGCTGTTTTGCTATATTGAATTGAACCATTCGAATAGATTCTGTAGTTAAATGTCTCAGCTTCGTACCAAATTTGATACAGATTCGCTGCTCTACTTGCTCGATTATTACAAATGCGTCAGTCACATTATACGTAGTTTCTTCGACGCTTAACTTTTAATTGACCTAGCCAGAAGTCGTCCTCATTCACGGATGCGTGTTACCTCCGCGTAAACTGTTTTCATCATATTGACTCTGGCTTGACGTTCTAAAACCACTAAAATTCTGCTGTCCACCTTGCAACCGTTTGGTATGGAAGAGGGTTATTTCCATTAGCTTCTACCAACTCTCTATGGCATTCTCTACCGTTTCTGCCACGGAACACGTCACATTCACCATACACGACGCTCGATTGACAACTGATTTAACATTGCTTTCTATGCAATTACAGAATATCGCAGAGCCATATTGTCTTGTAGACATACACTATGAATGCATGGATTCCTTAAAGCATACGACATTTTGTGATACTATCCGTTACCTTTAAAAAAGAATAGTTAACAAGATTTATGTCCCAATAAAAAGTCTTTACTCCACATAAAAGCATTATTTATTTCTCATAAAGTTGATCAGTTCGGCCCGTGCATTGAAGCATAGTGGACGGGTGCGAGCTAATTTTACCTACGATATAGCCGCTGCCGAGCCGCAGCCTTAAGGTCAAACGCATTTATTTATTTTATCAATTTAATATTCATTTACGTATGTACATTTACATATATTCAAAATAAATAAAACTTGAAACAAAATTAGATTCAATTTAACCAAATTTAAATACTAAAAACATTTCAGTAGCGGCGAATTTACTAACAATAATGGATAACCACACTGTTCCTAAACAATGCAAGGTTTCAATACTTCTGGGATGTTACTCCAGCCGACAATTCCTATGCAACAAATTCAGCTTCGAAACATAATACAGTTTTTCCCCCAACAAACACAATTACATCAACCCACAGGATGTCTTTCAGCAAATATGCCAAATTATATTTGACAATTATATTCACAACCACATTATTATGAACAACACTTATCACAGAATGTATTAAATACATAAACATCAAATGAAACTACAATGGAAGTGACACAAAACTCACAAATTCCAGAAAGTAGCAATGAGCATTATAAACCTGAGGGTAAAGTGGTAACCTTTACTGGTGATGAGGATGTAGTAGAAAAGCCAAATGAGTTTCAAGTTGATAAAAAGAAACGTAGAAGAATAACTGATGCAAGTCTACAAAGAAATACACAATCTATTACAACCACCAATAGATTCCAGCTACTCATAAAACAGCAACAAAACAAGACAACACTAAAAAAAGTACCGCCATTCATTTTACATTTTCTAGAAAAAATACTACCTTTAATTTAACTGAATCAGTAATTACAAAAAATGTTTATTATTACCAGAATGGTAAAAAAGTCAAATAAACACGGTAAAAAACTATAAAAAAGTCAAAGAAGTATTAGATGATAACGAGGTAATTAGACACACATACAGTTGATAAAAACGACAGAGTAGTGTTGCGTAATATACATCATAACATAGATCATCAAGAAATTAAGCGGCACTGGAAGAAAAACGACATCAATTAGCAGTTATTAGTGCCTTAGTGAAAAATAACAGTGGAAACCCTAAATATCTCTTCATTATCGAACTAACTAGGAAAGAAAATAACCAAGAGATATACAAAATTAAGAGAATACTAAATGCGGTTGTCCAGTTCGAAGAGCCACACACAAAAAAATTCCACAATGCAAACGATGTCAGTGCTACAGGTATACGCGAAATCAACGCACCAGAACTTGTTCAAAAACTTGCGATGACGGTACTCTTCCTAAATGCGTACTTTGTCACGGGGCTCATTCAACAAACTACAAGGGCTGTACAGTATTCCAAGAAATTTTAGCAGGAAGATTAGAATGAGACAGCAACGGCAGCAAGTGCAACAACAACAAGAGACAAAACTACAAACAAACCTTCAACAAACTGCGCCAATGAGCAATAAAAATTCAAAACATAGCAATAGTATTGGTAGTCCATCCTACGCTCCACTTAACATTGCACCTGAAACGATTAGTGAAATAAAACACCACGAAATTTCTAAATTCCAGGAAAACTACATGCAAACTACTAGCGAATCAATTGAGGACTAGAGCGGAACACTTATAGTATCTGCAGTTTACTACCCTCCAAACTTCAGAGCAAATAAGGAAGGATTTGCTAAATACTTTACCATGCTGGGCAAGAGATTCCTATCAAGAGGGGATTATAACGCTAAAAATACTAGATGGGACAGCAGACTCACTGCACCTGGCAGAGGAAAGTTTTATTTAAAGTAATAGATGAAAAACATCTTGGTCACCTATCTACATACTTACCCACAAATTAGCCTACAGATTCACACAAAATACCTGATTTGCTTGACTTTTTTATTACGAAAGGATTATTTGGCAACTATTTGACAATAGAATCAAGTTATGACTTGTATTCAGATCATACTCCCGTAATTATCACTATAGGTACAACATTTCTGATAAAATCTAGAAATGAAATGTTATCTACCAAGCGTACAGACTGGAACCAATACAGGCAACAAATTGATAACAAAATAAATCT
Source organism: Sinelater perroti (assembly GCA_036346155.1). Taxonomy (NCBI): domain Eukaryota; kingdom Metazoa; phylum Arthropoda; class Insecta; order Coleoptera; family Elateridae; genus Sinelater; species Sinelater perroti. The sequence continues at coordinate 3,586,532 of JARFIY010000189.1, forward strand.
AAGAATTCCACTACAAACCAAGAAAGATGTTGAAAAAGCTACCAGTAAAATAGAATTGTCCAAAACTGATCAAACACAAATCGAGGAAAAAAGAAGTCTCTGAAAAATATGGCAGCTCAGTCCATATCCGTCGGATAAAGAACGCTATAAGAAAGCAAGCAGAGAACTAAAACAAATTCTTCAAAAAATTAAAAATGAATCCTTTAACGATTATCTAGAAAACCTCTCTGCTGCAGAAGACACCGAATACTCCTTGTGCAAAGCCACTAAATGAATGAAAAACCTTCAAAACCCATTCCTCCAATACGAAAGGAAGATAGAACATGGGCCGAACAGATATCGAAAAAGCAAATATATCTGCACAACACCTGGAAAATGTCTTAATAGAGGATTTATTCACTGTAGCAGAAGTAAAAGCCCTAATACAAAACAGCATAAACCCCAAGAAAGCTCCAGGATACGATCAAATTACGGGTCAACTCCCAACTGCTACGTAGAGAAATAGTCTATTAACAAGTATATTCGATGCCGTTTTAAAAGTGGGACATTTTCCTGTCCAATGGAGAACAGCTAAAGTAATTCTTATACTTAAACCAGGAAAACAACCAAACTCAGTGACATCATACATACCAGTCAGTCTGCTTAATATTCTAAGCAAACTATTGGCAATTAATGCAAGTCATAACAGAAAACCAACTGATACAGGAGCACCAATTTGGTTTCAGAAAGCAGCATGGTACTGTCGAGCAGATACACAGAGTTGTTAAAGTCATTGCACAAACTTTCCGTCGTTCTTATCGCTTGTGTAAATGTAATTGTGATGATAAGCAGGCATACTTTAATACGCCTTCCCACACTTTTTTGAATTAATTAATCCACCCTCACTCAAGTGTAATTTTAATTTTAACTTTATTCACAAGTTTTTAATTTCTAATCATGAGCATGCCACATTGTAAGCTTTTCCACTGAAAAGATGATGTACCCTATAACTGCTAGAATTCGCTCCTGTAAATGCATGTCATATGCCCCTCCCATATTTTACGTCATGGCGTCTCCTAATGATCTGGAAACGTTTCTTTTTATCCCTGTATTTTGATTTGTTTAAATTTGTCTAAACAATAAATGTGTTAAAAATGCATATTTTACATATAGAAAAAACTTCTGCATTTCCACTTTCATTTATGTTGTGAAAGCTGCAACGGCAAACGAGTTTAACGACAGTACACATGTAAAAGCGTTGTAACTTTCTCTACAACTTTTCCTTAAACTTTGCATTCCATTAATGAAACGATTACCAACAAAATATGTATTAACAATGATGGGATACGAATGTACTTAATGATACGGACAGGCAAATTAACAATTAAAACACAACAATTGTGTCTTAAAGGAATTATGCAACTTATTAAATTATATTGGTATATATAAATGGCGTAAAAATAATTCCTTGAGTCACAACAAGGTCGAGCAGTTTATGGCCATTATGTGTTTACACAAAAATATAATATACATTGTACTTTGGTTCTATTATCACCGTCATATCTTATCTTTGACTTGCAAAACTTTTAAACATATAAATAGCACGTTGCTATAACAAAACATATTGCTGAAATGCTATATTTTTATGCTCTAAGCGTTTCGTCTAAACAAACAGAGTAACCATTAGATTTTAGTAAGTTGCTTGCATAAACGTAATTGCAAATATTGGCATTGAAAATGGCAAGTCACTTTACGTAATGTTTACTTCAAACTTTGTATTCTTAAATGTTTAAATAATTATTAATTGTTTTATTATTATTTCACCTTTAAAAAATAAAAAGGTTAGTCAGTCTTATTTGTCCTGCTAAGTTTTGCGAAACAAAACTACTAATGCACTATTTGAAAGAATTTTTTCACATTTATTTTTTTATTTTTATAACAAAACAGATTTATCTAAACTTATTTTTGATGCCTTTTTAAGAAGCAATTTCACAATAAAGAGACGTAATGCAGATGTGCACCACATGCCACAGATAATTTAAAATTTCTGTGGCACTTGCTTGCATCACGACAATTATTATTAATAAGCATTCGCTAGTCCAGCGATATGAATACACGCCCACTCGCGTTTAGTAAAGAGCTACGTAAAGATTAGAATCTTAATAGTGGCAACACCATTGTAAAGACGCCATGCAACGGAACCACCTAACATATAAGAGGCAAGCGCCAAGAATTTTATTTAATTGAATATTCTTAAAAATTTTAGCAGCCGATTTGCCTCAGTCGTGTGGCAGCAGTCGTTTGAGCTGGTAGTGCAGCGTCATTTTGCATATTGTTGAAAATTGAGTAGCGAGACGTGATTAGATTTCTCACGAAAGGAGGTCTTAATCTTAGTCATATAAAACAACGTTTGGTGGTGCATACAGCAAATCTTCGATTTTATATTGGATTGTAAAGAAATGGGGAAAAAATTCATTTGAGCCAAGAAGAAAGCAAGGTTAGGGTTTTCCGATACAGTCATGCGACACATTCTCTGGGCCACCTTCACTATTGTCAGCAGTTGAAAAATAGCAACCTGATGTGAACAATTTTTAAATCTCTGTCGTAACAAAAAAGTTCTTCAATTCATCGTTGCGGGGGATAAAACCATGACCATTCACTATGATTCTATAGCAAAAAGGAAGTCAATAAAATGGAGCAAACCGGACGAAAACGGCCAAGGAAGGTAAAGGTAGTTCAACAGACGTAAAAGATCATAGCAACGATCTTTTGAGATGAAAAGAAATTTTTTTTAGATTGGTTTTAAGAAATGTAACGGTGGTGAACGATCATTATACCAGCTTACTACTTAAGTTATCGGGTAGGAAACTTTTGGTGCTTATCTCGTACCTCGGAAAAAAATAAACTCTCTCTTCCCACGTTACGCGCATGCACAATAATGAAAGAAATTCTTTTATTAGCTAGCGATCTAATGTAGTGTTAGCACAATGTCTTCAAAACAAGAACAGCAAATTTGAATAAAGAATAAACGTGGCAGAGACCGTAAAGTACATTAGAGCCTGTAAGGTTTTTAAGAGGCTTGTCAGGAATTCACATTGCTTTGTAAAACAGTGACAATCTGGGTAAAAATTTACAACAGAGGATACTAAAATGTAATAGCCATACATTAGTCGGATTATCCTAGTGTCAACAAAGAAGTGTATGCGGTTTGTAAGTTATTGGAGACGAATCGATACCATACGATTTGTAAGTTAGCCCGGCTGTTCTAGAAGTTTTTAATCTGTTAAACAGCTTCATTCAAACTATCACTGGTAAAGATTTTTCATGACTTTCACATCGCCGGTACTGAGTCGTACATAACGCTGCAGATTAGATCGAAGTATGATATTAAATTTTTACCCGTCATACAACAGTGAATTTCGACAGAAAACTCCACGTGCAACCATCCAAAGGATTTATTTTTTCGATGGTAGCGATTATGTTGTAGAATAACTACATGCAGTACGGCCGCACTACGGAAGCAATTTATAAAGTAATTTTATTCAATCTTTAATGTCATAAATCGAATATTTTCGCTTCCGTGTTACAATATAACGACAGCCATGAAGATCTACGTCCGCAGTATTCCTTGCGTCATTTTTTCTTGTGACTGATGTTGGAATTAACTTTGTTCCAGCAAGAAAGGTAAACTCGTTTTTAAACGTAGTTTAAACAAAATCACATCCAATTTTCTTAACAATAATTTTTATTTGTGTAAGCGTAGGCCAGTATACTGATTTTTATAATATGGGGTCTATCAGGATAATCTCTCCTTTTCGAAACAGCAGTAAAAATAACAACAAAGATTCTGTTCAATATTATATTACACCATCACAAAAAATACAGGGTTGTGTCCAGAAGCAGTAGGACTGTTTTTTTTCCGCGCGCGCGGAGCGATGGAGGGGGGTCTGCAAGACCGGATGTTATGGAGGGGAGCCTTGGGAACAGGTTTCGACCTGCGGCAGTCGCCTACGTGCGTTAGTTGAGTGTAGACCACTGTTTTAGTGACCTCCTGTTGTGACGCCTCGTCGTTGCGATGGAGCGAAATTTGGAGCAGCGGTACACCATCAAGTTTTGCTACAAACTTGGAAAATCAGCGACCAAAAGCAAGGACATGCTTACGCAGGCCTACAAGAAGGATACCATGAGCCGTTCCTCGATATTTGAGTGGCACAAGTTGTTTCGGGAGGGGAGGGAGCTCGTCGAGGACGACCAACGCGCCGGGCGTCCGTCAGCCTCGCGAACCGACGACAATGTGCTAAAAGTTAAGCAACTTTTGAACTCTGACCGACGGTTGGGCATTAAATTAATTAGTGATGAGCTGAATCTTTCGTGCGGGACAGTCCAACGCATCATCACAGAGAATTTGTCGATGAGAAAAGTGTGCGCGAAAATGGTGCCGTGCCACGGCGCGTGCATTGTGAGGGATCTCCTAGCCAAATTCGGCGTTTCCATGTTGCCCCCCCCCCCCTACAGCCCTGATGTGGCACTGCCGGGCTTCTTCCTGTTCCCCCGGATCAAGAGGCAGCTCAAGGGGCATCGTTTTGACTCGGTGGAAGCAGTCCAAGCGGCAACGACGAGGGCTCTGAACAGCATCCCGGAGGACGACTTCCAGAAGGTCTTCGCGACCCGGAAGGCTCGCTACCAGAAGTGTGTGGATGCCCAAGGGGCTTATTTTGAAGAGTATTAAGTCGATGTACCAAAATGTTCAATAAATTTTTTTTTTAAATTAATCCTACTACTTTTGGATACCACCTTGTAATGCTTACCATTTAGTCTTGTTGATGATATCGTTTAAATTGCCAGCACTTCTGTGCTTCACTTTAAAGTTCCGTGTTGCTTGCAGTTATTTCCGGCGGTACTATTGCAATGACATTGCGAATAGCATACTTTAATTTCTCAATAATCCGCGCCCTGTGTTGAAAGACTTCGCTCTTTAGGTTTTCCCAAAGAAAGAAATCTCAAAGGGGTATGAATGGTGACCTATCCAACCATTGGATGTCACTATGTAATGAGATAAGATGGCCTAGAAACATTTGTCCTAGAACTTCTTCAGAAATTCTTACTGTGTATACGGTAACGCTCTCTTGTTGGAACTACAGTGGTGTATTTCCATGTCTCAAAAGGCCTTACGATGCTAAATTCCGTAACATTATACCGAACAGTTACACATTGACTGTGAAGAGATCACTCGTGGCTTTGTCGAAGATTTTGTGGATCCCGATACCAAAAATTCTGCTTATTGACGCAATCTGATAAATAAAATGAGTTTCGTCACTGCTGAGCACGACAGCATTAGCTGAAACATTTGCCTACATGTTCTCGCAAGCAGCCTGCCGGGCGTACCAATCACATTCTTTATGATATTCTCTGATGTGCGAACACTGCGAAGTGTATCGGACGAATTCCGCTTTAATACTGAACCAGTGTGTCAGAAATTGTGTACTCATAATATTTCCTGATTGGAACTCTTCCGTGACGACCTACTCCGAAATAGTTTCTGTCACAAAAATCACCATTTGTAACAAACGTTTTCAATATAAACTACGGTGTTCAGAACTCCACGCCATGATGGATACTAAAACAGCATGCCTTATGCTGCTTATGGATGTACGACTCGAACGCCGTCTACCAATGCATTACGCACGGCGGTTAATTCAAAAATAGGAGATTATTCTGCCAGACCCTGTAAATAAACAGGTGATATATATTATACTGAGCTAAAAAGACATGATTTACTTTTAAATGATAACTTCCGCTTTTGGCGAATCTGCGGACATAGCTAGTATTTTATAAATAACACTAACAAGGAAAATACATTAATCAAAAGTTACGTGTACCCTGATATAAACTAACCAGGCTCTGGCGGCCCAGTGTCCGGGAGTATAACTAACGCCAGTTGTTCCGAGGTAACGAAGCCTTTGCGGCTGGACTAACCACTCGCGCAAGGTATCTAGGCTCAGAATAAGAGACGGCCTCCGAAACAAACGAAAATTTGGAAAACAACCTAAACAAGAACAAAGAACAAGAAGAGGAACATAGAACATTATTGGATTAAATGGAAAGGAGGTGGAGCTGATGAAAAAATGATAAGAAATAAAGTGAGGATTTTGATAATATCAGACATTAAGAAAAAAGGGACAAAAAAGTAATACTGCAAAAGTACAAGTTAATGTACTGCAGGGTACCAATACGAACGACAGCGAAAGAAAAAGTAGGGATAAAATAATAAGCCAAGATCTTACAAATAAAATAGTAGGATGGGAAGGTATCAACTCAAGAAAATGTTGGATGACATAATAATCAATGAGAGGGTAACATTTATACAGATTTATGCACCAACTGAGGATGCCAACATAATGAGAAAAGATATGTTTTATACAGGGTTTGTATAAAAAGTTTCGAAAAAATAATTTTTTTGAGATAGTGTTACAGTACCTCAAAACTCTTCAAAGTACATCCCTTGAACGTCGATACATTTTTGTCAGTGGCTTTTCCACGACTTGAAGGCTCCCTGGTAGGCGGATTCCGGAACGTCCTTAAGGATAATCGTGCAAGCTTCTTTGACAGCATTTAGAATGGTGTTTTTTGAGAGAGGATTTTACTTTTGGGAATAGGAAATAGTCTACTGCTGCCAAGTCAGGACTGTAAGGGGGTTGGCGAATCGTTGCGATGCCGTTTATCGTCAGGTAGTTGAATGGCTGACCTCACCCGGTTGACCTTTCTTTTCAGTCTTCTTAGCACTTCTAGGTAAAAAGCAAAATTCTTAGTGGACCACCCGCGTGGCTTCGATGGAAACGATGAGCAAGGCTTTCACTATGGATTTGCTTAGACCAGCCAAAGTTGAAAGAAACCCACAGGATACACCAGGAGTATACTGCATACCTTGCTCATGTGAGCAAGTCTACATTGGGACTACGAGCCAAACAATTAGCACCAGAACAAAGGAACATAATCAATCCGACAAATCAGTAGGTGTTAAGCATGCTTTGGAAAATCCTAACCACAAGATAGAATTCGGGCAAACACAAGTTTTATCCAACTGTAGGAATTACTATCCGAGATTATACGGAGAGGTGGTGGATATTTATAAATATAAAAATAATTTTAACAGGGACGACGGATTCAATCTACCTAAATCTTGGTTTATCCCTCTCAAGAGGCAAAAAACAGACTGCGATACGACGAAAGAGCGAGTGACGTCAGAAAATGACAAAATATTACCTGTAACGACTCGATTGACGTTAGCAGCTACCCTGAACACGTTATGTACCATCCGGTGACATCAACAACGGCTTCCCAATACTATCCCTACCACACTCGCACGAGTACAAAAGCAAAGACGCACGGAACAGTAACTTAATTTTTAGAAGGTTTTCTTCTGAAGATGTCCCCCGCAATTGTGGACGAAACGTCAAGTTTCTGAACTCCGACCACACGATGCACCATAACACCGGCCGTGAAAGCCTTCGCTTCTATACAACGTATTTATGGTTACATTTTTCTAAATTAAACTAATTTATTATAATACATGCATTTAGAGCTGAAACATGATACACTTATATGAAATGAAAGCTTATAAGTTGATTAATACCGTACAAATTATATAATTTATAATTTTATGCTCTCAGGATGGTGTAGCCTCCTCCCTCTTAACAATTTCTTTAAAAATCACCTATGCATTTTCTGACATACTTTGTATAAATTTCATCTTGATTAAAAATTTTACAATAATTATCTACAGGTACTCACCTTTCTGACAAGGTCTTAAAGTTTTTCTAGAAAACAAAAGGAAAACTTCGGATCCTAGCTGATAGCACGCGAGGGGGAGATAACGTTGTCGCTGTTTTGATTTTGGTCGCTATGATTGATAAGTAATAATAAATATGCAGTTAGATATAAAAGTATGTCAATAAGAAAAGTGGAATACAGAGGATGCTGATGATATATATATATATATATATATATATATATATATATATATATATATATATATATATATATAATATATATATATATATATATATATATATATATATATATATATATATATATATATATATATATATATATATAACTGCGGGTGGAACTACCCTATCCCACATCCGCTCGTAGTAATGACGTGGGGTGGAGGTTCACGCAAGTGACCTCGCCGGCAACTCCTCAAACGAGGCAGGAGAAGTCCTGCCAACACGAGTACTATCGACTGGAGTATTTGCTGCATCGATTAGGACCAAGGCCTACGGAGACGTTAGACCACATGACGTTATCCCGTTAAAACTGTTATGCAGGCTATCCGATCCCACACTTGTGGGCAAAGGACGCCGGTAGCAATAGCGATATGTGGTAGAGGTTCGCCCAAGCGACCTCGACGGCTGTTCGTCCAACGTGGTAGAGGAAACTCTACCGACACGAATGGGGCTGCGGTTTACTCTACGACGCAGACTCGTAAAGATGCTTCGAGCCACCCTATCCCACAATAGTGTGGGTAACGGGCGCAACAAGTATCAACAGATGTAGAGTTGAGGCTCACGCAAGTGACCTCGACGGTCGCTCGTCCAACGTGGTAAAGGAAACTTTACCGACACGAGTGGGTAGTGCGCCTTACCCCGTGGCGCGTGATACTGCTAGTGGAGCTACCCAATCCCACAACTGTGGGCAACGGATGCCACTAGTTAGTAACAGAGGGGTAGAGGTATCACGAGAGTGACCTCGACGGGTACTCATCAAACGAGGAACCTTACCAACACGAGGACTAAGGGGAGGGGGGTAAACAACCGGGGCGGCTTCCCGGTTCCCCCTCGTTGGTGTTGGACTCTTAGGGGTGGTGGCACCGCTTTAGGAACAGGTGGGACTTGTTGGCCTTCGTGTGAGCATGCCCTTAAGCGGGGGAGGCTTCGGCCTGCCCCCACCGCCCGTCAATTATACCGGCCATAAATTTCGGTCTGGCGGGCGGAACCGCAGCACTTCCGGTACTCTGATTATATATATATATATATATATATAAATATAATATAAAATTAAAAAGGAAATTAATAAATAAAAAAAATGTATTTTAATGAAGCGGAGTAAGTTATCGCTATTAACATTTAAAGTTTTTTAAATAACAGTTACTTGTGGTGACGTATGACACTCAATTAAATATACATACTGTCATTGATTATTCCCACGAAGCGCCCTGCAAGAATTCAAGAAATGTTTAGCATTTAAGATTTTCAGTGCATCAAAAGTCTTTACTGTAAAATAAAATTTGACCTTTAACTTGGATAAATCTATACTACATGTAATTCTGTGGTCTGCGTAAAAACGAAAGTTAACACTGAGAAGTCTCCAGTATTGGTGTTATCATTTAGGAGATGAGATATTGCCCCAGAGACAATACTTCATTTCTAATATCAAACTGGGTAGTAAAACTAATATTTACTTAACTAAATAAAAATTATCTTATTAGTTATTATATTTAATCCAATTACATTTAATTCTATCAGTTTATATTTAGTTAAGTCATGCTAATTCCTCTGCTTGAACTGTTTAAATAAATTTTATCTACCACAGAAGAAACTACTATTTATAACATTTGTTTGTTCAAGCGGGAATACAAGGTACCTACAGAAAGTAATGACAATGACTTTCTTGGTCTAATCAGAAGAGTCGGGGGCGGAGCTTTTGCATCTAATAGTTGACGGGACATGTCAACGGTCCAACCCCGCTCATTTTTCTTTAAACCTGTACAGGGTGTAGATCTCTTGCAAAGTGGTCAACTGTTTGAGCGTTGCGTCACAGATCAAAATGCAGTGTCGAACAGCGGTAAGCGATATAATTTTGAAAAATCCGCAAACGAGACGCTATCTACTATACAGAAAGCTTGCGGGAAGGATGCTTTATAGAAAGCACAAGGTGGCACAAAGCGTTCAGAAAAAAAAGCGAGGATGAGTAATGCACACTTTGGACAATGTGATTAAGGTGAAAGCGGTTTTGGTATCTGAACCACGTCTGATTATTAGATTGGTAGTAGACGAAATGGGTCTTCCAAAATCTATTGTGCATGAAATAATCACGATAGGCTGGCAGATACGAAAATTTTGTACTAATGTGGTGTCAATTTCTTGTGAGTTTTTACCAGGTGTACAGGTATGAAGTGCGGATTTGAAACAACAGGTGCGCCAATTCAGTGTGGAGTATAAAAATTTGACGTGCCACCAACAAGAGTCAACGCGCACAAGTGATAAGTTGAAAAAGTGTTTGCATAATATTGTTTTGCTGTGTTCAATATGTCGAAATTTGTTCCAAATAAAGAGCATTTGCGGACAGCAATAATTTTTTTGTTTTCATTTGAAGGAAACTGCTGCTGAATCATACCGATTACTTCGAGAAGCTTATGGTAAATATGCTTCATCGCACGATACGTGTGAACAACGGTTTCGGCGTTTCAAAAGTGGTGATTTCGATTTTGCAAACAAGGAACACGGAAAACCACCAAACAAGTTCAAATATGTGTAATTGCAAGCATTGTTGGACGAAGACGATTTACAAATACAAAAACAACTCGCAAAGCAATTGAACGTTAGTCAACAAGCTGTTTTCGATCGCCTACGAGAGATGGCAAAGTTTCAGAAGATCGTCATATGGATACCACATGAGCTGAACAAGAGGCAGATGGAAATGCGCAAAAACACATCTGAAATTTTGCTCGAACTATACAAAAGAAAGTCGTTTTTGCACCGTATTGTTACTGGGGATGACAAGTGGATATATTTTGAGAATCCCAAGCGCAAAAAATCATGGGTAAACTGAGGCACACCATCCACATTAATCGCAAGACCGAATTGCTTTGGCAGGAAAACGATGCTCTGTGTTTGGTGGGACAGAAAAGTGTGGTCTATTATGCGGTGTTAAAGCCTGGTGAAACGGTTAATACCAAACACTACTAACAACAATTGATCGATTTGAACCGTTCACTACTCGAATAACAACGAGAATATCGTTAAAGGCAACACAAGATAATTTTCCTCCATGACAATGCTCCATCACGTACGGCAAAACCGGTTCGTGACACGTTGGAAGCACTCATCTGGGAAGTGCTACCCCATGCGGCTTACTCACCAGACTTGGCTCCTTCTGATTACCACTTGTTTGCATCGATGAGCCACGCACTTTCTGAGCAGCGCTTTGGTTCGTTCGAAGATGTGAAAAAATGGATCTATGAATGGTTCGCGGCAAAAGAGGAATTTTTGCTGGTGTGGTATCCACAAATTACCCTAAAAATGGGAAAAATCTGTAACTAGAAAATAAGCATATTTTGAATAAACCATTTTTTATCATTTTGGGGAAAAAATCCGCATTTCCTACTTGTACACCTGGTAAGTACGTTTTATTCGCCTTTGTCAAGAATAGAAACGTTAAAATATTTTTAATTAAATAAATTTTCTGGAATGTCCCACCAATTTCCAGATATACCTTGTACACATTATTAGTTCCTAGTTTGATAAAGATCAACAAAATACATCAAATGCAATAGTGTCTGTCGACTTTTACTTGCATGTCTTAATCATCTAAAAAATGCAATATGTCAGTCTTAAAAATTTGCCTTACCTGTTCCGAATAAAAATTTTGATTTTTAAGAGATATTTAATCCACATGGTGGAGTTCTTAGAATTAAAATTGCAAAATGATAAATACATTTATAGAGCTCCTACGCTAGTCTGTTTCGAATAAATTAAATTGCGATGTTTAGTCCATGTGAAGGAAATGTCATGGAAATATATCAACAACATATGGATCTAATCAAGCCAGATTTGTAAAAGAAAAGTCTATTTATTTTCACTTTTTAACCAATCAGCTTTGATTTTTTATAGTAAAATTTATTACTTGCGTTATTTAATGCCGATTTATCAAAGAAAATGTGGTATTTTTAATACTTTATCTAAGTATCTAAATTCCAGCTGGATACTTACAAGTAAACAGATAAAATTCTGGTTATGCCTTTTTTTCAGCGAGTATGTTCGTATTATAACTACTGTTTGTAGTGTTTTGTATTTTATTAACTATTTTATTAGTAAATATAGCCAGCGTGCTGCTGACGGGCCCGGGTTCAATTCCCGGTGCTCTCTGATGCCTAGCGGGTGGCCTACTCAGTCACTAAAAATAAATGAGTACCTGCGTTCATTCGAACAAGGGGCGATTGTTTAAGGTGCGGTGCTTGCCACATCGCCCCGCATCAGAGATGGTGCGCGACGACCGGGCAGAGAGAACGAACGTATGAGATCCTTAAACTCTCAGTTCGCAGGCCGTGCTCTCACGCGGGGTGTAGGACCTTACCATTATATTTTATTAGTAAAGAGATTTCAGAGCTTGCTATCAATTTTTTTTAGTTAGGTAAACATTGATTACGGCTCTCCACATTTCTCATGATGTTGCTTAAGCGTTAACGCTGGCACTGTTTATAAACTCATCTGACGTATAAGTACTTGTTTATATATTTCGTGAATAATAAAAATCAAATGTAATATATTTTAAGGTTTTCCAAAAGTGACATTAGATTGTTATACTAAATTAAGTCATTACAAATCCAACCATGGCCTCGCTTTCGCAAAAGCGGCGTACTGAGATAATAAAAACTTATTATGGAAATGATCAGTCCATAAAAGAAACTCATCGTGACTTTTTCGGAGCTTTCAATCGTCTTTCTGAACAAGAAATTCGAAATTTAGCGAAAAAATTTGAAAAACTGGGTCTGTTTACAACAAACTGCACGTTCTGCTGAAAACATTGTCCTTGTAAAAAAAAAACACTACTTCATGCGCCAAAATGTACGGTGTATGGTCCGGAGGAAGCATCGGTCCATTTTTCTTTGGCAATCACGGCAGTGCTGCTACGGTGAATACAGAGCGTTATGGTGCAATTCTAACAATTTTTTTATGGCCCTAACTAAATGCAATTGACACTGATGACGCTTACTTCCAACAAGATGGTGTTACATACCAGAAAACACGAGAAAACATCGCGTTATTACGCACGAGATATCTTGGACGTGTTATCTCGCGGAATGGTGATGTGAATTGGCCGCCAAGATATTGCACTTTATACCTTAGACTTTTGTCCATGGGGTTATTTGAAAAGTAAAGTTTATTCTAATAAACCAGCAAACATTTCAAGCCTAAAAGATAACATTCGTATGTATATTTTGTTTATTCAGCACGCGACCTGTTTTTTTAGCAATGCCTCTAATGTAAGGTAAGAACATTTTTACTTGGTCAAGAAAGTCGTAAATTTTGGAATTTGTCACTTCTTAGGGTAGAAAAATTTTGTTGTGAGTTTTTTAAATATTTTATAGAATAACTTTGTACATGTATAAAACCTCTGATAGAAAATTTCCAGAACTTGAGTTATAAAAAATAATTTATTTAACTTACCAATGAATTGTCTTAAATCTTGTCATAAGCAGTCCTCTTAGCTATCTATATACAGCTGCCACCATTTACAAAGATGGTCGTAGAAGCAATCAGAGCAAACCTACCAGCCTTAAATAAAAAGTTTAATTAACCAAACACTTTTTAATGTTTATATTACCTGTTGATTAATGTTCATTGCTTGTTTGCAATCCTTTCAAATATTGTAGCACACATCTATTATTTCTTAGTCAGTTTATTGGAGAAAATTTCACTTTATATCCTTGTAGATAATTCCCAGCATGGTGCTGTGGTCGAGGGGCGGGCTGTGACGATGGCGGAACCGGGTTCTACTCAGCCTATTCAGTCACTAAAAATATTTGGGTACCTGCGTTCACTTTGAGCAAACGGTAATAATGGCGGTCGTCTAAGGCTTGCCACATTGGCTCTCATTAGAGATGGTGTGCGACGACCGAGCTCAGTGGCGGACGTATGAGAGCCTTAATCTCTCTGCTCGCAGACCGTGTTCCCACGCGGGGCGTTAGAGACTTACCATTACCATTTAACCTTTTAGATAAAGTAAACAATATTAAGAAAAATAAACAAATGATGTCAAGTCAGTGTTCTTGGATAAGGACATCATACTAAATTGGAAGCTGATTATACGTCTGCTCTGTTCTTACCAGATTCATTCCATTCAGAGCTATGGGTTTAAAAAACCACATTCCTAAACAACATTTGGATACGCAATAGCTCTTTCCGCTTTCATCTACTTTAATTTAATCTTCTTTGTCTAATCACAATAAAATATTCTGTGAAAGTTTTGAATAAAACACCAAAAGAAACTAGACATGCTGCATCAGTGAAGCTAACTGAAACGCTGAACTTCTATGTGAATAAATAGCATATCTTCTTGGCGACCTTATTAACTTTCTACAGCGGAGCTTATTGTAGAAAGTTAATGAGATTATCATCCTGTCTGTCTGTCTGTGTGTCTGGAGACACTATAACTTCCGTTTGATTCAACGGATTCACTTCAAACTTGGAATACACACATCTTAGGCAAGTACCTTTCATGGGATTGATTTTCAGCCAAATCGGTTAACGGCAACCGGAAGTGACCGTTATGATTTCGCACCGCTGTAGAAAGTTTCCTTTACGGTATTACACCGTTCTTGTCAACGAACTTAAAAAGTTCGTTACTGAATTCTATATGTCTGTCGGTCTGTCGGTCTGTCTGTCTGTCTGTCGCTGTCACAAAATTATGGATTTTTTAAAATTTTAAAATGGATTCTTATAGGAAATTTTACGCTGATTTCAAAATCGAAATCAAAAAGTTTCTATCTCGAATAGTTTTCGAGATATTCGACTTCGAATTTCGGGAAATTTTCGACATTGCGATTTTATGAGTAATTCTTAAAGAAAATTTTACGCTGATTTCAATAATGAAATCGAAAAAATTCTATGTCGAATAGTTTTCGAGATATTCGACTTCGAATTTCGGGAAATTTTTCGACATTACGATTTTAAATGTGATTCTTATAGGAAATTTTACGCTGAATTCGAAAATGAAGTCGAAAAATTCTATGTCGAATAATTTTCGAGATATTCGATTTCGAATTTTCCCGAAATTCGAAATCGAAATCGAAAGGTTTTTTTAAGTTCGTTCTGGGATTGCTTACAGAGCAATCTCTTCGCCGGCCCCATGTTTTAATTATAACTTCACGTTTTTTCAAGAGTCCACTAAAAGGAGAATACTTTTTTGTCTTAAAGAATGAATTTAAAAGTGACAAGGAACAGTTTTTCTGCAAAAGTCTTAATATCTTCCGAGGATAAAAATATCTTAAGTAAAATATTGACAAAAGACGGTTTCACACACGAAAATAACCCACAGTCAATAAGAAAGAGTTCGCTCAGCTATTGAAACTTTCAATAAATGTTTCTCTTTCGAATTAAACGTCCAAATGGCATTCTTTTGTTTTTAGATGTTATTTTGTGTGGACAATTGTAATCAAAATATTTCAAAATGTAAACAGTAAACTTCGGGTTTTGTTACGACATTATTAGAAGAAAGGTCTGACCATAAGAGATGCTGCCGAAGAAATTCGTGAAGTTGAAGTTTGGGGGAAAATGCTCAACAGTGGCCAAATGGTTCAAGCGCTACAACGCAGGAGGGTTCTGTTCTAGTCGATCATTAGAGTTGAACAACGAATTTTTTTTTTAAATTTATTTAACCAGATCAGTAACGTTGTGCTATACATGGTTCTGTTAACTATTGATTACATGTAACACTATTGTCGCTTAGGGATTGCCTATTGGCTTACCCATTCACTGTTTAGTTTTATTGTTGTATTATTTTGGTTTTGTCACTACTCTACACTTCATTATCACTACTATCATAGGTTGAAAGGAGATCTTGCGTCAGTTTACGTTTCAAGCGTTGATGTATGTGTCTCATTCCTAGTGTGTAATGGGCTGCTCCTGCACAGTTGTTTAAATTTTTAAAGAAGGTTGTCGCTAATTTTTTAATGTGTTCTTCTATGGTTGGAATATTTAGTTCAGCGTGTAGTTGGTGGTTCCTTATATACCATGGAGAATTTGTGGCTATTCGAAGAATCTTATTTTGTAGTGTTTGTATTTGGCGGATGTGAGTCGGTGAAGCAGATCCCCATACACAGCATGCATACATTACCAGTGGTCTAATTATTGATTTATAAATTAGCATTGTACAGTCTATGTGTAGAAAACTTTTTCTGTTTATCAGTGGCTATAGTAGGGCTAATCTAGTATATCTTTCATTCAATTTGTGGTTAATATGGAAACCCCAGGTTACTCGTTGGTCTAAGTATGCCCCTAGATACTTAACTGGGCTATTTTGCGTGTTACATGGAATTTCTTCATTATTTATTTGAATGTTGGGTATATCTCTGAGGCGTCGTAAGGTAAACACTTGGGCTTGACATTTGGTTGAGATAAGGTTAATGTGCCATTTTCCCATCCAGCTTGATATTGTATTTAGGTTGGATTGTAGTTCGTTTGATGCTTCCAATAGTTCTTTGCTCTGGGTAAGTAGCGCAGTATCATCTGCGTACATAGCAATGGCTGCTTTGTCTATTTGAGGTATATCATGGACGTAGATATTAAATAGTATTGGGCCCAATATGGATCCCTGTGGGACGCCTGCATTGATAGGTCTAACTGTTGAGTATGTGGAATTGATTCTAACGGAGAAGGTGCGGTGTGTGAGAAATGATCGTATAATATGTATCAAGTAATCTGGTATGTGGAGGCGCTGTAGTTTATAAAGTAGACCTTCTATCCAGACCCTGTCGAAAGCCTTAGCTATATAAAGGAATGCTCCTGTAGTATAAGCTTTATTTTCCTAGCCTTTTTCTATGTATTCCACAATTTGTTGTAGCTGATGGGTCGTTGAGTATTTGGATCTAAATCCAAATTGGAATGGAGGGAGTATGTTAAGCAAGTGTAGGTTTTGAAGTAGGCGACTGTTCATTATTTTTTCTATATAAAAGTTCTATATAAAGTTGAGAGCAGGCTAATTGGTCGATAGCTCGTTGGAGAGTGCCGATTTTTTCCAGGTTTGTGAAATACAAGTATAGTTGCATGCCTCCAGGCAGCAGGGAAGTAACCAAGTCGCATGCAGGCATTGAAAATTGTGGCTAAGTAGGCATGTATTTTAGTTGTGAAGTTTTTATTATTATGTTTGGTATGAGGTCGCTTCCTGGGGCTTTTCTTACTTTAAGTTTTTTAGCTAATCTTTTAACCTCTCTGGGCGATGTTGGTTTGAATTCACCCCTTGAATTTGATTCGTATTGTTGGAGATATTGTCTTACTTCCTCATCAAAAGCATTATCATTATTTGGTGCTGGAGTAAACACAGCTTCAAAATGGTCCGCAAATATATTGCAGATTTCGTTAACTGTTGTAAAGGTTGTGTTTCCATCTTTTAGTGGTCCAATTATCTGGGGCTGTCGAAGAATTTTCTTTGTAGCTTGTCACATTGTAGGGCCATTAGGTTGTAACTCCTGGATGTAACGTTGGTATGAGTTAAATCTGTATTCATGTAGTTCTGTTTTTACTCTGCGTATTAGTCTATTTAATTGCATTTTATATTGCTGCTTCCGAGTATTTTGCCAAAGTCTTCGAATCCTATGCTTTTCTTTTATTAATTGTAGAATTTCCAGTGCTGGGTGCTGGTAGTTATTTGGTCTTCTTGTGTTAGTGCTGATTGTCGCTGCCTTAATGGATTCTTTTGTTGCTTGTAGGAGGTTGCTTATTACTTCATCAATTTGTTGTGTTGTGTGGATTTGGCTAGGACATTTGATGTGGTCTCTCAATAGGTTTTGGAAGGTTTTTCAATCCACTTTACCATTGATGAGTTTCAGTAATGGGACTTCTTGTCGTATGGTAGTATTGAAAGACATTACAACTGGCAGGTGATCGGAATCCAATTCTGTCATTACATTTTGATAGATTGGTCTTGTAACATTCTTAAGTAGCACAATATCTAGTATATCTGGGAGTCGATCTGTCCTGTATGGGTAGTACGTGTACTGACCCGGGGCTGCCATTTGAATTGTATGTGTTGTGCTGTAGTTGTTTAACCTTATTCCATTCGGGTTGGTAGTTCTGCAGCCCCAATAGGTGTTCTTGCAGTTAAAGTCTCCAATAGCCATTGTTGGTTGATTGTCATTAAAAATAGATTGAAGATCATTTTCATCCAGTCTCCGATTTGGTTGTTTGTATATGCATGCTATTTTTATCTTGGAGTTATTTCCTGTCTTAGCTATCACAGTAACTGCTTCTAGGCTATTGAGGTCATCTAGATATATTTCTCGGATTTCCAGTTTACGAAATTTTGTTGACAGCGTTAAAATATAAGCCTTCATCAAGCAGTTGTGATCTAGCATCGGGTATTAGAGTTTCGTCCTATTAAATTGTGTTCAACTCCTTCTATCCACTTGACTTTTTGTACAAGCAGCCTTAACAGGCTCTGCACAAATTCACCGAAGCACAGGCCAATAAGCGAGTAGATATTTTTCATCAACTTTGAGGAGCTAGAGGGCGTCGAAGTTCTTCCGCATTAAGTCTACAATCCAGACGCTGCTCCATCCGACTATGGTCTCTTCCGATAAATGGAGCATCTTGTATGGTGGTCGATTTAAATCTTTTGATGAAGTTGAAAAAGCGTGCCAAGAATTCTTTGATTGGAAGGAACCAAAATGGTGCTTTAATCAGATCAGACTACTTGCAGAACAGTGGCTAAAGTTTGTAGACGATGATGGCCTTTATTTTAGATACTAGTTGTTATTGTTTTGGAATAAGTTCATGCACAAAAATATAATTTGTGATACTAAGCACGAACTTTTTTGCCAACAATATGCCCTAAGAGATTAAGTGTGGAAATAAAAAAGCAAGTAGTCAATTAATCAGAATTTTGACCAAATTCTACCGTTTTATTTTCGGCCAAGAAAAAATTGTGTAAAGCAACTTCGCCGTTCCAGAAACAACACTGTGCATTATCTGAAAGATCTGAAAAATGGGAGTACGAAATTATTTTACATAAATTAGTAACAAACCTTCGTTTTTGCTCTTCTCAATTGGCGATTACTTAAATTTAATCTAGCTTGACTTTGCTACAAAAAGGTGGTTGCTAGACATCATACAAAGCAAAATTTGAATTCTGGAAAAACTTTAATTAAAATTGATTTGGTTATTGTTTAGTACCTTGACGCATTTGAATTGTTATTTTATAGAAATGGTTATGGTACGAAAATATTCGTTAATGCATTCCGCCCCCGTAGCTCGCCTGCAACTTTTGATTAAACTCATTTGAAGTTTGGCGGTTTTGAATGCTCTCAGTAAGCTCGAATTTCTCCTATATCAGTTTACTAAATTTAGGATATGTTATATTCAAAAATCATAACAGCGATAACGCAAACAATAGCCGAAGTGATCCTAGAAGAAGAGCAAAATGTCTTTCGCAAAGGACGCTCCTGTATAGATGCTGTCCTCGCCTTGAAACAGATCATAGAAAAACGTAGAAAACGTAATTTAGAAACACATATAGGATTTGAAGACTTTACCAAAGCATTCGACAAAGTCACAAAAACAAAACTATGGTCAATTTAAAAAAAATGGATTTTTAGCTCATCTGATAAAAGCAATAAAAAGTCTTTACTGCAACACCAAAATCACTATAGAAAACAATGACAAAGGCAAAAGCCTGACATACACAAATCAAGGTGTAAGACAACGATGGGGCCTATCACCCATTCTGTTTGATATTTATATTGACGACATGATAAAAACATGGACACAAGAAGCACCAAAGGAAATCTAAATAAATACAAATACATATGTCAACACGTTCGCAGACGATCAGGCTACAATCACAAATTTAAAAGACAATTTACAGTGAGTAATCTACGGATTAAACAACTTATCAGAAGATTACAACTGACACATATCAACAAGTATAACCAATACAAAACAAGATGGAAGGAGCCTAAAAAGACTCTCAAAATCAGCAATACAGTACAACCCAAGAGGAACTCGAGACGTAGGAAGACCTCGGAAATGATGGAACATGGAACCGGAAAGCCTAATCCTTGAAGGAAACGAAAACGACGACGAATGCGTTAAGGTACTGAACAATTACCATTGATGTCAGTAATGCTTGCACATTTCTCAAAAACACCGTGCTTACAAAAGTGAAAAATGTGACCCTGCAGTTGCATTCCTTTTGTACGACAATCATGATTAGCCTCTTATCTGAAAATTAAGGAATTTCCTCACCTTCAAACTGCCAGCAACGCCTTTTGCATTATCTTTTAATGTACTCAGTATTTATCAGATGGAATTCGGAACTGGCGACTTTCTATCTTGATAATATATATTTCTTTATCTAGAAAACTCAAATCAGTTGTTATAATTTCCAAACAATAATTGATAAAATCCAAAAACATATCTAGTAATAAATTAATTGAAATGTGAACTGCTTGTTTGATTACTGAAGTTACTTTCCTTGAAATCCCAGTTATCAATATCTCACGTAAAAAATATTTATAAGCAAAGAATTTAGCCTGTTCCCCAAAATTGTCTAGCTACGAGGGCAGTTTGATAAGTCAGTGACTTTTTGAATGAAAGCTTTTTCTCGGCAAAAAGCGTTTTATTTCTCAACATAGCCTCCTTTTAGTTTGATACATTTAGTCCAGCGTTTTCCCAATTTTTCTATCCCTTCCAAATACTAGGTTTTCTCAAGGTCCTCAAAATAGGCGTTTGTTTCAGTGATGACCTCTTCATTCGACCCAAATCTCTTACCGCTGAGCCATTTCTTCAGGTTTGAAAACAGAAAATAGTCGCAAGGGGTTAAAATTTGGAGAATATGCTGGTTGGGGTAGCAGTTCGTAGCCCAATTTATGGATTTTTGCCATGGCGACTACACATGTATGCACCCGTGCATTGTCTCGGCGGTCGTTTTTGCTTCAAGTCAATGTTGAATCTATCCAACAGCTCTGAATAATATTCGCCGGTGATTATTTTACCCTTTTCAAGGTAATTGATGTGAATGACACCGCGTGCATCCCAGAAACTATCGCCATGACCTTGTTGGCCGACAGACCCACCTTGGCCTTTTTTGGTGCACATTCACTCGAAAAAGTCCACTGCTTTGACTGTTTCTTGGTCTCTGATATGTTGTGATGGATCCATATTTCGTCCACGGTTACGAAACGGCGCAAAAACTCGTTCGGATTGTGGTTGAACATCGCCAAACACTCCTTTGAAGTGGTCACACCTCACGCACTTTCATTCTCCGATCCTCCAATCTTATTCCATGGATTTTATCGACCATTTCTGGCGTGACGACGTCTTTTGAGCGACCTAAACGTCCGGCGTCACTTGAGCTGGTACGACCACAACGGAATTCAGTAAACCATTTCTTAACCATTGAAATTAATGGTGAAGAGTCTCCATAGTATTTATCAGGCCTTTCCTTGGTTTTGGTGATGGTTTTTTACGCAAAAAAATATAATAGTTTTGAGACTGTTAACCAAAATAGGTAATTAATTTACAGCTTACGAAAGGACCATTTTATTTTTATTTTATAATATATTGTAGTAAATTTTCGAACGCCTCCTATAGACACACCGTCGTATTCGGCGTTCACGGCCGTCGAGCCGTCACGGTCTAGCGGCAGACATAATGCCTTCCAGGAAGACAGCTTGCGGAACAATGTGGAAATGTCGAAACCTTTACCAGATGGTTTCTGTAGGCCCCAAAACCAGCCCTGCTTGCATAAATGTCACTCAGCGAAGGAAAGTGAAACGAAGTGCTAGTGTGACATAAATTGTGTTATAGGTAAATACAGTTATTGAGTGTGATTTTAGGTTAGCAATTCTTTGTGTAGGATAGGCGTCCAGGAAAATGTCTTAAAAATGCTATTGTTATTTTGATGTTTGGCAAAATGGCCCCATCTTGCTGAAACCAAACTGTGTTGAGGTTGATGCGTCGTCTTTTTACTTCTGGCAGGAAATAATCACCCAACATGTTAAGGTAGCGATATGTGTTAACAGACACTGTTCGTCTGTTTTCATGATAAAAATAAGAGTCAATAATGCAGGGTTGAGATACGCCACACCAAACAGTTACTCTCTCGAAGTGCAGGTTTTCGGGTGCCCAGCACCAAAAATCCCCGATAAATGAAATTGGGCCTCGTCACTCATGATCAAAATGATATCGTCTGTTAGCAAGTCCAACATCGTTTCTGCGAACCTATATCGTCTCACAAAGTCGTTTTTCGGCAGTTCTTGGGCCACTATAATCTTGTAGGGATAGAAATAGAGGTCCAAGGGTAGGATTCTGCGAACTGACTTGTCTGATATACGAAGAGAGCGAGCATGACGTACCGACAAACGACGAGGGTTGACTTCCACCGTTTATCTCACCCTTTCAATGTTTTCCGGGATCCGTACAGTTCGATCACCTCCCGTGCAGTTCCTGGTCTTAAAAATCCTGTTTAAAAACTATTCATCCACTTCATAATGATATCCCGTTTTGAAACGCTACCATGACGACCAACATTAAAATGGTTTCGAAATTGTCACTATCTGTGTACCACAGAACGACCCATTTCAGTAAAGGTGTTGTAAATAAACAAATGATGTGTTACAAGCCAAAGTTTCATTGCTACTGAAATGACATCTGTTAATGAGTAGATATCAACCATTCCGAAAGCATTTCAAAAACACCATACCTACTTGCCGGACCTTGCATAATAAATAAGTAGTTTAAGTAAATTTACGCATGTTATTCACCAGTGTCGAGAGCAAAAACATTACAGTTGTGTGTCAGGTGGGGTGTTTACGTTCGTAACGTAAGTGGTGAATAAATTTAAATCAAAATAAATAAACTGAAACATGGCCGCAAAGAAAGTGACACTATTTGACCTTAAAGTTGCCGACCTCAAACATAAACTGGAGAAAAGAGATTTAGAAATATTTGGAAATAAGTCCGCTTTGTACCATCGACTTAAGGAAGGCTTAATTGGCTCTCGTAAGGACCCGGAAAATTTTCATTTCGAAAGTGCGAGCGGATTGTCCGACATGAACACAAATATAAATAATATAGAAGCAAAGGACTCGAATATGAATAATATAAAAACAGATTTGAACTAGAATATAGCAGATCTGAAGGCGAATACGAATAATGTAAAAGCAGATTTGGCTATGGACACACTAAATAATAAAATAGATGGTCTAGAAAAAAATTTTCCAGAACATTAGAGATAAAATGAATCAGATCAGAGAAAAAATTAATTAAGTAAAAGTAGTGATAAATGATCCGGACGAGAAAATAAAAAAAATTGAAAGTAGGCTTACTGTTAGTGCTCCGATCAAGATCACTTAAAGTAACTCGCGCTTGGTGAATTTAATGAGGTCAGTCAAGAAAGCCAGCAAGTGGCAGGGCTATTGTTAAGAGCTGAAGTCTTCTTTGACGAATTATCAAAAACAGTTAGAGGCGACTACTAGAATGAATGGATGGTCGGAAATTGAAAAGGCGACTAATTTGTTTATTGCTCTGCGTGGGTATGCTCTCGATGTATTACAGACTGCGTCCATTAACAAGCAAGAAAATTATAGCCGGATCGTCAAACGCCTTGAAATGCATTACGGCTATGCTCATATGGAGGAAGTTTATCACAGCTTCAAAATAGAGTACAAAAATCGGGCAAAACTCTCCAAGAATTTGAAGCAAACATAGTCCGTCCTGTTTTTATTATTTATACCCAACAGGGCCAGATGATTTCCTGGAGATATTGACTGTGCGAACATTTATTGACGGAATTAACGATCGAGAAACACAATAACCAATAAGATGGTCCAGACCAAAAACATTAATTAACGCGCTTACACACATACTGAAACTGAAACCTGCAAAATAGGTGTCCAAGAAACATGGTAATATAGTCAAGAACTGAATAAGGTAGTCATGGAGGATTTAGCAGGAGAGATTGCTAAGATATTGAGAAAAAGATCGAAGCGAGTACGCTGTTGAAACTGCTGTGAGATAAGGCATATAAAAAGTCGGTTCAAGAAGCCACAAAGGGCTTCTGAGGGCCCTCAGCAAGAAAACTAAAATGTGTTGACGCAAAGAAGCGACTACCAATCCATAACGGTGCAACTTCAGTCTTCAGTCATAATTCTAAGTGTTCATAGTCGAATAAATGGAAAATTGGACTTGGAACATGGGGTACTACAAAGAAAGAGAGACAAATTTATTCTCCATGGTACGAATGAGAGTAGCTCAGAGCATCGTACTCCCAGAACAGTGATTTGGTGGTAGATACAGTTTTGGATTGCGATCTTACAGCGAGGAGAGTCTAAGTAATCATGAGAAGACTGGAAAAGAGATTCTGGTTGGGAAAACACTGATCCAAACTGGCAGCGCGGTACCGCCCGCGTGATGCATCCTTGGGCGCTGAAAAAGACATAATCCTAACATGGTACTTTGTCCTCTTCATACAACGTCAAGCCGAGTACCTGATAAACTGAACTCAGTGATCATCACTTTCATATGAGAGTGCTAGACGACTGCCAAACGAGAGGAGGCTCAAAAGATCATTTCGGATATGAAAAAAAATGACGTGTTTGAACCTTCAACAAGACAATGAACTTGAACGGTGATGCTAGTTAAGAATCGGCTCAACGATGTCACGAAGAAAGATAGTTACTCACTACCACGCATTAATAACACATCGAAACGGTTCTCAACCTTAGATCTAAAGAGCGGATATTTGAAAGTCGAAATGGGCCCTAAAGACAAAAAAAGACAGCTTTTTCTTTTGGGCCTAGACTATGACAATTTACGATGAAACTATTTGGACTTTGAACTTCAGAAAAGTAATGGAGACAGTGCTTAATGGGCTATCCTGAAAAACATATTTGGTGTATCTAGATGACATACTAGTGACCGCAAAATTGATTAAAGAGCATCTGAGAAACTTAGAGCAACTATTCCAACGACTGAGAGGCGCCCATTTGAAATTGAGTCCGAAAAAGTGCTCTCTTTTCAAAAAGAAGGTGAACTATCTTGGACATGTAGTCAGTGATGAAGGTAAAGCAGCTGGTCAATACTAAAAGGCAAGCCCGATATTAGGAGCTTTCTGGAATTGTACAC
Source organism: Sinelater perroti (assembly GCA_036346155.1). Classification (NCBI taxonomy): domain Eukaryota; kingdom Metazoa; phylum Arthropoda; class Insecta; order Coleoptera; family Elateridae; genus Sinelater; species Sinelater perroti. The sequence goes on from JARFIY010000189.1 coordinate 3,611,635, forward strand.
TTACTGCAGACGATATGTGTCTGACGAAACTACGGGTCATCTGTTGAATGAAAATATTTAGAACCTAGCAATATCAAAACTTACGTGCGAATAAAACTTTCTCTATTGGAAAATAGTTAAACAGTATAGAAGAGCTGTTCCGAGGTTTCGGCATCGACGTCCTAGTTTGCAGTCATCATCTACAGAGACCGGTAATCCTACAGAAGACCGTGGACTGTTGGAAGGTGAAGACTACAAATACCTCCATGGCTCATCCAAACGTCGAGAGAGAATGATCAAGGACGAATTATGCTTAAAGGGGCAGTATGGCGCCCCTATAGACGCATAATCACGTTCGACGTTCGCGGCCGCCGAGCCGCCACGGTCCTGTGACAGACATAATACCTCCCAGGAGGGCAGTCGGAGTACTTGCACATGTGCGAGGACTAGAACAATGCGGAAATTTCCAGATGTTTACCGGATAGTCCCTGTAGGCCCCAGAACTGGTTTTGATTGCATAAATTTCACAGAGGAAGCAGCCAGGGAAATTAAAAGGAACTGTGCTAGTGCAACATAAGTTTTGTTATACATAACTACGGTTATATAGTGTGATTTTGCGTTAGTAATTCTTTGTGTAGTGTACGGAAATATTATTAAGTAATTTGATTTTCTGCAAGTAAAAATAAATAAGTAGTTCAAGTAAATTTGAGCGTGTTATTCACCACCATCGAGAGCAAAAACATTTTTTTATAGTTCAAAATTTGATACTGTTTTTGTTGTTATATAAACATATAACATTTTCGTCGAAACGACTGGTGTTAAGTAACAAAGGGTGTTTTTGAGAGGAGCATTCTATGGTTAAGACACGGCAGAACTGTTGGCCACCAGGTGCGCACGATACTAGCAAGTGTTTTGAAACTAAGGAATAGATCCGAATACCCCCACCACCAAAATGTACCACATGCATTTGATTGGTAGATATTATATAAAGCTGAAGAATCCAAATGATTTCCGCAGTAACAGTATTCTAATTGAATAGCTAAATGTTGATAACCATAAACAAAGTGAAAATAATTTTATTTGTAGCGACTATATTTGGATATAATCGACGTAATTTCTTTCCTGAAGTACACATATATCACCCCACATATTGATTACTCTATCTGAATGATAAGACATACTTGTCAACATTAAAGTGATAATAAATCAAAATCGAAGCAGCAAATTTAATTTATTTATTACCTAACCGAATTAGTTAATTATGCTATTTAAGAAGACCTTAAAAATATTGAACATCTCTTACATTTTAACCATTGGCGGGCGGTTATATAAAAAAATTGCCTGAACATAATTTCGGGGGCACGCTAATGGTTTTGTTAATTCTTGTGCAAGTCCTTACTGTAGCATGTCATTATAAAAAATTGTTGTTAATGATAGTTAAATATAGATAACTAAAAACTGTGCGTTGATCAGCTATGGTAGCCTTATTACTTATTTGCTAAATCTAATTAACATGACAGCAAAAAATACAAACGTGGGTTAAAATGAAAAACATTTTTATAGATGGTTGTAAAAAAATTAAATTGCCGTTAAGATCTTAAAATGCACGCAAATAAATCGTAAAAATGTTAATGGAAGATTTGACAGTTGCACACCTGTCAAAAGCAGTCCGGTTCATGTGCGCCCAACATTTGTTGTCACCTGACGCGACGGCCAATGGGAATCGAGCGCATCAGCGTTAGTTGAACTGCGTCATCAATTAATCTAGAGGGCTCTAGAACAGCGAATCGAGGGCATACTTATTCAGTTTGTTGACGAGTGACGTGTAGTTCCCGCATCGAAGCCAATATCAAGTGCTAGCTCAGTGTCGATCTGAAAATACCTTACGCCTGTTCGATAGTGCATAAGCAAGTGCGCCCGTCAATTGTTTCACAGTCATCGCAGAAATTTCAGTCATGGCGCCGACAGTCACAACATTTATAAATTCCTTCAACAATAGATTGTAAGTATAGCGCTGTGCATCGATTGGCGTCACGCTAACGCCGAGTTTCGGTTTGTGTAGAGAGCCACCGGTCCGGCAACACCTCAAGAATGTGTACGCCTGCCTCACGATGTCCACGATGGCGGCCGCCGTCGGGGCCTCCGTTCACATGTTTACCAACATCCTTCAGGCCGGGTTCTTGTCGGCCATCGGCGCGCTGGTTTTCTTCGTGCTGCTGATGACGACGCCAGATGATGACGGCAAGAAGCTGCAGCTGCGGGTGGGCTACCTGCTGGGCTTCGCAGGCCTGAGTGGAGTGGGAATGGGGCCGCTGCTGGAGCACGTCGTGCTAGTGAACCCTAACATCATCGTCACGGCGCTGATTGGGACTTCGCTAGTCTTCGTGTCCTTTTCAATCTGCGCAATGCTGTCAGAGAGGGGACGCTGGCTGTACCTCGGCGGAACTCTCCTGACGCTCTTGAGCACGCTTATGTTTCTGACCCTGGCGAATATTTTCTTCGGCTCCATGCTCCTGTATCAGGTCAACTTGTACCTTGGACTGCTAGTCATGTGCGGATTTGTACTCTACGACACGCAGCTGATCATCGAGAAGCGCCGCAACGGAAGCAAGGACTTTGTCACTCACTCCCTTGATTTGTTCGTCGACTTCATTGGAATTTTCCGCCGTCTCCTCATCATCTTGACCCAGAAGGTAATGCTAGATAGGTACATTTCCCTGTTTCCTAACAACTCCTCCCACTAATTCAACTTTCCCCTTATGCAACATTGCTGACTGATTTTGTAATCTTGCAGGAGCAGGAGTCGCAACGCAAACGCAGAAATTGAAGAAGACTACTAAGGCACCTTTAACTCACGAGGGTGTTCACATTTTTACCCTAAAATTAAGAGTTGTTAACTAGGTTGCAGCTAATAAACGGATGCAATACATGTATGAGGAGGTTTGCTCTTTTTTGAAGGTTGTCGTACTGTAATCGTTATTTTGTAAGTGTGTATTTATATGATCTGTACATTTATAAGTAAGGCCCTGTAACCAGATTTTAAGTATTTTGGTGTACCTATTGGTCTAATAAAAATTAATTTGGTTTAGTAAGGCGCTGTTATGAATATTTAATTCGATACAGCAGGTCAAAGATCGAGCCACTTGCTTTGTTGCTACCGCCTTTTTATACTTGAACTTTGCCTTGTGATTATTGAGAAATGGCGTTTGGTTGTTAAGCAGCAACCTTTAACTTTGGTTCATATAAAACGAAATAAAATGCGTTTTCCTCTGAGTACACGTAATCTAAGGTTAACGCACTGAACTGGTGATTCAGAAATGAACAGGTGTTACCAAGTCAAGCTATTAAATATTAATGCGCAGCTTTCTGTTGCTTGTCGTGTCGTTTATTAATGTAAGGAAGAAAGGAATCAAGATGTTTGAGTTTTTAAAAATAGTTGATATTATAATTCAAAGTGATTGCAATAGTTAAGAAGAAAAATGATAGTACACTGTTTGCAAGTTGCAGGATGTACTTGGTATCGAACCTAACATTTTTTTAATAATTTTAATTAAGATTTTATCGGTTGGGTATTAACGAAAAAATGAAGAAAAGTACCATCTAGAAGCTCATTTATAAATGATCAAAGAAACAATTCAGAATGTAAAGAATGAATTGTTAGTGTCTTACAAGAAGTTATTGCACAAGAATCTTATTGACCATTTCAGACAGTTCTTTGGGAAAATCTTATCTTCTTTTGCCCTTTAGGGCGTTTGAGTTTATTTCTTCAACTATTCACCCGATTCTTCTGTTTTCCAATCTCTTCCCATTTCTTTCGATATTCCTTTTGCTTTCTCAATTTTTCCTGCTTGCTCCAGCCACATTTCCTGAGTCTTTTTATTTTCCTTCTCTGATGTCCTCATTTTGCTTCCATTTTTTTAATAGTCTGTTCTGTTTTTTCTAGCTGTATCTAAACCAGTTAAGCCTTTTTTGTTTATGTAATATGGGTTCCTGTTTTAGAGGGTCCCTAATTTCTTCATTCCGTACTTTCTTCCATCATGTTTTAGTCGCTGTTTTTCTAAGTATCAACCACATTTATCATGATCTCGTGTTTCTTTTGTTACCCATGATTCACATGCATATTTTACTGTTGGTATGGCTATCATGTTTATATCTGTGCTATTCTATTCTCTATTTTTCAGGAAAAGCTTGGTATTCTAACTATGCGTTGTTCTTGGGCGAGTGATGATTTCAGATGTCGGGATACATTAATTCTCAAATTTTTCATATTTGAGCAAGTGAAAATTCCCTTATCATATATGAAATTAATGTTAGATTTGAGTGGTCCCGGTGATGCATAATTGGTTCCGCCTTCTGTGCTACAAGTATCACAACATTTGTAAATCATTTGGGCAATAAGGAATTTTCCATTGCATATTTCCAGCAGGATAAAGGCATATCAATTACGCCATATGTTAGCATGAATTCAATTGAATCAGTGAGTGAGAGACATTGACCATAGGGCTTGTCCGATCTGACGCCACTTGATTATTTTTTATGAAGATATCTGAAAGGGAAATTTGACCACAAACCACATTTTTTTTGTTTATACTTGTTCTTCAAAGGTAGAACTTTGATCAAAATTAATTAGCCATATTATTAACCTTTTCTTTACGTTATTCACAATAGTTTCCATAACTGGCTTATAGTGCTATTTATTTTTGTTTAATTTGTTTATGAAGATTGGAAAGGAAATGTAAAATTCCTTATTACGTCTCGTTTCTACATGACTAAGGACTTGTTTATATTTTTCTGTTTTTTCTTCTGTTCGGAATTCTAGTCCTTCTTGAGCAGTTGTTAAAGAAAATTTACTAACTTTCAGAAGAAAATAAATAAAACTTTCTATCTGACTATCATTTGGAAATAAAATAAGTTTATCCCAAAGTAATTACAGCAGTCTTGAGACTTAACACAATTTATTTCATTATCACGTTAGTAAAATTCCAACTAGAATTAATTATTCAGTAAAGCCGGTTTGAGATAGGACTTGCGTTGATATATCTTATTTGGAGGTCTTACCGAGATTTTAATTGGAACATCAATCAGTTTGAACTGTGAACCAGGCTTTATGATTCTAGCAATATCAACCAACTTTGCAGCAACATCAATTAAAACAAAAAGCGCTGCTCCTTTGGAAGCCCTACTGTGAACATTTGGAGGCAGCTGATGTGATACCTTTCCGAATTTATTGTAACTTAAATTAGTTTCTGATATCAACCTTAGAGATTTAGCATTTGTTGGGATTATCAACAAATAATCAAAAAGACATAAAGCAAAAGAACTTTATTCGTCGGAATTTAATTATTATAAGTAGCTAATAATAAAAGGAATTCTGAATCATTTAACATCTATAAATGAGGAAATATTTAACATTCAGTTTTATGCCGTTGGCCTTAAAAACGAAGATGTAGTAACAAAATTAAATACAAGTGAAGACTATTGTGATTGGATTAAAAAGGTGATCGCTGAAATTAGGAATCGATTATTTGTTCGTTAACTATTTGTTCCAGCTCTGTCAGAAACTGTGTAGGGTTGGTTGAAGAAAAATCTTACAAATAACTAAAAATTGAACTTGTAAAATCCAGTAAAAATGTCAAAGATTGGTTGTCTTGGTGGGCCTATTTTTTCACTTCTTAATGCTACTGAAAATGGAAAGCTTTTTGTTCATTACTGCTCTTGCTTAGCTCAGTTGTTGTTTGTATCAGTCAATGTCAATGCTTTTGTAAAATGGAAAGAAGTACGAACGTGGAACTCTGGTTCCACAGATGTCCGAGACTTCTATACATAAACAAATATTTGCGGTCACTTCCGGTCAAACCGGTCTCGAGATTTTCCGGTCAGGCTGATTTTTGGCGTCTGGACTAAATTTATGATCCTTAGTTGAATACTGAAAACGTTATTTCTCTATCTATCATATATCAAAAATTATAAGGTATGACAGATATCAAAAATGAGAGAAATAGAAACTAGTCTCCAGCTTGGAAGCTGCCTTGATCAAAAGTTGATAAATAAAAGGACGGACAGACTGACAGACATACGACATTACTCTCTACATAAGGCTTTTTATTTTAACGTATAGAAGCCTAAAAATTAAATGGCGTGCCGTAATTAAGTACTTGCATTTGAAAAGCAATACGCCCATGCAAATTAAAGCCGAGTTAGACGCCGCTTACGGGGACTTTGCCACATTTGTTACTGTGAAAAGATGGGCAACTAAATTTAAACATGATCGTACCAGCTTGGCTGTTGATGAGCGTTCGGGTCGGCCAACAACTGCGATCTCCACATCGAAAAAGTTCACCAAATGGTGGACGATCGTCGCCATATATTGACTGAATAATTGGACATGAGAAAGACGTCCGCTCGTTGGGTTTTGCGTTTGCTCACTTTAAATCAGAAATGTATTTGAATAAACAGTTTCTTGGTCTTGCTTAAGCAATTTCAACAAAACGAGTCGGACTTTTTGCGCCTATTTATCACTCTCATTCAAAACAGTGGACTGCGAAGAGCAAACCTGTTCCAGAAAATGTCATCACAATTGAAAAACCATTTTTCAGAGCATAACTATTTGGAGCATCACTGGAAAAAGCGTATCGATTAAAAGAGGACTATGTTGAAAAATAAAATTAAATTTGACAGAAAAAATACTTGTTCTATGTTACGCCCAAAACTTTTCAGACTGCCCACGTATAGTAATAAAACAGTTTAAAATATTAAGTGGTTTCTGCAAAAAAAAGAAACCCACGGAAACTGACTATCGCTAGTTAGGAAGATTTACTAACTTAAACTAACTAGCGTCGAACGATTATCTTAACACTGAACAGTTGCCGGAAGTCACGTCCTCTACAGACGGATAAACGCCTACTAGTACAAAAACCCAAGCTAAATATTTGGTTGAGAGTTTCGTTGACAATTGACGAAAAAATGAACCCATAATAATTTTATCAGCCATATCTAAGCATCATGCCATTCGTTCGGCTATATTCATATAATCAAAGTTGTGCCGCATGCGCCTACTAACCGCAAGAATTGGCCACGTAGTGCATGAAACACCGATAGGTAGCGCAAACTGTCTAATTACATTGTGATAATTTATGTTTTGGCCTATAGCAGGTCGACCATGACCGAAATCGAAAATCTAAAATTTTTATGCAAGGTTTGGCAATAAACTGATTCGAATGAGCTATTGACCTTTGAAATTAGTTCATAACTGTGGGAGTTGCAATTTTGATGATCATGGCAAAGATTTTTTTTTGACCACCTTTTGCATAATTTTAGCCTATTGGCTTGTTAAGATATATTCTACTTACCTTTTAGCGCGGTCTTCGGATTTCTTTTTTATCAGTTTCCTTGTGTATATTCCAATAATTACATGTTTAATCTGACTTTTTGAACCATTGTCATTCACTTATATGCTTGGAAATCTTTTTTCTTGTGTTTTAGTTTATCTTTGACCCGATAATTTAGCTTCTGCGACTCATTCGCGAGTTTTATAAATTACATCTTGTTGTTCCCTTCAACAACTTTCGCTCATGCGAAATGATGTTGAATATCTATATCCTCAATTGTTTATGTAGCTAAGGACGCTTTATAATTTCAGGGAATAGAAATGTACGATAGAAAAGTCCGTTTTACTGTTCTAGCTACAAACTTCGATCTAATTTGGACTCTCCTATCTATTCATGTAATTTTTCTTTTTTCAATATCCTAGTCATAAATCTATCTCTTTTAGATGTTCTGGTGCCAACAAGCGATATTCATTAGCTGTATTTACTTTGGTATGGTAAATAAAGAATCAGTTGTAAAAAACGTTGTACTGATAAAAAAAGACATAATTCATTAAGTTTTAGGTTTTGTCCGCTTTCTTTATTTCTTTTATTTCGTTATTGTTGGGCGTCTTAATTAAAGATAAAACGTAGCAAGTGGAATCCCCATCGATTTAATCTAATAAATAAAAGTACTAGAATAACTCACTACCCGTGGAAAGCAAATGATCCTATGTGAGTCGTCGTCTGACTTTGTCCCTGAACTTCAAGAACTCTAAAGATAGTTAGGCATATCATTAATATATTGTTTCAGAGATAAACATACGGAAGGGTAATGTCAGAACATCTGAAAATGTTGTAAAAAGAGTTAAGGGCAAAACTAAGACCAGAATACGTTGTTATATAGATTATTTATCTGGCTATACAAGGGTTTAGTTTATACTCAGCCAACAGTTTACTGCTCAAAAATCAACTTAGTTAAAAAAATGTTTTTTTTTGGTCGTGATAAATATTTCTTTGTTTATTTATAAGATAACATAGCTATGTTAAAAAAAGTTTTCTGCTAGTGCAGGTGATTCTGGCCCACCTGGTGATATGAAACAGAAAATCTAAAAAGTTTCTTAATCTATGTCATCGCCCCTATGACCCGAACCTGCACTTTTTTATTTTATCAAAAATTAACAAAATGGCGGCGTTTCTTACGAAAGTGTAAACAAAATCACGTATTTTTGCATCATAAATCAGGTGAAATTATAAGTTAAAACAAAATATCAACAAATTGGAGGTCAGGGCCATAGCCATGAATATCGTGTTAAAATTTGAAGTCGATACGCCCGGTGGTTTTTGAGAAATCACCTGCACCAGGTGCAAAAATGTCGTTTCTAGAAAAACGCGTAAAGTTTTTCAAGATGAAAATCATATGGCACGAGTCTATGAATCTATCTGCGCACTGGCAAACTAATTTGATTTTAAAGCCAAGTCTTTGTTGACCATATTTCAAAAAAGTAATGTTTGAATCACATTCTCGACATTTCACGATAGCTTGGAGTGATGAAAACAAGAGCGAACAGGAGAAAACAGTAAGTGGCAGAGTCGCTTTCACTCAGCAAAACTGTCATCTTGACTCCCTCTCAATTTATTTGCTGATGTACTAGCAAAATCAGTTCTAGTATCACCTGAATGTTGATTTCCATGGAATTTTCTCTTTTTAGCAGGATAACTAGGACGTCTTGAAGATGGTCTACGCTGCTTCTTATCCCTTTTTACTTATCCAAGTTCTGAAAAAGACAACGCTCTTTTCACGACAAAATCTCAAATAACACTGGTCGTTTTACGAAACCGTTAATTTTAACTTACTTAATCATGAAAAAAGACGTCTCTATTGTATACCTGTAAGAATAGACGTAGGTATTAACACGGAATAGTTGCTCGAATGTTTCATCCGTATACTCAATTCATACCTTATTCCGAAACTCAAACGCGCGTAGTTTGAGCCTCTCTTTTGGAGCGTTATAACTGGTCAACAAGACAGGAATCACCTAAACGGACTGTGGGGTATCAATTCCATGGGTAAAAACTATCGAAAAATGTTTAAAAAATATTTGAATTTTTCAACCCGTCACATTGGAATGTCCCCTTAAATGAGCCAAATTGTTGAACACGACGATGTTTTCGTTGGTGATGCCGGTGCGAGGTCGGCGATCATGGCTCTCATTTTCAACATTCTCACGACCCTCCACGAACTTTTTGTGCCATGCGAACACTCTAGCTCGTGACAGTGTCTCTTCCTTGAACTGTGCAGTCAATCTCCTCAGGATTTCAGCCGGTTTTACACCTTCCGTGGCGAGAAATTTAATGATAATACGCTGCGCAATTAACGACGGCACCTCCTGCTCAGACATTGTCACGACGGGTACTGACAGGAACGAACGAAATCGTCCGCCTGCTTCCCCCACTCCTGACATCCCTACACCTGACGAAGCGAGAACTCTCGCGCGTTAATATTGCGCGCCCAAGATAAAAAGTCTCGTTTATATTTGATACACCCTCGTATATCGATGTACATCATTTTGAAAAATGGACTTTAGATTTAAAAAATAGAAAGCAATGACGTAATATGCCAACCCTTTCATTTGAAAATCAAAGTACCGGAACAGCAGATACTAGCTTTTTACTTGGATAGCAGAGGGCTAGGATCCTGATGTTTTGACAGAAAAACAATGAGACTGTGCGCAAACCGATAACGTTGTTGCCTCCTCCTTTGTACAACAGTAATATTTGCCAAGATTTGTTACGCGATTGTTAAAAATGTCTTTATCTAGTTCTATTTTGTCATCTGATGCTTCATCAATACAGCACTAATTCCCAATTTAATCCTTAGTGTGCACTATCTGGACTTAAATGGATACAAAAGCATCAAATATTAACTTCCAGAGTACTCTCAATTTGGATATATGTGTAGGATTATTTGTATGGATACTAGAATACTAGAACACCAGGCACCATCAAATATTCTTAAGCACTGCTGCCTAGTACCCACTATACAGAATTACAACACTACGAGGGTAAGGTGAAAAGTTCTCGGCCTGACAATGAAAGACTGCGACTTTCAGTTAAAAACTGATTTTATTTTTCTACATAATCTCCCTTGACTTCAACACATTTGATCCAGCTTCTCTCCAACATCAGTATTCCTTCTCGGAAGTGATAATCTGGAAGATTGTGAAAATATTCATCAATTTCTTCATTGGATGCGAAGAGCTTTCCAGAAACAAATTTTTTTAAGTTTAGGAACAGATGGAAGTCTGAGGGTGCCAAATCAGGAGAATAGTGGGGATGGCCGAGCAAATCATACCCCAAATCCCGCAGTTTTTCCATCGCCAACGTAGGTGCGTTGTCCTGGTGAAAGATGATTTTTTTCTTCTTCAAGCCAGGCCTCTTCTCGCGAATTTTGACATCCAGCTGGTCAAGAAGGTTGGAGTAATATTCGCCTGTAATTGTCCTGCCTTTTGCAAGATAATCAATTAACAGAATCCCTTTCGCATTCCAAAACACACTAGCCACCCTTCCGGTGGATGTGATCGACTTCGCTTTCTTTGGCGCTGAACCACCGGCTTCCACCCACTGCTTGGACTACTGTTTCGTTTCTGGCGTGTAGTGATGGAGTCATGTCTCATCCATGGTGACAAATCGCCGCACAAAATCGGTCGGATCCTTGTTGAATCGGTCCCAAGGATTGCTGAGAAAATCGTTTGCGCATTTGCTTTTGATCGGCATTCAGCAAATGCGGCACCCATCTTGTGCAGAGCTTTTGCATCCCTAATTCTTCGTACAAAATGTTTCGCACCCTTTCTTCCGATATCCCCACAGCCTCAGCTATCTCACTCACCTTCACTCGCCTATCGTCCAACACGATATCATGCACTTTTTCGATGGTTTCCGGTGTGGTTGCGGTTTTTGGCCGTCCTTCACGTGGGTCATCTTCGAGGGATGTGCGACCACGTTTAAATTCAGCTGCCCACTTTTTAACAGTTGACATGGAAGGAGCAGAGTCCCTGTAAACTTTTGTCAACTTCGGATGAATTTCCTTAGGGATTAATCCATCTAAACGAAGAATTGTATAACCGCACGATATTCAAGTTTATCCATTTTTGACAAAAAACAGGCAACATTTCTACTGAAAAAATTCGTGTAAACAAATTACTTGAGCGAACAAGTTGAAACTAGTCATACTAATGATACATGCACCCAAGCAGGAAGCATAATTGTTTGCCGATTGCAGCACCATGTCTGTGTCAGGCCGAGAACTTTTCACCTTACCCTCGTAGCTCTGCGCAGCTGCGGAGCAGATTAGCACCAGATACATTATAGAAGAAATATTCGTTTGTTGTGATAAACCTATGCTCGTGTAAGGAATTTTTTCCTTCATACCTTTAATGGTTTGTTAAAAACTCCCAAAAAGAATAGAAATGGATTGATCAAAACGAAATAGAGGTATGCAGTGCATACTCTTTAAACAAGAGTATTTCTATACCCTGCCTTTCCTATTAATATCTTAGTCTTAAATTCTACTCAGGAATGGTCGTGATGTTTAGGGTAAGGTGGGGCAGGTTGGGACACGTTTTTCCAAATTTTAATATTTCAAAGATAGAGAAAATTCAGGGCTTAATTCGAGTCCTACGGACACCTTAGTCTATTTCTAACATGTTGACTTTATTTTAAACAAAAAAAGCTGTGGTTTTTATTCAGGTAATTTTTTTCTTGAAATATACATTTGTCCAAAACTGCCCCATAGTGGGGTACATACGGACAAGTAGTGGGGTAGATACGGACCAGTCTTCTAAAAATCAGAATTTATTTTTTTTAAATAAATAAAGGAAAGTATATCATAAACAAGTTTATTGAACATTATAACCATCAAAATTGACATTGAATTTAAAAAGCCAAGACATTCTTGAAGTTCCTGGTGCTGCTTCGGAATTAAGTATTTTCGAGGCTATATCTTCTCTGCGAACATTCGAAATGTTCTACAAGTGCGGAAAGCGGAAGCCGCTTTTATACCTTCTGAGAAAATTGACGACGCAGGAGTCGTCATTATTGCAAGATTTTACTCTGTCCATATAAAGAAGTGTTCTTTTGTTAGTCTAGTATTTGACGAGTACGTAATCATTGCAATAGATTACGTCGTCATCCAACAGCTTAAGGTCAACGTCATTGTCTTGAAATTCGTCTGAAAGTTCGGACAAATCATCAGAAAATTTCGTCTTATGTGCAATATTCTGGAGTAATTCTAATCAAAATCTGAAGAGTCACTGTCTATTTTCTTCAATTTTTTCTTTGGTGTCTTTCCTTTAAATGTTTCCCCAACTTCTGCTTCATATTCGCTTATCATCACTTTTCTTCTCGTGTTTCTTTTCTCCAACTTTTGTTTTCTCGGCGCTCCTAATTCTTGAATTCTCTCCTTCTCCGGTGTGCTTGGTAAATTCTCGATTTATCTAGTCGAGATTCCATTCGTTTTTCTGGGGGCCGCTTTTGGGAATGGTTTGATGACTTCGACGGATAATATTTTAATTTTGGTTTCGTGGCCTGACTTATCAAGCCATTTAACATTGTTCTAATCATCCGGGTCACTTTGTCCAGTTCATGTGTTTATGAAATAAAAAAAGAATTGTCCGGAATAGAAATTGATAGGATTTCAGGCCCCTTTTCTCAAATTTCAGGATCTGCCCAATCTGTGGCATACGACCCCATTGAAATCATCATCACCAAAAATCATAGAATTAATAAGCCACAAGCCAGTACTAAAATAGCTGCTTATGATATTTTGGGTGTAAAGCTTTACAAATAGGGATCTGCAGTGAGTTTAGCGATATCATGAATTCCAATTGGTTTTCCAGTCATTAAAACAGCCTTACATCTGGTCTTAATGGCCTATAAATGCCCTGTCAAGTGGTTGCATTTTGTGGGTGCAATGCGGGGAGAATGAAAGGAGAACTAACCATTTTTGCGAGAATCGTTTATGGCCTGGAGTGGTGTATGTGTTTCATGATTGTCAAGCAATAAAATAATTGGATTTTCTTGATTAGAACTAGAAAAAGTTTTTGAATATGCTCCAATAAACCTATAAAACATTTTGTTGTTATCCACCCTAACTTTCTACAAAGGTTACCAGAAACTAAACCAAACATAAACTGGTCCTTCATACGAACACGAGACAATAGGTATGCTGAAGGTACGCCAATGGCAGAAATAAAGCCACACATTGTAACTAATACGCCTCTTTCAGCTGAGACACACTGACCCACTCTTTTGTTCCTGGTGCGGCAGTAACTTTGGAAACCTGAAGAACGGTTGTGACTCCGGTTTCGTCGATATTCCAAATGCGATGAGGGGAAAATTATAATTGGCTTGAACTTCCGTGTAATTCTTGAAAAACGAATCGACATGGATTTGTTGAAAGCTGCTGCTCGTGCAATACTGGTGTTTTCCGCCTTGCGGTAGGAAAATTTCGGGTGACAACTCATAAAAGATCGCATCCACTCCTTTCCAGCCATCTTAGTTTCATTCTAAGTTTGTGGAATTTTTTTGCTCAACTTGGTTGCATATTCATACGCCAGCTGCCGACAGACTTATAAGTCAGTCCATAAAATATTTTGGATGATTGTTTTAGGTACATTTCCAACTGTTCTTCTTCTCGTGGAGAGAATACTTGACGGGTAGTGTACTTTGATAATAAAGAATTACTGCATCTGAATTACTGCTTTTGTTTCCTGAGTCGGGTACGTTTTTCTTTTTCTTCAGTTTTACAAGTTGGTCATGAAAAGTTGACTTCGGTATATTAAAAGTGCTTGCAGCCGTACGAATCGACATTTGGCAATTGAGCACGGTTTTAACAGCTGTTTTCAAATTATCTTTCGGAATATCAGGGCGTTTTCTCTTTTTAATGTATTTACGGACCATCCTAGAAAGTGAAATGCACTGTAATGATGGAGTTTTCTCTCAACATTACGATTTTATTGTGAAACAGGGGAAATGGGGCACATTCGGACAGTCTAAAACTGCCCCACCCGGTCTGTCCAAACGTGCCCCAAGTTTCAATTCAAAACCTTATTCTACTGTTAAGGTGTTAAGGTATTACAATACGTTCAGGTATTTTACATTATTACACTACATCTACACAAATCGTTCTATTATATATTAAGCTTTTCTGTGTATCCTCTTGGTCCACTCCTTTTTATTCTTTGCCTCTCTTTTCCCTTCATTCCATATCGGTTCCTCTTCTCTTAAGCTCTCCTCTATTTCTTTGTTCCACGTTTTTCTTGGTCTTCCTCTTCCTTTTTTCTGTTGTGTTCTAGCCTCCCATATTCTTTTAGTTGTTCTTTCTTCACCCTTTCGCACTACGTGCCCAAACCATCGTAGCTGCTGTCGTTTTATATCTTTATGATCGGTTAAACTTTTAATTCTTCTCTTATTCTTTCATTTCTGATTCGATCTCTTCTCGTGACCCCCTGTATAGCTCTTAGGAATTTCACCTCGATGGCCTGTATTTTACTAAGCATTTGTTTTGTCGCTACCGTATCTCAGTATAGGTTTGAAAATGGATTTAAACACCGTAATCTTCGTCTTTTTCGATATTTCTTTCTTCCGAGTGAACGAATTGTTTAATGCATGGTACAGTTTGGCCGCACTTTCCAATCTATCATTTAATTCCGCATCTATTCTTCCATTATTTTGTACTTTTACTCCTAGATATTTAAATGATTGTACTTGTTCTAACTTTGTCTCGTTTAGTTTTATTACTATGTTTCTAACCTCTTTTCC
Source organism: Sinelater perroti (assembly GCA_036346155.1). Classification (NCBI taxonomy): domain Eukaryota; kingdom Metazoa; phylum Arthropoda; class Insecta; order Coleoptera; family Elateridae; genus Sinelater; species Sinelater perroti. The sequence goes on from JARFIY010000189.1 coordinate 3,626,739, forward strand.
TATCACCACCACCTTAGTCTTCTGGGTATTTATTTTTAAGTTTTTATTACGTATAGCATTATTTCATTATTTCAGCTGTAGGTTGTACTGTAAATCTTTCTCATTCTTTGCATATATAATTAGATCGTCCGCAAATACACTTGCAGTTATTTCTACAACTTCCATGTTCCTGTATCCTAATTTTAATTTTTTGGTCTTTTATCTCCTTTAAAACATCATCCATTACTAGATTGAACAGTGCGGGACTGAGGACTCCTCCTTATCTAAGTCCTTCCTTGGTTATAAACTCTTCCGATTGCATGTTTCCCGTTCTTACGTAGTTTCTTGTGTTTTCATATAAACTTCTTATACATTTTATTAGTTTGTCATTTATTCCTCTATTTTTCAAACTTCTCCATATAGCTTTTCTTAGTACGCTGTCAAAGGCCTTTTCCAGGTCGATGAAGACTACAAATATTTCTTCTATTCTATTATTTGTTTTAATACATATATATTATCTTGGATCCCTCTACCCTTCCTAAATCCACACTGTGAGTCTTCTAATTGCCTTTCTGTTATTTTCTTTAGTCTTGTTTCTAGGATACGTTCATATAACTTCGTTATTATGGGTAACATTGTAATCCCTCTATAGCTTGTGCAGTCCCTTTTATCTCCCTTCTTAAACATTTCGAGAAGTATTCCCAGTTCCCAATCTTTTGAAATCTTCTCTTCTTGACAAACTTTATTAAACAGTATAGTTAGCATTTTTATACCCGTTTTATCCAGATTTACGACCATTTCTGCCGTTATAACATCATGTCCCGCAGCTTTACCTTTTTTTAACTTTTTCGCGGCTTTTCGTACTTCTTCTACATTTTCGAATACTTTCATTATTACGATAATTTATATAAAATTACTGTGTAAATAGTAGTACAAAGAAATACACAAAGATTAAATAACTTGTTTATTAATTTTCGAAATCCTGTAAGGCGTAGACAAAAGGAACTATTAGTGACTTACGCCTAAGGGACGTTTGGGCAATAAAATTCTTTACGCGTGAAAACCTAACCTACAAATTATAGGTTACGTTTAAGACATTTCACGTGTTTCAGTCGTAGCGAGATGGGCAAATTCCGCAACAAAATAAAGGGCGGCAGCAAGGGCAAGCGCTGGTCTAAGGGCCATAGCTCCAGTTCGAACCCAGAGACCAGAAAGCACAGGGATCAAGCAAAGTCCAGGTTCTTTCAGGAAAATCTAGGTACGGACGACGAGTTCTCATCTCCTGCACGCCTTAAATTGTCCTCGTAGGGCCAAGCAATTTGACTTCGGACGCTCTGAAGCGGCACGATGCGATTCAGGCTCTGGCGCCCGCTAAAGGTAAACCTTCAGAGGAGACTTGCATGGAAGAGGAAGCTGAAGTGGAGTCGTCAGTGGGTTCCACTTACCAAACCATGGTTTCCTTCGCTTCGGATTGGTCCAATTGCAGCAACATGTCATTTAATAGGTTCTTGCGAGTGTTTCGCTCCGATTCTGCCTTGCACAAAGAAATGCTGGCAATTTTGGCTGCTATTACTGAAGTGATTAAAGATCAGGGTGGAACTGAGACTCCCACTGAATATTATTGCGCTCTTGTAGGTAGCACGGCAAGGCTGACAATTATGTTTTTATAATTAATTTCTTATAGCTCACAACATTAGAGCAAATTATATCAGCTGATGAACGGAATGAAGACCAGATAACAGCTGTTCTATCATTATTAAACATGGGCATCAAAACTGTTCCTGAAGCAGTTCTACGCACTAGCTTTGATGATGTGTCAAAGAAAATGTTGTATATCCTAAATGAATACTCAAATTCTGAGAATAATGTTATTGTAAAGTCAGTTTTCGGTGTATTATCTGCAGTACTGCGAGCACAAGAAATTGCTGTTTGGAACCTTTCTTCTACTAATCAAATTTTCAGTGCTGTATTAAATCCCTTTTGCATTCATTCCAAGCCTAAAGTAAGTTTTATTTGATAGTCAATTATTTTTCTGCTGTTTATAGATCAAATTTGGTGTTTTAGTGGCGCAAGGCAGCACAACAAGCGGTAGTAGGAGTAGTGCGTGCAAGTTGTTTTGTGAATGAGAATTCTTCGAATCCTGCTGCTGATAGGACTGCAGAGTTTTGTAAGGAAATTTTGGACATTGAAAACAAGAGTTTAAATGTGAAAGCAAACCAAACTACTATATTGCACTTATTGGGGCTGATGAAGGAGACTATTTGTCATTTTTCTAAAGCAAACATAAAGGTAATTGCTGTTTTAGCAAAATGAGGAATACATAATTATTTTTGCAGAAATGTTGCGAAATATTATTAGGATTGATGACGTTAAATTATCCATTGGTAACTTCTTGTGGACTACAAGTGTTATATGCATTATTTTCTCATCAGACAATTATTGTACCTTCAAAACTCAATGCGCAACTTATATCAGCCCTGTACGAATACCAGCCAGCTGTAACAGATGCGCAGTCAATGCTTGGTTGGCTAACAGTTATGCAGCAAGCACACGTTCATCTTGCCGAGTAAGTTTTGCAGTAGTCTTGAAATTTTTCCAATTTTGCCTTTTTTTAGCTCGGACATTTTGCTAGCAAGTGCATCTTTGCCAAAGATCTTTTCTACTTTTGTCCAGTTGTGGCTGTCAGAAAAGCCCCAAATTGCAACCGCAGCAACTCATGGATTGGAATGCTTGCTGCAAGATGCCGTTGCTCCTTTATGTGAAACACCAGAATCTGTAGAGCAGCACAAATCAAAGCTAGCCAAATGTTTTAATGCTATAGAGCTAGGCTTGGGATATCAGTACCACAATGTTTGGCGGCAAGTTCTACATGTCATTGGTGTTATGTTTAATGTAATGTCTTTGCTGTTGCATTAAATTGAATTAATTTACTATCATTTTAGGTTGGAAATAAAAATTGTAGTCAACTTTTTGCTAATTGTTTAAAGTCACTAGCAGAGTTGTGCGATTCATACAAATTCAGCTACAACAATGAACTGGAACATGCTATTGGTGCAGCTGTGCGGGCCTTGGGGCCAGATATCGTCTTGGGGGTTATTCCACTGAAGGTAAGTTGCTGCATTTCTTGGAGTGCTTAACAGTTTTTTTATTGTATTTTCAGAAAGAGAATCAAGAGCTGAACATAGAGAGATCTTGGTTGGTGCCTGTACTAAAGGAAAATGTGCGAGAGTCGACTTTGACGTTTTGGGCGCAAACAATTTTGCCAATGGCGATGTTTTGCCATCGTCATTCTGCACAGCTGCAGGCTGCTAATGATGGTATTAGATCACACAGTTATGAGCTTTTGTATATGCAGCTGTGGAACTTGCTTCCAAGTTTCTGCAACAAGCCAACAGATATTACAGCTAGCTTTAAAGTAATACAGGATTTTATTGATATTTAGTCTTACTTATATAATTTGACATTTGTAGAGTGTAGCAAAAATATTGGGAATGGCAATTTCAGATCAAAAGGAATTGCGTTTGGCCGTTATGGCTGCATTAAGGAAGCTGATCATTCATGCGAAAGAGTCTGAAAATGCAGACGACATTTCTGAGTTGACGAGGTTTGATAAAAATTATTTACCAATTTTATTTAACATTTACACTACTAAGGCTAATGGCACTGATGAAGAGGGGCAACGCATTAGCCGCTTTGGACACTATAAAAGTGAGTTATTATAATTATTTGATTTGATTTAAAGATTAAAATTTTTAGGTTTATCTCACAATAGCCAAACCAGAATTAAAAGAACAATTATTCAATAATGCCATGGAGCGCTTAGCTAATACCAATGAAAAAGGACTACCAGATGCAGCATGCACTAAAGAGAGCATTCTTGATCTTATAAGAGTTTTGGTACAGTACCAGAAGAAAGAATTGATTGAACTTCTTTATAAGCAGTGCATTAAATCCTTGCCAGAAATAAAGGATAACAAGGAACAGAAGAAAGTCTACCGCCTGCTGGAGGAGATTTGTGGAAGTGATGCTGAATGCTGCAAAGCATTCATTAGGAACAACAGAAAGGCGATGCAGAAATTGTTAATGAAAGCGTTGGAGTCATCTGCCATATCTAGTAAGGGTGCTAGATTGCGCTGCTTGAACTACCTTGTGAAAGCACAACCACAATTGACACACGAGAGCACTTTCTTGCGTTCTATTGTGCCTGAAGCAGTGCTTTGTTGTAAGGATATAAACGAAAAATGTCGAGCAGCAGCGTTTGAATTGCTTAATAGCATTGGCGAAATTTTGGCAGTGCATGATCAAATGCAGGAATTTATCACAATGTTGGTGGCTGGCCTCGCAGGAACTCCTCAAGTTATGAGTGCAACCATTCTTGCTCTGTCGTCAATTTTGCACAATTTTACAGGTAATAATAAGGTGTGTACTATTGCAACTATTAGGAACACATAATTGTAGGTGCACTTGGAAAAGAGAATATTCAATTTATCTTGGAAAATATTAGTCAGTTAATGATGGCTCCAACAAGAGAAGTTGTCGGTTCATGCTTAAGTTTCATCAAAGTGTACTGCAGTTCTTTGCCTAGTCCAATTGTAGGCTCATCATTACCAAATATTGTAAGATATTTTACACAAGTTTACAAAAGTAAATTAATACATAATCTGTACTTTATAGATTAAAGCTTTAACACAGATGACAGAGGATTGCAAGCGACATTTCCGTTTGAAAGTACGTGACATATTGGATCGATTGGTGAGAAAATATGGGTGCGATTCTATTGTGCCGCACATTCCAGTATCAGACACTGTGATGCACAAGCGGCTGAGAAATTTACGCAAACTTAATGTCCGAAAGAAGAAACAGAAGGAGGCAGCTGACGACCAAGAATCTCAGAGCGAAGAGGAAGAGTTTGCGGTGGCTGCCAAACCTAAGAGGTATGAAATCTAATTTTAATTGAAGCGAGTTCATTTGCACAACATTTGTTTGCTTAGCATCAATGAAATATTGGCGGATTCAGATTCAGAGCTTGAGGAAATGGAGACGGACGCTCCGAAAACTGGGTGGAAGCAGAAAGAAACATGGATTCAAGAAGATGCAGATAGTATTGTGGATTTCATTGACCCTAAAGTTGTTAGCAAAATTACAGGTGTGTTTACATTACAGCTTTGCTTCATGTATCTCTGTATTGTAAATTTTAGCTTCAAAACCAAGTGCACCTGCACTTGTGCCTGTGACAGAAAAGAAAAACAAAAATCGAGGCTTTAAGCTTGCTACTGATGGCCGCCTCATCATTGAAAATGACCCTTCAGATAGTGATTCAAATAAACCCAAGAAGAGAGGTTTGACACTTCAGGAAGACTCCGAACCAGGTTGGTAAAAGTTTATTAAACCCGATAAAAGCCTCATTTTTCTGTTTGTCACAATACAAGCAAGTGTACAAACTAGTGATATCATGGATAGTGAATACTTATTGATGAAATAGATGAATTTATTCTTAACCTTTTAGTGTTATTTTGTAACATTTTAATGACAGAACTCAAAATTGCACTATTGGTCACATTTGTAATCTACATAAAACTATGTATCAGTGTAGAATTTAGGATTACACATTGAGTAGATTTTGGGATAATTGCTGTAGTAATCTATTTCAAATGATGCTTGAACAATGTATTATTTTACTGCACTTTTGATGACAACTAATATACCTCTTAACTTGCATAAAGTCCTTAATTTTAATTTTCAACAAATTTTAAAAAAAATCTAATTCCTATTTTAGTCTGCAGCATAATATAAAATCATTCATAGTTGAAGTCAAACTAATTGTATTATGTAAATTATACATAAGTGAGAAAATAATTGAGATTAACGTAATAATGGGTTATTAACTTATGTACTTAGTTAATACTATTGTACATAATATTTGTAAAAAACTTCTCTTTAGTGTATTCTACTGATATTAGTATTTTCTTTGTATTATAATAAATCCTCTCAGTAGCCACTATATCCTTAGTGAGAATGCATTGTGTTGTTGGTTCACAGGATGTTAGTCTTGGAACGGAGTTTGAAAACTCTTGACTTTCGTCTATAATTGTGGCAGACATCTTCCAAAAATTTCCCCAATTTTGGAAAAGTAACCTTGAAGAACAAGTTTTGTTTAGTCTCGTATTTTTGCAAATTAGATCCGGTATTGATTAGTACAAACTGACATGCTAACTTGAGCCAGCTTTATTCTTCATCGAGTAATAAAGACCAATGTTGTATTTGTAGAGTGAGTACTTTACCAAGAGCTGGTTCTTTTGAGTAACTCATGAGGGGATCGCCCATCTCTACTGGGCTAGCTACCATGTAAAATGTTGATAAAAATCTGTCTGAAATGATCTTTACAATGGCTTTTTCTCGCAGACTATAATTGTCATGAGGATAATGCCATCAGTACAGGCAAGAGATTTAATAGTTCATAATTTCTATAACACAAGATTTTGCAATGGCATGTCAGAACTTCTCTGCAATTGTTAAAATGACTAACAAATTTGAATAACTTTCATTGAATTTTGAATGAAGCTGAGTAAATTAAAATGCTGAAAGATGTTTTGTCGAACTTTTAACGACCATTTATTTGAATAAACATGAATTTTTCAGTGTCACAAGAATTTCAGAGTTGGTCACTGATCTGTTCTAGATGACTGCTCACTAGAAAATGTTGATAATACTTATAGATATTGTATTGTTGAAGGCTGTTGTATAATAATCAATTCTACAACACTGCTAAAATGTAACGCATGACTGGAAATACAAATAAAACAATGTAATGGTTATTTTACAATCTCTCCACTCAACTCATCTGACCCATTGCGACTTCATCTTTTTTCACATAATAACAATTGGAAGGGATCTCTTTAACACCATAGGTAAAATCTGAATAGAATCTTAAATGCATTGGGTTGTTAGGCTGTGGTCGGAATTTGCAAACGTTTCATCCACAACTACAGCGGACATCTTCAGAAGAAAATCGTCTAAAAACGTTTAGTTTCTAAACTCTAACCACACCCTACCAATCTCAAATATTCAAATGTTTATATTAGGGGTATGGATTGAACAATCACCACCATAATAAAAAACACATCAACAACATCTACGCCTCAACTGGCCAAAAAATCACTTAATCTCAGCATGCCTCAAAAGATCTTAATTATGAGATTAACTTTAATTCTTTTCTGAAGACTTCTGTCCACTTGTATGAAATATCTGTATATATGTGACATATAATAGCGTCTCTCTCTCTCTCTAAGAACTTCTCACTACCTGAGTTACTATTTATTACTGTCTCACTAAAATGTGATTTTGCGAATTTACTGTTTAAAAAGTATTTAAATGAATTGGCGTAGTTTGAGTACAGCTAACTATTGAATACCTGCAAATTTATTTTCATTGTTACATATAATCAAAGTAATTTTTGGTTGTCTTTTTTTACAAGTAAAATAGCTTGTGTGTAAATTTTTAAAATTATTACTATTTGGTTCTTTGAAGGCAAATTGATTATTAAAGTTCTCACTTTTTTGTTGTGCAATAGCAATCCAAATAGTGGACTGCATGAAGTGAACCAGTTTTGTAAGAAGCGAAAAATGTACCATCCAGGGAAAATATAATGGCCTTAGTTCTTTGAGATACGATAGGAATTCTGATTAAGTACTTTAGGAAGAGAAGAACTATTAGTGGCAAATACTATATGACACTTAAACTAAAAGCAGTAATTATTAAAAAATTATCCTGAAACAACTAAGAAAGAAAATGTTTGCCTTCATTAACGCGCCAGTATATTAAAGCCGTATTGCTCAGTAAAAGTTGACTAAAGTAGGGTTTGAAATTTTATTATTTGTCCCATTTAGTTCTCTTAACTTACCAAACGTTTCTAAAATTCAAACCTTTTCTGGCTGGTTCAAAATTTGAGTCAAGCAAAAGAGTAATACAAAGCTTAAACAAGTATTTTGAGAACCCACTCTTGCAAAGTTGCCAAGCACAATTCAAATAGAAAGTAGGTAGGTAGCAAACTTGAAATATTGACTAAGTCCTGCATATCTGAGCATCAAAGTGTTGTTATAATATATACAGTTGGGGTATTTGAATATATAAAAACAGAAAATTTTGATAAACGCATTTATTTAAAATTTTATTGTTAACATCAATGAAGAACTGCTTTAACATCAAATAATGACCAACTTTCTAAACATTATAACATATGATGATATGTAATGAAAATAAAATTTTCTAGAATATACTCTAATAGTTATTTTAAAGATATGGCAAACATTTTTAAGTTGTAATTATTTGTTACCATACAGTTTTTCAACATTTTTTTATAAATCTATTACAGAACACATTGATAGTGATGCAGAAACATTACTCCTATCAACCAAGAAACGCAAACGATCGTTAGCTGGAAGTGTGAAGAGTGGAACTAGCAGCAAAAGCCAGCCACTCATGAAGTACCAAGCTGGCGGTTCGGGGATCCATAGGTAGCAGTGCTTTACACTCACATCCTAATACAAGAACTAATTCTATTTTGTTCAGGCCCATATCAACGTCATCTACTGCTAATAGTCGCTTGGGCTCTGAATACAAGGCCAAGAAGGCGGGCGGCGACATCAAGAAGAAGGGTAAGGTCGACCCGTATGCTTACGTTCCTTTAAGCAGAAGTCTCCTGAATAAACGGTTAGTTTCTCAATCCAAAACATGATGCAAGTGGTCATGGTTAACGTTTCAGGAAAAAAGCCAAAATGATAGGTCAGTTCAAAAACATTGGGAAGGCTGCCAAGAGTGGAGCGAGGAAAGGGGCAAAAGCAAAGAGGCTGCATCAGAAGAAGTAATTTATTGTAGATGTTTGTATTTGTTGAGAAATAAATGATATTATAAGAAGCTCAGTTGTTGTATTTGTTATTTATGTCGCAGTAAGGAGGATGGTATGGGATTAATACCTGTGACCGCAAGAGCGAGGAAGGCGCCACCTAGCGGAATAAAGACTTAGGGTAGGGGTCAATATAACTGCCAAATATGGGAACCTTAGCTTGCCTGCAAGGGGTCAAAAAATGGCCATAGTTTATAATGGGCGCCTATGGGAGAGACATCTCTTCCATCTAGTCATGTGACGTTAATATCGAGGAGGCTGGGACTAGGCAGATATTAAATCACTTGATAAGACCTTTCAAATGATTTAATAAATGTGTCCGTAACCTACATGCAACATGGTAAAAAATCAAAAAACTCAATCTCGATCAATGATGTTCGATTGTGATAGATATATATGAATACAAACAATCGTCTTAAATATATGTAATGATAATGATATATAGAAGACAGAAGAAAACGCTTTAAATTTGACCAGTAGCGTACTAAAGAAAATTGTGGAAAGGCAAAGGGCACACCTTCCAATTATGATTGGTTTCATAATTATAAATAAAAACCTATTAAATAACGGTAGTAACCCATCAAATGTACATATGGACTTTAAATTTTGGAACTTTTACCATCTTAAGAATATCGAATGTGTTATGCACACCATGGTAGCGAGGGGGCATATTACAAGTGAGTTATCAGAGTTTCACTAATAGTGATTACGTATGAACGATTTAAATAAGGATATACCGAGAAGCGTAATTTATTGAAATTGTGTGTAATCATTTTACAAATGTTATCAATATCTGCATTATCATAACAAACCGTAAGTCAACAAATGTAATCTAAGGATGGCTGTTATTTTTCACTAAATCACAATATATGAATATATGTAAGAAGACATCATGGCAACACAATCGTCAGCAGTATAACGATAAACAGGTATAGCCAGTGTTTTTTAACCTGCGGGTCACAAAGCCTTACTCGAAAAGTCGCGGGTAAAAGGAAAAGACAAGTGCCTAGAGGTCTTACACTATAGAAAAAAAACTACAATTTCAGTGAGAAGGCTGCGCTTGTTTATTTTTTAATAATTTGTCGAAACGCGGCTCTATTTTTGAGACGCAAATAACCAAATTATTTTCTAATTGGAGCCTATCTCTCTTTTTAGTTTTTATGTTCACCATTGAAGAGAAATTTAGTTCACATAGGTAGGAAGTGGCGAATGGCACTAATAATTTTAGAGCCTCCCTTGATATTCCTCTGGATATTCTTGTTTTCTCTTCATCCAGAAGGCATCAATGCTATGTGAATGAAATTCCATTTGTACTGACATATCCAAGAACGGATTTAGTACGCATCTATGCCCATTATCAGTTTCAGAGACCAGTTCTGGAGAGTAAGTTGATAGCTTCTCTTCCAAATTATGCAAGCTCTATATCATGCAAGGAATGTGAGAACTTACTACCAACGATTGGTCCGTTGCAGTTTCTTCGACAATCTTCTAAACACAAGGGAGAGACCCATATATATTTTTTTGCAAAGATGTTGACCACATACGAAGTTTTGCGAGGAATCCTGATTTTATCCTATGGTGTTAGAATGTTTTCTTCTCTCCCTTGAAGGCTCTTGTTTAAAATATTCAGGTGGTTAAAAAGATCGTCGAGAAATGCCAATTTTAAGAGCCAAACAGGGTCACACAAATAATTCGCATATCACATTTAGCATCTTGTAAGAAAATTAACAATTTAGCTTTTCATTCTAGAACTCTTGAATAGCTAGCTGACTTCTGTATAATAAAGGAGATTTTAATGGAGCGAACTTGTCTTTACAAACGATTCTGAACACTCGAGTTTGCAAGGCTTTACCTTTAATAGAGTTCACAATTTTGTTCACCTTGGCTGCCAGAGCTTGTTGATGAAGAAAGCAGTGTGCCTATGAAACATTTGGCAATATTGCTTTTAATTTCGCAACGAGTCCGTTTTTTGCCAGTCATACCTTTAACACCATCGCTACAAATGGCGATACATTTTTTCCAATCAATCTCCTCGTCTTGAGTGCTTTCTAAAAGCATGTCGTACTGGCCTGTAGTGTTTGCTGGAAGTGCTTTGCAAAATAAAATGTCTTCTGTGATACTTCCATCTGCTTGAAAGCTCACAAATACCACGTACGGAGCTCAATATGAAACATCAGTAGATTCGTCAAATTGCAAAGTAAAATGTGAGCTCTTCTTTAATTTTTCGACTACTTGTTCGCGAATGTCACTGGCCATGTAGTTTATTCTGCGTTCAATAGTATTGTCAGAAAGTGGTATGCTCTTCAGCTTGCTTGCCTCTTGCTTACCTGACATAATTTCAATCATATCTAGGGCTGCTGGTAAAATAAGATTTTCGGCAATTGTATGCGGCTTTCCTGCTTTAGGAACCAAAATTGACGAAGTCAACCGACTTGGACAACTAAAAAGGCATACGAATCAGAAGAAGAAAAAGCTAAAGCAATTCGTTATTTCATCAGTTAAAAAGTAATTACATGGTTACTAAATTGCAACATCGCTAAAGAGGTTCAACGTTTTGCTGCGAGCAGTTGGCCAGCATTTCAAATTCGAATTTCCCGCCACCGGGTGCGTCCTGAAACCGCATCCGCCGTGGTGGGGAGCGAACATACGCGGCGTCCGCGATCGATCGCTCATTTCCGTGACGGCGTTGGTGGTGTCCATCTTAGTGTTAAAAATTGGTTAGTATGAAATCCTCTTTTATTTTGCTAATTGTGAATAATCGGCTTCGCTTTTAACGTTAAAACGCTAGATTTTCGTGATTTGTGCAGCCTGCGCCGATTATTTTTGCCCCTAACCCTTCAAGAATTGTGATAAGCGAGCAACGCCAATTTCGGTTGTCGTATTCATTCCTTTCTTTCGCCTGCAGGTTGGGGGATTGCAACTGTATTTGAATAAATGGCGGACTACAACTCGTATGACTCGGGCGGCTCGAACTACAGCGCGTATTCGCAGCCGCCGCCCCCCATCTCCAACACGCAAGGTGGCGGCGGCGGTGGATACGGGGGGTCCGGCGCCGGCAACTACAACCAGGGTGACGTGAGCGGCGGGGGCTCCTGGAACCAGGGAAGGAGTGGCGGAGGGAGCTACGGAAGCGGCGCACAAGGTAATGTGACTTGCAAGGCAGATTTTGGTTCAATTAAATAAATTGGCTGGGAGCTTGCTACTTTGCGGCGTTAGTAGATGGCGACTTTGCCGTTCTGTTTATTTAGCGATTGCACAACCAATATAATTGCCTTAAGTTATAGGTAATAAGTGTAAGGTTTTTTGTAGCGATAGTGATAAGTTCTAAAGTTATGACCGCATGATTACCGTTTTAATAGATCTATGTTTAGTTTGAAGTTAACATGTATTATCGCTCAATTATTCTAATGCTATAATTCTTGCACATGAAAAACAATTTATTAAATCCAAATGCTGCCGGGCTGCCATTTACCTATTAGCAACACGATTTGGTAATTTTTTTTATATATATGTGAAAAGTACTTGATAAGCTGGATACAATGATACCATTATTATTTTGGGCAGACGATAAATAAAAAAGTTATAAATTTTGGCTTGTTCACATCAATTTTCGAACATTTCTATTCAATTCATCCTACACTCTACAACTCAACGGCTGCGGAGGCCAAATCATTCTCTTCATGATAATTTCATTTTCTGATTGGCGTAAATAATTCCCACACAGTTTAGAGGAACGTTTAGGGGTTATTATCCTCTTAAAAGATGAGAATATCGCCCATAATTCTTTTACCAGATGATATGGTGCATTGGTGTTCAGAATGTTTAAATTAATTTCTTTGATTACTTTCTCCTTGATTGCATTAAATGGGGACATTCCAATGTAAACGCCAAAAAAAGCATATTTACAACAATTTTCTCTCAGGAACTATTGAAAATAATTAGATAAACGTTTTTCCTAAAGGGTATGATCAAGAAGAGTGGAAAAAATTGTTTTTGGGTCATGAAAAATATTTCTTTGTTTACTTTTAATATAACATAGCTATGTTTAAAAAAAGTTTTCTGCTAGTGCAGGTGATTCTGGCCCTCCTAGTGATGTGAAGAAGTTTCTTAATCTATGTCATCGCTCCTATGTCCCATATCTCCACTTTATTTTATCAAAAATCAACAAAATGGCGGCGTTTCTTGCTAAAGTTTATACAAAAACACGTATTTTTGCATCATAAATCAGGTGAAATTATAAGTTAAAATCAAAATATACAACAAGTTGGACCATAGTTCGGACCATAGCCATGATAGTACTGAATATAGTGTTAAAATTTAAAGTCGATACGCCCGGTGGTTCTGAAGAAATCACCTGCACCAGGTGCAAAAATGTCGTTTCGAGAAAAACGCGTTAAAGTTTTTCAAGGTGAAAAATCATATGGCACGAGTCTACGAATCTATCTGCAGTCTGGCAAACTAATTTGATTTTAAAGCCAAGTCCTTGTTGACCATATTTCAAAAAAGTAATGTTTGAATCACATTCTCGACATTTCACGATAGCTTGGAGTGATGAAAACACAAGAGCAAACTGGAGAAAACAGTAAGTGGCAGAGTCGCTTTCACTCAGCAAAACTGTCATCTTGACTCCCTCTCAATTTATTTGCTGATGTACTAGCAAAATCAGTTCTACTATAATCTGAATGTTGATTTCCATGGAATTTCCTCATTTAACAGAATAATTAGGACGTCTTAAAGATGATCTATCTACGCTGCTTCTTATCCATTTTTACTTATCTTAGTTCTGAAAAACGACGCTCTTTCCACGACGAAATCTCAAATAATACTGGTCGTTTCACGAAACCGTTACTTTTAAAATCATGAAAAAAGGACGTCTCTACTGTATACCTGTAAGAATAGATGCAGGTATTAACACTGAGAATAGCTGCTCGAATGTTTCATCTGTTTACCTGTTCCGAAACTCGAGCGCACTCAGACTGAGCCTATCTTTTGGAGCATTATAACTGGTCAACAAGGCAGGAATCACCTAAACCGACTGTGGAACATCAATTCTATGCGTAAAAACTATCGAAAAATGTTTAAATAAAATTCGAATTTTTCAACCCGTCACATTGGAATATCCCCTTAAATTTTTAGCTTGGGATACCATCAAAACATCCCCAAACCATTACATTACTTTCCTACATTTTACACTAGAAGCAATACACTGTTATGTATTTGTCAACAAGCTGTCTTATTTAGAACTAAAACGCCCAAATTTGCATTTGTTAGTCCATAAGATTTGATTCTATTACGATATCCAGTTTAATGAAATTTTGCTTATTCTAATGTTTTCACTTGTTTTTGCTTTTTTGGAGGTTTTGTTTCCAGTAATTCTTCCATATTAGCCCTGCTTCATTTGAGCACCATTTTATTTTTGAAATTGATTTTGCTGTATTTATTTAGAATTTCAAGAATCGTGAATGAATTAGTAAAAATAGATTTATCTGGTATTTGCTATCAGAAGTGAGACGAGAAAGTACATACTGGGTTTTCTGGTAATGTAAAACTAAAAGGGATAATCAGAGTTTGTAGCAATCTCTGAGAAAAATGTGTTATCTATATAAATAATGTAATGTTTGTTCAAAATCTTAAATCTCCGAAAATTCTTTACCGCCTGCTTTGAAATTTTGACACAACATTGCATTTGAATATGCGCGTTTTTATATATAGATAGTAAATACATGCTTTTTTTTTGAAAACAGCACCATCTGTTGGACGTATAAGCACTGCCAAAGCAACGTGTGGCCGTTTATAGCTAGTATTAGAATAAAAGGAAAATACAAAGATTTAAACGAAAATAGGAAGAAAAAGATAATTTTACAAAACACCACAGATTATCAGTGAGAAATTAAAATAATTATGAGAGGTTTGAATGCAAAGGTGGGAACTGAAGCAGTATATAGAAATATAACGAGATGTCAACAAAATGAAACTATGGGGTTAATTTAGTTACATTTACAGTAGAGAATAAAATGAAAATGCCTCCTTGATAAGTTCAGGTGGACATACAAACCAAATTGACAATGCAGTTAAATGAAGAATGTTCTGCACATTTGACAACTAATGTAAGATTTTATCAAAGTGCAGATATTAATCCAGATCATTTCCTGGTAGGAGCATTTAAATGAAAAAATATTGGAAACATGTAAAACAAAAACCAGGGAATAAAAAATACAAAGTAAAACGAAAAAATAGCAAGGAAATATAAGATAGCGATTCGCACCAAAACCAGAGAAATAAAAAATAAGTTTAATAAAAGAAAAATAGAAAAAATCAGAAAATATATATGTATATATATATATATATATATATATATATATATATATATATATATATATATATATATATTCTGTATATGTGTTGAAAGGATATTAAACACAACTCTAGAAGAAAAAAAGGGGAAGCGAAAAATGTAGTAATAAGAAGTGTACTATACCAACAAAAGAAAACTTGCAAAAGTATTAAGTAAATGAAGAACAACAAAAGTCAGAATAATATAACAATAGAAAACAAAGTAAGGTGGCATATAATAAAGGAAATGGTTAAAAAGTTTTGGGAGAGTACATGTTACAAGGCAGTAGTATTACCAATTTACAAAAAAGGAATTGGATTGTATGTGATAATTATAGAGGTATTGCCTTACTGGACATAGTGTACAACAGCAATATTGGTTCAACAGACTGGTTCAGGAAAAATAGAGGTACAATTGACTAAATATTTCTAATAAAACAAATAATACGATCAATAGAAAAGTTCTACGAAGCTCTAGAAAACCTACATATACTCTAGAAACTAAGACTCATTAAGATGACAATGACAGCATCCCCTAGGTTAGAGAAAAGGGGGGAGACAATTGAATTTATGGTCAAGACTGGTCTAAAGCAAGATGACCCCCCCTCTCCAGCTTTACTGTTTAGTCTTAGGAAAGGTTATATGGAAAGCAAAAATAAAAAAAGATGGCACAATTAGCACCAATACTTATCAATGTATTATGTGTGCTGCTGATGTAGTCCTAATATCAAGAGATCAGAGGCAGCTAAAATAAATATCAAGAAGACTAATTAAAATAACAGAAATTAATGGAAATAGCCAAAAGATGAGAACAAAGTTAGTTCAAAGAGGGAGTGAAGAATTCAAATTTAGTGGAGTGAAAGAGTTTAATAAATAAATGTGAAGAATGGAGAAGTGAACAGAAAAATAGCCAATGCTAATAAAATTGTGAGTGTATTAAACAGAATGCCGAGGTCAGAATGCGTATTTACAAGACTGTATTGAAACCGATCATACTATACAGATGTGAAACTTAGGTTTTAAGTAAAAACTGAAGAAAGAAAAATATTAACAAGAATAACAGGCGGAAGAAAGAAGAACGAATGCAGGGCTATATAAAGATATTGATAAGAGAGACAATACAAATATGCAGATTATTGGTTAGGATATTGTTTGGAAGAATTTATGAGGATCAAGGAAAAGGGGAAGACTAAGGAAAACATGGTGGGAAGAAGTACAAAGAGATTTGCAACGCGAGCGAATAACCGAATGAAGAAAGAAATCGAACAACATAGAACAATTGAAGAAAATAATGCAAAGGGTCAAAAGATGGAAGGAGATGCTTTTTCTTTTCTTTTTGAATAATGTTCTATACTGTTTATGGAGAAATTTTGAATTATTTTGTAATATGATGTATGTAATATTTTCCCTGATACATGTTAAATACTAGCTTAAATTTCCACAGGCAACTCGTCGTAATAACTTTGTAAGAGGCCAAATTGAGCTTTATGAGACCGTATTTCACATTACTGTGAACATTTTTAAATATAAATTTATAATACCCTTCAAAATAATTTTTGTTAGATGGTAGAAGAAAGAAACTTCTTTGACACTGTAATCAAACAAACATCACATTGCATCCCGTTTCGAATTTTTGATTTGATTTGATAGCCTGTTTATTGCTCAATCTGATATCTTGTCCGACTAGATGTCCTTCCCAGCTTCATTTCAAGCACTCGCATTGCTTTGCTGCCTCGTCCATTTGGGATTTTGTCCTATCTTGTCTAACCATATCCAAACATTAGTCTGATATTCAATATTGAGCTTTTTATTCTATACCGAGTCGTCTGTCTTGTAATGTTTATTTAAATTCTGTGTTTCAGTTCCATATGCAACATACATGTTGAAGACTTTTTCTTCATATTTATCTTCATTTTATTTCTATAAATATTTTTTAATGGCCGGCGGCCTATATTGCTTTTCAAACCAAACCTATCTTTTTTTTTAATTTCTTTTTCGGTTCGTCCTCTAGTTTATTCTAAATGAGTGATTTCCTGTACATAATAGTTTTCCTTCCATAAGCTCAATTTCCTCCGCCTCTGTAACAATTTCGATTTAATAAAATTTATTTTTAACCTTGTCGCTTTCTTCTAAAAGTTCTTGTAGAAAACCTCCTGGTTATTTATACTCTTCTATTTCAGGGCAGTTTTCAAGTGATATATTCTAGAATAGAATTAAACAGGCTGGGAGACTGCTGTTTTATTATCTTTTTAATCTCAAGTTTTGTGTTCATGTTTATTCATATTTAAAGTAACACCTAAAATTTTTATATCGCTTTTTTTATAACACACTGTGCGAGATATATATAAACACACCGGTCATGTCGCGAAATTTAGTTTCTATCGGCCGTGGTGATTGCCGCCGTCCTCGTCATCTGAAATAGACTATTCTTTTTTTCTTTTATTCTGTAGACATGTGGTTATCGTTCGAACCTCTAATAAATAATTTGAAAAAAACTGACAAAATGGCGACGCTTGAAAGAAAATATTTCGATTTTTACTAAAAAATTTCACATATCACGGTCCGAAAAAAAATAGTAATTGTAAATAGATATAAAAGTTGGAGGTTCGAACGATAACCAAATATGTACACTATATGTATAAAAAATTAGAAGTCGATCGGCCTAGTAGTTTGTGAGAAAAATACACGCCCGATTTGAAAAATGCGTTTAAAGTTTTTTTTTCTACTGACTCTGGATTTCTTTGTATTGCCAAGCCGTAGTACGTACTTAATTATTTTCTAATAGCTTCTGTCAATTTCCTTGTTCCTTTCCATCGGTGCCTTTGTAGTTTTTTTTAGCATTGCGTAGTCTCGTACGCATTCTTTTTTTTTTCAACGACATAATTTTCACCATATATGCATACCATAGCCACCGAAGCAGATTTAAATCTGAACCTTTATATCTTGGTCAATTTGACGAATTTCATTGTAATATTTTACCGACGCATTCTCAAGACCCCAAACTAAAAAAATGCCAAATAAAAAAAATTGACTTTTTGGATCAGCTAGACTATAATACCTCCCTTAATCCATAATTATGTACCTTTTCTATTCATCTTAGTTCGTTTTATTTTGATGATAAATTTCTGCTATTAATTTGTTTGCTTTCAACTGGTAATTTTGTAGCATTTCGTTCATGTCATCATTGACATGGAGTGTGGAGTAGTCGAGAGTATTACCTCATAGCATATTTGAGTATTATTCATTTGAACGTCATCCGTCTGGGACAATCTTGTCTCTTCACTTAATTGTGAAGTTTACATTTATTTTACTGTATAAAATTTTTTAAAGTTTTAACCTTTTAATTGTCAAACTGAAAATTTTTTTATTTACAGAGTAGTCATGGATTTTATTAAAATTTATTTCTTGCCGATCTTAGACTATTTACAACATTTTGAACCATCCAACGAATTACTTGTAATTGTAAGAAGGAACATCCTTATAAGGATGATCTAAAATACAATTACTTATCGTTAATGGTCACAACTTTAGCTTGTAATTGTTCAAAATGGCTCAAAAATATGTTTGTATTTGTTATGTAGGTGTAGGGTTAATTCAAAATAAGATTTAAAATGGTATTTTATGTACCTTGACATAGGCATGGCTGCAGTAGTTCTAAAAACTACAGCCTTCCACTATGTCAAAGAATAAATTGGATTATATGATAGACCCTCTGTTTAGTTAATAAAGGGAGGGATTGAAAAAATTCTGAACATTTCATTAACTTCTTATTTCAAAATTAATTACTTCTTTATGTCCTTCTGTAGGCGGAGGCAGCAGTTATGGCAGTCAGAATTCAAACACGTACAGCGGTAGCGGAGGCGGCGGCGGCGGTTATGGTGGAAGCTATGGCGGGAGCAGTGGAGGAAGTGGGAACGGTTATGGAAGTGGCGGGGGTGGAGGTGGCGATAGCTACGGTGGAGGTTATGGAGGAAGCGGCGGGAGCAGTGGAGGTTACGGAGGTAATCAAAATGTAAATTGATTTAGTTTTCATCTTACTAACGTCATTTGTGGTTTCGATTGAAGGTGGAAGCCGAGGAAGCGGTGGCTTTAGCAGCAGAGGCGGCGGCGACGACCGCAAAGGCGGGCCTAGAGGAAGCTTTGGGTGAGTTGCTTCACTATTTCAAACATCTATCTGCAACTGAGAAAAGTTAAAACTTCAAAATACAAAGCGAAAATGCAGGTGTTGAGGTTTTATCATCCGGCTTTACCCAGACGGTGAGCATAACCTGGAAGTCAAATGAGTAGATTTTACTTTGTTAATTGAAATAGTCCCATGTGCCTTTAATTTTCCGATCGTTGAATTGCAGTAGGCGTCGAGCTATGCTTGATTGGTGTGCTATGACTTTTGAGTTGGCGCTTAATGAGCATGATCACTAAGTCGCCTCTATGCTGCAGGTCAAACAAGCAAAGTCGCCAAAGTTTCAGTTTGCACATTTGTGTTTTTGTGATTAGCGTTAAGTGTATAAGTACTTGTACTTGGATGTGAACATCATTTAATGAATAATGTGATCTATTCTCAGCAGGTTATTTTATGTGACTTGACTAAGGGGTTTGTGTAATATGAAATTAGGTTAAAAATGTATGAGGTGATTCGGCTTGATTGAAGCTGTAATTTGGTTACTGGTAGAGATAAAGACATGTTGGAGTGCATTACTTTATGGTAATTTGAGCTGCTGTGAGGCAGTGATGCCTCACAAGAGTTCGTGGTTAGTAATGACGTAAAAATTTATATAGAGGGTTTGCTCGAATTCCCTACTATAATGAAAAGTTACGTGAAATTCTGAAAACTTAATTTGGGGCTTTTCAAAAAGTTTTTTAGTATCATAGACTGGGGTGTGTGTGGGTAAATTAAGTAAAAGGGAACTTTGTAATGGTTTTGACACTACTGACGGACGAGACGACCCGACGCTAACAATTTCAGAAGAAGAACTTTTTGACTTTGGTATGAAAATGGCGACGTGTGTTTCACCCCCTTGGTGTCTACAACTACTGATCGTTTACTTCTGTTTTAGCGGTGGAAACAGAGGTGGTTTTAACAAAGGTAAAAGCACCAGATAAGTGTCTGGTGCATTTTAATATGGTTTACTTGTTTTATGGTTATGAAAGAGCTGGAATTTGGTTGTCATCCTCGATGGAGTTAGGTAATGCAAGGTTACAATGGTTTTGTGATACTTCATTTAGGGGTAAACTGGCAAAGTGCTGCTGATGTGCTTAATTGTACACAAAGAAACTGATAAAAATATTCCTGCGTTCACGATGAGTAGAATTGATTATTTGGTCCTTGGTATTGGTTTAAGCAAGCAGTCAGTGTCAGGTTCAATTTAGGAAAAATAGGTAGTTCGCGGGACGAGGACCAAAGAATCAAGGCTAATTTACCTGACGACAGCTCTTTCATGTATTTCTCCGATGTTAGGGTTTTTTAAGGCAAATTGCTTTGAAGCCTTTTGCTATTCATGAAAATTTGTTGTACGTATTGGGTTATCTTGAGTGCACAGTTTTTGTTTGCATTAATGGATAGTGTTAATAATCACAGGTTGAATTGAAGGTTACGAAAGCGAATGATTCCAATAAAATTGGAAGACTGGTCAATTTAGATACACAGTAGGGCTTAAATGTAGCTGCTGTATTAAGCAGATTAGTCACGATCAAGTTAGACATAGTGAAAACAAGTGATTGCAAATATCATCATGGGGTACATTTATGTTATAGGCAGTGGATCTGGGGAAATGGTTATACAGCAAGACACCATATTTGTCTCTGGAATGAACCCAGAGGTGTCTGAGGAGGATATTTTTGAACACTTTGGATCTATCGGTGTTATTAAGGTAAGCTGTGTATAATTTTATGTGAATGCGAACTGCACTCTGTGCTTGGATTTTTTTTATTCCAAGGCCAATTTGAATGTTCGCTATATTATTCTACAGATACCTATTTACTAGTAAGATGTCTTTTTGCTAGTTTATTACATCTGTAACAGTAACGAATATATTTATTGAACTGTTTGAATTTTTAATATTGTTGATTGCAGCTGCATAAGAGAACACAGAAGCCAAAAATTTGGCTGTAT
This sequence comes from Sinelater perroti, assembly GCA_036346155.1. NCBI lineage: Eukaryota > Metazoa > Arthropoda > Insecta > Coleoptera > Elateridae > Sinelater > Sinelater perroti. Next base: position 3,648,062 of record JARFIY010000189.1, read on the forward strand.
CGAGACAAAACTACCGGTGCATCAAAAGGCGAAGCTACAGTGACATATGATGACACGAAAGCTGCCGAGTCAGCAATCACTTGGTTTGATGGGAAAGACTTCAAAGGTTGCGTTATAAAAGTACAACTTGCCACAAAACGTGATAATTGGAGCGGTGGAGGAGTGGGTGGAGTGAGACGCGGTGGGGGCGGCGGATTTGGTGGAGGTGGTGGTGGAATGGGCGGCGGAGGCGGCGGCGGCGGGGGTTTCAAAAGTGGTCCTCGTGGTGGCGACAGAGGTAATATACTAAAAAATTTATAACTATCCTTTTATAATAAATACTACTATTTACAGGTAGTGGCGGTGGCGGTGGCGGTGGCGGAGGCTTCCGTGATAGGGAAAGTCGCGAGGGGGATTGGGAATGTGCAAATCAAGAATGTGGCAACACCAATTTTGCTTGGAGAGATCTTTGCAACCGATGTAGTGCACCTAAACCAGATGGCGGCGGTTCTGGGGGAAGGAGTAGCGGCGGCGGCGGTGGTGGTGACAGACGTGGAGGTTCATCTTTTGGTAGCCGTGACAGAAGAGGCGGCGGCGGCGGTGGCGGAAGTGGTGGAGGGGGTTTCAGAAATGACCGCGGTGGTGGCAGGCCGATGGGCGGAGGTGGCGGCGGCGGTCGTTCTGGTCCACCTAGAGGCAGAGGTGGCGGTGGATTTGGCGGACGTGGAGGCGGCAGGTGAATGTAATACAATTTTATAATTGTCTTGATGGAGTGAATGGTGCAATTTGTTAGAAGATATTTTTACTTCCCATAGCTCACAACAGTTGTTGGTGTGTTGTAAAACCAATTACTGAATTAATCACATGGGGCATAGTAAATGTCTTTATAAAACGCACAAAGTGCGATGTATTGGCACTTCATGTGTATCCTGTCTAGAGAAACAAATTGAGTTGTGAATGATTGGAAGGTGTTTATTGTTTTGGTAAATGTAAATTGGTCATGTGATTGAAAATTTAACTGTGTTTTACAGAGGAGGGGGCGGTAATGGCGGACGTGACCGACCTCGGCCATATTAATATAAGCAACTACTTCAGTAATTTTAAATTAATAAGAATAGATTTGCTGCGGTTCTATTTTAAGATTAGTATTATTTTTTAAGTTAGTGGACCGTGCTCACCTGATTTTTATGTATGTGTATTTAAGTTGTGTTATTCCATGTTGATTAGCATGATGAAAGACCAATAAAGATTTACTTTTTTTTGTAATTTTTAATTTAAAAGCGTTGATAATTTAGGTCAGGTTCTTCAACCCCAGTCTCTTATTGACCTTGTTTTCTTCCTACAACTCTGGTAAAAAACGTAGCTATTTAAAAAGATTTTGTGGATATTTATAGAAGCTAATTTACAGTTCAGTGGTTTTTGTTGTTTGATTTGAACGCAGATGGCTTATAGTTTTAGCAGTCGGCAACAGGCCCATTCAGTTGAAAAAATAATTAAGTACAGAAGTTCACTTCAGATAAAGAGTAGTAATGAGATTGTTTAGGCATGGTGAAGCTCGTCTTGTCTGAGAAAATTCATAGAACTTTGATCTTGCAATTTGCATGCAGACTGTATTGCTTGATAGAAAGTAGAGCTTTACCATTATATTTATAATTGACAGGATGTGCAGTCTTGCAAGTCTGAGTGAATGCAATCATGAGCTCATCAGCTATCTATTTAAATAAAGGCAATCGCTCTGAATTTTATTTTAATACTCCCTCTGCCCGAAAATATGCTATATATTAAAAAAAGACTACTAGCATTAACCTGCAAATAAATGATTTAGTTTGTAACCTTTTAATCATTAAATAAGTAAACCAAAGATGACCAACATCAAATATCCAATATTGTTGAAATAGTAATAATTAAATCTCATTTTATGCTCGAATAAAGTGATTACTCCCCTTTTCATAAAATTGGTGGTTTTTAGAGAAAATGATGGATTACAAAGTAAAAAGGTCCAAATTGAAACAACTCAAATGAAGAACATAATGGTATATTGCAAAATTTGTTGCAGCAAAAGGAAGGTGGAAAATTAAAGCATGGTGTTATAAATAAGGTTGCTACCAAGTTTGAAATGACTCCTTTAATCGTGTCTGGAATTTGACATGTAGCTAAAAAGCAGTATAGCAAAGGTAAAATGTGTCCAGACATTTTCTCAAATAAAAAAGATGCGGAAGAAAACTAGATCACTCTGAAAACGTTGTTTTAAATAGTCTAGGAAAAATTAATAGCTTTCTCTATTGGCATTCTAAATCTACACTTAAATTAACTCAATTTTAATTATATTAAAATTTAAATGGAAGAAATAAAAATGTTAGATATTGACTTTGAACATCAAGATATACAGTGCAGCAAGAACATGTTGGCACATGGTATATTGGATGCACAGTAGACGAGCATCCCTCCTACTTGCTGTCTGTTTTTCGTGTTCAGTCCGGTGAAAATCATTACGTTATTAAACGCAGTTAAAATTGGCTCTTATCAGAGTTACATGCTCGGTTTTGGTTTTTTATTGTAAGTCACAGTAACAATTATTTCTAGAATTCTAAGAAACGAGTTTAATTCTAGATCGCAGAAAACCATAATAATGCTTTTCGAATCTAAGGTTGTCTAGTGAAGCTTAACCCTTGATTCCTACTCTGGGTCATACAGACCTTGTAATATATCCTTCTGTCCTCTGTAGCTGTTAAACGAGGGAAGTTAGGGCCTGTGAGAGTGGGGGGTAAAAAACTATTGAGTATGCCCTACCAGTCTGGCCGTGAGCAATTGAAAAGTGTGTTAGGGTTTCAGTGACCCAGAGTAGGAAGAGTGTCTGAAATTTCGATAGTCAACAAAAAAAATAAATCTGAAATACCTGCTTCATTTAAATGCGTTCCTAGCGATAGTACAAACACTCAATTTTGTTCACGAGACAAAATGATTTTTGTCTCTTATAGGTCGAAAAAGAAAAAGACTGCCCTTTTGCTGTCATCTTGGCATCAAACAGTCCATATAAATGATAAAAAACTTTGTATAGTATTGCTTCAGTATTTTACATGTATCTGAACTTGTAATGGGTGTTTTTTATAGAGGTATAAAACTTTAAGTTGGCAACACTTTTTTAACTGGCGGCCATTTTGTCAGCTGTCAAGTGATTTATGTTTAGTTTGGTTTGGCATTTTAACATGAATAGACTGACGCCTGAACTTCCAAATTGTGCAAATTTATTTTGAAAATCATGGTTCTGTTCGAAATACGTATCGCGCACTACGTCCATTTTACGATCAACATAATCGTCCATCAGAGCAATTAATTCGATTAACTATGGAACGTTTTCGTACCACGTTTACTCTAAATGATAATACGCATCCACAGAGACGTCGTACAGTGCGTACAGAAGAAGTCATTGCTGCTGTAGAGCATAGCGTAGAGGAAGACCCGAATCAGTCTATCCGCCATTGTGCACAGGAATTGGATATGTGTCCATCCACTTTATGGAATATTTTGCGGAAAGATCTTGGTTTGCGTGCTTACAAAAACCAACTTGTGCAAGAATTGAAGCCACACGATCACCTAGCAAGGCGTAGATTCGGTGAATGGGCCCAAAACAAGATTGCCGTTGATCCCGATTTTCATAAGCGAATTTTGTTTAACGATGAAGCTCACTTTTGTTTGAATGGATACGTCCATAAACAAAACTGCCGTATTTGGAGTGATGGTAAGCCTCAAGTGTATGTTGAGACACCGTTACATCCAGAAAAACTGACTGTTTGGTGTGCTTTATGGGCTGGTGGAATCATTAGTCCGTACTTCTTTAAAAACGATGCTGGTCAGAACGTTACAGTCAATGGTGACCGCTATAGAGCCATGATTACCGACTTTTTCGTTCATCAATTGAACAACCATGATGTGCAGGAGCTGTGGTTTCAACAAGACGGCGCAACATGTCACACAGCTCGTGCCACAATTGATTTATTGAAGGAAACGTTTGGTAACCGCATAGTTTCACGTTTCGGACCCGTGAATTGGCCTCCAAGATCGTGCGATTTAACGCCGCTAGACTATTTTCTGTGGGGATATGTGAAGTCGCTAGTCTACCACTTGGAGGACAACAATTGCCGCGTTATTGCCGATATACGGCCACAAATGTTGGAAAAAGTCATCGAAAATTGGACCTCCAGATTAGACTACGTCCGAGCCAGCCGCGGCGGTCATATGCCAGAAGTCATATTTAAATTATAATGCCAGAAGATTATCTTTCGAATAAAGTAAATTTCATGCCAATTTAAAAAATTCATCTTTGTTTTATTCCATTTCAAAGTTCTATATCTCTACAAAAAACACACTAGATTCGCGGGCATAGTGAGAATGCCCAGTGTCTCCTGCATATAGTGCGAGTTTTGTGTTCACGAATTTAAGAATGTCTGTGATATAAAACTTGAATAGAGCGAATCCAAGAATTGATTCTTGCAGTAGACCCGTTGCTATTCTTTTTTGGGATGAAAGTTGATTGTTAACCCATACCCTGTCGGTTAGGTATGAGATTGATGGTGGGTGCTTTAAACTTCAGTTGAATTAATTTGAAGAGTAGACTGCATATTGACACTGTGTCAAAAGCTTTTTCTATGTCCAGCAATGTGAGCACTGCTATCTTGTCTTTGTTGTAATTGAGAATGTCTATGCGTCATAGTTGGTGAGTCATATTATGCCTTTGGGTAAAACCAAATTGCTTATGCTGTACGCATTGGTATTCTGCGAGCTACCTGAGCAGTCTGGTGTGTATTATTTTTTCTATTATTTTTAAAAACGCATTCAACAGGTGTGTCACATTCAATTAGTTATAATAATTACTTGTTTTTAGCTTCTGCATTCTGCGGGTCTTATTTCTACGTTTGATTAGGTCAAGTATGTAATGGGAAAATTCGTCTCTTTTTGTCTGGGAATGATCGTAGCAAACTGGAGGATTCCTATGAACCGTCTGGTCGCATTTTCTAGTTGCTCCGTGGTGTCTAGGTTTCGATTTATGCTAATTTTATCGTCTAAGGTTTTATACTTACCTTTTTACGTTAAACAGAAGAATTAACATTTAAAAACTCACTTTTGCAATACACACTATCATTAATAGTAAGATACAAATGAAATCGCCACTGCTAACCACAACAACTTAGCCGCAACACACGAATGAAAAACCCGCAATTTTTCAAACCGGCCAATAACGGACAGTTATTTAAAATGAGCGGGAATTGTTGACAGTTTTATTATTATATGGATTCGGTGTATGTATTTTAGTGACATTGTATTATAGGTTTAAAATTCTAAATTTATGATAAAACAAACGACTTGGAAATCTTTTGAGTAGATATCATCCTTGTCTACAGCTCGTTTTCTTGGTAACGAAAGTTACAGTTATAATACTTGAAGGAAGAATAAAAAGTCAGAATGACCAAGCACCCCCAAAAACTTCTTCACTTCACCCATGTATCTAAAACGGCTGAGAATTTGACCTATGTTTATTGAAACTTTTTGCTTTATCTGTTTCAAAAATCTACACACGTTTTAGAACATCTTCGTGAGATACCTTGTATATTGGGATGCAAAAGTTTTTTTGTTTTTTAATATCAGTTTTTTTATATTTTGAAAAAGGGCACAAAGGTAAAATTAACAAGCGAAAATTTGCTGTACAGGTAAAACAGCGCATCCTATGCATGAAACTAAACTATAGGGTTTAACGAAATTTTATTGAAACGAATGACAGCGAATTATATTCAAATGAAAGAATAGCGGCAAAAATTTAATGGCCGGACCGAAAAATTTGCGGCCACTTCCGGTCAAACCGGTCTCAAGATTTTCCGATCAGGCTGATATTTGGTGTCTGAACTTGACTTATGGTCCTTAGTTGAATAGTGAAAACTTTATGTCTATCTATCACGGATCAAAAATACAACGTTGAGCTGGTCTCCAGCTTGGAAGCCGGGTCCGCTAAAAATTGCGGTTGGAAATTAAAGAACTGATATAAGAAGGGTATCTTATATTTCTTATGAGCTGGCGAAGTTGATATCCAACCAAAAAGTGAGCCAAAATTAGAACAGATGGTGATCCGATAGTGTCAAATCAGGACTATAGGCGGGGTGTGGTAACAGTTCGACTCCACCCAGTTTTCCTAATTCCCGCCGAGTTCTTTAGACCATATGGGGTCTGGAATTATCCATCTGTAGCAGCTCCAGTTTTCGACTGACCGTACTAAAATATCGTTGTTCCAAGATATAAATAATGCTGAAAAACGGCCACAATTTCAACATGATGATTAATCTAGCAATTGAACTGTTTCAACAGTTTATTTATAATAAAATCTAACAACTGAAAAAAATGAAAAACTTTTACACCATGTTAAAATTTACTTTTACATTTTACAAAACGTATTTTTTTCTCGGCCCACTTGAGTTTCCTGTAAACTATTAACTATATCATATATGCGCCAGTTGCGATTGTTTGCATGAAAATAACACATCACTCAATAAGTTCGTAGGATAACTAATAAAATAACTGTTAGACAAAATTTAACTTTGTTCATTAAGATGGTCTCCGTCAAAAGTGATTCCAATGCTTCTCTAACATTTCGATGCCTTTTTTGTAAAACAATTTATCTTTGGCCTCAAAATAGGCTTCAGTTTCGGCAGCACTTCTTCATTGGAGATAAATCTCTTTGTCTGGAGCATTCTTTTTAGGTTTGCACACAGGTAGTAGTCGCTGGGAGCCAGATCCGGAGAATACGGTGGGTGGGGAACCAATTCAAAGCGCAATTTGTGCAATTTTGCCATTGTAGCGATTATCGTGAATCGTCAACGCGTTGCTTTTGATCAACAGTGAGCAAACGCGGTACCCACTTCGAACAGAGCTTTCTCATGGACAAATTTTCATGCAAAATGGTGTATTCACTGCCTTCTGATATCTTTAAGGTGTCAGCTATCTCATGCAACTTCAATTTACGATTGACCAAAACTATTTTGTGGACTTTTTTATGTCTTCTGGAACAACTGCCGAATTTAGGCGACCAGAGCGTTTGTCAAGCCATTGCTTTGCTTGAACGGTATTTTTTCTCATTAAAAAGCAATGCTTTATCAACACGAAATTCAGATTTTTTCATCGTTTTGAAAATTACAAAAGTAGCGTCACTAAAACCATTATAACTTGTAAACTGAAGGTCAGATTGTCATGAAATTTTGATACGTATCATTTGAAGGTTAGTCATCATCATCATCATCATCAGCCTGCAACCGTCCATCGTTGGACGTAGGCCTCTCTCAATTGTTTCCATGCATTCATCATGGTTTAAAAGAGTTTCATTTTCTCGCCGCGCTTGCCGAACGTGTTGGCGAGTTTATTTTCAACCACCACTATGGGAACACGCTGTTTGCAGCCGCCCGCTGGTCAGACGCTTCTATATGCCATTAAATCTAGGATTTAGTTGCCTCATAGCCTCTCATTAGTTTAGCCTGTGTCACACAGTTACCGGGATGTGCTTTACTTCTAGAGCCATAAATGAGAGTGAGAATCTAACTGAGGACCAATATCTCAGAGTGACCCGAAGGTCCGGCAACCCTGAGTATAGAGGTACTACCTCTAGTTAGACTCCCATACATCCCATACTGAAGGTTAGTACTTCCTAAAAATCATATGGATTTGTTGGAGACCTAATCTCTCGGGATTGTTCACTATAATCTTTATGTGAATATTTTATTTATTTAGTATTGTTCTTTTATTATAATTGGTTAAGATTAATTATATGCATGTATTAATTCTAATATCAGTAAATTTTTTATTGTTGTATGTACCTTTACTAACAATTAGAATAACAGACGTCAAGCGTTATTCACATTTAATCATTTAACTACAGTTACAATAAACACTTAGATTGTACTTTTTAGAAATTCTGTTATATGATTGTGTGCGTAAACATGCACATCTGTATTTATCTAACAATTGATTTAGTTACTAAATTTTGTTTACGCACTTAGTACTCAGCACCTAAGATAAGGGCTGGTTACGGATAAATCGTGTGATTAAATCCAAGACTGCTTTGGGTTGGTCTTGGGGAACAAGGTGGCCTGCACCCAGAACTAAAACATCGGTAAGGTTTCCAGCTTGTTTGTAGTATCCAGAAGGACGCCCTCCTACGTGCCTGATGCCTAGGAGCACTTTTAAATTTATCTGCACCGCAAAAGTCAAACTTATTTAAGAAATTCGTGATGGAAGAATAGTTAATTATGATATCCAGTTGGCCAGCGTAAATTAAAACTCGGTAGTTACACGCTAATTCCGACAGCCACGGTGCTATCGATTGCATAAAATCTGACAGTAAATTCACAAGTACGGTGTTATCCTGGTAGAACTTCTTACTGTATCACCAACATGAATTGCTTTTCGCATGCTAACGCTTTCAACATACTTGAATAAATTGTCAAAATTTCCTTTGGGATTAGCTGTTTGCAGAAAATTATAATAATAATCATATCCAATAAGCTTTTTAAATGTCGTGGCTGATTCGGTGTAATCACCATTGATGAAATCGTCAAAATATTTAAAGGCCTCCTCCCATTTCTGGTTCTTTATGAGATTTACCACATTTTGTTCATATTGGTCAACGATTTTTCTTCCATTTGCGTCGATTAAGCCAATCTCTTGCAAATAACGTCCGTAATTTTGTTGATGCATTCGATCGATCCATCCGTCACCAATAGATACTCCCTTCAAATTAATTTTTTGCTTGGATTATGGATTATTTTTATGTATAGCATACGAAACAGCTGGTGCATATTTACCCGCGTACGTTTCTCCACATACAAAGAAATCGTTATTCTGAAGTTCTGGGAACACCTGGAAGAATTGTAGTAAGGCACTGTACACGTTTTCCCCGACAGAAGTTTGGTTTTTTGAGTAGCCGCCCACATTCGTGAAGCTATACCCAGTGCCCACAGGATTATCAATGTACAGAACAGAGTGATTTTTAATCCATGTGGTTTCTCTAAATTCCAACGTCAATATATCTGTTACTATAAATGGCCCATTCAAAGCAAATATTCCAATGAAGTCCGATGCTCGGGCCCTCCTTGGAGCCACAAAATAACCGGATCGTTCTTCTTGTCAGTCTGAGAAGGGAAAACCCAGAAAAATATGTTTGAGTTGTACTGTTTATCGACTGTCAGATAACCTGCATAGCTTTCGATATTTTCCTGCCCGTTTATTTGAACCTTTGAGGCCCTCCGTGGACGATCAGCGTTACCACTTTCGATTAACGGCATTAGAAAAAGTGGTTTTCTGGCACATTCTGAAGATTTCTCTTTAGTGGCTCTCCGTACGTGAAACTTTTTCACCAAAAGAGTAAAATACAAAACGAAATATCGGGATTGTATTTTGGACAAACGACTGTGTTATTTTTGCAAATAACCAATTTATATGAGCTAAATGTACAATAAACACTTACTGGAAGTTCGATAATGTGTTTAATTGAACCAAATCTTTTGAAAATAATGTATAATAATAGGTGTATAAATAAGTTCTCAGCTTTAGATTTCACAGGACGCAAATCATCGTTTACATGTAACGTATTAGTCCGCCCTCTTGCGGTTTTAAAACAATGACATTTGGTCTTTCGAAACATCATGAGATTTGGCGTTTGATTCACATAATAATCCTCAATAATCAGCTCTGTTAACGATGGCAATTACAAAAGAGCATATTCGATTTTCTATCCACTTCTTGTTTCATCTTAAGAAAAACGCTGCTGAAGCCACCGAAATGATTTGTGCTGCATATGGTGAGAATGCTGTAAGTCATGCAACGTACAAAAAGTGGTACTAAAGATTTCGCGGAGGAGAGTTTAGTCTTGAAGATCAACCACGTGCTGGACGCCCTCAAACATTTGACACGGATGAGCTGCAGACATTGCTGGATCAAAACAATGCGCAAACTGAAAAAGACATTGCAGAACAGCTTGGCGCCACTCAGCCAGCCATTTCCATACGTTTGCATGCAATGGGTGAGATACAAAAGGAAGGCAGATGGGTTCCGCATAAACTGTCCGAAGACAACGGCGTGACACCGTACTCCATTTGCTTTCAAGGAACCGGAAAAGGGATTTTCTACATAAAATTATTACAGGCGATGAATAATGGATCTTGTACGACAATCCCAAGCGCAAAAAATCATGGGTAGACCCTGGCAAACCTTCGACATCGACTCCAAAGCCCAATATCCACGCCAAAAAGAATTTGCTCTGTATCTCGTGGGATTGGAAAGGTGTGCTGTACTATGAACTATTGAAACCAGGTGAAACAGTTACGGCGGATCGCTACCAACAGCAACTCATCAATTTGAGCGACGCAATCGAAGAAAAGAGGCCATTTACTGTACAAGCAAGTCGCAAAGTCATCCTGCTCCATGATAATGCCCGACCACATGTTGCGAAGGCGACGCAAGAACATCTTCGCGTTAGGCTGGGAACTTCTCCCATATGCGGCGTATAGCCCAGACATGGCCCCTTCCGATTATCATTTATTCTGGTCGTTACAGCATCACTTGGCTGATACGCACTTCAAAACAGAAGAAGAAGTCCGAAAATGCATCGATAACTTTATCGTCTCGAAGCCGGCGAGCTTCTATCACCAGGGAATTCGCAAGCTACCCGAAAGATGGCAAAAGATCATCGATGCCAACGAAGAATACTTTGATACTTAAGCTTTTTTTGTTTGTTTTTAAATAAAACTTTAATTTGCAGAAAAAAGTTGAGAACTTATTTATACACGTAATACTTAATGCGAAATCTATGAAATTGTTTTAATTGGTTACGAAACAATGACTAGTTAAATATTAAAGTTAGTTTAGATGAAGTGTGTGTATAAAGATAATGACAGACAATAGAGTAATCCACTTACAAAAAAATATTCATTATCAAATCGATAATGTGATTGCTACTAATGGGTGCATATTTTTTAAGAAACGAGGTGAACTATATTGCATCTGGATATTTGGTTCATGGCAATTACAGGTAAAACGAAATGTCCGCCACATGACCACCACGAGCGGTATTACAATCAACAATTTTTTTATTGACATTTTACAACACATTTGCACACGTTTCAATGCTTCAGTTGTTCGTGAGTTATTGCTATAGACACTGTCTTTCACGTACTCCCACAGACAATCCAAAGATGTTAAATTTCAATTTCGTGAAGGCTAACTAACCAGTGCGTTGCGCAAAATCACACGAACTTCAAATTTTGATTCCAAGGCCGTGTGACGCGGCTCCGTTTGCGGAGACCAAAAGTTATTCAAATTGAAACCGAACAATTTGGGTCACAAAATGTTTTTAATCATGCTGCGATAACGAATTCTGGTTGTTAGTGAATTTCCTTGGTCGTCCGACCAAAAGTCACACCAAACATTTGCTTTTTCGAATGTTCTGCCTGGTGAATGATTTTAGGATTTATGGAACCTCAAATTCGACAATTTTGCTTATTGACTTGACGAATGAATTAAAAAGTGCTCCATCACTAAAGATGATTAGCGATGAAGAATCAGCACTTTAATTCAACTGCTCAAGCATCCAAGAAACAAATTGACGATAAGAAACAGGATTAGTTAGTTGGCTTTAGATGTTGGATTCACATAACCTTGTAGGCGTATAAATAAAGATCTTTCATCAAAATGTTGTAGAGTTCTGTGAGACAAATTCGATTGTTGAGCGCGACTATGGGTCGATGTGGTTGGATTCTGTTGAGCATTTTCTCAAATGGTTGCAATTGTGGGGCTTAAAGTCAATAGAGTGTAATTTATCTCGAAATTAGCCACAACACGACGATTTTCACTTTTTTTGACCGATTATGGATACCAAAATGAGCACGTAATTTGGGGAATGTTTTTGTCGCGAATTTATTATTTTTGTAATTAGTTTTTAACAGTTAATAAACGTTCTTCTGGCGTGTATCGCTCCATGGTTAAAATTGTGGACCAAACGAGCAAAACATTGAGGTCACATTGAAATTGTGATTTTTCAGTTAAACGCTTGTATTTGTAAATTGCAAATCATTGTACCGTATTTTGTAAGCTAAATTTAATATTCAATACCGAATCGGAAAGCATACTTTTTAATTTTTACTATTTGTTTTGGAAATGTAAAATATTACATTTCAAACGAAGCCCGACTTTTTGTTATTAGGATCAATATGAAATTAAAACAATGAAAAAGCTTATCACTAATAACTAATTCTTTTTGCGTTAATGACTGCTTGAAGTCGACGAGGCATACTTGCAATTAAGTTGTAGATCACATTCTTGAATTAGGTTTGATAGCGCCACAAAGTGTTACACCTTGAGACGATCGCCTTGCATAGCAGGCCGCACGGGCGAATTTTTAAATGTTATGCACTCAAACGCTGCGACAGCAATTTGAACAGTTTCTTAATAACTTCTTGTGAGAGCATTTTTAACATTATACAAAATATTTTTGTTAGGGTACACTAATAACCCCTTATTCTCTTTAGTAATGTACCAACTCTATAATAGACTGAACAACTTAAAAAACTGGTGTGATTACTATAATTCTCTTGTGAAAGAATTTATTGGCGAGATGACCTTTAACCCTCCGTCGGGCGCACCTCTGGACGAAACAGAATCAGGCGCACCCGGCCTGAGAGGCCACCCACATATTTTGCCCCCCCCCCTCCCCGTTATCAATTTTAATTTTAAACACCGTAGGACCGCCTTGGGTAGGTCTAAGGAAAACAAATATGGCAAATTGTACAATAAAGAACGAGTTTAATTAACATAATGAAGCATAAACTAAAACAATCAAAATTGCTAATTTGACACAAAGTAAAATTGAAAATTTGACTAATAAAGTATCAAAAAAAGTAAAAAACTGGAAACAAAGGTAGCAAAAAGACTTTTCAGATGTGGTCCCATCATTGTTCTCCGCAGTCGCGGTCGGAAACCGATGTTGAATATTTCAAAGAAGCAGCTGAATAACAGGTCTGGCACAGCGGATTTACGTGGCTTAGGCAGATCGATTCATGACAATTTTGACATTCGTAATTTGTCATTCTCCTAAATCCTGTTTCAGCCATGCACATCCCACACTTGCGTCTTTTGGAGGGTAGGGAGGGAGAATTTTTACGTTCTTTTTTGGGTAAAAACGTCTTCAAGCGGAATTGCAGCTGAGTCGGCATTCCACTTGTATTCAAACTTTGCCGGGCTATTTGTCCAGTCACAAGTTGATGAGACAAAGTTTTGAGGAAAATTCTTCTTTTTAGTGGTTCCAGGCTATTTCCAATAGAAATCACTTGGGAATTTATACCGGTCACGTTCAGAAAATGACCATCGGCCAGCGTCTTATGTTCCGGCTCACACTGATCTCACATTTGATCAGCTGTGTTAACTTCAGCTTTAGTGGTATTGAAAAAAGTAATTACTTCTGGCTTTTGCTGCTCTCTAGTAGATCAATCAATGGCATCAGTTTCGCGGAGTAACGAAATGAGAATCACGTTTTCCCCTTCTTTGATACGTATGAAACCAAAGTTTTATCATTGTTGAAGCCGAACAAGCTGCTGTATTGAGCCCTCTCTCTGATATTGACAAAACTAACTGGTAACTGCCTTTTATTTTTTCTAACTGTACCGACATGTGACAGATTTTTTCAAATCATTAATGAGATCAATGTCTGTAAACCAATTATCAGCGGTTATATTACGCCATGTCTAAAAAAAGGCTCAGTAAGTCGTTTCACCACTTCACTTGGCTTGTTGCTGACAAAAATGGCCTTTCAGGCTGTTTTCCTGCATACATTTCGATGTTGTAGGTGTATACCATTCTAGCATCAACAAGGGCAAATAACTTTATGCCATACTTGGAGGGTTTCGAGAGTATATATTGCCTGAATGCACACCTCCCATGGAATCTTGGCAACATCTCATCAACTGTAACATTTTCTCCAAGGATGTAGTTTGCTTGACAGTCATGAACAAAACGATAAAACAGTTCAAGGATTGGGCAAAGTCGATCATTCCTTTGTGCTCGGCTCATATGATCGTCGAAACAAATACAACGTATGAAGAACTTGAACCGTTTTATGCTCACCAGACCAAATTCTTCAACCCCATCTCCTTCTGTTCCCCACAGCTTCTCCAGACTTTGCCAATTTCCTCTGTAAGCTCCAGCCAACGAATGTCTTGATTTCAATTACATCTGTTCCTTTAGCATTCCTCTCTCTGGCAAATTTGGCTTTGACTGATTCGATGTACTAGTTGGTGTATTTGACAATTAATTCCAACATTTCGGTATTGAACAAACATTCCCAAAATTGCAATATGGTTTTTGCATTTTCAGCTTCTCCTTTTACGCTCGGAAAGTGTGTAATAATGTTATGACGTTGTGTCAGGCGAACAGCAACCGAAGATGGCTTCTTGGGTCCATTTTGTCTGCTTATTTCTTTCAAGAAAAAAATCTTTACGTATGACCTTCTTATCGTCTTCCTCCTCCTCACTTGTCCCTTCTTCTTCCTGTTCAGTTGCTAAGTCCTTTTCACGTTCTTCTACCTCGTCCTGAGAAGCAATGTCGTTTTCTTCGCCCAAAGCCGGATGTTTAACAGCATCATCCTCGATAAGGACGCGTCTTGTTTCCAAAACATCATTGGGGTTGGATAAATCAAACAACTTTTAGCCATTTCAACAGGAAAAATGAAATTAGTTATCGATATAACGTAATCAGGCGCACTCGGCCTAAGAGGCCAAGACCAGAATAGTACTTATATTTCAAGAAAATATATTGTTATAACACATAATAGACTTACTTTGAGTAAAATGAACGTTTGTAATAAAAATATCTTTAAAAACTCTCCTTCAAAGTTATGACGTAATACGGCGCACTCGGCCTTACAAGCCAGGGGGGAGGTCTGGGCAAGTCGGGTGAGAGTTGAGGGCAGACTGGAGTGGGGCGTGCTACTCGCCACCTAGTCAGGAAACTACTGGGAGGGGTACTCTGCTCAGGCACCGGTGGTAGGAGGGGCATTTAAAAGTGTTCCTCTCAGGCCAGCTGCGCCCGATGTAGGGTTAAATGTAGCTTGGCCTGCATGTTACACTAACCGCAAATGGAAGGGATTACTGTTAAATAAGGCACACTTGAAGTTACCATCCACTATTCAACTTTTGCTAAGAGATACTCTAAACGGAGAAGGCAACTTACCTTTAAGTAATCATAAACATTTTGATCTAGAAAACATACTATAGGGGTAATAGCAAGGTTGATACTCACAAAAACACGCTTTATCATGCCCCATCATAGGTTACATGACTAATCCAAATTTGAGTTGCAACAATATGCAGGATGAGACAAAACTTCTTCCCTACTTTCAATAGATTATCAAGCGCAATGTGGTTTGAGGATAGGGAAAAAAAGTTTTATCTTTGAAAGCCCTTAGTAGTCGACATGCCTTGGAGTAGCGAAGCGAGAACTTTTACTGTTAAAGCGTACAGTCGAACAACGATTTTGTTGTGGTTACACAACGTACTTTTCGGGTGCGTTTTTAACTTACTCCTTTCTGTAGTGAGAAGGGGAGAAGACCTTGAAATACGTGAACACCGAAAAACATTTATTTTTCAATCTCCGGATGAATCTGCCAGCAAATGTTCTTCCTTTTCACCTATATAGTCGTACTGTACGGCCGATCTTGCACCAAGACCTTCGTTTTTATCCATGTAAGATAGTTGTTTTACAAGGGCATTTTAAACTGTATGGCAAAATTTCTTAGAATTATATGGAAACATATGGAAAGAATGCGCACGACGCAGTGGTATTTTTTTCTTTTCTAACAGGAACGGGACGCGTTAAACAAAAATTTTTGTTATTGGAATGATAACAACCTGCAAGATATCAATGAAAGGCTTCTTCACAGCGAATACGTCGATGTTTGATGCTGGTCAACACTTTTTTGAGGTGACAGACGAAAGTGTTACTGCACTTCCAATCGATATCTGGAAATGATACAAAATTGGTTTGGTTCCAACAACAAGAGCTTCAATCCAAGTGCTATGTAAGATGTTGCCTGGACGCCTATTTCTCAACGCGGTGATTTTTTCTATGGGCACATATCAAGGCTAAATTTTACAAACCTTGGCCTAGAACCTTGCAAGCTTTGCAATATGCAATTCATCAAGAAATCAGACGTACTCCTCAACACATGTTGGAAAGGGTAACTAAGAACTTCGAAAACATATTGAAATAAAACTTTCAATTCCATAGTTTTACCAAGTAATAATAAATTTTATCGTTTTTTTTTGTATAAATAAACTTAAATTATTTAGAAGTGAATCTTAAGGTTTGTATTCAACAAGGCGACCTATTATACGTTCAGCGAATACATATAGTAATAAATCATCATGACACACCCATAAACCGCCCCTTAAATGCAGAAAGATGTGCGCCGAAACGAGGTTTACAATGTAACATTTATAACAATATTTTATATTTACCTCTTTGCGTTAAACAGATAGATCAAAATTTAAAAATTAATTTTTACAATGCGCACTACCATTAATAGTATGATACAAACGAAGTCACCACTCCTAACCTCAACAAGTTAGCCGAAGCACTAACATACACGAGTACCTGAAAGTGAGTCAGTGTGTACCTGACTACTGAAGTACCCGCACTTTTTCAAACCGGCCAATAATGGACAGTTATTTAAAATAAACAAAATGTTTGACAGTTTTATTACTATATGTATTCGCTGAATGCATTATAGAACAATATTTCCTAAAATTTACTTACAGTGCCCTTTAAAAAATTACTTGATTTCTATTTTAAACCCTCATTCTTTAAATGAAGAAATCGAAAATCTACCAGAGGCTGATACCGTTTTCCTAGATAGTTCTGGTGTCAATTTAAGAAGCGATGCCACCCAGTTTAAGAAGTATTGGCTTAAATGATAAAGCAATTCCGTCAAAAAGCTTAATTCTAAGATGTAGATGTAGGCGACAGACCAGAAAATTTTCTAAACTTTGGACATAAGTAATGCATTACGAATAAGGAAAAAGTCTCGAAAATCATCATCCAAGAAAATTCAATTGCTAGTGATGCTAGTAAAAAAAAGCCCATTTAATTTTTAGTGTCTTTTTCTTTCCCACTCTCCGTTTCTTCAGAACTTTCTTGAAGTTTTTTGACTGCCCTCAGAGGATTTCTTTGAGTGAATTATGAATTATATCTTCGAAACGAACATTTTTTCTAGCTCCTTTATCATGCACTGCATTTATAGTTTTCAATTTACCCCTAGAACTAACCATTTTGTTTAAACTTTATCAAGCACCGACGATTTTTAGGTTGGTAGAATCCGTCTTTGTGTACCATTCGCTCTTTATATCCGTTACTTCACACTGTGAGGCCCACTTAGAACAATCCAGGTAAATTGTAAAGAATTCGAAATTTTTGTTTTTACCGCTTTGTGAACCCCATTATAAATTTGCAACGTTGGGCAAATAATGGTAGATCGATAGTTTTATATTTATTAAAATATCGTGCGCTGATTGTCTCTCAAGTAAAATTTGTTACACAAAATACATTGCACATCACATTACAAAGCTTTTGCTTACACGCATTACATAATTTATTATTAATCCATTAAAAAAATAGTTTTAGTAGGCATGGTAGTCCATGCTTTGCCTCAGAGTCATGCAGTCTACTTCGTCAATCTTCAGAGAGTTTGTCTTCACGTTGATGTCTTCCTCAAGCTGGATTTGCGTCTTCAGTAGATAGCGAAGCGAAGCTTGAGCCTGCAGTATTAACGATGTTATGATAAACACAATCGTCCATTATAAAATGTTAAAAAATCTTCAAACGCTAACTAATATTAACACCATTAAGTCTACAAAATATATATAATTTTACAATTTCTTCGTTGCAAAAATATGAGGACTTTTATATTCTTCCGTTTCTGTATTTCCAAGAAAGTCAATTTAATATTTATTCCAAAGGACTCCATACCAAATGAGACCTGTAAATTTTATAGCACCGTCATTGAAAGTAATTAATTTCCATCATTGTAATTATTTGTTGTTTTCTGAATCATTAATCTTACGATTGTCTTTCCAGCATCGACACGCACTGTTCCTTAGTGCTTATCCTATGAAGTTACTCTAGAAATATTAATGGCTAAATAATTATTTTACAATAATTTTTCCGGAAGTTCTTAGGATATAGTTGAATGTTATTAGCCATGAAAAATTAAACAACTGCTTTATGATTTATTCTCAAAAATAAGGATAAAGATTTTTCTAGAAAATTTTGGGTGTTTAGGTTGTTAATTTTAAACTCCTTTGTATGACAAAAGAGAATGAAGACCTTTGAGCACTTCATCAACTATGTTATCATATGAGGCACGACCCCGTCACAGTTTGATTTAGTGCTAAAAAATTACACTCTTCCTTGAGATTCTGGTAACTCATAAATAATTAGCTAGATTTCTGATTCTAGCCCGAATGCTTTTCTTCTTGATAACCTGGCGTAAGTAACATATTTGTTGACTTATGAAGGTCGTCCTCTCACCACCTTAAAAGGGAATGAGAATCTTTGGGCGCTTATTGCGGGTGTACCTCTATTCAGCTCATACTTGAAGAAGCTATGGATGGTGAAACTTTGTGGCCTTGATTGCTGGTGTAGCTAGAAAATGCATTAGAAAAAATGTGAAGCGCTAAAGACGGTCCTAAGAACCCGCTTCTGAACTGCCTGGAAATCGTTTACTTAAGTCTTTACCGCATAACCTCATGCAGGGCAAATGTACATCATCAAGTGCAGAACAAATGATTGTGGTGCACAATATAAGTTAATTCGTAAAGGACAATCAATTGTTAAGACGTAACAAAGAACCAACGGTTTGTGTGTTTGATTGCCTTCTCCGGATGAGTCTTGTCTAACGTTTTTTAGGGAATCATCCAAGTCAAAGATTCTAATATTCGTCAGATTATTACGCCGCATCCTTTTCGGGGTAATTCTTATTCACAACCACCGATTCCATATAACTTGCAGTTTATTTATAGGATAATATAAAAAGGCCCAAAAACGGGCCACATAAATCAAAATTGTGCCGCATGCGCCTTCTAACGGCAAGAATTGGCCATGTAGTGCATGAAACACCGATAGGTGGCGCAAACTATCTAATTACTTCAAGATAATTTATGTTTCGATCTATAACAGGTCAACCGTGACTTAAATCGAAAATATAAAACCTTTATGAGAGGTTTGGCAACAAACCGGCACGAATGAGGTATTGACCTTTGAAATCGGTTAATAACTGCAGCAGGACACACATGCATAGTTACAATTTTGGAGTTTTATAGAGTAGATTTTGCAGCTTATCCCTAGGAATCATATCTATCCTATATATACAAATTTGTTCTTGGGGTCGTAGGCACTTGGAATATAATATGGAACCTAATACTAATTTCACTACTTTCAATTTATATAATATATAAACAAGTAATCTATTTTTCATATGCTTTTAACTTTTAAGCTGTATAAAATAAAGCTGCTTTGCTTTCATCAAAACTGGTGTCTTTTCCAAAATTTTATATCAATTTTCTATATTACTGAGATTCCTAAATGCAAGAAACTTGACTGCACCTTTGTGACTTACATATCTATCTATACATTTGAACAGAAAGTAAAGAAAGACAGCTGATACGAAATGTGGCGTGGCTGAGTTCTGAGCGTTTGGTTGACTATCTTCAGGATCATTTTGCGTATCTTACTTTCATAAGATCACCGCACCGACTTATCCCACTGTTATCATTTATAAATAAATTGGTGAAAAATAGCCAGCTAGGACGCCAAAAATACCTTTTTGCGGGAAACCCCTTGTTAGACTATAATTACGAAGAACTTTGTAAACATAACCCAAACACATTGTTAAAAAACAAATCTTCTAATTTGATCTAGAACTTCTTTGTAGACAAGAAGAACAAAACACAATTAAACTACAAAATATATAAATATTTAACTTATTTTTTAATGTCTATTTGTCATTAAGAGACAATAATTTGTTTCTTAGTGAAGTTTTTATTAGGAAATTAAATTGGCCCTCCAGATTTAGACACTGACTGCGGTACAGACGTTAACGTTCTTGAACAAAACATCAATCTCACTTTCAATGGTCAATGGTCGTTGTTGCTCGCCCCAAACCCAAACAAAGGATGGTTGGTGGGACACTTATCGTAAAAAGAACATATGTTCCTGGAACTGGATCACAGCTTCAAAACCTGAGCGGATTCTATGGAGACAAAATCGACACGAAAATAGAAAAAGACTCGGAAGAAATCATACCCTAAGGGTAGGGTCGTGGTACGTCAGATCGTGGAATGCTAAATGTCAAAAACTGATCATGAAATGCGAAAACAAAAATAGATGTTCAGACATCGCAAGAAACACAAAAGAAAGGAAAGAGAGAGCATTTCATGACGACCATAACTTGAGAAGTGGGTATTATAAATAAAAAGTATGAGCAATTCATGATAGCATATATATAAAGCTGCCTCAGAAAGCACAACTGCAAATATGAAGCTTCGAAATTCGAAATTCAATATTTTCAGCGTGCATGCTCCAGAAGATCGCAAACCAAAAGAACAAAAGGAAGTATTCAAGGAAAAATCAATATTGATCAAAATTGATATTAATTCTAAGAGATCTTAATGCAAAAGAAATTACCAATTCCTGGGATTAAACAATGTTTCAATGAGAACAGACTAAATAGCAATGGAAAATTACTACTTCAATTATGTACTGGCAATGAATGAACATTAACTAACACTTTATTTGATGATAATATAAAATATAAATATACTTAAGAGATTACAAGAAAACAAAGTTCAGTCACTGACTATATTATAACAAATCGAATGATTTATTTGACGTAAGCCATTGATGTGATGACATGTAGTAAAAGTTGACAGTGAACATAAATTGCTATTAGACAAATTTCGAATGCAAATACCAAAATACTAAAGAAAAAAAACCGTATGTATGGAATGCGATTAAGAAATAGTTGCTCAAAAATTAAAGCAAAGTACAAAATCAAACCCGATCTTCACAACGTTTAACTAAGATCAAAGACCAGTACAATAGAATGTGCCACGGAATCCTTGGAAACTAAAAAAATATATAACAGTAGCAATAAAAATAGAAAACAGTTTTGCGAAGTAATAAAGTTATTAGCAAAAACAAATAGAAAAACATGCGAAGTATATAAAACGCAGAAAACCATGCAGTAATTTGAAAGTTGTAAGAGAATTAGAAAACGTGTAAACGTTACAATAGGGGGCATTAAGTAAAACTACTGCAAAAGGATATAAAAAAGACATGCAACAAGAATTTTACGACTCACAAAAGAAAATATGAAGATCGTTGGGTAATTAAAAACAGGAAACCAAAGAGTACATAGAAGTGAGTCAGAAAATTAGTAAGAAACTCACTTTGCCACTGTATAGCATAGTAATACCATACAAGTGATAAAAGAACAAACAAACATAAAAACAATGGTATTGGCAGAGGAAAAAGAAATATTGAAATCCATTAAACATCTTAAGAATTGGAAGTTTCCAGGAGACGAGTCGCGAACGAGCAGTGTGCGTCGTATAGTTGCGCGTAAACCATAACGGCTCCAGTCGGTACTTGTACTGGCTTGTACCCTTTCGGGAACGGATCCCATCCATTATCTTGCGGGTAAAAGAGGCCTGGCCTTCTGTGCGTAAAGTCATACACGAGAAAAAGATCAGCTTCATAGAGGTCAAGAAAGTAGCGTATGGAATTTCCATCCATACCGCTATATCCGATGACTGCCGGGGTTTGACTAGCTTCCTGGATGAAACAAAGATCGAGCATTATTACTGCTGAAAGCAGACGGACCTCTCCCAAACGCAATGCGAGACGTTCTGAAGTACGTTATCGAGGAGGTGTCGAAGCAGAAGCTCTTCGACCACGACATCCCCATCCTCATAGTGCAGAGGATGAGAAAAAGCTACCGGCGTCATCCAATGCCATTAAGACAGGGATAAGGTCATTTTTCGTGTACGAAGTATCTTCGGTGTGGCTCTCTCAGTGGAAGAACCACGCAAGAAGAAAATTATGAGCCAGTGTTACCGTTGCTAGCGTTTTGAGCACGCGGAGCTGGCACTCTGCACCTGGGCGAAGTTACATTACAGCGACCAGGGGGATGCTTATGCATATCAGGGCGATTACAACAGAGTGCCATGCCACCACCAGAACACCAATACTAGGCCACCATTGCGGGCTCTTCTAGAACATATACCCCTCTACGTATCTGGGAAATTTCATATCGTGGCGGCCACCCAGAACGCCACTAACTTCTTCGAGGTGGTTGCGGCATTGGTGTCCTGCAAGAATATCATCGCCATGCTTCGTATGTTCGGGACTCTCTAAACAGCTGGGCCACCTAAACTTCTTCCACATTGGAAGCGTCTGAAATGTCAGTTCCCAGGAGAGAATAAAATTATTAGCGAAATGTCAAAATATGAAGGATTTGCTCTCCAGAATTAGATCGTACATCTAATATAGAAAATATTTGTTGGAGCACATATTCTGAGAAACGATTATTAGCCCTCTCTTTAAAAAAGATGCTTAGCAAATGCAGAGGAATTTATGTATTCAGCAGTATACTAAAATCAACACCAACAATTATTGAGTACAAACTACAGCCGATTGTCCTAATATGTAACCAGCAAATAAGGATTTTTTAAAAGGTTAAAAAAAGAACAAATGGAAAATCGGAGTACAACTTTCAATAGCAACGAATTCCGGTGTAAAACAAAACTTAATTGCTTGGATAGGACATTATTCCTAGATTTCTACTGTCGCGGATGTTATGTGAAGTGATCAATATAGTCGAAGTTGTTAATATCGGAATTTTCGTGCACATCTAAGGTCACACTAATGCTCTATAAGGTAAGAAGGGCACCAGAAGAAGCAAAAGAACTAACAGCATCTAACCCAAAGTTGGCGGCTGAACTGCAAGGCCCTCTAAAGTGCAGAAGTTATAGCGTTAGGTTTTAGCACCCTACCACTTAAAATTTGTAGGGTTAAGAGTAAAATGTGGCAGAATAAAAAAAACTTAAGAAAGCTTAAGCAATAGAGTTGGAAGGAAAGATAATAGTATAACAGTGGAAAGGTATAGACAGGGATTGCTCTCTTTATGTGAAAAACATAGATCGATAATAGCTAATAGCTTCTTCCATCGTAAAGATATTCACAAGCACGCACGCACCCACACACACCCAGAAGGAGAAATGTCACCACAAGACAATTGGAAAATAAGACACTTAAGTGGTACGCCCGTGATCAAATAATGAATAAAGAAAAACGGCCCGAGGTAGTTATGAACTGGTTTCCTGGAAGGAGACAAAGGATGGTTGACCAGCAGTAAAAAGGAAAACATATGTCCAAAATATAATGAGAATATAAGAGAAAGGACTAAGTAAATGAAGAAGAGTGGGAAGACAGATAATATTGGAGGTTAAGAACGGCAAACTTGTAATTGGAAAAAAGTTAAAAAGAGAAGAAGACGGCGCCATATCTTCTATGAGTAAATGCGATTTGTAAGAGATTTGTTACGACCGACTAGTTTTCAGACAGAATTATTGACTAGGTTAAAAGCTTGCAGTTTGAACCCTCTTCGCACTTTCGTTAGTCTTCATGGTATAAACTTCAAGTTAAAAATATAAAAATCATCTTTGATGTCCGATTATCTTCATAATTCTTTGATTACATCTCATGGTTTCTAAAAACTTACCAAACTTGATAAATTTAACGATTTGGTTTTTCCAATTATATGGATAAAACTGCCCTAACTTACTTCAGCTACCAGCTGCTGTATCATTGCGCAGTTTGCGCGTAACTCTCTGATTTCGTTCACCAGGTTTGTCTCGACCAGGTCACGGCACAGCTCCATACCAGGTCTCTGGCACCTATTGCCAAGACGCGTGTGAGCCAAAGCCATAAAACCCTCCTTTTCAGCAAGCGTCTTTTGCAGTTCAGTTATATTTCGAACCATCTCGTTGGCCTGCCGTGTAATCTAAAACTCAAATGATGAAAATATCAGTTTTTTTAAACCAAATTCTTTAAAATAAATACACCACAAGCTAATTAAAATTAGAATTAAGTTGTCAAAATAACAGAAAAAAACTAGTGTGATACTAAAAACACTACAAGTATATGGGAGTAAAAGGAGAAACAACTTTAAAATATAAGCTTTAGACAAGAGGATCAACTCTCGACTCTGTTATTCGATATAACTTTGGAGAAGATCGTTAAACAGAGAGAGACACACACTATACAAAAGTTATTAACTGATCGGGTATGCTGATGATGTAGCCATAATGACTATAAATGAGGAAGAACTCAAAGAAACAGCGAAACGATTGATGAAAGCAGCTACAAATAGATCAAGATAAAACTAAAGTGATGAAAATTAGTGTGGAAGCAGAGAGAAAACTTAAAATAAAGACACGACCAGAAAAAATGTAATTTGAATAAGTGGATCACTTCATATACTCAGAAGTCCTCTAACTAATAAGTGTAGTGAAGAACAATAAATTCAAGCAAGAATAAATAAAGCGAATAGGTGTACTGGTATGATAAATCACCTACTACGTGCGAAATAACTGTCAAAGAGTATGAAAATTAGAATTTATAAAACAATATTAAGACCAACTGTACTGTATGGTTGTGAGACATGGGTTAAAAGATGCAATAAATATTGATGAGGTGGAAAAGGAAGCTAATTAGGAGGATAGTAAGAGAGAAGAAAACCGAATATGGATGTGAAAGGAGATAAGACTGAGAAATTGATGACATATATAGAGAACTAAAAATAGATACAGCAACAAAAGCAAAAAGATTACAGTGGCTTGGTCATCTTAAAAGAATGGAGAAGTATAGAACGATACAAGTAATAGCTGTAAAAATAGCAAAGAGGGGAAAAAGAGAGGAAGATTCCGAAAAAGGTGGAGGAAGACAGGGCAGTTCAGAGAAATTTAAAAAGAAGAATGTAAACAATTGGAAGAAGAAAGAGAAAAACGGAAAAGTATCGAATCAAATTTCAAAGCTATGAGTCTAAAAGGTCTATGTGTATATATATATATATATATATATATATATATATATATATATATATATATATATATATATATATATATATATATATAATGAGTATGTATGTATGCAAAGAAAAAATATATAAATAACAAAAAAAGACGGAGACAAACTTCAAAGATGTGACGATTACCTCGCTATGTTGTACCTCCATTTTAGTTTTGGCCTCCTTAATCTCCTCGATTCGCCTCCGAAAAGCTTTGTTCACCGTGTGGTACTGGTTCCACAGATCTTCAATCACTTGCTTCAGCAAGGTATCGACGTACGCTCGCAGAGAACAAGCGCTGTTAATCTCTTTGGCCGCCCTCTCGATGTTTTGCCCCGTATAGTGCGCCCATTCCTTGGCTGTGATGTTCCTAAACAACGAAGTCGGAATTTTGGCACTAAAGCGCATCTGAAACATACGCAGGGTCCAGCGGTGTAAACCCGTGGTACATGCTGAGGTTCAGACTGGACTCCTTCATCGAAAGGTTGCGCCGATCGATGGTCAGCACGCTCTGCTTATCTTCCAAGTCGCGATCTATAAAGTACAAGGTAGACCGCAAGCGACGCACCTGCTCGTTCGCCTGCTCCAGAGTGCGGCGCAGCAGCGCCTGGGCGCCTTCGATCATTTCCGCTTCCTTTAGAAGTTCCCTCTCCACATCATCGTGGCACTAGAATACTTTCATGAGTCAATGTATCCTATGCTTATCTGATAAAGGCTTACCAAATCAATTTCAACTCGGTTCTCCCTAAAAATGATGCACTTCCTACAGATTTTCAGGGCCGACTCCTTCAGCGCCCCCATGGCGTCCATGATGCGCTCGTTGTAAGTTGTGAGATTGTCGACTTCGATACAGACCTCCTTTCGCTGTTTTAATATCTCTTGTTTGTTGAATTCAACATCCTTAATCTTCTCCTCCAGCTTGTGGTCAACTTCCCGCTTGTTCGTGACTGTAATTTCGTTTATTTCCTCCCGGCCCTACAAAGCATTCTTATTGGTCGCTGTTGGAGCTGGTTAGTTCAAATACCCGTTCGCATTCGGCCAGGATTTTGTCTGCTAGCTGCTGCTGGTCCAGACATGTCCGGTAGCGGAGCCTATTGTTTAAGTACCACTCGTTTAGAGTAAAACTGAAATAAACATGTGCAGTTAACAAGAAATTAAAGAACGTGATCAGAGCAACTTGCCGTGGGGGTGGCGGAGGCACGATTAGACTGCTTTTGTCGTAAAATTTATTTGTGCTGCTCATTTTATATAAATTATCTTGAAAGAGAGGGCAACAGGAAGATGGTTAATTGGAACTTCTGGTGTAGATAGGCTGTAGCAGTTTCGTCAATATTAAGAGTTTTGTTTAGTCAATGCGTGATTATATGGGGTCCGCCAATCCAGGCGCAGGATTGAAATTACAGTAATGAACGTATTATCAAGTTGAACATTTTATTTTAAACATTTATGTATGCCATTTATGTATGGAAAATGATACGATGGTCGAAATTTTCGATGACATTTTTACAAACAGTCGCTTCAATGGCTTTTATCTGGACAATTATGTTGTTATTAAGGTCTTGGATGGTGGCTGATTTATTGACGTAGACTACTTTTTAGATATCCCCACAAAAAATCTAAAAACGTCAAATCGCACTCTACTAGTGCAACATAAATTGCGTTATATATAAATACAGTTGTACGTGTAATTGTATGTTAGTAATTCTTTGTGGAAATAGGAAGTCACGGCGAGGACGTCAGAAATAATAATGATTTACGACTAATTGATTTTTGTATGCAGAATCAGTTGATAATAACGAATACCTTCTACAAGCATAGGGAGATTCATAAATATACTAGAGAAGTAGTGAGCAGGAAAGAAAAATCCATTATAGATTATATAATAATAAACAGACAATATAGAAATGAAATAAAGGATACAATGGTGAAAAGAGGACCTGAGATATATTCAGATCACTATTTAGTGATGTCAAAGCTAGAGATACAAACAGAAAGATATAAGACAATTAGGAATACTGGAAAGAGCAGAAGTATAATTAAAGAATCAATCAAATCTTACAAATAGGGAAATAAGGAGACAGCAAAAGAATACAAAGAGAGAGTAGAAGAAAAGATGAAAGAGATCAGCAAAAAAATAAATAACTTACCACTAGAAGCAGCATGGAAATGTATCAAAGAAGCGTTAGTAAAAACGGCAAGTACGTGGAGGTACAAAAATTATCAAAGGTAAGAGGCAAATAAGCTGGTGGAATGAAGACATAATAAAGGAAGTACAAAGAAGGAAACAAATATGGAAAGAATATTTGGGAAATAGAACACAGGAAAAGTATGATAGGTATAAAGAACAGAAAGCCAAAATAAAAGAAAAGGTCAAACAAGAGAAAGTAAAAGCCTGGGAAGAGTTTGGTGAAAGGATGGAAAAGGACAGCTTAGGGAATCAAAAGTTATTTTACAAGGTACTCAGAACACTTCGGAAAGGAAAGACAGAGAAAATAAAATATATAAAATCGAAAGATGGAAGAACGTTAGGAAACGGAGATGACATCATAGAAAGTTGGAAAGAGTATTTCCAGGAAATATTAACGATAGAAGAGAGGCATAATATAATAACAGAAGACGATGAAGAAATGAATTCGGAAGAAAGCTTAGAAGAAAGTGTAGAAAAGGAGGAAATAGAGGAAGAAGTTTGAGAAGCCGCGAAAAAGTTAAAAAGAGGTAAAGCTGCGGGACATGATGCTATAACGGCAGAAATGGTTATGAATCTGGATAAAACGGGTATAAAAATGCTAACTAAACTGTTTAATAAAGTTTGGCAAGAAGAGAAGATTCCAAAAGATTGGGAACTGGGAATACTGCTCCCAATATTTAAGAAGGGAGATAAAAGGGACTGCACAAACTATAGAAGGATTACAATGTTACCCATAATAACGAAGTTATATGAACGTATCCTAGAAACAAGACTAAGGAAAAAAACACAAAGGCAATTAGAAGATTCACAGTGTGCATTCAGGAAGGGTAGATGGGTCCAAGATCATATATTTGTTTTAAAATATATAAATAATAGAAAAATTTACCGCAGAAAAAATATTTGTAGCCTTCATCGACCTAGAAAAGGCCTTTGACAGCGTACTAGGAAAAGCTGTATGAAGAAGTTTGAGAAAGAGAGGACAAATTGATAAAATGTAAAAGAAGTTTATATGAAAAAACAAGAAACTACGTAAGAACGGGAAACATGCAATCGGAAGAGTTCATAACTAAGGAAGGACTTAGACAAGGAGGAGTCCTCAGTCCCTCACTGTTCAATCTACTATTGGATGATGTTTTAAAGGAGATAAAAGACAAAGTAAAGAAATTAAAAGTAGGATACAGGAACATGGAAGTAGTAGAAATAACTGAAAGTGTATTTGCGGACGATCTAATTATATATGCAAAGAATGAGAAAGATTTACAGTACAACCTACAGCTATGGAATAATGCTCTACGTAATAAAAACTTAAAAATAAATACTAAGAAAACTAAGATGATGATGATAGGAAAAGAGGTTACAAACATAGTAATAAAACTAAACGAGACAGAGATAGAACAAGTACAATAATTTAAATATCTAGGAGTGAAAGTACAAAATAATAGAAGAATAGATGCGGAATTAAATGATAGACTGGAAAGTGCAGCCAGACTTTACCACGCATTAAACAATTCTTTCACTCGGAAGAAATAAATATCGAAAAAGACGAAGATTACGGTGTTTAAATCCATATTGAGATACGGTAGCGAAAGTTGAGTGTTGACCAAACAAAAGCAAAGCAAAATACAGGCCATCGAGATGAAATTCCTAAGAGCTATACAGGGGGTCACAAGAAGAAATCGAATCAGAAATGAAAGAATAAGAGAATAATTAAAAGTTGAACCGATCATGAAAGATATAAAACGACAGCAGCTACGATGGTTTGGGCACGTAGTGCGAATGGGCGAAGAAAGAACAACTAAAAGAATATGGGAGGCAAGAACATAACAGAAAAAAGGAAGAGGAAGACCAAGAAAAATTTGGAACAAAGAAATAGAGAACTTAAGAGACGAGGGATTGATATGGAATGAAGGGAAAAAAGAGGCAAGGAATAAAAAAGAGTTGGCCAAGAGGATACACAGAAAAACTTAATATATAATAGAGCGACTTGCATAGATGTAGTGTAATAATGTAAAATACCTGAACGTATTGTAATACCTTAATACCTTAACAGTAGAATAAGGTTTTGAATTTATACATATATATATATATATATATATATATATATATATATATATATATATATATATATATATATATATATATATATATATATATATATATATATATATATATATATATATATGTGTATGTATATCTAATTCTTTGTGGAGATGAATATTGCATAAATATTATTAAAAAACTTGATTTACTGCAAATAAAATAAATAAATAGTTCAGTAAATTTATTATTCCCCACTGTTGAGAACAAAAACGTTAGAATACAAGATAGTTCAAATATAACCGAGACTGATTTGTGTGTAAACAACCCGCATTGCGTATCAGCTGGGCGACTTTGAATGGGTGGAGCCACAATCTCCACCCTCCCTTTTGCTCGCGTTAGAACCTGGTCCTGTTTGGGAGTTGCTAGAGTGATGGGCGAACAGAAGGTACCGCGGAGCGTAAAACAACGCATTGTAATCAAAATCCTCGCTGGAAAAGCGTCCTCGGCTGAAACTCGCTATAAACTCCAACAACAAACAGTATGGAGAAAGTGTCTTTCACGGACTCGTGTGTTGAGTGGTTTTAAGTGCTTCAGAGGGCAGAATGAACCGCATGATCATCGGACGCAAACATCCCTCACCAAGCCAAACATTGATCGTGCAGGCGCGCTTATTTGTAAGAATGGGCACAGCACTATCAAGGAACAAGCAATGCAGCTTATTAACCAGAACTTCGGGCAACAGACGTGGAAGGAAGGAAAAGATCCGACCCAAACGAAATACAGGTGGAAAGCGGTATGCTTCCTTCAAAAAAATGCACGCCTTCAGACGGTCAAAACAACAATGGAAACTTTCCGGAAATTGAATTCTACCACATTCGCTGTACAGTCCCGATTTGGCCCCAAGTGATTTCTACCTGTTCGGAAGGCTCGAATCAGACCTGCAAGGTGTGCGATTTGCGGGCAACGACGCCGTCATTCAGACTGTTCGGGAGTGGATTCGCCGCCAACCAAAAGCCTTTTTTGGAAATGGCGTCAAGATGCTTCCAGAACGTTAAAAAAAATGTATCGACTCCGAAGGGGAGTACGTTAAAAACTGACATGAACAAGTTACTGTTTTGCATTTTTTTAATTAGTTTCGGTCATATTTAAACACCTTGTATCATAAGATGTAGAGTATATCCAAAAATACAAGAACCTACGTGAGAACCGGAAACTTATAGTCTGATGAATTCATAACAGTAAAGTGACTAAGACAAGGAGGAGTTCTCAGTCCACCCTTATTCATATATAATAGACGACGTCATGAAAGAAATAAAGTAAAAAGTAAAAAAACTGAAGGTGGGCTATAAGAATATGAAATTAATAGAAATATTAGAAAGTGTATTCGTTGATGACTTGCTGATATAAGCAAAGAACAAGGAAGATCTACAACACAATTTGGAGATATGGAAGAAAACACTTGCAAATAACAGAAACGTAGAGAAGACTAAGGTAATGGTAATAGGAACTAGACATATCAATAAAAATAAACGATACCGAAATTGAAAAAGCTCAAACATTTAAATATTTGGGAGTGAAGATGCAGAGGAACAGAAAAATAGATGTAGAAATAAACGATAGAACAGAAAGTGCAGCCAAGGTCTACCATGCATTAAAAGACACATTCATTAGGAAAAAAGAAAACAAAAAGCACAGTGTTCAAAACCATTTTAAACAAATATTGATGCACGGAAGTGAAAGTTGGGTTCTAACAAACCAGACACAAAGCAAATTTTAAGCCATAGAAATGAAATTTCTGCTAGACATAAAAAGGATTACAAGAAGATATGAAATCAGAAATGATAAGAAAATAATTGAAAGTAGAATTCATCTCAAAGAGGATCAAACACCAATAGCTAATAATAAGATAGTTTTTAACATATGGTGCAGATCGGGGAGGAAAGGACAACAAAAAGAATATAGGAGGCAAGATTACAGTAGAAAAGAGGACAAGCTAGGCTAAGGAAAACATGAACGAGGAAGTAGTGGACAACTAACGGCAGAAAGGAGAGAAAGGAAAAAATTAGCCAAGGGCAAAAAAAAGTGGGGCAAGAAAATTTATAGTGAAGCATGGATATGATTTTAGCTAATATATTTAACCTAATCTAGTAAGCTTATATGGTTATATTGTAATACCAGTATGTTATATGTGATATGATTTACCTTAACACCTAACAGTATACTAAGGTTGTTGATTACATCATTATCAATATTAAAAAAAATCCTAAATCAAGTTATTACTAGAAGTGATCAATACTCCTCATGTCAAAAAGCTTTTTCCAGGAATAGTGTATAGGTATGATAGGAAATGCTGCACGTTTTCATCTCTTGAAAATTGGCAACACAGATACTCATAAAGTGCGCGAAATGTTTTGCCAATGTGGAGTTTAGATGTCTCTCACTAAACGTTATAAGAAGTACCCCGAAGTAGATATTGCTTTTGGGTAGGTGCAGCATTTCGCTCTTGTGTCTCCAACGTACCTATGCAGCAAGACCTTAAACGGTAGCAGTGCTCTTATTTTGCTCTTAAAACTAGAGAATGCTTCGCCATACTCTCTGGATCTGTTTCAATAGGAATCACACGTTTCCAACAATACCCAAACAGTTCATTTACATTTTGTAGTCTCCAAGGTGATTTTGCTCAAACTAACTGTTTCTCTCTCTCTCTCTCTCTCTATATATATATATATATATATATATTTAAACAACTTAGTTCATGGGATGAACCGCGTCTATTGTGACAAAATTCTCGACGTTTATACATACATATATATATATATATATATATATATATATATATATATATATATATATATATATGGTGTAACAAAGTGCTACATAATAGTCGTTAGAGGGCAGTAGTGACAATGAGTGCTATAGAAAAAGCGTCAGAGGGCAGCGGTAACGATTGCTACAGAAATGAATGCTTAAGGATCTTATTAAAGAAGCAGTAATATGGCTGGCATACAAACTCTTTTCAAATTAATTACAGAACATGCACTAAAGCTCATTCAAGGATATTGGTGAAGTACCAACGATTGTGCTACTGTTCTCATTAAAATATTATTTTAAATGATTCTTACTCAACCGAGATCAGTCCACGAATAGAGCCTGATGTGAATTAGGTTTAAGTGATACTTCATAAGTTAGTGAGTTTTCTAGCTACAATATTTGAAATGAAAATGTGGAATGGTGTGAGTAAGGGGAGACACATTAATGATTTGTCAGGAAAAAGAAATGAGTTTATATAGCGGAAAATATGTTAATGTGAGATCTACAAGAGAAGCCTCAACTATTACTATGAAAGAGTTTAGACCTAGAATGAATTATAATACTTGGCTAAAGATTGTGTTTGTTTGCTAGAGTAGTTTCATCAAGGACTTACCCTTTAGACAAGTGTGGTATATAATTAAAATAAATCTGTTTGGGAATGCAGAACAAATATCTTCTAATCTTTTAAAATATAGATAAAAACTATTTCACTGAAAGTGTCTTACAGCAGTTCCCACGAAACAAACAGTTAAAAGATTAAAGAGGTTAATGTAAAACCATTTTTTTGAAAACTGCAGAAACTTTTATTTCTAAAATAAAAAATCAATAAGCATTTTAACGTTCTTCTAGTTTTTGGTCATTGCATTATAATTTCCTTCATCATAACCATGCGATGCTGCTGCATTTATTCAGCACACACTCTTAGTGAGCGACCATGACAGACTTAGAAACTCCCTATATGGCGCTTTATGGCATGTGACATGGGAGTTCTCTCAGCTGGGTTATTTTGCCTGCGTGGCAAGATATGGAGGTGCACAAGTGACCAAGAACGTATAAAACATAATTTCAGGTCCAATAAACTGGTTCATGTCTTCATCACTTTTTGAAGTTCTATCTAGATTTTCGTATTGTATTTACTTCACACATTATATAATTTTAAACATTGGTAACCTTTAAATTCGCTACCCCGTGAAATATAGTAACATTCAGACTGTAACAGTAAACCTTGTAGCTAAAAAAGTAATCCAATAATTTGTAGTACTATGCCTTCTGGCGAACACATTTTGTGCCTTTAGTTGCTGCAGTATTGCTGACATTGACTATCAAGTTACTATTTATGGATATTAAAAGGATGCAAAGTTAGGATTAGTTTTTAATTTACTTCATGCAAAATGGTTTATGGAGGCATGGAATGTAAACTTGACGTGTAGAAAAATGATAAAACTGTTGATAATATAAAAATAATAAAAAATAAGTATGTTTTGCTAATATTTTGTTTAATTCGATTTCTTCCGGGCCAGTGTTTGTTATTGTCACTCCCAGATATTCAAACTGTGTTATATTTTTGAAGTTGTATTCTTTGTTGTCTGCTGTCTTCCATTTGGTCTGATTTATCTCTTGCATGTCGTGGTTTCATTTCCATGTACTTTGTTCATACTCCCTTGCTTTATTCTCTAACACCTTAAACATTTGTTCCAGTTCCTTTCTTCTTCTTGTCATCATCGCTATGTCATCTACATAGGCTACACATTGCTGTCAGTTGTATATCAATCGGTTTCTTTGGATTCCACTTTCTCTAATTATTATTTCTAGGATCAGATTGAATAGGATTGTTAACAAAGGGCTCCCTGTCTAAATCCCCTCTGCACTTCAAATTTTTTGAATAACTTTCCTTCTGTTATCACTTTATTGGGAGAGTTTTGTAGTCATTTTTATCACCTTCATTAATTTTCCAGGCACTCAAGTTTTTCCAAGGCTTTATATAGTTTCTTATTATGGAGTCATATGCTTTCTTGAAATCGATAAATAACATATGCAGACCTAGATTTTGTTCATATGTGTTATGTAATATTTGCTTCATCACAAAAATCTGGTCTATTGTTGATCGTCCTGTTCTGAAGCCACCTTGATATTCATCTAGTTCCTTTTCTTATATTTTATACAGTATATTCCTAATTATTGTTGCTAATACTTTGTAGACCACATTTAAGAGTGCTATCCCTCGATAATGATTGCAGACAGTCCTATCGCCTTTCTTATATATGAGGCATATCACCGCCGTCTTCCATTGGTTGGGCATCTTCTCTTATTGCCGTACTCTTTTTACTGAGAAAACTTTTTCAGCATAGTTGTCTCCCCCATCCTTCAGAAACTCTGCTGGTATTCCATTTTCCTCTGGACTTTTGTTGTTTTTTAATTTCCATATTACATCAACTATTTCTTCTTTCGATTGTTCTTCGACTTTGGTTTGAGGCAGCAGATCTTCTTCCTATTCGTTTTCATAGCATATAAAGAGTCAACAAGAAGCAGGTTCTTGTAGTTGAAGAATATTAAGACTTTCCCGTAACTTATTCTCTAGTTTTAAATGGTGTCGTTTCGTCCAAAGTGAACATATATGACAGAAACGTTTACTCTTCCTTATGATGCCACTGCAGATGATCTACAGATGTAACCATTTTATTTCTTAGCTTACCTCTACCAAAACAGTTCTCTCTCTGTTATACATTGGTTTTCTTGGATAAGACCCAAATAATAACATTAGGAGTAATATTGCAATGAATATGCCCATAGTGTGATTATTTTGTAGTGGCACATGTTCATCTCAAAATTTTTTTCTAGCACATGAACATGATATGCCAGGAGTTGCTTTACACAACAGACATGAAATGATAACTATTTCAAAAATACACTTGTCTGCCCTTTCTTACTTGCTTCCATTTCTGAACAAGTACCATATCACCGACCTCACTTCCAGTGCAATAAACAAATAAGTGTGTATGTCATATCCGACACCCTGAAGGGGTATAAGGAAAAGAAGAAGAAGAAGTGTAAGTTACCACTGAGCTTTTCTCTTTAGTGTTAGCAGTATTTTTTGTAAACAGCAATGTCGCCATCTCTCTAGTGTCTCAAGCTGTATACTTGTTGATTCGCCTTCTGCATCAGGTCTGTAATTAAACAAATAAGTGTAATAGATTTAATCAAATTCAAAGAAATTCAGTCTTAACTGCTATAAGTAATTTAGTTCTTCAGAAATGCTAAAGATTTTAGGTATAACAAATCTACGAAAGACACCAGCTCAATTGTAAAAAGCTAAATCAAGTTATAAAACTTCATTTTCATTATCTCAGAGTATTACTAACTGAACCATAGCAGAAGTACATGATTTATTAAGAGCTTGAGCATTTAGGAACAATTACAAAAAGTAATTGGTTTACAGTTAATATAAATAATAACTAACACAAAGATTTTCCGGCACCACAAATTCACATAAAAAATTAGGAATGATTACTGTTTGGTACAGAAAAAAATCAGTTACAAAGAATGCTACCATCGGCAAGAACAGTTGTACCAAACGTTTTAGCAGCAGCAGATCAGCTCGGTCACCAGAAAAATAAACTAATCACTAGAGCGTTAGAAAATCACCTAATTTCCATTTACATCAATAAATTACTATTCGTTGTTAGTACTCCAAGTGCGGTCTAATTAGAATTTGAAATATCACTGGACCTGCAAAAAATTAGCTTTACTTTACAGGCTGGTTAATTCTGTCTACATCGTACTTATCATTTTTTGAGTCCATAGAAGAGGGGTCTCGTTCAGGTTGGCTGAGATCATTTCCTGGCTGAGATGGCTTGGTGCTTTTGCTGCAGGTCTTGCGCTGGCTTAGCAACGATGGAGTCCAGCTAAATGGAGAGTTGGTGGCTAGTACCGCATCTAAATGAAGGGTGTATAATTTCCAGGAAGTTAAAACCCTGTTGTCTTTACAAACCTGCAGTGGAGGTAGATGGTTGAGGTGCTGCAGTGCTGCGCAAAGTTGAGTTAACAGGACTTAGCAAAGAGAGCGACGGTTTAGGAACTAAACCTCGCTGGCGGTGTGCTGATTTGTGCTTATCTTTAGGAGATAACGTCTCTTTGTTGTGCTGTTCTTGTTCAGAATAGGAGCTGCTGAAGTTGCGCAAAAAGACTCGAGAGGGCGTGGATCTCGCTCTGGATTGCCTATGGACTGCATAAATGATTCTAATAGTGGTCCGACTAAAGTGTCCTGCAATTTTTAAATTACAAAAAACCCACAAAAAGCTGACTGCTAATTACATTTGTCAATCTGTCCAAAGACACAATTTCAGTAATTGAGCCGTTGTTGAAATGACTAGTACTAGGCGTGGCTGCAGATTCTGCTACCCCATCTGCAAGTTCTTGGTTAGACAAAGATGTTTGCAGCTTTGAATGCTTACTAGACTTCTTGCGCTTGGAAGTAGCATTTAATATGGATATATCCAAAGCGCTATCTGGTTGTGTGAAATCTATGAGTGGCAGTAATGAGCAACAATTGCGATGACTAGCTAGAATAATAGTTAAATTAATAGAAAACTGGATTAGTAAGAATAGTGAATAGTGAACTTACAACTTTGTCCTGAGGAATGATTGGAGCGTGGATTTAAGATGTTGGAACTTTCTAGTTCCGGAAAGCCCGTAGTGCCAGAGTTTTCATAGCTATTCAACAAGCCACACAGTTTAGTTTTGTCATCAAATGAACGACTGCTGCAAGTGGGCACAGTGACTCCTGCTGCCCCACATGGACTTGGTTCACGTAGCAGCATGCGTTGGGCCATAGAAAATTCTGCATATTCTACGTCGTTTTCCCCTAAAAAAATAACATGTATTTATAGAAAAAAAGGTTAAATTGTTGAAGAGACAAATAAAAAACGACATATTGTACATGATTTTCTTCTTTATATTTATATTAAAACACTAGTATTTTTACAATAACAAAACATTACATGAAAGATGGATACTATTTAGCTATATAGAGCACATTTTTTAGCTGCCTTCGGTGGCTTGCTTAAGATAAATTAAATAATTTACTTTCTATACAGCTATGATTACTAGCTAAAAAAATATTATTGAGTGACTGTGCATTGTCAATCTTTGCTAGTCTGTCTTACCACACCCACCACATATTACCAATTTAGCGCTTTTTGACTTTCATTTGTTCAGGTTGATGAAAGATTAACTGTGTGGATAACGTTTTTGTACTAATGACGCTATCATCATCCCATTGATTAGAATTTTATGTGTATTGCAAGCAAACACTCCTGGTAAAAATATACATCCAGGAAAAGTGACTATGTCAAAAATTTGCTTTTATAACTGAGAAAGTACTCTCCCTTTCAAACATTATTTTTGTGCTCTTTATTATCCATTGCAGTTTCCATGAAAATAAATAAGTATTAGCTTACAAGCAACCCTCTTAATTTTACTGGTAATTATATTCTAATTTTACAAAATTGTTGCCTCAGATTAATAAACAAATAAAATAGCTATGCAAAAGAAACTACAACTAACAACTTTAGGTTTTGAAGAACCAAAATCTTCACAAGGAACTGTTAAATTTTCAACTTAAAAAACTGCCAATAACTCTCCTGCACACAAATTTATTTTTTCATCATACATGAGCTCTTAACTTTGTGGTAGATGTTGGAACAGAAGGAAATGAAAGTATGGAGAATTTTGCTCGACTTAAAGGGATGCTGGCGCTCGGGTGTTCTATGTCAGGTGGGCGGGACTTGATCTGGAGGGGGCGACGAGAGTTGGCAGTCTTTTTCGCACGCCTGCTCACCGCCAACGTTACTCCGTTGGGGTGCACTTTCAAAGTGGCCGCTTCTTCGGCAGCCCTCGCCTAAATCGGAACAACATTTTAGTACCAAACTTAGAACTGGAATTGCATTTTCCCGAAAGCAGTTAGACACTGACCTTATTTGATTAAAAATGAATTAGGACTGAAATGGTACTAAAATGTTGGGCGGAGGCTTGTTCGGTAGGGCACAAATAAGGTCAACGGGTAACAAAACCGGCAAACCACATACCTGACATGGTCTCATCATCTACGTCATTTTCGTCATTCGAATCCACTGTAATCAAGTTCGGGCGCTGCTCGTCTTCGATGAAAACCTCTGGTTCACTTAATTCCTGCATAATAAAAGTGCATATAAGAAAATTTAATTAAGACACATTTTTTATGGTACAGGTACATGATTACGTTAAAGTGATTAAAAGTGGTAATATATATCGTATTAAACTTTGTTCATATAACAAAATTGTAATTGATCCCCAAACTAACCTCTTCCAAATACCTCATAGTAGTAGTAACAATTCTAATTCACAGGTAAATATAAATTTTAAGTGTCTAAATAAACCATCAGTGCAATCTGAATGATGTACTATTTAGCCCAAAACACGGTCAAACTACAGACAAGTGGGGTCAATAATATAGAGATCTATAGACTGAAGAGCTAGAGCAAAACGTGTTATCATTTTAGTGAAAAATTTGGGTCAATGTTTTCTTAAAACGCCTATTCAAACGACGCTTCTTTTTTTTGTAAAAAAAAGCATCAAGTGTTTCAAATATCCTTGTAACTCTCTACTAAGAATATCATTTCACGTTTTAATGGAATGACAAAACTATCTTTTTCCATCATTAGAAAATAAAGAAAAACTGGATTCATCACTCTAAACCAAACTTTTCTGCATTTCAATGCACCAATTTTCGACAGTGAGAAGCAACCTCCATGTTGTAGTTGTAGTATGGTTAAACTGTGGTGTTTTTACAATTACACCAATTTAACACTCAACGGATGCGTCAATTATAAAAGCTTAATTAAATTGGTTTCCTATTTCTTTCTTTATATCTTTCCTTATTCTCCTTCCTTACAACCCCAAGCTGTTGTAAAAACTACGACAAAGTATGAATTTATTGGTGAAATAATGTCATAAATTGTGCATCTACCCTGATATATAAGATGTTGCTGAAAATGTGAAATAATCTGAACAACCTTAAACTTATTAGTCAATATATCCTGCCCATAGTACAAGGAAAGTAACCACTGTCATTACTATCACTACTTAGTGTGTAGTAAACCTAATTATGGGGCGAGAAAATGGGCATTGAAGAAAATATTAATTTAGATCATTGATACTTTGAGCACAATAAGCACTGCAAACAACGTTCAAGAGTAAAAAAAATTGACTTTGGTATAAGACGAAAAAGATAAAGAGTTGAAAACACACTTAGACCCTTATAATTTAAAACAAGGAAATAAGAAGAGCTAAAAGAAAACCTTACTAAAGTTTTGTACACATTGTAAATCTCATATCAACTATATAAAAAAAAAACAACAAAAAACAAAATGGCAAAAGCACTGAATAAGAAATAAAAGGTTTTAGAGATTCTTTTACAGACACTTCTCAGAATGACACTCATGTATAAGATTACAGAATATTTATGAATATCTAGCGTCATAAAATATTTAAAAGAACGGATTATTTTAATTGTAAAATAGAGGTATAACGAAAACATTAGTTAACCTCAATATAAATAACAATCTTAAGATTAGAATGATCATATTATTATAGAAACTCATTAGAAATGTGAAGAGAGTATAAACAAATTTCATGGAATTTTAGTCCAATGAAAAGAACCAAATCCTTCTACAGTTTAAAGTGATCAAGTAATTCAAAGATATAAATGCATTGAACTTTCTCTCGACAATATTGGCGCAATGAATAAATGTGTTGTTGAAAGTCCAAGAGTATGAATTTCCCTCCTCTCTGAAAAGTATGAAAGATCTGCTTACAAGATTAAATTGACGTAAGCACTTGAACCAAGAGACCATTTTCAGTAATGAGTTTTTAAGTTTTGGAAAAACATACACAGGGCGATGATTTTTTAAAAAACTTGATAAATTCGTATATAAATAATATTCTTGGATTTTCGAACACAGAAAATCCTCAAGTGATCCATGAGAATATACTGTAACCACAATGAGTCACTATTTGACGTGACTTTTGGGCTGACAGGGTAATTGAGTTGTATTTATTCAAAAACAAGGCTTAAAATGGAGTTACAGTGTATGGTGTACTTTATTATAAAGATTATAATGAAAGAATGGAAAGTAGGTATAGGCTTCACAATATGTAAAAATCTCAACTTCATGATAGCAAATTGAACTGACATGCTTTTGGGTGGACCAAGCCCGCTTTTACTACCTTAGCTAACCAGCCTTTCAAGCCTTCATACTCCTTTTGTGTGCAGTACTTTTCATACATATTTTCTAGATGCAATAGAATTCCACAAGACTTAGTTCCATTAATGGCAAACATGGTACATTTGGTTTGGTAATTTCTTTCTCAGTTTGAGGGATACACGTTGGAAGTGTTAACATGTGAGATAACTTGGTGGGTCCATTGATCCCTCATTAGTTTACCTTCTCTCAGGATAGATCTATGTTTCCATAAAATAATAAATAACTATGATGATGTTCCAATATTAACATTTTTTATATTCCATTTTTCTGATAAACTATGTGCTTTTGTAACTGTAATATGCTCATTAATAAAAAAAAAAAAAAACAAAACTTTTTGCAACATTGCCTATCTTTACTCAGGCACACATAAAGCTTATCCTTTTGGTTTAGTCTAACAATTTATCCAATGCTAAAATTGTATTCTATGACACTACTTGTTTGCTGATAACTTTGTCAATTTTGTTCATTTCACTCATTGTATTAATGTGAAATATAAAGAGCATGTTAATCCTTCATATCCCACTTAATTATGGGTGATAAGCTCTCTGCGATGTGACACTTTATTTCACCTTTTTGAAGTGTGACAATTGCAAGTTCATTTGAATTTTTTCTCTCTCTTTATACCGACAGGCCCATATCCACAAACCAAATCCATATGGTACTAATTCCACAAATAATGTTAGACTAATAAATTTCTCTTTTTATAAAATATATCTTACTAATTCAGGTCATAACACAAGTTTTTTAACAAGTATGACTGGTAAAACATAATAGTCCATCAACCATATCACATTGATCATGCTCAGTATATAGAAAAAATCATAGCGCTTTTATTAGGTATGTTTTGCTTCATAATTAGATGTAAAGCAACGAATTTTCATTTATTGATTCATAATCAATAGCAATGCGATAGTTCAATTTCCTCCAAACAGTATTTTTCACAGCTATATTTTAGCTTATGATAATTCATAAGCTAACACTGACGTACGTATCTATTTATTTATCAGGTTTGCTTTAGTTTTCAATCAAAATCTGTCAGTGTAATATACTTTCTGATCAAATGTATAGATTTTATATAATTTCAAACAGATGTACAGATGAGAAGTCATGACAGTTATTATTTTATA
The DNA here is from genome assembly GCA_036346155.1 of Sinelater perroti. Lineage (NCBI taxonomy): Eukaryota > Metazoa > Arthropoda > Insecta > Coleoptera > Elateridae > Sinelater > Sinelater perroti. Next base: position 3,689,714 of record JARFIY010000189.1, read on the forward strand.
TAAACAACATAATAATAAAGTTTTTTTAATTCTAATAGGCTTACTATATGAATTTTAATGTAATCCTTATGCATATTCAAAAATAAAAAACAACCTACACTCACATCTGTGTCACTGCTGTCACTGCTTACAGTAAGGGTAGCTGAAGAGTTAAATAGGCTAGGGGAACTAACTGACATGTTGAGGGAAAACATATTCCTTGGCATTGAGAAGTCTGCTACGTCAGCAGTGTCTGTGGCATTAATGGAGCTCCCATCGCCAGAAGGAGATTTTCGCGTACTTTGCATGTGAATTGAAGTGGCAGAAGAAGTGTTGCTGCATGCACCTTCTGAAGTATTAACAGCTGGTGCCGATGATGAGTCTCCTGTAGGCATATTCTTTGTTGATCTAAAACAATGCAATAAGGTTAAAGAAAAAGAGAAAAGCTAATTGGAAAGAAGTGTAGCCAAACTATAAACAGTGGTGTGTTTACACAAACACATGTACACACACACACACACACACACACACACACACACACACACACACACACACACACACACACACACACACACACACACACACACACACGCACACGCACACGCACACACACACGCACACGCACACGCACACGCACACACACACACTTCCCTACATACATACAATTTAAAATTTCATTTGATTACAAAATTTAAATTGTTTAACAAAAAAATAAATTCTAAGCTAACCTTGAATTGCCACTGCTTAGCAGAACAGTTTTAGGCAAACTTGATAAGGTAATAGCATGTAGTTTCTTGGGTGTATTGGTTTGCGAAGTTGAAGAATGAGAGTCCACTGAAATGTCAGTGTGCATCGAAACGGTTGGCAGCAAAGTGGACATGCCAAACAGGCTCTTGGTCTCACCAGGTTCTGCAGCTTGGTTGGATCCCAGGGTTGCTGCCACGGCATTGCGCGAAATTTCAGCGGCTAACCTCTATAAGTAGTAAGTTGGTAAACATAATACAAATATTATAAAATTATCAATATAGTACTTCTTTTGATTCGTTGATTTGCGATATATACTGATTCTGCACTGTTTGCAGCTGATTGATGTACCACTGTTGATCACGGCAGCGCTGGTAGAAAGTGGGAGCTCGAACATGGAATCTATATACGTTAAAATAAGTAGAAAGGCAATTATATGTAGATAGAAATTTGTAATCATTTTCTACTTTTACTTAAATTAGCGTTGTAACTCTATAGTTATGCGACAAAAGCTATTAATATTATAAATCATGTAAAAGCGTACTTGAAAGCATAAAGCAATTTGGTAACTTCAACAAGTATTAAATAGAAATAAAATATAGAATTTGTAAAAATAAATTGATGGATCCATTGCAAAGATTACATAATATACACTACCTAGTGTAAAACCCGAACACAAAGAATAGAAAATACAGTGCCATCTTTATATAGAATAAGCTTAAACCTTTAGACATCCATAAGTTCTTAATAAGACTCAAATCCATTAAGAAAACTTTCCTTAAATAAAATATTCTTTTTGTCATGTAATGACATGTGTGGTTTAAAATAAAATTGAAATTTTACTTAAATACGCTATATAAAAAATAATGGTATCATGATGGCTACCAACAATAGCGAGACAGAAAAGTGGAAACTAAAGTTAAAATATCCATGCTATTTTAAAAATATTAAAAAGCTTGCAGTAATATACAGATAGCTAATCTTTTTTCCTGTAACCATAAGTGCCCTACAGTCAATAGACTAAAGTATTATAAAAGTTTGAAGAGACATTGTAGCAAGAAAATACTGGTCCAAAAACTCTTTTTGCCACACAGGAAAATTTGAATTAGAAAAGGAGTGGTTTTATGCAATGCTTCACTACAATGGATGAAAATATGGAGCTGACCTATAAGGAGATTCTTAAAGCAGTGACAACAAACAAGGAGAAGCAAAGCAATAGAATGAAAAAGATAAAAAGGCGTAATCAGGAGAGACTGGGTCAGTCAGCATCTAAAAAGATTTAGATGCAGCCAAGTTATTTGAGAAATTTTTCATGATGCTATGGAGCCAATCCCAAGACAGTTGAAAAATATCCAAATATAGGGCAAGATACAATCAGCTTATTAGAAGATAAAGTTCGAATTAGGATGATAAATTATTTTAAGTTTTAATAACTGTAACTTAAAAATAAAATAAAATGCAATAGTAGATGGTATAATAGTATAAGAGAATTTTATATGTAGAAAAAATTTTAATAAAATTTTATGTGTTGGGGAAATGACCCATTAAATGGTGATTATAATGCTTCAACTGTTTGCTACTGATTAATTGATCTTTAAGAGCAGTGTTAATGAAGAGCACCTTGCATCAATCAAATAGAGGCAACTATGTAAAGAGGAGAATTCTTCATGGACAGGCACATCAAAGTCATAGCCATAGGTACTGTGTCCAATACTGCTCCAATGAAATCAGATGAGAATTTGGAAGAGAAAAACGAGATTTGTAATAAGAATAAACTGCCTACTAAGAATACATATAGCACTTCAGTAAGAGCTAATGCAGGAGGTGCCATACAATGTATGATATTAAAAAAAAGGTCATCATATTGGACAATCAGATAATTACAACACCTACCACCTTCAAGTGGAGATATGTTTTATATGTCACAGAGTCTAGTTCCATTGTATCACAATAGATCTTTCTATTTTTAGTAGCTTAGATATTTGTAAAGCCAATGGCTGCCATATTTGTCATGTATTTCTAAATTAGTCTTGACAAATTGCCATGGAAATTTTCCTAACACCTAAAAACTATTACCAAGACAAGTGTTCTATTCGCCAACCATTCTGAGTTATATGAAATTATATAAAGCAACTGCTGTACTGAGAGAACAGTTTGTTTAATCCAAAAATTTAAACTAACTGAGGCTATTATAAAATAAACAATGCCTGTATATCTATTCAAAATATCAACACCAATCATCAAAGTGTATATAAGAATTTATATTAATTAATTTTTCCTCAAGCAATCTGAATCTGAATTTGAAGTTCTACTCTCACAAATTGTTTTAACTCAAGAGTCAAAACTTAACAATCAAACATTGAGCCATATTCGTTGATTGGGACTTGAAACAACAGGTAGTTGATTCTGATTTTGGTCAAAAGATCATCTTCAACAATGGATTACTGTTAATACACAAAATTACTGCTTTGAAAGTGATGAGAACCTCATGGAGGTACACAAATTTAATACACTTTAAGTCAAAAAGTTATTGTTTGGATTTTGGTCCAGCAGAATCAACAACTATTATTTCTTCTAAGATGAAGAAATGCTGTGGTTTACAATGGTGAAAAACATTGTATTATAAGTGATTATTTTTGGCCATTATTTACAAAGTGGTGATTTAATTAATAAATATCCACTTTGTCAAAAATTGACATTGTTAGATTACTTTTTATAGTTATGTCAAATATGGAGTTTATGCAAATAATTTATAAATAATTAACAAGTTGTTCTATTTAAATGTACTGATAAGATACCCTTAATAGAGAACTCGTTAGAAATAAAGTAATAATAAATGTATGAACATTTTACAAAAAGAGGGGATAATCGAAGACTTATGTTTCAAAATACTTTTTAAAGTTCAGAGAAAATTAGCACAAAACAATAAGAGTGCAGTATAGAAGACAAAGATCAGTAAATATGAATAAGGTAATATACTAAGGCATTTTTGCTTCATCTGGTAAGGGTAGAAGAACTGTTGGGATATATTGATTGCCATATCATTAACACTGTTAAGGAATCAAAAAAGTAACTGTAAGGCACAACAAATTTAAATATATAAACAAAGAATATACAAATAGAAAAAAATAAAGACAACACTGGTTACTAGTTAGAGGAAATAATAGTTAAAAAATAAATATCGTAATATCTAGAAATATCCTAAAAAAATATGATTTACTTTTAATCAATAATTATTGTAGGGACACAAACATATGAGAGTAGGAGGATACGTGGAAATCTTTAGAATGCAAAATGTGGAATTTTGAGATTATGAGTTCAAACAAATAAAATAATACATTTTTTAGTATGTTCATATGGCTAAGTGCACTTTTCTTTAATATTTTATAAGTAATAATGGTAAGGCTCTAATGTCCCGCATGGGAGCATGGCCTGCAAACTGAGAGGTTAAGGCTCTATATGTTCGCTCTCTCTCTGCCCAGTCGTCGCGCACCATTTCTGATGTGGCAAGCACCGCGCCCTAGAGGACTGCCATTATTACCCCTTGTTCAAGTGAACACAGGTACTCAATTATTTTTAGTGACTGAGTAGGTCACCTGCCAGACATCAGGGAGCTCTGAGAATGAAACCCAAGTCCATCCGCATCGCAGTCCGCATCTCAACCACTGGAGCACGCTGGTATAATATTTTATAAAATAACTGTGAATATATCTAATAGAAAATTAGGTTGTTTTAACTGTTTTTATATTAAAATATAACAATAGATTCTTGAATAATCTGAATATTAAATACCTTATTATAGCTAATTACCTTAAAACCAAGGTGTCTAGTACAATGTTGAGGTAGCCTTCACTAGCAAGCAGATCTAAACGGAAGAATCTATTGTAACCCCAGCATTCGCCCACTTCAAAATCTGAAGCAAATTCCCTAACAATGTTTTTGGATGCATCACGGCTGGCTTGGTGGATCATTTCAACGCGATATTCATACCTGCAAGTATAAGTATTAATTTCAAGTGCAAGTAAATATGATGAAACAATACTTTGAAGTTTCAGGATAGCCCGCGCTCAGTTCTAAGAATACTGAAAGGTAATTGCCCCGCACAACCCCGTTTCCGTCAGGGTAGACCTTTAGGCGCCAGCACAAGCCGTTGCAGTGCAGTGGAGTCGAGTAGACTGGATCAGCCTTCTGCTGCAGCCGCGAGAAGCCATGCATCACAAAAGTGCTGCTGTCGTAATTAGGAACTATTTCGCTGTAAAAAGAGCAGTAAGGAAACGAAAATTCAGAGATGAGAGGACCTTACCTATGGAAGTCTGCAGGTACTGGAGCAGTTACAAAGCTGGTCATTGGCTTCTTGCGGATGGCGTGGATCATGCGGGACAATTCGCCGCTCTTTGAGATCAGCTCGGACCGAGTGCAGGTGTGCAGTTGGTGCTCTATCTCATGGAGAAGTTGTTCCAACTGCTCAGTTTCCTGATGTTTAATTGCAGATTTCAAAAAAAGGTTTACAATTTCAATGCTTTGTAGACAAACAAAACTCAGTTTTCACATGAACCTGATAACTCAGTTCCACAAAACTTGTTGAAAATCGTTATTTAAATGGAGAAATTAAAGAAGCGTAATAGCACATTAATGAGAAATACTATATAAAACATTATTTGCAAAAAAAACACCTAGAATATTGTGTGAAAGTAATTATTTTTCAACAATGTTTGGCTTCACATAACTAATTTTACAGAGCAACTCTGACACGTTGAAAGATTTTGCTCCATGCTTCTTATAGCTGGTATTTAGTGACTGCGATTTCTTTGAACCTTTTAAAGGGGTTTTAGGAATAAATAAATAAATATGACAGATGGCCACATTTGTCCAGTTTTTTATTCTAAAAAAAAAAAGAAATTATCACAAGTACGTTATTTCTACAGTGGGTTACCATTTAATTGACTAAGCACTGTCAGTTTCCACTGATCTGTTCTTTACAAGCTTAGATCCTCCATGTAAACTGTGCTTGATCACTACTACCTTCAATTGCCCTCTTGATTATTCTTTAAACCCTCACAGCTCCGTTTAGAAGCACCAAGCAAATTATTAGCATCTTCTGTACTAAATTTCCTAAAATCTTCAACAAGCTCTGCTAAGGGGGCCTGGGTTCTGGGAGCTGACCATCCCTTACATTGCTTTCTCCTTAAATGAGTTCTGTCCAAAATCGCAATGACCTTTGCTATTTGTGGAAAGGGCTGCGGAGAAATCGCCATGGTATTCTGGAGTTGCCAGTGTTCTGAAGGTAGAACTAATAGTGAATCGTAATGACTTGTGATTTGATATTGTCTAAGCTTTAAATCCATAGGTAAAATGATCTACAGCAACGATCTTTGTTGTGTTGTGCTTTTTTTTAAGCGCGCTATTCTCGATGCCTATGATTCGCACTTCCAATGTCATTCTTTCACGTCTTCTTTACAGCTTACCCAATAAAATCGCTCTCCAACATTCTGTAACGTATTGTTAATTCCGAAATACCCTCTTGATGCTACATCATGTGGGTAACGTAGGACTTTGCTACTCGACTCTTCAACATTAATAACAGTGACCTGGACTCAGTGCCATCAACATTCTCTAAGGTTCTCTTCAAATAATCCTCTAATTCCAAAAAATTCCATCATGTCCAATAATCCTTTATTAGTAGATTCAGTGCAGCGATTTCTTCTCATTATGGTCTTGCCCCTTGGTGTTTCCATCACATCACCACTCTTAATTCTGAGTCAAGCTCTTGTTCTCACTGTAGCTTTTGTTGTAGTAACCACCAATTGTCAAACACAGTAATTGTCTGCAACTCACAGATTTTTTTCTTAAAGTTGCAATTGATTGATATAGGTCTTCGGACACGACTACATCAACCAAGCATTTAATTCTAACCTTTACTCTTCTAAATTTCCTGAATGTTCTTCAATTCCTTTCTAAAACCTCTTAAATATTTTGCGTTTACCTTCATTTATTCTTTTAGGTTTCTGGAATATTCTTCTGCATTCACTTTAAACATTTAGGTCATATTATGAGAAATCAAGATAGACACGACATATTATAATTAATTCTGCAAGGTAAAGTTTATGGCAAGAGAAGATTAGGAAAAATATCCTGGCTGCACAATCTTAGCTACAATCTCATTTTCTTGAACAGCCATAATTAACACAAAAATAGCTATGCTAGCTACTAATATTAACAGAGAGGCATTCCAAGAGGAAGAACATTTTAAGTCTACACTACTCCCAAAAAGTTTAGGAACACGACCTCATACATAAATACTTTAAATACAACTATTAAGGGGTTACACCTATTTGAATTTAATTTCATTTTTTTTTGGCTTAAATGATGTAATATCCCAAAAATGATATCCAATAGCAACTGTAGTCCAAATTTTTTTTTAAACGATTCTCAGCTAAATTTCTGAATTAGTCTCAGATGCTCCGAAACGTTTTTGAATGCTTGGCGCATCTATAGTAGCAGTTTGGGGTTGTTACTAATACTAAGTATAGATGGCGATAGTACAAGTGTACTAAAATTTAATCGAGTGGCCAGTCTACGGCTGTATAATCAACAGAAACAGACTCGACAGCACGTATTTATTGTGTACCGTTGATTTTTGTAGTGTGCAAGTGTATTTTATTATTTTAAAATGAGTAATATGGTGTACAGTGGCAAGATAGGTAGTAAAAAATCATACTTCGGTAGTAGTAAGAAGACGATTAATCATAGAAAGCCGCGCAACCGACATGACTTCGAAAAAGAAGACACGGGAACATCGACACTCGCAAAAAAAATGAAGCAATCGACATCTGCAGATGATGTTGAAGTTGACCCTACTTTACTTATACTTTCATAAATTTCATTGCTGTTTTTACTGCTCTCTCCCAAATTCTTGTGTGCAAAACATGTGGAAGTGAAGTGAAATTCACACAGTCAAATAAGCGTGGTCTTGGCTTCAAAATAAATAAATGTTTTATGTAAAAATTGTCAAAGTAAAACGATTGATAGTTTTTCATGATTAATAATTCTCATGCTTATGATATAAACCGACGTCTAATAATTGCAATGCGTTTACCAGGAATCGGACATTATGGCATTTCAAAGTTTTGTGCGTTTATAAATCTCGGAAAGCCTGTGTATCAGTCGACTTACGATGTGATTATTAAAATTATGTTAACAGGCACAGAAGCTGTACGAAGTAAATCAACAAAACAAACAGTTGAAATTGAAACAAAATATTAGTGCGAGTAAAAGGCAAACAGGAGGACTAACTGCATCGGGCGATAGATCATGGAGAAAACGAGGCTTCTCGTCTCTGTCGGCTTCGCTAGTATAATAAGCTGGCATACCGGTAAAGTTCTTGATGTCATTGTACAAGCCCATGAGTAGCTTAGGCATTTTTAGAGAGGAAAATGTAAGACAGAGAGTTCGGTTAAAAGTCCGTTATAATTTTGTGTCCGTTAGTCCATAAAACGACATTTAATACCCTAATAACTCGAAACGATGACTCCTGGAATACGCTAAAATCGAAGATTCCAACAGTCAGTAACGGTCGGAACGAACTTTCACCTTCCAGAAAGAGCAGATTTGTAACGAACTTCGTGACATAAGTCAGGAGGTTATAAAAATCAGAATCGGTCCGGACTCTATCATTCTGCCACTCTGCTTCAACAATCTTGGGTCTGCTGCAAGCCAGTTAATGTAAAGCTAATCTTTGTTTAAACTCGTTATTAATATAAATGTTTTGAATATTCCTGTTTTTTCTTGATAGAAAAAATCGCGCGCACAGTTATCGTCAAATCAAAATATTGTAATTATGTGAACATTGGCAGAAAAACACCAATTCGGTTGAATATGAAGAATGGTTCAGTTCACATCAAGAAATACGCCAAGCAAATCATAGTGGCTCAGCAGGGAAGATGAAAGTTGATGCCGTATTGGAAATGTTCAAGCGCTCGGAATCATTGTACAACACTTGCTACACAAGTTACATAGGTGACGGAGATTCTAAAACGTACAAAGAATCGTTGATTGTAAGCCTTATGATGATATTACAGTTTTAAAAAAAGAATGTGTTGTTCAAAAAAGAACGGACACGATTCAGAAATTTAAAAAAAGAAAACAAAAAAATCGGCGGACGAGGTAAGCTGACAGCGAAATTAATTGACGAGTTGTCAATTTATTATGGGCTGGCTATTCGCAGTTATGCAAAGACAGTTGACGACATGCCACGTTGTACCATAAAATTTCTACCGATGAAAAGCCACAACATGAAAAATGTCCCGCTGGAGAAGATTTTTGGTGCTCTTAGCAAAAAGCTCGCGCACACAATACTCTTGATGAATACTCGCATAAACAATACTTTCACAATGCCTTGGAGCGTACACACAAAATAGTAACAAATCTTTCAACTCTGTCGTTTGCACGGTAGCACATAAAACAATATCAAGTGGCAAACATCTTGGATATGGGATGTGATATAGTTACGGTTCTATACAACGATGGATTCCAAGGCTTACTCTAAATTATGAAAGTGCTACAATTACCGATTGACAATGAATTATATAATTATTACTTAGAAATCGACGATTGCTGCATGTAAGCCGCGAACCGCTCATCATCGAAATCAAGAAAAGATGCTAGACAGGACTTAAAATCATCGAGAAACGAAGCAGAATAAAGGTAAAAAAATCAGCAAGCTCCTATTTTGAATTTTTCATGTAGTAAATAAATTTCAAAAATTCAAACGCAATTATCTCAAAACCGTGTTTTTCAACTCGGCCTTACAAACAACTTTTGCAATTTTCATCAGATCAACTTGAAATGTTAACTGTTGTTTTCAGATAGATTTTAAAGAGAAGTGCAGACGATTCTAAAGATTGATTAACAATTACGTTTTTTATAAACGTTTAAACGTCAATTTTTCGTTAAAAAACAAAAAAAGGTTCAAATTCGTGCCAATTTGTGAAAAATGATTTTTTTAAATGATAATGTTTACTTCTCTGATAAATTTAATGTAGATTATTAAAAAAAATGGACCTAGGTGCAGATAAAATATGTTATTCATAAGGCCACAGACCTCCTTTCAAAAGGATTTTTTTTTAGCACACTTACCAGCACTGCAGCCTCAAGGGCTTATTGTGCCTACTAACATGAGCGAGACTTGAACTCGTGCCAACTTGAGAACAGAGGAACGATAATCTTGAGCATCGGCTCCAAAAAAAGACATGATACTTTAAACGTTTGTACTGCCACCATTTTGGAAATTTTTTTTTTTTTTTAATAGAACTTGTACCTGCTCAACAATATACATTGTTATACAAGGTATTTCTAACAAATAATACTTAACAGAATGAAATAATTTGAATGGAAATTAATATCCACTTGAAATAGAAAAAGTTCACAGTCACTTCGGTTTGATTGTTGTTTGGCACTTAGTTTTCACCACTATCACTTTCATATATGTCTTGCGGTAGCTTGCGTTTTAGACGTGTATGGATATTTCTTTGACCTAGTTTGTAAGAGGTGGCACCGCTGCAGTTGGTAAGGTTCTTATGAAAAGTTTTTTTTCAGCTCGGTAGATCAGATATCCAGAAATTTTGAGTTTGTCTAAATTAGTTAGATGAGTTTCTGAAACGCACGCTATGTCAATGGAATGTCTCATAAGGAATGACTTAAATAAGGTTATTTGTTTTGTAATGCCATTGGCATTCCAGTTAAGGAGTTTTAATTGAGAGAGAGTTTTAGTTTTGTTGTCCATTGAAAAGGGAAGGAAGGAGATTTGATAATATGAATTGTTTGATTTGTTCTATGTAGGGCTGGATGAGATTTAGGAGGGTTGATAGAATAGTGTTGATTATGGGGAAGTTTCGGTGATGCAGAATTATTTTTGGAACCAGGATGGGTTAGGTAAGGATGTGTTGTTTGTATTGTTTGAAAGGGAGGAAAGTTTCTCATATTGTTAGCAGGTGCTGGCTTGTTATCTAGTTTTCTTGTTGTAGGAGTTGCGTTCTGAGGTCGTTTGCCTTGGTGATTTATTGAAAAAAAAAAAATTTTTTTGTACACCTCATTATATGTATAATAAACCCCCAAAATTTCATTTTGATTGTTTTATTGCATTATAAAAAAATCCCCAAAAAAGTTTAATTTTTGGCTATTCAAATAGGTGTAAACCCCTTAATAAATGCTAATCTGTGTGTCTGTTTTAGGATGACTACACATAACATAACACTAAAATAATAGTTCTGAACTAGTTGAGGAAGATTATTTTTAGATTAGTATAATAATTTAATTTTTGTATAACAACTGTATTTCATACATTTATAATTCATATATCTATTATCATGGTTCAGTCGGTAAATACAGCAAGCATCATTTAGTGATTACTTCTGGTACTCATAAGTGCAATTGAAACATAAAGCAATTCGTTTACACGAGGCAAAACACCCCATAAATAACAGGAAAATTAAATGCAATAGGGAAAAAAACAGTAAATGTTCGTACAGTAACCAATCATCTTCGTAGTGCAGGCCTTCATGGTTGCATCCCAGTAAATAAACCATTATTGAGAATTTAGAATAATCGCGATTGGACTGAAAAATAACAGAATTCTGTTTTATGATCGGACAAATCGAAAAATTGTTTTTAAACAAACGTTGCCAATTTGTTTGTCGATGCAAAGAATAAAAAATGCTGTCTGCTTGTGTACAGTATAGTGGTAATTCTGTGATGGTCTGGGGATGTTTTGTGACCAATTTAGTTGGAAACTTAATTAAAATTGAGGGAATAAATGAAGAGGATTATAAAAAGGTACTTCAAAATCATGCAATACCATGTGGCAATCGACTTATTGGAGCAGGCTTCACACTTCAGCAAGATAATGATCCAAAGCATACATCAAACCTCTGCAAGTAATATCTATAAAGCTTAGAGAAGAAAAGAAAGTTAAAAGTTACAGTATGGCTGACAATCACCAGACAAACTTTAATTGAGCCTTTTAGGATGAACTGTATAGAGTACTTCAAAATTCAACAACAGTGCGACTGACAAACCTTAAACACCTGTATGAAGCTTTGTTATATGCCTGGAAAGCAATTTCGAAGAAAACACTACAAAAACTTCCAAAGAATTGCCTAGGATGGGTCAAACTGTGATCAGAGCTAAAGGAGGGCACATTGATAAAATCCAAAATCTAAGTCTTAATACTGTCTTTCTTTTGTTCTGCGATATTTATCTGTTATAATTTCATTGTCGGGGCTTATTTTAGTTTATTTATGTAAATAAATAAAAATTGGTTACATGTAAACAAGAACCTGCATTATATGGTCCTGGTGCGTCGTGTGGTTGGTTCTCGGGTTATAAGGCCGTGGTCGGAGTTCAGAAACCTTGACATTTCGTCCACAACTGTGGCAGACATCTTTAGAAGAAAATATTCTAAAAATTAAATGACTATCCCGTGTTTTTGCTTTTATACTCGTGCGAGTATGGTAAGGATGGTGTTGGGGGAACCAACCACACAATGCACCATAACACTGGCCAGTGAAAGCCTTCACATCTACTTGATTATATGGTCCTGTTTCTAAACTTTTTGTGAGTAGTGTATGTACATGTATAAAGATGGCAATTTTTCAGCTAAAATTATAAAGTAGTAAGGCAATTTCTTAACCTGAGTCAATGAGTCCTTCTGCCCCATCAGTGTCAACAGTTTTGTTTTGAGTTGGGAGTCCAAGCGGGCAATCATTAGTTCAACTGCATTGCGGATTTCTCTTACTCGATCGTCTTTGGCTGACCGCACCGACTCCACGTTCCTCTCCTAAAGAATTTTTAGTTTCAGTTTTTTGCCTTCTACCGGCAGCTCTCCTACTTACAACTTCCTGCACAATACTGATGAGTTCCATTAAGCGGCGCCTGAGCTGTGCCACTTCATCCTTAATTTGTGTTATGTGCTGCTCATACACCTCCTCAAGCGGCTTAAAGGTGTGCCCTGAATGAGTGCCACCCCACAAAGCGCACTGGTGGCAGATGCAGCAGCGGCAAGTCCAGCAGTAGACTGACAACTTTTCCATGTGGGTCAAGCATCTGCATAAAGAAGTTAGAATTAGAAAAGCATGTTGAGTGGTGTTGGTAATAAATACTTGTCTCGGTCGCTCTCATCGCACCGGTTTGCATTTAAGCTGACAGCTTGAAGCGAATCTAGCTGCTGCGTGACCTCTTCCACCCAGCGGCAGTTCACAAGTTCGTGCAGATGAAGAGACGCCCTGCAGTGCGGGCACTGGGAGCGCTGCTCGGTCAGCCACCGGCGAATGCACACGTAACAGCACAGCTTCGAGCAGTGGGGACAGAGGTGGGCATCTCGCAACTTCTCCATGCAGATGAAGCAGCGGAACACCTCGGCCAGCGTCTGCAATGAGAAACACGAGTCAGAAACGGCGCCAGGCAGGTGGGGGCGCTCACAGAGTCTGAAAATCTGGTGCTCCAGTTGTCCATAGTGTGTAGCGAGAGAAATTTGGGCGCCAAACGCGGAAACTTGAAATTTGGGCGAGTTTATTTGACAGTGCCCTGCCAACCAGGATGGGGCAGGAAAAAAAAGAACATAGGAAACAGCCCTACGTACCTCGACGCTGCGGTCGTCCTGCTTGCCCCCCGACTTGCTCCTGGAACCCATCCTGCGGGATTCTGCGGCGCGTTCGCAACTGCACTCGGTCCAGCCACGGAAGATTTGGACGCCCACACGAGTTCAGTTAGCCCCGCTGGCTGCCATGGCCTAATGCTTGTTCGGGGGCAACAACACAAATCACAAAGGATCGGATGATTTACATGAGCGGATTTTAATTAATGGCAGTCAATAACCTGGGGATAACGTACGGAGCCGAGACAGCAGCGCTACTGTCAAATTTCAACACGCAAACGTCCTTGAACCGATGTAAACAAATAGAACTATGTTCGATAAAGTCTTGCGTGGCTGTTACTGCAGAAAAGCTATAATCAATAAATTCATGTTTATTTAATTTATTTCATTTTTATAATTTCCATATAAAATTAAAACATTAAACAGATGGGCAACACTATAAATAATTAGTTAAGAACAAAAGCTTTTTATTATTCAATCCTTAAAGTAGAATATAAAAATCGTTGAATTTTGTAGCCATCTTTTGTATTCTGATCGGTTGTAAGCCAGTCTTTTTAGTTCTTGTCCTGATTTTCCTCTCTCCTTCCAATTTTATATATGTAGTCCAACCATTGCATCCGTGGCCGTCCTTTTCTTTTCTCCGGGCTTGCCTCCATAACTTGCTTTGCCAGTCTCATGTGATTCATGCAGAATACGTGTCCAAACCATTTAAGTTGTTTTTGTTCTAGTGATTATTCTACTGCTTCTCTTATTCTCGTATTTCTAATCCTATCGGGTTTAGTTTTACCTGCTATCTTCCTGAGGTAACGCATTTCTACTGCCTCTATTTTACTTTTACTTTTCTTAAGTATCCAGCTTTCGTATTCTAGTACTGGTGGATATACTTGTTTATATATTTGTAATTTAGTCTTGGTTCCCACTTCTCTTTTCCCGATTAGGGTATCCTTTAGTTGGTAGTATACGTGGTTCGTTGTTATTTATTCTATTGTCTATCTTTCCATCTTTACTAATTATTACATCTAGATATTCAAATCTATCTACCCATTCTATTTCTTTTTTGTACCAATTTATCTTTTCATCTTCTGGGTTTCCTTCCTGATTTTGCTTTGCTATTTTCATTATTTTGCTTTTTTCTTCATTTATTTTCATTCCCTTTATTCTAATGAGATTATTCTATATATTTATTGCTTCCTGTAATTTTCTTCATTCATCCACCACCAATATGTCATCTGCGTATACTAGTGACTAGATTTTTACTAGTTTCATTCTCCAGTTTCTAATTTTGGTGGTTTTTGTTTTTCTTTTGCTTCCTTTATTATCTATAACTATTATAAATAATAGTGGACTTAGCTTGTCCCCTTGTGCTTGTGCCTTAACATTTTTGAATACCCTTTTAATAGCATTATATAGTCCTCTTAGAATTTTAATTTCTTGTAGCACTTTCCAAATGGTATTTCTGGGGACTCTATCGAACGCTGCAGTTAGATCTAAGAATGCTAGATATATAAGTTTATTTACTTCTAGAAGTTTGTCTATTATAACACATCGTTCCCGGGAATAACTAAGAAAACCACATTTGTTTCGCAAAATTCATTTTTATTCATCAACATAATCACCTTTAAGTGGGATACAATCATTCCAACGGTTTTCTAACTTTTCGATACCATGCTTGTAAAACGATTTGTCTTAGCCTCAAAATAAGCTTCAGTTGCAGCGATTACTTCCTCATTCGAGCCAAATGTTTTTCCCTGGAGCATCTTTTTGAGATCAGCAAAGAGCCAGTAGTCTCTGAGGGCTAGATCTGGAGAGTATGGTGGGGAAGCAAATTGAAGCCCAACTCATTCAATTTGGCAATTGTTTTCATTGAGTTGTGGCACGGTGCATTGTCTTGATGAAAGATGATTTTTTTCTTCTTCATGTGCGGCGGTTTTTTGTGATTTCGTCCTTCAAACGCACCAATAACTCAATGTAATAGTCGCTGTTGATGGATTTTTCCTTTTCAAGGTAGTCGATGTAAATTATACCGTGCGCATCCCAAAAAACTGACGCCATGACTTTGCCAGCTGACTGTTGCGTTTTCGGACTCTTCGGAAGGCTTTGATCGGCTGCACGCCACTCAGATGACTGCCGCTTCGACTCCGGAGTGAAATGATGGATCCATGTTTCGTCCATTGTCACATACCGACCCAAGAAATCCTGTTTAATGCGAGTAAACAGTGACAAACAGCTCTCTGAATCGTCGACTCGTTGTTGTTGTTGTTGTTCCATTGAAAAAACCTTTTTTATGTCCAATTTTTCGTAAACGCACTTCCAATTGATTTGTTTACCATCTCAGCAATCTCACGAACTTTCAGTTTGCGGTCACCCACCACGATTTTCAAAACTTGCTTAATATTTTCCGGAGTATTTTTTTGGTATAGTTTCCTCGGTTTATGCCTGTTGATATACTTTACGTAGCCAGTCAGCTAATTCTTCTTTTTCCATATTTTATTAATTCGGGAATGATCTCATCTTTTTCAGTCGCCTTTCCTAGTTTTATTTTTTAATTGTGTTCTTTACTTCTGTTATTGTTATTGAATTAGTTTTGTTTTATATTTCTACTCTCTCATTTATATCTTTTATGGGATCTTCCTCTTCTTGCTGTTCTCTCTTAAACTTTGTTTCATAGAATATTTTCCAGGTTTTTAGGATTTTATTATTTTCAGTTTGTATTTTGTTGTTGTTATCCTTGATATTTCGGGTTGCCTTTCCATATTTTCTTCGTAGTCCTTTTATAATTTTGCTAGAATTTTCTATTATTATGTTTAAAATTGATTTCTAGTTCGTTTCCGAATTCCTGCTATGTGTACGTTTTTTTTCGTGTACATATTGTTTTGATTGGCCCCTTTTTTATATACTTCTGTTTTCGTTCTTATGTAGTTACTCCAAGCTGTTTTCTTTCACTTTTATTTTGACTTCGTAGTTCCACCATCTTGTCCGTTTCTTGCTACCTTTTGTATTGATTGTCTTTATTCCATATACTTCTTCTGTTGTGTCATTTGTTTTTCTTCTTTTCTTGTTATTAATTTTTGTGTAACCATATCTTCGTATTATTGTCTTATTTCAGGGTTTTCCAGTTGTTCAACACGTATCCGATTATATATCTTATTCTTTGTCTTTTTTAGAATCTTAGTTAGATTTTATTTCTCTAGAGTATACTATGTAGTCAGTTGTGCTGTTTAATATCTCTTGTTTCTGCTTCAAATGTAATTTGGTGAATTTTCTTATGCTTGAGTAAAGTATTTCCTATAACTAATTGATTGTTACTACAAAATTCTATCATGCGATCTCTGTTGTAGTTTTTCGTCATTTCCGCACCAAATTGTCCCATTGTGTTTAGTCCTTGTGCAGTATTGTTTCCGATTCTTACATTCCAATTTCCTGTGATTATTATTTGGTTAGTTATTTGACGGACCTTGCCTAAGGTTGTTTGCAATTCTCTATAGAATGCTTCCTTATCTTAGACATGTGTATGTTCTGTAGGTGCGTAGAGCTGAATAATTTCGACCTTTTCCTCTATTTTCGTTATTACATACATTAATATGGAGCTGATGCTTTCCCATTGTGTGACTCTCTGGTTTATTCCTGGTGTCGTTAAAATTCCCGCACCCTCTTTCGCACTTTCATTTGGTGCTACTCCTGAGTATCTTAAGAAGTAGTTCTTATTTAGGGTTCTCTCTGCATTTCCTTTCTTTTTAACTTTACTAAAGCCGATTATGTCGATCTTGTGTTTATCAATTTCTTCCATAATCTCTACTTCATTTCCAGTTAGTGTAAAAAATGTGTCACTAGTGGAAGCAACGGTGTCTTATGTATATAAAACAATACAAAATGTTTGTTTCATAAATTATGAAGTATTCTAGAACAAATAGTTTGCCCTTGTTGCTACGACCATAGTTATTGTGGAGATATTGAAAAGAAAGATCTTCAGTAGTATTTTACACAAGAAACGGCGCGCAAGATTAATGGAGCTTGAGGCGAGCATCCGGTTGTAGAAGGGACGACTAAGAAGTGGTTAGCAAAGTTCAAAGTCGGAGACAACAGTCTGCATGAACTAGGTAAGGTCTGGAAGAAGTCAAAGTGAGTGTCACATCAATTGACCGAAGCCTAGAAGGAGAAGCGTGCTGAAGTTGTGACGAAAAGTGGGTGGCCTTCAACAACCCTCACAAGCACACAGAGTGGCTTTGGTCTGGTCAGAAACCTTTGTCGACCCCAGTCATAAACTTCCTCAAGGAGAAGGGCATGTTGGTCGTTTTCTGGGACCGTGAGGGCGTCATCCACCACGAAGTTCTTCGGAAGGGCCAGATCATGGATGTAGAACGCTACTATTCCATCCTCCGCCGTGTTCACCACCGTCTGGGCTACCGCGAGCGAGTCATCCTTCACCATGACATGAACTGCATGAACTGGGTAAGGTCTGGAAGAAGTCAAAGTCAGTACAACATCAATTGACCGAAGCCTAGAAGGAGAAGCATGCTGAACTTGTGACGAAAAGTGGATGGCCTTCAACAACCCTCACAAGCACACAGAGTGGCTTTGGACTGGCCAGAAGCCTTCGTCGACCTCATTCATAGACTCCCTCAAGGAGAAGGGCATGTTGGTCGTTTTCTGGGACCGTGAGGGCGTCATCCACCACGAAGTTCTTCGGAAGGGCCAGATCATGGATGTCGAACGCTACTGTTCCATCCTCCGTCGTCTGGGCTACCGCGAGAGAGTCATCCTTCACCATGACAATGCGCAGCCTCACACTGCCAAACTGACAGTAAGTTATCGAGTTCGATGGAGAATACTTTGATTATTTGTTTTGTCTTTTGTTCAGAATAAAGTATTGCAAAAATTATATTAAAAAACCAAAACGACACGAACTTTTTACACGACCTACTATAATGATACAATCTTCAAGTTTTTCGAATTTTAAAAGGAATTGTTTAAAAACGGATTCAGTGTCCATCTTAGTGTAGGAAGCGTTCTTTTAAAGAATCCTAGAGCTTTGATAACTTTATACTTCCTTTTGGCAAGACTTCTCGACACAAATGACGTTAAAACCGTATCTAATAGGTGTGCAAGTAGAAACTCGGCTCTAAAATTAGTTATATTAAAAAACATACTTGAACTAAGCCAATTCGCTAGCCATTTTGGATATATATATATATAGCTTAGTCATTGTTTTTATGACATAAGTTTCAGTCATTTATAAGCTGTCATTTCGTGGGTATCAATTTTATAAGAGAATGATGTCGATAAGCAGCATTTACGACATTGCATTCTATTTTGTTTTCAAATAAAAAAATGCTGCTCAAGCTATGGAATTGATTAATTCTACTTTGGGTGAACATTTTGTGAGTTATTCAATAGTAAAAAAGTAGTTTGCAAGATTTCGTAATGGAAATTTTAGTCTTGACGATCCACATCCAGGTGCAGTAAAAAATTTGAAGACGAAGAACTTTAATTTTTACTGGATGAAAATACATGTCAAACTCAAGAACTTGAAGAACAATTAGAAGTTACTCCCCAAGCAATATCACTTCGATTGCATGCAATGGGAAAAATACAGAAGGAAGGAAAAGGGGTTCCTCATAAATTGACGGTAGAAAACAAAAACCGAAGACTTGACATCTGCATGAATTTGCTTTCTCGGTGCAAAAGAAATAATTTTTTGCACAAAATCCTAAGCATCCTAAAGCAGAAAAGCATGGGTTGATCCAGGCCAGCCATCAACATCAGTTGCAAAAACGAATATTTATGCCAAGAAAGTGTTACTGTGTGTCTGGTGGGATTGGAAAGGAGTAATTTACTACGAGCTTCTGAAACCTAGTCAAATTGTTACAGCTGAACGTTACCAGGCCCATTTGATCAATTTAAGTGATGATCCAGGGGAAAAAACCATTTACAAGTCAAGGAAGACGGAAAGTGATATTGCTGCATGATAATGCTCGTCGACATACAGCAGGAACTCAACTCCTCCTTAGGCCGGGAAGTTGTCCAGCATGCGGCATATGCTCCAGACTTGGCTCCTTCTGATTACCACTTATTGAGATCGATGTCGTCATATTTGAAAGACCGGCGGTTCACAAAAGTTGAAGATGTGCAAAAATAGCTCTATGACTATTTTGCTTGGAAACCACCAAGTTTCTATCGCAACTACCTTATAAATGGCAAAAGACCATAGAAAGTAATGGCGAATATTTCGATTACTAATCTTTGTAACAAGTATCTTTTCAATAAAGTTGGATTTGACCAAACAAAGGCGAGTTTCTACTTGCATACCTATTATAATATGTGGTTTTTATCTTAATTTTTTTTATTTATTTAAATTCATTTTTTGCTCCTCATTTTTGTTATTAGCTTGCCTGGAGTTTTCTAATGATTCTCTTTTGTATGTCATCTATGTAAATTCCTAAAGTACATTTTGTATTATTTTTTCAAATACTTTTGCTTTGAAAAACAAAATAGGGGTTGATTTTCTTTCGCTTCAAAAAAATCAATGTAAAAACAGAAAACGCCAATTTGTTTCACTACTTATAAAGGATTTTAGAAAATATCCCCAATTTCTAATGCCATTTTGAAACCCAGATTCTGCGCTTGTGTTTCGGAGCAAGTGGACATGTGCGCGATACCTGCTGTTTAAGCTGGAAGATCTACTATTCAACAATCTAAGACCAAGTGATCCGAGTTAGGTGTCAGCTACCCGTCAGCGAGAAAACAGACGCATCTGCGAGCCAACCCGTGGTTGCGTTATCGGCGCGGCAGTGATCGCAGCCTTGCTTAGATCACACAAGAGTTGGTGACCCCCAGGTTAAATGTCCCCTGGATAACCAAGCAATCTGCGTACTCATATAAGGTCGTATATGTTTATAAAAATATCTAAGTACACTTAAGTACTTAACTAAACCTTATGGCTTATTTACAAAATGCTACGATACATTATAATAATCC
Source organism: Sinelater perroti (assembly GCA_036346155.1). Taxonomy (NCBI): domain Eukaryota; kingdom Metazoa; phylum Arthropoda; class Insecta; order Coleoptera; family Elateridae; genus Sinelater; species Sinelater perroti. The sequence continues at coordinate 3,710,061 of JARFIY010000189.1, forward strand.
ACAAGCAGAACCGATGCAGGCTGAAAAAATTCAGCCGGGCTTGTATTACCTTTCGAATTATTCCATACCTTATCAGCCTTTAACCAGTCAACAATATACATCCACAATATCCTGTAAATCCAACGCAAAAGTTCCTCAAATAATTCTTCACAAATCGCCGCATCTAATCATCACTACAGTATTCCTTATCTATCAGAATCGCAAACACAATCTTGTCAAGAACAAGATTGTCAGCTGGTAGAAAACAGAAAACGTCAAAGAAATATAGATAATACTCCAACTAAAACAGGCAAAAATCACAATCTACTGGCTAAATAAACCAATAGAGACTTCTAACCGATATGAGCAACTAGATAATGAAAACCCAACTGACAACGTTAACCAAACAACGAATAAAAAGGCCCCAAAGTCAAAGGGAATGTAAATATACGTTCCATCCCAATCTGTGATTAGCGGTTTAGGATTACTCAAAGTTCCAAAAAGTTCGAATGCTAAGTCACTTGTATTTGAAATGATGAAATCTCTGTCAATTCGATTCATCCCGTACAGATTTGGTACAAATGACTTTGTTAACTGACTACGAGTTGTGTCCAAATAGCGCGAAACGCTGCGTTCTGATTGCCGATGAAAGTTCCAATCTTCGAAATCGAATCTCCAGTACGCATTCTCATTAAGTAAGTACTAAGAATTTGAGGTATTTTCGATTCCTTTATATCAGGAGAATGCATGAAGCCTTGAAGCATTTGAAACTCGTGATTATTTAAACTAGTGTAGATTCGAATTTCGTCATCGTCCATTTCAGCGAACTGGCGTCCTTGAACTTAATCTTCTTTGAGCCACCGATGATAACAAAGCCTTTTCTGATGCAACAGTGAAGTTAGCGTCCTTAATGTTGATGAATTGACGACTTCCGCCAACAAGAACGATCGAATGTTTGATCTAATCGCTTGATTGCGTGCTTGATAAGGCACCCGAACTAATTGTTCATTTTAAAGGCGCCAGTTTGGAATTGCACGCTGATACTTCGAGCGCCATTTTCAGGAAATGCCATAGGTTTTGTGCCTAGTATTATATATCACTGAACTCGTCTTTTAATTCTCTACAAAATGAGACCAAAAATCCCGCTCCCACGACTAGGCCAAAAACGCGATTTTCGCCAGTACTCCTTTCTGCCTCCATTAATAGAAATACTAGAGAATGTAGCTGAAAACGAATTTGAAATAAAAGTATTGTACAATGACGATGTCAAAATACTACCCAAAACATCTGAAATATACACAGCAATAACTAAAGCCCTTACTGAGAAAAACACGGAATTCCACGCATACCAACATAAACAACTTCGCAGTTTTAGAGTTGTTTTACGCAACATTCATCCTAGTCCTAATCCGAAAAACCTTAAAAAAGTAATAGAAGAATATAAGTCACAAATATTTCAAATATAAGAAAAGGGGTACAAAAACACAACTGACACTGTTCTTTATAGAATTAAAGCTAGCCCCCAATAACACAGATATTTATGACATCGATAAAATTCTGCATTCAATAGTAAAATTTGAACCTCCTAGGCCAAAACGATGGATACTTCAATGGATCAAATTTCAACAACTAGGGCATACAAAAGTGCACGATGCATAAAATATGCTGGTAACTACTTAACTACTCAATGCCTACGTAAAATCAAAAGTCCTGACGTTCAATGTATTTTATGCAACGGAAACCATCCAGCCAACTGCAAGGGATGCGCTATATATAAAAAACTTAAACAGAAAACATTTGCGGCACTTAGAAAAAGACAAATAAGTAGAAGACAATCATCAAGCTCAAGTTGCAAACAACAATCTCCAACAACAAATGACGCCTTCCCCACCATTTCAACAAACGAGCGACATGTACGAATTAAAACAGATTATGGAGAACCTCATGGAGAAAATGTCAACCATGTTAAACCTCTTAACATCTTTTGTCTCAAAAATGTCATAATAGTTCAATTTCTGAAACTCGCCGAATGCAACGCCAATGGCCTGCAATAGTACTCGCTTGAAATCTCTGCTTTTATACAGCAAAATCTCATAGATGTTATGTTAATTTTAGAAGCTCGTTTTACTGACAGAAGTTACTTTAAAATTCCGAACCACTCATTTATGTAATCCAACACTCATTATAAAAAAATTCGATGAAACACTAGGAAATTCAGCAATACTGCGAAGAACACATACAAGCAATCTCCGTCGTAATAGAAGACTGGATAGGGCCGATAACTGTCTCTGCAGTTTAATGTCCCCGCGGCACGCAAACAAACAAGAGCACTATGAGTAATATTTTAATTCGCTTGGTAACCGCTTTATTGCTGCTGGCGATTATAATGCCAAGAATGCTCAATGGGGATCCAGAATAACAACCACTAAGAGAAGAGAACTTCTAAAGGCGATAACCTCAAACAATTTGAACTATATTTCCACCGGTGAACCACCTTACTGGTCTTCCGATGTAAATAAATTACTTGATCTTTTAGATTTCTGTGTCATTAAAAACAAATTTGAATTATCCACAAGTTAAATTTAACGTGGATCTACCTTCTGACCACTCTTTTATTTTAATTACACTTGGCATTCAAGTACTCCACATTGAGAAACCACCATCTCTCTCCAATAAAAACACTGACTTGAACCACTTTAAAGACAAGATACAATTAGAAATACCACTACAATCTGAAAAAGACCTACGAAAAGTAGTTGAACACCTTAATCAAATAGTACACAAAGCTGCATGTGAAGCGATTCCGAGAGAAACTCAAATAATAAAAATAGATGACCGCACAATAATGGTTAAACGTAAAGTTGCAGAAAAAAGAAGATTGCGGAAAAGGTGGCAAAACTACCAGAGCTCCAACTAATAAATTAAACTTCAATCGAGCAACAGCTGAGCTCAAACTATTTTTTCGACAACTAGAAAACCAATCACTACAGCAGTACCTGGAAAAGTTATCACCCACTGACGCATCTATGGAAAGCAACCAGAAAACTGAAAAGACCCACACAACACATACCACCTCTTCGCAAAGAAGATGGCACCTAGGCCATAAGCAACCCTGAAAAAGCACTAGTGTTTGCTAATCATCTCCTGAAGCTACCCTCGAGGAAAAGAGAGAAATTCGCCAGTTTCTAATTGCACCTTTTCAAATGAGCTTACCAACCAAATCTTTCAAAGTCAACAAAGTAAATGCTATAATCAGAAGTTAAAAGGCAAAAAATCACCTGGCTATAACCTCATCATAAGTAACTCAAGGAGTTATCCGAAATAGACAAGAAATTTCTGACCAAGCAATTTAACGCTATACTTAGACTAAAATACTTCCCCGACCAATGGAAAGTGGCCTGTATAATTCTAATCCACAAACCTAGTAAACGACCTGAACAGGTAGCCTCTTACACACCAATAAGCCTTCTCCCTTTTTTACTTTCCTTATCTTATAATAAGGAAAGTAATATAATCGGCGGAAATTTGACCTACCCAGTTTTTCACATTTCTGGGCGAATTATAGCATAAGGACACCAAAAAATTTGGTTTGGCCATGGGTGCGTGCGTGCGCGCGCGCTTGTGTGTATGTGTGTTGGTCTGTCAGTAAACAGGATATCTCAAGAACCGTAAGAGCTAGAATCTTGAAATTTGGTATGCAAGTTACTTGTAGGTAGGGGACGCAGTGCGAAACTTTTTGTAAAAATCGGCCGAGCCATTTGGTCGCAAGGTTGAACGGTTGAAGATATAAAAAATTCATGAGAAAAAAAATTATTTGTTATCACCCAAATAATAGGTTAAGGAAAGTCGTGTGATGTTCACACCAGATTTTTTCTAAATTATTTGAAAAGCTGTTACTATTGAGACTTAAACCGTTAATCGTGAATAAGAACTTATTGCCGCATCACCAATTTGGTCTTTGTGAGCCAGACTCCACGATTGAGCAAGTGCACAGAATAACTTATAAAATACACAAAACATTAGAAACTAAGAGACACTGCTCGGCGGCGTTTCTGGACATTAGCCAGGCCTTTGAAGAGGTTGGCATGAAGGTTTATTATTTAAAATAAAAAGTGTATTACTAGCTGAGCTCTGCCAAGTAATCAAGTCATATCTATTTTAGTGAGAATGCTCGACGAGACCACTACATTATTCCCAATAAAATCTGGGGTACCACATGGCAGTGTTCTGGGCCCGCTCCTATACTTACTGTACACAGCGGACGTATTTATAACAAGACCCACGACAATAGCAACATATGCTATCTTATCGATTCACCTAAACCCCACAATAGCATCACAAAATTTACAAACCCACATAAAGGCAGTACAAAAATTGGCTCATAAAATGGCGTATTAAAGCCAATGAAGTACTTGGGAATCCACCTGGATCGTCGACTTACCTGAAAACATCATGCTTGGACTAAAAAAGCAATTAGGCTTAAAATATCAACAAATGTACTGGTTACTGGAGGGGTGATCTCAACTTTTAATAGATAACAAGGTTCTTCTCTATAAAGCAATTTTGCGACCAATTTGGACATACGGTGTGCAGCTATGGGGTTCAACAGTCAACACCACTATTGACATAATTAGAACATTCGAGTCTAAAGCACTTCGTGAGATCGTGAACACCCCATAATATGTACCCAATGAATAGACCTTGGAATAAGTTCAGTAAGTGAAGTTATTACAAAACAAAGTGTTTCCTATTGCGACAGACTCGGTATACACCCAAACACTTTAGTTAGTGATTTAACAATTGTTGATAATGGTGAAGTTCGGAAACTCAAGAGGTTCAAATCCTCGGACCTACAAAATTTATGATCGCAGAATTTCCTATTTACCACTTTTAGACTTTTCGTATTGTTTATTTTGATATATCTTTCTGTTATCATTTACTTGAGATTATCATAAGGGTTTTATCATTTAAGTTGTCGATCAACATTACAAGTTTCTATGTACTGAGATATCCTTCTGTATATATAATATTTAATCAGCAATCTTAATATACCGTTAGGTGTTAAGGTAAATTACGATTTTGCGTATAACCTAGAGGTATTACAATAGAGCCATATAAGCTTACTAAATTATGTTAAATATATATTAACTAAAATTATATCTACACTGCACTATAAATTTTCTTGGTCCATCCTTTTTTGTTTTTGCCTATTTTTCTCTTCAATCCAAGTCGGACCTTTTTGTTTTAAATTGTTCACTAGTTCCTTGTTCCATGTTTTTCTTAGCATGCCTCTTTCTCTTTTTTGCTGCAATCTTGCCTCCCATATTCTTTTTGTTATCCTTTCCTCTCCCATCCCCACCATGTGTCCAGTGTATTGAATAGCTGTTGACGTTTGATACTCTTTGAGATCGATTCTACTTCCGATTTATTTCTGATTTTATCTCTTCTTGTACTTTTTTTATCCTTAATATAATCTCATTTCCATAGTTTGAATTTTGCTTAATTAGAACCCAAATTTCACTTCTATACGTCAGTATTGGTTTAAATACGGTTTTGAACACTGTAAATTCGTTTTTTCGAAATCTCTTTTTTCCCAATAAATGTACTTTGTAGTGCATGGTAAACCTTGGCTGCGCTTTCTAGTGTATCGTTTATTTCAGCATCGATTTTTCCGTTCCTTTGTATTTTCACTCCCAAATATTTAAATGCTTGGACTTCTTCAATTTTGGCATCGTTTATTTTTATGGGTGTGTCTAGTTGCACGCCAGAGCTGGTGGCCTACTCAGCCACTAAAAATATAATTGAGTACCTACGTTTACTCGAACAAGGGATAATAATGGCGGTCGTCTAAGGCGCGGTGCTTGCCAAATCGCCCCGCATCAGAGATGGTGCGCAACGATCCGGCAGAGAAGGCAAACAAATGATAGAGCTTTAACATCTCTCAGATTGTAGTCTTATACGAGGAGTTAGAGCCATAAAAAAGTCTTCTCTACCTTTATCTTTAAGTTTCTTGCAAATAGTGCTTTCTTCCATATCTCCAAGTTGTGTTGTAGGTCTTTCTTGTTATTTGCATATATCAGTCATCAGCGAATACACTTTTTGATACTTCTGTTAGTTCTAAGTTTATGTGGCCCACTTTAGTTTTTTCTTATTTCTTTTAAGATACCGTTAATTACTAAATTGTAGAAGGTGGGGCTAAGAACTTCCCCTTGTCTTAGTCTCTCCATTATTATTATCTCTGATACTTCTTGGTATCGATGTTATGCGGTATTCTTGTAGCTTAGAAATACATAGTAATATGCGTTTAATTGGATAAATAGGTGGTCCATCAATTTTTTTCAATATTTGTTCTTGTGTGCAGAGCAATGATATTCGAGCCAATTGAACGTAATATTGTGTCCATATTTTTGTGGAGACGACAGAATCAGGTGACATCTTATATGTTCGTGCAAGCTTGCACTACAGTTTGTTCTCTTGAAAAGGCCATCAAAGATATAAATGTCAGAATCAAATCAAACGGATTAGCGAAAAATGCAGTTTTGTTATGAATGTTACTATAAATTTAAAAAAAAATGAAAATTAATTGTCGAAAAAGTATCCAAAACTGGCTAATTGTTGCTTCGACCAGAAAATATAATCTTAAATGTTATAGCAACTGATAGTATATAAAATTTCTAATGTGTAGTGCCATTTATTCGAAAATTATATTCTTCGGCAATCATTTTGGTTTGGTTCCGTGTTTGTATTAAATTTTTGACGGAATTCTATCGATCATTGATGGCCTTCATACTTGAGAGCTGATGTAGTTGTATTTTGAAAGTAAAAAGACTTAAACCTTTTTTTAACACGTTAAGAAGAAGTTAGGGTTTCGTTGCTTGTCATCGCTCAGTTTTTAAACTACAAATTTTTTGTCTTCCGATAAATTTAGGGTGGCCCAAATTGAACTTGTTTTTCCTAAATAAAACACAAAATAGCGAAACAATCCTAATTTTGTTACTATTAGTCTAAAGTATAGACGTAACAGTTACGTATGAAATGCCCTCTTCAATTCCGCATTCTTTTAGGGAAATTTTCGGCAATGCTTTCCAATAAATGCGACTCTATTTCAGAGATTAAACGTCTAATGTTTTCTTTTAGTTTTAGAATCGTAGCAGGTTTGTTGATATAAAAATCCCTTCCTTCAAATAGTGGGGTTGTCCGGAAAGTAATGCAATATGTCCGAACGCGCCGCTCTTCCTAGTCGCAGGGCATTCGGACCTCCTAGTCGCAGCGCATTCGGACCAGTTGTATTAGATGGGAGGGAGGGGGGCTATTCTTAGCTTTAGAGCTTCCAAGCTCGGTCTGCGATAGAGCTCTAGGAGCGTCAGGATCTCTGTTTCCGCGAACCTGCTGTTAGTACCTATGCCACGACGCGCAATGGAGAAAACTATCAAACAACGTTACGCGACCAAGTTCTTTGTTAAATTGAACAAAAGCCCACCAAATGATTCAGGCAGCCTATAGGGACTCTACTCTCTCGTATTCTCAAGTTTCCAAGGTAGTTGAAATTATTTTAAAATGTCCAGGACGAGGTGGAGGATGCCCCCCGCTCTGGACGGCCGTCAACCAGCAAAAGTGACAAAAATGTGTCTTGTGTTCGTGATCTTTTAAATACCGATCGTCGAATGGGTGTTGGAATGATAGCAGAGACTCTCAGTATTCCTAAAACCACTGTGCACGAATTGTTACCGACAATTTGCACATGTGGAAAGTGTGTGCCACATTGCTACGCACGTCCAGGAGGTTCTAGCCAAGCACAGCTTGGCAAGGTTGCCCCAGCCCCTCTACAGTCCTGACCTGGCTCCGGCAGACTTATTTTTGTTCCTGAGGATGAAGTCCGCCCTGAAAGGAACCCGTTTTGAAACCATTAAAGCAATTCATACCACCGCGACAAAGGCTCTAAACGAGGTCCCGTCAACGCCTTCCAGGATGCGTACTGTGCATGAAAAAGTCGCTGACAAAAGTGTGTGGATGTCCAAGGAGAGTACTTTGAAGAATTTTAAACGTTTGTAACGATATCTGGAATATTTTTTTACGACTAACCCTGTAGCTCTAGAGGAAAAACTTTAATGAGATTAGATTGCAAGACTGTTGTTGTTAATCGATGTCACCCCTCTGCGAGATAACAAAAGGAGGAAATTTAGTTGGAAGTAAAGGGTGTACTACTTGCTGTGTGGCACGTGGCTCCGTCTTGTTGAAACTACATGCTCTCAAGTTCAAACCGTTGATTTAATTAAAAAAAGTCTGGTGTGAACATCACACGACTTTTCTTATCCTATTATTATATATTATACCGGGTCCATCGTCTCGGCCCTGCGCTGCTCTCGTCCCGGAACTTGTTATTTTAAATAAAAAAGGACGAGGCGCAAGTCCAACACTCGAAAGTTGATTAAAATAAACAGTACAAGACAATAATTGACTCGTACTTAAAATTTTGCTACGTCACTGAAGGTAACCGTGCGAGCTCGGTTGCACAGCCTTCCCCGTTATCGCCGCCTGCGTGCTCCCTCCTAGCGGCCAAGAGCTCCCCCCCCCTCCTCCCGCAGTCGACCGGGAAGCTCTCCGAGTGCGCTGTGATTGGTCCGTTTAATTAATTTTTAATCGGCTATAACTTATTTATTTGACCTCGGATCAAAAAATTTCATTGTATTTTTTTGTTCGTCTCGGTCTGATCTATCCGGTAATATACAGTTCCCGAAACATTTCATGAACACCCGGTATATTAAAAATCCTGAGCTTCAATTTTTTTCGAGTTCCTATTTTACCAACTTTTATTTTAAATTCATGTTTATCTCATGATAACAAATCATTTTTATTCTTATAAATTTTTTGTATCTTCAACCGTTTAGATTCCCTACCGATTTTTCGACCTTGCGACCAAACGGCTCGGCCGATTTTTACCAAAAGCTTCGTACTGCGTCCCCTACCTACAAGTAACTTGCATACCAAATTTTAAGTCTCTAGCTCTTACGGTTCTCCCGATATCTTGTTTACTGACAGACCGACACACACACACACACACACACACACACACACACACACACACACACACACACACACACACACACACACAGCGCACGCACGCACGCACGCACGCACGCACGCACGCACGCACGCACGCACGCACGCACGCACACACACACACACACACACACACACACACACACACACACACACACACACACACGAACCAATGGCTCAAACCAACTTTTTTGGTGTCCTGAGACTATATTTCGTCCAGAAATGTGAAAAACTGGGTAGGTCAAATTTCCGCCGATTACATTCCTTATTATAGGATAAGGAAGGTAAAAATATGATTAGCATCTCTTGGCAGGGTATACAATTGACAGTAACAGCATTACCAACTTTGTCATAAAAAAAGTAGGGACCAATGATTCCTTCAGTCCACGATGCACATCAATGTATTTTTGATGGATGCATTGGTTTTTCGTGAATAGTACGCGGATTTTTACTACCTCAAATGCAACAATTTCGAAGATTCACGAAGCCATTAAAAATTAGCACACTTCCAACGTTCACGGAGTACAAACGACCCACAATTCAAATTATAAAGTTCAATTTGGATCGCTTTATATCCTCTAACTGTCCTAGCGAATAATTTGTTGTATTTGAGCTTTTACTATTCCTATATCACATTTCAATGATTTGCATCTTTTTAGGAATTGAATAAGTTTATTTGTAACGACTTTATTTTTCATCAGTTGTTTTAACATTTATTTGATCTTTCTAGTTAACTGATGTTTTTAATTGCAAAACATCACCAGGATGAACATATAAATATCCAATAGGCTTTTTATGGCAACAATAAGCGCCAGAAGGAGATGTAAGTATACCTCACAATTCATTTTGATGCGTTCTAATTTTTATGTGTTCACTGATTAGTTTTCAGATAAAGAAGACGCGCCTTGAATATAATGAAGTCTATAAAACCATTAGCATTTAAATTTATAAAAGCTACTAAACTTTTTAATGAATAGACCGTCAAATTTGGTTCCCGATTCAAAATTGCTTGCCTGCAGATTGGGGATTTTTTAAGCGTGTAATTAGTATATTTTAAAAATACCCCTGGTAAAACTGTTTTATTGTAATTATTTACTTGTTTTTAAATCTACGAACAAAATGAGCATAAATTTCTCTTTAATGTTTAAACAGCCGAACAATGAAAAGCCGTATAAAAAAATGGGAAGCCCCTTGTCCAAACTAACGGGATTTTCTTGCTCACGACAGAATTCGGCGCGAGTCTATCTTAAATATATAAACGTGCGTCAGCTGATAACCTCTGGCAGTCGTTTATTTATTCAGCGAAACCAGTCACGAACACTTTAAGATGGCCTTGCAGCTGCAGACGATCGTATTTTGTAGCGTAGTGCTATTTGCGGCCTGCAACCCTTGCAAGAAGGAAACCTTTCAAAACACAATTGTGAAACTGTCGCTGGACGAGTTCGGGGAGTTTTCGAAGACTGACAATATCACGGGATGCATTTCACCTGTCCTAATAAACTCGAAGGTGGTGGTCATCGAGTGCTACAACCAGAGCCTACGGATGCTGCGCGAAGGCGCCGTCACCGACATGCCGGAGCTGAAGACGATGATATTCATGGATAACTCCATTAATAAGTTAGCGTGGGCAACGTTTACAAATCTGCCGAATCTGGAGCAGCTGATCCTGAGCCGCAACAAGATAAGGTTGATTGACGTCGGCGTCTTTAGCGTGGTGCCGTCTGTGGGCCTATTGCAGCTGGAGTACAACCAGATCGCGTTTCTCGGCCACGGCATCTTCACTAACATGCCGAACTTGCGCATCCTTCGGCTGCATCACAACGAACTCGACACCATCGAACAGGAATGGTTCGATCTGAACTCGAACCTCAGCATCATCGACCTCTCGCACAATCTGATTCGGCGGGTATCCAGGACGGCGTTGCAAAGCACGAAGAGCTTGGAGATCATCGATCTCAGTAATAACAGGCTGTTGTCGATCGATGAGAAGGCGTTTGAGGGGCTGGATACCCTTTTCCAGCTGGATTTGAGCGAGAACAGGCTCTATCAGATCACCGGCGACGTGTTCGTGCCACTTGTCAAGCTGGACGTCCTGTTCCTGCACGGCAACAACCTCACGTACATCCACGACCACGTGCTGGGGGGCATCACCCGGACTCTGCGCGAAATCAGCATATATTCGAACCCATGGCAGTGCGGCTGCTACAACAATATAATGAAGTGGGTCAACGAACAACACCCGAACGTGAGCATCGATTCAACCAGAAACTGCAAGATTGCCTACACCCTCATTTGCGCGATTCCGCAGGATAATCCTGACGATTGCCTGGAGGACGTGGACGACGAGCTGGACAGCGCATTTTATGAGAAATTTAAGCCCGATAGCAAGTCTTGCCAGTTAGAGCTTTCGCATCCTTAAATGTGCTAAATTTATTGGTTTTGCGATGTTATTACGATGAATAATTATTTATACTTTCAATACCGTTGATAACATCCTTGATTTTTCCTAGCAATGAAAAAATATAGGATATCACTTTTATTTTTTTTTGTTCTAAAATAATTTTATACATTAGAAGTTAAAATATTTTTATTATAATATACGTTGAACAAGATCGCAAATTGAAACGCCAATGGCGCCATACGCTCCACTGAGGAGTTACATGAAATGAATGAATGAATGAATATGTTGAACAAGAACAACTTATGAGTGAAGCATCAGTTTTTCTCGCACTAGTAGTTAGCATTTTTCTCTAACATGAAGTAACAAGTGAGCAACTGTTATATTTTCTTTTTCTTCTTTAATCAGCGATTAACGTTTGCATGTGAACAAACGCCTGCTTACTTTCTTTCCATAATTCTCGTTTCCGAGTTCTTGTCATCCGTGTTTTCCAAAATATTTTGCATTTTTGCTTTTTGTCTAATCCATTCTATGCAGTTTTTGTCTTTTAGTTTTATATTTAATATTGCTCTTCCATATTTCGTTGGATAACTTGTAGCTTATGTAATGACCTTGACATCTTTTCATGTGATCTATAAGGGATTCTCTAGCTATTTTTTAAATCTTCATCTTCGTTCATTTCGTATGACTATCTGTAACTTTGCTCTTGCAAGCTTGTAGTCACTTCCTAATGGAAGTCTGTTAATAACATTCAATGATTATATGTTTATAGTTTACCATTTGGACTGATCCATGTCCATTTTATTTTTTCTTTTGAGAGAATATATTCATTTATATATAAACTTCGACTTTCTGTATAATTTACTAATGTGTCCTCTTGTACTTTTTTCATCTATTCCGAATTTGCCAAATGACTTTCGTTTTCTTCTTTTTTCATACTTTAGCATTCAGATCTCCGGCAATAACATGGTGGCGTGCGTCGTTTTTCTCTATTGCAGTTGAAACATCCTCATAGAAGCTTTCTATTTCCTCTTCGTCATATTTTGAAGTAGAGGCATATACTTTAATAATTCTGAGTGTACATCGCGTGGATATTTGTAATATGAGGCAACCAATTCTAGTTGTTCTATTATGTCTTTTTTGTGAATTAAAAACCGTATCGGCGATATTGTTGTTGTTTTGTATTATGCTCTGAATATGGAACAGTATATTTCCTGATTCCAACTTTGTGCATGCTTTGTTTTTTTGATTTTATTTAGTCCTATAATATCCCATTTTTGTTCCTTATTTTTTCTTACAACTATAGCAATATATGGTTGATTCCGAGCGTTTTTACATTGTACGTAGCTTTGTTTAAAGTTTTCTAGCCACCGTTTCAAACCTTGGGGATTCTTAGCATCTTTTGATTTTTGGCTAAGTTCACTACCACTTCAGTGTGTCGCCTTGAATCTACCGGGTATCGAGGTCATTATTTTTTATTTTATTGTTATTTTAAATAGAAGGGTGCATTTAGCTATTTCTCGCCACGCAGGCCAGATGGGTTTAGGTTAGGTAAGGATGTGTTGGTTGGTTTAGGAATCGGAGAATAAAAAGAGCTCGCGTAGAAAAAGCTGCCAAGTCCCTAAAGTAAGCCTGTTCTTCATCAGGATCATAAAGAAATGCTTATCCGCTACTCTTACATGTTATATGGGGTGGGGCAAAATTCTTTTTTTTTTCAAAGAAAAATTATGAAGTGAAGGATGGTCTGAAGGTGGGGGACGTAAATTAATTAAACATAGGTAATCAGGTTGTTTCACCTAAAAAGACGCTTAGTATAGAGAGCTTTGCTACTTGAAGTGCATATTTAGAACAATGACTTAATTGTGACCACACAATGTATTTCGATTAAAAATCGATTTTGTTGGTGGTAAAAAACTTCAGAAGTTTATGTAGTGAGGATGGGAGGAGGAAGACCTCAGAGTGAGCAGATGCCAGAAAACATCAACGGAGCGAGCGTTTATTTAGCAGTTTTTGAGGCGATCTGCATGCAAATATGTCGTTGCTCTCCACTGTATTGTGAATTTTATAAGAAAAATTTTGTTTTTATATATAAAAGGTCTCTCCACAGTGTTATTGTTTGGTGAGCATCGAATAAAGTTGGAGCCACTGGTCTTTACAGCTATTGTAAATTGGTTTCTGGAATATATTCGATAATTTTTCGCATTGAATCTATGTATTCCAATTGGAAAATTTTTGGTTCCAACAGGACGGATCTATAGCAAGAGCTTTGTTTCACGTGCTGTATAAGATGTTTCTTAGAAGTTTACTGTTTCAACGCGCTAACGTTACTTAGACAATCCACGCGAGTCTCGCCCCGTTTAACATTCCTGTGGGAATATCTGAAGGCTGAATTTTCACCTCCTTAAAGCTTTCTACGAAATGCAAGACGTCAAGGAGTTAGAAGTATTTTTCAACATATGTTGGAGAGCGTAATGAAGAATTTTAGAACTCGACTTCAAAATGCATCGAAAAGGAGGGACACCACTTGGCTGATGACCTTTTTAAAAATATTAAAAGGAGTACAAATAAGTGTCCGCCGTTTTTTTTAAATTGGGCATTTATTGTGAAAGGACGGAACCTTATCTTTTAATCAAAGTATTGCCCACAGCTAGTCACTACGTTTTTCCATCTTTCTGGCAGCATACGGATACCGCGTCGGAAGAACGCTTCATCTTTTGAGGCTATCCATGAATCGACCCAATTTTTGGTATCTTCATATGATGTGAAGTGCTCTTCAGACAGGCTACGTGTCATCGATCGGAACAAGTGATAATCGGGAAGGGTAATGTCTGGTGAATCCGGCAGGTGGGGTAGGACTTCCCAATTGAGTGTTTCCGAGTAGGTTTTGACCGACGCCGCAACATGTGGACGAGCATTATCATGCAGAAGAATAATTTTGTCGTGTCTGGAGTAGTAGTGGGCGCATTTTTCCTTGAGTGCTCGGCTCAATCTCATCACTTGTGTTCGGTAGAAAGCCCCAGTAATGTTTTCGTCTGGTTTGAGCAACTGATAATACACGGCACTAAGCTGATCTCAGCAAATACATAACATGAGTTTTTTCCATGAATATTAGGCTTGGCTGTTGATGTTGAAGCATGGTCACGTGGTCCCCATGATTTCCCCTCCTTTGGGTTATCGTAGTGGATTCATTTTTAACCAGTGACTGTACAATGCAAAAAGCCTTTCGTTTATGCTTGAAAAGCAGCATTTGACATGTGCAAAATCGGCGTTCAACGTTTCTCGGCTTCAGTTCATATGGAACCCAATTTCCTTGCTTTTGATTCATTTTCAACGATTTTAAATGATGTGTAATTGCTTGTTAAGACACTCCTAATGTAAGTGCAAGTTCTTCTTGCGTTTGGCAAAAATCTTCCTCCAATAACGCTTCCAATTCCGCGTTTTCATACACTTTCGGCCTTCCGCTACGTTCTTTGTCTTCGACGTCAAACTCACCGTTTTTAAACTTATAGAACTACTCACGACAACTGCTCTCACTTAAAGAAGCCTCACCATATGCTTCTACAAGCAATCGATGCGCCTCAGCTGCAAATTTAAAGAGTCTGAGGCTTGTTGACATAAACTCGTGACTTCGAGAAATCCCACGAAAACAAGTCTGGAACGGTTAAATCGGGCGATTTTGCCGGCCAGTGCAAATCACCAAAACGAGAAATTAGGCGACCCGGAAATGCAGCCCTCAGAATTTCGGTTGCGGCTAGTGCAGTATGCGCTGCTGCTCCATTCTGTTGGAACCACATGTTCTCCAGTCCCAATTTATCAAATTGAGGAAGGAGAAAGTCTTTGAGCATGACTTTGTAGCGCTCAACATCCATAGTAGTCGTTTGGCCCGCGGCGTTTTCGAAAAAATAAGGCCCGATGACGTCTCCAAAGTAAACAGCACACCATGCAGTAACTTTGAGCGGGTGTAATGGTTCTTCGTGGATTATACACAAATTTTCGGTGCCCCAGAAGCGATAATTCTGCCTATTCACATATCCACAGAGATGGAAATGGGCCTCGTCGCTCATGATGATTTTCGATGGAAAGTTGTCTTCCTCGTGGTCGAGATTTAGGATGGCTTAAGCGTAGGTTACACGCGCTTAGCGGTCAACAGTTAACAGCTGATGCACTTTGTAAGGGAAGATCTTCAAGTCATTCACCAAAATTATCTGTAAAGACCGCCGATTGATGCCCAGTTGCGTGGCACGTCGTCTGGTCGATACTCCAGGGTCCTCTGCGACATCTTCAGCCACAGCCGCGATATTCCCATCAGAACGGCTTCGGAGTCGGCCAGATCTGGCAGCATCTCGTGTTGTCCCATTCTCTTCTAGGCCAACGGCTAAATGCCGTAGTCTTTGCGCAGTTGATGTCGGACGACCGGGAAATCTGCACCTAAATTCACGCTGTGCCAATACCACTGACGAATTATTCCGCAAAAAATCGAAACAATTATTCCGCGTTCTTGAGCAGTATAGCGATTCATGTCTTGTTGACGTGTATTTTGTATCTGTTTACTTCACAAATGTCAAAGCAGAACTGACATTTACCGGCATTTGCAAAAATTATAGCATCTTCCGATAGGGTGATCACTTTTGCGCCACCTAGTATGTAGATTTCTGATGTAATGGAATCTTTCTAGATATCATCAAAGCAAGAACTTCCTTTGAATTAAGTAATTATCTTGTCTTTGGCTATTTCACGCTGTTACAGTAATGGAAAAGAGAGTAAGAAGCAGATATAAACATTTCTTTAGTTTAATTTTTCACACCATCTTTTAGAACGTCTTTGGAATGTTTCGTTTAATGACAAAAAAATGTACCTGTAAATGTTAGTTTTAACAGTACATACAAATTTTTGTTCAATGATCTTCTGTCTTGTAAACATTGTCATTCTAAGCCAGGTCTTTTGTAAAGTAAAAATGTTGGTCAAGTTTTTTGGACGATATATTTCTAGTAACTTACAAGTGTGCTATTATGTACCCAAATACCTTGTGATGAATGAAGTCATTGAGCTGCTTTGTAATGTGTTGTTATATTTTATTATCTAGTACGTTTTGCTAAAAAAGAAGAAAGTAGCATAGAATTGTTATGACCTGCCTTTTAAAACAGCGTTTACCGGTTAGGTAGAAAGAGAAATTTGTTTATCTTGTGTGTTTTAGTGACTTTATGTTGTGATGTTTAACTACTAACGATTAAAAAACAGAACGTTTGTGTTATAATTCGTTCCAAATTCAAATGTTCAGGTAAGATTTAGATGATAAAGATATTGTTAAAAACTTGGTTTAATGTACGATTGTCTATTGAAACTCAAATTACTAATTGTAATAGTAACTACGCTGTAGTGTTTATTTCTATACTTAGAAAACCATGAATTAATTATTTAACGGGCACTATTATTACGTTATTTATTTTTATAAACACGAAACACGATCAACTATCTCAAATGAGTTTTTTATAATGCTTTAATAGCTGCAACGACTACATTCTAGAACTCTTGAGATCTGTACGCCCCTAACTGCTCGCGGGCCATCTTTTCATGGAAGGCACGCAAATATAATTTTTTTATGAGCACCCTATTTTTGCGCTGCTTAAATAGCTGTATCTGCACTCTTCTTTGAAGATCTCCCAATCTATGTTTTTAGCGTCATTTCGTCTGTAACTAGATAATTTCCTTTTCAAAGTCTAAGATTATATTGAAGTGGCTTATCTATAACAAGCCATTCACAACTGCGATTAATTTTATAAAATTGTTTACAAAAAAGTACATGAGTTTTACTATGTAACGAAAACAATAAAACCTTTATTATAAAAAACTGCTCAAGATAAATTCTAATTCTTTTTTCTATTCGAATGATGAATAAATGGAATTTAGTGCATTATGTTTTTAAAGTGATTGTCTTCAATAGAGATTGTCATTTCAACCCTTTTCCCGAAACTCTCAATTGCGGAATTTCTAATGTCCGCAGAAATGGCCGGAATCTCTTTTGTGGTGCGATTCTTGAGTTCGTCGATAGACTGGGGGTTGCTCCGATAAATTCTATTCTTAAGATAATTTGGGGGTCCCTTGTTACCCCCTTCTATCTTACGAGAGGACGTCCAGACTTTTGATCCTCTTTCCAAAGACGCCTGTGAGGATGTCAAAGATGCCCCGAGTTCGATGAGCGGTGGCTCCATCTCGCTGAAACCAGTATTGGTAGACTTGTCTTTTGTCTCTCAGATTTGAAAAAAATTTCACGAGAACTTTTGTGTGATAAACTTCTTAATTCACATATTTTGTGAGAAACAGTGGGCCGACAATTCCATAGTGGGAAATTGCACACCATGCACTAACTTTTTCTGGGTGCAATCGGCAAACTTTGGTCAAATATGGGTTTTTAGTATTCCAATGTCGGTAATTTTGTTTGTTGACATAGTCATCTAGTTGTAACTTCTTCGTCAGAACCATCTCCATGATACTTTTGGAAAAGTGACTCTTTTGTCAGTATTGACTTGGTCAGAGAGATTGCAATTGAATCTTATATGAAAATAGATTTAATTTCTTGGTGAGGATGGTATGCACAGAGCCCATACTCACACCGAGTTGAGCTACGCCTTTAGAGATCGAAGTTGTGGGCGCGTGTTTATAAAGCTCTCCAGCTTATTTTACGGTCTCGTGGTTACAGTACACTTCCTGCCTTCTCAAACTTTCCAATCAGTCTATTATAGCATGGTAAAATAGACAATTTAATTATAGAGTAAATTTTATTATGGTATTTTTTACTTTGCTATTGTAGAGACAGACAAGGTAGTGTATTTGTCAAACTTGGCCTTGAAAGCAGTTAGAGCTTCACTAGCACTTTGGCTCCTCTCGTAAGCGGCGGCCACAATGAAAACTCTTTCTTTGGTTGAATAGTTGGTCTTAGCTGACGCCATATTTAATGTTGAGCTAGAGTGTAAACAAAACTCCAAACAGCGACCCAGCTATATCTAATGTCGAACATAAAATTGGCTGAATAGTTTGACCATGGTAATAAAAAACTTTTTTGCATGACATAATGATTGTCCTGTATAATTAATATAATTTTTAGTTAGTTTATTTAAATATCGTTAATTATACGCATATATATCATAAAATGCAGATAAAATTAGCAACCTACATCTGAAAAATACTTGTTAAATACGTTTTGGAAACTTCCATTGTATTATGTAAAAGTTACTTAATACCGAAAATGTCAGTCAAAATTATAAATATTAGTTGATAAGTAGAAATCAATAATTTATTTTACAAACCAGCAACGTTATTCGTAACAGTTTTTCAAATTATAATGGTTGTAAATGATATAATAAAAGCAACAATTAATTAGTAATAAATGGATTAGTAATTAATGAAAAATATTATTTTTGCCTAAAAAAATCACTCTGTATATGCTTAATATAAACTGAAATTCCTGATATGATTAAACTCTTATATTGGTAGACTGCTTGACAAGATTAAACATGAGCATTTTGATTTTGCCTATTATCTAGATATCGATTGCTGCAGTTTACACTTAAATAGCACGGCAAGTAATCGAGACTCATTTGTGGTGCTGTACTGGAGAGGCAGCTATTATCAAACTGCAAAATGTTTTGCTATATTTTAATTTCTGCTTTGATAGCTTCTTCAGTTGGTAAGAAACAGGTCGTTGAGCTGTTACCAAGTGACTTATTTTTCGCTTTTAGCGGTGTTCCCTAAGGTGCAACCAATAGCTCCTAGGCTTGATGGCAGAATTGTCGGAGGCGAAGATACAACGATTGAGGAATATCCCCACCAGCTGTCGCTGGAGTATCGCTTTAGTCACATATGTGGAGCTTCCATCCTTTCAGAAACTAGGGCTCTAACTGCAGCTCACTGTACTAATGAGTAATGTACTAAAAATGCTGTAGTTGGATAACATTCTGCAACTGTTTTTAAAGGGCGGTGACGATGTGGCTGAAGGTGCGCGCTGGCAGCAGCGAACGTGGACGCGGTGGAATTGTGGTGGACGTTAAAGAGTTCTTCCAACATCCCAAGTACAGCAGGTTAACGGTAGACTACGACGTGACTGTGCTAGCATTGAAGGAGGCTTTGCCTCTTGGTAGTGGAATTACGCCGATTCCTCTACACGGTGTTGGGAAAGAGCTGGCCACGGGAACGTTAGGCACCGTGACTGGGTGGGGAAGGCTTTGCGATGATTGCACTACTCCCCCAAAGGTTCTGCAAAAAGTGCAGTTACCTAAAGTAGATGACGCACAGTGCCAGAAGCTTTATGCCAATATCAAAATAACTCCCCGTATGGTGTGCCACGGATTCATAGAGGGAGAAAAGGACTCTTGTCAGGTAGATTATTAAAATAATAAAAAAAAGTTTTATTTCTTTTCTATTTGTAGGGTGACTCTGGCGGTCCACTGGTCGCTGAAAACGTTCAAATTGGTATAGTCTCTTGGGGATTAGGCTGCGCTTCTCCTAAGCATCCTGGAGTATACACAAGGATAGCCAACGAGCAAATCAACGAGTATATTAATACACACCTTTAATATAGCCTTATGAAATAATAAAGTGCACAATACATTTTAAAACTACCAAAGAAAATTTTTACTGTTGTTACTGCTTGAGGCTCTTTCCTAGACGACAACAAAATAACCAACTAAGTTTGCTGTTTGTTACGAAAAATATTTCTTGTTGTGTAACCAAAAACTTTTCTATTCATTTTAAATGCTCTTAACATATCTTACAATTTTTAAATAAAACTAATTACCTGGCGTTTTAAAATATTCAGGTGTAAAATAAAGGATGTCTCAAAAGAAGCATGAAATTTAATTGAAAAAGAAAACGGCGAGGTCAAACTTTTTTTCGACATTCTTTGTAATCGTAGTGTTCGCCGCAGTCGAAAGTTGCATGTGCTGGTTTTTATACCATTCTCGTTTTAAAGGGTAAACATTGCTATTAAATGTAGTGTAGGATATTTAACAAATTTCTCTCGCGGCTCATTTGACATTCTCATCACTTTTTCGCATAAATCTGGTCCAATTTTATCGATAGTTCTCCGAATTTTTAATTAATTCAGGAATTATTCTCGTTTTCCTAGAATAAACTTTGGTCGTTACGAATTCCTAGGAGAAAAAATCGCACGGTGTGAGATTGCAAGATTTTGATGGTCAGTTTAGTTTTCTGTTTTGGGAGAAGCCGGCGTTTTAAATAGTCGTCTGGCTTTAGTTCGTGGGTTAGCTGAATCTGGAATGCAGAAAAAATCCGCTGCATGGCGCCTTTTGAAATGTTTAGTTGCAGTGAACGATGGCGCACTGAGGTTTCTGGATTCTCCGTCACACTATCATTTGCAGCTGAACAGCGAGTAGGAGGTTTGCTTGTTTTTTTGCAACCGAACCTGTTTGTCAATTTTTTAATGAGTCTTTTCACAGTTGGTTTATTTTGGTTCATCTCTCCTTCCGAAAATGCTATGCAATTTGTGTAAAGCATTCTTCGGGTTTGTAATAAATTTTAACAATCGTCACTAGTTCCTCCGTCATATTGACTAACTGTTATATGTTTACTACAAAATATTACGAAACACTAGGCGGTCGGTCTTGCAGATAAATGGCATACAATTTAAATCCCGTATTTCTTTTGGGATACTCTTCATTTTGAGCTGTTAAGTATTTTAAAGGTTTTTTCTTGTTTTGTAATGATACTTTGACATATGTTATCTATGATTCTCCCGATCAGTAAATATGGAACGTTATACGAAGGAACATCGAGTTATTATTACTAAAATACATGACAAAGTTGATGAAAATTTTGTAAACACGCCGTAAAAATTTGAAATTTTGATTAAAATAGTACACCAAAAATATCAACTGTTCAAAAATTGATTACAAAATTTCATAAGACAGGAACGATAATAAATGATGCAAGTCTTCGTATTAGTATAGGGTAAAATGTTATGAGAATATTGCCATAGTTAATCAAAGCATCGCTGTAAATCCGAAAATATTAAGTCGGCATCGTATTCAATAATTGAACATTTCTAGAAGCTCTCTTCAGTGACTACTCCTTAAAGATTTGCACCTTTGTGTAGTAACAGACCTTAACCTTTTTGAACATTTTCACCGATGAAAATTCGTAAATTGGTTTTTAGAGTCAAAAAATAATCATAGCAACGAGGAGCATTTTTAACTTAATAGGTTTCTAACCAAACAAAATTATCACATTTAGGATTCGGAACTTCTATGAAGGTGATGATGAAAATACTGGAATTGTGAATGGCAATGGTTACTGTTACATGATAATCTAGTTTTTTGGCATCAACTGGTCCACATGGATCAGGAATAAATGTGGTTCCAGCAGGATGAAGCCACTTGCCATACAGCTCAGGCAACAGTCGATTTATGCGTAATTTTATAAAATCCCGGCATCAACTGGCCAGCCACATCTTGTTATTTAATAGCGTTATGCCAGAAATTTACCAAAATTTGTAGCCGAAGCCATTTGTCAGACATAATATTCTATATTTAATATTATGCACTATAATAGTAATAGTTCCCCGTAATAGGCCTCGAAGGCCCTTTGGGGTCGGTAACAGGATAGATCTGTTACAGTCTAGAGCCTACGGTACACAAGGGTAGTAACATGGCCAGCGCTACGTACCGACCGCCTATTATTACCCCAGAGTTTGACCTCCAGGTACTCATTTATTGCAGCCTGAGTCGAGCTGGGCCGTAAAATGCCAGCGATCGAATTGGCGAGCGGGATTCGAACCCGCAACTCTTGGTTTCGTAGTCAGCGATCTATCCACTAAGCCATCACGGCACTATAATATTCAACAAAAATCAATAAAACAAGTAGTTCGATGATTATCCATGTTGCTGGTTCTACGCTAACATAAAGAAGAAAGATTTTTGGCCCAGGGTGGCTTCCTGTCTGGGATAAAAAGAAACAAGCCTCAAAGAAAATAACCCATGCAAGAAAACGATTTTTGAATCGAAAGAAAAAAGAATATTCCACGCCTCTGTACTAGGAGCATAAAATTATTAAATAACAGAGAGCAGACAAAAATGCTGGAATTAAGAAATAATAATACTGATATTTGGCTATCATAGCAAATACAAAAGAAGGGATGAGGACAGAAACTGTATGAGGCTTATGTAATGCTATAGTCAGAGACAAATCAGCGAAAGAGGGAGTTGCGTTAGCAATAAACAAAAATACAAAGACAGCATAGAAGACTATCATCATACATTATCACGTATATAAACTGTAAAAATGAGTACAGCGACTCATCACTTAAACATAATATCAATATAGGCCCTCGAATACAATAAATCAAAACAAGAACACGAGAATTTTTATAATCAATTCCAAAATATAAATTTAGTCTCTGCCACGAAAGATTTTAATGTGCGAATTTGTGAGGAAGTAATCTCTGGACTTAAATAAGATTTTAATGAAGATATTTTAAATGATAAGGGAGCACTTATGTTAAACTTCTGCCCAGTTAATAATTAACAATACCTTTTTCAATTACAAACTACCGTATAGTATGAGAATACCCGAAACTAACAGTCGATGATTGATTATATTATAATTAATATGTGGATACACCATTTACAAGTACTAAACATAAAAATTATAAATTCTGCTTATATGAAAAGTAAGAATGATACTAAAATCCAAGAGAAAGTCTAAGAAACTAGAAATAGGTACATGAGGATAAATATTGAATGTCTATGAGACACAACTAAGAAAAGTTTATACCAAAACTGCTTAAAAGAAAAATGTAAGAAGAAGATGATATGGAAAAAGGGAGGCTCTTGAGACGCGAAAGATGACTTAACGAAAACGAATACCAAAGAGAACACCATGGTTTTGAAAAGAAATCAAAGAAATATGCGAAGCAAAAAGAAGGCATATTTAAAATACAGGGGAATACAAACAACAAAAACTTATGAGAAGAATAAGAAAATCCCCAATGAGACAAACTCACTAGTAAGGCAAACTAACATAAATATTTAGAGAAAGAATAGGAAGTGATTTTTATGGGCCTTAGAAACAAATATGAAGATTAATCAAAAGCCAAAAGAAAAAATCAAATAAATTTATTATTGCTCATCACTCATTAGAATGAAAAACCTAAAACAAAATATGCCAGAAGTAGCAATAAATGACGGTGTCCTGATAGAAACAGCACTTTGAACACTGAAGGGCAATAAAAACTAGGGTCAAGATGGAATCCCTAATGTGAGCTGTTCAAATATGGCTAAGAGAAATTAAACTAACAACTAAAAATTTTAATTTGTAAGATTTTCTGTCGGCCTGGAGTTCCAGATGAATAGAGAACTAGTATTGTAACCTTCCATTTAAGAAAGGTGATAAGGAAGAATCTTTAAACTACAAAAGAATAAATCTTCTGAGCACTACTCCAAATTCTATACAATGACACGAAACATTTAATATGAAAATCCGAGTGGTTGTTTTTCAATTTCCTGTTTCAGCTCTACAACTGTTGCTGGCTTTGTATTCCCATAAAAAGAAATCTATTGGACTGGGGTCTGGGAAACGCTAGGGAGTTAAATACCACCTCTTTTCCCAATCAATTTGATCGGAAAAGTTGCATTGAGAAAGGCTCCTGTATGGCGACAGTAGTGGGGAACTGTTTTATTTTGCTGAAAATAATTTCTTTCTCATCAAACAACCCTTAGGTGCGTGGACCGATGGATTCCTACAGAAACCTTAAATAAACATTGCCGGTAATATTTTAATCAAAAAGGAATGACCGTAGGAATGCTGATATCCCACAACTAAGTGATAAGTTATGTCACGCAAAAAAGTTTTTTATTAGCATGGTCAAACTTTTCAGCCAATTCTATGTTTGACGTTAGATAGGTCAATGTTTGGAGTTTTGTGTACACTCTAGGTCAGCACTGAATATGGCGTCAGCTAAAACCGTCTATTCAACCGAAGAAAGCGTCTTTATTGTGGCCGCCTCTTACAAGAGGGACCGAAGTGCTAGTGAAGAGCTAACTGCCTTCAAGACCAAATTTGACAAGCACACTACCTTGCCTGTCTCTACAATAGCAAGGTAAAAAAACTATGATAACATTTGCTTTATAATTAAATTGTCCATTTTACCACGTTATAATAGGCGAATTGGGAAGTTTGAAAAGACAAAAAGTGTACTAAATGACCACTCCCGAAATCGTAGAACAAGCTAGGGAATTTTATGAACCAACAGCCCACAACTTCGGTCTCTAAAAGTGCAACTCATTTTGGCCTGAGTGTGGGTTCTACGCACACCATCCTCATCAAGAAATTGAATCTATTTCCGTATAAGATTCAATTGCAAAGGCCTCTGACTAAGGTCAATATTGGCAAAGCTTCACTGTTGCAAAAGTAATCATGGAGATGATTCGACCCAAACAATTGGACGTAAACATCCATTTTACGGATGAGGCCTATTTTCAACTGGTTATGTCAACAAACAAAATTATCGAGATTAGATACCAAAAACCCGTATTTGACCGAAATTCGTCGATTGGACCCAAAAAAGTTAGTGTATGGTGTGCAATTTCACACTATGAAATTGTCGGCCCACTGTTTCTCCCAAAATATGTGAATGAAGAAGTTTATCGCACAAAATTCTCGAGAAATTCATTCCAATTGTGAGAGGAAAAAAACTATTCAACCAATATTGGTTACAGCAAGATAGACTCACCTCCCATCAAACTCAGGGCATCTGTGACATCCTCATAGAAATTCTTTGGAAAGAGGATTATAAGTCTGAGCGCCCTCCATAAGATAGAAGATGGCATTAAGTGTTTCCCAAATTTTCCCGATTTAAGCCTGTGGTTTCATCTTATGGGGTTATCTTAAAGATAGAGTTTATTGGAACAAAACCCAGTCCATCTACGAACTCAAGAATCGCATCACAGAAAGGATTTTGGCGGACATCAGAAAAGCCGCAATTGAGAGTTTTGGGAAGAGGGTTGAAATGACCATCTCTAGTGAAGGCAGTCTTTTTAAAAACATAATGCAATAAACTCCATTTATTCATTATCATAATAAAAAGCAATCAGAATTTTATCTTGCGTAGTTTTTTTTTATAATTTTTTTTCTCGTTTACGTCACATAATGTAGATCCTGTACAAATGTGCTGTCCAATTGATATATTTAATTTAATTTAATTTTCAAATAATTTTGGATGAAAATGTTATACTTTCCGCGTATTTACCCAGATATCATTAATAAACACTATATGTATAAAACTATATAACTCAAAATCTTTTATGTCAAGGAGCCGTCTAGAGAACGAAAATTTTAAACAAAAATCAGTTGGTCCTCCAGGTTTGAGCCTGTGCACCATCTCTTGAATAACTTTAACAGGGTGCAAATTTTTCAATAAAATAGCTTTTCAACCGATTGGATTTAATCAACAACCGAAATTGGCAAAGAAGAGGACGATGAAAATAGGAACATGAAACTTACGAGAGTAACATCCAAGTCAGATAAAGTATTCAAATAAATTAAAAATTAAATTTGTAGATGGTAGAGTTGACGGAGACAAAGTATTAAGAAAAATATGCAGAAGAAAAACAACAAGATATTGGGAAATAATGAAATGATTATGTAGTAGGATAATATGGGAAAACTAGTGTAAATACCAATGAAGAAAGAATTATAAAGAACATATATCAGGCAAATTCTTTAAAAATAACATGTGAATGATTCAAGCATAAATACACAAATATAAGTTGATATGGCATATCTGGTAACTGAAGTCCATAATAGATTATATGATAGTTAAGTAACAGCTTAGAATCTTAGATATAGATATTTAAAAAAGCCCAGTACATAAGCTAACTATCATATTCTAATAGCCAAGGTTTACTTTTTGTAAAAAAAATAAATAAAGCCAAACACAAGCGCAATCTGAACAAAGTGTCAAATAGTTCACTGCAATCTTGAAAAACCTAAAAATGATTCTACAAGGTTTCTATACTAACTTAGAATGACAGCCAAACTTGTTTGTATTTAAAAAAGTTTGTGAAGCAGCAACAGAAGTTTTAGGTGAAAACGTAAAACCACAAAAACATTAAAAATATCCCACTTGTTAGAACAAAAAACTAAATTCTTTAATTTAAGGGAAAAAGATATTGCATATAAGGTGGCTCCAAGCCGAGAGTCCGGAAAGTAAAGAAGAATACCATAAAAATAGAAGAGAAGCAACAAAACTGCCAAAATTATTTATTGGAAATAGACATGTAAAGAAAGAAATGAATGTATTGGTAACACGAGAGCAAACACAGCGAGGAAAGTAATATAGGAGAAAGAACTATTATCATATATTTTTAACAGATAGTTTACAATTTCAAAGAGAAAATACAAAATGCCGTAATGGAACAATATAACCATTAGATAAAGTGATTAATTCAGAAGTGAGGAAATGGGTCTTAAAAATAAAAAGTGGTAAAGCTTTGGTTCCAGGCAATATTAGTGTGGAGCTTATGAAGGCAGCTTCAGATATCTTAATGTAGAAACCTAGTTACATTATTTAATAAAAGTAGGGAAAGCTTTTCTTACAAATGGAAAAAAAACGGTAATTTCGGTCATGCTTAAGAAAGACAGTGTGAAAGCTTTTAAGAACTGTAGAAGCATTAGCGTAATACGCACAGTTGGAAAACTTTATAGCCAGGTCCTCAAACATAGAATTTATTTCTAAATTTAGAAATTGGAGGAACAAAATGATTTTAGAATTGAAAATTTAGAAATATATTGAATGTTATAGACTTAGAAAAAGCTTTCTGCACGGTACCACTGACTGGGCTATAGTATAGCATAAGAAGCACAGAAGTCAGTTCAGCTTATGTCTATGCTGTACAAGCTATATATTACGGTTATGTCAGCTCAGTAAAGATTGTAAACAAATTCTGCCGATTTCAAGGTAGATAAAAGATTGAAATAAGGCTGTTCACTCACCCTTCTTTAAAATATACTTGAAAGTAGCACTAGATTCTTGAAAACTGCCAAATGATTATAAAAATCAAAGAAAACATCTTCTACAGCTTATTATTTGCCAGTGACCAAGTATTGCTATCTGCTAATGGGAAATATTTTAGACGTATGACATGAATATGACAAGTGGGGCTAAGAATAAATGTACAAAATTACATCAAGTCCGACCTAGACATAGAGTTGTGTAATAAAAAGTTGTTTGGCCTTCAGGTATTTTGGGCAATTCTTCTTTTGATGATAGAGATCAACAGCGTATTTTAAATAAAATGGACGTAGTGAACGTATGATTTGGCAACTCAACTTCTTATTCTGGAGCAACTAGATTTGAAGCAGAATCAAGACAATAATTTACAATGCCATCGTAGAAAGCATTTTGGAAACCTGCGAAATGAGGAAGTCAGAGAATAACAGGATGATAACCATTGAAATGGATTAATGGAAACGGACCGCGAAAATTTCAAAATGTTAGAAATCAAGGAATAAGGAGAATAAACAACGTAGGTGATACTTTAGAGACAACAAAAGACAAAATAATTAACCAGGAGTAAGAAAGTGCAGATCACCGAGAAACTGAAACTGACGGTGGTTGTTTAGGATTTTATTATAATGCATCTATGAATTAATATTTTTGGTGCCAACAGCTAACAATTTTTCACCCCCTTCTCTCAAATTTTTGCAAGGTGGGAATCTGAAGCAATTTATTTACAAATGATAACAATGGAATAAATCGGTGCGGCGATCTTTTAAAAATAAGATAATATGTAAAACAATCCTGAAGATAGGCAAGATAGCAAACGTACGCTCAGAGTTCAACTACGCCACATTTCATATCAGATGTATTTGTTTACTTTCTGTTTAAATGTATAGTAGATGTTATTTTATATTTTAACAAAGAGAGAAACATAGGTCATAGTTGATAGGATCAAGGGTCAAAAAGACACGTAAGCTTCATAAACGACCAGAGCTAAATGAGCTATCTATCTGCTTGATATGACATCTATTATCAGTGTAAAGAAGTTACGTATAAAATATGATGTCGGCCAAATCCCTTCTATGACATGCTATTGTTCATTTTGTGAAATTTTCCGTAAATGTAACTGTATTCCCATAATTACACATCTAACGTTCTATTTTAGCTCTTTTTTTTATCGACAAACTCTTTCCTTTAAATAATCCCAAAGGAAAAAGTCCATTGGGGTTAGATCGCAAGATCGCGGTAGTTAATTTGTCACCCATCTGCAAGATAACACAATAGGGATTTTGGTTCGAAGTAAAGTGAATGTGCCACATTCTGTGTGACACGTGGCCATCTTGTTGAAACCAAATATCATTTAAGTTGAAATTGTTGGTTTCAATAAAAAAAGTTGTTTAGCATCTTCCGATAACGTATATCCTTGAAAGTAATAGCGCTGTTAAATGTGTGCTCAAAAAGTATAGGTCAATTATTTTTCAGCCCGCAATGTACACCAAACTGAATTTTTGTGTATAAATTAGTTTATCATGAATATTACTCAATTTTCATTATCCCAGATGCAACAATGCTGATGATTTACAAAGTTATTTAAGAAAATGAGCTTTGTAATTCAATATGAATTTTTACAAAATCAGTACCAATTGTTATGTTATCTAAAACCCAGTTCACAAATATACAGTAAATTTTGAAGTTTGATTGTCTATTTAAATTCAAATAACTACAAAAGCAAACAAAATATATACCAGAATTTATTTTTTACGTCCATAGAGGAGAACGGAGAAGAACGCGATTTCTGAGAGTCGCAGGTTAGATTGTTCGCAGTGTCGTTCCTTAAGTTAGATTAAAAGTTATCATCGTCCGTTACACCGTATATTATTATCAGGTTTTTCAGAATAGAGAGCGCCCAGCTGTCAACGCCCTTATGCGTGACAATTTTTGAAAGCAAGAGAAGCAGTTGAAAATAAAAATCACTGACGTCTCTCGAGGGTCAGCGTGAGCAAGATTGCGTTGCTCGCTGTCTTTTCGAAGTGACCGCCAATTAATGGTTGTAGAAATTGCTTCTGACGTCTAAATGAGCTACGGCAGTGCCCAGAAAATCATTACTGACGATTTTGGGTTTCGACAACACCCAGCCATATTCAGATGCCTACACTCGACAAAAATTGGGTTTTGGACTACACGGGAGTATCATTTTTAAGAATATTCAAAAAACACTTGAGATTTGACGACGATGTCGTTGTCGAAGTATTCGTGTGCGATAGGCTAATGTCACAACCACCTGGATTTTACTACATATCTACTGAAGAAATGTTTTTTTTTAAACTAGAGAGTATGTAGAAAAATAACTTTGTATATTTTAATTTTTACAATGATTCAGTAAATTGCAAAAATAATTTCAGTTTGTGTTTGATTCACCCATGTAATTGTCGTAATAATTACACGGCACTATTTTTTTAAACTTGGATAATCATTTACTAACTAATACACTGGTACTATTAGTATTTATTTATATGAGGGTGGACCTGCTAGACTAATCCCTTGAGGGAGTATCAACCGCACTTTGTTCAAAGTCGTTGCATTTGGTGATCTAATGTCGTCGACAAGGCTCTCGAACATTCCGTCTAATAGATGGTTTCGAAAGAGAATGTGTTAAATAATTTTTGTAATACGTAAATGTACATCTAACGTATATATCTCTTAAATTTTGCAAAACCCAAATTACAGGGTGCGAGTAATTACCCGGACAAAGAATTTGCACAGGTATTCACTTATTTTAAAAGCAATACCAACCGAACCATAACAGAAACACTTTATCAGTCTTAGGATAACAACAATAACTAGTTCTAAAATTTATTTCCATTTGTACAGATAATCAAGAAAAGTCTCTTGGAAATGCCATCTATGATGGAACGCAGCCACTCGATGGAGAGAGTGTGTTCCAGTCCTTGAAAAGGGATCGCTTCAGAGATTCTACAGATGAGTCGAGAGTAGCACAGGCATTTCTTTCCAATTCCGCCCTAACAGAGAAGTTTATTGAATTGCAGTCGGGGGAGCAACAAAGCCACTCCTTGGCAGCGATAAAGTCGGGGGTGTGGGTGTGCAGCCAGTCCTGCGTGGTCTTGGCGCGGTGTCCGGGGGACCCATTCTGATTCCAGACTCAGTGGTAAGATCCTAGGGTAAGGGCCTAGTCGAGGCAGATGGACTCCATGATATCTTTCTTGTATACTTCCGCATTAATCTTGATCGATGAAAAGACGAGGCGCTTTTCCATCAGCTGTGATGCCTCCGAAAACTATGACGTATCCATGATGAGAAGATCATTCAATGGTTCTTCCTTTGGCATTGGCATCTTCAGGGGATCAGGCAAGTATTCTGGTGTTTTGACTGTTCGGCACCGCCTGGACAGTGAAAATCTTTTCGTCTGTCCAGACGATGTCGTACCAGTGTGGCGAGTGGAATTGGGTCAGCAAATCTTTAGACAATTTTTTCTAGTTGCTTTCTTGCCACCAAGCCACTGGTTCTTGATCGTTCAGCAAGAATGATTTAACAATGGATCGAATAGTAAAATCGCTCATAGCAAAAGTCCTGGGCGAGTTGGTACATGGATCGTTGAAGGTTCCTCATGATTCTCTCTCGCATGATTTTGACAACGGCCGACGTGAACTCGGCCAGGCATGTCCGTTTTCAGCTTCTTGTATTGTTTGATGATGTCTTGGATGGTTGATCGCGTGGCGTCGAGGAGTTTCTTGATGTTTACAGGACGGACTCCCAAAATAATATGAAAATAAGGTAAAACGCAAATAAAAGACGGCGAAACGCCCGTTGCATTATCATTACTAATCGATTACTTTTGTCGGGATAATTATCTTACACCCTGTATTTATAATTTATAATGCTACAAAATATACCCCTTTAGCTTCTATCGAAAAATATAACTTGCTTCTAAATAATCCTGGAGTATACACAAGAATAGCCAACGCGGAAATAAACGAGTTTATTACTACACATCCTTAATAAATCCTAAAATAGTGATATATGTAATGTACTACAGAAGTACATGTATGTAATAAATAAAGTATTTTAAAATTGCTAAGAATAATATGGTTTTAATAAAAATTTGTAAATAATTAACATATTGACTACATAAACATACAATTTTGACAGAGGAAATGATTAGCAGAAGTTAAATTGTGTTCCATCTGTTGTTCCTGATCTTCAATAAGAAGACGAGAAACACATTTTACAGACGTTTTTTAAAATCTAAGACAACCAAAAGTAATTTTGTGAGCACTACCATAGCTTATTTTAATCTAATAAGCAATTTCGACAACTGTTAATTGGCAATCATCTACGAGAAGCTAACGAATAATGCGAATATTCTATTAAGTCACACTGGTTCTCGGGTGACGTCGGATTTTACGCTCTCTATTTTAACAAAGTAGGTGTTTATCTGTTGCAAAATTGAATGCTCTAACATTGTGACACTGGCTAAAAAAGCCATAGCGCGAAGTTTTTCATCGGAAAATTTTCTTTGGGTCTATAAGGTGGTTTAAATATGACCGAGACTGAGCGAGTAGAGCTACCATCAAAAGAAATAGAAGACCGTCCTGTTCGCTGACATTTACCATGGACTCCAACAACAGTATGGGGAACAGTGTCTATCACGGACCCGTGTGTTTGAGTGGTGTAACAGCTTCAAAGGGGGGCAGAGAGCGCGTGGAGAATGAACTGCATGATTGTCGGCCGCAAACATCCGTCACCGAGTCAAACATTGATTGTGCAGACGCGCTTATTTGTGAAAGTAGGCACAGCACTATCAAGAAACTTGGAGCAATGCTGTCCATCAGTAATGGTAGTGTAGAAGACATCATGAAAAATTATTTGCACTACCGCAAGGTGAATGGATTATTTGTACACTTTGACGGACATGAACAAAATGATACGCATGCAAGCTACCAGTCGTCTCCTACAGCAATTTTAAGACGAAGGCCCATACTCACACCGAGTTGAGCTACGCCTTTAGAGATCGAAGTTGTGGGCGCGTGTTTATAAAGCTCTCCAGCTTATTTTACGGTCTCGTGGTTACAGTACACTTCCTGCCTTCTCAAACTTTCCAATCAGTCTATTATAGCATGGTAAAATAGACAATTTAATTATAGAGTAAATTTTATTATGGTATTTTTTACTTTGCTATTGTAGAGACAGACAAGGTAGTGTATTTGTCAAACTTGGCCTTGAAAGCAGTTAGAGCTTCACTAGCACTTTGGCTCCTCTCGTAAGCGGCGGCCACAATGAAAACTCTTTCTTTGGTTGAATAGTTGGACTTAGCTGACGCCATATTTAGTGTTGAGCTAGAGTGTAAACAAAACTCCAAACAGCAACCCAGCTATATCTAATATCGAACATAAAATTGGCTGAAAAGTTTGACCATGGTAATAAAAAACTTTTTTGCGTGACATAATGATTGCCCTGTATAATTAATATAATTTTTAGTTAGTTTATTTAAATATCGTTAATTCTACGCATATATATCATAACATGCAGATAAAATTAGCAACCTACATCTGAAAAATACTTGTTAAATACGTTTTGGAAACTTCCATTGTATTATGTAAAAGTTACTTAATACCGAAAATGTCAGTCAAAATTATAAATATTAGTTTATAAGTAGAAATCAATAATTTTTTTTACAAACCACCAACGTTATTCGTAACAGTTTTTCAAATTATAATGGTCGTAAATGATATAATAAAAGCAACAATTAATTAGTAATAAATGGATTAGTAATTAATGAAAAAAATTATTTTTGCCTAAAAAATCACTCTGTATATGATTAATATAAACTGAAATTCCTGATATGATTAAACTCTTATATTGGTAGATGCTTGATAAGATTAAACATGAGCATTTTGATTTTGCCTATTATCTAGATATCTCGGTGATCGATTGCTGCAGTTTACACTTAAATAGCACGGCAAGTAATCGAGACTCATTTGTGGTGCTGTACTGGAGAGGCAGCTATTATCAAACGGCAAAATGTTTTGCTATATTTTAATTTCTGCTTTGATAGCTTCTTCAGTTGGTAAGAAACAGGTCGTTGAGCTGTTACCAAGTGACTTATTTTTCGCTTTTAGCGGTGTTCCCTAAGGTGCAACCAATAGCTCCTAGGCTTGATGGCAGAATTGTCGGAGGCGAAGATACAACGATTGAGGAATATCCCCACCAGCTGTCGCTGGAGTATCGCTTTAGTCACATATGTGGAGCTTCCATCCTTTCAGAAACTAGGGCTCTAACTGCAGCTCACTGTACTAATGAGTAATGTACTAAAAATGCTGTAGTTGGATAACATTCTGCAACTGTTTTTAAAGGGCGGTGACGATGTGGCTGAAGGTGCGCGCTGGCAGCAGCGAACGTGGACGCGGTGGAATTGTGGTGGACGTTAAAGAGTTTTTCCAACATCCCAAGTACAGCAGGTTAACGGTGGACTACGACGTGACTGTGCTAGCATTGAAGGAGGCTTTGCCTCTTGGTAGTGGAATTACGCCGATTCCTCTACACGGTGTTGGGAAAGAGCTGGCCACGGGAACGTTAGGCACCGTGACTGGGTGGGGAAGGCTTTGCGATGATTGCACTACTCCCCCAAAGGTTCTGCAAAAAGTGCAGTTACCTAAAGTAGATGACGCACAGTGCCAGAAGCTTTATGCCAATATCAAAATAACTCCCCGTATGGTGTGCCACGGATTCATAGAGGGAGAAAAGGACTCTTGTCAGGTAGATTATTAAAATAATAAAAAAAAGTTTTATTTCTTTTCTATTTGTAGGGTGACTCTGGCGGTCCACTGGTCGCTGAAAACGTTCAAATTGGTATAGTCTCTTGGGGATTAGGCTGCGCTTCTCCTAAGCATCCTGGAGTATACACAAGGATAGCCAACGAGCAAATCAACGAGTATATTAATACACACCTTTAATATAGCTTTATGAAATAATAAAGTGCACAATAAATTTTAAAACTACCAAAGAAAATTGTTACTGTTGTTATTGCTTGAGGCTCTTTCCTAGACGACAACATAATAACCAACTAAGTTTGCTGTTTGTTACGAAAAATATTTCTTGTTGTGTAACCAAAAACTTTTCTATTCATTTTAAATGCTCTTAACGTATCTTACAATTTTTAAATAAAACTAATTACTTGGCATTTTAAAATATTCAGGTGTAAAATAAAGGATGTCTCAAAAGAAGCATGAAATTTAATTGAAAAAGAAAACGGCGAGGTCAAACTTTTTTTCGACATTCTTTGTAATCGTAGTGTTCGCCGCAGTCGAAAGTTGCATGTGCTGGTTTTTATACCATTCTCGTTTTAAAGGGTAAACATTGCTATTAAATGTAGTGTAGGATATTTAACAAATTTCTCTCGCGGCTCATTTGACATTCTCATCACTTTTTCGCATAAATCTGGTCCAATTTTGTCGATAGCTCTCCGAATTTTTAATTAATTCAGGAATTATTCTCGTTTTCCTAGAATAAACTCTGGTCGTTACGAATTCCTAGAAGAAAAAATCGCACGGTGTGAGATTGCAAGATTTTGATGGTCAGTTTAGTTTTCTGTTTTGGGAGAAGCCGGCGTTTTAAATAGTCGTCTGGCTTTAGTTCGTGGGTTAGCTGAATCTGGAATGCAGAAAAAATCCGCTGCATGGCGCCTTTTGAAATGTTTAGTTGCAGTGAACGATGGCGCACTGAGGTTTCTGGATTCTCCGTCACACTATCATTTGCAGCTGAACAGCGAGTAGGAGGTTTGCTTGTTTTTTGCAACCGAACCTGTTTGTCAATTTTTTAATTAGCCTTTTCACAGTTAGTTTATTTTGATTCATCTCTCCTTCCGAAAATGCTATGCAATTTGTGTAAAACATTCTTCGGGTTTGTAATAAATTTTAACAGTCATCACTAGTTCCTCCGTCATATTGACTAACTGTTATATGTTTACTACAAAATATTACGAAACACTAGGCGGTCGGTCTTGCAGATAAATGGCATACAATTTAAATCCCGTATTTCTTTTGGGATACTCTTCATTTTGAGCTGTTAAGTATTTTAAAGGTTTTTTTCTTGTTTTGTAATGATACTTTGACATATGTTATCTATGATTCTCCCGATCAGTAAATATGGAACGTTATACGAAGGAACATCGAGTTATTATTACTAAAATACATGACAAAGTTAATGAAAATTTTGTAAACACGCCGTAAAAATTTGAAATTTTGATTAAAATAGTACACCAAAAATATCAACTGTTCAAAAATTGATTACAAAATTTCATAAGACAGGAACGATAATAAATGATGCAAGTCTTCGTATTAGTATAGGGTAAAATGTTATGAGAATATTGCCATAGTTAATCAAAGTATCGCTGTAAATCCGAAAATATTAAGTCGGCATCGTATTCAATAATTGAACATTTCTAGAAGCTCCCTTCAGTGACTACTCCTTAAAGATTTGCACCTTTGTGTAGTAACAGACCTTAACCTTTTTGAACATTTTCACCGATGAAAATTCGTAAATTGGTTTTTAGAGTCAAAAAATAATCATAGCAACGAGGAGCATTTTTAACTTAATAGGTTTCTAACCAAACAAAATTATCACATTTAGGATTCGGAACTTCTATGAAGGTGATGATGAAAATACTGGAATTGTGAATGGCAATGGTTACTGTTACATGATAATCTAGTTTTTTGGCATCAACTGGTCCACATGGATCAGGAATAAATGTGGTTCCAGCAGGATGAAGCCACTTGCCATACAGCTCAGGCAACAGTCGATTTATGCGTAATTTTATAAAATCCCGGCATCAACTGGCCAGCCACATCTTGTTATTTAATAGCGTTATGCCAGAAATTTACCAAAATTTGTAGCCGAAGCCATTTGTCAGACATAATATTCTATATTTAATATTATGCACTATAATAGTAATAGTTCCCCGTAATAGGCCTCGAAGGCCCTTTGGGGTCGGTAACAGGATAGATCTGTTACAGTCTAGAGCCTACGGTACACAAGGGTAGTAACATGGCCAGCGCTACGTACCGACCGCCTATTATTACCCCAGAGTTTGACCTCCAGGTACTCATTTATTGCAGCCTGAGTCGAGCTGGGCCGTAAAAATGCCAGCGATCGAATTGGCGAGAGCGGGATTCGAACCCGCAACTCTTGGTTTCGTAGTCTAGCGATCTATCCACTAAGCCATCACGGCACTATAATATTCAACAAAAATCAATAAAAACAAGTAGTTCGATGATTATCCATGTTGCTGGTTCTACGCTAACATAAAGAATAAAGGTTTTTGGTCCAGGGTGGCTTCTTGTCTGGAATAAAAAGAAACAAGGCTCAAAGAAAATGACCCATGCAAGAAAACGATTTTTGAATCGAAAAAAAGAATATTCGACGCCTCTGTACTAGGAGCATAAAATTATTAAATAACAGAGAGCAGGGAAAATGCTGGAATTAAGAAATAATAATACTGATATTTGGCTATCATAGCAAATACAAAAGAAGGGATGAGGACAGAAACTGTATGAGGCTTATGTAATGCTATAGTCAGAGACAAATCAGCGAAAGAGGGAGTTGCGTTAGCAATAAACAGAAAATACAAAGACAGCATAGAAGACTATCATCATACATTATCACGTATATAAACTGTAAAAATGAGTACAGCGACTCATCACTTAAACATAATATCAATATAGGCCCTCGAATACAATAAATCAAAACAAGAACACGAGAATTTTTATAATCAATTCCAAAATATAAATTTAGTCTCTACCACGAAATGAACTTGAAAGATTTTAATGTGCGAATTTGTGAGAAGTAATCTTTGGACTTAAATAAGGTTTTAATGAAGATATTTTAAATGATAAGGGAGCACTTATGTTAAACTTCTACCCAGTTAATAATTAACAATACCTTTTTCAATTACAAACTACCGTATAGTATGAGAATACCCAAAACTAACAGTCGATGATTGATTATATTATAATTAATATGTGGATACACCATTTACAAGTACTAAACATAAAAATTATAAATTCTGCTTATATGAAAAGTAAGAATGATACTAAAATCCAAGAGAAAGTCTAATAAACTAGAAATATGTACATGAGGATAAATATTGTGAA
The DNA here is from genome assembly GCA_036346155.1 of Sinelater perroti. Taxonomy (NCBI): domain Eukaryota; kingdom Metazoa; phylum Arthropoda; class Insecta; order Coleoptera; family Elateridae; genus Sinelater; species Sinelater perroti. The sequence continues at coordinate 3,747,673 of JARFIY010000189.1, forward strand.
AGACACAACTAAGAAAAGTTTATACTAAAACTGCTTAAAAGAAAAATGTAAGAAGAAGATGATATGGAAAAAGGGAGGCTCTTGAGACGCGAAAGATGACTTAACGAGAACGAATACCAAAGAGAACACCATGGTTTTCCAAAGAAATCAAAGAAATATGCGAAGCAAAAAGAAGGCATATTTAAAATACAGGGGAATACAAACAACAAAAACTTATGAGAAGCATAAGAAAATCCTCAATGAGACAAACTCACTAGTAAGGCAAACTAACATAAATATTTAGAGAAAGAATAGGACTGATTCTTATGGGCCTTAGAAACAAATATGAAGATTAATCAAAAGCCAAAGGAAAAAATCAAATAAATTTATTATTGCTCATCACTCATTAGAATGAAAACCCTGAAACGAAATATGCCAAAAGTAGCAATCAATGACGGTGTCCTAATAGAAACAGCACTTTGAACACTGAAGGGCAATAAAAACTAGGGTCAAGATGGAATCCCTAATGTGAGCTGTTCAAATATGGCTAAGAGAAATTAAACTAACAATTAAAAATTTTAATTTGTAAGATTTTCTGTCGGCCTGGAGTTCCAGATGAATAGAGAACTAGTATTGTAACCTTCCATTTAAGAAAGGTGATAAGGAAGAATCTTTAAACTACAAAAGAATAAATCTTCTGAGCACTACTCCAAATTCTATACAATGACACGAAACATTTAATATGAAAATCCGAGTGGTTGTTTTTCAATTTCCTGTTTCAGCTCTACAACTGTTGCTGGCTTTGTATTCCCATAAAAATAAATCTATTGGACTGGGGTCTGGGAAACGCTAGGGAGTTAAATACCACCTCTTTTCCCAGTCAATTTGATCGGAAAAGTTGCATTGAGAAAGGCTCCTGTATGGCGACAGTAGTGGGGAACTGTTTTATTTTGCTGAAAATAATCTCTTTGTCACCAAACAACCCTTAGGTGTGTGGACCGATGGATTCCTACAGCAACCTTAAATAAACATCGCCGGTAATATTTTAATCAAAAAGGAAAGACCCTAGGATGCCTAATGCTGATATCCCACAACTAAGTGATAAGCTGTGTCACGCAAAAAAGTTTTTTATTACCATGGTCAAACTTTTCAGCTATGTTTGACGTTAGATATAGATAGGTCAATGTTTGGAGTTTTGTGTACACTCTAGGTCAGCACTGAATATGGCGTCAGCTAAAACCGGTTATTCAACCGAAGAAAGGGTCTTTATTGTGGCCGCCTCTTACAAGAGGGACCGAAGTGCTAGTGAAGAGCTAACTGCCTTCAAGACCAAGTTTGACAAGCGCACTACCTTGCCTATCTCTACAATAGCAAGGTAAAAAAAACTATGACAAAATTTGCTTTATAATTAAATTGTATATTTTACTACGTTATAATAGGCTAATTGGGAAGTTCGAAAAGACAAAAAGTGTACTGAATGACCACTCCCGAAATCGTAGAACAAGCTAGGGAGTTTTATGAACCAGCAGCCCACAACTTCGGTCTCTAAAAGTGCAACTCATTTCGGCCTGAGTGTGGGTTCTATGCACACCATCCTCATCGAGAAATTGAATCTATTTCCGTATAAGATTCAATTGCGAAGGCCTCTGACTAAGGTCAATATTGGCAAAGCTTCACTATTGCAAAAGTAATCATGGAGATGGTTCGACCCAAACAATTGGACCTAAGCATCCATTTTACGGATGAGGCTTATTTTCAACTGGTTATGTCAACAAACAAAATTATCGACATTAGATACCAAAAACCCACATTTGACCGAAATTCGTCGATTGGACCCAGAAAAAGTTAGTGTATGGTGTGCAATTTCTCACTATGAAATTGTCGGCCCACTGTTTCTCACAAAATATGTGAATGAAGAAGTTTATCGCACAAAATTCTCGAGAAATTCATTCCAATTGTGAGAGGTAAAAGACAATTCAACCAATATTGGTTACAGCAAGATAGACCCACCTCCCATCAAACTCAGGGCATTTTTGACATCCTCATAGAAATTCTTTGGAAAGAGATAGAAGACGGCATTAAGTGTTTCCCAAATTTTCCCGATTTAAGCCTGTGATTTCATCTTATGGAGTTATCTTAAAGATAGAGTTTATTGGAACAAAACCCACTCCATCGACGAACTCAAGAATCGCATCACAGAAAGGGTTTTGGCGGACATCAGAAAAGCCGCAATTGAGAGTTTTGGGAAGAGGGTTGAAATGACCATCTCTAGTGAAGGCAGTCATTTTAAAAACAATGCAATAAACTCCATTTATTCATTATCATAATAAAAAGCAATCAGAATTTTATCTTGCGTAGTTTTTTTTATAATTTTTTTCTCGTTTACGTCACATAATGTAGATCCTGTACAAATGTGCTGTCCAATTGATATATTTAATTTAATTTTATTTTCAAATAATTTTGGATGAAAATGTTATACTTTCCGCGTATTTACCCAGATATCATTAATAAACACTATATGTATAAAACTATATAACTCAAAATCTTTTATGTCAAGGAGCCGACCAGTCTATAGAACGAAAATTTTGAACAAAAATCAGTTGGTCCTCCAGGTTTGAGCCTGTGCACCATCTCTTGAAAAACTTTAACAGGGTGCAAATTTTTCAATAAAATAGCTTATCAACCGATTGGATTTAATCAATAACCGAAATTGGCAAAGAAGAGGACGATGAAAATAGGAACATGAAACTTACGAGAGTAACACCCAAGTCAAATAAATAAAGTATTCAAATAAATTAAAAATTAAATTTGTAGATGGTAGAGTTGACGGAGACAAAGCATTAAGAAAAATATGCAGAAGAAAAACACCAAGATATTGGGAAATAATGAAATGATTATGTAGTAGGATAATATGGGAAAACTATTGTAAATACCAATGAAGAAAGAATTATAAAGTACATATGTCAGGCAAATTTTTTAAAAATAACATGTGAATGATTCAAGCATAAATACACAAATATAAGTTGATATGGCATATCTGGTAACTGAAGTCCATAATAGATTATATGATAGTTAAGTAACAGCTTAGAATCTTAGATATAGATATTTAAAAAAGCCCATTACATAAGCTAACTATCATATTCTAATAGCCAAGGTTTACTTTTTGTAAAAAAATAAATAAAGCCAAACACAAGCGCAATCTGAACAAAGTATCAAATAGTTCACTGCAATCTTGAAAAACCTAAAAATGATTCTACAAGGTTTCTATACTAACTTAGAATGACAGCCAAACTTGTTTGTACTTAAAAAAGTTTGTGAAGCAGCAACAGAAGTTTTAGGTGAAAACGTAAAACCACAAAAACATTAAAATATCCCACTTGTTAGAACAAAAACTAAATTCTTTAATTTAAGGAAAAGATATTGCATATAAGGTGGCTCCAAGCCGAGAGTCCGGAAAGTAAAGAAGAATACCATAAAAATAGAAGAGAAGCAACAAAACTGCCAAAATTATTTATTGGAAATAGACATGTAAAGAAAGAAATGAATGTATTGGTAACACGAGAGCAAACACAGCGAGGAAAGTAATATAGGAGAAAGAACTATTATCATATATTTTTAACAGATAGTTTACAATTTCAAAGAGAAAATACAAAATGCCGTAATGGAACAATATAACCATTAGATAAAGTGATTAATTCAGAAGTGAGGAAATGGGTCTTAAAAATAAAAAGTGGTAAAGCTTTGGTTCCAGGCAATATTAGTGTGGAGCTTATAAAGGCAGCTTCAGATATCTTAATGTAGAAACCTAGTTACATTATTTAATAAAAGTAGGGAAAGCTTTTCTTACAAATGGAAAAAAAACGGTAATTTCGGTCATGCTTAAGAAAGACAGTGTGAAAGCTTTTAAGAACTGTAGAAGCATTAGCGTAATACGCACAGTTGGAAAACTTTATAGCCAGGTCCTCAAACATAGAATTTATTTCTAAATTTAGAAATTGGAGGAACAAAATGATTTTAGAATTGAAAATTTAGAAATATATTGAATGTTATAGACTTAGAAAAAGCTTTCTGCACGGTACCACTGACTAGGCTATAGTATAGCATAAGAAGCACAGAAGTCAGTTCAGCTTATGTCTATGCTGTACAAGCTCTATATTACGGTTATGTCAGCTCAGTAAAGATTGTAAACAAATTCTGCCGATTTCAAGGTAGATAAAATATTGAAATAAGGCTGTTCACTCACCCTTCTTTAAAATATACTTGAAAGTAGCACTAGATTCTTGAAAACTGCCAAATGATTATAAAAATCAAAGAAAACATCTTCTACAGCTTATTATTTGCCAGTGACCAAGTATTGCTATCTGCTAATGGGAAATATTTTAGACGTATGACATGAATATGACAAGTGGGGGCTAAGAATAAATGTACAAAAATTACATCAAGTCCGACCTAGACATAGAGTTGTGTAATAAAAAAGTTGTTTGGCCTTCAGGTATTTTTGGGCAATTCTTCTTTTGATGATAGAGATCAACAGCGTATTTTAAATAAAAATGGACGTAGTGAACGTATGATTTGGCAACTCAACTTCTTATTCTGGAGCAACTAGATTTGAAGCAGAATCAAGACAATAATTTACAATGCCATCGTAGAAAGCATTTTGGAAACCTGCGAAATGAGGAAGTCAGAGAATAACAGGATGATAACCATTGAAATGGATTAATGGAAACGGACCGCGAAAATTTCAAAATGTTAGAAATCAAGGAATAAGGAGAATAAACAACGTAGGTGATACTTTAGAGACAACAAAAGACAAAATAATTAACCAGGAGTAAGAAAGTGCAGATCACCGAGAAACTGAAACTGACGGTGGTTGTTTAGGATTTTATTATAATGCATCTATGAATTAATATTTTTGGTGCCAACAGCTAACAATTTTTCACCCCCTTCTCTCAAATTTTTGCAAGGTGGGAATCTGAAGCAATTTATTTACAAATGATAACAATGGAATAAATCGGTGCGGCGATCTTTTAAAAATAAGATAATATGTAAAACAATCCTGAAGATAGGCAAGATAGCAAACGTACGCTCAGAGTTCAACTACGCCACATTTCATATCAGATGTATTTGTTTACTTTCTGTTTAAATGTATAGTAGATGTTATTTTATATTTTAACAAAGAGAGAAACATAGGTCATAGTTGATAGGATCAAGGGTCAAAAAGACACGTAAGCTTCATAAACGACCAGAGCTAAATGAGCTATCTATCTGCTTGATATGACATCTATTATCAGTGTAAAGAAGTTACGTATAAAATATGATGTCGGCCAAATCCCTTCTATGACATGCCATTGTTCATTTTGTGAAATTTTCCGTAAATGTAACTGTATTCCCATAATTACACATCTAACGTTCTATTTTAGCTCTTTTTTTATCGACAAACTCTTTCCTTTAAATAATCCCAAAGGAAAAAGTCCATTGGGGTTAGATCGCAAGATCGCGGTAGTTAATTGGTGTCACCCATCTGCAAGATAACACAATAGGGATTTTGGTTCGAAGTAAAGTGAATGTGCCACATTCTGTGTGACACGTGGCCCCATCTTGTTGAAACCAAATATCATTTAAGTTGAAATTGTTGGTTTCAATAAAAAAAGTTGTTTAGCATCTTCCGATAACGTATATCCTTGAAAGTAATAGCGCTGTTAAATGTGTGCTCAAAAAAGTATAGGTCAATTATTTTTTCAGCCCGCAATGTACACCAAACTGAATTTTTGTGTATAAATTAGTTTATCATGAATATTACTCGAATTTTCATTATCCCAGATGCAACAATGCTGATGATTTACAAAGTTATTTAAGAAAAATGAGCTTTGTAATTCAATATGAATTTTTTACAAAAATCAGTACCAATTGTTATGTTATCTAAAACCCAGTTCACAAATATACAGTAAATTTTGAAGTTTGATTGTCTATTTAAATTCAAATAACTACAAAAGCAAACAAAATATAAACCAGAATTTATTTTTTACGTCCATAGAGGAGAACGGAGAAGAACGCGATTTCTGAGAGTCGCAGGTTAGATTGTTCGCAGTGTCGTTCCTTCAGTTAGATTAAAAGTTATCATCGTCCGTTACACCGTATGTTATTATCAGGTTTTTCAGAATAGAGAGCGCCCAGCTGCCAACGCCCTTATGCGTGACAATTTTTGAAAGCAAGGGAAGCAGTTGAAAATAAAAATCACTGACGTCTCTCGAGGGTCAGCGTGAACAAGATTGCGTTGTTCGCTGTCTTTTCGAAAGTGACCGCCAATTAATGGTTGTAGAAATTGCTTCTGACGTCTAAATGGGCTACGGCAGTGCTCAGAAAATCATTACTGACGATTTTGGGTTTCGACAACACCCAGCCCTATCCAGGTGCCTACACTCGACAAAAAATTGGATTTTGGACTACACGGGAGTATCATTTTAAGAATATTCAAAAACACTTTGAGATTTGACGACGATGTCGTTGTCGAAGTATTCGTGTGCGATAGGCTAATGTCACAACAACCTGGATTTTACTACATGTCTACTGAAGAAATGTTTTTTTTTAAACTAGAGAGTATGTAGAAAAATAACTTTGTATATTTTAATTTTTACAATGATTCAGTAAATTGAAAAAATAATTTCAGTTTGTGTTTGATTCATCCATGTAATTGTCGTAATAATTACACGGCACTATTTTTTTAAACTTGGATAATCATTTACTAACTAATACACTGGTACTATTAGTATTTATTTCTATGAGGGTGGACCTGCTAGACAAATCCCTTGAGGGAGTATCAACTGCACTTTGTTCAAAGTCTTTGCATTTGGTGATCTAATGTCGTCGACAAGGCTCTCGAACATTCCGTCTAACAGATGGTTTCAAAAGAGAATGCGTTAAATAATTTTTGTAATACGTAAATGTACATCTAACGCATATATCTCTTAAATTTTGGAAAACCCAAATTACAGAGTGCGAGTAATTACCCGGACAAAGAATTTGCACAGGTATTCACTTATTTTAAAAGCAATACCAACCGAACCATAACAGAAACACTTTATCAGTCTTAGGATAACAACAATAACTAGTTCTAAAATTTATTTCCATTTGTACAGATAATCAAGAAAAGTCTCTTGGAAATGCCATCTATGATGGAACGCAGCCACTCGATGGAGAGAGTGTGCCCCAGTCCTTGAAAAGGGATCGCTTCAGAGATTCTATAGATGAGTGGAGAGTAGCACAGGCATTTCTTTCCAACTTCGCCCCAACAGAGAAGTTTATTGAATTGCAGTCGGGGGAGCAACAAAGCCACTCCTTGGCAGCGATAAAGTCGGGGGTGTGGGTGTGTAGCCAGTCCTGCGTAGTCTTGGCGCGGTGTCCGGGAGACCCATTCTGATTCCAGACTCAGTGGTAAGATCCTAGGGTAAGGGCCTAGTCGAGGCAGATGGACTCCATGATATCTTTCTTGTATACTTCCGCATTAATCTTGATCGATGAAAAGACGAGGCGCTTTTCCATCAGCTGTGATGCCTCCGAAAACTATGACGTATCCATGATGAGAAGATCATTCAATGGTTCTTCCTTTGGCATTGGCATCTTCAGGGGATCAGGCAAGTATTCTGGTGTTTTGACTGTTCGGCACCGCCTGGACAGTGAAAATCTTTTCGTCTGTCCAGACGATGTCGTACCAGTGTGGCGAGTGGAATTGGGTCAGCAAATCTTTAGACAATTTTTTTCTAGTTGCTTTCTGCTTGCCACCAAGCCACTGGTTCTTGATCGTTCAGCAAGAATGATTTAACAATGGATCGAATAGTAAAATCGCTCATAGCAAAAGTCCTGGGCGAGTTGGTACATGGATCGTTGAAGGTTCCTCATGATTCTCTCTCGCATGATTTTGACAACGGCCGACGTGAACTCGGCCAGGCATGTCCGTTTTCAGCTTCTTGTATCGTTTGATGATGTCTTGGATGGTTGATCGCGTGGCGTCGAGGAGTTTCTTGATGTTTACAGGACGGACTCCCAAAATAATATGAAAATAAGGTAAAACGCAAATAAAAAGACGGCGAAACGCCCGTTGCATTATCATTACTAATCGATTACTTTTGTCGGGATAATTATCTTACACCCTGTATTTATAATTTATAATGCTACAAAAATATACCCCTTTAGCTTCTATCGAAAAATATAACTTGCTTCTAAATAATCCTGGAGTATACACAAGAATAGCCAACGCGGAAATAAACGAGTTTATTACTACACATCCTTAATAAATCCTAAAATAGTGATATATGTAATGTACTACAAAAGTACATGTATGTAATAAATAAAGTATTTTAAAATTGCTAAGAATATTATGGTTTTAATAAAAATTTGTAAATAATTAACATGTTGACTACATAAATATACAATTTTGTCAGAGGAAATGATTAGCAGAAGTTAAATTGTGTTCCATCTGTTGTTCCTGATCTTCAATAAGAAGACGAGAAATACATTTTACAGACGTTTTTTAAAATCTAAGACAGCCAAAAGTAATTTTGTGAGCACTACCATAGCTTATTTTAATCGAATAAGCAATTCCGACAACTGTTAATTGGCAATAATCTTCGAGCAGCCAACGAACAATGCGAATATTCTCTTCAGTCACACTGGTGCTCGGATGACGTCGGTGATGTTTATTTTGAACTGCTTCTTATTTTCATAAAAATTTGCGTTAGGTGTACACTTGAGTCTTATTGTGAGTGTTTTCCCTAAACTATAGCTTGTCTTTTCAAAGCTTCAGTTGATTTTACGCTCTCTGTTTTAACAAAGTAGGTGTTTATCTGTTGCACAATTGAATGCTCTGACATTGTGACACTGGCTAAAAAAGCCATAGAGCGAAGTTTTCCATCGGAAAATTTTCTTTGGGTTTATAAGGTGGTTTAAATATGACCGGGACTGATAGAGTAAAACTACCATCAAAACAAATAGAAAACCGTCCTGTTCGCTGACATTTACCATGGGCTCCAACAACAGTATGGGGAACAGTGTCTATCACGGACCCGTGTGTTTGAGTGGTGTAACAGCTTCAAAGGGGGGCAGAGAGCGCGTGGAGAATGAACTGCATGATTGTCGGCCGCAAACATCCGTCACCGAGTCAAACATTGACTGTGCAGACGCGCTTATTTGTGAAAGTAGGCACAGCACTATCAAGAAACTTGGAGCAATGCTGTCCATCAGTAATGGTAGTGTAGAAGACATCATGAAAAATTATTTGCACTACCGCAAGGTGAATGGATTATTTGTACACTTTGACGGACATGAACAAAATGATACGCATGCAAGCTACCAGTCGTCTCCTACAGCAATTTTAAGACGAAGGCGATGCATTTTTAAAATTTGGTGTGACCATCGATGAATCGTGGGTGCACTAGTTCATTGCCGAGTCCCAATACTAATCACGCGAGTGGCGATATACCAGTTTCTCCAAAATTAAGAGAGCGCGGAGGAGACGTTCGACAGGAAAAGTGATGGCAACGTTATTTTGGGACTGGTAGGGGGTTACTCTTGTAGACTTTCTGACGGGTGCCAGAACAGTCAATTCAGCTTATTTAATTAAAAGATCCAAGCGAAAAAACAGGTGGGTAGTCTTCCTTCAGGACAATGCACGCCCTCAACGAAATCAGCCCTGGTCATATTTGAACCAGCTTGTATTTATCAAATTACTTGTGTGTAATAAATAAATTTTTTTCCGTAAATATCACTCACACAATTGAAGAAAGTTGAAGGAAAAGCCACAGGAGCAAACAATACAGTAAAAATAAGTTCAAGTATTTTAGGACGCCCCTCTAGTAAAATGTAGCTTTACAAACGAATTGGATTAATTATATTGAATATACAGGTGCCTTATTACCCGCTCTCAAACGAAAATTTTCTATCGCTTGCGGTTCCGGAAATATAATACCTCGGCCGCGCCTGCCGCCAAGCCAGAATTTGTCATTCGGAGACGTTCGGGTCGGCACGGAAAGGCACGAACAATTTTTGCTATATATGGACTTTGACCTGTGTGACAGCAGCAGCAGCAGCACTCATAATTTTTTTTTATATATATAATTAATTATATCATTTATCATTTGACAAGAAAACATATCTCTATATATCTCAATTGTCAGAGGAAGAAGCGCTGTCTTAGTCACTAGGACAATTTACCATTACGTTGACTTAACAATTAAACGGAATAAATACAGACGACTGCTGTATATAATCAACTAAAAATTTATTTTTAGTGATATCCAGACTGGTCGGCCTAGGAAGCGCTCTCAGCCTCCTGATCGCAGTAACGGCGGCGGCGGCGTCCTGCATTACGTACGTCGTTCACGCGGGCACCGCGCGGATTGCAGCTTTGCAGCTTATATCAGTGTGGCGATTTCTTGGGTTTTGTATAGAATTATAAGAAGATTAAAACTAAAGTAGGATCCATTTTATTAACCAAATTTAAGTAAAATATACGCTGAGATCGACGTGACCTTTCGAGAAGACGATTCGGGGTCAGTCGATAACACGGCAAATATCTACAAGACCAGCGAGAAACATTTTTCCATACGTCGTAAATATCATACGCATAGCTAAACAACGAACAGAGTTGGTCTTAGGAAATTTTTAGATTGGAAGAGGGAATTAAAAGAATAATAAAATGGAGGAACTGCTAAAGGAAATAAAGGAGAAACTGGATAGAATGGAGGAAAGGGACTTACGTATGAAAAGTAAAATAGATGTGCTCCAAAAGGAAATACAAATAATTAAAATAGAAAACGAGCAACTCAGAGAAGAAAATCGCTGCCTAAAACTAAAGAATGAACAACACGAGAAAATGTTAGAAGAAATGAATAGGGAAATCAAGAAAACGAACATAATAATACACGGACTAGAGGACCAAGAAGAGGAGAGTAATTTACAGTTATCAGAAAAAATAAGGGTGACCTTTAGAGACATGGGAATAAAAATAATAATGGAAAAAGAGATAACAGAAGCTAGAAGATTGGGTAAATATCAAACAGTAAAAACCAGACCTGACAAGTGGAATTTGAAAAATGGGCAAAGAAAATGGAAATTTTGAAAGGAACTAAAAACTTGAGAGGAAAAAACATATACATAGAGGAAGATTATTCTAAAGAAACGCAGGAAATTAGAAAACAATTGATTAAATATAGAAATAAAATAAGAACACTTTTGAGATACAACAAATTAATAACCAATGGAGACGACTTCCATCTGGAACAATTGAATGCAATGGGAATAGATTTCGAAGTAAAAAGAGGAAAAGAAAAAACACCAAAAAAAAGACGCATGTAAGAACATCCAGTGAGAGATTCCCTGATGAAGATTTACAAGAAAGGCTACGCAAAATAACTAGAACAAGCAGAGACACAAAAACTCAGATAGAAATTAACCAGAAAATAGCTAAATACAAGGACGCAGCAATGGAACAGGACATGAATAAGGACACAAATAAAAATAGTACAAGGAACAATAAAAAAAGAAATCTAAAATGAGTGAATAGGAATAGGTATATTGAATATAAACTTTATCAGGAAAATAAATAGAACTAACGGAGGAAATAGACAGAAATAATATACAAATTCTAGGAATTAGCAAGACAAAGAAGAAAGGTAAAGGAAGTACACACTTAACTAATAACTACATACTGCATTACTCAGGAGTGGCACCGTAACAAAGAGCCAGGGAGGGTGTAGGAATTATAACCATCAATAAATTAAACAAAAGTATAATTGAGGTCAAGACAACAAGTTCCCGAATAATAGCAATAACCATAAAACTAGATGAAACAGTAAATATTATATTTATGAGCCGGTAGAAGGAACAACTGAGTAGGAAACGGCAGGCCTTTATGCGGACCTACAGGGACTACTAGATGTAATGAAAGAAGAGAATCAGAAAACGATCATAATGGGAGACTGGAATAGTAGAGTTGGAGAAGACCAAAATAGAGGAATGGGAAGTATCGGATGCTACGGAGAAAGCATCCAAAATAGAAATGGACTAAAAAGGATCTACTTTTGCGTAAAAAATGAAATTTTAATAAGAAACACACTGTGGAGCCAACCTTTAGAGTACAGGTATACTTTTGTTGCAGAGGAACGCAATGCCAAAAGCATAACAGTCTATATAACGTACACACAAGATTTAACAGAGAAGATACAAATAACTGAAACAAAGAAAAAAGTGGAAATAGGTACGCAACATAGATTAGTAACAACAAAGTATCACGCCAGATTAACCAACAAACAAGAAGTAAGAAACTATAGTTAGCTGGCAATACATAACCTCAAAAACGCAGAAAATAGAGAGAAATACCCGAAGGATATAGACGAAAAATTGCAAAGAAAGGAAAACCTACAAATAACATGGACACTAGAGGAAAGATTGACAACTTTTAAGGAAACGTTCAAGAAGGTAGCGGAAAACGTATATGGGATAAGAAATCGTAACAAACACACGAACATGACAAGCTGGCGAACAGAACATATAAGAAGAATGGTAAAAGAAAAGAAAATAGTGTTGAAAAGATACATCCAAACAAAAGAAATGGTGGATAAAGAGAAATACAAAAGAAAGAGAAACATAGTGAAAGAGGCAAGTAAGGTAGAAAAAAAGGAGTACTGGAAGAAAATTTGTTAAGAGATAACAGAACTACACTAAATAAACGCCAGAGATTTCTGGGCGAAAATAAAGAGATTAAGAGGAGGTAATAAGAAGGACATAAAAGCAATAAGAAATAACCAGGGACAAATGTAAATTGATACAAAGAAATTCTAAAAACATGGAAAAATTATTATGAAAATATGTATAATACGATAGTAGAATTAGAAGATAATATAATACAACAAACCAATATGGAACAAACAATCAAGAGGGAAGAAGTAGAGGACGCAATCCAAAAAATAAAAATAGGTAAACCTAGTGGGGAGAACAACTTATCCTCAGAGATGTTAAAATGGATGGGCCAAAAAGGTATAGAATGGTTTTGGAAAATCTGTAGACAAGTATAGAAAGAACAGAAAATCCGAGAGACTGGAAAAACAACCTAATACTACCAATTTACAAGAAAGGATTGCAGTCCCAATGCGAGAATTATAGGCCAATATTTCTAGCACAAACTAGTTTTTAAAATATACACTAAAATCTTAGAAAAACGGTTAAGAGATTATATAGAACCAATATTAGAAGAAGAACAGGTAGTTTTTAGACCGAATAGACAAACTGGTGACAATATATATATATATATATATATATATAAAATCAGAAACATAATCGAAAGAAAAATTGAAGGAGAAGAATTGTATCTAACATTTGTGGATCTGAAAGCTGCGTTCGATACAGTAGATAGAAAGGAAATTTGGAGGACTTTGAATAGATTGAATGTGGATAAGAATCTGATAGGAGCAATAAGAAGTTTATATAAAACAGTCAAGGCGAAGGTACAATTGGATGGGCAGAGATCGGAGATGTTCGAAATGAATAAAGGCACCAAACAAGGCGACAGCTTAAGCCCTTTATTATTCATAATTATTATGGACAGGATAACAAAAAAAGAAAAATACAGCCAATTGGACGCAGTAATTGGATATAAAAATTTAGAAGCAGTAAAACTAAGTAGTCTACTCTACGCAGACGACGTGATACTAATCTCAAATACCAGGAGATCAATGCAGAGGTTAGTGAATGCACGGACGACTGAAATAGAAAATATGTGTATGGAAGTAAACATAAACAAAAAGATGACCAAAACAACAAGGACATAAAATGTTAAGACAAAAAACTGGAGTATTGACATTTAAATTCCTTGGAAGTATAACAATAGAGAATGGGAAAATACATGCAGAGTTAGCAAACAGAGCGAACAAATCGTCAAGAATCTATTACACCATAAATAAAACAATACTAGGCCATAAATACATAGATTTAGAGGTGAAAAAGAAAATATATAATACGATAACCCTTCCAACGACGAGGTTAAAATAAATGCCATGGAGATGAAACACCTCAGGAGACAGAGTGGGACAGAGTGAGGAACGAGGACATAAGAGAAACCATTAAACAAAAACCAATACAAGAAAAATTAAAAAGAGGCAGCTGAACTGGTTTGCGCACCTGTTACAAGAATGGAACCAAACAGAATCGCAAGAAGACTTATGAAAGCGGGAATACCACCTAAAAAACGAAGGGGCAGACCTAGAAAAAAATGGATGGACTAAATCAAAGAAATAGCCGTAGAAAAAGGTGTGACACTGGAAGAAATTAAAACAATAGCGAGAGACAGGAAGAGGTGGAGGGAATGGATACGGGACTAGAGACTCTCGAAAGGGCATGAAGGATTAGGGAAGAAGAAGAAGAAGAAGTGATATTCAGACTACACTGTTCTTCCAATCATCCACAAAAATATTTCATTTAAACCCTCTAAGACAACTTGGAAAAAGAATAATTATTATTATAACCCAAGTAAAACTGCAAACATGATAATTTTTTCCGAGTTAAAAACATTTTTTGTTTGAAAGGAAGGTCAGATTACGCTGAGTAAAAACACCACACAGAAAAGAACCAAGGTTAATAAATAAACAAATTAACAGATTGGCAATGTTTCATCTGTCCATAAACAAAAAACCTTAAAAGTCCTCTTTCAAAACAATAAATAACTTGATGTAGAAGTGGAGAAATCTGCCTAAGACAACTTGAGCAAAATCAAAACAAAAAGCAAGGAAAATTAGAGACTCGGTGAAGGAATTAGAGATGACATAATACAATATAACAAAAGCAGTCGATATCTGCCCATGCTCAAAAAATCAATAAGTCTAAAATGTACACATCCAAAACCATTTGGATTGGATCTGATTACAGAAAACATTTTGCCAGGTTTTTCAAGAAAAATCGTTATTAAGCGTCAAGCCTGATAAAACCGCTTTTCGGTTGTAGTGTATGTCACAAATATGCAAAGTGCTGGAAATTATTAGCGTTTTCAACCAAAAGTGACTTCATTTAGAACTACTTTCCTCTTCTATTATGTTTAATCTATTTTAAACAAACAAGCTGATTCCAGATTATTAGGTTGTTTTCTGAAAGGAATGTTTGACTAGGTAGTATTTTATCAATATCTGAGAAAGAAGATACTGCCATCTTATTAGACATGATGTAAGCTTGTGACAAAATTTGACATAAAAAATTAAATTTTAAGATAAGCAACCTTTGTAAACAATACAATAACATTTCAAACTTATTCATGGGGAACAGATACATTCAACTTTAAAAAACACTGAATTAGAAGACGTGTCAGTTTATTCTGATGTTGACGACTCTGTTTTGGCTCCAACATTGTTTTCTGAGGAAGATTCGACGGTGAGGATATGAAGGATTCGACCTACAGCCGAGACCATAACATCCAGAATAAGAATTTACCAAACCATGTAGGTTTTCTCAAACCGAGAAATGTGATCATCTCTTGTTTTCCACATTTGACTTTATTCAACCGTGTCAACTTCGTCATCCATGCAAAGACATGTATGGTGAGATCTTTTTTGATTATTTATTTCAAACAATTTTTTCATTGCATGATTTCAGACCTAACAGTGCAAGAATCAATTTTTTCTCCTTTTCAGTTACATAATTATGTATATATTGACAAATAAGAATTGGAAACTCTTTTTGGATATTCTAACTATAATGGGGATTTATTATTTGCCGACTCTAAAACTTTATTGGTCATCATATCTAAATTTTTATGTTGAGAGTAATAATAAAGTCGTTTATGCTAAAAATTTAACAGTGAACTAGAGCATGATAGAATGCAAAGAAAGAACAACGCTGAAGCAATATATGTCTCTGAAACATATTAAGAGTGGTTTCAAAGTGTGCGCTATAGCATGTGGTAAAACTGTATTAAATCTATGAAAACATTTTGAAGGAAATAATCATTATGTTTACTTTGATATTTTTTTGGTACGGTGCCTTTGTTTGAAAAATTACTGGACCTAAAAATAGAGGTGTTAAATGTGTGAGTATTGTAAGCAATGTACATAATGGTCATGAAACACTCAAGTCCTTCATCCTCTTCTAACAATAGGGCGGTGTTAAAAATAGGTAGTGACGAAGAAGCTACGTAACGCTGCAAGGTGCTCTTAACAAAATCTGTGATTGATTAACTTAAATAAAACAAAATCAGTTTACTTTAATTTTAACAATGAGAAAATTTAAATTTACATCAACAGTCAGATAGCAGCCCATGTCAACACAGCTAAATATATGTCGATAAAATTAAAGTCCATACCAAGAAGAATGCAGAATGGAAAATGGTACTGGCTTTTGGGAAGAAATTCTGGTTTGGCAGTATATAGCAAGTTTCGGCATAAATAAATTCAAACACCTATTTGGTTGTATAGCGCCCAGCTTTGAGGGTGCATTAGTAAGAATAGCATTACAATCATCCAGAGGTTTCAGAAAAAAGTTTTGAAAACCATAATTAACGCCTCATAGAACAGTAAAAATATTAATCTCTATAAGAATACCAAGATGGATACCGGCCAGATAGAAATTCAGAAGACGTTCAAAGATCTATTGCACCAGCACATCAACATCGAGAAGATCGACCTCTCGAGCAACGAAACCATGGTGCGAAGACGATAAAAACGAATTTTTAAATTAGTAGTGAGCGAAAGACACAAAAACAAGAAGCGAAAATCGTACTGCATGGTATCTGTTGCGGAAAACTAACAAAAAAAAGGTTTAATGTTGGAAAGCTTATTATTGTTTTTCAAAATATTCTCCCTAACGGTCAATGCATTGTTACATACACTGGAACCAATCTCCATGACATTTTTTCCATAGCGAATCAGGTATCTTCGAAACATGGATTTTGAATGCATCAACCCCCTCTTCCCGCAGCGAAAACCGTTGTCCAAGCATTTTGTTCTTTACGGGAACAAAAAGAAATACTTAGGGGCCAAATTAGGACTGTGCGGTGGATGACCCATCAATTTGATGTTTTGAATCCTCAAAAAGCTTGCATTGCCATGGTGGAAAATAATCTTATTTCTCCGAAGGCTTGCAGCAAACAAATGGTTGTTCAGAATTGACTGTTTTTTGAACCTCTAAAATCAAAATTACGACATGTCCAGTTCCTCCAAAAAACAGGCGATTATTTGCTTCAAAGTGCTTTGAGCACGAATAACTTGCAGGGTTTGGCTTATCTTGGAAAACCCATTCAGTCAAGTGCTGTTTACTTTCGAGCTCGCACTCATAAATTCACCATTCGTCACCTGTGACGATATTGTAAACGGCGTTTGAAGCACCGCAATCGTATTTCTTGAGCATTTCTTTCCACCAATCGACACGAGCCTGTTTTTGTGCGATCGTTAACTCTTGGGGGATCCAAGGCCCACACTGCTTTTTTACGGTTAAATGTTTATCCAATATCAAATGTATGCTAGTCACACTAATGTCTAATAATGTTTGAATTTTACGATAAGTCACATGATGATCACCGCAGCCTATTTTGGACGGCCTTCTTTGAATTCATCCGCCAGCGAACTACGACCATAATTAAATTAATTGAATAAACGATATACAGGGCTTCACCGTCAAAAGTCGAAGTGGGTTGATCGACTCAATGTTGCTGAAATAACCCACGACGAAAGTCGTAAAAATCATTCCACCAGTTAATTCTATTTTTTGACCGAGAGGAAATTTTCAATTTAATGAAAACAAACCAAATAGCGTCCGAACGATAAAATTTTTGAGTGTGTATGCCGTTAAAAATGTCAAACTGAATCATGCAAATGTCAGATCACACCTAACACACGCACAGTTGTCAATTCGCCATAGATATCGTGCAGCCCACGTATTAGGCTTTAAATAAGTATAGACTCTTAGGATAGAAGTAAGTTGCTCTTTAAGGACTGTTATAGCAAGCTGGAAAATAAGTAAATATGCATGTATCCAAATTATCTTTATGCTGTTAGAAAATAAGATATAGTTTTTATAAAAAGATAAAGTTTTAACATAGTTCTTACATTACGTGCTAATTTTGTAATTTATAAATATTCTTATCCATACCAAGCCAAATGCAAAATTGCAGAACAAAGATAGTTCTTTAATACATTGTTATATATACCCGAAAAGCTTAAATTTATCGACCGGCCTTCGTTTCTGAATTGCCCAATGCTTAATAAATACTTTATTTAAGTAGTTTGCCGAATGTGTGAGATATCATATCTGAAAATGCCTTTCAAAATTAAGAGCCTATCGAAAAACGACAAACAAATTTGAGAGCAGATCAGCATAACACCTATTCCATTGTTAGCATTCTTACGAAATACAAGGTACTTTAAAATTAACGAATTTTATTTATTAAAAGTCATATATATTTATAAAACAGTCGGTTTAACATATTTTCAATTAAAAATGTTCCGAACTTTCAATGTTCTACAACATAGCTTCTCTTCTCTACCATAGTTTTTCCATCTAAGAAAAAAGATGCTGTTGAATAAATTGAAGCGTAAGTTTGTAGAAAGTAAAAAGTGGTGTACAATAAACGCTTTTGATAAAGTTTGCCGGAAAATTTCCTATGAGACACCCAAAATTTTGCAACCATGCAAATTGTTTGTCAACGATCTTCATAATTTTGAGAAACGTTGTTAACCTGTTTCGTCTTCTTACGTTCCAAATTGCAATCCTCTTCTGGGCTAACTCGAAGTTTCTTCGCACGCTTTGCCCATTTAAGGGCTGCCGGGAACTGATGGCTATTTTATTTGCGTTTTAGCCATTGATGATTTTTTACCTGGGACTAAATAAAAGACGGTGGTTTTCCGTTACCTTCCGCTCGTTGTTATGTTACCATAGCGATACATATTATTCTCGCCAACATATTGCCAACCATAACTGTTCCAGTCCGCACGACCTCCACTTAATAGTTGATACTGATAGTGCAGCTGCCCACTACCAGGCTAGTTTCGGTTCGCTCCTAGTATTTGGAAAAAAGAAAAAAAGAGAAAAAATAAAACACAACCAACTCGATATAAAGAAATAAATAAGTCATCAGAAAAAAATGCAGAGAAGCAAAAGAAAAATTAATGTCGGAAAAATGCCAAGAAATAGAACTGCTACAAGAAAAATACGATACGTTCAACATGTATAAAAAAGTAAAAGAAATGACAGGCAAAACCAGAAAACACCAAACAGCAACTTTAAGAGATTCGAACAACGATATAATTCTAGCTATAGAAGCTAAACTCAAAAGATAGAAAGATTATGTAGAAGAACTTTACAATGATGATAGACCGAATGAACCACTATTAGAAGACCAAGCAATAAATGAAAAAGGACCTGGAATATCTAAAAGCCAAGTAATCCACGCTATTAAAACACTTAAAAACAGAAAAGCTACTGGCCTTGACAAAATCCATGCAGAAATTCTTAAAATAACATCAGATAACGAAAGTAAAGGCCTAGATCTTATAACATCGCTATTTAACAAAATATACGAAACAGGTAGGATACCCTCCGATTGGCTAAGATCCACGTTCATAACAATCCCGAAAAAATCAAACTCCTCACGTTGTGACGAGTATCGTACGATAAGTCTCATGTCCCACGTGTTAAAAACATTTTTAAGAATTATTCACACTCGTATCTATAGAAAATGCGAATACCAACTGGACAACACACAATTTGGGTTTCGAAATGGATTCGGAACACGAGAAGCTCTTTTCTCTCTTATCGTAATGACCCAAAGATGTAAAGATATGAATGTAAATATCTACGCGTGCTTCATCGATTACCGTAAGGCATTTGACTGTGTAAATCACCAAAAAATCTTAAGACTGACAAGAATTGACAAAGAGGAATTGCGCATTATTACTGAACTCTACTGTCATCAAACATCTAAAGTTAAAGTAGAACAAGAAACCACAGAAGACATTAATTAAAAAAGGTGTACGACAGGATTGCGTACTCTCCCCGCTCCTGTTCAACTTGTATTCGGAAACAATTTTTAAAGAAGCATTAGACGGAGAGAAAGGTGGAATTAAGATAAACGGCAATATAATCAATAACATCAGATACGCGGACGATACTGTAATAATGGCAAGCAACCTCCTAGAATTACAACACATGACGGACATGATCGTTGATTATAGTGAAAGATATGGCTTACAACTTAACGTATCCAAGACAAAAATAATTGTATTTTTGAAAACACATGTGGATGCAAATTTATACATTAAAGGAGAAATCGTGGAACAAGTAGCCTCCTTTAAATACTTAGGTACTAACATAAATAGTAAAAGTGAATCAAAAAAGGAAATAATATCAAGAATAGAACAAGCTCGAAGAACGTTTATAAACATGAAAACTCTTTTCATTAGATCAGACCTGAACTTGGAGCTTAGAATTCGAATGATTAGGTGCTACATCTTCCCAATTCTGTTATATGGATGCGAATCCAACCATTGAGAAACGATTAAATGCTTTTGAAATGTATTTATATGGACGGATGCTACGTGTTTCATGGATGCAAAGGGTAACCAATGACGAAATTCTAATACGAATGAATAAAAATAGAGAATTAATGAACACCACAAAAGAACGAAAAACACAGTATTTTTATTATTAAGAATTATCATTGAGGGAAAAATACAGGGACGACGATCGGTCGGAAGACGCCAAATTCCTGGCTAAAAGATCTGAGAAGGTTGTTCGGGTGTACATCCGCAGAAATTTTCCGAGCCGCTGTTTCTAAAACTACAATCGCCATTTGGATCGCCAACCTTCGACAAGAGAGGGCGACATAAGAAGAAGAAGCATTTGGTTTCCTAGGTACCCGCCATATCTGCCAGGCTTTTCCCTATCCACCATCTGGGGAGGCTCCTTACGAAAACAAATCTATGGAAAAAAGAACTAGAGCAGATAAGGTTAAAAAACATAAAAGGACAAGGTGATAAAAGTAAACTAAAAGCAAATAGAAGAAATAGTAATTTAAACGAGGTTTTAGAAGAAGTGAATACGCATCTTGAAACTGCGATAATAATCCACGGAAAATGTTCGAGAAGAGTAAAGAGATCGGGTGCAAAAATCAACAATAACAGAGACTAAAATAGGAACCAATAATAAAAAAATAGAAAAACAACAATTAAACAGTATAGAACACTTATGGAGGAATGAAGAGGTCTAACTTCTCAAAATAATAACAGAAATGGGGGGAGGGGGCGAAAGGACAAGATGCCAAGAGAAAAGCCGAGAAGAAGGTAGGAAGAAAGTATACAAGATGTAATTGGAAGAAACATAAACAATGGTAGCAGTAAAAAATGGCAACTAATAGAAAAGCATATAGAAACTGTATGGAGCACTAGATGCTCTAGGGACATACAGTGAGAAAAGTAAAATTTTTTATTATTGTATAAATATAATTTTAATAAATTGAAATTAAAAATCATCAACAAAAATAAAACGTGCCACGATAATGCGAAGAAAGAAAATGATAACTTAAGCTAGATTACTAAAAAGTTTCTAATGTTGTATATTTTACAAGACAAATCTTTAAACAAAGGGATAATAAAGTAGTAAGTGTGGTGAATAATGTCAAAAGTTAATTCTCCAAGAAAATACATGTCAAAATTCTTATGTCATTTGCTATACCGTCTCGTTGTAGTTTCATATTCTATATAATTTCTTTAATTGAGAAGTAAAAAGCAGTATCATTTCTTTTAAATCACCTATAAAGTTATTAAATAGAAAAGCAGAACTGTTTCACTAACCATAAATAATTTTAGGGTTTCTGTCTGTTTAAAGATCGACCCAATTAAGAGATTATTTTTTGTTAGCTGCTAGTATTATAAAATGCTTGGTGGTATATAATACCATCACATGAGAAGACGACCCCAGCAGTAAATAATACTGGGGTAAGAGGATTACTAGGTTATACATAGGAGGTGACTTTATGCGAAGGTTTTCCTGGTTTCTACATTAAAATTATTTGACCAAATTTCTATTCTGTTGGTAAGTACTTTTAACGGTTTAGCAGTAATAAGATCAAAACCTTTTAATTCCCGACCCTGTTTGTTCAGATGTAAAGTACTGTACGGATAGACTTAATTGCAATAGAGCATTTAGATATTTCAAAATTTTCTGTTCTTTTTGGGGGTGGTGTTGTTGAAGGATATTGTTGAAAGATGTTAGAGAAGTGTTTAGAGAAGAGCTCTGCTTTTTTATGTTCATGTGCCGTCATCTTTTCGAATATGCGGAATTTTAATTTTTTTTGTTGATTTTATAAGGCATAGGCATTGCTAGGGGATGGTGATAGATTACTTATATATTTATTGAATGTCTTATTTTTTCAATTCTCTAGCAAGTTTTTCAATCATTTATTACTGCGGTGCCTGTTTGCTGCCAAATTCTCCTGGCACTTTCTTTTCGTTAATTTTTATTCTGAAGCTAAAAGGATAATTATAAACAAGACATTTTTCCAGAATTGGATGGAATAGAATACCAGGATGCATGTTGTATGTCATGAATTTAATATTTGATTGCAGTGTCGATTTCATCTTTGTTTCTTTTAGCGAAATATTAGGTATTTTATTACCTTTTGAGTATTTTTAGACATTTCTTAATTTGCATGATCGTTATGACTAAAAATTCTTCGTTTTGTGCTTAAAAAGGTGCTGATTCTAGCTATTACAGTTAAGCGACTTCAAAGTAGATCAAAACAATAGTCCAGTTATCAATAATTTAAAGGCAATTCTTTTGTAATTAAAATTTAATTAATGACTAGCGAGTAGTTAGTTGTAGTTGCTTGCTATCATAGTGTTGTGCAGTTCTTTACTTTTGGTGTGGTGAGTCTAGAACTGTAGTTTGGATGTTTCGTATTGAAGTCTCTCTATTGACTACAAATAGATTGATTATTTTTTGAAAGAGTGCGTCACATTAGTTTTGCTTAATGCAGTGCCTGGATGGGTTACAAACTTCTCCATTTTATAGCAAGTTGTTATCAGTGCTTATATCAGAGTCAGCATGAGCTCTACCATTGGGGTGATCTGTACAATATGTTTTATATTTGTGAATGTTAAAGTAATTAGTACCTGTAGAATGAGTTTCGAAGATCTACAAAATGTTAATTTACTGCTCATTAAGAAATAGTTAAACTTCTAAGTGGCGCTGTGCAAGGCCATCGGGGTTTCCAAGTTGCTATTCGTAGGGCGCTCAGTGGGTAAGTTCAGTAGCATGCTATTGAGATGTTGTGTGATGTTGTTATGTTTTTTTGTGTTTAAATATTTTGCTGACCTGTTACAGTTAAAGAATGTTTAATTTCGGGTTGAAAAGAATTATGCGAGAAATACCTATTAATCCTGGAGTAATTCTTTAAGTATTTAAGACCGATAATTAATGAAAAAATAGCATAAGAAAAGAACTAAAAGCTAGGATTCCGGCAAATAACAGATTAAAAGGTATAGGAGGTTAAGGCCTTTTATGGTCCGTAGAACTAAAGACTAGTAGTAGTAGTAGCTACAGCATTTGAGTAGCTTCTATTGTTTGCAGTATTTATTATTCTTGTCGTAGTAATTGGCGGACTAGCATTTGGTGGGCTGTGAGTTCTTGTAACAACTGCGGATTTATGTTTGTTAGCTTGTAATTGCCTTTGGCAGGAGTAATTTTTGTTTTACTGAAATGTAGAGTATTGTGTTCCTCTCCGTATTTAATACATACGTAGGATTTCGTGCAGGAAATTTTACTGTGTATATTTGGCGTCTTTACATCGTATAATTGTATTTTCAGTTTGTTAATATTGTAGGTACTTTACTTCATATACATTATTTTTATTACTTGCAGCAAGTTCTAAAAGATTACTTTTTTTATTTCTTTGATATTTACAGAATGATGTGTGATTAATTTTCTCAACATAGAATATAAGAAATAAAAAGATATAAAAATAGAAGTAGTCAAAGCACCGAGAAAACTAAAGAGAGAGAGAATAGCGGGACACCATAATATAATAACTAAAATGGTGAAGAATTTTGAAAAATGTGTCATTTAAACTTTAACAATTCCGTTTAATTAGGCATGAAAAGATGATAAAATACCTAAGAATTGGAAAGTGGGAATACTTACTTATACACAAGGAAGGTAATGCCAGAAAATAAACAAACTACAGAGTAACGACCATACTTACTATAATATTAAAAATATGCGAAAGAATAATAGAAAAAAAATTAAGAAACATTGTGACAATGCAGTTAGAAGAGACATAGAGTAGATTGAAGAAAGGACGGAAAGTACAAGACCACATATTTACAATCAGTTGTGGTTTGACTTTCGCACTGTAAAGTTATCCTCGAGTGTGTGTAGAGAGTGATTATTTTCGAAAAGTCAATTGACCCTTTATTGTAAAATTTATTTTTTATTTTTTTATTATTGTTAACAATTGTAAATTTACAATCTACTCTACATGGAATATTAAGTAAATGTGATTACAATAAATAATCAATGTTAAGAGAAACCACTCAGCAGTCGCACTCTTGCAGTAATCCTATTGCTTTAGGGGATTCTCAGGTCGCAAGGCCAGGTTCTGTTTAGTCGTCTCACTGGGTAGACAGTTGGTAGACTAGTTCACTAGGATGATTACTAATTTTTTCTTGATAATTCTGAGTAAATCGATGAATTTCTTCAGTAATAAAGAGAATGCTGATTCACTATGGCACGAAGGGTTTTTGAATGAAATTGTTGAATCGTTTTAATACGAGTAGGTTTGGCACATTCCCCATAGCTGAGAACCGTACATCCAAACGGGCTTCAGGATAGTTTTATAAAGCAGCAGCTTATTTGATATTGATAATTTTGACTTTTTTCCTAATAACCAGTACATCTGGCGGAACTTCAGGTTTAATTGCTGGCGTTTGGTTTGGAAATGTTTTTTCCATGTAAGACGCTGATCAAGATGTAATCGTAAGTACTTAGTTTCTGTTGTTGGAATTTTTACATTATCCAAGGTGACTGGCGGACATACGCTGAATCGAGTGGTAAATGTTATTTGCACTGATTTAGTTGGGTTGATTTTAATACGCCATTTGTTTATGGTGTCCAGATGTTGTTGGAGATTTGCGGCTGCTAGGTAGGGATCTTTGTGCGTCGATAGGATAGCGGTATCATCCGCAAAAGTGGCGATAACTGTGTTTGTATCTTTAGGTAGGTCAGCCGTGTACACTAGGTATAGGAGGGGTCCAAGAATGCTACCTTGTGGGACACCAGATTTGACAGGGAAATAGTTGGACCATTCGTTATTGTATTTAACTGTGAAATATCTGTCAGTAAGATAGGACTTAAGGAGAAGATAAAAATAGCTAGGGAGAAGCCTTTTTAGTTTATGAAGTAATCCGGTATGCCAAACTTTGTCAAACGCCTGTTCAACATCTAAAAATACAGCTCCACAGTACTTTTTCTTCTTAAGGCTCAGCGTTATTCCATTTATAACACAAATCACCCAGACGGTACTGCACATGCAGGGGCAGCAGTAATAGTCAAAAACTCCATATCACATCATCAACTCGACTCTTCAACCACAAAACTCCAAGCCGCTAATGTCGAAATCAATTCACACCAGCGGTCACTTACTGTATCTGCAATTTATTCCCCTCCCAGACATACTCTTTCTACAGAGGAGTACACTCAATTTTTTAATACTCTAGGAAACAGATTTCTGGAGGCGACTGGAACTTCAAACACACTCACTGGGGTTCCAGACTCATAACAACAAAAGGTCGTAACCTCTTCAGGTCAATCATGGCAGGCAACTATAACTGTCATAGCACTGGGGAACCAACACATAGGCCCGCAAACTCCCCGATGTGTTAGATTTTTACATTTCACATGGTATATCTACAAACTCTGTGCTGACTGAACCAAGTAACGATCTTTCTGGAGAACACGTGTCAGTAATCTTAAACATAAGTACCAAGCTTAATAATATTAAACGAAATCCCAGATTAATATCAACACAAACTGATTGGCTCATGTTCCAACAATCTCTTCAAAACAAAATTGATCTTAAAGTGCGTATAAACAACCTGAAGACATAGATCAAGTAGTACAGAACTTCATTACTCACATTCAAGAAGCTGCCTGGGAAGCTACGCCTATTGAAAACGAGCAAGTATATCATACAAATAACATACCACTCTATATAAAAGAACTAATTGCCGAAAAAAGACGCGCTCGAACTAAATGGCAAAGAACTCGTAACACCGCCGACAAGCTAAACTACAGCAGATTATCTCGACGCCTTCGGGAGGTCCTTCTGGATGCCCAAAATAACTCCTTTACTCACTATCTTATGCGTCTTAACTCCGAAGATCACAGCGTTTGGAGAGCAACGAAAAAAGACCTCAAGCCAATATACCGCCGATAAGAAAACCTGATGGTAGTAGGGCTAGATCCCACAAAGAAAAATCTGATATCTTTGCTGAACACTTATCTATAAAAGAATATCTAGACCTTCCATGTCAGACCTATCGGATCTTTTTCATCTGTAGAGATTCCATTCGAGGTAAATAAAATAAACAACCATAAAGCACCAGGTTATGATCTTATTACCGTCCAAGTTCTGAAGATGCTCCCAAAAATCATCAAAATATATGCCATTATCGGTGATGCAAAACAACATACAAACATAACACCAATTGCGGGAAAGCTTTTATCCATCCAGCACCTCATTTCCGCCATTGTCGGTATTTTTACAAGTACCAATACAAAATTTAGCACCATCTGCTAAATTTTCAATCACACCAACCACCGTTAACACTTCAAATAGATTGTTGTTCATCAATCCACCAAATGCGGATGTCACTAGCTACCAATGATTCTCTAACACTTAAAATGAATGACTTTCAAGAAGTTAAAAAACGTAGTAAGAGAAAAAGCTTTGATAACAGCCCATCTATTATCAAAACCAAACATTTAAACCTCGAAATAACTACGGAAAACGGATACTGGCCTCTAGTAGACGATGAAAGTACTAGCAACAAACAGGACACAAACCAATTTCTCTTTTATACTGCACTACATAACAGCAATAAACCCACTGATCAAACTAGTGGAAGATAACACCCCTAAGGAAAACTATCATTATCAACTTATGCAAGAAAATAAATTAAAACTAATACAGCGTAGAATACTACAAGAAACAAATCTGGTGTGAACATCACACGACTTTCTTTATCCTATTATTATATATTATACCGGGTCCATCGTCTCGGCTCTGTGCTACTCTCGTCTAAAAATTTGTTATTTTAAAAAAGGACGAGGCGCGAGTCCAACACTCGAAAGCTGATTAAAATAAACAGTACAAGACAACAATTGACTTGTACTTAAAATTTTGCTACGTCACTGAAGGTAACCGTGCGAGCTCGGCCGCACAGCCTTCCCCATTATCGCCTGCGTGCTCCCTCCTAGCGGCCAAGCGCTCCCCCCCCCATCCTCCCACAGTCAGCCAGGAAGCTTTCCGAGCGCACTGTGATTGGTCCGTTTAATTAATTTTTAATCGGCTATAACTTATTTGACCTCGGATAAAAAAATTTTATTGTAATTTTTTGTTCGTCTCGGTCTGATATATCCGGTAATATAAATTTTCCGAAAAATTTTCTGAACACCCGGTATATTAAATCCTGAGCTTCAATTTTTTTTCGAGTTCCTATTTTACCAACTTTTATTTTAAATTCATGTTTATCTCAGGATAAAAAATCATTTTTATTCTCATAAATTTTTTGTATCTTCAACCGTTTAGATTCGCTACCGATTTTGCGACCCTGCGACCAAACGACCCGGCCGATTTTTACCAAAATTTTCGCACTGCGTTCCCTATCTACAAGTAACTTGCATACCAAATTTCAAGTCTCGATATAAAGCACTTTGAAAAGGTCATTATGATGTTTGAGGAACCCAGGAAGAAAATACAAGTACCCCAATGTAAAAACTATCAATGTTGTGAAGATACAAGAAATAAATGCACTAGATTAGCTCGTTGTGTCAAATGCGTTGGCCTGCATAACTACCGCACCTATCCTATAAAAAGTAAAGATGGCCAAACACCAAAATGTGTCTTATGCCAAGGCGAACACCTCACCAACTACAAAGGCTGTCGGGTCTATCTAGTCCCTCTCAACAGAATATCTCAACATCACGTAAGCCCTAGTTTCGCTATACTCTAACAACAGTAAGAACAACCACAAAAGCAGCAGCAAACTTCTGTTCTCTAACCCCAAAACTAAATAAACTGGAACAATTAAAGGTTAGATCTTTATTCTCAACGAAAACTGTACAGTCAAGCAGTAATACAACACACAAATGTGTTGACACTTCTTATCATTTTACTACAACAGATCATCTTAACACAATAACAAACCATTAATAAACTCACCAATTAGACTCTTTAGAGAAGAATTAAGAAACAAAAATGGCTCCAATTTATAAAATTGCCCTACACCAATAGCATGGCAAGTCACAAATGCGAGATTGAGACATTCCTCAAACACAATGACATTGATATATTTCTTACATTTTAAACTTATTTTAGCAGCACGACTAATTCTATAATTATCAACTGTACTTGTTAAATCACCCGGTCGCAGACCGACTAGCCAGACGTGGTACCGCAATACTGATGAAAAAGCATATCAAAAGTCATGAACTACTTGCTCTCAAAGAAAATTACTTACAAGCTACATTCCTAGAAATTAAAGACTGGTATGGTCCGTATGGTATTATCAGCTGCATATTGTCTTTGTAATTACCCAGCTCCACAAAAAATCGAAGGTCTTAGTGCAGAGACTTGACATACCTTATCATATGTAATCGACCATGTTGAATCCGAATCCGAGGTCCATTCAACCCCATCGCGTCAGGGTTTTTTATAACCTAAAAAATTAAACCCAACTAACTCTATAACTCCTCATATCATTAACCCATCAGACTTACTAACTCCATAACCCCTTAACTCTATTGTTGTTTTTTTTCGTGTGTTTGACGTGGTTGACGGTGGGCAACGAAGTTATTTGTGATCCGACAGAGACCCTGGATAACGGTGTTCATGCCGTCATGGCAAACACAAAAAAATTTAGGATGCTGAGGGTCGGATCCTCAGTATTGGCGGTTGGTGAGGGTGAAAAAGCGGGCCCGCCGGCGTCGTCATCAAGCGACCGCAGCTCTGCAAAGGTGGGTACTTTGGCCTTTATAGAGTATAAAGCTACTAGACGTAACATAATCAACAAAATCTCTCACAAACACAAACATGACGATGAAAACAAACCAGACCAGTTTTGTTATGTTTGTGGCATATATCCCATATGCGGAGAAACATAACTGATTCCGTCTATAGTGCTTACAAATTTTGTTTTAAATCTGATATAATAAACCAGGATAAAAACTTGGTGCCACATGTCATGTGTGTGACCTGCTACAACATGTTATTAACATGTTACATGAAGAAGGAACTTTCAAATTTAAAATACCCTTCGCCTGTGGTATGAAGCATGCCGTAATCAAGGAATGATTGTTTTTTCTGTCTGACTATCACTCATTGATTTAAAGCGAAAAATAAATTAAACATCAAATACATCTGTACATGTAAAGCGGTTCCAGCTGTCTTTGGTTCAAAGAATAAAGGCGAGGCTAACAATGTTGCCGTAGAAATTGAATATAAAGAAAATGTAGGTATGGATAGCAGTAGAGAAGAAAAAAGAATATAGTGATAGCGAAATAAAATTGGATAATTTGAGTGACAGCGCCGAAGAACAGGTAAAGAAAAATAATGTACCACACAAATTCACACAAAACGAATTAAATGACTTAGGGAGAGAATTAGGATTGTCAAAAGAAGCACATGAGCTTCTGGCTTCACGGTTGAAACAGAAGAATCTTTTGGAACAAGATTACAGTCTATAGGAATAGAGAGCAAAGAATTCGACCATTTTTCACTCACGATCAACAACACGATTTAGTATATCTCAACGATATCTCTAAATTAATAATTAGTCTGAAGGATAGCTCTTCATAGACTCCCCCATTTGTAGTCTGAAGGCTATATTACTTCACAACACCAATATTTTGAGTCCTATACCGATTGATCACTCTACAGTCCTTAAAGAGTCGTATAAAAACGTTAAAATCCTTAAAAAATAAAACTATTCGGAACATAAATGGAAAATATGTGGCGATCTCAAGATTATTATAGGAACCATGCTAGGAATGCAGAGTGAAAATAGCAAATTCCCCTGTTTCTTATGTTTTTTTGACAGCCGAGATCGATTGAATCATTCTAAGACAAAGGAAGTCACTGCAACCCCAGTTAATAAACCACTTCTTGTAAATGAATAAACAATTTTAATTCCTCCACTACCCTTGAAATTTGGCTTGATGAAACAGTTCGTGAGGGCTTAGATAAATCTGGAAACTACATCACATATATAGCTCAGAAAATGTCCAAACTTACTCTTAGTGACGCCAAGCAGAAACTTTCGACGATCCGCAGATTCGGACATTTATCAACGATGTCAATTTTACAGCCCACATGACGGATGAAAGCAGCATGGATTAGTTTCCGAAATGTATGTAAGAATTTCCTAGGAAATGATAAAAGTCAAGATTATGAAAAAATAGTGAGTGACATGATCAAAATTCATAATAAAATCAGATTTTATAGTGCAACATAAGTGTTAAACTACATTTTTTAAATTCACACTTCAATTTTTTTCAAATAAAATCGGTGACTTCAGTGAGGAACACAGAGAGAAAAAGAGATACCATCCAGACATGAAAGATATATCTATCTATCTATCTATCTATATATAGGCAAGGGGAACACACTTTAAAAGAGCACCCCGAATGGAACAGAAGCCTACTACGTCCACGTCGTTGTTCCTGGGTTCCACAGAATGTAGGTTTTGTTGCGATAAATTGCGTTATGGGTTTAAAGTTTTGATATGTATTATGAGGTACAGGAGTTGAGGGGTTATGTGATTACGATGTTTCAGAGCATAGCTGTTGAAAACGTATTAAATTTTGCTGGTTAGACCTCATCATTCTCAATCTCCCAGATTTTAAGGTTATGGGTTTAAGAGGGTTATGAAAATTCCTGACGTGATAATGTTAAAAGGACTTCGGATTCGGATTCAGTGTGGTTGATTACATATAGTAAGGTACGTTAGGTCTCTGCACTAAAACCTTCGATTTTTTTTTGTGAAGCAGTGTTATCCATCCAACAAACAAGGCTTCTTACGAAATCTCTTCTTAACAGGTGGTGATTACAATTCTAAGCACACCTTCTGGGGTTCTCCCCTCTCCCCACCTGGTAGAGGAAGGGTTGTATACCAAGTAATGCAAGAGCTACATCTAGGTCACTTATCAACCTACAAATTCACACACCAATCTACTGACCAAAATAAGTTATCAAACCTCCTTGACTTTTTGTTACACACGGTGTTGCTACCGACTATCTTTAAATAAAATCGCGCTGGGACTTATCGTCAGATCACATGCCGGTGATTGGAACTATGAATTCTACGATAATAAAAACATAAAGGTTGTTACGACTACATAACACTTCAGCCACATAGTTCACCATAACCTGGACATGAAAATCTCTATAAAAACAAACGAGGAACTTAAAAGGCCGTTTACAATTTTACCCCATTATTTTAGCGTGCATCTTGTGAAGCAACACTTCAACCCGCAAACAAGATTGTGCAAGTACATCGCCCCATAGTAGTTAAAAGGAAAATCGCTAAAAACGTCTGACAGGCGTCGCTATAACCAAGCAACAGAAAAATTGAAAATACTCATTACGACGCAAGCTTTAATGAATACCTTACAAATACGAGCGCAACAGAAATAACAAACTACGTACTGTGGAAAGCGACCAAGAATATAAAATCGCAAACTAAACCAATTTCTTTTCTTAAAAAGAAAAATGGCTCATGGGTACGCACATAACACGAGAAAGGAGATCTCTTTGCACAACATTTCGAAAAAGTATGTTAACCAAATCCACTGCCACACCAGCTTATTCCGCCTACTCTGTGTCAGAAGTCAAAAGTACAATCCGATTCAATTTACTCTCTAAAAAGCTCCTGACTATGGTGCAATTGTAGGCATACTAATTAAGTATCTTCCACGTAAATGTCTTGTAATGTTGACTATGTTATGTAATATGTAATATTTCCCTCCTCAATGGAAGATTGCACAAGTAATCATGATCGCAAAACTTTTAAAATCCCCACAAGATTTCAGTTCCTACGGCTAATTAATTTACCCCCTATATTAGGCGAATTGCTAGAAAAACTGATACTTAAGCAGATAATACCATTAATTAAGGAAAAATCTACTATTTGGGACCATCAGTTTGGCTTCCGTATAGTCTGTTCTACTGTACAAGTGCATAGAGTTGTAGATGCTGTCAACCAAGCTTTTCAGGAAAAGAAATACTGTACAGCCGTTTTTCTCAATGAGAATTAACAGTTTGACAAAGTGTGGTATACAGGCCTGCCCTTCAAACTAAAGAGTTATCTCTCCCAGAGTGCATTTATCATTTTTGAGTCATATTTATCGGAACGTAACTTTCAAGTAAAATTTGGTTAATACTTAACAGCATTTCATTTAGTTAAATCAGGAATACCACGGGGTAGCGTCTTTGGTCCGCTCCTATATCTAATTTACATAGCCAATATGCCCACCAATCAGCATTTCCTCACTGCAACTTTTGGTGATGAAAAAGTCCTCATGGCAACAGACAACCATTCGGTGTTAGCAGCAAATCGTCTCCAACAGAGTCTGGACAAACAAATGGCGCGTAAAATTAAACGAAACAAAGTCTTTCCACATAACTTTTACCATACGCAAGGGCAATACGCCGTCAATATTTATTGATAATATCCCATTGACACAAATAACGGAGGTAAAATATCTTGGTGTTCACCTTGATCAGCACCTGACGTAAGGGACTCATATTTCAAAAAGCGTAAACATCTTGGTGAATTGTTTAGAAAACATTATTGCTACTTGGCGTAATATCCAACTTATCCCTCTTCTATCGATTTTTTGTCTACAACACAGTGTTTAAACCAATTTGGTGGTATGGTGCCCAACTATGGGGCACAGTGGCAAACTCAAACATATAGATAATTGAAAGATTTCGATCTATAGCCCTATGTGTAATGCGTAATGCCTCCTAATTTGTGAGGAACGCGTATATACTTAGCGAGCTAAAAGTGGAATGAGTGAAAGATGTGATTACCAAATAATTCGAATGCCTTGGTCTTCAATATACTGGACAATAGTGCTTATATACGGTACATAGACTAAATAGACATAAATCATTAGACTTGCCTTGTAGATTTTAAATGTTCTTATTTGCACACTTGTTGTCAAGCAAACATAATATTTTAAGTTGCCTCTATGTTGTTCATCGTTGAATGCAACAATCTCTTATATAGTGTCTATTATAAGTTTTGCTTGTGAATATTACAAATTGCATATAGAAATGTTTCATACAAAACTATTATAATTAATTAAAAAATATATAAAAACAATATATTGGTGGCATTTACAGGTCTAAACAAAATTATTACAGTTGTAGCATGATTTTCCACGGATTTTAAAAATTATGGTTACCGAGAAGCTTAATCTGAAAGCTGGCTGATGGGTTGTCTGTACAAAAGAATTTATTTTCAAACAGTAATCTGTGCTGATAGAACTATAGAAAATTCGCATTTATTTAAAACATTTTTATATATTAAGCAAACATCCACAATAAAATAATTTTAATTCGGAATTCAAAGGAAAAATTCAAGCGTCCCTGGATTTAATCCAAGTTCTAAAGGCCCGCGCTTACTTTATTTGCTTAAACCCGCTCTGCTCTCTGGCCGCAGCGTATTTTTAAGACGGGCGGCTAAAAAAAGGCGCTACAAACGCGTTGGCGTGTACCATTCCAAAATAACCCGATTAGACGGACACAAAGGACCGTCAAAGGAGGGGTAATCACAGAGAACGAGCGAACTCGGCTGGAAATGCGGGAAAGGGGCTGGAAATTATTGCCGCTCCGATATCAATAGAATTAGTATGCTCCCAGGCGAGCAGCGCAAACCGGAAAATATCGTTTTCCCAAGGAGTTTGTTTAAAAGCTCCCCGAGCTCGGTTCTACGCAGCGTCGATGGCGTCTATCTACCTTGACGGCCTCGATCGCAGTCCCGCTTTGAAATTGGGGCTCGAGTTCTCCAGTCACGCGAGCTGATCGGCTCTCCTTTGTGAATAACGCCAAAGATGGCCACTGCTAAAGAATTTAACTTGATTTGAATTTGCGTGTGTTTTGCAATGTTTTATGTTATAAACATTTTTGTTTTATCTCATGAACTGATTAGTATTGTGCTGTGTCTTCTAAATAGCTAACGATAGTGAAACAATAATAACATTTTTTCACTTTATTAGATCGCTGCATTAGTGGCATTTTATTGTTATTATTGTTGTGATCATTAATTCTGAATGGACAAATTTAAAAACATATTTTTTATTAACATAGGTACATATATACTTGTACTAGAAAATCCAACGCTTAGCTACTATAGAGGGTGGAAAGGTTACGAACGTTCTGTAGCAATCGTTACTACTACTGCCTTTAACGACCTTTATGTAGTATCTCCCATCAACAGTCTGTATATTATGATAATGATTTGGTTTTTGTAAAGTTTACTTTCAACTCACTTTTCTTACTTTTACTTGTAGTTTTTTAAGCATTCTTTCTACTTTTCTTTCTTATACAAATATCATAATCTCATCAGCAAATCTCAAGTTGTTAACCCTGGAACACTACCCGGGGTACAGGTGTACCCCGGCCTTGCTCAAAACTTCTGTTATTTTTCGACAGATGACAGTACAAAATTGGGGTGTCTGCTAATCTCTTATATGCACACGTCAGTTGATTTGCCACAGTCGTTGCAGTGACACGTGTTTTTGTTTAATGTGAAATCTCTGTTTGGGGTGTAGGTGTGCCCTGGGCAGTATTAGTGTGACAAGTTCATAATTTTATGTAATCAGGTAGGGTAATGTTTATTTATTATTGTATTACATTTCATATAGTCAAGGTGTTTTTTAGTGTTTAGCATGGCGTACAGTTCTTCTACACCATTTATTCAAAAAGCAATTGAGGAGATAATTGAAAATTTGTCTGATTTAGAAGCAGACGATGAATCAGATATTTCAGAAGATATAGTAATAGAAGATTTTAGAAATGATTTTGAAAGCGATTCTGATGACAAAGAATATTGTAATTTGCCCCTAATCTGTCTTCAACAAAAATTAAAAGCAAAATGTCGAAGTGATGCAGCTGGAACAAGCAGCAGTTTAGTAGAATGTGAAAATATGGAACAATAAATATCAGCACAAAATAATAAAGAACAATCTGCAAATGATAATGACGTACAGAAAGACAACATAAAACTAAACGACTAAACTGCGTGAAAAAACGGCTTCAAGTGGAGTGGTAAACCAGGAAAAAAGACATTTCAAACTACTGCTCGAAATTTAGTTTTAAAGCTTCCTGGAAATAAAGGATCTGCTCGTGATGTGCCTAGTGGACCTGAAGCATGGTCTTTGTTTTTTACGGAAGATATTTTGAACTCCATAGTTACGTTCACAAATAAGGAAATTTTGGTTCAACGAAATAAATATGCAAACGATCGCCCCAATGATGATGAAGATGTAGCAAATACAAGCGTGCGTCCATTCTGGACCAGAGATACTAATTTAATCAAAATCAGAGCTTTGTGTGGTCTGTTCTACTACGCTGGTGTAATTAATATGAACGCTGTTACTACAAAAGAACTTTTCGACAAAAATAGAGGAATCCCATTTTTTCGTAATATAATGAGTGAGACTCGATTCCGTTTTTTAATAAATTGTCTCCTATTTGATAATAAGAACGGCGAAATAATCGTTTTGCACCATTCCGTGATTTGTTTGAGGCTATTATTTCTAAATGCTCTGAATTTTATACGCCATTTGAATATTGTAGTTTAGATGAACAATTAGTAAGTTTTAGGGGATAGTGTCCATTCAAAATGTATATACCTTCAAAGCCAGATAAATATGGTATGAAAAGTGCTACATTTTGTAATGCGAAAACTTTTTACCTATTAAATGCTGAGGTGTATGTTGGTAAAAGCTCAATTCTAGAAGGAGTTCCTGTTGCTGAAGATTAGTATTAATCTTACTAAACCAATTCATGGTACTAACCGCACTGTTACCATGGATAATTGATTCACATCAACTGATACTGCTACAAAGCTTCACGATCATCATTCTGTAACCATAGTTAAAACTCCTTAGTTATAGGGCCAAAGTGCTGCAATGGCTTAGTGGTCAAGGTCCTGAGCCGGCGTAGACGAGTTTGATGCCCTAGCTTTAAGTATGTATACCTTAGCAGGCACAATAAGCCATTGCGGTTGCAGTGCCGGTAAGTGTGCATAATAATAAAAAATAGGGCCTAAAAGGGACACTTTTTCTGTAAATTAATTTTTTGTGCATCTTATACAGGGTAGTCGAAAAAAGCATACTTTCAAAACCGGAAATGACACAACATTTTCATTTGTTTCATATGGGAAGAGGGCCTGAAAGCTCTAGAATGCAAAAAATTACATTTCTTCTGTCAACAGTCTTAAAGGTTTAAACCTAGTTGGACTGAGGGATGAGATTGTGTGGCCAGTGATGTGTTAATTTTTTTGGTATACTTACTTGCGGCAATCTCTAGACGTACACCATAAAATGGAGCTTTCTGTAAAGAAAATAGCATTTTGTTAAGTGCAAAACACAATAAAACGAGAAATTAACCCTACAAAATCACCTGGATTCGACATGGTAACAGCTAAAATATTGAAAGAAATAACCGGCAAAGGCATACAATCCACAAAACAAATATTCAATTCCGCAATTAGACTAAGATATTTACCGAAAGCTTGGAAAGTGGCCCAAATAATAATGTTGCATAAAAAATAATAAAAGAGGACAGAAAAATGATTCCTGGCCATCAATTTAGTTTTTGTAGTAGTCATGGAACAATAGAGCAAATACACAGATTGGTTAAGAAAATCAAAATGACGTTGAAAGAAAATGGTACTGCTCTGCAGTATTCATTGGTCAAGCTTTTGATAAGCTATGGTACAAGGGTCTACTTTATAAGCTCAAGAAAAATTTACCTCCTGACTACTACTAGCTAATGACAGGCAAACATTTTGTAGTCAAACAAGAAGAAATGGTAACTGATCTTTAGACCATAAATTCTGGAGTACCAGAAGAGAGTGTTCTGGACCCAATATTGTATCTTCTTTTTACGTATGACCAACCAAAAACTAGAATGACGACAATTGCAACGTTTGCTGATGATACGGCTGTACTTTCTTTCCATCAAAATCCCACAACAGCTTTCAAAAACTTACAAACTAATATGAAAAAAATGGAAAAATGGTTGAAAAAACTGGCAGCTAAAAGCAAATGCAGAAAAGTCCGTGCATATAACTTTTACCATAAAGAAAGATAATTGTACCAGTAATGTTAAATGGAAACCAATTGAAACATTGTGACTATATAAAATATCTAGGCACACACCTAAATCGAAGACTTACGTGGCGTACGCATATACTTACTAAGAGAAGACAATTAGGTCTGATATTCAGGCAACTCTTCTGATTACTTAAAAATCTCAGCTGACACTCGAAAATAAGGTATTGATATACAAAGTAATTATTAAACCTATATGAACATACGGGTTGTAACTCTGGGGATCAATCAGCAATAGCAACATGGAAATAATACAAAGGTTCTAAAGCAAGGTGCTACGTACTGTAGTGGATGCGCTGTGGTATTATCCTAATGTGGTGGTATAAACATTTGTATGTCGGCTGTAAAATATGAAATAAACAAACACAGTGAAAAATATAGTTATCTTGTAATTGTGCATTCCAACAAGTTAAACAACCAGTTAATGGTCCAGAACAAAGAACTAAAGCGCTTAAAAAGATACAAACCGTCAGACCTACCTAATAGGTTTAAGCTTCTATTATCTTTTAAGATTTGTAACAATTTGTTATAGATAGTGTAGGACAATAACCTAAATTAATTAATAAAGGAGTACACTCACAGGAGTGCTCCCTGCAAATCTATATGAATAATTGTACATAACAAGAACTTATTCTCTAGTTAAGGCAGATTGTTCATTATAAAGGAGTTAATAAATAAAAAATCTTTTAGGTGTGACTAGTTCTTAAGCCACTAATTTATAAATCATTTTCGTGTCCTACAATAACGTAGTGATAGGAAAATATGCAAATTTTGCTGGATACGTATGGAATCCTCAAATATTTTAGAGGGTCTAGTTGTTGATGTGCCAAGGAGCATTTGCCGTGATGCGAAGCAAGATTTAATTTAGTAGCACTGGAACATAAGACTAAATTTTGGAAAAACTTTACATTGGTTTTCTTAATAAACTCAGATACTAGTGTGACACTCAGTTCAACGTATATTTGAATATAATGAACGAACCACGGGCGCTTTATTGCAATTCGGAGCACTTTGTTACGTATTGTTGTTTTTGATGTGTTGCACCAGATTAGACATGCATAGGTATGTATTGATCGGAGGATTCCTTTGTAAATTAGCACAGTGCACTCGGTTCCAAGTTGAGATTTGCGGTTTATTGGCGGATATAATACACACAGTCTGTAGTGACACTCGTTGAGTTTTCTATTGATATGGTACCCTCAGTTAAGCTTAATATCTAAGTAAACACCTACATATTTCACTATATAAATATTCTTGTTTAGCATTTGTCAGGATAGTTCGGCTTGTGCAACTATACCTGCTACCGCTGGAAAAGCACTAGAGCTCTGATATCAACAGCGTCGCGCGGAAACCGGCGGATCGCCGCAGCGGATCTTAGAGCCCCCGGGAACATTCGGAGTAATGAAGTTTTGGATGCCGCTCTTGCAGAGAAAAGTGTGTACGTGCAAAAGTTATCGTTGAGAATGCTATTACACTCCGCTGAGGTAAGATAACAAGTTTTTATATTGCAGGAAGTGCAAAATGTGTACAACAGCATAATGAATATTCTTATCTTAAACCAATGACTTCCAACACCAGCTGAGGCTGCATTATTTCAGCAGAATCAGACTCTTTTACAAGAGAATCAATTAAAAACTCAAAACAAGATTTATTTATGGCATGCATGAAAACAAGCCTTTGCAACCAATAAAATCTTACAAAGTAATATCAACCAGCTAATACTAAGGGTAAAAAGCCTCAAGAAATCTGCGACAGAGCCAAGTACAAAGCAGAAAATAAAATAGAATATCACACCGATGAAGAGGAACTGGCGAAAGAAACATATGTTAGCTTTTGATAAATCTGAAAGCAGCAAATACATCTTTGAAATTAGTATAATTGTAGGATTGAAAGTAAAACGAACTTCAAAAAAGGAGAGGAAAAACCCTACAAGAAAAAAAAAACAGCGTCAAAGAAAACTATACAGAATCTCCCTACGCTAGCAACGACTGGTCCAGCACTACAGCGCAATTCAACAGCTAAGAGCTTTGCACAAGTAGCATAAGGCATAACAATCCATAAAAGAGGAAACAAAACTAGTCGCAATTAACAAAACATTGCAAATAATCGTTGGAAAATTTAAGAAACGAGAGGAGTCTATTAAATTTATTCTTAATAGAGTTACAAAACTAGAAACCAGCAATAAAAAATATAAGATATAAATGGCTTTGTGTATTCGAACTGTAGCCTGAAATGCAAACGGGCTACTCCAATATGAATTAGAGTTGTTCCTTTGGAATCAGAAAATAGGCATTTGTCTGAATTCTGAAATTCATTTCACATAAAAGGATATAAACTATATCATTTAGTTCATCCGAACAACGCACCAAGGGATGGTTCAGCGGTAATAATAAAATAAAATGAAGAAGTTAATTACAATACGCGCTAAATACAAGCAACAGCTGTAAAAATCCGTACAAAATCTAAGGACTATACGATTGGTGCAATATACTGCCTACCTAGATACGCGCTAGAAAAAAAAAGGATTACCTCAAACTGCTTGAAAACAGGAGATCATTTTATAATTGGAGGAGATCTCAATGCTAAAGATACCTTTTGAGGGTCAAGAGTTATCACCACCAAAAGAGAAACAACTGTATGAGTCAATCAAGCAAGCCAAATGCGCGTGCCAATCTACTAGCAAACCAACGTATTGGCCAACAGATAGCAATAAGATCCCCGATCTAATTGACTTCTTTATTCTGAACGGAATTTCCTCAAATTACTTCAGTATTGAAGACAATTATGAGCTGTCATCAGACTACTCTCTATTTATCTTGACAAGTGAAAAAATTATAAATTGGTACCACTGCCGCTGATAAATAAATGGAAAAGACTGGGATGGCTGCAGAATAGAAATAGAAACAGGTATTAAACTAAATGTTCCACTAAGAACAATTGAGCAGTTAGATCAGGAAGCAGAGCGGTTTATAGTTAATCTGCAGCAAGCCGCGTGGAAAAATACCCCTGGATCAAAAAATAAAACACTGAGTGTGAACTATCTTAGACAAATCAGCGAAACGAAGAGCACAAAAGATAGCACCAAACCAGAGCACTAATAGACAAAAAGCTGCTAAATCGGCTAAGTCAACAACTTAAAGAAGAAATTCGTATCATTAAAAATAAAACATTTACTAAATTCTTAAACTAACCATCAGACGATAAAGATACCGAATACTCTTTCTGGAAAGCCACCAAGAAACTTAAACGGACAAATAACCAAAATTTACCCATTCGTAAGGATAATGACGGATGGGCAAGAAAAGTTGAAGGTAAAGCAGAAATATTTGCTGAATACCTGGTAAACACCTTTCAACCACATCCAGCTGACGACAATGAGACCCTACCGGAGATAAATAACAGGAAAGACAGAGTCGTGCTGGTAACTCCAACAAAAATCTACAATGAGATACAAAAAAATATCAGGGTTAAAAAGGCACCAGGTGACGACATAATCAGTGGACAACTCCTCAAAAAACTACCGAACAAGGGCATAATAAAGCTTACGCATCTGTTTAATGCAGCACTACGATTACAATACGTACCGATGCAATGGAAAGTTGCGGAAGTGTATTGTGATACCGAAACCGGGTATCCACCCATTGAAAAAACATCGTGTCGACCAACTTCACTGCTACCAGCCATATTCAGACTGTTTGAAAAACTGCTCCTAAAACGCCTTAAGCGTTATTATTGAAGAAGAGCAACTAATTCCAACCCACCAGTTTGGATTTCGGAATAAAAATTCCACCATCGACTAAGTACATCGAATCACCGATGTTATTGAAAAACCTTAGAAGAAAAGACTATATTTCCAGATGTGGCATGAGTTTTTGATAAAGTGTGGCACGTGGCCCTCGAGTATAAAATAGCTAAAACGCTGCCTAGACAGATGAGCTGTATTTGAAATCATACATCTCCAACCGCCAATTCAGAGTAAGATACGGAGAGGAATATTCAGAGCTAAGAGATATTGCTGCAAGTGTACCGCAAGGAAGCGTTCTTGGACCAGTTCTGCACTTGCTTTACATCAGTGACATCCCTACGAGTGATAAACTGGCAACAGCCACATTCGCTGATGACACTGCACTTCTGGTCACTAGCAACTAAACAGAAGTAGCTACAAATAAACTACAAACAGCTGTCAACAATGTCATTAGCTGGATTAAAAAATGGCGGATTTAATTTAATGAGGCAAAGTCTACTCATATAAACTTCACCAACAAAAGAGTTGACTTATCTATAATGATCAATCAGCAAACAATTACTAAAGCTAATACAGCGAAGTACTTGGGCATGACACTCGATGCCAAGCTGAAGTGGAAAGAACACGCAAAGAAAAAACACGAAGAACTTCGTATTAGATTTAAAAAGATGTGGTGGCTAGTAGGAAGACATTCCGAATTATCACTGAATAATAAACTATTGTTGTATAAACAAATTTTAAAACCAGTCTAACGTGCAATTTTGGGGATGCACAAAGAAATCTAATGTAAAAATTCTACAAACCTTTCAAAGTACTGTGCAGCATCGCCAACGCTTCCTAGTATATCAGAAATGGAGACATCTACAAAGATCTAAAAGTACCTACGGTTAGCGAGAAAATTAAACGGTTTACGAAAAAACATGAATAGAGACTACATGAACATGAGAATGTCGAAGTATTACAAGTACTCGACAACAGTGAACTGACTCGAAAGTTGAAAAGGCAAAAACTTTTTTGAACTAGTGAAAGTGTAATTAAGTGAAATTAAGGGCAATTAAAACATGCGAAAGAAGTGTTTTAAACATATGTGGAGTGCGCCAATAGGAGTACGTCTATCAAAACGCTAAGACTTGCCTAAATTTAAGCCTTAGACTTAGATTTAAAGTAAGATTAATTAAAACCAAATTACTAGATAGATCTTAGTATCGCCGTGTCATTAGCATGCATGGCTAGTGTTTAGTTGATAATTGTAAGCAGATCGTGAATATACAGATTAAATAGAGTTAGTCCTAATATGCTACCCTGAGGCACTCCTGTCTTTATGAGTTTGATTCGTTACAACATTAAGTTAATCCAAATTCTAAATATTCTATTGGTCAGGAAAAAGTGAGTGATCTTTATTAAGTAACTTGGAATGTTTAGAAGTATCAGACCTTGTCAAACGCTTCTTCCAGATCCATGAATACAATCGCAGTGTACTCTTTATTCTCAAGACATTTTTGAATTGCTTCACTAATTCTAAGCAGTTAGTGAGAGGTGAATGGGAAATTCGGAAGCCAAATGGAAGAGCAGGGATTGTGTTATTTTGTAGTAGGACATATTTTAGTATAGTAAATATCACTTTTTCAAGAGACTGGCAGGTCTGTAATTGTCTGGGTTGTCCTTTGGTTTTCCTACTTTATAAATGGGGAATATAATTGGAGTTCTCTAGAGAGTCGGGAAATGTCCTAGTCTGAGACAAGCATTATATATTGTGGTTAATTAAGTCACCGCCTTCTTAGTAAGGTGCTTTAATATTCCATTAGTTATTAGATCAGGCCCGGGAGTCTTACGTTTTGGTAGTAGTACTACGTAGGATTTGTGTTCTTATAGATGCAGGGACTATTGCTGCGTAATCTTGTAACTGAAAATTGGCAGTTGTGTTTGTTACCTGATTCCCAAAGTGTTCGTCATGTTCTCCTATGCTAGGTGTAAATACCTGTTCAATATGCGTTGCTAATAAATTTACTTTTTCGTCTTCAGAAGATTATATGAAGTTATTGGCTACTATCAGATAGATTACGTTCAGTCGTTTGGTGGCCAACCACATTGATGAATCGCGGGATTGTATATCTTTAAAGTAGAAATTGTACCTTTGAATTCTTAAGCTGTCTAGTTCTTGCTTTACTAAATGACACCGTTGGTTATATAGTGTTTGGTATATTGAATTAGTAACGTTTTCATGTAGTGTTACATATAAAATATCAGGTTGGTGATCTGCTTTATAAGGATGGTAAGTAATATCATCTAGGGTTGATATTAGAATACTTTGGTCGGTCACAATATTATGTAATTTGATTCCGTCGGGGTTACTAGCTCGGCATCCCTAGATGGTGTTCTTTGCATTTAGGTCTCCTAAGAGTAGCGAGGGCTCATCGCTATTGAAAAGTTTGCCAATTTCATCTTCAAGAAGTCGTTTATTTGGTGGCTTGTATGCTAACGTGAAAATTAAAGAGCTATTATTTTCCATGAGTATTTTTATAGTAATAGCTTCTACATCTTGGAGATCACTCATATGAAGCGGTGGTGATTGAATTTCTTTTTGATTAGAATCGCAACTTCGTCTAATGCGATTACGGCTTCTCTATCTTTTAGGTACACGTGATATCCAGAGATTTTAAACTTTTCTGTGACACACGCTATATCTACGTTGTTCCGTGTCATGAATTCGAAAAAAATTGAACGTTGAATTTTAAGACCATTGGAATTTCAATGTTAGGTTATTTATTAGTGGGGCATTATTTTGATCCATTGTCTCGCAATGTTGGAAGTGGTGTTGTTAGAAATGGCATTAATTTATCTAAATTGGTGATTAGCAGTTTCTTTAGTTGTTGTCCATAGGATGTAGCCTTGTTGGATATGGGTACAGAGCGTCTAGGAGGTGATGACTCATTTTACCAATCTTTCTTGTCTATCGTTTACTGCTTGGGAGCATAACCTATTTTGTGATCGATAACTAGAGCATCTTGTATAGTTCTGGTTTAACCTAACATAATAACTACATTCTCTGTAGTTTGTCGGGTGATTTTCGAAACAGTTTCCGCACTTAGGATCTTCTCCAGGTTGTTTA
This sequence comes from Sinelater perroti, assembly GCA_036346155.1. Classification (NCBI taxonomy): domain Eukaryota; kingdom Metazoa; phylum Arthropoda; class Insecta; order Coleoptera; family Elateridae; genus Sinelater; species Sinelater perroti. The sequence continues at coordinate 3,792,153 of JARFIY010000189.1, forward strand.
AGAGAGTGATTATACAAATGATTGCTTGTACATTTTAAATGTCCAGGCTTTTATGCCCTTATAGCAGTGTAGACTATATATAACATTTGACTATTTGTCTCAACGTAAGGTTTATGCTGTTATTACAGAAAAGTGGTCGCATGTTGTTAAATGTGGCGCAAGCTATTTCAGTTTGTCTTTGAATTTTACTCTGCTATTTTGATTAATTAGACGTGCAAAATTATTTTTAAATTCTGCAAGGAATCGTGGCACTTGCTCTCTAATTTGTTATTCTCGGTTACCATTTGTGCTATTTTTATTATCAGTTACCAGCGTATTTACGTGAGGGCATTCTGTTTTATGGTAATTTTGGTTGAAGTGCGGTTTGATACAACAAGGATCGGCAATGGATAATCTGAGCAGTATGAGATGTGTTATATTCCGGTTCAGATTTTAGGACTTCTGGTTGTTTCTAAAACTTAAATTACATTTACAAGAGAAAAAGATTCCAGGTCATCCGAGCAATTAGGCCGACACAGGATTTTTTAGAATATTTTGAACAGTGGCAAACAGATTGCGCGGCCTCAATGTATCCTGGTAGCAAGTGAGAGTGAACTGTAATGGGTATGTGTGAATAAGAACAGCCTTATTAATAGAATTAGTAGAAAGATAAGCGCCTGTGGATAAGCACATAATGTGTGATCGTGTTATTTGCAACGACTGAGTAAATAGAGCAACAAATTTTTATCAAACTTTGCTAGAAAAGCGAGAATATTCGTCTACAAAAATTATTCAGATCATGATAGAAAAGGTTTATTGGAACTGAGAATACCAAAAATATATGCGCAAAATTTTGAGAAAAACAAATCACGGAAAAATTTATTGCGCAGCTTCTGTTAACAGAGCAATTGCTAATGGTTTGCTTCAGATTGCTACCGTTTAATCAGATTGCTTCAAAAAGGTACTAAGAGGAGATAAAACCTCTGGGTGGAATTCCTTTGATTTTCTAATTCTAAAGAAGCTTTTGAAATCCTCATATGGATATTTACTGATATAAATATAATACATAAATAAATAAATATAAATATATAAATGATTAGTTATTGCAAATATAATTTTTGTAATACATTACGCGACATTTTAGGAATTGACCACGTTTTTCACCTCGAGTGTCTTTTTAGATTGTTTTTCATTTGCGAAAGTGTATGGAAAGTTTGTATCAATATCAACCAGCACTTTAAAGTTTGCATAGAATTATGTTTCTTTTTCCCATCTCTTCGATAGGCCTGGTGGTCAATATACGTATGTTAATAAAGAGAAACCTTGGTACATGTGGACGATTAAACATGAAGGCATTAAAGTTTGATTAGAAATTAGAGGTTGAGCGTTGTCCTTTGAAAATCCTTATTGCTGATAGTATGTTTGATTTTGGGCATTTCTTTCTTTTCCTTCTTTCCTTTCCATAAGTGATCGTATTACACGAATGCATACATTAATATGTTATAAGAATAAACAAAAAGCAATAAGTAAGAATCACTCAACAAACAAAAAAAATACGAAAACTATAGTGTAAATTAAAAATACAATATAAACACTTTAATTATTTAACAAATAAAAACAATTATAGCGTAAACTAAAATAATAATGTATTTTGTTTAAGTGTGTCCAAGGTTACATAAAAAATACACAACAAATACCAAAGGGATACCAAAGAGTTACATAAATGATTATAATTTCTATAAAGAAAAATAAATGAAGTAAAAGTAGGGTCGAAGCACACACACTTTAGTAGAGAGTTAATATATAAAGTAAATGCACAGTTGTCTGAAAATTATGCAGAAAACAATTACTATATCTTGAAGGCTGGATAAAGTAGTATAGGAGTAAGTTATAGGATTGACTTGAGAGGTTATGTAAGATAAGTGTGAGAATCTGCAAGTTTTCCTACCTTTACAAACAATCCTGGGAAACCGGTCTATTGCTGTACGTTATAATATAATAAGTAATAGTATCACACACATATACATTTCTGCATTTCTTGGCATCGATTGGAGTAATACATGTAGATCTGTACTACGTAGATATATTTCACATACTCTACTGATATTTCAATTTTAGCCAATAGAATAATATTTAAAACTGCTCTCTGAGAAATTCCGTCTACTATGAAGAGTAGAACATAGCAATTCTTACACTGCGTTTGCGATGTTTGTATTTATCTCCATAAACATATCTGAAATATGTAAGATAGTGTCGATTATAAGAATCGCAAATTTTGGCACACGAAAACGATCTGTAAATTAGGGTAGAATCAGAAAATATAAACTATTCAACAAACATCTATAACTAATATTTTTTGATAAAATAACAAATTTATAATGTACGTTAGCAAAGAAAAGAGACTGATTTTCTTGATTCAAGCAGAACGGTCGGGGGTGGAGTCTTTGAGCCTGATGGTTGGAGGAGGATCGCTTACGAAGTAGACCGCGATACAATTTTGCGTTAAACTAGAAAATACAAAACGGAGACTGCTACTGCTACTGTACAGAAAGTCTGCGGAAAGGACACTATTAAAGGCATAAGTGGTTAGGTGGCATAAAGCGCAGGGTGCCCATTAACTCTCACTCTCACATTTTGGTTAATGTGGTTTTAAACTTTGGCCAACATTGAGTGTTAGACTGATAGTAGATAAAGTGTGGATTTAAAAAACCATTGCGCGTAAAATCGTCACTACGGAATTGCATATGCAATCGAGTTGGTACTAAATTGGTTCCAAAGTTTTGAGCGACAAACAGAAGAAATATTGTGTGCTGAAAGTCAATTTGACAAGACACCATTTTGGAACTGTTAAAAATGTTCAGATTGCAGTGGTCTGAAAGAGATTCCAATTTAAGACTTCCAGACGAGCAACAATGTACTAATGCTCAAGGACGTTATTTTGTAGAATATTATTTGTTTAGATATATAAACAATCTTCAACTCAACCAACTTTCTAGAATCAATCTCATTACTTTTCGGACACACCTTATAAAGCATTTTTTGTGCACAAACTTTTTAGAATGCTGCAATTGTCTTAGTCATAAGTCATTAAAAATAAATGTTGATTAAAAAATTGAGTAAGTGGAAGGTTGGAGGTATAAATATATGCTTTGTAACTTGAAGATGAATTGAAGCTGGACACGAAAAAAACATTTTTTAAAATATTTAATGCGAAAATTTAAAATATGAACAAAAGTTTGTAATAATTTGAACATAATGATGTCATTACTGCGTTTGTTTTCCGCATAAAATTTTTATTTTTAAATTCACTGTTTATTGATGATGTAATATAAAATAAAAGTATTAATATTTTTGTTTTGTTAAGAGAAATTAAAAAAAATAAAAGAAAAGGAAAGAAACCTATGCTTCCACTAAAATAAATAATTTTGTTATTGGATTTTAGATCCCCGGGCTCATCTATCGGCCGGATTTTAGCGACAACAATTTCGGACAATAAACAGAATAACATTTCCGTCTTGTCTGCTGGAGATTTAATGCTCAAGCTTCGTTTGTCTGCGATAATTGGATTTCGTTTCCGCTGCGGTTTTTAGCTATTGTTCGGTTATTGCGAGTGTCTGGTAATCTGAAATGTGAGGGGCTGGATTTGCCATAAAAATGTTACTACGTTTATTGCATACTGCTGGACGTCCGAGAACTACATTAAAAAGGCCCAATAATATAAACAGGTGTTTCACGACTTGATGGAAATACTTTCTATGCAAATTCTATGAGCAATTCTAAGCAAAAAATATTTAATAACTTTTTTCGAATTCTCAACCGTTTCAGAGGTATGGAGGTTAAAAGTTTCTAACCCGCATGGGTGAATTTGGCTTTAATTTACCGGCCTTACTGCCCACTTACGTCAGTTTTGTTTTTTGACTTTTCTCATTGTTGTAGGAAAAGAGTACCGAAAAAGGTACCCTAAGTGAATAGCACCAAACCATCAAAACCTTTACCAGTCCATTCCGATCTCTTCGTAAAACTAGATCGTTTCCGAAGCACATATGTGAGCGAGAAGTACCTCGTTTGATGAAGTAAGAGATAACATGGAAAATATTAACTGGCAAAAGCAGTTGGCGAAACGTGTCAAGCTTTGTGTTGCTGGAGGTGGTGGGCATGTTAACCATTTATGGCTGTTCGCTTTTGTTCAGGTTTAAGCGGACTGTATCGTATTTTTATTTTCAAACAAAGGAATTTCCATTAAATGGCCAAAAAGCTGAAAGACACTCGCCATGAAAGTGGATGCTCTGCTGCAGGAATCGGCTCCCCGGGGCTATAATTAGGGGGAATCAAGAAAGAGGAGAGAAAAAGGTGTGGGCGGATAAAAGAACAAGTTATCCCAATCTTCGCTGCGGGGCCGATCGGAAGCGTCTTTCCTGCGTCCTTCAGTTGGTCGTGTCCGAGGATTACAACAGGATTTTTCTAGTTTTCTTCGCCGAGTCAAATACAAAAGAAAACTAACCGAGTTTCTCCATCGACAAATATCGACTTTCGTACATGCAATCGATCAACAACAAACGACAAATGGATGTGGAAACTCTTGCCACCAATCGAACTCTCGGTCAAAACGGTTTAGTACACATGGACAAATTAAAGCCGGTCGAACGTTTCCAAAACTACCATGGCTGCACAGAAACGGCAGTAACATCTCCGCTTTTATAGCGACGTCGCCGCGCAGGCAAATCAAACCGCCGCGGATATCTCTAATTAAATAAAACGCGTGCAGAGGAAGCCAAATATTGGTGATTAGCTCGAATATTCCCCCGTCCCTGAAGCCACTGTCTTCAGCGCCAACAACTAGCGAGAAGAACCCAACAAACTTGCAAAACAACAAACGCAACAGGGTTACACGCACCAACAGTCTTTTCAAAAACAAAAATGCTAACAAAACAAAAGGCAACTGAAACCACATCTATCCTAAAATAAATAAAAAAACAACAACACAATCAAACTTCCAAATAAAACAAATTAAAATATCAATTAAAATAAAATAAAAGAGCAACATGGATAGCTATTTACAAGCGACTGGGATAAGGGGAGTGATTGTCAAGCTCTGGACACAATTACTGGATGCCTCCTGCCTCCAATAAATCTGTATATGCTGCAACTTCTTGTCGAACAAATATTCGCCGAAAGCACCATGCTTGTCCATCATTTTATCAAGGTTAGAAATCTTCCCGGCCAGATGGCGTTGATTCTTATATTGTTTTTCCAGAAACTCTCCAGTCAAGTAGTCTATCAAATTTCAGCTTCTTGTGGGATTTGACAGACTTTGATGACATCTTAGATTTATCAGTGACAAACGCCTCTAGCTTTAAAGCATCCTTCAGAGCGCTCACGCCGTGTTCCCAATTAACGATAGGGAGTTTGATATGTGTCTTGATAAAATTGCTGACGCTCGAGGCGAGCTCTCCTCTCATGAGCAAGTAGAATATCAGCTTCATCGCATGCTGCCTTTTTTTTAGCTGGCGACCTCAAAAAATAGCTTGGCAAAGCCAGATCTGTTGATGGTATCTTTGAAGAAGTGCGCGTCTATGGCGAGGTACTGGATGGCTGCTTTGAACTCTTCTTGGATCTGCGTCTTCATTTTTTAACAGGGAGATTGACGATGTCGATCTAATCCTTAAGAATACCTGGCTGTTTATGTGCACATTGCAATTGAGCGGTTGAAGCTGCGATAGCAGCAAGGATTACTAAGCTAAAAACTGCGGCCTTCATGACGTGGACTCTGTGGAAGTGATCAATTAATAATTTTACAAATGCGCCCTTTTTTGGCAAAACGATCGGGTGACGATGGTCGAAAGGCAACTCTGAATTTTTCAACCGCTTTCTGACGCGGATTACGCTAGAAAAGGGGCAAGTCGTTGTAATTGATCGGAACAAAGTTTTCCAGTTTCCAACGCATGAAATTCTTTGCCGAAATGGAATCGGTGTACGACAAGGCACAAACACCGCTCCGCCTCATTCAGGTCCTCGCCAGGAAAACCCTGTTTCCGTGGCAGTTTTTTTCCAAATCTCAAAACCCGCAACACACGCATACAAGACAAACAACGATCAATCAACGCCACTACAGGGTTTTCGAGGAGGGGGCCTCCGGAAACAAGGAACGCCAACCCCCGGGCTTCCGAAAACTCGGCTTCGGCGCGACTCGCCGCCCCTCTACTCATCGGCCACGACCCCTCGGGAGTGCTCAGCCAAGGTGCCCCCCCCCCCCACCACAAGCGACGCCCAAACAATTCCCGTAGCATCAATCCCACCGACAGGCAGTCCGCAGGATTCTCTACGCCGCCAATGCGAAACCCAAAGTCAACCAGGGAATCTTCCCAAATGCCGGCAACTCGTCCGGGAACAAAAGTCTGGCAATGATCGGAAAACGCAACGATTTTAGACAGTGGTCCGAGATTGCAAAATTGGATAAGTACTTTTAATCAACTTTGACAACAATAAAGCCGCGCATAGTTCAAGCCGCGAAACGGACAGCTTTGTTGGTGACACTTTGGACTTGGCACACACAATATGGACAACCAACTTGTCACCCAAATTAACTCTCGCATAAATTACCGCTCTATAAGCATCCCGACAAGCGTCGGAAAACCCAATCAGCGTCATCAACCCGCTTTTTCCGATACCTAACCATCGAGGAATTTTTACCCTTGACAAAACTGGCAGTTCCACCTTGAAATTCCGCCACCGACCAGTAATCTGGTGGAAAGGGAGACCGCCTCAACCCATCTGAGCCCGCCATAAACGCCCGATAAACACCCGACCAATAAAACAGTCGGAGCTAACGTGCAATTGCAAACAACACATGCCGCTTGGCACACCTTCGATTCTCCGTCGCAATCCGAAACCCAAAACGATCTGAATGGGGACTCCAAAGCAATTCCAACAGCGGGCCGGACGCATCTCCACAGCCAAACCCCCCGATCAGACCTCCTCCCGCCAACTTTGGCTCACCAGACGACTACCCCACCAAGGAGAATCTCTCAACCGCCAATATTCGCTGCGCTTGGACCCTCAACATGCAAGTCCCATCCATATCCTCCCACGACGCGACCAGACCGTTCATACACATGCCCCAGAACGATGCCGGCCCCGATTGGAATACCTTGTTTCCCCTCGTCCACCAGCCGATGGATTGGTTGCAACGCCAAATAGGGAGACCCCAAAAAAAACCAAAGAAAACTACACGCAACCCAAATACCTCCACGAGACCCTTCAGTTTAGACTTCCACAGCAGTCCCTGGTCTTTAGCTCGTACCCAAATTGGCACCGATACACTCGCCCCATGTCCGCTGACAAGACTACCGAGAACAGACGGAAAGCCACCAACAATCAAATATGTCGGTTTGTAGTCGCGGCCCTACGCTCAGCAAATCATTAAGTGATACTTCCGAACTCACTCCCGCACTCGCATCAAACACCACGCGAAACGGCGCAGAAACACTCCGCGCTCCAAAAACGCCAAAATGGAGGATGAAACAGCCAACGTTAGACCTGATATGGCAACCGGAAATTTCGACGAATTCCTTAAGTTCGTGTATCCCAAAATCTGGCTAACAATTTCGGCACCTAAAATTCCATCGACTTGCCCCGGAACGTGGAAAGACTCATCCGCCAAATCCAGAGTTCGAAGATAGGCTAACTTGGCAATATCAACTTCTGCTGACGGAAGTTTGTCGACGATTTTTCTGACAATAAGAGGCTCAATCGTCAACGTAATACTGGGCTCAAAACGAGACGAAAAGGTCAAATGGGTTTTTCTACAGGCTGTTTGTGAGGCTCCTCCAAAACTTAGTACCAAAGATTTCAGGCGTTCCATTGGCAAGTTAAAAAATGTGACTGGCTTACCGAATCCAACAATAATCTCACATTTCTGAATTGCCCCGACTCATCGTAAACCCTCCCTACAACCGCCGACAAAACAACCGTTGACTTTTCTACGGGATCTTACATTTTCGGGATTTTCAACGAACCGGTTGAGAAACACCGGAAACACAAACTTCGACCTTTTATAAATATAAACCTTTCCCATGGAGATAACTTTAAAGATTTACCACATTCTTTGAGGGCAATACCCTTTCCTTTGCAAGTTTCACAATTTTTCCTATCCATACGATAATCTGGATTCACTAAAAAATTATGTGTGGTACGTGAAATCTCTTTCTGGGTCTTGAGCAAGCCTTTGGTGGTTCCAAAGGTTTAACGAACGGCATAGTTTTTATTTGCTTTTGTAAAAATTGTCCAAACAAAATAAGTGGGGATATCTTTGTTTCGACGTGCTCTTCAAACGAACGTCTTGTTATCGGGTCTAAAACTGCTAACCCTCGGTTCAAAAACAGGAAATCTCCGATGGGCCACAAAAATTATCTAAAACCGCTGTCAAGCCTTCTCTAGATTCCGTGTGTAAAGTTTTAAAATTGAACACCTGATTAACGTAATTATTAGTCAGCGACCTTTTGTTATTAAAATGGTCGAATAAGGCTCCCCATATTACCTTATAATTGCTTGCCGTCACAGTAAGTTCCCGGTAAACTTTTAACGTCGGACCTTGTAATTTTGAAACTAAAATTGTCATCTTTTCGAGATCTGACAAACTCGGATTGTTATGTACCAAAGTGGTAAATTAAATAACTCGGTAAAAACCAGCTAATTTTGGGATGTACCATCAAAAAAGATTTAAGATTTTCCGCCCTCTGTCCGTCGTTTCCACGGTAATCAATTTTAATAGCAATCAATCAAATTTACAATTTAACAAATTAAACAATCAATTTAATCCAACCGTGAGATAATTTACTTTCACAAACGTCCACGTTTCAACGCTTGGGCGAAAAATCTAATCTAACGCGGTCAGACCACGAACAAATTGACCCGGCTAAATCCAAGACGACTCGTTTTCCTAAAAAAAAAGTTTAGTTATAGCTATATAATATAATATATTTAATTATCTATATTATTAACTTGCTCTTTATCTGGCCTCCTAACTGGTATTCCTGTGTAAACTTGTAAATTCCAGTAATATATATTAGATTAATTACAGAGCCCAAATTTTTATGACGTATTTGTCCCGTTTAGATTTCATGTATACTCTAAACGAACACCGTCCGCGAAATGGCACAAGTAGTTCATCGATAAAAACATCAGGGTTGGAAATATAAGCCTTTTTACAGTTTGATGTAAACAGGTCATGTATTTCACGTGTAGCAGCTAGCTTGTCCGAAACATATTGGAGAGGTAGGCGTGTAAATAGCCGTGCCCTCGTGGTGCGGTGTGGGGAACTAAGTACGGCCCGTTTTGAAAAGTAAAACGTTGAGGCCCAAATCGTCCATTAAACGGCCGGCGCGAAAGCGGATGGGGGCGGCTACCGATATCAACCGATGAGTAATTGCCAAATCGCTCATCTGTAATCGGCTTCGGCTTCGGCGGCGTTGGTTTGACGGTGGCCACCTTGTTGCGATGTCTTCGTGCCTGGAACACGACCGCACTGGCCGAGATGCGATGCGGATCGAGTATATCTTGCGGGGTAGTTATCTGCGGGTTGGTTAAATGCGGCCGCACTGGCCGCGTTGCGGCGTGAGTATGTCGCCGGACTTCGCGCCTGGCTTAGCGGTAGATCATTTGCGGGAAATTTTAATTCGTCAGCACTTTTCATTTCAAAGGGTGCCGCCGACGGCGTATGCAGACTTGCCGGCTGAGCAAAAGCCCATATACCGTTTTGTGTGCGATAGCAAAACGTGGCGGCAGATATCAAAGCCCCCAGAATGCCGCCATGATACACAGGCGGTTCAAGGGCGAAAAGGCCGCCACACCACATATCTTTCTGGGCGCGTTGTCAAATCTTATAAATCTAAGTAAAAATTTTATTCTGATATGAGACAGGACATTGTGACACAGAATATACGCCTTTTAAACGCTGAATTTTTAGTAGTCCACAACTCTAAAATTGGCTCATGATTGGCTTCATAATTTTTTTATTCTTTACTTATTGGGATAAATTAATTTCCACGATTTAGAGCTATTAAGCATAAAAATATATATTGAAACAAAAATAAAAAATATCTATAAACTTATTGAAAAAAAAAAATGTATGATGGGGTCAAAATCGACCCCTCTTGGTCATCCGAAGATTGAGCTAGCGTTTAGTTAGATTAAGATAGGAATAGACAGATTTAATTTTGATAAATATAAGTGGTCACTGACTTCGTATGCATTTTTTTATCTATTTTTTTTCTAACGCATTTTATCTTTTTGCAACCAGCGCCTACTATTCGTTTCTAGTATCGGGTAAAAATGCTTTGTTTCCTAAATGGCTTTATATATGTAATCCTTGGAAAAAGTAACAATTGAAATCAAAAACATCTGTTTCAAAACATATAACAACTCCCTGCGGGGCGCTGTATTTAATATAAGTAGAATTTGTCCTCTTAATAAGTGGTGCTAATAAAGAAAGATCTTGTAACGCTTGGTTTGTTGTTTAGTACTCACTTCAATATAATGTTTTGTAAAACCAGAATGGCACATAAATCACTTTGATTGTAATCGTTGCACCTTTTCTAACTTTTTAAACTATCTAATTAATCATACATAAAAAAATAAAAATCTAACCCCAAAATTTATACAAATCTTTCTTCTGAAAGAATTCTTTGTTGATTGTAACATAATTTTTACTCAGTATATTGTTATCTATAATATAATAAATCGTTTATATTTTCATTCTAAAGTATTTAAAAAACAAATGACCTGCTTTTAATCTAGAAAAAGGGTAAAGATATTCAACAAATGGTTTTCCTAATATATCTTATCTACTCTATAAAACTGCAAAAATATAACTGTACGTCTGTTTGTTTGTGACTAACAGTGCAACTCCTCTTACAGTTATGATGTTAAAGGTCAATACCTTATTCGAACCTCGCATAAATGTTTTAGATTTTCGATTTAGGTCACGGTTGACCGGTTATAGATCAAAATATAAATTATCATAAAGTAATTAGACAGTTTGTGCCATCTATCGGCGTTTCATGCACTACGTGATCAATTCTTGCCGTTAGTAGGCGCATGCGGCACAACTTTGATTTATGTGAAACCGAATATAGCCGAACAAATGTCATCAAGTTTAGATATGGGTGATAAAACGATTATTGGTTCATTTTTCTTCAATTTGTCTACGAAACTCTGAACTAACTGTTTAGCTTGGGTTGTCCGTTTGCTTCAATAACAACCTGAGTCGGTGAGTTTGTGGTAAAAATTTGGAACAAATGGAAACTGCGTGGGAAATAAGATTTTTACTGTTTCTAAAATAATATAATCAAAAATGAAAAATACCTGTCCAATAATATTTGATTAATATATCACATTAAGAGTACGAGCCTAACCGCAAGCCTTTCAAATAAAATTCTGTCTTTCGGATATTGGTATTGCTTACATTTAAAATATATTAGTACGATAATGATATTTTATTTAATTGCATTTGTAAAATAAAATATTGCACATTGACGTTTGGTATTTTGTGTTATAATTATGTACTGTGTCTTTTGTCAGGGAATGCAGTTTAATATTAAACATAAATTACATTTTATTTATCAATAAGTAAATAACGCACCCAGTTTGCACATAAAACGGTATTACAAAACGAATGAGGACAACATAAAACTTCAGTATTCGATCACCAGCATGTGGGAGTAATAAAAGAGCTGCGGAGTCGCTGCAAAATTGAGAGCAGATCAAAAAATATCTAAAAGGGCTTCACTTAGGTACTACAAAAGGAGATTGTAATAAAATCTTTACCACAAAGGTTTATATTATGAAATATTGAAGTAAACAATGTGCAGTAATTTAAAAAATAAATTATTACTAAATACAGGTTATACGTATATATAAAACAATAATTTGCACACATTTCTAAAAATATAATTGCTGTTTTTAGTACAAGATATTCTCAAAAATTTGACTTTTATGCATTTTTTTGTGTTTATGTTGTAGTAACAATCTTTATTTTACAATTGTGGCGCTCATCGCATACGAACGTGTGAACGATTTTTTTATTCTCAACAAGTAAAGGCTGTGATAAGACAATCAGCCGGTCTCAGAATATTAACAAATGTATAATAACAAAAACACGTAGTGCAAGTGATAAATCTATAAAGTGGAGAATAATCCATAAACAACAAATTTAAATTTGAATATAGTTCGGTTCGTGCATCAAAACAGCACGGACGGGTTGAGCTTTTTTTACCTGTGACAGCGACCACAGCTTAATGTGAATTATATTTATTGCTTGGGGGTCCGTTCCTGGTGACCTAATAGTAAACGCGTGTAAAATAGTACCCCTAAAGAAACTTAAGGTATTGGAAAGTATGGAGATATATCAAAATTTAAAAAAAAAACGATAAATGTACAATCACTATACAGTAAAGAATAACCAAAGAGATTTTCATGGTAGGTACTTTAAATAAGCAATATGTTTTTACGACATATTCACTGGTAAGAATAAAAACAATTGAAGAATGGATTTGGGTTTGTTTTCTTACGCGGCAAACGCCTGTTTGGTAGGCAACCCAGAGAGCGAACAGGTCAGTAATAAAAACAAATAAATAATAAGTACGGATTTAAAACCCATTTTCCACCAATGTCCGAAGCTTCTATACATAAACACATTTGCGGCCACTTCCAGTCAAACCGGTCTCGAGATTTTCCGATCAGGGCTGATTTTTGGCGCCTGGACTTGACTTATGGTCTTTAGTTGAATACTGAAAACGTTATGTCGATCTATCACAGATCAAAAATTATAAGGCGTGACAGATGTCAGAAATGACAGAAATAGAAGCTGATCTTCAACTTAAAAGCTGCTTTGATCAAAAGTTATAATGAATGATATATTGGAAGCTGGGTCCGCTAAAAACCTTTATTTCATTGTTGTAGGACATCCCACCTATACCAGCTCGCCAATGAACTTAGTAGGCCATGGGCTTTCGAATGATACTCCCCTTATGTCTTTAGGTTCAGTAGATCTCGAGTTGAAAGTTACGACAGACACACGGACACACAGTCGTCTCCACCGATTTCATTAGGCTTCCCTTTCAGGTATAGAAGGCTAAAAGTAGGAAAAGGAAAGAAGAAATAGTAATAAAGTTAATAAAAAGTAGAGGTAGCTAAAGAAAAACATATAGACTAATAAACGAAATATAGCAAAAAAAAGTACCAAAATTATGGAATAAAGTACGCGAGCTGCACGATATCTATTGCAAAAAAGTAACAAAAAAAATGTTAAATATTAAAAACTTTTTTGTTGTTTTACAAAATATCCCTGACGATCAATACATTGTTGCATATGCTGGTACCAATTTTTATAGCATTTTTTCTATAGCAAATTAGATCTCTGATACATAGGTTTGGAACGCATCAACTGCCTCTTCCGGCGTCGAAAGTTTGTGTCCATGCAGTTTGCTTTTCACGCTTGAGAACAAAAAAAATTGTTAGGAGCTAAATTAAGACTGTACGGCGGATGAGCCATCAATTCGACGTGCCCAAAAAGCCAGTTGTTTGCGTTGATATGTGTAAGCTCGCTGTGTCATGGTGGAGAATGGTTCGGCGCCACGTGTTGGTTTTTCTTATTTTTCCGAAGACTTCTGGCAAACAAATGGTTGTGTACCATTCAGAATTGACCGTTTTACGATCTTCTAGAACCGCGGTTGCGATATGTCCAGTGTTTCAAAAAAGAACAAACAGGCGATCAAGTGCTTCGAGCGCAAAGGAATTTTGCTAGGCTTGGTTCTTAGAAGACCTGCTATTTACTTTCGGGCTCATACGCATAAATTCAAGATTTGTCACCCGTGACGATATAGTAAACGACATTTGAAGCACCGTGATCGTATTTCTTGAGCATTTCTTTAGACCAGTCGACATGAGCATGTTTTTGAGCGATCATTAACTGAATCGATTGACGCACTATTGTAGTGATAATCCACGTTAAAAGTCGTGAAAAATCCTCACACAAAAATGTATACGATTTAATTCTATTTTTTGGTTAAAAGAAAATTTTTAACTTAATGACAACAAAACAGATAACGTTTGTATGACGAAACTTTCTGAGTACGTATGCCATCAAAAATGTCAAACTGTATGATGCTAACGACACATCGCATCTAGCACACGGAGAGTTGCCAATTCGCAATAGGTAGCGAACAGACTTAAAAAATTATAAATATGGAAAAAAAATGTTAAGGAAATTATTTGGAAAGAAACAAAGAGGTAACACATGGCAAAGGAGAACAAACAAGGAGTTAGGGTTGATGTGAGGTAAATCAACAGTTACGTAGTTTATAATGATGCAAAGTTTGAGGTGTCTAGAACATATAAGTAGAAGAAAAGAAAATAATCGGATAGTAAAGAGAGTACTAAGCCTAAAATTCACAGCAAATAGAAAAAAGAAAACAATGACCGAGAAAGTGACTACAGAACTTAAGCAGCATCTAAACATTCCAGTATCATCCAAAACAGTTAGGCGGGAATTGCATAAAATAGGTTTAAATGGGCGTGTTGCTAATGCCAAGTCGCTAATAACAGATACGAATGCACAAGAGTGACGTGCATGGTGCAATCCCCACAAAAACTAAACGTTGGAGAACTGGCAACGTGTCGTTTGGTCAGACGAGTCACCTTTTATCCTCTTCCCCACCACCAAACGCGTGTTTATCTGGCGAACACCCTCTGAAGCTTACGATATGGACTATATCCGCTCGACCTTTTGGCATCCACTTTGATGCCGGAATGCTGGGAATTTTCCAAACTAATTATCCATTTATCGTTAACTGCGGAAATCTTTCTGAACATTATATCAGTGTTGTTAAAATTACATCTCAAAAAGTAATTAATTACAATTACAATTCCTTCAAATAATATATAATTAATTAGTTTCCAAATATAAAATATTTAGCTGTAATTAATTACAAATTTGTTTTCGCCATCGATGAGTTGAAAAATTATGGGCAATATCCTAAGTACAACTGGTTTATCGAGAGCTACTGCCATGGTTTCATAACTATAAAATATTTCTCAAAAAAATCTAGCTGTGCCGCTTTCAATTTAAAAAATTGAATCCAAGTATTCGTTTAAAGCGAGAACTGTTGCGTCACAATCAAGAAATGAAGAATATTAAATAAAAAATTATTCAAAACTAAACACTATAATTTAAACTCAGTTGAACGCTTAACTACAACCATCCAGCAATCAACGCCTGTTTTATTTCAAATTAATAATTGAGAAGCTTTTCCTATATTAGTAAAATAGGAAATTGCCGAGAAGCAAAGACTTACATATATATAATATGGCAAAATTTAAGGGCACTAACTCATAAAAATAGACTAAATGCAGCAAGCAAAGACTTAAAAATATTTTTACGCAACATCAGGGAGCAAGCAATCTAAGAATACTTAAGTACATGGAAGCAAAGGATTATTCGCTTTAAAGAAAAACAATGAGACTCAAGCAACCTCAGCAATTCTTCCGTTTGGACTACCAAATGGTACCTGGGCAAAAACCAATCTGAACAAGTATTTGTCAAACATTTAAAAGAAGTACTTACTTCATATGGAACTAAAATAATTAAGAAAAATGGTACCACACTTATGACACCCTCTTTTAGATGGTTATTATCTTTTAAGAAGATTCAAGTAAGCGAGTGTGAAAATTATACTCACCGAATTAAATACAAAAGAGCCATCCGGACACGATTTAATAACTGAAGAAATTTTAACACGACCATCAGAAACCTGCGTAAAACTGTTCACATTCATATTCAATACCATATGAAGAACAAGATTATTTTCTGACCATTATAAAACTTGGAATATTGTCCGAGTAAGCATTTTTGGCCTCCTTTATGTCTTGTTAAAAAGAAATATTAGAACCTCTCCTACAATGTTTAGTACCAGGACACCAGTTTGGATTTGGAGAGTGATACGCTAATATAGAAAATAAAAAATATTATTCAGTAGCATTTTTAGATATTACGCAAGCCTTTGACAAGGAAAGGCACGTGAGAGTTCTAGCGAAATTAAATTTAATACGTCTTATCTCTAGTACAGTCATATTGACAAACTCGCAAGGTTAAAAGAAGAATGCATTAAGATATTTAAGATATCTTTTACTCTTTACGATATTTTTTGTCTGTCTAACGCTGCATCTACTACACATTTCTGATTTTCCAACTACAAATATAATAGTAACAACCACCTTTGATGATAATACAGCTATTATAACATCTCACAATAAAATCTAAACCTGGCTGAAAAAATGGCCTATCCGAGCGAATGGAACCAAATCAAAGAAGGTAAAGTTTTCCTAAACAACCAACACCTTCCACAGACAGAAGATATAAAATAGTTAGACATTTATCTTGACCGACGACTTATATGGAGAACACATATCCTGACCAAAATGAAACAACCGGATAAGTAAACTTCTACATAAAGCAATATTGAACACAGTATGGACTTATGATTGCCCTGTTGCCGATGTACCATGGAAATAGCCCGCGTTGTTTCCATTCAGCATCAAACATGAGATCCCTTAACCAGATATTATATATATTCCGCGTAACATGATCGTCTGTTTAGGGCTGAACCAGACCACTGGCGCCTCGGTAACCATTAAGGCCACTCAGTTGGCATCTGAGTAACCGGTTAATTGATTTAGTAATGACCACTACTACTGTAGGTGATATTGATATCCTAACTTTTTAAATATTAGAAGATGAATTTCAATGGGGGTGAAAATTAGATAACAAAATGCCAAGTTAGATCTTGAATCGACGGCAAAATACACAAGCAATCCGACTCTCTACGGGTAAGGCACGTTGGTTATTTCTTTAGGCTGTTTATTCTCGTTAACATACGCTCGCAATTAAACATTTGTCTGGGCACCGCAATTATTTTGATACCAAGGTGGCACGTGGCCAAACTGCTGGTGACGTTGAATTCACTTTTTAGCAATTACATTGATTTTAATAAGCGCACTAGATCACGGCCAAATGCAAGGCCATTATCCATTGAAAGGTATTCGTAACCCATTCTCACGTTCGATTTTATAAATGAATGAATACATTTGTGTCATTGCCAATTTTGTGTAGATGGCCAGTTCAAACTTCGTATGGTTGCTAATATGTACGGTAGTCCAAATAATTTTAGCCCACATGCCGTGCATTAATTTGGCCATTGCCATAATGGAGCAAAATATTTCATTTATTATGCGATTTGATAGTTCGGTCCAGCTATTGATTTTCAGTACGTATAGCACTATTACCTCCTGTTAAATTAAATTTTGCCATACAAGCACTTTCATTTTCTTGTGATATTTCTGGTGCGTTAGTAAAACGCAAGAGTCAAATCGTGTTAGTATGCTTTGTCTATGACTTAAATATTCACTGGAATGTCAACCACTTTGTCCTTCTTCTGCATCCGTACTGAAAACAGCATACCACTGTTGTCGTCAGTAAAACATCGGTTAAATATTTTGTCTGTCGGTATAAGGTTGAAGAATTAATTTGCCTTTGCTTGTCGGCAAAAGCCACGATGTTCACAGTCACATCCGATTTCCACATACCTTTGGTTATTTCTTTTATAATATCCTACGGTATGTGGCTTAATTAAATTAACTGCGCATTGCCGTATTGTAGTTCAAAATATAGTTTTCATTCTGTTTGTCTGTACTAATTAGCACATTGTATTTTGTCGATAACGTACATCGATCGTCTTTGAAATTTGTGGCTATTTCTTTGCCGCACTGGCTGAAAATAAGTTTTTGCAGATTTGCAGACTGTACTACATATTGCCTATGTCCGTAGAAATTACTTTCCCGCTTACGTGAGAGTTATATGTAAATACGTGGCCTTGCTATTTTGGTCTTATCGATAACTAATATTTTGCGCGATGGTTCAGGCTTTTCAAATTTATTTAACCATTCTTGCTAAACAGTTAAATGGTAGGATGCTCGCGAGCCCGCGGACCATTTGTAATGTTCACTCGTATTGGGTATCGAATTGGTCGTAAATAATACTTAGAGTCAAGAAATACACTTACTTAGGAAGTCTAATTACAGAAAACAACGACTACACGGCAGAAATAAGATCAAGAGTAGAAAAGGCAAGAGCTAATTTTCTAAAAATGAGAAACGTCTTCTGTAGTAAAGATCTGTCGTTACCATTAAAAATACGACTGCTCAGATGCTATGTGTTTAGTGTACTTTTGTATGGTATGGAAGCGTGGACGTTAAATCAAGCCGCACTAAACAAACTTGACTCCTTCGAGATGTGGACTTACCGGAGGATTTTAAGAGTATCGTGGACGGATAGAATGACAAATCTGGAGGTACTGAGAAGAATGGGACAGAAGGAAATTACAAATACAGTCAAAGAAAGAAAACTCCAATATCTGGGACATATCATGCGTGGAGAACGGTACAACATACTACGACTTATACTACAGGGCAAGATCATGGGAAAAAGAAGCGTTGGTAGAAGACGAATGTCATGGCTGCGCAATCTACGAGAATGGTTTGACTGCAGCTCTGGTCAACTGTTTCGAGTAGCAATATCAAAAATTAGAATAGCCAATATGATTGCCAATCTCTGAAGCGGAGATGGCACTTGAAGAAGAAGAAGAATACTTAACCTGGTATTGCTGAATTGACTTGGTCATTGTTATTGTTTTGACACTCCCGAAGTTATAGCAATCTCCATTCAAGTGGCATTTACCGCCAAATTTTTTATTTTTACGTTAGTGACTATTTTGGCCAGGACTTTAGTGCCATTTTAACTTACTATTAAGTTAGCCTTCTTTAGTTAATGATAAACTCTTTTATTTTGTTAAACACATCTTCTTTCAGCAGCAATGGCAGCACGTCTCTTTAAGTTGTCCATATTGTTGAAAGTTGTTTTATCATTCTTGTAGATGACCAAAGGCAACGCGTAGAACACCTTGTGGATTATTTGATCTTTCCTGGGTCAAGATTGGCCAACTAATTTCTGAGCTTATCCACTACCACCACATGTACCATGATGATTGCACCTGGTGGATGTTGGTAGCTGGTGAATTTCTCGTAGAGGATGAAAATTGACGTCCTGTTCGTAGATACTGGAGAGCCCACACGTCGTTCACCGTCTTCATGTTCATCATTTGACGAAGGCCGTTTAGAGCGCATACTTGGTCATAAAACGCGCATTGTTGTACCAGGTTTGCTGCTTGGTCTGGACTCTATCGCCACTTCCGTTATCACTTTCTGTTTTCAACTACTTCCAATAAGTGATGACACTGAACCAGTGTTCTATTATATTTGAACTTTTAATCACAAAACCCGACACTGTTCACTGGCCAACACAAAATCACAAACAAATAGGAGCCACATGCATTTTCAACCACAATTCAAATTTTAAACTTGCTAATACACAAAACTGCTACTAACAGTCATTACCACAATTGAATTAAGTAAATTAAATTAATTAAACACACACACGCACTGGGCCCTTAACGTGCTGAGTTGCGTGATAATAGTAAAAGATGAAGATGTACTCGTTAAGGAAACTAAACTAACCGTTAAAACTTAAAATTCAAAGTAACTTGAAGTGGTTAACGAAATAAAAATAAACACTTGGCCACTGCGTAAAAATGCTTTTACACGACCGGTCAATAGAAATAGTTGCAAAGGTTACTAGTCGTTAATATTATTTTATGCGCAATATCGGACGCGAATACCAACATATATTCTACATTATCTAAATAAACTAACAACATTATCCCAAATAAAACTAGATTAAAATAGAAATAAATGGAAAAGTTTAAAAAAACTTTCAGAAATAGCTAGGATTGAAATAATTTGTAGTAAAATAATTTAAAATTCTTCCCGCAACTCTTGCGGTAAACTGAGTAGTCTTAAGATCGTTTCCGATGCCAATTTAAAATGAAGAAGAAAAGGTTGGGGCGTTGAGGTCAGCAATTCAACATACGAAAAGAACTTAAAACCGACTGGACTGTTTTCCAAAATAAAAGAGACTTATAAAACTAAACTACCCCAGATGAGTAGAGCAGAAATTTCAGAATTTCGTATTACAGTAATGGTCATCCCAAAGGATTCTAATAGGAAGGAGCCAAAAATCACAATCAAATCGAAGTAAATAACAATAATTTACATAGATGTATACATATATACATATAAGAATATAAGAAAAATATATATGAATATAAGTTTGCAAGTGAATACAGGAAGAACTTGTGAACAAGCAAGTGGAAAACTAGTCATGTGTAGAAGAAGTCGATGCAACTGTCAATAACTCTTTTTGTCTTAGTTTTCTGTTCTATTTATCTAATATTCGTTGTCTAGTCCTTTCTTCTTTGTCTGCCAACTTTTGTCTACACCAGCTAAGCAACCCGGTCGACCTGGCTCTCTCTGTTTCTTTAAAATGTTTTATCTTCCTGTATTTGCATTGTTTAAAGGAATCAGTATGTGCAATATCAAATAAGTTATCTTGGTCTCTTTCAAAATTATTTTCACGGTTCTTATAAATCCTTAGTTTTCTTACAATTTCTTCGCGAAATTAGGAAATGTCTTTGCGGAAATTTTTGCTTTTTCCCAAAATATAATAAATTTCTCAATCACAAGATTTGCACTCTCACTGATAGTGAGGTTGGCTTCGCGAATGCTGCAAAACAAAACAGCGAGAACTTGTCGATTAGATGGCAATTTTGCACCATTTATTTAATATCTAAGCATTACGATAACGAAAATTATTTGTTTATCACTCCGTAATTCAACGGACATTATTTATGAAATAAAATACAGCGTACTAATAATCTGGTAAACCATACAAAAATGACAAATAAAACACGTAACATCAGGTTGCAGTGCAGCACTAGCGCAACTTGTTTGAACTTGATTAAAACGCAAGTCGGCACGGGTTACCATTCATAAAAAGAATTTTATTTTTTTTTGAGTATTTAGTGCCATTACAAAAGTATATAGAACGTATGCGTAAAAAAATTCGAATTTGAAAAATAAGGGACACCCTACTACAAATTTTTCACAGTATTGTTGAAAACGTAGTCCTTTTCGGAGCAAAAATGTGGATACAAACTCGAAACAGAGAAAACATGGGCAGTAAGAATTTTATGAGAAGATGCCCAAAAGTAACTAGAAGCGTCAGAATGAGAGCGGAAAACATCTAGAGGAAGATGGAAATTAAACAATAGATTACCAATACCTTAGAAAACAGAGCACTGCAATGGTACACACACGTAAAGACAATGCCAGAACAACGTTGGTCAAGGAAAGTTACGGAATAGTCTCTGTACGGAAGAAGAAAAAGAGGAAGACCAGCCTCAGGGTGGGAGAAATACACAATATCGATAATGGTAGAAAAACTATTATGAGAAGGCGATTGAAAAAAATTAAAATTTTTGGAATCAAAAAACAGCAAACCCAAAAGGATAAAAGATGAATGAAGAAGAAAAAGAATTATATTTTTCTAAAATAAAACCAAGGTAAATCTTTAGAACGACAACGTATGTATAGGCGTATATACAACTAGTGAAACAATAAAATTTTTTATTTTACTATTAAAGATAAAGATAAATTACAATTTCGAATGATTTGTGGTTGATGAATTAATTAGTAAAATTGTAAATCCATTTTCAAGATATGAAACGAAACGAAAAGCCGATTAGTGAAATAAAAGTACAAAAAATTTAACTTTTTCTATCTAATTACTTAAAATTTTTATTTTCAAAAATAGTTTAAAGAAATCAATCTTTTAGAAACGAATTTAGAAATATTCCTATCCTTGTAATTTATGCCACCCAAATATCATATGTCGTGTGACTATAATATTTCAGCTGTAGAAAATTTAAGTGAAATTAAGTTTTAAGCAAGTGTACTAATTTTGGCTAAAAATAGTTATATACTCCAGCAGCGCTACATAACACTAGTGCGGTATTCGGACAAGTTACAGTTAATTAACACATCACAAAGGAGATGTCATTCATGATGAAAGCCTGAAACGCGTAGCAGAACTGCAAACACGTCAAGTGTCATGAATTCCTCTATCGCGCAGTCCTTACCCTTCAGAACAAACACGCAAGATGATATCTTCTCTGGCTGGATTTGCGTTTTCGCAAGCGGCAAAGAGATGCTCGAACCGCTAATTACAACGTAACTGGGTTATTACAAAGGGTGCTGCGAAACAGAAATGTGCGTTTGGTCGACTTGAAACAAAACTGTTGCGTGCTACATACAAGGAGCTTATTAAAGATCACAATTTAAATACACATGCATTCATTTGAGATACTATGTGATAGTTTTTCTGTATTAATCTTTCCATTTGCTACATATGAATTTAGAGAGAAAACGTATAAAGCAGAAAATGTCAAAATTAAAACTGATAATATTTAACAGATAAAATAAAATGAAAACATAAAAGTGGTTTTTTAAAATTTATTAAAGTATCGTAAACACTAAATTACACTTCAATACAACTAACCCGCTGTTGTAAAATAAAGGTGGTTGTGACACCAACCAATCGCGTATAAATGTTTTAACAGCGACATCGCGGTAGATAACTTCAAACTGCACGGAAGGTGTTTCGGTACAAGTCACTACAAATCCCATTTTTTGTCCAGTTTGGGCAACTGTACGGAACAATTAGATATTCTCCTCAGTTGCGAAGTTGGTGATCTTTATTTACAACTACTTTTCGTCCTTCCAAAAATTGTTTATGCTACGCGTACACTTGAGTTTTGTTAAGGGTGTTGTCATCAAATGGGTGGTTTTAGTCTATTTGTCTTTAGAAACTTGATAATAATCGTTACGTGACGGATGTAACGGACGTAGTAATACTTGCTGAAGAAGCGTTAGTACTAGGTATCCTACGGAGAAATTTTCTTTAATCGTTTTTATCTGCAGCATTCAGCGCCCATTCCTGCACAGCTCACTACATAAAAAAAATTCCGCTTTATATTCGATACACCCATATAAAATAAAGAAAATAACTGGAGTGATTGTACCATTATATAAAAAGGAGATAGTAAAGAGTGCTCTAATTACCGCGGAATTACATTACCTAGTACAATAGCTAAAATATATGAGCAAATACTAAAAAATAGGTTACAAAAAATGATAGAACCACAGCTGCAGGAATCCAAAAGTGCTGTTAGGAGAGGCAGGGGAGTACAGGATCACGTCTTTACGATTAAACAATTAATAGAGAAAAGTAGAAAAAACAAGATATGTTTCGCCTTTCTAGATCTCGAGAAGGCATATGACAGTATACCGAGACATCTTATATGGAACAGCCTAACAGCAAGAGGGGTAAATACATACTTATTTAAAGCTATTAAAAATCTACACCAAGTTACAAGGAACTATGTAAGAACAGGAACCCTGATATCAGAGGAGTTCATAACACGAGAGGGACTTAGACAAGGAGGGGTCCTAAGCCCGACCCTGTTCAATATTATAATGGATGATGTAATTAAAGATGTAAAGGAAAAGGTAAAGAAATACATGGTTGGATATAGAAACATGCTGTCCACAGAAAGATCGAAAAGTGCTTATGGAGATAACCTTGTGATTTATGCCTAGAACTAGAGAGAGTTGCAATACAATATTGAAGTATGGAACACAGCACTAAAGAAAAGAAATCTAAAAATAAACAGAGAGAAAACCAAGACAATGATAATAGGTAAAGATGAAAACATAACAATAAAAATAGATGATAGAAAAATAGAACAAGCAGAATCTTTTAAATATCTTGGAACGAAAATATATGAGTCGGGAAGAAATGCTGCGGAAATAAATGAAAGGATAGAGAATGCACTAAATGGGTTCTACAATCTGAATAAATCATTGATACGCAAAAAGAAAGTCTCTCAAAATACAAAAATGACGGTATATGAAACCATTTTTAGACCGATACTACTATATGAATGCTTAATGAGAGAACAAGCAGTAAACTTCAAGCAATTGAAATGAAGTACCTTAGGGCGGTAATTAGCATTACTAAAAGGAACAGAATCAGAAATATCGACGATCATAAAAAGAAACCAGCTTAGATAGTTCTGACATTTAATAAGAATGAAGGAAAGCCGACAATGTAAAGTAATATGGGAAACAAAATCTACACGGAAAAGACAAAGGCGCAGACCGACGAAAACATGGGAAGATGCAGTAAAAGAAAATCTGAC
Organism: Sinelater perroti; assembly: GCA_036346155.1. Taxonomy (NCBI): domain Eukaryota; kingdom Metazoa; phylum Arthropoda; class Insecta; order Coleoptera; family Elateridae; genus Sinelater; species Sinelater perroti. The sequence goes on from JARFIY010000189.1 coordinate 3,816,395, forward strand.
GGAAGAGGAATTAGACTGCATAGAAACAAATAAAATGGCAGAGAACAAGAAGAAATGCGTAAAGTTTATATATAAAAAAATGTTAACATAATATGCACTTGACACCTAACGGTATATCAACGTTTTCAATAGATAAATAAATAAATAAAAAATGAGTCAATATAAGTTGAGTAAGCTAATAATAAAAAATAGAGAAACATCAATTGTACACAGTACAAAAGGTTATGCTAGTAGTTTTCCTACAGAGATTGCTTTTGTTTTTAAGGTGATACATATACCGTCGTTTTAATTATTGGGTCTGTAATTTTATTGAAAATAATTTTTAATTATTTTACATACAACTTTTATTATAAACATAAGCTCATATAATTTAGCTAATCAGTTTCTGGTTCTTTTTATAAGAATTTTTACACACTTCTTATATTTTTGTGTTGTCTTTGCAAGAAATGTTCTGAAAAATTAATCAGCGTTTTATTTTTTCTTTGTTGATTTATAGCTTAGACATAGGATTTGACTTCCAAATGATTTTTTTTTTGTTGATCATTGTCTTATAGTTTCCGATTCCAAGTTTACCTAGAGCCAGCGTGGTATCGTCGTCGAGGGGCGGGTTGTGGTGCTGACAGACTTGAGTTTTATTCTGATGCCTGCCGGGTGGCCTAATCAGCCACTAAAAATAATTGAGTACCTGCGTTCACTCGAACAAGGGCCAACAATGGTGGTCGTTTAAGGCGCGGTGTTTGCCACATCGCCTTTGCGACCACTGGGCAGAGAGAGAGAACTTATGAGAGCCTTAACCTTTCAGTTCCCATGCCATGCTCTCACGCGGAGAGTTAGAGCCATACCAATATTAGACATCCTCTGTTAAATGTGTTTATACAGTCATTCTTCCCAAGACAAATCTATTAACAAATTAGGTAAGCTAATCAACATAAAGCGTTTAGATATAACCTAATCATTGGGCGAGTATTAAAAGAACCACAAAAAAAACAAATGCGTTTCTAAACAATGCTAAGTTAACATTATTCGTTAATGTGGAAGTTTGGTCACATAATTATAATTTCTGAGCCTAAAAACAGCAAATCAAATTACCCCCTATATCCCAATAAGTTTACTTTCAGTTATGTCAAAATTATTTAAAAAAACTGGTATTAAAAAGGATCAAAGTGGACACCGATTTGATGGATTATATTTTAAATTATTGCTTTAGTTTTGCGAACGAAACTCAACTACACATCTCATAGAATTGTTAACAAAAATGATGGTAAGCTTTAAGGAAAAGAAACTATCCAGAGAAATATTATTTAGACGTGACACAAGTCTTTGATAAATTTTGATACGGCGGGCTTCTATATAAAATCAAGAATACGCTACCTCCCCCATATTATTACATTTCTGACAGATTAAATTTAATGTTATTTTGTCGATTATTTATCAAGTGTCTTCAGGTGTATCTCAAAAAGTATTCTGAGTGCTTTATTTTACCCCATCTATACTACGGATTTGTATATAAACATTACAATCACTTCATTTACAGACGGTACTATCTATATCTACTATTCTTAGTAGTCAATAAGATTTTGAGTTCTCCAGCATCATTTTAACCTTGTTAATCAATACAAGTCATTTGTACTATAAAACACAGTGTTTGCCCTCGTTACCCTCAACTACACATTAATCCCACTCCAAACCTGAGACTTATCTCACGAAAACTTTAACAACTTAATCAAAAGTTCCAACAACTGTATTGACTCGGTAACGGTTATGCTAAAGCTCTAACGCCCAGCAGGAGCACGGCCTGCAATCTGAGAGGTTAAGGCTCTCATATGTTTGCTCTTTCTGATTACCCTTGAGTAAGTCGCCCGCCAACCATCAGAGAGCTCCAGGAAGGAGCTCTGGAACCGTCCGCACCGTAGCCCACCCCTCAACTACGGAACCACGCTGGCGATCAACCATATTGGCTCCTAGAGAGAAATTCTCAGCTATACTCAAACAATAAAATCCCCATGTAAGGAACATTCTATCAAACCGATATAGACCTACGCTATACAGCTGTGGGGATATACATAACCGACAAATTTTCAAAATATATATTGACTCCAGTCGATAGTATTACGAATATTATTTTTTTTAATTAGAAAAAATACATCAACGATCAGAACTATGTACAATTTATACTTAAAATGTGAGACACATTAGTTCTATGAGCTGATTTGCTGGCAAGAGGCTTGAGGGATTTAACCTATTGGTATTACCCTGGAGACGTTATTGGTTGAGTAGGTCACAAGGCCATTTTTTATTGAGCCTTTTGAAGGCTGGTTCTTCCACTAAAGGTTCGACTGATGGGTTTGGATGTACTAGAAGACGGGTATGGTGTTTCACTGCACGTTGATGAATTTCCTCTTTTACAGTTGGTATATCTAAGTCTGTATGTAGAGTTAGGTTGGTGACATACCATGGGGCACCTGCGGTCTATCTAAGAGCCTTAGATTGGAATCTCTGTATAATGTTTAAGTTGGACATGCTAGAGCATCCCCATAGTTCCAGTCCGTAAGTCCATATGGGCTTAATTATTACCTTATAGAGAAGTCGTTTGTTATCGAGGGAAAGTGGAGATTTTTTGCCGGTTAGCCAAGCCATTTGCTTAAATATGAGGTCCATTTGTTTCCTTTTCTTTGTAATGTGCGATTTCCAAGTTAGCTTTCTGTCCAGATGTAGTCCTAGGTAGCGTGTGGTATTTCGACAGTGTTAATATAAACAGGAGGACACTCTTGTCTTCTTAATGAGAAAGTTACGTGAGTAGATTTACTTTCGTTAACTTTAATTCCCCATTGGTTCAGACAATCCTCCAGGAGGTTTAAATAGTTTTGTAGCTGCTGAGACGCCAGAGCTGGATCTTTATGTGTCGTCAGAATTGCTGTGTCGTCCGCAAATGTTCCTACTTCAACATCCGGGGCTGTAGGCAGATCAGCAGTGTAGATTAGATATAGGAGCGGACCTAAAACGCTATCTTGAGGGACGCCTGCGGAGATAGGAAATATCTCTGATAGTTCTTCGCCATGTTTGACTTGATATGTACGATGTAGCAAATAAGATCTTAGTAATTCGTAGTAGTTATGCGGAAACACAAGCTTGAGTTTATATAGGAGGCCACAGATGAGCAGTAATTTTTTTCTTCAAAGGCTGTATAAATAATATTCGTCAAACGATGGCACTGCTGAATAGTCGAGTGATTACGACGAAACCCAAATTGGTGGTCAGGTAAGTGATCCGCTAGCAAGTCATCTTCGTTTATTCGCTTTAAAATCAGCTTTTTCAGAAGTTTTGATATCACCGGCAAAAGGCTTATAGGTCGATAAGAAGTTAGTTCCGTTGGCGGTTTACCTGGTTTAGGTATTAATATGATGTGTGCATGTTTAAATTGGGTGGGCCAGTAGCTCAGACGTAGGATGGAGTTAAATAGGTTTTTATTAACAATAATCCGGAGTAGGATAGTTCAGATAGTACTTTTCCGGCAATTAGATCAAATCCAGGTGACTTATTCTTTTTTAAATTTTTTATTTCATGTTCTACTTCTTGTACAGTGAAAGCTTTAATCGGTAGAGACAGCTGAAGAGGAGCATCTAGGAAATCTTCTACTTCTTTGTTTGGATCATTATTGTGGGGTTGTAAGACTTGTGCAAGATATTCCGCAAATGCTTCCGCCTTTTCTTGGTCACACCTGGCCCAGGTATCATCAGGCTTACGAAGTGGTGATATGGTAGGGGTAGGACGTTTAAACCCTTTTGTTGCTTTCCATATTGTATCGTCTTTGGTGCTTAGGTTCTCCACATAGGCTGTGAAAGTGTTACTTTTGAACTCTCGTAACTTGGTCTTTAGTTTGGTCATAAGCCTGTTATAGGTATTTTTATCAACGGGATGTCGACTTCTTTCCCGTCTGGCGCGTGCTTTTCTTTTTTCTTTAACCAGTTCCATTATTTCCAAGGGGATATTTTGCGTCTGCCGTTCTTCTAGTTTATATGTGGGAGTAGCAGACCAAGCCGCTTCTTGGACAGTAGTGATAAGAAAGTTTGTCACTTCCTCTATATCAAATTCTGTTTCTATATGCACCGAGTACTGAGATATTTTATGATCAATCAATTCCTTGAATAGATCCCAATAAGTGGTCTTATTATGCAATGTTGGCTTGCTTTTCTTTTTTATTACTGATGTGCTGATGGTGGCGATGGCAGGTGTGTGGTCCGAGTTCAGATCAAAGTTAGGTCTAACCTCCGTGAAGTTGATCGAAATTCCATTTAGTACGTAGAAATCTAGAAGATCAGGTACTTTATTCAAGTCTGCGGGCCAATAAGTTGGCTTGTCCGTGGATAAAGTGAGATACCGTTTTTCGGTAATAAGTTTATAGAGTTCTCGTCCCTTCGTAGTTGTTAATCGTGATCCCCAGTTAGTGTGCTTGGCATTGAAATCCCCGTCAACAATAAAGCGTTGACCTAGGGATTCAAAGAACGGTTGAATGTGGTCCTTGGTGATGTTGTGTCTTGGAGGACAGTATACGGCTGATATTGTTGTCGGTATGTCTTGCATAGTTAATTGGATTGTTGTTGCCTGCAGAAAATCTCTCTCGCACTTTGATAATTCATGATGGGCTATAGATTCGCGGACAATGATAGCTGATCCACCGTGTGCGGTCCCATCCGAATGCTGGGTGTGATATAGTATATAATTAGGTATTCTCATATATGATCTCTCAGTGAAGTGAGTTTCTGATACCAGCAATACATCTATATTATGTAGTTTTAAAAATAATTCGATTTCAGATTTTTTTGGACTGGAGCCCATTGGCATTCCAAAGAGCTATTATTAAGAACTTAGCCATTATGGACTAATCTCGTAATGACAGTTGACAACATATTAAGTACCATGTTGTTTTGGTTAAGTAGTTGTGTAAACATTCTTTTAAATTCTTCCAAAAAGTGGGAAAGGGTTATATCTGAATTGTTTTGAGGGGGCTCTTCATTGTTTTTAGTCACTTGCGCGTAGGTAGTTTGGTTACTGAATTGTCTGTAGTCAGTTATGCGTTTGCGTGATTGACCTTGTCCCAAACGATATTTATTTTGTAGCTCGCGGTATACTTGACACCCTTTATAGTTGGCTGGATGTGCGCCATCGCATAAGACACATTTTGCTGGGGTATTCGGGGTTTTCTTGCAAGTTTTTGTGTCATGTCCTCCGCCGCACTTTACACAGGCGTATGACCGATTACAGTAGCTTTTAGTGTGATTGTACTGCTGACATCGTGTGCATTGTACTAATTCAGTGCTTTTTCTCGGAGGCCCTACTGCGATGACTTTATTTTGAAGATATTTTAGGTTGTAGATCTCTTTGTTATCTCTAGCCGGCTCTAAATCCACAAAAAACATTGGAAGTGGAGTTTTCGTAGTTCTTTGTCTAATGTTAATTATGTTTCTGACAGGAAATCCCTCGCGTTCGAGATCTTCTTTTATATCTTGAACTAAAGTTGTAGGATGCAAATGTTTGATTACAACCCTATATGGCTTTTCTTCCTTCAGTTGGTATGTATGATGAATAATATTCTGCTTTTGCATGAATTTAACAAGTTTTTTGTATAAATCAGATGTTTTACGGTAATTTTTACAACGTTGTTGGATAAACATTTAGTGATTAGATGTTCCTCTTCTGTTATATCAGCTAGAGTTCTTAGCATTTGGTCAAGATTAGTCACTCCATGGACAAAAATAGGAGGTGGTTTAGGTAGTGTTATTGTTGGAGGTGTACTTGACTGTTGCATACTATCACTGTTTGTTTGGGGAGTATTATTCGCTTCTAGCTGGCTGAGAGGTGCAAATCTATTTGTTTGGTTATCTGTAGTATTTCTCCGGGTGCTCGCCTGGAGATGCGCTTTCTTTTGTTGCTGTGTACGACTTGCCAGAAATACTTATTACTGCTTCCTTTATCTTTTTCGCTGGTTTTGATTAAGTAAGCATTTTGGGGTTCAGTGACTTTAGTGGTTGCACTTTCGGGTTGCTTATAAACTTGGGAGGATGGCGTATAAAATTGTTGCATACTTGCATTGCAGTTATTTTGTTGAAAAGGCAGCTGTTGTTGTTGTCCTTGGCTCGAAAAGATTGGAGTAGCGAAGTTTGGCTGTGGTGGATAACTTATCGGCTGCGATGAGTGGCCGATAGGTCCCGTTCCACTAAACATTATTTAACACTTGGCCTTGCGGCCGCACTTTCAATAAAGTCCGTAATTCTCACTGGCAAACACAACCTTACTCGTTGAAAGTCAAACGAGGAATCACGAATAATAATGAATGCATTGTGATGTGTGACTTACAAATCATAAGAAAGCCAGAGATGTTTAACCAATGTACCACCAAAAACTATTAGGCTGTGAGAACGAACACATCACCAAAAAGCCAATCCTCTAAAAGTAGTGCTTCCTTCTTCTTCTTCATTCTGGATGTTTAAATAAAATTTTTTGTTTTAAATGGTATTTTTCTATTTATGCTAAGCTTCTAATTTGCTATGTTCTTTTCTATTTAATAACTGCTATTAATAATTATTTATTTACCTCTAACATTTGTTTTTATACATAAATTAAAGTCCTCTTTATTTCTGGCCCAAATTTAGTACGGAACTGATTTAGATAAGATTTTAGTTTTTCGAAGGAAATTGGGTTTTTATATCCTTGTTTTATGTTTTTTTTTTGTTAATAGTCAACTTAACACTCATGTTGCTTCATCTTTTGCGATGTTGACGTGCTGTGTACATTTCAACATTTGACAGGATTTGTGTAGATTGTTATCTGAATTGTAACAAGCAGAACTACACTATATTTGTAAGGGCTGTAATGATTCAGTGGTCAAGATCATCATTCCTCTATCCTGAGCCGGCTCAGGTGAGTTCGAATCTTACTCAGTCCATGGGTGTATGTGATGTCCTAGCTTTAAGCGTGTATGTTAGTAGGCACTATAAACCAATGTGGCTGCAGTGCCGGTAAATGCTCTAATGATAATATTAATAATAATATTACACTATAAATATAAAATTGTTCGAAGAGGTTATCTTTTTTCTTATTATTTTGATTATTGAATCTTGTTTGTTTCCTTTCTAGTTTTTTTAAAGCTATACGTAATTTGTCTATTCGTGTAATTGCTATTTTAAAACATATAAAGATCTAATCATTTTCAATAAAAATTTTGTTTATTTTTATTATTTACGGTAATGTAAATAATGACAATTTTTCATCCGTCTATTCTTGAATTTTTGGAAGGTGAGAACGCGCAATAACTTATTTACAAATAATAACAGTGGGATAAGTGGGTGACTTTATGATATTCAAAACGATCCTGAAGATAGGCAACCAAACGTACGCTCAGAGCTTAGCCACGCCATATTTTATATATTGTTTACTTTCTGTTCAAATGTATAGTAGATAAATTTGGAATTTTTGGAATAGACCTTTTTAAAATTTTTAAATTAAAATATTTACATTTACCGACAGTCTAATACATTACCTGTAATTTTATCAGTTTGGGACTATTAACATTACATCATTACATATTACGCTTGTCAAAGTAACCTCTTCCTCCGCACAATTAAAAACCAGAAAGTGCAAGACTCTCTACTACATCTAACATCCACAGAGGCATCCGATTATTCGCTTTGGAAAGCTATCAGGAAGCTAAAACGTCCACAATAGCATATTAAACCCCTATGATTATAATATCTGGGCTAGAAGTGACCATAAAAAAGTTTTAGCCTTTGCTAAACCCCTATCTGGAGTTTTTAAACCATTTGATGCAAAAATTACTAAAGCTGAAGAACGTGAATTTCTAGAATATCTTCAGGCACCATTAGAAATGTCACTACCTATTCAACCATTCAAATGCAATTAAATTAAGACCGCAATCCAAAAATCTAAACCCCATAAGGCACCAGGATATGACCTCATAACAGAAAAAGTACTCAATGAAAAGGGTTACAAGTACATAACATATTTGTGCAATGCAATATTACGACTAAGATACTTTGCCGAGAAATGGAAGGTAGACAATTATTCTCATTCTCAAACCTGTTGAAGATGTAACATCCTATAGACCAATTAGCCTGCTGCCGATCTTGTCAAGGTCTTTGAAAAGCTACTACTTGAGAAAATTTTGACAATACTCATAGATAACAATCTAATACCTGAACATCAGTTTGGCTTTCGAAGACAACATTACACAATAAAGAATCAAATATTTCGAAAACAAACGATACTGCTCTGCAGTCTTTATTGACGTTAAACAAGTCTTTGATGAAGGCCTACTTTATAAACTTAAAAACATATTTCCAACAGACTATTACCAAATACTCAAGTCTTGCCCCTCAAGTAGAAACTTTCTTATCAAAAACACCTTTATACCCCATCAACGCAGGAGTCCCTCAAGGAAGTGTCTTGGACCCGATACTGTATCGGCTGTTTACGTCAGATCTTCCCACCTCTCAAACAACAAAAGTTGCTACTTTTGCAGATGACACTATCATCACACCCTGACCCTACTACAGCATCTGACGATTTCCAAAACTATTTGCTCAAAGTGGAAAGCTGATTCAAAAAGTAGCGCATAGTCAAGGTCAACGAAACAAAATCAACCCATGTTACCTTCATCACTAGGCAGGGCAATTGACCACTGGTTCAATTTAATAATCAGCAGATACCCAAAGCAGAGAACGTCAAATATCTGGGAATCCACTTGGACAGACGGCTAAATTGGAGGAAACACATCTGGACGAAAAGGAAGCAACTAGAGATCATAATACAAAAAATGTACTGGCTTTTAGGTAGAAAATCCCAGTTGCCGTTATCCAATAAAATACTACTTTGCAAGGCCATAATCAAACTGTAGAGTACTGCTAGCAATTCGAATATCGATATTCTGAGACGCTTTAGTCCAAGGTTCTTAAATCATTGGTAGATGTGCCATGGTATGTCCAAAACAATGTCATACGAAGAGACCTCAAAATTCCATCCTATTAATAATGAAATTCAGAAATATAGCAACCGCTATAAGAATAGGCTTAGATCACACACCAATTCACTCGTAGAGCATCTAATGGAATCGGACGATGACCAACTAAAGTAAAAAGACTTACATTCTCCAACTTTCAACACGTTTTGAGTAATGTGATCAATAACATTGCAGTGATTACGATAGAATTAGTTTAGTTTAGTTAGAATTGAGGCTCCGAGTGAAGAGCTAAACTCTTGAAAATGGGATTCAATAAAACTATATATATATATATTTATTTATTTATTTAAAATTTAATATTGTGCTTTTTTAGTTTTTCTAACACTTAGTTTGCACCAAATAACTGATTTTGTTGCTTTGCAAAAAAATACCCAATCTTTCTTAAATGCTCGTAGATTTTAAGTGCTTTTTGTTTAATAAGATTTCTACTAACAAAAATTGTTTTAGTTATAAAGTCTTTTAATCAAATCATAAGAGTTGTTCGTTTCATTTTAACAATATTGATATTTCGTGTACAGGTCATTATTTTTTACCTAATGGGCAACCACCTGCCATAGTTTAGTTATCGTTTTCTCAATTTTTTTATGGTTCTAGTTGTAGATCCATTTAACTTTATTTTGCAGTTTGTTTTTTTCTTTTTCAAACGAATACCAGAGGATGGATTGAGTAGTTTTCTTGTACTCAAGGAGAAGGGTTGTGGCGTTAGCACCCTAGCCCACGTAAAATGGAAATGGGAAAATGCTAAACGTCAAAATGTAGTACGAAAAGTCCCCGGGTAGAAATCCACACCTTCAGAGAAGGGAGCCCCATTGGTAAACTCATGCTTGGATTTCAGTCAAAGACAAAAACACAATTACAGAAAACTGAGGTTTGGAACCTGGAACGTCCAAGTTTTGGAGAGCCAAAGATATCCAAGTAACTCAACAATTTAAGAAGATGAACATAAATACTTTAATAACAAGCGACACAAACAAAAAAGAAAATGAAACAGAACAGATAGCTAGACTGATCCACTGTTGAAGTGGGGTAAAGAAGGAAGAAACGCAAAATCGAGAGTGGGATATTTATAAACAAAAAATAGAGCAGGAAAATAACGCCGTGAAAACCCGTTAACGAGAGATTGATAAAAGTAAATTTGACAATTTTCGGAAGAGAGATAGTGATACTCGGAGTATACGAACCAACAGATAACAGTAATATAAGAAATGGAAACATTAAAAAAATAAGAAAAGTGAAAAACATTAAGAAAGATTTAAATGGAAGAACAGGAAGAAAAGAAAATGACAATATAGTAAGAATATTTGGAGAGGAGACCAACAACGATAATGGGAAAAGATTAAATGCCCTGAAGATAACAAACGGGTTATATAAATACAAGAAAATTCATAAATTTACACGGATCCAAGAAACCCGCAAATTAAGATCTATAATAAACTACATTATAGAAAAAAAGTAACACTACATACAATCATAATAAAAGACGTAAGGTTTAAAAGGTGGGCCAAGTGTAGAACGGACCATAGGTTGTTAGTAGCTAACATACAATTCCCATGGTTTAAGATAGAAACAAAAAACAAATAAGAAAAATGGAAAGAAAGAAGAAACTCCTAAGAAAACGAACAAAGAGAAAAAGTTCGAAAATCACTTGGTACAAGTCGATTCAATAAGAGATTTGTATAAAAAAAAACTAGATCAAAAACTTACAGAATTTAACTACAATGGCATTTGAGAAGAATGTAATCAAGTAAAAATGCCATTAAGTAAGCAGCTCTAGAAGTCCTTAGGAGAAGAAAAAAATCAGGACAAATATAGTAAAAATCGGATCAACGAGGAGACCAAGAGCAGATAAAAGGGAAAAAGACCCTATATGAGAAATGGCTAAACACAAGACTGGACGAGGACTTACAAAGATACGTAGAGAAAAACAGAGAAACGCAAAGATGGGAAAAGACATATGAGAACATTGAACGATATGTAGGCGAAACACGGAATACAGATTCCTGGGAGATAATAAAGGCGTAAAAAACAAATACAAAGAAACGAGCGCATATTCAATATGCAAAGAGTACTATAAATTATTACTAACGGAAGAGAACAGTTTTAAGAAAGAAACATAGAGAAAGTTCAAAATGAAGATAGTAGACAGATAGAAAGAGACAACGAATAAGTAAAGAAGGCCATAAAAACACTGAAAAACAGCAAATCACCAGGGTCGGGAGGTATAGTAAATGAGATGATTAAATACGTATCAAAAAAATTACACGGATACTAAAAAATATGTTTCAGAAAGCGGCAACTGGAGAGAAGTTACCAAATGAATGGACGGCAGCGTATATAACCTCTATCTTTAAAAAAAGCGACAAGAGAAAATGCACGAACTACAGAGGTATAAGGATAATTTCGAGTATTGGACGATTATATGGTAAAATAATAAAAAACAAAATAGAAGATAACATACAGGTTAAAATTGGCGAAGACCAAGCCGGATTCACGATCAGAAGATCTTGTGTAGATCATATATACACCATCAAACAAACAATGGAAAAGAAACTCGTCAAAAACAAAGAAATCCACCTAGCTTTTATTGACTTGCGAAAGGCGTTATAACACTGTGTCAAGAAAACAATTATGGAAGGCAATGGAAGAGATAGGTGTACATAAATACAGATCTCTACAAACACCGTAGCTGTAAAAAATTGAAACAAACTCGGCAACAAATTTCAAAGGTCCAAAGGCCTTCTGCAGGGTTGCGCTACATCCCCAACACTCTTTAAAATATACGTTGAACAAGCTTTAAAGAAACGGAAACAGAAGTGCGAAGGAATGGGAGTCCCAGTAAAAAAAGACTACTGATACTAAGTTTCGCGGATGATCAGATGGTCATAGGGCAAGATGAAGCCTAAGTTTTATGGTTAGAAAACTAACAGAGGAATACTCGAAAGCAGGACTGGAGATGAACCTAGAAAAGACGAAATACTTAACAACAAGAGAAGGAAGTATAGAAAAACTAGAAATAGAAGACGGTATAACAATTAAGGGAACGAACAAATTTAAATACGTAATAACGAGTAATGGTACATCAGAGAAAGAAATAAAGGCCAGACTGGGTCAAACGAGAAATTGCACAAGACAGCCGAACGGAATTCTATGGAACAAACACATTACCAAAAATAACAAAAAAAATGTCAATAATTCTGACTAATTTAATAATGTCCAATTATAATAATAAAAAATTAAGCCAACTCTTTATTAAGTACTAATCTTGCGTCTGCATTAATTAAAAACAAATTGTGTACTAAAAATTCCATAATAATTTAAAATGATGTTTGAACATAAGGATATCAAGAGATTTTCACATTAATTTCAATTGTAAGAGTATAATCTAAATTTTCTATAATGAATTAAGTCGTACTACGTTAGATGAAACCTATTGCGTTATAGGAGGCATGCATCGGGTTGTAGGAGGATTTACTGTAATACATTACAAATTATTGTTAAAGTATGTGTTTCATTAAGGCAAATTCTCAATGTTGCAAATGGTATTGTTAACTACTACTTTATTGGTGGGTGAAGGTTTGTAAGACCCCAAGACATCAAAAGCTCATTTATTTTTTACTGTTTGTTTTATTCATTAAGAACGGATTACATTATTTTTTGCCTTTTGTGTTACTTCTTAGAATTTTTTTCGCTTCAAATAGACCCTTAATAATGTATATTAAATTCAAAACCTGTCCAATAGAAAAGCTTCGTCTGGTTGTATTCTTGTGGGGCCCGTATTTTTTACACGTTAAAGTTTTATAAATTTCAGTCGCATGACGTTCGCCGGTCTCCGGAGATTCGGAGGGTAAAGGCAGTATTTGGCAAAAAGCGGCCCGAAAGAGTTCCTGAAAAATGCAAGCCCCCCATTCTCTCCGGCCCCAATTAAAAAATCGCGTGGCCGGAACAAGAGCGATGCAAAGTTAATGAAGGCGCAGCGGGGCCGAAGCGGCGCGTTCAATGATTAAAGCTTTTCCGCCTTAAAAGCTCGCCGGCCGCCGGCGGCGCCGCAGGACTGCAAGCGCCGCGGCGAAGCGAACCGACGCGCTTCGAGGGAAATCGAATGACAGGTGGTTTCGGAGATAGCGTATCAAAAGCGCTGCCAGCGAGCCGAAATGTTCAGTTCTAGAAGCGCCTGCCGCGGCTCCGCTCCGGCCGACCCTGGTGCAATCGATAAGCGCACGAACTCCGCCGCATTTCGCAGAGGGCCGGCTGGCAGGGAGTGTCCGCTCCGGGGCCCGGAGGATGCCCGCCGGGCGCGCCACGGCCGGACCGCTTGCGGCCCTCGTCTGACTCGCGCCGATGCGGGCGCCGCGCTCCGGGGATGCCTAATCTGAGCGCCGCAGAGTGCAACGGACCCATGCAGCCGAGTGCGGAGGAGACGGACAAGTCCTGGAAGTGCAAAGAGGCCAAGAACGGCTACCTGCGGGCCGACAACAAGGAGGAGAACGCCGACCCGCTGCTGGGCGCGACTCCGGTGGCCACCGTCGTGCAGGTCTCCGGCGCCGGGGCCAAGACCATGGTGGTTCCGGGAAAGCGGAAGCCCGTCCGGGAGAAGTTCCTCCTGGCGGCTCTCCTAGTTTTGATGCTTTTCAGCGGCATTTGCCTGATGCTGCTAGTCAGCGCTAACAACAAGGTCTGCGCGAAAAGTGGCGGTAAGTCTCGTCATTCAGAAAGCTCGCTTGAAATAACAAAAAAGCATCTGGATAAAGTAGCAAAACTTTATTAAAAGTTTGGAAAAGATCTGTAAACAGATTTTTTTATACTTATCTATATGGAACTACAATTTGTTCCTTAAAAGAGAAAAAAAGTTTTTATTTATATTAGTACTCGGGAAATTCTAATTGACCGTTAAAAATGTGTTTATTAAACAGAGGAACACATTTACTGTTGTTACTTTTAAATTTGTTTTGTAAGTACATGAAAAGGCTTTTCCTTTAAAAGGAAAAGTTTGCTGTTGTCAAGACTTAATAATAAATATAAGATAAATATTCCTTTAAAGTTTTTAACACCTGGTATTTTTTGTGCTGCAGAAATGAGCGCCATAAATTTATTTGGATTTATTTTTACTTCTATATTCTGTAACTGACAGACGTGGTGAACCAGACGACTTTCATTGGGACAACTGAGCATTGGAACTACTTGCGCTCTTTCTTTATAAGCCGAAGGATACGCTTGCCTGTACTCCTAGGTGGTACTTTCGTACTACCTGAAATGAGATAATTATTTTTTGTTAACGTTTCAATTTTAGTTATTTTGTCATTGAAGTCTTGGATCAGCTTTACACCCCTTTCTGCACTGTCGTTGATAACTCTCAACTATTTTATTACATTTTGGCCTCTTATGTAGTCTTCTGTTTGGGTCCAAGTGAATGGATCGACTTCTGAAAAGTTGTACCTTATTTTAAACCTTTTAAAGTTTCTATGGGTCTTTAACAAATAAAATCTTTTTTGATAAAGTCTGGAACATCTTTAACTTTTAAAGTCAGTTTTTTTATCATGTCGCGTTTTTTTTGAATGATCAATGCTTTCATCAAACAATGAAAATATCGCCATATGGTCGGTCAAATATCATAAATAGTTACACAGTTTCTTGATGGTAGCACCAGCCATTTACTCATCGTGCGGTTGGTAATCAATTAATCTTCTTAAAAAATTGATATCGTTCAATGGAAGCCTCTGCCTGCATCACCACGCTTTAGTGTAACATTTTACAATTAAACAGCAAACTCTTTTCAAAGCATTCTGTTGTTTGATTTAACTAAATTGGTTTCTAAATAAAAATACTTCAAGGAAGTACAATGTTTTTGTCATCCAGCGGGCCAGATGGTAGGCACCTGGTTATGAAAAGAGGTGCCTTTCGGTGGAACTCCACCTAAGAAAATGATGATAATTTCCAATAGTATCTCTGTAATGATTTCTTGGTAAATCAACTTTATTTTCTTTAAAGAAAAAGCTACAATTTTATCTGCATAATCGTCTAAAATAAAAACACTTCTGGATCTGTTGTCTATATTTTAAAGACACTTTTATCTATTTTTCCGCACTGACCTTTAAAATCTTCTAAATAATTGAATTTTAGATCCTATCATTACAGTAATTTTGATTCGCCAAAAATACCCTGAAGTATAACTTCTAAAATATGATGCCGACAAGCCAAAAGAGTATTTTTTCCCCAATTTTTGTTTCAAAAGGGTGCAAACACTATTAAGTCTACCAATATTTGAAGCCGTTGCGTCAAAGGCAAAGGCTTTCACTTTATCACTTAACCGCAATCACAAAGTGTATTGTAAAGATACTTCAGTTTCTTCCTACTTGATAATCCTGGCATACCTAGCAAGACGATCTACTTATGACTTTTCTGCTAAAACTGGGATGAATAACAGCAACATCTAAGTTTAACTCGGAAAATCTTGGCTTCAAATTTATGGCGGCTTCTAAACCTAGGTTCTGTCTTTCTCTCTATAATATAGATGTTCGGGTTTATAGAAACGGCATTCAAGGTTGCCGACAGTAAATGACTTGCATCTCGGTCGCTTACATTACATTCATCCAGGGTAGCTGAAAGACGTGGAGTCAATAACTGTTTTGCAGCGCTTCTTTGAGATATTTCGTGTAAAGCAGATGCCATTTCCTTACTCTCAGACTTACTTGCTATTTGCTGCATTAACTTCGTCTAGAAGTCTTTCCTGAGGATTCTCCTGTTACATTTTTGCATCTTACATCACCCAATTTTTTAAATTTTTCTCATTTCAGATCTTTCTTCTAGCGCAGAAAGCATTATGTCTCTCTCTTTTCTGATTTAAGTTGCTCTTTCGGTTTTTGCTCTTGTGCAATAGATGCTACGTTTTGTATAATTTTTTTAACTTTCTTTACAGTTTAATTGGTCTTTTATTCCAGAAAATGAAACGCTCATCTATCACAAGACTTGGACTTACTTTGAGAGGTAATTTGACAAATTTAATAATAATAGTTCCCCGTAATAGACTTTCAAGGCTCTTTGGGATCGTAACAGGATAGGTCTGCTACAATCTAGAGCCTACGGTACACAAGGGTAGTAAAGTGGCTAGCGCTACGAACCGACCGCCTATTATTACCCCAGAGTTTGACCTCCAGGTACTCATTTATTGCAGCCTGAGTCGAGTTGGGCCGTAAAAATGCCAGCTATTGAGTTGGTGAGAGCGGGATTCGAACTCGCAACTCTTGGTTTCGTAGTCTAGCGACCTATCCACTAAATCACCACGAATTTCATGATATATAAAGGAATACTTAGGCAATCTCTTTTGGATGGGAATTTATTACCAAATATTTCATGTTTTGTTTCAGTAAAAAGGAAAATTCTTTCCCATGTCATTTTTAAAAATGTCAATAGAAGGTTCATTAAAAATTGAGGTCACATGTAGTTTTAATTCA
Organism: Sinelater perroti; assembly: GCA_036346155.1. Classification (NCBI taxonomy): domain Eukaryota; kingdom Metazoa; phylum Arthropoda; class Insecta; order Coleoptera; family Elateridae; genus Sinelater; species Sinelater perroti. The sequence goes on from JARFIY010000189.1 coordinate 3,832,877, forward strand.
TAACAATCGGCATACGGTTTTAGAAAAACAAAAATAAATAAATAAATGTATATAATAAAATAAAAAATACCAATAATAATACTTTACGAAACACAATACTATCCGATTAACGCTTGAAGAATGACTGAAATAAGGAACAAACAATGTATTTGCAACCTCTAATACTAATAAAAAATGCACCACAAAAGAATTCAGGAAGAGGGGTTGTTTGCTAACCGTTGAGCAGGTAACAAAATTTTAAAGCAATGACCTTAAGCCGTCACAGTCCGTCAAGAGAAATGAATTAACACAATGATTAGATTTTGAGTGAAAAATTCTGAATGATACCAAACAGTTAGCACTGACAAAGACACCCTAAGTGTGCATTTTGGACAATCGCTTTGTCGTGTAGGCATTAGCGGATGTACTACTGTTGTACCAAGACGCAAACACTGAACAGCACTTGAATAATGAAGATAAAATGTAACAAAAAAGTTAAAACAAAAGATGAAGGCTTTAGATGAATAATAAAACGAAGAAATGTTAACAAAATCACAGAGAACCAAAGATAAAGTAAAAACCAAATTAAGATAAAAAAGATCCAAAAAAGAGTCAATAAAGTTTCTAAAAAGAGTACATTTAAGGAAAACGAGTACGTAAAACATATATAACCAGAAAATAACGAGTTAACTAAAATAATTAAATGTAACTTTAAAGAAATTGAACCGAACAAAAATATTATAAGCAGCCAGAAAGTAAACAGAGATTAAAATAAATGTAGTAAAATTAAACTAATCAAACAACATTTAGAAGCAAACAATAGTTAAAGATGAAAAGACAAAAGTAATGGAAAAGATTACAAAAAATAACTTAAGTTTGAAAATAGCTTTTGGAGAATTAAAAAAATTAAGAATTAACCAAATAAAATATCAAATAAAAAATAAAAACAAAACAAACAATGAGAAAAAGGACAACAGATCTGTGATAATGAATTAATGAAGTTAAAATACATAAAAATTATCCGTTCTATAACAACGGAGCAAATAGGAAATATGGATATAAACGAGCTGGCTATCGACCATCCTATTACAACTATAGATGAAATAATTAGAGACGGTAATCGTAACGAAATAATTATAAATAAATCGGATCAAATAGTGGCATATTTTGGTGATACAGCAGGAACAGCAATAAGCCGTAGTCTAGAAAATATCACATAGAATTTAAAAAAATGCGAAAATTGTCTTTACAGGGAAAGCAGAGCGGACCATATGCATAAAATTAAAAAATCGATGATTTAAAAAACATTTTAAACAAAAATGGTAAACACATTTTTTGGTAAGATCAACCGTTAAGGAGTTAATTGGATGCGAGCCCAAAAAGCCCTAAATTAGCTGAATTTTGATCTTGATGCGCTTCTATTAAACGTGATCTAATCGATGTAATATCTTAGGGGTGTTTTCTACTCCTGTAAAAGAAAAAAATTGAAGGGTACATATTTTGAAAATCGAAAGTCAAAAAATAAGGACCACCCTACTGTACATATTCAACATTTTTCGGTGTTCCACCCTTTACTGATCTTCAGAAAGTAAATCACTTTTAACAAATTTCCCGCCATGCTGTATAACAGTTTACTTTCACCAGTTGTCAGGTTACATTATAGTCACGCAATTTTAAATGTAGTACATGATCGTCGAGGTAAATCCGGAAAATGAATAAACAATAAAAATAACATCAAAATTCGAGAAAAATTAAATTTATTTGCATTAAACTTAGCACAATTGAAGTAAGTATATTAAGAATCATATTCAATGTACTCGAGACGAGACCTAAACACAACTTTCTCTTTATCTATATGTGCCATTACTTCCATAATGGAGGCCCTTGAGTGGTCATTGGTGTTATGATGCCTCTCATTGACCTTCGCTTTAACTTCGCCCTATACGTAGTAGTCAAGAAAATTACAGTCGAGGCTAGAGGGTGATTATAAGTAGGTGGACCAGTTGATTGATTGTTATTGGGATTAATCGTAGGTTACGATCCCATCTTAGCACTTCGAATCTGCGGCTTTTGTGCGCCTCTTTTCCTAAATTGAAGGAAGATCTGTACCTTCAACTAATTTTAGTATGTTCTTTATGAGGTTCTTGTGATTGGGTAAATTGGCCACGGAGATTTACCCTAAAGAGTTCTTGTCTTTTGCGGTATAGTGCTGGGCAGTCAAAGATTATGTGTGTGGATCTTTCTTCCTCCTCTTCTTTACATAATCTGCAAAGTGTATCATCTCTGTTTACTCCTATTCTATGGAAGTGCTTTTTCAGGTGGCAGTGTCTTGTTATAAGTCCTACTACTCGTCTTATCTGAGTATGTCCTAAATTGGGTTCGTTATCACTTAGCCTATTGGAATGTTTCCCAATTAATTTCTTTCCTAGTCTTTGCCCTTGTGTGGCATCCCAGCGAGATGAGTGTTGTCCTTGCATCCACTCTTTTATCACCGATAGTATGCTACATTTGGGTATGCCTAGAACAGGTTTCGGTCCTGTAAAAGGAGTGCTAGCACTGCTTTTTGCGAGTGCGTCTGCCCTTTCGTTCCCTTCCACTCCAGAGTGGCCTGGTACCCAGATGATGTTGACCAAGTTATGCTCAGATAAGGGTGGCCAGATGAGCTAGGCAGTCTTTTACGAGCTTGGAGTTGATATGAGGTGACTCAAGCGCTTTAAAAGCAGCTTGGTTGTCATTTAGGATACTAATGCGTTGTTGAGTGTATCCGCGTCTAGTATTCTCTATTATGAATTGCATTATCGCAAATATTTCAGCTTGAAACATTGTGGCGTACCTTCCTAAGAGTAAACTAAGGGTTACCTTTGGTTTTATGCCATGTATACCCGCCCTTGTTCCTTGGGCAGTGCGGGATCTGCCTGAATCCTAGACCAACCCACTTCTGAGTTGCGATGGGTTGCCTTTTGCCCTTGATCGTAACTCACATTGAAAGGTTTTTCAAACGAGTAAAGTGGTGGACCAGTGGTAATATAAATTGTCGTGCAACCATATTTCGGTTTTTCTTGTCTTGTGGGCTGAAGCAGTCTTGCTAGAACACATACTCGCGCCTAGTGGCCATCTTCTGTATCTAGGGCTTGACCTCTGTTTGCATCACGTTGATACAGCTGTCGGCGGTCACCTTCAAACTTTCCGCAAAGAAGTGGGGGTGCCATGATATTCCTTTGATTACTCACAAGCTCCAGCATCATCACAGAGACAGTGGGTACTTTAGAAGCATTTTTGCCAAATGAAACTATAATTTTGGCTATTCATCTTCCTGTCTTGGATGAAGTTCTTGTTGTCCGAAAATAATCTTAGGAAGCCAGCGTTGTCTTGCTTGGGGCTTTACCTTCCTTTCCATCTTGTTTTTTTTTCCAGTTAATAGTTGCGGTCTTTTAGAACGAAATATTTGTGATGCAGGTTCTTATATACTGGTAAACTAATCATCGTCTTCGCCACGCTTATTTTTTTGCCAGGTCAGTTATGCTCTGTCTGGGATCTTAATCAATCTTGTCTTTCGATTCTCGGACGAATTTATTATTTCGACCAAATCGCTTGCTGTGAATTGTCCTATCAGCAGTTACCTCTTCCTTGTGGTCAGATTTCCTGTACTTCTTGGCAATATGTCATCCACTTAATTTATTTTGTATATGAATAAATTTCTTTTAAGAATTTTTCAATGAAAAGGAATTCGAGTATAGCAGCACTGCGGTCGTATTCTTCGCTCCATTTGTCGACAATCGTAGCTTGTAATAAGAGATTGCGTATACGCATAAAATAGCCTTTCAGCTTGCCCGCAGTACAACCTGTATGACCTTGTATATAATAAAATCTAAAAAGTTTAAATTTATTTCTTTAGCAAAAAACAAAGAAGAGATTTTTTGTGCAGATAATAGATGAACTAAATTGGACGCGATTGAGATAAACTAATGTTTGAAGTAAGACATATAACTAAGATGACATTAGGTCTAGGAGTAGCGTAAAGGAAAATGTACTGAGATGACAAAAATTTTAAATGTTCTAACATCATTAAATGTAAAATTTCAAAAATTGCAAGACAAAAGATGAAAAGAGAAAACGATGAAGCACATTAATTAATCAAATTTAACATATTTAAACTACTTTCAAAGATACTTTGTTATAATAGCGCATCATTAATATACATTATCGTTTCTACTGAAATCTCATCGTTGAAAACCGGCATTCTTTTAGTCTGTTCTTTATACATTTAAAAATACAAACCGTCGGTTGAAATATGCAGGAATCTGTTTATCGACAGGTACATACAGGCTACATAGTGTGCTCTGTTTTGCATTTACTTGACTCCTATTATATTATAAATAAATTAATTTTTTCACACCAATCAGGAAAACCTTTTTATCTTCGTTTTATATTGCTCTGATATTTAGGTAAAGCTGCATTTTTGTATTTGCTCTGTATTTCTTCAATAATTTTTAAACTTTAGCAAATTTGAGCAATATTAGATGAAGCACGAGTATAACAGACATGAATGATTATATATAGGTTGTGAAGACTACTTGATGAGAATATTTCAAATAAATTAAGAAATTGAATATAATAGACTGAAAGAGCGGGTAATGTGGCCGTTATTAAGTATTTCACATTTAAGTATACTAAAATGCTATAAAACGTGGATAAAGATTTATTTAGCATTTAATGCATGAAACAGAAAAGTATCACAGATAAAGAAAAAGCGATAATAACATTTATTTTTCTTCTTGTGGTTTCGTTACCGTCAACGATCATTGGCTATTATTATTGACTGCCGCCTGGTATAATTTTACAGAGGGTTTTCCATACTACTGTCATAGATTTTTAAGCCAGAACGATCTTATTTTCTTAGAGCATCTTTTTCTGCTTATTTTTTAATAATCAACTGCGGCATATCGTCCAAAATACTCAAGTTTACGTCTTTTTATGTTTGTAATTATTTATTACTGTTTATTTATTCTGGAAAGTATATATAAATTGCTTGTCTTATTTCATAGCAAATTTCAAGCAAACGGCCATATATCCACACTTCAAATGCTTTGTTTAAGAGTTGTACCGGTGAGAATCCGTAACTCGACACTATACAGAACAACAAAGGAAATATAGCATTAGATCATCGTTATTCGAAGGTTTAATCATTTATCTTTCTTTTAGAAGCTGCTAGCGTTTTTATATTAGAATTTTTGTTTCTGTGTATAAATTTTTTTATTAATAACATAGCCTATAACTAGTATGATCGTGAATTTTGTTTTATTTATATTCGATTTGACGTGCGCACGTGCTTGTAATCCTGATCTGTAGTTCTGCAAAAAGACATTAAAGTAATATTAAACTTGTTTTAGAACCAAACAACAGAGTAAAGATTCAAAGTAGCTGCACAGTCACAATATGAATTTAGAAAAGTGTAGGTCAGGTATGCGTTTTATCACCTGCGCTATTTAACATTTACAAAGAATGCAGTAATGAACAATTGTGTTAGCGGTTTAAAGATAAGCGGCGAAATAACAAATAATTTCAGATTTGCCGACGACGCTGTAGTGATCGCAAGTTTATTGGAACAACTTCAAAGTCTATTGGATAATGTCAATCGAGTTAACAAGAAATATGATCGTATACGAAATACTTCCAAAACTGCCAGCAAAAACCTTCCACCACCGGGAATTCTCACCTTACAAAACACTTCTGAAGAAGGCTTAGAAAAATATATTTATCTGGCACTGTAATATATGCAGATTGGCGGAAGTCAACAGAAATTCGTAGCCAAATAAAAAAAGCTTGATAGGCATTTTTGAAGATGAAAGGTCTGTTTATTAGCAGAGACTTAAAGATCAGAATGGTGCATTGTTACGTTTTCTTAATTTTGCCGTATGGCATAAAGGTCTGGACCCCCGCAGAGATATCGCTGTATTCTCCGTGTATCACGGATAAATAACATAACGAACATCGAGGAATTAAGGAGAATGCAAAAGCAGAAGGAAGTTGTATTTATTTTCAAAGTGTCTAAGCTTTGGCATTTTGGTCGCATAATGAGGAACGATAAGTATCGTGCACTGTAACTAATATAGCAGAGTGGAAGGTAGAAGAGGACAAGACAGGATGAGACTCTTGCGGTTGCACAATCTACGAAAATAGTTCGGTCAAATTTTTACTGAACTTTTTAGGAAAGCGGCCGACAAAGTAAAGATCGCCATATTAGTTTCCAATGAAACCAATAAAGAATGTTAAGAAGTTCTTCATTGGTATTGGCTGATACCACCTTATCATATCTAACGTTTTTTATAATTTTCCAATTTATGTTTATTTTTTTTGCAGTTTGTGTTTCTTTAAGTAAATAGTAAGGATAATAGGTTGCAACCCTGTTTTATTCTCACGATTGCTTTTTGTTACTAATATAGTTGCCACCCATTCCGGTTGTTTTGAGAACTATAAGTAACTTACCATGTTGTATTCTATTAAATGTCTTTTCAAAATTGCGCATATGTACACATTGTCATTTGTATTGCGGCATCTTCGAATCATCATCTAAAGGCTCTTCTCTTGCTTCTAGTCCGTCGGAAATCTGAATTGGACGTTGTCAATTTATTATAACTTCTGTTGTGCGTTATACGCAGAAGTATTTTTAAAACATGGCTCATCAGACTTCTCATTTGACGTCCACTACATTTCCTTGCACCGATCTTTTTTGGAAGTATAAAAAACGCTGGTTTGGCATAATCCCTGCTTCGTAACACCTCAACATTGATTTTATCAAAACCGGTAGCTTTACCATTATTTGCCAGGTGTATTGCTCTTGTAACATTCTCGTGTGCTATTGGCGGGCTTGTATAAATTCTGTCCAATTTATTTTGTTATCTTCAAAAAACTCTGACACGTACTCTACCCATATTTATAATTGTTGTTGCATATCGACTGGTATAATTCAATGTTTTTTATAGTTTTCCTAAATATGGCTACTTTTAGCTTTTATATAGATGGAATAAATCATGTCTATGTTCAAATTTCTTAGTTTGGTTTTGTTTTCTTTATCTTCCTTCTAATTTTTTATGGGGTATTATATTACACTTGTTATTTTTATATCCACAAGATTCATTTTTTTCGAATATTTTTTTCTTCTCTAGATATTACAAGTACAAACAATACGAAACTAAATAATCGATTACAAAACATAATAGAAGAAACATGTAGACAAAATGAGTCCAGAAGGACTCCCAAAATTAGCAGTAGAATACAACCCAAGAGGAACCCGATATGTAGAAAGACCTTGGGAGCGATGGAACATTAAACCGGAACAGACCGCAAGGCCTAATTCTTCTAGTAGATAACAATGACAATATAATTTATAAGTTACTGAGATAATTTTAGCTTATAATAGGCTTATCGTATAAACGTAACCTATTTGACTAACGCAATATCAAAAAAATTTATAATTTCCAAAATTGTCTTCATAGAACTGCATGCTTGTTAGTGATTTATTTTGCATAATTAATAATACTTTCCTAGTACCCTATATAAAGTTGCACAAAAATGTAATTTGTGGTGTTCAGTATCATTTCACCGTTTCCTTTGTTAACTTTAAACAGCATTTAATAATTATCGAACAGTCATCACTCAATGTTTAAATCGGGAGAATATGGTGGCCAATCAATTCCTCCACATGTTATATCAGCTATAATCCGAGTTCGATGGATGTCATCTTGCATAAATTAAAATCCTCGTTTAATTGAATTTCGGTTAATATGATCGAAAAATTTGTCCACAATTTAGTTTTTAAATTTTATCAGAAATCGTTTTTGCCAAAAAATGTGGGCCCACTATGCCATAGTAGCTGATAGTACCCTAAATAGTAATCCGTTTTGAGTGTAAGGGGCGTGCGATCATTATATCGGGTTCCTCACATCCGGTAGTTTTCCATGTTGACATAGTCTTCTAATTTATAAAGGCACTCGTCCGAGAACCAATCAATTTCTTTTGATTCGATCATTTGTTCCAAATTTTTTGCAAAATTGTGTCTCAATGATTACTTTATGGATTGGCGCACTCGAATTTTCTAAGCGAAAAGACTCAAATCTTCTTTAATTATCTTTTAAAGAGACGTTTTCTTAATTCTAGTGTTTTTAAAGCGTTTCTTTGTGATATAGACATCGTTTTTTAATTTTCGACTTAGGCAGCATTATATATATATATATATATATATATATATATATATATATATATATATATATATATATATATATATATATATATATATATATATATAATATTTATTAAATTTACAGTGGTTTGTTTCAACTTTTTTATACAAAAGACTATTTAATACCTTTTATGTTGTAATAATAATCTGTCTCACTCCTTGATTGCCCTTGGGGTCGTAACATCTGACCCTATGGTACTCAATGGTATTATCATTTTTTATTTGATTAGGTCGTCCAAGAGTGATTTTTAATTTATATTTTTTCGCAAATCAGGATTCTTCAATATTTTAGGCAAAATTAATGTTCTACAAACTAGAGAGTTTTACGATTTTTGGCAAAAAATGAAACCGATAACAACACTGCTGCCTTCATTTTCATACGACAGTTAGATTAACTTCTCTCATAGACTCAGTGCTCTACGAGATTGTAGAGAGCGTCTGAATTGAAGTTGTGTAACGAAAATGAATCAGTAAAAGTTTGAAATTTTCCTTCAATTTTTACTCACCAGTTTAACTACTTTTAATTTGATAGTATTGTCCATTAGATTTAAACGTAGGATTTGGACATGAGAAAGTGCGCGCCAACCAACTTTTAACAGAAAAAACGTTTCTCTGATTTTCCAGTTTTTCTATTTGTGATGTTTAGGTTTTGGTAAAGAGAAACAACTTTATACCAGTTAACAAGCACCAAAAAATTTCTTGCAACAACATCCAGGCATACGATGGAGCAGTTCACTATAACCTTGTCAATCGAAACATTCACTTCTTCTTATTTGTCCTTTCTCTTGTACCTTACGGTGTCGGGTCCTCGATCCATTTTGGTACTACTTTCTGTTCGCCATCCTTTTCATCCATGTTCCTTCCTCTGCTGTACCACCGTTTTAATACTGCATCCATTTCATTCTGGGTCTGACCCTTCCTCTCTTCCCATCTCCTCTTGCTTCCATGATCCTCCTTGGGAGCCTCTTGCTGTCCATACGTACCACTGCAGCTGTCTATTTTGTATGGTTTCTATCAGCGGATCTACACTTAGCTCTTCTCTTGTAATTATGTTTCTCACTCTGTCTCTTCTGGTCCTGTCCATTATTCGCCTTAAATACCTCATTTCTGCGGCAGTGATTTTGCTTTTGTGTTTGTCTTGCATGGTCCAAGTTTCCGCTCCGTATATCAGTGTTGGTACATATACTGTTTTGTATAGGTGTAACTTTGTTTCTTTTCTCAATTCTTTTTTATTTACCAGTGTTGTGTTTATCTGGTAGTATACTTTTGCTGCTTTTGACGTTCTGTTTCTTATTTCCTGTTCTAATGTCCCATCATTGCTTAATATTACTCCCAGGTACTCATATTGTTTTACTACTTCTAGGGTATTCTGTCCGCATCTAATATTCATGTCTTCATCCTCATTGCCTGTTTGTTTGCTAATTTTCATGATTTTGCTTTTTTTTGCATTAATTTTCATTCCTGCATTTTGTATACTGTTGTTCCACTTATTGACTGCGGCTTGTAATTTCCTGGCTGTGTCCGCGAAACATTCACTCCCGGCTAAAATGGAGACTCCCCCAAAACCAATTATTAAATAAATGTATTATTTTATAGTAATTAGTTGATTAATCCCACGTTATATAAATCTTGTCTCCAGATTTGAAGCTGTCTTGATTAAAAGTTAAAATAGCTGATCACGCCTGGTCGATTGACAATGTGTTATTAAGATCGTATCTTCAGATCAAGAGTTTTACCCTTAAAACAATTTTGATTTTAAAAATTTGTATGTTTTTAATAACAGCTCGCCAAGCTCTGTCGATTGACATATAATTTATTAAGATCGGTCTTTCGGATCAAAAGTTGTCCTTCATTCAATATAACGATAATGACAAGTTAATCAAGATTATTTTAAATCTAATTCCACTTTCATGTTACCTTGCTTTCCTGTTATCTTTCCTAATTTTTCTTACAGTTGTTTTGATGCTTCTTCTCGTGTCTTCTTGTTGTTCCCTATATTTATGTCTATTTTCGTTCTTATTGTTCTCATTTGCAAGTTTTTTTTGAGTGTAACCATATTTTTGCTACAAAAGGACTGCGTTCAGTTGATAAGTTCTCACCAGGATACTTTTTAGGCAGTTTGATCCCTAATTACTCTTTTCGCCTATTAGTAGGTACACAGACGTCTTTTTGCCAATTTGTAGAATGTACTTGTGATAATTATTTTCTTTTCTATACCTGCCTCCCGTTTCATTTCTAAGATCCAGTTCATGATCTATAATATATTTTTTTCTTCTCTGTCACATATTTCCATCAAAGTCGTCCATAATAAAATCCTTTCATGTTTTTTAGTACCTGGTACTGCTTGTCCTAGTTCCTTATATTTGATCTTGCACTGTATTAGTGGGTATACTGATTTGTGTATAACATTCTTAATAACTTGAGCTACATTATGTAATTATGTTTCCCACTTCGTTTCTATGTTGCGAGTTATTTTCAATCATTATTCTTCCCGAGTTGAGCTATTCCAAGTATGCCTACTTTTAATAGTTCTATTTTTCTTATTGTTTTATAAGGTTTTTCCCACTGGACACGTGCTTGTGACATTCCACGTTTTTATAGTTTTGTATTCAGATTTTTGATTCTAGCTAAGGGGTGAAATCTTATCACCCCTGCCTCATTTAAGAAATATTTATAGTTATTCCTGGTGATTATATACTAGATGATTTCCCGCTGCCTTCTCAGTTTTAATTTAGCTGCTCTTGACATATTCATTCTTAGTCAGAAGCTGCCTTTTGGATTTTATTCGTCTTGGGTATTTTATTTTGAGGGTACCATTCATTTCTGTAAGGTGTTTGTCTATTTTCCACGTGGGGAGAAACCCGATAGAGAACTACGTATGGATTGCAAGTTATGTATTGAAACCACAAATAAAGTTTTTATTTTTTAATATTAGAAATCGCCCCTTAATTTCAATTTTGAAGGAAAGATAGCACAAAGATTGGATACAGCGATTCAATATGACTTTGGGATTAAATGAAATGTGGGCTTAAGTATCTTCTTAAAGTCACTTAGCCATAGTTATTACTTATATTAATATATTTATGTTAACTCACTTAGGAACTATTATAATGTGTAGTTTATTTTTTTACGTGGGAGAATCAGAAATACATTTTAGTGCTGTATAACTGTCTCCTTGGGAACTTTGTTGAACGTTTACGTATATATTTTTTTCTCTTAGGTGTTATTAAATTAGGCATAGAACTGGTTATAGCAAAATTTGAATTCAAAAATAACTGGTTTAGTTTCTTATTTCAATTATAATCTCATTTCAGTTTTCTAACACCATTGTTAATAGTAATTTGTTATTGCTTATCTTTTTAAATTATTAAAATATTACTACTGTATTTTTGTCTAGATTCTTAAATATATTTTTTCACGTTTTTGTCTAGTTTGAAGCATTTGTAATTGGAGTTTCTCTTGAAGAATGTTATCTTACTTTCGAATTCTCATTATCCAATTTATCCCCTGTCCTCTGTTGCCACATTTCAAAAGTTTGTAAAAATTTCATATCAGTTTGTTTGATGTACGTGCCTCATAACTTATAACATATAATAATAAAGGCCACATGCAACATTTGAATACCCACAGTTTGATAATTTTTGATAATGTTAAATCATATAAAACTCTTTCCATTTTCATAAGACCCACCTTTGCAATTGTTTTGAAGGGTCTGCTGTACTACTAATTGTTTTTCCTAGCTACATGTAGCTATTGTGTGCCAGCGTGGTCCCGTGGTTGAGGGGCGGGCTGCGATGCTGACGGACCCGGGTTCAATTCCCGGTGCTCTCTGATGCCTGGCGGGTGGCCTACTCGGTCACTAAAAATAATTGAGTACCTGCGTTCATTCGAACAAGGGATAATAATGGCGGTCGTCTTAGGTGCGGTGCTTGCTACATCGCCCCGCATCAGAGATGGTGCGCAAAGACCGGGCAGAGAGAGCGAACGTATGAGAGCCTTAACTTCTCAGTTCGCAGGCCGTGCTCCCACGCGGGGCGTAGAGCCTTACCATTATTATTATTATTATTATTATATGTAGCTATTGATATTCTGTGTGTATTTCGTGTAAACTTGTATTTGAATTTACTGTTTTTTTTGTTTTTTGTTTGTTAATTGTTAAGTTTTATTTTTTGCTCCTGTTATTCAGTATTTCCCTTAAGGTTCATAACTGTTTCTTTTTTCGTCGTAATTATTGTATCACCTGCATACCAAATATTGTTTATTCTTGTTTCATTTATATTCACTCCTTCTTTTCTATCCTTTATTTATTCGTTTATTAAATAAATATGGTGAGAACACACATTCTTGGCTTACACGCTTCTAATGTTTTTTCTTTATTAGCCTGTTGTTATCCAATGTTGGACATAGGTTTCTACTTTGAGCAATCCTGATCCAGATTAAATCTGATATCTTTTTCAAGTCATCCGTCCATCTGGTTTGCAGGCGGTCCACTTTTCTTCTACCAGGCCATAGTCTCCATTGTTGTATTTCTTTATTCCATCGTTCGTAGTTCTGCCTTATGGTATAACCTGCCCAACACCGTTGTAAAGATGCTACATGTCTTTTAACATCTATTAATTTTGTGTTTTCTCAAGTTCTTTCATTGTTTATTTTGTTTTTTAATTTTACATTCAATATTTGTTTTTTCATGGTGCATTGTTTCTAGCAAGTTTTTCAATTAATGATCGTGTTAAAGTCCACGTCTGTGCAGCCTAAGTAAGTACCGAATGTATAAATATACAGATTTTCTCACTCTTAAAGGTATTTTTAGTTTTTTTTTGAATTATATTTTGTTTTCCAAAGATTGATCATGCTTAGCGTATGCGTCTGTTGATTTCTGAGCTTTGAATGCATTTTTTACGTTCTATAATCTGCCTGTCTCTATGTGTTAGTTGTCTTTCATTTTTTGATTAGTTATTTTGAACTCAACTTTTCTACATCATCTGAAAATGTTAATAATCTGTGTATAATAATTGTCTTATCTCCCTAGCTTTCTTTCTTTCTTTCTTTCTTTCTTTCTTTCTAAACTTATAATTCTATCTCCTCCTAGACGCTTCAACCGATTTCCTTGAAACTTGCACACCACATTCACAACTATATTTGCTAATTCGGCGCAAAAAATCAGCCTTCTAACTTTAACCGTTTTTGAATTATTTAAATATTTTGATTATTGTATTGTATAGATGTCAAACTTGTGACAGATAAAAACATTTTTTTTTTGAAAAACAGCGCCATCTGTTGTACGTAAAAGCAAAGCCGCAACAACGCGTGGCTGGGTACAGATATTTTAGAATAAAAACACACATTTTGTTACTGTTGCCAACATTAATCTAGAGAAAAATTAAAAATTACTGCAAATGAACGTAAAACGTAAAAATTACGGGAGTGCATTATGAATGAGCGCATAAGCTTTGCATTAATTCAACTTTACGTATTACGTATTTCCTATGGGCGGCTTATGCTTACATCCACCATGAATGGGCGTTAAATTCTTCCATGTTTCTGATCCAGAGAAAAAGCCGGTCTAATTAAAAATTTATACATTCGCACAATTTGCAAAAATTTGAGGGAAGGCGGGTGAAAAATTGCCAGTCTAGGACGCCAAAAATATCTTTTGGCGGGCAACTCCTAGTATAATAATAAGTTCCTATTTAAGATTATCAAAAACATGTTTAAGTGCCATAATAATTAACTTCAGCCTCATCGAGTCTCCTTGTCTTATTACACAACCCATAGGATTATTTTTGATGTTTTTGCGTAGCCGTATTACCATTGTTACTTGGTCATAGATAAAATTTCTCTACGGTTAAGTTAAATACAAGCTTTCCGATTTTAATATAAATTTCTAATTATTTTAATATTTTAGCCACCCAAACTGAATCTAATAATATGTTGAGTAATTTATCGTGCATTTTTAGCATACGATTTCTGGTAGTCAACGTAACATATACTTAAAAGTATTTTTTTACTTCTAAACATCTTTCTGTTGTCCCGAATATTGTTTTTGTGTGTCTGATTTTTACGAAAACAATACTGAGTATTGCTAATAAACTCCTCACATCTGTTTCTTATACAATTGCGTGTTATTCTTAAAAATATTTTTAAATTGTGGTTCATTATGCTTCTAATAAGATGATCTTAAAATTTAAATTTTTATCTTATGACCTTTCCATTTAAGTTCGCTCAGTTCTAATGCATCTATTTCTAATCTTTTCATTTTACGTTTTACATTTTCCGCTTTTAGATAAGCTTCTAATTTCCATGTAGCTAATTTAAACTTCCTGACCGGGATTCTTAGCACCATCTGGTCAATTAAAGTCTACCGGGATTGATACTGTTGATCACCACAATAATTTGTTTGGGATATTAATAATACCATTGATAATATGGTAGTATCCCTTTTGTTTTTATATTTATCTGTTTTTAGTTGGTGCTTCGGCCTTCGGGGACAGTTTCTTATCTCCAGAAATATTATTCATAAATTATTGTTGATGAGTTATGATTATCCCGACAAGATTCGGTTTCCACCTTATTAGCTATTCACTTAGGAGGTGTAGATTGGTTTTTTATACATATGGCCAAATAATATTGTCTAACCTTTTCAAAGTTTAGAAATAACAAATAAAAATCATTAGCTTTGCTAAAAATTATCCTTTATAGTTTTGTTAATTTATTTATAAGGTATTATTTATTACTACTATTAATACAAAAGCAAAATATATAAAACTATGATCAGGATTGCACAATAAATTTGTCTTTTCAGTTCTAAAGTAAAAACGGAATGATTTTATAAGCGTATTTTTTTATTGCTGTAGATAACTCGAAACATTCTTTATTGCTTGCGACGTTACGAATTTTAACATTTCATTAACTGTTTGTTTCTAAATTTATTCAATTATTTTTAGCTTGTTTTTAGTTAATTATGATTTATTATTTTATCGATATTTACTAAAAATTCTTTGGTCTGATTTTACTATTAATTACTTCTTAATCTCTTTTAAAATTGTTTTCTCTGATCTTACATTTTTTTAACTTTAATGTCGTTTCAATGAAACATGTTCATTAAGAGTTTTTAAACGAAATAAATCACATATATTTGTAAGGATTGTCACATATGACAAGCGTTGTGATGCAAAATTTGGCCTTTATGTTCAAATAAGCGGACGGCAACATCTGAAGTTGTGCTCATAAAATTCCTTTTCGTAGATAAATATCTTGTGTTTACGAATTACTCTGACAGCTGTTTATATATATAAGTTTATTGCGTTATAAAACAGAATAGATAAAGTTAAAAATAGTAGTTTGATTCGATTCCTTATTTGAGAAGGAAATAGCCAAGGAAATCCAAGAAAAATTTTTCTTATATATTTTTTCTATAAAACTCTTCGACTTAGAAAAAAAATTAAGTGCGGTAAAATTAGTAGTATCTGAAGTGAATGAGTTTGCTTCATTTTGTATCAGTTACGCATGAAAAATCTTTGCGCAAGATGCCCATTGTGTGCTCCCTCTAAAGCAAATTTGTTTGCAAATATCAGCCTACTATTTAGGAAGATTCTAATGAGTTTTTAGCGTAAACAAAAGTTGGATTTACCACTATACACTAAAACCACAACAGTATTAAATGTATTTTCGTATAAGGTAAACCTATCGCAAAAAAAACAAAAAGCATATTATCTGCTTTTTTAGGGCCCCAAAGTACTTTTTTTAAAAGAGAACACTATTTTCTACATGACACTTCTGGAGAAATTAAAGGTAGGAAAGAATGATTAAAAAATGTTATTTTATTGTAATAACGCTTTAGCATTCAAGATGTACTGGCAAATAAAAATCATCTGAATTGACCCTAATTGTTTGATCTAGAATCGTCGGACTACCATCTGTTCTCAAACTCAAATATCTTCTTAATGGGTACATAAATGAATTAATTAAGCAGGTGATAAATGTAGACGGGTATTTCTTACGTCCTGAAGAATCTTGTTTCCACAATGAAATGGTTGGGGTAAGTATATTAATATTTGAAGAGATTATGAAAAAAATAAAGTACCATATAAAACTTACATTATTATTAAATTAAATTGTTTCTAATATCTTTGTCGTTATCAACCCTTGGATATTTCAAATTTGTTATGTAATATAAACAGCATAAGCTTTATATTGCCATTAAAGGACACTCAAGGAAAAATCAACTACTAAAATATTTTAAATCATCTTCATCTTATGATTTTGTTTTTGAAGAAAGACGTCTTTAATAAATTTTTTAATGACTCTAGTTCACATGTTTTTACATTATTGGGATTCCTGTCCAACCTTTTTGTCTGCTAGTTTATTTCGTACTATTTGCTCTGTACTATTTTTCTCTTTACAATATTCACTCTCTTTAATTTTGTATTTTGCATATATAAACAAATTATAAACTATTTTGTTACGAGTTCTTTCTATTTGGACTTGACATCTTGGGTAAAATGTTTTGCCCAGAATTTTGGTTTTTACTTATAGACAATCTGGGGCTATTTTTGTAGCCCTTCTTTGTTAGGACAATTAGTGATGTGACGTGCGTATTATTTTTAAGCAAACAATGCAATGTAATGCAGCTAACTTTATTTGAAAAACTATTACTATTCAATTCACAGTTTCATCTATATGGTAACTCGTCATCCTGTTTACGCCAATCCAAATTTTCGAATGATCAACTCTTTCATTTTGTTTAATTATGTTCTCGATAAAGTCTATATTTATATTTGGAAATTTTTATTCAAGCATGGTCCTCTGGAAATAATTGGTACAATTGTGCATCATATAGTTTGTTTTCTGTTTTTTAGTTAAACCAAAAACAACTAATTGAGACTATAAGTTTTAACATCTGATTGCAACTGTGTAATTTAATAATATTTTTGTAATATGCAACTATTGACTTTCTTAAATAATTATTCTCCATTCTTGTTAAAGATGGTTCAGCTACAATAGTCTGCAAGGTTACTGAATTTTTTGTTTATCCACTTTGAAAAGCCTTTTCTAAAATCTAATTAGTGCGAAGATAAGATTAGAAAAAATACCAGATAGTCTACTAGTTTGTTTTAACTACGTATACTGCTCTCTAAAAGCTTCATTTATAAACAAGGAATTTTCTAACATTCACCTAAATTCTACCAAGCCCGGTAACTTTTTCCTGTTTCTGTAAAAACTTTTTTAGGATATCTTAAAACGCATTCTTTTATATATTGCAGAAAAGAGATTTTATGTGTTTTTAAAATTTAGGTCCTCTTATTCTCCTAGTGCTGTCTTCCAAATGATATCAACAGTCACGAACAATTCTTTTTATTAAAAAATCTTTTACTTTCTTCTTAGTATTTCCAACTTTTTGTTTGAATTTAACTTCTAACATGTGCTTTTTAAGTGATATAATTTAATCCTTATACCAACAAACGAAGCCAGTTATTACACAGCATTGTCGCTTTGCATGTTTTAAAAATTAGATCAACTTATTTGAAATTACACCCTATTATATGTTAACTGCGTACGCAGCATTATCAGATTACTAAAAAATTTAATATTTAAGACACGACATACAACTAATAATTGATAAATAAACGAAAAGAATGTCAAAGCAACCGAAGCGGATTAATTGCGCGAAATAGTTTCTACGTAAGTGTGGTTGAATCGCTTCTTAGCTTGCAATGGCAAATACACCTCAAGCAAGTAAACTAAATAATGCTTACCTCTTCAAGGAATGATGACTGTTGGCATGCTCGTTTCACGGCAATTGCTTTTGTATGCACGACGACAATAGCAACGTAAGCAGGGAATAATGGAAACAAAAACGACTGAGATGCATGCACAGGCAATAAAATGCACTCTCTGGGTGACGGAAATGGACACTATTTAGGACGCGACACAAATACGTGCAACGTAAAGGTAGATTACACTCTTAGTTACAGATGACGGAATTAATACTACATGCAAATGGTGCTTCTAGCTTACTGGGAGACTATTTCAAAAACATGATGGATGCAATAGACTTCTAAAATTACAGAATATAACACTACGTGACACGTAGTGATTTGACGCCGAAGAAACCTTTACAAAATACACGTTGCGCGACAAACGCCAGGAAGTACTATGAAATAAAAATCCTAGAATAATAAAAATTAGCCAGAATGTACATATAAGAAAGTAGGTATGATCTAAGCGCGAGAAGTGCACGCAAGGATACATCGGCAGCTTTAAATCATTTTGGACACAATGACAAATCGAAAAGGCAGGTTGCAGATTTAAATAGGGCTATAAAAATGATAGCAACAATGGTGAATATTATCTTTAACTTGTTTTAATTGATATATTTTACGTCACACAAAATGTGGTCACTCAGGTCTGCACGTTTAAATTATCTTATTGTTCGGCTCGCGCTTTAAAACAAAGCGGACGTGTTGTATTATTAGTTGGCGTTCTGTGTTACGAGTTATAGAATTTGTTATTGTACGCCGCCCGCGTTGTGGAACTATAGAAATTACCGCGAATGGAAACTTGCGACCCGCCGGTGTGTTGATAGGGTCGATATGGCCTAGTTCGACTGGCCAATGGCTCCTTGTCGTTCCTGCCGCCGATTTTGCCGCCACAGTCGCTGTGTTTAGGAGAAGCGTTGTAACAGGTTATTCGATATTGCGTCAGAGCTGGAATAACATTTTTATCCTGTATTAAGTACTAGAAAGAGTTTGTATTTGAATTTTGAGAAGTAAGGACGTGTCTGCGGTCGCGCCTGTTCCGTGTTACACAGTGGCAACAATTTAATTATTAATCAGCAACTACAAACCAAGAAACCATGAAATGGAACTTAATCACCTTAAGAAAAAAAAACGTAACTCCCAAGAAGACGGTACTCGTATGATGCAGCAACAAACCTCAATAGAAAAATTTATAAAAATCAGTTTAACAATCGTTTTCAAGCTCTTTTGAAACCAGACAAAGCAGTAGAAGTAGATAATTCCGATACAACGAAAACGAGAATAATTTTCACCATGGCTGTATTAAACGTTAACCCTCTCACAGCAGAACTGAATGTCATCACTAACAAAAAATATAGTTTAAAAATCATATGCAGAAGCCAAGTAAAAATCATGGCGGAAAATTCAGTTACCTATAGAGCCCTGATAGCAAGGTTACCAGAATTAAAAGTACAATTCCATACGTACGCAGTTTTAGAGTAGTAATCAAAAACTTTTACTATTCCAGTGATGTAAATGAAATACAATACAAAGTAGAAGGTCAAGGACAAAAGTTACAAACATATGCAATGCCATGCAGAATTACCAAAAAACCACTTTTTATGTGTAATAATGTGTAATAAGAAATTATACGAAGTTAATCACTTACTACAAACAAAAATTGTAATAGAGCCACTACGCTAGAAAGAGAAATCTACAATGCACAACTTGCTAAAGATATATTGGGTACACGAAAAGGTTCTGCACGCATCAAGCCAGGTGTGTAAAATGCGGAGCAGACCACCCAACAAAAATGTGCATTAAAACAAAGGAAACTTAACTCAAATGCGTGTTTTGTAACGGTTCGCATACCCCAAACTATAATATTTATATATATTATTAATAATATTTCTCGAGATAACACTGCAAACATCAAACTTTGAGAAGTTACAAAAAAAAATTGCAGAACTAGCTGAGAATATCAAAACAATGTCAAACATCGTCACCGCTATCGTCGCTAAACTAAAACAAAAGCACAAATACTCAAAATTGCAGAATAGAACTCCAATGGCTTGTCAAACCACATCCAGGAAGTACAAACCTTTATTACTAATTATGAGTTAGATTTTCTAATTTAACGGACAGAAGCTACTTCAGAATACTAAATTTTAATACGTACGATGCACAACACTGATGAAGCGCCACACGGGGGAGTGGAAGTAATTATAAAAAACACTATTAAGCAGACAAATATATTCTACAGCACATCCAGGCTACAAGTGTGGTTTTAGAAGAATAAATAGTACCAATCACAATCACAGCACTATATAGCCAATTAAGGCATAATATTAAAGCAGAACACTATATCAGTTTTTCAGAACACCCGGAGCACAGTTTATTGCTGATGGAGGCTGCAATGCTAAGCACTAAGATTGAAGTACTATAGTATCAACAACCAAAGGTCGGGAATTGTTAAAGTCACTCAATACAAATAACTTTAATTTCCTCGCCACTACACGGCCTATATACTGGCCCAAAGATAGGAGAAAAATTACGAAATTACTAGATCTTTGCATTATAAAAAAAGTACAAAATTATCTAAGTTTTGACCAATGTCTTGACATGTCATCAGATCATTCTCCAATCATAGTCGCCCTAAGTTCACAAATAATCTACAGGTAAAGACCAGTAAAACTATAATAAAAAGACCAACTGGGGCACGTTTAAAGAACTAGTTAACAAGAATATAAACCTGAAAATATCTCTTAAGACCATAGACGAAATCGATAAAGCAGTAGTGCACCTAAATTAGAGCATATAAAGCTCATGGTACTCAACCCCCCCCCCTCCATTGCAAATCAGTGATACAAAAATATGCTACCTCTGGTAATAAAAAGAGCAATAGTTGAAAAAAGAAGACTGCGGAATCTGGCAGAACACTAGATTCCAAACAACAAAAACAAATTAAACAATATAATACGAAGTTTAACAGTACTGCTTCAAGATTACAAACACCAAACTATATAAGTTATGTCTTTACTCTATCGTAACGTATTATTCACTATGGAAAATTAAAGGAACCTGGGCCAAAAACGAACAAGAAAATTTTGATACATTTACAACCCATTTAACAAATGTTTTTGTACCACATCCTTCTGAATTAACTCCAGAAGAAGAAACCGCAATATATTGCGATACCTCCACGCACCAGACCAACAAAGCTTAGCAATTAAAAATATTGGAGCAGCGAAAGCCCGAACCACCATTAGTACCAAAATAAAACCAAAAAAGCACCAGATTGTAATCTGATTACAGGGAAAGAACTGCGAAAAAAGGAATAAAACTAAAAACTGCCATATTTCACGCTATTTTCCGGCCCAGTGGAAAGTGGCTCAAGTAATACTCACACGTAAACCAGCCAAACCACCAGAGGAAGTAACTTCCTACCGCCTAATTAGTTTATTATCACAAGTAGATAAAGTGTTTGAAAAGCTATTGCTTAAAAGAATTAAACCAATTCTCGAGGAAAAAATTTATACCAGAATATCAATTTGGTTTTAGAGTTTTCTCTACACGGCACTATCGAGCAAATCTGTAGACTAGTAAGTGAAATCAATCGTTCATTTAAATCAAAAAATATTGTTCTGTTGTATTCTTAGACATATATCAGGCATTTGACAAGGTTTGACACAAAGGACTATGGTTTAAATAAAGAAAAACTTCCCACTCACCTATTGTCAACACAAAGTTCTACCTAAGTGATAGTTTCAGGTAAAATTTCAAGACGCACTCGTGAAGTTACACCCAATAAAGTCTGTAATCTAGCAAAGAAGCGTATTAGGGCCTACTCTCTACCTGTTGTTTACAGCGAATATTCCTACTAGAAATTGTACAAGTATCGCAGTTTGTAAATATAAATAAAAGTTTCAAAAATTATTTTACAGCACCATAAAAACGGCAAAACCACGAAAATCTAGTAATATATAAGTTTATCTTTGAAATGGATATTTAATAAAATAATATATTTTTTGATGAAATATAGATGATTATTTAAATTTAAAATTTTTTTAAGTTAACTACGCAGTAGTATTAAACAACACATATTCCAGCCGTTATGCAACCCCGTTTATTATATGATGTAATAACGTCTTAGGCTTCTAAACTGCCATGTTTGTTTACATAAAATTATATCTGAATGTCAAAAAAATTTGCTATTTTAAATAATCTGAAGCAACGCGCAGATCATTTTAGTTGGAGAAAGCCGCCTTTATGAACGTTGGCGTCAATAAAAAGCACCCCAGTATGAAGATTGATACGTTTTTAAGGGTCGGAACTAAAGGGCGGCGTTCATAAAGAGCTTTCCTTTAATGCGGGGCCGTATTCAAATGCGGGAAACGTTTAATGCCTGAAATCCGCGATCTGATAAACGACGTTTGATGCAGCGGGGCCAAAGCTAATTTGTTTGAATTTGGGCCATTTTTAAAGAAGTGTGCTTATTTCAGTGTCATTTAATATAATCTAAAACGTATTTTATTAAACTATTTATATTTTAATTTAATGTAAATTAATATTTAACTACAATTAATTTTTTTACTAATATTCACAGGAATCTTTCCCAATTCTTGTTAATTTCCGTTTCTGTAATACTGGCTTTTTAGTTTAAGTGTGATATAAATTATACATTTTTCTGCAAGAAGCAGCTGTAATATTTTTAAAATTCTTTAAGTAGAATAGAGCTATTTATGTAAAGGTCTATTTTATAACCTTTCTTGATAATAGGTGATATTAGAAACAATTTATATTTTAAAATAGCTGTGCTTGTACCCGTGAAATAACGCCGACGCCAAGAAATTTATGGAAGAAATATTGTAAAACACCTCCAAATGGTGGGCATTCTTCTGTATGATTAACTCTAAAAGAAAAAAGTTTTCGTGTAACAGGTGTTTTAGTTTTTAACCTTAAACATTCAAGTATGTGGAATACCAAAAAAATGTACTTTTCTGAAAGAAGTCGTTTGGAATATTGCTGAAACCCCCCTGAATTTGTGCCTCCAAGTACTCAAGTGTGCGAGGCTTTGTCCTGTACATCTCCTTAGGGTAGCTTTATAGCTAAACATCACACAGAGTGAGACCTGGACTTGTTGGAGGGCACTCATTAGGTACGCGCGTCTTAGCTAAAGTCCTGGAATAGGGTCGCTAATGTTACCACAGCCGGATACTATGGGCCATACATAATTTTAAAGCATCTAAATGTGGCGGTTTGCATTCAAAATATGGACTTATGGGTTTTGTTGTCATCATTCCGCATCACAGGGTCACTTTTGGTCAAGTTTGCATCCTCTTAACTGTCATTTTGGGGTCATTATCACATAACTCCCAGTAATGACAGTTAAGACCATTGACGAAATCGCTGATATAGAATATAGCCTCATAATTCCAAAAGATGTTTTTAAATAAGTCAGGCTGACCCAGCTTTAATTCACAATATTACATTTCGTAGTTACGTTTTATTTAAAATTATAAAGGCTGCGAATTCTACTACAGTTTTCTAAATAAACCAAACAACGCCAATAACAGACTCAGTTATCAACCAAAAAATAATTCTCCAAATTTCTACTCTTCCAGGCATGGAATACAAGCAACTGCCTACACATAACCAAATATCAGCTATGTAGACGCAGTAAAAGAAAACAGCAAACAAGAACAAAATAGAAAAAAAAATCACAAACATTCTAGGAAAATTTACTGAAAATTTTAAGGCAATATTTCAACAGCTAATACAACAAAATAGCATGGTTTTAATAAACTTGCTTTCAATCCTAATCACCATAATTTTCTAACTTTCTACGTATAGCCCTGTAAAATGTCAATAGCCTTCTGCGACACAAACAGAAAGTAGAAGTATTTCTTCATCACCATTTTATAGGCATTCTTCTTATCAATGAAACCAATTTTCACATACTTCAATACCTCACCTATTACACAAATCACCCTGACAATACTGCAATCCTGGAACAGCAATTTAATAATAAACACGCAAATTTCTAATATTCCCCATAATGTACCACCAATCAAAGCTTTTACACCAAAAGCAGTTCGCATAGAAATTAGTCTCCTGAACACCAAGAAAGCTCTAGGAATAGATGGAGTCATAGCAAAAATGTTATGTGAACTACCTAGAAAAGGAATACTAGCATTTATGTACATTTACAACACAATCCTACGACTTGGTTACTGGCCTAAACAGATGAAAACTGCTAAAATTATAATGATTCCAAATCTAGGAAAAGATCCGACAATAGCCTAATCATGCCTCCCTATAAGTCTCTGGCCTATTATATCAAAGATACTCGAATAGCTTTTACTTTTGAGAATTCACTTAGACATACATGCCGAAGATTGGGTTTCTCACCATCAATTTAGATTTAGACCACTCCAATCAACGACGCAGTAAGTTCACCGCATAACTCAAGAAATACATCAGGCATTTTAACAAAAAGAATATTGCACCACAGACTTCCTAGATATTAGCCAGGCTTTCGACAAAGTCGAAAATCAAGGAGTTTCTTCAATGCAAGTACTTCAGCCTGTTAAAATCCTACCTCAGTGATAGAGAATTTAGAATCAAAGTAAATGGAGAAGTGCCTCAAAACTACCCAATAAAATCAGGGGTCCTACAAGGGAGCGTGTTAGGCCCGATTATGTAGGTACTTCATACTGCCGACATTCCTACCAGCAGATATACTGCGGACGATACTATTATTCTTGCCACACACAAAGATCTAATTAGAGTCTCTCAAACATTACAAAACCACCTAGATCAACTGCAAAACTGGCTCTACTAGTGGAAGATTAAAATCAATGAAAACTAATCTCAGCACGTCACTTTTACATTGAGACATGAGCAATGCCCACCGATATACATAAACAACACAGAAATACCAAAAGTTTATTCTGCGAAATATCTAGGACTCCACTTGGATTCTAGACTTATTTGGAGAAGTCATATAATTAAGAAGAGAAAGCAAATAGGCCTCAAAACCAAATAATTATATTGGCTGCTGGGCAAACACTCCAAATTGTCCATGGAAAATAAATTTCTTGTGTATAGGACTATTATCGCATCAATATAGAGATATGGCATAGAACTGTGGAGCTGTGCTAGCAAATCCAGTGTAGATATAATTCAACGATGCCAATCCAAAATACTTCGAATGTTGGTCAATGTATCTTGGTACGCGACAAACCAAACGGTACATGAAGATATGCAAGTACCACTAGCTAGCAGTATAAAGCACAACAACAGACTCGCAAATCATACGAATTCTCTACTCCAACCACTACTTGAAGTATCTATGGAAAAAAGATTAAAGAAGAACTGGCCAGCAGACCTACTAGGTGAATGAAGATCCCCTTACTAGAGTGGGGTCTAAGAACGCCATTTTTAGAGTACTTTCGCTCGTAAGACAACACATTTTTTTTAAATTTATTTAACCAGATCAGCAACGTCGTGCTATACATGGTTCTGTTAACTATTGATTACATGTAACACTATTGTCGCTTAGGGATTGCCTATTGGCCTACCATTCACTGTTTAGTTTTATTGTTGTATTATTTTGGTTTTGTCACTACATTACACTTCATTATCACTACTATCGTCGGTTAAAAGGAGATCTTGCGTCAGTTTACGTTTCAAGCGTTGATGTATATGTCTCATTCCTAGTGTGTAATGGGCTGCTCCTGCAGAGTTGTTTAAAATTTTTGCCGCTAATTTTTTAATGTGCTCTTCTATGGTTGGGATATTTAGTTCAGTGTGTAGTTGGTGGTTCCTTATATATCATGGAGAATTTGTGGCTATTCGAAGAATCCTATTTTGTAGTGTTTGTATTTTGCGAATGTGAGTCGGTGAAGCAGATTCCCTTACACAACATGTATACATTACCAGTGGTCTAATTATTGATTTATAGATTAACAGTGTACAGTCTATGTGTACAGAACTTTTTTTGTTTATCAGTGGGTATAGTAGGGCTAATCTAGTATAGCTTTCATTCAATTTGTGGTTAATATGGAAACCCCAGGTTAGTCGTTGGTTTAAGTATACCCCTAGATACTTAACTGGGCTATTTTGCGTGTTCCATGGAATTTCTTCATATATTTATTATATATTATATATATATATTATATATATATATATATATATATATATAATGAGATATACCCAACATTCAAATAAATAATGAAGAAATTCCATGGAACACAAAATAGCCCAGTATATCTAGTATATATATATATATATATATATATATATATATATATATATATATATATATATTAACACACATTAACCTGTAGAATTTATTGTAATTCTGATTATTAATAAAGGAAAAAAGTTCTTTATGCAACGCATAACTATTGCGTCTTGTTAGTTCACTTGCATAAGCTGCTTGACGTGTTGGTTTTTGCGGGCAGTATATGAACATTTCCTGCCCTGTTGTCATGTCTTCTGCGGAGATGTAGATGGGCGGCCACTTTTTCTTACTGCGTTTACCAAATCTGTATGGTCATCAGCTTTGAATGACATTTCTCTGCATAAGAAGACTAGAACCTTAGCTAGATCTTAACTCGCTTCTGAACATTCAAGCGATTAGCTATCTTTGTTTATGTTGACGCCCGTACTATCGAGGAGAAACGTAAAATCGTATTTACTGTGTATTTAAAGAATACTTTTATCATAATTCCAGTTCTGTAACTTCTGCCTCTTCTATAAGAAGGACAACTAATAATTTACTTAAAAAACTTCAACAATCAAAATTATAATACGCTAGTTTTTAGAAAAGTTTGGTTATTATAAAAGTTTTAATGCGTTACATGTAAAAGCGAAAATATGTTTAGTAGGACAATAAAGAAACTGAAACGTAAGTTTTACTTAAAATTGAGTAGATAAAAGGTTTTTTAATAATTCTGATGATAAATTCTGAAAATAAATCTGATGCCTTTCTCATGTTATCAGTTTTGTAGATTTTCTAAAAACGTACCTGTATTTTACATTTTATTTTGATTATTAGCACTCGGCATTTTTTAATTTAGTTTGTATAATAATAATGTATAGAACAATTGATTTCTAAATTTTGTCTTTTTTCAATTATCATATGCCAATCGACGTTTTTCGTGTTTTAGCACATACCTTGTAAGTTTTTAAATCCTATACTAGAAAAATGCTTTCAATTCTCTATTGCGCAAAACTGCGGTATTTCAATCAAAACAACTTTATAAACTAGGTCCAAATTAGGTACAAACATAATGATTAACGTTTTTATTTCCTTAAACGTCAGCAAATAAAACCATTTGTAGCGAATTTTAATTAGCGATTAGTGTCAGCGGTGGAAATTAATATTTCCTCTATACGCAAAAGAGGAAAATAGCGATGCTGCGCAATAAAACACGAATTAAGGTAATTCGTAATCAATAACTGTCAGATAAATTACCATTTGATTGCTGTCTTTTATATATGTAGGTGAATTAAAAGTGAGCTGGAATTATATTAATTAAATTTACTGAAGCATAACAAATACATAAAGTTATTTTTCTTCATAATCGCCTTACTTAGAAACATATTTTTCTCGTCGGATAGGCAGTTTTCCGATTCTTCTGTGGTAAGGTGAAAGTAGTGACAAGTCAATTGCGTAGAAACGCTTGTCAAACTCCTGTTTTCAAAGTGTTTTTTTTAGTAGTCCAAACAAACTTGGACTGTAGAGAAGGTGTTCCAATGTAGTTTAAAACATATACTCCATTTTTTATTGTGTGCACTCTCATTCTGACCTTATAAGCAATTTTAGCAACCGTTAATTAGCGGCGATTGTCAGGATTATTCTTCTCAGCCACTCTACTCTTTGGAAACTGTCAGTGATTTTTATTTTTAACAACTTCTGGTTACCCAAAAATTGTTTATGTCACGTATACCCTTCAGTATTCTCAAACTTTGAATGGTTTTATACATTATCTTGCGAGAAACTTAATAATCCGACACGCAATGGGCAAAGGCACTTTTGTTCTGACATCTCACTAAAGAAGCGGTAGGTAATTTTCTTTAGACATCCCTACTTACAACGATCAGAAACCGGACTCTCCTTCTTTTACCTAACGGCGCCTGGAAAAATCCGATTTATATTGGGTTTACTTTTGTATTCACATATTACGGCATAAATTTATAATATTACGAAAATAAATTGTGAAGTTTATGATAATGAAAATAATATGCCACCATTACTGAATATTAATTCTTATCTTTTATATTATCTTTAGATTTTTGAAGACCATTAAATAAATGACAGAACGAGTAAAAATAACACAGAAGAATATCGAGGCCAAAATAAATACCCTAACACAATTACTACGCAAGATTAATGTTAACTGTAGGAACAAAATTCATGGGGTTCTTTTTGAACTACAATATTGTTGCAGGCTGCGACGACACGTTGTTTAACTATCTATACGGTGCTTTTTAAGTCGCGAAAAAGATAAAAGTCGAGCAGATTTCGGCCTGGTGAAAGGTTATGTAGTAAGACCACCTCGCCTGATGCATGTGTCGGAGAAGTTGTTATTCAGAACGGCATTGGTTACATGACATTTTGTACTGCCAATGGTACATATTTTTTAAATTAAATTGCTAATTTACAATTTGCTATTTAAAGCTGTGAGTAAATGTGATCAATGTACTAAACATGACAGGAGAAGTTACCCAATGATAACTCTCCAAGCTAATAAAACAACGGTTCACTTATTTAAAACATCTATAAGCCACTGATTTTAAATTGAATGTAGAGTTGTCTTGTTTCCTCGTTGGGATGTTCAAATAGCTGCTCGAGGTAGTTCCTTGTTAATCTGTTGATTTTTCTTCTAACAAGCGATAGACTAGAGTCATCGTGCAGGATCTTAATACTAATGTACTATAGTGCATCTTCGATTGGGCTCTTTGTATTATTTTTGTATTTGGCAATTTGGCACAACCTCAGAGTTGGGCAGTAGAAGTCCAAATTATACACTTACATAATAGTGTTTATTTTCCGTGGAGAGTTTTGATTTACCTCCTATTAGCCAACCCATTTGTCGAATTTTTAGTTTAAGTGAGTTTTCTTCGCTGCAATGTGGTGCTTTCTATGTGAGTTTTAATCGAATGTTAGTCCCAAGTATTTCATTTAACTGTTTACTGTAAATTGTGTGTTGTTAATGTGGCAATAAGACAAATAATATTTCGGTTGGCGAATGTGATTTGTGTGGACCTTGAGTAGTTAACTGTTATTTTCTATCTATCCAGCCGAACTTGTATTTGGTTGAAATTTGTTTGCAAGTTATTAGATGCTATTTGAGGGTCATCGGAGAATATT
This sequence comes from Sinelater perroti, assembly GCA_036346155.1. Taxonomy (NCBI): domain Eukaryota; kingdom Metazoa; phylum Arthropoda; class Insecta; order Coleoptera; family Elateridae; genus Sinelater; species Sinelater perroti. Next base: position 3,862,215 of record JARFIY010000189.1, read on the forward strand.
GGACTGTAGTAAAATTTGTGGCTGGAATGTCAGCCGTGAAAATTAGACAGAGAAGGGGACTTAGGCCGCTTCCTTGGGGAACGCTAGATTTTATAAAATAATAGTTAGGGGTTTCAGTGTTCAATCTCATTTGAAAGTTTCGGTCTATGAGATATGATTTTCAGATCAGATAGTAAGGTGCGAAAAACTTAATACGTTGTTATAAATTATGGTTAGCAGAGTCGGTAGCATTATCGGACAGGGAATGTCCAAAAAGTTTTTAATAAGCTCATTTGTTATAGTTGGGTTTAGATGGACTTAAATCTTGTGAGAGGTGTTTTTTCCTCTTTAGTTTTTGTCGAACTTCTATCTTCTTTCCTTATTGATAGAATCTTATGTATGGGCTGCTTGAATGATTCAGTAGCCTTCCAGATGGTAAGGTTTCCTTTTGACGAACTGCTGATATATGATTTAAATGTGGCGTTACGGTCATCCTGCAGAACTGTTTTTAATTGTCAGGTTAATCTGTTATATAACTTCTTTGCCACGTACGCATTGCTTTTTTTTAGCAACAAGGTGTTTTATATATAACAGGGATGTTGAGCTCGGATTTTTTTTTGTGTTTATTGAGGGGGAGGAGACATTCATATTTTTTTCTGTATAATTTGTGTTAGATAGTGTACTGTACTATCAATATTGTCTGGTTGCTGTAGTCGAATATTTAAGCTTAGGTTTTTATTTATATAGGTTTTAAGTACAAACCAGTTAGATTTTGGTTACGTTAACTTGGAAACATTAGGACCATTTATTATATGGTTGCTGAGTGTGGTGGTAATAGGGGTATGATCAGTGAAAAAAATCTCAGGATGCTTCTCTGGTAACATAATTAGGAGATATGCTTTTAAAGAAGAAATCGAATAAGCTTGGAATCTTATGTGGGTCCTATGGTTAGTAGGTGGGGTAATAAATACGAACAGTGGTGTGCATAGTATCGACCCCCACTCTGTATGCTTTGCATTCCAGTCCCCTCTAATAAAAAAAAGTATTCATATTCTATTGCACTATTTCTGTCTAGTGGGCTGTATATTGCAGCAATGTCAAATAACCATGGTTGAGCATTGATATGGATCACTGCAGCTTGCATTTTATCTGTATGATATTTAGTTTCCTCTTGGTCCAGTATGGCGTTACGAATAATTACCGCAACGCTACCGTGCGCTGTCCTATCAGGGTTGTTAGTATGGTATTTCAAGTAATGCGGAATTTTAAACATTGTTCTGCAAGTGAAGTGCGTTTCCGATACAAGTAGTATATCAAATTTGTTATGTTGGATAAAATTTATTATTTCTGCTTTATGGTTGGTTAGACCATTTAATTATACTCGGCAATGCGGATTGATTTAATTTCGATTACTGAATTTGTTTACTATTGTAAAAAGCATGCTTAAAATCTGGCTGTTCTGGTTTATGAGTTGTGTAAACATTGTTTTAAATTTATTTAAGAAGATGTTTATTTGTTAGATTGTTTGATACATGGTTAGGTATTTCTTTAGGAGGGTTAGTCCCTATCATATTTTTATTTTGAAATGATTGTAGGTTCTTTGGAGTATGTGGCATTTGCCCGCTTGCTTTTTTCTTGCATTAAGCAGGTCCTTATAAACCGTACATCCTTTGTACCTAGCAGTATGATCTCCATCACCCAGTGACACATCTAAAGCGATAAAGTCAAAGTGTTTCTTAGAAATCCCAAATACACTAGGTTATTGTGGAGTTGAGGAAGAACGATAAATTTAACGTTGATGCTCAACTGTTGCTAATGATAAGTTTCAACCATTTCGCGCTCATGATAAATGAGGGGCGTGTAGTTATTATTTCCATCCCTGCCTAAGATTTCTTCATCTTTATTATCAAAATTTAATAATGATAGTGGCCTGTTGTAAAAATCAGCGGTAAAACTTTTGGGTTAGTCTCTCTAGACTTTGCAAATGCTAAGGCTAGTGACGGTTTTCTTGTAGGGTACACATCACAATTATCCAGTATTATGTTTGCTAACATCGAACTTAAAAATAAAAACGCTACAGACATCCATGGGCTTTTAGGGAGGTTCAAACTGACGCTCTGTCAAGTCCGTCCAGAGAAGCGTTCTTTCAGTCAAATGTACGGACATGACGTACCCGTACTCTGTGTCCACCCTTACCACCAACACTAAATCAGTTGTCTCACACAAATGATAAAACGCTGCTGCAATGTATGGGTAGATTTCATATGAAACTATAGAACAAATAATGGATAAGTTTAGATTTAGATTTTGATTGCTCGCTAACAATTTCGAATGAGAAAATCATGGAAAGCTTTACCAAAATAACAGCCATTATACAGCTTTTTTTAGTGTGGTCAACAGGTTTATTTGAAGCATGACAATGATTCACCCATTCTGTAATGTCTGGTTGGAGCTTTCAGATAAAATTTGGTGGCAGCAAGTAATTAAATAGGTATTTCTGAGCGGACGTTCTCTAAAAATTCATCGTAGACGACTACATGACATATCGGTTCGCTACAGTCTTATTAGGTAGTCAGGTAGAGATACTGGAAGATAAATCATTTCTAATGGAGTTTGTTGTCTACGAGAAAAATGTAATTGACATGATAAGCAAGCTTAACCCACAGTCTTTGCTTAAAAGAAATGAGAAATAATATCTGTGTGAAAGATTCGACAAGAAGTTAAACAAGCAAAACAAAGACTGACAATGAGATTGTCAAGGTCCATGATTTGGTATACATCTTAATATTAGCTGATTGTATTTTGTCTCTTCGTAAATTAGCTTGTAGTGGTATAGTAAATTATGAATTATGACTACTGTACCAATGTGTACTATATCATGTAGATGAGTTATGTGGTAAAAAATTGTTCTTTAGGAAAAATGTGTTTCTGATATTAGAACGTTGTCTACTTTTATGGTTGGAGAAAATTTATCCACTATGCAGACAGCACCCCTCGCACTATTTTAATTTGTTCCGTTTGTTCTTTCTTATATTTTACGGCCGCTGTTTGGTTTCAATAGAGATTCATGATTATGCGTATGTCTTTATTAACCATGCCGACGTTGGTTTTTCATGTTGTATACGGTCGAATGTCTTTTCATAATCGACGAAACAGGCAAACACGTCGACATTCATATCTCTACATCGTTAGACTAGAATCTGTAGGCTAAAGAGCGCTTCCTTGGTGCCTACACTATTCTTTAATCTAAACGGGAATTCGTTAAAAATTGTTTCACATTTCTTATATATCCTATTGGGGATTACTTTTAGAAATATTTTTAACGTGTGACTGAGTAAGCTTATGGTTCGAAAATCGTTACATCTTTTAGCATTTGTTGTTTTTGGAATTGCTACAAACGTCGACGTTAACCATTCATTTGGTATATCCCTTGTGTCATATATAATGTTAAATAGCTTCGTTAGAACATTTATTCCTGTGTCGTTAAGCAGTTTTATCATTTCAGCACAATTTCATCTGGCCCTGTAGCCTTGCCACTTTTTAATTTTTCAATTGCATATATAACCTTCTCCGTTGTTATACGTGATCCGGAACTTGCGTCAGTATAATTATGATGTGGATATCTGTTATCGCTAAATAACTGCTGTGTGTATATTATTTCCAGGTTTCCATCTTTTCTACTTTGCTTAGTAGTATTTTTCCCTCATAATTTATTAATATGTTGGAATTTCGGGGTCTGTCCTTTCCTATCACTTTTCTAATTTTCTTATGTAGATTGAATGTATTGTATTTCTTGTCAAGTTCTTTAACTTCACTACATCTCTTACTTAACCACTTCTCCTTAGCTTATCGTATTTTCTCCTAATTGTTCTCTGTATCTGTTTATAATTTTCTATATTCATTTTTTTCATTTTTCTGTAATCTTCTATGAGTTGTAAGATCTCATTGGGCATCCAGCCTTTCTTCTTAATCTTATTTTCTGATTTTATTTTTCTGTTGTTATATTTTTGATTGGTTTCTTCAAGGCATTTTTTATATTCTTTATTTTATCTTGATGTCATTTTCTAGCTTTTATTTTATCTCTCTTTTTACATTCCGATTTTGCAGCTTTTTTCTGCCAATTTGGATACGGTTAGTTGTCTTTTCAATAGTTTTTAATCTTGTTTTAAACTACCGGGTTGTGATCTGAACCAACATCAGCTCTACGATATGTTTTTACGGCGCATATGCTGTTTTGAAATCGTTTGTAGTAGGCAATCTATTTGATTTCTAATTATATTATTTGGGATATCCTCTGGTGAGGTCCACGTGTAGATTCTCCGAGGGGGTAATTTAAAATAAGTATTACTAATTACAAACTGTTCCTCTTGGCAGAATTGTAAGAGTCTATCGCCGCGTTCGTTTTTTGTTCCTAAGCCATGCTCCCCTACTATGTCTTCATATTTGCCTCTACCTATCTTTGCGTTCATATCCCCCATCACTATTGTCAGTTCATGCCCCTTTGTATGTTTTACTACTAATGTCAGTTGTTCATAAAAATCTTCTATCATGTCATTGCCCTTATTTGCAGGTGAGACATACACTTGTATCACATTAATATTAACCGGATGCGCTGCTATTTGTAGCATTATGCCTCTATCTGAAAATGAGAGAAAGTTGATGATAAACTTCTGAATTTTTTGGTTTAACCAATATCGCCACTCCGTGCTGGTGTGCAGTTTTGTTGCTAGAGTAATACATTCTACCATTATGTGTGGGAACTCTCCTTTTCTATTCCATTTTACTTCACTTAGACCAATAATATCTAGCTTTAATCTTTCCATTTCTTCGGTTAAATTTCTAAGTTTTCCTGCTTCGCACAAACTTCTACGTTTCAAGTTGCAATCCTTTTCTGAGCTGACCCGGGAATTCGCACTCTCTGCCCATTTAAGGGCTATTGGGAACTGAGGGCCGTTTCATTTGAGTTTTCAGCCATTGATGATTTTTTACCTGGAATTAAGTAAATAGGCGGTGGTTTTTTGTTGCCTTCCGTCCGCTGTTACCATACCGATACCCATTATTTTCGCCAACATATCTCCAGTCCACACACCCTCCACTTAATAGTTGATACTGGTAGTGCATCTGCCCGTTACCAGACTAGTTTTGGTTCGTCCCTAGCATTTGATTTCCTAGTACCCGCCATATCTTGCAGGCTTTCCCCTTTCCTACACCTAGGGAGGTGCCCGATGGAGGATCTAACAACCCCTTACGTGTCTTTATAGTTAGCAAGGTAATTTACTCTGATAAAGTGTTCATACAATTGACATCGGGTACATTGCGCTATTGCGTTTTTCTTTCTATGGGGCTTTGACTGATATTATAATTTTAATATTATGGCGAGGTTCTAAATCTATAAAACTAGTGGAAATGGTTCTTTTGTTGTTGTCTGATTAATATTTGGAAATAATAAGGAGTTGGCGTTAATTTTAATTGTATTGTTTGAGTGGGTTTAGCTTGTGTATTGTTCTATTTCTAAAGTGCTATTTAGGTAATCGACCATTTGTTTATAGTTAATCACACCGTTAAAAATATTGATAGAGGTTTCATTTCTTTGGCCCTGAATTTTTGCGTTATGTTACTGTATTGTTGGTTTGGTTAGTTATCTTATCTTCGTAAACATCTGATAGGTTTAGTAACTCTTTATATCTGTTATCAACTGCAACTCCTTTTTAATTCTTATCTCAGGAGATAATATGGATAATTTTCTTTTCGTGACTGATTAGTATCTGAATTTATTTATTTGTTCAGTTTTACCGTCGTTATCTATTTGTCTCTTTGAAAATTATTAGTGGTTTGTTGTTCTTATAGTATTATAGTGGGGCTGTTGCATATTTATCATGTTGTAGTAGGGTTACTGATTTGGATTTATCGTTGGTTGTTGCAACATTGGTATTTGCCAAATCGGTTGTTGTATTATTTATTATTGTTTGTTTAAGTGTGTTTATTGCGGTTGTAGATATTTTTGTTTGTTTATCAGTTAGTCTTTTCCTTTCTTTGATAATTTAACATTTCATTGATGTTCTTCAAATTTTAATCGGTGTTTGATAAACACTACGCACTTTCACTTTAACGTGTGCACTCTTTGAACACCCAAACTCGTCTTACCAATTAATATTATATATTCACCCCTTAGTCTGTGCTTGATCTACAACCAAATATTTTTATTCAATTTGTATGGGCAGATTCCGACAGCCAATCAAATGTACTGATTGACAATGCTCCAATCTCTCTCTAAATTTATCTCTGCCTACAGACTTTGGTTTTTTCAGGTGATTTTCGGAAACAATGGTTTGACTATCGTGCTGTGCCTTGTAATATTGTAAACCTCTAAACGTCGTTTGGCTGTTATGCGTTTTGCTTTAGCATTATTATCTTGAATAAGTATATTAGTGCACTTTATTGTTTTCTGCTGTAACTGGTATGGTTAGTCTTTGCTGTTTAACTAACGGGTGTTTTTTTTATAGAGGTATAAAACTTTAAGTTGGCAACACTTTTTTAACTGGTGGCCATTTTGTAAGCTGTCAAGTGATTTATGTTTAGTTTGGTTTGGCATTTCAACATGAATAGACTGACGCCTGAACAACGCTTCCAAATTGTGCAAATTTATTTTGAAAATCATGATTCTGTTCGAAATACGTATCGCGCACTACGTCCATTTTACGGTCAACATAATCGTCCATCAGAACAATTAATTCGATTAACTATGGAACGTTTTCGAACTACGTTTACTCTAAATGATAATACGCATCCACAGAGACGTCGTACAGTGCGTACAGAAGAAGTCATTGCTGCTCTAGCGCGTAGCGTAGAGGAAGACCCGAATCAGTCTATGCGCCATCGTGCACAGAAATTGGATATGTGTCCATCCACTTTATGGAAGATTTTGCGGAAAGATCTTGGTTTGCCTGCTTACAAAATCCAACTTGTGCAAGAATTGAAGCCACATGATCACCTAGCAAGACGTAGATTCGGCGAATGGGCCCAAAACAAGATTGCCGTTGATTCCGATTTTCATAAGCGAATTTTGTTTAGCGATGAAGCTCACTTTTGTTTTAATGGATACGTCCATAAACAAAACTGCCGTATTTGGAGTGATGGTAATCCTTAAGTGTATGTTGAGACACCGTTACATCCAGAAAAACTGACTGTTTGGTGTGCTTTATGGGCTGGTGGAATCATTGGTTCGTACTTCTTTAAAAACGATGCTGGTCAGAACGTTACAGTCAATGGTGACCGCTATAGAGCCATGATTACTGACTTTTTCGTTCATCAATTGAACAACCATGATGTGCAAGAGCTGTGGTTTCAACAAGACCTCGCAACATGTCACACAGCTCGTGCCACAATTGATTTATTGAAGGAAACGTTTGGTAACCGCATAGTTTCACGTTTCGGACTCCAAGATCGTGCGATTTAACGCCCCTAGACTATTTTCTGTGGAGATATGTGAAGTCGCTAGTCTACGCAGATAAGCCCGAAACGATTGACCACTTGGAGGACAACATTCGCCGCGTTATTGCCGATATACGACCACAAATGTTGGAAAAAGTCATCGAAAATTGGACCTCCAGATTAGACTACGTCCGAGCCACCCGTGGCGGTCATATGCCAGAAGTCATATTTAAATTATAATGCCAGAAGATTATCTTTCGAATAAAGTAAATTTCATGTCAATTTAAAAAATTCATCTTTGTTTTATTCCATTTCAAAGTTCTATACCTCTATAAAAAACACACTTTATAATGCAAGATGCAAAATAAAAAAAAAGTTTGACTATTATATGCATAGACATCTACTAATTACGTTGTTTTGTACCAGTAACATAACTTAGCACATTTTATTTATTGACTCGCTTACATCAAATAACGTTTAATAAACAACGTAATATAAGCCTGAACTAATGAAAAAGAACTCCAATGAAAAACCAGAAAAGCGCGCTCTAATATTTTTTAAATTAATAATTTTAAATTGGTGTTTAAATTACTGACGCAGTATCGATGTTGCAGCAAAATTCTAATTTAGTTTTTATGCCACGCATAAATTTAAAATGTTAATAAGTGAATGAAAATTATGCAAATCGCGTGAGATTTGTAAGAATAAATTAAGATAGTAAACTGAAAGCCGCTGATTAAAAATTATTCTTTGTCGCATTTTGTTATTATTGACGAAAAAATAAAAATTTGCGGGATTTAAATGATACGTCATAAATAAGTCGAGTTATTAAAGGATAATCATTACACGTGGTTCTGTTTTCTTTAGGTTTATTACCCAGTATTTTTAACTTATTTAATCTTTAAGCTTTTCTATCCTTTTTGCTGTAAGGTCAGATTTTTTCTCGAAACTCTCTCTATTATTTTCTGTCCTGAGTCTGCTCTTGCACTTCTTGCCAATTTATTCCCCTTTTTACATATTTTGCCCAAGTTTCTCTTGGACCTCCATTCATTTTATTTCTACTTGTTCTTGCTTCATATGCTCTTTCTGTTCTGTCCTCATCCACTATAGCTACGTGTCCGAACCATTTCAATTTGTCCCCAGTTTATCTCTAAAGGTGTTGTTTCTAACTTTGTCTTTTCTTGTTTTATGTGCTTTTACCTTCTAAGAAATCTTATTTCTGTACTTTGTATCTAGATTTTGTGTTTTTGTAATGAGAGCTATGTTTCGGAAACAAACGTTAGGGTTGAAATGGTGATTTTTCAAATATTTCTGCCTTTGTTTCTTCAGTGATATCTTTTTTTAGTTAGAAATGGGGTTTTAATTGCGTTAAATAATCTTTCCGTTGGGTCTGTCCTTTTTTCTATTTCACGATACAGTTTTTCATGTCGTGCTACCATCCAGCCTAATTTTTTATTTGCTCTATCTTTGTTTTATTTAATTGTCTTTTAGTTGCTAGCTATTTTCATTGTTTTTGTTTGTTCTCATGTTGTTACTCTGTAGATTGTTGTATGTTTTAAGTTGTTATTTAAAGCCTTCTCATTTTTTGCTATTATGGCCCTGTCGTCTACGTAGGTTATTTATTATTATTAAGACCTTGACATCTTCCATTGTCCAACTTTATACGGTTTTATTTGTTTCTTAGCTTTCTTAATTCTCTCATCCAAGACGATTCATAGTAACGACTGCTAAGTATGCATTCATAACGGATTCCTTTTGTTATGTTAAACATGTATAATTTTTCTTATCTGACTCTTGTAAAGTGTCTTGTTTTTTTTGTATAGTGTTTTTACTCGTATCAGACTTTTTTATACCTCTTTTGTCTAGTATTCTTCATATATCCGCTGCTCTGCTGATGTATCTCACTGTCTTCTTTAATAGCTTTCTGTATAGAACAAAAATTGCATATGTCGTTCCTCTACTTGTTCTAAATCCCTATTGTTCTTCTAGTTTTTCTCTTAGTGTTTTTCTAGAATTTTTGTTATATTTTACATAATGTATTTAATAACATAATGACCTGTAATTATTAAAATTCTTTAGGTTTCTTTTTTGTTCTTATTAAATGAAAATAAAAATTAGGCTGCAATTCTTTTACAAACTATTACTATCTAGGTTAATTTTTAACATGATGTGGGTAAGTAAATTTTTATATAAATTAATCGTTTTTATAAGTCATCGTTTTAATGCCAAAAAGAAAAGAGAAAGGTTGACCATTTTAAAGAAAAGTTGGCAGACACGTTTAACAATTCTGTAGAAAATGAAAATGAAAAATTCTGTAGAAAAGCATCTCAACATAAAATTACGTTTAATTAATCATTTTGCGTTTGTTTTAATAATAATTTGCAGTCTCTTTAGTACACTACATTATACCACCTATATTTACGTGTTTAAGAAAAGATGCATTAAAGTTGGGTTTCAGATTTGCAATGAGATAATGTTTTTGTAATCGGTATGCAGATCGATAACAATTGAAGAATGCAAAGTCTGGTAAATAAGGTAAATCAGATAGAACATCCCAACTAAGGCTCGTAGTGCAAAATTTATTTTAATTCCACCAAACCCAAGTATTATTTACAGCGTATGAAAGTGATTGACATTCGAAATCTTTTCTTTTTACAATTATTATAAGGAAGAAGTACAGTATACATTTTATTAAAGATATTCTCTTGTAATATTTATGCACTTCTGGCTTCTTTGCGGTACTTTTCGTAAAGTTGCCGTACATGATTTTTAGATGTAACATACTGATAAGTATGAGGTCTACCGAAGGGCCTGTGTGATGGCAACGATGTGACGACTAACATGTGACAGCACAATGGTTGGAATAAACAATTTTGGCTGTGGTTGCTTGAGACAAAGGCTACCATTTTATTGACTGGTATTTCTTTTCCGACACCTTGTACCAAAAAACACAATTCGTTGTGAATAGGGACTCAAACAAACGTTTTTTTCCTTGATCATTGTTCCATCGATTCGTATTTGCTTTCGGGATCACATTGCAGCTCTGTAGTTTTGTCTTTGGTCACTATGCTTGTTTTGGGTTTTTACCCTACCGCTTGACTTGAATTTAGCTATGATGACGATTGTGCGCAGCACGATGATCATTATTCTTTGATTTCTTATTTTTAACTAGCAACCGCTCAACATTTGCTTTTTATTAAATGAGCGTTTTAAACACGAAACTTTTGTGTGTTTTGCTACCATAACAAAATTTTTTGTTTTATTGTGGTGTCTCAACAGGAAGTGTAATACCAGGGTACTCATCTGCGAATAATCATTTCTAGGGAAGAATTTAATTACGTTTTCGATTTTTTTTGACAATTTACGACTTGTTTTTTTAAACAGCTGTTGCTCATATGGTTAGGGTTAGAAAAATAAAATCGTATATGCGGCATTTCTAGTCATAACTAGCGGTGTTTAACCAAGGCCTCCTAGAGAGCCATGTGCAGAGGTTTGGGATTTAATAGTCGCCTACTAGGAGAGTCAGACAAGGAAACACAACTTCCTCTAAAAAATTCACAAATGCGTTAGAAGAAAAACAAGGGTGATAGATGTGGCAGAATATGTGGCAAAACAGAAGTGTAGATATGTGATGATAACAGGAGACGGAACATGGACCATAAAGGTGACCGAGTGCCGTATGCCTAGAGATGGAATGAAACACACTAAAAATGATGAAATGAGTCGCCTACTGTTGTATAGCGATTAAAAATGGCTGATTCTAGCAAGAGCTGTTTCCTCATTCAGTTTCATGTGGTTCGACCGACCCAGAAAAGGTTGTGGCTTTGAATGACCCAAATTTCAAGTACCGAGAACGCTTTGGTTGGGGACTGCTATTTCAAAATTTGTAACATTAAAGTAAAAAAAAAATAATAGCAAAAATTACTTTTGAATTAAAAAACATGTTTTTGATGACAACTGAAATTTAATTCAATATATTGAAAGAGGAAAATGCAGACTTTAAATAGATAAAAACATGTAAATGCGTGACAAAAGCAGTAAATAAGGTAAATCAATGGGATACGGTAGTTGTTAAGAATATACGACAAGACGTATGACTACAACAAATAAAAATCAAGAAAGATTTGGTAAAAATAAATCAAGATAATTAATGAAATAGAAGATAAATTACCATACAATTAAATAGAAATCTACATGAACATTATAAGCACTACAGAAAACACAACCACACAAAGTAACAAAAAGTAGATAACTGCTTGTTAATAGTTACTAAATGAATTTGAATATATTAAAAAAGTTAAACAGAAGAGCATTAAAACGGATAATTTAAAATTACCGACACTAAATAGTCCCGAAGTAGAACAAAAATAAAAATTTATGCAAACAATAAGAAACACAAAATAGAGAATAACTTAAAAAATATTTAAAACAGCAAAAATTACAATATAAATAATAGAGTGCAATTTAAAATATATTATATGATAAGTAGACAAGAATTAACAAAGTAAATAATTTGAAAAAAGATATACAGAAATATAACAACACGTCAGCCCTTAATGTATATTAAAATAGTAAACGCAAGAAAAAAAATAGAAGATAACGTAAAAAAATATAGTGGTCTAATAGAGATTAGTGAAGAATTAATAAGATTGTTGAGAATGTCAGGACAAGAGAGATTTATAAGCAGGATATAACCCAAGAATTTTTGAGTTATAAAAACTTGTCAGTTATTATTAAGAAATAATAATGATAATTGGAGAGGCAGGCATGTAAATAGCCGCTCTCGTGGTGCGGTGTGGAAACGTAGGACGGCCCGTATTGGAACGTCAACCGATAAGGCCAAAATCGTCCCTTAAACGGTCGTCGCGAAAGCGGATGGGGGCGGCTACCGATATCAACCAACGAGTATTGCCAAATCGCTCACCTGAATCGGCTTCTGCTTCGTAGGCGATGGTTCCACGGTGGCCACCTTGCCGCGCTGCGGATCTGGTATTTGCGGGATGATAAGACACGACCGAATTGGCCGCGCTGCGGATTGCGAATGTTCGGGTGTTAAGACACGACCGAATTGGCCGCGCTGCGGATTGCGAATGTGCGGGTGTTAAGACACGACCGAATTGGCCGCGCTGCGGATTGCGAATGTGCGGGTGTTAAGACACGACCGAATTGGCCGCGCTGCGGAATGCGAATGTTGCCGGGCTTCGCGCCTGGCTTGGCGGTAGGTCTTTTCGGGCAATTTTCATTCGACAGCACCTTTCATATCAAAAGGTGCCGCCGACGGCGTATGCAGACTTGTCGGCTGAGCAAAAGCCCATATGCCGTTTTGTGTGCGATGGCAAAACGTAGCAGATATCAAAGGCCCGCATGCCGCCGCGATATAAAGCGGTTCAAGGGCGAAAAGGCCGCCACACCAATAATAATTAATAAAAACCTGACAAAAAAAACTAATTATAAGTGGTTCTGGTTCCTCTCAACCTTCTTTTATTGCCTTTCTTTTTATGTAAATATTCTTGACACATGTTTATATCCGTTACAATGAATAAAGTTTGTGACATTTTAATTTTCTAGAAAAATACCTTACCTATGGGCAGACAGAACTATTATTATAGGCAACCTAGATGTGTCGGTGATAATTTTAAACGTTGTCTGCTGGAATTGCAATGTAATTGCAACAAAAGTTATATCGTGATCTTAGAGAAAAAACCATAAAGCTGCACCGAAAGCAAAAGGCATTGTCATATATTCCAATCCTCAGTCCTACGAGCAAATAATTAAAGAAAATCCATAAATTTTGTTTACTAATCTGTCTCTAACAGTACGCTACCACAATATCGATTGTATTACGAAATTAAAATATCTGGTAGGTAAACTATCTGAAACAATTACTAATCCGCTAAAAGTACAAGGCACGCTCGAACAGTAATGAGGCTAATTTTGTTGGTCCAAACAGATTGTTGGTGGGGGTGTCAGGTAAGCGGTTCGATCCGGCTCATTTGTCTGAGCCTTTACAGAGTGCGGATCACTTGAGAAGTGGACAGCTGTTCGTGAGTCGGGTCACGGGTTAACATGCAGCGTAGTGTCGCTCAGCGATACGCAATAAAATCCACAAACGAAACGGTTGCTATAAGACGAGAAGGGTGCTTTACGGAAAGCATAAGTATCTAGGTAGCACAAAGCGCTCAAAAAAGGATGAGAGGACGTCGAGAATGAGCAACGCACAGGGCGCCCATCAACATCTCACACTTCAGATAATGTGACTAAGGTAAAAGTGGCTTTGGAATCTGGCTGACGTTTGAGTTTTAGATTCTTCTTCTTAATTAATTTTCTCTGTAATTAGAGGTTGGCAACTGTTTGATTAAATTTACTCCACTATTCGAAATAATTGCGCTGCACTAAGTCCCGTCCAGTTGCGTATATTGCGGAGCCACTACAGGCGTTTTCTTTCTACTGCTCTTTTAGCTTGTATTTTCCTTTTAATAATAATTCGCAGTAACTTGTATTTATCGTTTCGTAGCATATGCCGGAAGTGCGCAGTTTTTCTTCTTAATACTTCCTCGTTTGTTGTTTGTGTTGTCCATGATATCTTTAATATTCGTCGATATACCCACATCTCAAAGTTCTCGATTTTATTCATAATAACTTTTTCAGCGCCCATGCCTCCATACCATATAATAATGTTGGCCAGACAACATTTTAAAAATATTAACCTCAAGAATAAGCGTAAGTGGTTATTACACAAGATGGGTTTGTATTTAAGAACTGCACTTCTCGCCAGTTCTATTCTGACTTTGATGTCTTGATCTGGATCTAAGTCATCACTGATCCAACAGCCCAAGTATTTGAACTTTCTAACCTTTTCAGTTACTTTTCCGTTTAGTTCTAATCGTGCATTATGATTTACAGGGTGTTTGCTAACACTTATGTATTTAGTTTTCGTAGTGTTTATTTTCAGACCCATATTTTCACTCTCCTCATTCACTCTATTGACCAGGAATTGTAAATCTTCTACATTTTCTGCAAGTATTACAAAATCATCTGCGTATCTAATATTGTTTATGTTTTCTCCACTTATTCCAATTCCTTCCCTTCTTACTCTAGTGCTTTTTAAAATATGCGTCCAGAGTAAATGTTGAAAGGGACTGGCGATAGTACGCACCCTTGTTTCACACCTCTTTTAATAAGCATTTCTTCTGTTTCTTCGTCTTCTAGGTGTACCTTGGCTGTCTAATTCCAATACAACTTTTAAAGTAGCCTTATGTCTTTACTATCTAGACCAATGATTTGTAATGCGTTTATCACTTTTTCGTTTTGTGCCCTGTCAAATGCCTTTTCAAGGTCAACAAAAGTAAGATATGCCGGTTTTTGAAGTTCTTTACATTTTTGTAACAAGATACTTAAACTGAACAGTACATTTCTTGTTCCAAGTCCACGCTTAAAGCCAAACTGAGTATTTTAGATTATAAATTCGCACTTTTTAGACATTCTGTTTATTAAACGGAAATCATTACAAGTTTTTACATTATTATTCGTTGGAATAGGAATAAATTAGATTTTAACCATACTTCGGGAATCTGTCCATTGTTGTAAATATGGTTAATCAAGTTTACCTGTTTGTATCATCTAGAAGTGCTATTATTTCGACTGGTATTTCATCTGGCTCAGCTACTTTGCCAATTTTGGCAGTTCTTATTACATAATTTACATCATCCTGTAGGATTTCTGGTTCTTCTAACATTTCGTCTATTTCAACAATATCTGTCCTACTGTCGTCAAACAAATTTATAATGTATTCTTCCCAAATTTTCTTCAATTTTTTTTTGTCCACTATTGGAGCATTGTCTTTTCTTTTTAGAAAAGGTCTTTGTTCTTTCTTTAGTTTTATATCCAATTTGGCTATCAAAAGATTATGATGGGAGTGGATATTTGCGCCAGGACAGGTTTTAACACTCTTACGCAGTTTCTAAAACGCTTGCTGATGGTTATAAAATCTATTTGATTTCTAATTATTGTTTGCGGAGTATGTTGCGGCAACGTCCACGTGTATAATCTACGGTTTGGTAGTTTAACCAAGTATTTGTTATTATCATTTTTTCCTCTTCGATGAGAGGTTCTTCACAATAATTTCTGTACCCCAAACCATATTTACCTACCATGTCTAATACCTTTCCTTTTTCCACCTTTGAATTAAAATCTCCTATTATAATAATAATCTCATGTTTTGTACGAGATTATGTACTTCGTTATAAAAGTTTTCTATTTCGTCATTACCTTTATCTGCTGTGGGAGCGTACAATATTTATATTTACCGGGTTTGCATTTAGCTGTGTGTGTAGGTATGCTCGTTCCGAGTAAGGAATGAATTTAATAGATTTTTGTATGGATTTGTCAATTATAAAACCAACTCCTTCTTGGTGTTCATTGTCGTTTCTTCTGGAATAGTAAGTCAACGTTTCGTCTGAGTGATATATGCCAGAACCTGTCCAAAGTACATCGCTCTTGCCTAATATTTGCAGATTGTCTTTTTAACTCTCTTGTAATATTAGCTAGTTTTCCTGTTTGGTATAGTGTTTCAACATTCTTTTGATTAATGTGCTTGCTTTTGCTTTCATTTTGAATTTTTTTTGAGATTATTAGCATCCCTGTCACATCTAAGTGACACCAGGCACTCGGGGCTATATTTTGAGTATTGATTATCATAGTGGTTTTGCGTGGAAATATTAGTTTTAAATAGTGTTAGATTGCTAGCAGATAAAGTGGAACTTTCAAAATCCAATGTGCATGAAATCTTCACAACAGAATTGCAGATGTAGAAAGCTTTAATTGACGAACAGAAGAAAAACCGTATGTCGATTTCTCATGCGTGACTAGACACCATTTTAGGACTGTTAAAAATGTGTAGCTTGCTGTGGTGTGTGGTCTAAAAGAGATAATTATTCAAGACTTCCAGGCAAGCTATAATGTGTACCAGAACCAACTGACAACGGTGTACTGATGCTCAAGGGTGTTATTGTGAAAAATATTAAGTGCATATAGACATATTTTCAATTAAATACATTTTTTTGGATTAGTTGTATTACTTTCTGGGCGTACATTGTAAATATATAAAATACTAAAGGCTGGGTTAAAAAAAAATGGAATGAAAATATTTTATACTGCAAGATAATATCGATTTTATGTTTATTTTCAAGGCATATAACAAAAAACGCTATCCGAAAATAGCAGGATACCAATGATTTATCTTACGCTTCCATTAAGTATTTTAAAAACGAAAACCTTGGATGAGAATACTTTTAAACAATTACCATTACCATAGGGGATTGCGCTAGTCCTATAACAATGTTAGATACTTACTCATCACCTAAACACGTCATGTGCACTGGAGTGGTCGTGCGGTTGAGGCGCTTGGTTGCGGCGCGGACGGGCCCGAGTCTATTCCCGGAGCTCTCTGATGCCTGGAGGGTGACCTAGTCACTGGAAATAATTGAGTACCTGAGTTCACTTTCAATAAGGGG
Organism: Sinelater perroti; assembly: GCA_036346155.1. Classification (NCBI taxonomy): domain Eukaryota; kingdom Metazoa; phylum Arthropoda; class Insecta; order Coleoptera; family Elateridae; genus Sinelater; species Sinelater perroti. Next base: position 3,879,137 of record JARFIY010000189.1, read on the forward strand.
TAGTAATGACGGTTGTATAAGGTGCAGTGCTTGCCACATCGCACCGCATCAGAGATGAACCAATTTTTTTCTAAAAAAAACTAATGACCAATTATTTAATGTATTGAACGCGAAATGATAAAAATAATTATTCAAAATTAGGTTCGAAGGCCAATTGGAAAAATTTCTTGAATGTCAGATGTAAAGAAATAATTAAACCTTGTCGGTGCGTATATTTTGTGCTGAACAAACTTGTATATAATTAGACAAAAAAATGATAATTCTGTTTTTCTGTGCCGGTGAAAAACACTTAATAACTTATTTATTTGTATTTTGACGGGGGTCGAGATAGTTATCGGAATTTGGCTCTAAATCAAATAATAGACTAGTAAAGGTTTCAAAAATTATTGGTAAAATAGCTTTCAGAAGGAAATTACGAATTTTTGTATTGAGTTGATGTACCCTTATGTGTTGAATATTGGTTTGGAACGTAAAGCAAAACAATTTTGAAAATAAGATATAAAATTTCGCGTGGTCGTAGACTATTTGATTAATAAATTTGAAAATAGTTATACGCTTAAATAATATTATAATGCTGGGGTAAGAATTATCAAGCATGACATTAGTTGCTCATTTACAACCTGATTCGTAGTTAGAGGAAAGTTTGCAAACTAAAATTGAATCCCAATGCAATGCCCCATTACAGTTTTAAAGTTGTTTACACGCAATGATTCTTGAACATAGTTTTAATATAAAAAACTTATGCTTTGTTGAAAAGTTCTGATAAATTCGTAGTTAGAGCACTTCTGAGTAAGTCGGAATAAAAAAATAAACACAGAGATCAAAGTGTACATATGTATGATGCTTTTATTAAAACTTGTCATAAATGCGACTGTGGTCCATGGAAGGGATTAAAAAGTGAAATTAATGTTAATGGTTAGATGAAAACTAAAATATATTTAAATTTGGCACCGAAAATGTGAAATTTATTATTTGAAATTTTATTAAGATAATGAGGTCTAGACAATTTGTAGAAGCTTAATAATTTTGGCAAAACAATTCTTTGTATTTTCTCTTTTTTATGTCATTTTATATCTTCTCCTCTTATTTCATGGCTCAGGAGCTGCTCTCTCTCTCTTGTTCCCTTTCTCTTTCTCCCTCTGTCTCTTTATACGTACGTGTGTATGTAAGGTCATGCGCGTGCGCGGGTGCGTAAGCGTATGGGCATGTGTATAAATCACTTTCCTTTATTTCGAAAGACATTTATTTAAAAAATTTTCTTGGTGAATTTATTTTTGTACGTCTTTTTGATATGGTCATACCATATTGATTGTTTTTTCTTACATTTTTATTGATATTACCTGTAACATGCATAGTTTTTCTTATTGTGTCATTAGGCATTTTTCCAATCTAGATACTCTACAAGATCGTCCTAATCTATCTATTTTTAACGCCCTGTCTCTTTTTGTCCGTTTCTACCCACTCTGGGACAATACTTTTAATGACTGTGCTGTAGATGTTGCATTTTCTTTTTTTAGTTATTTTCTTATTCTACCATATTTATTTAAGTTTTTTTCTTGGCTGTCTTCCTTGTTTAATTTGCTCTCTCCTTCACATTTTGTTATTTTTACCTTTAAGTATTTGTAAAGATCACATATTGATCTAATTCATTTTCTTTAGCTACCTGATTTTGTCCAAATTCATTGACGAATCCGCTTTTTCATTTTCTTTTGATTTTGTAGGTCATATATTCCAAGTCTTGGGCCAAAAAAACATGTCGCTTGCAAGGAGAGTATAAATTAATGTGTTACTTCTGGCTATATCCGTATTTGCGTATTTCTTTTTGCAGTTTTTAAGCGCATGTTTGACCCCAAACTTGACTTGGCTTTAAAAAGGTAAAAGACAAAAGATAACAACCTTAGATAACAACTGTTAGATGTTGCCCTTTCTCAATCTTTATTGTTGTATCTTTATATGATTTTTTTACAGTTTTTAATATTGTGTTATTTATATTTCTTTGCAGTATAGATTCCCATAACATTAAAATAGATAACGATATCATAGCCTTTATGTAAGTTTGTAAATAGTAAATATATTGTATATTTCTTCTATTAATTTTCTTTTCAAAGATTTGTTTCAGAGTGAACAGGTTGTCCATACATGATCACCTTGCTCGAAATACAATTTTTTCTTTACCTTCATAGTGTTTGTATTCTTTTTTTATTTTTCGTAGCACTATTTTATGCAGGTGGTGAATTTTCCTATATCTACATTATTTTCAATAACCTTTTCGATTCTTTAGGTTGCATGTTTTTATTTATTCACTTGTTACTTAATTTAGTTATCATTGTTTTTAATTTTACTGTGCTATTCTTTAACATTCTTGTCGTAGTATTTTCTGCGCTCTGACTTTTCTATTTTTCACATTTCGTATAATTTTTTGTTGTTCACCGCTTTTATCTCCTTCGGTTCTCCTTGTATATTAATATCTGTATTTTTGTACTTCATGACTTTTGTTCCACTTTCCACCAATAACTTTTTGTAATATTATTTTCAAACTTTGCTCTTTATTGATTGTAGTACTGGTTTTCTGTTATTCCCTTAGTGCAATCAATAAACTTCTAAACATCTGTGCACTTCTGAACTCTAATTAACATTCATACTTTACTGTACCTTCTATCCCAAGTTTTCTCTTTATATAACCTTTTTTGTCATAAATTCATTTAGTACTCAGCTATTTTAATTAAACTGCGTATTTTTGGTTACGTTTGTCTCATATTCCAATTGCCTTATTTGTTGCTTCATATAGCAATTTCTTAATACATAATAGTTGTTCTTTATCATTACTTTAGTTTTTTTTTAATTTTTAATCTAAACTTTGTAAAGATATGCAATACTTCCTTTTTTGAAGTTTTTTTTTAACTCTATTTGCATATTTTATTTTTAGTTGTTCCCTTTATATGGAAAATACGTTTTTATTTTAAGTAGATGGTGGTCTGATCTGCACTTCGTTCCTCTAATAGTTATTCTGTTCCCATAAATATGTCAATTCATTTTCCTTGTTCTCTTTTTTATTTCTTCAAATTTACTTGATATCCTTCTTTAAACCCTACTTGAATATTGAAATCGACCGATAAAATTATTTCTCAATTTTGTCTAGAGCTGTCTGTGGGTTTTCTGTGCAATGTTTTTTATTTAGATTGGTGTATCATTGCTTGATTCTCATTTTATAAAAATAGTACGGCCCGTGCATTGAAACAGAGTGAACGTGTGCGAGCCAAATTTTTACCTGCGATATTGCCGCGCCCGAGTCGCAGTCTTAAGGTCAGGCGTACTTATTTATTTAATAATTTAATACCCATGTAATCAACTTTAATATTAATGTTTCCCACTGGCAATGGGAATAATCCGCCATCACAAAATAACTCCAATATGTATCAACAATATGGTTACCCACCCTCCTATCAACAGCAACAGTATACTGTAGGTAACAATATACATTCAACACCACCACTCTTCGAACAAACACCATTAAAGCAGTATGCAGTGCCATCAATCCCACCGGTTCACCCCTCTCCGTATTATACAATGCCCGTAATGCGATATCCAAGGTTGTCTCAAGTGCAATTACCTTCCCCGCAAACCTTGCCGCAAAATAATCAAATAGAAAAGACCAGCAAGAAATTTTAAGTAATGTCGGCGAAGACGAAAACATGGCTGATAATAATAACACTTGGCAAGTGGTTCCTGGCAATAAAAGGAAAAGACGGAAATATAACCCACAATTAACTCAAACATTCAACTTAACACAAACAAACCAATACTCTACGTTAACAGAGGAAACAGATGTACCAGGGGCTACCAGCAACACTAATACTACGGGTCAAACTGTTCAACTGCCAAAACCACCGCCAATCTTTGTTCAAGGTGTCGAAAAATATCAACAAATGGTAGCTAGCATCACGCACATAGTCGAAAAGGAACAATATACCTCTAAATGTATGGCCAATAATGTCGTTAAAATCAATATTCACACGCCTGACTCATACAGGAAATTGATCGCCCATTTTTTAGATACCAACGTTATATTTCACACATATCAAAACAAGCAGGAGAGGGCGCATAGAGTAGTTGTACGGCATCTACACCCCACAATCCCGATAAATGTAATAATAACAGAATTGGCAGCAAAAAATCATAAAGTTCGAAATATTAGCAACATCAAACACAAACAAACTAAAGAAGCCCTGCCGTGGACTTGGAACCGGCCGATAACAACAAAGATATTTATAAATTGCAGTATCTGCAGAACCTAAAAATAACGGTTGAACCACCTAAGCAAAATAAAAATATAGTACAATGCACAAGATGCCAAAACTTTAACCGGACGAAAGTGTGTCAAATGAAGCGGTAACCATGATACAAGAACGTGAACCAAAAATAGGGATACGCCGGCAACGTGTATCTTATGCAATGGACCACATCCTGCCAACTACAAAGGATGTATGGTCTATAGAGAATTACAAAACAAAACCTACCCAAATACACAGCAACCAAAGAAACAACCTGTACAGTATAAGCCAGATATAAGAAATTTTCCTCCTCTGCCAAAACCTAATGTTTACGCTGATATGCCGATGCATACCTATAGCCACGTTACAGCAAATAAACCAGACTCATCTAATTCCTTGCCGAGTTTAAGGGAATGTTCAATCAACTGCTACAACAAAATAGCATGATCCTCAACATGCTCACAACAGTAATTGCCAAATTAGTTAAATAATGTCTAAATTCATACGTATTGCATTATGGAATGCCAACGGCCTCAATCTAAAAAATTGAGGTAGAAGTCTTCCTTCAAATGAACAAAATTGATGTACTACTCATAAGTGAAACACACTTTACAACAAGAACGTTTATAAAATACCTCAGTACAGCATCTACCACACTGTACACCCAGATAATACAGCCCATGGTGGCGCAGCTATTATTATTCGAAACTCGATAGTTCATCATGAATTACCAAAATACGAAGAACCGTTCCTGCAAGCTGCCGTTATCGAAATCAGTAAACTTCCTAGCCCAATCACACTAGCCGCTGTATATTGCCCTCCAAGACATAGACTAACCACGAACATACTACAACCATTCTTCAACACCCTTGGAGGAGATTTATAGTAGGTGGCGACTTTAATTGTAAACATACAAGGTGGGGTCTCGATTAATAACTACAAGGGTAGAGAACTTGAAAAATTCTTACTAACAACAATTACATGCATTTATCAACCGGTACTCCAACATACTGGCCGACCGACGTGAACAAGATTCCAGATTTATTAGATTTTATATAGCCTCGGGCATTTCAAGAAATTATGTGGACGTCACTCCTAGTTTCGATCTATCTTCGGACCACAGCCCTGTGTTAGCTGTCATTAGCGCTACAGTTATCCAAAAGCAGCCTAAGCCAGTACTCTGCAATAGACGAACTGACTGGGACAAATTTAAAGTACACGTCCACCGACATATAAATATTAATATAAGCTTAAAAACACCGAAAGAAATAGAGATCGCAGTTAATCACTTTATAACAACAGTCCAAGAGGCAGCCTGGAATGCTACACCAATGAATATCCAGAAAATCGAGTCATTTAATGTTTCTAGAGATATAAGTGAATTAATAAAAGAAAAAAGGAGAGCAAGGTCAATCTGGCAACGTACACACAACGTTAATGATAAAACCACATACAATCGACTTACTAATAAACTTAGGAAGAAGATGTTAGAGGCGCGCAATGAAACATTCCATAACTACATAACCAACTTATCCAAAGAAGATCACAGTATATGGAAAGCCACTAAAGGATTTAAGAGACCCCAACAAGTCCCGCCGTTACGCAAAAACGATGGCTCCTGGGCAAGATCAGACAAAGAAAAAGTTGAACTTTTTACCCAACATCTGGCAGACGTATTCACACATCACTCTAATGAAATTGATGAAGATGTTAACAACTTTCTCGAAGCACCACTACAACTATCACCCCCTATAAAAAAATTCACAATTGGTGAATTACAAAATGAAATAAAATGGTTAAATAATAAGAAAGCGCCGGGCTATGATCTCGTTACAGGCCTTGTACTTAAACAAATACCACGACAAGGAGAACAATTCTTATTGGCACTCTTTAATGCAATCCTACGCTTAACATACTGGCCCTTACAATTAAAGTTTGAACAGGTCATCCTAATATTAAAACCTGGCAAACCACCAAATGAAGCTCAGTCTTATCGCCCAATTAGTCTACTGCCTGTCGTGTCAAAACTCCTAGAAAAATTAATATTAAAGCGAATAAACGAAAATAGTCTACTTGAAGAATGGATTCCAAATCACCAGTTTGGATTTCGCAAAGGACACTCGACCATAGAGCAATGCCACCGAATAACCAATATTATTCAGCAATCATTTCATAGTAAGAAATATTGCTCTGCTGTATTTTAGATGTGCGGCAAGCGTTTGACCGTGTTTGGCACAATGGGCTACTATTTAAAATTAAACACATCTTTCCACATCAATACTATCTCCTGCTTAAATCTTATCTAACTAATCGACACTTTCAAACCAAAGTTGGTATGGAATATTCACAACTGTATCCAATCACGGCTGGTGTTCCCCAAGGAAGTGTGTTGGGGCCACTCTTATATCTGATTTTTACTGCAGATATACCGACGACACCAACCATAACATTGGGGACATTTGCAGATGACACTGCAATCCTGGCATGTCATGAAGATCCACAAATCACAACTAATATCTTGCAAGAGGCACTAAGTACAATAGAGGGTTGGCTGGAAAAATGGAGAATTAAGGTCAATGAGACGAAGTCCAATCATATAACATTTACCACAAGACGATCACAATGCCCACCTGTAAGCTTGAATAACGTACCCATCCCGCAAGCAAATGCAATTAGATACTTAGGTCTCCATATGGACACAAGATTAACGTGGAAACCACATATAATAAAAACGCAAAGAAATGGACATCAAAATTAAAAAATGTATTGGCTCATAGGAAGAAACTCTCAACTCTCAACAGAAAACAAATTACTGGTGTACAAATCTATCATACGACCAATATGGACATATGTGGCTGTGAACTCTGGGGTTGCGCCAGCTACTAAAATATTGACATAATACAACGTTTCCAGTCTAAGACATTAAGAAGTATATTCAATGCTCCCTGGTTTGTTTCAAACCGTATCCTCCACTTTGACTCCAACGTACAATATGTGCGGGACATCATCAGACAACGGGCTACAAGCCACCATGCTCGGCTAGTGGGACACACTAATAACGAGATTACACCGCTAACACAGCAGCCAGTAATGAGACGACTTAAACGGAAGTGGCCATGGGACTTGACAGAACAAAGAAATCATTTACACCATCCCCTAAGCCTTCAAATGGAGGTAACGAGACTGCACCACTGGGTGCACCTCTCTTCAAATCTATTCCAAACTTCAGGCAATTAGCTCATAGAATTTATTGTAATTAATTCTGATTGCTAATGTACACGAATTCAATAAAAAAAATTTTTTTTATAAAAATTGCCATTTTTCTCTCCATGTTGTTGATATGCATTTTAAATAATTTTTTATTCCTTTTATAGTAAGATATTCCTTTTTTAGTAAGAGTGCTACACCTCTTTTTTTAGTTTCTCTTAATACTGCTATATTTATTTTTAGTTTTATAATTTTATTTTTCTCTACACTTCAAGTTATCATATTCATTAACTGTTTTTGATTTAATTCATCGATATTACTTCCAGCAGTGTTTTGAGATTTACGTCTACCTTTGTTAGATTTCGTATGTAAAAAGTGGGTTGCAGGTTCATTCCCTTAATCCCCAACCTGGAAGGCCAGAAACTTTAATTTTAAAATTATCTTTTCCTAGACATGTTCCCATTACAACTAAGAGATCTGTCCCATTGTCTGTCGACAACTATTCCATTTGTAGTACAGCAGAAATTTGACTTTCTCTTCCGTTATTATAACACTAAACTATTTTGTTCAACAAAAATACAAGCAACGGAAGACATCGATACAGGCATAAATCACTTTATCTCCACTATACAAAATAAAAACTAACCTCCAAGAAGAAGCTACCGTATCGATTACAGTTATCCTCTCAAAGCCTTCACTGACAATTAAAACGAAAAGCCAAATTCGATGCAAATGACAAAGTAGGAACGCCCAATTTAATAACTTAATATTCAACACATAAAAACATATAATTGAATTCACCACAGGATATTAGGGCATTTAGAAAACTACTAAAAAATCTTAAGATAAAAGGATTGGGCGTATTACTTATAGTTCAGACTCATTTAGAAAACACTTTCACTCTTGCAATTACTCTCACGTCTACTCACTTTATACAAATTATAAATCACATTGAAATACCATACCGTTGCAAGCATCTTCTCCCAATAAACTCATTGGCATCATAGATAAACTTCTTCTATTTCTTTTCATTCATCTTCTTCCATTATTTTTATGTTTTCATCTGTCTTTCTTTACGCTTTAGTCGGCGTTTCAGTTTCTGCTGCTATTTTGATTAATCTGTCATCACTAACTCTTTAGACCTGGTTTTTCCACTTTTTCACTTATGGTTTCATTTTTTATCTTACCTCTTCTAGATTTTCTTAGCACCATTTTTAATGTATCCATCTCTGTAGTTCGAAGCAGTCGTTTTGATTTGCTAATGTCTGCACGTGCCTCCATAGCATAGGACATCATCATGGTTTTGTATATTTCTACCTTGCTTTCAGTTCTCAGGTATTTTCTTTTTTAGATAACGTCTTTTAGATATTTTGATACTTGTACCGTTATCGTGATTTTTACTTTGTGGTGGGTTATTTGAAATCTATCAGTTGTACATTTTAGTCTCTGAAGAGAAGTTTCTATGTTACCTTCCGAGTGCATTGTCTGTGCAGCATAGAATGTTAATTATTTTATTCCAACCATGTTCTTTACGCTATTGATTATGTTGTCTATTGTTTTGTTTAAAAGTATTAGACTTAGTAAATTCGCTTGAAAAATTTTACTTGCATATTTAATTGTAATAGTTTTCCTTTTGAATGTAGTAATGTTATTTTCCTTGTCATTTCCGGGGTTATTTTTATATATATTTTTTTAAATAAAAATGATTACATTAGTGTTTCTTTCCTGTGTTACCCTACCGCGTATAATTATGTTATTAAATAGTTAAATTTTACCTCTAAAGGTCTTCTTCTATATTTCAACAACTCATTTCTTATTATATCGTTTCTGGGAACCTTTCTGTATTTGAGTGCTCTCAGTGTTTTCTGTACGTTGTTTATTGTATAAAACGTTTCAACAATAGTACTTTTTAGTGATGTTTTTTTCTTGTATAATTTTTCTTTGCTTTTGTAATACATACAGGTGTCGTTCTATATCTTTCGTATATAGTTCCCAATACATCTCTTTCAATTGTCTTATCTTTTTTATATCTATGTTGCGTTCTCGTAAATATTCTGCTCTTGTCTTTCGGGCTTTTATCTGTTTTGTAGCATAGAAAAAATGTTTATTTCTTCTTATTTATGATTGCTTACACATCTTTTGTGAACCAAAGGGTTTTGTTGTATGGTGAGTATAATTTAACTTTTTTTTTGACAATGGCTTGTTCGGTGGCCTTGATGATATTGCCTCTTAGTTTCGCTTGTGTTTCTGCTAGGTCTTCGTTGTTTGTTATTGTTAGGCTAATTTGATTTTTTAATCCTTTTGCGTACAGGTATTTTGTACTATCCCCACGTATTCCGGTTTTGGTTTTTGTTTTAGTTGGAGTATCTTCAGATAAACTTTTAAATAAAGAATTTATCTAAGTTACATTTCGATACTTGCACGAAACTAGGCTATTTTTCACAGTCTTGGAAACGCGCCCATGTACTAATGTTGGAAAGCCAGGCAAAAAAAGAAAATAAGTATATAATATATACCCAAATTTTAATTCAACTTGAGAAAAAGTCATTCAACAAGCCACCAGTAAGAAAGGATCAATAAACTTGTCGAACGCGGATTTGAAAACAAACAATATGCTGCTGTAATTTTCGTACATTCGACAAAATGTGGATCGAAGGCCTAGAAATTCAAACTGTTGCACTCAGTCAATACGACTGTCTGAAACCAAAATTCTCGCGCCGCAGTCGCACAAAGCAGTATCTTGGGCTCACTCCTTTTCAAAATATACAGACTTGTGAGCGCATCTTCGATGTTAACAATACAAAGCTGCATGAAGAGCTAGGCTCTGGATAGGGTCATCGACCAGGTTATCAAAAATGTGCGGAAAAGCTTATTATAAAGTCAAGTGCGTGTACTGACGCAGTTTAATAGAAACTTTTTAAAGCGAACATTCACACCAGATTCAAACGTAATTACACCAGGACAAGGAGACAATTAAATTATCTCTAATTAACCTTTTACCACAACAATTTTCTCTTTCATAATGTTACAGTTTCAGCTATCATACTTCTGTCTTCTTTTATTTTTGGTATGTATAATAAATTAATGGTTGTTGATCTGGCAATAAATAATTTAAAAAATAACATTAACCTTAAGTTAAATATCTTATGGTTCGCTAATTGTTATTTTATCTTTATAGTTGTATGTCAAGTTTTTTGGCTATTATTAATCATTTTTGATTATTCTAAGTATTGACTCAAAAGTTGCGCCATTTTAGTCGTCTTGGGTATGATCTGTCGTTTACAGGAACATTTTATTAGAATCAAAACAGAAAAAGTTTTCTTATTCCTTCATTACAAAAACGGCGATATAAAATACGGGCCCAGAAATATCACGTTGCGAGTGGATTTGATTGAAGGTTATTGCTTTCTAGCATTCGTTTCTACCTCGCGCGGAAGCATTTCAGCTGAACAGTTGCCGCTAATGGATTTATCCATTTCCTACAGACAGCGTCGTGCTCATTCGAAACACACTCGAGAACGGCGGATATGTCAACGAAATATTGAAAGTTGTATCAGGCGCAAGCCGATCGTCATGCTTTTTAATTTTAAAACGGAGTTTCAGATTCCGAAGCCCTGCAAAGGTACTTAATTTTACAAGATTTGCAAAACACTTAGAAACAGTGTAATTAATTTCCGCTAGTTTTCTAATTAAAAAGCGGATGCAGCTTTGAGCGATGCTTTTTTAAATTTTAATTATCCTTGCTAAAATTAGCTCCTGTATTTTATTGAGTGTAACAGCCAGAGTGGTCCGGTGGTTGAGGAGCGGGTTGCGATGCTGACGGACCCGGGTTCAATTCTCGGTGCTCTCTGATGCCTAGCGGGTGGCCTACTCAGTCACTAAAAATAATTGAGTACCTGCGTTCATTCTAACAAGGGGTAATAATGGCGGTCGTCTAAGGTGCGGTGCTTGCCACATCGCCCCGCATCAGAGATGGTGCGCGACGACCAGGCAGAGAGAGCGAACGTATGAGAGACTTAACCTCTCAGTTCGCAGGCCGTGCTCCCACGCGGGGCGTAGGGCCTTGCCATTATTATTATTATTATTTTATTGAGTGTGTATTTATTTAGGAAGAATTTGCGTGTGCAACATCTTGTAAAATGTGAAAAATATATATTTTTGTTAAATATTTAACTAAGAAGAGCTATTTTGTTTAACAGGTTATAAAAATGCAAATCACAAAAGAAAATATTTTCTAGATATCACCTTAAAATGTGTTATTTACCCAACGCCTGATTCTTTGTTAGGGGCATAGTAGACTGCGTTGGTGATAGTATGGAGAGTTTTAGATTGGAAACGTTCCAGGATTTCTATGTTAGAATGCGATGCTGTACCCCACAACTGGATACTAAAACTCCAAATTGGATTTAGCATACATGTATAAACAAGTTGGTAAGCGAAATTTTTACTTTTTACATACCAAGGTACTTATCACGGTCCACTTTGGGAGGAGAAGAGCCATTTTCCAGTGTGGTGCCCCTGCGTTTAGTAAATATAATTAGCTCGGATTTGGAACTAAGCGTAAAGTGTCATTTTTTGAATTAGTCGCCAACTTGTGGAGATTTTGTTACAAAGTTTGTGCAACCACGACAGCATTATAATGCGTTACAAGGATTACCTTGTTATCAGAATATGTTGCAATGGTTGCATTAGGATTCATGGGTATGTCAGCTGTGTATAAAACATAGTCTCAAAACACTTCATTGGGAGACCCCAGATCTGATGGGACAGATATGTATGTCCGAACTTAAAAATACGATTTAATGATTAGGTAGTAAAGATTTTAAAGGATCTACTTTAGCTTAAATAATAGTCTCTTATCAAAGGCTTGGCTGACGTAGAGGAAACCCGTTGAGCACTACAACGAGGAGCAGTCTAATCGGCTTAGTACACCTTAAACAAAGTTTTATTATTATATCTGCAAGCAGAAATTGGCGACTCCTGTAATAAAAGATAAAGATAAAAAATTCTGAAGTAAAACCACATTGAATGCTTTATAATTAAAGAAAATCCGATTTCTTGTATTTTACTGACTAAAAATAGGAAACACTGCAAAAAAGATGATGGTTAAATATACTATTAACTTTAAGAGCATTTAGTATTTTATGCGAATCAACGAGTATTAAAAATAAACACAATACTTGTAGTCTTACCGTTTATAGCGTATGACCACGAAAGCTGTGGACAAGAGGATGGCTAGTCTCTAAATCTCTTCTGTGCAGGCGTGTTAGAAATCTCTCGTCAGGTCTTATAAGATTGGAAAAAGTAGGAAAGTCTGTTAATTAAACGGAATGGCAATTGAAAGAGAAAGCATCAGTTACGAGCCATGTTAATGTTAATCGAGATCATCAGATGGTACAACTGTATAAAGACCTATTATCCGTAATAGCAGTAAAATGGCTTTTTTAATTACTGATAGTAAATATTTTCAACTAAAAAGAATATTTATAACAAAATTACATAGAGCTATTTATATAGCTGCGCGGGCAGACCTGAGTTCAACCTCGGGTTCAGACGACTGGCAGGTGGGCCTAGTACCTAAAATAATTGAGTACCTGCGTTCAGTTCCAATAAGGTAGTTCAAAGCGCTGGCTTGCCATACTACAGCGTATCAGTGAAGGCAAACGTATGAGATTCTCAGCTTTTCAGACCTTGCCTCCACACAGATCGTAATCCCACCGTTCGTTTATTTTATTTTTATTTTATAGGTGAATGCTGCTTTGTAGTCACGTTTGGCACCATTGACTAGTCCTAGCTTTTAGACATGCTGATCCCAAATCTAGATGAAGTTAGCCGGTTTATATTCCATTGTATTTAAAAATATTTTTAGAAAGATGCACGAAGAATGGTTGAAGCCTTTTAGTATGGCTTTTAGCTAGTGTGAGAAGTGATGGATACAGGTTACACAATATCTGCAACCATCGGAGATTGGCATAATCTCATACTTTTTCCAATAGTGGTCAACTTTCCATAGGTGTCAACTTGTTCTAGGTATCTCTTGTAAATACCATATATTTTGGATTTGTAAAGTTATTTATTTGTCGTTACCTCGAAGTAGCTGGTTCAGTGAGGCTTGGTTTAGCATAGTCATGTTCTATAAAAGTTTAACAAGAACTACGTAATTGTTTGATTGTTTTAGGATGTGAAATTGTGCATATCGCTTGGACCTTCTTTGGTAAAGGTTGAGTGCCTATATATTTGATAGAGGTCAAACTTTCTGAAGAAGAAATCGACCCATCGAATTTCGTATTTTTATTGCCGATTTCTAAAGATCCATATGTTATAAGAAATACCCCAAAATATTTTTAAAAACTTTTAATTTTTGCAAAAGTTATAAACCATTGAATTTGAAGGCGCTTTTTTGTTTGGCAATTTCTCAGCAACTAATTGATAAAAATTAATGAAATTTAATGGCATGTTCATAATTAATAGTAGAATCGAAAACCATATCGTTTGCAGGAAAAAAAATTAATTTATGAATAAAAAATTAATTTTGCAATGAACAAACGGCTATTAAACCGACTTCTCCGTGTTAAAAAATTTTTTTTTTTTGAAAATAGTTGCTGAGAAATTGTCATTTAAACAAAAAAGCGCTTTAAAATTCAATTGTTTATGACTTTTGAAATGCGATTTCCTACTTATCTAGCTGATAATTATGCCATGTTTAAACCCACTGGACTTTTTCGACTTATTTATTCCACTTATACAGGGTGCGGAAACATAACTTTTTTTGAAATGCTCGCCATTTAGACTGTAGGGGTTGTAGCGAGGCGGGAGTGGTCCCATTCAAGAGGCTTGGTTCTAAAGTTTTGTTTCCTACCCCTGTCAGTTGCCATTGTGCGTTGGAACAGTGAGGAGAGTGCGTTTGCCGTCGAGGCCTACTTTTCGAACTGATGTTCTGTGATTTTAACCCAGCGCGCCTTCCGAAATCGCTTCAATGTAGCCTCGTTGGGTTCTGTCCCGGACTGGAAATCAATTGTTAAATGGGTCACTACGTTTAAACAAACCGGGAGCGCGACAAGACGAAGAACTGGAGTCCCTCGGCCTATCAGATCACCTCAGAACATTGAGGCAGCGAGAGCTTCAATCTTGCAATCCCTACGGCGTTCTGCGCGTAAACATGCGTCTGCCCTTGGGCTTTTCAATCGTTCAGTGAGGCAAATTCTTCACGATGATCTTCATTACGATTCCTATAAGTTGGCGATTGTGCAGGAACTCTCAGAACGGGACTTTAATTATCGGAGGAACGCATGTGAGGCACTTTTCGAAAACGTTTCTGCGAACGCAATTGTTTTTTCAGCGATGAAACCCATTTTCGCTTGAATGAAAGCATAAACAAGCAGAACACGCGCTACTGGGCTGACACTAATCCCTAAGAATTGCACCAAAGGTTTTTATATTTACCTACGGTCACAGTGTAGTGTGCAATTTTCACAGCTGTGATTGTTGGTCTATGGTTTTTTAAGAAAACGAGGTCACAGTGACAGTGAATTTGGACCGGTATGTGAACATGTTGGAGGAACTTTTTTTTTTCAACGACTTGATGAATTAGACTTAAGGGACATTTGGTTCCAACAGGACGGAGCAACGGCTCACATTTCAAGGACATCAATAGTTGTTTTAAGGGAACACTTCCCGGAGCGCCTCATCTCAATAAGGGGCAATTTGAAGTGGCCAGCCCGCCCCCCCGATTAGGCCCATTGCAATTTTTTTGTAGGGTTTTTTGAAATCCCGTGCTTATGTCGACCGCCCAAAGACCCTACAAGACCTGAAGGCCAATATCCGGACAGAAATTGCCAACATACGCGCTGGTCAGCATACCAGCGGTAAGGGTCATGGCTCACGCTAGAAATCGGCTTATTCAGTGTATCGACAATGGGGGGGTTTCACCTACCTAGCATGATTTTCAAAATTGTGTAAAACAAAACTTTAGATATGTACCTACATTATAGGAAAAAAATAATAAAAAAAGTTCTGATATATAAAATGAGTTGTATTACGTTTTAAAAAAGCAAGTTATGTTGCCGCACCCTATACTTGTACCTGTAAACAAAGTATAGCTCTGTGATTCTTTTATATTTGTTGAGCTACACATAGCTGGGTTTAGACGTCAAATTATGAATTAAATATACCTGTCTGATTAGTTTTAATTAAGTAGAGTATATTTAAATAATTTTGTCGTAAATATGAAAACAATAGAACATAAAATGTTAGTTACTGTTGGTAAGTCTATAATTTTATCTATAGCTACTCATGTATTACGCAATCAAAAGTATCTCAAAAAATATTTTACCATTTTTAAAGCTAACCAATGCTTGAAGATCTATTTTGCAAAAAAATATAGAACTGTTTAAGAGCAAAATTTTATTAAAGATCCAATACAAGATTCTTGATCATTACCTTTAAAACTAACTTTTAGAATACTTTTTTTGATATTTTTATGTGATGCCATTATTTATCTATTTGCTCTGTCTTTATTATATCATGTTTAAAACAGTAAATATTTTTAGTGGTTACTTACAAACTTATTGTTTCATAAATTTTAACGTGGAACATTGCTCTTTATCCCAATACAAAAAAGCCCACAGAATATATCGCAAAAACTAAATAGGAATCACAGTACATCTGCAGTTAATCATTTAGATGGTAGTCTGGTAGGGGAAATAATCAAACAAGACTATGATCACCAAAAAAAAAGAACAAGGTGGGTTTGGCGCTGACCAAACTTTATTTAGATAATTTATTTTGTTTTAAAAAATAATGGAATTGAAAATGAATATTGAAGAAAGACTCCATTTACTGTTAGAAATAGAGCGCCCCACTAGGAAAATTAGACCAAATCTTAGAACCCACAAATGTAAATAGTGTATCGATTACAATCACTCAAAAACTATATAGCAAAACTATAATTAATAAAATAGGCAACTAAATTACAAAAGGATTTATGCAAATAAAGGCTACAAACAGGAATGCTACCTAGCTCATATTATTTTAATGTACATACATCGAATATGTCGTAAAAAACCGGACAAGATCACACAAGATCAAGAAGATTTGGACTATTTAACACCAAGAATAAAGAATTAAAGAGAAGAACAAGATGGGCAAGACAAGAAAAAACGTTAAAGACAGAATAGTGCCAGGAAATAAAACAATAAAAGGCTGAACGAGATATGGTGACACAAAGATATAAGTTTAGGGAAAAAATAAAAAGCATAACATTATACGGTGCTGACGTGTGGAGATGGAGTGATGGGGAAAAAGCGACAACTACAATGATGGAAGACTAAAAGCGGTAGGAAATGAAACGATTGAGCAACCCATCGGTTTAAAACACACAAAAATAAGTAGAAAAATGGGAAAGTTATGTCTTACGAATATGTTATGATAATAGAAAGCTTACTGTTGGGAGATCTTCATAGCTTGCATACAGCTTTTTAAAAATACATTTTGTCAACTTTTAAGCTTTGAGGCCTCAACAATGTATCCCTGTTGGTGCAAAAGGTACTCATAACGTCTGCGTTGGGGAAATATTCGACTTAAACCTCAAAGAAGAATTTTCCAAAATTTTTAATTTTCAAACTTCTTATCAAGATTTTTTAAAGGCTATGATTTGTTCGGATCCAACTGCAGATTGTTACTTATCTAAGTGCCAAAAGTGTCCTGGTACAGCCGGAATTTTGTGATTTGAAAAAATTTTGCAAAATATAATGTTGAAAATATTTTTTTAACCAATGGCTCACGACTGACAGGTAACGTTAATTCATCTACAAAATTTCTTAACCCTTTGTAATTTTTCTGAAATAATTATTTTTACAGATGTCAAACTTAATAAAACCGAAAATGTTGATACTTTTAAAAAAATTTACTTCAGAATTGCCAGATATATTAAAACATGATTTTATTGCTGAAGCACAATCAGATTTAAATGAACTAAAAGAGTCACTCGGTCATGGAGAATTTTTAGTTACGCTTGATTTTTCTGAAAATTATTCTTTCCATGTACAGAACGCCATTCAATCTCAACATGGAGTAAGGACCAAGCATCTTGCACGTAACGTAATTTAACAAAGTAAAAACGTACACATAAAAAAAATCACGATGCCACTGGAGTTCATCTGTACAACTCTAAAATGATACGATTTTAAAAAGGAAATTTGGAGTTAAAACCTTTTTTTTTTGGAGCGGGATCGCAATAAAAAGGTTTAATTTTTTTTTATCACGAGAATGATTTTAAAATTAAAGCAGAGTGGCATTCTTTGCCACTGCCCATGGAAAAGGAGCTTGCGATGGTATCGGTGGCTGCGTTAAAAATGCATACCCGGGTTTACAAGATAAACTATAGTTTCCAGAAAAACTGTTTGAATGGGCATGCAATTATTTAAAAAATTTTGATTTTGTAAGTTATCCGAATACAAAAACCGAAAAGTGCTAGAAAACGGGTTTAAAGCAGCTAAAACTATTAGTGGAACGCGCCAGTTTCATTGCTACAAACCACTTGATTCAAATTCTTTAGAATGTAAAAATTTTCAAGCTACTCTGAATCTATAGCTGTAAAAATAGTAAAAAATAAATAAATAATCAGTGTAAGTAAGTGAATAATCATGCCTAGTTATTTAAAAAATGCATAGATCTTTTATGAAATTCTAAAATAAAAAACTAAGCGAATTAGTAGCTAGGCGCGTACATATGCAGACGTTCGAAAATTATTATTTTTTTTTGGGATCGAGGGCACAGAAATGTTTTTGCACGATCGATTAGTGTACACTTTGAAATATTCCAAAAAAAAATTTTTTTAACACAAGGAGAAGTCGGTTTAATAGTCATTTGTTCATTCCAAAATTAATTTTTTTATTAATAAATTAAATTTTTTTCATGCCATTAAATATTCATTAATTTTTATCAATTAGTTGCTGAGAAATTGTCATTTAAACAAAAAGCGCCTTAAAATTCAATTGTTTATGACTTTTGCAAAAATTAAAATTTTTTATAAACATTTTGGGATATTTCTTACAACATATGGATCTTTAGAAATCGTCAATAAAAAATACGAAATTCGATGGGTCGATTTTTTGGTGCCCCACTTCAGAAAGTTTGACTCCTAATAATCCGGAAACTCATCGGATATTTAGTTGGGTTAATCACAACACCGTATTGTTGTTGATGTTTAAAAAGTATTATCAAATGTTTCTTGAGCAAAGACGATGTTACCAGGTCATCATCGATCTAAAAATAACAAGTCTTGATGTACTTTATTAATGAATCTTCAGAATGTTTAAATGCGTTGCGAAGTTCCATTACCATAAACGGAAACTTGAACAGTTTCAAAATTGGCATTTTGCTCATGCAGGCAATTGTAATCAGCAAATTGTTCCTGTATCGCAGATATAACAAAATTTGTCAAAACTTTTTTGTACCTTTTCGCATTTATATCATTTATTTTTAAGATTTTTAATTCACAACTACGTAATAAAGTGTAATTTATTACTACAAACTACGTTTGTAGTCGTCTACAGTCCAGTAGAGTCGTTCTTTACAATACTGTAGGTAGAAAATGGTGACTTGTAGAAAGCTACTCAACGATATGATCACATTTGTTTTAATCTTCTGTGTTGCATGGATAGCAAGTACCACCGAAAAACTCCTTTTCACATGCAGAGTGGCGATTCTCAAAACTACGGTTTTTAATGCTCAATCTTTTCTCACTCGATGCAGTCTACACGATCGCGGTTTTGTTGTAGTTGTATCTTATATTTCTAAAAAAATAGCCCGAATTGATCTCCTAATTTTAACATTTTGCCTTTTTTTTGCAGTCGGATACTGTCGTCGATAATTCTACTACAAATTCGGTGGAAATTTATCAGAGACTGCATGAAAACAGTATGGAATTTTTTGATGAAATAGTGCTTTAAATGAATCAATTGCCTGAAGATTGACTACAAGATTTCATTAAACCAAATTAGTAATGAATACAAGACCTTGTAAGTACTAGGGTGGAATAAGGTCTTGTGTGAATATCGATGTAGCTACAGTATTGTTGGGAATACAAAAACATCTACTGAGAATCATGCACGTTAATTGGATATTTCAAAAAGCTTCCTTCACTAATGACCTGCACCTTTATTCATACAAAATTCAAATGACACAAAACCGAAGCTTTCTGACTATTTTGACCGTCAACAGTTTGTTTCTAGAGCATTACGAAGTGAATTCTCAGCATATGTGAGGTGCATTTTTAGTTTGACAAGTCCGTAAACAAACAAAATTGTTGCATTTGGGGTTCTAAAAACCCTCATGTAACTCATAAATAGCAGATGCATGCGAACGAGTCACTATTTGGTGCAAAGTTTGGGTAAGTGTCATGATAGATCTATAGTTCTTAAAAGATGATGCTAGAAATGGTGTAACTATAAATTGCAATCGTTTCTGTTACATGATAACCCAGTCATTTGGCAGCAACTGGCAAACATGGTTTCAGCAGAACAGCGCCATCTGCCATACAGTTCGATCAACAGTTTTTTACTGCACCTGGTAATCACTAATTAACTGAACAAAAAAATCTTATGATTTAACACCGCGTGCCCTTTTTGTGGAGTTGCCCGTAATCCAAGATCTACGCCTGCAATTTGCAAGCATTTCATGAAATTCTATGTATTATCGATGACATTGATCAAAAGTTGTTCGAAATTATAATTAAAATTTTTATGAAAGTAACTAAGATTTATACCAAGATTATAGAGGTGACCATTTGTAAGACATAGTTTTTAATTCAAAAGCAATTTTTTTAAATGAAGCTTTTAAATTGTGCCACTTTCTACTTTACAACGACGACATATCAATTAGATATGGGTAAATTAAGAAGGCATGAAATGCGATTTCCTACTTATCTAGCTAATAATTATGCCATGTTCAAACCCACTGGACTCTTTCGACTTATTTATTCCACTTATACAGGGTGCGGCAACATAATTTTTTTTGAAATGCGCGCCATTTAGACTGTAGGGGTTGTAGCGAGGCGGGAGTGGTCTCATTCAAGAGGCTTGGTTCTAAAGTTTTGTTCCCTACCCCTGTCAGTTGCCATGATGCGTTGGAACACTGAAGAGAGTGCGTTTGCCGTCGAGGCCTACTTTTCGAACAGATGTTCTGTGATTTTAACCCAGCGCGCCTTCTGAAATCGCTTCAATGTAGCCCCGTTGGGTTCCGTCCCGGACCGGAAATCAATTGTTAAATGGGTCACTACGTTTAAACAAACCGGGAGTGCGACAAGACGAAGAACTGTAGTCCCTCGGCCTATCAGATCACCTTAGAACATTGAGGCAGCGAGAGCTTCAGTCTTGCAATCCCTACGGCGTTCTGCGCGTAAACATGCGTCTGCCCTTGGACTTTTCAATCGTTCAGTGAGGAAAATTCTTCACGATGACCTTCATTGCGATTCCTATAAGTTGGCGATTGTGCAGGAACTCTCAGAGCGGGACTTTAATTATCGGAGGAACGCATGTGAGGCACGAAAACGTTTCTGCGAACGCAATTGTTTTTTCAGCGATTAAGCCCATTTTCACTTGAATGAAAGCATAAACAAGCAGAACACGCGCTACTGGGTTGACACTAATCCCTAAGAATTGCATCAAAGGCTTTTATATTCACCTACGGTCACAGTGTAGTGTGCAATTTTCACAGCTGTGATTGTTGGTACCTGGTTTTTTAAGAAAACGAGGTCTCAGTGACAGTGAATTTGGACCGGTATGTGAACATGTTGGAGGAATTTTTTTTCAACGACTTGATGAATTAGACTTAAGGGATATTTGGTTCCAACAGGACGGAGCAACGGCTCACATTTCAAGGACATCAATAGTTGTTTTAAGGGAACACTTCCCGGAGCGCCTCATCTCAATAAGGGGCAATTTGAAGTGGCTTTATGGTCATATTGATTTTAACTTTTAACGCAAAAAGCTTGGGTTGGCTTCGAAACGTTTAAGTCGTAAACCGTGTCTAACATTTTTTCCTTTTCCGTTATTCATCAATATATTTTTTACGTGCTACCTTGCCAATTACGTACTTCATATCAGTAGTTCTCCTGCTGTTTTATTTAACTTTTCGTTGGTATAATTTGTAGCTAAAGTAAATATTCACGCAAACTTGGCGTCCGTTGCAAAAATCGCTTAGAACGCTAGTTTTAGAGGCATAAAACTGGTGCTAATCCCAAGGATAGATTTTACGGCCCTTTACTGCATAAAAGAATAGGTAGTTAAGGCTCTCGTAAAAATACTGTGCTCTGCATTCTAGCCCAGAAATAAAAAGCGGTGTAACGGCCATTTCAAGAAACATTACTTTTAAATTGAGGTTTATGTGAACGATGTCGGACCTTCAACAGTTTGTCATATTTCTGAATCGTATTTTTGGTTAGCGCGGCAATAACAATTCCCATTGAGAACAAAACAAAGCACTTTACGATACTTTAAAGAGCAGTATAAATGTTTATGTACTTTTAAATGATTGTTCAAACTCAATTTTACAGTTATGTGTTTAATTAAAACTTTTTCGAAGTAAATTGATCGTAGAAGTTTTTAATAAATTGCTTTTGTGTCCATGAAACTTACCGTGATTATAGCACTTTTACACTCTTCAAAGAGGATGAGAGTGTTGTAAGGTTCTAAAGGAATATATGCACTTATCTAGCACTAGAAGATATTTATTCAATAAATGGCGTTCAAAATTGAGGTATAATATCAAGTCTCGGTGTCGGCCTACTTGCGCTCGGCCCATTTGCGCCTAACGCCATTTTAGGCTCACTTGCGCCACAGAAAAATGTCAACAAAAATAATGGTCTCATTTGCGCCCAACGTTGCAGCTCCTTAGTCATTACGACTAATTACACAAAATTTTATAATTTTCCGCTGGTTCCCCTAGCTTCAATGTGTTTTTATAAGTACTTTTTTTATTTTTGTATTTATTAGGGATTGATTTTTGTGTTTTATAGTGGTAAATTTTCGAAAAAGTTGCGAAACAGCAAAACTGATTTTTGTCATATTTCTTTATTCTTCTTCTCTATTCTTTCGTCCAATCTTACGTACTTTTTTTTTCTTTTGCCTTCAAGTTTAAGAATTGGCTGTCGTAGACATAGTCCATATATTCTGCTTCCTTCTTCAAAATCTTTTCGAGTTCAAAAATATTTAAATTTGGTTTCAAGAGTTGGTTCAACTTGTGGCTTCATCCTTCACGGACATTATTAGTTCTATGTTTGTGGCCGTGGCAGTTCCACATTTCTTTCACTATGGTTTTATTTTCCAACCAGTGATCTACGAAGTAATCGTAAAGCGCCGTAAATTTATCATTTTCTGAGACTTTTTCCATTATGTACAGTCATCCATCGTCAATATAATTTAATGGAAAATATGCCAATGCAGCATACATACGTACGGGCAACTGTATGTCGCCATTTTCTGTGCATTCTGTTACAAGTGCCAGATTTTGAACTTTTTGCCACAAGGCTGATTGTAATGAAAATTACAGCCAGAAATTTCAAGGTCAGGAAACAGACGCTTCGATTTTTAATATGGAAAATAATCTGATGTTTTATTTGGAAGCAAACTGGAATTGTATTGGTTTTCTCTGAAGTAAAGTCCACATGAATGGTATAAATCTGATAAAATTGGTTTTGAATGTTCTATCCATAAAAAAGTGACCTTTTGATAAAGCCTCTTTACCTTTTTGATTTGCAAAAATAGGAACTATGTGTTCTATGTGTATCATCGACGAAAAAAGGTTGACCCATCAATACGTCTTCGGAAAAATGAACATCCTGAGCTGTTGCGGGGTTTTGTATCACGCCTCGTGCGTTCTTCCGTATTCTATTTCAAGTTGATTTTACCCAGGAAAATGCAGGAATCTCAGTCACAAGATCTAAGCCGCGATTGACTAAACCGTTGTAAATCTTGGACATTGACAAAAATTCTTCTTCTTCTTCCCTTGCTCTCTTCTTAGCGTTTACGATGCACTTTTTAACTTCACCGGCGGCAACGTCGGGTTTAGACGCGTGTTCTTCTTCTACTTTAAACTTTAAAATGTATTTAGAGTTCTGAATTATTTTGTTGTGGATTATTATTTAGGCGAAGCATATGAAATTAGATGGGTTTTACTGCTTCACATTGCTTATAAAGTACTGACAAGAATCATTAGAAAGAGATAAAGTCGCTATCATGACAACCTAGTAGGAGAATAGCAAGGAGGGTTTAGAGGAGGAAGATCAACGACGGACCAGATATTTACGCTTAAAATGATTCAAAACCAAAGCTACGAGCAAAACCTAGGTTTACATATTTTGTTTACTTATTTTGTGAGGGGTTATAAGAAAGCAGAACTATATTAAACGATGAAAAAGTTGAAGTGTTCAACAAAGTTGATCAGTTTAACAAAGATGACACTGACAGACACGTTGAACAAAATGGCACCAAAAAGAAGAAAATCAAACAGTTTTACAGTAGCAACTGGAGTCAGATTGGAAACTCTATTATCCACGGTATTATTTAACTTAGTTTTAGAAGCAGTTTTTAGAGATAGTGAAATGCAAATGCAAGAAATAATATACCAGCAAAAACAAGTAACTGCCTATCTAGATAACGTAGCATTAGTAACCAGATCAAAGTAGGAACTAGAAAATACCTTTAGCAAAATGAAAAAGACTGCTTGAAGTTATTGACTAAGAATAAATGAGGGTAAAACAAAGTACCTAATAATGAAATAAGAAACAACAAACGAGGGATTATACATCATATTTAATAAGAAGAACAAAAAATTAGAAAAGAGAATAAGGGAAGCAAAGCAATGGACTCAAACATTATGAGAAACAAAAACCGAAGACACAAAAAACAAATCAATAGAATTGTTTAGTACGTTAAAGTCCAAAAGTTAAGATTATTAGGACATATTAGCAGAATTCCAGAGCATAGACATAGCAAAAGAGTATTAGAGGAAGGAGAAGGAAAAAAGAAAAGAGAAAGGCCAAGGAAAAATGGTTAGGTGCGGTGACGTCAGATATGTGAAGCAAACAATTTCCAAAAAGCAAATATGTGTATTGATAGAGTATTATAGGGCCATTTTTTAATTTAGTTTTTAAAAAATCTTGTTCCAGGTTTAGCGACGCTATTTTCAAATACGACAGGTCTAGGCTGATAAAAAGTGGTATATCAACAAGATGGAGCTCCACCTAATTGTGTCGAAAAGGAGAGGCTGAATTGAGTGCTAGAAAAATTTTCAAATCTTACCGTTTCATTTCTTTTTGTGAAAATATCTCGACAACGTATTAAATGTGAAAGATGTCAAAATTACAAAGATAAAGGTTCTTATTATGCATTTGCACATAATTAAATATACAATTTTATTTTTTAGATGCCCACCCACTTCCATATTTAAAAAATAAAAATTGATTCTTTTAAAAATGAGTTTTCATATGTCCACTGGACATACTCTCAAGATTAAAAAAGTTACTGGGTTGCGGTTGTATGACTTGCAAACTTCTGAATTTCGGCAGTTATATACGGGACCTTCAGGTCTGTGTGGAGTGTGTTACTGGTTATATATCATGGCGCGTCAGTCATTAGGCGAAAGGTCTTGGACTGAAACCTTTGGAGAATTTTGAAGTGAGATGCTTTTGCACAGCCCCATAGATGACTTCCTTAGGTCCATGTGGGCTTTAAGATTATTTTGTAGAGAAGTAGCTTGTTTGATAGTAATATTAGATAGATAATTAGCCAATAAAGTTATTTAATTTTAAATTTTATCTGCTTTCTATTAGTTCTGATGTGTGTGCTCTAGATAAATTTTATATCAAGGTGCATACCTAAATATTTTACTTTGTAAACCTAATTTGTGGACAGTCTAATTAATTATCTGTCTGTGCTAATTTACCACTATTAACCGCAATTCTCCACTTGTTGGTCTAGTCTTGCCGTAGATCGAAATGGTAAATGTTCTGCTACTACTTCAGGTCTTTTAGGGCTTGATAGGATTACTACATCGTCTGGAAACATGGCTACAGAAGTTTTTTCTGTTATTGACGTGTCGGAGAAGTGTATCGGATATAGCAGTTGCCTTAAAACACTACCTTGCGATACATCTAACTTAATTTGGTGGTAGTCCAAAATTGCATTGTTTTTGGGTTTTGGGAAATGTAATTTGATCTTGAATCACAAGCCTTTCTACTATACTTTGTCAAAGGCTTGTTTGATATCTAGAAATTCAGCTGCATTTAATTTTTTGGATTCAAGACATTTCATTATTTGGTTGATAATCTGGTGGCTTTGGAGTATCGTAGAATGGGCTTTGCAAATTGGTAAGATGAGATTATTTGCTTGAGACTTATTGTTTCTTTTATTATTTTAGCCAAGAGTCTTTTAAATATTTTGACATAGGAGTAATAGGCTTATGATTCTATAGGAGGATGATTGGTTGGGTACTTTCATGGTATAGGAAAGTAGGTTAGTCTCAGTCTATTATAAATGGTGGTAAAGAGAACTAATACCTTTTTTGAAAGATTTTGGAACGACCAGTTCATTATACAAAAATGCTTTTTGGTGTTTATAAGTTTGATTTGGTGGTGTACTTTTAATGATGAGAAGGATTTTATTGGCAGCGAAAGCTGGCACGTAGCATTTGGAAAATCTTCAATTTCGGTGTCGTTATAATCATATTACGGTTTTGGAGTTGTGAAAACGGTAGAAATGTGAATACGAATAAATATATACATACATTTGAAGTCAACTTTTGATTAACTCATTCCGAGCAGCAATAATAAAATGATTCAGGTTCTCGAAAGATTTCGTACCATCTTGTACAACTTGATTGAAGTATAGAATATGAACATTAATTAAATGTAATTTACCAATGGCAATGAAATTATAAATATATTGTTGGTTGTTACGCGCTTCCTAGTTTATAATTTTAGAACAACTTTCGTATTTTTCTTATCGGCTTATGTTTAACCTTAGGTATCGTCTGAATATAAGCCAAAAATCGCCGAACGTTATTGCTTGTGATTTATGCTAGTGCTGAATCACGGCCGAAGTGATTAATCTTCCAAAATTGGGCCACCGACACATTCGGCGCGGCAAAGCTCAGCCAGTGCCACCTAGAGCCGCAGGCGGCATGGTAGCCAAGTTCGCGTGATTGCAGTGAATTGCTGACGCGGCACGACAAGAAAAACTATGCCATCTGATCGCGCCGAAATTGATATGCACACGAAAGGGGCTCCGCGATTGAGGGGCGCCTTGCGAAATGGGAAAAGTTGGGAAAAGCTTCGCGCTGTACGTTATGAAAAGCGGCGTAAGAGCTCTTTTTCAATCAAGGCTTTGTTACAAAAAATGACGTGACATGTGCGCCGTTATTGGAAAAACTTGTAATTTAGGTGACCTTGGGCATTCGCTATTTAGCTATTTTCAACATATTTTAATTTTCTCTTTCATAATTTTTTTTCTTTCAGTTATAGGAGCCATTTCATTTCAGTTTGCTTAAACCATTGCATAGATATTATGCTAACAGAATCTCATCGCTCGGGCCGAAGCTGTCTAAAAATTTTAAAATATACAATGTACGCAACACAGCATTCAGAAGGCAGTATTTATTGTCAGAAATACAATTAAACATCGTATACTAAAATATCAATCAGAATGTCTTCAATCTATTACAATAGCAATCAGCAATTGAAATGCACTATTAGTGATCTCAGTAGTCTGTTGCATGCTAAAGTATTGGGGCTTGGATTTAATCTTAATTTTGTGAAATTATTATTTATTTCGATAAAAATTATAAAGCACAAGTTATGCAAAGTACTGTCCATCGTAACCACAACTTTTTCCCATTTTTCTAGCAACAGACGATTCCAGGCGAAAGAATTCCTCGCCTTTGGTGCAATCTATCAATCGACTCATTTTTTTGCTATCTTCACAAGAGTTCCAACACTGCTCAGACAGGTCATGGGTGCTCAATTGAAACAAATAATAAACCTGCAAAGCTTGCAACGCATAGCGAAGTGGCGAAGTAGTCTGACCACGCTGACCTTTGACCAATCAGTTTCAAACTCACTAGCAAACAAGCCTTTTTGGTCACCTGTCGATTGGTAAAAACAGAATTTGGAAATCCCCAGCCGTTCTCGAGTTTTTGCTCGGACGGACGGACAAAATGAAGTTAGTAAGTGACTTCGCTTCGCTTCGCCACTTAATAATCAGAAGGGGAAATGTCTGCTGAATATGGCGGGTGGGTAGAACATCTCATCGAAGTGTTTCCAAATAGTTTTTGACCTTTTTTGCACTATGTGGCCGAGTGATAATTTCACTTTGTTTCAGCAGCTCATTCTGATCACATCAGATACAGAACATTACCTTTGAACCATGGATATTCCGCTTTGGCGTCGATGTTGAGCTCGATGGTAATGCTTGCCCGGACATACATTTGACTTTTCTGTGTTTATGGTTTTTATAGTGAATCCATTTTTCATTACGTCACGATACGATCCAAACCCTCTTCCTTTTGTGCATTTGAAGCAGCTGTTCGCAGGTGGAAAAACGTTTTTCGGCTCAATTCACGTGGCACCCAATTACTTTACTTTTGAATCATTGTCTTCAAACGTTTACCGACGGTCGATAAATCAACATTCAAGAAATTTGGCAATTCTTTAAGCGGTTGACATGGACCTTCATCAAATGATGCTTCCAAAATTTTCGGTTAATCCGGGCGCTTCTTATCTTCCGTGTCAAAATCACCACTTTTGCTCGCAAGTTAAAATCGATGGAGCATAATTATTATAAGCTTCGGAAAATAATCGAGGACTTTCAACTACCGATTTATTTAAATGGAAAAAAGTAACGCTTCCCGAAAATTGCGTTTTGTTGGCACGAAACTCGACATACTCAAAGTTCAGAAAATATATACACACTCAAAACTCAAGCCTAACTGATCGCAAGAAAATATTAGTAATTCCATCTGTTGTAAATTCTTTAAAATTAATCTCAAGCTCTAATACAATAGTAGAATACACTTTGAGCATTAGTTCCAAACTTTGGGTAATAGAATTATCTCTGCGACTACAATGCTAAACATCTATAGTCTTTTTCTTAGTTATTCGCCCCACTTTTTCTAAAATATTTGGTTGCCACTTATAATTCACTTTCCTATATGTTTATTTACTTTGGCTGTATATTATATATATTATATGTTCAAACAAAACTTTGGATTGCTTTTATTATTGCTTGTACTGTTTTGACACTGTTGTCGAAGGTTTTTTCATGTCTATTGCATGTCTGTTCCAGTTTACATTTATATATTTTTATACCCATTATTATTAAGAAATGGTCACGATTATGATCACAATCAGATGAGTCTTTTTCCATCTATTGGTGAACGTAGGCCTTTTCCCAAATTTTCCATCTTTTTCTGTCCGTAGTTAACGTCATCCGTTGTATTCCTGCAACTTCTTGTATGACATCTCATCATATCTTGTTTAGACTCCCTTTCCTCTTTTGTAAATTTACGGTCTTTACTGTAATATAGTTTTAGTCCGTCTATTATCTTGTGTACGTACCAAATGGTCAGCTCATTGTCACTGTATCTGTGCAGTTTTTTCCATAATATCGTTGACTTTTGTTTGTTGGCGTATCCAAGTGTTTCGTTTCTTATCTATTAATTTTATTTCCACGTGCTCTTTGTGTTCTGGCCAACCACTAATAGTTCCATTTGTGATTGCCAGAGTGACACATTAGTTGTAAACCTTTGCCTTTAAATAGTTTGAAAATTGCTTTGTCTTTTAGAATATAGCTGAGCTTTCTAAATGTAGACCAGTCTATTCGTATTCTTCTTGTTCTTATTTCTTCGGACAAGTTTTCTTTATCTGTTGAAATTTGTTGGCCTAAGTATTTTAGAAGGTACTAAAATAATGTTTATAGTTTCACTTGCGTTTGTCATTATCTTAGGCTTCGTCTTGTTCATTTTCAGTCTTCTCTTGAGCGGTTGTTAAGTTCGTTAATCATTTCCTGTAGTTCTCGGTAGTCTTTATTAAATATAGCAATGTCGTCAGCAAACCTCAAGTGACTCAAGTTCACTCCGTCAATATTTATGCCTTTTTGACCAATTCATTTTACGAAAGACATCTAGTACGTTGGTAAATACCTTTGGGGAGATCACATGCCTTTGTCTTACTCCTCTCTGTATATGTGTTATCTTTAGTTATAGTTATGTTTTTTATGTATATACTCGCCTTTTTTTGGTGCACTTACAGACACTACAGCCTCAAGGGCTTATTGTGACCACTAACATGCACTTATACTAGGACATTCACATATACCCATGGGTTGAGTGAGACTCGAACTCGCGCGCGCCAGCTAGAGGACAGAGCCAACTGGTTAAACCATCTGAGCCACCGCGTCCCCCATACTCGCCTTATTGTAGATGTTCTTTATTAATTGGTTGTATCTGTGTCTATTCTGTAGTTGACCAACGAGTTGAGTATTGCCCATATTTCTACGGAGTCAAATGCCTTCTCGTATTCTATAAAACTTATGTATAGATGGACGTTATATTCTATGCTCTCTTTTAGGAAGTTTTGCATTGTTTGAAGGTAGTCGTATATGGTGAATCCTGATTTAAATCTCCCTTGCTCTGTTAGCTGATGGGCATCGAATTTGGTCGTCAGTCGGTTGGTAATTATTCTTATGAATAGTTTATAGAGGTCTAACAAAAGTCTGTAGTTATTTAAGTCTACAATATCACCTTTCTTATAGATGATTATGACTTCGCTGTTTGCAATGATTTAGAAATTTTTTCATTTTCCAGGCATTTATTATGTATTTGTTTAAGTTGTTGGTCTAGCTTCTCTCCCGCTTCTTTTAGAATTTCAACAATAATACTGTCTGGCCCTGAAGATCTATTGTTCATCTTTCTTAAGGCGTTTTTAATTTAGTCTATTGTTATATCCCGTATTTCCTCCGAACCTACATTTAAAATTTTCTTGTTGAGACTGCAATTTGTTTCTTATCTGGCTTTACTTTTTATTCGTAGAGTTCAGTATAATACCTTTCAATTTCGTTTTTTATGGCATCTCTCTTTGTTGATGTATTTTCTTAGTTTTTGATCATTACAATTCTGTTTGGCTTATTCTAAGTCGACTTGCTTTTGTCCATTTGCGTTGTTTCTCTCTTTTGTTTAGAGTGCTTATTATGTAAAGATTTCTTGACTTTGCAAAATTTACCAACACATCTCCTCTATGGTTTACGTGGTCTATTTCACGTGAGCCCATACTGTTTTCCGTTTCTTCCAACTTCTTGCCTACCTTCGCATTAAGGTTTCCAATTATTAGCGAATGAGTGGTTTGGTTCTGTTGGAAACATTCTGTTAGATCTTCATAAAAATTTTCTTATCTTCTTCCGATTTGCTGATAGGTGCGTATACCTGTATAACTTTGAGTTTTTTTTTTAATTTAAATTAATCGTTATATACGCACTCCTGCAGGCTACATTGTTCTTTGCCAAGCCCTTATGTACTAAAAATCCAACCCCGTTAGATTTTTCAGCTTGTTCCTTACTGTATAGTATGTGTTTTGGATTTAAATTTGTAAGATGTTCTCCAGTACGTCTGACTTCACTCATACCTATTATGTCCTGTTTTATATTCTGAATTTAGTTTTGCATCTCTTCTAGTTTCTCTTCTGTGGATAATGTTCTCACGTTATATGTCGCTATGTACACGGTCTGTTTCTTTGCATTGTTGATTTGTCTATGACGACTAGATTCAAGGCAGGTATTCTTAGCACCCTTTACCTCACTCCTTATCCGATCATCGTGGTAACAGAGTGATGTGAGGCTGATGCGGACTAAGGGTCGTTGTTTTCTGACTTACTTTACTTTGACGACTTTTTAGCCGTAATGCACCACACTGGCCATGTGTCTTAGTGCATAGGTTTAGTGAAAGAAAAGGATGGGCTGGATGGGTTAGGATACGGCTCTTTCTCAGTGTGGGTGAAAGGGAAATGCATAGCTCGCGAAGGCGGAAGCGACCCTTCCCCAAAGTAGACGTATTCCTACCGGGGTTGCAAGAGAGTGTATACCTGCTGCCATAAAAAATGGTCGCTACTTATCATATCTTTTTATTATTCTGATATTATTCTTATTTCTTTCTATTTTGGAAATATTTTCTTTATGTTGAAATTATACTGTTTAATCCCGGGAACATCACTTTTCTGTTCATTCAAATATTACATCCCCGTTTATATTACGTTTTATGTTAAATTGTTTTTATACCTGCAATTTAGGGCCGTGGAACGATTATTTGTTGTTTTCAGCTCTTTTATTTTTGCAAGAAAAATGAAGGAACAATAGACAGTTTAGATTTCCGTTTAAAATTATTTGAAGAAATGATTAAGCAGTGCATACATCAAAAAGGAGGACGACCAAATCTACCTGGACCACTACGATTAACAGAGACATTTTTCCGATTTTATTATAGACATTGCGCGGTATGCTGCTCAAAAAAAGAGAGCAAGAAAAAATAAGAAAGGAAACGAGAGATCGGTGTGGCCACTGCAAGGTTGGACTCTGTGTTGTTTTAAAAATGTATCATACTCGGTTAACATTTTAAGAAACTGAAAATATTATTTGTTTAGCATAAATGGGTTAAAATAAATGTTTTCAATTATCTGCAAAAAATTGCTTTTCTCAAATTAATAAAAAATTGTGCAGTACTGCTTTTGTCTATTATTGTTTGTTTAATATCTTTTTATTTATTTATTATATTATATATTATTTTTACCAAAACTATATTATTATTTTTTTGTTTATCCTTCTCGTGTTGTTGGTTCTAACTTTTCAGACTTATTTTTATTATTATCTGTTGTAGTGCCTCTTTAATATGATATGCTCTTATTTTTTATCTTTCCTTTTTTCTCTACAGCTTCATTTCTTACTACTTCATTTTGTCAAATTACATGGCGATTATTTTACTTTTCTTTGTTTTGTAGTTTTCTTTTTTATTTAATGCTCTTTATTTATTTTACGAGTGGTTATGATTCGTTGTATGGTTCAATTTTTGTATATCTTACTTATATGTTTTTTATTTTCTCCCTTTTGTGTTATTTTTTAAAAAATGAATTCTATTTGTCTTTATTCTAAAGATACATTTAATTATAAATATTTTTGGTTTTTAATAATTCTCCCATTATTATTACATGAAACTTTTATTTACTTTCTCAGTTTCCTCTTCTTAATTTTCTGAAGTGCCTATTATTTCACGTTTAAATTTTCCTTTATAAAATTCTACATGTTAATTTTCAATGTTTTTTTTTGATCTTCGCTATTTTAAGTTTCAGTACAGTTGTTAATTTTTCATTTAGTTTTGCTCTTTTCCTAACGAGCATTTTTGTAATTTTACTTTTTTGTTCCTTTCTACTATCTTTCAGATCTTTTCTTATATTTGTTTTAGTTTCTGGATTGTTGTTATTATTTTTATTATTTGATTTTTACCTTCTCTTTATTTGTCTAGGAATATTTATGATTTGGTACTTCTTTCCAATATGTCAGTTTGTATCTGGGTTCTTTTTCTTTTTTTCCACTTTATTTTGTTATTTTGAGTTACTTCTAAATATCTTCATTTCAGATCTGACATATTTATTGGATTTAATATTGACTTCCTTTAATGTTTATTCTATTTTAACTACTTATCAGATTTTGTTTATGTTTTTTTTATTGCTATTATTGTGAAGTTTAAGACTCCTACAAATTGAGTTTACTTTTGGAGAGATCAGAATCTGGCAGGACTTTACGTATTGCATATATGGAACTCTAATTTGCATCAAAGGAAATATGAAGAAAGAGAGAGAGAGAGAAACGATATTGTTTTCCATGTTACTTATCACTAACATTACGGAGTTATTTAACTTTCAGCTTTAATTTCCCGTGAATGATACCGTATGGAGTGACTATAGAAATATTTGCTTCACTACTTTTACTATAAATAAGACTTCTTATTGTGTTCTTGCTGGCCTTATGGCGAGTATTTTCTTGAAGATTCTATGTAAGATCTGCTAAAATTATTTGTGGATGCTTTTGTAACAAAGAACATTTTTGTTTCACTTTCAAATAAAATGTTTTATAATTAATATGAAAATAAAGTTTTTCAAATTATTACATTGATTTCTTTAAATAAGACGAGGTCTGGCAGCGGCCCCCCGGAGAGCTTGTCCAACTCCGACATGCTTGAGCCCCTTCGCATAGTAGTTTTTAAAAATAAATAAAAACACGATTAAAAAGCTCTGTTTGACTAATTATAGTTGCATGACAACGCATTTACATATACCCAGTTAGAGGTGAACTTTGACCTTTGACCTTTGACCTGTGTGACAGCACTCATAATTTCTTTATATATAAGTGCTTTATTACGCTCTCAAACGAAAATTTTCCATCACTTGCGGTTCCGAATATATTACTGGTCGCGCTGTCGCCGGGCCGAAATTTGTTTCAGGCGCTTTCGAGGAAAAGAACGATTTGACCTTTGACCTGTGTGACAGCAGCAGCAGCACTGATAATTTTTTTTATATATATAATTAGGCTATATGTAGACTATTCTTTTATCTGAATAAACAATGTTAAATCGATTTGTCAAATATGGAATAATATAATAAATTTAATTTAGAATAATGTAAAAACTTTTTAGTAAACCTAAAAATTAATGCATCAGTTATATAAACCTTAAAAGAATTTTTGCTTATCTATTATATAAACATAAATAAACCATAGTTGTCCAGTACTAGACGATATTTTTAGGCATATTTCTTAAAGAAAAAAAAAAGATTTGTAAATGCAAAATAGATATGCATTTGCCAAAGAAAATTATCATGTGAGGTTTCTGTTTATCCATTTTAGATTTATCTTCTTTATGGTTTCTTCAATCCTCATTTTTTCAACTATATTTGCAACCTTACCCCATATTGTAATTTAATTTAATATGCACTGAACTGTACCTCAGTAAGAGTTCATATTCGAGTATTACAATTACTTTCTCCTCACTAGTATTTTTTAGGATTAGTATTAGTGAGCACATAATTTATTAAAAGTGTTCTCTTTCAATGTTTATACAATTTATTCATTATTCTTTCGGCAGTTCTCCTAAAGTTGGGGCGCAAATAGTTCTTGTGGATAGCCGACTGAAGCTTGCCGTGGGAGGACTTCTTATCGCCCACTGCTTCTTTCACTGTATCAAATAAAGTATAGTTGCTAAAAGCTAGATTTGGTGCTCGGTAGCACAATGTGCAGTGTAGTAATGGTGTGGCAGCTGATATGTGGCAGCCCATTGTTATGTCGAATAAATTGGCAAATATGATTTAACTATTTGCAATACCGCTTATTGGTAATGCTTGTACAAAGGGGCAGCCAACCCATCTACTTAATCCTCTTTTAAACCCAAAAAACAGTCGCTATGATTCGACTCCTGTGTCTAACGGCTTAATATCTGTGCTGCATAGGTACAAAGACTGTTGACATACCTCCATATGTTTCTGTTTTTGCTGAGAAGTGAAAATGTAGGGAATTTTTTGTGCACAGGCCATTATAATTTTCAGAATTATAATTCGCTTGTTTGCCATTATAAAATCGGATACTTGGTGGATAAACTTGTCTTTCTTACCACAGTCCTTGTTCTCTTTGAACTTCATATCCAGCAATTCAGTAGGATGTTGCGTCCCATATACGGTTACCTAACTTTATATAGATGTCCGAAGCAGTCACACTCTGACTGCCTGCTTTCGTGGTTTTCTGCACTTGCAGCATTCCACAAATGACTTGATACCTTCTCTTCTGCGCGTTTCAGCAACACCATTTCGTGGTATCACGCGGCACTATAGTCTATTTTTATATACATACTACAATCTATGATACAATCAAAGTTTTGAGAAGGAAAACCAATTATTTTTTAATGTAGAGTACTTGTATAATATTAAGAAAAATGGTTATTTGATCATAAAAGCAAGTTTTTACTTAATATGTTTCAGACATTTTTTAAATTTTGTAAATAACACGGTGAAAACAACAGTTTTGCCAAGTCAGTTATATTTTTGAGAAGAGGAGTATGTGAACGGCACAAATTGAGATGATTTTTATCAGTATCGTTAGCCAGCCTTTTAAAAATTCTACAATCTTTAAGCAATATTCTTGGCGGTTTCAGCCTTTTACCTGAAAATTGCTTTCGTATTTCTCTTAATGTTAAAGAGTCTTTGTAAACTTAGCTCAGTACTTTTATAATATTCTTAAAACTCATTTTTAATAAATTTCCGACCAGAACATCAGGCCAATTGACAAATTTTGCAAGCGGTTTTCAAAAATGTATTACCTGTTTAATATTTGGGTACTAGTCTTTCTATGTTTATTTATGGCAGCAAAATGAAGCTTCACTAATTTTGCGACAAATATTTTCACATAGAAAATTTTTCTACTTTATCTTGTATTTCCAGCAAATTAAAACTCTTGCTTTCAATTTGCTTTGAACTCGTCAACATTTTTGTGTAACTCTTTGATGTTTTTTAGTTAAATGAAATATCTTAGTTCTACTGGTGAATGCCTGGAGATTTATATATATAGAACAAAAATTACTTTTTAATTATATTTTTTGTTACTTATTGCTAGAGAAAAACATAAAAGGGTTTTCCGCTCTAATAAACATACTTGATGAGAAATTGAAGAAATAAGAGCATTGCTTATTGCGAATCCTTTAGTGTAGGGAAGTATTGCGAAATAAGACTGAATAGAATCGTTTCACTCTTTTTGCCTCGTTCTGCGCAAAGGCTCATAAAAAGCCTTTGCTGCCCTTGGGAGCTTGCCTTTTAGGAAATTTACATTGTTGTTTACGAAACCGATGCGTTCGTGCTTTTGCTGCGCTAGATGTAATCTGCTTTGCTGAATACAAACGTAATGAAAGTGGTTCGCTGTTAAGTTAAAAAAATTTAACATTCAGGGTTTGCGTTCTAATAAAGTTAAAATTGAAGCGTCTGTCAGAACATTAATTATTTGTTTAAGCGTTTTATTAAATATGAACTGATTAAAACCTTCTTTGATTAACTAGAAGTGTAGCATTAAAATCGTCAGGTGTAGCAAAAATATGCCGAAGGCAGTTTCATTAGCGTTTGATAATATTTAATACTACATCGACCTAATTTTTGGTATTTTCATATGGTGTGAAGTGCTGCTCAGACAGGCCATGTGCCATCGATCGGAACAAGTGATAATCTGGTGAATACGGCGGGTAGGGTAGGACTTCCCAATTGAGTGTTTCCAAGTAGGTTTTGACCGGAGCCGCAATGTGGACGAGCATTATCATGCAGGAGAATAATTTTGTCGTGTCTGGAGTAGTAGTAGGAGCGTTTTTCCTTGAATGCTCGGCTCAGTCTCATCAATTGTGTTCGGTAGAGAGCCCCAGTAATGGTTTTGTTCAGTTTGAGCAACTTATAATACACGACACCGAGCTGATTTCACCAAATACACATGAGTTTTTTCCATGAATATTCGGCTTGGCTGTCAATGTTGAAACTTGGTGTTTCCCATAATTTTTTCTTCTTTGGGTTATCGTAGTGGATCCATTTTTTATCATCAGTGACTATACGATGCAAAAAACCCTTTCGTTGATTTCACATGTGAAAAATCGGCGTTTAATGTTTCTCGGCTTCAGTTCATATAGAAGTCAATTTCCTTGCTTTTGAATCATTCCCAATAATATTAAACAATGTCAAATTGCTTGTTAAGTCACTCCTAATGTAAGTGCAACTTCTTCTTGAGTTTTGAAGGAATCTTCTTCCAATAATGCTTTCAATTCCGCGTTTTCGTACACTTTCGGCCTTTCGATACATTTTTTGTTTTCAACGTCAAACTTACCGTTCTTCAACTTATGAAATCACTCACATCAATGAAGGTTAAACTAATTGAACCTTTAATGCAGTAGTTAGAATCTATAGCCAAAAGCGAATACAAAATTGAAGTATTAAACTAAAGAATTTCACACGTACTGAAATAAACAGGAAGGGCAATTTAGAGCAGTTATTATAAACTTACACCCAAGTATTAATACAGGAAACAAGATGATTATGTCTTATATAAAGTAGAGGATTACAAAGAAACAACCACCATTCCTTTTGTAGACCTCAAGCCGACTGATAACAACAAGAAAGTTTATAAAATTGGAAAACATGCTCACTCAGCAGTGAAAACAAACGTCCCCATATGAAACCTCAATTGCCCCAACGTGGTAAAGAAACTTTTGTAATGGGAGCTCGGGGCGTGCTTAACTCTTCAATGGCAGCATAAAGAGAAAATCAATCACGGTGGATGCTTCAATCATAATAGGAATCACCTGGCTAACTACAGAGACTGTTATTTATAAAAAGATCTTTATCCCTGTTACGAAAGAAGAAAATTGAGAATCTAACAACCAAATCTTGGACACTCCTAGGTTGTAAGTTGCAATCTCCTAATTATACCACAACAAACTCAAATACATAACTCTTCAGATGACAAAAAAAAGGCAATGAAGAGAAAATTGGGACAATTTTAAATATATTAATAGTCTTTGTCTCTAAAAACAACAATGGCTTTGCATTTTAGAATAGTCGAATAGAATGTCATAACATCGTAATGAGGTAATATCCTTCTTGTAAACCAACGCATTGAAGTTATGCTTGTATCCAAATTACCCTTCACAGATAGAAGTTATTTAAAAATTCAAGTATATGGTATATGCAACACAAAAAACTTGATGGAAGAGGCCATGCCAGTACGGCAGTTATCGTTAAAAACGCGATCAAGCATTATGTATTTTCAGAATACAGACAATACATCTTCAAGCAACTGTCTACCTCGAATAATAAACAAAATTACTATAAGAACGACTTCAATACATCAGGAATCAAATTTTTAGCAGCTGGCGATTATAATTCTAAAGGTGTTATAAGAGAAACTAAGTTACCATGATTAAAGCGATAATGAACAATAGTTTACATCATCTATCGACGGGCGAACCTACATACTGGTTCACGGATCTGACGAAACTACTAGGTTTACTTTACTTTTCCTTGCTTAGATCTGTCAGTTGACCATTTGCCGATTATCCTGACACTAGCAACCAGTGTAACGACTCTGTAATAAACACACCAAATTGGAATTATTTAGAGAATTGGCAGATGCTACACACTCGCTTTAATAAATTGAATTAGCTTATTAAGAGAATAAATAATCGTATTCTTTGGTAACCAGTTTTCGAAAGTAACCTCAGTTTGTATGTTTGTGGAAAGTCTTAGGGAGTTTTGTATTTGTTGTACTTAAGCACTATATGTGACTAAGCACATGTGAATGGTTTGAGGAAGGATCAAGACCAAATTCAATTTTTAAAATGCTCTGATAAGACTCTTTTGGTGACACAGAAGTTAGACACGTTCTTCTGATACGTTGGTTAGTACTTTGTCCCGAGTTGGTATTATTTTTAAGTCTCATATTTGATTTTTTCTTTTTAATAGTATGATGTGAAGAACAGTTTAGTACACGGGTACTAGTTTGGACATAATCTTAAATTGTTTTAAATTGGGATGTAGTGTGGCACATACAGAGTATCTTGGTATCTTTGAGCAAGAGTTATCGCTGATATGAGCTTTATTTGTTAGTATAATATTTGTGTCATATATAAACATCAATACTTATGTTACTAATCAGAAATTCTAGTAGTCTGATCACTGTGACCATTCTTTCCATAAATTTTGTTTTTTGAGTTTGCTATCCGCTTAGTGATGAGATATAATATTTGCCAAATTGCTTTGGACGCGACGGTGGATATTTTCTTTGGTTGTTTTAACCCCCCCCCCCATATAATTCAATTAATAGATTTTTTGTTAAGAGCCTTATGGGCTCATTGTACTTCTTGCAATTTCTTTACAGCAATTTTTCGTCTTGTTCTTTCTTGTATCAGTGTGTTCAGGTCCTTTACTAGATAGTTGTATTTTTTGGATCCATTATTGATTTTTCACAAACAGCTTGCCTCCCGTGAAGTAAAATCTCACACTTGTCCAATATGTGGATAGTTATTTCTGGTCTCCATTGTAGAACCCTATTTTGTTAAGGTGTCCTGCTCGGTCAGAATACCTATAATTCTAGTCCTTTTATTAAAATGTTTATTCCTTTGTCTTAGTACATTTTTCCAGCATTTTTTATGTTGCTTTCTGATCCATTCTCCCACCTAGCTTTTTATTGTAACTTTAAGTACTCACAAGGCCGGTTCGGATCCTATATATGGAGTTGACAATCTTTCTTTTTGTTATTTTGGTTTTCTCATTGTTTATAATTTTGCAGTTTCCTGGTACTTACAATAAACTTAATTTGTTGTGGTCTGTCAGAATCCTTAGTTCTTTACGGCATTCGCATACCAGTCTGAATGTTCTTCGGGATCTTTAACGCCTTTAGGGATGTCCATAAATTTCATTGATTTGCCTATTTCGGTAAGCTCTTAAATTATTTTGTCTAGCGTAATGCAAAATAACAAATATCTTCGCTTGAGAAACGGACGCATGTTTTTCTAGTAAAAAGCTTAACTGCAAGATTTTTTCACAGTACATGCCTGCTCCTGTTTCAAACTCGGTCTTTGATCCATCTGTGTACCAGATAATTTTTTCGAGGCTGTTCCTATTGTTTATTTCGTTAATATTAACCTTGAAATTTATGTTGCAAATTTTGGCATTATATGGATGGTTTGTTCTCATACCCAGTACGCCTCCACCCACGTGTCTATTTTCAGATGCCCAACTTACATACAATTTTTGCGGATGGATGCGTTACGCAGCCCATTAAGAGCCACTCCTGTCTCTCCTATGATTTTAAAATAAAGAGGTGGGAGGTCTAGCAATGTCTCTATTGTCGTTGTTGGTATTGCTTTTACAGCAACCGTTATTGCCAGGCAAGTAAGTCTTCGAATTTTACTTAGTATAGTTCTTTGCCCACTATACCAAAGCTGTATACGTTATCATGAGTTTAACTACCGTGATGTATATCTAATACATCACTTTTGTTTTAAACCCCATATTTTTCTATGAGCTCGTGTGGCTAACACTAGTGTCACCTCCGCCTTCCTTTGATTTTTTGAATTTCTTGATTTCTGCTGAGGTTCGAGTCTAAAATCACTCTAAGATATTTTATCTCACCTGATAACTTTATTTCTACACCTCGGAGCCTAAGAGTTAAGTTTCTTCTTCTTGCAAATGCTATTATGGCAAATTTTGAGGGACTTACGCTTAGTCCCACTACATTGGTTCAATTTGTAATTAGATTTAGGGCCCTTTGCATGTACTCCCTAACTGTATTGTTAAATGTTTTCTGGCACAGTATGACCAAGTTATTTGCATATCCCAGTGCTTCGTATCCGTTTCATTATAAGGTTTCACAGAACACACCCTCTTACAACCCGAACCATCATTGTTTTACCTATCGGGGTTAAATATACTAATCTTTCTTTAAGTATACAGTTGATTCACCCGCTGTTTGTTTCGTCGAGTTCTTTACTCCTCAATATTCTAGTGATTAAATCTCCCTTAACATCAAAAAGGTAGCTAAAAGCACATCTTCGTGTTCTACAGCATGCTCCACTCTGATAAAATTAGATGCAATGCTGTTTCTGCAGATAATCCTGCTTTCTATGCATAATGGTTTTGATGTAGACGTGGAGTAACTAATACAATGTCTGTCAAACAGTTTATATAAAGTTTTTAGTACAAGAAACATCGAACTAATTGGTTTTAAGGTCTCAGCCTTATGCCGTCTTATTTTCCTAGGTTTTGTTATAAAAGTTACTCTAATTTGTCTCCAGGATCTCAGTATATACCCCAAAGCAAAACATTCCTAAGTACATCTTACGCCCTGCGGTATATATTTCTATAATATAGGTCAGGTAATTAGAGGTAATATATACAATTGAGTATAGTGATCAATTGTACAATTAGGTCGAAACTTCTGACCACCTTTTTTGAACTGCTCATTAAAAAGTAGAATTGGAATGTCTCATAAATCCGACCCATTGAAACACCCGTAAGGGGGGTTTTCCTGCTTTTTTTATTTTAAAGTGACATGTCTCATGAACGATAATATATAGAGTGCTGAGACCTTCATAGTTGATTGGTTGATAAGTTTGAGTTTCCAAGGTGTTTATGAGTTTCAACATTTGTATATATTACCGTTTCGCCCCCTGATCTTGTTTATAAAGTTGAAATGAGTTAATTGCCCACTTTACTTTCTTTCTTTCACTTTGGATTTTAGTACTAAATTTTGGCGGTTCCTAGATGATATATCAGCAACTTGCAAACCCTGAGCAATTCTCTTATTGTTTTCTTTACATTGTTGGTGTATTCTTCTGTCTTTGGTTTTAAATAGTTATTGAGCACTGAGAATTTTTTAAGAGTAATAATGATCATCTTAACAGTTTTGATACTGAACTACTGTTCGTTTAATATGCAGAGATTTAAATATTATATTTTATTCTATTAAAAATTCGATGCTGATTGTTATTTATTTGTTATAGCACATTGGTAGAGTGAGATATTGCGGATATTTAAAGTTTCATGCTCGTACCAGCTATCCTTTAATGTCGATTGTTCAATGCACTCTTTTATAGCTTTTTTGATTTTTGATTGAAAATTTCTTGTTAATATTTTAATAATTGTGCTGTTTTTTACTTTATTTAGTAATACTTTTACTGTGTGTTAGTTTAATAACGTAATTAATTTTGTCTTTTTCTTTAAACATATATCAATAAAGATTGAAAGAGATTTTATCTCTCCTTACTCTTGTTCTGAATAAAAATCCCAAGAGCTTGGTATAAGTTGGACGTGCTTGGAGCATTAAACCAGTAGGCTGACATTTTTGTTTGTTTAACGTTGAGGTGTAATTCGGGACCATTCTGTTTTATTTCTCTTGTGTTTAGTCTTTGTTAAGGATTTTCTTGGGAGGCTTACTTGAAGAGCGAATATTCTGAGCTTATTGGGTTGTGCAAGTATTTCTTGTATTTTCCGCTGCTGGTGTGATACGGTTTGCTGATATTTCCGGTCAATAATCATTGTTAAAGTAGCGATGGGGTGGGATGGGGATTAGTTTTTGAGACTCGAAGTTTGGCACGCCAAGTATGGAAGCCTTGTTGAGTAATAAAAAATCTATTATAAATTTGCATTTGTTGAGGTATTTATTGAAAGATATAAAGAAAGAAGAGGTCGGCAGCTGAACGCTTGACATCTTAACATTTACCGGCTTGACATACTTGTAGATCGCAGAAAGCACAAATTTAAGGCATCATAACATAGAAAAATGTAAAACTGCATTCCAAGAATAATGATATTGCGTAAGTTGGAAATTTTATAATGCATTCATGAAAAAAGAGGACAAAAAATATCCTTATAAAATTTTACATTGCCAATCATACAAATATACTAAAAAAGAGAAAATGTAGTTAGTATTGCCATTTAGTTGGTTTTCGAATACCGTTATAACTGTTTCAGTAGCAATAACTTTGGCAGAATACAAAGTTTCAAAGCTCCGAAATCCGCTAACGTTACTTAAATATACAGATAAACCCCGAACAACTTCTAAAGTTGTATTGTTGAAAGCTTTCAAAGCTCTGAAAGCTTCAAAAGCTTTTTAAGGTTCGCATCCCAGGTGTTTTAGGTCGTAACAGCATCGGCCAACTGCCTCAACTTACATTTTATTAAAGAAAATCCAGTCGCAGCGTGCGTATAGGATTTTCAAAGCCGATTGTTGCAACTCGTTCTGTTCGTTTCCAACGCGTAGATCTTTTACGCTATTATTAATTAATCA
Source organism: Sinelater perroti (assembly GCA_036346155.1). Lineage (NCBI taxonomy): Eukaryota > Metazoa > Arthropoda > Insecta > Coleoptera > Elateridae > Sinelater > Sinelater perroti. Next base: position 3,922,509 of record JARFIY010000189.1, read on the forward strand.
ACCCGGTGCCCTATATTAGCAGTTAAATCGTGGAAAACGCAATTTCAAACTTCGCGTAGGTAGTAACCCCTTCGCCAAGTTTCATATTTCTCCAAAGTGCCGCCACTTGGAACAGCACCTCCATAAACATCGCCCAACTCCTGGAACTTATTAACGGCCGTTTATCAGATTAAATGGTCCCTGTCTTAGGCCGGCTGAAACGGCGTCGCCGTGTTCCTGGCGCCAGCCATTCCAAAGTTGCGGCGAATAATTGCTCCAAATGGAAGTTATGGGTGTTTTGGTGTATTCTTGCCCACCATCGACCGCTTAAATTTCCATAGCATTAGACGTGTGCGTGCCCCCTTTCAGATTTGCAAACGAGCACGCGACACGTACGTGGTTTAATTGCTGAAATATCGCAGCAAATATTTAGTTAGTGCTTTACGTGCCCTTTTTTCCTTTTACTAGTTACAAGCGCAAATGTAATAATTCGGATTCTTATTTAGTCACACTTGAAAAAGAAAACAGTGAACTTAGTATAAAAGTTATTAAAAAAAATAATGGAATATGACTGGAACATTAGAAAAAATATTTGCTTTACTATACATAAAAAACAAATAAAAATAGATAATTTGGAATAGAAATCAAAGAAGTACACAAATTTTTGAAATGGAAATCTATTATACAATATGTGACCCTAAAATATAGAACTAATATAAATATATTTGGTACTTTGGGGAGAGTACATGTATCTTTAATACAATCTGTTGGCAAAATGACAACTACCTTTCAGTAATACGTCTGTGAGCACAACACAACACATACATTTATACAAATCTATTTATCAAGTTTGTGGTATTTTAGCCTCAGTTCTTGTCTTTGCTTTCCAGTAGTTCTCCAACTAGTGTGTAATTTTGTGGGGACTTATCTGTTACAATAACATCGTTATATTTCCGTGTTTCCTTGCTGATGGTAGGAATATCCAGAACACGTTGTATAATCATATTTGGTACATACTATGGGGTCTGTACAAATCGAGGTGCATTCAAGTTATCATACGCCGATTTTTTTTTACAAACTAATCACGCGAAAATTGTAAAACTTGTGTCACTTCTCGATGTGATCTCCCTGCAGCCGTACACATTTTTCACAACGTCGTCCCATGATTCTATGGCCGCTGCGAACGCTTCTTTAAGTCTTTTGTGACCACTGCAAAATCGCTGATACAATAGCCGCACGACTAGTGAATTTGCAACCACGGACAGTGGACAGCCAAAAATCATTAAGAGCCAGGTCAGGTGATAGAATCACTTCAAATTGCATTCAGGTTTTCATGCAGATTTCATCTACGAAATGCCAACATTCGAAAAATGTGTTCCACACCATTAGGCGATCCTCCAAAACAAGTTTTTCCACTCGCTTGATCATGTCGTCAGACCGGCTAGTGAGAGGCCGAGATTTTATTGGTTTGCTGTCACACGAAGTTCTGCCTTCTTTGAACTGTCGCACCCACAAACGCACATTAGATACATCCATAACACCATCACCACACGTCTCACTCACCTGATAATGAATTTTAATCGGTTTATATCAGGAAAATGGAGAAAACGAATGATTACACGCTGTTCTTGTAATGAAAACGTCGTTATTTTAAGTATCAAAAACAGCCCTCACTCTCGCCGCTGCCGCTAGTCCTTTGTGCCGTGCAGTGCTGCTATTTCTGTCACACATTCACAAAGAGTGCGCGCGTATTTTGAAATAAACCGCACGTTTCTATCTGTTCTGTCCTGAGAAAAAAATTCGGAGTGTTATAACTTGAATACACCTCGTAGAACTTGATGTTTTGACTTAAAAAAGTTTCAATTTTCAACGAACTTAAAAAGTTCGTTACTGAATTCTATATGTCTGTCTGTCGCTGTCACAAAATTATGGATTTTTTAAAATTTTAAATGGATTCTTAAGGAAATTAACCTTTTTAAAATCGAAATAAGAGTTTCTATCGAAAAGTTTTCGAGATATTCGACTTCAATTTCAGGAAAATTTCGACATGCGATTTTATGAGTAATTCTTAAATGATTTTACGCTGATTTCAATTGAATCGAAAACATTCTATGTCGAATGAGCTTTTCGAGGATATCGACTTCGAATTTCAGGAAAATTTTCGAACATTGTACGATTTTAAAGTGATTCTTATAGGAAATTTTACTGAATTGAAAATGAAGAAAAGTTCTATGTCGAATAATTTCAGATATTGATTTCGAATTTCTCACATTGAAATCGAAATCGAAAGGTTTTTAAGTTCGTTCTGGGGTTGCTTACAGAGCAATATCTTCGCCGGCCCCATGTTTTAATATTGGATGTGCTTGCCACACATGTGGACATACAAAGTACCTGGGTCTAAGCCTCTAACCTTTCTTCTCTTGAAAGCCATGGCGTAAAAAATTTGGTCTGCTCTTCAGGCACTTCCAGCATGGTAGAAGCTTAAATGTGTTCTGGTTGTTTAATTGCTTCTGAACATACCAACGATAGCGTTGATGCCTTTTGTGCAGGGTATCAGCTCCACAGCAACTTCAAAGAAGTTGGTAGCGTTTTGAGTGGTCACTATGATATTTTGGAAAGCTATTAGAAACGTCAAAGGGGTCCAAGTTATGGAACCCACCGGCAATGGTGGTTTAGCCCTGGTGTTCGACCTGTGGTAAGCGCTTAGGAGCTGCCTGTGGTCAACTCAGATCAGGCTGCTGAAGGTTGCGGCAGAAAGTGAAGCATTCTTGTGGTTGCTGCTGTGCAGATGCTATTTAGCGCAGTCTCTGCTTCACAAAGTGCCAAGTGGGGAATGTGGGGCATATCAGCTGGCTGAGTGAGGGCCCTAGCAATACATTTTTTTAAGATAGTATTTGTTATAATCAGCCGGTGCTCCGCCTTACAGCATTATACTGGCGTTTTTAACTGCCTTTACATTTTTTTATTAAAATATTTTTCTTACTTTCTTTTTGTTTTGTGCAAAACCTGTCCCGGCATTAACCTACTCAGGAAAAACCACAGAAAAACCCGATTCAGGCCAGGTTACTTTGAGCAACCTACTGCTCTTAGTCTTCTATAGCTAATAATTCTACCTTATCTTATCTGTCCTAGTCTTTAACGAGACACTTATTAACCTCTACCTCTTACCAAGTCACAAGTAAGCCGTAATTATTAAACCAGGCTATTATGCCGATCATTGGGTATTTTGACTTCGAACTTTTAGGTATGCTAGCTACAAGTCGTAGCTTTTATGCGTTTACATTTAATTCGCTTAATTCATTTAAACTATTCTCAACCCCACTCGCAGTCAAACTCTATCCCGCGTTCAGTGATCTAGAGCTTCAGGCTTCGGCGGCAAGCATCACGATATCTGCGGCCGTTCGTAACGATCGGAGCCCTCGTATCAATCTTTCTTTTGCTCTTGTCTCGACTTTGAGGGCATGTAAGGCGTTGTCTACAGATCCGCATGCGCGTTTATTTTGCCTCAGTTGCAGCTTTCCAAACCTGATCAAATAGGTGCGAAAGTTAAACATGTCTAGTGACAATTTGTACGATATGCCGGTTTAAACTGCCTCTAGAGTATGGAGAAACGCCCTTGCATGCTCTCTCGTTGTTGTCGCCTTCCTTCTGGAAAGTTTTTTCATGTTAATAGTTCGTTAGGGCGCTCGTTCACGCTTGTAGCAACCTTTGTCCACTGAAACGATACTCCATTTGCTCTGCGATTTTCTTCGGCAAAGACCACACTTCCAACTGAAGCTCGGAAAGTGTCTTCATGGCTTTCATCATGCCGAAAACTATCGAACGTTTTGTAATAACGTGTTAGTAATTTGTTAAGTATTGCAAATATTTCCTAATGATTACCAGTTCACACTAAAACGTTGTGCTTCAATCTGTCAATTTTGTCTTCTGGTAATAAATTTTTTCTTAATCTTGGTGAATCATAAATGCCGTTTTCTCTCTTTTGACCTTTAATCTGTACTCGTCTGTGTGACGTTAGACGTTTTTTCGTGGTAAGAACCCTGGAAGGTAGCGGCTCACTATAGGCCTTCTTGCACTTTTTGGTGTGGTGTATTATTGAACTTCAGGCACTTTTGACTGTGCAACAGCAGCGCTGTGCTTACCCAAACGCCGGCAGCGGTAGCACTGGTTTACTACCTTTCTCTTATTTGATTATTGTATAGTATTGAGGATGTTGCATAGGCGGAAAGTGGACTTGTCTTTATCTTTCGGTTCTATATTAAGAAACATAAGCGGCATGAGACGCCGTGGAGTCTTTTCTCGTCTGTTTCACCATAAGGATGAGGATGTCGTTCAAGAGCTCTTGTTTTAATTTCTCCTCCGAGGCATACTCGGAAACGCTGTGTGTGACGACACAGAGAGCTCTATAAGCAGATGATAGTGAAAGTAAATTGTCGATTCCGTTAGAAAACAAGTCAGCCACCGATGATCATAAAATGTAGTAATATGGATATGGAGCTTTCATCCGCTACATTTTTGTTCTTAAAGGTCTTATTTTTATGTACAGCCTTTCTCATGAAAGCCTAAACATCCTCCTCCCAGAAGATGAAGTGAGAAAATGACTACTTGTGAGATTGAGGAAGAATAGTACTTTTAATTACTGGTATTTATTATTTGTTTAGGTGTATATGCCAGCTGATTTTTCTTTTTAATGTAAAAGTCACATGTATTAATTTCGTTTCGTTACTTTCATGCGCTATTTTAAAATCATAATTGAAGTCTGTTCAGATAGTTTTAAAAGTCTTGGGAAATCATACGTGAATCCAAATTGTACGCCATTTTCTCCGTATCATCAAAAAATTTAGTAACCATTGTCTGATGTAAATAATAGATGCAGTATTGAGCCTGGCAAGCTACCGTACGGTACTCCGGAACTGATAAAACTAAGGATGTCTGAAATTCATAATATTTAACGAGGAAATTCTTGTGGGCGAAATATGAGCGTATCATTTTTTAGCAGTCAGAAGATAATTTCTCTTTAATTAAGGCATAATTCCAAACTTTGTCAAACGCTTGGCCAACGTTAATGGGTACTGCTGAATAAGATTTATTATATTCAAATGTTTTTGTACTCTTATCTACTACTCTATGAACTTGTTCGCTTGTGGCGCGTTGGAAATCAAATTATTTCATATTATTATATTAAGAATTGGTATAATCCTTCCTAGCGCCAGTATAGCCGCGTAGTTGAGGCATGTGGCTGCGGTGCGAACGAACCCAGGTTCATTCCTGGAGCTCTCTGCTTACTCAGTTACTAATAATTTAGTACCTGCGTGTTCGCCTAAAGCGCGCTGTTTGATACACCGCCCCGCAACAGAGATGGTGCGCGACGATTGGGTAGTGAGGGCGAACATATAAATGCCTCCACTTCTCGATTTGCAAGCCAAACTCCCATGTAAGGCACTAGAGCCATGTTATGATTATTATTATAGTCCTGCCTAGTAACAATTTTTTAGATATTATAGAATATAGTTGATAGACTATTCAGTCTGTAGGATGTTAACTTGTTGTTTGGTGGTCAGTTTTAGTATTAAAATTATTACTGCCACTTCTCATTGTTTGGAAAAGTCTTAACAATATGTTACACAGGTAAGTTATAAATCTAAATATTTTTTCGATAGTTCTTTCAGGATCTTTACAATAATTAAGTTCTAACCAGGTGCTTTACGTGGATTCATATTTTTGAAAATATAGTAGTAGCTTTTATCCATAATTTTGAACTTCTTGTCTGATAGTCTCACTTAGAAGAGTGTGTCTAGTTGTTGAATTTTGTCATCTTTTTTATTTAAAATAATTTAAGGGAATGGCTTAAATGCTTTCGTAACGGATTGCAAAAATCAGAACTTCTTTACGATCACTACTGGACCGTGTACTGTTGGCTGTTTGAATAGGTATTTTATGTTGCATTAATAATTTTAAGCATTTCAATGCTTTCCAAAAAGAATAATTAATAGATTTCGTAAGTGACAGCGTATTTAAATAACTTCGTAAAGTTTGATTTTTATAAGAAGTATTTTAAGTTTAGATATACTTTATGGTGTGTCATCTTCTGCGGAGTCTTTATTTTTTGGGGATTTTTTACTATCACGGGGCAGTTTAAACTTACAGTGCGCCCTGTTTCATCTGAAGTTTCTTTCTAAGCGCCCTGTTCTACTATTTCAGTAGAAAGTTCCGTTGCTTTGATCAACTCTTTTTCTGTTTTTAGAGGTATCCTCTCAGATAGTCGTGTCTATTACCTTGATGAATAAATTCCGATTAGTAAATTTGTTAGTTAAGCTATTAATTTTTTTAAGTTAGGATGTGGGTTTCTATTGTTTTTATATTTATTGGCAAACAATCAATATATAACTCTAAATTATTCGGTCTTAAGATAGTTTATGTTAATTCCTTTAACTGCACCAAAATCAAATAAGTTAGGTAATTGTGCTGGATATACAGGGCAGCAAGTTGGCTGACTTACCAGTTGACAGGTAATTTTAATCCAAATTACTAAAGGCTTTCAATAGTTATCTACGTTTAGATGTGGTAACGTTGAGTCACTATTAATTTTTATTACGAGTATTAGAAGATTTAATATTGTCGATATTTGTTCCAGTAAGGCTTTTATGATTTTTCAGCAAGCTTAAACTCAATTGAATGTTATATGCATAAAAGTGCATATTTTGAAAGAAGCTTTTCAAATGTCGGATAATTGTGCACAGCGATACTTTAACTGTGGCAATATTCTCACGCAACTTTACTCTATGCCGATACTCACAAAGTCTTCTAATGGATGTAGCGATACGGATTCATCAATTTTTATAATCAATCTTTGCACATTTGTTTCATTTGATGGATTATTTCAACCAAATTTTTCAAAGAGTTTTTCTATCGTCTGCAAATATGCAATACCTAATTTATTTATAGGGTTCTACATTTACTCGTCGGAAGAATCGTAAATGACATGTTAAAGTATCAAATTTTCCGACCGTAAAAACGATGCGAATTTTCAATCCATTGTTCAATTTGAGTCACCATTTGTAATCTAGAAAATATTGCCATATGCTTTTCATCTATTCAAACCTAGTTATTGTTACCTTGATTTAATATCAAAAAAACTAAAGCTACTTTTAGAGCTATCACTTGCTGTACTCTTAATATGCAACTTTATCTTTCGTAGAACTTATATTGGATGTTTTTTTAAGCCCGATAGAACTTGAAATTGTAAAAAAAAACACAAAAAATTAAATTTTAATCAAAACATTTTTTTTATTCGAAAGATCAATACATGGCGTTAATATTTGAAAATGATTTCGGGCATATGGCCACCGCGGCTGTTCTTGACGAAGCGCATTCTAAACGTCCAATTTTGGGCCACTTTTTCAAGCATTGCTGGCCGTATGTCACGAATAATACGAACAATGTGGGCCTCCAAGGCGTCAATTGTTGCTCGTTTATCAGCATAAACCAGTGACTTCACGTGGCCCTACAGGAAATAATCGAGAGGTGTCAAATCGCACGACCTTGGAGGCCAATTGGCAGGTCCATTTCTCAAAATCAACTTATCGCCAAATTTTGATTTCAATAAGTCGATGGTTGCGGTCGCCGTATGGCACGTAGCGCTATCCTGATGAAACCACATCTCGCCCGGATCAATGTCATCCATATTTTCAAACAAAAAATCATTGATCATGGTACGGTAACGATCTCCATTGACCGTAACGCGAGCTGCGGCTTCATTTTGGAAGAAATAAGGTCCGATGATGCCACCAGCGTGTAAACCGCACCAAACGGTGCATTTTTCTGGATGTAATGGAGTCTGTAGGGTCTGTTGTGGATTGGTTTCACTCCATATGCGGAAATTTTGTTTATTAACAAACCCGTTAAGCCAAAAATGAGCCTCATCGCTGAACACAATTTTTTGATAAAACATCAGGTTAGTTTCCAACTGCTCTAGAACCCAATCGGCGAAAGAACGACGCATATGATGGTTCCGTGACTTTAATTCCTGCACCAGCTGGATCTTATACGAGTGTAGACTAAGATCTTTGCTCAAAATTTTCCAAGTAGTGGACGGACAGAGCCCCAATTCCTGCGACCGACGACAAATCGATAAATTTGGATCTTCTTCCACACTTTCGTTTACAGCGGCGATATTCTCTTCAGTACGCACATTCCTTCGACGTGTTGGTGTTATTGCATCATTTAGAGAGTATGTGGTACGAAATCTATCCATAGTTAGACGGATGACTTACTCAGATGAACGATTATGTGCGCCATAAAAATCACGAAGTCGTCTATAAGTTGCACGAATCGATGACTGATTTTCAAAGCAAATCTGGATAATTTGGTAGCATTGTTCAAGCATCAATCTATTTATAATGATTTGCCAGAGTATACTTGTTGTCGTCTTTAATTGCTTATTTATTTATTTCTTCTTATCTCTTTATCCAGTTATATCTTTCGGTATTGGGCTTTTTGGAGCTCGCTAATCTGGATTCTCTATCCACTTTCGATAGTTGTTTCGATTTTTGCAATGTTTTACCACTTCTACGATTGTTTTCTCTTTTCTAAGCCATTTTCTTGCTATAACTTTCTTGATATTTTGCGTAATCTTGTTGCTTTCGTTTTTAAATTTATCATCTTTTTGAGAATTGTGCTGTCCATTCTGATTAGGTGGTTATACCGTTTTAACTCCTTTCGCTTTGCTCTCCGTTCTTCTAGGTATTTTATTTCTGTTGCTGTTATTTTAGTTCGATTAGCACGATTCAGCTGCATAAGTTGATGTGTATATGGTTTTAGGTAAATCTTGTACTCTGCCTAATTACTATTTTTCTATCAATGTACTGTCTATATTATCTTTTTTGCTTTTGCTATTCTAATACTTATTTCTTGGTCTTTTATTCCATTGTTTGTTATGACAATGCCTAAGTATTCGTACTTGTCGAGCACTTTTAGTATTTTGTCGTTTATTGTTATTTCTCTGTTTTCGTTCTAATCTTTCTTTATAATGTGCATGTTTTTACTTTTACTTTTATTATTTTTATTTTTTTTTTGAAGTTTGCTACTCAAATGTTTATATTGCTTTTTAGCATATCTTTGTTTATTTGTATATTTAAATATTTCATAGGTTTTTATTCTAGGCATATTAGTAACCTATAGAAGTAAACTTAGGTGTTTGGTGTACCCTTTTAGCGCAATATTTAAAATAAATTCCAATTACTCATTTTTACAAATGAAGAAAGCAAAGACTAGTGCAGATATCTGGTACAATGACCTCCCGATTTTTACAAGTCGCACGTCGCTTTAATCAAGGAACCCAACAGAGAGCGCAGGAGAAAAAAGGCGAAATTGCATTTCAATGCCCAATAAAAGCCAATCCCGTTAAGGTTCGAGCTAGAATTCCTCTTTCGTTGCGACAGATAGAATTTAATTCCGCAGACGAAATTGCATCCGCGAAGCCAGCGAAGCAGAAGCAAAACGAGCGAGCGAGGACGGTGGAATATGCAGGAGATAATTATTATTCATCTCGCAGCGAGTCGAATATTATTGCCCGCGGAGCTCTGGTTGCGTTTTTCATTACTTGTTCTGCATTCTGGCCGATTCGGCGGTGTCGGCTCGGCTCAGTGGCAATGTGAGGTGAAACTAATGAGTTTTGTTGGTGAGCGCGCATCGAAACTTTCCAAATTGCTCGTCTGCTCTTCACGACTGGTTTACAGCTGTTGCCGCTTCATCCGAGGGTGTTAAATATTTTGCTGTTTGAAGTTGGTCATTATTTCTTAGAGTTTTTTGACACAACTCGTTTGTGATAGGTGTATTGGTTCTCATACTTGTTTTACATTTCCTATATCTATTATTTAATGTATCTTTTCCTCTCAAGAATTTATTGCTGTCGTTTGTATTATAAAGGGTTACTTCAAGTCTCAAATTTTACTTAACGCGCACAAAAATTTCTCTCTATAACCAGTTAGCCTCAATATCAATTTTTTTGTGGATGTTTAGATTAAAATACCTACTGTTGACTAAAACAAATAAACATTAAATTTTTTCGTCTTGTTCTTATCTTGTTGACCCTTTTCTTCTGATAATCTTATTTAGCAATTGAATTATTCTTTCTATTTGAACATTGTTAAAGTCAAACACTATTTTCTCAAAGCCTGCGTTCAATTTTATTTGTAGAGAAAAGTGAATTTTACAGTTGATATAGTCGACTTTTAATCTTTTGTTTGTCAGCCGTTTTACAATAACGGACGGGATACTTTGCAAAAAAATATATCGTTTAAATAAATTTAGGAGATATGTAAAAAATAGCAATTTTTATATATGCCTAGTCGCTAGAACTTGGAACCACAGAAATATCTTCCTGTTGGCTTCTCTCCATATTAACAATAATTAAAAGAAACTTCTAACGAACGGGACAGGAAAAATTTTATGATATGGCAATATAAGATTTTTTTCAAATTTGGCATATAATCGGCTTTGAAACTTCTGCATGTCATTCTTTGGACGCTATACTATAATCATCAGCATTGTAGCCTTAGAAAAAAGTCTTAATTTTTAAATTGAATAACGGATGAGACATAACGGACGGGACATAATTTCATTCTAGAGTTTATATTTAGAAAATAATTTATTAACCAATGAAACCAACAATGACAAGGTTTACAAAACATGAACAATAATTAACAAATGGCATAGAAACTTAGGCTAAGTGAAAATGCTACATAAATCTCTTGACAATTTAAAAGCACATTTGGTGATTAAATGATTTAGACTTTTGGTCTTAAACCAGTATTTTGATTGAGTCTGAAGGATTCCGGATACTTTTTGCCACCTTCCATTCAACATTTCTTTAATCTCTTCTATTTTGCTTTTGGTAATTAACATTACATGCACATTAGTTAGTTTAGCTTTGACGCACTGGTAAAAGTCATACGCACTCTTTATTTCCGATTTTCTTGACTTTACATCCATTCACATCAACCGTTTAACTACAGCCTCTTTACCATGGAACGTGGCAAAAAAATTCATTCCGCGAATTTGCCGAAATCAGTCGGAAAAAGCATAAGTTTGAAAGAGTGTATTTATTCTTAAATTGCGCCGCACAACCGTCTGAAAAAAATTTAATCTTGTTAATATCTTTAAATTTATAGTGCCGTGCTCTTAAAATTTTCTTTATGATTCCGTAGAGTTAGTTAAAACCAGGATACTTGCTTGTGTGACCGATGAGCAGCTTGTATCTCATCTTGTGATACCAATGAGTATTTTTCAGCGAAATCAACTTGTATCACAACTTCATTCAATCTGATCCTTTTTTTTGTTGAAAGTAGTGTTCTTGGACTTTTTTCAATGAAAATAAATTTTGAAATGATTTAATTTTTTCTCAAGAGTATTAATTGCAGTCTGAAGTGATGCTTCTGTGTTAACAATTTGAGGACGGTCATTAATATCGTTCCATTGCTTCCACATTAAAATAAATTTATCTATATCGACATATTGAAAAACATAATAAGAACAAGCTCAAATCGGTTTCACATCTCATAGTAGTTGGTCATACATGTTTCGTTAGTTATACAGTAACAGACTGTTTCTAACAGTTTAGCAAGATTCAAGAAAATTTACAAATTTATTGTGAGTAGCTTCAATTAAAAAACTGATGTTTGCATGGTATTTACACACAAACGTTATGTGGCATATCTGAAGATAGTACACATGCTTAGGTCTTAAGTTAAAATTTACTTTCCTGGATTGAAGTTTCTGGGCGAAGGACTTTGTAATAAGCCAATGCTTCCTTTACTGTCAATGTCATATGGCGCTTTTGGAACATTTCGCTCTTTTCTGGTGACATATCCTTCAGACTTTTTGTATCCCTTTTTCTTGGAGCTTGCCTGTTGACATTCTCTGTTAAAGAATTCAGTTATCATATTATGCTCTAGATTTGACTCAGTAATTCTTACTGTTATTATTGCCTGGTTTCAATAATTCAGGCATCGTTTCTAATGCAAAATGCTTTATTACGGTTTTTTTATTAGGGCTGCCAGGCAGCACCTGTTTTACTTTTTTCAGTGCCTTTCCTAATGTTTGTTTGCAATGATATCCTGTATTCAAACTACTGTTTCTTTATTTTATTTTCTTTGCTTCAGTCTGTATATCCTTTTTCCTTCTCTTTTTTGCCTCGCAGTTTTTGCTGATGTTTTATTTTCTCTTAGCAAACTTTTTTTAATCCTTCTTTAACTTTTCTTTCTGCATCCTTTTTCCTATACTCGTTCCATTTCTCCTCATTTTCTCTAATTTCGCTGTGTACTTCCGCATTGCGATTTTTATTTTTTTCGAGATTCCGAAACTTGGGAACTTCAATTGCCAGCATCCATTTCTAAAAATATTGCATGAACAAAATTAATAACGAGGATATTTTCATTGATTAAAAAAAAATTAATGATTTTCTAATATGAACTAAACCTAGGATTTCAGCCAACATTTATTTGAATTGAGTAATAAGAGGGAAAATCAACTCGTGATTCCCTTACACAAGATTTTTGTGTTTTGCTAACGGGCGGGAGAAAAGAATTAAATTAGTTAACACAGAAATAACACTTACACTTACCTTAATAAAATTTCAAACACTCTAAAAACGCAATTAATATTACCTCTGTAAAATGACATTCGCTTTAGATGAAATTCCTGTAGTAACCATGACAAGCATCTACTTGATTAGAATTGAATATTCTTAAATAAATAAAATACGTCTGCATGTATGGAAACAATAAGTAATATTGAAATTAAAATTCTGAATTGTCCTGAAATTGCTTGACATTTAAAATAGAAGATTTAATTTCCTTAATTTCACTTAATAGACTTAGATTAAATCCTGCTGATTTTCCATTGATTATTTTAGCATATTCAAGACAATTAATTAACAAAATGCATTTAGCTTTCCTGAGGATCGAACAAACTACCTTCGTTGGAGCTGAACAATCTCGTTCAAACTGTTTTAAATGCTATTTTGATTTCTGTTTGTAACGGTAAATTTGGGTTTCACCAATTGCAATACATTGACGAACAAAATCAATTATATTTTCTTTAAAACGCTTTAGGATTGTTCTGTCATTCGAATATGTTTCTGTTCTTTTGTGCGCAAATGCGACACTCATCTTGCACAAAGTTTTTTTATATACAACTCTTCAAGCAAAATATATCCTACTTGCTCTATTGAGTGCTTGCAGTTTTATCAATTTCACGCATTCTAATTCGTCAATCATCCAATGCGATATTGTGTACTTGTTTAATCATTTGATGGTATTTATGCACTTTTTGGACGTCGCTTATGGGAATCATATTTAACGCTGGCGCGACTACGTTTAAGATCAACTGATTATTTTTTAATTATCAAATACGAAAGAGAAGAATCTCCTTAAACTCCTTAAAGTTTGCATGAATTTCTTTTGACGTTGTGGTGACACTGTGATCGAGGACGAGATCAGATCACTCTCGTAAGATTTTTTCTCGTTCTACACTTTTTTACCCTCAAGCAACCTACCTATTGTTATTGCTGTTCTTTGGCATTTGTATAAACTTTTTTAAATAGTTCCACGGCGCTGTATGTTGCGAAAATTATTAATAAGAAACATTTGATGCTGTAACCCACCGCTTCGATTTGCTGTTTTAGCCAAAATTATTAACTGCTAGGTTTGACATCAAAATATGTTTATTTTTATTTATTTATTGCAAAAGACTAACAAGGAAATGAGATGACATACATGACATGTGCTGTTCAATTACTAAACTTCGTTTTGAACATTACATTTACTCTCTTTATTAGGTCTATCACTAATTCGCTGCGATGATCACTAATATGGGTGTTGTATCTGTTGCAAAAATTATGGATTACGTTCTTAATCCATAGGACTTTTAGGTCATTGTACAATTCAAATATAATGTGGCGTTTGGTATTGGGCGAAGTATTTTACTTTGATGATTTGGCGCGCTGACACTATAATGATCTTAGATAGCAACCAGGTCCGTCGATGATGGTGGAGGGGGAGAGAGGATATAATACTCCGGGTCCGTGGCTTCTTTCGGTCCGGCTAATATCCGATATATTGTTCTGTATGTTAATTTTGTTATATTTTTCAGGAGGGTGTTATTAAATCCTGTACAAATTTAAAGAGCTGGTTAGTATTGATGTACACTTGCATTCTTTATCCTTGCTTTTATGTGAACAAACGTTTTAAATGACATACAAGGCAAAATATGTGGTCTATCTCGATAGTATAGAGCCATGTAATATGAAATATTTTTCGCATCAATTTGCATCAATGTTTTTGCAAAATTTGCTGATTCTCATTCACGCATTTGCATTAGTCCACTATCATTGACTGCAAAGTTATATGGGCGTTTTCATCACGTTAATATTGGCTCGTTATTTTCTAGACAAACCTCGTATATTTACAACCTGTGTATTCACATGCGGTATAGCTTAGGAGAGTAACACTTTGAAGTGCTTTATTCCGTTATTTGTGAAATTTGGAAAAAGATAATTTAATTTCTTGTATAATATTAGTTGACAATGGTTCTTATATTAATAACACGCAAAGAGATAAAAAAATATTTTAGGAGCCCGATAAAAATCTTTTCCTTGGACGAACTGCTAGCTTTTGATGTCCCTAATAACAACACTCTGTTTGTTAAACTAAGTTGACATTTCAATATTCTTCACACGGGTGTCTAATTTATTTTTTCCCAGATTTTATGTATATGTTCCAGGTAAATGTGTTGTCAAACTAAATACCAATATAAGGTTATCGAGCGTGACTTAAATATTATAGATGTTTTTGTTGATTTTGATTCACCCAGTTGTTATCTTATATTCTGTGAACTTATTGTTGTTTGGAGTGAATTATTGTGGGAGGATAGTATGGCTGTGTCATCCACGAAGGTGGTATTTATAACTTTGTTGGGAAAGTTTAGTATAATGTGGGGCTTAGGACGCTACCTTGCGGTACACCAGCTTCAATAGGATGGATTGGAAAGCGATTGTTGTTTATTTTGACTTAGAATTGTTTGCTCTTAAATACGATTTAAATAATAGATAGGAAAGGTATTTCTTGATTTTATTTATTTATATAGTAGATCAATAAGCCAAGCTCCATCAAAAGCTTGGATATATTTCATAGTGTGATGTTCGATTTCTAATTATTATTAGTGTTTTGCTTTTTCTGTATTATCGAGGTGATAGACGCAGTAAGTTTTATAATTATAAATACTGAAGCCACTGCAGTTTGTAAAATGTGTTTCGGATATTAGAAGTACATCAGTTCTATTACTAAATATTATTAAAAAATTTCGTTTATCGGGTTTGTAAGTAGGTTGAGCAATGTTAGTGTATAAGTCTAGTATTGTTGCGGACTGTTGTTGTTCCGCAGTAGCTAAGGCACAGGTTAAAGTAGCTGCTTTTGAGTTTGTGCTATTTCTGTTCTACTTGTAATGTTAGTATTTTCTCTTACAGACTAAGGTTATTAGTAAATTGAACGTCCTTTGTAATTGGCTGGATGGGGACACACTTGGCAGGCGTGTTTTTGGACTTGGTACATGTCGTTGTATTGTGATCACCACCACATTTTACACAAAAACATGGTTTTCTACGATGTCTTACTCTATCCTTATGATTGACAGAGAGCACATTGAATTATATCGGTTGGTGGTTCAATAGCGATAAACATATTCAATATTGATTTCAGTCCATATTTTTGCCAGACTTGAGATCTACAAAGAATGAAAGGAGATCTGCTTTGTCCATTTTATGTCATTTATTTATTAGATTACATAAAGTGTGCTATCTTTTAGGCCTTATATGACAAATTTATACGCCCTTTTTTCTTTAATTTGATAAGATATAAAAAAATGATTTATATTTGATTTATCCACGTAAGTTTATTTTATTTTCAAGTTATTATTTTGATGATAATAAAACTATAGACTTATATAATAATCCTCGTATATAACTTTAATTTTACTATTTAAGCAAATAAGTTTAGTCCTGGACATAAATTTCAAATTTATACTTAGTAAATTCAGATATTACTAATTATGTTTATTTGTAATAAATGTAGACACCTTTATTTTTAATTATGCTCTACTGCAAGGTATGATCGAGGGTTATTTTGCAAAAATAAACATTTTTACGATTTATCAGTTTTGGTTATGAAAACAACCAATATATTGTGGATTTATTGAAGTTATTCATTATATTTGTCACTAGGTTTTGACCAAATTGTAAACATTCATGATGAATAATTCTTTTTAAAGCATACTAAACACAGAGAAAACGTTTTCGTGGTAGGTACTAACTTTTTTAACACTTTGTGAGAGAGGATCACTTGATAATCACCTACAGTAAGTGCGTTTATAGTTGGAACACATAATCTATTTTCATCAGCGGTCAAAATTTGATGAAAAAACTTATTTGATTTTAGTCGTGAAATAAGAGATCTACTTATTGTAAGACGATGTAATTTGTTATTAGGAGTTAGTTTGTGTGCTATCCATTTTCTTAATTTCCACTTGATTTTTATTTTGTGCAAATATTTTGTCATTTACTTTCAACAATTCTGCAAGTCTTTGACACGTGAAAGTGGAATTTTTTCAATCATTGCCTCCATTACCGTCGATATCTCAATTGAATGGTCTGCCTGATCTAGTCTTGCCTTCTAACGATCCATCACCGCAGAAAATTTTTTAAACTATCTCTGGATTCTTATTCAACTGTCTCTTCCACAAATGCAGTACAAAGTCTTTTTTGCAGCTTCTGTAGCGTAAGTTCCGAGTTTAAATTCGTTAAGTAAATACGCGTATTACACAAGTTTTCGAAAACATTTTTAAGGGTTGGAATTATATTTTAAGTTAATATAAACAATTTCAAATTTAGTGAACGACTGAATTAAAATGTGCTAAAAAAATTTCCAATAACGTGTAAACAATTCTTGGAATTATACGAATACAAATGACAAGCTTTTCTTGGTTACCTGATATTTTAGAGAGTTTTTAATTAAATTGAAGCGCGATTAAAGTTAAAAAAGAGAAAAAATACTTACAAAATCATAAATTACTATACGTTTTCAGTTTATATAAAATATTTAAAATTATTTTTATGTTAGGTAGGAAATTTTTTAAAATTTTTATAATTTCTTTGAGATAATAAGAGTTTTATGATTTACTGCAGGTGTGTTTAGGGAAAGAAAAACGTAACATACTATTTATAAACAAATGTATGATGTAAAGGAATAGAGAGACGTTAAGCGAATTAAGTAGGTTAACGGAGTGAAGAAAAATCGTAACAGCATATTTTACATCCTGTGTTTGAATCAGACACAACAATCTACGAAGAAAACAAGAAATATTGAATACAAATAGTGAAAGAGTGCAGATGTTATCTATAGCTATCAAAAATGTTTTACTTTTTCGCACAAATGACGAAGTAAAAACAAAATGAACTACTAGTAATAAATTAACACGTTGATACATTAAAGATAAGAAGTCTGTACCAGTATGATCAGTTAAACTTAGCAAAAACAAGCAAGCAAAACAAATATGTTTATTAAAAGTAATGCATCACTCTATAGTTACTGTAGAGACCCAAATAGAATCACAAAATATACCACGGTCATACAAAAATTTATTGTATTGTATTTAATACACAATAACTGCAAAAGCACAATAATTCATCAAAGTGCGTTAATTACGGATAAAAACACAGTGAAAACTAATGTGGCTGTACTCACCACATCGATCTACTAAAGCAATGTAATAGAAAATATGTCAGGTTTCTTGAACCAATCACGCCTTACTTTAACCAAATGAAATCCTTAATTATTAACACTTTTTTACCTATGCCTATTAATGCACCATAAACAGAGTAAAACTATACAAAACTTAACCATTCTCAAGTGAAATACAAATAACATCAGCAACCAACGTCCGTTATTTACTGCCTTTCTGGCTAGATAGAGTATGAACGTAATATATCAGTGATAAATCCATAAAATTTAGAATTTCTGCTTACTACGTCAAAGACCGAAACTCTAAAGTAACTGCAGGCAGAGTGGAGATTACCAAAACCAAAAAACAACTTTTAGAAATCGTTAATCTAAAAATTGATCTCAATAAAGGTTATACCGGCAGTCAAACATGCTAACTGTAGGTCATATCAAAAGAATCTTTATACGACTGAGCCGATACTGGTCATAGATGATGCATATTCTAAAAATGCCCTATGGGAATGTAAAGTCACAAATGCAAAGAAAATCTTGTCGTAGCAAATTACTATTCAAATCTAGACATCAGCATATTACCTACACTAAAAAGACCACTAAAAAGATACACGGCATTGTCCTGCAAGAAAATTTTAACAATCTGTATTCAAAAACAAAATAACCGAACTAGATTTATATTTTGCCAATCAATCAGTTAATAAACGTCAAAATAAAACAAACGACTTCCCCTCTAAAAAAA
The DNA here is from genome assembly GCA_036346155.1 of Sinelater perroti. Lineage (NCBI taxonomy): Eukaryota > Metazoa > Arthropoda > Insecta > Coleoptera > Elateridae > Sinelater > Sinelater perroti. The sequence goes on from JARFIY010000189.1 coordinate 3,941,013, forward strand.
TACTTCACCCCAATAATAGAAGATATTTGTGTAAAAGTATTTGTACCACTCCAAGAAGAAACTACAATTATCCTCCCAGATATGTTATTCGTTTATTTATAACGAAAAACCAAGTTCGACGCTTATGGCAAAGAATTAGGAACTCCCAGATAAATTAAATAATATAACGCATTGAGTCGAAAGTGAATTTGAGAACTTGAGAATTATCACATGTAAAAACATATAGTTGAATTGAGTTCAGGAAATTGGGGAAATTTTTAATACAAAGAGAAGAATTATCAATGCTTTCATGAGACTAGGCCATTTTCCACAATTCTGGAAGCACCCCAATATACTAATTTTTAGGCAAACTAGGCAAAAGCAAAGAAAGAAGTTACTAACCTATAAAGTTTGCTAACATCATTATCTAAACTACTTAAGAAATTATTTACAATTAATTAATAGAAAATATTGGCAATCCCAAAGTAGTACCAAATTTCGATTCGACTTCAGAAAAGGTCTTCGATAAACTTTTTCATCAGTTACAAAGTATTAGTAAAATTGTCAAACGCGAATTTAATAACAATCGATATACTGCATTTGATCCAGAGTAGATGGAAAGCTTAAAAAAATTCTAGATATTCACATACCTATCTAAAGCAATTATTTATTCTTTTCTAGAAATCAAACATTTGCAGTCAAAATAGAAAACAAAAAATTCTCGAACCGGAGTCCACGAGGCGGTATGTTAAGCCAAGTCCTCTTCAATACATATACGTGGAGAGTTTGAAAAGTTTTGAGCCTTAACATTAAACCTTAAAACCATTAAAAGATACCTGTAAAGAAATCAGCTATTTTGGACGCTTAGTTTTTTTTAAGAGTTGTTTGTATTAGTTAGTGCTTATAAATATAGAAAAAATCTAATACTGTGCAGTAATTCAGCATTTACATTTGAAAGGCAACACACCTACGCAAGTTAATGCTGACTTAGATGCCATTTACGAAGACTCTGTCTCATCATTTGCCACAGTGAAAGGATGGCTAGCTGAATTTAAACGTGGTCGTACCAAGTTGGCTGATGATGAGTGTTCGGGACGGTCAACAACTCCATCAATGACATCGAAAAAGTTCACCAATTGGTACTAGATGACCATGGAAACAAGACTAGAGAGATAGCAGAGTCTGTTGGCATATCACAGGACGGGTTTGTCATATATTAGCTGAAGAATTGAGCATGAGAAAGTTGCCCCAGCGTTGGGTCCCGCGCTTGATCACGTTGAATCAAAAATTCAATCTAATCAACATTTCCAAGACCTTGCTTAAGCGGTTTCAGCGAAACAAGTCGGACTTTTCCCGTCATTAAATTAAGGTCCACCGTTACATTCCTGAGACAAAACAGTGGACTGCGCACGATAAACTTGTTCCAAAAAAGGCGAACTGTTTTTTGGGATATTCAGTGACTACTTAAAAAAGAGAAAACAATAACGGGATTGTACTATACATTGTTACTAAATTTTTGAAACGTAGCAATTGCTGATAACGGTCCAATTTTGAACGGAAGAAAGTGATCTGGCCCCCAACGACTATTTCCTGTTTCCTAGGCTAAAATTTTGGCTCGAAGGACAGAGATTTTCATCAAACGAAGAGACCATCGCAACCGTAGACGCCGATTTTGCAGAGGAAAACGCCAACTATTATTTGAACGGCTTAAAGAGGTTGAAGTATCGCTGGAAAAAGTGTATCGACTTAAAGGGAGACTATGTTAAAAAATAAGATTGAATTTTATAGAAAAAATACTTGTTTCCATATTAGGTTCAAAACTTTTCAGAATGCCCACGTACGTCTGAATTTCTGGAATTTAGTAGCTATTTTTGCCGACCACATCGCCGTGTTCACTCAAGCTGAGAATCCAAATGAAATGGTAGTAACATTTGAAAAGTTACTAACAAACCCTGCAATTTCAACGAAATCTGGGAATATATCTAAATACCGGATTAAGCTGAAATATCATGTAAATTACAACAGAAACTTTAAGGGAAAATATAATAAAATAAAAAGATGGGGACCAATTCACCCCGTGAAACGGATTATATTACTTCGGGAAGAAACAGCTATATTCTACAAAGAATGGAACACCTTCATCATTATTATTATCATGTAAATCAAAAGCAAAGAGCTTTAACAGGATAAGGCTAATAAACGAAAATATTTTTTAAAAAGTCACTGAAAAATCTTACTACGATCTCTTAATATACTTTTTCTACTAAATATAGTGTAATGCCTTGAAAGCAAAAATTGTAAAGATGTATTTTCAAAATAAGATGTTAAGGATACAGAGCTGTAAGAGAATTAGCCATCTTGCTTATCGACAAGCTTATCAAAAAACGCGCGGAAAGGTTTATTATAAACGCAAGTGCGTGTACTAACGCAGTTCACTGGTTTTAAAGCGAACATTCACACCAGGCCCAAACGCAAATTACCTCTGGATATAATATTAACTGATCAAATATGCGATTAATTTGTTACCAGTTTATGTTTTAAAATGTTATAATGTAATATATGACTGTTATATAGTGAAAGTTGACTTTAAAAACAGTTTTAACCACATTCAGTCATTCCCAGTACACTATGGAGCAAAAGTTAAGGGAAGGCATGTTTCTCGATAACTACACAACCATATTGGATGAAATTCTCAGGGTATAATTACCAACAAAACGCGCCTAAAAAATTTCATATAACCAATAAGTGTATTATATAAGTCCATAAAAATGCAAAAATCGCTGGTGCAAAAGTTCAGGGGAGGCAACAAAAATCAATCGATCTGACCACCCTTGGCTTCCAGAACGGCCACCAAACGCTTTTTCATACTCGCATAAAGGCTCCTGATCGTGTTAGGCTCAATTTGCTTGGCGCCACGCTTAATTTCGGCAAGTAGATCCTTTTTGTTGCGGAACTGACCGGACTCATAAACTTTTGCTTGAAGAACTCTCCAAACGTTTTCAATCGGGCTCAAATCTGGACTACATGTCGGCCACTCGGTCGGCTGCACCTCTTCCTCAAAGAATCCGTCGCGAACAATTTGTGTCCAATGAACACGGGACCCATCTTGCTGCCAAGTCCATGCTCGGTTGCCCAATTCTCGACTGGCCCATGGAAAGAACGTCGTGAGGAGGTCCAAAATGTAATCTGATGCCTTGTAGTAGTTGCTAACGTCCTAAAAATATGCTTTTGAAATTTTAATAATGACCACATAAGTCCAGAAACTCAATTTGATCAACAAGTTGCCCTTGCTTGATTCGGTGCAATTGAGCCTTTTCTGGGCCGCAGGAGCCCATATTGTCTGGTCCATCCAAATGGAAACGTTTTTCATGACTGAAAATCCATCGGTCAAAATCGGTACCAGCAGTCAAATAGTGTCTTGCAAATTTGAGCCTATCCTGTTTGTGCTTCTTTATCAGCGGCACTTTTTTCTTGATAGGTTTGTAGAACACATCATTGCGCTTCAACTCTCTTTGAATAGTCCATCGACTGACGTTGTCCAAACCCAAGTGATCCTTAATTGAACGATGATTTGATTGAACTTCTTTGTCAACTTCGCGTTTTATTCAGCGGACATCGTGTTTTGTCAGCTTCTTAGGACGTCCCATGGGCTTTCCGGTTTTTTGGTCTTTATTTCAGATCAAGCGCTCAACTGTACTGTGTCCAACTTTGCATTTTTTGGCCGTCTTTGTGTAGCTTTGAAGAATGGCCTACTGAGCACGGATTTCCGCTTTCTTCTCTTCGGAAATCATCTAGAAATATGGGTTATGAGTTTTAATACTATAATAGGTGTAAAAATAAATAGTGCGCGCGGTAACAAATGTATAAAAAATCAAATTTTGTTGCCTCCCCTGAACTTTTGCACCAGTGATTTTTGGATTTTTCTGATATTGTATAATAAATTTATTGGTTACATGGGACTTTTTCGGGCGCTTTTTGCTGGTACTTAGGCCAAATATGTAACCTGAAATTTTCATAAAATTTGGTTGTTTAGTTATCAAGAAACATGCCTCCCATTAATTTTTGCTCCGCAGTGTATTATACAAAATTATTAGAATACAATAAAGAACTATACTTGGCTTATTTTGATTATGTTAAACACTAAACTGTTAACCAATTATAGAAGGAGCTCCTTGAAAACATATAAAAACATTAAACATATTTGGATTATATATAGAAATAGAACAGATTAGATTACAGAGAGACGTGCGATAAGGTGATTACCAAAATTATTTAGTTTGGCATTAGACGATATTTTTTTGCACTGGTAAAAACGTAGCAAAAACATTTAATGGCAAAAACTAAACAGTCTCAGATATGCCAGCTATGTAGTATTAAAAACCGAAGATTCAAAATGACTTGAAAATATGATCAAAGACATAAAAAATCCACCCAATATAACAACTAAGCGATCATTGCTCTAAGCAACGCAATCAAATTAACGGTAATGACATTTGAAAAATAAAAACTTGCGTTACTTACTACTATTAAAAAATCTATAAAATTACATAAAAGTAATATTTAAAAATAATGCATAATGCAAATTTGTGTGTATAAGACAGAAATATTGGCACTGAGAAGACCATAAGCAAACTAAAAATTACCTAATTATATATAAAAAATTGGTATTAAACATATACATCATTTGATATCATGGATGAAAACAGGAAAATGGAAGATATACCGAATACCACATTAAAAGCAAAGTTATATTGGGCAGGGCACATTATAAAGATAAAAAAGGGCACTAGACCCAAAAAATTACGGAATGCAAACCAAGAAGAGGTAAATCTGGGCGTCCCATATTAAGAAAGTAACAGAAACAACATGGATGACAATCCAAGACCGGAATAAATGGTTGAAGACAAATAGGGGGTACAAATACATAGATTTTATTCTGCTAATAAATGAAAGTTTAAATAACTAATAACTTTTTTACTTCAAATGTTTTCAGGTGATCCATATGATGGCACAAAACGTTTTTTGGGTTAATCCTTTATAACATTTGGTATACCTGAGAAAAGGGAATAATGTTAAAGGCATTTTTATAAGAACATGAAACTATTTCGTTTTGTTAACACGAAGAATGTTTGCCGCCTATTTATTTTGTTATGACACATTTTTACTTTTTTATTATTTTAAAGTTTCTTGTAAGAAGCCGATGTTACTAAAGAGCAAGTTTTATTAAAGTGCAGTAAAATAATTAAATATGTGCGATATCAAATTTATTTATTCAATATAATAAGAATTATTACTATAATAAAAATGCAGACAAAAATGATAAATTCATATGACAGGGATTTAAGTATATCGTTCGTCCAGGTGTTTTAATGTCAAAATGAAATGCACGACAGATATACATATACTTAGAAACACATGAAACTACAAAAATTAATTTTAAATAAATGTTTTTCTTTTAAAATAATTTACGATGTTTGTTTTAAATAGTTTACAATTTTCTTTGTGGAATATAAATATGACAGATGTCATTGTCAAGAATAACTTTTAAGTGAGAAAAAAGTTGCTGTATGTGAAAAGTAAACATCTCCATACTGTTGAAAATTCATTGACTTCCTTCAAATTTTCTTGAAGCTAAAACTAAGTTTTGTTCAAATGGGTATTCAATTTAAATACAATTAAGGTAGGCTAAAGAAGACTATCTTAAGCTAACATAATCGGGTGACTCGTGAAAGCAGATGGTAACCGTGTGAGTGCCTTTGTATGCTTTTCGACAACATGAGGTGGAATTGTCTACAGGATTCTCAAGTTAAAACATACTGTGATCGATATTGAAGCACTGCAACTTTTTAAATACATAAATTCATATTCTGAAAAACGAAATTTATACACGTTGTATTCGTGTAATAAAAAATCTTAGAAACCGGAATACATTCACCAGAATATGGTGGGAGCACTATTATGCCAACGATATGATCAGCGAAGTCTACTTTTTATCATGCACTAAGTAAATCATAGTTTTTGTTAAAACCTCTGCTATCAAAGGAAACAGGCTTAAACTAAAATTTTATTGGCATAATGGTACAGATGATTGATGTAGATTATCGCAAAAATAACATTGGGGCATTACAGAGAAATCTGAGGTGTATAGACTAGGCATATTCAATAGCGTGTTGCATTACGTTTTGCTGTGGTATATGCAGCTGGTATGCTATGTAGCACCACTAGAGCAGATTGGCATAATGCCTGTAGTGGGAAAAAATCTGTTTTTAAATTGAAATGGGACGCATCACCGAACACCACATATCGTCAGTCTGTAGAGTTCCAGGTTGTTCTTGGCTGGCACGACTGCAAATGGTGCAATCTATGTTCTGATGTTAAAAGTAGCATACATAAAGGGTGTTGGAATTATAGGTTTCTCTTACGCGAGGCGTCTAAAAACAATTTATGGGCACACAGAAGCCGCTGTATATACCTGTATAGTAAACCGGGCTGCCGTTTTTGGCGCACGTTCAAAGTTGATCAGCCAAGTGTGGGCATTATCACTTATTTATTTCTGCTAATACATTCAAGTGGTATGGTTGGAACACGCCACATGGCGGGCTATACAAAGGGTTGACTACCATTCTGTTTACTTCTTCTTCTTTAATACCTTCTCTAATTAGAGGTTGGCGACCACCTGGTGAAATTCTTGACGATCCATGGCAGCTCGGAACAGTTGCTCAACGCTCATGTTAGTCCACGCTCTGATGTTTCTCATCCACGATAATCGTTTTCGACCGACCCCTTTCTTTCCCTCAATTTTTCCTTTGATTATAAGCTGCGGTATATTGTATTTATTATTTCTTAGAATATGCCCAAAATATGACGTTTTTCTCATTTTAATTGTAGTCAGTAATTCTCTTTCTCTACCAATTCTTCGTAATACTTCGATATTGCTTACTCTTTCTACCCACGGTATCTTTAGCATTCTTTTGAATATCCACATCTCAAATGCTTCGATTTTCTTCATTATAGCTTTCTTTAGGGTCCATACTTCAACGCCATACAATAAAATAGACCACACATAACACTTTACAAATTTTATACGGATTGATAGATTTAGGCCTTTATTACACAGCATACTTCTGAATTTTATAAATGCGTTTCTTGAAATTTCGATTCTTACTTTTATTTCATCATCCGGATCTAATTCTGTATTTATCCAACAGCCTAGATATTTGTATTTGAAGACTCTTTCAATTGACCTATTATTTACTGTAAGTCGAACTCGACCAACAGGCTCTTTGCTAATGACCATAAACTTGGTTTTCTTAATATTCATACTCAGTCCTGCTTCCTCACATTCCTCATTTATTCTTGTCAAGAGATTTTTTAGATATTCCATATTTTCAGCCAACACCGCAGTATCATCAGCGTATCGGATGTTATTGATGATCTCACCATTTATTTTTATTCCTTCTGTTGCTTCCCAAACTGCATTTTGAAAAATTTGTTCTGAGTATACATTAAACAGGAGTGGCGATAGAACACACCCTTGTCTCACTCCGCGTTTAATTTTAATCTCATTCGTTTCGCCATCTTCTGTTCGTACTACCGCAGTCTGATTCCAGTATAAGTTTTTAATTAATCTTACGTCTTTGTCGTCAAGTCCTATTTTAGCCAACGATTGTATAAGTTTATTGTGCTGAACTCGGTCAAAGGCCTTCTCAAAATCTATAAAGCAGACGAAGGTTGTTTTTTGGTATTCTCTGCACTTCTGCAGTAGGGTGTTCATACTTAATAGTGCTTCTCGAGTCCCTAGACCGCTTCTAAATCCAAACTGAGAATTGGCTACCATCATGTCACATTTTCTCTATATTCTATTTTGTATGATTCTTGGTAATAGCTTTAGCGCGTGACTCATTAGGCTAATTAGTCTAAAATCGTTACATGATGTTGGGTTATTTTCTTCGGGATCGGAATAAATGTAGATTTGAGCCAATCTGCGGGTATATTTTCAGTGTTATATATTTGATTAAACATCTTCAGTTAGCATACGTGCATTTTCTTCATCAAATAACTTGAGGATTTCTGACGGTATTTCATCTGGGCCAGCAGCTTTATTAGTTTTAGCCATTCGCAAAACATAGTCGACCTCTGATTGTAATATTTCTGGGCCTTCCATATTTGCTTCTGTATCTTTTCCTATATTTATATCGGCCCTATTATCATCAAATAAGGTTATAATATAGGTTTCCCACATTTTTACTCTGTCTGCCGGATCTAATACTAATTTATTATCTGCGGTTTTAAGTATGCAGGGTATCTTACGTTTTACATTACCAGTTACTTTCTTCAATCTTTTATGTAAATTAAATTCATCATGTTTGGTTTGTAATTCTTCTATTTCTTTACATCTGTCCTGCATCCAGTTCTCCTTAGCTTCCTTAATTTTCCTTCGTAATTTTAACTTTATCTCTTGGTATCTCATTTCGTCCGTATTTTTAAGCCGTCGCCGCTCTTCTAATAAATCTATTATTTCCTTTGTCATACATTCTTTTTCCGCTTCTTGTCTATGTGGCACTAAGACTTCCTTAGAGATTTGATCTATAGTTTTTCTTATTTTACCCCAGTTTTCCTCTGTCGTGTCTTCATTCATGTTTATTTTCTTTAGCTCCTTATTTAATTTACACTGTAGTTTTTCTTTCACTTCAGAGTTTTTGATGTCATTTATATTGATGTTGGTAGTATGGGTAGATTTTCGTAGCGCTCTTAGTTTTATTCTTATATTTGCTATTAAGAGATTATGGTCGGAGTCAGCATCAGCTCCAGGGTAGGTCTTTGCACTTTTAACGCTATTTCTAAAACGTTTATTAATTAGAATAAAATCTATTTGATTTCTCACTATCCTTTCGTTATTATCTTGAGACGATCTCTATGTATAGAGCCTTCTTGGTGGTAAGTGGAACCAGGTATTTGTGACGATCATGTTTTCCTCTTCACAAAATTGAATTAGCCTTTCACCTCGTTCGTTTCTCTGACCCAGTCCATATTCTCCTACTATATCGTTTATTCTACCTTTACCTATCTTGGCGTTATAATCGCCCATAATAACATTAACTTCGTGTTTCTTGAGACATCGTGTCAAGTCTTTTATCTGTGTATAAAATTCTTCAACTTCCTCATCATTTGCATCCGCTGTAGGCGCGTATACTTGTATAAGATTTATATTTATTGGTTCGCCTCTCGGTTGTATCATTATCACACGATCAGAGTAAGGAACAAAATTTATGACTGCATCACTGATTTTTCTATCAATTAATATAGCTACTCCTTTTTGATAAACATTATCATTTCTGCCAGAGTAATATATAACGGTGTCGTTTGATTGTAACTTTCCGCTTCCTGTCCATCTAGCTTCGCTAACGCCTAGTATATCAATTTTATTTCTCTTCATTTCGTTACTTATATTCCTTAATTTCCCTGCCTCGTACATAGTCCGGACATTCCATGTCCCTATTCTTTGAATTGTCACTTTTTGGGTCCGCCCGGGGATTCTTCGCACCCCTGTCCCATTGAAGGGACGCCGGGCACTCGAGGCCATTACTTCATGCTGATTCTCCATGGTGGTTTTTCTTGGGAATCCCTAGGGATCTATAATGCAATGGTTTCCCCTTGCCTTTTGCATCCTTATGCCATTGACCATAACTAGTTCATCTGCCTTCAAGGCCAATTTCTCGACCTCAGGACAAAAGGGTGTCCTACTCCCGTGGTTCTTCCACCCGAAGCTGTTGACCAGTAAGGAGGGAACTACTTATACCGGCAGTCATTCGGTTGTTGCTGGTTTTGGTCCACCCCGGGTATTTTATTTCCCCGGTACCCGTCATATCTAACGGGCATCCCCCTATCCGCCACCTGGGGAGGCGCCCGATGGGGGACCAGCAACCCCACACGGGGGTTTACAGCTAGATGATATTGCTTCTCTCCAAGTCCCTGACGTCTAACCGGCATTCTTTTTACTCTATAGTTTTTCTCGCATTAACTAGTGCTTTTAACATTTATGGGATGTTAACTATATGCAGGTTTGTAAAGCTACTGCTTAGTGCTTGCAGCACCATTAGAGAGTGTATAGTCATGCGAAATTGCACCAAACTTGGATTATTAGCATAACGATTTACACTCTCGCTATTTACAAAGTTTCACTACTGTAAATGTTTTATTCTTTTTTATTTTAGTGTTCCTGAGTGTATTTTAATGTGCGGGAGGAGGGGAGCGGGTTGGTTTCTTGTATGAAGTTGTAACTTTGAACAGATGTGAATATAAAAATAAGCTTTTGATCTTTTGTAATAAAATTGGCATGCAAATGTTCTTACTACAACTAGTTTTTTCATATCAACGTATTTAAAAATCATAAGTTTTGCGATCCTATACGGATAATTTGAAAACCTTTGGGATATTAGGTTTCAAAAGAGAAAATGAACCGATTTTCTGATTTCTATTATTACTTATGTGGTGTAATTATTTAAGATACACAAGGAATAAGTTAAACGAAAAACTTAACTATCTTTTTCAATAATTTGTTGAATACAACTAAAGTTCTTTTATCCAAATTTGGGTTTTCTGTGATGCCATACATTATTAAAAATAATTCAATATATTTCTATGTGCCAAAACAATGATGACAAACAATAGATTATATATAATAACGGTTTTGCACTTTGCGTGGGAGTATGACCTGCAAATTAGAAGGTTAAGGCACTCATAAGTCCGTTTACACTGACCGGACATCACGCCGATTTTACTACTATTTGTAACCAAGGATTAAACGTGGGTCCGTTAACGCCTTAACCTATAGATTACGAATTAACTGTAAATTATATGTAGACTTTAAAAATATTTCTTATACGTTGCGTACCACCCTAAACAAACGACATTTAAGGATGGTAGTTGTGGGTGCTTAACTTCTGCGATCTTCTGAGGATGTTTCATTTGGTTACAGATTTTGTTACTAATTCAGGATGCACGAGCATCCTTCAGGTTCATTAAAACTGGATTTTTTCTATTTTTTTGAATATCTCAAATATAAGATAAGATTTGAATATTATCTCTAAATGTATTATGCTTATCTCAAAAGTAACAACATGAACTTTCTTACAGATAGATAATTTTGGACTTTTTTGTTCTAGCTATCTCCTGCCAGTTTTCTTTATACACTCAGTAACGAATGTTTTGCGAGCATTAACATGTTGTTTTAATTAATGCTATCAACTGCTGTAGTAATTATCTTGTAGACATTGTAATGTGGTGTGTTAAGACGATTAATCTCTAGACTTTCGTCTCTAAGAATTACAAAGATTTTTAATTAATTTAACTAGATATGGTTATGTTAAAAGAGAGGCGTTTGCCACAAAGTTTTGTCATTTTGTGTTTATTTCTTCACTCATATCCATATCACTGCGACAAACAAGCACTATCTTGGTTCACAAATATCAATCGGTTTCAAGACATTTTGTGTGGGATTACTATGCTGTCAACTATAGAATATTTAATATAGACCCTAACAACGGTAAAGTGATTTAAAAAGTAGTAAAGCAATAAATTACATGTGCAGAATTGTTAAAAGTAGAAGCGTAATAATGGGATTATATATGCAATGGCACAGAGCTGATTAAAAGATAACTTTTTAATTAATACATTTCTAATTAACCAGAAAATATATAACATATTTTTTACTTTAACTTTGTGTAAATATATGATATAATCCCGTATTGGATGTTTAAATGTTATATAAATAAATATATGTTATAAAAATACGTATTTATATATTTTACTTTAATTTTCACATTCCATTAGTGTAGCTTTTATTCATTAGTTAATGAATTAACGTTTGCGAAATTGACATAAATAAGATGTACTCATGAAATTAATATTTACTTTACTACACAGCCATTAATTACATTATAGTAATTGGAGTGTTCCCACGTGTTTATGAACTTGATTTAGTTCAGAGTAGATCTAATTATTTAATTAACATCCAAACTTTCTTATAAAATAACTAACATTTTTGCTCTCCATTCTGGTGATTAAAACACTTAGATTTATTTAAAACTACTTATTAAATTTATTTATAGAAAGTGAATTATTTAATACATTTTATGTACACTTACGCAGGTATTTACTAATATAAAATCACACTCTATAACTCTATTTCTCTACAATACAATTTATTTTTAACTGGAACTGTTCACTTCGCGATTCGACTCCGCTTACTACTTAGCTGCGTGGTATTTATACATCCAGCAGTTTCGGAGCCTTCGTACAGCATTGGAAGCTTCATATTTCTTATAGAATATTCCATGTTGTTCTAGAACGCTGTGGGGGTCTCAACGGTAGAGGATCGTATCTCACAGGCGGCGCATTAAGTTCACTGCTCAACCGCAAGGATGGCAGCAATTCTGTAGTAATTGCGAACTTTACGGCGACGTTCGAAAATGTTTACATTAATTAAAAAATGTTTAAATCTTAATGAAGTACGAGAAAGGCTTTGCAATATATCTTTACTTTTAAACACAATCTCTAGACTTCTATATATATCAAAAGAAATCATTAACCAAACTTTCCCACCTTTTCTGGCGATAAAGAAAATCTTTGCAGATCAGAAGTTTTGAAAAAGCAAGAGCATATTTTTATCCTCAAAGACTCAGACTTTGTTTTGGTTTCAGTTTGTGCATCATTAAAATAAAGCCCTGTTTTATTGCCTCTTGCAATGTTGATAACCTATTGAGATTTTAAAACTTATTAGGCACCTAACCACACCACATACTATCTACCCGTCGTTCACAGCATGAGGTACCCAAATGAAGCAAACCATTTTTACTTAAAGGTAGTTTTATAGAATAGTATAAAATTGCAAGTGCGCGTTAATAGAGAGGCGATTTCAAATCAGCGACTTTCAAGACTGCGTTCTGTTGTATGTCCGGGGTACTGGTTCTGTATTCAGATAACAAAGAAACTATCTTTTGTGATACATCTGCTCGAAGTAGAATTGGACCTCCTAAAAGACTGATGCGAACGGTAAAGAATTGGAAGTCGGTTGTTCTGTTCTCCACTAACAAACCGCTTCAGTAGCGAGCTTACCTGGCGAACCTCAAATTTGCAAAAGAGAAATACTCTAAATGCAGAACACAGCTTATCTTGGAGTGATTACAGAGAGGAAGTTGACCTGGATATCACATATGGATACATAGGTAACAATACAAAAAGCGGCAAAATCAGTGCTCGGTCCCGTTTTTCACTCTGTAAGACGACTTTCCACTAACAAGAGGCCGCACTTGTACAAACTTGATCAGCTTTATGCTGCTTCAGTTTAAGCCTGGACCGCAAAAATCTATATTAGCAAAATCCAGGTCATCCAGAATTGGGCCCCGTGGTTTGTAAGGAAGTACGACCTTTATTAAAATGCCAACATTTCCACAATCTAAGAGTTTATCTTCCAAAATCAGGACTTATACGAAAGCATTCAAGGCCATAATAACTTTGCTATCCGTAGATTTTATAACTACAAGACTGAAAGAAACGCCCCTCACAAACGTTCAAAGATTCTAATTTCTTCGTGAGACGGTACGAAGGCGACTTATACAGCTATCCAACATCTACACCAGAAACTTTTGATTTTGCCAGTGAAGTCATCGTTTTCGTCATCATTGTTTAGACACTTTCCTATCTGACCACAAGTCACAAACTTGTTGAATTTGAATATTTTTCTGACAGCAACTATGTTCTCTTCCGTGACACCAAAAGATGGTTGCTCTTACTTCTGAATGTTTATGAAATTTCCGAGATAACTCAAATATCTTCATATAATAAGGATAGTTGTTTCCCAAAATAAAAAGCATTTTCTCCATACATTAACATTTAGATCACATACAAAGTTGTAGCGCAAAATTGCTCATTTTTGACCTAAACGACATTGCGAGCTCTGCTCACTGCTTTAGTTCGGGAGCAACTAACACCCAGAGATATTCTATCAGCTGTAATAAAGATTTGAAGCTGGCTCAACAGGTTTGAATTTATTAAGATGTGCGATCGCCACTTGCAACATATTACAAAATTTTCTTAGTATTCTGAGTACACCGATAGTCAATAGTAAGAGTTACCAAATATAACTACTTGCACACCAGTATCAAGGGACCACAGTTTCTGATCCTACAAGTTCATCGATCAGCTGATCCAAAGAGTGTGGTAGTAGTTTTATGTTCCAGGTCTGCTTGGCGGAATCTTTAAGCGGGATGTACAGTTTTGGATGTCACTTCACTTTCATCAGTCTTATCATTTTTATTTGTTACTATCATTTTGGCCAATAACAAAGATATTTTGTCCTGCCCTGAACACAGTTTCTTCTTAGTCAAATTACTTTTTCTGTTTTTTTATCCTTTCTTTTAGCAACACAGTCATTGCCAGAATTGAACGGATCAAAATTACTGCGCCCTGGGCTGAGAATTTTTCATCCGCCCTTCCTCAAATTTTCGCAAGGTGGGAACGTATACATTTTTAACTAGATCGGTTTTTTCCTGGATCTGATTTTTTCCTGGATTGGGAACATGGAATAATTTAACTTACAATCGAAGATTTGCTTGGCGGAAGCAAACCAAATGGCCGTGGAAGACGCGCTTTTTGCGTTCGGTGACCGGTGACCGCGGCCACCCAGCCATTCGGCAAGGAATGATAGCAGCCCTGACGTGCGTGCACGAACGCACGGACCTCCTTGTGTAAATAAACCGCTTAGAGCGCGGCACGTCAAATTTCATATCAGCCGTTCAAATGTATAACCTGTTTTTGTTTACTACGCACGAACCTCCTCGTGTAAACCAAAGGCTGAGAACTACGCCGCATTTCTTTATTTACTTTGTATTCAAATGTATATATAGATATGTAGTCAAAATTTCTACTTGATTAGCTTAAATAATAAAAGTAGCCGGTCTTTCTTTATAGTAATTATTAATATGTATATTGTATCATTACCAAAGTGGTTCGATTTTAAGCAGTTAAATTTTAAAGAAAGGTTTTATTAAATAACTATATGATTATTATCGCTATTATAGTGATCTCCAAACGCTTAATAAGCTGGTAGATTTCTTTTTTATAAAAACTGCGTGTTTTTTTTCCAAAAATAGACGTTGTGTGGTTTTGGACATATAAAAATTGAGGGAGTAAGGTTTGATACTAGAGGGTTTCCTACTTTAACTCCCAGTTTTGTCAATGTTAGTTAAGCACCACATAGATATGGCATTATGAAGATAGAGAATGCTGCTTTTTCAAATGGTTAGAATAGGACATAATTCGTAATTTTTTACATTTAATTTAGTGGGTTGTTCATAGTATTTGTTCTCCGTGATCGTTTCACTAGATGTGAGAAGTTCAAAAAATTGAATCTTCTTTAATACGAGGTGCGCTCAAGTTTTAAGGCTTCTAATTTTTTTCTGAAAAGTACCTATCCAAGAAAGTTGAAACTTCTATTACTTCTCAATCTCTGTCTAGACGTACACATTTTTTACAACGTCGTCGCCATGATTCCATGGCTGCTGAGAACACTTCTTTAGGGTTGTGTTTTGCCCACTAGAAAATCGCTGATCCAACAGCGGCTCGATTGGAAAATGAGCAGCTACGGAGAGTGCCCTTCATGGACCGAAATTTATGGCGGCATTACGTGTCAACATGTTCTGAGGCATTGCCACCTGCGCAGCCTTGTCTTCGTCGATCAGCATTCGTGGGGCCCATTTTTAAGAAACTTATCGCATTTCAGGTTATTATGCATACTGAACTCTATAAATCTTACGGAAATGCCAAATTTGGAGGCGCATACCTATTTGACAGTATTCCACAACAAGTTGCTCCACTTGCGCAACCGTGGTTTTGATTCGACTTTCTTTTATTATTACACAACTCGACTTTCTTTAAACTTTAGCACCCATAATGACTTCACCTCATGTCTCACTCAATTGGTGATGAATTTCGACGTAAAAGGAGAAAACATAAGACTACACGTTCTTCTTGAACATTAAACGTCGTCATTTGAAGTATACAAAACAACACTCACTGCAATGAAATAACCACATATTTTTACCTCCTCCCATTTGGAGACCGTAAATCTCAAACACAGTTCGTACCACCAAACTGCATTTTTTTTGTTATTAAGCCTTAACATTTTTAAATAATTTTTGTACTTTTATTATACAGGTAGTTTATTTTTCATGACCTGTTCCTTTTCGTAGCCTCTAAGTAGTCCAATCAAATCCGGCACCCATGTACCGAGATTAAAAGTAAATCCGACTCTCTTTGAATTGTAAAATGCAGACACATTTGTTACATTTAAACTCTTAACAAGGACGGTGTAATACCGAAAGGAAACTTTCTACAGCGGTGCGAAATCGTAACGGTCACTTTCGGTTGCCGTTAACCGATTTGGCTGAAAATCAATCCCATGAAAGGTACTGACCTAAGATGTGTGTGTGCCAAGTTCGAAGTGAATCCGTTGAATAGAACGGAAGTTATAGTGCCTCCAGACACACAGACAGACAGACAGGATGATAATCTCATTAACTTTCTACTATAAGCTCCGCTGTAGAAAGTTAATAATCTTTTTACTTGTAATTACTGGTGAAAAATCTCCAGAACAACAATCGTTCAGGTTAAATCTGTCAAATGATTTCTTGCTGTTTTTCTTTGCGCAAAAATTGGCTTATAATAATGCTATTACCTATTCTTTGGTATACAACAAAATACAAGCACCATTTCTGCTATGCGGCAATATTTTCTTCATAGAAGCCGGATACGAACTATCTAACTGCTATATTTTGTAATTGCAATGGACTAAACTGTATTTCTTTATTTGAAAATATAAAAAATTAACAAATTCTATATTAATATATTTGTTATAATTAATATTTCAGATCTATTGTAAGAGGTGAATTAAAACCAATAAAAGTTTAAGTACTATTGGGTTATCCGGTTACATTTTTTGATCTTTAATATTTTTGTTATTTGTCGAAGATATACACTTGTACGAGGATAAACATCATTCATCCTATATTTGCTCCTCCGGCAGCTAGAACTCTACAAGCAGCTTCAGAATCCATTCGAACGGGTTTTCTCCTTTACTTCTTGTGGGCACATAAGTTTAGCCAGATAGCTGTCAAGGTAGCGACGGGCTGCTTCTCGTTTTTGTTTCTAAGGCTAAGCCTTACATAGGTCCCTTTTGCGGCAGAGCCCTCCGAAGGTCCACTGGGAAGGAGGTACATGCCGGGCGTTGTTCTTTCGCTTGGTGAAGAGACTCTCGTTGATCTCCACAATACTTTTCTCGCCGCCGATCTTCTGCCGAGGCTTGTCGCAGAATGCCTGTTTGCAGAATTTGCCGCAGGAGTACTTTCGAACCCAGTGATGAATGACAACTATTATTTGGGTCTTCGTCGGCTTGCATTCCCCCTTCATACATCGCTATCGCACTGTTTGTCGTATGGATAGCTTCGTAGCCATTCTTGCAGAGTTTTCATCTTAAAAGCAGTCCTTTTTCTTGCTTCTTCGGTTCACGGCAGATTAAAGACATTCATGGCAATACAAGCAGAAATACTTATACAAAAATAAAGGGAACAAAAAATATAAGAAATAAAATAATAAGTTAAGCGTGTAACCCAATAGTACTAAAAGTTTATATGCCTCATGACTATGATACAATCAAATTTTCATTGAAATGGCGTAAAGTGTGCTAATTAAATTTCTGTGGTTCTTAAGCATATGAACTAGAATTCTGATTGTCTTTTTATTCAAGATTGAACAAGAGGAAGAATTTTGCTGTAGTTTTTATGCTTAAATCTTCCGATAAAGTTCTACAATACTACTGTCAACTACAAATGTTCATTCATAGTATGACGGCAGCCCTAATTGATTAGTGTATTTTTCACTAATTTAAATTTAAAAAAGAAATAAAAAAAATCTCAAAAAATTTACTGCTGTGAAATGCAGACTTTTAGAGCAAACCATATGGATTTGTTTTGCTTTGGTTGTTACCATAAGTAGCTGTCTTTTTTGAAGGTAATATAATAAACTTAAAACAGTTTAGGTTAGGATTGCCAACTCAGAAATTAAAATAAGGTTTGCTATTAGTATTCCATAGTCATCGTGCGTACGAGTTAGCGTTGTAACCTCCTCCCACAAATAAAATATTGACTAAGACAGTTTTTTCTCATTCTGGCTAATGTTCTTGTTTTTAGCATAAAAATGAAGACTAGTAACGCTGTTATGTCTTACTTTACAACATTATTAAAGCAAAATAAAACTCAGTTATTTCTAGTAGTTTACTTTCACTGAAAACATACAAACCCCAAAGCAAATTAGTTCGTCTAGTGACACTTGTTTTGTGGAAATAAACTACAATCGAAAATATAATTCATAGCTGACAAGTTTATATGAATACTTGCTGAGCATTAAAGCGAATGGAATATGCATCTTATGCAGTAAATCAAGCAGTAAGTAACAATCATTAAGAATTTTTATCTAATAGACAAAGAAAAGAAAGAAAAATCTAACTAAATCCCAGAAACAAAAGACTAGATTTTGCAAAACAGTACAGAGATTGAGCCAAGGAACAATAGCGATTCATAATTTGGAGTATTGAATCCAGATTTAAGTTGTCCATATGCGATGTTAGAAAAAAATTGCCCTATTCACTAGCATAAAATATGCTGTTAAATTTCCTTCTTCAGTTATTATATGGGAGTTATTTGAAAATCATATATGGAATTATAAACGCTTTTACATATTAGCATTTATTATAGGAGTGGTTGTCATTTATTGTCTTATTACAGACTTTAAATGTAAGATATTTACTTAAACAAGATAAAGTCAGCCAAACGTTCGTTCAAACATGAGTTGACCTATTAAAAATCCTGATATGTCATTTACAGTAATCTGGCCGTGAAAAATGAAGAAGATATTAAGATATTAAGAAAAAACAAAGAAATAATTTTATCAAAGAATTTTAAAGCGTGTAGAATGAAGAGAATTGATAGATACAATGGAATAACTCTTTCAGACTAATTACTATACGTTAAAGTGGTTCTTCTAGTTTTTTATTCGTTTTCTTTTAGAATTAGTTTGTTGTTTGTAAGAAAAAGAATCAAAGGAGAAGTTTTCATAAACATGTCACATTATTTGAAATTTGTCAGCTACGAATTTTATTTTTGTTTGTAATTTATTTCCATCCCACAAGTTCTACAAGATGAAATATGTTGTACGGTTACTCTCGTATACTAATAATTTTCGTCGTTGAAGACAATTATTTGGTACCGACTATTTACGCAAAGCTGCAATGTTTAATGTGTGCTGATGTTTCAGTTTTATTATAAAAATGTGAGTGTTTTAGTTAGCTTCTTAATCGCGCGAAGCAAATATTTGGGGATGCGTTCAGCTCACGAGCTACCACTGACTGTTTTACTAAAATTTTTAGGCTTACTTAGCAGAATGATCTTCCTTTTCGAAACAGCAATAAAACATATTTTGTTCAATATTTTATAGTATCATTTCCCGGAACCACGCTTGCCATTTAGTCATCAACCAATTTTGAAGATGATTTCATCCAAATGTTTGTCCCCACCTGCGATACAATCTTGCAGCCTTAAAGTTTAGCATTGCTTGCAGAGTCATTTTCATTGGTACTGCTGTGATAACATTGCGAATATCTTCTAATTTCTTAATAGTCTGCGGCCTGTTAAAAGACTTCTAACTTTAGGTATCCCCACAGGAAAATATCGCAAGGGGACAGGTCTGGTGACCCAGCCGATCATAAGATGTCAACATGTAATAGTATGAGGCGGCTTGTCTTAGAAGTTTTAAAAAAAATCTCGCCATGAGTATGTGGAAGCTCTCCCTTGTTAGAATTACTGTTGTTCATTTCCATTTATTGGGCCTGGGCTCCAGAAAATTGCATAACATCGAAACATGGGGAGTGAATGTGACAGTAACCACGCGTCCTGCTCTTCAAAAAAATACGGCCCTATTATGCCAAATTCCGCAACAGCACACCAAACAGTTACACAGGGACTGTGAAGAAATCCCTTCTGGGGTTGTTCAGGATCTTGTGAGACCCAGTCCCAAAAATCATTACTGAGCAGAACAGCGTCATCTGAAACATTTGCCATTTCCAAGTAGCCTGCCAGACCTATTACTCAGGTTTTTTAAGTTCCTGGACCACCATCAGCTTGTATGGATGGAATATGGGATCGCAGTGTAGAATTTTCAGCATGCTCCGGTCAGATATTTCCAAGGCGAGCGGCGTAACGTTGTGGCAATGTGACAACAGCCTTGCTTCACTGCTGTGGTATTCTCGGGTATCCACCTGGTGATTTCTGTTTTAATGCTGAACTAGTCTGTCGGAAATTGTGTACCTACAACATTATGGTTTTCTTTGTCGGAACTCTTTCTTGATGACTGACTCCGAAATGCTTATACGCAGCATAAAAATTCTAAGATTCTAATTAAACAAAACTGTTTTTTTTAACACCATAACCATAATGAATTGTTTATGTAACCAATGGCTCATAATCATGACATTTTTTACTATCTACTGAAGGATAATTCTCTCAGACAAGTAAATAAATATATTGTAGTGTGTTTTTGTTTTATTTTATTATAAAAAGAGTACTACACTTAAGTTTTTAATGTTAACTTCATTTCCAAAATTTTCTTGTAATTTTCATATATTTGTAATAGAGTGCAAACGTTCTTGAATCAAGAATTTCATTTATCTTATCTGCTGAAATTCGTTAACGTATTGTTATGTAAATGAAGAATTTAAATAATAAGATTCAAATAACTTAAGAAACCCATTTGCATTCGAAACAATCCACTTCGCGTGCTCGTTAGCCATAGAAATGGAAAACAGCGCTTATCTCGCTGATTAATTGATGGAATAACTTCCAATTGAAGTTTTGGGGTTACTTCTTTCCTGCCTGCTGTCCCGCATAATTTATTCCGAAGCATTATCAGGCGGCTGAAACAGAGAAAACGAAGGGAACACGCAAAAACGAGGGGTCCCGAGGCGGAGGTAAAACATTCCAATTATTTCGCGAAGTGTCTCGGGCCAGAAGGAAGCCGCCTTGCTACAAGGAGTTTAATAGTTCTCCAATTACCGCTTCCGCGCGGGCGTCGCGCCCTCTGGGGCTGCAAAGCAAATCGGCCGTTATTCGGGGCAAAGGCTCTGTAACTTAAGCTCTTCGGCGGCGATCGCAAAACAGAAGCTCACAAACGGGACATAATAAGGTTTGATTGCGCTTAGCGGCCGGGAAGCCCAGCAGTAGCCTGCGGCAATGTTATGTGGGCCGCCGTAAAATGTCCTTTGGGAGGATTATCCGCGACGTAAAACGGAGCGCGATTGCCGGCTATTCCGTCTGTATATTGTTTTCTTCTGGGGCTAACTGCGCCCTGAATATTCATAAATTTTTTGTGGCAGTAGGTGGATTACATGGGCACATAAAACTGGAGAGGGCATTAGGCTGTTTAGGGGGTAGCTTTAGGATCATTTCAAACTTGAGGGTTACAATAGATATGTTTCAAACAAATATGAAATGAAATGTAGCAGCCAGTTGGAAAAAATAATAAATAAACAGAAAGCCTTAAAGTAATCCACAAAATAAAAAAATAAATAAATACGAAGTTATGGAAGACCCTACATTATTTTGGCTTATATCATATATCATTTATTAAAACTAAAGGTTTGATAATTATTTTATTTTTATTTTTATATTGGATACCATTTATTGTTTTCTTATTTTATTTTATTATTTTATATAGCTTCGTCGAAGAAAATCCGGAATTTTTTAGGTTATATTGAGGGAAAGCCGAAGGGTTATCTTATGCGCATACGCAATTCTTTATTAGGATAACGCAAGTTAGCTCCTTAGAATCAACAACCTACATTATCAATAAAATAAGTCAAAAACACGAACACAGAGCTGCTATATTCGAATTCCAAGCATCGGAAAATTTCTGGCAGAAATTAATTCGTGGTTTAGCTACAAAAGGACCAAGTTTACGACGTAGCCAAAAAGTCTAAGAAATCTTGCCAGATTATTGAAAGAGAACATCAATCAGGATTGATCTGGTAAAAGAAATGAGCGAGGCGAGGTCGACTCTGTCTAATAGTGTACTACAAGTCTTTTGGACTGAGAAACCGCCAACTGTTAACTGAGAAAAGCAATATAGACAGGATGTTAAAGGCCCAAGCAGTGCTGAACGACATCAAGCACGACAGCGGATTCATATTCGGCCAAAATAACCGTTGGATTTGACAAGATGTTTTTGAAGTATTCACCGTCATGAATGCAGTTTCCCACCTCTGAGATGCCTGGGTCTTGCGATAAGCAAAAGTGATGTCATGGCACCCCACTTCTTTGAGAAAGATCTGAAGGTAACTGCCGATAGCTATATCAACGTGCTGGAGACAGTTGTCAAACCTTGCATAGGGAAGACAGTTGTTGGGCGCAAGTGCACATTCCAGTCCACAATGCAAGGACGACCCAGGCATAGCTCCAATTTGTATTATCTCCAGTCCCGACTGCATCTCTTTGACTATTACGTGCGGGGCGTGGTTGAAGCAAAAGACAATGATAGGCATCATAACACCAAGGACAGCGTAAAGGCCTCCATCATGGTGGTAATGACATATATGGACAAGAAGGAAGTTGTGCTGGCCTGCAGCAAGTTTACGTCCCTGCCCGAGAAGATCGTGGCCATTGATGGGGGTTATATTAAATAATGTGATGCTCAATACTATTATGCTAAGCTTTATGTAAATAAATTTAATTTTTCTTGTATTTAAATGTCATTTTCATTATTTATTCATTTCTGGATGTAGCTCGATAGACCTATTACATATAATTTTATATTTCGTGTTGAGATGAAAAAAAAGTACTCAAAAAGGGTGGTTTAAATGGACTTTTTGAGGCGAGAATGCAGAGTATCAAAATCAGAGCACGTACACAACACCAAAATCCGTAGAAAAATGGACACGTTTATCAAAATATTAAAAAAGATGGAAACTAGGAGATTAATTTGGTATGAACACGTTCGCAGGATGAATAATCAACGATGGTCTTTGCGACTATTAAAATGGAAAGCGAAAGAAAGAAGGGGTAGAGGCAGACCGGAAGAATGATGGTTTAAATAGATGCAGGAAGATATGAGAAGAAGGGATCTCATAGAAGACTGGTTAGATCGAAAGAAGTGCCGTCTAGGATGCCAGAAGGCAGAGAAGGCAGAGAAGGCTGTAGTGCAACTCGCAGTATATATATATAGAAAGTACAAATAAGAAAGGATAAATAGTTTCGGACAAATTACATAAGAAGTCTGTGTTTCAAAATAACGCTAGTCAATAAACCGTTGCTGATAACTAGGAAAGTAAGGAATAAAAATACGAAGAACTAATATGTTTGAGCTATATTTGGATAGTTTTCTCTACATGCATATCTTATTTTCAAATATTTTACTTTTTTGGAAGAATTTGAAGCATCTGGTAATTTAGAACTTTCATTACCAAAAAAATACTGGGTAGTCCCAAAAGTTCTGCAATATTTTCGAAAAAACCAATTATCATAAACAAAATTATTGTTATTTAAAAACAACAAAAACTATTCTTCGAAATGGAGACCATTATTTTCTACGATTTTTTCTACCGATCTGCAAGATCTAGTTGAAGTTCCATTTGGACGCTTTGAATGGAAGAACTCATGGCACGCTTCTTTAACTGCATTAAATGATTTGAACCGACGACCACACTAGAAGTGTTCTATTAAGTGGAAGATCTGGACTATAGACTGGATTTGGCATTGACTTCCTGAAATAAAGCATACTTTTGGTTAATCAAGGTCGGGTACTTCTCCTCCAACTTGTAGACACGGTCCAACTGCTGGCAATAAAGTTTGACGTTTATGGCGCGGTCATTTGGCACAAGTTCCTAATGTAAAACTTCTTCAAAATTCCACCAAACGTAAATCATGACCTTTTTGCCGAAACTATCTTGACTCGGAATCGATGACAGAGTTCGGCCTCGTGGAACCCATTTTTTTTTTTGGTCCGAAGTTCGCTTCCAAAATCTGTTACTCAAAGAATTGTTGAGCAGATAGTGGTAAATCTCAACTTTTTTGGCAGCTTGCGCTCGAGTGAGTTTCTGCGGATTCTGTTGGGGCTTTTTGTGCACAAAGTCAAGCTGTTGGAGATGTCGATGAACCATTGATTTATCAACTCCAAGAACTGATCGTTGTCTAACTCTAACGGCTGTCCGGAACGAAACTGATCTTTGAGACTTATATCGCCGGAATTAAAGCGATTGTACTATTTGGAAACAGTAGAAGAATAGTAGACACTTTCGCATTTCTTTGCAGTAAGTATTTCTTGACGAAAGTCCCCGCACAAAAATCAAATTTTTCTTTGGTATTTTTAAGTATGCTATTTGAACACAAGTTATACACAGGTATATATATTTCTGCCTTTCTACTGTTCTTGACTTAGAAACCATTTTTTTTTATTAGCACCTACTGGTGTTGACAATTAAAATTAGTCTAGAAGACTAACCATTGATTTTGTTCTAATGCATTCTTAATAATAAATACCGTTAATAAATATTAACGTTACTAAATATAATTTATATGAACAGATTGCAGTTCGTTGAGCTTGGTCTTCCATTTTCTGGTCCAGTCTGCTATGGTATTGCTTGCTATCTGTAGTTTTCTTGAGGAACTTTCTTGATTCTGGACGACCGCTGAAAGAGCAGTATGATCGGCGAATGTGGCTATTCTTATTTTATCTAATGTTGGTAGATCACTGGTGTATAATAGAAAAAGAACGGGTCCAAATACACTTCCTTGGGGTACTCCTGCTCGTATTTCTTTCAGGTCTGAATATTCGTCTTCCTGCTTGATTCTAAAAAGTATATCATTATATATAATGTTAACATATTGTTTATGTGTATCAGCCTTTCATGCTAAACCTTGTCAAAGGTTTAAGCAACATCAAGAAAGACTGCAGGGAAAACTCGTTTTTCCTCTAACATCTGTTCAATAATGTCAGAAATGCGATGTACTTGGTCAGTTGTTGAATGCTTCTGCCAAAAGCCAAATTAAAAATCTGGAATTAGATTATTGTTTTTTATGAGGGTACTTAGTGTTTTCAGTAATAAATTTTCAAATAATTTTGAGACAATGAGCAGGAGGGAAATGAGCCTACAAGATTTTACTTCGTTAGGCTGTTTTCCTGGCTTTGGCAACATGATTACTTCTGCGACTTTCCAGCAGGTATGAATATGTTGTAGCCTGAAAGCTGCATTGAAAAGATAAGTGAGTAAGACTATACCTTTCTAGGCAATTGTTTCAATATTTCACCAGTAACAAATCGTATCCTGGCGCCTTTTTCGGGTTAATGTTTGTTTTGAGTTCCTCAGCTACTTCTTTTAGAGTGGCTAAGGTGATGTTTTCTGAAACTTGGTTATCAATTTCTGGTAGTATATTTTCTACTTGTTCTTCATCGAGTGTAAGAATGTCAGCTAGATATTCAGCAAATAGATCCGCCTTTTGCTTATTATCTCTGGCCCACGGTCCCATCTCTCTTCTGATTAATGGTATAGAAGTAATTGGTATTTTGATTTTTTTGGTTGCTTTCTAGAGTGAGTCGTCAGTTCATTCATTAGGTATCAAATTCTGCAATTAGGAATTGATTGATTCTTCTTTGAGTTTTTGTATCTTTCTTCTCAATTTCTGGATTTTATTGTTCAAAATATTCTTGTAGGATGAATCTCTGGACTGTTGCCATCTTCTTTTAGCTTTTTCTTGACTAGTTCTCTGATTTCAGCGGGGTAGTTTACACCTTTGGCTATGTGTATAAATTCCTTAGTGTTGTTGTAAGACGCTGCTTGGACCAGCTTAGTCAACTTTTCATTAGTATATTTATTTTTCTAATTGCTTTATCGTTCTTAAATTATTGTTAAGATTGATGTTTCCTTGGGGATCAATATGTTGACGAGAAAGGGTCTGGCTGATTTTTTAATAATTTTTTTATTTAGTGTCAAAATGATGGCGGAGTGATCAGAATCCACCTCAAAGTTTTCTTCTACTTCGAGTAAATTTGGAATTTTATCTGGATCAGTGGGCCAGTACGTTGGATTGCCTGTCGAGTGATAATTGCAGTTTAGTTCCTGTACTGCTTTTATAAGCTCTCTTACCCCTACCTTTGGTCGTAGTTAACTTGAATCCCCAGTCTGCACATATCGAGTTGGTGTCTCCTCCAACAATGAATCTTTCGCCAAGGTGTTGCAGGAAACTTAAGTAATCTTACTTTCTGTTTTAGAAACATGATTCCAACCCCTGTTAATTAAATATTATCTCTTTACAGATGACATTCTTTATAGTGGTTGATCTTTTCATTTATTATTATTGCTACCACCCCTGGATTGGTTAGTATCCACTTATTTTAAGTTAAAAGTGGTTTGTCATGTGTGTATTAGAAATGAGGCAGACATCGGTGTGTTGAGTGTTCAGGAAGACTTCAAGTTCGTGTTTTTTGTTTAGAATGCCATTGCCATTCCATGTGGCGATACGTAAGGGTTATCGATCTATTTCTTATCTTACTTTACCCTTGGATATGGTTCCAGTACTTATGGCTTTTAGCTTGTTAAGTCTTTCGTTAACTTGATCCAGTGTTTTTATCATATTTTGCATGAGCTGCATCATAGCTGGTTCTGATGATGCTGAGGATATTAATTCAGTTGATGTTTGTTGGGTAGCTTTGGCGTAACATATTCTGGTTCTAACTGTATTAGATACAGCTGGTTTTTGTTGAGGAGTGTTTTATTGGCATTAACCGTACGATCTTTTCTTTTCGGCAGCTCCTTTGCAATTGTGCAGCTCCTGTAGCTAGTTGTGTGTGCTCCAGAGTAGTTTACGCACTTGGCAGGTGCCTTTAGATTTTGCGCATGTTGCAAGTTGGTGTTCTTCTACAGAATTTCTTTGTTTGTTCATTTTTTACATTGTGGAATAAGCATGCTATTCCCTAATTTTATTGATGTCTTCAGATTTCTCAAAGACTAGCATATACAATGGTAATGGAATATGTTTTACCTCATTATTAGAGATAATTTTCTTGAGTTTTTGTGTTACTGCCATAATCCTAAATTTATTTTCCTTTAGTTCCTCGACTATTACTTCCGCTTTAGTTGTAGGATGTAAGTTCCTAACCATTACCTTAATAGGACTCGCGACTTTAATTTCATATGAGTGCCATTTAATGCTACTGCCGTTTATTAAGGTTGTTAAATTTCTGTACTCTTCAAAAGAGTTAACATTGACTTTAATTTGTTTGTTACTCATCATGCTAGTCGCTGTGCTTAATTTTTCCTTGATTACTCGGCACTCATCTATGTTACTCAAGATGACCGGTGGCGACTTGATGGTTTTTGAGGTTCTGTCTGTTTGCTTTTTAGAGCTTTCTGCTGCTTTTTCAGACGATTCGGTAGCCTTTCATTTTTTTTCTGTTTCTGGATTTGGGCAAAATCCAATCGGTTCCTCTGGCCACAAGTTGCTCCTCTTCATCTGAGTTTGCTGGGCTGTAGAATTTGTTCCTTGCAGTTTCTTTTTCCTTTTGTGGTTATAATAACTTCTTTTTTGTTCCTGTAAAGTTAATACCTGTCCTTTAAGCTGTTTGATTTCGTCCAAAGCCTGCTGTAATTGTAACTGCAGATTGGAGATGATTACATTTTCTAGCGCCTGTGTATTAGGTGTTAAGATTTGTTGATTAATACCATACGATATTATCTGCTGTTGCTGATACATATTTCACTATCGCGGTAGCTCGTCGACCTTGACCAGTGCCGTGGGCCGGCTGATATCACCACCCGCAAATGATACCACTTGGGTTTTGCGTTGTAAACACTTTAAGAACCCTCTGACCACTTTCTTACTCGCTAAAACTCAAACGCATACTATAATAAGCCGTATGATTAAATTTACTGATATCCTTTCTACCTACATCTACATTTATAAATGCAGTATTCAAGTACTTTCAGACTGTTTCTTTACAATTTGACTTTTTTCGCACTTATGAAGTTTTGTACGGTATGATTTTCTTCATAACACTTTGATAACTGTGTCCGTCTTATTTGATTTTAGAGGATAATGAATAAAAAAGTTATAATGCCCAAAATTTTAAAACTGTAACTCGAGGACATTTTGAACAAACCCATAATTTTTTTTTATAAAATACAAGTGATGAAGTTGTATAAAGAGCAAATGCCTAGTGAGTTTATCCATTAGTTCATTTTCGATGTAAAATTTTAAATTTAATGTGAGTTTCAGTGCTTTTTATCGAGCAATAAGCACAGAGAATTATTTTTCAAACTTTTCAAAATATGGAGG
Organism: Sinelater perroti; assembly: GCA_036346155.1. NCBI lineage: Eukaryota > Metazoa > Arthropoda > Insecta > Coleoptera > Elateridae > Sinelater > Sinelater perroti. The sequence continues at coordinate 3,969,422 of JARFIY010000189.1, forward strand.
CTGACTATAGACGATATTTTTCATCTTCCATTTTAATGAACTTGGTGTAGTGGCCCACAAGCTTGCACATTTCCCCCAAGAAGGTTTTTGGTAGGTTGCCCAACCACTCATACAACGCAGTTTCCACCCCATGCTTTATTTTTGGTCTCTGACTTCTAGTAGTGTACTCGCGTTTTATTTGGCAAAACGTATTTGCCTTCATTATTGTAGCACGTGCAGATTTCAATATTTTGCAGCTATGCTCTGAGGTAAGCTCTCTTGGCACCGACCTCGCATAAACTTTATGCAGCTGAGCTCGTCGTGGATAATTTTTATAGGCAGAACCATAAGTAATCTGCAGAGAACACGCTACACTATCGATGGCAATTGATCGATTAGCCAGTACCATTTTTCCAGCCTGCTGAATTTTCTCGTCAGTGGTGGAGGTTGACGGGTGCCACTTTTAATCTTCTTGATCCACTCATACACACTTTTACGTGGTAGCGAACTGTTCCTGTATTGTGTTGTAAGACTTCAATAAATTTCATCCGCTTTCGACCAGAGAAATCGGATTATTCCTTTTTGTTCCTCCTTTGTACACGATGCTAGCAAAGCGGCCATTTTACACCGAAACGGAAGCAAAAAGTGCTGCTATCAAGATTAAACTTCGGTAACATGATCCACTCTAAGAGTACATGCAGAAGAGGCAATGTGATAAACCTAAACATCTGTTATGGCGATTGACTTTTTACTCATTTTGCATTAATAATTTTTCAATTACTGGTACTATACATTCCTTATTTAAGTAACTAAATATCTTCAATTAAAAACATTGAAACAAAACAGATAATTGATTTAAAAGCTCATTTGCTTTCATAGATTATATCAAGGCTTTTAATAGAGCTATTAGATATAAGATGTAGAAAATATTAAAGAACAAAGGGTTTCCGTGATACTTAATAGAATCATGTAAGAGCTTATGCAAATACACCACCATTATCATTGAAAATAACCTCGGCGAAGTAAACCGCCAATTAATATAAATTAGGGCGTAAGGCAGGGATGTTGCTTGTCTGATGTATTATTTGACATATACATACACAATTTTAATAAAAAATTGGAGAAGAAAGCACCACAGATAATCAAGTTACATCATACCAAAATAATAAATAATTTACTTTTTGCTGACAATAAACCAGTCATTAAGTCCTTAGAAAATTATCTGTAAAAAACACAAACTAAACTTCTTCCTACAAAATATCAAAATCGAAGACGAGTATTGGCTTTTCTAAAGAAAAAGGTTCAACTAGATCAAAATTTAGTATTGACATTTGTCAAGAAAACGTGGCTTATTTTAAATATTTAGAATGCGATGTGACCTATGATTATAACCAGGATGTTAAAGGGAGTACAAATAAGTCTCTGCCGTTTGATAATAGATAGCTCAACCACTAAGTTATGGTTGAAATTGCCAGATGTAAAACGTCAAATCGTAAGATTGGACATCTGGCAACCCCATAACCTTAAAATATTAGCGATTTTGTATTAGCATCACATTATTTTTTTCGTGCGAAATTATTGAGTTTTGAGCCGAATAAGCGTCATTTGCGGGAACTTTTGATTTACTTCTTTAATTTGAAGAAATCTGCGGCTGAGGTGCATCGATTGTTTGTAGAAGCATATGGCTGCTTTAAGTGAGAGAAGTTGTCGTGAGTGGTTTCATAAGTTTAAGAACGGTAAGTCTGATGTCAAAGACAAAGAACGTAGCAGAAGGCCAAAAGTGTATTTGTAATTGGAAGCATTATTGGAGGAAGATTCCTGCCAAACGCATGAAGAACTTGAACTTACATTAGGAGTGACCCAACAAGCAGTTTCACATCGTTTAAAATCGTTGGGAATTATTCAAAATCAAGGAAATTTGGTTCCATATGAACTGAAGCCGAGAAAAGTTAAACGCCGATTTGGCATATCTAAAATGCTGATTGCCAAGCATAAACAAAAGGGTATCGTATAGTCACTGTTTTTTTTTAACATAATAAGCCCATGGCTTAGATACATAGCACCTAGTTATAAACTAATAAGCTATTTTAATATTAACCTAATTTACTAATAAGATTAAAATTTAACTGTCACCCAATGGCTCGAGTCAATTAATTGCTCACTTTATTATAATATTGTCACTTAAAGTCACAGTGATAGATTGCGCATTTTACGAGTGCTCTGCTTTTTATGTCACTCCCGCACTTTTCACGTACACTTGGTTTTATGTCAGTTCAAATGGTTTAGTTCGCTTGAGGCGACGAAGTAGATTAACGTTGTTCAGGAGCTAGATAGCCGCGTTGTTGGGATGTCGATGAAGACGCTCTTCATGGGATGTTGCATATTTTCGAATTACGCTGAACACTGCGTCTACTTGAAGGTCTCGATGCAGGTCAGTATTTCTGATGTACCACGGAGCGTTTACTGCATTTCGTAGCACTTTGTTTTGAAATTTTTGAATAGATTTCACATTCTTTGGTTTGGTACATCCCCATAGCTGGATGCCATAGGTCCATGTCGGTTTTAAGATCTGTTTGTATAGGAGAACCTTATTATATATTGATAACTTAGAGTATCTTCCCATTAACCAGTGCATTTTACGGGACTTGATGCCGAGTTCTGTTCTTTTCTTTTTAACGTGCTCTCTATAGTCACTGGTGATAAAAAATAGATCCACTACGATAACCCAAAGAAGAGAAAATTATGAGCGCCACGTGGCCATGCTTCAACATCGGCAGTCAAGCCGAATATTCATGGAAAAAAAATTTATGTTGTGTATTTGGTGGGATCAGCTTGGTGTCCTCTATTATGAGTTGCTCAAACCGAACGAAACCATTAGTGGGTCTCTCTATCGAATTCAATTGATGAGATTGAGCCGAACAGTCAAGAAAAAACACTCCCACTACAACTCCAGACATAACAAAATTATTCTCCTGCATGATAATGCTCGTCCATATGTTACGGCGCCGGTCAAAACCTACTTGGAAATACTCAATTCGGAAGTCCTACCCCACTCGCCGTATTCTCCAGACATTGCCCTTTCCGATTATCACTTGTTCCGATCGACGGCACATAGACTGCGTGAGCAGCACTACAAATCATATGAAGATACCAAAAATTAGGTCAATTCGTAGATACTCTCAAAAGATGAAGCGTTCTTCCGACGCGGTATCCGTATGCTGCCAGAAAAATAGGAAAAAGTAGTGGTCAGTAAAAAACAGGCAGATTTAGAAATGATATCAGGGAAGAACTTAAAATATTTGAAATTAGTAACAAAATTAGTAGTTACCAAAAAATGGAAATTAAAAATGAAAACAACATGTGGAACAAACCATAATTGCTTGCCTAAACAAGCTCCACATTACAATCCATTAAGAAAGAGATATGTAGGATACCCAAGAAGGTGTGTAGTTAAATTAAAACAGGCCAGAGGGCTTAATCCATGAAGCTGTTGATGATAGTGAATTAAAGAATTGTTAGAAGAAACCCGCATGGTGATGTATATATATATATATATATATATATATATATATATATATATATATATATATATATATATATATATATATATATAAATAAATGAATACAGTCGTCTTAAATATATGTAATGAATGTAGTAATGATAATGATATTGATAATTCCGCCTTCACAGGTATTGGGTAAGCAACTAATTATACGTTTGTGACATTGTTACCTAACAACGGTGAAATGATATTTAAGATATTTACAAAAAAATGCATAACTATTAAATTTGAATTAAAGAAAAATGTTTCTAGAAAGAAACTTTTTCAACAAAAATGATATGATAAATTCCTTTTTAGGACATAAACAAATTAACTACACTACAGCAGAAAAAAGAGACAAACTTTTTATTTTAAAGCCAGACTTGTAGTATCCCCTTCTATTGATGCACTGCATCTAGAAGAATGACCCATCAGTTTCATGTCGAGGGCCAAACCAGCTAATCTGCTGCCGACAACTGCCACGTGCTGCGGTCAAGCGCAATCCAGCACATCGACAACACGAACTGCGGCATGAATAATCGATTACCTTTCGAGCGGTTCCTACAAGCCCCAGAACAGCAGGAAGCGGCTGTCTGATAAAACCGCATCAGCACGCCGAGCGCCTGCGGGAACTGTAAGTCAGCCAGAGCCAGAGCGCTCAACTGGGATGCTGGCTGCAGGAGCCCTGTTTGAGTAAGATCATTTAATTTCGTGCTGTCTGCCTGTTTGCACAGCCTGATTGCGGCGCGACGCGTCGTGGGCCTCTTCCTGCAGCGCCCCTAATTGCCTGAGACGATGTTCCCTCACGATGACTCGGCTTATTAGAGGGACTATTATTAGGACGAGAGCCAAAAAGGTGAACGACAGCTAATTCAGGAGAATTTAATTACGGCACAGTGTGTTGCTAAGTGAATACTGGAAATTCCGAGATAACTGTCATCTCTTATACCTGTGGTAGGCAATCAACATAAAACAGTATAAAGCTAACCTGCGAACTAACAAAAAGAACCTTCCAGAGAGACTACAATCATCTCCTAAGAAATATAATAGAGCTAATAAAACCAAAAAGCCATTCAAAGAGAATGGCAAAGAACAAAGAATCCTGCAATTAAAAATCTACTAAATAATATTACTCATCAAATTAAAAAAGAACTGGGCAAACTAAGAATAAATGCCTATAAAAACAGATTTTAGTCCAGGAGACAAAGGATTGTGGAAAGCAACATATTAAAATAAAGAAAAGAAATGTGCACTTGTCCTTAGAAAATGAAGTTCGACATGAAACAAGCTGCCGCATTTGCTTCTCAACTTGAGAGGACTTTTATGCCAGCAATTACCTGCACGCGAACTCATTTCGCGCAGATAATCAATGTCGTTGAAAGAAATATGCCTATACCTGATAACATAACACTGGCTTCTGCAAAAGAACTAGAAGGTATTATAAATAAACTACCTAAAAAAATACCGTCCTGCAGCATTTAATAAAGAAAGCATTCACCTACTTAAGTACAACATGAAACGCTTGTTTAAGAGTTTCAGACATGGAAACATTTTGCTAAACCTGAAAAGACAAAAAGTAAACAATTACAGACCTACAAGTCTGCTAATTTTACTATTTAAACTGATAGAAAATATTACACACACACGTCTCTTCAACAGCCCTAAAAACCGCAACTTGCTGCCCACATTTCAATTCGGCTTTCGAAAAAGTCATCCAATCTGCCATCAATTACAACGCAGCTTTGAAAGCAAGTAATACGTTATAGTAATATATGAGTCGAAGGTCTTAAAAAGAAGACTCTAAATATCGACATACAAACTTAGATCAAAGCCATCATCTTTTTCTTTCTGAAGAATCAAATTTTGCAATTAACTTAACATTGCTCAAGGGAGCATACCAGGACCCATAATTTTTAACATATACACATCCGGTCTTTCTGTACTTAACACTATGTTGACCGTTGCGCGGACAACAGAACCATCTCTACCCAAACAACTAAACTCAATAAAAGAATAATGCGTTGGAATCTACAAGATTCACCAGTGAAATACCTAAAAGTTTATCTGAATACCTGGTTAAGTTGAAAACATCACATAAATTACAATCTACACCTATTTACAACAAGATAATAAAACTGTATCTATTAATAAACCGAAAATCAACTCTAAAAATCAAATGTACTTTATTACTATGAAAGCTTGTTAAGATCCCTAGCACTATACGTATCATCTGTGTGGTGCAACACTCCAAAAAGTAACATACAAAAGTTGTAACTGTTCCAAAATTAGGTGCTGGGAACTGCAGTCAACGCACTATGGTATATACATGACAAGTTAGCCGTTTTGACCGCGAAACAATTTATAAGAAAATGTTCTAACAAGTTTATTACCAACGTAAGTGTGTGCAGTAGCACAGTAGACTATGAACTATTTGAACTAAATATCTGACCCCTTTCAACAGTTTAGCAGAAATTATTCTTATGTTTTTTTTGTTTCTCTGTCTGTGTGTAAAAGATCATTTCTGTATTAAGTTTCCGTTTGGCTAAACCGTTGCGTAACATTTTGTGACACACGTCTCTAGTCAATTTAAACTCTTTTGATATCATGCGAACAGTAACACGACGGTCTTCTTGCAGTAACTGTCTCATACGCTCCACATTTGCAGCGATACGTAATGTGTGATCGACTCTGGGATCGTTCTTAATTTCTACCCTGCCGAAACTTATTATAATACTGTCGCCATATGCTTACAGTATCATATTCCATGTTTCACTGGGGGTTTCTCTATATATCTCATAGTAGAACATAATATGAACCCTTTCTGCTCGTAGTTGCGTCACCCATGTAACTTCCAATTAAATGCTCCAACAAACCCAACAGTGGGTTGTTAATCACAGTGAGTTTACGTAGAAACACTTCCAACTCCATGTGTGTTCAAGACATATATTAGGTGACTGAATAACAAACATTTCTTGTGTTTCAATATTATAAGTAGAAAATTTAATTTTCCCAAATTTTTTGTCACGATTTGTGAAATGCTTAAATGATATGTTTGAACGTAACGGTTTGTCCTAGAGAGTTGGCCTTCAGCCTAGTACAATATTTTAAAAACGTGTTTTATTGTCATTTTTCGAATTACAATTTTAATAATATGAACTGCAGTGCCTTAAACAGATTTCTGTAAAAGTTGCTCTGTTCTTTTTTAATTTTATTCAACCAGTAGAATAAGAAAATTGCTTTTATTTTATTCTTACAGTTCTCACTTTTATATATTTATTGATTTTTTAAAGATTTTTTATCACTTTTTCTTTGGAATAGGATTACTAACAAAATCGATTAATATGTGTTAGTGTTACTTCTGATTGTCTAGTAATTTAAAAATTGTTTGTGGTAGAAGACTACACTACTGCATTTTTGTTTTATATCATTTAACGGATACAGGACAACTGTTAATATATTTATATTCACCAAAGGCGGGATGCAACCCATAAAAATTACTTTGATACTTTCTTAATCTGTAATTAAAACACATTTTTCTAGAAAACTTGTTTAAGTGAATATATGTTTATACAAGGTCTGTCCGGAAAGTAATCCGCCCCATTTTTCTGCTGCGACTATCCGTCGCACAGTGTTACCGCTTGCACGAAACGGGGAGTGGTGGGAACACAGGGCGATCCGCGCCAGTCAGCTCCGAGCTCCTGGAGTGTCACAGTTCCTGTTTCAGTGAACCCTTGTGTGAGTGCTCTGTCGAAATTAAGATGGAACAAATTCTCGAGCAGCGAATAAAGTTTTGTTTCAAACTTGAGAAAACGCCGTCGGAGACTTTTGAGTTGCTTCAGAAGGCTTCTGATGAGGACTGCATGTCATATTCACAGTGCAAAAGGTGGCATAAAATGTTCAAGGAGCGTCGTGAGGAAGTGGCAGGCGAACAACGATCGGGTTGCCCCTCAACTTCGCGAGATGAAAGTTCGGTTGGCAAAGTGCGCGAATTGAATGAGTGTCCGCCTAATGTCAGAAATATTTGACATTCCGAAAACCAATGTGCACGAGATTGTGACGAAAAACTTTCAAATGCGGAGGGTGTGCGCCAAACTTGTCCCGAGAGTGCTCACCGATGACCAAAAGAACGATCGAGTGGAAGTGTATCAAGAATTGTTGCAGTCCTAATGTGGCCCCGCCCGACTTAATTTTGTTCCCGAAGATTAAAAAATCCCTTAAAGGACAGCATTTGGAGACCATGGAGAACTTAAAGGTGGCTACGACGAGGTTACTAAAGGACATCCCAGTGAAGAACTTTCAGAACGCATATAAAGTATAGAAATCTCGCTAGAACAAGTGTGTTAAAGCAGGAGGGATGTATTTCGAAGAATATTAAGTAATTGAACGAATCGGTTCAATAAATTTCTTAAAACAAAAATGGGTGCATTACTTTCCGGACAGACCTTGTATATTACTGAGTATCAGCGGTTCTAGCATACATTGTAGCTCGACTGAAAGTCTTGAGCTGGAATCTGTTTCAGAGTGCTGGCCATAGTCCCAAAACTTGTGATTTTACGCCAGGTCAGGCTATAGGAAGGTTGGGGCAGCATTACCATGGTTTGTTTGAGCAAACGCTCCTGCACTAGCAGCATATTTCAACGTATTATCATGGTAAACAACCCAGATGTTGGAGACCTCTGAGTTGTTTAACTTCCACGTAACACGCAGTATTAACCATCAGTTTGGATGGTACGAACTTCTTATCGACAACACCTTTAGAGTTCGAAAAGACGATGAGAATTTCTTTCATTTTTGATATGCTCATTCGAGCCTTCTTTGGTTGAAGAGTCTCAATAGTGTGCACTTGAATCATACTCAAATGAAAAAAATGCCTACGCGTACCCTGGTACCCCAGGGTATTCTTTCCCCAAAGTGTCCAGGGCATTTTCTCACTTTAGTTCATTGGAGGTTAATTTGGGAATCCAAAATTATCAGTGTCCCCAAAACATTATATAGACAGTTTAATCTTGAAAAGCAAACAACTTTGAGCTGGTTTCCTAGCGGATTCTGCCTTGCCAAGTGCAATGGGGCACTTTCTAAGCATCATGTGCGTGATCAGCGACTCAAAAACCCTTGTATGTAGTCTAAACTCTAAAAACAAACAAATTTGAGGTAATTCCCCAAAATCGCCCCTATTCCCAGGATTATGCTTCCCCCCAAAGTGCATTGGGACATTTTTTAAATATCATTTCTATCAACGACCTCAAAAACCCTTATTCAAACATTGTAAACTTGGAAAACAAACAAATTTGAGGTAATTTCCTAAAATCACCTTCATCCCCAAAATTATGGCCTTCAAGTGCATCGGGGCACTTTCTAAGCATCATATTTGTGGTCAGAGACCCTTGTATAGACAGTTTAAATTCGTAAAACAAACAAATTTGAGGTAATTCCCTAAAATCACCCCATCCCTAGAATTATGCCCCGCAAGTGCATCGGGACACTTTCTAAGCATCATATTCGAGATCAACGATCCCAAAAACCACCGAGTAACAGAAATGAGCTTATTTTGGCTAATAGTAAGCGAGAAATAAAAATATTCTTTAGGGCCTGCAAAAAATGCGTCAAATAAATGCATTTTTTGCGTACACAAATGCACTTTCGCATTATAATAGAAAAATATGTGGTAACATTTTTTTCTAAAGCTTTTACATATCGAATGCGCGTTGGAACGTCTCGATACGTGTACCCACAAAAAATTTCGAGCTTTTAGCGTTTTTGTTACTAATTTGACTCGAACAACAAACAAATTTGAGGTTATTCCCCAAAATCGCCCCCATCCCCAGGATTATGCTCCTCTCTAAATGCATTGGCGCACTTCTTAAACATCATATTCGTTATCAGTGACCCTAAAACCCTTATTCAGATAGTTTAAACTCGGAAAACAAACAAACTTGAAATAATTGTAAGACCCGAACTCGTGCGAGGTCCGACCAGAGCATCGTTCTCTCGTAGTCAGTCGGCCATAGTGGTGACTGCTTCTACAAATTTGTTTTTTTTTTGTGTCGTGCTGATGAATGCGTTACTGATCGCTTTGATCCAATTTTTTAAGATTGTTCCATCGTCTTTTCTCGATTTTCTTTATCGTAATTTTACTATAAAATTTAAGCACAGTTTGCATACTTGTGTGCATATGTTTGCATATGTTGTGGCAGAGCTTTTTCAGAGTTTCAGTAAGGTTCCTGCCCGAAAAATGTTTTGTTAAGGTTCTGGCGAGCTTTATTTTGGCCGAACAGGAAAGTTTGAGTAGCATGCACGTTTAAAAACTGCCTGAAAGTTTGTTTAAGACAAGGAGTATTGGAAATGAGCGGCTATCAGCACAGTTCCGAAGCTTGTTGACCCAATTATTAAGCTTGCACGCGAGGACTATTATATATACCAATCAATTGGTTTTATAGTTAATGCAATTGAAATCAGTCTGCCAGATGATCATTACGGAAGACTTTAATATGGAACATCATTTTCTCTTAATCTTGACACGTGATGACTGATATTTGCAACGAATTTACCGAAGCCGATTTAGTTTATTTTTTTAAGTTCAAATAAGCACATGGCGATTGTATTGCAGTATTCTGTGATTACGGCAACGCCAAATTATACTATTTGTTATGGGACGCACGCGTTGCTTAAATCGTGTAATGGGTGTCATGAGAAATATTTAATAGCACGAAAATGTCAAGCCGTTCTAAATTTGGCATAATTGCACGCAGGATGATGGTTAGTGCTTGATTGCAAACATTTCATTTCCGGCTTCGTGGCTAATGTGATGACCTGCAAAATTTGTAGACATTATCAAGTTTCCCGCGTAATTTACTGCTCAGCATTTGCCGAAACATTTTGGTAAGTTAAAACAATAAATGAATCTGATCTGGTCATGTTGTCCACTTCTACCAGAACTTTTGCAAGTGTTGGTATTTTCTTAGATCAAACAAGCTTGTTTCTGACTTAGTAATATATTATCACTATATTTACATGTCAGGCAGCGTATTTAATAATTTTTAGCAGAATTTACATAAGCTTTAATCTGCCGTTTTTGTTCCTGGATATTTTTGCTGAAGAAATTTTTTATTGGAGCGTCACTCAGAAGTGGCATTACTGAAACTAATTACAACAAATTGTTAAATTAGATATTAAAACACCTCTAGCAGCTTAGATATATAGATGGATTTTCGTTTCAATATGAATTGTTAAAGATTTATGTAAATAATTTGCATTTACAGTCGTTCTTCTGAGATCTTTTATTGAGAACCATCTATTGCAGTTCTGATATTTGGATGGAGAATGCACCAAAAGAAAATGATTGTGTAATAATTGAGCGTGACCAAGTCTTAACTTAGCTATTACAATTGTTTTTCTGCATTAGCTAAACTTTTGCAGGATTTTTATTTGATTTTAAAGGAAGAAATTTTGTGCTGCTGTTACTTCATTCATGGTGCCGCAGACATCTAAAGGTTGTCCGCTTTTATTATTCTAATATTGTTATAGATCTCAAAGTCATTTTAGTTGCCCGTTCACCACGTTGTAAAAAGGGTCCACAACATTTGTGAATAATTTGCAAGTTTGCAATCTGCCGACGTCGAAACAGAATTCTTGTCATACTTCTCTAAACAGGCCGTAACTGGGTGAAATAGCGGAGCTATACGTTAGATAGCGAAAGACCTCAATTCCATCCTATTCAGCAATTTTGTCCGAGACCTTTGTGGTACGAAGAATTTGTTTGCGGTTGATCAAAGTCGGATACTTTAGTTTTGCTTGGTTTGTTAAACACGTACCGTGGTACAACTCGGCATTTATGGCTTTTACATTTGGAACCAGTTCAAAGTCCACAAAATACTCAACATTTCACCAAATTAAGATTATGACTTTCTTTCCAAAACGACCCCATTGAGACACTGGCGGCTGGTTCTTGCCTCCAGAAACCCAAGGCTTGGAACGGTGATAATAAACAAGGTAAATCCATTTTTCACTATAAATGACAAAGCGCTTCCAAACCTGACCATTTATGGACTCTCTTGTGGGCTTGTAAGTTCGTAAAGATCTTGTTTTTTGCGCTCAAAATCCAGTTGACACAAATAATTTCATATAGGCACGTGTGCGGGACGCCAAATTTAATTGACAAATCACGAGTGTTTAAAAAGGTTCGACATCTAAAGCAGCTTGTAAATATTCTTAAAACAGATGATCGGTCAAAAGTTACCAGAATGGAATCGTTTGTATCATTAAATGTCTCTTGTCCTTCAACACAGCAAATCTCTATAATTCTTTGGGAAGTACGAAAAACTTTTTTCTCTGATAATTTGACAGCTTCGGATGTTAGTTGATGTTATCGTGTAAGATAGGAGCGAGAGCAATTTAAATGCTTTTTTTACGTTCCTTGATCTGTAAACACTTTTTAAACTATTAGGAAACTTTTCGTTTCTCATGAAAACCTTTACGTTTCTGATAGTTTGTAGCAGCATTTATTTATTAATTGGCAAGCAATTTAACATTTTGTCAAATATTAATTATAAAAACTGATAGGACAAACAAATTTCGATATCTGTCCTGCACTAATATTGTGCGGTAATCGTAATTGAAAAGTGATCAATAAGATAAAGTTCTAAAGGAAATAACCAATTAAATTAAATAAACAGGCAGGAATTATTCAAACTTTTATATATTGCATTGAAGTCACCATTGTATACGTCAAATTATATTCTTATATAAGTCCTTAATTGAGGCCAATCAAATTATTTTGATCAATAATATGGATATGTCGAACTTCAAAACATATTGTGTAAAGCTGCCTAAAAGAAGACATGTTGACTACAGCTGGTTTATTAAATATTGTAAATTTAATACGTTTTCGGATTTACCTAATATAAATATCGGTAAAGCATAAGTAACGTGGAAAAGCTGAAAATTTGTGTCAAGTGATAGATTTGTTTCTTGAAAAAATAAATTACATTTTTGTGCAATAATTTTATTTTATAAAGGGGCATATAATTTATTTCTTGATTTATTCTCGCATCAACTTCAAAAAAAAACATCAAATCACTACGACCACGTCAATGCGCTTACTCTCTATCGATGTGGAACTAATGCAAAAAATATGTTTTTGTATATAGATGTATTAGTAATTTAGTATATAATACTTATAATATTCTACAAATTCTTTGTTTCTTCAAATAACTATTGCTCCGTTAATCTTACTTTAATTGTAGCCATTAAATGACGTTATCACGTTGTATAAGATCATATTTTCGGTTTGCATTATCAAAACATTTATAATTTTGTAATTAATAAAAGATTTGTGTTTGTGTGTGCTTTTCCCCCTATATTTCTCTATGTATGAGAATACGCGTGCACGGAGGTGTGTAAGTGCAATGCACGTGCGCATGTGTATGTATCTTAGGAGCAATGGTTACAAAATCACATAAAACTTCTTTTGTATGTTGACTATTAAACAACAAATTCCAGGGCTATAAAATAATTGATATTTCACATGGACGTAAGCCAAAAATAATACATGTAGGCAGCATAAGAGTCACATCGTTATTTAATTATGTACTTTTTACGTTACGACTTTACAACCAATTGTAATCATTATAATCTTGCTATTTTAAAAAAATCCTGTTTAGATTAAAAACTAATAAATTATATAGAAACAATAATTTCAAACACGCTATCTATTAAATCTGTAGATGTAATAAAAACAATCAATACTAAGAAAATGGCTATGAACACAACATAAAGACTAAACAAAATTTACACTACATGTCAAACATGTAGCCATACGATACAGTCGATTATGTAAATGTATAAAATATTTGTACTAAAACGATAAAATGTTTCTATTTACCAATGGCTAGAAAAGAATTTTTTGCTAATTTTTTGCAAAAATTCTCCCAAAGAACACCTAAAAATTCAGGTAACTATTTTCATCCCATCAGAATCCTAGGAACCTGCAAAAGAATAAACCGTTAATAAGGCTCTTATTATGAAAAAGTGAATAATTTTTATCTATCTTCTATAATTTGTGGTTACATAGTCATCGATGGAAATTAGAATTTTTAGCGCCTAATTTATTTAATAACCGAACCTCTAAATTCCCCAAATGTGCAGTTAAATCTTGAAATCTTTAAAAAAATAAGAAAAAATTATAAATGGGGTAGACTATTAGCATTTAAAAGATTTTATTAGCATTTCTATATTTTCTCATTTCTCTATTTCCATTGCTTTACATAATTTCTTCCATGTAAATTTAGGTAGCGGTACTCTTTAGTAATTCATTCAAAGAATGGATTTATACAAGGGTTCGCTATCTTTTCGGGTCTAGCAGATTTCATTGCCGCCGATTTATCACCGCCGGTTTATCGCTAGACCCAGTTACAGTAAACGGTTATCATCGTGCATGTATAAACTATGAAAACTCTATTGTAAGCTACAATTGTTATCTCGAATTAACTGTGTTTTGAATTAAAGGATATCTTTAAAACGATACACTTATATATATTTAGAGCGTTCAAAGATGATTTGCACTCCTCGAAATTTCGGTTGTGTCGTGTGCAATGATATACACTCACTTAAGTAAGAGCGTGGTATCAAAAATGTGTCCAATCACAACCGACGTCGATAATTGCCCGGCATGTTCGAGGCATGCTTTCGACTAAATTGATAGCGTATTAATCCGGTAAGGATCTCCAAATGCGAGGGATTTCTTGTGTTAACTACTTCTAAGTAAACGCTTTTCTTTCACGAAGCTTGTGCTTGATCTATACCCACCCACACATTCTCAATCAGATTTGGATCGAGCGACTGCGGCGGCCAATCAAATGTAACGATGCCAGACTGTTCTTTCCACCCTATGCAAAGCTTGCTGCGGTGTTTGGGGTCGTTGTCCTCTTGCAGGATTCAATCTTCGTTTTTCTTCATGAATCAACGTTCGGCAGTCGTTAACAAATATTTTTTATAAATTTCAAGCATTTTCGAATCATTTAGGTTATACCTAAAAACAAATACAACGTTCTGAAATCTAGTTTTGAGAAGCAGCCCCAAAGATGCACTTTTACTGGTTGTTTAACGGTTCGCTGTACGAACTTGTTAGTTGAGGTTGACCAGGTACGTGGGACAATAACATATCCTCAAACAGAAGCTTCGCCCGTGAAAATTACATTGCCTCAATCTCGGTCGATATTGTCCTTTGCCCAAGCGAGTCACTTTGTCATACGATTTTCACCTAACACAGGTTTCTTCACTGAACTACGACATTTGATATCATGCGCACGGATGGGTTGGGATAGCTACGTACGATTTATCTACACCTTTCTGTTTCAATTTTGCTGCTCCTTAACGCAATTTTAAGCCCGGGTTCCACGATCTGTTTTTCAACTTTAGAGAACACCTTGCCTATTGAGCCACATTTCGGAAAGTCATTGACCGTTTTTGTCCCCTTATATCGCTGCACGCACTAGTTGTCGAATGTTTTCGATTTGTCCATGTACTTAACATTATCGGACCTTTCGGGGGTACAGAAGAACATAATCTGGTAGCGCGACGTGTACGCGGCATGCATGGTGTTTTACGCGTTTCTCTAGCAAGAATTCAGTACCAATTGAATCTTTTGTGACAACGTATTAAGGACAAAGATTTCCTTTATCGAATAATGAAAGAATTAGGACGATACCTTTTACTAACTGTTAATTATGTCAAACGCGCGTTTACTTAATTGAATATTTTACGCTCCATCCCCTGCAGTAATTGACTAGAGGCCTACATAATCGGTTTGTACTTATATTTACCCTAAACTACCCTAGCTTAAGCAACCACCAAATTTTAATTTTTGTATTTTAAAATGCTTACAAGAAGTGCTCACGTGGTGTATTTTCTAGTCAACACTATGGAAAGGCAGGGAATGCGCAAGCAATCGTTCGCATAAGGAACGCTGCAATTAACTTTTGCAACAAAGTTTTTTCAAGACTGGACAAATGTGATCGCATTCGAGAGAGAATCCGTCAGAATCATGGAAAGTGGCAATTTTGATGTTGATAAAGAAGAAGAACCGGAGGAACCTGATGGAACTGTGTCACGTGCTGAACCAAGCACGTTATTGGGTCGTGGTCAACCCAAGGTAACGTTTGAGAAAGGCCGTGAAGTTGTCGACAGAGTTTGAAGTGGAAGAACGCAGTTACGCTGTAAAAGTAGCTTTGAAATCTAAGGGAAAAAATTCAGAAGCCAAAATAATCATTAAAGCTGTGTTCACGACACCAAGTCGAGCTACGAAAATTCGTAAAGCCTGGCATGATGCACAAAAAGCGGTTTCTTTAATTGCCGAAGCCAAATTAACGAAACGTCAGTACATGTCTCTGAGACAGCAAGCTAAAGAGAAATAAGCGAATATCTATTCCTCCTACCGCAACGTTTTAGAGTTAAGGCCCGATGTTATCAGACAATTCCATTTGCTAAAGAGAATCTGACCAGACATCCCGTTTCCGAAAGCGCACGTGAAAGTGACACAAATTCGACTGAGACTGATGAATAACTGACGTTTTTCTCTTTTATATTAATAAGAGTATAGGTATGCATCTTTTGCGTTAAAAAGTTATATACCTCTGTTGATTATTAATATTGGACTCTATTTTTACATTATTTTTCTTGTATTTTGTGAGTCATTTTCAATAGAATGAATGCATGAAAAAGAATATATATATGAATTTTCACTTTGTCAAAAAACTACCCCGTACAAAGCCACTTTTGATACTTTTTTATTATTTTTCCATAGTTTATGAGTCATTCTGATCAGGTTGCATAAAAAATATATGTAAATAGCTGCTGTCAAACTTAACCCCTTAAAATCCACCCCAGATGTATTAATTTTTTTATTTTTCTCGTGATATGTACGTTATTCCTGAATTATTGAGACAATAATCAGATTTTTGTCTACTTTTTTCTGATTTTCGACCACTGTGCATTGTTGGATTTCCTGTCGAGCTACTATTCTATGTTTGACGCAAAAGAAAGAGGTGAACGCGCTAAGACGTACAGTGTTTAGAAAGAAATCATGATACTTAAACAGTTGATTCTCAGATCTCTAATGCATTTATTAATTAGTCTCATATAAACTACTTAGCTCATTATTGTTTTAATTTATTATGTGGACTAATCAGCTAAAATTTTTAATAAAAAAGGTTAATATGTTTTTATACTATTTTCAAAAGCATAGAAGCAGTAATTGGTCAACTTCCAAAAGATGCTTAAAGCACTTAAAATAGTTTTCCATGAATCTTTTATTGGTCATTAAAGTGCAATGCAACATGTTAATAAATGGGATGATAAATCTTATGCAACTATTTCCGCTTCAGTCTCCTAACTCACTACGCTTTCATTCGGTTAGAGCGCATCAAGACGTTGTGGACCAATCGAAGCTATCAATTTTTCAAGTAAATCAATTACATATGTTTTATAAACTATTTTTATAATATACGTAGACAATTGTGCAAAGCAAGAAATGATCTTAAAGCGTCGTTAAAATAGTTACCAAGAAACTTTTTGGTCATTAAACGGCAATGATCAAATGTCGATAACAGCTTCGAGGATGCCAGAATTTTATGCCAGCCACGAAGAGACCTAATTTCACGCTCAACTTCTGCCTAGTCCAGAACTCCACCTTAGTCATCCTTTTTAACAATTCGTTTAATTTGCGAGTCAAGACGTTTGACCAACGTAATGCATTATTCAGTATTTTTTCAAGTAAATCCTACATTCATACAAAAGCTTTCAACTACTAGCAACCCTATATTTTCTAATTACCGTGACAATTAGACAAAGAAAGAGACAGAGAATATTATGAAATCTTAGGATAATAAAGAGATTATCCATGTAACTGTATGCAGTGTTGAAAAATTAACAACGGTAAAAAATTTTCCATCCAACCAGCTTTCGAGGATGCCCCGCGTTCCTGAAGCCAGCGCCACGACAGAGGACCGAGGGGTGACCCCAGTCACGCTCCAACCAACATTCTGCCGCAGCCAGAACATCAAGGTTGGGCAGCCATGGCGGCTCTTTTTTTAGAACGTGGAACCTTCCGCTAACTTCGTTGAGGTGTATCCTGCCGATCAGACATGACCACCACTCTTGGCATGTTTTGCAAACGCTAAACATGCCTGATAAACTAAGCTTCTGCCACGTAGGAAGCGCCTACAAGCCACCAACCTGCCAACACCAGGGCTTCCTAGAGTAGAACGGTTAGGAGCTTAGTCCCAGGTACCGTGTTTGCCAAACAAGTCAACGTCAACGGAAAAAAAGGCAAAATTGGATAATAAATGGAAATAAACCAAAAGTCATGTTGGGGCTAAGTAAAATATGACGTTTTGGGGAACGTACTGTAAAACTAAAACCTAGCCGCATTCTATATAGTAAGAAACAAGACGAGCTTAAAATGTATGGCTCTGGATTTATGATACATAAATATTTATCAAATAATGTAATTTATTATTTAGGCGTCTCTGATGTATTGATACATATAAATATAATAAAGCTACCATGTAACAATTTTTTTTTAATTATTTATGAACAATCAGAATATTAGAATACATTCTATGAGCTAATTTTATGATTATTTAATTCTTGGACGTGAAGGGGATGACACCCAGTGGAGCCACCTCTATATTATTGTAGTAAATCCTTGGGCCATTTTTTCTTTAAGCGTCGATTGTTGGGATCTTCTTTTAGTGGATCTATGATTGCATTTGGATTTTTCAGGTTGGAGTGATATTTAGTTGCCTTTTGTTTTACAGCATCTTTCACAAACGGAATGCCTAGGTCCATATGAATCTGGGATTGACAGCGCTGGATTATATTTACTATGGATGTGCTGGGGCAGCCCCAAAGTTCTGATCCATATAACCAGATGGGACGAATGATAGCCTTATAAAGTAGCAATTTGTTGGTTAAAGTGAGCTGAGACCGCCGTCCAATGATCTAGTTCAGGTTTTTGATTTTTAGGTTCATCTGATTTTTTTTGTTAGTGACATGTGCCTTCCACGTCAATCGTCTGTCGAGATATAATCCCAAGTATTTTACCACGTCTACTTGAGGGACCGTTTTGTTTCGGATGTTAATTGGGGGACATGTTAAGCGTCTTGATGTCAACGTAACATGGAGCGACTTGTCCTAATTAACTTTAATTCTCCATTTGATAAGCCATTTATTTATCTATAAATCTATATGTTCTTGGGTTTTTATAGAGCAAATGTTCCTATGTCACTATGGTTCGTAGTGACTACGTCATATGTGCATAATAAGTACAGGAGAGCGTCCACAACGCTTCCTTGCGGCATCCCTGCTTGGATTGGTCTTATGGCGGAGGTTTCTTGTTCAATTCTTGTTTGAAAGAAGCGATTTTCTAGTTAAGATTGGAACAGCAAGAAATATTGATGGGAAAATTGCTTTTTAACGTTGTATAACAATCCTTTGTGCCAAACCTTATCGAAGGCCTGGCTGACGTCCAAAAATATCGCTGAACAGTATTTTTTGTCTTCGATGGTTGTTTGTATTGTATTTATTATGCGGTGACACTGTTGTACCGTAGAATGTTGATGACGGAAACCAAATTGATGATTTGGGATCCAGTCGACTTATAGTTCATCTTCCCGGATTCTTTTGTAAATAAGCTTCTCCAGCAACTTTGATATTAAAGGGAGGAGGCTGATGGGACGATAGGATTGAATTGCGTTTGGGGACTTACCAGGTTTAGGTATAAGAATAATCTGGGCAAACTTTAATAGCATTGGCCAGTATGTAAGACGTAAGATTCCATTGAATAATATTCGGAGAAACTGGAGGCCGTTATCTGGTAGCTGTTTCAGTAATATTGCTGTGATCAGGTCGTATCCTGGAGATTTATTATTATTGAGAAATCTAATTTCTTCTCGAATTTTATTAATGGTGAATTTACGAATAGGGAGTGGCATTTGCAATGGAGTACTAAGGTATTCTTCAACTTCATCGTCAGTTTCTTCCGAGTTTGGAGTAAAGACGGGGTCGCTAAGTGTTGTGCAAAAACATCTGCTTTTTCCATGTCAGTTTTCTTCCATGTTCCCGTTGGATCTTGTAGTGGAGGAATATGCGCTGTAGGTCGCTTGAGACTCTTATCAGCTTTCCATTGTATTGTCTTGTGCGGATAAAGAGTTTATATATATATATATATATATATATATATATATATATATATATATATATATATATATACGAGGCGCATTCATAAAGTAAGGGCCGTTTGCATGTATATAAATAGTGGCGCTTCGAAGCACAGTTTTACCACTGCAGCGCCATCTACTGACTCATTGCGAAGCTACAGCGTCATTTGTTTTGATTCTGAAATTGTATCGTTGTCAGTGAATGCAAAGAACAATGGCCGCGAAAATCGTTGATCCCGCCAAGTGTGAAGTGCGTTCTGTGATTCGTTTCTTATGTGCAAAAGGATCGTCGGCTGCTGAAATTCATCGGGAGTTATGCCTGGTTTACGGACCTACAGTTATGAGTGAAGGAAAGGTTAGACAATGGTGCCGTTATTTTACAAATGGCCGAACAAATGTCCATGACGAAGAGCGGAGTGGCAGGCCCAGTATCCAGACTGATGAAATCGTTTCACAAGTGGACCAAGCACTGCGATCTGATCGTCGATTGACGATTAGTGGCCTGGCTGACAAATTTCCTCAACTTGGACGCACTACTGTTTACAATATTGTCACAGAAAACCTCGCATACAGCAAATTGTGTGCAAGGTGGGTACCAAAATGCTCACCGACCACCACAAAGAGCAAAGAATGTCTAGTGGACGAAAGTTTTGGCCCGTTATCAACAAAATGGAGATGATTTGTTTTCTCACATTGTTACTGGGGACGAGACGTGGGTATCCTACGCCAACCCAGAAACAAAACTGCAATCGATGCAGTGGCGACACTCATCCTCACCAAAACCGAAAAGTTTAAACAAACTCAGTACACAAGTCGAAAATTGATGGCTATAGTTTTTGGGACAAAGACGGTGTTCTTTTGGTTGATTTCATGGAACGTGGGACAACAATTACAGCTGACGTGTACTGCGAAACGCTCAAACACTTGAGACGTGCGATCAAAAACAAACGCGCGAAACTGTCATCTGGCATAATCCTCCTCCACGATAACGCGCGTCCTCACACTGCTGCCAAAACCATTGAGAAAATTCAAGATTTTCGTTGGGAACTTTTTGACCACCCACCGTACAGTCCCGACCTTGCACCTAGCGACTACTTCCTCTTCTTGCATTTTAAACGGTGGCTGAGTGGACAACGTTTTGAAACCGAAGACGGACTCAAAAACGCCGTTGTCAACTGGTTCAACTCTCAGGCGGCAAGCTTCTATGCAGAGGGGTTAAAGAAGCTGGTGCAGCGGTACGAAAAATGCTTAGAAGTGAACGGCGATTATGTAGAGAAGTAAAGTAAGATTGTACTTAACTAAATATGACAATAAAATTTGTTTCTTATGAGTACATTTTTTTCTGTGGCCAAACGGCCCTTACTTTATGAATGCGCCTCGTATATATATATCTGAAAAGTTTAATTTCTAATTTTTGCCAACGTTCTTCTTAATTTATTATTTAGCTGATTGAATATTCTTCGATCATTTATGTTTTGACTGCATCGCCACTTTCGCTTTTTTGTAACCAACTCTATTATTTCATCGGGAATATTAGGTAAGCTAATTTTTAAGTTTTGTGGTACTGGTGAAGCGTACCATCCTGCTTCTTGAATGATGGTGATAAAATCTTTTGTGGCATTTTCTAGGCCCTCGTTAGTTTGTAGTCGTACATTTAAATTAATGTTTGCATACAAGTATTCTTTAAATTCCTCCCAATCGGTTCTTCTATTACAGAGCGAGGGTTTTGGTATTCTACATATTATTGTGGCACTGATAGTTGCAATTACTGGAGAATGATTTAACACAATGTCATAATTAGGCGTGATGTCTAAGTAATTTGAGGATAGGCCTTTTATGACATAGAAATCAAGCAGATCGGGGATTTTGTCAGGATCTGTCGGCCAGTAGGTGGGAGTACCGGTGGAAAGATAATTATAGTTTATATTATTTATGAGCTTAAGTAGTTCCCTTCCTCTAGTTGTTATTAATCGTGAGCCCCAGTACGTATGTTTAGCATTGTAGTCGCCACCTATAACAAATCATTGTCCCATAGATTCAAAGAAGGGTTGCAGCATTTGTTTAGTCATGTTGTGCCTTGGAGGACAATAAATAGCATTAACGGCATAGCCGATTTGTCTACTTGAATGGATGCAGCTTGCAAAAAATTAGTTTTATACTGTGGAAGTTTATAATGAGCAATAGATGATCTAATTAGCACTAATCATGGCAGTTTCGTCGGGATGTTCCGTGTGGTATATAGAGTAATAAGGTATATTGAAATGATTTCTTGCGGTAACATGGGTTTCGGAAAGTAACATTATATCTATGTTGTGTAGATTTAAGAATGTTTCTAGTTCTAGCTTTTTTTGTTGTAAACCATTAGCATACCATAAGGCAATTCGCAGAAACTGAGCGATTATTGTATTATTTTATTAATGACGGTGGTTAGCATATTCATAATAATGGTATTCTGTTGTAATAATTGATTGAAGAGGTTCTTAAAGTCATTAAGAAAGTGGTAGAGATTTATGTCTTGAGGATTTGAAGGTTATTTTTAAGTGCCTGTGAGTAAGGCTTGTAAGTTGGTTCTGTGTTGTTTAGAGGAGTTTGAACTTTTTGTTGCGTTGGGAGGAGAGAGAATTTTGATGATGAGGGTTTTATTAGGGGAAGTTTGTTTAGGTGATATTTTCTCTGGAGGTCTTGATATACACTACATCCTTTATAGTTTGCCGGATGCGCGCCATCACATAGTATGCAAGTAGAGGCGGTGTCTCTAGTCTTCTTGCAAATTCTGGTGTCATGTTGCCCTCCGTATTTAAGACAAGCAGTGTTGCAGTATTTTTTGGTGTGGTTATAGTTTTGACACCTAGTGCACTGGACAATGTCATGAGTTGTTCTTGGAGGTTCAAATAGAATATTTTTATTGGGTAAATACCGCACATTATAGATTTCTTTATTATTATCGGCGGGCTCAAGATTTATAAAAAATGTTGGAAGAGGTTCTTTTGTTGTTTTATGTCGTAAATTTGTTATATTACGTACCCGGTATCCCCAAGCTAGATTTCTTGATTTCTTCAATAGGTGTAGAATGATGTATATGTTTCCAGCACTACTCGGTAAGTCCGATCTTGCTTCATTTGGTATGTATGATGTATGATATTTTATCCTTCATGTGTCTAATAAATTTTCGATATACATCGGGATCTTTTGTGTTAACCTTAACAACATTATTTAATAAACATTTTGTTGTATATTGTTCTTCTTCGGCGATTTCTAGAAATTCCTGTCATTTTTTGATAGTTGATGATTCCGTGAACAAAAATAGGAGGCGGTTGGGTATTATTGTAGGCTCAGGTCGCATGTTTGTCTGCATGGTTTCGTCATCTCCTTGTGATAACGTTGAGAAGCAATTGGACAGTACCGGGGTTGATTTATTATTGCTAATTGGTTTTTCTATTCGCTTTCTTTTGTTGCTTTTAACAAGTTTCCAGCTGTTGGTAGGATTATTTTCGACTTCCTCATCGCTTTCCGAACCGTCTACCGATATTTTTTCTATTGGTTTTTCTTGTTGAAGCATGTGAAGTTGTGGTTGGCTAGTTAACTAATTAGGGGGAAAATATTGAGGATTGAACGTTTGGTGGGGGATAGACTTCGCGGGGGCTTGTTGATTAAATTGATACTGGGATGTGTTAAGAAGGGGATTTGTTGTTGGAAAGCATGTGTTCCATTTGTTTGGAATTGATTGTTATACTGATATATTTGTTGAACATTGTTAGAGCCGCTGCCGGTTGGCAGCATGTTTTTGTTTAAGCTGCTTATGCAGCGTAGATATTGTCATTACAGAAAGTATGAATTAATTATTGTTCACTTACGGTAATGTACAGCGCCAGAACTAAAGTCCACCCTAATGTGCTCGCGCGTGATTTATTCACAAACGCTATTGGTGAAGTGCGTAGGCTTTAGAGATTCAAACCAAATGACCTAATAGACAGATTTAATTAGGATTAGCATATCTACAGACACCTACTGACTGTTGTCATATTGTCTTACTTAAGATATTTTAAAGGAGTAACTTCGCTGGAGGTTATCTCCTGCATGTCATTAATGTAATCTGTCACTCTCTACATATTAATTACTTATTGTCCATCGGACAGATTGTAAGCTTAAAGGAGTTAATAAAAAAAACTTATGGTATTAAATTGTTAAATATATAAATAAATAAATACGCCTGACCTTAAAGACTGCGGCTCGGCGCGGCGATACCGCAGGTAAAATTGGCCCGCACACGTCCACTCTGCTTCAATGTACGGACCGGAATAGTAACAAAAATTAAAAACGTTCTAGCCTATATATCAAAAAGTGTCCATGATGGCGATGAAATGGAACAGCTTCATGAACATTTCTTTGATTATCTTAATCTAAACCTGTATTTTTATTATAAAAAACCTAGATGCTGAAACATACATATGAAATATCAATTCATTCCGGAGGAATTGTACAATCACAATTATTATCGACTTGTATTGAAATTTGTTATGCAGATTTTTCTTATTAACTGAAAGCTAACTTTACATATTGTCCATAGAGACATACTGTAATAGGTTTATTTACACGACAAAAATAACGTAGACTGATTTTCCCCAATGGCAGCCTCTATTTACAATTAACATAATATATAATACGTTATATCTCACAACTTGCAATTAGAATGTACCTTAAAATCGTTGCGGTAGCTCTAGCGGATCGTATCGTTTCAGTCTTGTCACTGGGTATTTAGTCAAGAGTTCAACTGTTAGATGATTAAAATGGCTTTTGATCTAGACTTGAAATGTAATGCTGTGTTTTTGATGGTTGCTTTAAAAGAGTCGACTTGCACATCTGCATGGATTACCTGGTTAGTTACAAACCATGGTACGTTTATTATTGTTCTCATCACTTTTAGTTGGTATTGTTGTAAGTTGCTGGTTGCACCTCATACTTGGATTCCATAACTTCAAATTAGTTTTGATGACAAGCTTGTCGAATTTTTTAGGGAAAGCTGAGACTAACGTCCAATCTTTTATACTACAGGTTAGGAACCAGTTGAGGTGTATGTCTCGATATTTGATCTCTTCTTCTTGTCGGAAAATGTTACCGTTAAGTTGAACTCGAAAATACGAGTCTTTCCTGGTTATAAAACTTACATGTAGATTTTTCACGACATACTTTTTCCATCTCTCAATTTAGGTAGGTGCGAAGGTACTTCTAATGGTCGGTAGACTAGAAGTGTATATCAGAAACTGGTTGGGGACAATGCCCTGAGAAAGTTTGGACTAGACAGATGACAAAAAGTTAATGTAAATTTGATATATAGCTAGGAAATATCTGTTGGTAAGGTATGACTTGAGTACAATAGAGTAATTACATAGGAAGTATTGTATGATTTTATGATTATTATGATTAGGCCTATTAGTCATACTTTTCCAAAGGCCTAAGTCATATCAATAAATACAGACAAATAAAAACTGTTGTTTTCAAGTCATATTTACTTAACTGCACTGTGTTGTATGCGAAACAAAACTTACTCTTAGTTATTAGTTTTTTATATTCAAGAAGTGGTAGCATTTCCCTTAGAAAAAGTTTTTTGAACTTCGTGATAATATTAGTAGCAAGATATGAAGCTATATCAGGTGGCGCTTTAATGGATTTTGGAATTGAGATAATTAGAACCACCTTTCCCTAGCCCGGGTTATAATATGGTCTTAGAACATTAAAAATAATTGTTATTAGTCTAATCCCTTTGTTTGGAAATTCTTATAGGAGTCAAAATCAGTTTCTTAATGTTTAAATCATTTTGAAAGAGTAATGGATGAAATTTTCCTGATTTGCTGTAACGTGCAGAGGAAAAGATGTAGACATTTGTCAGGTGCTATGCAAAGGTGTTCATCTTTTCTTTAGCATCTCTTTCCTAATCTCTGTTCCTCTTTCGATTCTAAAACGGGAAAACACACTTTTGTGGCTGATTTAACTTCTTTGTTGCTTTCCTTAAGAAGTACTCAGTGGTCTTAGCGTTTGATAAATTATTAGAAAATGTTAAATTTCTTGATTTTTGTATTTCTATAGTAATTTTTTTTATTTTTTGGCAGTTTTACGGCATCTGATTTTATCTTTGGACGGTCTTGAAATTTGCTATACTTTTTAAATTTTCTCTCTGCTGTTTTCCTTAACAAATGCTGGGGAATATTCTCTAGTTTTAAAGCTTTGATGTTGTTAACATTGCACTTTTTTTATAATTTATATTCATTTTTTAATTGGGAGTTTCGATTAAGTTTTGAATCATTCCCAGTTAGTATTCTTGTTATTGAACATTGTTTATTTGGGGTTTTCGGGGGTGTAATGGACTCAAATTTTATCACGTTAGCATTCGATGGACAAAAGTCCGTGTCCGTATTCTTCACAATTAGCGAGATGCTTCCGAAGGATCTCATTTTAGGTGACCTTTTGGCCAGCATTAAGAAAGCAGAGAACCTTATAGGCAGATGTCTTTTATTACTCATTATCTAATGGCTACTAACGTGCATACTTTGTCAACTGCCAGGTTGTTATTGCCATAATGAGGTCGAAAAATTGAGCAACATTTATCTCGAAGTTGCTAGTGCTACTGCAAGCGTTACATTTTCGACTTCGCTTTGTCTCGTACTCAATATATCGTATTTGAACTGACTTCTCGGTAACATGTCTCTACCGAACTATAGGTATAGTCTGAGCAGAATATTGGTTGCTTTAATATTCTCTTCCGTTAAAAAGCAGCGCTACATATTGAATTCCTACTGACGAATGATGTGGAAGAGTGACTACTCATGTCAAATACACATACAGAGATACCTTTATGTATTAGTTTTAAGACAACTGTGTGTAACAATAAAGTTGAAATAAATTTAGGATTATAAGAGGAAGTCCACTAAATTTTATTTTACTTCTGCCCCCAACTGAAAGCTATTTCGAATTCAATAAAAGTGGCAGCAAACGCCCGCAGAAACCCAATACTCCGCAGCAGCCGTTCCCACCGTGCTCGGCATCTTTCCGATTCGCTTGCAGATCGAATTTGTCACCGCAAAGTAACCGAAGTCCTCCTGGGAGGCGCGTTAATGGCAGGTCGAGCTTTCCGCGCCCGAGGGCTTGGCGCTTGACAGGTTCGAGGGCTTCTCGTTTCGAGATCTCGTGTAGGAGCCAATTTCCTCTAAATAACTGGCTGCGAGGCGCCGCAGATAAGCCGCCGAACATGCTCGCTCCGCTGACGCCTCCTGTCGCCAAACATTCAGTGGTGAAGAGCCCAGCCGTCCAAACTGGTGATGGATCGACTTTGTCGCGCGCTCGCAGCCCTGCGCTGCTGGGGCCATTCAAGATAAAGGGCTCATATTGTATGCAAAAGTTTACATAAACACTGAGCGGCCTTCAAACCAGATATTGCTTTGAATTTTTTAAGGAAAAGTTACGTAATATTTTTCAAAGCTCATTGATAGGTTTACGCCCAAAAGCATTGTTTTGTTCAATAGTCGAACTATTTAAGAATATATTTGCGAAGTTTGAGAAGTCAATTTAAAGTTTTTTGTAAGATCCAAGAACAGGGATACATTGGCCAAATATACAAACGCTGGCCGAAGCGGGCCATGGGCCCCGTCTTCGGTTTTGATCGAATTATAATGCTTAGAAAAGGTATAAGGAAATTTTAAATGGTTTATGTTCCTAGTCGTGCCATATTCAAAACTCTAAGGAGAGTTTCGATTTCACTGTGGTGCGTAGCTCCAAGCCCTTGAATTTGTATGTTAAAATCATTGAAATTGTCACGTGTACAGCTGTAGGGTTGGTCAATATATAGAGCAATTTTAATGATAAAATTGACTATCAGCATTGCAAATTGTTTGCCGATTTGGAAGACGTGCACCGAATCATGCAGAAGGACCAGCACCAAAACAGTTTTTTTAAAGACGCAAAAGAAGTACTGTAGGCACTAGGCATTGTTAATTAAATTGCTGTTACCAGTAATTGATATTTTTCTAACCAAAAATTTTAAGGCATGTTTTGTCGAAAGTTCATTTTCGTGATTTTTATAAGGAATCCTACGTAATAGCAATATAACTATTTAACCTATCCAGTTAAACTAAAGTTTGTTCTCTAGAGTATTAAAAACTACCCTAAAAAAAGCTACAAGCTTGATGAAAATTGCAATGCTGTATCTAAAATATAAATTATTCTATATAATCTACTATATTGTTTGCTGGCGCACTTTGTATATTCATTTAAATAAACTTATTTATGATACACGCTAAATAAAATACGAATTACAACATGGCGTTGCCATTTTATCTATCGGGATTTTAATGATGATTGTTTTATGAACACCCTGTATATTATACAAAGAAATGTTAGATTTTATTAGAGGTATTTGGCAAGTCTAACAAGTGGTAATAGTCTTATTAGTTTGTCTCCAAGATTGTCGCATTATCCGTTTTCAGTTCTTTCTATTTTTAGCTTTTACATGTTTCAGCTTTGTGTTCTTCCTTACTTTTGGGTTTTTATTGTTACTCTTTTCTTGTACACTACGTTTCAGGACTTACTCTGTGATCATACCTTCTTTCAGCATTGCAATATGTCATAGGATACCTTGGACTTAAACCTTTTGATATAACATAGGTTTTTCGTACAGTCAATATATCTTATTGTTTTTTTTATTTCCCGACGATTATCAAGATTTTTAATAAAAGATATAATGATGAGAAGACTCTCTGTTTCGGGGGGCAAACTGAAAGGTTAAGGCTCTCATATGTGTCTGATACGTGAGAAGCACAGTGTTAGTATCTTTTGTTTTAAGTAAAAGGAGGTGTTTTACTAATTTTAGTGTCTGAGTAGTCTGCGCAAAGCATCTGAGCCTAGGGTTAAACTTAAATCCGACTAGTTTTTTTATTTTTTGCTTTCAGATATTTAGTTTTTGCTGATTTCTTTTACCTATAGTCTAGAATTTACCTCACGTACATTCCATTTGTTTGTAATTTAGTAGCATATAATTCAATTTAGTAAATATATAATTAACCTTAAATATTCTTCTTTATTTTTTTTTGACTAGACGAACGGTCACTTTCAAACTGTCGCTGCTTTTATCGGAAATAATTAAAATCAGAGATTTTCTCAAAATCATATTCTTTACCTTATTCCCCTATGTTGATTTATTCGTTAAATTTGTTTATTTTCGAGATTATGAAGTAAACGTTAGTTTTGGTTTTTAGTTGTTTGTCTTTATCTATTTTTGCACTAATGAGTTTTGACTAAAAATTTCCTACTTATTTTTTCTTGCTCTTTCTCTTTGGTAGTTGTCAATCTTATCTGCAATTTTGAGTTTTATTTATAATGCATATATTCGTTTCGTCAATTTCATATTTTCGTATCCTAACAACTAAATTTTTTATTTATACTGATGTTGATTTTTCTTATATTATTTATTACTTATATAAGGTTATGCAGGTTCTAAGGAATTCTCTTTCGTAGAATTTTTATTTTTAACACTTGAAGATTTACTCACTTTAATACAATTTTGTAAAAACTTTCTCGGTAGAGTTTAAAATTTAAATCTATTTTCCGGTGCTCAAGTTAATACATCTGTCCGCCGTGGCCGGACACTTTATACCAATGTTAATAAGTATTTTATAAAATAATATTGAATATATTGAGTTTTAAGCGCTTCTCGCGTATGCGTTTAGGAAAACTAGTGTATAACACAGACCATAATTAATAAGAACTACGATGATAAAACCCTTCATTAGCTATAAGTCCATTCGGCACATATCGCCAATAGATTAAAAATTCTTCAACGCAGATTGCGAGTTACCTTATAATTCTCCTTGCAATCGAAATCAGTTTAACGTAAGACACCAGTCGGGTCTCTCATAGACATACGATTTTAAATAGCCTCTATACATAAAATACTGGTTAAAAATTCTACAACCTATCAAAAATTCAGAAAGACACAATATTTACTGAAGTAGCCAAGCGTAAATACTAATTTTCGAACGCCCTCCGTAGCATGGCTGACTGACATCTGCATTGCGTCACGCTCGGTCCCCTCGCCCTTTTAGGAATGCAGTTGGTGTTTGTTTCTCGACGTTCTTAAAGTTTTCTTGGCTATTCGGATACATCGGGGTATTAGAAATAAATAGCGCGCAGCGAGCTGCCGGGGGCAAATTCTGAATTCAGACGCCGATTCCCGTTTCAAGTCGACCAAGCGGGCAAATCCAGGCGAGAGCTGTGTTTATATAAGTTATGTGCAGTTAATTGTATATAGTGCGTGTATACATAAATAGCTATGCTTTATTCACCACAGTCAAGAGCAGGAACATTACAATTTATTCGAAATATTTTTAAATAGGATTTTGACACACTCTTTACTTCTTGCCGGTGGAACTAGTACTGTTGTTTATCTATACGTTTTAAACTACGTCTGTCTCTTCTACGGTTTCTGAGATTTGGATAAATTTCAGGTACCATTTCGACTAGGAATATAGAATTAGTTCATCGGATATCCACATTCCACTTTAACTATAGAATGATCTTGATTTGGTTGAAAAAAGTTTGTTGACAAGGATTTGCGGTTACTTTTTACTTTTCTCTACTTCCAAATCCTTTTAAAAAATAAAATGTGCTGAAGCACTTATATGTAAGAAATAAAAGTTGACAAAGAAATTCTGACTCACTTGGAAATCAAAATTTTTATGCGCGAATTTTTACTTTTTGCGTTTAATTTGCTTCAGGTTTGTTTTATGTTTCTTCAAGATATCATTGGAAAAAACGAAACTTTGAGTCTTGATACGCTATTACCGAAAGTGACAACTTTTAACTAGAAACGCATGTAAGATATTTGCAATGCCAAAGGCGAAGAAATCGCCAGCGTAGTCCCGTGGTTGAAGGGCGGACTGCTGTATGAGCGGACCCGAAGCTCTCTGATGCCTAGTGGGTGGCCTACTCAGCCACTAAAAATAGAGCATTTGCGTTAACTTCGAACAAGCGGTAATAATGGGGTCGTTTAAGGCTCGGTACTTGCCACATCGTCCCGCATCAGAAATGGTGCGCGACGACCGGGCAGAGAAAATGAACATATTAAAGCCTTAACCTCTCTGTTCGCAGCCCGTGCTCCGACGCGGGGTGTTAGAGCCTGACCATTATTAGTATAAAGATAAAGGTACTGTGAACCAATAGAAAGTTTCAAAATAGTACAGACGTTTCGAATAGTAGCTAGTATTACAAAAAAAATAATATAACTTTTTCTACAATAAATTTGTTACTAACATAACCAGTTAGTTTGCAGCCGTTAATCGTCTCAAGTTTGCAATCTATATAACATTCGTAGTAACATTCGTACTGGCAGCTGAGCCAAACTTTTACAAAAAAACTTTCTTTGAAAATTAATTAATTTTTATTTATTTATTTATTTATTAAACTGCTGATTTACAATTTATTTTGTATTAAAGTAATTATTCAGACATGCAAGGTTCAGCCAGTGCTGAATCCACTTATTTAGTATTATATTAGTCTGTAACTAAATTATGCGCCCACTGTCGTTTTAACTTTCTGACTGTTGGGTGGGTGGTGAGTTGTTCTATTAATTGATTGGGATGTCTTTGAAGCCTATTATGATAGGTGCTTGCGCATTTGCGGATTTCATCAGCTATGTAAGGAATTTGTAGATGAGCGTGCAGAGTATAATTTCTGATATACCAAGAGGCGTTAGCTATGATACGTAAAGTTTTCGAATGAAATCGTTGCAATATTTTAGTTTGTGACTAGGTTTCAAGATGACCTTGTATGGAACCTTATTGGATAGGGAGAGTTGGGATCACCGCCCAAGGAGCCAGTCCATTTGTCGGAGTTTGAAGTTTAATTGGTCCTTTTTAGTCTTTATATGTTTACGCTAGGTGAGTTTTTGGTCCAGATGTAAACCAAGATATTTTACGTCAGATTTAATTGGTATTGGGGTATTATAAATCGCTAATGGTGGACACTGAGCACGTTTATTGGTGAAAGTTATTTGGACAGACTTGTCACTATTGACTGTAATCCTCCAGCGTTCGAACCGAGCTTCTAATAAATTGAGGTGGTTTTGTAAATTTTCTGCTGTTGTTCCTACTGAGTCACTTATGGATAATAGTGATGTATCGTCTGTGAATGTTGAAATGACAGTGTGCCGGGTGGTAGATATATCGGAGGTAAAAATTAAGTAAAGAATTAGACCTAGTACGCTGTATTTTGGCAGTAATATTATGGTGATTTGATACTGCATCATTAATTTTTACTTGGAATGTTCTTTCGTTCAGATATGATTTGAATACAAGATATAGCTGGCTCGCAAGGAGTACCTTCAGTTTATAGAGCAAGCCCTTATGCCAAACTTTGTCAAATGCCTGCTTGATATCTAAAAATATGCCTGCACAGACTTTCCTGGTTTTTAAGATCCTAATGATCATGTTAACAATTCTATGACCTTGATGCACTGTCGAGTGGTGTTCTCAAAATCTAAATTGATGTTGTGGAATTAATTAAATCTAGGTCTAGGGTGTCTTTAATTCTTTTAAGGAGTAGTTTTTCGAAGATTTTTGACGTTAAATGTAGGAGACTTATGGATCTATAGGATAGAAACTTTGTGGGTTCCTTTCCAGGCTTAGCAATCATGATTATTGCGCATGCTTCTATTGGATAGGAAAGTGACACAGTTTCAGAATGCTATTGTAGATGGTAGTAAGGAAAATTAGTCCTTTTCTAGATAAATTTTGTAGTATTTCTCCTACTATTAAGTCGTATCCTTTAAGTGGAGGCGATAATTGACAATGTGAATCAAGAAATGCTTCAATTTGCGTAGCATCGCCATTTACTGGAGCTGGAGGTGTAACGAAAACGTTTGCTAAATGTTCGGCAAATGTATTAGCTTTCTTCTGGTCTGACCTAGCCCAGGTATCGTCCATTTTTTTAATTGGTGTGATTACTACAGTAGGCCGTTTCAATTTTTTGGTGGCTTTCCATATAGAATGATCGGCTGGGGAAAGCTGAATAATATATTGTTTGAATGATTTGTGCGTGCATCTTCTAAAGCCTTATGCAGTTGATACGCAAGTCTGTTGTAGATAATTTTCCTTAGTTTGTTACCACTGTTTTTTAGCCCTGCGCTTTTCTACAATCAGGTTTCGTAGATGGCAAGGAATGTTGTTAATTTTTAATGTATTTCTGGGTTTACTAGGTGTTGCTTGCCATGCAGCATTCTGTATTAGGGTTGTAAAGTAAAGTGTGGAGTTTAATTTTGACTTCAGAATTAAGTTCTTGGTCAAGTAGTGTTCTGAAGAGGTCCCAGTCTGTGTTTTTAGAGTATAATCTTACAGGGAGTTCTTTTGTGATGATTTTTGTGCTGAGAGTTATCAATATAGGTGAATGATCTGTGGATAAATCAAAGTTGGACTCTGCTTTGAGATATGTGTTTGCTATACCTCTGACTGTTGCAAAATCGAGTAGGCTGTCCCGTCCGGATGGTCAGCTAGGTATGTGGTGTAGTTTGGTATTTTTATTACTGTTCTGAAACTAGCATTATATTAATTTTATGGATTTGTAGAAGTGATATTATTTCTTGGATTTGGTTTGTTGTACTGTTAGCAAATAGCAATGTGGATTGGTGAAGCCATTATGCTAATTTATTGATGACTGTGGAGCATATTTAAAATCATGCCGTTTTAAGTGATAATCTGGGAAAACATTGACTTAAATTTTATTAGGAAGTTAGAAAACTGTTCATTAATGTTCAATTGTTGTAGATTATTAGTGGAAGTTGGATTGGTATTTCCGGCGGTTATTTGACAATAAGATAGTGAATTATTATGTGGAAAGACAGGGACAGAATTATTTATGGAGTTCGATTGAGTTCTGAGCTGAATAAAGTCATTTGCATTTGGAATTCTTTGTTCTTGGTGGTTTTTAGTTAGCCGACCTTTAAATGATAAGCTTCGACTTCTTTGTAGGTCTTTATAAACTGAGCATCCCTTATAATTGGCGGGATAGTTGCCTAGACAGAGAGTATATTTAGCAGGTGTGTCTGGTGATTTTTTGCACGCTGCGGTATTATGTTTACCTCCACATTTGACGCATACAAAGGGTTGATTGCAGTATGCCTTTGTATGTCCATAACCTTAGCAACGGGTGCATCGGGGTATAATATTTTTTTTCTTGAGGACTCAACAGCTACTTTATAGTTACTTAAGTATTCGAGATCGTATATCTTCTTATTGTTATCTTTTGTTTCAAGATCAATTATAAACAGTGGCAAGGGGTTCCTTTATTGCCCTGTGCCGTACATTCATAATATTTCGTGTTTCGTGTCCGAGTGTCGAAATCGAATGGTGGATGTTTCTAATAAATACTCTATAAGCTTTGTTTCTTTTTAACTAATAAGTGTGGTGAATTATTTCCTCGTCTTTAAGGTGTGTAATAGTTTTCTATAAGTATCAGTAGTATGAGTATTAATTTTAATTATATCATTGGTCATTGTTTTTGTATAAAACTGTTATTTTTCTAGGTTTTTAGAAAAATTGCTGATCATTTTGTTGTAGTCTTGCACCCCGTAAATGTAAATTGGCGGGGGTTTAAGAACTTTTGGTTGTTCCGTAGCAACGCTGGATTCTTGACGGTCATTAGAGACGGTCTTGTAAGACAACTTGGTATTTATTGGATGTGTTTATTTGCGTTGTAAGGGTTTTTCCTGAAGAAATGTTCCTTTTTTTAATGACTTGCCATTCATTTTTAGGTTTTGTAGTATCTTGGATGTGTTTATTAACAGAAGTGCTTGTCGTTTTAGGAGGTTTCATTATCCATGTTTACAGAAATTGTGTCGCAATCAGTTAAGAAATATGTTATTTCAGGTTTGTCACTACTTGATGCACACTGATTAGAGGTAGATTGCCTTGCCTGTTGGGATTGGTTTGATTGGGTATGCAACATATGCGGTGCAATCTGGAAAGTTTGATTTGGGAGTGCAAACGGGATTTGTATGTTAGCCTGAGTTTGCTGAGCATAATGAATTTGTTGGGTATTGTGAGGATTATATGCAGCTCCCATATTAGCGGGATAAGATTGTCTATTGAATGTGGAATTTTCCGGAGGCCCGTAATTGTAGCCACTCCCGGTTGGAAACATTTTTCAACAAATATTTCAACGACAATTTTAACAAAATTACAATTTTTTAACTGCAAACAGAATTTTTCTATGTTTTTCGACATACTGATGAAAAGAGAACCTTATTTATATTTTTTTTATTATTATTTATTTTTTAAAGAAATATAATAATACTCCCAGAAGTTTTCCTCAACTATCTATAAGATTTATAACAAACTTATCATCATCTTAATTATGATAAAGAATTTTACTTCGGATACATGTTTTATTAAAACATAGGCAAGGATTTGTAAGGAAATATATATTTTTTCCTTTAACATTTCAGTAGTTTACAAATTAGATTATTACAAATCGTTTGATGCTTTTACATAATTGGGTAGCTTTTAAAGATAATTCTTATCAAATCTTTCGATTTTATTAAGAACGAATAGAATTCTCAAATTTTATTCCTAATTTGATTTGAGATGTATCAAGCGCATTGCTGCTGTCTGTTATATTCCTACAATTAATTGTTGAGAAGCATAGTTTTGTAATATAATAATTTATTGCTGGTGGGGACAGGACTATTTTAGGTAAGGAACTCTGTCCACGCGAGCCTTGGTTCGCTCTCATCTCGTAATACTGAGGGAAATTATGTCTCAATTCCAATCATATCTATTCTATATTTAATTTTAATTGTATTATATCTTTATGTAAGTAGTAGTTGATCCAGTACCCGATTGTTAAGGTTTAGTTCTAAATAGCCAATGGCTCATCTGAAACAGCCTAACCGGTTATAGCATTGTGGTAAAGAAGACAACGAAAAACCATATTACTGTTTTTCTAAGAAGAACCATTGTAATAGAAAAAGAAGCAGATACGGCATCCTTTGAATAAGACGTGGATGTAAAGAATTTCCGGGTGACCTAAAAATAGAAATATAAACTCTTTGTGAAATATAAAACGCTACTACAATCAGGAAAACCAGCTAATACAATACAATAGAATAATTAAAAAGACATAAAGTCAATACTAAAAATGAGCGAGGTGAGCTAGACTGTAACTGGAATATAACATTTTGATGATACCATAATCTACTATTCTGATAGAAATGATAACAATCAAGAAGTAGTTGCTTTCTCGATAGATCAGTTATTTTAAGCATCAGTAATTAAATTTATCCCATTGCTTAGAAAGAATGAAATTATTACAACTAAAAGTACTCGTAAAAATCATACAAAACCGAATTCATAAGAAACGTGAATTTGCAACTGATAATTCACGGTTCGGATGTAAAAGTGGATTACGAACAAAAGATCTACTAATTAGTACAAATGTTCTGTTATAAAAATGTAGAGAATTTCAAGAGCCGGTATTTGTATGTTTCGTAGATATCCAGAAAGCTTTTGATAATGTTTAACTTATGAAACTTATGAAAGCATTGCAAAAGATTAGACTGGATGGAAAGATATATGATAAATAAAAAACTGTAACGACACATAGTCATTAGTAATTATACCGTATATGCTGGTCAACTAACTTTTAATGGCAAATGTTGCCAAATTGAAAAAGTTAATAGTATTCAGCATCCCGGGGACTGAAAAAACAAGGAACTAAACCCTGATAAAGAAATAAAAGCTAGCATAGAAATATCGAGAAGTTCATTCATTAAATATAAAACTTTATTACCTGACAGCGTCTTGTATCTTTCACTTAAAATGAAATTTCGCCAAATTTATGTATGGTCAACATTGCTGTACATTATGGAGGTTTGGACATTAAAGAAGAAAATAATGAATAAAATTAAAGCGTGGGAAATGCGGGAATACTATACAATTCTAAAGATTTTGTGGATAGCCAGAGTAAATAATAATGATGTATTGAGAAGAATAGGTATAGAGAAAGAAATAATCAGAAATATCAAAAGGGGGAAACGGCCTATTTTGGGCATATACTCGGGAACGATAAATATAAACTGTTACAAGCTATTGTTAAAGGAAGAATACAAAGAAAGAGATCACTGGGAAGGAAACGAATATCATAGCTGCGCAATGTCCATATTTGGACAAAACTAACTGCAGGCCAACTGTTTACAATGGCCACAGAAAGAGATCAGTTTAATCAAGTAGTATCGAACCTCTGAAAACGAAGAAGACATATAAGAATAGAAGAATGCCATTCCAAATATCCACCGCATTTTATGAAGGTTTGGATATGTTACGTAAGACGCTTGTTAAAGTGTAATCTTGTGTTTAGTTTCTGTTTTACATGCATTGGCATACTATTAATATGAACTTGAGGACAGATACTGGTTTTCGTGGAAAAATACCACCTGAGTTGATTTGTTTAATTCACAATTTTTCTAACCATTCGATAATATTATTTAAATAACGTAGAAAGTTACCATTTTTGTGGATAGATATAACTTAAATGTGGTTGCAGCAATTATATTGTCATTTTTTGGTAAAAAAAGCATTGGAGTTATTGGGATAACTGGTTGTTGTGCTTGCCAGAGTAATATTAATGTGATAGTAATTGCTAATAACATCCTTAATTTATAAAAAAAACTCCGTGTAACATACTATGCTGATTTCTTGAAAGATAATTAAGAATAGGTCCCGACAGTAACTTTGAGATGATAATTAACAGCAAGTATAACTTGCAGATCCATTGCTGACTTTGGTTTCTTCCTAATTTATCTTGAGTTTAATCTACTATTGACAAAAAAGTTTAGAACCTTAAATAAAGAAATTGTTAACATATATTTTCGAAAAAAAGATCATCATCCCCAGCGTTTAAATATTCTATCTCTGGACATACGCCTGCCCAAGCTGTCGTCATGCCATTCGATCCGACGTCGCTCCCATCCATTGTGTTCCTGCGGTCTTATTGATGTCGTCTCTCCATCTGATTCTTGATTTTTCTCGTACCCTTCTTCCTGTCCTTGGCCTCTACTCTGTTGTCTTTTTGCTCCGTTTATCGTTTTCTCGCCGCATAAGATGACCTGTACATTGCCATTTAAACTTTTGGTTTTATCTCGAATCCATTGGATTGATTTTATATCCTACCGTCGCACTCCCAACATCGATCTTTCCATTTTTTTTTGTTCACTTTCAGTTTTTTTATTACGGTTTCCGCAAGAGACCATGTTTCCGAAGAATATGTAAGTATTGGAAGAATGCATTGATTAAACACTCTAGTCCTAAGGTATGTTGTTGTTTTGAACACATTCCTCAGATTTCCATAAGCAGTCCAACTAGCTTTATTATTCTTCCAATTTGTGCCGTTTGGGTGTGTGTCCTAAAATTAATAGGTGCTACGTCATTTCTTCCCATAATCTTTGTTTTCGTAATGTCCATTTTTAGCCCGACTTTTGAAGGTTTAATCATCGTTGTTATATCAGACACACCATGAAAATTACAAAGGTTTTCTCAATTTGGAATCTTTTTGATCTAAAAGATTTAGAATACTTTTTTACTTATACTCAATCTTCAATATTTTGAGATCTACATATCTGGCTAATAATCTTTATACCCAAAAATAAAGCTATAAGTAAATCTATATGGATTTGCTATTTTTGGTCGAAGTAGTGCACTAAATGAAACAACTGTCTAAAGATTGAATATAAAATTTAATGAAACTGGGTCAGTAATAGACGCAAAACTTTGTGAGGATCAGTGTGGAGTAACTTTCCATAAGAGTATTAAAAAGATAGTCAAAGTATTATTGCAAATCCGAAAATATCGACTCGGCCTCCTGTGCAATAATTGAACATTTTGAGAAGTTGTTTTAGCGAATACTCATGCACCTTTATGCGTACAAAATTCAACTGACGCAAGAGCTTAACCTTACCCAATATTATTACCGACAATTCTCTAACTAATTTTCAGAGCCTTATGAAGTGCATTCTCAATTTGAATAAGAACTATCTTTAGCGATGAGATGGGCTCATAAACCAATAAAATTGTGGCTTTTATAGTTTGGAAAATTCTTGTGTAACTCATAAAAAACAAATACATCTCCAACAAGTCACTATTTGATGGGTATTTTAGAGTAATAGGCTTTTACTACTTCAGAGATGAAGCTGAAAATGCTTTAACTGTAAATAATAATCGTTATCGTTATATGACAAGCCATTTTTTTGGCAACATGGATCTGGAAGAAATATAGTTTCAGCAATTTGCTGTATCAACAATTTCCTGATCGTGTAACTTCATTAACTGGGAAGCAAGATCTTGTGATCTAACATCGTACAATTTTCTTTTTTGGAATTACTGACAAGAGAGTTACATTTAAAAAAGTAAGAATTTAGACGGCTTTTACTCTAAATATAAAAAAGTGCGCATCAGAAATGTTTACCATCTTAATTTTGACGTATTCACTTTGATGTTACTGATTTTATTATTTA
Source organism: Sinelater perroti (assembly GCA_036346155.1). Classification (NCBI taxonomy): domain Eukaryota; kingdom Metazoa; phylum Arthropoda; class Insecta; order Coleoptera; family Elateridae; genus Sinelater; species Sinelater perroti. Next base: position 4,008,703 of record JARFIY010000189.1, read on the forward strand.
TTGTTCCAGGAACCAGTAGAAAAGTTTGTCTAACAGAAGAGTGCGTCAGAACCGGTGAGTAACACGAACTTGCTATAGGCCAAGCATCTGGTCATCCTCCAGCTTCTTTCCGTCGACACATCGCGCGGTAGTTTACATTTTCGTCAATCCTTGTACCTCAATCGCGCCCAGAAGGCGACGATGGAGGGCTGCTTCCCGAAAGCAGGGCTCAATCGTCGCCTTCTGGCGTTTAATCCGCAGCGACGCAATTCCTACGCTTTGATAACCGCGGCTGTTTGCTGATCCGCTGATCAGCTCAGCGATCGGGGACGGCGGAAAATTGGCGCAAAAACGCAGCGCGCGCGCTGGAAAGCCCCGCGCTCTATTCATGGCAGAATTCCATTAAAGGCGTTGTCGACCCTTTTAGCCGAGATCATCGACGTTCGCGGCAAATGATTCCAGCGCCGGTGGCTATTTATGGCGGCGCTGGGGCGCTAAATCCGCGCGAGCTGCCAATAATGGCCCTGGGTTGAGGGCCAGTCGAGCGTGATGGTTCTGATTTGGGCGCTGCTCAAGATGCGGAAAGCGCGTTTATTTAAAGGGAAGCAGGGAAGGCAAAGAATTGAAAAGTTAAATTCAGTTACTGATTTCTCGAAAACCCTTAAAGTATTTTAGAGCAAATTTGGCGAAAAAGTCTAAAAAGCAAAATAAAAAGGTGGGCAAGTTTAAGGAATTGAAGCTGACATTTTTCTGTCTTTTTTAATTTTTATATTTTATTGGAACATATGCAAAAGTAATTCATTAATTTGACTGTTGTTTCTAAAATCATTGATGTGATTGTCAGAATCATTGATTTATATCTATGTATTTAGATTTTTTATACTTATCAAATGACATTACTCAGTACCGACATTATAAAACACAGAATAAGGAAAAAATTATTATTATTATTACTTTTTACTTTCCTTATCCTATAATAAGGAAAGTAATGTAATCGGCGGAAATTTGACCTACCCAGTTTTTCACATTTCTGGACGAAATATAGCCTCAGGACACCAAAAAAGTTGTTTTTAGCCATTGGTTCGTGTGTGTGTGTGTGTGTCTGTCTGTCAGTAAACAGGATATCTCGAGAACCGTAAGAGCTAGAGACTTGAAATTTGGTATGCAAGTTACTTGTAGGTAGGGGACGCAGTGCGAAGCTTTTGGTAAAAATCGGCCGAGCCGTTTGGTCGCAAGGTAGCAAAATCGGTCGCAAAACGGTCGCGAATCTAAACGGTTGAAGATACAAAACATTTATTAGAATAAAAATGATTTGTTATCATGAGATAAACATAAATTTAAAATAAAAGTTGGTAAAATAGGAACTCGAAAAAAAATTGAAGCTCAGAATTTTTAATATACCGGGTGTTCATAAAATGTTTCGGGAAATTTATATTACCGGATAGATCAAACCGAGACGAACAAAAAATTACAATGAAATTTTTTTATCCGAGGTCAAATAAATAAGTTACAGCCGATTAAAAATTAATTAAACGGACCAATCAGCGCGCTCGGAGAGCTTCCTGGCCGACTGCGGGAGGACGGGGGGGGGGAGCGCTTGGCCGCTAGGAGGGACCACGCAGGCGATAATGGGGAAGGCCGAGATCGCACGGTTACCTTCAGTGACGTAGCAAAATTTTAAGTACGAGTCAATTATTGTCTTGTACTGTTTATTTTAATCAGCTTTCGAGTGTTGGACTCGCGCCTCGTCCTTTTTTAAATTAACAAATTTTTAGACGAGAGCAGCACAGGGCCGAGACGATAGACCCGTTGTAATATATAATAATAGGATAAGAAAAGTCGTGTGATGTTCATACCAGATTTTTTTTTTGTGGACTTAGAACCAAGAGGAAATAACCACAAAGCGTTTGAACTAGATAGATATAGAACGGAGTGGGTCTCAACGACTTCTGCACTATCACCCTTAGGGTCTATTATGCACCCCTAATTTGTTAGAGTTTTCTCTCTCTAGGCCTAAGATTTTAACTAGCCCTCAGAGTCTAGAAGGAGGCTTTTTTGCATGGTTGAATCTGAGCCTCGCAAGGCCTTCAAAATATGTTACTTTTGGGAGATTGAAATGCCTCATAAGGCGACAGTGCCCTATCAGCAGGTCAATTATGACTCTAAGTTTAGGTCTGTTTAGTCGTAGAAGGCCTGCTGTAAATTTTTGTGACGGTCCCTGTATAAACCTATTTAATTGTCTTAAGTGACTAGTGTTGTTCCACCTTTCTTGAGTTTTTTTGAGTATCCATTCATTGATAGATGCTCTTTTGAGGCTATTTGAAATGCCACAGTGGGGTTCCGGTCTGATAGGTCTTGTTTTAGATTCTTCCTTGGTCATTAAGTCTGCCATTTCGTTACTCCTGAAGCCTATATGTCCCGATACCCAGAGTAGAATCAGACAATTGTATTTTTCTATCTCGGTCAGAGCACCTATGCAGTCCCAAATAATTGTTGACTTTACCACAGGTGTGCTAAAGCTTTAAGTGCTGCTTGATTGTCCGAAAAGACGGCGATCCTCTTATCCCTAATGTTAAGTGTTTTGTTCTTCTTTGCATAGTGTTCTATAGCTATGATTTTCGCCTGAAAGATTGTAAGAAAGGCTAATAGGCGGTTTCCTATACCCGAACATGTGACTTCTCGGGATTGTAAGATAAGGGTTGATCTCTACTAATTAGAACACGCTGAACAATTGCACCAAGCATTTTGACCTACAAGGTCGGGAACAAGTTAAAAAGTGACCTCGTGACCTTGTGACGTTTACATTTACAAACAGCTATGTTTATGAAAGTAATGCAAAAAATAGTAAGTTATTAAATATATTAACAAATCTTGTAATAAATACTGGCTAAATATACACTTGAGAGCAAAACAATTACTAACTGCGCGCCATTTATATCTCCTATTTCAGTATAAGGAAAATGAAAATAAAAACATTAACGTGCAAAGAGTACCTTTATTATTGAACTTTAAAAAACTGTTGCTATTTTATTAATCGGATGAAAATATGCATCACAAACGGGGTTTTACGAATCTTACAAGTTGGAATGCATGTGCCCCACGATTGCGATTGGCCTGCAGTACGCTTGCAATCCGGTAATTCATGCCAGTCACTTATCCGAAGTTAACGTAAGTAAGTAAGTGACGTAAGTGCTCGAGTAATTCGCAAGAAAATGGATACCACAGTCGCCGAAGCAGCCCAAGCAGTTGCATTATTGAGAGGGGGCCTCGGTGAAAGGGCCGTGGTAAATCGACTAAATCTGAATCATTCAGCTGTGTCGAGAGTGTGCCGTTGGTACCGGGAAACCAGTAGCTACGTCTGCCAAGGAGGTGGCCGTAGGCGCGTGACAACGGAGAGAGACGATTGATTTTTCATCTCAATATCCCTTAGAAATGAACATATGACTGGCGTTGACCTCAAGCAAGAGCTGCGTGAGGTCAGAGGTGTGGTTGTCAGCGCTTGGACAGTGAGAAGAAGATTGAAGGAAGCCAACCTTGACCTCAAAAAAGACAGCTACGGATCCTAAGCTGACTGCAGTCCAAAAGCAAAGGCAATTGGAACTTGCTCGCAAACATCTCGGTTGAGACCTCGGCGTCAGATATTATTCACCGACGAGTCCAAAATGTGCCTACATGGCAACGACAGGAGACGTCGGGTTTATAGAAGGCCAAGGGAGCGATTTGCTTATTGCTGTATTCAAGAAACCGTCGCATATAGAGATGGCTCTTGCATGTTCTAGACGAGCATTTTCATATACGGAAAAACTGAATTGATTTTCGTGCCTATTGGAGAACGTGGAAAAGGTTTAGCAGCAGAACGCTATATCGGAAACATTCTGGAGGAACATGTTTGCGGAATTTGTTGGTGAGGACTTCATGCTAATGCACGACAATGTGCGATACCACACCGCACGAGTAACCATTACCTACCTTGATTGACGCTAATATACCGAAAATGGACTGGCCTTCGCGTAGCCCAGATTTGAATCCAATTGAGCATGTTTGGGATGAGCTTAAACGAAGAGTCAGAGCCAGAAATCTTGCACCAGAAAGCGTGATAGAACTGAGAGAAAATGCAGTTAGGGGTAGAGTTGGCAACACCATGTATTGAAGAAATAATTAAATTACTTTCAACTAAGGATTTCCTTTTTTAAGCTTCTATACATTAAAATGAGAAGCCTTATGTAGAGAGTAATGTCGGCTGTTTGTCCGTCTTTTTATTTTTCAACTTTTGATCAAGGCAGCTTCCAAGCTAGAGACAAGTTTCTATTTCTGTCATTTCTGACATCTGTCAAGCCTTATAATTTTTGATCTGCGATAGATAGAGAAATAACGTTTTCAATATTCAACTAAGGACCATAAGTCTAGACGCTAAAAATCAGCCTGATCGGAAAATCTTGAGATCGGTTTGAGCGGAAGTGGCCGCAAATTTTTGTTTATGTATAGAAGCCCCGGATATCTGTGGAATTGTAGTTCCATGTCCTTGTTTTCCTTTATAATCACCATTTGCCTTTTAACTCTTTTTGTTATTCTTAAGCCCACAACTTTATCAGAACAGGTCCGATACCAATCAAAGTGGTATCATATGAAACCACAGTTTTAAGCTTTCAGACACTGAACTTTACTTGGAATGCTATCGGAGTTTGCTACGAGCACTGCATCCCCTGCGAATACACATGATTGTACCTTCACTATTTATAGCTTGTAATATCCTATTGTATACTTTGCCGTTCGGCTCCAGCTTTGTTTTATAACTTTATCGATAAGACTGACAAGAAACACGGTATGACGCAAATTGCGCCCTATTTACAGTCAAACAATTTATTAAATTAATAAATTTCACGCCTCACTCATGGAGCGTAACGACACTCAATTGCTTTAAGGTGATACTTTTTATGGTAAGGGCAGTAATTCTTTGGTCGTGTTAATTGTTCTTCTTGGCTAAATTATTTAATTAATCTCATTAAACACATTTACAAACTTTAAATAATAGAAGAGTTGTCGTTGGCTTTATGAAAACGAATGGTTCCGCTTTATCATGCACGAAACACTGTCACAATACATATGAACATAAATGACACACGGCATTTAATTAGATTACAGCGGCTGATATTAATCAGATTAGCTGGAAAACGACACGACAATTAAAATGTTGCAAAATGAACTTAAACAATGTCAGCGCTTGGCGCCATTTTGCGCGCGCTTCCCTCGCAATACCATTTTCAGTCAAAAGATCACTTTTTCCTGCTATTATCTGACCATGGTCAATTCAGATCGCATTCAAGACTATAACTCACACCATGTCTCTTCAAGACAAATCTAAAAAGCTCTCAACCATTAAAATCGGTTGCTTCTTTCATTCACAGCGTGTGTTGCCGTTGCCGTTTTAATAATATAGGATAAATAGTAAGGGATTTAATAATCCTTCTTGTCGTACTCCGTTTTTATTTAAAAGGTTCCTGATGTTTTGTTACTTGTTTGGATTTTATTATTTGTCATCTTATATAAACTTTTGACTGTCACATGTAGGTCAGCATCTATCCTTTTATTTTGTAATGCATTCCATACTTTATCCTTGTCTACTATATCAAATGTTTTCTATATGTCATGTGCATAAATTCTAGGTATATGTGTTCTCTCTTTCCTAGCGCCTTTTCTATAATATGCGGTATTGTGAATATATTATCGCCAGAGTGGTCTAAGTGCTCCATTCCAGAAGCTCTGTAATATCTGGCGGGTGACCTACTAAGTCACTAAAATTAATCGAATACCTGCGTTCGCTCTAGCAAGGGGTAATAATGGCGGTCGTCTAAGGCGCGATGCTTGCCACATCGCCCCGCATCAGAGATGGTGCGTGACGACCGGGCAGTAAAATCGGACATATAAGAGCCTTAACCTCTCAGTTTACAGGTCGTGCTCTCACGCGGAGAATTAGAGCTTTACCATTATTATCTGGTCTAAAACCACTTTGTTTGTCTTCTACTTTGGTTTCTATTATATTTCTTACTTTTCTTTTTATTATGCTTTTATAAAACTTTAGTGCAGTACACAGTAGATATATCCATCGACAATTATTATGTTCTTTTAGATCGCCTATTTTGTCTAAAGAGTGTATAATAGCCGTTTTCCAATCATTCGATATATTTTTTGTTGCTCAATCGAAGTTTAATATTTCTAGAAGTTTTTTCTTTCCAGTAGGCCCTATTTAGAGTCTATTTCATCTACTTCGGCAGCCTTTCCTATTTTTAATTTTTCGTGAGCTTTCTGTAATTCTTCTTCTGTATTTACTTTACTTATTTGTTGCGGGTAGCTTAATTTTCTCGTTTTTTCGTTTCTTATGTCCTCCTTTTTTTCGTACCTTTCGTTATTGAGTAGTTTGTTGAAATATTCTTCTCATCTATACATAATTTCTTTTTCGTTGGTTGCACTTCTTGTTTATTTCTCAAATTTTTAAGCACTTTATAGAAAAGTCTTTGGTTTTCCTTGCTGTTCTCTTCTAGCTCCTGTCCAAATTCATTCCAGGATTTTTGTTTAGCTTTTTAAACCAGGTTTTTCACTTGGCTCTTTGTATATCTCGTAATCTTGCCGATTTTTACTCTGTAAGTATATTTTCCCGTCAGAGTAGTCCAAACGGTTGAGGCACGGACTGCGATGAGGACGGACCCGGGTTCCATTCCCGGGGCTCTCTGATGCCTGGCGGGTGGTCTAATAATTCACTAAAAATAATTGAATACCTGCGTTTACTCGAACAAGGGGTAATAAGGGCGGTCATCTAAGGCGCCGGTGCTTGCCACATCGCCCGGCATCAGAGATTGGTGCGCGACGACCGCGCAGTAAAGTCGAACACACGAGAGCTTTAACTTTGCAGTTCACAGGCCGTGCTCCCACGTGAGGCGTCAGGTCCTTACCATTATTATTACCAAGTATATTTCCATAGTTTTTTCATTTGCTTTACTCCTTTCTTAATATGTTCATTCCACCAATTTGTCTTTTTCCTATTGTCTCCTTTCTTGGCTACTCCATAGATTGTTACTACTTTTCTAATTATTTGTTTGAACGTTTTCCGTATGTCATTTACGTTATTATTTTGCCTCATCAATATATTTTTCAACTTTCTTGGATCTTTTTCTCTTAGTTCTTTATTTCTTGATTTGTAGCTTTGTATTTTGGTCTTGATTTCCGTTTTTGTAGGCATTTGGTTAATTTCTTTGTTTTTATTATGTCTGAATTTGGCTTCTAAAAAATAATGGTCACTGCCAATTTTGTATCCTCTCCTCTTAACTCGTACATCTTTTATGTTCTTCTTATTTTCTCTTGGAGTTACTACATTCTATATCTATAGACAAATCCATAGAGCTATCTACTTATGTTTTGTATGGCATTTAGAACAATTTGCTTTTAAGTTCTCGAGCGCATTTCTCAATCGATATGGCTTTACTTTAACTATGGTACAGCAAATTTAATCTTCGATTGTAGTAAAGCGATTTAATCTTATATTGCATGGCACAAAAATTATATTTGGTCTTAAAGGGAGTCCAGGAAATATTTCAGATTGAAATTGTGTAAACGTGTGCCATAAACAAATTAATTTTTTAAAATGCATTCTAATGCAATTTTTAAGATGCAAGTTAGTTATTCTTCTGCAAGCAAAGCAAGTCGTAGTGTTTGATAATGAGTGTTGTTTTTGCAAAGTGATTTGGCGAAATGTTTTTAGGTTACTATTCCAAAAGTTTAAAAATAAATCTTAAGGGCTTAAGTCTCCCAATTTTGGGCAAAAATTGGATAAAACGGTATTAGCAAGCAGAAGCTGCGGCTGACTTAGCCAATCCAAGAAAGAAACTAGCAACTTCGGCAAAGAAGGATGAGTGGAAAACAACTAAATTTGATATTTCGTCAAGTTGCCTTAATTTTTTCCAAAAATAGTATTAAAGTAGGCCTAATGTCAATCAAATAACTTTTAAAGTTTACGGAATTACATGGCTAAGTATGATCGTAAAATCGTTGTTTGTCAAAAAGCACCTGGAATAACGACCCACGTTCGTGGGCAGAGAAAAATTAATAGAAAAGCTAGAACAGTGTCATATTTATTGATGAAGCATCTTTTTAGTCTTAGTGTAGTATGTATATGAAAGTAATCTAATCCAGTGCTCATTGAGCTATATATTTAGGGTTGTTTTAGTAAATGGGGATTTGAAGTTTATATCTCTTTACAGAGTCGTTAAATGCAAAAAACATGGTTAAAATATACAAGAAGTGTTTACTACGCTCTACTTGGAAATGATTCAGAGCTAATAATGTAACGTAGTTTTAGAAAAATTAATATAGTAGATTAGGGTGGCCGTAACAATCTCCTGACACCCACCGAATTGACCACAGGGGTAAACCCATATTAACTTTCAGAAAACCAGCCTAATAGGTTAGGGAGATACAGCGCTCACTTCCCGTTTCTTATGCTGTAAATTTATTTGCTAGTATTCGAAAATTATTAATTTAGGGTGTGATAATGTTTTAAGCCTCAAAGTGGTCTTCAAACTACAAAATAGACCAAACGGCAGTTTTTGGGGAATATAATTCTTCGTTCTTCAAGTGCTTGTTTGCACGAAAATATAATTTATCGTTGAAAACAATTTGTTAAACTGTTAAATATTTAATTATTGCGCTTTTTTCTAACAATTGACAAACATACTGTATTACCCTAGTCACCCAAGTTTAACTTTTTTGTCAATTGAACTTTGTATGTAAATTGTATGTATGAGAATACAAATAACGGCATGCGGGCTGCCTTTATTGATGTTTAACTGCTGAAAGCGACTACAAATTGAAGTTCTCGGCCCTTATGCACCACTTTAACGCACATTAACGATATTTTTGGCTGAATGGCCAGCATAAGCAAATTTTGTTGGTCCCTTATCCCAAGCTCTTTGAATTTTGCGATTAGTTTACAAATAGTGGACTCCGAAAAGTTAAATAAATTTCATACATTAATGTGATAAAATAATGACTGTTTTTGCAATCAATTTTTAAAAATTTAAATTAGTTGTTGAAGCATGTAACGTATCACTATAATTTCTCAAGTTTGTACTGTTAAAAAATAACAATTTACTACATGATAATAATCAAATGATTTTGATTCATTTTGTATTCAACTACTTGAGGCTCAATGCTTAACTAGACAAGAAACTAACGTGGAGGGCGCACATATAGACAAAGCGTAAATTTTTGGGGTTTAAGTTAAAAAATTGACAATGTATTGGCTCATAGGGCGCAAGTCACAGTTATCCTTAGAAAGCAAGTTACTGCTTTATAAAACCATGATCAAACCCATATGGATATATGGAATACAGCTATGGGGTACAGCCAAAACATCCAATATAGAAATATTGAGAAGATTTCAGTTAAAAGTGCTCCGATCTATTGTAAACGCACCATGGTATGTGACCAACGAAACTATACGACGTGATCTTTTAATCCCTACCATTAATCAAGAACTAGAAAAGTGTAGTGCGCGCTACTGTGATCGTATTAGTGTTCACCCTAATCCTCTAATGGAGTGCACGATTAAAAAGATTCAAACCGATGGACTTAATAAACAGATTTCCTTACCAATGCTGTGCTGTATAAATTATAGACCAATTAGTGTAAGTTAAACTAGATATAGATTAATATAGATTATTGGATGTTCTACCTTCATGCCTTTCAGATCTTATACCAAATATTCGTTAAACCAACTACTGAATGTCGCGTTTAGACAGATTGTAGTGTAATTAATAAAAAATAAAGAAAACGCTTAACTGTGACTTACAGTTATATGAGAAAGGGCTTGTTTACATATTATACTGCTTATATCTCCGGTATATAGACTTGACATCCATTATCGATGCTGCTTAAATATTAGTGGATTATTACAAATAAATGTATTATGTTGCTATCACTTTTAAAATTACTCATTATCATTTCAAGCCTCTCGAGGAGAACCGTGACCCGCATGAATTAATAAGATTCGGCTTAAATTACACGCTTTTGGTAGCTGAATATTTAGTAAAACATTAAATTTATTATTTCTCCACTTTTAATTGAGTCTCATTTCTATTATGTATTATGTTATCTACATCTGTTATCCTTGAAATATAAAAATAAGCCTTGAGTTCTATTTAAATTCGTAATGTATCTAGTGCCGCAGATTTAAATGTTAAGTTGGTCTGTTGTTGCATATACTGCAAGTGCAACATAATAAAAAATAACTTGATGTGTACTAGTCTATAATACTGATTTTTGGGAACTTAATATAAATTCAAACAAAAGGGAACATACCAACACAACAAATAACAAATTCTACTATGAACTCTCACGATTAGATACACCATAATTGTTTAGAACGGTGTTGTTTTTAATTTATTACTAAAATCGCTTGTTACATTAAGGTTTCTAGGGCTCTCATTTGAACAATTTCTCTGTGCATAAATTTTTAAAAAATGATTTGTAATGCATGCCGAAATGTATTTTTAATAAACAAAGAATATATCAAATATTCGATACTTGTGTACTTATAAGTATAAATTAAATTAATTGATTTAATATTTTTGAATTATAATTGAACCTTAAGCAGCAAATCCATATCACATTACATAAATAATAAATAAACGCGTCTGTAGCTATATTCCCCCAATCGCTTCGTCACATTCAAAAACACGAACAGAAAGCTCAAATGAAGTGCTAAAGCGTTCGTGCTGCTATATTATTTGAAAGCTATCGATCTGGCGATTATTTATGCGTTACGTATGCCTACTTTAGGGAGAAACACGAAAGGTAGCCATTTGGATTCTGCAGTTTTGTACGTACCGCAGCTTTCTCATATTTTTGTGCATCTATTATAATGATAAGAATAAAATAAGACCGTGACGCTAAAACCGCCATTTTAATAAATATTGATTGATAAACTTTCCATAAAAATATGATATAGTAGAAGTAAGGTAAAATTGTATAAATAACTCTTTTGTTGGTGTTTAGTATTTATTTACTTGAACTTTGTTGACTTTGATGAAGATGTAGCGGCAAGCAATTTTGCCAACTTGTAGCCAAATATGAAATTCTAGTATTTGTCTACATATACGCAGAAACAGAAAATAAGTAAAAAAACAAATCAAGTTTCTAGGGAAAGAAATGATATGAGAAAGACACGAGAAGTCAAAATCAAATATAATATTTTAGACAACATCTTTGTAGAATGTGTCAACAATAATTGTTTTAAACAGACAGAGTATAAATTTGTTCTTGATAAAGTTTTGAAACAGTTTTTTCGTATTATGTTGCGCTATGCTTGGAATTTCTCGCTTGAATTAAATGACATTCTACGTCAGTAGGTTTTTGGCGATCATATCTCTCTTCACCGGCAACCAAAACCTCTGGACAGTACAGTAGTCGAAATTGTAACGTACCATGAAATCCACTGTAGTAGATCTAAGACAGTTGAATATACATTTGACTATAGATATTCGTGCTGAGCACAAAACTTAATGCATAATCTCCCATTTTATGCTATCGTATACTACATCCTCATCCTTCTTGTAAATTTTTGTTTGTCATGCTACAGCTTTCATGAGAGGTAATTGATCCAACACAATGGAAATATAATAATATAAATATTCTTATCACCTGAATGTAGCTTGGTGCAATTCTTCTTCACCTTAGATGAATCTTTTCTGATTTCTGCCACCTTATATCTTTTTACTGAGCAAATACTAACGTTTTTGTGTTTTTATGTCATCCGTGCTTACCCGTCATCGAGTTGACAGATTTTATGAACAACTTTCTTGTCTTCTTCGCCATCCTCTGACACCTAGCGGTGGGCTACAAATCTCTTACTCCATCTCATCTTACCGATCTTCAAATAACGCTTTATGACTTTATCGTGTGCACTTTTTGTGCTGTAAAAATCTTCTCATTGTACCCTTTGAGAAAATTTGTTTTCATTGGCTTTTGGTTTTGGCATGCTGATCATGTAGACCATTGATTCCCAAAGTGGTCCAGGTGGACCCCCAGGGGTCCACGGGAGACTCGAAGGGGGTCTACGTTGGCGTGACAAAAAAATGGGGGTTCACAATTCGTAAGCGGGGGTCCACGAAAATTTATCTGGTTTCGATAGTGAAGAACTAAAATGTTGGCTTGAGTTCACCTATCAATGTAGGCAGATAATATTTTAAGAAATTTTTTTAAGGAAAATTCGATTCCATTCACAAAAGTTATTTCGATGGCAACAGATGGAGCTCCTGCCACGGCCGGGCGATGTCGTGGGTTTATAAGCCATCTTAAAAGAATTATACCAGAGGTAACTGCAGTTCACTGTGTCATTCACCGACAACACCCAGTAGCGAAAAATTTGAGTGCTAAATTGCACCAATCGCTTCAATTTGTGATTAATGTAGTTAGCAAAATAAGAAGCAATGCGTTGAATACGCGTTTATTTGCACAATTGTGCGATGAATATGATGAAGACTTCCAACGATTGCTCTTACATACTGACGTACGCTAGTTGTCGAAAGGTGCATGTTTAACAAGGTTTTTCTCACTTTTTGAATCAGTTTTAGAGTTTCCGAAAAGTAAAGATCTAGATTTAAAAGAAAACCTGATCAATTTAAAAGCAGACATCGCGTATTTGACAGATTTGTTCCAAAAATTTAATGACATTAACTTACACTTACAAGGGGACAGCCTCAATTTAATAAAAACAAAGGGTGTAATTTTAGCTTTTCTTGGAAAATTGAAATTTATGAAGCAAAATATTAGTCGGCGCGAATTTTCCCAGTTTTCAAACTTGTCACAGGTAGAATGCCTTGATGAGGATATTCACACATATGTTCAACATTTAATTGCCCTGCGTGATGACTTTAAAATCAGATTTGAAGATATTCTGACGATGGAAATATCACCATGGATCATAAATCCACTTGATGAAACGAAAGTGCAGAATGCGATATTACAAGAGGAGCTACTCAAGCTTAGCACTAATGAGGAACTAAAAGTGAAATTTAAAAGAGGGTATCAAACATTTTGGCTGCAGACAGAAATACCCGAAAAATATCCTGGACTGGGGAAATGCGAGAAAGCTTTTGATAGCTTTTCCCTCGACATATCTTGTCGAGAAAAGTTTTAGTGTCGTTACAAACCTTTTATAATATCACAGAACGGGAGATTTGCGGTTATTCCTAACAAAACTGAAGCCAAATATTGATAATTTGTTGTCAATCCATCAAGTACATTCCTCCCACTAAAATTATGACTATTTTGTGATTGTCATTGTAGAAGTTACGTTACGTTATTAATATTTTATTTTAATTATATTACTACACAAGGAAATATACTATTTTTCTTTTTATTTTTACCACTCCGAATGGGGAGTTTTCTAAATAAAATATGTGAGAATTGATTGGTTTCTTGTGTTGTGGGTAGATGTCAAAGGAGTAAAGTTGGATGGAATGACTTTTTTGATTGGCTAACTTTACTTTTTTGACATCCGCTCACAGCACAATCAATTAATTAATTAACCAATAACTCAGCCGCAACGCAAATTTCCATAGTTAGATCTAATCTTCAAAATTTTTTCGAGTTTTGGGAATATGGTAGAAATGTAGCTGTAGGGGGTTCACCGGAACCAGCAAAACTTTCAAAGTCGTCTATTAGAAAAAAAAGTTTGGGAGCCTCTGATGTAGACCTTGCTCTATTTTATTTCATTTTGTGGAAACCATCACAAATGGCATATTGAAACAATGACTAACGTTTATACTTTATATCGTTCGTTAGATTTATGATTTTGTAATTTGTTATAACAAACTTGATGAACTTTAAGATTTAAGACAATTTAGTGGAAAAATCTAAAACTACTTAAAATTAAATTGTGGTTTTTGAAATATGCTCAAAAATTATTATCTGCTTTTGAAATCCCATAATATTCAAATATATTATTTTTGAAAATAAATGTTTTAGGTTTAATTGGTTCTATTTTTTATTTAAATAGTCAAGGCTAAGCCAGTTTTTATCATACTTGCAAACAGCAGATACTCACCAAGTTTATTAAAGTAACGACTCATGAAATGACGAAGACCACAATATTATGCTAATTAGTTTTCTCCAATGTTCTATGAATTTTAGAAATACAGCAGATGGGTATATGTATAACATAGATAGTAAACATAAAAGTTTTCTTATTTATACTACGTAACTGTTAGTGAATGAAATGTATTTCTTTTAGGTAAGTGGTTGAGCTTGACCTACAACTGAGAAAACATACACTCAACTAATATTTTTAAAGTAAACAAATAAACTGCAGAACGTGTATCTTTAGATTTAGTCCGGCTTAAGTTTTCGAAGCATGCAGACGTGCTTTGCACCCGGCTATAATCAAGTATCCTTCGCGTTAAATCGAATACGAGCCTATAGTCGAACGTTACCGAGTTTTGAACAAGCCTAAGGACGTGCTCTGTGTTCCCCAAAATGCTGCAATTAAACGTTAATAAGTGAAGTGATACAATAAAGTAATATAAATAAAATAAATAATAAATAAGCGATCATCCATTAAACGAAGAAATGTCGTATTTACCCAACGATTATACTGTCCATTCATCGCAGCCTCCTGAATCACAGTATTATGAACAGACTTGATACTCTCAATACATGCCACAACCAGATATGTTAATGCAACATATAACGCAAATATCTTCACAAATACCACCACAAAGTAACGCACAATTAAAAGTCCAACCGAACTTTGGATACCTGCCGCTATAGTAAATGGAAATCCAACAGTGTTAAAAATAGACGATAACAAATACGCATTATAATGCATTCAACAACACCCATCACAAACTGCATGGAAAACGGTAGAAAATAAGAAACTAAGTAAAACTAATAGTACAGACCAAAGTGTAAAACTGTTAAAACAAACGAAAATGAATAACTACTGGTTATACAAGCCAAGTATATTAAACAGATAGGAGCTATTATCAGAGGATGATGAAACAGATAAACACGCATCTAGTGAAATAAAATCCCAAGGTGTACCCATATTTGTGGCAGACGTTAAATATATTACAACCCTAACACAACTACTACATGAAATTGCTGGAAATAAATACCAAATTAAAGCCCTTCAAAATGATCAAGTTAAGGTTCAAGTAGAAAGTTCTGAATTATACTCCAGTATAATAAAAGCGACAAGAGAAAGTAAAACAGAATTTCACACTTATAAACTCAAACAAGACCGTAATTTTAGAGTAGTACTGCAAAGAATACACTACTTAACTGACTCAGAAGACTTCAAGAAAAGTATCGAAGAGCATGGACATGAAGTTAGAAGTATATGCAACATAAAGCAAAGAGGCACCAAAAACCACTATCATTATTCTTTGTAGAAATCGCATAAAGCACTTAATAAATACAAAAATAACAATTGAACCTCCACACCCTAAAGGAGAAATACCGTAATGTAGAAAATGCCGGAGGTACGGCCACACAAATGCTTTTTGCAGTAGCACTCCGCGTTGTGTCAACTACACAGGTAATCATTTAATTGCTGACTGCCAAAGGAAAGCAAAAAGAAAACATGTTAAATGCGTACATTGTGGAGAAAATCACCCAGCCAGTTACAAAGATTGCTTTGTGCACAAACAGCCCCAAACTAATAAATATCCTACGCCAAGAAGAAAAGAAATAAATGCTAATCAAACAAATCTAATAATCTCTATACCACAAAGCGCCCTTAAGAAACAGGAAATAACCGAAATGAAAATAACCAAAAGCCAATAATAATCAAATGTTACAAGATGTAAATGCACATCAAGTAGATGACTTAAATGAATTAAAAAACATGATGGCGCGCCTTATAGAACAAATGAGTAGCATTTTCAATCTATTAATCATAGTCGAATGGAACGCTAATGGATTTTCCCAACATAGGCAAGAAATAAAAACATTTATAATAAACAATAAACTAGATATAGTATTAATATCTAAAGCTCATTTCACTGGCCGTTCCTACCTAAAAATAAACAATTATTCCATATCTAGTACTCAACACTCTGATGGCGCTGCTCATGCAGGCACTGCAATTATAATACGAAACTCGATTAAACATACAAAATTACCTAAATATAGGTACAATCATATAAAGCTACAAGTGAACAATATTGGCTTAACATTCAGATTGGTTCCGACATCCCATAAATCAAGACCTTTATACTCAACTCTTAGCCGATTTATGCAGCAGAGACTATAAACATACACTGAGGATCTACTTGATCATCAGAATGCTAATAAGTGACATTATCACAATTGTCAACCAACTATGGCTCGAATCAATAAACTACCTAGATTTATCTGTCGGATCATATCCCCAATCGAATCTAGATTTATCGTCGATCATCTCATCTACTGCTGCAAACCTCCAACGCTGTGCAATATGAAAACTAACTGGGAAGAATTTGAAAGAAGTTTAGATAAAAAATCACACTCAAGTGCTCCTCAAAACTAAAAATGATATTGCAATATCAGTTAAACACCTAACTAAAGCTCTCCAACACGCTGCGTGGCAAGCAACGTCTATTTCATTGCAACCTGAAAATCGAGAAGATTTTCCTATATTAGTGAAACAGAAAATAGCTGAAAAGCCCAAATTCAAAAGAAGATGGCAAAACTCAAAGGCATCCGAGAACACTACTACATAATATAAAGCAGCAAGTAATCTAAGACTATCTATATTGTCTCCTACGGAAACAACGAATTATTCGCTCTGGAGAGCAATTAGCAAACATAAGCAACCTCAACAGTATGTTCATCCATTCAGATCATCAAATGGTATCCTGGACAAAAGCGATCAAAAAAATAAATATGTTTGCAAATCATCTAATAGAAGTATTCACATCACATCCAGCTGAAATCACTCCAGAAGAAGAGAACTTTATTATAAATATCTCGGGGTCTCGTTCCACTTGGCACTATCTGTTAAGAACCTACGAGCAAATGAAGTAAAACAAACTATACTCACTGAATTAAATACTAAAAAGTCACCTGAAATATGATCTGATAATTGTAGAAATCTTAAAACCAGAAACTTGCGTGGAGCTAATGGCATACATATATACATATAATGCTATATTAAAAACAGGATTTGTTCCTGACCATTGGAAAATCGCATCGATAATACCAATTTTAAAACCTAGAAAACCACTTAAGGAAACACCTTCTTACTACCCCATTAGTCTTCTTCCTGTGATATCTAAAGTGTTGGAGAAAATATTCCTAAACAAAATTAAAAATTTCTTTTACAATATACCAGAACATCAGTTTGGATTTAGAACACGCTACTGCAGAGCAGCTGCACAGATTAATTCACCAAACTCACAAAGATCAAGAAAACAAAAGATGTTGTTCTGCGGCTTTTTTAGATATTACGCAAGCATTCGACGAGGTATGGCACGAGGAGTTACTGTGCAAAATAAAAACTTATCTACCTCATACTTACTACGCGGTTCTACAATCAGTTCAGGGGTACCTTAAGAAAGCGTATTAGGACCAACACTTTATCTGCTATATACTTCTGATTTTTCAACTACAAATCTGACAGTAGTAGTCACGTTTACTGATGATACAGCTATTATGGCATCTCACAAGAACCCAGACATAGCATATCATGTTATCTTCAATACCACTTAAATCAAATCCAAACCTGGCCAAAAAGCTCAAAAAAGCGCATCAGAGCAAATGAGACCAAATCAAGACATGTAACCTTCACCTTATGTAAAGAAACTTGTTCTGCAGTATACCTAAACAACCAACAGCTTCCACAAACGGAAGACGTAAAATATCTAGGCATCCACGTAGACCGACGAGTGGAGAAAATATATGGGCCAAAAGAAAACAGCTAGATAGTAGGTTCCGAAAGATGTACTGGTTAATGAGTTACCAGTCACAATTATCCATATAATACAAAGTACTACTGTATAAAGCAGTATTTAAGCCAGTATGAAGCTACGGGTTACAACTGTAGAGATCTGCTAGTAAAACCAACTTAGCAGTACTGTAGCGTTTCTAATAAAAAGTACTGCGTGCTATATTAATGCTCCATGGTATGTGCCCAATAAACTCATCCATCGAGATTTACAGATACCTACTATCACAAAGGAAATTACCAAACACAGCATACGATATCGAGATAGGTTGTCCTTTCATACTAATACCGCAGCTATTACAATTATAACTTTACTTTTGTTATATTACTGTAAGCGGTTGCACCACTGGGTGCTACTGTACATGTTAAGTATTCATGTTATTGTTATTTATTATTAATCGATATATTATTTACTGAATGTCTAGCTACATTAAGACAGATTGTAAATAATAAAAAGTTAAATAAAAAAACCTTTAGAATTTAAATAATCTATTACAGGTTGCAAGTTAATTGGCCCAAAAAATATTTTTAGTTTTTTAATGATTTTGTAACAATTTTTGCTAATATCTATATAATTATTTTTAAAACTTTGTTTATTATTTTTAACTAGAAACGATAGTTTTAATTTTATCCATTTATATTAAAACTTTAAAATGCATTGTAGTCTGCGTATTAAAAAATTTGTTTCAGTGTGGGATCGTTAAAATGGTACAAACTTGTCATTTGTACAACGCAATAAAATAAATGGGTGTCCATTATCAGTAACAACATGGCATACCTAATGTTGAAAACCGCGCTCTGGCGCAATATGTATCGCAAATACCAAGCCCACCGATCCATGAGTGGAACGTGCAAGGGCGTCATCAATAAACAGAGGCGTATTACCTTCTATTATGGAACCCAGAATTTATACTCTTACTATTTTATTTTTTAACAAAACCGTTTAAAGATCACTAGACAAATAGGACAAAAAATTTTGTTTAGCATTTATAGTTATGCATGTTACTCATAAACTAAGTATTTAGGTCAGATTAAACAAAATCAATTAGTCATATTGATTAGCTAGTGGTAACTTTATTTTTATCTAGTCACTATTATCTGGTGACTTTATAAACGATAAACTATGATAGTTTATCTTACAAATACGAGGACGAATCAGTTATATTCTCTAATATAACTATAATAAATTGAAATTGTATATAGATAAATTAATGTCTGAAATTTTAATTTTGAAAGAGATTTTTTGATATTTGTTTTAAAATAAAAATTTGTGATAAACAATATACATTTTTAAATTATGTGAATTTAAAAAATTATAATTTTATTGTTTTTGTTTATAATTGACTCTTAAACGTGCCTTCTATTATCTGGTTTGCAACACATACTTCATTACCAGAGATAATTATTTGTTCTCTATAACGATGAAAACTTTATTAATAGATTTAAAAAGAAATAAGGGGGCTGTTGTCCTTACATTACATTACAAGATTTATTTATTTTAAGACCACAAATGGTTTTAATAGCCATACATATTCTAACACTTTACCTTCAGGTTATACTGTTTACCCAACTTTATTAGATGTCTTATGATAGTAGAATAGAGACAGGATATCATCTTATCTACAAATTGACAAATAACAACGTTTACTGATAAGACCATTTACTGATTATGAGTAAACAAAAATATTTGTTAAACACAAAAGGTGTCAATACAGGGTCGGATCAAAATAAAAAATGTTGATTACTAATTTCTGAAAGCATCCTATACATAACGTCTAGATTATTATGGAGAAATTAGCATATATAAGAGGTATGCTTTTAAAAATACTTACAGGGATCTCATATTTAAATTTTTGTACCTATTCTTTATAAATCTATAAACAACAATAACACTTTTTAAGATTCTTATACACGGCTGGACGTTTTAACATTAATTTGCCACCGGAGACTGTTAGTAGAACACACATTTTATTTCGTAAACGTCTTTTTTGCTATCCTTATATTTTTCAATTTCTTTTACCTTCGATATTTCTTCCTGTTGTAAATGGAGTTGATCTTATTCCAACATGTTTAGTCAATGATTGGGATAATCTGAAGTGGAATGTTGTATTAAATAAGGGTTGTAGCTTTCTTTAAATAAGTTTCTTTCTACGTTTATTATTTTTGAACGTAGTGATGACAGTTGTAAAAAAATAGTTAATAACTATAGTTTGATTTGTGATGTTATCGCATTTTATAGTTTTCCTAAGTTAAAACAAATTGCTATTATTATTTTGTAAAATACTAATACTTATAAATTTTATATCGGCATATTTTTTGTTATCTAGGCTATATTTACAGAGATGCTCAAATTTTTTTAATTTGAAATGCCTTGTTTTCTATTTGCAGAATTATAATTAGCCATTATTTAAGTTTTATACAAAGCAGATTCCGAAATTTACTATGCCATTAACATTATATAATAAATATAAATAATTTTAAAAATATGCCCTGGTCATTTGCTAATTTCTCTACAATAATTTTGTCTGTTTAATCTGATGTGTATAGGGTACTTTCAGAAATTAGTAATCGTCACCATTGTACACAAAAATACTTTTTTATTTTGATTCAAGTCTGTATATGCACTTATTATGTTAATACATATATTGTTTGTCTACTCTAACCACAAACAGTAAATTATTGTTTACTCGTTATCAGTAAACACTCTTATAAGTAAATATTCTTCTTCGTCAAAATTTAGATAAGATCATTTCTGTCTTTATTCTACTTACAGTATACATACCTCAAAAAACAACCGAGTAAAAAAAGTTTAATATTTCGCAAAGAAGAACTTAAAACTAGGAATAACATATATCGTTACAATCAGTTCAAAGAGACAAATCGATTGATATGTATTTTAACTCTAAACAACTTTTAATTAAATTTGACAATTGGTGTATTAGGGTTCTATACCAGAAAGGGAAGCCTTATGAAATCGGTGCGACGTCAGTCTGTCCGTCCGTCCGTCGCGACTTTTATCTTAAGAACTACTGAACCATAAGGGGGGTATTACTCAAAAGCCCATGTACGGGGTCCACATCCGCGAGCTGGCATAGATAGGATGTCCTACAACAATGTAATAAGAATTTTAGTGCATCCAGCTTCCAATTTGTCATCCCTTATAACTTTTGATGAAAACAGCTTCCAAGCTGTTGATTATTTTTTATTTCTACATTAGTCTTTCCGGAAATAGCAAAGTATTTAAGTAAAGGGATTTATTTATTCGCAAGCTGATTTTATTTAACAAAAAAAAAAAAAATCGAAAAATCCAGAGAGAATTGCAGTTAAGCCAATTCGTTGTTAATGTCATCGAATGTATTATCACTGGCATCCAAATCCACATCCATTTTAGGTCAACACATTTGTCATCTTCAAATCCACTTAGCTCTCTACTAATGATAGAGTTAAGTGAATCATACGGTATTGGAATTTGATTTACGACAGATAGATCATAGCCTAGAGAGTACAACGCAAACCTAACGAAAGAAAAAAGTTATCATTAAACATAGGAATCCCGGCAAGCGCGGTTGCCAACAAGATAAAGCAATGACCACAAATTGCAGTAATTGATTGGTTACATTTGCTCTTGTCCGCTAGGATAAATACTGAACATTTTGTGTTCTTGTTGTGTCATGAATTGATTTTAAATCGATAGAGGACTGCATTTGTTGAAAATTTGAAACAATGTGAATCCGAAAGGTCTTATTTGAGTCTGAGCCTTACCATGGCAATGAGAAATTCAAAGTTACTACTAATATTAATATGTTAAATGCAGTTAAAGAAATATATTATCAGTTCTCTTATTACTTAGTGTCCAAGTTTGAGCAATAAGTACATGTTGAAATATGTTGTACATAGCTTATATAACTCGAAAATTGATTATCATGTAAGACAATGTATTTCAATTAGCGCGAGTAAAGAAAGCAAACTGATATTTTATTTACCGTCGACATATTTAATAATTCACCTGACTATTGTCCCGAATCCGCTATAATTGGAATATCATATAAATATTTTCCAGGACAAGAATTTTGAGTTGCATGCTGATTTGGTCGGCAACTATAATTAAATCGTTGACAGTTTCACCATCATTTATTGCAGTAGCATAGCCACTAAAGCTACCAGTAACGAAACCATCTGAGTAGTCAGTTTTTGCCTACGTAGACGGCGTAAGTTGCTCTTTAAAAGTTAAAGTTACTGATCTTCTCGATGAAAACACACGTGCTGTCAACAATTAGTATAACTAGCTTATCTGTACCATCATTGAACAAAATATTTGTTTGATTCTTTAAGTTCTGTTCAGTAAACGAAGTTGTATCTGAGCCTTCAAAAACATAACCGCCTCGTTGCAAACATGTCTGCTCAGCTGTCATAGATCAGTTGCATTTTGCCACCCTCAAACACGGCTGCTTAGTTCTGGATAGTCTCGAAAATGTTTAAGACAATAGTGTTATCCGTAGATAGGCTTGACCAGCTATCAGTGCCCCCCTGACCAGAGGCCAAGTGCATTCGGAAGCTAATCGGTGAATAGCCAACCGGTGAAGATGTAGGTTGGATTTTTCAGCGTGCATCAATGGCATTTCAGAACCTAAAGTTGTTTACAATGGTAGTTTCGCTGGTTTGCGCATTGGTGAACGTTTTTGATGCTAATAAATTGCCGGTTTTAGCGGCGTTTACTTGTGATGTAACTCAGATTAGCTGGCTTTTGTTGGCTTGAAAAGCCAGCGGGCACTGACTATACAAGTAATCCATTTTGCAAAAAAAAAACTGGGCAAATCTGTGATCAATTTAATTTCTTTATTTTTCTCAAACAACACCAAACCATTTTCAAAGAAATAATTCACTAATTTGAAAAGATGAACAGACGTGTTTTATATTTCGTTTTATATTACATTACTTAGAGTACTTTATAAGACAAAAACTTGACCTATATATTTTAGACTTTCAAAATAACGTAAAGCTTTAGAAACTGATACCAACATTTTATTGTTATTAAAATTTTGAGCAACTGACTCGGGCAAAATCGGCTACACTACAGCTTTGTGTCAGTGATGAAGATAGCGGCGAATGATACAGAAATTTTTTGTGGTAATAATTAGTAACCTGCTAAATTCTATGAGATAGAAAATTTACAAACGATTTAAGGTCACGTTTTTGCGACAGAATTAAAACGTTAGTACTATGACTGCTAAAACCGGTGTAAAAGAATTCTGCTTATTGATCGTGGATCAGACATAATTACTAAGCACTACTAGAAAGTCTTCCAGGTTTTAAGAAGTCATAGTATAGAGTGTTAAGCTATAATGACACCATTAAGCTCAATTTCTAAAAGAGAGTGGCATACTTATGTTTTAAGAATAGTAGATTTTATTTACCATTTTAATCAACTATTTAGCATTTTCAAAGCTTTTGCTTAGGATTTTTTTGCAAAAGAAACCTAAGTGTGGGACTCTAAAGTGCGGAATGCGGTAATTTATCACCCTATAGATGTACTGCGTGGTTCAAAGACAAAGACAATTATATAAAAATCAAAAACGTTCATTTCAAACTGTGATTATAGCTCGGCATTACAATTATTAGATGGTTATTATTTAATTCACTATAACAACAAGCAGAAAAACTGAGATATTAAACAGAAACACTAGGAATTATAAATTCAGAAGAAAAGCACAGATACGTTACCTTGATATAAGCCCAAGAAGATTTAAGAAAAGTAAGAATTATTAAAAAGAATAGAAAATGTTTACGGAAACGCTTCAAGGATCAGGTTTTGTCGCTGAATTATCTACAGGTTAGTACTATGACTGCTAAATACCGGCTTTGGTCATAAAGAATTCTGCTTATTGATCGTGATCAGACATAATTACTAACATACTAGAAAGTCTTCCAGGTTTTAAGAAGTCATAGTATCAGAGTAGTTCAGGCAAATGACACCATTAAGCTCAATTATGTAAAAGAGGAACTTATGTTTTAACGACATAAGATTTATACATTTTAAGCTCAACTATTTAGCATTTATCAGAACTTTGACTTATGATCTTTGCAAAAGAAACCTAAGTACTAACTTTTAAGTCGAATGCGGTAATTTATCACCCTATAGATAGTACTGCGTAGGTCAAAGATAAAGACAATTATATAAACTATCAAAAACGTTCCATTTCAAACTGTGATTATACTCATTACAATTATTAGATGGTTATTTAGATTCACTATAACAACAAGCCAGAAAAACTTGAGATACTTGTAACAGAAACACTAGGAATGTATAAATTCAGAAGAAAAGCACGATACGTTACCTTGCATAGTAAGCACAGATAGATTTAAGAATATAGTTTATTAACTTGAAATTACAGAAAATGTTAGAAAATAATCTTGGATCAGGTTCAAATCAGTCCTATTTGATCAGTATAAAGCTCAAATAGAGGCTTTGGTCATAAAGCGCTACTGCAGGTTAAGATAAACAACCAAATTAATTAACAATTTGCACGCTAGGCAATGCTTACTTAGTTAAGATAAAACTGATTTGACGCCTAGTAAAACTTAGCTACGAGCTGCAGCTACCAAACTGTAATTTACACTTTTTCTCTCCATAGCAACGGTAATGCTTTTCAATATTCTTATTTGAGATTTAGAAATATTACTAAACGGTAAAAAACGAGAGTGTAAAACACAAATGAATATTTATATTCTTAGGCGTCATTGTTGCGCAAGGAAATCATATTAACAATGAGGTAAACAACTATTTATTGGAAAGGCATGAAAACAACACAAACTAAAACTAAATATCTCCGCTTAACCTTACAAAAGAAGAACCAAATAATTATATGATATAACTCAACTCCAGACTATCACATAATATTAAAAACATTTTACAGTTACAACATATATATAAATACCTTTGTTATTAGCAACAATTTTAGAAAGAAAATAAGAAAATCTACCTATAACGAAAGTGATGAGAATTAAGCAGCGAATAAAAATGTTCAGTAGAAAATGTACAGTTGACTATTTTGATCTGGTTATGTTCGCAGACAGGAAAATATTGAAACGGTCCGAAAAAACGTGTTGCACCTAAAGTCGTACGTTTTGGAGGTGCAACGGGGCCTCACTTTTTGAAGATAGATAATTACGTAGGAGATCTATCGTAACATGATAAAGAACTTTTTGGTTCCTCAAAATAAAAAATTTCACTTGAAATATATGTGGTTTCAGCAAGATGGTGCGACATATCGCACAACAAGAGGCAATGAGCATTATTTTCAGAGCATTTAATCTTTCCTTTGCTCCCCAGATCGCCAGATGTCTTTTTTCTATGAATGTACCTTAAAGAGAAGGTTTACGCTACTAAATCTAACACAAATGAGAAGTTTCTTTAAAAAAGCTGATGGAGAATCTGATTCAAAGAGTTCAAAGCTGTACATTATCACATATGACATTCCACATATAATTTGACTTTAAATAAATGATACAAATTAAAAATATCAATGTGTTTTATTTTAGATAAAAATATTTAAAAATAAATTAGTCCGTTATATATATGGCCCACCTTGTACAACCATTTTATGGAGGAGACTAGAAAGATTCAATATTTTGTAAATTTTATGCATTTAAACATTTGTTAATACATTTAAGATTAATTTCTTCAAATTTTAGAAAAAGGAACAGAGCATTGCTATTTTATTATTTATATAAAAGAGAAAATACCTTGATTCAAAAACTTTCAGACAAAAACCTTTTCAGACGGTTTTAATGATTTAAACATTGTTAAAAGTTATTACATATTAAATGGGACGTTCATTATTTTAGAGCAGAAGAGTTAAAACGGCTCATTTGTGAGGATTATCCATTTGAAACGTTTATCTTAGCACAACTTTTATTTATTGGAAATAATATATCAAATTTCAAGTCTGAGGAGATTACTGAAGCAAATCCTGAAAATTGATCATCGCATTTCTTACAGACAGACTTGGAGCTAACCCTGGTCTTAATAATTACGGATCCGTATGACTCAATGCCTTTCAGATTCTTCAACGGTAAAACGAATATCGGTGATAACTTGGCCACGGCCGAATATGAGGCGGCGGCCCTTGAAAAGGCCGGTTTGCACCGCGGCCATAAATAACAGACATGACAGCGCGGATAAAGCGCGGCGAGTGCCACTCGGCACCTGTTTAGCGCGATTAATTGACGTTGATCGATTGAATCGCTCGCGTGCCCAATTAACGAAAATCTTTCGCAACGGACTTTTCAGCCCGCCGGCGCCCTTTCGAGCTGGGGCGCGGGAAACCGCGGCGGCGGGGCTGAAAAATGTGGCTCCATCCGCTTTAGTTGATTACCTGTTAAAGCTCTATCGATTCCCAATAAGCACAAATTCCATTAACAACGGCGGGGATAATAACTTATTAATATGAACGATTCGGTAAATAACTCCGCGGGCGCCGGGAGGGTGAAATTACGTTTTGTTATTGAAATATCAGAACAGTTATAGATTTACTTCGCTTTAAATTACATAAGGATGCCTTTCAATAATCGAAATTGTGTTGTACAGGGTGTAACTAGAAAGTAAGCTTATATTTCTATGCTGCATTTTAGAGTTAGTAAGTTTGTCTCTTTTTTCCATTTAAATGTTTTTATTTAAATGTTAAATAAAGTGTGCTCGGCATAATTAGTAGTTCGTGAAAGATATCGCCTTAATTTTTTCGTGAGTCAATAGAGGGAACCTTTCTCCTCGATGCTTTGTCACAAAAGATTTAGTTGGCACTGAACTGTTGCTAGAGAAACGCAAAAAGCACCATGAGTGCCGCGTGTTCGTCGCCATACCAGGCTATGTTCCTATGTATCCACCCAAAAGGTCCGAAAATGCCTCAAGCAACGGCTGCTAAGCATACGAACAAGTCGAAAACATTCGTCAGCAAGTGAGGGCAGCGATGTAAAGAGACAGAAACGGTCGATGACTTGCCGAAACGTGGCTCGATCGGAATAGTGTCCCCTAAACTAGAAAAACATAGTGAATTTGTATTCCCGGAACTCAGGCTTAACATTGCGTTAAGGAGCAGCAAAACTAAAACAAAAAGGTCTAGATATATCGTAAATAGCTATCCGAACCCATCTCCGTGCACATGATATCAAATGCCGTAGTTCAGTGAAGAAACCTACTGCTTCTCAAAAGTTGATTTCGGAACGTTGCATCTGTTTATATATAATATAAATGCTCGAGATTTATAAAAAATATTTGTTACCGACTGCTAAATGTTGGCTTATCAAGAAAAACGAGGACTGAATCCTACAGGAGGCTAACGCCCCCAAATACCGCAGCAAGGTTTGCATCGAGTGGGAAGAGCAATCTGGCATCGTTACACTTGATAGGTGGCCCGATGCAAATATGATCGAGAATGTGTGGGCATACATCAAGCACAAGCTTTGTGGAAGACAAGTTTTCACTTTGAAGCATTTGGAGGTCTTTGCTGGATGAACACGCCATCAATTTGGTCGAAAGCATGCCTCAAAGATGCCAGGCAATTATCGACGCGGGTGGTGATTGGTACAATAGCATCTTTGTTCTGGTGGTTTATAAACAATAATTTTTATGTATTCCCTCAAAAAGTAGCTTCACAGAGTAAGGTCCGGTGGTCTTGGTGACTACATAGATGTCGATAATTATTACTTGCACGTCTTATTCATCGATCTGACAGTCTCGCATTAAGGAAGTTTTTTTTTACAAAATGATTGTAATAGCATAGAACTCCATCAAACTGCAAGATAAAGTCAGAACTAATATGTTATAGCTGTGGCATAAGCCACGTTGCATTACCCTTACAAAGGCAGCCTGTTTGCTGAAATTTATCATGCAGAGTTTGAATAGAGTTCTTTGATGGCATTTTTTATGAAATTGGCAGATTTGACATTGCGTAGTCAGTTTTGACCTACTCTCGTGAAATTATAAAACTGAAAATGCCTTATTTTCATGATTTACAATCATATTATAGCTCGTCGTTTGTCTGCCATCTGACGATAGAATTATTAATATTAGCACGCTCTATGTAAACTTGTAGAATATGTTGTCCTCGTCAAATCAGTTTAAAATGCTCTGGTATAATTTTTAATTCATTAAACGAAAGAAATCAAGCAAAAAAGCAAAATTGTAAAACATTGTGTGAAATTAAAAAAATAAAGAGAATTTAATTTGTAAATTTAAATTACTATTTTGTTGGTGCTAACTCCTACACCTTCTAGACCTTCAACTGCCTGAAAGATTTTGCCCCATTTAATTAGCCCACTAAAGAGTTATTTGTTCACAGACTACGCCCATATCCGCTTCACCCAGTGAGCTAAATTACGTAACATTGACGGCGTCAAAACTTTGTGCAAACAAAGTTAATGCAATCTCAGTTTAATGTGGCTTAAAGAAATGACACTACTAACGGCCTCGATCGCTTACGAGTTAGCGGCCTTGTTTAATTTACTTGTGAATGCAGATCAAACACCCGGGCGTGATAAAAGTTTTCTTTATGTAAATCTTTTTGTTAAATTTAAAAAATATATTATTAATGTAGTGCAGTAAATAGAAGTTAATTACAACGCACTTAAATTTTTATGTCTAATGCAACAACTAATAAATTTTAAGAATTAAATTATATTAAATTTAAACTCACCACAAACATATGTTTTAGTCTATACATTCTTCGTCTATTTTTAAAACCTTGTGCATTCGTAAAACAAGGAGCTTTGCAGTTTTTATACCAGACATTATTTTGTTCTCATAGCCCTTTCTTAATACCAGGTGCGTTCAATTTCTAAGGTTTTCAAATTTTTTCTGAAAAAGTAGCCTAGAAAATTGAATCCCCTGCTACTTCTCAACCTAATGTCCGTCTAGACGTACATATTTTTTCAAATATCATCACTATGATTCAATGGCTGCCGAGAACACTTCTTTAGGATAGCGTGTTTTTTCTACTAAAAAATCACTGATGCAACAACGGCGCTATTGAAAAATGAGCGGCCACGGAGTGTTTTTAATAATCAGAAATTCATGGCAGCATTACGTGCATGTGTGCGTCGGTCAGCATTCCTAAGACCCACCTCGAAGAAACTTTTTGCATTTTTAAGCCATCATGCAAAATGGTCTCTAGATCTTACGAAATATCAAGTTTACTTGTGATATCACGCACACCTAATTGACGGTCTTCTATAACAACTTGCTCCACTCGCGCAATCATGGTTTCGGTTCGGTTGGTTCATGGCCGAGGCTGCTTCGGTTTATTGTCACACAACTCTTTACCTTTAAACTTTCGCAGGGGTGTTTCGCCACGCAAGAGGAGAAAACGGATGATTACACTAAACGTCACCATTTGAAATATATAAAACAGCACTCACTGCAATGGCGGTAATTCGACTTGTGTAGATTGTATGGTGCTGTCATCTATATTACAAGTTCAGAAAAATTTTCCGCGTCTTTTAAAATTAACCGCATCTTTCTGTTTACTCTCACTGCCGAGAAAAAAATTTATGACCTTAGAACTTGAACGCAGTCTCAACGATGTTTTCTCCATTTTTAAATATTGCTCTAGGTAGTGACTTCTTTATGAAACGGAATAGATAGAAATATAAGTTGTTACCAGGTCGGGCCGGGGCGGTGATAAATCGGGCGTCGGGACGCTACGACCGGCAACGCGTGGGGCACGGAAGGCTAAAAAAACGAAGCGTCGGCTCCAACTTACGAATTAGAATTATATTTACAATCTTACAAACTTAACCTACGACTTAAACTGAAACGGACCGCGGGCTAGGTGCAGCAGCGGGGCCGGTGGCGGAACCAGGCACCGAGCAGCAGGGGCGGTAACGCAGTTGGACAGCATGCAGCAGGGCCGTTGGCGGAGCCGGACAGCGAGCAGCAGGGGCGGCAGCAGATCCGGGTGGCGGGGCCGAAAAGCGAGCAGCAGATCCGGGCGGCGAGTAGCAAAGGAAGCCAAAAGGGACTCACCTGATGAC
The DNA here is from genome assembly GCA_036346155.1 of Sinelater perroti. Classification (NCBI taxonomy): domain Eukaryota; kingdom Metazoa; phylum Arthropoda; class Insecta; order Coleoptera; family Elateridae; genus Sinelater; species Sinelater perroti. Next base: position 4,038,686 of record JARFIY010000189.1, read on the forward strand.
ACTTGATGGTTTCCTCTTAAGGGACTGACGACTGAGAGTGAATTCTTTGGTGGCTCAGGTTTTAAGGGCTCAGTCGTGCCCCACTCTGCTGGTGGAGTGCAGAGTTTCAGGGTGGAAGCACGCTGAGCCCGCTCGGGAATGCGGGGCTTGCCCAGGATTGGTGGACGCTGAGGGCGCCTTTGCTCTGATTGGAAAATGCCGTGGCGGCTGTGGTCGGTGGCGTTCGGGTCGACTCGGGATCGCTTAGCACGACGCGGTGCGGCAGGTCAAGAAACCCCGGTGTTGCACACGGCGCCACAAAGTCGGCCTCGGGAAACATTCATTTGGGATTACAAATTCCAAGGGGGGGCTTTTGTGTTGCGCACGGGCCGAAAAATACCGAGTCAGGTAACATCAGCCCCGGCGAAATCGGGGCCAGGTAACAAAGTATTAAGATTTACTACACTTTCGTTTGATGGCAGTTCTTCTTTATAACAAGTATTTTTGTTTCTCCCATGTTTCTTGACTAGTACAACCTATTTTGCTGGATATCCTTTGGTATATTTCCAGAATAAGAAAAAGAATGTTATTAAACAACTTTAGTTTTAACAGTTTAATTCTTAGATATACGAGCTGGGACATTTTTGTCCGAAGGATAATCGCTCTGTCTGTAACTTCCGCAAAAATATGTATGCATTATCCTTGCAAAATCTTCTATTTTTTTCGTCATTTTTTTGCATTGCTAAAAAGTAAGATGGCTCTTAGAATTCTAAACTATTCATAAGTGCAATACTAATGCAAATGCTGATCAGTAGTGACCCGAGCTGCTGTATTTTTAAGTGGCGCGTAATTGCACTCTGTTCTTCACGCTACAAAATATATTGATGTCAATATTCCTGTTGTGTTTACCAACGTTTTATGATTATAATTTCAAATTTAATTTTACCTTATTCTGTTTGTGGGAGTGGGTTTTACTCGTTTTTTCTTAAATGAAGCAAATCCATATTTATTATCTTTTCACATTAATTTTCTAACTATAGGCGAGAAAACATTAGCACAATATTTAAAATCCTTAGAGCCCTAAATCGGCAAACAAAAATTCTGGCTGATCAAGAGATCGAAGTTTTTCTGTGGGCATCCAGTATAGATTGTGAATCTCCAAGTCAATTAAAGTTTATTTAAACTTAGTAAAAAAGTCATCAATATTTCTTACTCGGATCAGGACATAAATATGACTGACAGGGATAAAATTGCAACCATTATAAAAGTGTCTACTACCTTAATTGAATTAGACCCTACAGTGAGCTCTTTGGCACAGATATAGCTGCTACTGCTCGAATCTCAAAGGAAGGCACTTATTGTGGAAAATAACTTCCCACTACAAGTTAAACACCAACTCATCCTTTCCACCCTGGAATTCTAAATTTTGTGAGTGCCTTAACAAAGACATGTCCTTTTCCACATTTTATCTTTCCTGGTATTTTGCATTTGTACTAACCTTGTTGCTCAAAAGGAAATTAAGTGCAACGGTCTGAAATCAAAAAATCGAAACATTTATCGGCAGTCTTGCATGGAATTGAGACATTCTTGTACGAGATTTATTTTCAAACAAAGAAGCAAGTCCTTATATTTACGTCACTAGATTTTGCAATAACTTTAAGACAACTTGTAAATGTGTTCGTTTACCCATTCGTGTAATATTTCCATCTCTCACAAATTTATAATAACTTACTATACTTCACTTAAGACATTCAAGCAAACCAGCAAAATATGACACAGATTTTTGGGTGCGTTATTTTTAATCGGCGTACACAATTGATAGGTGCATATATTATGAATAACAATTAGGTAAAGACTTCCAAATAAATTTGGAAACTTAGATTACACGGAAGTTAAACAATTAAACAAAACGGCAAGAATATTATAGTGAACTATTTTTAAGCATTTTTTTGTCAAAAGAGCTTCTGGAGAAATGTTTTGCACTGATTATGCCACTACTTTTTGATTCCATAAAGAAATTACAATGATCATCTACGTTCCCTACCCCTCTAGGAAAGCTCGTTCCAGCAAAATGCATATTAAGCCAGAAATATATCAGCCGACCTTCTTTTTTTTGTATTAGAGAAACTTGCAAGCTGTTTTAGATGTCAAACCTTCATTGAGCACTTATTGTGTGGTTTGGCGGCTAAACTTGACGTCTCACACATGACTGTCTGGAATAATTTGCGTTAGCTCGACTTGTGCACAAGAAACGAAGACAACGTTCTTACGAACTGATTGACACACAAATCTACAGGCAAGTGCAGACTTGTCTCCTACAGCTTAAAAATTCAATAGATAGCCGCTTTTGCAACACCATTGTCATTTGAGTTGCAAAGTAGGTTTAACGATGTTAAATGTGTTCTGTGCAAAAAGGTAATGCAGTGTAGTGGAATGTTTGAGTTGAGTATCGTGCACATTGCATTAGTTTTAAATGGAAAAACCGCATATGCCAAGCTGTACAGAAATAGGCTGAAACATGTTGTCGAAGAAAAAATATCCGACTTTGATTAATCGTAAACTAACTCTTCTTCAAGACAACGCGTCCGCTAATCGTGCCACAGAGACCGTAAACCAAACTGATGAATCTTTTGACCTGTTTCGATTTTTTACGCACTTTTGCGCGGTCGCTGTTTTGAATTGTTTTATTAAATGAAGAAGTATGCCAAGATGTCTTTATTTAAATGTCAGTAGATTGGTATTGTAGACAGAAATTTGCAAGGCACTGGCGAAAGGCCATTGAAAATAATGGGCTCTATTTTGAAAAATAATTGTCGTTATTTTTAAACGTTAATTTAAGTGTTGAGATACTTTTTTACAACGCGCTACCAAATTATGAGTGCTCAATGAAAATTTGACATCCAAAGCAGCTTGCAAGTTTCTTTCATCTAAAATAGGTGGTCGGCCGAAACTTGGTTGATCTTCAAGACTAAAATCACCAAGAACACACCGCTTGCACCATTTCAAAATAATCACATAGCTCATAGTTTCTTGTTTTCCAACAATAATCGATTAAAACTTAAAGCTCAAATGATGCATAAATTGCATAAAAATCCAGTTTTTCGCAAATGTTAACAAACCTTTTTTTACAACTTTTTATAAATAATTTTAACATTATCTCAATTTCTCGCGAGTTTTAATCTTGCAAAATATAACTTTCCATACTTCATCCTTAGTGTTAGAATGATAACTGAACTGTGCGGCTGTATTACATGAAAGAGTTCTCTAGAAGAAGAGCGATTTTAAACGACATTAAAATGATTTTCCGGACAACCTAGTAATACGCACTTTATTCCTATGAAGATATAAAGAACGCTGTATACTTGCTATTGCTGTGACTAGACCTATTTAAGTTAGTGCAACAAGTTACTCTTGCCATTGTGAATATTATAAGAATATTAGATACCCCTTATTTTTGGATGTGCGAAAAAATGGTTTTCAGATTGTGCGTTATAAAACCAAATAATCCGAACTTTTCTTTTCATTAAATTAATAAAAGTAAGGTTTTATAAGAATTCAAATTTTTTTTAGGATTATCCTGTATTATGATTATTAAATGTTTTATTTAGAACAATTCTGGATTCTATAATTCGAGTTCTCGTTATACTTTCTAACAAGAACATGTGAACGTTCCCACGTCGGAAGTGCGAGTGCAACTTATCAACGCCTAGTGCATGCAATAACTCCTTAACATTAACCATATAAATTTTACTTTTGGTAACAAAATCTATTATTTAATTAGTAGTAATGTTTTTAAGTACGTTTTAGCACAAAATATTTTGTACAAATTTCACGAATTACCATGTTAGTTCTAAAAAGAAACTCAGATCACTTATTTCTATCGTTTAGCAACAAAAAGAAACTACTTATGGACACTTGTATTCCTGTTTGAGAAAAATAAATGCCACTAAAAAATTAAAAGAAAACAGCTGAAATTAAGATACCACTAATTCTAGTCAAAATGAAAAGAAGTAATAAACTACAATAAAACTCTTGTTAATGGTGAATTCTCCACATCCCTTAATTCTTCAACATTAAGTTACTCTAGCAAGAAAAAGTTATTTTACATATACTGAAATCTCAATACCCACAAGTTTCTCAATTATTATAAAGAACGTATCTTATTCCTTCAGTGAAAAGAAATATACAAGAGCACTTGCAGTTTACAATTTAGTAGTGACATCAATTACGAAACCTTTAAACAAATATGAAACACCTACATCAGTGTGCGTAGTACTTCTTATATTGGTCTACAAGTAAAAAGTTAATAAAATTTACTATTTACTAACCACCAAACTAATGTTATAGATAACAGCGCATCAGACACAAAAAATTACTGCAGATTGAAACCAAGATGAGCACTTTTTACATCAATTGTGATAAACTGTGTCAAGAGCACCAAGTATGTCCTAATTGCGATGATAATTACGCAGCTAATTGTGGATGAGACAAATATTTCTTAAAAATAAGAAATTATCAAGACAAATGGCTCCCGTTTGAAACTAATAAAAGAGTATTAACAAAAAGCAAGCCCGTACCTGTTAACAACACAAAAAACTTGCCTCTAATCTCAAGTAGTATTTATGGAACCAACTCAACCTGACACAAATTTTTTAACACTTTACTATCTTCGCTCTTAAATATAATCTAATCTTTTTAATAGATTACAGAATTAAAAGTGTAGCTCAACTAAAGCTCGTTAATTTAAACGTCAACAGCACCAAAATGCTATTAAATCAATAAAAAACATTTTTTGTAGGATGTATTGATATAGTATGCGTCTCGATTTAAATCATTTCGAAAAACTTAAAATAACTAGATTCCGGATCTGTGCAGTAGATAGGGAGCTGCAGGTGTAGCCATCATAGTAAAACGCAATATAACTCATCATAGAAATCAACCAATTAATTATAAACCTTAAGACAGTTGGAATCAAAATCAAAATTTACCATGACACTGCCTTTAACATATTGTATGTTTATAGGTAATCTAATAAAAGACTTCTGGAACAAGACATCTCCTCAATACTTGACGCAAGCAAACCCATACTTATTGGAAACCTAACACAATATGGGGATATGTATTCGGAAGTAAACTGTACGATCTAACATTTACGCATGTACTATATGTACGTATATATTACCCGTATAAAAGAGATTATGAACGTGATATACTGGACATCGTTTGCTTATAAGAACTTCAATAAACAAGTCTATTACTAACTGTTTACTGAACTAAACTTGGAACTACTTGTAATTATCTCATACCAGCAAAACATTCCTGAGTCCAGATTAATTAATGGATTAGTCAACTGGAATCTTTTTCATACAACGCTTGACCAGCACCTGGAGCAACTAAGCCATCTCTAGACTCCGAACCAAAAAACAATATCCAACCGTGTTGTAACAGCTACCATAGTAAAGGATAAAAGAAGGCGTGCTTTCCATAATTTATCTAAATGTTGAATTTAATTAAAATTAAAAAATAAAAAATACTCTGGAAAAGGACTAAAAATCCTACGATAAAAAATATGATAAATAATTTATATATGTGCATAAGAAAAGAACTTAATATTTTTTAAATCGATTTATATTAAAATCATAACAGATCCGAACTCATAAAAAACAATCAAGCAAATAATACGTTAACTACAAGTGATATCTTCGATCTCCATGGCAGCATAGACATGTAATTCTGACAAAGAAAAATGTAAAGCCTTCGCAGTTCAGCTGGAGAAAACTTTTACTTCCCACCACGACGAAGCTTCAGTAATTGAAAAAATAGATGTAAATTTCATCGGAACACATCAACCAACTTCAGAGGTAATATGCATTTATTCTAATGTTCCTTAAACTAGGAAAAATATGAAAGGCGCTGCCAGCTATGGACCGATCAATCTATCATCAATAACTTCAATTTAAAATATAAAGTCTTATTCCTAACTACATCCAAGTCTAAATTACTGTGCAATCAAAATAAATGTATGTCTATCTTCCACTAGGAACATACATACAGGAATCTCACAAGAGAGCATACTGGGCCCAATTTTATTCAAGATCTATATGCGTAACTTCATCATCAATCCAAATCTTACAATGTTCGTAGATGATACTGTTATATAAACCAAAAATGAACAGCTGGAACAATCAATTGCCAATGTTATACAGGTATTGGACAAAATAATGGAAGCACTTGTGGAAGTCGGAACATCTTGTATTAATATAGGGTTGCTCCACCTTTGGCAGAGCTTGAATTCTAGACGGAATAAACCGATACAAGCCCTGAATAGTGGTGAGTGGAATCTGAAGTGATTCTTCATGCAGCACAGCCTCCAACTCAAGTAGAGGTTGAGGTGGAAATCGATGCCAAACCCTGTTTTCTAAAACAGCTCGCAGAGGCTAGATGATATTCAGGTCTTAGGACTGGGCGAGCTAGGGAAGATGTTGAGGGCCAGCGGTGTGAATGGGGGCATTATAATCGTGGAATATAGCATTCCCCTCTAGAAATAAAGTTTCTACCATTGGGTGGACCAAGAGTTCTCTATACACTGATATATTATTAACAGTCGGGCAGAGACAGTCCATATCGAATGCTTCTTCGTATGAAAAGGGTGACTAGTACTGCTAAACGATACGTTGCCAGTTTCCAACGTCCAGTTTCTGTGGGCATTGCACCATGCACGTCGCCTTTGAGCATTCGCCCCTATTATTAGGAGTTTAGCAATAGCAACACGCTCATGGGTACATTTTATGCAGTTTCCGCCTTACTGTTTTAGATTACACTGGATTTTTTAGTGCTGATTAAGTTCTATAGTCATTTTCTCGATTGTTGTTTTCTTCTGTGACGTCACAATACGCTTCAACGTCTGGCGGTTTCTATCCTGCAGCTTCTTCTTTCGATGCGCACTGTTATGCAGTCATGACTTTCAAGACCGTGTCTTGTGTTACACTGATTAACATTGCAGTTTTGCTCACAGATGCTCCGGCTATACCAGCATCAACACTTAGACGTCTTTGAAACTCCATCAGATCGGATATACTGGTCACTCAACTCATCTGGGCGCCTACAACTGCACTGCCTTCCTCTATTATTAGTATCCATACTACCTGCAACAACCAAGAAACGGTTGATTTATGCAGTGCTCAGTGTCACCAAGCATAGTAAAGATATATCCCACTTTTGCCAAGTATTTCCATTATTTTGTCCAATACCTGTTAATGTACTAAGCAAATGATTTAAGAAACGGAACTTATCAATCAACTGTCTGATGTATTACTAAGATCTTTCACTTAGAAGAATTAACAACCCATTGATAATCACGAGTAGCCGCTTGAGTTTCAACGAGTAAGGACGTCCCGTTTTCGCTGAGATTGAAAGTGCGCTACATATACGGCAGTATATGGCTGTAAGGCCGAGTGATTATAATTGTCGAGTAAGTGATCGAAAAAACAATAATAACCACTTCGAATATTAACAAACAAAATGAACCATCCTTACGGCTTTAATCCGCTTCATGCTAATCAGTGCGGCCAAACCGCCCAGTTTCCCTTTTATCAACAAAAATTTCTGTCACAATCAGCTCCACCGCTATCCTTCTCACAAATGCAAACGAACTATTAGCTATCAAACAGTCAACATGCCTTCAACACCCAACAAATCAATAATCCACAACATAATTAGTATTCTCAGCCGACTAATCAGCAAAAAAATACAGTAAGTGCAGTCCTCGCAGATGAAACTTCCAGTAATAATAATAAATTAGCAATGCAAGTTATAACATCAAATAGGTTTAACTCTCTAACAAACGAAACTGTTCAAACACCTATAACCCAAAATGAAAAATCTCCGAATATATCAAAACCTCCACCAATATTCATCTATGGAGTAGTAGATTTTAAAAATGACTGAAAGCCTATCCAAAGACACTCCAGAAGAAACTTATCAAAGTAAAGCTCTAGCTAACGATACTATTAAACTTAATGCTAACACTCCAGATACCTACAGGAAACTTATGACACACTTAAATGATGAAAAAATCGTTCATCATACCTATCAAATGAAACATGATAGAGCTTACAGAGTAGTCATTCGTAATCTCCATTGCTCGATTCCTATATCGAAAATCAAAGATGACCTGATAACAAAAGGCCATAAAGTCCGCAATATTATAAATATAAGACACCGAATAAGCAAATTACCTTTAATGTTATTTTACGTACACCTCGAACCACAACCAAATAACAAAGATATATACGATCTTAAATTCCTAAATAACATACGAATCCAAATAGAACCGCCACATAAAAAGAAAAGCATCATACAATGCACAAGATGTCAAATGTACGGCCATTTAAAAACGTACTGTACAAGACCCTACAAATGTGTAAAAAGCGGAGAAAACCATAATTTTACATTATGCCAAAAATCTAGAGATACGCCAGCTAAATGCGCACTCTGTGAAGGCAGTCATACAGCCAATTATAAAGGCAAGAGGCAGGCCTACAAATATGAACCATCAAACACTAAACCATCCCACATCACAACTTACAGGAACTGTACAGCAGGGTATAAGAACCAGTTAGTCATACTCTAAAACACTACAAGGAACTACTTTGCAAAACCAACAAAACTTAGAAACACAACTGAACACTTTTCTCAATGAATTCAAGTCAATGTTCGCTCAACTTATCAATCAGAACGGTATGATATTAAACATGCTGTCTATCGTCATAAATAAAATTACTAATTAATGGACCTTTCTTCAATTCGTATTTGCTCATGGAACGCAAATGGTTTAATCAACCACAAAACTAAATTAATAAACTTTCTTAAATACAATAAAATCGTTGTGCTACTGGTTTCGGAAACACATTTTACCGAAAGAGCAGTATTACAAATACCACAATACACAATTTATCACAATAATTATCCTGATGGAACGGCCTATGGCGGCGCTGCAATTATTATTCATCACCATCAAGCAGCACCACGACATACCTACAAATCAAATAAATAAAATCCAAGCAACAATTATCCATATCAGTGGACAGCCATGGTCCTTTGGTACAGCTGCTATATATAGTCCACCCAGACATACAATTTCAACTGATGAATGTGAAGCACTTTTTCAGCAGCTGGGAAACAGATTTATAATAGGAGGCGATTGGAATGCCAAGCACACAGACTGAGGGTCAAGACTTACTACCACCAAGGGTAGAAATCTCTTGCGGGCCATCAATAACAAGAATTGCTCGTATCTTTCTACTAGAGAACAAACCTATTAGCCGACAGACCAAAACAAGCTGCTGGATTTAATCGACTTTTTTGTGCTTAAAGGTATCTCACCAAACTACCTTAATATAACATCAAACTAGGATCTCTCTTCTGATCACATTCCCAAAATTGTTACGCTAAGTACGCACATCATTTGCCTACCCGACGCTCCTAAGCTCGTTTCAGCTAAAACAGATTGGGATGCTTTTAGAGCTTATATCGACGAACATCTCAATACCAATCTCAATCTGAAACATCCTGACGATCTTGATGATGCGGCAAAGCACATCACTTGTGTAATACAAGAAGCATCTTGGAAATCTACCCCAGTGACAAGTCTTGTTGCAAAAAAAGGAGAGCCAGAAGCAAATGGCAAAGAAGTCAAAATCCTATCGATAGAAACACATACAATAGACTTACGAGACAACTAAAGTCAGCATTGCAAGAAATCCGAAATGCCACGTTTGAAAATTATATTACTCCGTTATCAAAAGAGGACAATTCCATCTGGAAAGCGACGAAAAAATTCAAAAAACCAGTCGCCCATATACCTCCTTTAAGAAAACAAGACGGTAGTTGGGGGAAAACTGAACAGGAAAAGGCAACTATCTTCGCGGAGCATTTATCAACTGTATTTAGTCCATCTCAGGCAAATAACAACAATAACGATCAAGAAATCGAGAACTTCTTGGACAGTTCTTGCCCAACGATATTGCCTATTAAACCTTTTTCCTCGGCGGAAGTGAAACACGAAATATTTAAAGAAAAAAACTATAAAGCTCCTGGGTTTGACTTAATCTCGCCTCTAATACTTAAACAACTATCCAGGAAAGCAACAGTGTTACTGGTTAGCTTACTACCCAGTAACTTGGAAGTTCGCGCAAATAATTATGATCTCCAAACCCGGTAAACCATCACAAAATGCTGAATCATACCGGCCCATTAGCTTACTTCCAACTATGTCCAAAAGACTCTTGTTGAAAAGGCTTACACATGCAATTGATCTAAATGAAATAGTACCATCACACCAGTTCGGTTTCAGAGAGCATCACTCCACCACAATCCAACAAACGCACAGAATAGTGAGTGAAATACTTAAAGGTCTTGAGGAGAAGAAGTTATGCACTGCCGCCTTCCTGGACATAAAGCAAGCCTTCGACCGCGTGTGGAGGGTAAACGGCAGGCCCCACACCGTTTACCCATAAAACTGCGGGTGGAGCTACCTTATCCCACATCCGTGGGTAACAGATGCCGCCTGTAGTAATGACGTGGGGTAGAGGTTCACGCAAGTGACCTCGCCGGCAACTCGTCAAACGAGGCAGGAGAAGTCCTGCCAACATGAGTACTATCGACTGGAGTATTTGCTGCATCGATTAGGACCAAGGCCTACGGAGACGTTAGACCACATGACGTTATCCCGTTAAAACTGTTATGCAGGCTATCCGATTCCACACTTGTGGGCAAAGGACGCCGGTAGCAGTAGCGATATGTGGTAGAGAGGTTCGCCCAAGCGAACTCGACGACTGCTCGTCCAACGTGGTAGAAGAAACTTTACCGACACGAGTGGAGCTGCGTTTCACTCTACGACGCAGACTCGTAAAGGTGCTTCGAGCCACCCTATCCCACAATAGTGTGGGTAACGGGCGCAACAAGTATCAACAGATGTAGAGTTGAGGCTCACGCAAGTGACCTCGACGGCCGCTCGTCCAACGTGGTAAAAGAAACTTTACCGACACGAGGGGGTAGTGCGCCTTACCCCGTGGTGCGTGATACCCGTAAAACTGCTAGTGGAGCTACCCAATCCCACAATTGTGGGCAACGGATGCCGCTAGTCAGTAACAGAGGGGTAGAGGTATCACGAGAGTGACCTCGACGGGTACTCGTCAAACGTGGTAAGGGGAACCTTACTGACACGAGGACTAAGGGGAGGGGGGTAGCCAACCGGGGCGGCTCCCCGGTTCCCCCTCGATGGTGTTGGACTCTTAGGGGTGGTGGCACCGCTTTTAGGAACAGGTGGAACTTGTTGGCCTTTGTGCGAGCATGCCCTTAAGCGGGGGAGGCTTCGGGCTGCCCCCACCGCCCGTCAATTATACCGGCCTTATTGTCGGTTTGGCAGGCGGAACCGTAACACCTCCGTTATACAAATTAAAGCTTACTCTACTCACACCCTATTATCTATTTCTCAAATCCTATCTATCCGACCACTATTTCCAAACAAAATTCAATCTAGAAACATCCACATATTATCCCATCAAGTCAGGAGTGCCACAAGGTAGTGTGCTAGGACCCTTCCTTTACCTACTTTTTACTGCCGACATTCCAACAACAGTCAGCACAAAAATCGCTACTTTTGTGGACGATACTGCCTTAATCGCTACAAACGAAAACCCACAAGTGGCGCCAGCTAACCTTCAGCACCACCCCAACCTCCTCGAAGACTGGCTCGGCAGGTGGCGAGTAGCAGTGAACCAATTGAAATCAGCACAGGTCACATTTACAAATAGACATATTGAATGCCCTGAAGTAACAATAAGCGGTATCCGACTTCCTGTGAAAAATGAGATAAAATATCCAGGATTAACATTAGATTGCAGACTAACATGGAAAGCACACATCATAAACAAGAGAACACAAATCAACTTCAAGCTACGACAAATAAAGTCGAAACTAAAACCTGACAACAAAATTATCCTGTACAAATGTACAATCCAACCTATTTGGACATACGGAGTTCAACTTTGGGGTTGTGCTAAACCTTCAAATACCAAAATCATCCAAAGGCTACAATCCAAAATACTAAGGATTATATTCGATGCCCCTTGGTATGTCAGGAACAAAACCTTACATGATGACTCAGGCATACCCCTTGTAGAAGAGGTAATCCGCAACCTAACCGGCACCTACTTAAACAACCTACCTGGACATCCAAATGAAGAATCCAGTACTTTAAACGTTCCCCCACCAGTACGAAGACGACTAAACAGAAGATGGCCTACAGATGTGAATCCATAGCATTATTATTATATTATTAATTATTATATGTAACACAAATTACATAAGTAGTAATTAATTCGTAGTGTAATCACTAGATACTTCTCCCTTCATTGTAACTTGCTAAGCTAATTTACTTATTGCTATGTAAAGCAGATTGTAAATCTTCATTAAAATAAAAAAAAATTGATAATCACAATCAACGGCTATTCTATTCAGTGGAATGTTTACGACAAATGCGTAAAATACTTGGGCATCTATCCCGACACCAGGCTTATATAAAAATATCATGTACTAAAAAAAACTAAATTAGGACCATAAGCACAGTTCCTTAATCCAACTGTAATCAATTATGAATCGAAAGTTTCTACTCTTCCATGCAAGACACTGATATGTCCTCCAGTTCTTTATGGGCCAGTAGTACGAGGCAACATCATCAACATAAAAACCAACCTACATCAAATCCATAAAATTCTTAGAATTGTAATCAGCACTCAAGACTGCGTCACACATACAGAATCGCCATTTTTATGATGAGCACCAAATGATATGCCTTGTTCTGCTCAAGGCTGTTCGACAAAAGGGGGAGATCACTCTGTCAGACCCTGTATAATAGTGTATATTATTGAGTAAACACAAGTCTAATTAAAATAGATTTTGCAACTATCAATAATTTAAATTATTATTTTAATTATTTTAATAATGAACCCATTTTGTATAAAATAAAATATTAACGTCAATATTCTATTATTTAATTAATTTAATTAATATATTTTATAAGCAGTAATTCTGGGATAATCATCCGCTCTTGTAAATTTTTTGTAAAAGGCTAATTTGGCTTTCAAGAACTAGCGCAAGTGCTCTCCATTCCGAGGTGAAACAAAATCCTGGCCATTTCCACGGGTTCATTTCCAAGCGTAGTGAAAATCGCAGCTGGAGCAAGTACGTTTAGATATTACTAACTGTGCAAACACCGATAGAACTAGTTTTCGACGAGTTTATTAGGGATCCTTTTAGCGCAATGCTGCAGACACGGCAGTAAAGCAAGCAGAACGGGCAAATTGAGCAGAGCGAAATGAGGTTACAGATTTGGAAGTCAGCTCTGCAAATACTGCGAAATAAAATAAAGCTGTTAACTTTGGCGCCGTTTAGTAAAGACAAGTAGGGCAAAAGTAATATTAACGTTTTATCGCTCAATTGTGAATAGAGTTAAAAAGAAATAGACAGCTGCTTAACATATACGGCTATGGCGAAAAGCAAGAGATGCATTGTAAAAATTGGTCTCTACACTCAATCGGTGCGCTTTGAACAAAAAACACCACAATTTTGTTTAACGATTTATTATTAATTATTAAATATTTACTGATTAATTAATAAAACTTTAGATAATAATAGTAGATGATTTCGGGGCATATTCTTTATTAGCTTTTAATACTATTCTATTTTTTGTAGACTTTTCGGATGAGTTCTTTTGATCTCATTTTACACTTAGTATTCATTTGAGTTTTGTTAAAAAAGAACGTAATCGCAGGCGCTTACCATATTATTATAATTAAAAATCAAATCGTATCATTTACGTGAGGTGGTCGCTAAGCTATGACGGTTATTATATTCTCACTATAATACTTTAAATAATAAAGTTATTTAAAGACCTAACGTACATATGCCAGAAAATGAGCTTATTTTTATTCTGCAGCTGCAGCTACAATAGGTATTAAACAAAATCAACCAACCGCAAAGCAAAATATTAAATTTCCAAGTACTTAATACTCGGGTCAAAAAGTTTCGGGACTAACCAATAAAAACACATTTTTTCCGCAAAATTCGACTTTATTCATCTGTATACTCTCCTTTTAGAGCGATGCAATCGCAATTCCAATGTTTTTGTAACATTGCTATGCCTTTCTTATAAAACGACCTTTTGCCTCAAAATAGGCTTCAGTTTCGACAATCACTTCTTCATTTGAGCCAATTTGTTTTCTCTGGAGCGTTTTTTGAGATCTGCGAAAATATAATAGTCGCTGGGTGCAAGATCTGGAAAATATGGTGGGTGGGACAGCAATTTGAATCGTAAGTCGTTCAATTTCACCATGGTTTTCGTCGACTTGTGAATTGGTGCATTGTCTTGGTGAAAGAGCACTTTTTTCTTCGCCATGTGAGGTCGTTTACGCTTTATTTCGTCACTCAATCGGTCCAATAATCCAATGTAACAGTCGCTGTTGATCTTTTGCCCTTTCTTTAGATAGACAATGAACAATATTCCATACGAATCCCAGAAAACAGACGCCATAACCTTGCCGACCGACTGTTGAGTCTTCGGACGCTTTGGACGGCTTTCTCCCTCAGCTCTCCACTCAGCAGACGCTCTTTTCGACTCTGGCGTATAGTGGTAGACCCACCTTTCGTCCATTGTCACATACCGACGCAAAAATCCCTTTGTATCACGCTTAAAAAGCTCTAATCAGCGATCGGATTCATGAGCACGTTGTTGCTTTTGCTCCATAGTGAGCAAATGCGGCACCCACTTAAATTTTCGTGCAAAATGTTGAACGATTGTTGTAGCCTTTTGATATCTTTAGGATATCAGCTATCTCCTGTAACTTTGCTTTACGATCGTCCATAACAATTTTTAGGATTTTTTGGATGTTTTCTGGTGTTGTCACCTCTTTTGGGCATCCCGAGCGTTCCGCACCTTCGGTGGCCATACGACCGCGTTTAAAATCAGAATATCATCGGCAAATGGTTGTTTTTGGGTAACACTTTTAAAGCCGTTGCTGAGTTTGAATGTTATTTTTCCCAATAAATAACAGACATGCGAAACTTGTTTTGTCTTATTGATTATTTGAATCACAGAAGTAGCGTCACTTCAACTTCAATATCTCGAAAACTACTGCACAAAATGTCATGAAATTTTGACACGTTTTTTGTAAGGTTGATACCACCTAAAACAATTCGGTAGTTGTGGTGCCCTTTGTGGGTTAGTCCCGGGACTTTTTGACCAGAGTGTTAGAAGTCAAAGGATTGGTAGAATCACAAACAAATTTTTCTATCTTATAAATTACTTGTTTCTTCTTCGGTTATCCTCTAATTTAAATCATCGCACTATCGTTTTCTATGGCGTCTTAGCGCTCTTCTACCAACTTGCAACTTGTCTCTTGCTATTCTCACCACTCAGTGATCTGCCATTTTTTAAATGTTTGTTTCGTTTTGTGTTCTTTCTTTTGTCCAATTGTTAACACTGTTTATCCTACATATACGCCTTATATCTTCACTTCTTACTCTATCCCTTAAAGTTTTATTTATGATTCTTCTAAGTACTCTCGTCTCTGTTGTCTCTAATAGTCTTTGTGTTGTGTTAGTGTCAGGTCTTGTTTCATACGTGTATGTCATGACTGGTCTTGTTACACTTTTATATATGTTTATTTGTTTTTATTATTAAGTATTTGTTCTTCCATACAGTGTTATTTAGACAACCGATTAATCTGTTTGCTTTATTAATTTGTTCCTTCACTTCTTTTGTTTTGCCGTCAATGGACAGGTTAATGCCTAGATACTCAACTTCTTTCACCTGTTTCATTATTTTATTTTCGACTACTAGCTTACATCTTATTTGCTCGTTACTTATCACTATTGTTTTCGTTTTTGCATTGGATATTCTTGTTATATTTTTGTGAGGTAATTTGAAATTGGTACACTAGCTTTTGAAAGTCATCCTCGTTTTCTGTCATTATTATAGCTCCTTATTTTCCACTCTGTACCCTCTTTTTGTTTTGAATTTCTTTATTTTGTCCACTAACAAATTGAACAGCAAAGGACTCAAGAAGTCTCCTTGTCTAATGCGACTTTTATAGTCGGTTTGGTAAGTCCGTCTTGTATTCTAACGATTACTTTGTTATCTTTATAAATATTTTCGGTAGTCTTTATTAGATATAACAGGATACTTCTATCATATAACAGATGTATTACGTATTTTATTTATTATCAAACGCCTTCTTAAGGTCTATTAGTTATAAATATGCTGGAATTCCAGTGAATTTTCTTTTAGCTGTCTTTTACTATAAACATAGCGCCATTACATACCTGTTTTGAATCCCTGCTGCTCTTCTTTCAATTGTATTCTTTCATTTATTTTCTCTGCTATTATTCTTGTTGTTAATTTCAGCGCTGTGTTTAGGAAATTTATTCCTATGTAGTTATCGAGTTCTTTTAGATCACCTTTCTTAAACATAAATATAATTAATTGTTGCTCTTCGCCACTCATTTGAAATTCTGTCAAATCTTACAATTTTTTGGATAAATATTTAGTTATTTAAACAATCTGCTGCATCTATATTTGACTATTTCATTTACTATCTGGTCTTTATCTGGAGATTTTTTCTTATTTAGTTTTTGTAATGCCTTTTTCACTTCTTCTCCTATTATTATTGTTTCTTCGTTTCTTGTTACGTTTGGTGTTTTTGTATAATACTATTTGACTTGTTTTTGTATAGATCTGTTAACTAAGTAACCCATGTTTTCTTTTTAATATATTTATATTTAATCAATTCCTTCATTTTATCCATCTTTTGTCTTATAAACCTCCATATTTGCCTTTATTGCCCATAAAAATTTTACTCTAAGCCTTTCGTAAATCTCTTTCAGTACTCTGTTTTTGTTTCCCTTGCTTAACTCATAGGTTTCTCTTCTTATTCTTTTTTCTTATTTTTAGTTGATGAATATTTGGTAAACACATTTTTCTTCTTTTTTGCTTTCCTTTATAAACCATGGTGGTTAGTTGTCCATTTTTATTTTTATTGTTAGCTTTACTGTCAAGTGCTTCATGACGGACAGTTAATATGTTTTCTTTTATCTTGATCCAGCTGTTTTCCACATCATCTTGGTCGTTTATTGGATTGGAAAAAAATTTTCCACTTTTCTTTCATAAGGTCCTTTGATTGATTCGTCTTTCTACCTTTATTTTGTTTACAGTTTTTTTATTGATCGTTTATCGGGATATTTTATTTTCATTTGTAATTTACAGAGTAATAAGTAGTAATCGCTCCCCACATTAGGTGCCCTCAAAGTTCTTCTTCTTCTGCTTGTGCCGTATCCTCATTGGACGTTGGCGATCAGTCTGGCCCATCTAATCTTGTTTATCGCTGTTCGGAACAGGGCGACCGATGTCATTCCTGTCCACTGCCTAAGGTTGCGAAGCCATGAGATTCTTCGTCTACCAGGACCTCGTTTGCTTTCGATTTTTCCTTGCATAATCAACTGCAAAAGACGATATTTGTATGCTAGTTTCCTTTTCTTAACAGCATTAAGGATCTCTCTGTCCTTGTTCATGCGCTGAAGGACTGTCTCATTTGTTACATGGTGTACCCATGAAATTCTGAGCATACGGCGACAGCACCACAGCTCAAAAGCTCCCAACCGTTTGTTTGCAGCTTCTGTGAGAGTCCATGCTTCTGTCCCATATAAAAGAATTGAGAAAACATAACATCTAAGTATTCGAGTACGAAGTTGCAAATTTAAACTCAAATTACAAAGTACTTTCTTTAGGCGGTTAAATGCACTCCGCGCCTTTTCGATTCGAACTTTTATTTCCTGGGTATGGTCCCATCTCTCGTTTAACGTACATCCCAAGTAATTAAACGCCTGTAAAGGGGATTGATTTATGTGGAAATTCACGTTTATGTTGGCATTTTTACTCATGATCATCACTTTTGTTTTACTTATGTTAAGCCGCATACCGTAATTTTTACTAGTTTCTGTTACGCGGTCTATTAATCTTTGCAATCCTTCTGAAGTGTTGGCCAGCAGAACCGTGTCGTCCGCATATCTAATGTTGTTGACTATCTCTCCGTTTATTTTGATTCCATCTTCTGCACCCTCTAGGGCTTCTTTGAAGAGGTTTTCAGAGTAGGCGTTAAATAACATCGGGGACAATACGCATCCTTGTCGAACACCTTTGCGGATGTGAAATTCTTCTGATGTTCTGTCCCCTATACGGATTGTGGCTCTTTGTTGCCAGTACAAGTTGGAAATGATTCTGGTATCACTGTTATCTATTCCTGCTGATTTTAATGTTTGTATTAATTGCTCGTGTTTTACGCGGTCAAACGCTCTTTCAAAATCAATAAAACATGCAAATATATCGTAGTTGACATCACGCGCTCTTTGTATTAGCACTTGTATCGAGAATAAGGCTTCCCTTGTTACAAGGCCATCTCTGAAACCAAATTGCGATTCGCCGATATTTTCTTCTAACTTGCTGTATACACGTTGGTGGATGATGTGTAGAAAAACCTTTAGTATATGGCTCATTAGACTAATTGTGCGATGATCTTCACATTTCTTGGCCCCTGGCTTTTTTGGTAATGGGATGAACGTAGAGAGTAACCAGTCATTTCCTGTTTCGTATATTCTATTGAACAAATCTAATACGGCCTGCGTGTGTTCTTCTTCCAATAACTTTAGAAGTTCTCCGTGGGTTTCATCTGGTCCTGCTGACTTGTTGTTTTTTATTCTCTTGATGGCTTTCAACAACTCTTGTCTAATTGTAGTTGGGCCAACTATTACATCAGCGTCATCTCTATGTTCATCCGAAAATGATTCCTCCATGTACTCTTTCCATCTTTGTAGTATTTTCTCTTTGTCGAATATTGCTTTATTATCTTTGTCTGTGACTATTCCATTGGATTTTGTTCTTACTATTCCTGCAGTTTCCTTGATCTTTTTATGTAGGTTTAGTGTATCATGTTTTCCCTCTAAGGTTTCAATTTCTGCACATTTGCTTCCTAACCAGGCTTCCTTCGCTTCCTTGATTTTTTGTCTAATAATATTGTGTATTCGCTTATAATTTAGTTCACTTTTATTTCTATATCTGCGCCTTTCTTCCATAAGATCTAGTATTTCGTCCGTCATCCAATCATTGTTTTTCTTTCTTGGGTTCTTTGCTAGCTTATTCTTTGCAATGACGTTCAGCGTTTCTTTAATTGTTTCCCATTTTTGTTCTATATCGTTGCCCGTACTCATATTGATTTCAGAGAATTTTTGATTTAGCTGTTGTTTTACTTTCTGCCGTACATTCTCTGTTTTCAGTTTCTGTACATCTATTCTTGTTTGTCTCGTACCACTTGCCGTTGCTTTCTTTAATCGTAACCTGAATACAGCTAGCAAGAGATTGTGGTCAGATGGAACATCTGCGCCAGGATATGTTTTAACCGATGTAATCGAATTGCGGAATCGTTTGTTTATCATTACGTAATCAATCTAATTTCTTACAATGTTGCCGTTTCTATCAGCGAGGGATTTCCATGTATATAATCTTCTGCTTGGTAATTCAATATAAGTATTCATAATAGAAAATTGTGTTTCTTTCAAAACTGTACCAGCATTTCTCCACGCTCATTACGTATTCCAAGACCATATGTTCCTACTATTCCTTCGGTTGCTTCGTTGCCAACTTTAGCGTTTAAATCTCCCATAATTAAGGATATGTCTTCTTTCTTTGTATATTTTATTGCTTTCTTACGTCGTCATAAAATTGTTCAATGACTTCATCATTGCTGTCTGTTGTTGGCGCATAAGTTTGTATTATGTTCAAACTACAAGGTTGTGCATTTATTTTAACATAGCAACTCTATCCGATATTGGTAGGAATCCGCTTACTGCTTTTTGAACGTCCTTTGTTATTATAAAACCAACTCCATTGCGATGTTGCGGACTATCATCACCAATATAGTATATTTGATGTTCATCTACCACACACGTTCTTCGCCTGGCCATCTCATTTCGCTGCATCCCAATATGTCAATATGTAGCCGTCGCATTTCTTTAACCACGTTGGCTGCTTTCCTGCTTGAAACATTCTTCGTATATTCCACGTGCCTATGTTCAGTTTTTGTTTCAGTTTTAATTTTGGGGCAATATTGTCTCTTATTGTACAGGGATTTCGCTGGCTGACGACCTGGGAAGCCCTGTGATCTTCCCTTGCCGGATCTTGGTTTCCGAGCCCATGATCAGTACATTCTTTAACATTATATTTCTCTGCCATCCTGATTTTCTTGGGAATATAATGAGGTAGTTTCCCGTTGCTTTCCTCATCGCAGTGTTACAGCCGGGTGTATCATAATTTGATAGCCACCTGTAAGTATACGATGACAAGCCTGTTACCGAAGTCATTCTTCTGCAGCCTTGACTCATTAATAACACAGCTGCTTCCTATGCCATGCTAGTTTTGGTCCGCCCCTGGTATTTCATTTCCCAGGTACCACCCATATCTGGAAGGCATTCCCCTATCCGCCACCTGGGGAGGCGCCCGATGGGGGACTAGCAACCCCACACGGGTTCAAAGTTCTTGCGAGCAAAATTTGTTGTGGATGTACTGCTCTATTTGTCAGTACATAGTCTAACATGGATCTGTGACCTCGTGTATTTTCAAGTGTATATTTACATTGTTCTTTATGCTTAAAATGTGTTATATTAATTCTTATTTTATTTACAGTGCAAAAGTCTATTAACAGGTAACCGTTTTTATTTTTTATATTTTTATTAAACCTTTATTTTAACCCTTCTATATCTGTGTCTTCTATTCTGGCATTCAAATCGTCTATAATAATTATTATTTTGTTATTTGGGATTCCGGAATACATACAGAGACATTCTTAACCGACAGAGGAGTTAGACATGGATGTATATTCAGCCCACCGCTGTTTATTGCTATAATGGACGAAATTTCCAAACAAGTGGACGATAAGATAAAAGGAGCGACAGTGGGAGTGAGAAACCTAAAAGCAGTAAAAGTCAAGGAATTAATGTACGCAGATCACTTAATATTGTTCGCAAATAATAAAACAGACTTTCAGAAAGCATCATAGCTTGGAAGGACGCCACTGAAAAAATTAAAATGGCAATAAATACCAGCAAAACGGAAGTAATGGTGATAGCGAGAAATTAGAGGAGATAGTGATACAGATGGAAAATAAAAGACTAAAACAAACAAATAAGCTAAGTTACTTGGGAGTAATAATAGAAGAACAAGGAAGTTTGGAAGGCGAAGTGAATAATAGAATAAGTGCGTCAACTAGACTTATTGGGGCTCTAACCCGCCCGTTCATTATAAAGAAGAAAGTATCAAAGAAAACCAAAATTAAAGTGTTTAATACAGTGTTCGTACCTACACTTAATCCCCGCCTGTGAATCCTGGGTTCTAACTAACCGACAAACGAGCAAGATTCAAGTTTGCGAAATGCAATTTCTAAGGAAAGTGGCGGGAGCCAAGAGATTAGATAAAATACGAAACGGCGAGATAAGAAACACCTTAGAGGTAGAATAGACACAAACAAAAATCAAAAATCTGCAACTTAGATGGTATGGACATCTTGTAAAAGGAGCAACAGATAGAAAATAAAGGAACTCTAGGAAATGGGATCGGATAAAAAGCGAACAAGGAGACCAAAGAAACATGGAACGGAGTGATAGCAGAAATAGTGTAGAAAAAACAAAGTAACTGGTGACACGCTCTGGCACCACCAAAGGAGAGGAAGAGTTGGAAGATGTTCTGCAAGTAAGATCCACCCAACCCTTAATACTCACCGGATAAAAGAGGGAACTGATGAAGGAAGGAAAGATTTTGGAATTCCGTTAATTAAATTCTGCAGTCCTCCATAAAAATATTCTCTCTTTTCGATTTGCAGTTTTCTGATGCGTATATTCCAATCAAATACATTTCTTTGTATTTGTCTTTATTGTAACCATTATTATTATTTGTAACTTATACTGGCAACCCTCTATGTAGTTCTTATAATTTCTTTAATATTAATGCTACCCCTTCTTTTGCTCTTGTATCTTTGGGCACTGTAAACCAAAATATAATCTCCTATTAGTGACTATTAGATCTTTTTCCTTTCTCTTTCGTTTCCTGTAAAGCACATATATCGATTTTAGATTCCCTTCGTTTTTTCTATTTCTTGGTCTCTGTTGTTCAATGACTTAATGTCCCATGTCGCCAGTCTTGGTATTTGGTTTTTTTCCAATTTAACAGTTTTATAGCGTGGATCGTCAACATTTGATCCGCCCATTTCCGAGGCGTTTACCAGTACTTTTAGCTTAATTATTTTTTATGGTAGGCAGGCGGCTAACCTGATCCACTAACCCCAACCTGGACGACCAGAATTTTTTGTAGAGGTTTATTCTCTTAGTCGATATGTTCTAGCTTTGCGACGCCGGAGACTTGCCTTTCGCCCTCTTCCGTCTGCTACATAACGTACACCCATTGTACGCCATGCATTGCCCGGGAGACACAAAAAAGACGTGGAAGTAGGATTTGTTAGTAGAGCTAGCAATTCAGTGGGCGTTTCTCATGGTTTTAGTGCTGTGTAGGTCTCGGCAACCTATATAACCCTTGAGACCATTTACTAACCTTCAGTCCCAATCACAAAAAAAACGAAACCTCAAAAAAATCTTAGTCGGGTTAATTTGGATGAAAAGGAACTGATTATTAGAGAAACACATTACATAATATACAACACATTAACCGTATGAAGGTTAAAATAAAGACAGTAAGGAGTAGCAAGCTTATATATGTCAATTTAAATAATGTCAACGATGTGACCATACAGAGGTTCTGTAAAAGAACATCATCATGTGTTAAATGCATCGGTGATCATCTTACGGAGAATGCACTAAAATTAGAAACACTTCTGCTAAGTGCATAAGTTATTCCGAAGCGCACCCTGCTAATTGCAGGATCTACAAGAGCTAAAGAGATAAATACTATCAAAGCTAAAAATTCCTCGATCAAGATCAGCTCTTTTAATACAGCAAGCCACCCAACGAAAATCATTAACCGAATCAACACCTTCCTCACCATCATCAGAAGCATCTAGTTGCATCTGCAACTTATGTAGAGTATAATGAAAACATTGGTGCGACAAATTATTATAAACCAAGAGCACTAACGCTATATCCAAGATGAAGTAAAATTATAGATCAGCAAGATTTAAGCATAGATACATGGAATGCTACATAAATATTTTCTCTTTCTCAGAGATACATATCGCAAGTCAGTTTTACACTAGAATAAGGTGCTATAAAATATGTCATACTGAGAACTGGTGATGTTTATTTCCCACCAAGACATGATATTAAAAAAATATTACCGAATGGAAATCCAAAAATTCAGAGAAAATTCAACAAATTCATATTCATCTGATAACAGATGAAGACGCTAAGTAGTCTCTTTGAAAAGCAACCAGAAAATGAAACATTATATATATATATATATATAATATATATATATATATATATATATATATATATATATATATATATATATATATATATATATATATATATATATATATATATATTATATTCTCAGTCGGAAGAGATAGATAACAAACAGAAACTTAATCTATTTGCAGAATACTTGGCTGACGTCTTTACACTCAGTCAACTACAAATAAAAGTTGATTATCAAATTTCTAGCTAAAGCCAGGTAGGCCAATTAAAGAGGTAAACTCTTATAGGCCTATTTCCCTCTCGTATATAATTTCAAAATTATTTGAAAAGTTATTACTTAAGATGCTATGACCTTTGGTAGAAAATAACAAATAACAATTTAAACTCATTTCATAGTTTCGGCTTTAGACAAAAGCAGTCAACAATTGACTGACATATGTAATTCTTTCCCATAAATGCGGTTCCATTTCAGAAATTACACATCTGATATTTTCTTTTAGCCCTGGAATTGTAGCAGGTTTGTTAACACAAAGTTCCATAAATCAAATGAGCCCTCGGAAAGTGTTTACATAGTGTCAAGTGTGCGTGGCGTTGATTGAAACCACATGTGATTCAAGTTCAAATCAGCGATTTCATTAAAAAAAAATTGCTTAGTATCTCCCGACAGCATGCACCACTGACAGTAACAGCGTTACCAGCTTTGTCGTCTAAAGCCCTGTGGCCACTTGTTCAAACCACAATGTGATTCAAACAGTGCATTTGTGTGGATGCATTGGTTTTCGTGAATAGCACGTGGATTAGTCATCTAGCCCAGACGAGCTATTGCACCACTTGACAGTAGACAGCGTTAACCAGAGTTTCGTCACCTCTAAAGAGTTTCCGGGCCAACGGTTAGCATCTACTGCTATGTTCTCTAAAACGCAGTATCATAACAGTGCATATGGTGTTGTGGAGTTGGTCTTCGTGCCATAGCACGTGGATTTTCACTAGCCCAACGACTATTTAACAACGATTCACAGAGACATTTAAAGGTTAGTTTCGAATCACCCTCACATGAGTTTTCGCCACAACAATTAGCATCTACTAAAGCTATGTTAAACTACAAGACGCAGTTCATAAATATATGGATGAATTTGAAGGTACTTTGCCATAAGTTTAGATACCAACTGTACAAATTAAACAACGTTCACAGAATTTAAGGTTATTTATGAATTACAAAAATTTAAAGGCGCAGTTCCACATTACCTTAAATGAAAACATTATAATAAACAACCAAGACTAAGTCCTAAGTTCTAGTATAAAGGGTAGACTTCAATTATAGTATATGTTCTGTATTGTTAAAAACAAATTAGCCAAAAATTGTTATAAGACAATCAACTAAGTGATATTTGCAATAGAATTACCAAAAAAATTTAAAGGGCAGTTCAATTTTTACCTTAAATGAAAAGTTATAATAAACACCAAGACTAATCCTAAGTTCTAGTATAAAAGAGGTAGACTTCAATTATAGTATATGTTCTGTTTATTGTTTACAAATACATATAAGCTGGACTTTAAATCATTAAAGTTTTTATTTTTTGATTTTTTAATAAATATACATTCAACTAGTCTAAACATTAACCAACAATTCTTATTTAACTTAAATTATCTAATGTTTATATAAGATATAATCTATCGATTATGTTCTCGGTTCTAGTATTCTGGCACAGACCTTTCACATATTAACACTTTTACTCTGCTTATACACTGACACTTTTGTCACTTTACACTAAATTAAAGTGCTTTATCTTCTTAAGTTTTCTTTATAATTCTGTATTATTTATACCAGAGGCTCCCAAACTTGTTTTCTCATAGACCACTTTGAAAGTTTTGCTGGTTCCGGTGGACCCCCTGCAGCTAGATTTCTACCATATTCCCAAAACTCGAAAAAAATGTGAAGATTAGATCTAACTATGGAAATTGGCGTTGCGGCTGAGTTATTGGTTAATTAATTAATTGATTGTGCTGTGAGTGGATGTCAAAAAAGTAAAGTTAGCCAATCAAAAAAGTCATTCCATCCAACTTTACTCCTTTGACATCTACCCACAACACAACAAACCAACCAATTCTCACATATTTTATTTAGAAAACTCCCCATTCGGAGTGGTAAAAATAAAAAGAAAAATAGTATATTTCCTTGTGTTGTATTTATTCAAATATGTAATTATTACACTATTAATTATTATTGTTATCATATTACATTGTAATATGAAATAACAGTCATATAATTAAAATAAAATATTAATAACGTAACGTAACTTCTACGTTGACAATCACAAAAGAGTCATAATTTTAGTGGGAGGGGTGTACTTGATGGATTATCAATATTTGGCTTCATTTTTGTTAGGAATAACGGCAAATCTCCCCGTTCTGTAATATTTAATCTGCTCCTTTTTTTTGTTAAAAGGTTTGTAACGATACTAAAACTTTTCTCGACAAGATATGACGAGGGAAAAGCTATCAAAAGCTTTCTCACAATTCCCCACAGTTCAGGATATTTCTCGGGTATTTCTGCCTGCAGCCAAAATGTTTGATACCCTGTTTTAAATTTCACCTTCAGTTCCTCATTAGTGCTAAGCTCGAGTAGCTCCTCTTGTAATATCACATTCTCCACTTCCGTTTCATCAAGTGGATTTATGATCCATGGTGTTATTTCCATCGTCATAATATCTTCAAATCTGATTTTAAAGTCATCATGCAGGGCAATTAAATGTTGAACGTATGTGTGAATATCCTCATCAAGGCATTCTACCTGTGATGACAAGTTTGTAACTGGGAAAATTCGCGCCAACTAATATTTTGCTTCATAAATTTCAATTTTCCAAGAAAAGCTGAAATAACACCCTTTGTTTTTATTAAATTGAGGCTGTCCCCTTGTAATTGTAAATTAATGTCATTAAATTTTTGGAACAAATCTGTCAAATACGCGATGTCTGCTTTCAAATTGATCAGGTTTTCTTTTAAATCTGAATCTTTACTTTCCAGAAACTCTAAAACTGATTCAAAAAATGAGAAAAATATTGTTAAACATGGACCTTTCGACAACCAGCGTACTTCAGTATGTAAGAGCAATCGTTGGAAGTCTTCATCATTTTCATTGCACAATTGTGCAAATAAACGCGTATTCAATGCGTTGCTTCTTATTTTTTTAACTGCATTAATCACAAATTGAAGCGATTGGTGCAATTTAGCACTCAAATTTTTCGCTACTAGGTGTTGTCGGTGGATGACACAGTGAATTGCAGTTACCTCTGGTGTAATTCTTTTAAGATGGCTTATAAACCCACGACATCGCCCGGCCATGGCAGTAGCTCCATCTATTGCCACCGAAATAACGTTTGTGAATCGAATCGATTTTTCCTTAAAAAAATTTCTTAAAATATTATCTGCCTACATTGATAGGTGAACTCAAGCCAACATTTTAGTTCTTCACTATCGAAACCAGATAAATTTTCGTGGACCCCCGCTTACGAATTGTGAACCCCCATTTTTTTGTCACGCCAACGTAGACCCCCGTCGAGTCTCCCGTGGACCCCTGGGGGTCCACCTGGACCACTTTGGGAATCAATGATCTAGATGTTGTAAAACCTCGATGTTTACATGTCGTGAAGTATGGTCTCGTGCTTCTAGACAATGTTATTTATTTCCTCTACTACAATTTTTTATTTCTAGATCCCTGTAGATATAGGTGTTTCTAACATAACATGGTGTACTTATAATGTTTCTGGTACTTTGTTATAAAATATTTGGATTTTATTAATGTTACTTTTACTGGCACAGCCCCACAGTTGGCAATCGCATGCCCATACCGGTTTTATTAACTAATTATATAGAAGTATTTTGGTGTGGATTGATAGCTGAAATTTTTTTTCCAGTAGCTAGTACATTTTTTATGTTTTATATTTATATTTTCTTTTTGGTGTGCTTCTTCCATCGTAATTTAGTTTCCATATTCGTTTTCAAGTACTTTGGTGCATTAGCATGTGGTAAGATTATGTTTAGTGTTACCGGTATGTATTTGTTATTCTTGTTTGTGAAATGCAAGGATTTGTTGTAGTTTAATTTAATTCGCCATCTTTTTGTCCACGAATTTATCTCATTAGACGTTCGCTGTAGCACTTTTGTTGTTGTTATAGTGCCTTTTCCTGTTGTTAATATTAGTGCGAAAATCATCGTTACTTGATTGTAGGGATATCTCCGATGTACAAGAGGTAAAGCATTGACCCCAGTACACTGCCCTATGGTACTGCTGCTTTAATTTCGTACAAGTCGGAATATTAGTCTTCTTGTTTAATTCGGAATCTGCAGTGTAAGACTTTAGTAGTTCAGAAAATTTCCTAGGCAGTAAGTTTATAGTTCAATATTTGATGTATAACAAAAGCCTATGCAACATCTGAGAAGATTTTTGAACAGACTTGTTGTTAACCTGTGGACTTGATCTAGGGTAAAATGTTGATTTCTGAAACCGAACTGTTTTATTTCTATTATAGCTTTTTACAAAACGGATATTCAGATATTGCCGATGTTATTCGTAAGAGCAAGATGAGTCGATATAATGTGGTTTCTTTTGGTAGCTCTCCAGTTTTCTACATCATTATTACTTCAGCCACCCTTCAAATGCTTAGTATTCTAGTCGAAATGTTGCATTTATTAAGTTGTGATTAGATCAAATCCCAGAGATCTTTTAGAGTTCATGTTGTTTGTTGTTTTTATTTTAAGTTTTTTTAAAATCTATGCCGCCTGCTGTATGTGTATTATGAACTATTTAGTCTTCTGGTTCAATTGCTCTTTATTTTTCAGTGATACGTTGAGCTTAACTCTTTCTTAAAGAATTCCCAATCTGTGTACTTGTTGATCAATGTTGGGTTAGATTATTTCGGGAGCACTTTTTCGTTTCATTTTTTAACGTTTATGTCTTTCTTTACTGTTACCGCACTTCCACCTCTAGCAGCATTTTTTCAATTGTAGTATGGAAGATTTTATATCATTTAAATATTTAAATATTATTGTTTTACAAGATATGTCTCTGATATAAGACATATATCAACCTTTTGTATATATTACAAACACTTGCAGTTTGTTTTATTTCTATTGAATGACATTAGAATACCAGACATTATTTCTTCTTAGGAGCTGCAGATTTGTTGTTGTTTTCTTTTAGTTTTATTAATCATTAATCTTTTCTTGCTGCTCCAATTATTTTCCCTGTTGCTCTGGTTTGTACCTTAGGCTTTGTAATCTTCTTTCTGCAGATTTTTTCCGCTTTCTCTAATCTCTGACAATGTTGAAAATATTTTTGGATCCCGATGCTCTACAATTTGTTTTCTACTGTTTTGTTTTATTTGCGTTACTTCTTATTTGTTGTAAATTTTCAATTGAGGAGAAGCACGCCCGGATAGCTGCAGAGAGTAAGAAGTAACCCAAAAATTGCAATAGAACTATTAAATTGATCATACTTATTTTCCTGAATAACTGATATAATTTCGTATTTAATTATATATAGATAGATCTTATAATAAATTAGTAAAAATATATTAAAAACTTAATATATACGTATATTATAGATTTTCCATAGTCATTATTTTATCATCACGTACAAAAGCAATATTTAAATTATATATCGATCGCTTTTTAAAGATAATAAAAAATAATAAACTCTACAAGTGAACTGCAAGAATTAAAAAGAAAAAGATTACAGTAATGTTAACTATTCAAAAACAATGGCAGTATATATCTAAAAAGCTAATAAAACTTGGACAATATCATTTTTAGTTAATGTGTAGAGTAATAAAAGACCTTCGATTAGTTTACAGCCCGTAACTATATTAGAAAATTAAAACTTTCAAAAAGGTTGCTGTAGCTTAAAGATTACATTGCTAAGTTATAACAATTATTATGTCCATAAAATCCGTTATATTCTATGTGGGTTTACACGAAGAATTTTGCAATAGGTAGTAGTCCTATAACATCCACCTAAAACAAACTCTTTAGGAACTAAAGACCCTAATCTTATAAATTATGATTCATGACTATTTTAATAATATCAATTATTTGTCTTAAAAGTTTACTGATTTTGTATAATCGCGAACTGGTGTACAACTCATTGCCGATCACAACACCTCGTGTTGATAGTTCGAATGAAGCACTTAACTGCCTAGAACACATTCGAATGGGCTAATTCTAGCTCTAAATTATATGATGGTGAGCCGTTCTGAAAAACGCTGAAACAGCATAAATGCGATCTTTTCACGCACTAGGACAATATACCCAAGATATGCCTGCTATAGTTTAGCGCCCTTCGTTGGGCTTTTACCCACCTTATGCTCTCTCCGTATGCTTCTTCTTCTTCTTTGTCCATCCCTTATACCCTAAGGTGTCGGGTCCTCTATCCATTTTCGAAATCTCTTCCTGTCCCTAGCGATTTGTTTAGCTTCTGCCATGCTTTTCCCCCTCCTTTCCACTTCCTTCTTGATAGTTTCCATCCATGTTTGCCTTGGCCTTCCTCTTCTTGCCTCTAATACCCTTCTTGGCAGCCTTTCTTCACCCATTCGTATCACGTGCCAAAACCACATTAGTTGTCTTTTCTGTAGTGTTTCCACTAGCGGTTCTAGGTCTAACTCCTCTCTTGTTGTGATGTTCCTCACTCTGTCCCTCTTTGTTCTTCCGACTATACGTCGCAGGTACTTCATTTCCGCAGCCGTTAATTTACTTTTGCTCTTGTCTTGTAGCGGTATGCTTTCTATTCCGTATGTTAATGTAGGTAAGTATATTGTTTTATACAGGTGGAGCTTAGTCTCTTTGCTCAGCTCTTTCTTGTTGATTAATGTTGAGTTGATCTGATAGTATACTCTAGTCGCCTTGGAGATCCGGTTCCTTAATTCATCTGTTACTGTTCCGTCTTGGCTTATTATTACTCCAAGGTACTCATAGCTCTCCACTTGTTCCAATTGCTCTCTTTCACATCTTACGTTCAGGTTTCTTTGTTCTTCATCTGTGTTCATACTTATTCTCATTATTTTGCTTTTCTTCGCATTTATTGTCATTCCTTTTATTTTAATTTCGTTGTTCCAATTATTTATTGCTTGTTGTAGTTTCCTTTGGCTATCGGCTATGAGTAGTATATCATCTGCGAAGACGAGGCTTTGTATATTGATTGCCCCCATGTTCCAGTGTCCTAGTTTAGTGTTCAGGTTTGGGTTCCTGCTGTTCTTAACTATTTCATTCATCATGATAATGAATAGTAGTTGACTGAGGAGTCTCCCTGTTTTATCCCCCTCTCCATCAAGAATTTCCCCGATTCTTGTCCTTGTATTCTTACTATTCCTTTCGTTCTTCCGTATAGTCGTTTTGTGGCTTCTACAAGTTTTCTCGGGACGTCAGTTCTTTCCATTGAATTCCACAGGGTTGCTCTTGGTACCGTGTCGAAGGCTGCTAGGAGGTCTATGAATGCCAGGTGTAGCTCTTTGTTTCCTTCAAGTGTCTATGCATATGAAATCCATTTGATGCAACAACTTAGGCCTGATGATTATAGGAAACTAAGGCTATTTGCTGAATGGGTTGTGGAGAGACTGGCAACGGATGAAACTAATTTTCAGTACGCTTGACAACAAACAGAACTGCCTTTCTTTGCACTGTGACCAGGAATGGTCGGAAATGTCCTGCAATCTTACACCCTGTAACTTCTTGTTATGGGGGTTTGTGAAATTACAGGTGTACGCTAACAAACCACGTACAATTCTGGAATCGAAGACGAAAATCATACGCGTGATTGGAGGTGACAGTGCAGACATCTAGTTATCAGTAATTTTGAGGAACACATAAAAGCATGCAGGACATTTTTTGTATTAACTTAGTTATAGTATTTCTTTTTACATCTTATAGGTATTTTGCCATCAATTTATCCCTGAGAAAACTTTCTTATCTGCAACTTTTTTATATTCCTATTCCTCAATACCCAACAACAATAAGAAAATTACTGTATATTAAAAATAGCAAGATTTAAATTTCAGCAAAAAATCTTACTCTACACCACACAAGAACCAAGCCATTTGTCTTCGAGCTCAGCAGCAAATTTATTGCGTCGATTTCCATTTGCATGGTGTCCGCATTAACTTTCAAGGCGCGTTCCGTCGCGTTGGCAGCCAGGTTAATTCGATTTTTGCGCGCTAATCTGGCCGTAATCGCGTTTCGCTCCTTATTAGGAGCTCGTAAGGGCGTCGATTACACCGGCGTGCGGTGCCGCCGCCCCCGCCCGCCGCTAAATCGCGAAATTAATTTTCGGAGGGCGACGATGTAGCAAAGCTGGGAATAGCAGGGCCGCGCTTGGGCTTTATATCTTCATGACCCTAATCTCCCCGTGCTAATTTCTTATTCAGCACGTACCGCATACACTGGGATGTAAGAACTTTCCCGATTCCTGCGAGGCCCGGTAGGACTTGCAAGGACGATCGTAAGTCGCTCGTTTGCGGAATGGAGCCTATGAAAACACCCGGGGACGCCGATCCAGCAAATATTCTAAGAGAGGATTTATAGCGAGGGAAAAGAATGAAAAGCTAACAAAATGTGGACGATGAAGAATTCATTATGCGTAAAGAATGGATTATGTTTCAATTTCCACTTAACTTAATTCTGTTGTACGAAGCATTCATATAAATTTTAACCTTCTTCTTCTTCTTGATGTTCCGTCTCCTAACGGAGGTTGGAGATCATCATGGCTATCTTCACTTTGTTTACACCAATTCTGAAAAGTTTTTCCGATGTTATCCGAACCATTCTCTAAGATTTCAAGCCAGGACATTTTCTGTCTCCTCTGTTTCTCTTCCTTGTATTTGCCCTCCATTATCAGTCTTAGCACCTCGTACCTCTCGCCCTCATTATGTGTCCCAAGTATTCTAGCTTCCTCCGTTTTATTGTTTTATTACTTCTTCTTCTTTGCCCATTCTTTGTAGGACTATGGCATTTGTGATATGGTCCACCCATGAAATGCGGAGCATTCTTCTATAACACCATCTCTCGAAAGCTTCTATTTTCTTGACTTCGTTCTGTCTTACGGTCCAAGCCTCGGCTCCATATAATAGGGTTGAGAAGACGTAGCAGGGTAATATTCTTGTTCTAAGATTTAAGTTGAGGTCTCTATTACAAAGGAAACCTTTGAGCTTTACAAAAGTATTTCTGGCTATTTTTATCCTTGTCTTTATTTCTTTTGAGTGATTTGCATCGTCAGTTACCCATGTTCCTAAGTATTTTAACCACTTTGTGTCAAATGTTACAAGAGAAGTAATAGAACACCAATAAAGAGAGTTACACTTAGCAGGTATATCTAAAATTAACACAGTTTACGTTATACGTTATTGTTCAATGAGTAAGTCAATATTATGTTTTAGGGAATGTTGTATCTCTAACTTTGTTGTCACTATTCCGTTTCTTTTTGAGATTTACATTATCTGATTAAATGTATCTGAATACTTATCTCCAAATTTTGGTTGTTTTTATAATCGGATCAACAAATATAAGAGGAGCATGAGTTTTTAACTTTGAATTGGTTATAGTTACTGTTTGCCACATAATATCAGGAATATTTTAGCCGTTTTCAATCTGCTATGGTAACTGTCAGGAAGTTATTGAGAAATAGAAACGTAAAGGTACAATTACAACAAAAGTATAGTTGCGTTAAAAATATACTATACGAAAATAACCAGTAAAAAATTCTACAGCCAGTGCTTGAGTAATTGGAGTAATCGGAGCGTCATGGTAAGTTTTTTTTGCTAATTTTTCATCTGTAAATGCCAAACTTTTACTAAACTTTACTAGACCGTAGGCGGCTGGATAGTTGTGGTTTGAAGTAACTAATTGCTTTATCATGTAATAGTTTTATGTGAAAGTTTTGCGCATGCCTGAAGAACGATACACGATATGATCAAAACACCCACTGTTATAAAATAAGAGACTCATGTGGCACGTATTAATAAAATATCGGTCCACTTTTAACATTAATCACAGTTTACACTCGTTTGGGAAGACTTTCCACCAGCTGCTAATAATATTATATGTCCGTAAAATTGGTTTTTATTTTTCTATGAAAGTTTCAACGAATCAAGGTACTAAAGATTAGCAAGTTGATCTGGCGCATAATTTGCGTTCCAGTTCCTTTCAGAAGTGAAATTTAGATCAGAACTTTCTGAAGGCTAGTCTATTTTTTCAACACCTCTCTTCAAACCTTGGCAGAAGAATCTTCGTTGTACCGACAGAACAGTTCGTACAAGAATGGCCTTCCCCGAACTGTTTCCAGGCAGTTAGAAACACAAAAAATAAATCCAAATCACGATGCACCTGGTACCCTCCAAACTCAAACGCTTCAATTTAATGATCAGATAATGTAATGAGATTCACCATTCCACAGGACTTGTTTCTATTATTTCGTAGTCCAATGGCAATGGACTTTGCACCATTATAAGTGACGTTTGGCATCGCCGTCCTTACGTTGGGATTAGAAGCGGCTTTACGACTGTGAAAACCCATATTTTGCAGCTCCTGACGAACAGTCATGGCACCAGCGATGTTGCCAGAGTGATCGTTGTCACCCAGGACATGCGTCATTATTTGTCTCTTCAGAATTTGACGGCTTCGGTAATTTTGCTTCTATTTTATAACATTTTTGTAGTTGATTTAGGTACCTGTGGCAAGCTCGATATTTTACGAACTGTTGCACCGATGGCATGTTCAAAATCACTCAACTCTGGCGACTTACTCATTGCCTGATGCATGTAAATGATCTATGTATCTATGCTACTACCTACAATTTTATCTCGTTCTATGATGTTTGAGTACGCATAACAACCAGATTTATTTCTCTAAGAGAATGTCCGGGTACTTTCGGCCATATGTGTAAAAACAATTAAATTTGAAAAAGCTGGTATTACAGTATAGGGTGTTTTACATAGAATGAAATAGATTTTTGTAAAATTGAACAGAAACCTACATGTGAAAGGCATTTTAATTAGTTTTGTTTTGTATACAGACACCACAACTTTGTGGTGACGGTCACTTGGATCGGCATAACTACCCTCTTTATTATATAGCAAAGCTTGTGTGTCTTGGAGCTCTGACTCGAATCCCACTTTGAAATGCTTTAAATCTCGAAATGCTTTAACCATAGCTCTTTATAATTTAACCCGACTGAAAGTTTACCTAGTAAAGATGCTTAGTAGTCAAACCTTAAATCATATAGGAACAAATTAGCAGCTTAAAAATATACAGCGAAAAAACAGGTAGTAAACTCTAAAAAAGATTAATAATTTACATAGGTCTCCTCTAATGACAAAAAGCTCGTTGAGAATATGTTGGCAACAAACAATAATGACTAGTGCTTACAACTCTCCAGTCATTAAATATAACTTTTTACAACTTGTTCTAATTTAAAATTATAATATAATTAAAATTTTCTTCTGAAGAAATAGAAATGAAACTACAACCGTTCTTCAGTCATGGCAGTATTGCTGGAATTATTATGATTACTTATTTTAAACAAGAAAAATCGTTGGTTTATAAAATAAAAACTCAAAACATTGGAAAGGCATCTTGTAGAACAAAATAAAGTATATACTCGGTGCTTTTGAACGTGACCTAATCCTTTAATATAATGTGGTATTGAAAATCACAACAGATAAGCATATGTACTTTAATTAGTTAGTAATTATTTTGAACTGTAAGCTGCTGTTATTAAAACAAAGGATTACTTTCGTGTTAGATTTTAAATATTATATAAACTTAAAGTTCATATTGTACCACATCTAATGTTTTCAAAAATATTTGTAAAGAATGTGAGGCAGCAGAGTTATAATCTGTTTGATTTTCTCATAAATTGTGTATAAATATTGAAAGATTATTCAATCTTCATAATATAAAATCCTAGTATTAGGCATAAGTTTCCTTAAAATGTTTTCATCTTTCTTTGCTTCCTATAATCCGTATCCATTGGAACCCTACTATTCCTTTGATATCATTATGCCATCTCTACGATGGTTGCCCTCTGTTTATTTTTTCCGTACATGGTCTCTGTTGTATTAATTTATTGTTCCACTTATTTTATATGAGATATAATCTCGTTTTAATTGTATTATTCTCTTAATTACGTTCGTTAATCTTGCTTTTTGTCAAATCTGTTATTTTGTTTTGTAATACGTAACATCGATATCCCCATAGATATTTGTGTAACTTCGGTAACATAGTATTTCTAGGTCTTATAACTTCTGTTAATATAGAATTTTTCAGCTGAAATTTAGCTTCAAGTGCAGTATCAAGGTAATTTAGACTTTTACTTAGTGATTAGCTTGCAAAGGATACTTCAACTTACAGTAAGTTTCTGCAATATTTTTTTATAAAATGTTTATTTTCCAGATCAACACTTTCGTATTATACATAGCATTGTTAGTATATATTACAAGTGACTAATCTAACTAATGAGTTATCTAGATTACTCGGACATCTCTTCATCTGATAAGAATTGGTCTTGGGGGAGTCTTCGTTTTAGCCGGGAGTGAATGTTCCGCTTGCCAAGGTTATAGTGAGTTGCTCCATCGCATCCCTTGATGTTGTTAAGAAATTTTTTGGTGCTTGTTTTTATGTACTCTTCTATTGTCGGAACTCCTAGTTCGTAATGTAACTGAGTATTTCTGATAAACCACGGCGCGTCTACTGCGATTCTTAGAACCTTACTCTGTAGCATTTGTAGTTTGATTATGTTCGTTTTTAATGTGGTACACCAGATTGGCACTGCAAAACGCTAATAGTCTTATGAGGGAGGCATGCATCATGATTGCGCATTTGGCTTTTAGTTTTGATTTCCGATTTAATAATGGGTATAGCTGTGCTAGTCTTGCATAACTTTCATTGAGTTTATGATTGATATATTGCTTCCAAGAAAGTTTTGTGTCTAAAAATACTTTTAGGTCTTTTAGGAAGAACCATATCTAGGATGTCGGGCTAATGATATCTACGATTTTAGTAAAATGTATAGTCAGGTGGGGTTAGAATTGAAATTTAATCTCCGTGGAGGTTTGCTCAAGTTTAATGCCTTCCAGGTTTGTCGCTCTGCAGTCCCATAGCTTGTTTTTAAAGTTTGAATTGCCTATTTCAAGAGTAAGTTCGACTGAGTTAAATATTGCAACAGATCTGTTGAGTTTAGTTTCTTTTTTGGTTGTTTATACATAGTAATTAGTGTGTAGCTTTGGTTTTTTAGTATTATTTAATGCCAACAGTTCCAATGCTTGATGTAGCTAGATCGAGTTTGATGTTGTGCTTGATCAGCTTTTGACTATATGCTATCCTCCTGTGTTTTCTGATATATCTTCTGTGCCGTAGCCTGGTACTTGAGGTTATCTTTTGATGAGAGGTGGGTTTCTGTAACACATTGTACCTTGCCATGAAACAAATTAATAGTGATCGTTGGGCTTTTACCCCATTGGAGTTCCAATTAAGGATTTTTAGCTTTTCTATTATTTTTTGTTCGTTATGGGCCATTGAAAAGGAGAGGGAGGAGTGTGTTTGTGATAAATGCTTTAAGGGAGGGATGAACGGGGTTAGGAAGTCAATTAGGATTTTGATTAAGTTGTTTAGCTCTGTGTTGTTGATTTGTTGTTGTGCTTTAGGGTGAGGTATATTGCATGTATTGTAGCTTATGTTTGGGGGATTATTATTTTTCGTTTGGGTTTGTGATAGGTTTAGGGGGGTATTCCATGCGTTTTCTGTGTAGTCGTCTATTAAGATTTAGTTGGTCTGCCATTCGTTTTTGGAGTAACTCTAGATGATGTTTACATCAGCGGTAGCTCACTGCGTGATTTTTTCCACAGTTTGCGCACGTGGGCGGATCTTGTGCTTTTTTAGGACACTGATTGTAAATATGTTTTCCTGCACACGGCAATAATTCAATTTCGTTCAACAGTACTGTACTATTTTATAAGCGGTCGATTTTAAATTGGCACTTCAACTTATATTAAAAAATGTTCGTTAAGTTTGGGGACAAAACATTAAAAATTATTTATTTTCATACTTTTAATTTACTAGTTGTATTGTCTTGGCTTTATGAACAAGAGAGAAAATTACAAATTGTTTAAAAGTATTACCTATATTTCTTTGAATTTTTTGAACTTTATAATGGGAAGGTTTTTCAATACTTGCAATACTTTTGATCACATTCTGCGCACTTAGTTCGTGTTGAGCGAAATATTTTCTATGCCAACCAGCAATGTCTTTGAAAACAACACATCTCGTTCAGTAAATTTACAAAATTGATAATCACCAATATAGTGGCA
Source organism: Sinelater perroti (assembly GCA_036346155.1). Lineage (NCBI taxonomy): Eukaryota > Metazoa > Arthropoda > Insecta > Coleoptera > Elateridae > Sinelater > Sinelater perroti. The sequence goes on from JARFIY010000189.1 coordinate 4,076,542, forward strand.
ATCAACAGAATATCTCAAAAAAATACAGAACAATAACTGATTTTTAAAGCTAGCAAGTCGTTACAAACCAAAATCAAAAGTCTCCTAATGCTACGCAGCCGATTAAATAAGCTAAAGCAGTAGATATAAAATATTGTCAAATAATGACAATGCCATTAATGATAACATATTTATTAATATTCCGCCACTAAAACCACCATCGATATTGTTCATGGTGTAGTTTATCTGGGAGTGACTGAACACCTAAGCCGAATCGTTGCAAAAGAACAATATTGTGTCAAAAACATGGCCAAAAATGTTGTTAAAATTGATGCGAATATATCAGACACCTATCGCAATATCACATTTTTTAGTAAAAAACCCCATATATATACTACAAAGTTCACTCAACTTATAACACCTCCGGATTTTTTTATCGGGAAATAGATAGAAACATGTGGTTTATTTCAAAATACGCGCGCATCCTTTGTGAATGCGTGACAAAGATGGCAGCACTGCACGGCATACAGGACTCTAGCGGCAGATGCGAGAGTGAGAACTGTTTTTGGTACTTAAAATGGCGACGTTTTCATTAGAAGAACAGTGTGTAATCTTTTGTTTTCTCCATTTGCCTGGTGTGACACCGATTGAAATTCATTGCCAGTTAAGTGAGACATGTGGTGATGTGTCTAATGTGCGTTTGTGGGTGCGACAGTTCGAAGACGGCAGAACGTCGTGTGACAACAAACCGAGACAATCTCGACCTCGCACCAGCCGGTCTCACGACATGATCAAGCGCGTTGAGAAACTTGTTTTGGAGGATCGCCGAATGAGTGTGGAACACATCGTTTCCAAAGTTGGCATTTCGGTGGGATCTGTGGACACAATCTTGCGTAAAGACCTAAAAATGCGAAAAGTGTCCTCCAGGTGGGTTCCACGAATGCTGACAACTTTGAAGTGATTTCTCATGTTCCATAATCACCTTCCCTGACTCCTAGAGACTTTTGTCTGTTTCCAACGATGAAAAACACTGTCCGTGGTCGCAAATTTGCCAGTAATGCTGCTATTGCATCAGAAATTTTCCAGTGGTCAAAGAAGACTCCCAAATAAGCGTTCGCAGCGGCCATGGAATCGTGGCATCGACGCTCTGAAAAATGTGTACGGCTGCAGGGAGATTGCTTCGAGAAGTGACGAGTTTCAGATTTTTTGTGTGATTAGTTTGTGAGAAAAAAATCGGAGGTATTATAACTTGAATGCACCTCGTATTTTGTAAATATTGAAGAAAAAAAACTCAATTATTACATTTGGGTATAATGTCATGAAATATCGTCAATATCAAACATTCTACTACTGAATCGCCGTTACTCTAATTCTTTCTTAACTTTGAACTGGCTTTTAACATTAAAGATATTTAAAAAATTTGAAGATTTCAGTATAATTGTATTTTAGTATAACAACAACGGGCTAAGAACAATATTTTCCAGTGCGTTATTATGTGGTCATATAAAATACTGCAATTGACCATATTGTCGAGTTAAATGTGTAGAGTATCATAATATAACTGGCACAAAATCTAAAAATAGATCGACCAAGTATACAGGGTCTGTATTATAAGTAATGAGAATAAATTTAGAAAACAAAATATCACTACAAAACGTTAGTAGTCTTCAAAATATGCTCCTTGAGGGTCAACACACTTGTGCAGGCGAGTTTTCCACGCTTCGTACGCTCCCTGAAAGTCAGCAACTGAAACATCCTTCAGAGCACGCATGCACGCCGCTTTGACAGCATCCAAAGTTCCGTAGTGGCGTCCTTTGAGGGCGGTTTTCACTCTAGGAAAAAGGAAAAAGTCTGTGAGTTTCCTTCAATGCATTCCAAAAGATTTTTCGAAACGGCCTCACGGTTTTGCATTTGCTCGTTCGTCAAAACTTTTGAGACGTTGTGAACAACCAGTTTATCGATTCCTAGCTTATCCGCGATAAAACGACTACTTAAACGCCGGTCCGAGTTCAGCAAATCTCGCACACGTTGTTCGTTATCTCCAGTTCTTCAGATTGACGGGCGACCTGTGCGGGTTCGTCCTTCACGCTCTCCCGATCTTCTTTGAACATTTTGTGCCACCTAAATACTTGAGCATGTGATAAGCTTGCCGAATCATTTCCAGCGTTGATGCACCAGATTTTCCAAGGCGAGCACAAAATTTGATTGCGTAACGCTGTTCAATGTTTTGCTGCATTTTAAGCTTGCATGCACTTCTTTGCAGACGTCCGCGCCGCACGTGATTATGCCTCTACGGAAGCCAGCAGGCGACTACCGCTTAGAGCGTATTCAAGGTCAAGCCCCCCTCTACCGACTCCAACTAGTCCCAGCGCCCTCTGACGTATATTCACGTCAGGACAAAAATATTCTTATTACTTAAAATACAAACCCTGTATGCTTTGTGCAGAGGAGTGCACCCTGCAACTTATAAAATCACAAACTAGAAATATAAGTAGACCTGTGGTTTTAATTTCACAAGATATCGGCGAATCACAGTAACAAGAACAATTTTTAATTAATTTAGAACGATGTTTAATGAACTATATATATATATATATATATATATATATATATATATATATATATACGCAATTTTGAATATATTTATAACAGTAATAAATAAAATAAGAATATAATACCTGAACCTTGCGCATAGCTCTGTGGAATGTAAAAGGTTTTCATTATCATTTAAATAGGAAAGGTTTCTTTATACAACAATATTGATATAATTTTAATTTCTGAAACACATTTTATATTAAAAAAAATATTATAATATTTGCAATTATAATTTTTGTTATACCAATCGTCCGGATGGTATCAAACAAAATATTGTTCACCATAAAATAGGAAGACAACTATCCATAAGCAACTACTATCAAAGTTAAAAAACTACCTAATTCTTAATTAATTAATAATTTAATTAATAGTTATTGGGAATTAAGGCTAACGATATCTAAAGAAATAGAATTATTTAAAGTATGAGGTATGTCCAACTTCTGAAGCCTTCACATTTTTTTCTCAGCATTGAGAGTAAGTATAAAGATGCGGTTAATTTTAAAAGACGCAGGAAATATTTCTAAATTTGTCATACAGATGTTAGCAGCATACAATTTACACAGGTCGAACTACGACCATTGAAGTAAGTGTTGTATTGTATACTTCAAATAGCGATGTTCAAGAACGTGTAACCATCCGTTTTTTCTTCTTGTGTTCTCATCGAAATTTATCGCCAGTTGAGTGAGATATAAGCTAAAGCCGTTATGGATACGTTCGGGAATACAAAAGTTTAAAGAAAGTCGAGAATTATGTGACGATGTTTCGATCCGTAACAGCCTCGACTATGAATCAGCCAGGCCGAAACCATGATTACGCGAGTGGAACAAGTTGTTATGGAAAACCGTCGATTAGGTGTGATGTAATATCGAAACTTAATATTTCTGTATACCCCATTTTGCATGACGACGTGAAAATGCGGAAAGTTTCTTCAAGGTGGGTCCCACGAATGCTGACCGACTAACACAAGGCAGCGCGGGTGACAATGTCTCAGGACACGCCATAATTTTCCGACCATAAAGGACACATTTTACTATCGGACCGCTGTTGCATTAGTGAATACTAAAGAAGTATCTCAGCAGCCCTGGAATCATGGCAACGACTTTGTGAAAAATATGTACGTCTAGACAAAAATTGCGTTTAGAAGTAACAGAAGTTTGAACTTTCTTGGGTAAATACTTTTTCAGAAAAAGATTTGGAGACCTTCAACGCACCTCGTACTTTAACGCAACAATGGTTCACCATTATCGTTATCTCCTCTGTTTGACGTAGATTACTAGCAATGAGACTAACAACAAGATGTCATTTCTTGCTATTACCACTGTTTTATCTACACCCGTAACAAAGGTTACAATGAGAAAAACATCTGTGGACATATGAGTGGCATAGAATCATCTTTTCCGATAAATCATGATTTTGTTTTAACCGAAACGATGGTCAAATACGCTGTAGATTAGAGAAGAAAAAATTGTTTTCGTATGAGATATAGAACGCCAACTATAAGTATTTTGTTATGTAAAGCTGTCAGTTGTAATAATAGGTCAACGTCTAGTCAGAGTTAGACGCAACCTTATTACACAAACCTACATTGACACAATCTTATGGCGGTACTTTCATTCCTTCAGTATCTTCAGTACCTAACGCTCAATTACGTGTGGCATGTAACACATTAAACTTTCTTTAACAAAATCGATCACCTGACTTTCTACCTGTCGAAAATTTCTAGAATATCATTACGCAAAAGATGCAACAGTATCCACCACCTGCAAAGAATCTGCCCAAATTATGGGAACGTGTCAATAATGAATAGACTGCAATCCATCAAGACACCATTCGTTCATTGTTTGACTGGACACCGAGAAGAATGAGTGACCGACGATAGAGCTATATACTACTGAATAAATTTAAATGTTTATGGACAAATATTTTGTAAATTTATTTATTTATCTATCTTATAGTATCAGATAAATCTGCAAAATAATTAGCAGTACAATTTTCATAAAAATTTTTAAAAATAATTTTAGACGTAACAAACTCGAATTATAACAAAAATTATTCGTGAACATTTAACAAATTAAGATTTTATGTAAACAAATGCATTTTTGTTACCATTAAAGTCAGCTGCCGCAAATGGGTTCAGTCCTGTCCGAAAAATCCGTGGTAGTTGGTTCTGATTTCCTATTAACTTTCGTCCAGTGTTTTCCACAATAACGAACCCAATTTAGATACTTCGCCGAGCCGAGTGGGATGTGGCGCACCCGATGTTATCAGCGCACAGAATGCCCGGAGGAAAACGGACAGGCTCTCTAATTTCGCGTTACAACACTATCTAACTCATCAGCCTAATGCAGTTCTATTAAGTCGCGAATCTAATTTCCCCGGCGTTAAGCCAATAAAATCGAGAGGTTTCGCAATTTGCGAACGCCGGCACCGGATTACCGGGCTTAATTGCTTTCTGAAGGCTCTCCGCTAAGCTCTACCTGGTTAATTGGTACGGGAGGCCGGCGACAACTTGTAGGGAGGTAGGTCGAACTTTTTTGGGCGTGCTCCGTACGAATTTTTGAAATCGCTCCTTGTTGGGCGAGATTGAGTTGACATTAATACGGCTCTCAACGATTTAAGTATTTTGTAAGCAGTAACATTGCCTCATAAATTCCCTTCATTAATATATGTATATACTATTTAGCGATAATAAATAAGTAGGATCGTCCCTACATGCCAGAGTTTAAATATCTAGTTGACATGCATAACAATTGTAACCATTAATAACTAAGTGTAAACGTACACCGTGGGATTACTATTATTAAACATGGCATGTCGTTTATTCGTTTTATCATTTTATTTGTGAAATTTCAAGCAAATTTTATACAGAGTCGTCGAGGACAATCCGGAAAATCAATAAACAAATGTATTTACATGAAAGTTACAATTAAAGTAATTAGCATTGAGAATCGTATTATTAACTGTAGTCCCCAACAGTGGCTATGACCTTCTCGAGCCGTGACCTAAACTTACTCTAGGCCAACAAAACTTTCTCCTTGCCCATATGTAATACTATATCCATGACGGAGGCTTTTAAGCTGTCCTTGATGTTATAATGCCTCTCATTGACTTTCGCCTCGTATACGCCCCACAAATAACAATCAAGGAAATTGCAGTCAGGGCCCAAAGAGTTGGGAGACCGGTGCTAATATAAATTGTTGTATAGTTATGCGTGGGTCTTCTTTGCCTTACGGGATGGAGCGTAATCTTGTTGGAATGCGTACTACCGCCCAGCGGCCACCTCCTCTATCCAGGGCTTGACAACTATATACAGCACGTTGATACAGCTGTCGACGGTTACCTTCGGACCTTCCTTAAAGAATCCCCTTTGCTGTTCATAAGTTCCAGTACTATCACAGAGGCGGGAAACTTTAGATGTATGAAGGTAGGTATTTTAGTGAATTTAACGGTCATTTTGGCGCGGTTGTGCAAATGTGCGTCATGCAGCGACCCGACGAGCCAACGTGCATCGAAGCTGAGTGAACATTTTTCGAAACGCTTTTAGCGCAACAAAACCAAGTCCTGATTTAGCAGAATTAAGTTAAAGCAACGAAATATATGATATAAAACAGCTAGAGAAAATCTACAAGCTCTGGTTGCTCAGCTGCACCGGCAAATGACCGCACTACAAAGATAATTAACTCAGAATACAAAACAAAAAAGCCGTGAAGATCAAATGGAATATAGCACCGATCAATAGCAAGTAGCTAGAAAAATGGCAAAGACAGTGGAAATGGAATATATGATTGGGTATTACAAGAAAACAGACAAAAAAAGATATCACTGAAAAAAGCACCTAAAGACCAAGCCATCACTAATAGCATAAAGATCGCCAAAACCCAGAAAGAGGCGGCTAAAAAACCTCCACCTCTCCCTCCTAAAACTGTAAGTAAAGTACATGATTACAGTCAATTACAAATAAATCTATTGGATCAAGGTATTAAGTATAATACAACTATGATGAATAATGATCAGTTAAATATTAATGTAGAAGGTAAAGCAACCAAATACTTACACGAAATATATGAATGGCACTCATATGAAGACAAACATGCGAGACCTTTAAAATTGACAAGAAGACCACCTCCCACATGTAAGCCAAAAAATATAATACAGGAACTTTGTTAAAAAGGGTTCAAAATTATAGAGGCAGTAAATATCTTACAAAGAAGAGTAAAGACTTCCGTCTCTTTGTTTAAGCTCACGTTCGAAAATGGCGAGGGCCCTACGAAAGTATTTAAAATAACTAAAATTAAAGGAATGAAAATTAACATAGAGGTAGTACGGAAATAAAAAATTGTATCCTAAGAATTTAGCCATACACAGACATACTACAATAAAAAACGTGTGCGTTAAATGTGCAGGTAAACATCAAGCACACAATGCAAACAAGTCACAGACGAAAATAAAGATACAATTAACTGCTGAGAAAAACACAAACAATCTGCATAGGATGTGGGGTAGCTAAAAAGAAGTAATAAATAAAAAATAAATTAACAAAAGCAAAAAAAAAATAGCAACAACAGAGAAGAGAACCACAAATTCTAATTTATTCAGAATGGAAGGAAAGTCTTAAGCAAGTATTATTGCTCACAAGTGCAATCAAACAGAGAAGCTTCAAGCAATCATAGACTACCAATGTTGATGTCTAGATTTGATAAGCAAGAATAATTAATAAACATCTTGTAGAGAAAATAACAAAACTTGAGGGAGCGTATACTAAAGCCACTGATTTACAAAAATAACTAGAGAATGGTAATGGCATACACTAAATGAAGCATGAACTAGAAGCATTTCTTAACACACAAAAAATAGACGCCAGGAAAAATGGCAACAAAACAGAAGTCTCGAAAATAATAACATATACAATAGGCTCTCTCGACAAATAATTAATCGATACTTGCGTGAATTAATAAATTACAAAGATATTGACTACTCGCTTTGGAAAGCAACACAAAAGCTGAAGAAACCAACCATCCAAATCTGCTCCTATACGAAGAGGAGAAGGACGATAAGCTGAAGACAGCAAGCAAAAAACAGCACCTGGAAAAGATTTTTCAACTTAATAAATAGAAAATGATCTAGAGAAAAAATTATTAGAAGAAGAAGGAGAGATAAAACTTGTTGCCCCAAAAGAAGCAGCTAGTGAAATAAGAATAAACATCAACCCAAAAAAGGCCCCTGGTTAGGATCTCATTACAGAGGCAGTACTGAAGAAACTTTTAAAGAAAGGTATTGTCAATCTCACAAATTTAATAAATGCATTCTTTAGACTGAGACATGTACCAAGTATTTGTAAGATTGCGTAAGTCATTATTATTCTGAAACCTGGGAAACTACCAACTGAGCCTAAATCATACAGACCTATTTTTCTACTTTCAGTGATATCAAAACTCTTAAAGAAGCTGCTACTAAAGAGACTTAAAGTGATCATAGAGAAAATCTAATAAAAGGCCATCAATTTGAATTTGGAATTCAATATTCCATAATAAATCAAGTTCACAAGATTACAGACCTAACAGAGAAAGTTTATGAGGAGAGAAAAGTATGCTCTCCATTGTTTCTGAACATCGCGCGGGCGTTTGGTAAAGTCTGACATAAAAGACTCATAATAAGACTGGCGCAAATGTTCCCGAACCAGTATGTACAACCCCTAGAGTCATACATAACAGACAGATTTTAAAGAGTAAAACAAAGAAAAGAATACGCTGAATAAACGCAACCTAAAGTAGGTGTCCCACAAAGAAACGTCCTTCGGCCTGTTTCTATTCTTTTCTTACGATGTACCGAATTTAGCAGATGGACTAAACAGTGGAGAAGGAAATTAAGCGAATTAAAATATGTAAATATAAATTTTACAAATAAAAATTACCACAACAATACACCTATCACTATAAACGGAACCCAGGTACTATATGAAAATACTGTCAAGTATCTAGGAATGAACTTAGATGCAAAGCTTAGATGGAAGAAGCATATTCAGAAGAAAAGAAAAGAGCTAGAGGCAAAATCACAGAATATGGCAATTATCAGTACACAACAAATTTGTTATCTACAAGGAAATCTTAAAACCAGTATGGACTTTGGAATGCAGCTTTGGGACTGAGCTAAGCCAACTAATGTGGATAACATGCAAAAGTTTCAAAGTAAAGTACTCCGAAATATTGTGGATGCTCCCAGGTATATTTGGAATACAGATTTCACAGAGATCTCAAAATAGAGACCGATAAAGTAAAAACTCAGAGATTTGCCCAAAAACACGAAGCTAGACATCGAGATGCTCTGGCTCCTCGACCAGCATGAGGTAAAAAGAAGGTTGAAGAGATCAAAATCCTCAGATCATGTGTAAATTAAAAGTGAAAGTGCCACAAAAGCAGAGCACGGTGTAATAATGTAAGTTAGCACAAACAATTAGAACCTGAGAGATGCCAATTGGTGATATTTTAGTTTTAAGCTATGAGTTGCCCTGTCACCAGTTACCTCTTCCTGGTGCTCAGATTCTCTGTACTTCTTGACCACGTCGTGAACTTGGGTCTTTATGTAATCAAAACACGGAAAAATTTCTATCGGCGATTCGAGTATAGCAGCTCTGCGGTTGTATTCTCGGCTCATTTTGTTGACTATTGTAGACTGTTGATTATGTGAAACTGACTTGTGTTACCTAACAGAGGATTGCGCGTGCGCATAAAACGGCGTTTCTGCTTTCTTGCAATGAAACTAAAAAATTCCGGATTTATTTTAACGGCTCTGTATATTATTCACCTTGTGATAAATTTAAAACGTGAACTAGTTATAGGATATCAAGTCAGACCATTACGCCAGAAATATTAATAGACCACAATGATGATACCATAATGTATGATTTCGTTTAAATTAATGATCAATTCTCGTTTTATGTGTATGGGAATGTTATTTAACTAGCAGTACTAAAAAGAAAGATGGTAATATAGGATGGTGCAAAATTACTTGATCATTTTAAAATATTAATAATTTGTTTATTTTCCTGTTAAGTTCTAATATATTTTTGTATTTTGCAATTAAAACTTGGAGATTTTAGCATGAACAAGTACACTATTGCTCAACCGACCGAACTAGTAATATTTTATTTTAAAAAACTAGCGGTCAATATCAAATAATAATAAACAATATTATAACATACGATAAGCACCTTATTGAAAACAACATTATAACAATAATTCAAAATTTTGCCGAAAGAGAAAGTGAAACCAGATATGTAAGAAGACTACGTTCTACATCAGGGGATAATATTTAACTTGTACGGCAAAGTTTTGCCAATAAATCTCGAACATCCACTAGAAAACGGTCCCCTCGTTGCAACAAATATTTTAATAAGAACTAGAAATATTCTTCTCTATACAAAATTCAGTTGGTCCAAGCTCTTTAACTTGAAGAACAACAGTCTTGCCGAAAATGACATAAATTTTGTGCAAAATTTAATAATGAGTCACAAAGCTTACTTTTGCTCCAGTGTTTTACTAGTTTTGGGGTAGAGATTAACACAGGAGAGCCCATTTAATGATTGGGTTACCAAAAAAGCGTGAGCTCATTGCAGGGCCATTGTAACCAAATGCTATAAGGTAATAATAAATGTTTTTCTTGTTACAACTTATGGGTTACATCCCATACCGCTAGAGCCAGAATAAATTTTCTAAGGCAGCACTTTCCCAATTGCTTTATCTTGAAAAATGGTAATTATAGTTGGCCACCATGTGCACCAGACTTGACATGTACGGATTTTTTCTTCAGGACTATCTCAAGGATAAAGTTTAGATTGCAATTTCCAAACATTTGAAGTTCTAAAAGAGAGCATCTGCCAAGAGATCCGCAATATCTCCAAAAACATTAATAAGTGTTTTTGAACATGTGGTTAGAGTACACGTTTGCGTTCAAGAAAAGAAAATCCGGATATGGTTTTTAACTTATATTATAAAAAACTAAAAAACAAAATTTTTATTTTATGCTTATTTTGTTTATTTATTCCATTTTCTTCGAAGATTATCCAAGGAATAAAATTGTCAGGGATCATGCACTTACGAGGTGTGGCAGAAAAGTAATGAGACTGATTTTTTATTTACCAAAGTTTTTATTTTTTTCAAACACCAATGTTATCCCCTTCAAAGTAGTTCCCTTGGGCAGCTACACACCGATCGAGACGTTGTTCCCACTGTTGGTAGCAGCGCTGGAAGTCTTCAACCGGTATGGTCTTCAGCATGTCCGTTACACTCTTTTGGATGTTTTCTAAAGTCCCAAAATGACGTCCTTTGAGGACATTTTTCAGTTTAGGAAAAAGCCACAGGGACTGAGGTCAGATAAATGGGGGGGCTGGGGAACCACAGGAATGCCTTTTGAGGTCCCTTTCGCATGTGCAAATGTTCAGTCAAAATTTGATGAACGGTAAATCTGTTCAAATTTAATTGTTCACTCAACATTCTTAATGTTAAACGACGGTCTGATCTCACAAGAGTGTTCACAAGTTCGATGTTTTCGTCAGTTTTCGAAGTTGAAGGCATCCCTGAAATTCCGCTGTTCCATTTTGCGTGACGGACAACCAAAATACAACTTCACTAATAGCAGTCACAAAAATCACGTAGTTAACGAAATAAGTTGAAACTGGGAGGGTATTTATACACGTGCTCTATCAAGGACAACAACGTAGCGTTGCCAGATCGCTTGCAGTGTTGCCAGCCTCATTACTTTTCTGTCACACCTCGTATACTCAATAATCGTGTTAAATCGCTGCATGGCTTGTTCGCCGTTGACTGCGGTAAAAAGTACGTCAAAAATTAAGACAACAGATATGTATCTCGTGGCTATTTGATTGACGTTTAAGTGTGGCTAATTCCTTGGATAGTTCTAAATTCGTAGTACATATGGTCTTTTCACTGGTTTTAATATCTGAACCTATAATGCTTTAAACATACTTATACAGAGCACTAAAAAAAGTTCTAAAATGTTATAACAAGACATGCTGAAAAAGATTCATACCTACATTGTAATTGGTAGGACGACATCTGATATTGTGGCAGTAAAATTTGATCGTAATGTCACCTTGGTCAAAAACAAAATGACAGGAAATTTTGCGTTGCAACTTTGACGCAGTGTGAATACTGACCAGTGTTTGAAGCAAATGATTACTTTATTGGAAGATCACTTTTCGTATGATACCATAACACTCAAGTAGTATCGAGAGCTTCAGAAAGGAAATTTTAGGTCTTCTTGATTATGACGCTTATGTTCGTCTGTCACAAAGAAGAATATTGCTTCTTTAAGGAAGATGCTCGAGCCCAACAGGCAAGTAGTGTATTGCCAAGTAAAAGAGTATTTGGGCATTCTATGTCATAACCAATAAACAAATCGTACAATGCGTTTCGTAGTGCTGCGAAGTGCTTACTAAATTTGAAAATAGAACAACTCGTTATGCCAACAGTGTCCCAACAAATAAAAACCTGGTTTTACTTCTATGGCGAAAAGAATAGCCTAAAAGAGAAATTTTTTAAGCAATTTGTTCTCAGGTCCCTGAGAAAGTCAAAAAATTGTCAAAGTGGTTTTTATTCATTTCAATTTACTAGTAACTGGAATAACACATTATCCTATAAGATAATGGTAGGTAAATTTGTAATTTGATTAGTGTGGTGTTCAGTGATACTACCTTATTTACAAAAGTAAATCTATTGGTCACATACGTCTTAGGCGTTTAAAATTCATTTTCCTAATAAATATATCAGTGAATCGTTAAAATGTGCTTTAACCACTTGTAAGTTTTGCCCGAACTGCACTTGGGCGTGACATTTTTCCGTACACTGACGATCCCGATTCTCGTTCGGGCAACTTTTGTTTTAACTTGTAGATAGTGATTTGCCCGTCGCTTGTTTCTCAATAGTGGGAATGACTCATCCAGTAGCGTCGACTAGTTTTGTGCGTGGGGGTTGGGGGGTGTAGGTGTACGGCTGGCTTGTTGATGCAGGTCTTACGTACGTTATAAGAGTATTCCTTTACAGTCGCCGTTGCATTTCGTACGTGTTGTATAACATTTATTTGTACTATAGCTTGTTATTTTGTGATTACTTTTTGTGCAGCTCTTTTTACATTTTAGACACAGGTAATATATGTTTTGTATACATTTTTTTGTTTTTATTCAGTTTTATTTTATTTCATTAGGTTCCCATAATGTTTGAGTTTGATTATGAAAGTGATGAGGAAATATTGATAAGTGAATCAGACAACGAAAGTGATTTATTAGATTTATCGGAAGATGATTCTGAATTGGAGAATGAAGATGTACTTCCATTTAGAGAATTTTGTGAAGTAAATACAGAAAATTTACCACCTCCTCCTCCAAGATTCCCTTTCGATAATACACCTGATGTAAATTTGCCATTTGATAATGATGGTGAGGGGACAATATTACGTTATTTTGAATTTTTTTGGGATTCAGAAATCTTAGACTTGATTACAACTGAGACTAACCGATATGCAGATCAATGCAGTAATACATTTTTGCAAAGATTTTCACGTTTGAAGGAGTGGAAGCCGACAGATAATGCTGAAATCATGATGTTTCTTGCTCTTCAAATTCTGCAAGGCATTATAAATAAGCCTATAATTAAATGGTACTGGTCTAGAAAAGATATTATTGAAACACCATTTTTCGCAAAAATTATGTCTTATAGACGTTTTGCCTTATTGAAGCGTTGTATACATTTCAATGATAATTCAACTTATAATCCCGAAACGCACCCCAATCCCAAGCTAAATAAGGTATGGCCAATCATAGAGCACCTACGTAAAAAAATTTCTGCTGCGATTACACCTGAGAGAGACGTGACAATAGATGAGAGTCTTACGCTCTATAAAGGTAGATTAGGTTGGATTCAGTATATCCCTCTAAAACGAGCCAGGTTCGGCATCAAATCATATATGCTCTGTGAATCAAAATCTGCGTATATTTGGTCTTATATAATATACACAGGGAAGGGAACAATACTGGATAATAATTATAAAAACCATGGAATGGGAATACAAATTGTCATGGCTTTGATGAAGTCAATTTTGAATTTAGGATACTGTCTTACTACAAACAATTTTTATACCTCACCGATACTTGCAGATATTCTTTTGCGACACAAAACAGACTTATTTGGAACGTTCAAATTGAACAGAAAAGAGGTGCCCAACGATTTACAAAAGAAAAAACTAAAAAAGGGAGAAATAGTGGCATACCAAAGAGAAAAGGTCTGTGTTATGAAGTGGAAAGACAAAAAGGACGTCGCCTTGTTGTCAACAATTCATAACCCAGAAATATTAGAAATTCAACGAACACGGGACTCTAAAAAAATTCCTAAAGTTGTAAATGATTACAACAATTCTATGGGTGGTTTTAGAGTTGACCAACACCTAACTAACTACCCTATCATCAAAAAGCGTGGGAAGAAATATTATTATAAAATGTTTCTACGCCTTCTCGATCAGACAATATGGAATTCCTTTGTTTTATATGGAAAACAGGGAGGCTAAAAATCTCATTTACAATTTAGATTAGATCTCGTACAACAAATTATTGAAAAATATGGTAAATCCCAACAGACTTCTGGACGTCCATCAGGATCATCGTCACCACTACGTTTGATTGGTAGACATTTTATAGAAGTAATACCATCTACTGCAAACAAAGAGAGACCTACCCAACAATGCAAAGTATGTTACTCACGGAAAAATGCAAGCGGTAAAAAAAATCAAAAGGAGACAAGATACTACTGTCCGGATTGTGATGTAGGATTGTGTATTGAATGTTTCAAAATATTTCATACTAAAACTACTTATTGAGTAAATTTGTTGTAATTAATTAATAGGATTAATAAATGTAGTTAAATGAAAACAAAAAAAGTGACAATTTTTTTACCATTTTTCTCAAAAATATCCGACTGTTAAATGCTTAAGTTTCTGATGACATATTACCACTATTTTTTTGATCGTTTTATTCATAAAAATACTTTTAAGTTATTATTAAAAAATTATTGCTGCCATACTATAGAGCAACTTTAGATTGGTAAGCGATTATTGCTATATCATCGGCAAACGTATCCAGTACAGGTGAAGAAATATATAGAGTAAGTATAAATACGACCCCAAAGCATTACTCTAAAACGTATGATTTAATAGCATAGTAACGCATTTTACATAAAAACACCGGCCACTTAAATATGAATTAAATATATTCTAGTAACGATAGTATAACACGCTTTTAACTTTAAGCGGTAGTTCTTAGTGTCTCGGCTATATGCCGCATGTGGGAGAAGTTCCCCGCCTAACTCGTCTGCAGCTCATCCGTGTCAAATGTTTGAGGGCGTCCAGCGCGTAGTTGATCTTCAAGACTAAACTCTCCTCCGAGAAATCTTTGGTGCCACTTTTTGCACGTTGCATAACTTACAGCATTCTCACCATATGCAGCACAAATCATTTCGGTGGCTTCAACAGCGTTTTTCTTAAGATGAAACGCGAAGTGGATAGAAAATCGAATATCCTCTTATGTGATTGCCACAGCTGATTATTGAGGTTATGTGCGTCAAACGCCAAATCGCATGAGGTTTCGAAAGGCCAAATGTCATTGCTTTAAAACAGCAAGAGGGCGGACTAATACGTTACATGTAAACGGTGATTTGCGTCCAGTGAAATCTAAAGCTGAGAACTTATTTATACACCTAGTAAATTTAATTAACGATTGGTATTTCTATCAATTAGTTCCTAAAATGGCTTCCAATTAGTTGTATTATTATACAAAGTGGGTGTGTATTGTTTACTAACTACAGTTACACTAAATGTAGCAATTACAGGGGAATAATCTGATGTTAAGGATTTAGTGCTTTGTAAATGGATGTATAAGATGGAGATAACTTAGTTACATAAAAGAATCCAAAAATTCTGGGATTTTATTGTAGCCAACAAGCTAATGCGTTGGTATTCGTGTAAATATAAAAGATTGGTGTTTTCTGACATTATGAGGTGCGTTCAGGTTTTAAGTTCTCCAAATTTCTTTCTGAAAAAGTACTACCCCAATAAAGTTAAAACGTCTGTTTTCCCTCAACGTAATTTTCGCCTAGACATTTTTCACATTCCATAGCTGCTGCGAACACTTCTTTAGGGGGTGTGTTTTGCCCACTGAAAAATCGCTGATTCAACAGCATCTCGATTGGAAAATGAGCGCCCACCGAGAGGGTCTTTGATGGTTGGAACTTCATGGCGTTATCGCGTGTCAATATGTTCTGAAACATTGCCGCCCGCGCAGCCTTGTGTTCGTCGGTCAGCATTCGTGGGACCCACTTTGAAGAAACTTTTCGAATTTTCAGTCATCATGCAAAACGGACTACATTTGCAATATTTACATCGTCTTTGGATTTGACCTAATAAGTAAACAAACTCTTAAACACTATGATGAAATTAATTTACTCTTCCAATTCTTAAACTCTTAAAAATAATATTGATACTCAAACACTGTAAGTCACCAAATTATACATATTCTTATAATCTTATTTACCTCAGTTATAAAAAATATTTGATATATTACTGTTAAAGAAATTAGAAACCAACATAAAATGGATTATGTACTACTAACACATCAAATGGCGACACTTTACAGTACACCAAGACCATACAATTGTAATGAGGTAATAAAAAATTTGGAAGAAAGGAAAAGACATACTGCAGCATTTTTAGATTTGGAATAATCATTTAACAATGTTTAGTAACAGGGTCTATTATATACGAGACCACTCTTTATAGAAAAGAAAGAAAAGAGAAAGAAAAATAATATGTTTAATTTTACAATGCTTGTGGGTGTACAATATTTTTTGTTGTTCCATTGTTTGTGGAGATAAAGATTGTAAAAAATGACGCTATTTTTTCAAAAGAGCATTGTTTTACCTGTCACAGGTGTGATATCTATATAATATAGGTACATAAAAAACGCGCGTATTCGAATGCAACATGAGATATTTAAGATTTTGAACAAACAAACATTTACATTTTTATTTATACAAATATAATTTGTAATTATAAACATGATTAAATTATAGAATGTAATTGCATTATAAAATTATTATAAACCAAAAAAGTACTAGAATATCAAACAACATAATCAATGTCTAGTATTATGAAACCTCTGTATGAATGTTTATCCCTCCAATTACAGGAATATGAGATGTCTAAAAACCGGTCTGTTTAAAAAGTTTTTAAAATTTATTTTGCTAATTTTTGAGGCTACCCTCATCAGTGAGAATAGGTAGAAATTTGTGCTTAATTTTAAAAGACGCTGGTAATATTTCTGAATTTATAATATAGATAACAGAACTAGACAATGTACACAAGTCGAATTATGGCCATTACAGTTAGAGTTGTTTCGTATAATTAAAATGGCGGCATTTGTTCAAGAACATGTAATCATCTGTTTTCTCTTCTTACGTGGTGAAACGCCCATCGAAATTGCTCGCTATTTAAAGTCGTTAATAATAATAATAATAAGGCTTTCCATTCTATAAGAATATAGCCACTTCTTTCCGAAGTTTACTAATCCATTTCGTGGGTGGATTAGTCCCTTTCTTCGTACGCTTAACTTTATAGTTTCTGGTGTGTTTTCGCTTTTTCTACTATTCTTCTCCATTCTACTCTATTACTTGTTTTCTTCTTCCAGTCCTTGACATCCATCTTTTTTAAGTCTTCAGTAACTTCATCGCACCACCTCATCTTTGGTCTCCCCCTTGGTTTTCGTTTGCAACTTTAGCTTTTTAGATTTTAGCATTTCCCGATTAGCATAGAAAGCTCTGTATCCTTTTTGTATTCTTTCCTGTATTTCTTCTTTTCTCTCGTTGTTTTGTGTTATTTGAGTTCCCAGATAGTTGAATGCCTTTACTTTTTCAATTTGATAGTTTTCAAACTTGACTGTTGCCCTTGTATCATTTTTTCCTCTCTTGCATTGTATGTATTTCGTTTTGCTTTCATTTATTTCAAGCCCTATCTCCTTTGATTCTTTGCATAGCTTCTTCACTATTTCCGTAAAGTCGTTATGGATATAAAAAATGTGCGTTCGTGGGTGCGAAAGTTTGAAGAAGGCCGAACTGAACCAGCCGGACCAAAACCATGATTGTGCAAGTGGGGCAAGTTGTTATGGAAGACCGTCGATTAAGTGTAAGCGAAATCACCTCTAGACTAGGAGTCCATTTTGCATGATGACCTGAAAATGTGGAAAATTTTCTTCACGAATGCTAAGCCACGAACACAAAGCTGCGCGGGTAGCAATGTCTCAGGATGTGTTGACACGTGATGCCGCCATGAATTTCCAACTATGAAGGACACTCTCCGTAGCCGCTCATTTTCCAATTGGGCCGCTTTTGCATCACGATTTTCCAATGGACAAAACAGCTCTAAAGAAGTGTTCTCAGTGCGACGCTGCGAAAAATGTGTACGTCTAGATGGAGATTACGTCGAAAAATAACAGAACTTTCTTGGGAAAGTACTTTTTTAGAAAAAAATTGAAGATTTTAGAACTTGAACGCACCTCATACACTTTACCCAGTGGTGTGTCTACTTCTTTTAATAGTTTCCATAAACTGTTTTTGGGATGTCTTGTGCCGAAGTCATTTTAATTTCCTCAGCAGATCAAGGGAGTAAGAAGATTAGAAATATCACTTTTAACAGCTTAAAAACTTACTATTTTAAGCCTTATTTAATATTTCTGGAGAGGCAGGCGTGTAAATAGCCGCTCTCGTGGATGCGGTGTTGGATACGATACCGATGCGGCTCGTAAGGACCAAAAAATGGAGAGGCAGGCGTGTAAATAGCCGCTCTCGTGGTGCGATGTGGAAACGTAGTTCGGCCCGTAGTGCAAGGTCAGCCGATAAGGCCAAATCGTCCCTTAAACGGCCGTCGCGTTAGCGGATGGGGACGGCTACCGATATCAACCAAAGAATTGCCAAATCGCTCACCTGAATCGGCTTCGGCTTCGGCTTCGTCGGCGATTCCAAGGTGGCCACCTCTGCGTTGCGGATCTGGTATCTTCGGGATGTTGAGACACGACCAAATTGGCCGAGCTGCGATGCGTGAATATTTGCGGGGATGCGAAATGTTTCTGATGTATGCGGGTATGCGAATATGAATTTATGCGGACTAAGACACGACCGAACTGGCCGCGCTGCGGGGCATGAATGCTTGCGGGGCAAAAGCCCATGCCGTTTGTGTGTGCGACGGCAAAACGTAGCCGATATCAAAGGCTCGCATGCCGCCGCGATATAAAGCGGTTCAAGGGCGAAAAGGCCGCCACACCAATTTCGTTAGTTTTGCTGAAATTTCTCTCAGGTTTTGCGCAAAATTTGACATTGCAACGCTGGCCCTGCAAATCATAAAAATCACCAAACAACACAGGATACAACTAATAAATCAACACATCGAAAAATCGAGATTATTTGTTACATTATAACGGGCTTAGTTCTGCTGAATGCTTTTTGGATAGACCTTGTATATAGTATTATCTAACTTTTGCCAAATAATAGTTAAATGAAGTCTTATAATTTGGTATACTGCAATTTAATAAATTTCTGTCCAACGAATTTTGTTTATTCCAGCCAAATTGAGCACCATATATAAAAAGAAATAAAAAATTTGTAAATTTTTACAGCAATTAAAATTTGCTTTCTCTACAACCAATTTATTGAGATTATTTTTCACATTATTGGTATTTTTTCGATAAAAGTGAGAGACAGGACCATCGAATAAAAATGTATAAATAGTATCACAATCACATTTTTTCATAAACGATTTACATTAATGTAATAAATATTTATTTTGGATTCCTTCAAATAACAAGTCAAAAAACTGCAAATGGAAAACAATGGCATAAGTACAAAATTTAATAAATTATGGTTCAGTTTAGTAGTTTATTTTATCACTACTTAATGTAGTTCATTTAACATCACTAACAAAAGACACATCCATAAATAAAACATACTTTACAATACTGTACTACTATTTTTCTGTTGCTTGTATGCTTTGTAACGTCCGTGTCCCGAATATATTATCTGTACTGTGCGTATCCCTTTACGTATCCTTTAAACATTTATTACTACGTAGGGACAGGTATATATGTACATACATTATCATGAATAAAGTAGACATTTTTGTAAAGGACATTTGAAAGTTACTTTTGCAATCCGTACATATAGGGTGTTTCATAAAATATGGTATATGTAAAACCTGTTCATAAAAATTGATAAGTCAAAATTGCAATTTTCATAAAAAATTAATTTAAAAATTTTCTTAAAAGAACCACAGGTATTTAAGAACCACTTGGCAAATTAAATGTTATCAGAAAAACAATTTTATGGATTTACTAAATAACTTAATTTTTATTACTAAATTAATGCGGACACAACAAAGAGTTGAGACGGTTTCTTGGTCGGGTTCTGGTTTTAAGCCCCCAAGTTTACAAGAATGGATTGGTCGGCAAAGGACGGTAATGTGAACCTCGTTTTTCATATGAAAAAGTGCAGTAATGTGCCCTCGTTTTTCTAAAAGTAATAATTAGTTTAGCAGGTCCTGAAAGATTCTGAAAATAATTAGTGCTGATTCTTCGAATTCCCCCTAACTGCAGAAATGGCTAAGTCATTTTGGATTTTTTTTGGTTTATAAATCAAGGTTTTAGATCATTGGTAGGATTCTGAATTACAATCGTTGAATAATTTTTCAATTTGAAGGTAGTGGCTATCCCATAGTTGCATATCATGCGTCTGCGCAAGTTTAAAGATACGTTCGTATTTTTTAGTTTCTTGATGTTGATATATATTTGTAGATGTTATGTGGGGCTTCTGTATGCATTTAAAGTCCAGTATTAAACCTAGATATTTTACCCAATTTAGACAGTTAATAGAACTTGATTTATTTTGCAGATAATTACCATGTAGCTGCCGATTATTATCCGTAAGCAATATCGTAATTTCGCCCGAAAATTTAACCATTGTTGAAATGTCGACAGTAAATTTAAGAGGAATAATTCTAGAACTGCGGTATTTTCTATTTAATTTAATGAATTGTAAAATATTACTATTATATTTAGTATAAAAGAAACAATCATTAAGAAAGAAAAGTGAAAAATATAAAAATATTTAAAGAGTGAATGAAAGAGAACTAGAGGGGGAAGAGACCTTTAAGTACTTAACAGTACTAACAAACAACAAGAGCAACTTTAAAATGAATATTAAAGGCCGACTACAAATAGGGAATAAAATATATTATACAAATAAGCATAATAATAAGAACATCATATGGATCAATTAAGACAGACAAAAAATTAATTAAATCCAGATTGAACACATATATTACAGGACTTAAAAAGAGAAAACATTGTGGGGAATATTAAAGTACAGAAAGTTAGATGGCTGAGGTATAGTATGCGATGAGGATAGAGAAGAATGGTGTAGAAGATAACAAATTGCAATCAATAGAAACAGACAATAAAGGAAAATCCAAATATAGATGGTAAAACCAAGTTATGACAAAAAAGCATAAAGAAATGTACCGAAAAAATCCAAAACGCACACAATCTACTTATAGTAGTTAGTCTATATATCAAAATGCTGCAATATAAGTTTTTCTTTTTTTTTTAATTGTTAATAATTGTAAAATAAATTTTAAGTGAGATACACTTACAATTTTATGGTCTTGGTGTACTGTAAAGTGCCGGCAATTTGATGTATTTATAGTACTTCATTTATTTTATGTTAGTCCCTAATCCCTTGAACAGTAATATTTTAAATATTTGCTATAACTGAGGTAATTGGGATGATATGAACAAACATAATTTGGTAACTGAAAGGGTTTGAGTATCAGTATTATTTGTAAGAATTTCCAAAAAATGGAAAAGTAGATTAATTTTATCCTACTGTTTAAGAATGTATTCAATTGTAAAGTCGAATCCAAAGGCGTTATAAACATTGCAATTATTAATTTCGTGTTTTTAATAATAGGCGGTCGGTACGTAGCGCTGGCCACGTTACTACCCTTGTGTACCGTAGGCTCTAGATTGTAGCAGACCTACTGTTACGGCCCCAAAGAGCCTTCATGGTGGCCTATTACGGGGAACTATTATTATTATATTAATTTCGTGTTTTACTATTATGTCCAAAAAAATTAAATGAAAAATATCAATGGACAACGTACTGTGGTGTATGCAATTAATTAAGCCAATCCAGACGCCGTAATTCTTGCACCACACGCTAATGTCCTTATATTTCCGAATCCAATTTAAAGTTAATAAAATATATCAGTTACAAACTAGATTCCTCTTTTTATAATGACCCGATTTTACGCAAGTGTTCTCTGCTCTCTGCTTAAATTGGGGTGCTATATTTATTTTTCCTCGTATTTAACTAGAAGATGGTTGCACAATATTCCAGTGGGGACGGTTGGATCATGGTGAGCAAGGGCTTCTGCTGACGAAAGCATTGCTCAAATGCTTGTTGGCACGTTGGTGGTCAATTACAGTTTGCTTCTTTTCGTATGAGATTGCAGGAAAGTTCAAAAACATCTGATAAAACAACATAAACTTTTCGTAAAAGTTTATAGATCCGAGGAATGAATGTACTTCGGACATATCCCCACTGGACGCTGGATCACATGGATAGCTTCAACTTACATTGAGCTGGTATGGATTCCATTCTTGTGTCCCAAATACTCAAATAAAAATTCATATTTATCCTTAGACAAACGATATATGAATTTTCGCATATAACTTAAGTTAGCTTTTAGCGTTTGAAGGTGATACCGGTATGATTAAACACTGCAAAATCCATTGTCAATGTAGGATGCAGACATTGGAATCACTTTAATATTTTTATCCATAAACTTCTGGAATATGGCTAGGGAAGAGGCCGCTATACTGGTACAGACATTGGTGTGTGCTAATGACGAGGAATTTTTTGCAGGTTTCTTACACTTCCAGTTGATGATAAGCGTTGACTCCATCCAACTTGTCTCCTCCAGCGATTGGTAAAAACATTTGGGTTTGCATGATTTTGGCTTTAGATCCGTCACTTCTGCCGGTAGGAGTTGAAAACAGGTCATCATACTCCTTTAAGAAAAACTCTAGTGTGAGGCTTATGCTACTTTCTGTATAATAAGGACTCGTGTTTTACCACTGGAGTGCGGTGTATGATTTCCACTCCATTGTACTTTAACTTGCCACAAGAGACCTCCGATAGCTTCAAAAGTGTCTCCTAAGTAAGTGCTGAAGATACATTTGGACGGGTACAATTTTGGAGAGCCAATTTGAGGATGACTGTTGACTTCGACATTCAGTACGATGGGTGGATCTTTGGTAGACATGACGGTTATCCCCAACTTATTGCTGTTGTTTGGAACGGCAGTACTTTTGAAGTATCCACGCTTCTTGCAAGAACATACCACATCCTTGTGTAGACACTTCTTTCTTGTGGTGTGTGACTTTGAACCACATTTTGGACCTTTAGATGATAATAGCATTTAAATTTTCAAAGTAGAACAGTTGTTGCAAGACTTAAAGGGACCTTGTACATATTTGGAAGCTTTTGTGGGCTTGAAGGTAGCTTTGTAGATTGTCTCCTTCTGTTTGGGAGCCTTGACTTGGCCATTACCGAATGAGTGCTGCTCTGGACTCGGCGGACTTATATACAAGTACGACTTGCAGCACTTCCTTCAGTTTCACATCATCGGTTTCAAAACGGGTTTTCTGTGCTGCTACTCTGGATAAACAGTAAATAAACTGGTTACGGCATCGTTCGTTGAAGTCTATGAACTTGCAAGTAGTGGCCAGTTTTCAAAGCTCTGCTAGGTACGGGACGTTAATTAACCTTGCTACTGTGGAGGTTAGTGAGTTTTGGACGTTCCACAAGAAACTTTTATGGGGGCTGGAAATGCGCTTTTAGGTCTGCGACGGGACCCTTGAGGGATTTGGAGACTGGGTCGTTCACTGCTACCAGGTTAGGCAACGTAGAAAAGTGGCTATCCTAATACTATAGAGGAAGATAGCTCGGCACTGGTCTGTTTGTAATATGGTTAATTGCATTGGCTATTAGGAAACTGTTGGAAACCTTGACCCAAGTTTCAAAATCACTTGGACGCTGGCTCGAAACTCCTTAATACTCCAATAATTGACATTCTGGACTACTGCAAATTCTCTTTAAATTTTCTGCTGTAAGAAACCTTATCGCTTTTGGATATCTCATCCTCGTCGCCAAAAATGTGGTGAATGCAATTGATTAAGATTCAACGCCGTAATTTTACACACACGCTAATGTACTGCTATTTTTTATTTCAATTTACAGTTAACAAAATAAGTCAGTTACAAATTGTTTACAAGACTCAACTTTACGCAAGCGTGATCTGCTCTCTGCTTACATTGAGCCTACCATGACTGGGACAAGGGGATATTAGGTTATATCCGGAACATTTTTGATATTTTTTTTATTAATATTAAGGTTGGGTTCTAGATGAGTAAAAGTCTGCCCTAATTGTTTCTCAAAGATATTATATTTAAAATTTTCTAATCCGTTCTCGTTCTGTTTCCATTTTATTTTCTTGTTAGTAGTGGTGTATCACTTGCAGATTAGTTGTATTGTATTATAGTTTTTCATACTGTATGGTTTCCCAATGACTTTGTTTTCCTTTGGCATCACAAATTTCCATTGTACCATTTCTTATTAATAGTAAGAGTTACTAACAAAAAAATTGAAGAATAGTGATTATTACTGCACCATAAATTAAAAAAACAACAAACACTTTTTTTACAATCTGGTTTACACAGTGCATACATCTACTGCTAAAGACAAAACCCCTACTTTTACTTCTTCTTCAGATTTTTTTATTTGTTGAAATAATAGTCTCGATTCGATGTGCATATCTTCTTCTTCTTCTTAAGTGCCGTCTCCTCTTAAAAGCTTGGCTATCATTATGGCTGTTTGTATTCTCGACGTTGCTGCTCTGAACAATTCAATAGAACTGCAATTGTACCATTGTCTCAGGTTACTCAACCAGGAGATGCGTCTTCTTCCTCTATTCCTATTACCCTGTATCTTCCCTTGCATGATATTTTGTAGGATTTCATATCTTTCTCGACGTTGCTGCTCTGAACAATTCAATAGAACTGCAATTGTACCATTGTCTCAGGTTACTCAACCAGGAGATGCGTCTTCTTCCTCTATTCCTATTACCCTGTATCTTCCCTTGCATGATATTTTGTAGGATTTCATATCTTTCTCCCCGCATCACATGCCCCAGATACTGTAATTTCCGTATCTTAACTGTATTCAATACTTCTTTTTCCTTCCCCATTCTTCTGAGTACCTCACCATTCGTCACTCTGTCCACCCAGCTGATTTTCAACATTCTTCGATAGGTCCACATCTCGAATGCTTCCAGTCGATCACTGATGTTTTTCTTCATCGTCCAAGCCTCCATTCCATAAAATGCTACTGAAAACACGTAGCATCTCAACATTCTGATTCTTAGCTGTAGACATAAGTCTCTGTTGCATAGTATATTTCTCATTTTATTAAATATGGTCCTGACCTGGCCAATTCTTGCTCTAATTTCCTCTGTGTATTCATTGTTTTCGTTGACAATAGTTTCCAGGTATTTGTATTTTTGTACCTTCTCCACCTATTCTCCTCTAATCCATATATTTTCTTGTCGTTGTTGTGATTTTGTGATTGTCATAATATATCTAATATCCTTTGTAAATCCTCTAATGACTCTGCCATGAGTATAGTGTCATCTGCATATCTAATATTGTTTATATATTTCCCGTTAACTTTAATCCCAATTGATACTTCTTCCAGTGCGTATCTACATAGCATAAATCAAATAGATTTTTGCTATTCTAACTTCTTCAACAACTGCTTCAAATTAAGGAAATTTTTGTACCTGATGTTCTTGATATAGGATATTATGCCTTCAAAATACCTTCCACCACACTCTTTGCACTTCTGCATCCTTTGAAAGTAGTCGTCAAACATTTAGACACATTTGTCATCTCACGTCGTCAGAAAATCCTCATCATCGGCGTAATGGTTTCTTTTTAACCTGTTTTTACGCCATATAAAGGTTTATCATTTGTTATAATACTGTTAATACAGGAAAATGTTCCATTTTCCAACTTATTAAGTACCTCATATAGAACCTCACAAGACATACAGTCTATCTGTCGATTTAAAGCATGGGGAACTCAAAGAGAACAAATTTATCTCACTTGAAACTAATCGTGCAGAATGGTGTCAATTTTCAAATATTTAACCACTCTATCATCTGGCGCTAGGTCACGTTTGTCGGACTTGAGCGTCTTTTACACTGAAATTTAAATTATTTTAATATGCTTACACGATAAGGGCAATAATCTCTCAATACAGAATCCATTTCTGACAAATAATAATCAAACTTAAAGCGCGCGTTAAGCTGTAGAATAAAATTTCCTGGTATTCCGTTTTTGAAAAAGATGACATTGTGAGTTTTTTTAACTACAATTAAAGAGCAACTAACATCTAGAAGTAAGTCTGTCACAACAAGTTTGAACTTATCATAGCGTGTCACCATCGCTTTTAATATATTGTAAAACTTTTCTAATATTCTTTGTATAGAACACATATAGAAAAATAACCAGTAAAGAGAGAATAGTCAAAAATTGTATGATGCTATTACCAACTAAAGGATGTTCATTAAGCGCTTGCTATCTTTAAATTTAAATAAAACAAAGTGTGCGTGAGTTATCATAAAAAAATTTTATTCGTTTGAAAGGCCTATCGATGCCATTATGTATGGAATATCACATCGTGCAAATGTCCGCCGCGGCTTCGCTGGGTGGTACGCATCCAAAATGTCCAATTTTCCAAGACTCTGGCGGATAAATCAGACTAAATTTTACCGATGGCATGGGTTATGTTGGATTTGAGGGCCGCTGTGGTTTGTGGCTTATTCGCATAGACCTGCGACTTAAGAAAACCCCCACAAGAAAAAGTCTAACGGGGTCAAATCGCACGATCTCGTTGGCCACTTCATATCACCTCCACGTGAGATGACCAATGCAGAATGTCCAATGTGGCATGAGCTGTGTGGCACGTAGCGCCGTCCTGTAGAAACCACATGTCGTTGGTGTCCATATCATCCAATTCAGGCCAAAATAAGTTGGTAATCATCGACCTATAGCGCTCGCCGTGGACGGTGATGGCTTGGTCAACGTCGTTCTCAAAAAAATATGGACCGCTAGCCCAAAATCCACACCAAACAGTGACTTTTTCGGGATGCATTGGACGCTCTTGGATCTCATGTGGTTTGGAATCGTCCAAAATTCGACAATTTTGTTTGTTGACGTATCCATTAATCGAGAAATGGGCCTCATTGCTGAAGATGATTTTTCCATGAAAATTAGGGTCAGTTTCCAACTGCTCCAGGGCCCATTCAGCGAACACACGTCGTTGTCTATGGTCGTTTACCTTCAGCTCCTGGATCACTTGAATTTTGTACGGGTGCAAGCCCAAGTCACAACGCAAAATTCGCCAAGTTGTGGTTTGCGAAAGGTTGAGTTCTTGTGAGCGACGTGAAATCGATTGCCTCAGATTCTCCTGCACACTCTCACGGACAGCGGCGATGTTTTCTGCAGATCTTGTGTTTCGTCGTCGTACCGGTGTTGGTTGATTGTTTACTGAACCAGTGGACTCAAATTTATCCACCACACTGCGAATAATCCTCTCGGTAGGGCGATTATGGCGACCGTAAAATGGGGGAAGCGCGCGAAACGTTGTCCGAACAGAACACCCATTTTGATAAAACAATTTTATCATTTGCACGTATTGTTGAACGCTATATCCGTCCATGGTGATTTGGCAAGACAGACTAAATAAATGACAGCCAATTTGACAGATGTAGCTTCAACAATATGGTCGCTATCAACTGTCAAAGTTCAAAAGTCCTTATTTGAAGACCCTTTATATAAACTTTAATTTTATCCTTTTAACACAACACACCAATACGAATACAAATAATTTTCAAAATATATCTTATCCAAGTAATATTTTACTATAGATTTATCTGTAATTTTTGTTAAACAAATCATAAAACAAAAACTACAATTGACTAAATGTAAAATTTTATACAGACATCGTAATTTCAAAATACACAATTCAGGAAACCGTTTTGTCAAAGCCCAGTGATCTCTAAAATGTGTATTGCACGCATATACGTTATTTGTTCTACGCCTGAACAAATACATTTCCTCGTGCTCTTCAACTTCAGCTCTGATTCTTGCAGTTCCAAGTACAAATTCTTACGGCAAACGATTTGATTTCGCGATTTCCCAGCAGAAAAGGCGTTTGCCGCTTTCTGAGCTGGTGCCTTTAGAAAACTCTTTTGTAAAGTCGGGAACTCAAACCACTGTGACGGCAGGGAGAGAATTCAATATTGTTCAGGTCAGGGTGAGTTTTATCAAGTGCAGCAAGCGTGAAAACCAACTTTCCCTGCTATTTAAATCGTTGCGTGCGCGCAGAAATGCGTGAGTATGAGGTTAATCGTCACAATAAATCGTGTGCAATTTATTGTTTAATTGCTCCGGTTTATAAACGATCTGTGGACGTTCTAAGTTTTGCTTTCATATATAGAGTGGTTGACAAAAAAATAATCAACGTACTGAATTATATTCTGCACTGTCGCTTTGCTTTAATTACACAAAAATCAACACGCGGGCGGGAAAAATGCGCGGTTGAGTATATTATATATTTATTTTGGCAAAAATTTTTAGCGTGATGTTACGCCGTAACCCTTTACTTAGAGAGTTTTTAGGTAACGTACCTGAGTTTAATCAGCGCTTTATTTCTACTTCACATATTGGTTACTTTAAATGGAGTTTGAAGCAAACAAACCCTAGATTATTTAAATTTTCTCTTTTAGTAGACGTAAGAGGATCTCAAATAATTGCGTATTGAGTATAAAGGTCGGCCATGAAATTTCATTAATATTTCATGCATTTCTAATTGTTCAAATTATACATAGATAGAGCAGGAAATGCTTAATATAATTGTAAAATGGCAACGATATCCATTTACAATTTTGTATGCTCAAAATTTTTTTTGCCGGAAATTTATTATCTGCTATAAATCATGCCTCATATAATGTTTAGAATGTAAGCAAGCTCGGATAAAACTCAGCTGCTAAATTGAGTTTCGCTGAGCGTTTGCTCTGAAATAAATGATCCATTAAGTTGCATTTCTTCAAAGAAAGTTTTTTTAGTGGTACATGTATATGTATAAACATTAGTAGTGGTTCTGTGTTTTAGAGTGTATATCTCCTGTTTTCGACTGCATCAAGTAGAGGTGTACAAAATTTTAAAATAAAGGCTACCTGTGCGTAGTTTCTCAGTCAAGTAACCTGGACTAAGCAAAGAAACTATGGATCGTAATAAGTAACATCGGTGTGACGAATTCTTTGTAAATGACAAAGTTGTGCGTCTTAATTTTAAGACTGACAAACGCAAACAATCGAAGAGAATGCATGTGTATAGTTACAGCGCGTTATCAGTTCTGCACTTATCACTTCAAAGTGTTCCGATAGTTACATTCCATTTACCATTAGTATACTAATTTCTACCATAGAAAGAAACAAACAACAATAAGGATATTTTTGGGGGAAAATATGTTCCCAAATTTTCAGCAATATTCAACATTGGGATACTTAGCACCTAACTTTCAAAACTAATCTCAATAAGACCCGCCACAGAATATGCAAATCTTAATTCCCAAAACCAATTATGTTGACAGAAACTAAGATTTATCGTACTACATGCAAATGCCTCCAGTTTATTAAAACTTTAACGACCAAACTATACCATCGAATATTTCAAAACCTTCAAAATTGAACCTTTGAACAACATCGGAAAACAATGATATAAATGAGGAAGTTAGCAAACAAAAGCTGCTCAAAAAACATATTAGAGAAAACAACACCACCAACAAAAATCGTAAATTGCCACGGCCGATTTCAACCACGAACGAAAGCGATTCACCTAAAACAAACAAAAATAATATCCTAAAAGAAAAAATATTTATTTATGCAGTTAAAAACATCAAACATACAATAAGTAATTTAAAGAACAGAAGAGTATATACACCACCATTAAGGACATGTAATCATGCACAGTATAAAACAATAATACCTAAGAAACATCATTCACCACACGTATAAAATTAAAGAAGAGAGTATATACAATTGTCATATGTAATCTCCATCAATTCATACTAACTGGAGACATAAAATTAGAGCAACGTCATGAACTTTAAACATAGAGCAACCAAAGAGCCTCTATCTTTATGCTCCAACAAAATAAAAAATTCTTTGAAAACATTAAAATAAATAAAGCTCCAAAAGAGAATTATAATATAATCTAATGTGCGAGATACTCAATTTATTGCCTAAAATGTAGTCAACCTCACGACACGAAAATATGTAAAAAAACTGAAAAAACAACTGCTAAATTTGCATTATGTAATGCAGACCGCTCGGCAAATTACAAGGGTTGGACTGTATATAAGAAGTTAATAGCAACCAGAAATAGAATAGAGAACACCAACAAACTCAGTGACAGCCAATCGATCCATACAAACACATCGTCAGAAACCTAAACGTATAACCACTCCACACTATCAACAACGAACTGGTTAATCGCAAAGGTGTACTCTTCCTTCATAACAATGCCAGAGCGCATGTTGCGCAGGTGGTTGGGAGACTTTGTGCCATCTTCCTTACTCACCTGACCTTGTGCCATCCGATTACCATCTCTTTTATTCCCTGGACAATCATCTTCGTGAAAAATCCTTCGCCAATGAAGCAGACTTGCGCCAAGTACTCACGGACTTCTTTGCGTCCAAAACTCCCGAGTTTTACCGCAAGGGGATTGCACATCTGGAGACACGTTGGCAGAAGGTGTTGGATGCCGATGGCGATTACTTTGAGGACTAACAATAGGCTACACTTTCTGTAAATCATTTTCTTTCTGGCCATTAAAAACGGCAAGAACTTTATTGGTTTTTTTGCGCTTAGGATATATCTTCCTTAATGGATCCATGTTCATTGCAGTTTATGGCTTATTGTGATTACCCTAATTAAATAAATTCACAACCAATCTGTAATTGTTGTCCCCTGAATCAGCAGATACAGGGTGTTTCTGGAAATCTTTCGGTTCCAGGATTAGTTTCGCGAATATATGTTGTCTTTTCCTACACAACGCATCGCACTTGCATAAGATGTGTAAGGCTAGTTCTGGTTCCTTGCTACAAAGTCTGTATGCAAGGTCATCATTGAATTTACTAATTTTCCAGAGGTGTTCATTTACAGCCGCATGTCCTGTAAGAAAGCCTATGGTTGTCTTTAGCTGCAGCCTACTTAGGTTAAGGAGTTCTGCAGCTCTCTTTTGGCAAGGTCTCTTATTAAAAGTTTTGCTGAAATAATGTCCTGGTCGGTTTTTCCAGTACATTCGATGATGAGTGCGTGAAATCTCTTAATAAAGTTTCGGGCATCACTTCGTGAAATTCCTAATGCAGGTTCTGGGCCTATATAAACCTCACTAGATCCCTGCCTGGCCAGTTCATCGGCTTTCTCGTTGGCGTATATACCGCAATATCCAGGTGCCTATAACAGTTTTACTATGTTGTGTTCTGCCAGTGCATTGACTTCGTTGATGCATTCCCATACCAGTCTAGATAATGCTTTTGTGCTTGATAAAACCTTTAAAACTGACTGATATAATATAGATCCGCATGTTCCTGTAAGTCGTCTTACCAATTTCACGCATACACTGTAGTATGGCGTATATTTCTGTCTAAAAGACAAAAGCGTACTGACCCAGGGAAAAGCTTAGCTCTACCCTGGGAGCCTCAACATATATTCCAGCTCCGGTACCCACCTCGGTTTTAGAACCATCTGTGTACCAAATTAGGCTACCAGGTGCAATTGCCTGTCTAAAAGTCCTCCTGAATCCCCCTGAATTGCTGCAGGCGTGGTTCTCATCGCCCCTGTAATGACCAAACAGGCAAGTCTTTGTACATTATGTAGTTTTAGTTTGGTGGTTTCTTGTGTTACTTTGGACCACCAAACCAAAGCTGAGTATGTAAGAGAGGATCTAACCACTCTGGCGTACAACCAGTGCGCCATACTTGGTTTTAACCCCCACGATTTGTCGTACATGCGTCTGACAACTGCTAGAGTTGTCATCGATTTGTCGACCACTTTCTCAATATGACAGTTCCAAGTAAGTTTAGAATCGAAAACACTCCTAGATGCTTTACTTCTCCCTATATGGTGATTTATTTTTCGCCAAGGAAAAGAGGTGTAAGCCCCACTTTATTGGTTACCTTGTACTAAGCAAATAATTCTTTGAGCAACTATCATAACATTACAAAATTGTTAGCAAAAAGGCAAGGTCCAAAAAAAGTACAAGTATCATCAAAACAATATTGCCTTAAAATGAAATAATGGACAAGTCAGATTTGGTTGTTAAATCAGTGGTCTTTACGATCTAGACAAGAAATCACCAAAATGCTGGAAAAATACTTGCAGGTTATTGCCTTGAAAAAAGTAACCCTTATTTAACTTTATTATAAGTGTCTAAAAATCTGATATAAGATAGAGCACAAGCACGAGTAAAATTGAGTTTTAGAAGTGGAGTAGGAGTTAAAAATGACCATACACATGTTAAAATAGTACGGCCCGTGCATTGAAACAGAGTGGACGTGTGCGAGCCAAATTTTTACCTGCGATATCGCCGCGCCCGAGTCGCAGCCTTAAGGTCAGGCGTACTTATTTATTTAATAATTTAATACCCATGTAATCAACTTTAATATTAATGTTTCCCACTGGCAATGGGAATAATCCGCCATCACAAAATAACTCCAATATGTATCAACAATATGGTTACCCACCCTCCTATCAACAGCAACAGTATACTGTAAGTAACAATATACATTCAACACCACCCCTCTTCGAACAAATACCATTAAAGCAGTATGCAGTGCCATCAATCCCACCGGTTCAACCCTCTCCGTATTATACAATGCCCGTAATGCAATATCCAAGGTTGTCTCAAGTTCAATTACCTTCCCCGCAAACCTTGCCGCAAAATAATTAAATAGAAAAAGACCAGCAAGAAATTTTAAGTAATGTCGGCGAAGACGAAAACATGGCTGATAATAATAACACTTGGCAAGTGGTTCCTGGCAATAAAAGGAAAAGACGAAAATATAACCCACAATTAACTCAAACATTCAACTTAACACAAACAAACCAATACTCTACGTTAACAGAGGAAACAGATGTACCAGGGGCTAGCAGCAACACTAATACTACGGGTCAAACTGTTCAACTGCCAAAACCACCGCCAATCTTTGTTCAAGGTGTCGAAAACTATCAACAAATGGTAGCTAGCATCACGCACATCAGTCGAAAAGGAATAATATACCTCTAAATGTATGGCCAATAATGTTAAAAATCAATGTTCACACGCCTGACTCATACAGGAAATTGACCGCCCATTTTTTAGATACCAACGTTATATTTCACACATATCAAAACAAGCAGGAGAGGGCGTATAGAGTAGTTGTACGGCATCTACACCCCACAATCCCGATAAATGTAATAATAACAGAATTGGCAGCAAAAATTCATAAAGTTCGAAATATTAGCAACATCAAACACAAACAAACTAAAGAAGCCCTGCCGTTATTCTTCGTGGACTTGGAACCGGCCGATAACAACAAAGATATTTATAAATTGCAATATCTGCAGAACCTAAAGATAACGGTTGAACCACCTAAGCAAAATAAAAATATAGTACAATGTACAAGATGCCAAAACTTTAATCACACGAAATCATACTGCAATCGCCCATATGCGTGTGTCAAATGCAGCGGTAACCATGATACAAGAACGTGCACCAAAAATAGGGATACGCCGGCAACGTGTATCTTATGCAATGGACCACATCCTGCCAACTACAAAGGATGTATGGTCTATAGAGAATTACAAAACAAGACCTACCCAAATACACAGCAACCAAAGAAACAACCTGCACAGTATAAACCATATATAAGAAATTTTCCTCCTCTGCCAAAACCTAATGTTTACGCTGATATGCCGATGCATACCTATAGCCACGTTACAGCAAATAAACCAGACTCATCTAATGACCTCACCCTCGCACAATTCCTTGCCGAGTTTAAGGGAATGTTCAATCAACTGCTACAACAAAATAGCATGAGTTTCAACATTCTCACAACAGTAATTGCCAAATTAGTTAAATAATGTCTAAATTCATACGCATTGCATTATGGAATGCCAACGGCCTCCAATCTAAAAAATTGGAGGTAGAAGTCTTCCTTCAAATGAACAAAATTGATGTACTACCCATAAGTGAAACACACTTTACAACAAGAACGTTTATAAAAATACCTCAGTACCGCATCTACCACACTGTACACCCAGATAATACAGCCCATGGTGGCGCAGCTATTATTATTCGAAACTCGATAGTTCATCATGAATTACCAAAATACGAAGAACCGTTCCTGCAAGCTGCCGTTATCGAAATCAGTAAACTTCCTAGCCCAATCACACTAGCCGCTGTATATTGCCCTCCAAGACATAGACTAACCACGAACATACTATAACCATTCTTCAACACCCTTGGAGGAGATTTATAGTAGGTGGCGACTTTAATTGTAAACATACAAGGTGGGGTCTCGATTAATAACTACAAGGGGTAGAGAACTTGAAAAATTCTTACTAACAACAATTACATGCATTTATCAACCGGTACTCCAACATACTGGCCGACCGACGTGAACAAGATTCCAGATTTATTAGATTTTATATAGCCTCGGGCATTTCAAGAAATTATGTGGACGTCACTCCTAGTTTCGATCTATCTTCGGACCACAGCCCTGTGTTAGCTGTCATTATCGCTACAGTTATCCAAAAGCAGCCTAAGCCAGTACTCTGCAATAGACGAACTGACTGGGACAAATTTAAAGTACACGTCCACCGACATATAAATATTAATATAAGCTTAAAAACACCGAAAGAAATAGAGATCGCAGTTAATCACTTTATAACAACAGTCCAAGAGGCAGCCTGGAATGCTACACCAATGAATATCCAGAAAATCGGGTCATTTAATGTTTCTACAGATATAAGTGAATTAATAAAAGAAAAAAGGAGAGCAAGGTCAATCTGGCAACGTACACACAACGTTAATGATAAAACCACATACAATCGACTTACTAATAAACTTAGGAAGAAGATGTTAGAGGCGCGTAATGAAACATTCCATAACTACATAACCAACTTATCCAAAGAAGATCACAGTATATGGAAAGCCACTAAAGGATTTAAGAGACCCCAACAACAAGTCCCGCCGTTACGCAAAAACGATGGCTCCTGGGCAAGATCAGAAAAAAAAAGTTGAACTTTTTGCCCAACATCTGTCAGACGTATTCACACCTCACTCTAATGAAATTGATGAAGATGTTAACAACTTTCTCGAAGCACCACTACAACTATCACCCCTATAAAAATTCACAATTGGTGAATTACAAAATGAAATAAAATGGTTAAATAATAAGAAAGCGCCGGGCTATGATCTCGTTACAGGCCTTGTACTTAAACAATTACCACGACAAGGAGAACAATTCTTATTGGCACTCTTTAATGCAATCCTACGCTTAACATACTGGCCCTTACAATTAAAATTTGCACAGGTCATCCTAATATTAAAACCTGGCAAACCACCAAATAAAGCTCGGTCTTATCGCCCAATTAGTCTACTTCCTGTCGTGTCAAAACTCCTAGAAAAATTAATATTAAAGCGAATAAACGAAAATAATCTACTTAAAGAATGGATTCCAAATCACCAGTTTGGATTTCGCAAAGGACACTCGACCATAGAGCAATGCCACCGAATAACCAATATTATTCAGCAATCATTTCATAGTAAGAAATATTGCTCTGCTGTATTTTTAGATGTGCGGCAAGCGTTTGACCGTGTTTGGCACAAAATGGGTTACTATTTAAAATTAAACACATCTTTCCACGTCAATACTATCTCCTGCTTAAATCTTATCTAACTAATCGACACTTTCAAACCAAAGTTGGTATGGAATATTCATAACTGTATCCAATCACGGCTGGTGTTCCCCGAGGAAGTGTGTTGGGGTCACTCTTATATCTGATTTTTACTGCAGATATACCGACGACACCAACCATAACATTGGGGACATTTGCAGAGGACACTGTAATCCTGGCATGTCATGAAGATCCGCAATTCACAACTAACATCTTGCAAGAGGCACTAAGTACAATAGAGGGTTGGCTGGAAAAATGGAGAATTAAGGTCAATGAGACGAAGTCCAATCATATAACATTTACCACAAGACGATCACAATGCCCACCTGTAAGCTTGAATAACGTACCCATCCCGCAAGCAAATGCAATTAGATGCTTAGGTCTCCATACGGACACAAGATTAACGTGGAAACCACATATAATAAAAAAACGCAAAGTAGTGGACATCAAAATTAAAAAATGTATTGGCTCATAGGAAGAAACTCTCAACTCTCAACAGAAAACAAATTACTGGTGTACAAATCTATCATACGACCAATATGGACATATGGCTGTGAACTCTGGGGTTGCGCCAGCTACTCAAATATTGACATAATACAACGTTCCCAGTCTAAGACATTAAGAAGTATATTCAATGCTCCCTGGTTTGTTTCAAACCGTATCCTCCACTTTGACTCCAACGTACAATATGTGCGGGACATAATCAGACAACGGGCTACAAGCCACCATGCTCGGCTAGTGGGACACGCTAATAACGAGATTACACCGCTAACACAGCAGCCAGTAATGAGACGACTTAAAGGGAAGTGGCCATGGGACTTGACAGAATAAAGAAATCATTTACACCATCCCCTAAGCCTTCAAATGGAGGTAACGAGACTGCACCACTGGGTACACCTCTCTTCAAATCTATTCCAAACTTCACGCAATTAGCTCATAGAATTTATTGTATTTAATTCTGATTGCTAATGTACACGAATTCAATAAAAAAAAAACATGTTAAAATTTCAGAAAAAAACGTTAATTTTAATTGCTATTGACATAATTTTTGTATCGTGAGATAAGCTTGCACGCAGTGCGAGAATAACTGGAATACTGCAAACTGATATCTAACACAAAAATAAAACGAAAAGCAAATTGTTAAGATAAAGCTTCACATGGTAAGAGAAATAGGGATCTACTTTTAAACAAAACCTTTTTAAAGATAACATAAAAAAATAAAAATTCAAATGCAATTTTATTATCTTACCTATATGTTTTCATACGAACAACTGCGTTTACAAAAAAAATGCAATCGCACTGTTTATTTTTAGTCTATTCCTACGAATGCAGTTACAAGCTCCAATTTACAGTTACCACATTTACATATCTATTATCTTGCATCCATATCGGGTAGTGTAATGAACTGGTGATAAGCACTATTTAGTTAGCAATGTGTGGATGTAAAGCAATTAGAAATAACATCACAGAAACGTTACTAATAGTGTAGTGTTACAGTCTACATTATTAATAGGGACGTATATGCTGCAACTTGGCGCTCTGGTTTGCCTTTGTGCTACGCTTATTCCCTTAAGACCACAATATGCCTTCTAATATGTACATTTCATATATTTAATGCATTATTAGCGTTTTAGAATTTTTAATTTCTGCTCGGAGCTCCGTTCTTTCCTCCAATTGCAGCTAATTTAACTAAATCCGTTTAGTTTTTATGTGCCCAAATATGATAAAATGCGACGCGTTAATAATTTTAATTTTGTTTTCTTCTCTTCAAAAATAAAGTTTTCTGACTAAGAGTTGAACTCGCCTTACGTATCTGTGTTGCGCTGAACGTGCCACATATTGTTTCATTTTCGCTGCCAATGCATATACTCCCTTGAGTTTGCGAGAATTTTGCATTAATTTAGTTAAAAATATTATTATTAGATATTTTGCTCATCACCATTATTTCAGTTGCCGTCTAGCTACGGAAGTAATCATTTTTTAAAGAAATTCGTCTATGATTAACATTCTCTTAAGATGTAAGAACAGTTTTCTTTGCTTGTTTTGGTTGATCCACCTTTACGGATAGAGAAGAAATCCAGCCGATCTTATGAAGAAAATAATTTATTTTTATTACTGCTTTGCTATTTTTTGCATGTACTTATCTACTACGAATGTTTTACATAGTTTATTTTGATTCTACAGAATTTGCGTCCATACTATACACAAAAATTAAAATGTATCTAATTTTTTTTTAGCCGTTATTGAAAGAGCTGCAAATAAACGTATTGGTTAGCTGTTAATTAAATTTGGCAACTTGATTTCTTGATTAAATTCGAGCTGCTGTTCAATTTTAAACGTTAAGAGAAATTATAAATGTATTATTGTTTTGTACCCCATCTTAACGCTTAGATAATATATTCCGTTAGATTAGATACTGCCTCTTTGTATTTTTATCAATTAATTTGTTAGTACATTTTAAGGCTTGATTTAGGAAATAGCCACTTACACAAATTTATCTAATGACGCCTTTAGAGCAACTCGTGGGCCGTCACATTTATTTTGCAAGTAACATAGCCGACAGTTTCCTCTTTAATAAGCAACCGTATTTATTGGAAAGTCAACGAGACAGTGATAAGTTGCAAAAAAGTGGCAATTAGAATTGGATCTTTTCGCTAACTTTTCTGCTCTACTGACCATTATATCAAAAGAATCATAGTAACTAATTTGACGCATTTTAGTTAAAAATAGTACACGTAATTTTTATTTGCCTTTTTTAATTATCTCTGACAAACTTATTATTCAACATTTTAAAACAAAATTTTAATTTAATTCAACGAAAGAAAGCAACATAAGTGCAATTATTGTACGTCAAGCTCAAGTAGCAAATATTTTCAAATATTTTTTTTATTTTTTTTTATTGAATTTATTGCAAATTTACAATCTACTCCGTCTACAGAGTAATAAGTAAATAATGTGACGGTGTTGCTAAATGTCATGAGTTGGGCCCCATCTACTGATGGGTCTCCAAGATTCACTCGACGAGATCTTCAGACCACTGCCTTTTGAGTCTCCGATTTGCGGGTTGGAGGTTGTAGAGGTTGGCGATGAGTTGATTGGTGTGGTTCAATGTGTGGGGTCGGCTAATGCGAGCTGAAGTTTTGATCACATCTTTGATGAAGGGAATTCTGAGATCATGGTGCAGAGTTTGGTTACTGATGTACCATTGAGCGTTTGCCAGAGTACGTATAGTCTTCGACTGAAAGGACTGTAGAATCTTGGTATTAGCGGGTTTGCTACATCCTTGGAGCTCGATTCCGTAGGTCCATACAGGCATTAAGATGGTTTTATACAGTAAAATTTTATTTTCGATGCTTAGTTGCGATTTACGCCCGATGAGCCAATATAAATTTTTTGTTTTCAAATTTAGTTGCTGCCGTTTGGCTTTTATATGGGGTTTCCATGTCAGCTTTTGGTCAAGGTGGAGTCCTAGGTATTTAACCTCAGTTTTTATGGGAATGGGGTGATTATAAATAGTAACTTGTGGATAGGTGGAGCGTTTTGTAGTGAATGTGATTTGGGTGGATTTTTCACTATTTACTTTGATTCTCCAGCGATCTAGGCAAGTTCGTAGGAGGTTTAGGTGTAGTTGCAGCTTCTCGGATGCCCGGTTAGGATTAGTATCAGATGACAATATGGCAGTATCATCTGCAAAGGTGGCAATTAAGGTAGTGTCTGTAGTGGGAACATCTTCGGTATACATGAGGTACAAAAAGGGTCCAAGGGCACTGCCTTGTGAAACACCAGAGTTAAGGGAGTGGTAGGATGATAGTGAGTTGTCAAGTTGAACCTGGAAGTGTCGTTCATTTAAGTAGGATTTTAAGAGAAGATAAATTTGATGAGGTAACTTTCTTTTTGTTTTATATAGTAGTCTTGTGTGCCATACCTTGTCGAAAGCCTGCTGCAACTGTAAAAATACTGACGTACACATATTCTTCCCTTCCAGATTTTCTTTGATGTAGTTAACTATCCTATGGCATTTTTGAATGGTTGAATGCCCCTCACGGAAGCCAAACCGATGGGATGGTATTAGTTCATCTGGTTGTGTTATTTCCTTGATTCTGTATAGCAGTAATCTTTCAAATAATTTTGATAATAGTGGCAACAAACTTATCGGCCAATATGAGGTGATTTAATGTGGAGGTTTTCCAGGTTTTGCAATCATTATTATTTTAGCGTATTTCCACTGAGTAGGGAAGTGAGAAATGGCAAGCATGCGATTAAAAATCGTTGTGATGAGTACTACTGCTTTTTTCCGAAGGTGTTTTAGTACTTCCCCTAGTACAAGGTGGTATCCCGGGGCTTTATACGAGATGGTCAATTTAATTTCCCTATATACTTCTGCTGGTGAAAAGGGACTCACGGGTAGGGATAATCGGCCAGGCGCGCATAAATATTCTTCTATTTCTGCATCAAAGTTTTGGTCATTAGATATCAGTGGTGTGAAGACTTGGGCAAGGTGTACTCCGAAGGTGTGTGCTTTTCCTTCGTTTGATCTAGCCCAGCTATGGTCAGGTTTTCTTAGTGGTGGAACTAGAGTAGTAGGTCTCTTGAGTCTTTTTGTAGCTTTCCAGATAGAATAATCTACTGGAGATAGGCTAGAGATGTAATGCCCGAATGTTGTATTTCTGTTTTCATGTAGAGCTTCTTGAAGACGGTGGGTTAAATTATTTAAGATGGTCTTGTCTCGAGGGTTTCTGGTCCTTTGCCATTTTCCACGAGCTCTGCGTTTTTCTATGACGAGCTGCCTGATATGTAGGGGTATATTATATGTTTCTGAATCATTTTTGTGTTCAGTCGGTGTAGCATCCCAGAATGCCTTTTGGATTAGGTTTGTGAGGTACTCCACGGTTTCATCAATTTCGTTTGGAGTATGCATTTTGTGGGCTAAGCTTATATTACAGTTGATGTGGTGTTGGAATTGCTCCCAATCAGTCTTAGCTGTATAAAAGTTTTGGTATTGGGGTTTTATAAATAACATTTGTACTCAAAGTAATTATTATTGCACTGTGGTCTGAAAATAAATCAAAGTTGCTTTCAATTTTGCTGTACACATCAGGAATATCTCTGGTAACTGCTAAGTCAAGCAGCTCGGGAATTGTATTTAGATCTGACGGCCAATAGGTCGGTTCGCCGGTAGATATATATTTTAGATTACGTTGCTGTATGGTTTTAAAGAGTGCTCGTCCTTTGGGTGTAATCAACCTGGATCTCCAGGTAGTGTGTTTGGCACTCCAGTCACCTGCTACAAGGAAACGGGGTCCTATTGGTAGTAGAAATTCTTGATATTCTTCAATTGAAATGGTGTGCCTAGGGGGACAGTAGATGGCTCCGACAATTAATGGCCAGGGGAATAAATTTATTTTTACCAAAGCGCCTTGGATTTTATTAGTTGTATAGGGTGGTAGCGGGTACTGGTCTATTGCTGTTCTGATTATGATTGCTGAACCTGCGTGGGCAGTTCCGTCCGGGTGATTTCCGTAATATATAGAGTAATATGGAATTTTTATAACTATTTAGTGTACAATGGCTCTCCGCTATCAGCAGAACGTCGATTTTATTGATAATTAAAAATAGAGTGACTTCATGAATATGGTTTTTCAGCCCGTTTGAATTCCATTTCGCTTTATTAATGACTGCGGAAAGCATAGATAAAATCATGCTGTTCTGATTTAATAATTGAGTGAACATATTTTTGAATTCGTTTAAGAAGGTGTTTAATTTATCGGCTATCTCGTCATTATTGTCAGTTTTTCTTGCAGCTACTTGTGAATAACTTGGGTATCTCTGAGAGGGATTTTTTTAAGATTTGCTGGCTAGTTGGTAAACTTATTAGTGGGTTTATTTTATTTGGTGTTCTTATAATGGGTTGCTTAGATGTGGTTCGAGTTTTAAGTCTCTATAGACCGTGCATCCTTTATAATTGGCGGATGATTGCCGCCGCACAAAGCACACGTAGCAGGAGTATTCTTAGATTTGCTGCAGGTTTTGCTATTATGTTGTTGTCCAGATTTTACGCAGTAGTAGGGCTTGTTGCAGTATGTCTTGGAGTGGCCATAGGCTTGACATCGTGTACATTCTTGGTTTGTTATCATTGTTTCGTCATCGTCGGTTTCGCTATTGTGGCTAGTTTGTGAATATTGTATGAGTGGTGTTCCTGAATAAGTGCTGTTAAAGTTAGTTGTGTTAGGAAAAGTAGATTGGTTTTGGTATTGCTGGTAAAGTTAAGGTGGTTGGTTTTGAAACATTTAAAATGATTGATGATTTGATTGTGTTTGACTTAGCTGACCTGGATAGATTGACGGTGGTTGAAATTGGCTTTGCATTGTGGACATCGGTTGTAATTTATTCCAGTTGTTTGTATAATTGTTGGATGGACCGGGTATATTCCCGGCTGGAAATATTTCACTGCATGAATGTCTTTAATAAATAAACGATAATTTAAACGAATTTTTAAAAATTATTATAAAACTTACACTATGCGTGAGCAGCTGTGATATCAGCCGTCTGCACTAGTCCGTAATCACCCCGCCGACCCTCAGAGATAAGAGAGCGGCGATCGACACGTCTTTATTCTAGAAAAGTCAACCGAGAACTCTTTTCAAATATACACGCATTTTACTGATATATTGGATTCTTTGAGTAAAAGTTTGTTACTAAATGTAGTGACCTATATCGATAGAAGGCTATTAAAGTTCAAATCCCGTTATATAGATTATTCAACATAAACTGGCGGTTCTGGCTTATGTTTGATTCATCCATCGTTAATCTTTGATGAAGTCGGACAAATTTGGTCTCCCAATGAATTTGTTATCTATCCGTAATTTTAGCGTTTGCTCACTGTGGTGTTCATAAACAATAATTAAATGAGAATTTCTGCTTTATAAAAGCTGCTGCAATTTTTACAACGCTTAAAAATGTCCTGCGATTTTACTTTTATTGTACTTAGAAAGATAAATACGTTAAAATATTCTTTAATTACATTTAATTTTGTATATAGAGGTCCAAATTGAATTTTTTTGGACTTGCGTTCTGTGAACGTTAAAAGTTTACCTTTGTACAGTTGTTGTATAAGCAAATGGCAACGCATCAATATTATTTAAGTTTATTATGAATCCAAGCTGTCGAGCTATGAAGGTCATCTTTTTTTAAAAGACTTTGTGAATCGTTAAAATGATCGCATGTGGAACAGTAAAATATTAAGTGCTATTGGTCCACACTTTTTGAGGATAAAATCGGCGACGCTGTTACTGTCAATAGAGTACGCTAGCGGGAGATGGTAAACATTTTTTTTTCAATTAAACCAACAATTTGAACTTAAATAACATGTACTTTTAACAAGATGGAAAAATGATCGCATGTCAAGGTAGTCGTGGAGGGCATTTGTCCGACATCATATTTCATGCGTAGGTACTTTACACTGATAGCAATAAAATTCGGATTGTTCAAATATCGTGTATTTTATTCAGAATAAACGTCTTAAAGTTTTATACGGCTAATTAGTGCGAATTTACTTGTGAGTGTTGCAACATATATATTAATAAGGAATGTCTTTCAACATGTTAGTATATTTTTAGAGGTGAATATAAAAAAATAACAAAGCTGCTCTTGTGAGTGTTGCGACGTTTATATTAATAAGGAATATCTTTAAAGATGTTAGTCGTGTGCAAGAAAATCCGTTGGATATATTGAATTATGCAGAACTGCATTAATATTACCAAGTAAATTTAGTCAGTCCGATTACAAGTATTTAACATTCAAATTAATTGTTTTGTTAGTAGTAGAAATATGTATTTTGTTATAATCCATCTTTATCAGATATTATAAATGCAAAGCATCATCCGGATTAGAATTTTTAACATGAAACAAAGAGCTCACAGCGCGTTCTATGTAAATACTACAAGTGCCCAAAGTGTGTTTTAGTGTTATTCATTTTACAATTGATGCTAAACATATAAAATACATCCAATATTCAATACAATTTTTGTAAACAAGTATTAAAAATTCAACTGCAAACACTGCTGGATAAAGATGGTTACATTTATCATATTCTAAAATATCTACTAACAAAAAAACATACCTCTGATTTAAAAAATAGGAAGGTAATACACAGGGCCTTTATTGTGTGACGCAAACAATAAAAAGGTCGATAATGCAGAATTGGAGACATTACTCGATGAAGATCCATGTCAAACGCTTGAAAAATTGCCAGATTTCTTGAATGTTGATTTATTAATCGTGGATAAATGTTTGAAAGTAATGAAAATGAATCAAAAGCAAGGAAATTGGGTGCTACACGAATTGAAGACGAGAGACGTCAAAAGACGTTTTTACACCTGCGAAAAGCTGCTTCGAAGACATAAAAGAAAGGGTTTTTGCATCGTTTTGTGACTGGTAATAAAAAATTAATTTGTTACCAAAACCCTAAGCGCAGCAAAGTTTGACCAAGCATCCATGGTTTGAAGGTAATGCTTTGTATTTGGTGGGATTAGAAGGGCATAGTGTATGAACTGCTGGAACAAGGTGAAAATACCAATGCAGATCATTACGGACAACAGCTGATCAAGTTGACCCGAACATTTAAAGGAAAAAAAGCGAAATTCACCGAAAGACACGATAAAGTAATTTTCCAGCACGACGATGCTCAGTTACATGTTGCAGAACAAGTCAATAACTATTTGGAAGCACTTCGATGGGATGTTCTACCCCACCCACCCTAATCAGCAGATATTATCCCTTCTGATCATCATTTATTCCGATCAATGACACAAGGGCTGTTTGAGCAGCGCTTCAACTCTTCTAAAGATATCAAAAAATGGATCGATTCATAGATTGCGTCAAAGGAAGAGCGATTCTTTCGCCGAGCTATAGAAGTTGTAGCTAACGATGTACTTTGAATAACATGTGCTTTATAACTTGAACACTTAATTTTACAAAAAATCCTTTAAAATAAAATCCAAGCCCCAATAAAAATAATTTTTATTATAATAATAAGCTTTTACATTACTTATTAAAGTTTTTTATTGCAGTAACTGAAATCTGATTAACTAATTTGATAAGCACTGAAAACTAATCATAACATAGTAACACAACATTTAAAGGCAATTGCTTTTACAGCTA
This sequence comes from Sinelater perroti, assembly GCA_036346155.1. Taxonomy (NCBI): domain Eukaryota; kingdom Metazoa; phylum Arthropoda; class Insecta; order Coleoptera; family Elateridae; genus Sinelater; species Sinelater perroti. The sequence continues at coordinate 4,121,503 of JARFIY010000189.1, forward strand.
AGCAAACGACTAGCTAGAATTTGTTTTGAACCCTTTTTTCTTATCAGGCTGTTTTGTTAAAATTCGCACCGGTTCATATCTCCGGAACAAGCTTATCGGCGTACACTTAAAAAATGCGACGTTCTTTGCTTTAATCTTATTCTTCGCGTAGCGTATATTTAAAAGCACATTCGCTTCACAATTGCTATCTCAAACCTGCAAAGCGTATATAAGCCGCATTGCAGGCAAGTTGGACCTATTGCAAACACAGATTTTCGTGTCGCTGGACGCGGAAAAATCGTGTTAGAAGCTATATTTTCATTATCTGTAGTGTAAATCGCTGTGAAAGTGTTTCCTCTTATTTGTGGTACTCACGTCCTTATTTTAACATTTAAATTATTGAAATGATTTTTTTGTATGTTAGAGGAATTCAAATAGAAGTAAAAACGTTTTTCGGAAAAGCACATTAATTTTTTTATTTCTATGTTTCTAAATTAAGGATCAGGGCTGTTTAGACTTAATAAATTTATGTATAGATGTGTAACATAATTGAAAACGATACACGAAATATCAGAAACTAACATTTGCGGTTGAAAAAATGCACAGATGCACAAAGCAAGTTCTTCCACTCAGCTTTGCACGAAAGTAAAGCTTTATGTTCTACAGAAATGTTAATGTGAAATATTAATAATAGAAATGTACGTCATACAATGATGAGGCTCACTGCAAATGAAATTATTTAGCTGTTTCTGGGGAACATTTCTTGGGGGATTTTCTAAGCATATTTTAAGCGTATTTAGTAGGAATTATATTGGAAAGTCTTAACGATCAGGTTAGACAACGAATCTTCTGTTTCTAAGGTCCCATTCACAAAATTCACTTGGTAGAGGTCAACAAAATTATCTTTTAAATCTACTCATTATCAAGTGTGTATTCTGGCGGGATTAAAAAAATTCACGCTACCAAAATACGGTAGCTATATTTCTTGTTCAAGTACATTTTGAAGCTTAAAACTATGTGGTTCAAAATAAACTATGCAGGGTAGGTGAAAGTAAGTAGGCATTAAAAACGGCCAGAAATAGAATGCAGTCTTCTGAATGATATTTGTGAGAGAACCTTCTAGATCCGTGCCTTCAAGTCCTCCAGTATTTGAGGCTTTGTTTCGCACATCCCCTTCTTGAGGTAGTTCCGTAGGTAAAAATCATTGAAAATCATTTATGAAATCCACACCATCCAGGGAAAAGCTACTCTGACCACAGAAGCACAGTAAGAGCAAAAGGGGATGGTGCACAATCCTGCATGAAATAAAACTGCCAATAGTATCCCAACCAGATACGCTAGGTCACACATAATCTTCAAGCATCTGAATCTAGCGGTCTACATTCATGATGTCACGCACACGATATGGGCTGATGAACCTTGTTGCCGTTATTCTGCACCACACGATCACTTTTGGTCGATTGACTAAACCCCCGACATAAAATATAGCCTAATCACTCCAGAAGATAATTTAACCCAGCATTAAATCCCCATATTGCAATATATGTTCACAGTATTTAGGTTTTAGCTCCTGCACATAATGGGATTTCTAGGACGGAAATTAAATTATTTATGCAACACTTGACATGTTGATTTTTGTGGATGAGGGGCACTTCTTGTATCGTTTACTAGTCCCATAGTTATCAGCTTTAAATGACACTTTTTTAGCGCACTTACTGCCACTGCAGCCTCAGGGGCTTGTTGTGCCTACTAAAATGCACTTATACTAGGCTTAAACTAAGACGTCACATACACCCATGAGTTTGCAGCAAGACTCGAACTCGCCTGCGCCGGCTTACGGACAGAGCCGTCTGAGCCAAAGCTCTAAATGACACTTAGTAATGTACATTTCTCCTTTTACTGTATAATAAAATTCCATGCTTTATAGCGTGCTGTAATCTTAAGGAGGGTCCGCGATGACGCGGCCATATTCTGGCTTCTAAACCAGATCATTAGAAAGAAGGTCAAGAATGATGATTTTAGGCGTTTTTTATGTTTTGCAGAACCCGAGAGGGCCGAGTTATTGAGGCTCAAAGTTATCATTGACCCCAGATGCTATTATGCAACACCATAGGAGAAAAGTACTTTTATCAGAGGAAATACAGAAAAATAATGCTATATTATTAAATATTTATTTCTGGTTGATGGAAGTGGTACCCGGTGATGATGCGGAGAGATATCTTTTCAGGAACTTCTACCGCCTTCAGATTTTTGTGGGTTACGGACTGTCCAATATAAGAACAGCTTTTTGAAAAATAATGGGCAGATAATGGTTATGCGTCTGCTGTTAGAATAGACTTAAACATCCTATTTTTAGGGTGGATTGTAATGAAAATTTTCTATGATCACCTTTAACATCAGCAGAGGAGACGAATATTTTCTGATACCATTCTTGAACCTGGATATTTCCCATTTTGATTGAACTGCCAACCATCAAATAAATGTTTGTTACTTGAAACATGGCTGGCTTCACAATAGGTCCGAATTCACCTTTGGGCTTTTCAAATACAAGGAGCAGTGGCGAAAAAAGTACTGCAGCGGCTGAAATGATAGGTATGAGAGTGTAACTATGGGTGGTTGCAGAAACGGATTGCACTAGTGACTGAACCATCACTTTGTCTTTCGCTTCTAGAGTGCGACCCGTATGAAGCTCCTTCACAAATCCATCCTGGCAATAGCAATTTATCTGTTGATCTCTTGCATCTCTTGATGTCACTTGCAATTTGTAAATTTTGAATGTTGTTTCTATTATTTATTATGCCTTTTCTGTCTATTATCATTAGTAGCTTTTTGGCTGCTTAATTTTAGTCCAAATATGAACTTTCAATTTTAATTTTTCCAGCAATTTAGTCATTTCATTTACGTTACTGACAAGAATCATAGTATCGTCCGCAAAACGTAAATTGTTTACTCTCTTTCGTCCAATTGAAATTCTTCCTGGTCAGTTATCGGGGATTTTTTGTATGATGTACCCCCAATAAATGTTAAATAGAATAGGAAAATGGCATTTTGTACAGCTTTTTTATTTTGAAATTTGTGGAGTATCTGTTTTTCTACCTTTTACTGAACAACTTTCGTACAATTTTTTTGAGTAACATAAGGTATTGTGAGGTTTTCATTTCAGTTAACACTACACTTTTAGCTAGCACACGCAGTCAAAACCCTTACTGTAGTTCAAAAAACTTGTGCATGTGGCACTCCTAACTCTCTTGTTCTTGAAATTTTTTTTCGAACATACAAAAATGTGTTTTTTAGTGCCCTCTTCAATCTTAAATCCTGCAATGGTTTTGTAGTTGTTGCAGTTTTGTGTCGAACTCTTTTTGTGAATCGGAACAACTATTGATTTGTTTTAATCACCCTGCCATTTTCCCTTCTTTTATATATTATTTCGGATCTTCCATTAAGTTATTTTAACATTTCTGCATTAATTTTACCATCTTCTACCGGTTTGTTATTTTTCGGTTTTTGGAATTGCCTGTATAACATTTTTTGTCAATATATCTGGTTCTTGTTATGTAGTTTCAATATGATATTCAATTGGTTTGGTTAGCTGGCTATTGTTACTATATGACTAATTTTTTTTACAGTGTTTCCTCTATATATCAATTATACCGTTTATGTTGGTAGTAGTTATTCTATTAATGTCTACTATTTACAATGATCTAGTTTAAAATCTCTCGTTATAGGTATAAGTGTCTGGAACAGATTTCGTGTATCATTATTGTTGTAGGGGTTTTCGATTTTTTCGTAAATTCTATATAAATATTGACTGCAAAGATTTTACGGTATTTTATTTAGATTTTCATATCTTATCTCTTTTCCATAATTTTTAAACCCCGCCTTTCTTTACTGATTTTTTACGGCATTACATGCTTTTGGATTCATCCAATCTTTATTTTTTGTGTTGTTGTGAACTTAGATATACTTATATTTATAAGGAAAAGAAAACTTGGGTCTTAGGTGCTCCACCTAGGGATATTATAGAACACAAAGGCATACATTTTTATTTTTAATTTTGCATTTCTCTTAAGAATCATTTTCAAATTAAAAAGTATTGTGTATTGCTTTAATATTGTGTTTAATTCTATATTTAATATGATACACAATCTACATTTCTTGTATTATAAAATATACAGGGCATCCCACAAGGCTTTTCCCAGACTTCGTGTACAGGTTCTTTGAAACATTTCAAACATAGGTAGAATTCTCAAATGTTTTTGAGATATTTATAAAGCAATTTAGGGGTATTTGAGGTACTTGGTCGTTTAACATTTAAATTTGTAGTCGTAAATTTATTATTTTAGACCGGCAATAACAATGTCTCTAAGAACTAATCAATTTTGATCTTATAAATTTTTATTTTTTTAAGAGCAGCTTTCGGATCAAAACTTGCCTTTCATACAATATAATGACAAGTTAACAAGTTAAGAAAATGATAAAGACACATATATAGAAAAATATTAATTTATAAAAAGAACAGCAGAATGAATGTAAATGCTTATGCAAAAATTGTTTTTTAAAAATGATAAGACACAAGGTACATGCTAACACTCATCCAATTATACTCGAGGCTTTTAACATCATTATTTAGTAAGAGATTGTTGTAAAATTGCCACATATATTCTGAAATTGATGGCTTCAAATTCTGTAAAATGTTTTCCGTTTTTCCTTAATGTCCCTTGGAGATAAAATAGTTGGTAATTTTTATAAGCTTCTAGTTTTGGTCTCATTCCAAAAAGAAAAACAATGCAAAATTTTTATTTCTAGCAATACATTTGTTCATTCATAATGATCAAAAACCCCGCAAATGAGACCGAAAATCATTCTAGATATGCATTTATGTTATAGTGTAAAAAGAGTTTCAGAGTTTTGATGTTTCTCGTTGATACAAAATTTTTCTTAAAAACAACCCTTATTTATATATCGATTCGCGGTAAAATAATTACTAATAATAGCCGATTTTCCATTTCTGCAATTAATATTTAGTTTGAAACTTTCAAATTGCTCACACTTATCGTGTCCAAAAGATGTAAAATAAATATTTAAGCTTTTGACACAACTTTTGTGGAGGTTATAAGAGCGTTTTATATTAGAATCCATTTTAGTAAAATCATCTTGTATACTTATAACAGTTGTGTCACTTAGAAAATAATTTTTATACAAAGTACGTGTCTTTGTGTAACAGTATATTGTCAGTCAAAATAATTTTTTAATATGACTTTGAATTAACTCCAAATCGATATTTCACTTTTGATATCTGTCTTTTTTCAAAATGCATTCAAAAATTGGTAATCTACCGTAAAAAAATGGTGATAATCTTTTTTGACATTTTTTTACCTTCACTATTTTCTTATCAGGTAACGCAACGATCCATTTTTTAAAATATCAAATCCTATTTTTAGGGAACTGAATAATAAAGATACTCTTTGCACGTTAATGTTTTCGCTTTCAATTTCCTTACACTGAAAAGGAAACGAAACCTGCGTGCAGCCAGTAAGTCGATTGTTTTGCTCTCAAGTGTAGATTTCTCTAGACTAATAAAAAACGTTTAAGGGCAATTCGTGCTTAGATTTTTTGAAAAACAATTTTTAGAAATCTAGATAAATAATGCTGTGATCGATAACTGTTTTGTGAGTACAACAAGAACAAAAGACACTGTACGCTTAAAGTACATTCCGTAAAAATGACGTTATGAAAAAACTAGATCAGTTCCGTTTTCCCAAAATGACTTTTAATGTATCCTAACGAGTGAAACTAACACAAGCCTTACCGAGTAAGAATGTGATGTTGAGAATATCCTATCTATTGACAAAAATGTACCACTGAAAGGACTCTACACATAGTCTAGTTCATCTAGAATTGCATACCTTAATTAACAATTGTTTGTTGTTGTTCGATATCCCCATTTAAAATATTCCATAATTTTTCTTTTAGTACGTATGCTGGCCTGTCAGACCTTGCTCTTTTCTTTACTAATCTAATTTTAAAAAACTTATCAATTAATTACTATACTACATTACGATATGGTAGATCTGTGTAGGTCGTGGAAGTATGCCCGAAAAATAAATAAATAATTAAAATAATATTAATATATAAGAAACAATAAACTTATGTATATAAAGCTACTGGTACTGAGCGTCATATTATTCAATCAGCAACCACAATCTTCTTGAACCTGGATATAAACCTGGTGCGGGCTAACACAACTTTCTCTTGCCAATATGTGTCATTACATTCATGATAAAGGCCCTTAAGCTGTCCTTGATGTTATTGATCTTTGACTCGACCACGTACTACATGTTGTAGTCAAGAGAATTGCAGGTGGGCCTGGAAGGTAGCTGCAAGTCGAAAGACTAGTGGTAATACAAATTATTTTGTACTTATGCATGAGTCTTCCTTACCTTGTAAGAAGTCCATCCAAGGCTCCCCAACTGTTTCTAGCAAATTAATATAGTTGTCACCTTCAAGGCTTCCTCAGAGAAGTGGGGCGTTATGACAATCTCATCACTGCTCACAATCGCTAGAACCACCATAGAGGATTTCGTCTTAAAGATATCTCAGGAAGACAGCCCTGTCGTGCTTCGGCCTTTAACTTTCTGTTTATTTTCTTGTTCTTCTCAGTCATCAGCTAGAGGTTTCTCAGGACGAAAGACTTATAGTGCAGTGCTAGACTGACCATCCACCTATCCATGTCCATTTCTTTTATCAGGTCAGTGTTCCTAGGATCCTAATCGATCGTCTTTTTTAATTCGCGTACAAATTTATCGCTTGCTGTTAGTTGTTCGGTCAGCAGTTATCTCCTTCTGGTAGTCATATTCTGTGTACTTTTTGACTACGTAATAAAATGACTAATTACTACGACGACCATACATACGAAAATTTTTCTGTAAACTTATTTTACATTTCTTGTAATAAGGCCCATTCAGATAATATGTAATGGTTAGAACATCTAAACTCGGATTCGGGCGGTGCTGTGGGAAATTAAAAAGCAGTAAGGTGCTGGAAGTGAAGTTAGTCGCGGTGTTTCTGGCGCTGAATAAAATTTAGGGCGTAAGATACTGAGTAGTATAAGCCTGATATAATTAAAATGTGCAGCTTATGAAACTTAGGTTAAAGGTAAAGAAAGAAGTAAATAATATTCAGCCAAATTTCAATTTGAAGTGGTATAGGCAACCAGTTATACATTTGAGCATAAGGTGTTGCAGGTGCGTAAAATTATAATAACGACGATCGAGATGACGAGAGTGGAAGAAATGTTTGAAAAAATACAAAAGAATCAGGAAAATATGAATAATAAAATGGATCAAATATTACAAGAGATGGAAAAAATTAAAACCGAAAATACTGTGCTGAAAAAGCAGGTAACAGAGCAAGAAAAAAGATTGGAGCTATTAGAGAGGGAGATAAGAAAGAGGAACTTTGTAATAAAAGGGGTGAAAAGTTGAGAATGAAAAAGAGGAGCAAACAATGAAAAAAGTTGAATTAATAATGCAAAAAGTTGGAGTTGAAATAAATGCTAAGGAAGATGTGGGGGAGGTTATAAGGATCGGAAAGCAGAACGAGATGGGAACGAGACCAATTCTTATTAAAGGTATAAAAGAGGGAACCAGAACGAAGATATTTATGAACACGAAATTGCTGAAAGGAACGGACATATGGATTGAGGAGGATCTACCCAAGAAGGTGCAAGAAGAACGGAAAATACTGGTAGGCAAAATGAAAGAGGCTGGGCGAAACAGATTACGGGCGTTTATTAGGTACAACAAACTCATAATAGATAAGAGTGAGCAAAGAGGAGAATCTAACAGTGCGAAGCGTACAGTCCTGGAGAGATCACCTGACGGGGACTCCCTTGAAGAACAGTTACGAAAAATAACCAGAACGAGCTGGAGAAAAAACTAGTTAATAGATAGACAGAAGGTTATAAGAATGACGAACATGGCAATGAAAAAGGTAATGATTTAAGGATAAGGAATGATGTAGAAAAGGATGGAAAATGGAAGATGGGATTATGGAATGTACAAAGTATAAATGGGAAGGAGGAGGAACTTGTTGATGATTATGAAAGGGCAAATATGGCGGTATTGGGTGCAACAGAAACTAAGAAAAAAGGGAAGGGATGTATTACCTTAAAAAATGGGCATTATTTAATTTATGGAGGAGTCGATGAGACTGAACGAGCTAAAGCGGGGGTGGTAGCTCCAATACATGAAAACTGGTTCCATCATGTTAAAAATTGTAAAATTATATCTGAAAGATTGTTAAGAATTGATGTAGAGAAGGAAGAGAACGAGGTAAGGACAATATTAGTAGCTTATGGACCATCGGAAAATGAGGCTAAAGATGTGAAAGATATATTTTGGGAACAGATACAGGATGAGATGGATAGTACAGCAGATAATGTAATAATTGTCGGCGATTTTAATGGAAGAGTTGGAACAAGAAAAGAAAAAGATGATCAAATAAGACCATTTGGGGAAAGTATAAAGAACACAAATGGGAAAAGAATAATTGATTTTTGTATCATGAATGATATACGTTTTTTCAGCATAAGGCAATACACCAATATACAAGAGTGAGGGATTCTAGAAATGAGCAGTCGATTATAGATTTGGTTTTAGTGCATAATAAGTATAGTAATGAGATAATGGATGTGAGGGTGAAGAGAGGTTATGAGATTGGATCAGACCGCTTTCTTGTGGAAATAAAGATGAAAAATTGGAAACAACATGGAGCATGTAAAAGTAAAAAGTATGATGAGAATAGATATAAACCTGAGAGTATTAAAGTATTCAAATTACAATTTGCAAATGTCAGGAAAGAATATTGCGAAAAACTAAATGGAAAAATTGCAAAACCTAACTGGAGGGAGGAGTATAGTATAGAAGTATTATGGAATATTTTTAGGGAAATAGTATGGGAAACAGCAAAGGAAATATGTGGTGTAACTAAGGGGAGAAAAATAAAAGCTACGGCATGGTGGATTGAAGACATAAAAATGGAAATCTCAAAAAAAACATTTATGGAAGAAGTATTTAAATAACAAAAACAATAGTAAAAAAAAAATCGTGTAAAGGTGAAAATTAAAGAAGCTAAAATACGTCAATGGGAGGAATTTGGTGAAAGAATGGAAAGAGATAGTAATGCAAATGCTAAATTACTCTATAGAACGTTGAAAAATTTAAGACTAAGACGGAATGAGAAGACCAATGGTATAAGGGATGCAAGTTATTACTAAATAATGCGCGATTTATGGAGAGATGGCAGGAACATTTTATGGAAATTTTAGGAGGGGACACTAGAGAAAGAGAAAAAGAAAATGAAGTGCTGGAGACAAGGGAAGTGATGGACTATGATGATGAGATAACTTTGGATGAAATCCGTAAGGCAATACAAAAGCTGAAGAATAGAAAAGCTGCAGGTCATGATAATATCAAGGCGGAGTTGATTAAATATATGGAAGGAGAAGGACTCTTACTACTGCTTAAAATAATAAATTTATGTTGGAATAATGGACAAATTCCTAGGGATTGGACCATAGCAACGATACTCCCAATATATAAGAAAGGAGATAGACAAATATGTTCTAATTATAGAGGAATGTCACTGTTGCCAATCGTCAGCAAATTATACGAAATAATATTAGAGAAGAGGCTGAGCGAAATTATAGAAAAAACGCTGGACGACAACCAGTGTGGTTTCAGGCCAGGTCGGGGTGCAACGGATCTAATATTTATAATAAGACAGATAATAGAAAAAACCCTGCAATACAATAGCAAATTATTACTATGTTTCGTAGACCTGGAAAAGGTGTTTGACACTGCGCCCAGAGATAAAATATGGGAAGTGGATCGGAGGAATGTAGGAAATAAGCTAATACAAGCAATTAAAAGTATATATAGCTGCACGCGAAATTTTTTAAGAACCCATAATGAGTCATCAAATGAGTTCATAACCAGAAATGGTGTGAGACAGGGGGAGTTTTGAGCCCATTGCTATTTGTTGTCCTAATGGATGAAATTGCTAGGAAGTGCAAGGAAAGTGTAAAGAAAACCAAAATGGGAGTATATAAGGTACAGCAGGTCCTCATGTCAGACATGATATATGCGGACGATCTTGTGATAGTGGCTAGGACGGAAAGAGACATGCAACTAAATGTAAATATCTGGAATGAAAATTTTAAAGAATTTGGAATGAAAGTGAACAGTGCGAAAACGGAGCTACTAGTGATAACAAAGGAGCATGTGGATGTTGGCATCAGTATGAATAATGAGATTATAAAGCAAGTATTAGACTTTAAATATTTGGGTCGAAAATAAGTGAGAGGGGGAAGCTGGAGCCGGAAATTGAAATCAGAGTAGCCAGTGCATCGAGATTATTCTATGCCTTGAACAACAGTTTTATTAGGAAAAGAGAAGTGATCCTCAAAACAAAAATTAGAATATTTAAAACGATATATGAGCCGGTGCTGTTGAATGGTGGAGAAACATGGGTATTAAGTGCGCGAAACAGAAGCAAAATACAAGCGTGTGAAATGCGTTACTTACGTGCGGCAGTTGGAGTAACTAGATGTGATCGCATTAGAAATGAACTAATTCGTGAACAGTGTAACGTCAACCCGACATTAGAAAGACTTGGAGGGATGCGGCTAAGGTGGTTTGGGCATATATTTGCATCTTCTATAAAGCTAAAAGAAGAGCATCAAGTAGATTTTTTACAAAGCTCGTTCTAAAAATGATTTAACAGGTAAAGATTTAATAGTAAAAAAAGAATTTGTAGATAAAATTATTTATTTCTTAAGGTTCATATTTTGAACAAACAGTGATTATGTTAAAAAGTTTTTATTTTCTGTTTACGTTTTTTTTTTTAAGATTATTTACTCCTGAATACTCTTTTGTTATATTAGACACGAACATCCCTCATCTGCGCCTATAACAAAAACGTATAGGGCATGTTTAAATATTTCTGATGCGAATCTGAGCGCATGAATCATTCAAGCGGAGCCGGAAAATCTCAAACGCGGGAAATAGACCGTCTTAATATTTCAAACTCTTTTCAGCTGCCTCGCTTTTGTCAGCCATGGACCACGCGGCCGACCCGTGCCAGGATTTTTTCCAATACGCGTGCGGCACCTGGAAGAAGAACCACGTCATACCTGAGGACCGGAGCTCCATCAGCACCTTCGAGGTCATGGCTGACCAGCTGCAAGTCATTCTTAAAGGTGAGCTTAATTTACAAAAGTCTTGTAGCTCCACTTGTTGAAAAATTATAAAAATAAAATAATATAAATTTGAAACATTTATTATGAAACTAGATATCATATTATTTTATTGATAAATAAGTGATAAATATTATTATTAATGTAGAAAGTATTTATTAGTATGCACTGTAAGTTTCCATTGTAATGTAGTTTTATTCCATCTATTATCTTGTCTACATATCAAATGGCCAGCCCATTGCCATTTTAGCTGTAAAATTTTTTCCATAATATCGTTGACTTTTGTTTGTTGGCGTATCCAAGGATTTTTTTTATCTATTAGTTTTATTCCGGGAATTTGCCTTTCATGGGCCCTTTGTGTTCTCTCCAAACACTGAGAGTTCTGTTTGCCAGTCTTCAGGTTTCACAGACATACGAGTTTGTCGGGATGACACATTGGTTGTCAATCTTAGCCTTTAAATAATTTTAAACTTCTTTGTCTTTCAAATATAGACCAGTCTATTTACTTCTTCGTACACGAACGATGTCGTCAGCAAAGTTCAAGTGGCTCAAGTTCACTCTGGTATATTTCTACCTTGTTTCGAACAATCCATTTGACGAAAGACATCTTCTAGCACGCTGATAAGCTTGTATTACTCCTCTCTGCATAGGTATGTTACCTGTAGTTGTAGTTGGGTCTGTTTTTATATACACACTCGCATTATTGTAGATGTTTTTTATTAACTGATTGTATCTACTGTCTGTTCCGCAGTTGACCAACGAGTTGAGTATTGCCCAGATTTCTACGAAGTCAAATGCCTTATCGTAGTTCATGAAGGGTATGTATAGATGGATGTTAAATTCTTGCTCTTTTTAGTAAGTTTTGCATTGTTTAAAGGTGATCGCATGTATTGAATTGTGATCTAAATCCCGATTAGCTTCAAATTTAGTCAGTCAGCTGGTGGTTATTCTTATCAATAGCTTATAGAGTTGCCACAAAAGGGTTATTGGTCTGTAGTTATTTAAGTCTGCAATACCTCCTTCCTTATGGTTGATTATGACTTCCGCCGTTTGCTATCATTTAGGGACATTTATTATATATTTTTACAAGTTGCTAGTATAGCTTTTCTCCCGCCTCTTTCAACATTTCAACAATAATGCTGTCTGGCCCTGGATATCTATTGTTCTTTATCTTTCTTCAGGCGTTTTTAATTTCGTCCGGTATTTCCTCCAAACCTACATTAAGATTTTCCTTTTTGAAACTGCAATTTGTCTCTCGTCTAGGTTTATTCTTGATTCTTTCGATTTTGTTTTTTATAGTATCTCTCTTTGTTGGTGTACTATCTTTATTTTTGATATTTACAATTTCTGTTTAGCCTATCCTAAGACGTTTCTTTAAAGTTTTAGGTCTTTTATTTTTTTCCAATGTCGCTAGTGTAATCTTCACTTTAAACTTTCCTATGTCTTTTCGTATTTCTTTTTAATCAATTTATTGAATTCTGATAATTCTATCTTATTCAAGTCATTTTTTATTTTAAAGCTTCTTCGTCTCTTTGTGTTGCTGTCCTTAACTTTTTAGGTTGTTTATAGTAACAACTAGTCGTTAGTTGTAAGTTTTGCCTTTCATTTCATTCTAACCTCTCTGATAAGTCCCCTATTTGATTTTTTAATCAGTAGTTTATTATTGACATTTTCCCTTTTGTGGGTACATATTTATCATCAAATGGTGGGCTTGCAATAAACCAAATTGCAATTGTGGGAAGTTTTTCAATCTTCTTTCATTGTTTTCAATTTGTCCATCTTGTAAGTTCCAATTACAAAATTTACTCTACCAGGTTTATTCTCTATTCTTGTATTTAAGTCTTCCATGGCCACAACTTCTCCTTTAGTCATGTAAATTTCTATGAGTAGTTGCCCATAAAAATTAGTTTTATTATATATCAATTTTCCTGGTATGGTTGTATAATCTCTATCGGAAGTAAACTTCCTGATATATGATGTCACCTTGTAATGTTGAAAGTCCAGCTCTGTGGAGTTCACCTGAGAATTTCCCCTTCTATTTTTTCATAAACTTGTTTATCTCTCTATACCTCTCTAGTTCCAGTTGATTTGTATACTTTTGTGTAATTTTCAAAATCATTTTAATAAAAACCATTTAATTAACATAGTTTACATGTTCCCGAGCTAACACATCAGTTATATCCTTTTAAACATAATCATATTTCTTCTAGTATTGCTCTCTCAGTCTATTACTGTCAATTTAACATATCCAAGGCAGATATTACAGCCTAGGTTAGAAAATATGGGAGAATTTATCTAAATAAGCAAAAATATTGTAGATAAAAGTTAATATCTTCAAAAGAACATCAATTTGTGTGAATTATTTAGTCCAATTACACTGATAAACACTGTTTATGTCACATGAACTTAGTAATGATTTTTGTTTATGTTGACACACCTGCATTAAAAAAATATATAGTTTCGTTCCAGCCACGTCCAGTTTTTTTGTGACAGTTACATATTCATTTCTAACCTCAATACACGTTTTTGTTTGAATAACCTCATTTCGTCAACTGTATAACTACTGTATTTAGCTAACTTACATTTTACTTATGTTAGTTGTATCGTAGATATGCCACGAAAGTGTTTTAACAACCCCGACAGTTTTTGTTATGTGTGTGGAGAATTGAACTTTTACATCTCAGTGTCGAAATTTCACGCTACTAATTGAACAGTGTTATTTAGATTATTTTGAATTTCCTGTGTCGCATCAAGATAAATCCTTGGCTCCACATATATGTTGTGCAACATGTATGAGACTTTTGTTAGGTTGGGCTAAACGACAACCTAGACATTTGAGATTTGCTATACCAATGATTTGGACATAACCAAAAGATCATATAAGTGATTGTTATTTCTGTTTAACTCAAACAAAAGGCATTACAACCAAGTCTAAACACAATAACCAGTATCCAAACTTATCGTCGGCCGTCAGACCCATCCCACACGGTGCTGAACTGCCTGTTCCAAAGTCTCCAAATCAACCAGAAAGTCAGGATTCTGATTCTAGTGCGAAATTTGTTCTCAGTCAGCATAAAAGTGACTCAAGTTATAAACCGTCAACCTCAAAGGAGCCTCATTTATTGACACAAAGTGATTTAAATGGTTTAGTACGTGATTTGAATCTGTCAAAAAAAACAGGCTGAACTTTTGGGGTCTAGATTAAATGACTGGAATTTACTTTCTTCTGATACAAAGACTTAATAAATAAACTTCTAATCTCATATAAAGCTTTGGGGTGTAATATGTCCTTAAAAATACACATGCTGGACTCTCATCTGGATTTCTTTCCTGCAAATTTGGGTGCTGTGAGTGATGAAGAAGGTGAGAGGCTTCATCAGGACATTTCCTTAATGGAGAAGCGCTACCAAGGGAAATGGAGTCCAGGGATGCTAGCAGATTATTGTTGGAAACTTAAAAGACACCTACTAGAAGCTAAATATTCACGAAAATGATAATTATTTATTGTAAATTTAACAATAACTTCTTTAAGTGTAGCTAATTTTTCTACTATTTACAAAAATATATGTTTCGATGTCACAAGGATACCTGACGTGCCAATTTTTTTTCCTTAATATATTATTGCTTGATGGCCCTAGTATATTCAAAATTTGATACGAGTTTTCGAGTGACAAAAAAAAATTAAATTTTGTTAATCAGTGTTATATGTACTGCTGACAAATTTCAGTGATTACCGTTTTAATTGTAATTAGTAATAGCTAGCGTTTTGGATTGTCCCGTAATACGGGGAATGTAAAAATTTGTTAATTATAAATAAGAATTCTCCACAAATAATTGTAATAATGACAAGATAATTGTGATTTTTATTTTCCATTTTCTTGGCCCATAATCCAAAGCAAGCAAGAGTAATAAAATAAAAATAAAAAACCTTTTATATTTAAATCATGGAATTGCTGTTTTGGTTATAAAACTAATTATATAGATAATAGGTTACACGATACACAAATTAACTAATTAATATGTGTTAAAAAAACATCCCTTGATAATGCATAATTCATGTTACGTTTGACTTAGTTGCTGTTAACTTCCGTCTACCTCACGGAAATGCAAAATTTGAAATGTGCAATTCAATGAATGATAAAGCACTTCAGAAATCATGGTCGATGACGAACAGATATCTTTTCATCACACTTTATTTTAAGTTGAGATTTTTATTACTTTTAGCACCAAAATTGCAACTAACAAATGCACCGAAGATTTGAGCGATCAGTTTGTTCAAAAATACAACTATCATTAGTTTAAAGCAAGGATTAAGTTTTATTTAATTTTTAAGCCAAATAGTACAAATTTAATTTTGAAGGAGGTCGAAGTAGAGAAAAGATTCTAGTCTAGAGCAATAGTTTTTAACTATTTAAGAGCTATGGAATTCTTTTTATTATTTATTGCAAAATTCCAAAATTTCTCAGGTAATAAAATTAACAACCAAATATCAGGAGCATACCTTCTATCCAAAATTATGAAGGATTGATTCTGTAAATAATAAAATTTCAAAATTTCGTGAAATTCAATAAATTTACGAAGCATTCTGGAGGATATGAATGTTTCAGCCTTGTAGTAGTTTCATTTCATAACACCATTATCTATATAAAAGTAGGTATTGTTTGTGATGGATAGAATTTAGTCCTTTTCTTTGTGTATTAATATATTATTTATTTATTATTTAATCAAGAACCCTTCTACCAATTTGAAGTTGATTTATAATAATCAAATTCATTATCGTAAATCACTCACTTGTGTGTTTTGATCTATCTGTCAGTTACCTCACTCGCGTTGTTCATCAATACACAATTTCATAAGTTTTCTTTCTTGGTAACACTTTTGCTTCTCGTCCATATTTTCTCTTTTTCCATTTTTTTCTATCGTCTTATCCCACTTTCTTGTGCCTACTATATCCTTCTCCAATGGTCTGTTGCCTATCCATATTTGTATTCAGCTTTTTTTTCATTCATCTCTGCATGTACCCACCGCTGAGTTGTCAGTTTTCTATAAATTCTGTCACCGGGTTATTTTCAGCTCTTCTCTAATTTGCGTACTCCTTTTTATCCTCTTATTCTTCTCATAAATTTCATTTGATGCTTCCACTTTTCTCTTCATCCTTTTCGATTACCCATGATTCAGCTCCATATTGTTCAATATCGGTCTGAATATTGTTTTAAACAGCTCACTTTTGTTTCTATCGACATCTTCCTCGTCTTATAATTACGTCTTGTTCATAATTTGGAATAGTTTGTTTGTTTTATCCATTATTTCTGTTATTTCTACTTCTTGTTTCTTGTTCCTATAGTCCCCCAGATAGTTAAATTTCTGTTTTGTTCTATTTCTCTGTCATTAATTTTATCTCTGTGTTTTGCCTTTCTTTGCTTATCACTAGTATTTTTGTTTTATCCTTATTTATTTCCATCTTATTTTCGTCAGTATTTTATTCATATGTTTAGGTTTCTCTGTAGGTTTACTTTTTTCCGTTATGAGTACCACGTCGTCTGCGAACGCACTCTGATATATATCTGGCTGAAGTTTTCTAATACAGCACTCTTTGGATTCTAGTTGGCATTTCTTTATTATTTCATCCATGAAGAGATTAAATAGTGTTGGGCTCATCACTCCTCCTGTCTCAGCTCTTTTTCGTTTTAAATTCCGTGGAACTGTTTTTTACTTATGACTATATTTCTAGTGTTGTTATATAAGCTTTTGATTACTCTGCCAGCTTCGGCTCTACCCTTTGTTCTTTAAGACTTTTCATACTTTTTTCTGGGGACTTTGTCAAACGCCTTTTAAGGTCAAGGAATGCTAAGAATGTTTTTTATTGCATTGAGTCTTTTTTATTTCTTTGATGGTAAATATATGATCTCGTGTGCCTCTTCCTTTGCGAAAGCCGCTCTGTGGCTCTTCCAGTGTCTGTTCTGTTATTCTTCTAAGTTTTAATTTCAATATCCGCTCGTAGACTTTGAGTGGGGTACTAAACATTGTTATGCCCCTGTAGTTGTCACACTGTTTGTTATCACCTTGTTTGTGTATGTGCACTATTTGGCCAATTTCCCAGACTTGCGGTATTTTTCCCTCTCTCGAAGCTTTGTTATCTATTTCCAGCAACCATTTCTTCCCCTTTTCACCCATTTCTTTAACCATTTCCGATGTAACCTTATCGTAACCTGGGGCTTTGCCATTCTTTAACTTTTTTATGGCCTCTTCCATCTCTTCTCTAGTGATCATGTTTTCATCTTCGGTCTGTTCATTTCTGGTACTTTCTTCTTCTCTTTCTATATTTGTATTGTCTTCTTCAGTTTCTGCTTCCAGTAACTCCTCAAAGTACTCCTTCCATCTGTCCATCGTTTCTTTACTAGTCTTCGTTAGTTTCCCTTGCTTGTTTTTCACTCTTGTTACTCTTTTTGTTTTCCCTTTTCTTAATGTTTTTAGTACTTTGTAAAAGAGTTTTTGGTTTTGTCTACTCTCTTATTCTATCTTCCTTTCGAATTCTTGCCATGTTTTTTCCTTAGCCTCCATTACCATATTCTTCACTTTTATTCTTTGTTCTTTGTATATATTGTATTTGTTTTCTGTTCTGTTTGCCAAGTATTCTCTCCATACTTTTTTCTTTATTTGTATCTGTGTTTTTATTTCTTCGGTCCACCAGCTCGTCCTTTTGTGTTGGTCATTTCTTTGTTTACTAGTTCCACATATTTTTATCACTGCTTGTGTAAGTATTTCTTTAAATTTCTGCCATGATTGTTCTACTGTCTTCTCCTCTGTATTTATCATTTCCTCTTCTATTAGTCTGTCTACCATTTGTGAATATTGTCGTGCCACCTCTTTGTCTCTCAATTTGTACGTTCTTTATATTTCTTGGCTTCTGTTGCTTTCTCCTTGATCTTCTAAACTTTCAGTCCTCGAATTTTTAATTTTTGCTTCCAGTAGAAAGTGATCACTATATATTTCCTCCCCTCTTTTAACTCTCACGTCTTTAATGCGCTTCCTGTTCTGCTTCTTTACTAACACATAGTCTATTATAGATTTTTCTCCTGTCGTTGGTTTTTGTCTGGTGTATTTATATATATATATATATATATCTTTGTGTTCAAAAAATATATTTGACACTATTAGGTTGTATACTATACAGAAGTCTATTAATCCATCTCCGTTATTATTTCTTATATTTTCACCGTATTTTCCTATTACTTTTTCCGCCCCATTTTTCCTTCTCCCTACTCTTCCGTTGAAATCTCCCGCGATATATATTTCTCATTTACTGCTGTCTGTTGCCCTTCCTAAGTCTTCCCAGAATTTATCTTTTTCTGCTTTAGTATTGTCGTCGTTGGGTCCGTACACCCCTTTTACCGTTATTTTGTCTTCTTTACCAAGCGTAATGTCTATTGTGAGTATTCTTTCGGACCATCCCTTCCAGTTATCTATTTTATTTGCTAGCTCTTTTTAAGCACGCATCCTATCCCTGCTGGTGCTCTTTCGTGTTCTGGTACTCCGCTGTAGATGATCACATTCCCGTCCTGCAGTTCCATTTCTCCTTTCCCTTTTTTCTTAGTGTCCGGTAGGAGTAGTATATCTATTTTCGCCCGATTTAATTCGTCGTTTATCTCTTGTTCTTTGCCTCTTATACTTCTTGTATTCCATGTTCCTAGTTTCCATATTTTGTTGTTCCAGGCGTTTGTGTTGTCTCTTTCCCTTGCTCTCTACTTTTAAATCTTGTCCGTTTTTTATGCCAGTTCCGTCATCTTCATATAGCCTATCTTTTCTTATTAGTTTTTCGTGTCGTACGTGTTATTTTTCCTCATCTGTTCTTCAAGCTCTCCTCTGGTGATCTATCTGCCATTGTTCTTTTTGTGAGTTACTTCCACTCTGTCCTCCTTTCCTGATTCTTCGTCTTTTATATGCTTACTTTATATGCTACGTCCTCGATTATTAATGTGTTGTATTTATAAGCCCTGGTCCTTTGATACGCCTTCTTTCATGTTGGTATTAACGTTTTCCTGTCCTTTTGAATTCCTTCATGTAGTCTTCGTCTATCCATATCATCCGTACCTTTGAGTTTTTCAGTTTTGTAGAATTGCATATTTCGTAGACTTTTTGTTTAGTTTCATAAATATAGGTCTTATCTTGTCTTCTGAGGAATCTCCCATTCTTCTTATTTGGTCATGTCCTCTGTCATATCTACGTTCGTGTCTATTTTCTGCATTATTGTAGCTATTTTTGTTTTGGTCTCTTCGTCGTTTCCTTCTCCTCGTCTTTTACTCCTTTTATATATCGATCCTCGTGTCTTGTTTTGCGACTATTTTCGTAGTGCTTCATTTTCACTTTTAAGTTGTTTCAACTCTAACATTATTGAATCAAATTTCTCTTTCATATTTTTCATGCTCTCTTCTATTCGTTTGAACATTCCCTCCACACTGCTACTCATTTCAACTTGTGTTTTCGTAGCCTTATTATTTATAGCTTATTATAAACTTTATTGTAACTTTGTATTTGTAGGGAGGTTTTATTTACTTTATAATAGGATTTGGGTATAAAATATTTGGTAAAATGTATCGTGATTAATTGTTATGACAAAATATATACGTTTAATAATAAAAGATAAAATTTACAATTTATTTTAAAAATCAATTATTCTTCATATTTTTAGACTATTTTACTTATAGGGTAAGTTGGAGATTAAATATTTAATTGTTAAATAAATAAATACGCCTGACCTTAAGGCTGCGGCTCAGCTGCGGCGATATCGCAGGTAAAATTGGCTCGCACACGTCCGCTATGTTTTAATGCACTGGCCGAACTCCGTATATGTATTGTATTGGGATACGATTTATTTTATTCGAACAATTATTTAACAATATTTGACTCTAGACTGGATTAACTGTTAGCCCATCCTATGTACTAATATTCTCAAACTGTTTTCTTCTACAGATCACTATGTGAATTGTGTCTTATCCTGAATATTCCTCATACACATTCTGTCCTTGATACTAAAACTATTGATTACTTAACTTTTATTTGATCTCGCGCTGAACTCTAATCGCCGCAAACTTTCCCTCTTTCTCATCCTTTTCCTTCCAGAAAGGCATGGTTTGCTAAGTTTTCATCGGTTGTTAAATATGCCAGCTCCTCGCTACTCAGACTTTTTCATCCGATTGCAAATGATTGCTTCACAGCTTTATCAACAACACATTCAGATCTATCTCTAAATTTTTATTTTTGTTTTTTTAACTTATATGGAGCTTTTTCAACTCTTTTTTAAAATTGAAAAAGTATTTTTCTTTAGTTTTTTCTGATTTTTGAATTTTACATTTTTTACACTTCTTGAAAAGGAATGTTCTTTGCGTTTATTTTTACTTCTTCTCTAAAGTTTCTATTTTAACACTCTACTGAAACTTTTGGATTACTCGGCTGCTTTTAATTCTCTGTTTAAATGTTTGGGATACTTTTCTGTATTTGTCTGCAACACTTGTTAAGAGATTCTAAAATATTTCGTTGTGTTTCTAAATTGATTTTTTATAATTCTATTCTTTACTACCATTGCAAACTTCTAAAACATTCTTTCGCATTCAGTTTCAATTTTTATGTCTCTATTTAATTCTACCAAAGTTCTGAACTGTTCTCTTAATTCTACTTTTAAGAGCTCGAATGATTTTCTATTGTTGCCTTAAGGCTCTGTATTAACCTATCTGAATATGTTATTTTAAAAATGTATATGCCTGGATTCTTACCATCTTTGTATAAAATCTGCTTCAACATTTCCTGCCATCTCTAAGCTTTTTAGGACTGGCTACACCTTCATTAAAATCTAATTTATATAAATTTGGCGTTAAACTAATGTTGATGAGGATCAACCATCAATTTTTCAGGCGATAAATATTTCTAAACTGCTAAAATAAGGCACTAAACATCATTGCCCAATATTTTATAATAAATGTTTTTTTGGAATATCTATCGATTGCACGACCGCCCGTCTCTAAAAATTTGGTGGTGGATCCTCGTCAATATTAACATCAACTTTTACAGATCAGACTTTGATGAATATAGCCAGTCCTAGTTTGCTCTTCTAATTTACTTTTTAGCTTCTCCACTTTCTGCAGGTAGAACTTGATTTACAGTGGCTAGATAATTTATTTAAATAATTCTGATATTAGTTGTAATAAATTTAGTTTATGATTTAAATTATTTATTTCTAATAATTGTTTAATATATCCAAACACTTTATTTCTGTAGGAGTTTAACGGCTAGCCAACTGAAGTATTAATAGTATTACTAATTATTTATTTATATATGCTTCTTAGACTACCACGGAAATTGTCCTCTTGACCGTTTCTTGTATACACATACTCTTTGCACTTAATTCTGGAATACTTGCGGATCCGGGACGGCGCGTAAAACAGATTATTGAAATCTTTCTTTGCAGCCGCACCGAACTCCCTAGAGTCGTCACAAACCTTGTGTTTTTGTTGTACTTGCCGTTAACTCATCTAGAGAGTCTCAGATTTGCTATTTATAATTTTACAAACTAATTTACTTAAATTTTCATTAAAATCAATTAGCATCTAAAAATAGGGAAAAAGTAATAAAATATTGTTAACTAAAATTGTTCATTTTTAATTTATGGTTTATAATATAAATTTACTTCTTAAATTTATTAGATAATGTTTATTATTTTAGAAAAATTCTTTCGTAATTTGACTCAAACACAGCTATCTAAAAGCGCTATAAAATGTCTCTGATGCAAGTGCAAATTTACATAAAGTTAATTTAGACAAATAGAAAAATTAAAGACTCAAATCAGTTCAATAGATCAAATTTTAAGGTTTATAAATGCGTGTCGGAGAGATTGTTAATACTATCTATGCAGTCAACAAGCAAAACATATATTTAGAAAAGCAGAAATCTCTACATAGGAACAAATTTCTGTTAGTGGTTATGCATACCAATGAGAGTTTGTTAAAAGTATTATTTTACTAGTATTTTTTTTTTGTTGAGTACATTAGGTTTTTATTATATATTCTATAAAAAACAACAGCTTATATTTAAATGTGACTCAAATCTAAGCATTTACATTTCCACGCAAATTTGTCAGAGACGGGCAAGGGTTGAGAAAATTGGTGCTGGGCATTGTAGAAGTCAGGTTTAGAGGATAAGAATAATAATTGTACTTACAGTGGTGCTGTAGTAGAGCACCAGCTAATTGTTAACAGATACCTGGATGTTACTGTATATATATATATTAGATTGTATGTAGGGTAGTTGAGTCATCTGCACGATTGTTTAAACAAAAATTTCTGCTGGTTGTACAGCACATGGATCACTTTGAACAGATTTTCTACCATTTATAAATCTTTTATATATTTATATTGTACTCTTTACATCATTCTCGGAAGATTTCTGAATTATCGAAATAATTTCTGTAAACGACGGACAGGAGTTGATGCAGATTTGTTGCTCTATTCGTCCATTCATTGCAA
Organism: Sinelater perroti; assembly: GCA_036346155.1. NCBI lineage: Eukaryota > Metazoa > Arthropoda > Insecta > Coleoptera > Elateridae > Sinelater > Sinelater perroti. The sequence continues at coordinate 4,144,255 of JARFIY010000189.1, forward strand.
TCACGTACTACATGTGCTTATTCCTAACTGGCCCGGTCAGTGACATCATTGCTGTTTACGCATGCGCATTATAGTTTACTCTCATTGACTGCCAGGTTACACTACGGCCGCGCAAACTGCCTTCGGGCTTTATATTTTTAGTTCAGATTACATAAATTCTACTAGTTAGGCTTTTATGTAAGGAACTTCATGTTCAGATACTTCCCGTACAAAAAAGCTTATCTACTACGACCGAAATTAATCTCTTATTAACTAGACAAAGAACATTTCTGAATCCTTTAACTAAAAAAAATTAATTTAATGTACTACCTCAAAAAAAAACCGGAATCTAGCACAGATGCTACTTCAGCATTCCGTTCCCGCAAAGTAGCCACTTTTTGTCTGACGTGCTTTTATTCCTTGCAGGCGTCCTGGAAGAGCCCGTAAACTCGAACGACAACGACGCGACGATAAAAGCGAAGACCTTCTACAACACCTGCATGAACGTCCGTAAGTTCCCGGCGCTGAGCGCAGCCCGCAACTCCGAGCGAACAACCCCTACGGGCCTTTTTTATTTTTACAGCCCAGATTCGCAGGATCGGGGACGGTCCCCTGAGGGACGTGCTGGCGTCGTTAGGCGGCTGGCCTGTGACCGTGCCCAACTGGGAGCCGCCCCAGTTCTCCATCGAGGTCCTGCTAGGGCGCCTCCGCGGCGACTTCAACGAGGGGGTGCTCGTGGAGCAGTGGGTCGGGCCCGACGACAAGAACAGCTCCGTCAACATAATTCAGGTGGGCCTCTAGAGACAGCAACTCCATATTTTCCTTTAGGAATTATCGGAGCAAATATGATTCTGGCAAAAAATCTAATATCTAGAAAAATCCCGTATTTTTCCTTATATAAGACAAATATTTTATGAGATATTTAGACAAAAGTGGTTCTTATATTAAGAACGGCTGTTCGTTACTAATAAAGTAAAAGCCATTCTTGTGCAAATACAGAAAAGAAAAGTTTGTAGCCTTATTATTTAATTATCCAACATGCGTCATCGTGTGGCTAAATATAAATGTTAAAATGTTCTTAGAGCTATGCAATATTTGTAACAAATGGTTCTGTCAAATTTTTGATGCTTTACAAATAACCTAAGAACGGTGTTATCGCAGTTCTCGATTACTTGCTGCTACAGCTGCAGGTAAATCAAATTATTTTCGACGGCTGGTCTGCTTACTGCCACCCAAATCAGTTACGTTTCCAATTTGTGTCAAACTGTTGCAGTTCCCTATATATCTGAGGAAATTCATTGTAATGAGCTATCCAATTTAAAATTTTGAAAGAAGTAATCGAAAAATATTTTATATCTTCTGTCGCACATTAAAACGTTTAGGATATTAAAAACAAATGAAATTGCAGCATTATTAAGAATAGCCAAGTTAAGTTATGTTTAGCATATTTGTAGGTAAAGTTAAATCTTTCTTCAGTTAACAATCTTGAATATCTGCTTCTATATATATATATATATATATATATATATATATATATATATATATATATATATATATATATATATATATATATATATATATTATATATATATATATATATATATATATATATATATATATATATATATATATATATATATATATATATATATATTTTATTCTCAACTAGACTTTACCATTCTATCACCTGGGCTACATATTATAGCTTTGATCTTTCTTGTTCATTTTGTTTATCTAAAGGGTCTTTTTTTAAGCCCGATAGAACTTGAAATTGTAAAAAATAACACAAAAAATTAAATTTTAATCAAAAAAATTTTTTTATTCGAAAGATCAATACATTAACATTTGAAAACGATTTCGGGCATATGGCCACCGCGGCTGTTGTTGACGAAGCGCATTCTGGACGTCAAATTTTGGGCCACTTTCGAGCATTGCTGGCCGTATGTCACGAATAACACGAACAATGTTGGCCTCCAAGGCGTCAATTGTTGCTGGTTTATCAGCAAAAACCAGTGACTTCACGTAGCCCGACAGGAAATAATCGAGGGGTGTCAAATCGCACGACCTTGGAGGCCAATTGGCAGGTCCATTTCTCGAAATCAACTTATCGCCAAATTTTGATTTCAATAAGTCGATGGTTGCGGTCGCCGTATGGCACGTAGAGCCATCCTGTTGAAACCACATCTCGCCCGGATCAATGTCATCCATATTTTCAAACAAGAAATCATTGATCATGGTGCGGTAACGATCTCCATTGACCGTAACGCGAGCTCCGGCTTTATTTTTGAAGAAATAAGGTCCGATGATGTCACCAGCGTGTAAACCGCACCAAACGGTGCATTTTTCTGGATGTAATGGAGTCTGTAGGGTCTGTTGTGGATTGGTTTCACTTCATATGCGACAATTTTGTTTATTGACAAACCCGTTAAGCCAAAAATGAGCTTCATCGCTGAACACAGTTTTGCGATAAAACATCGGGTCAGTTTCCAACTGCTCTAGAGCCCAATCGGCGAAAGAACGACGCATATGATGGTCTCGTGACTTTAATTCCTGCACCAGCTGGATCTTATACGGGTGCACGCCAAGATATTTGCGCAAAATTTTCAAGTAGTGGACGGACAGAGCCCCAATTCCTGCGACTGACGACGAATCGATAAATTTGGATCTTCTTCCACACTTTCGTTTACAGCGGCGATATTCTCTTCAATACGCAGATTTCTTCGACGTGTTGGTATTATTGCATCATTTAGAGAGTATGTGGTATGAAATATATCCACAGTTCGACGGATGGCTTGCTCAGATAGACGATTATGTGCGCCATAAAAATCACGCAGTCGTCTATAAGTTGGGCGAATCGATTACTGATTTTCAAGGTAAATTTGGTAACGTTGTTCAATCGTCAATCTATTCATAATGATTTTCCAGAGTATACTGATCATAAATTTCAAAAAGTGAGCGCAGTATGAGAATTCGTTTGACAGTTAACCCTTTCGTAAGTTCTATCGGGCTTAAAAAACACCATTTACTTCACCTTCTACAATATTCTTCAAGATCCCCTCTCTTAGGATGTGCCCCATTAGCGTGCTTCTTCTTTTTTAAGATATTTATAATTCTTTAATTTATTTATTTTTGCATTAGTAATCCTGTTTAACTAGATCTCTTCGTTCTACCAATGGTGATCCTCAATGTCTCATAACCGTAAAGTGCTACACTCCACACAAATGTTTATTTAATGCTATTTAATGAAGAAACCGAAGACCTGCAACCCGTCCGAGATCCGTCAGAACACCCGAGACAGTGACACTTGTGAGAGGCGCTTTTTTGCAAAACCCGAACCGGTCTGCATGGAGACATGCGCAAACCCTTGGACTATCTCATCGTTCCCTCGGTCGAATTTTGTGCAGTGACTTAAACTTTGACCCCTATAAAATTCAAATGTTTATTAATTACGCAAAAATTTGCAGAAAATTTTTAGAGATGACTGCCGACGACCGCACCTTCGTGGAAAACTTATGGATGTCAGAGGAGCCCACTTCCACCTTGACAGGAGTGTAAATGAAGAAAACTGCCGATATTGGTCTGATACCAATCCTCAACTGTTGCATCAACGCCCTTTACACAGCCAAAAAGTTACGGTTTGGTGCGCCATTTCCCCGCAAGGAATATTCGGTCCTTACTTCTTTGAGGATGATGCGGGTAACGCAGTAACTGTCAATTCTTCACGTTATGTAACAGTGATTGAAAATTTCCTCGCCCAAAAATTTGAGATGAACTACCCCGTAGATGAAAACGCTTGGTTTCAACAAGATAGAGCCATTTCTCACACTGCTCGAGCCTCCAGGGCCGCTATTCACGCAGTTTTCGAAAATCGCTCGATTTGGTGATGTTGAATGGCCTCCAAGGTCACCTGATGTAGTAAGTGCTTACTCTTCATCGGAATTGATCAGACTATAGGTTTTTCTGACATTGCAAGGCCGTTATCTGCTCAAATCCTGTTGCTGTTGCCTTCCTAAATTTGAAATTATCTTGCTTTCTAAAGTATGGGTAATAAATTTTCCATTGTTAGGGTTAGATACCGGCACAAACATTTGACTCGCCATAAAAATGACACATACCGTAGGCCTTGCGTAATGTTGCTATAAAAAGTCGATCAAACTAAATCTTTTTCTGATCCCTAATTCAAAACATTTATGGTTGACTAAGTTCGAATTAAGAAGCAATACATAAAAATACTGGAAACAACATCAATAAAAAAATATTCTTATTCGTTTATTGTAAAAATCTTGATGCAGAATATTTTTTAATGCCCAACATTTGATGTACAACAATATGCATATATTTTCGTAAAAACAAATATTGAAACAGTACTTTATATTGATTACACCATAAAATCATTGAAAAACTTTATTAACAAGCAAAACATTTTTTAATAAAAATTACACAAAATAGTTTACCTTTAATTTAGCAAACAACATACCTACACGGGCTTATTGTTTTAATTGTTAGAATAACTTTGCAATTAATTGAAGACTAACAAAGTATCTCTTTACGCACAAACAAATCGGGTAATTTAGAAAGTTAGAACTAAAACAACAGAATCGTGCATCTCATTCCACGCTTGTATTTTGCGGCAATCCTGAAGCTTACAGGGCGACTAAAGGTCAGGCCTTTATTTTCTATGTTAATATTTAATTTATTATTTTGATGCATTACGCTCCATTAGTTTTATTTATTTATATATATAATAATAAGCCATAAACAATGCTTTTATCATGCATGGTGTAGTTCCAGCTAGTGGAAAACACATTCACCCGTCATATTTATCAAATGATTTGTTATTAATAAATAACACATATCTACTCCCAAATTAGGAAGAATATAAATTATATATACAAAATTTATGGTACTAGTCCAACAATCACATCAAATAGCGTAAGCAACCTTTACATTCCTAGCGCAAATGGAAAAAATGCCATCCACTAGTAATAAAGAAATTGAAAATACGTCTATGAAATTTATGAAAACGTACTGAAGAGAATCAAAAAATAAAAAACATTTTTTAACAAGAATCTAGAAAATGAGAGTTTCACTCTGACTAGCAGATGCAGACCTAAGAGCTAGTATTGATGTTCTTTGTTAACCTATAATCAACTAACAATAGTAAAGACGTTTATAAAATACAAAATACACAAAATTACATAATTCCACTAGAATTATTTGAAAAAGATGAAAATGTAATATAATGCACCAAGTTCCAGCTATATGGGCACATAAAATCATATTGTGTGCGTAAAATGTGGCCGATCGCATAACATTACAAGCTACCCAGCATAAGTATTTCAGTTCTCATTTGACTTTTAAATAGTAAGGACATACGTATTTATTTCGCTCCGTTATCTTCAAGAGTCATGTGTCTTTCGTCTGGTAATGCCTCAAAAGTCAACTTTGAACGCTTCAAAATAAACATTTATTGGAAGCTTTAAAACTGTACGTACAATTTATTGATATTGGATGTAACTCATTACTAAAACATGTAGCAATTTTGTGCCACCTGGGATTACTGCAACTAAAAGTATGACTTAGGCTTTAAATTCATGGAATGCTCATAATTCCCCCGATGCACAAGCCCAATGTAATTCCAAATTTCATACATGCCTTAAATTCAAACTCTTCTAACATCCCCACCATATCTCACTAATTCACAACTAACTCATTATGCACCAAGTAGTGACAACTCTGAAAGCGTATATCTAACTGATATATCCGACAAAAAACACTGATGAAGCATCAACGCACACAAAACATGCATGGTAAACAGTTAAAAAACGGAAAGGACCACTTCTCTCTGAAATTCTAAAATCTTGCCAAACACAAAAATAAGCACATCTAATAAATACCAAATATTCTCGCAAGACGCAACAAATAATACATGTCAAGTACACGGTACTGCTAATCCCCGATTAAAAACTCCAAAACCTCCACCGGTTTATATTTACGGGGTGAAAAATTACAATCAAATGATTGAAACCTTTACTAATATCCTAGAAAAATAACAAAAGCTATAATCAACGATATAATAAAACTTACCATAGATTCTTACAGAAAACTTGTGACATATCTTAAAACTGAAGAAATACTATAATATACTTATCAACTAAAAAAGGACAGAATCTATAGAGTTTTTATTAGAAACATTTATCATTCCATTCCAACAGAAGATTTTAAAATGGAGTTAGCCAAACTCGGACATATAGCAACCTTTTCCACTATTTATAATCGACTGTTACGGTCAAAAGTGGACTGTATCGTAATTTTTAAATTTAAACAAAGAAACTTCAAACAAAAGTAAAAAGCTGAAACACTCACCTTTTTGGAAGCGGCGCTTTCCTGCATAAATCGGTTTCCTGTGTAGGTGAAAAGATAGGACAAATTACCCCAAACTTCACAGAGGAGCAGATCGGAAACGTCTATCCTGGTGCTCCTTCTTCGTTTCTCGCCGGGTGTTACAAAGAAAATCGGACCGTGTTTTCAAACTGCAAGTATAAAAGTACAAAATCGTAATTTTAATTTAGTAGTTGTATCAATTTATTGTCCTCCACGGCACTCCAATACCGTCGATGATTATCAGGGTTTCCTTCGATCACTTCGCAATACATGTCTTCTTAGAGGCGACTAAAACGTTAAAAATGCATAATGGAGGCCACGCTTAACTAATCCTAAAAGAAGAAACCTACTACGAACCACTCAAGATCTCGACCTCAATTTTTTCTCTACAGTTATTAGCTTAGCGACCAAAATAAACTACCATATTTCGCAACAGATTCCAACTACGATTTATCCATCGACTATTCGCTAGCCTTAGTAACTGTCATCACCAAGTTGCTCCAAAATCACTGACTGGGACTATTTCTGAACTCTACTTGACCAAGAAGTCAATCTCGCTCTCAGAATTAAAACACGCAAGACTTTGAATATGCGGTTGAATACCTCACAACTCTAATACAAAACGCTTTATAGTAGGCAACACCAAACCCCGAAATATAACCAAAATCAACACTATACCCCATCATATCTGAGAACTGATTATGGAAACACCAAGCTAGGAAACAGTGGCAACAAACCAGAAATAGAACCGACAGAAGTTATATAACATATCATCTCTTCATTGACCTTTGCCAAAGCCCCAGTCGCCGCCCGAAGTTTTCAACTGGTTAGCAGAAAACATCCGGATATCTCGATAACATTGGGTCTGGTAATCGTTTTCGTCGCGCCTGTGTCTAGTAGAAACGCATGCAGCTTTCTATTTATTCGGCCATCAACGTAAACACTATTGGAACACTACTTGAGAGTTGCAATCTGAATTTTTGTGACTGGGGCTTTGCCGTTGTGGATTGAATGTCGCCTCTTCCCATCAATCCGTTTTGGTTTTCTTGTTGAAGGGCTCAAGAAGCCCTTGTTGCTTTTTGCACCGACCTCTGATATAGCCTATTTCACCGCAATTCCAGCAGAGTAATCGCCTCGATCTCTTTCCCATTAGCTTAGCAATCTTTTCTGCCAAGCCCTCCACAGGTGCCTTATTCAGTTCATCGGTGTCTGCCGCCAATTCTCCAATATTGCCACGGCTCTTGGACGCTTGCTTGGTAGTTTTAAATTCTAGTGCGTCAATCAATATTTTAGGTCTAGTCAACCTTATCGCTTGCTAGGTTTCCTTTTCATTAATGCCGTCAATAAATATTCGAACAGCTAGTATCCCCAAGAGTTATTTGGTGCTGTTAGGTATGAAATACGTACAAGACGAGCTATGTTTTCCGCAAATTATTGGAAAGTTTCGTCCGATTTTTGCTGTGTGCGGTAAACTTTTCCCAGATGAGCATGACACATTTTGTTCGTTAATGGGTACAGTCTGTATACAACGAGAGCAGCGCCACGCAGAGCAACAATTAAAGCAGTTGCCTTTTCAATTTTCGGACATTCGTTCACACTAACAGCTGCCTCAAACTGTTTTTGGTAATTTGTCCAAGAAGACACCATCAAAGTTGGAGACTGAACTTTGGTCTTTATCATGACCCTTGCATCCGTCGACCTTCTTGACTGCTCTTATTAAATTCGTCAGGCACGCCACTGAAAACGATCTTACTAGGGGCACTGAACCTCCCTTCAATTTATTTTATTTTCACTTTAAAAGCATTATTTTTTCGTCCTGTTCATCTATCACTACTTTTACATCGTTTATTTCGCTTTTGATTTCTACTCTGACCTCATTGATTTCTGTTCTGACTTGATTCATTTATCGTCAAGTGTTATCGAAAATTGTTCTTTCAAACCATCCATTTTGTTATTTAATGGGTACATGCTCGAGTTTAAATCTGCTTTTATATTATATTTGCATTCAAACCCGCTATATTTGAGTTCAAATATAATTTTAAATTATTCATATTTGAATTCAAATCTTTTTTAAAATCTGATTTTAATCCGTTTAACATGGCGCTCATCTCCAACTATCTTCGCGCAATTTTAAAATAAAAACATGGGCCCGGCGAAGAGATTGCTCTGTAAGCAATCCCAGAACGAACTTAAAAAACCTTTCGATTTCGATTTCGAATTTCGGGAAAATTCGAAATCGAATATCTGGAAAATTATTCGACATAGAATTTTTTCTTCATTTTCGAATTCAGCGTAAAATTTCCTATAAGAATCACATTTAAAATCGTAATGTCGAAAATTTTCCCGAAATTCGAAGTCGAATATCTCGAAAACTATTCGACATAGAATTTTTTCGATTTCATTATTGAAATCAGCGTAAAATTTTCTTTAACAATTACTCATAAAATCGTAATGTCGAAAATTTTCCCGAAATTCGAAGTCGAATATCTCGAAAACTATTCGAGATAGAAACTTTTTGATTTCGATTTTGAAATCAGCGTAAAATTTCCTATAAGAATCCATTTTAAAATTTTAAAAAATCCATAATTTTGTGACAGCGACAGACAGACAGACAGACAGACAGACCGACAGACCGACAGACATATAGAATTCAGTAACGAACTTTTTAAGTTCGTTGAACATTCTGAATCCTCATCAGCGTTCAATAAGGCTTGCCTAAGTCAGAGCTGTAATTTGGCTTTATCTCAAGTAATTTCTAAATCCCTTTTCTCCAGGTCGGGAACTCTAAGGCTGAAAAGCTTTACTTTTTTCGCGACCATGCTTCCCTGTATTTATTTTAATTGTTTCACCACTCACGTTACAAATGCGAACATACCCCACAACTGACACTAGTTGTAACGTTTCTGCTCTTGGTAGCAGTAAATAAAACATACTAATTTACATAAAACTACTTGTTTATTGTACTTACAATTATACAAATTTATAACACCATATATACAATTAACTGCACACTGTTTATATAAATACAGCATTCGCCTGGATTCGTCCAATTTCTCGATTTAAAACCGGAATCGGCCTCTAAATTCGAAATTTCTCCGAATAGCTCGAATAGCCTCGAACCTTCGGAAAAGAGACACTCGAACCTTGTAGAAGGTTCGCGAACCCGGGCGCGCCAGTTGCATAGCTAGAAGGGAGATCAAGCGAGACGCAACGCAGATGTCAATCAGCCGCGCTACGGAGGGCGTTCGGAAATTCGTTACAATACTTTATACTGGGGCCAGGTCCTGTGAGTCCAGACGAGCTAGCGCCACATCACCGCCATTCTTACCTTCAGCGAGTCTGTTTGCCTTAATTTGAATAAGTAAATGTAGCTGACATTTTGTTTGCAGTGATAACGCAAGCCAAAATAATGTACGTGAGTGAATCAAATATAAATCATAATTATTTTTCTAATTAAATCTTAAAAATATAAACATGCATATCTATAAATGTATTTTCCAGCGGACGAACAGCTTTTTATTTCGTTTTTATAAAATGCCAATCGTGTAAGAACCACTGTTCTCTAAGTACAACTTTTGGTAGTTCAAACAAACGATACTTGCAAGGTGATAATTCGAACTGTAGGGAAGATGTTCCAATATAGTACCGAACAAATACTTGATTGTTTGGGCAGTTGTATCGGGTGCAGAGTTGTCATGAAACAGGATATTTGTGTTTTGAACAAAAGTCGAAAGAAACAACCGTTATTCAACGATTATTTTTGAAAATGGGGCGAACAATGCTCTTCAGGCGTCGTCAGTAACCTTTATTATTAACTATTTCTTGTCCTACCAAAAATATTTTATAACACATATACACCTAAGTCTAAGATAATTTCATGCTCTTTGTCGTGAGAAAGTACTAGTGCGAACTCTCTTACAACGCTCAGAAGTCCCTTCTCTTATAGTTTATTTCCTCATAGCGCGTGTAAAGGAATTTACCCTCATACTAGATAAATATTTTGCACAAATCATCGAATATTCAAAAAGACAGATTGAAGCCACCTTTCGTAATTATCTTCAGTTTTGTATAAATTTATATTAGCAAAAAATATAGATCTTCTATTGCGTATTTTTTTTTATCCAAGACTGTTATAAAAGGCACTAGTACGTTATGAAGCTTTTTATTGCATATTATGTTATTTGTTAAATAAAGATTACATTATAAGAAAATAGATTTCTGTATACCTATATTAATTATTGAATTTCGATTATTAAAACTTGCAAATATTCTGTTTTAATGATCTCGAAGCTGAAGTGAATTACTAAACTGAAACTAAACTCGGTTTCAATTTTAATTAAACCTCCCTACGTCAACCCACCGTGGAAACCATGAAACCGAAGACGCGGGCACCGCCATTAATTTCGCTTGGCTGGACGGCCTCAAACGGGACACGTTAGCCTTTCATGTCGCAGCGCTAATCTTATTTTCCGGGGGAAATCTTGCGACAGACGGCCGCTCAACGGTCCGACACGGCTTTTAGCGCTCCTGATACGGATTTATGCTCTCGACTTCCTTAACGCTCTTTTCACGAGGCTGATCCTCTGTTGCAGCTGGACCAGATGCAGTTGGCGTTGCCTAGTAGGGACTACTACTTGAAGACCAGCAGCGAGGGCGACCTGGAAGCCTACCACAGGTACATGACGAACGTCGCCCTGCTGCTGGGGGCCAACAAGACCACGGCAGAGGAGGAGCTGAAGCTCGTGGTCGAGTTTGAAAAGAAGCTTGCCAATGTAAGTTATATCACTAAATATCAATTTTCATATGTCTGCCGTACATTTTTACATTTTGCTTTACTTAATTCTATAAATCATCATTTTTTAACTTATTTTTCGTTGCAGATTACTAAATATACAAATAGCTTTATTGTTGCTCATGTATTTTTTGTATTAACTCATTATTGAACAATTTGTTTTAATTAACTATAAAAAAGTTTTTAGAAAGTTTAATATGGTGTCTTATAGGAAGTGTTCCTATGATCGCTCTCCTTTTTCTTTAACCTAGGCTTATTACATTAAATCTAGAGGATAAGTCTGACAGTTTGTATTATTTTAATTTTCTTGGTTCATCGTTTTTGTCCATTAACTTGATAACTGGTTAATTTAAATACAATTTCATTTAATCATTGTATTTTTCACTGTATTTTTTTCTTTAACGGAAGATACATATAAATCGTTCATTAACTACATTTGGCACGGTACATTCACTATTGCACGCATTTATTTTTGAGATATCTAAATGATGTCTATATTTCTGTTGCTAGCTGATCGCCAGAGTTGTATTTCACAAATACAGATGGGCTTTATTATGTTTTTTTTTATATTAAAATTTTGCTTTCAAGAGCAAATATTGCAGTTGACGTTCTAGTTTTTGGTAAATCCGCTGTAAATAAGAAGTAAGGTATTGTCACGACTACGCTTTCTTGAGGTATTTTGGAGCATATATTTTACAGGTGTCTTAAACGTCTTATTGTTTAACTAGTTCCCATTTGACTTTCAAAGTGAGCACCCCGAGTGTCGAACTATCTATTGATAATTTGCATCATACTATTTAAATCTATTAGTGTGACAGAAGTATGTGTTAACTCATGTATTATCACGCATTGTTAAGCATATCAGTCATCTCTCTTTTTAATTAATCTGCAACCACTGTCTTTTACCCAAGCGGTGAAATATAGTATAAACTAACAAATAACAAATACTGCAAACAATAATTTCAATCCCGAAGACTTTAATAAGCAAATAAATGCAAATTTAATCGAAGAATTGGATATAGACACTAGCAATCTTGACGACACACAAAATAACTGGACAAAACCAAGACATGATTGGCAAACAATTAAAAAACGGAAAAGAAATAACCCAAATCCAGGCGACAACAACACATTCCTACACGTACATCAAACAAATACGAGGTCTTCTCACAAACTCAACCCGATAATGCTAGTCAAGAACAAGCACCTAATAATCAACAAACTAAAATCGTGAAGTCACCATCGATTTATGTACATGGAGTAAACAACAATAAACTGATTAAAAATAATAATAAAATCCTAGATAACAAACAATACTACACAACAGCCTTGCTAAATGATAAAATTAAAATCAATAGTAATACAACAGACTCATACAGAAAACTTACCAAACACCTTAAAGATAAAAATATATTTCATCACATATACCAGCTAAAAGAAGAACATGCATACAGGGTGGCTATTCGAAACCTTCACCACTCTATATCAATGTTAGAAATAATAAAAGCACTTAGGGATCTTGGCCACATAGAACGTAACATTATTAACATACGTCATAGAGTGACCAAACAACCTTTATTACTGTTTATGGTAGACCTAGAACCTAAAGAAAATAATAAGTTGTTTTTCGATGTAAAACATCTAAGTAATATGATTAGTTCAGTTAAACCTCCCAGGAAGATACAAACCATACCTCTCAGTGCACCCGTTCTTAAGAGTACGGCTATACTAAAGCATATTGTAATAAAGTATTTGTCTGTGTCAAATGAGGTGGTAGTCACGCAACCCATCGATACAAAAAACACCTAACACTTGTGCTTTATGCAATGGACAACACAAGGGGTTCTTTATATACCAAGACATTCAGAGAGCCAGAAACTTAACATCCAGAGAACTCACAAACGAAACCAGACCATACCAGTCGCCACCAAACCGAATTTTTACCACTTTTACAAATGTTAACGTAAATTCAATAGCCATAAACTATCCTTACCACAGATCTCCCTTTTTGTAACCACCAGACAGAAGACCTCGTACTCATACATCCAACGAATAGCAGACAAGCATCAATCAAATGTTCTCTAACTTTTTAATGAAATTTAAAGCAATTTTTTCGCAGCTTATTAGTCAGAACAGCATGGTTTTAAACATTGTTATAAATAAATTAGATTAATAATGTCAAACTCTCTCCGTCTAGCGCTCTGAAATGCCAATGGCATGTCGCAACTCCAACCATCCAGATAGCACGGCACGTGGCGGATCAGCTATAATTAATAAAAATTAAATCTCCACTATAAATTGAACTCCTTTCAAACTGACAAAATTTAAAGCTCCAATATAAAAGTTTAAGTCCTACCCTACCCATTAATTATAGCAGCAGTATATAGTCCGCCTCGACACGCTATCTCCACCGAAGAATAGAGCTGTTACAATCTCTAGATGCAAAATTTATCAATAGAGGAGACTGGAACACCAAGAACGTAGCTTGGGTTCAAAACTAACTAGTCCAAAAGAACGTAACATTCTCCGAGCAATACAAAATTACAATTGCAACTACCTGTTAACCGGAGAATCTATCTAGTGGCCTGCAGACACAAATAAAATCCTTGATTTGCCCAACTTTGCTATTTCCTGTGGTATAGCAAACACATATACTAAAGTCGAATCAACTATGACTTTTCCTTTGATTATACCCCAATTATAATTACCTTAAGTACCTTAATTATCACCAGAGAACCATCCCCCAAACTTTGCACCAAGAACACCAATTGGGATTATTTTAGAAGTATACTGGACTACGATATTAGTCGAGCTATCCGAATTAATGTCGCCCACGACCTAGACGAAGCAATTCAGTACTACAACGATACAAAACGCGGCATGGCAAGCCACATCCAGTGCAACAAGCATCCACCCAGCAGATATTAACATTCCTCGTCACATACGACATCTTGTTACAGAAAAACGCAAGGCACGAAAAAAGTGGCAGCGAATTAAACAAAAACAAAACAAGATCATAAATGATTTGCCTACCACATCGCTGCTGTGTTTTCAACACCTCAACCGGTAGGAAACAACGATGACATCGAAACTTCTTGATGTGTCCTGCCAAATGTCGCTACCACCCAGACCATTCTCGACCAGCCGAAGTAAACCAACAAATAAAACTAGCTGATTATCGTAAAGCACCCGGCTGCGACTTAATCGTAAGAGACGTTTTGCAAAACCTTTTCCGGGAAACCCTAGTGCTACTTACCACCACATACAACAGCAATCTACGTATTTGCCACTTTTCCGCCCAGAGGAAACATGCCTTAATCATTGTGCTTCCTAAGCCTGGAAAACTCCCCACTCAACGCCCCTCCTACAAACCAATCAGGCTGTCACCACTCATGTCTAAAGTATTTGAAAAGTTGCACACAAGAATCCATAAAACTGTAGACCTATACCAAATTATCCCAAGCTATCAATTTGGCTCCCGGTAACATCATTCATCTATTTACCAAAAACATCAAATTGTTAACGGTATTATGGAGACCTTAGTGACTAAGCGCGTTTGTACAACTGTATGCCTAGAAATAAAGCAGACCTTTGACAAAGTCTAGCACACAAGGCTGCTATATAAAATTAAACTCCATTTCTCAAACCAGTTATACCTAAAATTAGAATCATATTTAACCGAGAGGACTTTCCAAGTCAAAATAAACTGGTGAATACCTCTGACACACCTATAACTGAGAATACTCTACTTGCCAATGTTTGCTGATGATACAGCTATCCTCTCAGTCAACGAAAACCCAATAACTGCAGCAGCCTATTTACAAACTCACCTAGACATCCTACAAACTACAGTCAATAGCGATAAATCCGCACAAATTATGTTTACTAATAGACGCGTCGTAAGTCCACGAAACAGTATCAACAATACTCCCATATCTCAAAAAACGGAGATCAAATATCTTGGGACTATATCTGTACCACAAGGTAATCTGAAGCACACACATCAAAGTCAAACGAAAGCAAATAGATCTCAAAATAAGCAAATGCATTGGCTCTGCGGCAGACGCTATATATAACTACTGCCATATAAATGTATTATTATACCCATCTGGACATATGGGATCCAGTTGTGGGGCTGCGCTAAAGCCTCCCACATCAAAATCTTGCAACAACATTAGTCAAAAATCTTTCGCACAATAATCAACGCTCCACGGTACGTTACCAGTGAAACACTTTATATCGATCTAAAAATTCCGTACGTAGCCTCAGATATTCTGAGGCTTGCCCGAACATACACAAAAAAAACTTACCAGGATATGGAAATAAGCTAATAGAACAGCTTTCCAACCAGTCGAGCGTCATCAGACGATTAAAATGACATGTAACTACCCACAACTACCTAGTGTTTAGCCTAGGATAAAGGCGCTGGCCAGATTTCCTACTAACATGTCAAACTACATAATATTTACTTATTACTCGCGTGCGAGTAGATTGTAAATAAGCAATTTTAATAAAAAAAATGTATAACTAAGAAATACCTTTTTGTTAAATAGGTATGATGACAGCTCATAATAGCCGTAATGTAAGGTCTTCTTCAGCTCGTAAAGAAGGATGTTATCAATAAAAACAACGCAGCAAGTACAACATCCTTGTTTACTAATCTTCTTAACTGTACGGTGCGGTTGTTCAATTGTACTGTGACTATTCCGAAAATCGAATTGGTGATTAGGGATTAGCTTCTTATCTTCCAAAATTATTTTTAATCTTTCATCTATGTTTTTCTCGAAAGATTGTTGATCTGTATGACGAGACTGCTAATATTATTTTCTGCAAGACTTTACCTGTTATTAGGTCAAATTCAAGTGCTGTCTTGGTACTGACTTCTCTCTTAATTGTGTTGTAAACTTTACAATCTTTTTCATCAGGAGATTCATTTGGTAAGATGCTTCCAGGAATTTTCATTTGTTGTGTTGTTTCTCCAGGTTCTACTGAAAATGGCTGAAATAATTAGGTGTTTGATGAATAAATTAGCCTTTGCTATATTGTTTCTATACCACTTTCTTTAAGTGATGGAATATAAGTAATCTATTGTTTCTATTGATATTAATGGTTTCAAATAAACTTGAACAGGCTGATTTGTTAGCTCCAAGAACATTTTTAAATCTTTTGCAGTCTTTCGACCTAGTTATCTGACATCGTTTTATTCACTTGCGTTTTTAGCAATTGTCTGCTAAATTAAGGAACGTACATTTTCTATTTGATATTCATTCTCCTCTGGTGTAAACTTCTAGAGCGCAATTAGATTTAGTAAAATTAAGTACTGCTTTATCAATGCTCCATCAGTGATTTTAAGTGAGATGTTTAATTCAATAAGTTTATCCAATTCTTCTTTGAATGTTTCGCAGTTAATTTTGTTATTGAGAAGTTTTGGCTGTTGGTTATTGCATTTTATCTGAACACATAATGGAAATGATTGGCATATAGTCTAAATAAAGGTTGAAACTTAAATTAGCCGTACACCGTTCAGAATTTATTCCTTTTATAATACGAAAGTCTGGTAATTTGCTTTATAAGGCCAGTACCTTGGTTCGCCTGTCGAAATATAACTTAGGTTATCTTCTTGCTGTTTCTGCCTTTGGTGGTATTTAATCTTAAACTGCATTGCATATCCTTAGCGGTAAAAGTATCCTCCCCGCCAGGAAACTATTAGCCAGCGTTTTTAAGACTTATCTTTTTTGAGTTCCGTTGTATCACTTGATGATTGTACAACTTCGATAGTGTTTGGTTGGTTAGTTACATTAGAATTTTATGTTTGTTGTCGATTTTGTACAATAATTGTGTTAGCATACGTTCTTCCTGTCTGTTAGTAAAGGGCTGAGTTTCTGGTGTAGTTGTTTATAAACTAAGCACCCTTTATAATTTGCCGGGTGTTTTTCTTTGTATCTTACATTATGATCTCTTTTTATTGGATTACTTTTGTTACAGTGATTTTCTAAGCAACTGGCACATTTTGGATTTTAGTATTTTAGCTCTTTTAGCTGGCAGTAGTTTAATTTTAATCTTACAATTCATGAGTCAGTTTTATAGATTTATTATCATTTGATTTTTGTTGCAGATCAATAAAAAACATTGTCAAATCTGTTTTTGTCGTTTTTTAATGTTCCACATTTTATTAGCTTCCTGTCCTAAAACTTTTGGGTTTTATTTAATTAATTGAAAGCTGTAGTTGAACCTTCTCATTGCTTAATGCCTTTATGGTATATATTTTTTTCACAATATTCTCCAGTAAGTATATTTTTAACGGCATGGACAAAAATGGGGGTAGTTTTGATTTATTTGTTTTTTCTTCATTTCTTTTCATGCCCGTTAGGTTTTTATCTAAGTGAGCATATTTGTTACTTGTTATGATTTGATTTCTTATAGGCGAGCGGGGCACACCACTAAAATGACCCTATAGTGACCATGGCTGTTCTAGTCGCTAAAACATGTTCATTCTTATGTTTTTGAGGTCGCTGAACACGAATCAGATGGTATTTTTCGGTAAAAATGGGACGCCTATGTATAAAATGGCTTTTTAGTGAAAAATAAAGAAAACATTTTTTCACGCTTTTTCACGTTTAACTCGCGGTATCTCCGGTAGTTTTTAATACTTCTTTTTGAAATTTTAATCACATATTCTACACGGCATGAACTAAAAAACGAACCATATTCGATATCTCTAGGGTGTTTATTGTTCAAGTAGCGAATTTTAAAGTTGCACTTACCGATTTTACGACTTTTTATGTACTATCGCAAAAGTTGTGCGATGAAGTTTTTAGTTTTGGGTAAGTATTAGGTATTAAAATATGATATATAAGGAAGTTTTCTGCAAAGTTTCAGATGTCTATGCTAGATAGAAAAATATACATGTGTGTTGGAAATATCACGCGCGTCTGGGCGCGCGCACTTGGTACGCACCGATCATCGACGGTTGTATACAAGCATATAAATGAAAATATTGTGCGGTAATGATAATTAAAAATCGTACTTAAACAATATGTACTTATATTTTTTTTTTTTATTTCTTACTTTATATAAAAATACCTCACCGTTTAAAATTTTGAGAGTTTGGCGCGTTGAGAATCATTGACACATTTTCAACATTTTGAAAATAAACCTAAGATGTGGTCCTTCATAGGAAAAACACCATCTCCACTGATCTGAATAGGTACATACCTATAAATACAATAGAAAAAAAATAGATAATTACATATGTTCATCTTTGTTAACTGCGCATACGTTGACTGGTTGTGATATAATTTCGGCGTTATTTTATATCAATGAAAAGACTGTTTATGCGGCTTTGATAAATATATCGAATGACGAACTGGTTGATTTAGCTCGAATAAATAAATTTTCTATGGATAATTACAGTTGACTTTTGGACAGCAGAGTGTACAGACGTGGTGTAGTTCGTGTGTGATATCCAGAGGTCAGGCGCGGTATCGGAACCCGTGCCACTTATCTGCTGGATATAGCTGTTATTCTGGTAAACTCAATCAAATTTCTAATCCTCGGCAGAACGTAACATTATGTACAACAATAACGCCGGTTTTACGGCTAATTCAAACACCTATTATTCACAAAAATCAACAAATAACAACATTCCCTTCATGTATAATTCGCAACCTCAAATGCAGTGGCGGGCCCAAGCACAGCAACCACAAACAATGCAGTTACAGCAATCTCAACAAACTTTGATACCACAGTGGAATATACCCCAGGCCAATAAAACACGGATGAATACTTTCATACAACAAACACCTAATTATTTACCTATGCGGGAATCGTACCCCTCACAACAAAGTGTTTCAAATAGTACAGCACTGATAAACTCTGGTTATTTATATTCAGATCATGTTATGAATACAATACCGCACCAGTTGACAAATCTTTCTAACAACGATGATATTATGTCAGTCGCCAGTGATAAATCAGAAGTTATAACATTAAATGAGTTTCAAGAAGTAAGACGACATAAAAGAAGGAGAAGCGGTGATCTTTCTTCACAGTTAAGGAAGCAGCCTAACACAGGAACATCCACCTCCAACAGGTACGATGCACTAGCATCAGTCGCAAATGATGCAGGAGAGCAATCCACTAGATCGATACCCGCTGCAGAAAAGCAGAAAAAAGAGATTCAAGTTCCTCCTTTCATAATTAACTATGCAACAGCAATAAACCCTCTGCTACATTTAGTTAATAACCACATAGATAAAACAGCTTACAATTATTAATTATTGCAAGGTAACAAAGTCAATTTACAAGTAAAAAGTAGAAGACTATAAAGTATTAAGGGATGCTCTTGATAAAAATAAAGTAGCAAGGCACACATATAGCCTTGAAGAGGAGAAGATATACAGAGTCGTGTTAAAGAATATGCATCATTCCATAGAAACTGCCCTAATCAAGGAAGTACTATTGAAAGCAGGGCACGAAGTTGTAAATATTATGAATGTTATCAACCGAGAAACTAAGAAGAAAAAAAATCTCTTCTTCATTGATATCAAGCGTAACGCAAATCACAAGGACATATTTAAAATTAAAAATATTGAAAATGCAATTGTGCAATTTGAAGAACCCATAAGGAAAACGCAGATACCTCAGTGTAAAAATTGCCAGTGCTACGGCCACACAAGGAACAGGTGCACTAGGCCAGCCCGATGCGTCAAATGTGCAGGGCTGCACGACTATCAAATGTGTGAAAAAAACCGTAATGATGGTAAACCTTCCAAATGCGTACTATGCGACGGTGCGCATCCAGCTAATTACAAAGGCTGTAAAGTTTATGTCGACCTAAACAGAAGAAACCCGGGTCTAGCTTGTAAAATACTTACCTCCGGTAATCAACACCGGTCTATTCAACCAACAACGCAACAGCAAATGACACAAGTACAACCTAATCAAGAACAACAAAATCAACCTCAGAACCTAACGATGACCAGTATGCAACATAAAACCCTCACTCCCCTTAATACAGATATGTTGGAAAAACATCATGCCAATTTTCATGTTACAGCAAGCCGTCAATATAATCAAATAAATCGTCAACAACCAGATCAGCAACAGGGGACTTAACTTCCATCATAATATCAATGCAACAAACTATATTGGCGCAACAGCAAACAATAAATGAATTATCAACACAGATACGGCTCCTAAGAGAAGAATTGTCAAATAATAAAAATGGCTCCAATATATAAAATCGCCTTATGGAATGTCAAGGGGCTTTCAAAACACAATCAAGAAGTAGAAATGTTTCTTAAGTTACATAATGTAGATATTTTACTCGTTTCAGAGACTGATTTCACAAGCTCAAGTTACCTCAAAATACAAAGCTACAACATATATTCCACAGAACATCCAGAAGCAGAGAGACATGCTATGGGAGGTACGGCCATACTGATCAAGAATAGTATTAAACATTATGAGCTATCAAAATTCAAGGAGGACTTCCTACAACTAGTGTTCGAATAGAAGACTGGCACGGTCCTCTTACACTCTCAGCAGCGTACTGCCCGCCAAATCGCCCTACTAACAAAGAAGGTTTTATTAACTATTTTCGCTCCTTGGGTAATATGTTCCTAGCAGGCGGAGACTATAATGCGAAAAATACTCTCTGGGGCTCCCGTATATCTCCACCAGGACGGGGTACTATATAAAGTTGTCCAAGAACTACAGCTAAATCATTTATCAACATATGAACCAACGTACTGGCCCACAGATGTTAACAAAATTCCGGACTTGCTGGATTTCTTCGTGACCAAAGGTATAGCTCCTGGGTACCTAGACATCTCATCATGCTTGGATCTTAACTCCGATCACACTCCCGTTATAGCTACAATAAGTGCAACAATTATTGAAAAATAAAAGACATCAAAACTTTTTAATAACAGAACAGATTGGTACCACTTTAGATCTTTAGTGGATAATAAACTGAATATGAGAATACCGCTCAAAACCACTGATGACGTTTAGGCTGCGGTATGGAACTTCACCCAAGTATTACAAGAGTCGGCTAGAAAAGCAACACCAGATATCCCAATTTCAAGGAAACAGGAATGCTGTCCAATGGTCATCAAAAAGAAAATTGCTGAAAAAAGAAGGCTGAGGAGAATCTGGCAGAACACTGGTTATCCCTCTGATAAAACACGCTATAATAAAGCATCTGCAGAACTCAAGGGTTTAATCAAAGACTCAAAGAATAAAAGCTTTCAAGAGTACTTGGAAAATTTAAGCCCTACCATTGATACAAACTACGCTTTGTGGAGAGCAACCAAAAGGATTAAATACCAGCACCAACAAATTCCCCCAATACGCAAAGAAGACAACAGTTGGGCACGCACTGATTCGGATAAGGCAGATGTTTTTGCTCAGTATCTTAGTAACGTTTTTCAACCTTTGCCCTCTTCTTTAACACCAGAAGAAGATGCTGAAATAAAGAATTATCTGCACGCACCATATCAATTGGCCCCACTGCCAAAGCTCTTCTCAGTTAAGGAAGTTAAAGATATGGTTAAAAATTATCTACATCCAAAAAAGGCCCCCGGCATTGATCAAATAACAGGAAAGATAATCAAGAAACTTCCTTGCAAAGGCTTTGTTATGATTACAATCTTATTCAATTCAGTCCTGCGTTTAGGGTACTTTCCATACTCTGGAAGGTGGCTCAAGTGATTCTTATATTAAAACCTGGGAAACCACCCAACAAGGCTGCTTCATATAGGCCAATTAGTTTACTATCCATACTTGGTAAACTATTAGAAAAATTGCTAGCCAAAAGACTTACGCCAATCATCGAAGAAATGAATTTGATTCCAGCGCAACAGTTTGGATTTAGAAGGGAGCATTCAACCATACAGCAGGTCCATCGTGTAGTCAACTTAATAAATCAATCTTTTGAAGAAAAAAATTACTACACAGCAGTCTTCCTCGACGACAGCCAAGCATTCGATAAGGTGTGGCACGATGACCTGCTGTATAAATTGAAAAGATCGCGACCACATTTATATTATATTATAATTCAATCATACTTAGAAGAAAGATACTTCCAGATAAAATATGATCAAACGCTCACTAAAATACATCCAATTGGTTCAGGGGTACCATAGGGGAGCATCCTTTTGTATATCCTTTTTGCTGCTGTCATGCCTACCAATGATCAGTCGCTCACAGCTACTTTTGCGGATGATAAAGCAATCTTGGTGAAACATAAAGACCCAGTAACAGCTGCGAGAATGTTACAAAATCACTTAAATGATATCGTAAATTGGACCAAGAAGTGGAAAGTTAAAATAAATGAGTCTAAATCATACCACATTACGTTCACAAAGTGTAGAGGCAACTCACCACAAGTTTTCATTAACAGCAATCCATTACCTCAAGTAACAGAGGTCAAATATCTAGGAATGCACCTTGATAAGGGGCTGACATGGAAGCCACATATTTGGAATAAAAGAAAACAACTTGGCACCAAATTTAGCAAACACTACTGGCTACTGGGCAGAAAATCCAAATTGTCTCTCAGGAATAAATTGTTAGTTTACAACGTTGCATTCAAACCAATTTGGACTTATGGTGTCCAACTATGGGGAACTGCAGCCAACACTAACATCCAAATTATCGAAAGATATCATTCAAAAGTCCTACGTGCTATGTGCGATGCTCCGTATTTTGTGAGGAATGCTGACATAATGAGTGATGTGAAAGTGGACACAGTTAAGGAAACTATTAGAAAGTTTAGTGCAAAATATCTAAATAAACTAGAACATCATAGCAACGTCTTAGTGATCAACCTTTTGGACAATAGTGACAACATCCAAAGACTAAACAGATTAAAGCCCCTTGACCTGCCAAATAGACTTTAGTTGTAGTTAATGTTTTTATTATTATTATAAATATAAGCAACAGCTATATTTTAAGATAACATTGAGTTTAGGTCACTGGGCCCTAACTCACATGCATACTACTCAACCCACAATTCACACATTAAATTTGCTTATTGTAAGTCTTTATAGATTGCAAATAGTTAATAAACTAATAAAAAAATGGATAAATTCAAAAAAACCGTTATAATTTAATAAATGCTACTTATAATGTAAAATAGTAAAATCAACACACAAAAATCAACGTTTTAAACGATGAGGTATTTTTATATACAGTAAGAAATAAACAAACAAAATATAATTACATATTGTTTAAATACTATTTTTAATTATCATTACCGCACAATACTCTCATTTAACGCTTGCATACGGCGGCCGATGTGATCGGCGCGTACCGAGCGCTTCCAACACACATGTATATTTTTCTATCTAACATAGACATCTGAAACTTTTCAGAAAACTTCCTGATATATCATATTTTAATACCTAATATTTACTTATCCGAAAATCAAAACTTCATCGCACAACTTTTGCGATAGTACATAAAAAGTCGTGAAATAGGTAAGTGCAACTTGTAAAATTCGCTACTTGAGCAATAAACACCCTAGAGATATCGGATATGGTTCGTTTTTTAGTTCATGTCATGTAGAATATGTGATTAAAATTTCAAAAATAAATATTAAAAACTGCCGGAGATACCGCGAGTTAAACGTGAAAAAGCGTGAAAAAATGTTTTCTTCATTTTTCACTAAAAAGCCGTTTTATAAATAAGCGCCCCATTTTTACCGAAAAAATACCATCAGATTCGTGTTCAGTGACCTCAAAAACATAAGAATAAACATGTTTTAGCGACTAGAACTTCGTGGTCACATACTGCTATTTCTAAGCGACTTTTTGATGATGCCCCGCTCGCCTATTAGACTATAGTCAGTTGATTTGTCGTTTTAATGTTATTTACAATACTTTGGACTCTTGACGCTATTTGTTATTAGCATAAGCTTACGTGGAGTTAGACCTTGGTATGTAATTTGTTATAATAATAATAATAATAATAGTTCCCAGTAACCATTTTTTATAGTTGAGTGAAAAAAGTTATTTATTGTTGTGGTTATTGTAAGAAAGTAATTTTTTATTGTTTATTAGAATATTAACAATCAGAACTAATTATAACAATTTACATTCTATGAGTTAATGGGATGATAATAATAATATGAAAGGAATTCATCCAGCGATGTTATCCCGTTATTTGGAATTGGCCTGCTTTTAGATCAATCAGCCGTTTCTTCTTTAACCTTCTGGTAGGAGGGTCATGATGTAGGCTAGACGCAAGTCTATTTGAATGAGCCTGTAGTTGTTGAAAATAGTACTTATTTTGGGGCATTAGTCTTCAACTGTTGGTATTTCATGGTCAGTATACAGAGTCAGATTACTGACATACCATGGATCATTTGCGATCATATGTATGATGTTGACATTAGAGTTGCAACAACAGCCATAAGTCCAAATTGGCTTAATTATCACCTTATAAAGAAGGATATTGTTTTCTAAAGACAAGCACGATTTTTGCCTAGCGACCAGTATATATTTTTTAAACTTGTAAGTAAATCTCCCTTTTTTATTTTAATATATGGTGCTATATTATTTAGGTATACCACAGGGCACTGCGTTCGATTTAATGTAAAGTTAACTTGAGTGCTTTTCGTTTCACCGACTTGTATGCGCCACTTGTTTAGCCAGGTTTTCGAAGGATGAATGATTTTGCAGGTTTGTGAAGGCTATGAGAGGATCAGAAAGGTTTGAGAGAAGGACGGTGTCATCAGCAAAAATGTCCATATAGGTATCTGCCGTTGTAGGTATGTCAGCGGTGTGTAATATATATAATAGAGTCCCAAGAATGCTTTTCTGAGGCACACCAGAATTGATTGGGTAAAGATCAGAATATTGTCTTTATGTTATCTTTTATTTGGAAGTATCGGTTAACCAAGTAGGGCTTAATGACCAGGTAAAATTCGCTTCAGATGAGTAATTTAATCTTATACAGAAGGCCATCGTGCCACACCTTACCGAAGGCTTGTTTTATGTTTGTGAATACTGTTGGGCAGTAGAACTTGGTTTCTAAAATCGCCCTAATTATATTTACTATGACACTGTTGAGTATGGAATGATACTTCCTAAACCCAAATTGATGGTCCGAGATACAGTTCTGCAATTGGTCAACTTCACAGAGTTGTTTCATTAATAGCTTCTCTAATAATGTAGAGACTTGGGGCAATAAACTTATTGGACGGTACGACGCAACTTCTTCAGCGGGTTTACCTGGTTTTAATATTAATATTATCTGAGCAAATTGTAGTAGAGACGGTCAGTATTTAAAACAAACAATAGAGTTGTAACGGTTTCTTAAAAATAGTATACCACTTCTAGGTAATTCAGTAAGCACCTTCCCCGTTATCAAGTCGTAACCAGGAGCTTTATTTTTGTTAAAATGTTGAATTTCTGTGTGCACCTCTGTAAAGGTAATGTTTTTAATGAAAAGCGACAGTTGTATTGGCGCTTTTAGGAAAAGTTTTACTTCATTATCTGGCGCGGTGGAGTGTGCGGTAAATACGTCAGCAAAATATTGAGCAAATAAATCTGCTCTGGCCCAATCGTTATTAGGTTTCTTTAGTGGAGGGTTTATCACGTGCGATCTCTTGTTTGCTTTAGCAATTTTCCAAATACTATTATCTACTCGCGATAATGAAGTTAAATAGTGCTTAAAGGTTTCTTGCCGTAACATTTTTAAGTTATTTGCCAACCTATTATACACAGTTTTATCAGTTGGGTTGCGCATTTTATGCTATTTAGCTCTTGCCCTACGCTTCTGTCGTACTAGTTCAAGTATATTGTTGGAAACATTTATATTTTACTGTACCTCATTTGTAACCGCAGGTGTAGAACACCATGCTGCGTGGTGTGCAGTAGTGGTGGTGGCTTTCTTTAGTTCATGGAAGGTACTGATACCGATTTGTAGATTTTCTTCAACAAGTGCTCTAAGTGAATACCAATCCGTTTTGTGGTTATAAAATGATGGTTTAAGTGGCTTTTTAATTATTTATATATCCGCGACAAAAAAGTCTAACAAATCGAATATTTTGTCCCGGTCCGTGGGCTAGTATGTGGATTCACTGGTTGAAAGATAACCGTAACTTTTCTCGCGTATGAGATTATATATTCCTCTACCTCTAGTCGTAATTAGAGAGTTCCAGAGATGTGTTTGCAATTGAAGTCCCTACCACATATAAAATTATTGCCCAGTGATTGAAAGAATGGCCTAAGAACCTCTTTAGTAATTGGATGTCTGGGTAGACAATATATAGCGGATATTGTGATTGGATTCAGTAGTTTACTTACTTGATTTGACGTTGCTCGCAAAAATAGTTCTTGTTATTTTTGTAATTCATAATAAACGATGGATCTCCTAATTAAGTAACTGTACATGATAGCACATATAACATGGTATTTTTAGATAGGAAGTTGATTAAGAAATAAATTTAAATGGAAAGTGAGTAAGGTAAATTTGTGTACTTTTGGTCGTAAACATTTGTTTGATTGGTTGGGTGTTAATGCAGTTACTGTAATTGTTGGTCGTCATGGCCAAATATTTTATTCTTTACACTAGTATGGATCGTTACAATGGCGCGACATCATGGTGAAGACTTATTTTTCAAATTGTAGAACACTTGTTTCTAACCTTCGAATTTCAAATGCAAACCGCTGCAAAGCTTGAAAATCAAAATACCCTGTACAGCAAAAGTTGTTAACCGAGCACTGCTGGGGCCGGCGAAAACCCGCTGCAAAACTTCTCTCTGAAAATAGCGACCGTGGGGGCAGGAGCGGCGATGAAGAGCTGTAGGTCAGACGACCCAGGCCATATCGGCGCGGGTGCGGGCCCCATTAACACGCTGGAAGGTCGCAAATTGCTGTTTACGGAAGTTTGTTTGCGGTTTTTACAACAGAAGTGGTAGACATAGACAAATTTTGGTAATTTGGCACACAATGCAAATTGATGACACAACACCACTTTGTTTGAACATGCAATTGAACTAATTGCTCATGATAATTATATAATTTTGTTGTAAATTATGTTGGTATTTCCGATTATCTATCATATTATTACTTAGCGCTACAATCAGCAGGTAATTCTGACTAGTAAATCTGCATGAAAGGCTAGTCTTTTTCTGTGGTGTCGGAAACTTTTTTAAAGCATTATATGTAACAACTAAACTTTTCGTTTTTACCTGGAATAAAATAATCGCCTAATATTTTATAATAGTTAAATCGCTGAAACTAAAGGATTGTGTGGTACAGTACTTCAATATAATTTATTAGGGCTCGTTCACATATTTTGTTATCTACAAATAACATATCAGAAAATCTAACAATGAAGCAACAATAAATTCGTTGTTTAACCAAGTGTCTAGCTGCCAGGAGTATGTAATTTAATCAAACGCTTATGCTAATTACAGCCCCTCGATGCGACAAATAAACTTAGAAGTACATAATAAAATACACCCAGTGTTTTCTGCTTTAATGTATGCTGTTTTTATTGTTTAGTACTGCATAAATGCTAGAATCTTTAAAATGCGTTTGAATTTGTGCTTTATCTGTGCCTTATCTTTGTTTTATTACCCGTAGAAAACATATGTAAACAAGCCCTTATTTAGTTTTGTTACACTTGTTTTCGGTGAGGCGCCAACACATCACCTAGTCATCTACTAATATAAATAATTTGAATTCTAACTTTCCAACCAAATAAATCTGTTTATCAAACTCTAATGCTCTTAATTACATGTTTCGGTCATAGTAGCATGTAGTACAACCAATAGAAATATCATTGCATTAAAAATTTTAGTGAACGACAATACTCCCAAAAACAATAATATCAATATGAATAGTTACAATATTTAAACAATATTCATTAATTACTCCGAGTAATTCACAGCATAAATGAAAGAAAAACATAGTAGACAACAAGTAATTACTACAAAAAACTCGAATTGCACGTGCTAGCTTATGAATAATCTTAAGGAATGGAAACAAACAAAGATAAAAAAGAATAAAGTTGTGTCTTATAAAGTGTGTGCGTATCATTACACTATATTAATGTAGTTCGTGGACAACTATTTTCCATTGTTACCTATCTTGTGTTAGTCTTTTCTGCTTTTTGTATTGTCTTATTTCAGTTTACTTCTATCGCGTTTTATTATTGATTTGGCACTGTATACTATTTATACCTCTTTTTCAGCCGTTGAGGTAAACCCGCCAATTCAGTGGTCTTTCTTAAATGTATTTTAATGTGCTAGTTCTGTATACCATATTCTGCTAAGTCTCGTTATTATTTTTCAATATTGTAGGTATTTCATTTTGACTGCTTGTAGTTTACTTTTTCTTTGTTAAGTAATATCCGTGTTTCGCAATCACAATTCAAGATTGGTCTATCCACTATTTCTGAAATATTTCTCTTTTCTTTATAAAGTTTTGTGATATATTTGGACGGTTTTTTCTTGATTTTCGTTGATGTCTATGGTTGTGTATAGGTACTTAAATAGTGTTAATTGTTCAGTTCCTTTACCTCCCATATGTATATTGTTTTTTCTTATTGATTTAATGTCATTATTACTTTCGTTCCTCTGCATTAATTTTTATTCCATATTTTCTTAGCGTTTGTTCTACATATTTAAATTATTCGGTAATCATTTATTTTTCACTAATAGCCATAATTACTAGGTCGTCTGCAAATATAATATACAATTCTTCTTCTTGCGGTTCCTATCCGTTCCGGATGTTGGCAACCATTTGGGCTATTATAATTTTGTTGACTGCTGTCTTGAATAACTGTGTTGTGGTCATAGAAAACCATGTTCGCAGGTTTTTAAGCCATGATATCCTTCTTCTACCCGGACCTCTTTTGCCTTGTACTTTTCCCTGCAGTATAGCTTGAAGTAGTTGGAATCTGTTTTCGTTCCGCATAATGTGTCCTAGGTACTGAAGCTTTCTTGTTTTTATTGTAGTCAGTATTTCTTTTTCCTTTTTCATTCTTTGCAGAATTTCGTCATTCCTGACTCTCTCTATCCATGACACTCTTAACATTCTGCGATAGAGCCACATTTCAAATGCCTCCAGCCTTTTTTCTGTTGTTTTTGTCAGGGTCCATGACTCTACTCCATAAAGAAGGATAGGGAAGACGTAGCATCTCAGAAATCTCATCTTTGAATTAAGTGTTAAATTGTGGCTTTTGAAGATGGTACTCATTTTGTTGAACACGGTTCTAGCCTTTTCAATGCGTATCTTTATTTCCTGTGAGTTATCCCACTGGTCATCAATGGTGCTACCAAGGTAAGTATACTTTTCCACTTGTTCTATAGGTATATGGTTTATCATGAGTTGACATCTGGGGATATTATTTTTACTGATGATCATTAATTTCGTTTTGTTTATATTGATGTCTATGCCCTGTCTCTGACTACATTCTGTTACTCTGTTTAATAGTACTTGTAAGTCCTCTAACTTTTCAGCAAAAATGACTGTGTCGTCTGCGTACCTGATGTTATTTAATCTTTCTCCATTTAAGAGAATCCCTATATTTGTGTTTTCTAACGCTTCTCTGAAGATGTATTCTGAATAAAGGTTGAACAATAGCGGAGACAGTACACAGCCCTGTCTCACCCTCTCTGGATTTTTATATCTTCGATGTTTTCTTCTTCTAATTTCATTGATGCCGTCTGATTCCAATATAGGTTTATAATAATTCTTAGATCTTTTCGTCTAGTCCTATGTTTCTTAAAATATCTATCATCTTTTGATGTTGGACTCTATCAAAACTTTTGAAAGTCTATGAAGCAGGCATATACATCGCAGTTTACATCCCTGCAACGTTGAATTAATACTTGAATGCTAAATAGGGCTTCGCGTGTTCCGACTGCGTTCCTGAATCCAAACTGTGTAGGTGCTATTTGTTCTTCGCATAGTTTGTATTTTCTATTATGAATTATTTTTAGAAATGATTTTAATAGGTGACTCATGAGGCTTATTGTTCTATACTCGTTGCACTTCTTAGCTCCTGGCTTTTTAGGTAGTAGAATGAATTCAGATTTAAGCCATTCTATAGGTATTTTTCCAGTGTCATATATATAGTTGAATAGATCTGTCAGCCATTTCACGTTTTCTTCATCTAGGAGTTTCAAAAACTCTGTCTGTATGTTGTCTGGGCCATGTGCTTTGCCTTCCTTCATACTTTTTATTGCATTTTGTACTTCTTCTACTACTATTTTTGGTCCGGTTTCGCAGTTTATCTGGAGAGGTTTTGGTCTATTATCGTGAAATAGCTGTTCTGTATATTTTTTCCATGTTTCACTGATTTCATTTTTATTGATAATAATTTTCCCTTCTTCATTCACTAGTTTGTTCACAGTTCTCTTTTTATATTTCCCAGTCACCTCGTTAATTTTCTTATATATATTAAAATTGTCATGTCTCGCTTGTAAGGTTTCTATTTCCGCACATTTTTCTTTTACCTCGTTTTCTTTTGCTTCTCTTATTTTCAATTTTATTCTTCAATTAATGGTATTATATTCTACTGGATGTCTTTTTGCGAGTCTTCTTTTCTCCATCAGTTGTAGGGTTTCATTTGTCATCCATGTCTTTTTCTTTACGGTGTCTGGTTTTAAGAATTCCTTTTTGATACTTTCCACAGTGTCTTTTACTTTTTTGACCTCTTCTATATTTGATATATTGACCATATGTCTATTTATGTTTGTGTTTAATCTAATCTCGTCGTTTAACCTTATCTTTGCTTTATGTTTTATTAGTGGTTCTTTTAGTTTTCTTACATCATACTTATTAGTACCTTTCTTTCTTATTCTTTTTAATTTAACTTTAAAGGTGCCCACTAATGGGATGTGGTCTGACTGTATATCTGCACCTGGATATGGTTTTACACAGGTGCAACTGTTTCTGTATCTTTTATTTATCAGGATAAAGTCTATCTGATTTCTAACAACGTTTTCCGGTGAGTCTTTAGGCGATTTCCACGTGTAAAGTCTTCTTGGCGGAAGTGTGAAAAATGTATTCATTATTGCTAAGCCTTGTTCTCCTGCAAATATGCTTAGTTGGTTTCCACGCTCATTTCTTTCTCCTAACCCGTGCGGTCCTATGAAATCACCTTCCCGACCTTTTCCGATTTTTGAATTGAAATCTCCCATTAGCATATTTAGATCTTGTTTTGGCAAGTTTTTCAGTATATCTGCGATTTGAAAGTAGAACTGTTCCATTTCTTCGTCTGTGTGATTTGTCGTTGGAGCATATATTTGAATAATGTTTAATGTTGTAGGTTTAGCTTTTATTTGTAGTAGCATGATTCTTTCTGAGATTGGTATAAAGTTTGTTACACTTTCTGCGATTGATTTACAAACTATGATTCCTACACCATGTTGATATTGCTCATTTGATGAACCTGAGTAATATACCCGATGTTTGTTTATATCACAGTAACTTGCACCAGGCCATCTCATTTCGCTTATTCCCAGGATTTTGATTTTCAATCTTTCCATTTCTTGGATAGCATTGTTAATTTTTCCGGTTTGCGCCATTGTTTTTACGTTCCATGTACCTATTTTCATATTTATTTCTACCGACTGGTTGTTTTTCGATTTCTCGACTTCGTTCATAACCGCCCCCCGGGAGATCCGATCGGAGGACTTGAAACTCCGGACAATTTTGTTTTGAACATAGCCTTTTCATGGTAATACTAGAGAATATCCTTAGGATCTTTAATGCGGTGATTTCTCCTTGTCTTCCGCATTCCTATGCCGTTGACTGTATGTGGTTCATCCGCCTTTGGGGTCAATTTCTTAGCCCCAGGGCAAAGAAGTGCCCTTCTCTTATCGACTCATCCACCCGAAGCTGTTGGTCAACAAGAGGTGTCCGTTTATACCGACGGTTTTTCGGATCAATTTCTTTTTGCTAGTTTTGGTCCACCCCGGGTATTTTATTTTCCCGGTACCCGTCATATCTGACGAGCGTTCCCCTATCCGCCACCTGGGGAGGCGCCCGATGGAGGACTAGCAACCCCACACGGGAAATATACAATTAGTTTCCCTAAATTTATTTTGCATTCTGTTGTAACGTTATAAACATTTGCAACTTTTATTTTTTTTTTATTTTTAAAGATGACAGTTTTCGTTGGTTTTATATGTGATTTTACTCCTCTTACACGTTCTTTTATGTTGTCTTTTTAATTGCATTGGCACTATTACTCTATTACTATCTGCTGGTTTTCCGATTCTATTCCTTCCTACTAAGCCTTATTCATGTAAAAAGTTCTTCTTCTTTTTCCATGTTCTTTAGCACTTTCGCAGTTAGTTTTTCTTGTCCTAGTGTCGTGCCATTTTTTAAGCATTTTGATAGCTTCTGTAACTTCTTCATATGCCACCGACTATGTTTTTCCCTCCTTTGCATTATCATATGATATTTCACTATGTTTTTCACTTCCTTGCTGCATTTCTTTCAGTAATTCTTAAAGATATTGTTCCCATATATTTATCATTTGTTTCTTACCTGTTATTAATTCTCTTTCGTTATTCTTTATGGGCATGTTATGGCACGAATTTGCTTTCCCAATGTTTTTAGTTTTTTATAAAATAACTTTTGATGGTCTTTACTACTGCTTTTTATTTTTTTTCCAAAATTTTGTCAAGCTGTTCTCAATGTTAAAATCAATTATTTTTATTTCGTTCTTTACTGTTTCTTTGTATTTCTTTGTGGTTTATATATCTCTTAATTTATCAACCTTTATGGTTTTCCATTATTAGTTTCCGATTTCTATTTTTTGGTTTTTAATATTAACATGTGGAGCTATGTGTAAATTTAGGGAGCATCCATAACTGTATTCCGTTTTTTTAAATTTCTTTTTCTATTAATATATAGTTTATTCACTTATCTAGGGAATTTCTATTTTGTCGTGCATATTTACGTATTTCTTTAAAATCTTAAAATGTGTTTAGCTATTATTAGGTTATTTATAAGGTATTGTTAACTTTTTGCCGTTATTATCTCTATTTTCTTCTCATTTACCCTCACTCACATTTTCTCTTGTCTTCAGTAACATAGGTATTTCTCATGCCGTTCTCAGTTAAATTTAATTGGTCCCAGAATTTAACGTTATCTTCGGTACTACTCAACGTTAGTAACTCTAACTTATTTTCTAGTAGCTTTAGAATGACAGTATTTTGACAAGTAGCAAATATTTTGTTACTATACTTTTTTATAATAAAACATGTAACGTGCATACATAAGATAAATGATCATAATACATTTGTAGAATTATAATTGATAGCGATTTAAAATTAAAAATTGGTATAGTTAAAATAATTGATAAAGCTAGATAACTTTTCTTCTACCCTGCCTCAATCCCAACTTAAAAAGTGCTAACAGCACCCATATCTGAATTACCTCTCTGTCCGAACACGCTTTTCTGTTCATTGTCTCATTGAAACGCTTTATCATGTTATTAAAAATGTAGTGGTATAACAAGCATTTAAATAACAAGCAAATTCATCAAGATGAATACTACTATAGGTTATGACATTAAGCAGGTGAATTTAATTAGAAACAATAATGAATAAGTAAAAATATACGCGGTCTGGCTCGAAATTATTGATCCATATGATACGAATAATTACAATTATAATGACAGAAAATTTGCGCATTATTTAAAAATGGTACAAAATACAAGAAGTATTGCATGTATTTATAGTCTGCTTTAAAGTAAGCAGCTTGGATCACACACACTTTTCTTAACGTCATTTGCGCTGCTCAAAACATTCTACAAAGTCATGTGTTGGAGTTACGAATAACTGCCTACTTATATTGGCCTGTATCTTGTTAATAATCTAGAATTTCTCAACGATTACACAACTACATGTACTCACTTATCCACATCTAACTTCCAACTAACTATCCCAGCAAAATGGTTCTCATTCACGCATGCGCACTGCAGTCCCATGTCAATTATCAGCACACATATCTTAATTATATTAACAACGGCTCAATACTTTTGGAACATATCTCGCGTTTTTTATAATATAAATTTTATTAGATATACAAGGTGCTGATCTAAAAGTCTTTTTGAAGTTAATATGACCAGACGTTTTTGTATATAATAAAACAGAAATTTAAGTTACAAAAATTAATAATAAAGTATCTCGTCTGTTTTACTGTTTTTTTTTAAATAAAGTATCCGCTTTTGCATTTTTATTAATTAGATAGTTCTGCAAATCACACAATAGCAAAGTGGGTCAGTAATGTACAGATTTTAATGTACAAATGGGAAATTCGCATGTTGCTACAACATTATCAGAATGCCACCAAAGTAGATATAAAAATAAGTGAAGTGGAAATGAATATACATGTAGTATAAATGTTGGTTTAAATTTTTTCAAAGTGGCAACTTAAATAAGCTTGGAAAATAAGCAACTCAGTTGTGTGAAATATTGAACCAGCAAAAGAAGAAATAGAAAGCAGACTTAGAGCAAGTATCTGCAAATTGTTAAATATTCTTAATGAATCAAAAAATATGATCCATCGTCACCTTAAAATCTAAAATTTGAACAAGCTTTTGTGTATATGGTAAAATTATTATGTTTCGGCCAAACGTGGACTGTATCGTAATTTTAAAATTTTAAACAAAGGAACTTTAATCAAAAATCCAAAGCTGGAAAACTGACCGTTAGAAGCTGCAGAAATCGGCTTCTCGTGTTGTTCTCCTGGGGAATCAAGGAAGAGGAAAAAAGGGTGTGGGTAGAAGTTACCTCAATCTTTGCTGCGCGGCCGATCGGAAGCGTCTTTCCTGATGTGAGTCCTTCAGCTAGTTGTGTCCGATGTTTACGACTAGGTTTTCCTTGGTTCCTCGTCGGGTCAGATACAAAATAAATCGGACCGAACAAAACGACCTCCGGATTGAGGAAACTCTGGTCGGCAAAATATCGAATCCCGATATAACAACCGGCCTTCAACAAACGACCACCGGAATGTGGAAACCCTTGCCGCCAATTAATTAAGCACGCCAGCGAATTCTCTGTCAAAACGGTTTTGTACATAAGGACATTTCTAAAACTATCATGGCTATTATTCAAAAGCGGAGCGAGCTAACAGAGAAGAGGCCGTGGCCGAAACCGTTCTGCTTTATATATCGGCGTACCACGCAAGCGGGCAAATTCGTCGCAGCTATCTCAAATCAAAACTAAAGCGCGTATATAGAGCGAGCCATAAGACGCCCGGCCCTAATTTAAAATCCAAATAAAAGTAATTGGAGATTGGCGCAAACAATATAAGTTTTATATATACTTTAAACTGGTTTCAGACGGTCTTCTAAACAACTTGAAGGAATATATGCTGTACTACATAATAAAATAGCCAATTCTAGTCAATGGTAAATGAGTTCTTTTCAGAAGTATAATACACATCTAAATACTGCAAAAAAATAAAGTACACTCATAAACTTCAAGGGATCAAATAGTTACCTCACAATATTTAGTCCAGATCTTGCATGTGATTTGCTCGATAGTGCACTCTTTACGTGAAAAACAATTTACTTCTATGATAGTGTTGATCTGGTACTTCAAAATTGCTTTAGTTAAAAAAAAATCTGATCAAAAATTTAGCCGAATGATGGTTAAAGGTCCTAGAATACTACTATGTATATTTGCTTGCATTAATTACTTTTGATATAACGCAAAAATGTTATAAGATAGTATGATGAGACAGGCTTCAGCCGGAACTGTCCCTAGATTTGTAATCAATATTTTTTCAGCTACTTTCAACTTTTCGGACATAGTACTTAAGACACATAGTATTGCCTTGTAGATGTACATACCAATATTTTTTTTCTAAGTAGTTCATATAACATTTTTATTGTTATTTCACTTATATCTACAGCTTTGTTGGTGTTTAAATAATTAATTTTTTTATAAACTTCGTTCAGAATAAAGTCTTTAATTGCAATAATTTGAGAGTGATCTGAAGGCAGATCGCAACTGCGTAGAACAGTTATATATTATAATAAAATTCTAATGGTGATAAAAAGGTCACATACTATTTGAGAGTCGAAATTTGGAGTATCTACAGATAGAAATGTATAGTTTCTTTGTTGAATCAATTTGGATAATTCGCTGTTTTTAGTTGTTATCTGCGGTGAACTTCTATTTTTTATTTGGGTTACAGAAGGCTATAGGTATGCCACAGGGCTAGTTTAATAAATTTAGCAAATTTTAGTAATAAGCGTTTTGAAGACTTATCCACAACCATTATTTTCTCTATTTTGTTCATTGGTTCTGTTGCCTTTCTACTGCATCTGCGTGTCTGGTACTTGAGTTGCTATTTGTATTCTATAATTGGTAGGATAAGAGTTTATAAAATTATTTATATTTTGCTAGATATTTAGCCCATTATTTAGCTTCTCTAAAAAACTTTGATACAATTTACAGGTTCTTTAATTTGCTAGATGCGGGATTCTACATGACGCACATTTTGCAGGAATATCTTTACTTTTCATACAGCTTGACGTACTGTGTTCTCCCCATTTCACAACATACGTAGCATTCTTGCAATACGCCTTTGTGCGTCTATACTGTTGACAGTATGACAACGGATACGTTGTAACAAACCCCTATCTTGTTTTAGAAGTTCTACTCGTACGATTTTATTTTGAATATTTCCCGTTCATCCGTAGAATTATACATTTCTTTCAGAAACGAGACCGCTTCTCTATGAAGCCTTAGCGACTCGAGAGGGGTGTGGTGAGTCAGTCCACATTTTCACAATTTTGCCATGTTTATAATCTTGCCCCATTTTTTCCTATCTTTTATGTCTGTTCTTCAGCTACAGCTTCCCATAATATGCAGGTCATTTGCTACCTGGTCTTGCTACCTTCCCCTTGGTCTGCCTTTTGGTCCAGTTACTTCAGGTTTTCATTTGTATACCTTTTTTATTGTTGTTTCGGAGACTCTTCTGTAGACGTGCCTATACCATATAATTCTTTGTGATTTTATAAAGTTTACTATGTCTCCTTGTAGTATGTTTCTTATTTCAAAATTCATCATCCGTTTGTATTCTCCTTCTTCTGTTTTAAGTTTTTCTCATTTTTCTTTGTTAGTTTTATTTTTTCATTAGCGTAAGTTATCACTAGTTGGATTGTTGGCTTATACAACTTAACCTTTAATATTTTACTTCTGTTGTGCAACGCGTTTTTAAAGATGTAGTAGGCTCGATTTTCTGCTTGTATGCGTTATTGGATTTTTTCGTTTCTATCGCTATTTTCGTTAATTCTTACTCATAAATATTTGAATTTCCCTACTTTTTCAAACACTATGATATTTCTTGTATTTGTTTCTTGTCTGCTGCTTACCATGCATTTAGTTTTATTTTTGTTTATTATTAAGCCTTTTTATTTCGCTTCTTCTTCCAATTTCAGTATTGTGCCAATAAAGCTCTCCTTACTTCTTGCTGCGATCACCCTGTCAGCGTACGCAGTTAATTGTATCAGTTTGTTCGCGGTAGTTCCTTTAACGTTTAGTTTTCTGATAGTCCCTTTCGATGATATCTTAAAGAGCATTGTAGACAGGAAAACTTTCTATCTGACTCCTATTTCTATACCGAATTCGTTTGTTGGACCTCTATGTATTTCCACGTTTGCTTCTGATCTTATCATTATCATTTCTGTCAAATTAATAAGCTTTTCTGGTATATTTAAGTTACGCATTTTTTCTGAAAGTTTATGTCTTTTAACGCTATTAAATGCTTGTTTAAAGTCTATGAATATCATATGTAGGTCTGTATTATGTTTATGGCATTTTTCGATTATCTGCGTAAAGATGTGGATGGTGTCTATGGTGGATCTTCCTCTTCTGAACCCTTGTTGGTAATCACCTACTTCTGTCTCTGTATATTGGTCTAGTCTGTTACGAATAATTAAGGTAAAAATTTTGTAAGTAGTATTTAGTAGCATAAGTCCTCTGTAGTTTTGACATAGAGTATTTTTTGTTTTTGCATGCTCTTATAGCTTCTCTTCTTTTTTCTTTGTATTTATTTAAGTCATGTTCATTTCCGATCCTTATCCATTTTAGTTATGCTTTGTTTTTCTGGTCTATGCATTCCATGAATTCTTTATCTAACCATATATTCCTTTTAGTAGCCACCTTTTGATGTTCCGACATTCATTTTGAATACTTTATGCTTTGTAAATAATCTACATATTCTAAGTCGACGAAAAATAGGTTCAGTAGTTCTATTGTTACTCGTCTTGCATTTAGAAAGCTTTCAATTTTATGCCTTTTTTAATTAAGTTTTTCCTCAATTTCTTGTATATGTATGTGTGCTGTAGATGTTTAATAAGCAGTCTGTAAGCTCGTTTTTTCTTGGATAAAAAGTTGTAACGTATAATATTACTTTTCTCGTAAAGTTTACTAATTATCTGTAGGTGTCTGAAAAGTTGCAACTATTTTTATTGTACTGTCAGTTACAGTCTTTATGTTGTACTGCACATCCTCTACTATTTCTTTCGATTTATTTGACATTTCTGGTAATTAATTACTCCATACATGAATATTGAAGAAAGTTTTGGAATTATGCTTTCTGTTTGTTTATCTGTAGTATTTTTTTCTTTTTTTTTGTCAACAGATAACCCGAGGTATTTTTTGGTTAAAAGTAATATTTGATTAAACTTAGAATTTATCTTTATTCTTTTAGTAGGTATTACCTTTTGTCATTTATTTACATCCGCTGCTTGTTTAGCTTAATCGTTATCACCAGGTCACGTATTGTAATAGTAATTGTTTAGCATATGGTAATTGGAACTAAAAGTTAAATTGACATATTGTTTTTAAAATAAATAAAAATTCATCACTCGTAGATTGATTAACTAGTTAAAAATTATGCGCTTTATAGCATCGCTGATTGGTACACCCTATATACAGACAACAAATTCACATTTAAATTTCTTGTTTATAGATTATCTTTTGTTTTGTTGATTTATCATTCTTCGCATTTATTAAGGTATTTATTAATGTTCTGAACCATCTGTTTGTCTTATCACGTTCCTTACTTGTCGCGAATCATAATACTAAAATTTTATTTTGTAAAATGACATTACTTACAAAGCACCTTTAGTATATCAATATTTAAGTTTTTTTAACTTACCAAACAAAAAAAAAATAAAATGAAAAATGGACGTTATCTTTTAATGCAATAAAGTTTAATTAGAGATCGCGATTTGATTACACTACAATTATTTTATAAGTTTGGAAGAGGAAATAATACATCCAAAGGTAAATAATAGCAAATTGTAGATAAACAAAACGTTTGTATCAAATTGTACTAATTTGTTTTGGGCTCGAAAACACGAATAGGTGAAAACATTTATCTAAAAACGATTGCCCCTATGTTCTTAGTACTCTTGAAATACATATTGTACAAACAATTTTCCACTAACTTGCGTATTTAGAGTAATAGCTAACGTTGTTACCGTGCACTTGCCGTCTTTTCTGCGCATTATTGTTTCAGCGGGACTGAAAGCTCCCGCGAGAATTCAGATTTCAGCTCCCCCTCGGAGCACTTCGCGGCTCAATTCAATTATGACAGCGTAACGGCAATTACCTTTGCCCAACTTTCCCAGGCGAGTTCTGTTTTGCATCCTAATATTCCGTGCGTGTAAAACAATAGCGGCGAACTAACCGTGTTTCATTAACCGAATTTCGCAAATTTGCACGCAAAGAGACAGCGTTCGGTTTTGTTTACGTTTTCCGCCAAGAAAAACCGGTGCTTGTAAAAATTGGTTCGGGCCGCTTATTTTGAATTAATAGCTAATATGGCAACTTGTTCAAGCTTGCGTTACTTGTAAATTGTTAGTTTTAACAAGAATATTTCGTAAACTAAACAGATTATGAACAATCAATAATATGAGACATATAAATGAAGGTTCATATATTACAAATAAGTTTATAAAAGCAACTCAAGTGGTCGTACTCTTCACTGATAATTTTAAAAATTCACATGACTAAACCAAATAATGAGTTATACCTTTTTCTATAGAACAAACACACATTCAAACTGTTCTTTTCCAAGTTTTTTCACAGCTTCGGTCAGTCTTTTTATTTCTCAATAACTGGACCAAATCAGATCTTTTAGTATTTAGGTTATATATCTAAATCTGTAGGTAGCGAATAGGTACTTCTTTGCGATCCCGGTAAAGGACAGACCTATTTCAGGGGGTGGTGACCCTGCCTACGTGAGCTCTTGATTATCCTCCGCCTCCTATAACAGGAGGAAATCAAGTCCCTACCCAAAGTCCTATCATACCTAACAAAATTTACCGTACCTTATCCTAAACCAACTCACCAACCCGCATGGCAAGCGTGGTGTTTTAATGCCAAAATACCTTTTATGATGATATTAAACCCTAAGGAAAGGCCCCGAGTCCCCGGCGGTCCGCTTATTCCCGACCATGGCGGCGGTCGGATAATGAGGCAGACCAGGGTGCTAAGAATCCCAGGTTAGGACAGGCTGCCAAAAATAACTGAACTAATGATTGGAACCATAAATACCAGAACACTACTACACGATCAACACATATATGAACTGGAGCATGAACTAACTAAAATAAAGTGGGATATTATTGGATTATCCGAAATAAGGCGCAGAGGAGAGAAAGTATAATACTCGAATCAGGTAACTTATTGTATTATCGAGGATCAGAAAACGAAAGCCAACGTGGGGTAGGTTTTATGATCAATAAAAACTAATACACAATATAACCAGGCTAGATAGCGAAACAGATAGAGTCGCATCAGTAACAATACAAATATCAAATAAACACAAATTAAAAATAATAGAATGTTATGCCCCAACAACTGCCCACGATGATGAAGAAATGGAAAGCTTCTACGAATGCATCAATGATAATCTATCCAAAGAAAATACTAATTATACCCTCATCATAGGCGATTTTAATTCAAAGCTAGGCAATAAACAAGAAGAAAACGAAGAATATATAGGACCCTACAGTTTTGATGAAAGGAACGAGCGCGGAACAATGATGCTTGAATTTTAACACGCCACAAGATCTATGCAATGAATTCATTTTCAAAAGAAAAACAACGTAAATGGACGTGGATATCTCCGGGCACCCGAACAAAGAACGAAATAGACTATATTCTCTCAAAGGATAAGCATATAGTAAAAGATGTAACAACGCTAAATTCTTTTAACATAGGCAGTGATCATAGAATGGTTAGAGCTAAAATAAATATTAATAGCAAAATAACAAAAAGAAAGAAAAGAAAAATATAATCTACCAGACACTCAACGATTATTGGAGAAAACGGACGAATATCAGCAAGATCTACAAAATGCACTGCAACAAATAGAAGGGGCATGGAATAGTAAAAACTTAGATGATCAAAGTACCATACTGAACGAAATAATGAAAGATACCGCTGATAAAGTTGCACCAAGGAAAAAACAAAAGTAGAGAAACTAAAGCAAACAACTAAGATTAAAATAGAACAAAAGAGAAAGTTATTTAGAGAAGGTAAATATGACGAATTTAGAGAAATGGCTAAAGAAACGAGAAGATTAGTAAGAAAGGATCTCGAAAACTACTATGAAATAGAAGTAGAAAAAATAATAGAAAATAACAGGGGATTGAAAAGCTTAAGAAGTAATAGAAAACAACAAATAGTGGTATTAAAAGATGAGAGAGGACAAGAGATACGACAACGAGAAACTATGCTAGAAATAACAGAAAAGTTTTATAAAAACTTGTACAGTTCAAAGAAACAAGAAGAACAGGGAGAGAATACAAAACAAAAAATAACCAACATAGGATCAGAGGAGATGCCCGAAATAACAATAGAAGAAGTATACCACTCACTCAGGCAGATGAAGAATAACAAGGCGCCAGGAGAAGATGGAATTTTGACAGAGATGATAAAAGCAGGAGGAAAACCCATAATATCAAAGCTATGTGATCTTTATAATAAATGTCTCATGGAAGGACGAGTACCCGAAAGTTTCAACAATGCGGTAATTGTAATATTATATAAGAAGGGAAACAAGGCGGATTTGGAGAATTATAGACCAATCAGTCTACTCTCACAGGTATATAAAC
Organism: Sinelater perroti; assembly: GCA_036346155.1. Taxonomy (NCBI): domain Eukaryota; kingdom Metazoa; phylum Arthropoda; class Insecta; order Coleoptera; family Elateridae; genus Sinelater; species Sinelater perroti. The sequence continues at coordinate 4,186,535 of JARFIY010000189.1, forward strand.
TATTGACAAAAATTATTACAAATAGACTTAATAACAAAATAGAACAGTATTTGACAGTAGAGCAGGCTGGATTTAGAACAAACTACAGTACACATGAACATCTATTAAATATGCGAATTCTCCTAGAAAAATCAGTAGAATATAATCTGAATGTACATATGGCCTTTGTTGATTTTAAGAAGGCCTTTGACAGCGTAGAGCACTGGGCAATCAAAAGGTCGCTAAATAATGCAAGGGTAGATCATCAGTACTCAATGCTTTTGTCATATATATATGAACATGCAACGTCGACAATACAACTTCATGGGCATACTAAACCTATCCCAATTAAATGCGGCATAAGACAAGGAGATACGTTATCTCCCAAATTATTTACGTTAGTTATCGAAGATATATTCAGACAACTTAACTGGGACAACAGAGGCATACTAATAAATGGAAAAACTTTCTAAACCATCTCATATATGCAGACGACGTAGTACTTATCACAGAAAACTCTGAGGAGCTACAGAATATGTTAACTGATTTAGAACAGCAAGCATTTAAAGTTGGTTTAAATATGAATTTACAAAAAACAAAAGTAATGTGCCCAGAAAATCCAAGAATAAATGTAAGAAACATAGAAATCGAAAATGTAGAAAGCTATATATATCTTGGAAATATGATAACGTTAGGAAGGCCTAATCAAAAAATAGAAATAAACCGCAGGAAAAGACTAGCATGGAGCGCGTTCGGAAAACTAAGTAAAACACTAAAAAATAAAAATATACCTATGCGTTTACGTAGCAGACTATTTGATCAGTGCATATTACCGGTGTTGATCTACGGAGCACAAACATGGACCCTCACCAAACAGTCAATGAGCCAATTGAAAGTGACCCAAAGAACAATGGAGCGTCAGATGTTAGGAATATCCCTAAAAGATCGTAGAAGGAATACATGGATTCGAAGCATCACGAAAGTTAAAGATGTTGTGGAGGCAGTGACAGAACAGAAGTGGGGTTACGCAGGACATGTTGCTAGATACCAAGATGGAAGATGGTCTAACACTTTATTAAAATGGAGACCATACCTAGGAAGAAGAAACAGAGGACGACCCCCAATGCGCTGGACCGACGACCTTAAGAAAACGGCCGGGTTAGCATGGATCAGAGAGGCTCAAAATCGTGAACACTGGAGAAACATGAAAGAGGCCTATGTTCAGAAATGGACCGAAGATGGCTAATGATGATGATGATATCTAAATCTGCCTTGCGTATTCTTCCCATCAGTTGTACCTTCTATTATTATTTGTAGTAGGTCTAAATGCTGTAACCTATGCTCCTTCTCATTATGTCTTCCAATATCCTTATTTCTTCCTCTATTCTTCTTAATATCTCATTATTTGATATTTTGTCGATCTATCTTACCTTTAATAGTTTTCTACAGCACCATAACTCGAATTTATATAATCTTCTCTGTTCGCTCTTTGCAATTATTCAAGTTTCAGTTCTATACAGCACGACACTTCATACGAAGGTGTGTATAAGTTGTTTTCTCCTGTCCAAAGATTTTTCTTTTGCTTCTTTCGTCTTTAGTTATGATGCTTCCTAGATAACAAAACTCTTCAACCTTCGCTCTTCTTTTTCCATTCATTGTTGCTTATATGTTCCCGTGTCTCACATCGTTACACACCATTGTTTTTGTGTTAAAAATGTTCATTTTCATTTTCTATTCTTTCATAACTAAGTCCATTTTATTCAACGATTGTTGTAAACCTTGTTCGTTTGCAATTATAATTGTTATACCATTGAGTACTGTATCATATTTATTTTCTTTCCGTGTGTATTTATTTCTGCATTTTTTGATTCTCTAATTTTATATAGAGGTTATATAAGAGGTAATATATAGAGGTTGTGTATATCTTTGGGCGTCTTCGTGTCTTATCACTGCTTTCTGTTCGTGATATGCCTCTGTTTCATTTTACTTTTCGTAGAATGTCTAACAGTGTAAACCATTTTACCTTATCAAAAGCTTTCTATATATCAACGAAAGCTATAAATGTGGATTCGCCTTTTCGTTATTTTTTTGTCGGTTATGATTCTTGATTGTGAAGCCAAACTGATTATGTGTAAACAGGTCTTCTATTACACTTTCTATTCTTTTACATACGATTTTCGACAATATTTTAGGTATATGTGAGATCAAATTAATTGTACGATAGTTTTCACCTGTATACATTTTTTCTTTCCTTTGAATTGTTTTGTATATATATTTTATTAGTTGATATAGTTTCTTGTGAGTTGTTTCAGTTATGCTTTTTATTGTTTCTGTCGGCAATTTGTCTATTCCCACTGCTTGGTTTGTTTAAGTTCTTGTAGGGCTTTATTGTACTTCAGTTGGATTATGTATTCTCTAAGATTCTCCGCATCTACATCTTTTTCTAATTCTACTTCGTTTATCTCTACATAACCGTGTAGTGGTTCTAAAAATTGTCTATTAAAATTTTCCGTTTTTATCCTTCATGCTGTTAGAGCATTTTTTAGGTTTTCGAAAAAAGTTTTTGATAGTTTTTATCTTACCTATGCTGTTCTTTAAATTCTTTTTGACTCTCTTAATTCTGTTTCTTGTTTGTTTATAGTATCTTAGTCTATTTTATAATTTATTGTTCTCGTGTTTCTTTCTATCTTTAATTAACTCAAGTTTTTCGCATTTCTCTCGCTTGTTTTGGTAGTACTTCTTTTGCAGATGGGATTAAATATATTTATATATTATTCCATGACTGATTTGTATTGTGTTACACTATCCTGTCTTGTATTTTTTTGTTCCAGCTTTCCTTCAAGCTGCTTTCTCACGTCTTCTTTTTGTAATATTCCCAGTTGCATAAATTTGTTTTTGTTTTTCTTTAGTTTCTTAAATTTTGAATCATAGGCTATTATAACATTGTTGTGATCGCTGTCACAATCGATGTATGCTTTATGAACCTCTGTTTCATTAATATAAAATATATTTGGTATCGTCCAATCATCCATGCGCATCTTCTGCGTACGTGGTATTGAAATAATAGATTTGCAATTACTAATTCGTATTGTGCGCAAAAGTCTACTAGTTAATCTTTTCTTGTTTTTTTCCCAGGCTGTATCTACCGATAACTTTCTTTTGTTCATCTTTCTCTATAATTTTGTTTCAGTCTCCTAATTTTGTCCTTTATCATTATTATTCTCTTATTGATTAATATATATTACTTTACTTTTTGGTCTATCTGCTTTTTTATGATTACTGCTACCCTTGCCATTTCTTCTCCAGCTACTGTGTTAATAATTCGAAAATCTCCGCTCTATATATCACCTTTATTTAGTCATTTAACTTCACTTAAACCATATTATGTCTAGTCTGTTTCCTTCCACTTCTAGTTTTGTCTTTCAATTTCTCCGCATTTTAATAAAGTTCTTATGTTCCATGTTCCTAATCTCTTTAGTTTATATTTTTATTTTCTTTAGTGCCCCCCCCCCCCCCGATGACACGAATAGGGGACTGTTTACCTCCAAAATATTTAAATTTTGAAGATGTGATATTGCTGATTTCTTGGAAAATAAAATTACTACACAGCGTTTTTCCTTTTTTCTTCCGCGTGATATTCAGCTCAATTTGTATACAGCTTACTACCAATCCAACAGAATGTATGCCTAAAGATATTTTGTTATTGAGCACAAAAGTGTGTACGCTATGGTTATACGGCCAATATTCGATTCCCAGAGGCGGGTTTGTGAAAATAGGGGACAAGTTAAGTTTGCATACTCATTCCTGATTACCCGCCATTTACTTACAATATTCTAATAGTAAGGCGTCTTCTTCTTCTTCTTCCTCAGACTGCTTCTCTCCATTTTTGGATATAGTATTTCCCTATCTCGTGCTAGTTTCATCCAGTTTTTCCCTGCTACATTTGCAACATCGTCGGACCATCTCTTCATCGGGCGTCCTCTACTTCGCTTACCTAGACGTGGCCTCCAATATAATAATCTATTTGTCCATCTTTCATCAGTTGTTCTTGCCATATGCCCAGCCCAGCTCCATTTTTGACGTGCTATTCTTTCTACTATGTCTGTTACTTTTTTTATTTGTCGAACCCATTCGTTTCTTTTTCTGTCCCGTAATGTTACATTTAGCATTCTTCTCTCCATCGCTCTCTGCGTCTTTAATAGTTTGCCCACAATTCTGTTTGTGCATGTCATAGTTTCTACTCCATACGTAAGAACTGGCAATACGCATGTGTCAAAAATTTTGGTTTTCAGTATGATTGGAAAATTTTTTGATTTTGAATGCTCGACAGCTTTCTGAATGCTTTCCATCCAAGGCTTATTCTCCTGTCTATCTCAGCTTCTTGGTGTTCTTTTCCTAGTTTAAGAGTATGTCCTAGGTATATGTAAGAATTTACTTGTTCGATCTGTTGTCCATTTATTGTTATTTGTGCTTGCTGTAAAGTATTGGTCATAATTTTTGTTTTATTCGTATTCATTTGTAGTCCTACTTGCTTAGATTTTTCATGAACTTGTTTCAGCATAATTGTTAACTCTGTTTCATCTTTCGCTATCAATGCTACATCGTCAGCGTATCTTAAGTGTGTAAATTAAGTACCGTTTACATTTATTCCCATACCGGTCCAGTCTGTTTGTTTGAATATATTCTCAAGACCTAGAGTGAATAGTTTTGGTGATAATATATCTCTCTGTCTTATGCCTCTGTTGATGTTTATTTTTTCTGATCTACACTCTAGTTTAATAACTGATGTGGCGTTTTTATATATATTTTTTAGTAGTGTTGAATATCTTTTATCGATACGGCAATCATCTAAGGCTATTAATATAGATTCCATTTCAATAGTGTCAAAAGCTTTTTCGTAGTCTACAAAAGCTAATGCCAATGTTATATTATATACGTTACACTTCTGAATTAAGAGTTTAATGCTTTGTAGATGTTCGTTTGTTCCGTAACCTATCCTAAAGCCCGCCTGTTCGACTGGCTGATAAGCGTCTAGTTTGTTACTTAGCCTATTTGTTATAACTCTCATAAATAATTTATAGAGATGAGATAGGAGACTAATTGGTCTATAATTTTTTATGTCACTTTTGTTGCTCGTCTTATGCAGTAGGATCACTTCTGCATTATTCCATGCCTCTGGGATCTTACCTTCTTCGAGGCATTTGCTGAACAATATTTCTAATATGTTCAGTAACGGTTTTCCAGCATTTTTTATTTGTTCGCTTATGATTCCTCTTCCCCTGGAGCTTTACGATTCTTCATTTGCTGCAAAGCCTTTTCGATCTCCAATTTCTTAATGTTTGGGATATCTTCGGATCCGGCGTTTATTATCTTGCGTCTTTTCTTGTCTTTACTGTTAGCTTTGTTTATTTGTGAAGTATATAGTGAGGTGTAGAATTTTTTTGCTATTTCAGTAATTTCCTTCTTGCTGGTTGTTTCTCCGCCGTTTGTTTTCTTAAGTTTGAATATAAGTTTCCCCCCTATTGATAATTAGTAGGGCGTCGGTTGACATAAATGATTTCATTCATTTTTCCCGTGTTGTCAACGATCTTCACATTCGTTCTTCCCTTTCCGAATATCTCACACCATGTCTCAATTATAGAACATAGCATCACTTTTTCATTATACATCTCGATAATTTGGATAGTGGATAGATAGCATTACGGACAGTGTTATTTCCAAAGTGAATAATTATTTTCTCTTTTAGTACAGAAACATGGTTCGGGTATAACTTCCTTCTGGCACTATTCCCGTACTAAAGGAGTATTAGCAGCTTCGCTCGCTTTTTTGATCAATTATGAAACTGCTATTATATTTTTGTATAAAACTAACCTATCAAACGTAAATATTTCTTTATAATTAAAATATATACCAACTGTTATCAAAATTACTAATTTTTCTACAATATGAAAGAAACCAGAAAGCCTATCAAAAAACGGCCAGATATTCGGGAAGTTATTTATAGATGTTCGATCAATCAACAATACAACAGAAATATTTAAATTAATTTTTCAAATGCTCATTGATAATCTGATGTTAAAACACCCTATGCGCAAACATTTTACAACCCTTGATACGTCACGACGTCGCGATAATCATTGTGTGATACGGAGATACATTTAATACAATATACAGATAAAATTCAACTATCGGAGTAATCTAAAGCAAATATTACTTAAGCTATATAGGGTCCAATTGTAATTTATTACTCAGAATTACATTTGTATTTTACAAAATTAATTCGTTAAATATATGGGATTATCAAATAATTATTATGACTGGACAATTATGTAGTTGGAAATAAAAATTTTACTAGTCTTTCTACTTGTTTTGCATAATAACTTAAATTAAGTAATTGAAAATAGAGGTCACTAACGTCGCACGAGAACCAACGTGACTGAGGAGAATATCCTTATTATTCGTTACCTTCTGGAGTATAACCGTTGATTAATGGTTCCTGAGATTGCTTCTGAAGTCGGAATAAGCTAGGCTAATACTTAAGCAATCCGAGGTTTTATTCTACTCAAACTCAATAAAAAAATTGGTGATTTGCTGTAGACTACACTAGAGCACGATTTTTACAATATAAACGAAAAGCTTGGCAATTATCATTTATTTAGATTATTTTAAAAAGCACTTTGTGGGCAGAGATTTAAGGACGTTGTTGCTGTCGAAGCGTTCGTGTGCGATCGGCTGGTATCACAATTACCCTTATTTAAAGATAGAGGGATGATAGAATTACTTATCTGTTGGAAAAATGTGTTCTAAGTCAGGAGGTTTATAATCCTTCAATAAATTAAAAAAACAATTCTAATTTTTATTTGATTTATTCGCGTAATTAGTATATTTCAAAATAATTGTAAATCCGCTCTTAACCTTTACTTCAACCAAAATTTGTGTATCGATAAACAAGAACAAATACCTTGCAATAAATTGCAAGAATGTGTTAAAAAGCTTCCGGAATGATGTGATCTAAGTTGCATTTTACTTGTTAACGTAATTCCCTCAGCTTCAACGCATTCAATCAAAATTTGTTACATTCGAGCAATACCAGGTTCAAGTCACAATTTCATTGTTAAAATGACATTTAAATTTTACCTCATAATTGAATTTGTTTATGAAGAAATCAGAAAGTTTTAATTGTCTCTATACAACTCAAATCATTAAGCTTCTACTCTTGCTACTAAGATAACATGTAGTAAATTTAGCAAGAATCACCAATCCGTAGAATCACCGCCCCATCGTACCACAAGAATAGAGATTTAAGACTAAAAATCAACAAAAATTTGTCAACCAATAAAACAGAAACACAAAAAATTATAATGTACGTACAAGAAAATACAATAAGAAAATAGTACCAAAAAACTGATTACTAACAAAAATCAAGCAATAGCTTTAAAGTTGGAATAATAATTAGTAGACAAAATTATTATATAAGTAAGTTGTATAATATACAGATAATCTTTAAAAGGCGGAAATGGATCATTCTCTATGTCATGTGGCTTTCGGAAAAGTACGGGGATTTCTTTTTTGCGTTATGTAAGGTAAAGGCGGCTTTTAAGCATTGTAATTAGGAATTCCTAAAGGAGATTTCCTTTGCACGGAAGATGTAAAAGCGAGAGGTACCCCCGTTTGCTGCGCAACGGATTATTAATAAATTTTTCACGGCAGAAATCATAAACCCTTCTGAAATTTTAATAAGGCTTAAGGCACAGTTCAGGAAAAACACTGTTAAAAAGTCTCTTGTATGAGTGATGTAAACAATTTTTAGTTGACCGAAAAGCAGTTAAAAATAAGGATCACAGACGTCGCTTGAGAGCCAACGTGAGTAAGAAGAATGTTCGCACCTTCTTAGGTATGATTATTGACTAACAATTGCTGAAATTACTTCTGCCAACTTTTGGACGAAACAAAAGTGCCATGTTGTCGAAAGAGGTATGAATTTCTAATTGGAGATATTATTCTACTTTACGTCATTTGCCGGCCTGATACAGCTACCTAAAGTCGACAAAAATTGAGGATTTGTTCTAGGCTATACTGAAACATCCTTCCTATCGCTTGCTAGGGCAATTATTATTTGTTTAGACCACTAAAAAAGTTGTAAGAGGTCAGAGATTTGACGGCGCTATTGTTGTCGAAGCGCTCGCTGACGAGTGGCTGGTATCACAACTACCCCCATCTAAAAATAGCGAAATAAAAAACTAGCTATCCATGGAGAAAATGTGCTTTTAAGTCAGAAGATTAAGTATATATTTACTTGGTTCATATTTGATGACATAATAACAAATTTATTAAAAGCTTCTTTGATAACATTGAATACAAAATAAGTGTGATCCAAGTTGTAATATCATCCGACTTCAACGCATTAAGCTTTTTCTTCCTGGGAGTGACTTTTTTCACAATCATCACAACTATTTGCAGCCTTAATCATATTTTTAATTAAGCAATATCTCTTACTAGTCAGAAATCTTTGGAGTCCAAAAAATCCAAGTAGTATCTCAGAAACGGTATAACTAAATCTGCCATAGATATAAAACTATGGTTCTCGAACCTTAATCGTTTTCTGATCATACTATGCTTAACTTAATATAAAATTTTTAATTTAATATTATTTGTTTTTAATGGTGCTGTATTTTCAATATCAACAACAACAACTTTTCTTCAAAATACAGCCTATGTCTTCCAATGAGTTTTTGCTAGCGCTCCGGATTTTGTGAATCTGTCTATGGAACTCATTTGCCGACTTTGAAACAAAACATTTTTTATATTCTTCGTCATATTGATTAAACGATTTAAAACAGTGACTGTGCAAAAGTGAATTAGAAAATACAAGATTGTATGCTCATGAATATTGAACGACAAAATAAAATAATCAAGTATTTTCGCATATTTTTATGATTTATTAAATGGGTATCGGTATGTATAGTTACAATGGATTTATTCAAAATAACCACCCTTAGCCTCTACACAAACTTTAAGACGACCCGTACGCTTATCTATAGCAACACGCACCACATCCACAAAACAACTATTAACTGCAGCCATCAAGGCTGGCTTTAAAGAGTCTTTTTGAGTAAACTGTGCCATCTAAAACTGCCCATAGTTTGTAATATAATGGATTGGTATCTGCGCTACCAGAAAGTCAATTCTCTAATGTTAGAAAATGAGGCACATTGGTGCTCAGGCATGTTTGAGTTGAGTGTGCTTGTGGGCGGGTGCGGACTCTTGCTGAAAGATCCAAGATTCACCTCGAAAAGGCGTGTGATTTAGGGGTTTCATTACATCTTCCGAAACATTCTATTGATACAGAGCGGCCGAATATCAGTTACTTCATTATAACACACTCCTTGCCAAACCATTACAGCTGCTAGATGATAGTCTTTCTCAACCCTTGTCACTGACTTGAATTTTGGTAACGGTCCGGTCCGTACATTGAAGCAGAGTGGACGTGTGCGGGCCAATTTTACCTGCGATATCGCCGCGCCGAGCCGCAGTCTAAGGTCAGGCGTATTTATTTATTTATTTAACAATTTAATACCTTTAACGCATAAATCTACTATTGAATAAAACAAAGACTTTACCAATAAGAGCCCCTGCGGAGGGGTTCTTTATTCAAGATGAGCAATCCTAATCTTAAACGAACCAGCTCTACCTTATCGCCACCTGTATCCGAACCGAATAGAAAATATTTATTTACACCTGAAAATCTAATAACCAAAAATAAATTTTACGTTACGGAGAAACAAATCGAGAATGCCGGTAAAACCATTTGTCAAGGTAAACTCGCCGCAGCTATAAAAGACATGGATACCTCTGTTACCGCTCCGTCCCAATCTGTTAATACTAAGGAGAATAAAATAAAGATCCCGCCAATGTATCTGCATAATGCAGACAAATTAAAATTTCAAGAAATAATTACTGATCTTAAGGAAAAAGCTACGAGTGAATTTTCCACTGTAGTTAGAAACAAACAATTAAGAATACATCTCACCAGTATAGAGGATTACCGAGTAATGACTAAGCATTACAACGAGAACAATCTAGCCTACCACACATTTAAAAACCCAGAAGTTCGCAACTTATCTGTAATAATCCGAAACGTCCCTGTCTCCCTTACGGAAGATGAAATCAAAAACGAATTAACAACTCTAAAATATCCGGTACAAAAAGTAGCCAGATTATACAACAAAGACAGATATCTGATCCCACTATGCGGGGTGGATCTCGATGACACCCAAGAAGGCAAGGAAATTTTCAAACTAACAAAACTAAACCACAGCATAGTAGAAGTAGAGATACGAAGAAAAGGAAATTCCTCAGTGCAAAAAATGCCAGCTGTACGGCCACACACGTAACTATTGCCACTCGCAAGCACGCTGTGTGAAGTGCACTGGCAATCACTTATTTACCGAATGCCCTAAACGACCTGGAGATGATCCTCAGTGTGTAAACTGCTTGGAAAAGCACCCAGCGAAGTACAAAGGTTGTAGTTATTACGCTAAGGTAACCCTGAACCAAACAAGAAACTCTAGCTTTAGAACTCAAAACAGATCATACGCCCAAGCAGTAATAGACAAACAAAATACTACGATTAATGAGTGATCGCCCCCAAGACGTTTTGTATCCAAACCCAACGTTTCCACTCCCGACGAACAGCAATCATCAACCGACCTTATCTCCACAGTACTTAAGAAAATGGATCAAAATAATCCTCAGTTAATAAATAATATAACAGTGACAAATTGGAATGCCAATGGTCTTAAATCTCAACGTTCAATTTTTATACAATTCATGACACGACACAACATTGATATCGCGTGTATCACAGAGACACACTTTGTAAGCACCGAAAAATTCAGAATTCCTGGGTATCACGTATATCGGAAAGACCGAGAAGCTGTAATAGCATCAGGCGGAGTTGCAATTATAATTAAAAAGAAATTCAGCCACCACCTCCTCCATATGGGTGTTCTTCAAAACATAGAAACTATTTCTATCAAAATACACATGAAAACTAGTGGCTCTTTAACCCTGACATCTGCATACAAACCCCAAAATAAACGGCTTGTTGAAGACGAAATCGGTGAATTGTTCAGCAGCAACGAGACCACGTTAGTTTTAGGAGACTTAAATGCAAAAAATACCATATGGGGATGCCGTGCTAGTAATCCAGACGGGATGAAGTTGCATAACATTATGGCCAAACACAGTATATTAATATCAGCCCCTGACGACTACACTTACCATCCATACCGAAGAGACCATCAACCTGACATCTTAGATGTTATACTGCATAAAAATGTCACTTATCCAGTGTATCAAACAGTGGCATCTGAATTGGACTCTGATCATCTTCCTGTCATCATCAGCCTCCACAACACCCCTCAAATAATACCTCCACCGCCTTGCTTAGCGCATGGTAAAACTGATTGGGACAATTTTCAGTCGAGCCTTGATCAAAAACTCCGTTGGGTGGGACCACCTGAACTTCCCCCGGATATAGACAATGCCGTCCTACAATACACATCAGCCTTACAAGCAAGTATACAAGAAACAACCACTCCATGGAAGCAAAGGAAAGTTGCCGAGCATATTAGAACTCCCAACTACATACACCGATTACCATACCTTAAAACACTGTACAACCAACTATGTCACTTAGTAAAGAATGAACTTGACAGTATAAGAATTCAAAGACACAATTCTTACCTTGAAGACACTAAACCCGGTGACCCATCTATGTGGTTAGCTACCAAACGATTATTAAGACAACCGAGTATAATCTATCCTATGACATCAAATAACGCCAGATACTCCTCCGATGATGAAAAAGCCAACTTATTAGCAACTCATCTTGAACAGGCATTTACGCCCAATTTTGAAGACACAAGATGAACACTTCGAAAGGCAGGTAATAAGCGCAATCGCAAATATGCAGTTACAGGATAACCACGAAATAGCTCCTACATCTGTCCAAGAAATTAAATCTTATATAACAATATTACCTAAGCGTAAGACCCCTGGGCCCGACCTTATAACAAACGAAATGCTAAAGCACCTATCAAAAAAGGCTCTGGCTTACTTAACCTCAATATACAACGCCTGTCTCAGACTAGGATACTTTCCGACAGCATGGAAAACTGCAAATGTGCTCCCCATCTATAAAGTAGGTAAACCGAAGGAAAACCCTGACAGCTACCGACCTATCAGTCTCCTGTCAACCCTGGCCAAGCTCTTAGAAAAAGTGATACTTTCCAGATTACTAGATTACCTCCACCAAAATGATACTATTCCTCCTCTTCAATTTGGCTTCCGAACCCTCTTCACTCGACCTCTCACCAGCTTCTCAGAATAAGTGAATCAATTGAAAGAGGGTTTGAAAAGAAAGAATACACTGCGGTTGTATTTATAACTTGGAAAGAGCTTTCGACAAGGTCTGGCATGATGGACTTCTATATAAAATGGGACTTTTAAACATTCCAAATTACCTAACCAAAATAATTCACTCATTTCTCACTAACAGAACTTTTAGGGTCCGGATTAGCTCAACCTTATCTAGTTCTAAACCTATTCGGGCCGGAGTACCCCAGGGCAGTATTCTGGGACCCACCTTATTCAATCTGTTCGTTTACGACGTACCTACAGATCTCAACTCAACGCTGGCCATGTATGCTGACGATACTGCAATTATTACACAGAGCCTCAGTCTTGATACAGCAATTGTACTCCTACAAAACTCTATAAATACGTTATGTGCATGGTTTCAGAAATGGAAAATTAAAATAAATTCTGATAAATGTCAAACAAAAAATTTTATCATCAAGAGATATGAGCAAATTACAAAAATAAAAATAAATAATAACGAAATAGATTGGAATCCAAAGGACTCAGCTGTTAAATATTTAGGCGTGCACTTAGACGCGAAACTGAACTGGGGGTTTCATATCAATAAAAAACTCAACGAGTGCCACAACAGACTGGGTGCATTATATCCACTTATAAACCGCAAATCTCACCTCAGACCTGAGTGTGCTGTACTTATCTACAAAGGAATCCTCAGACCAATTCTTACGTATGCATGTCCAATATCGTGCAACACATCAAAAACAAACATGAAGAAACTCCAAACAATCCAGAACAAAGTGCTCAGAATCGCCATCAACTGCCCTTGGTTTGTGCGTAATAATCAAGTTCACAGTGAATTAAGTGTTCCATTAATTACTGAGTTCATTAATAAATCCACTGTAAAGTTTTTCCAAAATCTAACCTTGTGTTCAAGTGCTACCAAATTAAATCTAGGCCAAAAAAATATTCACAGGCGTCTTAAACGTAAACTACCACAGGACTTAATTTAAATGTGGTATATAAACCCAACTCAATGTCAAAGTAAGATAGAAATGTAATTTCTCAATTAGTCGCCACTGGATTAAACCTCAATCTATGTAGTTTAGTTCTTATTTAATTGTACCATAACAACCAAGTCGTGTATTGCATTGTATATTGCAGAGCCAGCTATAATAAAATAAAAAAAAAACCTTGTCACTAGCTAAGATGCTTCTTTGGACGATCTGCGTACACATTACTATTTTGTTTGTTAAAGGATTCTTCCACTGTAATTTTTTTTTATAAACCAATTTTTTGCAGCCATTGCGCGTGTACTCTTTAATAACTTCTTCTCTTATTTTCTTTTTCTTTAAAACGTATGTCTCCAAGCAGCTAGTCCTAGGTCTTGTTTAATAATACGAGGCGTTGAAGTTTTGGAAATCTGCATCCCTCGGGACATAATATTCTGCCTACGGAGAAGACTTCGTTTAATTCGGGCACTTACGGCTTTGACTACCTAAACAGTCCGAACTGAACGTGGTCTTCCAATGATGAACGATCTTTGACACTTCCAGTCTCTTAAACAATTTTATAGCCCGATACACAAACATACTGCTAATGCCGAGAGAATTCAGGAACTTAAATATTACACTTTTTTCAGTTCCACACTTATGTAATGCTGTCACCCCATTCTACTGGTAAATAATCAAACTTGCAAAAAAAAACACAATTTAACTTATAACTTAAAGCTTGACAATTCCAACTATATGACAATGTCATAGATCAAAGGTAGTTTTGCTTTTGTAACAATATTTATGGGAATGCTATGATTTTATAGCATTATTCGCATTTATTGCACCTTTATTATATTTTAGTATCTTTGGCCTATACAATTTCTTTGTTAATTTACTATTATATTACAAAACGCGTTCCAAAGCTATAAAATGATATAATATCCTGAGTCTCAAAGCAATAATCTAAAGAGCCACAGAAAATGTCCGTATTCGAGGGCTTCAGCTTACAGATAATTGACTTTTAGGTTTCTCTGCCAGAAGTCGACCGCCACGACACGAGCACGATCTACAAAAAGCTGACGCTGAAGCAGCTGCAAAAAATCGTGCCCCAAATAAAATGGCTGGAATACCTGAGCTCATTCCTGAGCGACGAAATAACGGATGACGAGCCGGTGGTGGCCTACGGGCTGTCCTACTTCGTCGAGATGGGCCGGATCCTGGACGAAACGGACCGGAGGTAAGGGCCCCCCGGGGGCGAGCGCGAGCTCATGCGATTCTTACTTCCAGGGTCGTGCACAATTACGTGCTGTGGCGGCTGATCATGGCCCTGGTGCCGCACATGATCGACGACTACCAGCGGGAGCGCGTGGAGTTCCGCAAGATCCTCCTGGGGATCCTGAGCGAGCGGAGCAGGTGGTCCCAGTGCGTCGAGTGGACGAACAAGAAGCTGGGCATGGCCGTCGGCGCGCTCTTCATCCGCGACAACTTCAACCACGACAGCAAGGCACTCGAGCCGGCTCTGTTTGTTTTCCTCGCTCACGTTTTGCTTCCGCAGGAAACCGCGCTCACGATGATACACACGATCAGGGAGGCCTTCAACGACCTCCTGGCCGAAAACGACTGGATGGACGACGAGACGAGGGCCGTCGCGAAGGAGAAGGCGGACGCTATGAACGAGCGCATCGGATATCCGCAGCTCATAACGGAAAGCGAGCAGCTCATCAAGGAATACGATGCTGTAAGTAGCTCGTCCCCAATACCATTACATTTCTTTTATACATATTCCTCTTGAACCTGAAAATTCTTTCCTGAAATTTTAAGTCACTACATTTTTTTACCAGTTGTAGTTGGGAATATTTAAGTATTTAGAATATTTGTTGAGAATGAGGGCAAATAAAGAGCATAATTTTATCCATACAATTTAATTCCAAAAGAAAATATTCTAGTATAACAAGTTATACTGTACTATATCGTCATAAATGTTGTGCTACACTGTTCACTTTTATTTACTCTAAATTTTATACCACTAAGGTACGCAATAAATAAAAGTAAATTATTAAAAGCAAATTTTAAGATTTTAAAATTTTAAAATACTAGGTGATTCTAAGCTTCATTGCCAGATTACCTCAAAATGATACGTGGTAAAACTCAAATTATATGTAGATACAATTTGCAAAAATATAAACAGACTACAAATAAATCTCCGCCGTTTTTTTCTCAAAAATTGGGCATTTATTGTAAAAGACCGGAATTTTATGTTTTATTCAAAGTACTTTTTCCCATCTTTCTGGCAGCATACGGATACCGCATAGGAAGAACGCTTCATCTTTTGAGGCTATCCACGGATCGATCCAATTTTTGGTATCTTCATATGATGTGAAGTGCTGCTCAGACAGGCCATGCGCCGTCGATCGGAATAGGTGGTAATCGAAAGGGGCAATGTCTAGTGAATACGGCGGGTGGGGTAGGACTTCCCAATTGAGTTTTTCCAAGTAGATTTTGACCGACGCCGCAACATGTGGACGAGCATTACCATGCAGGAGAATAATTTTGTCGTGTCTGGAGTAGTAGTGGGCGCAATTTTCCTTGAGTACTCGGCTCAATCTCATCACTCGTGTTTGGTAGAAAGCTCCAGAAAAGGTTTTGTTCGGTTTGACCAATTCATAATACACGATACCAAGCTGATCCCACCGAATACACAACCATTTTTTTTTCATGAATATTCGGATTGGCTATCGATGTTGAAGCATAGGCAAGTGGTCCCCATGATTTCCTCTTCTTTGGGTTATCGTAGTGGATCTATTTTTCGTTACCAATAACTATACAATCCAAAAAACCCTTTTGTTTATGCTTGACAAGCAGCATTTTACATGTGCAAAATCGGTTTTCAACGTTTCTCGGATTCAGTTAATATGCAAGCCAATTTCCTTGCTCTAGAACAATTCCCAACGATTTTTAACGATGTAAAATTGCTTGTTGAGTCACTCCTAATGTAAGTGCAAGTTATTCTCGCGTTTGGCAGGAATCTTCTTCCAATAATGCTTCCAATTCCGCTTCTTTGTACACTTTTGGCCTTCCGCTATGTTCTTTGTCTTCGACTTCAAGCTCACCGTTCTTAAACTTATGAAACCACTCACGATAACTTCTCTCACTTAAAGCAGCGTCACCATATGCTTCTGCAAGCAATCGATGCGCCTTGGCTGCAGATTTCTTCAAATTAAAGAAGTAAAACAAAAGTACCCGCAAATGATGCTGATTCGGCTCAAAACTCGACATTTTCGCATAAGAAAAATTATGTGATGCTGATAGAAAAACTGTGATATTTTAAAGTTATGGTGTTGTCAGGTGTCCAACTTTACGATATAACGTTTTACATCTGACAATTTCTACCATAAATTACTGGTGAGGCCATCTTTTGTCAAACGGCGGAGACTTATTTGTACTTCCTTTAATTACAAAATAACTACTGAAACATTGCATTATATAAGTAACTAGGCATTAAAAAATGACTATATAACTTGTAGCATTACTGGAATCATCATGAAAACAATCGTGGAATAGATGATAGTAAATAGGATTTTATATCTACCGCCTCTATAGTACATGCAACATAGTGTATGCAACATAAATAAAGATACCCAACCATTTGACTGTTCAGAAATGAGCTAAGATAGTAGCATGCTATGAAGTATGGAATACCACTTCTCTTGTGCTCCTCTGCTTTTATACAACGAAACAAAGGAAAGTGAAGCTAGGTCCGGAAACAATAAAAAATTGTCATGCAAAGTTGATGACCATAGACTCGGTGAACGAGGTAAGAAGAAGTAGCCGCTTATCAACACACATATTGTGAGTAACTCTATGAATGTAGATCACTATATTCAAATACTTGAATACAACAGTATCTTTTAAGATAAAATTAGCGACCATTTTCATGCAGGATGGGGCGCCACCCCATTCTGCGCTTATTGTGCGGTTAGACCAGCATTTTTAAAACGTTATCTGGGACGACACTAACCTCATGAATGACTTCCAAGAATTTCAAATTATCCTCCATTCTTTTTACATGTGGACTATGCAAAGGGGGAGATGTACAGGGCAAAGTCTGACACACTGGAAAACTTGGACGCATTGATTCAGGAAGTTTTTAGCAATATTCCAAATGACTTCCTTCAGCAAAGTAAACTGGTTGACGCCACCAATACTTATGTTGATATTTAAAGATATGTCTTAATTTTCCAATGAAATAAATTCTTGTTAGAAGTTTTTAATGCTTGGTTACTTTTCACCTACCTTATATAACTCCAAAAGCACCCTCACTATTAAAGTAAAAAACTTTTCGAGGCCACATAGTTAGGTTATTACTAAATTAAGTAGTAGATGTCGGAATAAAAATAATTTATTAAAATTTATACTTCTGTGAGTTGTAATTATGAGTAATGAATCACAGAGTAAACTAAAATTCATTTATATTACACAGTAGTCTAAAAGTGTTTGTCCTAGTTAAGATTTTTTTAAATTTTACACGAATTAAAGCACTAATTATATTTAAAAAAAAAACCTGTTTTGGTATAGCTTGTGCATATGGAAGTTATTAATGTAATGGTAAAAAAAATTTAAAATAATTTTTAATTGTAGCTATTTTGGTTTATTTAAGAACTCTATTTTTAAATCAGATGCTTTTAAACTTTACCACATAATATATTTTTAATAAAAAAATAAAGATCTGTACTAATTTGATGTTTGCCCTGTCATTGCTTTAAAATTTTTATTTGATTAATTGTTTATCCATTTAATGACATTAATTTTTTGTTTACCCCAAGATTATTTTACATGGTGATTAGAACTATATAAGTGAAAATTTGCCTTGACTAGCTCTGCAAATAATTAACTTAATTAAAATGCAATAGCAGTAACAGTTTTCTATTTAACAATCACCTCCATACGAGATACACATTTGAAAATAGAAAAATTTCTATTCTCCATGCTAAACGAGTCATTTTTTCCAATCTCCTCTGATTTAGATTGTCCTCAAAGGATTGGCTCCATTAGTACCTTTTATTAATCATTTGTTATGTGAGGTCTTAAAATTGTGTGTTGAAGTTTTTGTTTTTTCAGCAAACTCCAGTTGCATGATGTTCTTGATATGCATTTTTCGCAGTTTCTAAATATATTGGGACAAATTACAAATAAATGGTGAACACGGCAAAATTGGAACACTGAAAATAAAGCATAACATTTTAAGTACAGCAGTCTATGTCTAGTCAGCGTAAAAATATAACTAGACAGAGGCAAATTTGTCTAGACGACTCAGTTGCCACGATGTTGTTGAATTAAGTAGAACCTCGCAAATTAATTTTGCACGAACACGTCCACAATCCCAACCTGACTACTCGTCAGCTTGCTCGAAAAGCAACGGTTTTCAATTCTACTATTTCTTGTGTGCTAAAATAGTTTAGGGAACGACTTATGGTGGAAAGAAAACCGAGAAGTAGAGGTAAATATAGCGCCATCCTATCAGATCAACATTTGTTCCATGAGCATGTTGGCCAGTTAGTGCCAAAAAACTGAGTTACCATGTAATGGTAACGACCGGTATTCGCGGTAAAATTTTTTTGTAGAAGTATGGACCTATAACAACACTTGGTCAAATTTCGCACCAAACAGACTCCACTGATGTTTTAAGTGTTGCAATTTCTTGCACGTTTATTAAGCTATTTACAAAACATCACTTAGAAAATGTATGAATAACTGTTTTCTCAATATCGTGTGCCGTATTAAAAATTTTAAGTGTAAATTCGCACAAAAATTGTAGTTGCCTGCAAATTTAACATAAAAATATATTTATTCTGAAAATGAACCGCAATTACGATAAAATCTTTTCAAAAATTAGAATTACAAATCAAACATGGAACTTCTGAGATAAATCAGAAAGACAAAAAAGAAAAAAGTATAGACCACAATAAATACTGCGGCGAGAATCCTTCTGCCACTGGTGGTAACGCGCGGAATGAGAAAGCTTCGCTGACGCTTTATAAGGCCCTCTAATTAGCTGCCCTGAAACGGTTTCCTCTGTACACAGCTGAATAAAATTGTGTTGTGTACACTTTATAATCGAGCTAGACAAAGTTGAAGTCCTATATAATGTGCTTTGCACAGCGTTCACAACTCGAATGTTGAAAGCCAGAAAATTAGAGGTTTTCATAAAGCTATCTAATTAAACTATATAAACACATTATGCAAATAACTTAAGCCGCCTTATTTCTTATTCTATTTTCTATTACAAGGGAGAAATAAACATAAGTCGACTATTATTCATAATTAATTCTTGAAATAGAACATTTTTCATATATAAATATGGTCTATACCTTCTTTTACGCATTACACTATCTCAAATTAGATGAAACATTTAATCACCAGCACCAATTTTGAATGAATACATTTACCTATCAAGCCAGAACTTTACAATATAGAACAAACCTACCACTGAAATGTCACTATTATTTGTCATAAGAATGATGCCATTAGTATCAACGTATGGTAAATTAATTAAGGAGTAGTAGTTGCATGCTCTTTTATAATCACCAGAAAGAAATGTTATGAGAATATTCATAACTAAAAAAATTGTCTTTTAGATCTTATGAGGAAGGAACGGAAGGAAATGTTAAAAAAGTTACAGAACGATTACGTGTATATAGATAGCATAGTTGTAGTTTCAAACTAATAACATTTTAGATACTAGGCGAATCAAATTTTGGATTTCGAATCGTCCTAACGAAGAAGTTGTATACATATTTTTCTCTAACATTAACAAAAGTTTGAAGTCAAATATGAGAAAATTATATTTCAGTCGACTGCTTACAATTAACGATTCCAAATTATGCAACAAAATAAGAGAATTTTTATTAAAGCAGTAAGAAGTCCACTTTTAAATCTGAATTTGTCCAATAATTCCGTCAGTAATTGTCTCTATCCGTCATTTTTATTTTTTATTTAAAATTTTGGTTGTTAGTGGTGATTTGGTTAGGAAGATTTTCTTCCTCTTATCGGAACTTATTAGAATTGGACTCACTAGTAACAGAATATACAGAGTATAGATAAAAAGTTGTGTATTAAAGGAAGGAAGCGACAAGAGTGTATTTTATCATGAAAAATGCATGCAGAAACAAAGGGAAATAAATTACTTGCAACTTAACCTATGCAATAAAAGAATTAAAATATGTGAGCGACCTACAATAAATGTGGGAAAATTATACAATTTACAAGTTGAATCTAGCAAAAAAGTCTAAACATACATAAAGGTAAAAATAAAAATAACATAAATACATAAACTAAAATTATTTTACGAAAGAAGAAGCTGCACAAAAAGTTCACGGGCTAAACACTGAACAACAAAATATAAATATGCAAATAAGACGTAAAGCCTGGCTAAAACATACACTAAAAAAAGAAGGGGTGATCAAGAACAGTATAGCGCAGAACAATAAAAGAAGAAATAGATATAGCAATAGCAGATCTGAAAACACTGGCGGAAGATAGGCGTATACGGAAAGAGTTCATCAATACTATGAATCCTTGTCAAATAATAGGGGATTATTAATGTACATGTACATCTACCTGTCAATTATCAGTTGGACATTTAAACTCACTTAAAATTACTATACTCTAATATCCACCTATTATTTTCTGTGTCACAGAATCAATATAAAAATGCCCCAACAGTCTATTTTGTTTTATTAATAGATAATACATGTGCAATATTTTATGTTTTATTATATTACTGAATTATGTACGACCCATTATGCTCTATTACCTTCTATCCCAAAGTCAAAAGTGCCGTTTTTCAAGGTATTTGTAATTTTCCAACAAAATACCGTTTCAAGTATATTTTTCTTTTATTTATTAAACTAAACCTTCTATTGTGAATAACATTAAAAAAACAAATAACAATTACATGAAACAATATTCGAAAATCAGGGAATTTGAGATAGTACATCCCATTCTAATTTTAACAATTTGTTCCTAATAGCTAAAGGTACATGGAGCCTAGCATTGTCGTAGTGGAAAACAACGCCTCGTCTTGTGTTGATTTCTTTTTTGATTTGTTCAGTTGGGAACATCATTTCATTAAATTAATAATTTCACTTTGCAGAAGTAATTTACTTTCAAATCCCACCAAATAGACGCCAAAACTTTTTTCGATTGAAGAACGGGATTTGATGTAGGTTAGCACTTATTGCAAGACCAACAGATAATATAGCAGACCCAATACTTATCCCTAATAACCAATTACTTTGATAAAGATTTTCTCTTTTTTGCTGAAAGAAGGTTGTTCTCTTTCTGATGCTGAACCCATAGTATAGAGCAATTGACATAACCCAGCTTTATATATTGTTCGTGGAATGTTCAAAATATCCAACAATTCAAAAATTACTAATTATAGCTTTGGTGACCTCTGCGGGTCTTATTTTCCAAATTATATTTACCAGCTCCAAACCTCCTCAACCAAGTGCGAATTGCCTAAACACTTGTAGGACCACTCTAATAGATGGTACTTGCAGAAAACTTTAAGAAAACCCATTCTTTACTACCTTTTATCATGTCTCAATTGATTCGACAAGGCTAATTGGACTGCATTTTTTACGCTTTCCTATAGAAATATCTATATAACTTTTCTTTCAGTCACTGGAACACAGCGTGTTAGAATTGAAAACTCTTCTATCTAAATCCATATTCTATGTATTATCGAACCTCCTTAACACAATTCAAAGACTTTTATATAAGGAAATTTTCATATACGGGGAAATAATAAAACTAATAAAAAATATAAGTTTTATATTCTCAAAACTGTCAAAACTTGTAAAATCAAAAACTCGAATATAAATATTATAATTTAACAAATATTTATTTAACAAAATAATAAATACTATCGTGCAAGCTTAGATAACGAAGGTAACGAATATACGTCCATGAGTAAGAAAAGAAAACCCACAGGGCAAATAGAGAGTCTACTGTCAAAAGCAATGTAATGAAGAAAACAACTAGGAAAAAATCAGTAAAGAGGATACACTTCAGAAAATGTATATCATGATGCAAAACCTCACAATTAAAGTTAAAGAATCAAAATCAATAAATTAAAAAAATAATAAAAATATTAAACGTGACAATGGACAATTGACAAGAGAAATTAAACATATAAAGAACATATAGAGGATCTATACAACCAAAAGAAATTAAAGGAATATGTCACAAATGTAATAAAAAAACACTTGAAGTTGGAAATACAAATTAAATCGGCAAGGAAGCTAAGAGAGAAAACCTATCTAACAGAACTGGAAAATGCGAATAAGATTATAATGAATAAAAACAAACTAAATGATAATAAAGAGATTAGGATGCATATTAACGACGACCTATTTAAAAAGGTTAAAAAATGCAAAGTATAATCAAAAAAAAAGGACCCAAAAGGAAAGAGATAAAGGAGAATGAGATAAAATATGGTTTAGAAAATTATATATAGAAGGGGTAGGGTGGAAATGGGAGGAGGACAAAAATTAGAAAAGTAGGAAATTACACTGGTAACAATTCAAAAAACTGACTGCAGATTAAATTTGTTGGACAGTTATATGGAAAAAGACTAGTCTAGGAAGGGACATTTGAGCAGACACTGTATTATAAATCTGGAAAAAACAAAAATGGAAAACAAGACAAATATGGAACTGGGCAACTTGTCATGTAAAGGGCATTAGTGGGAATAAAGGGTTAGTAAATAAAATAAAAATAAAGATCTAAATAATAGTAATAATTAAGAATAACAAAAAAGGCCAAGGCATAGTCCAACTGGATGATAAATATACAACGATTTATAGTGAAGTAGCACCAAACCAGATAGCAAAAAGTGTTGTAGCATGTATTATAAACCAAAATTGGACGAGAAAAACTTGTAAATAGACGTGTTTAAACGAAAGATTAATGTCTGTCAAACTAGAAGAAAATACACAAGAACTGACCATAATTGCAGTATATAGACCTAACGAAGATAACCCTGTAGGAAACAAATATTATTTTTGAAAAGATTTAATGACACTTAATGAAGAAAGTAATAGAATAACAATTATATTAGGAGATTTCAAGGAAAGAGTGGGGAAAAATGATCAATCAACATGGGAGACCCTGGTTAAATATAGAAAAAAAGAAGGAAATACTAATGGAAATAGATCGATATATTTTTGTAGAGAAAATCAACTTATAGTTACAAATTCCTTTTATAAGTATCAAGCAATATACCAGAATTCTAGAGAAGTAAAAAGTAGAAAAGAAAGATCAATAATAGACTATATATTGAAAGAAAAAAGAGATGGGAAAATGATAAAAGATGTCAAGGTAAGAAGAGAACTAGGACACGTAGTGAGAAGTGACAGCCTACAGGAAAAAAAGCCCATGAAAAAATTAAAACCTTTAAGTTACCAGAGATGGAGTATATAAAAAGATGCCAAGAAATAATTACTAAAAAGATTAGAAAAATTAATATGGAGTTACGCAGAAATGATGTAGAAAATATGTGGGCAATCTGCGGAGTTTTCAAAATAAATAATTATAATAAACAAACAGATTGGTATAATGAAGAAATTAAAAGTGAAGTTAAAATAAAGAAAATGATATGGTAAGAAAACAGTAGATATATGTAGAAAATACAATGAAAAAAGTTAATAAAAACAGCGAAATAAAGATCATGGGATAGCTTTAAAAACAATATGGAAGCTAATAGTAAAAAAATCAAAAAAAAATTACAGAGTACCTAGAAATTTCAGATTGGTAAAAAGCACACATTTAATTAAATTAAAAGTAAAGTTGGTAAGTTTATAACTGATGAAACTAAAATACTAAGGAGATTAAAAAAGTATTTTCAAGAAATTCTGTCAATGGAGAAAGGAATAACCCAAACAAAAAAAAGAAGAAAAACTAGTGGAAAGAACTGAAGAAATAACTAATAATAAACCAAAAATAAATAAACTGTGCAAAGTTATAAAAAATGAAAGACATAAAAGTAGCAGAACACGAAGGAGTAGAGGCAGAAATGATTAAAGTCTGAAAGAAGTAGGCACAATATTATTCCTTGAAATTTGCAAAAAGGTCCGGCACACAACAATAATACCTACAGATTAGGAGGTGGGGACTGTGTTGTCGTTGCACAGAAAGGAAAACAGATTTCTGCTACTTAGCAGCGCATGTGAGATTTATGAGCGAGTACTAGTACAAAAATTAAGAAAGAAGACAGAACCACAGCTAGAGGACTCGCAAAGCGGTTTTAGAAAGAGTTACAGTATACAAAACCATATATTCAACCTAATAGAAATAATAAAGAAAATTCTGAGGCAGGCCAAAGAAGCATATTTAGCATTTATTGATTTGGAAAAGGTTTTTGACTAATTGAGAAATAAAAAATGTATATAGAAATAGCTGAAATTATGTATGAACAAAATATGCACAATCTGGAGAATTTACTACAAGTGAATTCTTACAACAGGGTTGGGTATTAAGCCCCCTATTATTATTCATTATATTTGGATGACATTATAAAGATATGTGAACCTAAAGTGGCTAAATTACATACAGAGAATAAACATTTCTGAATGTGCATTTGCAGATAATGTAGTAATATTTGCACAAAAGAAAAATAAATTTTAAAAGAACCTATAAATTTAGAAAGAAACGTTAGAAGAATATAACATGATCATAAAGGTAACAAAAACTAAAGTCATGGCAATATCTAAAAGGGCAGTACGGATGAATATAAAACTGTACGACAATTATAAATTAAAACAAGTTGAACAATTCGTGCATCTAGGAGTTACCATAGACAGCAAAGAAGGATATGAAGCAGAGATTAATAGAAGAGTAGATAATACAGCAAAACTTTACTACTCAATGTCAAATACTTTTCTGGAAATAAAGGAAATCATAAGAAAAACAAAAAGTATGGTATATAAGACAGTTTACCAACCAACTTTAATCTTTAGAGGAGAATCTTGGGTGTTATTGTAACAAACAGGTATAAGAATAAATTACAAGCAATAGAAACAAAATATCTAAAAAGAGTAGCAGGGCTTACCAAAAGAGATAAGATAAAGAACCAAATAATTCGAAAGAAATTAGAAGTCAAAACACTGGTAAAGAAAATTGAAAAACGACAACTACAATGGTTGAGACATATATAAGGATGGACAAAGATAGGCAGATTAAGAAAATTGGAGGAAAGGCGGGTCGACATTCAATGCGCGTTCAAAGTGAGTGACAACCCTCACGAAGCAGTACGTTGTCTGTAACAATTTGTTTTGTAAAACGTTTTTGGCGAGTACGTTTTGAGGATGAGTTACAATAAGTTCGAGCAACGGTGTGCGATCCAGTTTTGCTTTAGATTTAGGCTCAATGAGACAAAAACGTGTGCAAAACTTCAGCAGGCCTATGGAAACACTGTTTTCTCAAGGGTACGAGTGTTTCGGTGGTTTAAGACATTTTCAGAAAGAAGGCGGCCTCCAGCTGCACGGAATGACACCAATGTCGATGGAATCCGGCAACTTGTGCGTTCCAAGCGTTGGTCAGCAGTCATAATGATCGGGGAAGAGTTGCATTTGGCGCATACCACCGTTAGTCAGATTAAGACCAACGAACTGGGGATGCGGAAAATTGTTACGAAAAAACCTTTGGCTGGAATAAAAGGACAACCGGAGGAACACGTGCCTTGATTTTTTTGGAGGATTGAAAAGGACTTTTGTTTTCTGGAATGTATCGTTACTGGTGACGAAACTTTGGTGTTTTAGTACAACCCCGAAATGAAGCGCCAGAGCCCCTTTATTAGCCCGACTTGAGTCCGTGTGACTTTTTTGTCTTCCCACGTGTGACAAGGCACCTTAAAGGGCGTCATTTTGGGACAGTATCAAACATTAAAAAGGTCGTAACCAACCAGCGTTCCAGTACTGCTATGGCAAACGAAAGAACCATCTCCAGCGCTGTGTGGCTACCAAGGCAATTATTAAGAAGGGGACAATATTCAGGTGTAATTATCATTGCCTAATAAAATGATAAAAAATCGGTTTCGTTACTTTATTTACACTTCTCGTATGTATGTATGTATATATTCGCATGGGTTAGATTTTTAGGAAAAATTTCTTTTTTGAAATAAATAATTTCACTTGGTTGCCTGGTGGTTGTTACTGCATATCTGTATGCTTAACAATGGGTAGCTTGGCTGGCGCGAGCTCGCAACAATGTAGATGGCCGCTCCCATTGCAATTAAATGAACATCTTGATAGTCTATTATCCCATCACACAGATATTTGACCATCATACCAAAAATCATTTGATTGAACAAAGTGTAACGATGTATATCCGAACATCATAAAACAAAGTGTAATGATGTTCGGATATACATCGTTACACTTTGTTCAATCAAATTATTTTTGGTATGATGGTCAAATATCTGTGTGATGTTCATATATATATATACATACATACATACATACATACATACATACATACAGGATGTCCCACGAGTTGATGGAGAAACTTCGTATATAGGTTTTATGAGAAATTCTAAACAAAGCATATTCAATAAATTGTTTTTGATTTTTCAACCATTTCAGAGATATGGAGGTTGAAAGTTGCTAACCCGCGTAGGTGATTTGCTCTAGTTACTTATTGGGAAAAATTCATGTTTTATTCCGTAATTACTAAGCAACAAATTAATACCTAACTACAGAAACACACCAGTTTTATTTACATTAAAATTATAGTTAAATGGACTAGAACTTCATTTATTAAAGATAAACAATTATCAAAATGGAAACAGCCATAAATGCCTAACATACCCACCACCTTCAGCGACGCATAGCTCAACACGTTTCGCCAACTGTCTTTGCCAGCTAATGTTTTTCATGTTATCTCTTACTTAATCGAACGAGGTACTTCTCACTCATAGTTGTGCTTCGGAAACGATCCAGTTTCAAGAGGGATTGGAATTCACTGGTGAAGGTTTTATGGTTTGGTGCTCTTCGATTAAAACATCTTCGGTACTCTTCAGCTGCCTTTGTTAAGCTTCCGTTGCATAAACCGTACACAACCACAATACCAGCGTGGGGCATGTTGGTAATTTTTAAGACATGTTATCAACGTTATTAATTATTATTTTTTTAACTTTGACAAACATCTCCTTTGAGAACGAGAAAATTTAGGCAACGAAAATTGATATAAGTAGGCAATAAGGCCGGAAAATTGAAGCCAAAATCACCCATGCGGGTTAGCAACTTTCAATCTCCATATCTTTGAAACTGTTGAAAATTCAAATATTTATTCTTAATTTTTTACTTAGTATTACTCATAGAACCTGTATACCATCAACTTGTGGGACGCCCTCTACATAAGTGATGGATAAAGCAAAATAGTTTTATAAGTCAATCCGTGTGCGGAAAGCAAATTAATTGTGGCTATTATAGTAATTTTGTTTCTAACAGTACTACAACAAAATAACGCTTAGTTCTAAGCGTCTCTGACTTTGCAAAGAAAAATCAAATGGTGCAAAAAGCACTGAAAGAGATCAGGCAGCTAAAAAGATTTTACAAATTGCAATGTATAATGCAACACCCTCTTTGTCGCCCGATAATAGAATGGAAGTATTAAAATATTTATTGAAAAAAATTAAATAAGATGAGATAGGAATTGGAAGAACAGGAATAGTGATTAACAAGAAACTGGCTAGACGAATGCTGAATATAAAAGCAATTCAGAAAGAATAATGCATATAATACTAAACACTGTCCCACAATGCACCAATACACATACATATACGTGGGCCACATGATGGCTATTGCGAAAAACTAACAAAAACAGATATTTAATCTTTTTTATTGTTTTCCAAAATATTCTCCCTGGCATTGTTGCATATATTGGAAACAATTTTCGTAGCATTTTTTAAAATAGCGAATCCGGTATCTCTGAAACATGAATTTTCAACGCATCAGCAAAAGAAATCGTTAGGGGCCAAATAAGGATTATACGACTAATGTCCTAACAATTCAACGTTTTGAGTGCTCAAAAGGACAGTTATTTGGGTTGATGTGTGTGAGCTCGCATTGTCATGGTGGAGAATGATCTGGCGTAGCGCGTTGGTTCTTCTTATTTCTCCGAAGACTTTTAGCAAATAAATGGTTGTGTAGCACTCAGAATTGACTGGTTTACGATTCTCTAAAACCACGGTTGCGACATGTTCAGTTTTTTCAAAAACAGGCGGCCATTTGATTCGAAGTGGTTCGAGAGCGAACGACTTTTGTTGGGTTTGGCTTATCTTGGAAAATCCATGCAGTCGACTGCTGGTTACTTTCAGGCTCAATATGTTGCCTGTAGCGATGTAAACGGCATTTGAAGCCCTGCGATCGTATTTCTTGATCTTTTCTT
This sequence comes from Sinelater perroti, assembly GCA_036346155.1. NCBI lineage: Eukaryota > Metazoa > Arthropoda > Insecta > Coleoptera > Elateridae > Sinelater > Sinelater perroti. The sequence continues at coordinate 4,215,340 of JARFIY010000189.1, forward strand.
TCGACCAATCAACACGAGCCTGTTTTTGAGCAATCGTTAACTTATGCGGGATCTAACGCGCAAACAGCTTTTTCACTGTTAAATGTTCATTCAATATCGAATATATGATAGTCATACTAATGCCTAAGAACGCATGAATTTTACGATAAGTTACGTGACGATCTTGCTTTATCAGTTCGCGCACGACATCGATATTTGCTGGTACCACAGCCGATTTTGGACGACCTTCTTCAAATTCATCCGCAAGCGAACTACGACTACAATTAAATTCATTGAACCAACGACATATAGTGGCTCTGTGTGAGGCACACCACCAAAAGTTTAAGTAAGTTGATTGACTCACTGTTGTTGAGATAGATAATCAACGTCGAAAATCGTAAAAAAATAATCGCACGAAAATGTTCACGAGTTAATTCCATTTTCTGACCGACAGGAAATTTTTAACTTAATGAAAACAAAATAAATAGCGTCCGTATGACAAATCCTTCTGAGTATGTGTGTCGTCAATAATGTCAAACTGTATGATGTAAACGTCAGATTGCATCTGGCACACACAAGGTTGCCAATTCACAATAGATATCGTGCTGTCCATATATAGGACAAATGTATGCAACGATCAGTGCCCACGATGATGAGATTGTAGAAAGTTTCTATGAAAAATAGTAAATAATACTTACTCAGTCTATGGGTTAATCAATCCCTAAACACAAACAACTGAAAAAACCCAAACGCAGTAAGCTGATGATATAAAATGTACAGTCGGCTTTAAATGGCTAGAAACAGCTCAAAACAGATCGAGGTGGAATCCGATTAAGGAGGCCTATGTCCATAAGTGGGAAAAAGAAGCCCAGGAAGAGGAAGTATAGCATTGTCTTTTTATAATTAGCGATTTTTTGAGACAGGACAAGATTTTGTACTGAATAAAATCCGGGGCCTTCTTCACATTTAATATTCTGTAGAGGTTTTCGAACTGCAGCTTTACTTGTAACTCAAGTCACATCTTCGCTAAATTGATATTTTTTGCAATATAAAACGAATTCTGAGTACTAAGCCTTCGATAATAAAAAATTCTGGATATACCGATAGGAATAGCTACAATCAGAAATGCTATTATATGATTAATAAAAAAAACACAGACCTTATAACATTATCGCAATAAATGGAAAGCTTGCAAACTAAATGTTTTTCTACTTCCGAGTTTTCCATTTTTTTACATTATCCTGTTATCGTTTCTATATGGCACCATGCAGAATACAACTAATTGTAATTTTTTCCTTTTCAGTTAAACATAACCGAAGATGAATTCATGACCAACATCCTGAACGTGCTAAAGTTCGAGGCGGACCAGAACTCCCAAAAGCTGCGCCAGCCCGTCGACAAGGACAAATGGTCCACCGAGCCTGCCATCGTGAACGCGTTCTACAACCCCAATAAGAACGACATCGGTAAGCTCCGACATTCGGCGCACGTTTTTCCATTCTTCACCGCCTTCTGCCCCCAGTGATCCCGGCAGGCATCCTGCAGCCCCTCTTCTACAGCCAGCACTTCCCCAAATCGCTGAACTACGGCGGCATCGGCGTCGTCATCGGGCACGAGCTCACGCACGGCTTCGACGACAAAGGTGAGCAGCTAGCGCGGCTTTCCCTGAATAACGCGCCGTTTCGCAGGTCGCCAGTTCGATAAGGACGGGAACATGATGCAGTGGTGGAACAACGCGACGATAAGGGCCTTCAGGGACCGAGCACAGTGCATTATAGATCAATATTCCCGATACAAAATCGACGAAGTCGGTCTTTACGTGAATGGGAGGATGACGCAAGGGGAGAACATCGCCGATAACGGCGGCCTCAAGGAGGCGTTCAGGGTATGTTTTGCCCGAGGCGGGCCGTAAAGTGCAGAGCTCGAGTGCCCATTAGGTTCAGAATCAAAATCAATATTGGGGCTCATTCTGACATGCAAATCGGGTGCTGAAACTATCAGGCAGTAACGTTTTCCATTTAGATGGATGATGCTCTCCTGCCCTGGAAGTACCCTGTCACCTTCAAACAACCTTTCCGATAACATTACAACGCGTTATCCCGAACTTATTTTTGTATATTAGAAATGGGTAATAAATTACTATTATAATTTAAAAACAACATCTCTAAATATTAATTTACAAATTATTCTGTTGATTAAAATAAAGTTAGTACATTTATAGCTAAAAAAAATTGAAGAGTATGTCCCAAATGTTTCTTAAAACACTAATAAGTAATCAAAAACTTTTACACTAAAACATACAAAGTTTTAATATTAAACATTCTATTAACTATATAAATTTTAAACAGCAACTCGAATATCAACTTTTTCAAACAAAAAATATTGAATTTAATTACTTCTTACTTTCAGTACATGTTGCCACTTTTATCAAAAAAGTTCTAGGACAGAGTTCTTAAAAACACCTTATTCAACGTGCTGACTAATGTTACTAGATTATATCAGTCTCTTCGGCTATCCGTGCACAGCTGCCACCGTTTATGAATGTCGTGAAAGCAAAGAGAGAAAGCGTCATCCAGGATGCTTCTCAGCACAACCTGACGGTTTTTCTTGCAGTAACTGTCTCGCGCTTTCCACAATTGCACCGGTATGTAATGTTGACAAATGGTCGACTATGGGGTCGCCTTGTACTAAATCTCTGCCATCCCGAAACTTTTTGTGCTATTTCAAGACACGGAGTCACGATAATACCTTGTGTGTATCATATTCCATGTTTCACTAGGAGTTTTCCTAGTTTAACGTGGACTTAATATTAACTTTCTGCTCTAAATCCGCGCCATTCGTATAATTTCGAACTAAATGTACCAACCAACCCTACCACCTAGTGAGTTTACATGAAAACACTTTCTAAATCACGTTTATTCAAAGCACACATAATGTGACTAAACGACATCTATTTTTTATGTGCAAAGAATTGAAACTTTTTGACAAAGATTGTTCATAGTATAGCACTGTAGTCTGTGGCCTCCGTCCTCTTCTTCCGTGTTTTTATTTCTCGTACTTCAGATTTCCACAGAAAAATTGTTGGTAATTCTTTTTACTCGATTTTCAGCACCTCTATTTTAGTCTTTATATCTAATTTTTATTTTCTTGTTTCAAATTTAACGCTCTACACATTTCACTTTCATCTTACCTGATAATACAATAATGCGTCTTATAATATAAATAATAAATCTCCCAATTTCAATCCTTTCAATGACTTTCATATCCATTTGATGTTTTTTCCTTAATTTTATTTATTATTATTTTTTTAATTTTGTCTTATTCAGTTCTGGTGTCCGTTTTTTAAAAAATAGGACTCACTGTTCTTGATAACCGCATTTAGATATTTTTTAATCTAATTTTGATATGCCCTCTGTTTATGTATATTTTTGTAAAACAACTTAATATTCCAGTTCTTGTTTTATGTATATTTCACTTCTCTTGGAATGTTTTTCACTCATGTAATCCATTTTCTGAGATTTATTAATTGCCGTTTTTAGCTCGTGTACTTTTTGTTTTTTTGTTATCATATTACTCCATACTTTTCTGCCAATAAGCTTTGTTTTCCAATTCTGTGTTATTAACTTTCTTAAATTTTATATGATTTGGTCCCGCCAGTAACTTTTCTTTTCTTTCTTGTTTTCGTTGATTGACAAATTGTTATCTTCTTTGTTATTATCTCCTTTTCGACCTTCATTACATATTCCTATCATCTAATTCTCTACGCTTTAATATTTTTTACAATATTTTTTCCGTTCGAGTATTGTAATAACTTGTGGTTCACTCTTTGTCTCATTAATTTTTCTTTTGTACTAATTGATTAATACATTAATCTTTATATCTTGCATCCCCATATTCTTAAGCTTTTTTTTTCTTTTTTACACTTAGTGTCTCTGTTGCACATGTTACTAGTGTCTTGTATATTCTGAGTTTTGTTTCTTTGCCTATCTTTTTGTTTATCAGAATATATTTATTTTTGTTATTGTATTGTCTATTAGAAGTATTACATTAAACAATTCCGCTTATAAAATTTCATCTTCTCGCGCTTCTGTATTTATTTTGATTTTATCAGTCATACCTCCTTGAAGTTTAATTGCTATCGTTGTTTCTTCCAAAGTCATTTATGCAAACTTAGTAACTTCCCTGGTATCTATAAATCTATCATCCCCGATATTAAACGTTTTCTTTTTATTTTGCTAAAAGCTTGTTATACATTTCTTTTTGAATTCTTTGTATGTTAGTTTTGTTATCTCTATTCTTCTTTTTCTTTTACTGGACGATTGTGTCTCTCATCGATTATGTTATAATTCTGCCTTTTATCTTTTGTTTCCCTCAATAATTTTGTAAAACTCTGCCTACATATTTCTTTAACTATTTTCTGTTCTAGTTAAAGTATTATTTCTTGCCTTTTGACTATCTTCTATTCTTCCTCTGTATTTCTAGTAAATGATTTTTTTTACCTTTTTAACTATTTTCTCAGCAAGATTCCCTTACAAGATCCCTTTATGTCTCTTTTAAAAGTTTCCATTCTTCCTCAAATTTCTTCTTTGTAGAAGAAATCTTTTGTTGTTCCGTCATATCCACATGTATTTTAAATATAATATTTTCACTGTCGCATTGAAATGCATAACCCACCTTTTCTTTTTTTTTATTCTTACTCTCCTGTGATTAATTCTGTTTTCTCTTCATCCAAATGTTTTGTCGGATTCTCAAACTTCATTTTATAACATTTTTTTTTATATTTTTATCTGTTTTTCTTATCGGCCCGTGTCATTGTAAACGTTTTGTCAATAAATCTAAATTTTAATTTGGGCGTAGTTTTAATTGCAACGCAGTGCATTGAAGATCGGTCAAAGACAAGGAAAAAGTCTATTTATAATACGTTATCAGATAAAAATCAATTTAATATTCACAAGTGTACACCTGTTGATATGCATGTTATTGAAGGAACAAAGAAAGATGTTTACACTTTTATTTATTGCTGTCGAAACGAAATATAGGTGTATTTCTGTACCTTCGTAAAAATACGTATTTTTTTAATTTCCAAAACCTAAAATATTAGGATTGCCTCGTATAATTGCAAAACAAACAAAAAAGTGATATTTATTTGATCTTTCCAAATTAAGCTCACCCATGCATAGCCACTCACATTATGGACATTACCTACATGAAACCCTCGAGATGTAATATAAATTGTTTTAAGGCAGTCGGCTACTAGCAGTCAAAACACTCTTTTCTATGTGGTATTTACAAGCTTTCAGGCTATCCCAAATGAACTGCAAATCATGGGGATCATATTAAAAAGTAGCAACTTTAGTTTCGGACAAAGTCGTGTTTTTTGTTTTATTTGTAAATTATAATTTATAAGCGCCTTATCCTCCTATATAATCTGAGTTTATTTAATTTATTTTATTTCTAAGCTACTATTTTATTTTATTTTTTCTTTTTAATTACCCATATTGTAGATTGCAGATTATCTCCGATAATAGTTTCTTTGAGTAACTACACATTGATTTTTTTATTATTTGTATGACCTTGAAAGGTTTCTTTCAAAATGTCATTCTACTCTACGATCTTCTGAATATTATCCAAAGTACTAAAATAGGATTCTTTCTGGTGGTTTTTTAGCCAAGAAGATAAAAAGAAATCACAGAAACTAACATTCGACTAACACTTGAAAGGCCACGAAAATGATTTTTTTCTGCTAAAAATGAAAACTGCCGTGCTGTAGTATGAGGGTTTGCCTTGGTGCAACCTTGATTGCCTCATTCTTGCATTTTTGAGATGAGGGCAGTTTATAATGTGCTACTCTCAAACAAAAAAAAATTATAATTAATATCTGTAATTAAATGAAGAATTATAGCCCTCTCTCTCTCTCTCAAGGTAACAGAAAAAATCTTGATCTTTCTTTTTGTTTTATTTCTCAGCCGTGGAATTCTTTGAACCCATTTAGGGGCATTTATTTCTTATGCCCAAATTCTGCTTTAAAATCTGATGGATGGTAAGCTAGTTCTAATTTAGTTTAATTAATGGTTATTTTTTTATTGGACCATTTATTATGTATTTATTTTTTTTTACATCCAACGGGATTTCCATATTTTTTTACAATCTTATATCCTATTGGTTCCCTCGTGTTTCTTATATCTTGATTCTTATTTTCGTTGTTATATCTCGTCATTACCACCTTGTAGAGCGTTATTTTACGGTTTGAAGAGCAATAAGTTTTTATGAAACCGTTAAGCGTTTAATTACATTTTTTTTGTAGAGTAGAATATATATAAATATTATATGTTTTTACAGAATAAGTCATAGAAGACATGAATATATTGCTGATCAGAAAGTGGGAGGTGTATTACAAGAAAGTAATAAGTCTGACATAGTTAGCTTTGCTGATTTAGATATTAATGAGGAGTATGTTATGTGCCTGCAAAGAATAAAAGTTTATAAAATTATAAAGACGACCCGTCCTTTTTCAGTTCTACAGAAGAAAAATCTGTTGTTAAACATTTCTCGGTTTAAGAATTATATAGATGAATGCGATAATTGGTTTCATTTAAGATTAATTACAACTATGGACTGTCCAACTGCTGTTTTGTGTACAGGCAATAACAGATCATCACATGAAATAGAGGTTTTCCTGTTATTGGTTCCTAAAGTCCTTATGGTGCACATTGCATAGTTCACTAATGGACTTTATGTAAAAAAAGTTTACGGAAAAAAGCTTGCAAGAAGAAATAAAATAGTTTCTAAAACTAGCCCAAGATAAATCACGATGCTAATTTGGTCGAGCAAATCATACCCCAAATCCTGCAGTTTTCCCATCGCTGACGCAGGTGCGTTGTCCTGGTGAAAGATGATTTTTTCTTCTTCAAGCCAGGCCTCTTCTCGCGAATTTTGGCATCCAGCTGGTCAAGAAGGTTGGAGTAATATTCGCCTGTAATTGTTCTGCCTTTTGCAAGATAATCAATTAACAGGATCCCTTTCGCATCCCAAAACACGCTGGCCACCTTTCCGGCAAATGTGATCGACTTCGCTTTCTTTGTAGCTGAACCACCGGCTTCCACCCACTGCTTGGACTGCTGTTTCGTTTCTGGCGTGTAGTGGTGGACCCATGTCTCATCCATGGTGACAAATCGCCGCACAAAATCGGTCAGATCCCTGTTGAATCGGTCCAAAGATTGATGCGAAAATCGTTTGCGCATTTGCTTTTGATCGGCATTCAGCAAATGCGGCACCTATCTTGCGCAGAGCTTTCGCATCCCTAATTCTTCGTGCAAGATGTTTCGCACCCTTTCTTCCGATATCCCCACAGCCTCAGCTATCTCACTCACCTTCACTCGCCTACCGTCCAACACGATATCATGCACTTTTTCGATAGTTTCCGGTGTGGTTGCGGTTTTTGGCCGTCCTTTACGTGGGTCATCTTCGAGGGATGTGCGACCACGTTTCAATTCAGCTGCCCACTTTTTAACAGTTGACATGAAAGGAGCAGAGTCCCCGTAAACTTTTGTCAACTTCGGATGAATTTCCTTATGAGTTAATCCATCCAAAACGAAGAATTTTATAACCGCACGATATTCAAATTTATCCATTTTAACAAAAAACATGGGGCCGGCGAAGAGATTGCTCTGTAAGCAATCCCAGAACGAACTTAACAAAACCTTTCGATTTCGATTTCGAATTTCGGGAAAATTTGAAATCGAATATCTGGAAAATTATTCGACCTAGAATTTTCCCGAAATTCGAAGTCGAATATCTCGAAAACTATTCGAGATAGAAACTTTTTGATTTCGATTTTGAAATCAGCGTAAAATTTCCTATAAGAATCCATTTGAAAATTTTAAAAAATCCATAATTTTGTGACAGCGACAGACAGGCAGACCGACAGACCGACAGACCGACAGACATATAGAATTCAGTAACGAACTTTTTAAGTTCGTTGAACATGCAACATGTCTACTGAAAAAAATCGTGTAAACAAACTACTTGAGCGAACAAGTTGAAACTAGTCATACGAACTAATGACACATGCATCCAAGCAGGAAGCATAATTGTTTGCCGATTGCAGCACCATCTCTGTGTCAGGCCGAGAACTTTTCACCTTACCCTCGTAGACATTTCAATTATTTTTTGTTTGATTTAACTTCTAATGTAACATTTTTTTTAAATTCAGTTATTGTGGTCTTAGGCTGTCCCAGTAACTTGTATACAAATAGACGATCTTTTCTACTAGAACGTGTATGTCACTCAACATTACCATATAACAATCTCTGAAAACCTTCAAAATATCCATTAGCTTCTTTCCTATTAACCAGATCTTTTTAAAAGCACACATCAAATTCTAATTTCTAATTCCAATTTACAGTTACCGCGACCTTCCATCTTCCTTTCTCTAAAAAATAAAAACTGCAAGCACTAAAATTTGCTTTTCCCCCACTAATTTTTGAATTAATTTGTTAAAAGCTATCTGCATAATAAGTGATACATTTTCTTAGTGACGTTTATTAACATCTTAAACAATCACAATTTTGCATAAATAAGACATAAGTATAAAATTTAGTATTTTAGGAAATTGCAACATAAATCATCTTATAATTTTAACACTTTCTAGCATTTGAACGATTTAACATTTTTTTTAATATTAACTTGCACCTTTAAAAATTCTAACCAACATTTCTAACAAATATTTTCACAAAGAGCGGAAAGTATTTACAAAAAAACTGCCTTTGTTATCACAGTTACGTTATATTTCATAAAGTTTTAATAGCAAATCTTTTTATAAATTTTAGAAACAACAGGAACTTTCCAAAATACATTTTTTAATCAATGGCAAATAAAATTAGAAACATAAACAACAAAGACAACTCCTTTCGCACAAAATTAGTGCACATGATTTATATAGATAATTAAATTTTTTTAGGTCAATTGCTTTAGCTAATATTATACAAAATATATTTTCTTTCGGATGATCCTTCTAAGCTCTACCATTTCTTAATAAACCACAGACATTATTGTGACTTTTGGTGTTATAAATATCGCCAGCAATACTTACAATCTATTGTATAGTTTGTATCTTTACCTTTCTATTTACAATTCTATTAAAACATTGATTTCTTGCTTCCTAGTAAAATTAAAGTTAAAGCCATTCTTTAAGTTCTGCGAATGTCAATAAAGTATTTTAATGCTTATCATCCACAAAATTTATGATACTTTAATCTCTTTATTGTAATTGAATCCAATATGACCCTCAAAATTCGAAGCACTGTACTTACTTAAAACATTTTAAATCTTGGGAATAATTTACAATTAAATTTTATAACTTCCTAACTATGAGTATTTGAAAGAAAGAACAAGAGGACACATTGTCAGAAGACAACCTTTACTATTAAAGTATGTTTTACTTTTTTCTTTCAGCAATCTTTCACAGCACCCTTACTCATACCATAATCACTTTAAAACGCGACATGATTGTTGATAAATCTCAATTACGCTGCATACTTCTGTTTATAAAAATGAGCTACCAATTATAGCGTGTGGTTCAATTTGTCTACAACTACCATTTGCAAAACTTTTATTATTAATCCAAAAGTTCCGGACAGTTTGTTCTTTAACTGTAAAGTGGTTTTTACAAGATATATTTTGCCACTTGTATTAATTATTCTTTAAACATTACAAACATTAAATTGTTTATTTATTTTACGTTAAAAAAGTCTAAAATCTTCCGTCTCCAAAAAAAGGGAGTCTGACAAGTCCCCTCATCACTTTAAGGAACTCCAGAGTAGTCACGTGGTTGGGGCAGGTTCAATACTGAGCTTTCGATGTCTGGTGGGTGGTCTACTTAGTTACTAAAATAGTTGAGCACCTGTGTTTACTTTAATAATGCGATGGTCTAAGGCGTCCCCGTATCAGAAGCGGAGCTTAAAACCTCAACATTATTTTATTCCTTTATCATCTTGATGAGTTGCCTTGTAGATATTTTCCATTGAAATCTATTTATATTGTGTATTGTTCGGAAGCCAAATCATGTAAGACTTTTTCTTCATTAGAAAAGTCCATCTCCTTAACTACTTTAACAGTAGTAGTTTTTTGTTGATCTCCATTGATATATTGCCTACTGTATCCGAGTAATAAGCGAGTGATAGATCTTGAAAAGTGTTAATGGTCTGATTTTCATAATTAAACACAGTCTATAATATTTCTGAACTTTAAGTTGTTTATTATTTTAAAAAATTTGATGAAAGGAAACGTGGCTTGTCCCGCAGCAAATATTTTGTAACAAGGGTTTATTCTTGAACACCGTGGGCGCTTGTTGCTTAACAAAGCATTAAGGGAAGTATTCACACTTAATTTACAAAAGTAGGCTATTACTTCATTGTATTGTTTTTTATCAGCATTTGCTTCTGAATGTTCATTTGCATTAGCTTTATATATTTTTTGTTTGTGTGAACAGATCCGTGGAAATCTAATAATTTCTTTTAAACTCTTCCAGCTTTTCATTTATTACAAAAGGCGTATTATAAGAAATAACTGATTATCTATACAACTTTTTCTTAAACATTACAGCAATTATCTTATGCATTATCCTGCAGTGGGAAAATAAATAATAAATTTTGCTTAACATTCAACGAACTGTTGTAACTTCGACATATAAAGCTGCTACATCAGTTGGAGCACTATGTTTTAATGTATTTGATCACTTTATTAAAATGAGTTTAGTCAATTCTGAAACACAATCTTTAGATCATTGTTTTTTTCAATAGAATATTTGACAGAAAAACTCGATACCATTCAACAAACTCTACTAAACAAACGTCAGCCATAATTTTAGTTTTAATTTTGTATCTATCAAAAATGTTAACATTTAATTTATTAGTGAGCCTCAGTTCGCTATCAAAAAATGACGTAGGGCACTAAAAAAATTTTCCATTATAGCGCAAATTCAAGAGTGTTGTGATCCGTACTACAGCCGGTAAGACAACCTGTGTTACAGTTAAAAGGGCTCCCAATGTCATCTTAGTCAAAAATCGCTAAATTAAAAAAAATGTTTGAAAACTCTTGCCCCGGTAACTTCTTTGTTTTATTAAAAATACTCTTTAAAAGTATTTACGTTTTTCTTGGAAATGTTATATATGTGGAAAATTGCAACTTCTAGATGTTATATAACCATATTGCATTCTATAAAAATAAAATTAAAAAATTATAATAACGTATCCTTTCCTGTTTCTTTTTGTAATGTTAATTATTAAATAAACTACACAGGCTTTATTGCGCACAATAAACTTTTATATGTAGACTCAATCATAAAGTAAACCATACAACGCACATAAACACAAAACCTAATAAAAAACTTTGTCTTTGTTAGCTTTATGCTAACCATGAAATATTTAAAAAGTTGGGCGGCAAGAGATAAACAGCGCAATAAACGTCATCGTGATTTATAGTGTATTGATCCGACAAGCAACCTGAATAGCTTTCTCAAACAACATAAAGGTGTAATGGTAGCGAAACTTGCAACTTCCTAAAAGTTTTAGCACTCTGTAAAAGCAGCTGTAACTATTATTCCCGATTTTATCAGCATTACTAACTTCGAGTTCTCAGGATTAATGTCGGTTAGCTAAACAAAAATGCTACAACTTATTTTTATAATTACGTTATTATTTACATGTTTATTATATTTATGTATTTAGTTTTAGTGTCATTAATCTATAGTTAGAAACGACTCGTCTCATATAAACATTAATTTTTTATGGTGTCAACTATATCACTTCAAAGGTAAATGTTAGTTCTATTTTGCACACGACTATCTGTGTTAAAAATAAGTTTACAACGAAACTCCTCATTCGCAATTCATAACGAACTAGTATTATTTGGGTTCATTGATAGATAATCGTAACGAACTTGAGGGTATATGAAGCTAAATCCATAAAACCTTTTTATTTTATTTGAATCAGAGAGACACTAAAGAAAAATTTAAATTTATTGCTTTTTAAATCCACTTTTTGTCATTTTGAGTTTTCTTTCCTGGATTAACAATTAGCAGTATATAATTATTTCGTTTTTAAATGGAGTAAGTAGTACTAATACTTGCAACGTCGATAAAAAGCACTTCAAAAAATAGAATAATATTAGTTCTCACTCCACCAGTTATTTCTTATACTTATTTTGAATACTATGGTATAGAATGAAACAAAGGTAAGAGATGAGACATAGCTAAATAACTTCTATAGATGATAAATAGGGTGACTGAAGCAGCCACAGAAAATCAAAGAAAAAATTTCAAATTGATTAATATGCTCCGACCTTATTGGGGTTCTATTGCAGGGTGCCTTAAGAAATAACATTTACTATGCGATTTGCTTATTTGGGGCAAATTTCGGGGTAGCTGGAGCTTTGACTAGCTACAGCTCAATGTTACAATCACCAAATATATGCAGTGGTAAATTCGGTAAACTAGCAATCCAAAAGTAAACGCTCATATTGCTTATTTTTATGGCTACAACTTTCACGCAAACTGAAGTATGAGACCCAACCATACCTTTCATAATAATAAATATGTACGGTATCGGAAGAACACAAGGTGCATTCAAGTTATAACACCTCATTTTCTTTTCTACTATTAGTCTTAACGCTGGTATCACTTTTCTTATAACCAAATTTTCTTGAACCCAAACTGATTTTCTGTGAAATCTCTTTCTATTACTGGTTCTATTCTTCTTTTGTATACAATTTTGTTAATATATTTGATTAGTGTTATACTAAGCTGATTGCCCGACAGTTTTCACATTTGTCTACTTTTTCTTTTTTGTAATCAGTATTATTATGTTATCAGCAATATCTGTTCCTGTTTCATACGTTTCGCGTACTATTTAGTACGGATGCATTCAATTTTTTTCTCGGGGCTGGGAACAGATAGAAACATGCAGTTTGTTTCAAAATATGCGCTAACTCTTTGTGAGGACTGTTTTTGATCATTAAAATGGCGACATTTCATTACAAGAACAGCGTGTAATCGTTCATTTTCTCCACTTGCGTGCTGTGACCCCGATTGAAATTCATCGCCAGTTGAGTGATGGTGCTATGGATCTGTCTAATGTGCGTTTGTGGATGCGACAGTTCAAAGAAGGCAGAACATCGTGTGACAACAAACAAAGACAATTTCGGACTTGCACCAGCCGGTCTGACGACATGATCAAGCAAGTGGAGAAACTTGTTTTGGAGAATCGCCAAATGAGTGTGAAGCACATTCCCTTCAAAGTTGGTATTTATGTGCACACAATCCTGCATGAAGACCTGAAAATGCCACCAAGACAACAGCATTGAAGTGATTTCTCATGCTCCCTACTCACCTGACTTGGCTTACTTTAGCGACTTTTGGCTGTCTTCAGCGATGAAAGACACTGTCCGTAGTCACAGATTCACTAGTTGTGCCGCCAATGCATCAGCGATTTTCCAGTGGTCAAAGAAGACTCCTAAAGAAGCGTTCGCAGCGGCCATGGAATAATGGCGTCGACATTATAAAAAATGTGTACGGCTGTAGGGAGATTACGTCGAGAAGTGACAAAAGTGTCACAGTTTTCATATGATTAGTTTGTAAGAAAAAAAATCGGAAGTGTTGTAACTTGAATGCACCTTGTACTGTATATCTGACTTTAACTTGTCCATCTTTTAGTATGTTACAGATTTGACTGTCGTCAGTTACTATTTTATGAACTAATAACAAATTATAATTATTAGTATAGTTTATGAACTAAAGAAACCAAACTATAAAAAATTCTTACAATCTTGCATTGGTTTTGTTCTTTTTATGAAGAAAACAGTTAAAAGTTATAAATTAAACAAGACAGAAGAAAAGAAAGCATTGTTAGTACAGCGCAACCTGTTTAATCCGAACACCTCATTGCCAGGGTCTTTTCGGATTAACGAATCGTTCGGATTAACGAACTATGTACCATAAACAATAAAACAACGTAAATATGTATATATGTATGCACTTTTCTAACACAAAAGTGAACATTCTTTAACATGCACATTACAAAAACATATGTATGTACAGATATATATATAAAGAAAAATATGTAAGTAACAAGAGCGTTATTTATTGTCTTGTAAGTTGAAAAAATTCGTTGTATTCAATTGATTTTTATTTTTAATTGTTGTTTCTTGGACTTGGGCTCACAATTCTTGCAGACATATAATTCTATGTTCGGGAACATTATTTTGGATTGCCCATTCGATACAAGCATTAAAGGCTAATACTGCATCCTTTACTACACAGGGAATTCCAAGAACATCATCAACCGGATTACTATCTGAATTAGTCAGAGATAATTTCTAGAAATTATATCAGTTTCAGTTTGTAGTTCATCGCTGATTGTTTTGTCATGTGTCACCCACTCTTCAATTTCTTCATTCGTTAAGCTTTGGTCAAGCTTTTTCCCTAAGTCCGAAATTTCCTTCAGATCATTTTCTCAACAGGTCTTCTAGGTTCAGCGATTTGTCTGGCTAACCTAGCCACTGGGATATCATCTTCTTCATCACTGTTGTCAAGCTGTTCGTCATAAACCTCGCGTGGTAAAAAATTTTTCCAAGATTTTTTGTTAACTCAGCGCTCACATGCTTCCAAGCGTCGTCTAAAGAGAAAACGACGTCTTTCAAATTTACGTCATTACGTCGACAATTTTTTTGAACATTTTTTTTCTATAGAATAACATTACAGTCTGTATAACATGTTGATTCATGGGTTGTATAAATGGCGTACAATTTGGTGGAAGGCACAATACAGACATTTTATTATCGTCACTGGACAATTGGGTAGGGTGCCCAGGTGCATTATCCAAAATTAAAATGGCCTCCGGGTTAAGATTGAGCTGCTTCATTTTATGATCCAGACGCATTTGAATAGAGCATAAAGGTGATCCTTTCTTTGCTCACTTTCCGTCCAGGCGCAGATTTCTCCTCTGAATGAACAAAAGTTTTGGTTGGTAGAACTCTCCAGAAAAGTCCACTTTCATCAGCATTATAAATTTGGTGAGAAGACAGATTTCTTTCTTTTGTTAATTGGGCAAGCTTTTCCACAAAAGGTAAGACTGCATCATAGTCGCTAGATAGCGAGTCTTCACAAATTGTTAACTGGCGAATTCCAAACCTTGATTTGAATTTATGAAGCCACCCTGAGCTTGCTTTAAAGTTATCGTTTTGCGTTATTTCATTATAAAAAAACTTAACTTTCTCACGTAGAAATTCCCCTGAAATTAGACAACTTAAACAAATAGAGATGTAGTTAAATTTTGTTTTTACCTATCAAACTGTGAATTACATCCGTTTTTTTACATTTACTCATATCACCTGTCTAAATGTTATAGGATATCAATAATGTACTTACCTTTTGTCCTGAATGAACCATGTAAATAAAGCTCTTTTGAACCTAGGATTCAAACTCAATTCCAATATTTTCCTGTTTGATAGACCGACATCATTTTCATGTAGATATGCCAAAATTTTATCTTTGTTTTTCTTAATATCAGCCACAGTAGCTTTCCTAATGCCCTACTTGGTCGTAATGCTGGAATAGCTTATACCAGCATCGATATCTTTTCAAACTTGGATTTTTCCTTTTAAATCAAGAGTAACGTGTTTTCTTTTCGACATTGTTCTATGTAAAAAATTAGCTTAAAGTCTACACAAAACAAACTTTGCTATAGTAAACTGAATAAATCGTAAGTAATGGGTGTACAAATAAGTTTCCGCCGTTTTCAAAAGATGGCGCTACCGATAAGATAACATCGAAATTGTCAGCTGTAAAAAGTCGTATAGTATATGTTGACATCTGGCAACAGTATAACCTTTTAATACCTCTGACTTTTTGCTAGCACCACTTAGTTTTCATCGTGTTAAGATGTCAAGTTTTGAGCCAAATAAGCGTCATTTGCGGGAATTGCTAATTTACTTCTTTAATTTAAAGAAATCTGCAGCTGAGGCGCATAAGCTACTCGTAGAAGCATGCGGTAATGTTAATTTGAGTGAGAGAAGTTGTCGGGAGTGGTTCCAGAAATTTAAAAGTGGTGATTTTGACGTGGAGGACAAAACACGTAGTGGAAGGCCCAAAGTGTATGATGACACAGAATTGGAAGCTTTACTGGAGGAAGATCCGTGCCAAACGCAAGAAGAACTTGCACAAGAGTTAGGAGTGACTCAGCAAGCTAGTTCACAACGTCTCAAGGCCCTGGGTATGGTTCAAAAGCAAGGAAATTGGGTTCCTTACGAACTGAAGCCAAGAGACGTCGAGCGTCGCTTATTCGCTTGCGAACAATTGCTCAAAAGGCAAAATCGCAAAGGATTTCTGCATCCAATCGTGACGGAAGACGAAAAATGGATCCACTACGATAACCCAAAGCCTAGGAAGTCATGGGGTAAGCCCGGGGATGCCTTTACTTCGAAGGCCAAGCCAAACATTCATGGCAAGAAGCTAATGCTGTGCATTTGGTGGGATCAGCTTGGAGTAATCTATTACGAACTACTCCAACCTAATCAAAAGCGTCACCGGGGAACGTTACCAACAACAACTGATGCAATTGAGCCGAGCATTGAAGATTAAACGTCCACAATATGCCAAAAGGCATGATAAAGTCATTTTTCAGCATGACAATGCTCGGCCACACGTTGCAAAAATCGTAAAGGAAACGTTGGAAGGACTGAATTGGGACGTCCTACCCCACCCGCCGTATTCACCAGACATTGCTCCTTCAGATTACCACCTATTCCGGTCGATGACTCATAGTCTGGCTGAGCAGCACTTCACTTCTTACGAGGAATTGAAGAAATAGGTCGATTCGTGGATAGCCTCAAAAGACGAGCAATTTTTTAGACGGGGTATCCACTTGCTGCCCGAAAGATGGTCAAAAGTAGTAGAAAGCGATGGGCAATATTTTGAATGACATTATTTGTAACTTTTTTTTACAATAAATTCTTAATTGTTTATAAAAAAACGGCGGAAACTTATTTGTACACTCGATAAGTAACCCTCGCAGCAGCGCCGACATAGTTCAACTGACTTGTTACTACTCATTACGGCTAAAAATTCAAACTGACGCAGTGCCACCACCAGCTAAGGCGGCATAAACAACGACGAGTTTTTATTTCTTGTTTAGCGTTCGGATTACCGAGGCAGCGTTCGGACTATCATTTTGTAATTTTGCCGTTCGGATTAGCGTGCGTTCGGATTAACGTGTGTTCGGATTATAGAGGTTGCACTGTATTTATTTTGTTGTCGTAAATCTTCATTACTCTTTTATTTACATGCTCAAAATTTTATCTGCTACCTTTAATTTATACATATATTTGGGACTACTTTCTTTAATATTTGCATTATTAACCCCTTATCCAATTAGTCAGGCATAGTTTCCTTTTCATATATCTATTAATTTGTACAGTCTTTATTTTCACTCATTAGCTCCATAGTTCACATCATTATGCATTAGTCCTACCTTCATCAAATTTATTTTTTTGTCGTAATTATTGATCTATCCTTTCATCGTAACTGTTTAATTCCTCTTTTCTTACCTCTAGCGCTAGGTGGTCCCGTTTTTAATAACTTTGTAAAGCAGTTTCATTGTTCTACTTCATCTTTATTTGCCATATCTGTTTTTCTGTTTTGTCTATATCCATAGATCTTCATATTACGCTTATCTTTTCTACCAAATCTTATTTTTGGCTTTTCTTTTTATTATGTTAGTGCAACTACTTGGAATGCATCAATTGTCTTTTACCTCCACAACTATTACTTAATCCGTTGCATTTTAAATATTTTTGTGTATTAGTTTATCTACCTTCATTTGTTTTACCTACGAGTTTGTGTCTAGTAGATTTTTATTTCTTCAATATTTTTAACTTTTTATTTTTTCTCTTATTGTTAGTTAAGCTTTTTCTTTTATCAAACCTTTTTAATTTTAACTGAATTATCACTAGGAATTGGTCAGAACAAGAATGTTATAATATCGTAAATTGTCTTTAAAAAGAAAATAAATTAAAATATTACATTTCATTTATTTTAGAGGCGAAACAGAATATTACTTACATAAGTATATAAGTAATCTAAATAGAAAAGTGATAGTTGGTATACAATTTTCCATAACTACGAAAATTTTTTGTCATGTTATCTAACGATTTATTAGCTACTGAATATCTAGAAATAAAGCGAGCTCAGATCACAAACGAAGTAACTGCTTTATTTCAAAAAAAATTTGGGCCAATAGAATTTTCAAAACAGGTATTGTTAATTAACGTTAAAAATTACTAGGACAAATAAAAAAATATCTTTAAAAAAGCCCGACTATACTATCCGTATATTGAAAAAGTAGATATCGAAGAGATATTAAATAAGAAAATTTAACAACACAATAAAATATATGAAAATACCCAAATAAATGCAGCAGAAAATGTGAAGTTACCTTAAAAGTAGATTTCGTTTTGTTAGTAACTTATTTGTGCACAGTATTGTGTTTTATGTTATGTTACGTAGTTGCATATGATCTATTCTGCTTTGTTGCCTTCTCTTCACTATTCGTATAACACCATATAATGCCATATTTTTTAAATGTTTCCAATTTACCAACAAAATACTTTTGTAAATTTATTTTTGTCATTTATTGAAGTAAACTTTGTACTGCAAATGGAATTTTGTAATAAAAAAATGGACACAACAATAAATTGTCTATTTGTTGTTTGTTTCTTTCAATGGCTTGGTGCAAAATAAAATTTCGTTGAATTAATGATTTGGCCTTGCAAAAACTTTTTTTGACTGAAGACCATGCTCTACTACCATTCGAAGCTTTTTTTCGTTTTGCTAAATAAGCAAATCACACGTTAAGGAGGTTGCTCCCCGTCATTTAATGTGAAACTCACACTTCAATGGGCGCAGCCAATGATATGGTTGTGTACCGTTGTTAGGGGAGTATTTAAAGAATTCGCCAATTCACGAACAGTAAATCACAGATTTTGATCAGTTAAGGCCTTGATGCGGTTCGTATATTTGATGAGCAGTTATCTGAACTCTCTGAACACAGCTGCGTACAAGTTACGAAAGGAACTATTAAAATAACCTTTAAATAAAAGCAAGCAATTTAAGTAAAATAAAGTAGCAAATAAATAGAATAAGGAAGTAAAATAAATAAAGATAGCAAATAAAAAAAACATAAACAAATAATCAAACAGAAAATAAATAAATGAAAACACCAGAAAACTAATAAAATTATGAAATGCTGGCTGTTTCTAACAATCATTTATTTTAGAATAGAAAAATCTAAGCTTCAGTCAGACCAAAGTCTTTTAAATGATTGAATGCCTAGTATATTGTCTATTTGTAAGAATTTCGTAAACGCAAACTCTTTGAGCCTCAATTTAGCTTTCAAGCTCAAATATACTGTCACACTTTTTCAAAGTGAGATAGAAAATCACTATTTTTAATTTAATAATTTCTTAACTAATATTTTATGATATTAAATTTAAAAAATTACGTCCAAAAAAACATTAAAATTATAATATCTTTCTATACTGTCTATAATTTAATACTTTTTCTTAATTTTTGATCAACTTTGAGTTAGAATACCTTAACGTTTGTGTTTTATTATAAGTTGAATAACTTATAAGTTTCGATATTAAAATATTGATCCAGTAAAATTTTTTAGATAAAAATTACTGATTTATTTAATTCACCCACTTATCTATAGAATTCGAAATGCTATTTATACATATAATTCATCTTCTATCAAAACCTTCACAAGACGGAATAAAGGGGTAGCTTAACCGGAACGAATGCGATAAAGCAATAAAAAAATATGAAAAAATTGGGGAAAACATCTCTTTTTTCTTCTTCTTCTCTCAAAATAAGAAAGATTTAGATTTACCAAACCTCTCTCAAAGGATCTTCAACCAAAATTTTCTTTTACTTTTCTCCCAGTATATGGTTTTGCACTGTCGGAGTGTCGCATTATGTGTATAAAGTACTCTAGGTTACGTATTACGATTGTTTGGTTAACTTCAACCAATGGATCTTCTCTTGCGATTCTTATACCCATGTTAAAGTTACCTATTATGTTATCTTCCTTATCTTTACCAACCTTGCCATTTAGATTGCTCATTAGTATATTTATTTCGTTTATTTCGAGTTTGTTCCTAAGGCTGTTAATACTATTATAGAATTTTTCAAGGTCTTCTTAAATTATGTTTATATTAAATGATCTGGGATTCAGCTGAATCACAGTGACTTTGTTTGATACATATACTACGAATCTAATACACTTTTTTAATTCTTTTGTTGCAATTGCTCCTACTTAGTTAACAGTATGATCTTCAATACTGCATTTTTGGGAGCGGGGGGAGGAGGGTCGTCTTATTTCACTTATTCCTAGGACAGCGATAGATAGGCGTTTTAGTTCCTTTATTGTGTTATGAATCTTTCCACGTTCATAAAGACTATTAATATTTTATGTTCCCATTCGAAATCTTGTTTTAAATTTGATAATGGCTTTCCAGGAGATACTTACCATTCCTGCTCATTCAAGGAAATTTTTTGAGTTTGAAGACATTATCATGATTTTGTGGGAATTTTTTAACCAAAATGGTTTTCCGTTATCTTCTTCAAGAAATTGGGAAAATATTTGATAATGTCGGAAATTAGATTGTGACGTGATTCTTCTCTGTAATAGGAGATGAGAAAGAAGAAAACCTCGCGTGGACAGGCTCGCTTCCCAAAAGTAGGGTTTTCTAAACGATATCTACCCGCTACCGCATTTTCTCTTTAGCAAAAAAAAACTTTTAATTACACAGACCAAATGATATAACCACAAGTTTGCTCACATATTTATTTGATAATAAAATTATTTTGTTGAATCGAGTTGCTAATATCCTATATAGTTAACCTTTATTTATATACATTAATTTATTTTTCTATACCAAAAACTACACCAAAATAAGTCGACTTACAATTGGTAGTGCATGAATTAGGATTTCAATTAACTATATAATAATGTAGGTACCAATAAAATTAGTTGTTGGATATTTACTTCGTTTTAATTTTAACTAAAGTGAGAATCGGATATTCTTAAATGCTTTACTTTGCCTGACAAGGAAACTTTATTTTCACGCAGAAAAGGGGGGAGTTGCTTTTAATCTTCCTAATATGTTGACAATTTGGTATAGTTATATGTACTATTTTGCTTTTAGAAAAGTTGTTTTCCACATCAATGTTATGTATTCCAACCTACGCAAAAATATGAGTCTTTTTTCCTTCTCGATCACACATAGATTGTTTAAAGATGAGGATAGGTTTTTCAAAATGATAAAATGATAAAAATTTGTTTTTATTAACAAAGATTTCGGTTTTAATATAATAAACTAGTAATGTTGATTAGTATAAAATTGCAGATAATGCAGTGTCAACTGATTCAGTAAACTATACTATCTAAATAAGTTGCCGCCCACTTGGTGTTCTTGCTCTTTCTATCTTTTAACAACACTTATTATCCTTAAATGCCTCGAATGACTAATATATTCTATTCTTAAGCGAATAAATTTAAAATATTTCATTCTTTTTCAATTTTTATAAATACCAATAATGTTTACGTAATATTTATCTTTTTGTTTTATTGACGATATGATTTATTAAGACCAAAAATTTAAATTTTCGATAAAATAATACGGAAAATCCAATAGATTTATTGACTTTGACAAAAAACTATTTGGCAGTATAGCACGATACAACACATCCATAACAATAACTTGCTGTCTTATTTTGTTTAGCTTTGTACAAAGATTACCAAAATAAAACGTTCTCATTACTACTTTTTCTTCTGGCGGAACACATTGTTTCGGAAATTTATGGATGAATGTGTGCTTATACGGCAACATATCAAATTGCAAAAATACTGATAATTTCAGAATAGTTCATATAAATTGTGTCACACGTGTGCATGGAAAATACCAAAGCAATCAAATAAAGTTCACGAAACTCCAAAAATGTTGCTTTGGTATTGTAAAGAAAAATAATGCCTTTACACCACATAACTGTAGTCAAGATACTGATTCAGTTCATAAATTTAGAAGCAAAAACAATTTATATAATTTAAACCAATATCGCTGAACATTTGAGAATAAGGAAAAACTTTTTGCTAGTATTTTTGACATAAATCCAATTAACATCAAAGACTCATTGCGAAAATTTACAGAAACTGTCAAAGCACAACGAACTCTGCTTTACATTATAGCCCATTTTAAGTTTTGGCCACCCTTCGAATTTAGAACCATCCATTACCATCTTTTCATTGAGATGAATGTCTGACCAGCTTGTAGATGGAATCAACGACTGTTTGGATACCTTGCCAGTACTCTTCAATGAAAACGAAATTGTAAACTAGGGGGGAAAATTAAAATCTATCAAAATTTATTTGATTTATGTAACCTTATGGGCATTCTACTGTGTTGCTCAACAACACCGATAACACATAATCCTACAGGCTTACCGCAAGTGGGTGGCGGAGCATGGCGAGGAGGCCGACCTGCCCGGGCTCAACCTCACCCACGACCAGCTGTTCTTCCTCAACTATGCCCAGATCTGGTGCGGCTCCATGCGCCCGGAGGACGCCCTGACGAAGGTGCGGTCGAGCGTGCACTCGCCAGGCCCCATCCGCGTCCTGGGGCCGCTGTCGAACTCGTGGGACTTCGCCCGGGCGTACAGCTGCCCGCTGGGCTCCCCCATGAACCCCACCAACAAGTGCAGCGTGTGGTAGGCCGCCCACCCGATGGCTAGCGCGGCTTGTAGTTCATCCACGTCAGGCGAAAGACGCAGAGTTTGCTCCTCTGCTGCGGGTCTGCTATGCTTTTCTCATGTACTCCAAGCAAACGACGAGGAGGCGCCGAGTACGTAGGTAATTCTCCAGGTTGGGCTCGTTCGCTCTTGTATAGACGGCGATGGTGTGGTTGAGGTAAGGCGATCGCATCCTGGATGTATTGTAACATTTAAATAATGATATTGCTAACGATAATTTTTAACTGAAATTATCATATCCTAATGTAACATAACATATCTTGTAACTTGCATTTCACTCCATCATCTTTTAGCTGCTACTGATGTCTGAACTGTTTTCTCATTGTACTTTAAGATTGTCAAAGGTAATTCGAATGCTATTTTTAATATAATGTGTAAATTTTCTTATCAATGTGCGTCACTGGAAATACCACTCAGTACCACTTTTCATTGTAGTTGCGGTTTTTAACACTATCGTTAGAACAGATTTAGCAGTTAAACGTAGCACTATATTTTGTTCTTTTACTATTAGAATAGTTTTCCATTAAGAGTATTTATATTCTATTTATTATGCTAATTGTAAAGGTAAATTGTATTGGTGTATTTTCACAATAATACTAGGTGATTGGTGTGATACTTACTAGTTTATAAATAAAGATTATAAACGGTTGCTTTTTCTCAATTTCTCAGATTAGAAGCAACCACTAATATTGTAGTAAATTCATTACACATATTTAACATATTGTTTAATAGCTTT
The DNA here is from genome assembly GCA_036346155.1 of Sinelater perroti. Taxonomy (NCBI): domain Eukaryota; kingdom Metazoa; phylum Arthropoda; class Insecta; order Coleoptera; family Elateridae; genus Sinelater; species Sinelater perroti. The sequence goes on from JARFIY010000189.1 coordinate 4,238,913, forward strand.
TATCTAAAACATCCTAAAAGAAAGATAAAAGAGCCATGTGTAATCAAAACAGACTAACAAAATGTAATATAAAAAAGAATTGACCTTCTTTTTGATTTCCGATCCACTAGTCTCAATTATCTCAGTATCAAATCGTGCAAAACAAAAATAGGATAAAAAAGCAAGAACATTTTCTTTTCCTTAACCATAATCTCACTGAGGTGTTTAGTTATAAAGCAATAGTATACAAGTCGATTAGAATGATAAATTTTGCTCAGAATTGAACTACATAATATAAAATGCAAATACCACACTAAGAACACTGACACCAAAAAAAAAACAGAAATTTGATGGTAAAAAATTACAAGCTGCTCTTCGTCAACTAAACAATTTAACGCTACAACTTTACATGTGGAAACAGGCCTCCTGTGCTGAAAACCGTACGACTATGTTCAGGTAGCATCAAAAGTTGTAGAGAGGAAATTTTATATTAAAAAAACCCTACAAAATCAGTTCACCATCCTTGTCTGTTACGGAAGGAAACATCATTACTATTATGGAATGCTCAAGTCCAACGGGCCACCAAAAAAAAGTATTTGAACATTTTTGTAAGAATAGTTTGTTTCCTTTGGGTACTTCACACTTTAATCCACAAGTAGATGACACGATGTGTTTTGTGGTACCATAAAAACTATGTCAATAACGTTATTACAGATAATAAAAAATTATGCAAAAAACAGACTAAAAAGACAATTTTTTAACAAGGAGCTTCTATTGGCGTATCCAGATCCTTAATAAAACGTAGAAAAGCTACTTCACCGACTAGCTTAACAGGATTTGAAAATACCTAGAGTGCGGTGGAAAGATTTGAAAATTAAAGTTAAATTTGAAAACTTGTCTAGTATCCTATCTGCATCATTATTGAAAACAACTTAATTTTGCAGACATTGTAATTAGAAATATGTGAAAGGACAGAAAAGATATGAATAAACATTTACGAAATATGACAGTATAAACAGGTAATAATAAATATACAAACTCAAGATAAAATAAGGTTTTGATGCTCCCGGAGGATAGGTTACCAGACGCGACAACTTGTGGGCCATCGACATCCGGCGGTATTAGTTATTTGATTTTATGCAGATGCCGATTGTGGCGTGAAAACGTTCGGTACGGATACTGAGTGTCATTCCAAAACCACCAACCACACCAAAACGTTCGACAGAGGAATGTTTAAAGTGATAAGCAAACCAGCCTACGTTTCTCCGTCCCCCGTTCAACGCAAGGGGTGGGGGACTTGGTCGTGTAACGAAACGACGAGTCAGTGCACGCTAAGTGACTTTGGAGAACACGTGTCATTGTTTGTAGTGTCGTTTGAAAAAATAAATGACTGTTTTGCTTAGAACCAAGTTGTTTCGGCCAAAAGGGGACTGTATCGTAATTTTAAATTTTAAACAAAAAAATTTCAATCAAAGATAAAAAGCTGGAAGATTCGCCTGGGAAGAGGACGCTCTGCTATAGAAATCGGTTTTCCGTGCTGTACTCCTGGGGAATCAAGGAAGAGGAAAAAAGGTGTGGGTGGGCAAAAGGACAAGTTAGCCGATCTTCGCTGCGACGCCAATCGAAAGCGCCTTTCCTGGCGTAAAAGCTTTAACTGATTGTGTCCGAAGTTTGCGACTAAGTTTTTCTTGGTTCATCGCCGGGTCAGATACCAAGGAACTCGAATCGAGTCTTTCCGCCAGCAAAATTTCAACTCTCGAAATGCAATCGGCCAACAAAACGATCTTCGGGAAGAGGAAAATCTGGTCGGCAAAATATCGAATTCCGGAATAAAATCAGCCCTCATCAAACAGCCACCGGGATGTGGAAACTCTTGCCGCCAAACAAAACACGCCGGCGAACTCTCGGTCAAAACGGCCTTGGACACGAAAAATTTAAAGCCGGTCGCACGCTTTCTGAACCATCTCAACTAAAATTCAAAAACGAAGCGAGTGAAAGAGAGAGAGAGAGGCCGCGGCCGAAGCCGCTTATATATCGGCGCACCGCGCGCCGAGCAAATTGGGCGCGGCTATCTCATTCAAAACTACAAAGGGGACCAAAAGACGGCCGGTCCTAATTTAAAATCCAAACAAAAGTAATTGCAGATTGGCGCGAACACAAGTACTATGGCCAATTTCAGGCTATTCGGAGCTATGTACTATTAAAAGTGGGAAAACTGTAACGCACTGAAGTTGAAAATGTCGCAGTACACGAAAAGAAAGTGGAAGCAGAATCAGCGTAACGCAAGTAGAATTAAAGCGGGCCCGATCGAAAATTCGAAGAAGTATCGGCGCTACCTGTTGAGGAAGCAAGTCGAGCGAGAAAAGGCCGTACAGAGGAATGAAGTTGGCACAGTTGTCGATAGACGGCATCGAAATTTCGGCAGAATAATTTTGGCGAGATTCATTAGTGTGTGTGTGTGGGGGGGGGGGGGTAGATTTACAGCAATGAAACAGCCTCAAATAGACGAAGACTATTCTGAAGAATCCAACGTCCGCATAGATGGCCAGCCTGGATCCCTCCGTACTCAACGCACCAAATCTTGGTGACGCTCATCGATTTGTCCGCGATTTGTCGCAACAATATTTTTGATTTCATTGACTAAAGCGGCGTTTTTACGTTAGTAGCCCCGACTACTACTCACCCATTTTTTTATTAGTTATTACATTAAATTTGTTTAAGCTTAAATATACACATTTAATATGTTTTGAGTTTATTTCTAAATTAGAAAGCAATTTCGATAAAGACCTTCAAATTCCACATAAACGAATTTTTTGAAAAGTCTGCAATTAAGTAAGCTTTCATAACATTCATTGTTTGAACGAAAACGGGAATTCACGTTATGTATATGGTCTATTTAAAATTGAATGTATTTAACATTAAAAGAAGTACAATTTTGTTGTCCTCATTTTTACATATGACAAGATAACCAACACAAAATCTGTAAACCAATCGTTTTACTTCCTCTAAATCCCTCAGTTATTATATACAATTTTAGATTGCTTAATTTTATTTTTCAATCTATTCAGATAGCTAGCTCTCTGTAAGTCACCTATTAATAAAAACCAATTAGTAATCGCAAAGTTTAAAGTATATCCAGACTTCCATCATTTATTATCCTTGACGTTTATTAGTAATTTTGATATATTGCTGGTTAAATTTGTAAGGATAGAGCCGAATGAAAAGGAAGACTTGAAGGGAGTTTGTAATATTTAATTACTTAGCTCCTATGTTTTTGCGGGCGTTATCGTTCAAGCTAAGAGTATCCACTATTCCGAATAATTCTGCCTTAATATCTTAAAATATTGTTATTATTGATCTGTCGACCACGTGCGGTCATCTGCCGGTGGAACTGATGGCCCAGCCTAGGACTCCACCTGGTGGTCAAGCCACCAAAAACAGGTAGGCTATTTTTAAGCAACCAACAACATTGGAGTAGCTTTAACGTCTAGTTGGTCCATCGCCCATCTGCCATCAACTACCGGCAGAATCGAAGATGCATCTGATTCTATTAATCGAACGAGAAGCTCGCAGCTGCAACTCCTCATTCAAACAACCGTCAAAAACGCTTACAATTTACTGTAATTATTATTTTACAAATGGCTGGAGGATTTATTTAATATTTATTTATTGCCAAATCAATAATCACTAATCCGTTATAAAAAAATAGAAACAAAATGTTATATTAAATAACCAAATTAATTCTAGATCCTTAATTTGAATCTATAATAATATCTATTCTTGATCGCCTTATAATGCTGCAAGATGCATCTGTTCTACTAATATAATCTAAAATTAGTGGTAAAATCAATGTCGTATGAAAAACTACATTTGCATCTATTTTTTGTGTTTTAACTAAATAAAAGTACCGGCAAAACTTGGAAAATAATTTCTGTGGTATAAAAAGAGGATATTGTTTTATACAGTATCTGTAACAAATGGTTCTGGCCGTTTAAAAGGGAACATTTGGACCTACATGAGATGACAAGAGTACTAGACAGTTAAAAAGAGTAGAATATAAGAAAATAAAACAATTTTTCTAAAAAATTGTCGTATACAGTCAGAATTTAGAAAGGGGTAACACATCAAGCTATTTTAAGCATATACATAAGCTCGAGAGGATTCAAAATAAAAGCCTTTATATTCTACAAAAAAGTCACCGATCTTCACCTTTAGATTTTAATTATCTAAAGGTGAAGGTTTTAGATTCCTGCAATATCATCTAGTTGATACCTGCTTTGCTTTTCTGGAAAATGTCGAACAAATTTTAGCTGGGTTTAGCAATTCAAACAAACCACGTTTTTCCCGAAATGAAATTTAGCAGCTTCTCGTAAAGACATATAAATCGAAATTATTTCAAATATTAGATAATTATTCGACTGCTTATAAATATCTCAATTCTTGGAAGTAAGTACGAAAAGAGAAGAACAGGATTATAAATTACAATAATAGAAGATTGCAATCTCCCTATTATTATACTAGGAAACAATCAAAATGCTGGACAAGAATGTAAGAGACCATACGAAGTAGAAATTATAAACAGAAATGGTTAAAAAAAATTTATTTATTGAAAGTACTTTCTGAGAACAAGAGATGGAAGAAATATACGCATATATAGTGTAAGAAAGAAATGCTTGAAGCCCAATAAATGACATAGTGTATTCATAAGAATTACAACATTTAATAAAACAAATTGATGGAAAAAAGATGTTAAAATAATAGTTAATAAAAAGAAACAGACAATAAGCTTATAAGTTCAAAAGAAAAATGAGATAGAAATAGAAGCATTAGATAAACATAAGGAACCACGTTTAAAAGGTAGTTATATAAACAAACTATAAGGGTTAGAAAGTAAATAATAAATAAAAAATAGACCACAAATCATTTTCGGGTCAAACAATACCAAGAAAGAAAAAAGGACCTACTTTGAGGAACAAGAGATAAAAACAACAAATAATAAAAACATATGAGATTTTAAAAACACGGGGAAACTATTATAAATATAAATTGTATATGCACAGATGCATACGTCATTGCTAACTGAAAATAAATACTGATAGCAAACATAAAAAACCCGAAAAAGGGACATAAAAGTTGCACCTGCAAAAATTAAGTTGGTAAAGGTAATTTACAAAACGGAAGGTCAAACTGACTGCAAAAATTATAAAGCAATATGCTTGTCTTTAACAAATCTTATAGTATACATAAGAATTGTTAAAAAAAATAAGGCTCGACTGCAAAAGGGCTGCGTTCAAAGCAGGAGTGCTCAAGAATGGATTATTGTTAGCTGCCTCGCCGAAAGGTTAGTTCTTTGACTTAAACTGATTCATGAAGACTTCAATAAGCACCTGTTACTTAATATGTTCATCAATTTCATTCCTGTGGGAGTTTAAACGACCGTTAGTAACAACTGTCCCAAACGCAGTGCTAGATGCTTGAGATGGAATGTTTGATGTTAAAGTGTCCCCTCCTTCTATGGTAAAGATCTGAAATGCTGCTCCAGCGTATCCAGTAAGCTACTAGGTGTCTTTAGTAGGTCAAAAACGTCCCCTTTGTCAATTCTTACATTTTTCCGTGCAACAGAAATGGTTCCATCAGTCCATTCGTATTAGAAGCTTCTAATAGATATACAACCTTTACCAACATTGCTTTTTATTTATGTCAAAGTATTTTTCTAATACATTAATGACACCGTCACTATAGCACATGACCTGCCGTAGCATGAAACGCCGTTGATCAGGTCATTAGCAGACCAGACGAACTCTAGCAGAGTGTCCAGCTGACTCTGTAGGCAAGGCAAAATTTTCAATAGCTTCTCGGTGTACATAGTGCGTAGCATGCCGTTTTCTTTTTTCCTTTTAACTTTGCATAAGTCGAACGCCACGTCTTATAGGCGAACGCTTTTTTGTTCTGGTATTTGGAGTACTGCTGGATAAACAGAGACATGTAACCCTAAAGCCTATTCTTATCGAAGAAGTTGCTCAGCTGGAAGCTACAGTTGCTGTGACCAATGGTTTATACACGATAACCCAGTTGCTGTTTTGTGACCTTTCGATCATCTGAGGTATGGGCTATAACTAAACACATTTATTATAAATAATTTTATGGAAAGAATAATAGAAAAAGAAGAGCTATACTAAAAATTCGTTGACTCATACATAATATTTTATAGTATACAAATAGAAACTCACTGGGAATGTTTACAACTATTAAAAATACCTAGTAAATTAATAGTAGTAGTAAAAAGTATGCGTAAAAAGGTAGCAGGTAAAATACAAATAAAAGGAGGAAGATCTGATGAACTTAAAATAAAAACGGAAAAAACAGTTTGTTTTTTATTTATAATATTAATGGAAAGGCTAATTAAAAACACAACATTCACATAACATAAAAGTAAAAGTTTATTGTATGCAAATAATATTATATTGTTAGCAGGTTCACAGATAAAAATACAAAAGCTATTTAATATGTGGAGTCATAAAATTGAAAACCTAAGAATTAAAGTAAATATAAAGCAAACTAATGGATGAAGCAAAGTATTAAGAAAGAAAATAATCTAGAAAATCTAAAATTAACTCGCAAAAATTTTAATTTAGAAGCAGTAAACACAATTCACAACATATAATAGTCCCCACCCTGATAATGCAGCCCATGCAGGTTCAGCTGTAATTATACGTAGTTCGATTTCTCATCATAAACTGCCCTCGTACCAAACTGACAAAATTCAAGCAATAAGTATAGTAATAAAGGCTCTTTCATGGCACTTTACGGTTTCTGCTATCTATAGCCACCCAAGACATGCTATATCGTCAGACGAATACAAAGACTTTCGTACCCTTGGTAACAAATTCATCGTAGGGGGCGATTGGAGATGCCAAGAACACCCATTTCGGCTCGAGAATTAGCACACCAAAAGGTCGAAACTTTCTGCGAACCATGATTGATAACAATTATGACCATCTCACTAACGGGATACCTAGCTACTGGCCAACCGACCCAAATAGACTACCTGATCTTTTAGACTACTTCATCACTTGCGGTTTTCCAATAAATAATTGCCTAATTGAGTCAAACTTTGATTTATCTACCGATCACACACCAGTCATATGCAGTATAAGTACCAGTGTCATTAATAAACCACTACCTCCTAAACTAACCTCTAAAAATACTGATTGGGCGCAATTCGAAGTCTACCTGGAAACACATATTAACCTTAAGCTACGAATACAACAAGCAGCTTGGTACTCTACTCCTCAAAACGATCACAAAATCACTGACTTTCCCTCTGTGCCGTTACGCATCACACAACTAATTGCTAAGAGACGAAGTGCCAGAAAAGTCTGGCAAAGATCAAGGAACAATATTGACCAACATCAATATAATAGACTGTCTAGAGAACTAAAAGCAGCACTTAAAGAAATCCAAAATAATAATTTTGAACAATATATTACTAAACTATCGCCTAATGATAATACATTGTGGAGGGCAACAAAAAGTTGAAAAGACCTCAGATGGCTGTTCCACCAATTAAACAATCCAATGGAGAGTGGGCGCGTAGTGATCAGGAGAAGGCCAATACTTTTGCCACGTACCTAACTGAAGTGTTTCAACCCATTAAAGGGGATCCAGATGATGAGGTAGATAGCTTCATCCAAATACCATGCCAAATGTCTCTTCCAATTAAGCCTTTCACGCCTGCATTAGTTAAAAAGGAAATAAGGAAACTTAACATACATAAAGCTCCGGGATATGACCTGTTTACAGGACAAATACTGAAGTACCTGCCTAAGAAAGCTATTCTACTTTTAACAGTCATCTCTAACTGTATGTTAAGCTTAACTTATTATCCAATTGCATGGAAATATGCTGAAATAATTATATTCAAAAACCAGGCAAACCTCCACATGAAACAACATCTTATTGACCCATCAGCCTATTACCTATCGCAAGTAAAGTATTTGAACGACTCCTTTTACGAAGAATCCACGAAGAATGTGACTTTCTGACACTGCTCCCCAACCACCAATTTGGATTTCGTGAACGACATTCAACAATCCAGCAGGTGCATAGAATAGTAAACATGATTGCTAAGAGTTTAGAAGAGAAGAAATTCTGTAATGCTGATATCCACAGGCTTTTGATAAAGTGTGACATCCTGGTCTCCTATACAAGTTGATAAACACACTATCGAGTAATCTCTATTTATCTCTATTTATCTGATAGAAACTTCTCAGTAAAATACAACAGATGTCAATCTAACTTTCATGCTGTAGAATCCGGTGTCCCACAAGGCAGCGTCCTTGAACCATTCCTATTTTTAATATACACCACCGACCTACCTGAAACAAATACTACTACAGTTACCTCATTCGCCGATGATGTTGCTATGCTATCCACTAGTGAAAATCCTACAACAGCATCCGAACAACTACAAACTAATTTGGATCTGCTTACGGAATGGTATTATAAATGGAGAATGAAGATTAACCAAGCTAAATCGGTTCAAATCACATTCACTAATCGACGAGCAACCTGTCCACCTGTAACAATCAACAACATATCCGTACCTATGAAATCTGAAGTAAAATACCTGGGACTAACCCTAAACCAATGATTAACATGGAAAAGCCACATCAAGACTAAACGTAAGCAAGTAGACATCAAACTTCGACAAATGTATTGGCTTCTTGGACGAAAATCAAAACTGTCGTTAAATGACAAAATTCTGTTATACAAATGTATAATCAAACCTATCTGAACTTACGGGCTTCAGTAATGGGGGAGTGCTAACCATCAAACCTGGCAATCATACAAAGGTTTCAGTCTAAAGTTCTCAGAATCCTGACAGATGCTCCTTGGTGTGTCAGTAATCTCACACTTCATACCGACTTGAAAATTCCAACCATTAAAGAAGAGATCGGGCGCAGGGTTATTAAATACCAAAATCAAATAATCAACCACGACAACGCTCTGGTAGAGCAGTTATATGAAAGCGGTCCAAACACAAGAAGACTCCACAGAACCTGGCCTCAAGATTTAATATAACGAAGATGAAATCATCTAAAGGTAAAGCATTAGTAAATGCTTCCCTTATATACTTTGTATTACATTTATCGCATTTACTTAATACTCCTTTCCTCTGGAAGTAGATTGTAAATATGCTATTATGTCAATAAAAAAAAGAAGCGGTAACAGCATACAAATATTTAAAAAATATATTAACAAGTGATGGAAAATAAATAGTACTTTTGTAAATAAAATAAGAAAAGCTAAAAATGTAAATTTTTTGGTTCAACAAAACAATAATGAGTGAAGGAGAAATAGATTTAGGAATTAAAAAGCATATATAATAAAACCATAGGTTTTTCCACATTTTCATATAGAAATGAATCTTAAGTACTACAAAACACATAAAAATGAAATAAATACTATAGAAATAAAATATTGAAAAAATATGTGGTAAAAGAATCAGTAATAAAAAACAGAAAAATCCATTAAAACAAAAATACAAGGAAGGCCAAGAAAAGTACGGATAGATAAGACCGCGGAAATAGGAAAACGGAGAAAAATAATAAGAGAACTGAAAAGAACTAGCTACGAGCAGATAAGAACGGATAAAATAGGTTCATGGATAAGAATCAAAGGAAACAAATAAATAACATAAATTCGACGATCTATAAGGACATAAGAAATAAAGATAGAAGAAGAAGAATTCGGTAATAAAGTTCAAAAATTAAACTGTGTCTAAAATAAGTCGAATAACTAAAATCACATAAGAACAAGATGAAATAATAGTCCGACTACAAAATAATTAACCATAACTTAATCTTCTTCTTAATCTTCATAATTACATAAATAATGCCTCGGTGTAGTCTGTTCCTTATTGTAATATGTTTACGTAACATAAATATTTTGGCTTGACGTTTATCAGTGTTTGTGTAAATATTTAATTGTTTAAACCATATTATGATCTTTTTTCTTGCTGCATCAGTTAGTTTCTCAAGTTAAGTTAAGTTCCCTTGGACTGCCAATTTATGGTGTTAATGAGATATTGGACTTTGTAAGAAATGGTAATTTTCTTGGCGATGTAGAACTGGTTTTAAAAACTCGTTTCTTTTATGGCCGAACATGTAGCAAAATATGGAAATGAAGGAAGAGGTGTTTCCTCATCTTATCAAGTTCAACTGTCAATAAATTGGCTATACAATTAACGAGACAGATATTATATAAGTAATTGTGAATTATTCCATAATTGTAAATCAGAGGCTATACGTGCCAACACAGAGTAACTAGCTCTTATGGTACGTTATGTGCCAACTACAGGAATTCCTGTTGGACGATTTTTGACGTTTACTCTTAAGTGTAGCCATAAACATTTTCTAGGTATTGATCTAAACAACTGTATAGGGCAAGTATATAACAATTCCAGCAGCATATTTGAGTGCCATAAATAAAAGAAGTAAATCCCCCATATATCTTTTGCGCAAGTAATTCTTTACAACTAGTTGGATCTGTAGCTGACAAAAGCAGTAAGTACTCTATTGAGGTTTTTTACAACAAATCTATAACTTTTTTATTTCTTCAAACAAAAGAATATATTGCAGACTCACTTTAGAAAGGACTGTTTATCTTAAAAATTATTGACAGTACCTGTGCTGATGCCAGTAAAGCATTATATAAATCGTATCAGGAGGTTCTTGATTCTCTGATATACATTATCTATGATAATGATCAGACTAAAGACGCACAATATGAATCAAATGTGATATTGGAAGAACTTAAGAGTCTTGATATGGCATTAATGGTATGTTTATGGAACAATGTTCTTGTAAATTCTCGGGAAGTGGAAGAAAAAATAGATATCAATATTCAGATCTTTAACTTTATCAAAGACGTTTGCGACGTATACAAAATATGATAAATACATAGTGTATTTTTAAGACAATTCTTTTCCGAAACCAAACTAAAAAATAGCTAGTATATAGTGGTTTTAAATGATGCAGAACAACTATTTACAAATTATTTTTCTGGCAGCTTTAATAATGCACCCAGTGAGACTTGTAGGTCTGTAATTGTTTATTGTTTGTCTTTCCTTGATTCTGCAAACATTAGCAAGGAAATATTCCTTCACTAGGAAAAATAGCCTAATCTTAAACAAGCATCTACATGGCTTTATTTATTGTCACCTACATTATTGTGGAAACTAGTTAATCGAAATAGTTCTCTTTAATTTTATTATTATGGTTTAGTGCTCGGTATACAAAGTATTAATCAAAAGTAGACTAATTTATTACACTTTACACTTTGTACGTAAGTCTTAAATTACGTGTTATAAAAACACTATTCTAAATAGGTTGTCCAAAAAGTTCTGCAATACATGCAAACAAACCAATTTTTATGGATTAACTTATTTAAAAACAATAAAAACGATTGTTCGAAATAGAGGCCATTATTTTCTATGATCTTTTGCCACCGATCTAGAAGTTTTCGGATCTGGTCGAAGTAGACTCTTGGCATGTTTGTTGAATTTTATCAAATGATTCAAAACGACGACCAAGAAGTGTTTCATTGAGCGGAAGAGGCCATAATCTGACCAGATGTGGAAGAACTTCAACGCCATCTAACTCTTTAAATTTCTCCTTAACCTTCTTGGCAGTGCGGGGTTTGGCGTTATCTTGTCGAAATAGTGCGCGCTTTTGGCTGACCAAGATCTAGTACTTCTTCTTCAACTTGTCGCAGACACGATTCAACTAATGGCAGTAAAGTTTGGCATTGATAACGCGGCCATTCGACAGTTCAAGATGCAAAACTTCTTCAAAGTTCCACCAAACGCAAATCATAACATTCTTGCCGAAACAAACTTGGTGCGAAACGGAGTTCGCTCTCGTGGAATTTACTGATGATTGTGATTGACTAGGGAGACTCACTTCTTGTCTAACGTCACAATTCGCTTCCAGAATCTGTCATTTAAAGAGATGTTAAACAGTTGGCGGCAAATCTCGATTTTTTTGTGGCTTGCGCTTCAGTGAGTTTATGCGGATCCTGCCGGGGCTTTCTGCACACAAAGTCAAACTGTTGGAGATACCGATGAACCGTTAATTTGAAAACTCAAGAATCGATCCCAAATCTCAAGTCCTCGACGAACTTTTCAAGCAAGTTTTCATTGTCCAACTGTAATGACCGACCGGAACAAAACTAATCTTTGAGACTCATGCCGAAGCATTTGGAGACAGTAAAGTAGCCAACACTGCCTTCGCCTTTGCAGTAGCTTTTGACAAAAGTTCCTGTTTATAGCAATAGCGTATCAAAACCCGGAGTTCAATTTTGTCCAGATCTATCTGAGATCCGAAGATGCAACTTGTTACTACACTATATAAAACATCAATAAAAATTGCATCAAAATCAAATTTTCCGCAAGTATTGCAGAAGTTTTGGGGCAGCCTAGAATAAGCTGATATTTAAAACATTATGGTAAGCTTATGAAAGTACCATCGTCATAAAATGCTATTTTGTATAGATTGCAACAAAAATTCGCGCGCCTAGAAGCTGCTTACATGAAGTATTCAATTATTACCTTCTTAGAAAAAATAAATTTAATGAGAACAACTTTAGTTGTATAAACCTTTAAGGTCAGGTGATGAAAAATTAATAGTGAAGGTTCTAAATGTACTTGAATAAGTGGGTTTATACACATTCACATCTTATCTGCAACTACTGCGCTTCAATCGCATTCTAGTACAGAGTCCGGTAAAATAATCTCCCCTTTTCGAAACATCATTAAAAAGAACAACATAAATTCCGTTCAATGTTTTAGTATACTATCACACAAAACAACGCTTGCCATTTAGTCATCAACCAATTTTGAAGATGATATCGTCCGAATGTTTGCCTGCGCGAGTGATACACTCCTACATACCCCCATGAAAGTTCCGCATTGTTTGACGAGTCATTTCCGCTGCTACTGTTGCGATCGCTTTGCAAATAGTACCTTTTAATTCCTCAATAGTCCGCGGCCTGCATTAAAAGACTTCAGCCTTTAAGTATCCCCATACTAAGACAGATGTGGAGCCGGCCATGATGTCATCATGTAATGGAATGAGACAACTTGAAAACATTTTGTCTCAGAACTTCTCGAGAAATTCTCGCCATGTGTGCGCTAGCGCCATTTTGTTGAAATGTGGTGCATTGCAATGTTCAGTGGGTGTGGGCTCCAAGAAATTGCGGAACGTCATAACATAGCGGGTACATGTAACAGTCAGTCCACTTTCTCAAAAAAAATACGGACCTATAAGTCAATATTCCATAAAAGTACATCAAACAATTTTATAGAGACTGTGGAGAAGTTGCTCATGAAGTTCTCGAGGATTTTGTAGGATGTAATAATGCTCATTAAACATTAAACATTTGTTAACATGTCCTCATAAGCAGTTTGACGGGCGTGCCAGTCACACTCATTAACTTCCTGGACCATTATCAGTTTATATGGACAGAACATGAGATTGCAGTGTAGAATTCTCCGCATGCTTCAGTCAGGCATTTCCAAGGCGAAAGCGGAATGTTGTGGCGATGTGACAACAGTCTGCCTCTCGGGTGTCCGAACGCTACGAAGTATACCGGGTGATTTCCGTTTTAATACTAAACCAGTCTGTCGGAAACTGTGAATCCACAACATTAGTATACTTGTTTGGAATTCTTCCGTGGCGGCCTACTCCGAAATTCCTACGAAATGGGCAATGCGTCACAATAAAAAAAAACATTTTAAAAATAAGTCTCCAATACAAATCGCATGGTGCTCACCACTCCACGGCATGCTTGTGTAGCTCAAGGTTCGAGCGCCGTCTACCAATACATTGCCTGCAGTGGTCAATTTAAAAAGGGGAGAGCATTCTGCCGGACCCTGTACAAGTAATCGAAGAATTGAAAGGCTAAAGCCTACTACAACCGTGGAGTACCGTTAGCAGAGTTGCTATACCAAGGCCAACAGAGAGCAACGTATGTAATTTGCAAAGTCACTAACATGCAATTATAAAAAGGTCAATTAATTATTGTGTAATAATAATTAATGAGCAAACCATAATTACATAAAAACAGCATTCATTTGTATTAAAGGTATAATTACATAAAGGCAACTATTTAACATGTGGGAACACGTAATTATAATTAAAAGGCAAATAATGAACAATAAAGATTAAATTTATATGTTACTGGCACCTTAATCATATTAACTAGCATCTTAAAAACATAACTAGGAAAAAACCCGTATGCATTGCGTAACACTTAATATTATAAAACCTTAAATACGAATTAAAAACGTTTAAAGTTAATGACATCCGACTGTGACAGATATATAAATACAAACAGTCGTCTTAAACATATTTAATGATAATGATAATGATTATATAAAAATCAACCTCAATTGGTAAGTGGTATAATTATATTGTAAAAAGTGTAAAAATAATAAGCAAAAACCCAAAAGCTAAAACATCTGCGATGCCAGAAGTCTTCAAGTACCTTTAATTGAAAAAGAGCTATTTCAACAGCCAGACATTATGGGGATATTTCACCAAAATTTGTGGTAAATCAATACTTTTAAGTTATTTTAATAAAGAATCCATTAATATTATAAAAGATTATTAGGTAACATGTAAAAAACAAACAAAAATTATCATAAACTAAAAAAAATTAACATGAATATTAAACATTTGTTTCATCAACAAAACCTCCCTTTGCATTTAACACTGCTTGTACGATAAGCATTCTATCAGTTAATTTTTTTAATTTCTTAGGTGATACATCTATCTAGGCTAATCTATCTATCTAACTTTGAAGAAGACACTAAAGGTAATTTTTTAACATGGGACGCACCTTTCTTACTGTTTTGTCCAGCTTATCCCCTAGCAATTCTTTGGAGGTGAGGTCTGAACTCTGTGGTAGCCATGTCATCATTTTAGCGTTTTGGTTCTTCTTAGTCTGCTAGATAGCCGTTACAAAGTTTTGAAGTATGTTTCGAATCGTTGTCTGTCTTCATCACGAATCCCTTTCCGATTAATCGCAACGCATATGGTATAGTGTTTCTGTTAAAAAAAATTTATAATGTTCTTTCCTCATAATGCCATCGACTTTATTAAGTCCTCACACCAGCCAAAGAAAAGCATCCCCACACTAAAACCCACCTCTGTGCTTGACAGTCGGGACAATACGGGATCATCTTGTCAATCTTAGACTGACCAACGAAGTTTCTTCGTTCTGATGGAAAATTTCAAATTTAAATTTGTCGGTCTATAGTACATTTTGCCAATATTCAACGATGCTTTTTGGCTCACATAACGGTTTTTTAGTCGCAATACGACTATAAAGTTCACCCTTCCGAAGTCGCCGCTTTATTATATCGACTAATTGTTTTATACCCGGTTAAACTCCGTAGTAATGTCTAGGTCAGTTAATCTTCTATTTTGCTTACTCATCAGTCTGATGAGCACAATCCCATAAAGTTTTTGCGATGTTACACACTGACGGCCTTTTCAATGTAAAGTGAGAATGGCCGAACGAGTTTCAAATTCAAAAAAAAAAACAAGCGGCTCAAGGTATATAAACTGGGGAATTCATAAATTACAGCTCCAGACGATGCACTTTTTTTTAATGTAAACAAATATTTAATACAAGGGATAGGGGCAAAAAGAAAGATTCAAAGTGTTGAGTGACAATTCACAGACGTAAAAACATTACAATTTTATTATTCTAGTTTTCGACCCAAAAAATGAGTATAAAAAATATACAAATGACAAATTATTTTCATTTAAAACAATATTATCTAAGGAGATAGTAAAGGGTTAAACAAAACAAAATTTATTACGAAAAATATGGTTATTCACCATATAACTGATTTTAATAAGGTGTCCATACTTCCATGAGTTATAGTGCAGGTAAAAAGGGTATTTTAGTACATCAAATGCAGCTGCCACTCTATATACACCAATATTAATAACATAAAAATCCAAACACAGGAACAAATGACTGCGAGAATAAAGTGGAAGAATCTGCAAATAAATTCAGAAATTTTCATATACAAAATAAACTGAAGTTTATCTTATTCAGTAAGAAACAAAAAATTTTAATCGACACAGGAACAACACGTTCCGTAAACCGCATATTGATTACTTTCGCAATTTGTTTATAAAGAATCATTGGTTTTGATCTGAAGAGGCATACAGATAAAATACCACAAATGAATAAAAGTAGCTTTTTTAGTAAGAGAGCAATATTTAGAAATCTTTATTGCAAAATTCTGTGATCTATTAGTTGCACTTTTAGGTACAAAAAGCCAATTAAAAACCAAAATGGATTATAAAACCGGAATAGAAACATCAAATCAAGGACCACATAAATGAAAAAGTATTATTAGCTATACACAAGAAATAGATAGATGTAAAATTGGCCAAAGAGCTAAATATAAAAGACAATTAATAGCCACTCCAAGAAAGCCATTTGAAATAAAAATTATAAAACTGCATGATATTGTATAGAATAGAGACAAACATAAATGAAAGATAATCAATTATTAAAATTCAAGGCGAAATTAAACTCCATTATACCAATTGTTAACAAAACTTACACAAAACAAAATCTGAGAAGCAAAGGAGCATTACGATATAGATAAAATTACGCAAAAGGATTACAAAAGTAAAATTAAAACACAAGAAAACAATATTATCAGAAATAAGGGTTAAAGATAATAAAAAACATCAAATAAACAATATCATAGTAAAGATGAAACTTTCACTCGTTAAAAAGTTATTTAATGGAATTCAAGAAGCTGCAAGAAAATGCAAGAATATTACCTTTTAAATTAGGAAGACCCAGAGTTCAAGAAACCTATCACACATTTACATACCACTATCTTTTGGAGCCTTTTAGAGATATAGGACAGGCTCATTTGCGCCTACCGCCATTTTCGGCTCACTTGCGCCTGAGAAAAATGTCAACAAAAATAATGGTCTCATTTGCACCCAACGTTGCAGCTCATTAGTCACTAGTCGTTAATCAAGTTTTTATACATAGGATAAAGTGCGAGACGAAAACACGTCAACATTTTGCTTATACTGGTAAATGTGTAAATAACGATACAAAAATTTGATAGGTACTGATGAGATTCTCTTTAAAAACAATGTTAAAGGACTTAACCTTAATACAAATTATTAGCGATCCCTAAAACCATTAAGGAATTATTTACTTTCACCGTTTCTCGTTTCTATTGGATATTCCACTACAAGAAGGGGGGGGGGGGCTTTATAATATATAGTTTGCAAAATTTGTATTAAGATTAAAATATATATATTCAAACCGTGACCTAAGTTGTTTAAATATATATATATATATATATATATATATATATATATATATATATATATATGAACCCGTCCAATAATTTTCGAAGATACGGTGCGCGCGAGGGTCTCCGATTTCGTTCAAATTTTAGGAGCTAAAAGTAGGTAGTGAAAAAATAAAATCCTCCAATTTTTAGCCATCCACCCCTTCTGGATCCAGAGATATGAATTTTTGAAAATTGAAAAATACCCTTATTTTGCTGTTTTTAAAAAATCCATATCTAGGGAAGTTTGGGTCTAATCGGGCTCAAATAGGACGCATTCTTTTCGTCTGTGAGTCTACTTTCATGCCATCTGAGTTCGGTCTATTTGTACGTGCCTCTCTTTTCTTGGCAGCTTGAAATTCGAGAACATAAAAACAGCAAATTCTTTCATCTTGAAAATGGACCCAGATTACAGCAACAGCGCGAAAACATTTTAGACGTAATACGCATGAAAGTAGGCCCATAGACGAAAAAAATTTCCGCGAAATTCGAGTTTTTTTCCGGTTTTCTAAGTGTCACCAATCGCGTCTGACCGATTCAAATACTTTGAAAAGTGGAGGAATTGTTGTTTTATTAGAATACAATGATTTCTTAATGGTTTTATCCTTGGCCCGAACTTGTAGCATACGGCGAGTCAGGGGCTCAAGAAGGGTGGGAAAAGGTCGAAGTTAGTGCAAAATACTCTTTTGACAGATTAAACGGTGATAGAACCTGATTTTAATAATCTTTCGACACCTTAAACCATTGTTTACTGTAGTAATTTTTTAAAACAATTCAGAAATCGGAGATCCTCGCGCGCACCGTATCTTCGAAAATTATTGGACGGGCTGATATATATATATATAGGAGGAAACTTTAAACTTAACTAAGCTATATTCAAAGCTTACTTTACGTAAGGCCAAACTTTTGTGTGACCTTGCATTCTTAAAATCCTGCAGAGACCAACAGGTAATACCTGTTGGTTTGCGATTAAAACATCACCAGAAATCATCCACCATCTCCCGTATCCTTAAAAAAGTAGAGCTATCTCTACTTAGAAACTCCATCCATGCTACCCGTAAAAACCTCGCCACTACCAATCTGGAACTTTATGGCCTTTTCCATAAATTAAGTTCCTCCAAAATTCATCCTATTATCTGGGATGCTTTCTCTAGGATTATACACGACAAAGTGTCGTGCATGTCCGAAAAGAAAACCGACACCCAGAAACGCAAACTTTCCAAGTTGTGCCAAAATAAAATTCCCAATACCCAACCATCCCTGATCAATACGACGGTACATAACCTTTCTGACTACCCTATAAGCAACCTAGCTATTCAGGCTCTGGAAAAAGGTTTTAACTTTGCTATAACACCAAACCGAATTCCCACTGAACAAATTATATCCCAAATAAAATCCTCCATTTCCACCCTTCCCAAAAATGTGGCAAATGAAACCAGGCAAGATGTAGCCAAAGTGCTACATACAGCCGAATTACCAAAAAATTAAAGGTTCTAAAAGAAAATAATATTACTATTTTACAGGCAGATAAGGGCAACGCTACAGTGATCCTAAATACTGCGGATTGCATCGGTAAGATGCACAATTTACTTCAATCCTCTGATTATCGCCATGTACCTAATAATCCCACTACCTACCACGAAAAGAAAACCAGAACCCTTATTACTAACTCCAACCTATCATCCGATACCAAAAAACTCCTCATACCCCAAGAAAAATCTTTCAGAATTCCCAAATTGTATGGTCTCCCAAAAATTCACAAAGAAAACATTCCTTTACGCCCTATAGTTAGTGTGTTCGGTTCTTCCACCCGCAACCTAGCCAAATACCTTGCCAAGACTCTCCAACCTCTCACAGAGCAGGCATCATCCTACGTCCGAAACTACTATCATTTCCTAGAAATACTGAAAACCTTCTCTATACGCAAAGGTGGCATCATGGTCAGCTTTGATGTCGTTTCTTTGTTTACAAACATCCCAATTCCTGATACCCTACAGTTATTAAAGTCAACGTATAATATAAATAACAATATCCTCTCCCTAATAAACCATTGCCTATCCAATACTTACTTTACCTTCCAAAATAAATTTTACCGACAAACTAATGGTGCTCCCATGGATTCCCCACTTTCACCTGTCATTGCTAACCTTTTTATGACCGATTTTGAAACAAAAGCCTTCACCTCCTTTCACCTTAAACCTACCTGCTGGTTACGATATGTCGATGACACTTTTGTTATCTGGCCTCAGGGACATGATACCCTTCCAGAATTTCTTTCCCTTCTTCTTCTTCTTCTTTTCCTTATACCCCTTCAGGGTGTCGGATATGAGGTTCAGTCCTTCCACTCCTTCCGGTTCTTTGCCATTCTTTTCATATCTGCCAATGTTTTGCCCCTCTTGATACCGATTTCTTCGATCCTTTGTGTCCACCTCTTTCTGGGTCTACCCCTTTTCCTCTTTCGTTCTCCTGTTGACTCTGTGATCTTTTTTAGTAGCGATTGTTCATCTTTTCTGATTATGTGGCCATACCATCTTAGTTGTTTTCTTTCTATAAAGTCCATTATTCCTTTTTGTCTTAGAGTGTGTCTGATTCTTTCGTTCGTCTCTCTATCCCATTTGGTTTTCCCCTCGATTCTTCTTAGGAACTGCATTTCACCAGCATTGATCTTGCTTTCGTGCTTTTTGTTTATGGTCCATGTCTCACTACCATATGTTAATGTTGGTCTTGCTATTGTGTTGTAAACTTTCAATTTCACTTGCTTGTCTATTTCTTGTTTTTGTAATATTGGTTTGTTTATTGCGTAGTACATGTTCCTCGTCTTTTTCATTCTATTTGCTATGTCGACTTCTATTCTTCCGTCATCTGTTATTACGGAGCCAAGATATTCTACTGCTGTGACTACTTCTATTGTATTCCGTTTATTTCTATTCTTCTTACCATCTCTGATTTTTGTTATTTATAATCATCATTTTGTTTTGTTAGTGTTTACTTCCATACCCATGTTCTCTATTTCTTCGCTCCATATTTTAACCAGTCCCTTCATTTTATTGTGGGTGTCTGCTATGAGTATTATGTCATCTGCGTACATTAAATTGTCTACTTTGATTGGCCTTAGTTGTTAATCTCCTATTTGTGTTTGCAGATGCTGTGTTTTTGTTCTTGTGTTTAATAAGATTTTGTCCGTCAGTGTTATAAATAGCAGTGGACTAAGGCTATCTCCTTGTTTTATTCCTTTTGTCATGAGGAACGTGTCTGAAGATTCTCCGTTCATCTGCACTTTCCCTTTGACATTCTGGTACATGTTCTTGATATTTCTGATGAGTTTTCTTGGTGTTTGTAATTCTGCCAAATACCTCCATATGTGACTTCTCTTTATATTGTCAAACACTGCTTTTAAATCTATGAGTGTCACAAACAACTCTCCTCCTCTTTCTATTGTTCTCTCCGTTATATTTCTTATTATGTGTATGTTGTCTGTTGTTTGTTTTCCTTGTCTATATGCTGCTTGTTCATTGGCTAGCTTGTGTCCTACGTAGTGTATGAGTTTCTTTTGCAGAATCTTCGTATACATTTTGAATACTGTAGAGGAAAGGCAGATGGCTCTATAATTTTCACATTTTCCTGTTTCTCCTTTTTTGTAGATTGGTATAATTATGTTGTTTTCCCAATCCTCCGGTATCCGTTCTTCTTTCCATGCTTTCTTAAATATTTCATGTATCCATATCTTTCCTTCAGGGCCCATGACTTTTATCATCTCTGCCTCGACACCATCTGCTCCCCCTGCCTTACCAAGTTTAAGTGTATTAATTGCCTCTTCTACATCCTTCATTTCGATTTCTATTGCGTTTTCTTGTTGTTCTTCATCCGTATCTTCGTATTCATCTTGTTCTTCCTGTTGGTTTGGGTTTTCCTCAAATTTTTCATAGTAGTATTCCTTCCATACATGTAGTATTTCTGTTGTTTCCGTTTTTAATTCATTGTTTTTGTTTCTTATTCCTCTTACTTCTTTTCCTTTATTACCTCTTAACTTTTTTACTATTCCCCAAAAATGTTTGTTGTTTTTAGTGTATAGTTCATCTAGTTCCCGTCCAAATTCTTCCCAGCATTGAGTCTTTGCTTTTCTTATGTCTATTTTGGCTTTGTTTCTTTTTATTATATAATCTTCTTTGTCCTCTTGACTTTTGGTATCTATATATTTTTTCCATGCTTTTTTCTTCTCTCTAATTGCTCTCTTTACCTCTTCGTTCCACCATCTGGTCCTCTTGGTGTCCCGTTTAAATTTCTTTACTCCGCAGATCTGTCTGGCGTTCTTTATCAATGTTTCTTTGAATACTTTCCATACTTCTTCCACTGCCCCTTCCTTTCTTTTTAGTTCAAATTTTTGAGTTCGGCATCTATGCTTTTCTTGTACTTTTCTGCCCTATCAGTATCTTTTAGTTTATATACTGGTATTCTCTCGTATTCTTTTTTCTCTTCTTCTGTAATATTTATGTCATTTAGTAATGCTCTCACCAATCTGTGTTGGGTGGAGAGTTCCGCTTCTACTATTGTTTTCACTTCATCTATTTTTTGTTCTAGTTCCCTAGTGTATACCACGTAATCTATGAGGCTTCTTGCTCCTCGTTCTTCTGCTACATAAGTATACTTTTCTTCTAGTGGTTGGTACCAAAAAGTATTACCGGCTATTAGGTCATTTGCTATGCAGAATTCAATCATTTTTCTCCCGTTTCTGTTCTGTGTCGTTTCTCCGTATTGTCCCAAGCTGCCTAATCCTGTATTTATGCTGCTGTCTACCCTAGCATTCCAGTCACCTATTATCAGTATTTTGTTACTCTTTTCTTTCGCACTATCTATTGTCCTCTGTAGTTGTTCATAAAATTCTTCCCTCTTATTTACTTCTGCTCCCTCTACCGGAGCATATATTTGTATTATGTAGAAAATTTGACCCAGGTCTACTTCTACTGCCATTATTCTTGAATTAATTGTTTCTGCTTTTATTACTCTTCTATTTAATCTATCGGCGATAATTATTCCTACTCCTTCTTTACTTCTTTGTCCCGGATTTGTTCCTGAGTAATATAACGTATACTCATTCGTTAGCTTTATATTTCCTTTTCCTTGTTTCTTCGTTTCGCTTATTCCTAAAATATATATTTTGAACTTGCTCATTTCTTCCGTTATTTCTATCTCCTTTCCGTTTAACGCCGTTATATTCCATGTCCCTATGTTTACTTTATTGACGTCTTTCTTTACTGCTGGTATTGTTTTTTCGTATTTTTTTCCTGTTTCTGTTTCTTTTGCTATTGAATCATAATTCGTTGATGTCTTATGTTCCGTATTGTTTTTTTATGCTGTTTCTGTATAATTGTATTTTTTCTTCATATCTGCATCTTTAACCTTTTTCTTAGCCGTTTCTTCTTCAGTCGTCATTGGAGATTGCTTTGTAACTACTTTTGTTCGTTTTTCGAAAATCTACTCGTCTTCGTTATCTTGAGTAGTTTTTCTCGTAGTTCCGCCTCATCGTTACTTTCTGGAGATCTCTGGCTCATAGTTCTTCCTTTTTTTGGGATCTCTTTCTCTGCCACACTTTCCGGATCGTCCCCTCTTTTGTTATCATCCATTCTCATTCTGTCCTGCTTATCCAGTTGCTTTAGTCTATCCAGTGTAAGTACCTCTCCATTTATTACCAGTTTGTTATATCTTAGGATGGCATGGTAGCTATTTTGCCTATATTGTTTCATATATGTTATTAATTCCCTCCGTTGTTCCTGGATTTCTTTTGAGTATTCTTCCTCTAGGTAGATTTTGGTGCCCTTTAGTTTTTTTGTTGATTTTAGAATCTCTATCTTTTTATTCCAGCTTCTCAACTCTAAACTTATTGGTCTTCTTCCTCCCTTCTGTTCACTTCCTAATCTTCTTATATCTGTTATTTCCTCTTCCATATTCATAACTATGTCCATATCGCGTAAAATTACTCTTACTTTCTCTTTTAAAAGTATATCTTTCTCCTATGATTGCTCCTTCACTCCGTGTATGATTATTTTATTTTTCCTAATTTCCCTGTCTAACAGTTCGATTCTTTTTTCTTGCAGTAAAAGTCCCTGTTTTAGTGACTTATTTTCCGTATTCAATTTTGCGTTATCATTTTTTAGTTTATTGAGTTCCTCCTGAAATTTATCGTACTTCTTTTCCATTCTCCCGTTACTTTCTTCTATATTTTCTAATTTTCTGTTTATTTCCTGTAAAAGTTTCATCATACTCTGTGGTTCTGTACTGTTTTCTTCCATTTCTACGAGTGGTTTTAATAATTTTTACCGTGACAGTTGAAAAAGTGAAAAAACTTAAGGCCGAGCCTGTTACTCTGCGTAAAATATGTACGGCGCGATAAGCGGCTAACCCGGATCGGCTCCGCGGAGGTCGTCGTCCGCTTCTTGCCGTCTTTTAAATTTCGTTATAAATGGCTTTAAAATTGTCTTTTCCTACCTTACTCCAATGTTTCTTCCTTGCTGCTATCTTGTTACACTAATTGCAGGGTGTTTTACCTTAAGATTCTGAATTTATTATTGTAAAATCACTTTTATTTGAACACGCGAAATCAGCTGTGTTTACTACACTTGTGCCCAGGACCGGACTCCTCTTTCCCACCTCAACCAAATCCACACCAATATCAAATTTACCATAGAAACTGAACATAACAATTCCCTTCCCTTCCTAGATATTCTCTTAACAAGAAATCCTTCTAATGGCAGCTTTTATTACATTGTCTACAGAAAACCCAATTACACTAACCGCTACCTAAATGCCAAATCCCGTCACCACCCTGCCCAAATCCATTGGGTTGCAAAATCCCTCATAACCAGATCCATCAGACTTTCCGATACGAAAAATCGCCAAACAGAAATCAAATCCATTACCACCACCCTACTGCAAAATGGATATTCCAACAAATCCTTGAATAATATAATCAAAAATATAAATAAAAACACTAACTTTTAATCCCATAACCCTCCTGACCAACAAAAAGCATTCCTACCTTACATCAGAGGCATCACCGCATACTAATGCGGCAAAATATTCGCACGGTCTTTACGACCAATAACCAAATATCTGGGCTTATTCGCTCAGCAAAGGATCACTGCCCCAATGAATCCCAAGGAGTGTATGAAATACCTTGTGAAGACTGCCAAAGGACCTACATAGGTCAAACAAATCGGCAAATATCTAGCCGAATATACGAGCATCCTCTGGCCGTACGGAAAGGCGGTAATGGTTCGGCACATGCCAAACACAGCAAAGAAACAGGCCACAAAATTAATTTCTCTGGGGCTAAAACCATTGCCCCCATTTCCCATTTCACCAGCAGAATAGTACGTGAAGCAATTGAAATAGAAAAACGCCACAGTGCCTCAACACAAGAGATGACAGCCAGCGTTTGCCTGTCATGTGGAAGTCCCTTATTGCTCCGCACCGCCAATTACGCAACACCCTTAATCCTACAAACTTTCCCCAACCTAACACATCTCCCGCCAAAAGAACTTTCACTTCCAGCCCTATAAAAGATCAAGCAGGTCACACGAAAGCTCAGTCTTATTCAAAGACTCATAGCTCTCCTTGGGGAGTAGACAGATTGAGACCCCGAGTGAAGAGCTAACCTCTTGAAAATGGCATCAAAGTCGATGCCGAAAGGTCGAGAATTTACCGAAAAAAGTTGTTTAAACAATTAACCGCGGAAACCTATCCGAACATATATATAAAAGTTTTTAATAAAATCGTATCCAGAAGATGTCTTTTTGAGAAATTTATCTATTATGCCCTTAGATTATTTTGGAAAAGTTAGTTTAAAACGTTTCTACCGATATTATTTATAACTTTTATAAGGTTATTAAGTATACGGCTGACTGTTGAATTTAAAGTTTTTTCTAGATAAAAAGCAAATACAGACACTTTTTTGCGCCTGGGTTGTAATTTTCACTATTAGTTCTAAGAAGAGCATAAGCAACTCTTGTCTTTGTTTTCCTTTTTTCCACAAATACCTATCTGCTAACCTATAATCAATTACAAATATGTTTTTACAGGCGCTTATTCTTAGATTATAAAGTTAGCTTTTGTTTTTATTTCTGATATGATTTAGTTGGTTTTTAATTAATTCTTTACTTAATTACTTACTTACTTAGTCCTAGGCCCTTCTACCTTTAGGTGTAAGACTGTCTTTACTTTATTAATTAAATAATACGTCTTTCGAAAGAATCTTTTCGGTAAATGACAGAGAAGTAGTTTGCTGATATAAACGCGACCGTACAAACACCGATGATGCTGAACGCTCTGGTCGGCCAAATTCAACAGTTGTTCCAGAAAACATAAAAAAATCTATAAAATAGCTTTGGCCGATCGTAAATTAAAGTTGCGTGAAGTAGCTAACACCTTAAAGATATCAGAAGGCAGTGTATTAACCATTGTGTATGAACATTTGCACATGAGAAAGCTCTGTTAGAAGTGGGTACCGCGTTTGCACACAGTCGATCAAAAAGAACAACGCGTCGACAGTTCAGAGCGCTATTTGAAGCTGTTTTAGCGTAATAAACAGGATTTTTTCATGCAGTATGTAGCAATGGATAAAACAGAGATCTATCACTACACTCCAGAGTCAAATCGGTAGTTGGCTGAGTGGATAGCAAATGGCGAAAGCCGCCCAAAGCGACCAAAAACGCAAATGTCAGCTGATAAGGCTTTAGTCTCCATATTTTGGGATGCGCACGGTATTTTATTCATCGGTTACCTTGATAAAAGAATAGCCAATAGTATATGGCGTTATTAGTGCGTTTAAAGGAAGAAATTGTGAAAAACGACTCCAAATGAAGGAGAAAAAAGTTATTTTCGACTAAGCCAATGCACCGTGTCACAAGTCGATCGCAACAATGGCAAAATTGCACGAATCGCATTTTAAATTGCTTCCCCATCTATCGTATTCTCCGGCTCCCAGTGACTACTACCTGTTTGCATACCTAAAAAGAATGCTCCAGGGAAAGAGATTTGTCTCCAATGAAGAAGTAATTGCCGAAACTGAAGCCTATTTTGAGGCCAAAGTTAAATCGTTCTACAAAAAAGCATCGAAATGTTAGAGAAGCGTTGGTATGAATATATCACTCTGGAAGGAGAATAAAGTCAAATTTTGCCTAACAGTTGTTTTATTAGTCATCCCACTAACTTATCTTTACAAGATGTTTTTAATTTTCGTCATCTAAAAGTAGTAGTGACTTCATTGTAGCATATGTTTTGATATTTCTTCAAGTAAATCTGTCTATAGGAGTCAAATTTAAACGTTATTAAGAGTTTTAATTTTAACATTGAAATTTTTGGAAGTCATAATTTGTTTTGGGGATTGCCATTATTCCTAGCGGTATGATGAAGCGTTGCTCGTTATGGTAAAGGTAATCCCAAAATTTAAAATTTGATTACTTCATTTAAAAGTGTTCCGGTATTACAAGTTAATGATGATAATAATGGTAAGGCTCTAATGCCCCGCGCTGAAGCACGACCTGCGAACTGAGAAGTTAAAGCTTTCATATGTTTGCTCTCTCTGTTCGGTCGTCGCGCATCATCTCTAATGCGGGGCGATGTGGCAAGCACCGCGCGTTAGACTACCACTGTTATTACCCGCAGATACTCAATTATTTTTAATGACTGAGTAGAGCACCCGCCAGACATTGGGGAGCTCCAGGAATGGAACAATTGACCACGCTGGCGATGGTAGTACAGGTTATATCTACACAATACCCTATAAATAGCGATCGTCAATCGTTATTGCAATTTGCGCTCTATTTAATAATGGGTAAGTTTCCTACTGTTTTGCTTTATTTCTGGTCTTTAATAAGCAATTGTGAAAGAGCATTTGTGATAAAAAGTTTAAATGAACTAAAATAAAGTGTGATTAGTTTGTTGAATGTGGTTGTTTCAATATTATTTAAATTTTGCTCACTCTTGAGTTGGTGTAAGTTGTTTACGTAAAAATTTTTACCGTAATGGATTATAGAGACACTTTGATGAATCGTGAAGCTTTCTTACAGTAGGTATGTAAGTAGTCATATACTCACTTTACGCATAGAAATTTCAGACTATAATAACCCTTTGATATGGCCTTACCATTGGTATCTATAGCACTATTAAACATTCTTAAATTTATATCTACCTTCTACAGTAACGATAATATAGTGCAGCAATATTTGTAAAAATTTATCGACACTTACATTATTTTATTTGGTAACGCAGTTTTTTTCTTTAAATAAATATCCTATTTCTCGTGTTCTCCTTTTTTGCGTATTAATAAAATAAGATTTTTCTCTCACCCTTTTGGCATTCTTTTCTCTAGCCAAGCTTTCTTACAAATTTTGTGTAACCATCTTTTTCCTTCCTTGCTTAGCCGTGTAATCATCTCCGAATGAATTTCATTTTTTCCTTCAACTTTTTCTGTTTTTATATTTCTTGGGCTTCTTCTATTTCAATAACCTCATTTATTTCTTAATTAGGTAGTATATCGTTTTCTTCTTCTGTTTTCCTCTTATTTTCATCCATATCATTTTTATTTTCTATAGCTTTAAATTTTTCCGTATAATAATCTGATATTTGGAGTATTTTCCCTTATTAATTATTAACTCATTATTTTTATTTCTGATCATTCTTTCTTCTTTCCTTCATATATCTAATTCTGCTTTAAAATTTTTTATTGCTACTTTCATGGTGTTCCTGTAACTGTGTTCAAAGGTATTACCAGCTTATTCGTTTTCCTTCTTTTACTGCCTTTTTTGTTTCGTTTCTTATAATGTGATATTTATTTTTATCTAGGGGGCTTTTAGTTCTTATGTATTTCTTCTGAGCTTATTTTTTTAATTTTCTTTTTAATTTCTACCGACCACCATTATGTACATTTTTCCTTTGAGTTATGTTTTTGTGTACCGCAACTTACTTTCGCCATTTCATGGATTATTTTTTTGAGCGTTTCCCATTTTTGATCCACGTACAAATTGGTTTTGGTTTTTTCTATATGGATTAGCCACTCGTATATATTTTTTTGTAAATTATTCTAATATCTTCTTGTTTTATTTTGTAGATTTTTATCTTCTCATAGTCTATATCTTGTATTCTTTTTACTTTATTTGGCTGTATAACTGCAGTTACCATTCTATGATTTGAACCAAAAATCCTGTAGACGCGCTCGTAAGGAACGCGTAATATGCACTCTAAGCAGATAAAATGATAGAGAATAAGTAAAGGAAATCACATTGACTACTTATATTTATCAAAACTAGAACGTATTATTCGTAGCTTAATCTAACTTACTTTAACTTAACGCAAGCTTAATGCTAAGGTTTAGCCTAACTTTTATTTATTTTTTTTTGTTTTAGCTAATGTACATGTCAAGAGTCGTAGTCCTTCTTGATTTGAAGAACGGCTTGTTTAGCCTGGTGAACCTGCAGTACGGTAACTGCTTCTCCCACTTTCAGTTTGAGGGATTCGTTATGCTCCAACAGATGCAGCAACTCATGCACATATTCGATGTTTACTTGTAATAAATTCTGCATTCCAGCTACATAGGCATTAGCACCCGTTTGTGCACTAGGCTTGAGCAGGACAGCGGGAAGTGGTTCGAATTGGAACCATCTGAAATGCAGCATGGAAGCGCTGGGGCTGAGGCAAAGTTGGTACGAAGTAACCTCCTGTGCTTCCAGATTGAATGAATGAACTCATCTGTTAGTGCATGCGCGTGTTAGTTGCATATATTGGGAAGTTAAATGCGTCTTTCGATTCTCTTTACGTTCAACCAAAGCTACATAGAAAGGCTTAGTGCCTACAATGCGGTCGTTCATTTCAATTGCTGCCTTGGTGACTTCTTCCGGAGACGGAAAGCAAACAAAACCAAAACTCTCGCTTCTTCCTTCTTCTACATCACTTTGGCAAATGTTATGGTGCTAAATGGAACAAATTCTTTACGCAGACGTTCATTATCAATGGTATCGTCTAAATTTTTAACATGCAGATTTACACCTTGGTAACGGTTCAAACGCTATACATACAATTGTTAAAAACGGCGTTTAAGCTTTTGCTGTATCTGCTTTTCTCTGAGAACTGCCAACGTACATGGACTTACATTCGATGAACTCCTTTTCATTTAATTCTTCAACTGCAGCTTCAGCGCAGTCAGGATCCTCGAATACGACAAACCCAAAACCGTGTGACTTGTCGTCTTCTTTCATCATGATCTTTAGCCTGGTGATTCGCCCGAAGTTCTCGAACATGGTACGTAACTGGTCATCGGTCGCATCTTCGCCGAAATTCTTCACATAAACATTGGTGAACAGTTTGGCCTTCTAGCCCAAGTGACCATATAACGCGAATGGACCGGCCCTTAATCAAGTCGAAATTCATGACGTCCAAGGTACGTTCCACATCAGCAGGTTGTTGGAAATTCACGTATGCGTTGCCCAAAGAATGGTGCGTTATTATGTCTCTGCATACACGAACAGAGAGCACAGACCCAGCAATAGAAATCTTCTCGAACAGCGTATTCTCTGTGATATCCGAGTGCAGGTATCCAACGTACAGAAAAGCCATGGGGTAGTTAGGGGCCGCTGGATTCATAGTGGACCGTTCAACTTACACGTTAAAAACCAAATTGTAAAATCAATGCGAAACAAAACAATACCGCATTCTTTTATTACGTTGAGATTTTTTTGGGTTTATTAAATGTTTTTAACTTTTTTTTGCTTTTTCTGGTAGAATATTTCAAAAATTTAGGTGGCTTGTGACAAAATAAGGGTTTTTTAATAGGCACTAGTTGCAAAAAGAGATATTAAAATTTCGGAAAGACTATTAAAGATAGAAATGGAAGTAGACAGACAATCACAAACAACTTTAATAATCGCCTATGACCCCAATAAGGAGAATACAGCATTAAAAAAAGAAGAGTTGTGGGATCAATTAATAGAATTTATAGAGGATAGCAGGGGAAGATTACTAATATTAAGAAACCTTAATGAAAGAGTGGGCAAGAAAAACGATGAGTCAAAAGAAACGATAGGAGAGCTTGGCGAAAACGCCAAAAATAAAAATGGTACACGACAACAATCTGATAATATCGAACTCCTATTTTGCACAAAAATATATACATATATATAGTGTGAAAGTATTCAGCAGAAGAGAAAGATCGATATTGAACTACATAATAATAAAAAACAGAAGATACAGAAGTAAAATAAAATATACAAGGGTCATAATTATACTACGATCACTACCTAGCGATATCTAAAATGATGATAAAATCTGAAAGACAAAAGGAAATAATACTGAGGAATAAAAAAGGTAATAAAACTAATAAAAAACTAAAAATATACATATTGAGAGAAAAAAACGGCAAATAATATAAGGAAAGATTATAAAATGAGTTCAGCAGAAGTACTGAAAATATTAACAACTTACTACTTGAACTATTGTAAACGTGTGTTAAAGAAACTAATAACAACAGCAAAAGATAACAGAGGAAAGAAACAAACGAACTAGTGGAACAACGAGTTAAGGGAGGAAATAAAAATGAAGAAACAGCTATGGAAAAAATACTTATGGAATAGATCAGTAGAAAAATACGACAGATACAAGAATTAGAAGTGTAAAGTCAAAGTCAGTGTAAAACAAGCGAAATTAAAATCATTGGAAGAGTTTATTGAAAAGATAGAACGGCACTGCTTTGCAAATCAAATACTATTTTATAAAACTCGTAGTTTGTTTAGAAAAGGAAAAATGGTCAAACTTAAACATGAAAAGACATAGACGGAAGGTTATTGGTAAAAGAAGATGATATAATAAAGAGATGGAAGGATTATTTTGAGGAAATGTTAACAACAGAACTAACACAAGAAATGAAAATAGAGAAAGAAAATGAACCAAGTAGTACAGAACACGTAGAAAAAAGTAAAATACAGAAATAAAAAAAAATTACAGAGATAAAGTAGCTGGATATGAAGGGATAATATCAGAAATGGTCAAAACTTAGACAATAAGAGACTAACAATGCTCACCAAATTATTTAATAAAGCATGGCAAAAAGAGAATTTCTAAAGAGTAGAAGATGGGAATACTATTACCAATATACAATATGTCTATTCACTGTAGAATATAAAATGTATACGAGGATAATCTTAAAAAGACTCCATAAACAAATAGAATGAAAACTGGAGGACGAACACGCTGCATATAGAATAACAAACCATAGATAACATAGCTATAATTAGAAATTTTTTAGAAACAGCTACACAATGCAATGAGCACATATCTAACATTCGTAGACCTAAGAGCCGCATTTGGTAATATAAATAGATATGTCATGTAAAATGCCTGAAAGACCTAAAAGCAAATAAAGAACTAATTAAGATAATACAGTGTAAGCAACGTGAGAGCACTGGTTGTAAATGAGGGACAAAACCAAAAAAACAAGAATTAGAACTAAAGATGGGAGTAAAACAAGGAAATAGCCTGAGCTCACTATTATTTATAAACCTTATACCAACAAAAATACAGAATCTGCTTTATGCAGACAACATGGTCCTGATTGCAAAAAGCCAAAGAAGTGCAAAATTTAGTGAACATTTAAACTCAAGAGGTTTAAACTTTTAAAATGGAAATAAATATAAATAAATGTAAATTTATTATAATAAATGAAACGAAAAAAGAAGAGGGCAAAAGAATAACATGTAAACCTCAAAACCTAGTAGTAGTGAGCAGATATGAATATCTAAGAAATGTGCTAACTAATTATGGAACAGTGGATTTATAAATTGCAAAAAGAAAGCAAAAATCCACAATTCTATTCTATATCACAAACAAAACAATACTAGAAAAAAGAGATAGGCATGCAGACTAAATCACATGTTTATAATGAAGTAACATCACCAAGTGACACTTGACTGCTGTTAAAGAAGCATGAAAATAAATACAATCGAAATAAAAAATCTAAGAAAATGGCGGGAAAAAATGTGTCCGAATAATAAATAAACGAATTAGAAACATGACAAAACAAAAATCACTTACAACAAAAATAGAAAATAGACAATTGAAATGATACAGTTACACCATCCGAATGGAATCAGAAATTATAGTTAAGAAGATATTAGAATCAAGCAAAAAATAAAGGAAGAAAAGAAGAAAGCCAAAAATCATTGCTAGACAGAATACAAGAGACAAGAAAGAAGAGAAGAAAAAATCTATGAGATGAAAATAATGGCGCAGGACCGTGAAAGGTAAAAGAAACGCTAAAAGAATATAAAGGCACATACCAAATCTGACGCCATAACGGGCATAAGGATTATGTTGAAGAAAAAAAAGAACTCAACAACTTTTATTAAAATAAGAAACAAAAGAACATCAAACTTTTATAAGAATTGTTAGCACTCAAGTAGCAATTGTTATAATGGAGCATCACTTCCAATTTTCTGTTTAGAGAGTTTGGAATTTTATATTGTTAAATATCGTTTCAGTAATTTTGCAGTACAATAAACATCATTTATAGGACCTTTAAAATGTAATAACATCTCCCGAGCACTCAATAACTTTAAATCCAAGTTTTGCACCATTTAACTAATCAGGTATAATTTGATCAGGTTAAATACACTTGCTTACTGTTTTGTTTATACAAAAAAACATATTACAGTCTTCTGTTAAGTTTTACTTTTAAATCATCCTAGATTTCTATAATGGGCGACTCTAGAAGACCTCCCTGGAATAATCGAGGACAACATCGGCGGTAACAACGTCTTCGAAGTGAATGCGGTGGACCTTCCAAAAACGAGCTAGTAAAAATTCTCTATTTAAGTCTAGCACAAGATACGAATTCTACAACTCTTCAAAGAGTTATCTGTAGTCAGATCTATGATTATTAGATCGTTGGATCACCAAAGAAAACACTTGAAAGACAGAGATTTGACAACGATGTTGCTGATAAAGCGTTTTAGGATAATGCAATTAAAAAACGAACTATCCGTTGTAAACGACGTCTTTCTAAGTCCAGGGTATTGGATAAAAAATAACTGTATATTCGTATGTTTATGATGTTTCAATGAATTAATAAAATTTATATTAAAAACTGTAAAAGATAGAAAACCTTTTTTAAAAGGTATGATCTTTGTTGAGAACAAGGTGACCGTAACGATATAGGCCTAGATACGCCCGGTCCATTTGCGCCTACCGCCATTTTCGGCTCACTTGCGCCTCAGAAAAATGCCAATAAAAATAATGGTTTCATTTGCGCCAAAAGTTGTACTTCATTACTCATTAGTCGTTAATCAAGTTTTTATATGTAGGATGAAGTGCGAGACGAAAATAAGTCAAAATTGCTGCAGTAAGCAATTTTATCAGATTTATACCATTTATGTGGACCTTGGGAGTACTTTTGGGGAAACCAACACAATTCCAGTTATATACGCTTTACTTCCAAATTAAAACAGGATGCATACACCAGATTATTTTCCATTTTAAAATTTGAAGCCTCATGGAATCCAATTGTTGTGAAAATTGATTTCGGACAAGTTTCCATCTCCGCCTTGAATCGTGTGTTTCCTGACGTTGAAATTTCTGGCTGTAATTTCCATTACAATTAAGTCTTGTGGCGAAAAGTTCAAAATCTGGGACTTGCAACAGAATACACAGAAAATGACAACATACGTATGTCTACTGCATTGGCATATTTTCCGTTCAATTATACTGACGATGGATGGTTATACATACTGGAAATCGTCCTAAAAATGATAAATTGACGGCGTTTTACGATTACTTCGTAGATCACTGGTTAGAAAATATCACAATAGTGGGAGAAATGTGGAACTGCCAGGGCCACAAACAGAACTAATAATGTCCGTGAAGGATGGAACAACAGGTTGAACCAACTCTTGAAACCAAATTTAAATATTTTTGAACTTGTAAAGATTTTGAAGAAGGAAACAGAATATATGGACTATGTTTACGATAGGCAATACTTAAACATGAAAGGTAAAAGAAGATAATAGAAGCACCTAAGATTGGACGAAAGAATAGAGAAGATGCTTGGGGAATTTGAAAATACAGGCGATTTAGGGAAATGTTTGTGCACTTTATCCTATATAAAAAAACTTTATTAACTATATATTACTCGACTATGCATGTACGTATATATTGTAAATCTTAATCTAAAATTCCAAAAACAAAATATAAAAAAATATAAAAAATATGACAAGAATCAACTTTGCTGTTTCGCAACTTTTTCGAAAATTTACCACTATAAAATACAAAAACCAATCCCCAATAAATACAAAAATCAATATACTTATATAAATACATTGAAGCTAGGGGATCCCAGAGTAAAATTATAAAATTTGGTGTAATTAGTTATAATGACTAAGGAGCTACAACATTGGACGCAAATGAGACCATTATTTTTGTTGACATTTTTTTGAGGCTCAAGTGAGCCGATAATGGTGGTAGGCGCAAATGGGCCTGGCGCAAGTAGGCCGACACCACTATAACGTAGTTACCGATAAACCCTTCCCCACTGCGGCTTCACCGGAAGATTAGCCAAAAAAGTTATCACCGAACACCTGTATAATATTGCAGGAGAAAATGGGGTACAAAACATACAATTTAAGCCAATTAATAAAAACTAAACTTTAAACAGAAAGAATTTAGTTAAATAAATAAGAAAATTATTCAAATTTAAAATTCTTAAAAAATTTGCAATTAAAAACAAGAAAAAACATTAAATTGATTATTACAAATTTGTATTCATTAAATGTCTTTAAACTGTTTATTAAGAAAGTCGGTATTTACCATAATCGAAATCGGAGTCGGAAGGTACTTCACCCGTATCCAGTGACGTCACAAGAAGGCGATCAAGGTCTTGTGGACGTATAGTGGTGGAGCTGTAAGGCGAAACCTACCCTGTGCATCTAAAACGGTGCGAGCGGCGCTTAACAGCTGAGAGCGGTTTGGAAGGTAAACTCCAGTGATTACTTTTTGTATGAAGCGGTGACACTGGTGTCGTCTGGCGATAACGGGCGATCAGCGGTAATAGGTCCACTCTTGGCAGCTGATTGAGCTGGAGTCGTAAACAAAACACAAACACAAACACATTTCTCTCGCAACAAAACAAATATCATTCTTTTACTTTGCCGTGTCAATAGAATTGCCCCTTTGTTTTTCGTTTGCCCCTTTCAAAATTAACTAAATTCAATTCAGAACTCTTAAATATTTGAGAGATTTCATAAAACTATTATATTTAAAACCAAATAATTGCCAGGCTCAACATACCGCCCGCCAAAATTTTGTAATTTAAATTTTCTTCGTTGGCGCATCCCCGGGGCGTAATGGCCCTAGTTTGTGGACGGAGCGAGTGTAGAGTCTATTCGGTATCCTTACTTTGACAACTCGCACATTCTCATCTGCACTTGGACATACTTTGACTATTCACTGTTGACTTGGTTAAGGAAAACCATATAAACTCTTTCACTTGCTACATATTTTGTAGCTTCTCTTCACTGTACAACCTCACTAGAGAATGAACCTCAAACAATATTATTGCATCGGCTTTAATTTAAAATTGGTGTATATTGGCTGCTATCATCTACAGTATCTGTCGATTATAAATGTCTACATATTTGTCTAGTGGACTGTATGAACAATTTACACTGATTAATTTTAGATAGTCAACAACAAAACCGCTCTTCAAGTTAGCCTTCTGCAACGAGTTTGTGGCAAGGTAGGTCATCAGTGTATAACGTTGGTCTGATTATCAATTTGGGCAGAGAACTCATAGAGATGTTACTGATAGAAATCTAAGAGTGCTATAAGCGATCAAATAAGACAACTGCGTCTACTTGATTATGTAAAATTTTCAACAAAGGAGACAAGTAAATGTATCCACAAACTACAGCGATAAAATGGTTAATATTGCATATGTATTGTATAAATAATAGTTTTTAGTTAAAAAAAGTTTCTCTAAAAAATTCACCTCTTTTGCTTTAGAGAAGATCTTTATAATAAAAGCACAATTATGAAAGCGAATGACCTACTGGCAACAAATAACTTTTATTATCAGTACAAATTCTCTTTTTGACCAAGTTATAAGACTATGCTAAAGCTTTCTCACGTCACCATTTGCCATCTTACACATTTGTGGGCATTAATCGTCATTTGAGCGAACATAGTAACTTCAGCATTTCATTTTTTTTTAATGGTGTCGGCCTACTTGCGCCCGCCTCATTTGCGCCCATCGCCATTTTCGGCTCACTTACGCCTCAGAAAAATGTCAACAAAAATAATGGTCTCATTTGCGCCCAACGTTGCACCTCATTAGTCATTACGACTAATTACACAAAATTTTATAATTTTCCGCTGGGTTCCCCTAGCTTCAATGTGTTAATTTTGAAGAACGCATTTTATTCGCAAACAAAACAACTTTTCAACACAAAAGTGTTTTCAATGTCCATAATGAACACGTTTGGAAAGATGAAAATCCTCATATCTCTGTTCAGGAAAGATCATCAAATTACCGGTTCAAAACTTTGCTCTAATGGACAAGTACTGGCAGTTATGTTCTATAATATTCGTGAAGTGAATTTAAGGGCCAATGAAAGCGCAAATCTTACTATTTGTCAGTGCAGTATTTATTGGAAAAAGGCACGTATACCAACTAAATCTTTACCTAACTGTGTTAAGAAACCAGTTACTTTATACCAAGTTTGGAGAGATTTGCAAAAAAATGCAAAACAAAACAAAAGACGTGTTTGAGCAGCGTCTAGAAGAGTTTGTTACAAACAATTTGTTTGACATTGCACATGCCGATGCGCTTCAATTAATAAAGATAAATGAACATAGGATCTTCTTGTATCGGCAGAGAGAGCCAAGTCTAGCTGGTCACTTAGCTGGAGTGGACAAAAAACTGACCGAAAAGGGCAAAAGGTGCGCCTTAGAAACGTTGAGGAGCAAAAGCGGCGTGCTAAACATTTTTCATCGTTAACTCCTTCGACATCATCTTATGAATCACTACAAGAAAATTCATCTTTTGATTCTGAAATAATGGATTTA
Organism: Sinelater perroti; assembly: GCA_036346155.1. Lineage (NCBI taxonomy): Eukaryota > Metazoa > Arthropoda > Insecta > Coleoptera > Elateridae > Sinelater > Sinelater perroti. The sequence continues at coordinate 4,276,396 of JARFIY010000189.1, forward strand.
CAAAAAAATTTGCCCATCCCAACTGAGAGCACAGAGCCCGATACTAATAAAACTTCATCACTCCAATATTAGTGGCAGCATTAGATAGGTGTCAGATAAATATAAAAAATTCTGTATTTATTATTGAAGCAACTATTGAGGCACTTGAACATAACACTGACGTCCTCCATCAATAAATTCGGACGGAAAAGCGAAAAGAGGGCGCAGAAGCTATAAAAGTTGTTTTCCCAAACGAGGTACCGGATACTGTAACTGTCCATTGCGATGGCAAACTGTTGTCGGCTTTAGATGCACGCAAATCTAAAGAAGAACGTCTACCGATAGTTATTTCTTATGATAATAAAGAACAACTTATCGCTGTGCCAAAATCGGACAACTCTTCAGGAAGCGAACAGGCACAGGCAGTTTGCAACGCTATTATTGACTGAAATCTTGAAGATAAAGGCAGATTTCCTGTTGTGATACTACTGCTTCAAATACAGGTCGTGTTAATGGTGCCTGTGTGCTCGAACAGAAAATGAATAGAGAAATGCTTATTTTTGCTTGCAGCCACCACGTCTACGAATTGGTATTAAAAGGCGTGTTTGAGGTAAAATTCAGCCAAGTGATCACAAGCCCTGACATTCCATTGTTCAAAAAGTTCCGAGAAAAGTGGAAAAATGTCGATTCCGAGAGAATACAGAGCTATACATAAAAGCTATCGTGCCTGAATGTTTCAAAAATTGACAAACTGCTAGAATTTTACCGAACTAAATTGACTAAAGAAATTGCTAGAGATGACTATCGAGAATTAATAGAGCTTTCAATAATATTTCTTGGTGGAGATACAAAGAAGAAATTTAAGACTCGGCCTCCAGGCGCTCTGCACCAAGCTCGATGGATGGCGAGAGCAATTTATTTATTGAAAATATCATTACTTAGCTCTTAATTCAGAATTTCAAATAAGGATAAGGCAGCTCTGTTAGACGTCTACCTGTTCATCGTGACATCCTACGTAAAGCCTTGGCTGCAATGTATTTTAGCAGTAAAAGCACCTTACCGAGAATTTGTGCTTTTTGAAGACCATAAAGGCTTACGAAGCAATCGACAAAAGCATCTCAAAAGCAGCTTTACAGAAATTCTGCCAACATTTATGGTATTTGACAGATGAAGTCTCTGTCTTGTCTTTATTTGACAATGATGTAGACCAAGAAACTAAAATAAAAATGGTTGCTAACTCAGCCAAAGAAAATTCATCAGCCCACGGTAAACGCTACATCCCATCGAAAGAAGAACTTTGTTGCCCACTTTACGGTTAGTCTGACAAGTAAAAATATTAGTTGTCCTTTGTTTTATTTTATTACTTTGATATACTTCACGGCCAAATAATGCTTCATTTCAACACACTAAAAGGAAGGTGCGGACACTGAAAGCAGTTAATGGTTAAGTTAATGAAAGACTTTCATGGCTTAATCACTGGAGGAACAAAAACAATTTTTATTACGTTGAGTACAAGAACACAGACAGATACATCCTGACTGTAAAATATATATTATGTGAAAGTTACGTTGATTTCGTAGAGAATTAACTCCTCCCCCTGCTTTACGATCTTCCTATCGGAACAAGTTTGAGAATGGCTTTATGTTTGATGCACATTTTTCATTCTTAGCTATAAACTTCCTGAATCGTGTCTTTGGAAGAAGATGGGTTGGTAGAGGAGGCCCAATAAGGTGGCTAGACCTAAATCCTCTGCATTATTAACTATTGGAACATTTACGAAGTTTAGTTTATTTTAAGCTAAACGCAAATATTGGGAATTTGCAACAGACTCCTTAAAAGCTTGGAAATGATAAAAAACATTCCAAGAAGGGGCTAAAGCAGTGATGGACATTTTGAACATCTTCTATAAAGCGCCCGAAACACTTTTATTTCTAATACAGTCAAAAACGATATTTTCCTCTTTCTATTTTAGTGTTCATGTGGTCAATAAATTTATTATGGATTAAAAGACGACTTTTAAGCTTCTATACCTGAAAGGGAAGCCTAATAAAATTGGTGCGGACGTCTGTCTGTCCGTCCGTCCGTCGCGACTTGCAACTCGAGAACTACTGAACCTAAAGACATAAGGGGGATATCATTCCAAAGCCTATAGTCTACCGAGTTCGCATCCGCGAGCTGGCATAGGTGGGATGTCCTACAACAATGCATTAAGAGTTTTTAGCGGGCCCAGCTTCAAATATGTCATTCCTTATAACTTTTGATCAAGGCAGCTTCCAAGCTGGAAACCAGCTTCTACTTCTGTCATTTCTGACATTTATCACGCCTTATAATTTTTGATCTGTGATAGATAGAGACATAACGCTTTTAGTATTCAACTAAGGACCATAAGTCCAGACGCCAAAAATCAGCCTGATTGAAAAATCTCAAAGCCGGTTAGACCGAAAGTGGCCGCAAAGTTTTGTTTATGTATAGAAGCCTCGGACATTGGTGAAAAAGAAGTTCCACGTCCGTACTTGTTAATTCTCGACATTTGTAAAAGTTTAATATATTTTTGGACATTTATATCAAAAAGGTGTTCCCCTTTAACAAGACTATTATTTTAATGTAAAAATCTCCAAATATTTATAATTACTATTAAAAACTGACGCGACCCCAACCACGTACACACACGCGCACACGCACACACAAACACACAATAATATTTATCAAATCCTCGATTTACTTTTTGAAAATTTAAAATACAAAATAAATTTTATCATCAAAAATGTATTTTGTTTTAACGAAATGAATCAGCATCCAGTGTTATCTAATACCTTTTTAAAAACACCCTATATATTGGGTTAAATATAAGCAGTTGCCGATTAAACTGTATACTAAAAAATGTCGCAACAATGCCAACAAATTGACACATATCGACGATTGCGCACTTGCAGCGCCGCTTACGCGACTACCACATGACAGACCTGCGCAGACGAAACGTCAAAAACAAAAAGAGGCATTCAGGGGAAGTGGGCAGCATCTCGGAAAATGCACGGTGACGAAGAGCACAGGAAGCCGGGCCAGCATTGAATGTCCCCGCACAACGGCCCCGGCAGGCACTGCACACTGTAATGAGCGGCCCGCAAGCAGCCTGAAGTCGGCATCCGGAAGATGTCGGGGCATCATGGGCAGAGCACCCCCGCCAGGGTGCGGAAGTCGTCGCCGAGCGCCGCCAAGCAGGGCCCCATGAAGGCGACGATCCCCATGTCGTCCGTGCTCAAGAACGCCAGCAGCCTGAAGAGCGCCAGCCCCACGCTGTCGCCCACGTCCTGCTGGAAGGCGCGCGCCTCCCCCGACCACCCGTCCGGCCAGCGCAGCCCGGGCTCCACCGCCTGCAAAGGTGAGCAGGCCGCCCCGCCCCAGCGCCGTCCGGTCACGCTCCGCTCTGTTCCAGCCAAATCGAAAACCCTGGGAGGCCTCGGCGGCAGCTCGGGGACCATAATTCGGAGGACCGCCTCTCTGGACACTATCTACTTGAAGGGCCAATGGCCGCGGGACAGCTTCTATCTGCACGCCAGTATTCTTCAAGTGGATAAAGCCACACAGGTCGTTCACTCGATTGCTACGTGATCGTTGCTAAATCAGTTTTCTTGTTTAGACTGAGGATTTCGACACGATAGATCCACGTAAGATTCATAGTATCATAGAGTCTAGTGATGAGAAGCTGGAGAAGATGATGATTAGACAAAGACTGCAACGGAATAATAGTAAGGACTCGAACGGGAAGTTTTTGGGACCACCACCATATTCTTTAACTTTGCCCAGTACTAGTTCTCAAACCAACGCTTGTAAGATCACTTACTACTTTTAATAACAGCAGTGTTATTTCTATAAAGGTTTCTTCGCAGCTTTTATGTCGCCTATGACAAAAGCAAGTCCAATAAATATCCCTGTGAAGCCACTGCCAAAGCCAACTATTCGCAGCTCAGTAGAGGGATTGAACCAAGAGATTGAAAGGTTGGTTCTCAAGAACAGTGGTTTATCTGGATCTCAAATGTCTGATAGGAGTGAAGACTATGATAAGGTACATATAACCAAAATTAGTATTTTTGGTACAAAGTGAAAATCTTGTTGCAGTTTTGCCAGGTAACTCCGGAAGGGCACAGAGCACCGCTAGCAGAGCTATTCAAGGCGACTCGTTCTGTAGACACACAAACACCTGCTGGGGGAGACTTGACTAGCAGTTGTCCATCTTCAGGTAGCTTGAAGCTTTACATATTTTTGATTTGGTTGCCATAGTTTGTTGATGACTGTTGTGTGTCAGTTTCTGTTTCTTTTTTTTTTTTAATATGCGGCCGAACATGACTTGCGCCTGTTTTGTTGTATGCATTTAGGTCCTCCGTCTAGAGGTTCTCCGCTAATACCAGGGCAGTTGGATTCTTCCAGTGAAGCAGGTTATTATTGCACCTCTTCAAACCTCCACTTCTTGCATTGTATTGCATGTTCCTTACCAGCATGTTTTAGTTGTGAAATCCAGTTGCAATGTTTGCTTTGCAAAAATGAAATGCGAAATAAAGATTGCAGATTTTTATGCAATTACATTATTTTTATCTAGTTAGAATTATTAGGGCGAGTTCTTCTAATAGAATCAATTTTTCTTTATTGATTTTTATGTATCTAGTCAAATGGCCACAATTATTTTCCAATTTTTTTATTAGTTATTGTATGCGTAAAAAGATAAAATAATTGATGTGAACTGATAGTTCACTACATTACTTTGCTGGAATGTAGTAAAAATGTAAATTATATTAATTACACTTCCTGTTTGCCTTCAGTGATTTCCACACGCCTGATCACGGGCATTTTGCTGGTTTGCATCCGAGTTTATTTGCAGGTGGTAGCCAAAACTCAAGCCCGGACCAGGAGAGCAGCAAGCTGGGCACGTCGCCCCACATCAACCGGTTCCTGGCACGTGAACCTCCGGACGGCTGTGAGAAGGTCCACCTGAAGTCTGTGGACGAGCAGAAGGGGCTGACGGTGGACCGCAGCCCACGGCCCTGCACGTTCCAGCTCAAGCCCAGCCTGGGCTCCGCGTTTCAGCTGCTGCAGCCGCACACGCAGCCGGCGGCCGAACGCGACTTGCCGACAGTGCCCTCCCAACAAGACTTAATCTAGGGTTATGCATTACTCAGGTGGAAATCTTGCAGAGCAATTTTTATTATCATGTTTCATGTGTCTCCCGAACCTTGAGTAGCGAGTAAACTCTAGCAAGTAAATGTACCAATGTTATCAGACTGTCCCGATCTGCGTGGTGCATATAATAAAAATTGTTTGTAGTTTTATACAACAAATTGTAATATTTAAGTACGAAGCGAGCAACTGAATGCAAGCGGTTTCTGTGAACTGATATCCAATAAGTTAGGTACATTCCATGTACAAAGCAGACTTCGTTTAAATGTGAGCAACATTGACTTCAATTATCGCGCTGTTGGAATGGACTGCGAGAATACTGTGATCTTCATAAAAGGGTATAGATACAAATACAGAACCGACTTTTCGCTGAACATGTACGAGTATTTTTATTATTTTGTACCTTTGTAACGAAGTGTGCCCAAGTTAGTTCTACAGGTAATCTCTTATTTTTGAGTCCGTTAAATATTCATTGTTATCTTGTTATATGAGGTATGTACCTTTGTTTATGTAATGTACAGACATATCTAATAAACGGACTGATTATTATTACTTTTATGTCCTTTCATTAAAATTATGATAAAAATTTAAAATGTTCAATATGATACAAATGAACAAATGTTATCAAATATCTTTTGATTATCACCTTTGAATGTGTAAAACAATATGAGTAATAACTACCACAGCCTACCACAGATTTTTGATAAGAATGCTCAACACAACTAATTACCAGTTCTCTTGAGTAATTTAGTGGTTAGTTTTAAATACATTTAATCAAATAGTATTTTTATGTAATTAGTGATTGAAAATCAGCACATTAAAATGAAAAGTCAGATTACCTGCAAACCGTTGAAAGGAGAAAATATTGTGAATACAATTTCTCAACAAATTCAGAATCGGACAAAGTTGAAGCAACAATAATAACTAAAATTAGAAACAAAAAATTGTTTACTACATATGTTTAAGAAACCCTGATGCTTTGCAATATGCTCTCAAAATGCGCAAGAGGTGATGCTGTATTTGAAATTTACATCTTCGTTTTAATTTGTATTTGTTTTCTTAAGTATATTTTTAACAATGTTAATTGTGATTTTAAGGAAAAAGATAGCTGGTCCGCTTGTGGACCATGTACTGATTCAGCTAAATTAATGTTGGATTGTTACTCAGTCTTCACATTTGCATTTTGAAGGTAGTCTCCAATATAACCAAGAAGCATTGTTGCATTTACAGGAAAAATCTTCCAGCCAACCATCTTCTGAATGAATTAAAAGCAGTTCTTGATGAAACTGAAAACTATAAATTTTATAAAATTAAAATCTTGAAACATTGTGAAAAGGTTGGTGTATCACCCTATTTCTCTATACAGAAGTGAGGTGGTTTGAACTAAGACTCAAAGTAAAAGGTTTTTTGAAGGTCATCCTTATAACTATCTTGAGAATTACTGATTCTGATTAACTTAAAAATTGACCTTTGGTACCTTGTCAAAATTTTTAAATGTTGACAACCATCATCCAGGACGCTCTTACTCTCCTTAGACTTCTTTTGCTGTCAATTTTTCTTTAAATAGTAAGATATATCGAATTTTTCTGGATGTCTTCTAAAGTGGCCAAAGTATTGCATGTTGTAAGTTTTAACTGTTTTAATTATTTCTTTTTCTTTGTTTTGGTTTAAAACCTCGTAATTTTTTATTTTAAGTATGTCAGTACACTCGCATCTCAAAAAGCTTTCAATTATTTTATTGATCTTGTTAAAATCTTAGTCATGACAACCTATAACAGAACTGAGAGTATCAGCATCAGACTAGCCTTCATTATAACTTCGAATTTAGGTTGTAACTGTACAGTATATTATTTAGACTTATCAAAGCTCATGCTTTCTCAATGTTAATTATCATGCAAATTTACAAGATATTCCATTGGTTCTCAATCCATTATTTTTATTTGATCATTGCTTATAATTATATATGTAGCTTTTTGGTGTTTAGGTTCAAACCATATCTGTTACATGCTTCTGTAACACAGTTCAGCAGAAACTGTAAGCTACCTAAGCGTCGGACAAAAGTGCTGTATTATCTGCATATTTCAAATTGTCTATTATAATTCAGTTTAATTCATTTATTATTATTATATTTAATAAAAATGTTTTCAGAGTATATACTGAACAATGCTGGTAATAAAATGCAGCCTCTTATAATTGTTCGCTATGGCAGTCTGATTTTAGTATAAATTATCTATGATACGCATATCTTTTTTATTAACTCCTATTATTTCAAGAATTTTTATTAATTGGACACTATCGAACGCTTCCTTAAAATCGAAAAACAAAGAATACATAAACATTAATATCTTGGGATCTTTCCATTTGCTCCTATATACAGAAACGTATTTTCCGAGTTCTTAAGCCATCTCTAAATCAGAAAAGAGTTTCTCCTATATGCTCTTCAACTTTCTTGCAAATCTTCCAATGTATTATCTGCAAAAACACTTTCAACAAGCTAATTGTTCAACAATTCCTACATTACTTTGCCCCCGCTTTCTTCGGAATTATCAATGCAAATTTTAACCAGCCTGAGGACATGGTTTTCGATGCCGTTTAGTCAGTTAAACAACTTTATCAACGTTTTTATTCCATTTTCTCCCAGTGATTTTAGAATCTCACTAGGTAACTGATTGGGGCTGGTAATTTTCCTATTCTTCTACTGTTTAATTACATTTTCCACTTCTTTCATAGTTATTGACTTTCCTGTTATTCTTCTTGGGTGTTACTTTGGTCCTAATATAATAATATAAATATAAATAAATATAAACAACTCAGTTATGCATTCCTCCCGTTTAATTTATGTTTAGACTCTATTACTATATTGCCTTCTTTATCTAATAATTCAGGGGCCACTTTATTTTTCCACATTTTATTATGTTTGATTTTTATGCATATTAATACATTCTTTTGTAATCCATTGCTTCTTTACTTATTTCTCTCCGTATTTCTTTGTTTACTTATTTTTAAGTTTTTATTTTTGTTTTTTATAAATCCGTCTTCTATTGATAGCAGTATTTTTGACATCTGGGTTTTCTATTTATTCTTTTGTATTTAGTTCAATGGTTTTCTGGTTCTGGTTCTTCGTCAATATACAATTCGCTTAGTTGATTTGTAATCATTCAACTGTTTTTTGCTTTTGTGTTTTTTTTTTGTTTTCTGTCCTTTTTAATAATTTTTGATTTTATTCATACTTTTACCACTAATAGATTATAATAAGATGGTACATATGCATTGGGTACATTATAAGAGATATCGTTGTATTTCTAAATTTTTCATTAACTGTAATATAATCTGTTTCATTAAGCACGGATTGATGTGTATGGGTAGGTGCTATCCAAGTATATAGACGTCGTTCTGGTAGTTTGACTACAGTTTCAAGATCACTGGTTCATTTTCTGCATAAAATTGTGCTACATAAATCATATACATCAAATGTTGTTTCTTCTTTTTTTAATCCCACTTTGGCAATCAAATCTTCGAACAAAATGATAATCTTTTTTTTTATTTGGCTGCTAGTCTTCTTGATGATGTAAAAATCTTTTATTGCAACATATATATAAACGCTATAATCTAATGGCCATCTCATTTCACTTAAGCCTATTTCAGATATTACTAGTAGTTTCATTTCTTTACTAGTACTATGTATCTTTCCTGCTTTAGACATGCTATTAACATTTCAAAATCTGATTTTTAAAACTTTATTTTCCCATATTTGCAATTGGCTAGCCCAGAAATTCTTTGCACTCTTGCTCCATCTAAGGAACACCCCCGCACTCGGGACCGTTTGATTTTTCAGCCATTATCACCATGATTTTCCTGAAAGAGATTAATGAGGTGGCTCTCTTTTGCTTTTTACCACTATGTGAATGCCGTTTATGCGTTTTTCACTGCGCCGTTTAGTATCTAAATGGTAATCATATCCATTTCCTTGAACCCTGTTTACAACTAATATTGAAAAGGAAATTGTCGCTTTCCCACCATTGATTTTGGAGTTAGGTCCCATAAAAAGACCACTTTCACCACAACTATGATATCATCAATAGATAAAATTATAGGAATGTTTAAATATTGACGTGATGGGATGGGACGGGTAAGTATTGGTGTAGATTGGAATTAGGTTGGGACATGATGGGCACAAAGTACGTACACTTGTTTTGGCCAAAAGTGGACTGTGTCGTAATTTTAAAATTTAAAACAAAGGAACTTCAATCAAAAGCCAGAGCTGGAAAACTCACCTTTGGGAATCGGACTCTCTGGCGTAGAAATCGGCTCCCCGTGCTGCACTTCTGAGGAATCAAGGAAGAGGAAAAAAAGGGCGTGGGTGGAAAAAAGGACAAGTTACCTCAATTTTCGATGCGGGGACGATTGGAAGCGTCTTTTCTAATGTGAGTCCCTCAGTTGGTTATGTCCAAAGTTTGCGACTAGATTTTTCTTGATTACTCGCCGGGTCAGATGCAAAAAAGCCGAACCGAGTTTTTTTGCCTGCAAAATTTCAACTCCCGAAATACAATCGGTCAACAAAACGACCTACGGGAAGAGGAAAATCTGGTCGACAAAATATCGAATCCCGGAATAAAATCAGCCTTCAATAAATGACCACTGGGATGTGGAAACTCTTGCCGCCAAACAAAACACGCCGGCGAACTCTCGATCAAAAACGACCTCGGACATGGCAAATTTAAAGCCAGTCAGTCGCACGCTTTCTAAACCATCACTACCAAAATTCAAAAACGAAGCGAGCGAAAAGAGAAGAGCCCGGGGCCGAAGATGCTCTGCTTTATATATCGGGTCACCGCGCAAGCGGGCAAATTCGTCGTAGCTATTTCAAATCAAAACTAAAGCGCGTATACAGAGGGAGCCAAAAGACGGCCGGCCCTAATTTAAAATCCAAATAAAAGTAATTGGAGATTGGCGCGAACAATACTATTTCATCATTCCTTCTTTGAGTAGTAAAATAATTAAATATTAAAATATATAACAAAAGTAGGTTAGTGTGCCATACCCATTACAGCAACAAATAGATATCTATGTAAGTTCAGAAATATGATTTCTGCAATTCTGTTCGCACCAATCTCCAATTACTTGATAGTTTGGAAACATTCGACCGGCTTTCGAGATTTCGCCGGCGGCAAGAGTATCACATCCCGGTGGTCGTTTGTTAAAGACCGATTGTTATATCGGGATTCGATATTTTTCCGAGCAGAGTTTTCTTATCCCGGAGGTCGTTTTGTTGGCCGATTGTATTTCGAAAGTCAAAATTGTGTCGGTGGAAAAGCTCGATCCAATTTTTCTTTGTATCTGACCCGGCGAGGAACTAAGAAAAACCTAGTCGTAAACTTCGGACACAACGAGCTGGAGAACCCACATTAGGAAAGGCGCTTCCGATCGGCCCCGCAGCAAAGATTGGGGTAACATCCTTTTTTGCACACAGCATTTTTTCCTCTTCCTTGATTCCCCTAGGAGTACAGCATGGGGAGCCGATTTCTGCAGTAGAGCGTCCGCTTCCAAAAGTTCCTTTGTTTAAAATTAAAAATGCGATACAGTCCATTTAAACCTGAACAAATTCCATGACGCTTAAATCCTTTAGAGCCCTTAAAATAGTGGTGGGCGAAATAAATTGTATTCTGAATACTGACCAAGTACATTTCTGTTATTTGTGATGTGTTCCAGTTTTAGAAAGTGTCTAAAATGTGCTGCTAAAATTAAAACAGCAACGTATTGACGCCTGATTTCCGCTGATGGGGTTGGATCCTTAAATATCAATTTTTGCCCCAGGTATATGTACTTATTAGCCAGCTCTATTCGTTGTCCATCAATAGTAACACCTTCTCATCATTTCTATTAATTATGAGTCTTAGCTCCTGCGCAGCTTTTTGTAGCTCTTTTACCATAGTTTCGATCTACTACATACTATTTGCAAACAAAATATCGTCAGCGAATCTCAGGTTACTGAGATACTCAGCAGCATAGTTCAATTGAAGAATTGAACTTTGGCAAACTAAGAAGTATTTTTAAGAGAACATTCATGCAAATTTAAAATACGAAGTATTCAACGAATGCGACTGTCTGTTCCAACATATGATTCCGAGACTTGGGTGTTAACAAAAACCAACAAGGAGAAACTGAAGCTGAGACGAAGGAAAATCTAAAGAACGATGTTAGAAATCAGGCTATTGGGCAGAAAAAAACAATGGATAAGGAAAAGAACGAAAGTCGACTATGTAGCGGGGAGAGTAGCCAAACAAAAATGGGCAGGCCACATTGTACCTACAAACGATGAAAGATGGAGTAAAAAGACGACCTTAGAACAGGCAAGCGGGGCAGGAAAGCCGAGAGCGCGTTAGAGAGATGATATCACAAAAATAGCAGGAAGTCAATGGACAAGAAAGACACAAGACCGGTCCGAGTTTCCTTCAATTTGTTTTGGTTTTCTTTATTAGAATTTTTCCACCATAAATTTCTTTCTTTAAGGAAGTGAATTTCTAAGCCTCGAAATTCTCTTGCTCTTATAAATTCGCTTGATTTCATAGTATTTCTTATAAATTGCGAGTAATCAAAATATTTTAAAAAGCTGAATATGGCTTTTTCAAGACACCTAGTGTCAAAAGAAATTTTTTTTGTAAAATCAAAATATTCAATTATTTTTCTCAAAATTAAGAATACGTTCATGATCCCTCTTGATCTATATATTCAGTTACACTTTCTTATAATTCATAGGAATTATAAAAAAAACTACTTGATAGTCTTGAACTAGAAAGTGTGTGCTAGACCAAAACAAACTTTAGACAATATATGATTAATATTATTTTAGAAGATTACTTAAAAAGAGATGGGGTTTAGTCAAAGTTCCCGGAACAAAATTTTTAATATAATCCATCAAAGATGAAGCGGTTTCATTAAGGACTTTGTAAGCTTGACCTTCATGCTAAACATACTCATAGAGAATGATACTGTATATGTAATTATGTTTCCTTGTTCTGATTTGAACAGTTTAACAATTGTTTTTAGAAAATCATTCTAAGTGGCAGTGTGAATTGAGTAAATTAAGAACTCGCGAGGCGATTAACGAAAAACAACGAAGGAAATCCGCGAAAGGATTTTGTACACATTGGGTAGCTCATATCATCATGAAGACGTTCAGCATTTAGTAAACAAATTCAAACAAAACAAGGATGTAAGACTGGAAGTCTGAAAACAGCTATTAGGCCACAAATAATCGACAAAGAATATGATATGGAAACGTGTAAAAGTGTACAAGTTAGCAGTAAGCATTGCAACTGAACGAGATTTCTTCTTTTTATATAATAATTTATAAGTGAAGAAGATGGGCACCGTATTTGGTCACTCCAAAACAAAAGAGAATGTATATGGTTATTGGACCAGTTGAAGGCAGCAATTTCTGAAAAACGGCGCTATTTGGAACGGATTAAAGTGCTCTTCCATCAAGGTAACGCGCCGGTTCACACTTTGGCCGTCACATAGCTAAAATTCACAAATAGCAGTTTGAATTGATAGATCAGATCTGACCCCCAGTGACTATTTCCTGCTTCCTAAGCTCAAAGTTAGGCTCGGAGGACAGAGATTTTCTTCAAACGAGGAGGTCATCGCAACCGCAGACGCCTGTTTTGCAAAGCAAGACGCCAACTTCTATTTGAACGGATTAAAGAGGTTGAAGCATTGCTGGAAAAAGTGTATCGACTTAAAAGAGTTGAAAAATAAAATTAAAAAAAAAATACTTATTCCTATTATATGTTAAGCTCAAAACTCTTTGGACTGCCCACGTACTTTATACTGCGCTTTCTATCCGTGATCAAAGTTGTTAATACAATTCTTTTGGTAATCATAAAAAAATCAGTTGTAGCCTATTGTAAAATTCGTTGAACCAGTAAATTTGGCGGGATTTTAGTTTTATGATAATGTGTGCAGTATTTTGCACATATGTCAAACAATTTTGAAAGATTTTTGTTGATGTTATCATCCAGCCTATAACATGGTGGAATATTTTAACTCATCTCAATTAAATTGACTGGGATAAGTCTGGATTTAATCTTGCGCGTTTTATTTTATTAGCTTTATGGGAAAAAAAAACGAAATTATGCATTGTCATGAAGCAAAAATCTATCTCGATACAATCTTCCACCATACCGAAGGTATTTAGCACCTTCCAATCTTACTTTTTTGTAATTTTTTGGCCTTTTTATATATTTTTTTAAATCGTTCAAATCACCATTTTTAAAAAGTAAAATTTTAAAGTTTAAACCCCATAAAAATAAGAAATACAAACTACTACAACTGCCAACAATAAAGTAATCTTACTAATTGTAAATTAGCTTAAATGGACCAAATGGTAGGAATGCCACCAATAGTTACGTGTTAAAGGGTATCCAAGTCACAAAGTCAATTTTTTAAGGGTTTACATAGTTTGTACCGAAAGCATCAATCTATACTAATATAATAAAAAGTGTGTGCACAGCCGCGTTGTAACTTGGCAGCTGATAAGAGAGAACTGTAATGCGCATACGTAAATGAAAACTACTTCATTATCCAGGTCAATTAGGAGATAAACATTAGTGAGTAAGTATATATAGCGTGTGATCGTCGCATTTACAATAAATGAGCGAGTAGAGCAGCAAATATACATCAAATTTAATCTGAAATTGAAACATTCGCCCACAGACATTATTCTAATGATTGAGGTTTGAAGCAATGAGTGTAGGACAACTAACATTATGATATAAAAAACTCAGAAATGGACGAGAGCACATGCAAAGAGCACATTCTTGAATGTGTATGAGTTAGGATCAATAATCATCAGTGAGTAACAGTTCAAGATCTATAAGATGAGCTGCAGATTCAAAATAATCATGTATGCGAAACTTAGGCGGGAGATTTTTGCCTAGAACATATTGCAGCATAATTTGTGCAGCAACTACTGTTACCATAGTAGCAGTTGTTAATGACTTACTTCAAACTACTAATAAGCCAGACTTCCTTAAAACGAGAAATATAACTTGGATGTGTGGCACCTCAGAAAAAAATGTGTCTATATTTTCTCCTCCTACTCTTCTTGCAATCGAGTCCAAGCAAAGATTATAACTGTTTATAGATGTATTAAACATTGTCATGTGTAAGTTTGATTCATTTGAATTCACCTGGACTAATAAACAGCTCTATAGGGCATATTTAGCTTTAGCTGTTTTAATCAAAATAATTCTTAGAATTAGAAGTGAAGAAAACTGTTTGTCTAATAACCCTGGTTTTGTAGCAAACAATTCAGTCTATGCAGCACCAGCTTTTTAATCAAAAATGTGCAAGCGAGTGACATTTTATTTTAATCTGCTTCGATAAACAAGTCCAATCTTGGGGCCAATTTTAACTTGGAAGCAAGTTACGACTTAAGAAGATTACAAAGGCCAACGGTGGAAAGAAGAAAAAGTTAAATACCAATTAATGGTGAGAAAAAGGCTGCATATTAGTGCATGCTAGGTTAGGAAAAACAGCTGTAAGAGCGAGAATTGGACACAGTGATAAAGATAAGAGCAGCAGACTTAAAACTCAAGGTTCAGAAAAGTCCCATTGTGCTAAGTTCTGGATAGGCAACCCAACAAACAAAAGAAAGCGCAGAGGGTTGCAGACAACATAGCAAGAAATCACAAAAGATGGATTCAGATGAATATCTCACAGACGAAAGGAAGAGAAAGAAAGAAGACGTAGACGAATTATTTAAGAGATCAATGAGAACAATTAGGACACCGACAAAAAGAGAAGAAATCAAAGAGAAAATACAAAATCAAATGCAGGAAATGATGTCACTAATGAGGAATCTGGCGCAAGATATAAAAGAAATTAAAAACGAACAACAAAATAACAAGGAGGAAACAAAGAAATTACAAGTGGAGATCAGGCGTTTAAGGAAGGAACTAAGACAATTTAAAGACGAAATAAAAGAGTTAAAGGGAACCAACAAAAAAGCAATGAGGGGGATTAAAGATTTGAAAAAGGAAGACGAGAGAGCAAATGAAAGAATGGAGAAAATGAAGAGAGATAGGACGAGTAAGAACATAGTCAGTCATACAGGGGTTAAGAGGGACCACAAACAATACAAAAACGTTAAAGGAGGAAATAGAAGAATTTATCAAGAAGGCTTTGGGAGTGACCTTAAAAGTGAAAGTGAAGTGAAGTAAAGGTGATAAGAGATTGGTGATGCAATGTAAGAGTAAACTACGGAATCAAAGTCAGAAAGTGTATATAAACGATGATTTAACGCAAAATTAAACAAAGATTCAAAATTCAATTAGGAAGCAAGCAAAGGAGGAAGCATCAAAAGGGAAAACGGTTAAGGTAGGATACCAGAAGATGATATGTGATCAGGAGTTATGGACCTGGAGGATAAATTCTGGCAAATTGGAAAAGTACAACAATGAGCAATGCATACAAGACCAAACACGAGCAAAAAACTAATAAAGAAAAAAAGAACAGGGCAGGATAAATCGGTGACGACCAAGGCAAAGGATACAAGGACTAACGATTATGCATGGGATAGATTAGGAACATGGGATATTAGAAGTTTAAATGGCAAAGAGAAAGAACTAATTCAGGAAATTAAGAAGTATAAAATGGAAATAGTAGCAGTCACAGAGACAAAGAGGAAAGGAGTAGGAGAATTAGTAATAGAAGATTATGGGCTGTTATACAGTGGAGTAGACGAGCGAGAAAGAGCTACGGAAGGGGTAGGGTGCCTGATAAGTCCAAAGTACATGAGTAAAATAGTGGAGTGGAAAGCAGTGAGCAAAAGGACAATGAAAGTAACTTATGCACGATGTAATCAGGAGAAATTGGACGTAATAATAGCATATCGACCGAGAGAAAGTGATGCGAAGCAAGAAAAGGAGCAGTTCTGACAAGAACTTCAAATGTTATATGAAGAATCAGAAAATACACACGATAATTAAGAGAGACTTCAATAGAAGAATTGGAAATGAGATTGTAGGGATAATGGGACGACATGGAGAGATTACAAGTAATACGAATGGAGAGAATTTAATTGATTTTTGTATACAGAACGGTCTGGTGATACAAAACTCTTTATATCAGCACAAGGACTGCCATAAATACACTAGAGAGGAACCAGGGAGAAATGAAAGATCAGTTATTGACTATATAGTAACGGAAGAAATAAATAGAAGAATGATAAAGGATGTGAGAGCTTACAGGGGAGCAGAATTATCTACAGACCACTAACTATTAATAGCAAAAATGGAAAATAAAAAAGAAAAGGATGAAGAGAGGATAATAAGAAAAATAAAGAAGAAAGAAGTAAGGACGATCAAGATACACGGATTGCAAGACCAGCAAGTAAGAGAGGGGTACACAGAATAGGTCAGGAAGGGGATACAAGAAGTGGAACAAGAGATATCGGAAATGAACATTGAAGTGATGTGGAAAAATTTAAAGAAATCGTCTAGAAGACGGCAGCAAAAGTCTGAGGGTTAACCTCAACAGGGGGAATGAAGAGGAGAACAAGTTGGTGGAGCGAAGAAATTAAAAACGCCATTAAAATAAAAAAAAAGCGTGGAAAAACTATTTACAAAGGAAGAGTGATGAAGCGTATGAGAGCTATAAGGCAGCGAGAAAAATAGTAAAGGAAAAGGTCAAAATATCTAAAGCTAAGGAATGGGAGGAATTTGGGACCAACATGGAAAAGGACAAAAGGGCAAACTAAAAGCTATTCTATAGGGTTCTGAAGAACATGAGAAATAAAGGGAGAAAAATAGGGACGAAACAGGTTATGGATAGGAAGGGAAAGATTATTAATGGAGGAGGATTAAGTTATGGAAAGATGGAAGCAATATTTCCAGGATATGTTAGAGGGAGAAGAGATAACAGAGGAGAAAGCGAAAGAAGGAGCACAAAATGATGTGAAAACCGGAAAAAAGAGAGAGAGAGAGAGAGTAAGCAGACAGGCGAATGAAATAAAGGACGGCATTAGTTTAAAAGTTAAAAAGGCAATAAGAAAGTTAAGGAACGGGAGAGCTCCAGGAATTGATGGACTAAAAGCAGAACTACTGAAGGGAATGGGTGAAAAAGGAACGGTGTTACCACAAAAAATTTTAAATGAAGCATGGGTAACACAAACAGTACTTAAGGAGTGGAAAATTTCAGTAATAGTACATATTTTCAAAAAAGGTAATAAAAAAGACTGCGCACATTATCGGGAGGTGTCGCTACTATGCACAACATGCAAGGTATATGAGATGATCTTGGAAGAAAAATTAAGGAAGGAAGTAGAAGGAAAGTTACGTGAAGCACAAAGTGGTTTCAGGCCCGGCTATTGCACACAAGACCAGGTATTTACACTAAGAAACATAACAGAGAAAATGCTACCTTATAATGTTCTTTCTCACCACCTTACCGAATGCTTTTTCTAGCATTCGATAAGGTGGTGAGAAAGAACATATGGAGCATACTGAAGAGAAACGGCACAGCAAAAGACTTGACAGAAGCTATAAAATCATTATACAGTAAAACGCAGAATATAGTAAAAAAGGACAATATGGAAACAAACAAATTCAGAACCACACAAGGAGTGAGGCAGGGCGGAAACCTCAGCTCACTGCTCTTTATCATTTTAATGAATAAAATAATCGCAAAAGTAAGCAGCAAAAGCAAGAAGTTGACGGTAGGATACTATAAAATGAAGCCAGTGGAAGTGAGTGAATGCGTATTTGCAGACGATATTGCAATATTGGCAGATACGAAAATAAGGTTACAATTTAGTGTGGATTTATGGGTGAAAGAGTTGGCCAAGCAGGGAATGAAAATAAATATAAGCAAGATGAAGGTAGTAGTGATAAATAATAATAATGAGCGAGAAATAAGTTTAAAAAAAATCTGGTGTGAACATCACACGACTTTCCTTATCCTATTATTTGGGTAATTCTGGCAAAAATTCTGGGCTTCAATTTTTTTCGAGTTCCTATTTTATCAACTTTTACTTTAAATTTATGTGTATCTCATAACAAATCATTTTTATTCTCATAAATTTTTTGTATCTTCAACCGTTTAGATTCGCGACCGCTTTGCGGCCGATTTTGCGACATTGCGACCAAACGACTTGGCCGATTTTTACCAAAAGTTTTGTACTGCGTCCCCTACCTACATGTAACTTCCATACCAAATTTCAAGTTTCTAGCTCTTGCGGTTCTCGAGATATCCTGTTTACTGACAGACCGACAGACACACAACCACCCAACCAAACCAACCCACCCACCCACACACACACACACGAACCAATGGTTCAAACCAACTTTTTGTGTCCTGAGGCTATAATTCGTCCAGAAATGTGAAAAACTGGGTAGGTCAAATTTCCGCCGATTACATTACTTTCCTTATTATAGGATAAGGAAAGTAATAAATAACAAGTAAAGAGCCTAAAGTAACTAGGAGTAACCATAGAGGAAGGAGGAAACAAAAAGAATAAATAAACAACAGAATGGCAGCGACAACGATCTTCCATAGTATGAAAAGGGGGTTCATTAGCAAAGCAGAAATTAGTAATAAAACAAAAATGTCAATTTATAAAACCATATATTTGGCGACGCTACTGTATGGATGCGAAGCATGGATACTGACAGAAAGACAACTTAAAAAGATTCAGGTGTTAGAAATGAAGTATCTTAGAAAAGTAGCTAAGGTTACGTTAATGGATAAAATAAGAAATGAAGAGATAAGGAAAAGATTGGATAATGAAAGTGTCAAGAAGATCATAGATAGGGCACAGCTGAGGTGGTGGGGACACATAAAAAGACTGAACGAAGAAAGACAAGTTAGAAAAACACGGGAGGCAAAATCCGTTGGAAAGAGAAAGAAAGGCGGACCAAGAATGACGTGGGATGGACAGGTGGCGAAGATAATAAAGGCAAGAGGAATCTCATGGAAGCAGGCTGAAATTTCAGCAAGGGACAGGACTAGATGGAGAACAATAATAAAATAGTGGAGAATCAGTGTGAAAGTGGGGAAATAAGTGTGAGTGAAGGGGAGTTCAGTTGTTCAACATCCCTAATAGGCTTGGCATTAGAAAGAGGAGAAATACAGAGTATTTAAGGGAAGGGTTAGTGAAATGATAAATGATAGAGGCATCACAAATGGAGTGGAGTTTAGTTATAGGGACAGGGCAAGATAGGATTTGATGCAAATGTAGAATTACTAATATTTTAAGTTATTGTAAATGAGGTATTTAGTTTAATTTTTAATAGAAATGTGTATTTTATCCTCTACACATAACGGTAGGAGAGGTACAGATCTTTAAGTAATATTTGTCTTATCACCCTAACTTTCTAAACTTATAATTCTATCTCCTCCTAGAAGCTTCAACTGATTTCCTTGAAACTTGCAAACCACATTCACAACTAAAAAACTCAAAAATCAGCCTTCCAGCTTTAACCGTTTTTGAATTATTTAAATATTTTGATTATTGTCGCAGAAAACCAGATGATGACTGTTTGGTTTGTATTGGGTTTACTCCTCTCTTTAATAAACACCGTGACATCAATGCTAAATTACATTGGTGGCATTTGTAATGCTCAAATATGAAAGTTTTCATGTCCTCCCAATGTTTCTATTGTTTGTAGTGTTAAATGTACCCAAAACATGTGGAATGTCCTACACAACTGCCTGGCGTCTAGATCAGGCTTCGTCGACGAAGCCTGAGGGGTTCTCTTGTTATAAATAAATAAATATCTTCTCTTTGATCTAATGTGTGTAATTTCCCTTGAGATACAAAAATAGAATGGTCATATAGTCACTTTCTATAGCAATTAGAATACAAATTTTGTAATTGTTCAATTCTAGCAGTTTCAAGGATTTGACCTTGTGCATAAAGTTATTTTCTAATAATAGAAAATTACTCCACGCGCGTGCGCGAGTTTCCAACAATAAATTACATATTCCAATTGCAATTCAATGGAAACTGATGATCAATTATCTCAGCACACAGATAATCGATCATCAAAGTAAAATGATATAAACCTTGAGTAGGTCAAAGCCAGTAATCATGCCAAAAATTATTTGAATCTGTTCAGCGGTTTTTTTATATATTATATATATATATATATATATATATATATATATATATATATATATATATATATATATATTTGTTTTAGATGACAATGCCGCAACATATATCCATATGTCTTTTATACTCATTAAGCTTTTGTTCTACTGCTTTTAACATCTCATTTAATATTCTATCAACCCATCTTGCCTTAAACATTTTTCTGTAACTTAAATGCGTATGTTCTTTGTTTGCTCTTTGCAGTTGTCCAGGTTTTAACCCCATATAGCGCGACTCTCCATACGAAGGTGTCTTCTGTCCAGCGATTTTACTGGGCGTTAGTAAATGCTTTTTCTTGAAAAACATTTCTTTGTGCTAAACTATGCATTTTTCTTTTACTTCTTCAGTTTTTACTTATGATGCTATTTAAATCACCAAAACCCTCAATTTTCTCTATTCATTTTTCATTTAGTGTTGGTTGTATGTTCCTGTATTCCATATTTCTACACACCTTTGTTTTTGTTTTAAGGACGTTTATTTTCATATTGTATATCTATTATAATCAACGATTGTTACAAATCTATTTCACTTTCAGTTAGAATTGCTATATAAGGGTATCCGATTATATTTACTTTCTTCCCATGTATATTTATCCATTTATTGATTGCATCTTGTACATAGAGGTTAAAAAAAATGGTAACAGCATGCATCTCTATCTGTACTAACGCTTTTCTTTGGGCATCTCCCTGTCTTATCACCGTTTGCTGTCCGTGGTATGAGTTTATAAATTCTTTTGTCTTTATTTTATTCTATTTCCATTAAATGTTGAAACAATCATACCATTTTACCTTATCAAAACTTCTGCTAAATAAACGAAAGCTATAAATGTCAATTTATCTTTTCTTATGGTTCTTACGGCTAGAATTGCTCTCATGTTTCAGTTTGTTCGTTAATATTTTAGATGCAAGACATTAATTATGTTAGTTTTCACATAACGTTTTTTTCTTTCTTTAAGGGGAGGTGGGACACCCTATCTCCGCAATGTTAAATTTGCTATCTTTATAATGATTTTCCTATGAAACTATCAACTCTATGGTGTTGAAATTTGCTACACAAATAGATTGATGGTTTCTCTACAAATTGACATTTTTTAAATGTTTTAGGCTACAAACACATACAAAAAAATTTTCTTGAAGTGAATAAAAAACTCATTTTACACAAGAATATATTTAAATATTTTGGAAGTTTTTGAGTTAGAAACTTAAAAAATGTCAATATATTCTACAGTTACCATAGAATAACTGGTAAAAATTTCATGTTAGCAGCTTACATAGTTCTTGAGAAAAACATGATTGAATCTTTAAAAAAAGCGAGATGAAGATATGTGCTGTTATTGCATCCCTGGTAATCTGGATCATTATCTCTATCCTCCCGTGCTTTCCTTTTGTTCCTGGTTAGTACCTTGGAATTTTTGTTGGTTACATCAGCTTGCAGATCTACTGCACCAGCTGCTTCCATTTCACTGACCCCAGTGCAATTACTTTTGCACTCACCAGTCGTTATATAGTTTCAATTTCTGTTCACAATTCTTTACATTCTCACTTTTAACAGCATTTACTCAAGGGTTCAACATCTATGACCTTTCCTGTATCAATATTTGTTGCAGAAAGTATACCATTGGCATTTGTATGTCCTCGCTTCTAGCAAAAACCATCTAGAGCAGTAGTCAAATCAGTAGAACCTTTTTGCACTGTACAAAATTATTCAATACACTTGTCAGTATTTGAATATTAATTATATAGTTCACTTGGTTTAATCGTTCAGTCATACTCATTTTCCTCACAATCAGTAAAAAGTGAAAAGAGTTACCGGAACTGTCGTAATGACATTCAAGACCTTTAGAGATGATATTTACAAAAGTAAGTAAAGGTATATTGTGAAATAGACTATGTAGAATTATAATACACAAAAACAAAATATTTTTTGACCATAAATGCTGTACCACCTCCCTTAAAATTGGCACTAATGGAGTAAATATAAATTATTCACTACTTTTTTTCACTTGATCTTCAGATATAGGAAATTTCAAAACAAAAGAATCTTAGAAAATTGGGTTTTCCTATGAATTTAGGGTTAGTACCATTTTCACAAAAACTAATAATACAAGAGGTTATAGAAATTATTTATTAATTCTTAAAATAGATGTAACAACTTAGAACCGCAGCTTCTGGAAGAACCACTTGTTCTTGCCCTGCTTGTACCTCTCCTCGAGCTTGACGCGGATCTGGAAGCGCACCTTCTTGCGTTTCATGGGGTCTTTCAGGTCTTTTGGCGTCACTTTCTGCTCAGATGCCACGTCCACTGAGTAGCGAGTGGGCATCAAGTGGTTGTAATTAATGACCTACAATGCAAGCCTTTAACATGCACATACGCAGTTTATTGAATACATACCTTAACAAAAGGCTTAATCTTAGACCGCTTGTGCATCTTGCCTTTGCCCATCCTCTTGTGGATCTTGCGGGGGTAGCGGTCGATGCCGGCGACCAGAGCGTGGCCATACTGCTTGTCCGAGGTGCCGTCATCATAGTTTTTCATGACGACCGCCTTCCTGCCGGCGTACCGGCCGCTCAGCACGAGCACCACCTTCCCTGATTTCATTATCTTACCCATCTTGGCCTACAACGGTTACAGGGCTTAAAAAGGCCTCCCAGAAGCGTAAACAAAAAGAAAACGTGCCCTAACCTCAAAACCTAATAATAATACTCTAATTCACTATCTGGACCAAAATAACCTCAAATTAAATTGTAGTTTATACTAGTTAGAAGTATTTAATTAAAATTATTGCAAATTGAGTTACAGTTTAACAGATGATTGCAGAAATATTTCGGAAAATTCACTACTTACTGCTGTCAAAGCGCGCACTACGTAATGAAGGAGTTACAACTGTGTCCGTTAGATGGCACATAGACCTTATAATTTGAAGCGCCAAATTCAAAACTTAATTTGAGCGGTGCGTTGAAAAAATTTAAGAACAAAGTAAATTACAATAATTAACTAGCGCGGTGGGGGCCAAGGTGAGTGCTGGAAAGATTTATTAACGTTTGTGGGTCATTAATGGTTTTGGTGATTTAAAAATATTTATGCTCTGCTACTATTAAGTTATGGGACGGCTCCTAGCAGTGAAGGCTCACCATCCAATGAAGCGTTGCTAAATGAACGGGGCATGTTTCACCTTCGCTGGCGCGAAACACTCATTTGCAAAGGTGCGCGAGATTAGAGAGCGCGCTGATAAAGGCGCGCAAAGAAGTCGCGCTCTGAGACTTCGGGCCGGTTGTGTTCCGTGACTGACGCCGGGGCTGGTGCATTCAAAGTGAGTTTCAAAAATGTTCTTAGCGCAAACCCTCGATTTAGCAGCCGTTTCTTGATTGAAAGTGATTTAAAATCCGGTCTAGGCGAGCGCAAATTGCGCCCGGGGCTGTCGCGTAACAGCGATTTTTGCACAACTTTCCATTTTCGGCCGAGCAGGAAACGGGGGCGAAAATCTAGGGGCGCTTTGGTAGTTTTGTCCATAGCGGCCGTCCCGAATTTCGGGCAAGCCGCTGCGGCGCAACATTTGCCAAAAAACGCCAGCGGCCTTTACTACGCTATTGTGTGCACCGTCTGTGAAATTATGTTTGTTGTAGAATAATAATGATGATTAATGGCAACATTACTAAATCTGAATGATTCGGAACCTGCTGATGTTATCGCTCTGTTAAAATTTCAGCAACGATGGCGATGCGCTTTTTCGCAGCTTTGACGAGGAAGAAGCCCGCCATGGACGAGGCTGGGAGTCAGCTTGCTAGGGTGCTGACTTTGCTGGATCTGACGAGCCTGGGGGTGGGCAGCACGCTGGGGCTGGGGGTGTACGTCCTGGCGGGGGCCGTGGCGAAGACTGTGGCTGGCCCTGCAGTCTGCCTGTCCTTTCTCATCGCTGCCGTCGTTTCCGCCTTCTCAGGTTTGTAATAATAAATTAAACAGCAGTCCATAAACAACAAAGTCATTAAGCTTTATCACTGTTGCAAACATAATTGTCTGAGGTAAAAATCCGGCCCACTGGAATGCAAGGTCGTAAAGATTTTAATTTTGGGATCAGTTTATAGTTGCTCGGATGTTGACATTTAATGTTGTAGGTACGTGGAAAGATTTGAAGATTTTGAAAAAAGTCGAAAAACCTCAATAATAAGTTTTTTTGATAGTTTTTTTTGGAGATTTTAAATCACAAAGATTGTAAACTTTCTTCGATATCTATAAAAATCAATACTTTTACATTTATAGTTGCAATTTCCCTTTTTAAGATTTGAAAATAAATGAAAATCACTAGATGTATTACCTCATATAATCATAAAAAAGTCTCCTAGAAAATTGAACTCTACATTTGCAGTTTTCAACATTGCCATTTTGCGCATTAGCGTTTTGGTATCAAAGGCTATAATTGTGGATCAAACACTGGCGCAATTATCAAGATGTTTGATAATAACCACAGTTTGATGATAATTAAGGAATGAGTACAATTAATCGAGGTTTATATATAAGTCACACTTTAGGCGATTGATTACACACTGGCGGGCGGAAAAGGGAAGTGACATCACAATTAATGTAAGCGCTCAACCAGAGTCAGAGTCAGCATTATACGTCCCTGTCCTTAACACTCCCACGCAGATAAAGATTTGAACCATTATTAAAGTCACTTCTATGATATGTTGGAACAAGTCGCAAACGTACCAACGTGTCTAGGCAATCCTTTGGCCAGGAGATCGGCCAAATGGTGTTTCGTCGCGATATATCGGACCGAGATGACTCGCTCCGTCTGCGCTTCTCTGACAAAATGCTCTTGAAAGTCGATAGCTTTGGTTCTTTTATAGAACTTCTATTCAGAACCAATCGCACAGTCCTCTGGTTGTAACAATGCAATAGTATCAAAACCATATTGCAAACCCTCACATTTTCTATTGATCTCAATCATATCGCGTTTTTCGATTCCTGAAATGTAGCTACATATTTCACTTCTGTCCATAGGCAGACCGACAGCTAGCGCTTTGAGGTTATGGAAAAACACAAAACCACTGGTTGACCGTTGTGTATATCTACACTCTGCATAGCATGCATCACAATAATCAGTCAATTCGAACACTGAATAAACCCTCGCGCATCTAACCTAGCTTTAAAGCGTTCAATCGATCCGTCTGCCTTTCTTTTCAATTTCAATAACCACTTGCACGACATTGGCCTTCTAGCTTGTGGTAAATCTACTAACTCCTATGTGTTGTAGACTTTATCTTTTTTTTTCATCGTTTTGCGCCAGCCTTCCGCGTCTTTTTTCAGATTTTAAGGTGCTACCATAGTGCAAACGAAATTATTTTTGCACTATAATATTCTGTTTCTCTAATTATATGAATACTCAATGCGCGGAAATTCAGTTGTAGATTTAGTTTGCGTTGGTTCTTCATCGGTATTTGAATCTTCAACGATAGTGTTACTTGGGATTTTTGGTCGCGTCTTCATTGTTATATCATTCATAATACAAGGGTTTGTCAAACTGCGAGCTCGACGGAATTTCATGAATGATGACATTTCTTGAAGTAGTGATCTTTCTCGCGAACGGATATTAAAATCGGCATGTTTTTTGTATGTCGGAGTCGCTGATAAACAGATGTTTGGCTGACTTTGCGTGCTATTTGAGTGTGTTGCTTTAACACCACTATTAACGCAAGCGATCCAAACATACAAAGATGTCTCATCGAAGGTTTGATACTATTCCACATCCCCACTGGCGTTAACTTTTTTAGAAATTTTTTAACACTTGTTTGATGTAGGACACATACGTTTTCGAGAACCTTACTTAGATTGCCAGTTTTGAGCATGCCCTATTTCAGTTTCTAATATAACTATATAATCTTTAATGTTAGATGAAAACTATAGTCGCCTTTGAGTGTGATGAAATATCGCAGTCCAGTTGACGATGACACCTCCACAAGTTTGAATGCACATGTTTTTCGAGTTTAATTTACTGTCCACTCGATTAAGAATTGCCGCACGCTTGCTTCCCCAATGGACAATCTTCACATTTGATGTAATCAGTCTTTAGTTCTTAGGACAAACCATTGACAATGCTGGCGACAGACTTCACAGGTGTGAAGGTTTTGAAGAAAATACTTTCGCTTGTCATACGTGTTCTGGCTCCAGTGTTGTTCAGTATTGACTTAGTATCCATGTCTATATCACTTTTGTCTTCATCTTCTGATCCACTTCCAGCGTTGGCGAATTTCTTCACCACTTTACCACAGTTAAAACTTTATCTTCAGAGTTGTCAATGCACGCATCGCACTGTCCATAACAACACTGAGTCTGAGCTTATGTTTTGTTAAGCTAGCGGTAAGTTTCATTTAGTATATTCTTCTTTGGCTTCTCTACTCACGTCGGCAATAGTGTCGCGTACTGTAATGGCAAACAGCTAAGCAGATTGGTCATTCCTTTCACTTCTTCTATCTTAAAGTCAGAGAACTTTTTCTGCCCTAGCCACGAATGCGACCATTGTTTCGCCCGGTGTATACTTTAAGTCATAAAACTTCCATAACAGCATAGTTTGATTCCTGCTTCAAGATTGTTTCAATGGGACCGTTGGCGACTTCAATAAAGCGACAGTGCAAACTGTCCTCTTGGTTTACCTCATTTTAAATCGCGCGCGCAAAGATGAGCTAATATAAGGAAATTTCACATTAAAAACTAAAACGAGGGTGGTTTTCTATTTCTTTTGAGTCTGTTGCCGCACTTCTCAATAGCCCTTCACTTCTTATCTGGACTCCTGCGACTTCTTCAGCGGACACGCTCTGCTGCCATGTAATTGAAGATCAAACGCTGTCGTAATTATTAAGGTGTTTGGTAATAAGCACAATTCATTAATGGCAATTAAGAAACGATTACAATTAATATTGGCTGTATATAATTCACACTTAGGCAATTAATTACCCGCTGGCCAATCGAAAGTAAAAGTAATATCATAATGCAAGCATTTAGTAACTGTTAGAGTTAGAATTCTACGTCCTTATCACAAAACCACTAACCCACGTTGTATTAATGTAAAATAATGAAATTTGTATTAACTTCTAAAGAAATAACTACTTACTGCTCTTTATGTATCAAAATATGAGCTGATCTTCTTGATGATATCTTACAGAGTTTAAAATAGTTGTTAATGTTATTATTAATTATGGTTTTACATCTATCACTTGATATTTATGCTACTGTTACTTAACTATTTTTTTGATAATATTATGGGTTGATGCGTAAGTTCGTAGTATTTTTTCATTGTAGCAAAAATACTTATTCGATACTTATTCGATATAAATATAAAAATATAAATTACTCAGAGAGGTATTTAGTACACCGCAAAGAGTGGCCCAAGTTAAACAACGGATTTACAGTTTAAATAAAATAAATTTTGAATTTATTTTAAGACTAAAATTTTACTGGGCGTTAAAGTACGCAAACTTTGATTAAATATGAAAAATTGTGTCTGATAAATGGCACTTCAGCTTCGGCTAGATGAATGGCATAGACCTTGGATTTCAGGTAACTCTACGGAAAGAAGTCGCATAGTGTTAAATCACAAAAACTTGCTGGCCAGTTGATGTCGGCATTTCGTGACAAGGAAATTGACTATTGCTTGAACGGTATGGCAGGTAACACCGTTTTGCGGGAACCACATTTGTCCCAGATCCATATTGTCCAGTTGGTGTCAAAAACTGGGTTTTATGCAATTTCGCAGTTCTAGCATTGCTAGTATCATCTTCGAAGAAGCATAGGTTCGTCCAAAATCCACACCAAATAGTAAATCATTGGGTTGCATTTGCTTTTCTTGAGCCACGCAATAATTTTACGAACCCAAAATGTGACAATTTTATTTGTTTAACAAACCCGGCCGAGTTGAAAACGTTCTCAACGCTTGTTTGTTAATTAAGCACAGTTAAAATAACTCGATATACAAAACAGGAAATAAAACAAAGCAGAGCTGTGTAAACTATGTATTGGACAAAAATAAATTAATCACAAAGTAACAATTAAGCAAACAAAGAAAATGAGAAAAAATAAAAAACAATACAACCATGATTAAATAACTTCCAATATGGTGGGAGGCAGGTCAGTTGTGCACTCTCCAAACGCAAGTAATGGTCTCTGGTAGCCTGGACGGTAGATTTTGGCGTGCTCTTCCTTGGCGGCTTCAACCCGGGATGGGTATTCCTTGGCCAGTTGTACTAGGGCACCACGGACGGGGCGGAACGTACAAAAGGCAGCGACAGCGTGCAAGCACAGCGCAATAGAGCACCTGGTCAGCTGGCTGGCGACTCCGTCGCTCACGAGGGTTCGAATCGGAATGCCGGGCGGCGGTAAAAATCCCGTTTAGTTGTGACTAGGGTGGGTTAGCGTACAATCAAGGTTACAGGTAGAGATGGGATTCGGGACAAGGGGGTTTAGAGATGAGCACCAAACAACGCTAAAGATGATTTTTAATCTAAACCGCGAACCCATTGACGAATTATCATCGGTGAAAATGGTCAGCAAGCTTATACTCTTAGTGAATTTTGTACGAATGAAGATGCAGGTCTTTAATTAGTATTTGTTGAAGGGAGCTCCTCAACATGCTCAATTTACCGATTTACTTTCATCAAATGTTGTAATCAATCTCCGGTCAGTTTATTCATTTGGTGAACCAAAAATTCCATGAAGTTTTCTCTTCTGTACTACTACTAATCGGGAAAATGGTAGATGACATCTGTTAAAGTATCAGAGTTGCCGACCGTAAACCAAAAGAAAAGGCAAGAAGTTTAAAGCTGATCGTTAATGTGAACCTTTTTTGTATAAATGTCTCTTCCATTAAGCTCAAACAGAACAGTCGAAAAGACTTGCCTTTAAAACTTGACACTTTGCCTTGTTTTGGCCAACAGCATTGCTATTTCAAATAATAAATGTCAAACCAGAATTAAACTTTCAATGTCGCAGAATTGTCATACCAAAACAAATAATGAATTTATGCGCAATTTAATGGATACAGGAATCGCCTCTAGGAATTTAGTTTTCTCTAAGTAATTTTATGTTGTTACATTAACAATTTGGTTATATAAATAGGTAGAAAGGCTCAAACTGATCTGATAAACAGTCTGATTTTGTCAAGAATTTAAGTTAAATAACTTGCATGCCTTTTCCCTTTTACGAGGTTTAAGTTCTAAGGCTCCACTTTTTTTCTGAAAAAGTACTCACCCAAAAAAGTTGAAACTCTGTTGCTTCTTAACGTAATCTCCGTATAGACTTACACATTTTTCACAATGTCGTCGCCATGATTCTATGGCTGGTGAGAACGCTTCTTTACGGGTGTGTTTTGCCTACTGGAAAAACGCTGATGCAACAGCGGATCTATTGGAAAATGTGTCCTCCACGGACGGAAATTTATGGCGGCATTATGTGTCAACATGTGCTGAGATATTGCCGCCCGCGCAGCCTTGTGTTTGTCGGTC
This sequence comes from Sinelater perroti, assembly GCA_036346155.1. NCBI lineage: Eukaryota > Metazoa > Arthropoda > Insecta > Coleoptera > Elateridae > Sinelater > Sinelater perroti. The sequence goes on from JARFIY010000189.1 coordinate 4,306,189, forward strand.
AGAATTCGTGGGACTCACTTTAAAGAAACTTTCCGCATTTTCAGGTCATCATGCAAAATGAACTACGGAAAAGCACACATAATTGATAGTTTTCCATAACAAATTGTTGCACTCGCGCTGATCGTGGCCGATGCTGCTTCGGCTGATTGTCACACAATCCTCGACCTTTTTAAACTTTCGCATCTAGAACGGGCATTTTTAACATCGACAGCGCCTTCTCCGCATGTTTCACTCAATTAGCGATGAATTTCGATGGGCGTTTCACTTCGCAAGAGAAGAAAACGCATGATTACATGTTGTTCTTAAACATTAATCGTCGCCATTTGAAGTATACAAAACAACACTCACTGCAATGGAAGTAATTCGACCTGTGTACATTATATGGTGCTGCCATCTATATTACAAATTCTCGCGTCTTTTAAAATTGAAATTTATATTTAATGACCTTAGAACTTGAACGCACCTCGTAACTAAAATCTAATTTGATTGACCATCTCTCATTTAGAAGAGGATAACACCATATTATTTTTAAAGGTTCATAATTTTTATTTTCTATAGGCAACGCTGAAAACTTGTCGCAAAATATCGACCACACAAACATTTGTTAAACCCAAGGATGATTTTGGTGAACCAACGAATTATATCGAAAAATCTATAACCATTCTTTACAACTTAACAATTCATACTTTACGTAACCAAGTGGACACGAAGAAATGTTCTGCAAGCTGCATTCGTTCAATCTGGAGCAAAAATACATTTTAACTCTCTCTTAGGCAGGTTGAAGCAACCATTTGTGACAATGGTTAAAATATGATTAAATAAAGGATTGATTTTTGATTTATTATATAGAAAAAAGCCAGCTTGCACAACATTCCTAAATAAGTTGGGCAATAATTCAAGAAAAAACTTAGAAATTGTTATGCTAGTCATATGTTTCATCAAAAATTTATTTTCAAAATTATTTCGATACACATCTGTCCTCAAAATAAAATATATTTCTGTATATAAAGAATAGGTGCTATAACTCGCTATTTAAATGCCACTTCCAATGTAAAAATCAAAAAACTCAAAAACAGTAATTTTAAAAGGTTTCTAATATATTCTTGTACTTATAAATTGTTTTTTCACGTTCCGAGAACGCTACTTTACTATCTATCTATGTAAATATATGTATGTTTATGCAGGTTTCTATGGTTAAAAAAAATGTCCAGTTAGGTTCACGAGTTGAACTGGATCTATTTTGATGCAGGTGAAGAGGTCTTTACTCCTCTTGAAAAACTATGAGTCATAGAAGAAGGTTGGTCTTTTATGTGCTCTACTTTGCTATTTATTAAATCAGAAGTGAAAGTTTGTCGGGAACATGTTTTAGGGGAAAATACACTGGGTTGGTGAAACTGTAAGGTTTACGCAACTGATGACAAGTGATAATTAACGGTTTGCAAATAATGGGTAAACTATTATTTGCACTATTGCGGGATTGAGGGTGTTTTTCTATTTCAATTGCCTTAAGGCAATTAAGGGGAATCATTTTCTAGATTGTGAGTAGATTTTAGGAGTTGCAAAGCTTTAGAAATGGAAGTATTAATAAACAGGAAGACAAGATCCGAACTGACCATCATTTTGACTTTGTGTATAGAAAAATATTTGAGAATTTCTAATTATCCTTATAGACGAATATTTTAGCTTCACTGCTTTATTCTCTCAGTCACTGCAAATGCGACGATTACATGTGGTCACTTATCGACGTCTGACTCCCATATCAGTAAAAGCCTCCACATTTACGCATGCGCATTACAGTTTACTTTCATCGGTTTCCAGGTTACATCGCGGTCATACAAACTGTTTTAATTACATTAAAATACTTTTTTCAGACAGATCATGTAGAACACTTCAAAATAATTTTATTCAGTCAGCCTCCAAATGATTCGCTCTCATAAAAAAGTATTTCGAGTAGTAGTTATAGTTATCATATAAACAAATACTATGAGGTAGTTAAAGGAGGGAATCCGTATTAAAGTAAAAAATTATAAAATGCTGACGTAAACTCATAATGCAGAGATATTTTTGGATTAACATTTTTTTTTATAAAAATATCATTTTGACTGTGTTTAGAATTTTGAAAAAATTCTTGAAGTTCTGCTCACAATTAAAATAGATGTTTTCAGAATCTAAAATAGAGGTGTTAGATTAATTACCTTTAACTAAAGCGACGACCAAACTATCTGCGATGACTTATTTAGACCTTATCAACCTGTTTATTAAAATGTTCTTCTATGATAAACATCTTTTGTCTGTAAAAAGAATGTGACGATGTATCTCATAAACGTACCACTAGAATAGTCTTTTTGAATTGTTCATCCTTCTTCTTATCGCAGATTCTGTCTTTTTGCACCATTACAAGCCCCTAATCCTAAGCCACTTCTGATCAGACAAAACATAGATTGCAACGGCACTTTTATTTCTGTCTGCTGGTAGATCAGACTTTTATCCACAATACATGCACAATGTCTTCTTAGAATGATCAGTAGTATGATAAACAAACATTCAGTTTATTCCAAGTTTCGCAATTTTTTAAAAATCTTGCTTTCCCCCATACCAACTTTGTGAAGTGCAATTATTGCGATGCGGTTTTCTTTATCACCTCATTCGATGATTACCATCCATAGTACTGGATCAAGCGTTGAACGTTTATAACGGACAAATACAGTTTCATATATTGACCATTTACAACAAATTTATTATTATTTGGAACATTATTTGTAGCTAAGTAAAATTGATATAACATTTTTGCCAGATCTGGTTTTGAACCACGAAAATTTCTTGATAGATGGAGAGTAGATTGTTTATAAACATATTATTAATAACACTGACACAAGATCTCATAAAATATTTTTATTAGATGGTTCCGATGTCACTAATTTTCTTCATTAATTTGGTGTTTGCGGAAGTAAGGAGTGACTGCGGAATAACCTTGACTGCGTTGTTAAAGACGGCTTTTTAGCTATCTTCCAATTCATCCACACAAAAGCTCTACTGCGTAATGTTTCAAAATGAAGTTCCTTGATATTGCAAGTTTATTGTTTGGGAGCAGAGCACTATACCACAAAAGGGGTAGTTAGTAAGACCACTAAAGACATTAGTAGAAACAATGGTGTTATGGGTGGTGTCACAATGCTACCAGCAAACTTCCTATGTGATATAAAATAACATAATTTGTAAGTACACCGACCATGACTTAAAAACAGTTTTGTGTAATTATTAAATTTATACAAAAAGAAACAATGTACTGTTATGTTAGAAGTTAAAATGAAAGCTAAGAATATGGGCGTATCTAATTAAGCAGGTTTTTGGGGTGCTCTTTTCTTTCTTTCTTGTTACACTATGATTTACCATTTTTATCATTGTTTTTTTTTTACTTTCATTATCTCATTATTAAGTATTCTTGGCGCACAAATGCAAAAACTTGTTTGTAAAATTCTAAGCAAATTGTTGAAAGGGATGATCAAACTCTTCTAAAATATACTGATGCGCTTTACTTTGCATCACTTGACGTAGTTTTTAATGTTGCATAACAGACGTCTGAATTGAACGAACAAAATATATGTTTGTTTCAACAAATTGTGCGGTTAGGTCACCTTATTTACTACTACTTGAATTGAAAAGGCATACGTGACACCCATATTTTATTACTCGTAACTTAAAAGTTATATTTAATCGCGGTATTATGAGAGAAAGTCTACATATGTTCCTCGATAGGCGATTGGCATTCAGTATGAGTGCAACTACAAAAAGTTAAGCCAATCTTAAACAATTTTCTAAAAAATTTCTAGGAAATGCAGAGAAAGTTTCTGTTTTGTCATATTTGTAACGCATTAAAGTTCTTAGACCGCCATTTCTTCTTCCTTCTTCCTTCATTTACTTCACAAAGTTTTTGATTATTTTTTCACGTTTTATATTTTTTTTAATTAATAAAACTTGGATATAAACGGTATATTATAGCGATTATTTTAAATAAATCAAAAGTGAGACACTAACGTTATGTAATTGTTTCTAAATGACATTTGACATGAAGTAGCTCAATATACATGCGGAATATGGAATACGTATGATGCCGCCATATTGTTTTTGATAGCGAACGATGCTGTAAAGAATACATTGAAAAATGTTTTGGCAGGATACAGTAAACTGTTTTTTAACAGTTTTGTTTCAAGATGGTGAGTTAGAGTAGTTTTCTCGAAGTCTTCGTAAGTAGAACACAATGGCATTTGTCGTTTGTCAAATCAGTTACACTATTTGACGAATAAAAAATATGAAGACAAACAAAAAAAAATCAGTCGTCATTTTGTTTTTTGAACGCGGGTAGGTTTAAAAATGTATTATAAAACGCACTTTGATCAAAGTTTGTGTGGCCGCCATTTTGTTTCAAAATGGTCGCCAACATTAAAAAAGTCTTTTATTTTTTATAAGCGCTTTGGTTAAGGTTAAATATGTTGCTTTTCGTTTGTCTTTTGACTTTTAAGAGCCGGGAAAAAATTACCATATCTTTGGGATTTTTATATACTGAAAATTTGTTATAAAATGGCAGCCAAAATTAATAATAGCCTTTTTATGGTTTTTATAGGTATAGAAATTCAATAACGTTTTCGTCACTTTATTATTTGGGAATGGACGGTGTTAAAAAACAACTGCAAAAGGCAGGCGCTTTAGCCGTTTTTTATTTCAAGATAGTGACTGAAATTGAAAATAGTTTTCTTGGGGACTCCATAAATAGGAGAAATACAGCATTTCGTCTTTGTTTGGTCGTTATAAAGCATAACAAACAGATGTTGCTGCTAAGGCATATAGATAGGTGATTACTTATGACTAATAAATGACGGACGTGTAACGTGTAATTAGCCATCTGCATTTACTCATCAGGTCAGACGATTATTGTTATGAGTAGAGGTAACCGCGTGAAAGTTTTTATTTTTTTTCAAATAAGCAGTTTTCAACTTCAAAATCAAAGATAAGTCTATACTCTAGATATCAATAGTTGCAACTTATCAGATAAATTTTATAAAACAAGGACACATATGGTTAAGGCCTTTGCGTTAGCAGAGCTCATAAGAAAACTTTTTGTGGTAATCTTGTTGGTGCTCACATATCTTATCTACTGTTCTCTCCTGAAAAGAGTTGCATCTTTGGAATCTTTTCTCATGTTCTTTTTCAGAGATTTCGCATTTTTGCCTTTTTGTTTTAATGAGATTTTGCGCTGAAGTAAGAATTGCGGCTGCAACCTTCTTTAGTGTATTTCTTCACCATTACTTGCAATAAACAATGAGTTTAATAGAGACATTTGGCCAAGGCGAGGGGCGTTTCTTCTTTGAGTAATCGCACCGATTGCAGCAGCGATGGCAACTTTCTGGAGATTTGAAAATTGTCAGAGTTTAATTTAAGTAGAATAAAAATTGTAAGCTGAGGTCCCAGTGCTTGAACTACTGCACATTCTCAGTGTTTTCTTAGAAGACGAGTAACTCTTTTTTTAGGATCCATCTTCATCCGTTCCTCTAATGCATGGTGGTAGGCCAATTTTAAAGCTTTGAAGAAAACTTTGTCCAATAGTTGAACGCGATGGCGTTATCGTGTTATAATTTTTTGCAAACTCTAAGAACTTCTAATGAAGTATAAGGTCGGTTTTTGATTTTTATAAAATCGAGACATTTTCTTCTTCTTCTTAGGGTGCCGTCTTCTCCTGAAGTTTGGTGATCATCATGATTATTTCCACCTTATTTACTGCTGCTCTGAATAGCTGTTTTGAAGAGCAGTTTAACCATTTCCTTAGGTTACGGAGCCACGACATTCGTTTTCTTCCCACGCTTCTTTTTCCAGTAATTTTACCTTGAATAATTATTTGTAACAATTGGTATCTCGTGCTTCTCATAACATGGCCCAGATATTTCAGCTTTTGTGTTTTAATTTCTGAATTCAGTTCAGACTTCTTGGTTGGTGACTCTATCCACATATGATGTTTTGAGCATCCTTTTCTTATCAGATATATTTATATTTAAAGCTCATTTTTCTTTTATGCTTCAATTTGATTAAAAATCCTCTGCATTGTTTTGGTATGATGTTTTGAAAGCTTTCCCGAAAAGTAAAATCTAACCCGTGCCAGTTGGGGCTAATTTATTTTTCCAGAATTCTTCTCAAACCTCCTATGTAGCTTTGGACGTGCCCTTTTTGGTCTTATTTATTCCCAAAGAGTTTTTGGTCTCTCCCATGTCTCCACTTTTTCAGATTTTATTTCCATAAAGTAATTGAAAACTCGTTTAGTTTACAATGTTATATTTGGTTATTTCACTAAATTTTCTTAATACAATAAGTTTCGGTGTTAGTGTACACCAACAATATCTAAAATTGGTGGTAACAGCAGTGTCGTGCGACAAACAATATTAACGACACTGTCCCATTTTTGATTTTTAACTGAAGAAAAATGCCAGTGTAGTTCAAAAAGTAATTTGAGAGACTTTAGTAAAGAATACTGTCTTTTGCACTATCTACAAGAAGCTGTTTCAATGGTTTAAGAATGAAAATTTTGACTTACATGGTGTTGTGGTCAAGCTTGGACAGATTGACAAGGAAAGCCACTTGGTTTCATGCGAACTTACGTTATAATATTGCTAACGATCACCGATTTGGTTTGGTAGATGTTGTTGCACTTTTAGATTACCATATCTTCAGATCCCTGCAACATCACCTGCCGAAGATTTAGTAAGAAGCCTTGTTAAATTTATCAATTTTTTGTTCCGACAGCTCCCCGAAATATAGAAATATGCATAGAATTAAAAGAAGATTATTTTGAAAATCAAATAAATAATTGACTATCTATAAATTAATGTCATAAGTCAGTGAAAAATTGCACACTTGTATATCCAAACCATGTACGTGTTTTCTTTTGTATGTTTTTTATATTTCCTTATTTCTTTCATTTTTTCTGATAATTCAATACTTTAGTAATATTATCCGTGCACCTTATTTTCAGTAGTTTTTTTTAATTTACTTTTTGTGTTTCTATAGATTTTATTTTCTGATATGTGTGTACAATAACAAGGATAGATATTCTAGTTTTAAATAAAGATTTTGCTTTACTTCCTTTGTTCTTCTAAAATGGTTTTTTTCGCGTACCTTTTATATTATTCTAATACATTTTTTATGTTAGTATTATCTGTTTTTATTTTTTTCCTACTTGCTTATTATGTTTAAGCTGTGTTAGTATAACAAACTTGGTTTTAGATTCGATTATTTATTTAAAGCTTAAATCAGTAACTTAATCCAGCGTGGTCCTGTGGTCGAGGGGCGAGCTGCACTGCTGACGGACACGGGTTCTATTCTCGGAGCTTTCTGATGCCTGGCAGGTGGCCTACTCAGTCACTGAAAATAATTGAGTACCTGCGTTCACTCGAACAAGGGGTGCTTGCCACATCGCGACCGGGCAGAGAGAGCGAACGTATGAGAGCCTTAACCTCTCAGTTCGCAGGCTCCCACGCGGGGTGTAAGGCCTTACCATTATTAAACCAATAACTAATTATCCTATGTATTTTTACTATAGCACAATTATATTTGCGATGCTCTCCGAAGACTACAGAAATGTATTTGGTAACTGCGTTAAGAAATTCGCCGCACCTTCAATAATAGTTGCTATTTTTAACGCGTCCAAAACTTTTCTTGAGAGTTGGCTTTGGGAATATTCTAAAAAGTCCCCATTCCATGGATCTGACCACTGCACTAGTGCTTATTTTTAAATGCTACTTTGTTTTGCAGCTTCATATTTTGTTGGTGTTTCAACATACAGTTAGTTTTAACGTATGCATCTGCAAGGCCGCCAGCGCCTTATTAATCTTGTACAATAACCTTTTAATAAAGTTGCAACGCTTTATACTGCACCGTAACGAGCTCAGAATCTTAAAACTTCTTTGTAGTTTTCCCGAAAGGGTTTGAGGCGAAATTAGGCACGTGCAAAATTTTAATCCTCTAACGCCGGCAGTTTGGTCTGGAAGTTTTGACTAGCGAGTCAGTCAATCAGTTATTATATATATTATCCGCTCATTGGATGTCGCATGGGGTATCCAAAAGAAACAAACTCTTCTTAGTTGAAAGTAATCGTGTAAGTAATGACTTGGTATCATCTTGGCAGCAGCGATATTCTCTTCCGTGACAGATAGGAAACAATTTCTTTCAAATTCCATTTTTGACCTAGATGACATTACGAGCTACTATCACTAATAGGTAGTCTTGTCTGTTACAATGCAGGTTTGAACTTGCTTCAACACATTTGAACTTGTCACAACGTGCGACTAACGCTTGTGTTAAATTGTTAAACTTTCTTGGAACCCCAAAATGAGAGTTGTGGGAGTTTATAAATGAAGAAAAACAATAAAATTGCAAATTATTAATATCATATAGAGCTTTTTATCGATGTCCAAACGTAATTTGTTTCTAAAAGCATTTTTTTGTATTATTTATAGTAGAATTAGTGCCGGGCCATTATTATACAATTCAGGTGATTATCATCAGTTTTTGTTTTAGTATTCATTCGACTGGTTTACTAGTCGTCTTTTAAATTTATTTCGTAATTTTATAATATTTACATTCAACAACAAAGTGAAGGGCGGGATTGAAAATATTGATTTGTGTACTTCTATGAAATTCTTAAAGTACAGACGACTTATAATAAGTAAAATTACACCATTGATATCTGTTTTAAGTCCACAAAGTTTCGTTTTCAGTTGCAAAATAGTTGTGGGCTTGTTTCCGTAAATACGTTCTTCCAAATAGTCCAAAAAATAATATGGAAAGCACCAACCAGACGCACGTCCAAAACAATTCAAATGATTCTTAAATCTTTTTTAATTGGCTTTCTTGTATGAACTGTAACACCATCTTGCTGACACCATGTATGTAGATGATTATCAAGGGCACTGAGTAGCATTTATGGTTGCAATACTACCATCTTTATTTTTGAACAAGATGAGGCCCTGCATTGTCTTTGGGGGTTATTTTGTACTAAACAGCGGGTATATTTCCTGTTGATGAAACGATTGTGGTCTCTCTGCAGTCTATGTTCTGTAGTTTTATCAATTTATAAAATTATTCAAGTGAAATGGAGTTTATAGGACTCATGGTTAGACTGTAAATAAATTTAATGGTTCTTCATTAATTGGCAAAAACGAATTGTATAATTAAGGAGATGTTAACTCATTGAGCGATCTGCACTTGGTACGATGAAATTTTTAATGTGCAGCGATCTTCAACACATCCTAACTCCATACCGTCTCAGGACTTTATAGAACACTTCTAGATCGTTCAGATTCTGGACGATCACATTGTAGTCGAAAATGTCCAATCAAACACCGAAGGTCACGTTCGAGCGTTAAAACATCATCGATAAGTTCGATTTATCAAAGTAGCGAAATGCTTTTAAAGTATTTGTCTACGATAAATCTGATAAGTTTTATTTATAGAATTTAGGCAGAGATAATAAGAAAGCTTTTAAAATCTGCTAAAAGCGAAAAATAGTAATTTCAACCTCTCACTTTATTTTGTCTTAAAGATCTAAAAAATAATTCGTATAATTATATATAGCATAAGGCTATTCTGCCATCGCCGTTTGTATTTGTTACTTCTGTAGGATATACCATTTCGAATTAATGAATGTTAGAGTTGGCGTCTGCAGTCACTTCGGGTATTAGAATTAAGGATCAAGATATTGGCAAAGGAAACTGTAAGTAGGAATGACAATCCATGTAAAATAAAACCAAAAACATTAGTAGATCAGGAAAGCATATTTATGTTGGACTTTCTTGGCAGACCACTGAACGACGTGCAAGGAAATGTTGCAAACTATAAAGAGTATTAATTTTAAAATTCTACCTGTTTGCAATTCGAAGCCGTCAGATGGTCGCAATATCACTATAGAACTTTTTAAAAGTGGAAAGCAGCAGTGCGACATTGTTCGCATTCTAGGGCTTCCTCGACAAACAGTTTCCAAGTTTGAGAAGCGGTTTCAGGAGCTCGGGAAAAATGGAGGCCTTTGCAACGCTATTAAAAAGAAAATTCCAAGGTTTAGCGAGCGTTTTAAAGTTGTCAAAAAAGTTAGTATTAATTGAGAAGTTGCAAAGACGGATCTTTAATTAATCCCATAAACGTTGCGAAGAAGTCAGTATCTTACAGATGAGGACAAACATGTAGGACTAGAAAAACGCCCACAACGTGGTGTCACTGATGATTACAGAGCAGACACCCTTTTCACAGGTGCGAACATTTTTCAATTGAACAAAACGATAGGAATTGGTCATGTAAGATCATATAATGCGGTTATGCATAATCGGGGACATTATTTGTCATGGTACGAGAGGAAATCTGGTCCACAGATAAAACTTCTGTTATTTTCGTATTCAAACGGTTCAAAGTGCAATGATGTTTTAAAACTATTGTGTTACCTCGGGTCCAAAAACATTTTGACAATCATTTTAGACATTTCAGCTAGATTTTGCCCCAATATAAGGAAAGCATAATGTAGCGAAAACCTTTCTGATTTCATTAGTGCTGAAGAATGGCCCTTCTGGTTTGCGGTGTCTGCCAAAATTTGGAAATTCATTTTGGATTTACCAAAGTGGAAATGAGACAATCTGATAGTGGATAAGGTGTGGCTCACAATCAATTCTTTCTCCACGGGTGATATTTGTTGGTCATATTCAGTTTTTACTTTTGCTGTTACTTTAATAATGACGTTACAATTAAACATAGTTGTCTTCGTAATTAATTGTCATCCTGTATATTTTTAAAAACGATTATAAAAAAATGGATGACTCAATACGGCAAGAAATATTTGTGTTTCAATTAAAGAGCTGCTAGCTGACGCATCAAAGGGTTGGTGGAGTGGTAACTTCACTGTAATATGAAATGTATCGAAGTGTTTACTATATTATTTAGAATAAACCAGTACGCATTATTTAATAGTGACACTATAACGCTCTGCTTGAGAGCATGATCCGTGACTGAGTAGGCTACCAGCTAGGTATCCGAGTCCGGAATTGAACCTGGGCTTGTCCGCACTGCAGTCAAGCGCCTAACCGCTCGGCCATACTGGTGCTGTGCATGTTTTAGGTTTTTCGTATATGAGTTTGTTTAACATTCTATCTTTATGAGACCGAAATTTCATTGTACTTAAGAAACAAATAAAACTAATAAATTTCGACCTTGAAAACAATTAGTAGGCAAATCTGCCTTGTAAAGCAATAAATGGATGTTTCTAAACTGTTTTTTGGGGGGCCGCCCGTAACTGTTGCTTAAATAATATAATGATGTATACATAATTCAAACAATGGAAGTGTAGAAAATTGCTCTGCGTGTATTATTAAGCTTTTGCTATGGTTTACAGAAGTCTGTTATAAAACTTTTACGGTTAACATGCGTGTAATCTGTTCATTGTGATAAAATGTGTTTTCAATAAACACCCAATTCGTACTTTTTAAATGATGCTCCTGAATAATAAATAAAATTTGAAAGGAATTTGTCGATAGTTAAAAATAATTTCTAATAATAAATAGTGTATCTAGCCTTATGAAGTGGAATTACTACAATACCTTTTTGATCCAACAAAATATTAAAAACAATTTTAAGTGGTTAATGGTTCTTATAATTAATATTCCTATTTTTGTTTCTGAATTTGTGGCAGAGGATTTTGTTTTTATAATTCGTGATAATTAAGAATAAAATCCAGTCCAAATATGGTGCCTACACACTAGTTTTGAATTGTTTGCCTTCTTTTTCTCTTTCTTCCCCAACTAATACACATTACGCCTTCTCCGTACCTCTAAAATAAAATTGAGAGGTTGTTCATAACGCCATCGGTCCTTGAGATTAAAACTATTGTTGTGAAATCTTTGGTACACTTTACTGCGCCTATAACAGCATAGCGCATACCATTTTTTCTTATAGTAAAACGTTAGATATGCAACATTCTGAATGTGCTCTTTACTGATTCCTAATGCATCAAACATTCAACCGCATAGCAATTTTAAGCCTAACGTTACCAATTTAAAACCGCAAGGTGATTAATTTATTTCCCGTCAAAATGTAAAATTCATTTGCGGAAATTATTTACATTAAATAATTGCTCAATAAAAATATTGCACGCGCTACAAACCACGTAGTTCCCCTGCCGCGTTATTTACACTTTACACAAAACCCCCATTTCCTAGTCGCACCATCATGCATGTGGATTTTTAAGTGAATATTTGAAATGAATATGAATATCTTGGGTCTTCAAAAATCCCCAGTGAATGTCAAGGTCAAGTGGCAGTGACGCTTAGTGCAACATTTTTTCATAATCTCTTGTGACGTGCATAAACACTTGAGTTTATTCCCAAATGAAATCAATCGACATTTCCAGATAATGTGATGATTATGTATAAAGCCGTATCAACAATAAAATTGTTTGCTCTTGTTCCATGCTTTTAGCGAATTATCCGAGTCGTTTATTGGTTGGTATTCGTACATTCAAAGCCAGCGTGGTCCCGTGGTTGAGGGACGGGCTGCGATGCTGACGGACCCGGGTTCAATTCCCGGTGCTCTCTGATGCCTGGCGGGTGGCCTACTCAGTCACTAAAAATAATTGAGTACCTGCGTTCATTCTCACAAGGGGTAATAATGGCGGTCGTCTAAGGCGCGGTACTTTCCACATCGCCCCGCATTAGAGATGGTGCGCGACGACCGGGCAGAGAGAGCGAACGTATGAGAACCTTAACCTCTCAGTTCGCTGGCCGTGCTCCCACGCGGGGCGTAGGGCCTTACCATTATTATTCGTACATTCGATTATCTGTCCAGTCATCGTAGTACTTATATAATTTCCAAAAACATTTATACGTTGACCGAATGGCATGTTTTCAGTTGCTTTTATTTACAATTAGGATTTTTCGAACTAGCAAGAGCAATTTACATATTTAAATTAAATCATTTTACTTTTCCAAATACTGTATTTGTTCAGTAGTCAGTCAAGCTTGACCAAGACTTTTCGTGCAGAGAAAATGGAAAGTCCGATAAGCATCAAAATGTTAGTTTTTTAAAGTTTATATATACAGCTTAATACCTTTAGAGCCACTATAGATTATTTTTCTGTCTTAAATTTTTTCCCTCCTAGATACTCTTTAAAGAGCTCAAACAAATAATAATCCGTACTAGAACATAAAGAGGAGCGTACTCATAATCCAAACTGGTGATCATTAACAACGCTTGTAAGTAGATTAATTCAGATACACGAGTGAGAGAAGTGCTAGAACGAAGACTTAAGAAATAAACAATTAATTAAACTGCATCGGCAATTTCAGTTCTAAAGAAAGAAATACTGTTTCACTCTTTCTATAATACTTTTCACCGTTTCAACTGGTGGAAGCTAAACGACTGGCATAAAGAGACATAACGGGAATATGATTATTGCTTATGAGCTCTAGATCGATGTTTCTACTCCTCAGGATACAGATTTCAAATTATTTCTTCCACCAAAAGCTACAACGCTTCTTCCACAATTTTTGCTTTTGATAAGATACGGTTTGGATAAGTGTTAAAAGCCCTTTTCAGAAATAATTCCAAGCACTATGAGGGTACGGTTTCACTATTTTTGACGTAACAAATCTTACATTTGCCACTATATTAGTCTACTTTAAACTAAGCTACATCTATTGATACCTATATGTCACTGAAGCACTCTTCTTGTACAGCTTTCGTTGAGCACTGTGATAAATGCTCTGTTTCTAACACTGCATCTTTCTTGAACTTCTTTAACCCTAAATCTTCGTAGATGACTTTTTAAATAATTTATGAGTCGACTTTCTAAGTTTCCGTTTCAAAGGCGAAGGAGGAATCTTTTGACCTGAATCTGACGCTGTGAACTTTCACAATGGATGACATTTTGGATTGCATCAAAACTGATATAAATTTTATCGGATGATATTTGAGATTAGCTAGCTCTTCTGAAATAAACTTTCTTAAAAAGGCTTCACGGAAATCTGTCTTTTAGATGATAACAGTTTTGGAACTTTTTCCTAATAACTTACAAAATTAACAGATACAAATTCGAAAGTATAAACAATATGTGGATTTGCAGTAATAACTCGAATAGCTAAAACAATTCAAATAGCCATATACCAATTCCAACTATTCTAGTTACTCGAATAGTTGAGTAAATTGCTATTCATATAGTTCAGGGCCCAGTTTATTAGCCTTATCGTAGTTAGACAGACGTGGTTCATTTGTCACTCTAGTTCTCGCCAAGCGGTTGAAACTATTCGTACACTTTTGTCGAGTTTATCTTCTATATTCTATCTAAAATTTCTGAACGATTTTAGTTGCTTCAATACTTTTGTTTTCTGAAATTGAAGTATTCACAAAATTTACCCAGCCATAGCATAACTTCTATCTAGAATATGCAAAATATGTTTTGCCGAAGGCGACATACTGAAAAACTATTAAGTTACGAAAGTTTCGATGAATCTTGAATCAGTGAAGTACTATATACTTAAAAGCAGTAATTAGATAATAAAAAATTAAATTCCTACAATATACAAAGTAAGGACAAAAAGAAATGTACAAACCTTTACATTCATTCCACACAAAAGAAAAAGTTAAAAATGGCACATTATCAATAAAACCCTGAAAAACATCAAAAATATTTTATATTTTAATACAACATTGCTCAGCGCAAACCACTGAATGCAGAAATATAAAAATTTGTGAGTGTGTTGCTTATATAATGTAAACCCCATAAAAGTTGAATTTTTTAAATTCCATATTCAAGAAGAAAATGGGTAAAACGTTTTAGGCTTTTCAGTTTAATATGTATTATAGATTTTTACTAAAATTTATGAAACTCGTGTTTCGTCGTCTTTCATTTTTAACACCTAAGAGGGCTGAAACTTTTTATATGTGCCCTTAAAATAGAACTTTAATTTTTGGGATTCGAATTCTTCTTAAATATTGGAGAGAATTTGATTTTGGACACTTAAAATTCTTCTTCTGAGATATTTACTATATTGTAATCTAGAAACGAGCTTTTAATTTCCGTTTGGATATGATTAGGATGATTGAAGTAAGGGTAGGGCGTGAAAAACCTCACGAATCATAGAAACTTAATATTATTGAATATAAAATGGAACAATGTATAAAGTGTAAGTGAAGCATTGCTGACTAGAAACTTAAACTGTATGGAACATCATTGTACAGAGAGTGAAACTCTTGTGACCGATTGTTAGGGTAGTTGAGATGAGCACAGGGTACGAAATATCCTTAAATCATATGGAAATTGCCACATATCATTTTATTATTTTTTTTTGTTTTTAGTATTTTATCTTTTAAAACTAAATACGCCCCCAAAGAGGTAAAGTATTGAAAATACAAGTATATAAAATACGTGTCTCAAGTTCATTATTTTATTTTAATTACAAAGTTTTCTATATAATGCGATGTCGGAGAGCAAAGAAAATTAACTCTTGCAAAAATAATAAAGTGTATGTAACATAGCGGTAGGGAAAAAAAGGAAGAAAGATAGTGAAGATGAAAGAAAGAAATGAGAAGAGAAGAAGGCTAATATAAGAAGCGAAAAGACGGGGAGAGAAAAAAAAAGAAGACGAAAAAGAATTGAGAGAAATACTTATGTAACCAGAAAGGAAGTTAGCGAAGATAAAATGAGGAGGAAGACACTGTTTGGAATTTAAGTTTGCAGGAATGTTATCAGAAGTCTCAGTTAACATTCAGTTGTTGGAAATGACTACTTAAACTTTGCATGGGGAATATACACGGGTGCTTGCAGGGCAATACAAACCTATTTATGTAATTTACGTTTTTGATTTTGTTTTATTTGTGTTTCTAAATCTCACACTGTTTATTGCTTTTGTTATATATAAAACTCTTAATTTTAGTTCTAAGGTACTTTTAAGTTCATTTATCTTCTACAATTTATTAACTTCATATTCATTCATTTATAAGGTCATACATCCCTTTAGGATTGAGACCGCTTCTCTATGGAGCCTTAGTGACTCGTCAGGAGTGTGGTAAATCAGTCCACATTTTTCTGTCGATTTTAGCCATGTTTATAATCTTACTCTATTATTTACTCTCCTTTATGTCACCAGCTCTGCCTTCTCATAATATGCTGGCCTTGCCACCTTCCTCTTGGTCTGCCTTTTGGCCCGGTTTCTTAGGGTTTCCATTTGTATATCTTTTTTATTGTTGTTTCGGGGTCTCTCCTGCGGACGTCTCCATACCATCTAATTCGTTGTGATTTTATAAAGTTTACTATGTTTTCTTGTAGTTTCTTATTTCAAAATTCATCGACCGTCTGTATTCTCCTGCTTCTGTTTTCTTAGGGTCTATTATTTTTCTAATGATTTTACGTTTGAATGCTCAAGTGTTTCTCATACTTCTTTGTTAGGTTTATTGTTTTACTGTCTAAATTACCACTGGTAGGATTGTTGACTTATACACCTTAATCTTCAACGTTTTATTCAAATTTTTGTTGTGTATCAGGTTTTTAAAACTGTAGTAGGGTATATTTCCTGATTATATGCATTCTTGGAGTTTTTCGCTCCTGTTGCTATTTTTTACTCCT
Organism: Sinelater perroti; assembly: GCA_036346155.1. NCBI lineage: Eukaryota > Metazoa > Arthropoda > Insecta > Coleoptera > Elateridae > Sinelater > Sinelater perroti. The sequence continues at coordinate 4,322,828 of JARFIY010000189.1, forward strand.
ACATATTTAAATTTCTTCACTTTTTTGAACACGTGTCTCCTCACTGTGATTTTTTGTATTTGTTTTTTGTCTGTTTCTTATAATATATTTAGTTTTATTCTCTTTTTCTTTCGCTTCTTCTTCCTGCTTCAGTATAGAGTCAATCAAGATCTCCTTACTTCTTTATATCTGAAAGAGAGTTCTAGACAGGGAATCTCCCTTTTGTTTTAAGTCTATGAATATCATATGTAAGTCTATATCGTGTTCATAGCATTTTTCCATTATCTGTGTTAAGATGTGGATGGCGGCAATGGTGGATCTGCCTGTTCTGAACCTTTGTTGGCAATCACCTACTTCTGTCTCTAAATATGCGTCTATATAATTGAGGTTAAGATTTTGTAAGTAGTATTTAGTAGCATGATTCCTCTCTATTTTTGACTTTACTATTGAAGTTAGTATTTCTTTTCTCCAGTTTGATGGCATGGTCTACTATTAAGCTGTATATTCTTTATGGAGTAACTTTACCTCTTTGTTTGATTAACTCATTATTTATTTGGTTCGGCGGCCTTCCCTTCTTTTAGTTTATTAACCACCGTTTTAAATTCTTTGCAAGTTGGTACTTTATCTTTTCTTTCATCGTGTGTTCTTTCTGCCTTATGACCTTCTATATTTACTTCTTTGTCTTTCTATAGTCCAGTGAAATATTTCTTTCATTTTTCATTGTTAACTCTTTCATTTCTAGTTATTTTCTTGTAGGTCAGTTAAATTTTAAATTTTAAAAGGAAATCGCAAAGAAAACACCAAAAACAATAACACATTGAAAAACTAAGAAATGAGAAAATCGGAATAGAGCAGCAGAAATAAGCAGCGAGAACCTACAGGAAGAATGGCAGAACATTAAAAACGCCATAATAGAGACAACAGAGAAAGTGCTAGGGAATAAAAGGGGTGTTAAAAGAAATAAATGGTTTGACAAAGAATCCATGAAATATATACTAGAAAAACAAAACACGATTAAAACAGATAAGGACCGGAAATGACCAAAACTTAAATAAATAAAAAAAAGATGACAGAAGCTATAAGAGTATGTAAAGACAAATGAGTTTGGCTACAAAAGTTTCTAGACGAAATGGATGGCAAAAACAGCATGAAACTATTTAACTATATCGAACATATTTTTATAATTTTACTTTCCACATTTTCCACATTGCCCTGCTTGTTTTTTATGACTATGTCTTGGAGTAGGTTTTTATAATTACACTATTTTAGGCGACTTATACAATTTAAATGTAATCTGATATTAAAGGTATTGTTATTGCTTTTTGTTTTCCAATGTTTCTGTTATTCTTATTGTTTTATATCTTTATTGCAGTTGACTTTACGCAATTTAAGTATCTTTGTTTTCTAAAAATTTATTTTAGTGTTTGTGGCATATAAATTGGATTTTTATTGCTTTTTAGTGCTTTCCTTTTTTAAATATTTGCCTTACATATGATTTTCGTTTAACTCTTATTGAATCTAGATTTCCGTATCTCTGTTTCTTTTTTAAATGCAAAGTTTATTTTAGATATTTTTTTATTTTATTTTTAGTTTCTTTGTAAGTCTGGTATCATATTTATATAAGACTAATTTTTATTTTTTTTAAATTCTTATTAAAATTTGTCTTGAATACTTACCAAATACTTTTTGTTGCTGTTTTATTGTTTTTATTACTTTATATACAAATTGTTTTAGTTTTTTATTTATTTAACATTTATAATTGTGTTCTTATACCCATGACTCATTTCTTTTAAATTTTAGATATTTTTCTTAAACTTTTTTTCTTTTTACGGTTATTATGGTGTTAGGGTATTGAACCAATTCTTACATTCTCGTCTATTACTGGAAAGGACCCGAATTTGTTCTATAGTTTTTCTCTTCTTTAGCTGTTTCTTTGATGTTGTACGTCCATCCTATCCTTGGTCTCCATTTTGCTCTTTTTCGTCAGTTTCATATTTTCTTAAATAAAAATGTGGGTTTTTTTATTTTTGTATACTTAAAAACTAATTATTAACTTAATTCAGATTTAGTCACTTAATGGAAATTATTTACTATGTTTTCTTTTAAATAAGGACGATGATGAACTTTTATTTTATTATCATTTGTTGTTCAAATTTTTTTTTCTCTTCATTTAGCTCCAGTCGCTTGTTTTTTGACCTTTCTGGTCTTAGCCTTTAACGTTTAGTTCTTTTCCGCTGTCTTACCTATGTCGTCATACCATCTCATAAAATTATAAAATCAGACAAAAATCTATAAAGTCTTGATGCGGCTTTAAACTCAAATTCATGCAAAAATTACAAAGATTTGATTAGATATTGTTTGTTTCATTTTACTTCTAGACAGTATTCTGATTTTTTACTTTTTTGTATATATTCCAACCGTTAATATTTTTTTGGTGCACTTCAAATATATAAAATATCTGAGTTGCTTCAATAGTAAAAAACGGCAACACAGGAATACAGAAATTCAAATTACTGTGTCGATTTAAGGCACGAAAATGTCGAATATAATGAGTAAAACATATAGTAATATAGCAGCCAACCAACTCTTATTAAAATCCAATAAAATGATTTATCTCCCAAAAGAAAACAGAGAAAATTTATACAAGAATAAGGACTTCTAACTTAGAAAATATACTTTGCTTCTGTACTGTGATATTTAAAGTCTTAAAAAAGTATGAGTGCAGACCTCGCAATCCAGAAAGATTAATAAAATAGCAGTAGCCATTGTTTTCTATTTATTTACGGTTTGTAAAAATATTTTCCACTATATTATACAATTTGCCTTTTATTACAAGTTATTATGTCGTGAAAAAAATACTTCATATCCTACATATCTCTGTTTGTCGTGCAATTTGCGCTACACTAATTTGTTGATTCAGTTGGCAAATAGATGATGTATGGCATCCTTTAAATACCTGAAAACATCTATAGTTAACAGCTTGTTGTAGATATCTAAAAGCAGCGTCAACTGCATATCTATTAAATGTAAAATTAAAATTTTGTTCCTATTTTTCTCTTCATCAATATTTAAACATTTAAGAAAAATATATTATTACCCAGGAATATGAAAATTATGCAAATCTTGAACACTGACCCACTAACACACTTTATAGGACTTAATTGTAGTTATTTACAGATCATCACTTTGTTTTCAGGGCTATGTTACGCAGAATTTGCGGCGAGGGTGCCCAGGGCCGGCTCCGCGTACGTTTACAGCTACGTGAGCGTGGGCGAGTTCGTGGCCTATGTAATCGGCTGGAACCTGGTGCTGGAGTACGTCATAGGTAAGCCCAAAAGATTTTGTTATCGCTGCGCGCACCGGAATTTGGGAAACGCCCGACTGTTCGATGTGCTGTAAGCAGTCTGGAAAGTGATCGTCTAACTTCGATATTCCCATGGCACTAGGAATAAAGCGAGCGAGCCTTGTAACATTTACGTGCAGTATTTTGGGAAACCCTGGCTCTGCACAACCTTGCAGCACCTGCATGGAATATTCGATCAGTTGTTTACTTATCTTACTCCACTTACACCATCCAGTGAAAGCGGGGACTTTCAGCGAAATTTTAATGAAGCGTTAGGATTTTTAGAAAGAATAAAGAAGATAGGCAAATTAAACAAAATACAACCATTGGCAATTCGTTAGAAATTGGCTATTTCGACCTTCCTCCTCGCCTAGAAAACTATGCCAAATCAGGTATAAGCCTCCAATTTTGGGTCAGTTTCGAAGGCTGACGATGTCTGCTGCCCCCGACTTTTACAGGTAGGTATTTGGCCATCGAATTAACGCCAATTTAGATGCGATTTTGCGACGATAAACAGCCTCTCGGAATGCAGACCTGTCCAGGTGTTTATGCCTGTCCAGTTTTTATGTATTTTCGGCGGCTGAAGACACCGACTCAGTTTTTGTGTGTGGCAGTTTGTAAACATACAGCCTGTGCAATCAGCCGAGTTAATTCGAGCGGCAAGCTATTGCTTGAAAATTACACAATCTAATTGCCCAACTAATTGATATCTGCGAGCTCAGTTCGGTGGGCAAAAATCTGGCGCCATTTACTTACGTCCGTTGCAAATACTGAACCCGTTTTCTTTATAGGATTACGTATGCGAGGTGTGTTCCAGTAGCTCAGCAAAAGGGTTGATTAAACTATGAATTGTGTGTGAAGATCGTAAATAATAAAAGCGTTTTACAGAGTTACAGGCAATCAAAAAGCGTCCAAGTTTGTTCTAGAAATTTGTACTGAATATTAAGAACAATTTGGACACTTCTTTTCAAACATTACACATATCAGAATCGGAGGAACACATAACTCGCTAATACAAAAAATCTAAAAGTTATTGTTTTGAGTTACAAGTTTATATTTAATTCAACTCTTTTGATACAATTTTTTTTAAATCCTGTAAGATCTTTGTTGCGTGGTAAATTTTTCTATTATTGTTTTGACGTATCTAGTGTTCTAAACCCTAATTTTTTCTGTAAGTGAAACTTTCAAGCCCCACTTTTTTTATAATTATTATTAGCGCACTTACCGGCACTGCAGCCTCAATGGCTTATTGTGCCTACTAACATGCATTTAATATGCTAGGACAACACACACACCCATGGGTTGAGCGAGACTCGAACTCGTCTGCGCCGACTCAGGACAGAGGAACAATGATCTGGACCACTGAGTCATTACAGCCTTCAAGCCCCACAGTACTGGATAATAGGCATTATAAAAAAAGTTGTACAATAACACCTTTTGTATGAGCTGACATTACATGTAGGGCAGTATTATGTGTTTTTATAACATTTATAACATTTTATTCTTGTTATAAAGTTTGCTGACCTCCCTATTTCACATTGTCTAAAAAATATCAGCCAGACACAATAACAAGGCGTAGCAAAATATTAAGCAGCATTTTGAGTTAGTTTCATACCTTTAACTTTCTGGATCTGCCAAAATGTCTTTTCCTTTGTCTTTTTATTTCAATCTCAACTAGCGTTTGTTCTAGATGAGGCAAATAATCAACGTAAGGAACTTCTCTCTCCTTCATCTTTTTATCCAGTCCCCAAAATTTGCTGTGCAAAAGGCCAGTAAGTTTTAAATAATTTTCTTCCGCCATTTCTTTTTGATCTTGGTCGCATGAAAACTTAACTGACCGATCAGATGAAATGCTATTGTAAAATTTAATAGCTTTCGGGCCAGAAAACTACTCAAAATAAAACTCCCTTACTTTATATTACTAAACAGGGATGGAGAATATTTTCTATTGACTTTGTCTTCAAATTTAAGGACCTTTTTTGATTTCTCGTGTAATTTCCCTCGCAGGGAAATAATAGTGTTTCCGTAACATAAACGCTCGTAAAAAGACTCACCTCTTAAAGTTTATTCGTTTTGAATAGTTTCTTTGCTTACATAAATATTGATATATAAACTATAAACATATAAACCAGTTTTGAAAATCAAACTTTTGCCATATCTTTATTCCTCCTTCTATTGGGTTCTATAAAGCACTGTTTGCAGAAAAATCTTCCTTTGAATTTAGCCATCCACTAATCTATACTTTGGTGAGTGCTTTCTGAACGGTACCTTGTAAAAATTTATTTCAAACAAGAAACTAAAACCCCCAAGTGACTTCAGAGGCTCAGCAAATACAACTGACACTCTGAAATAAAAATCTATTTCTGTTTACAGCTTCTTTTGTTGCTTAGTTCCTCAAAGACTTTCTTTAAGACTAGTACATATACACGGACGGAAATTACTGTACAACATTATGACCATATGATTGGTTTTTACCTTTTTAGTAGATATCACTCTTGGTTTTTTAATCTTGTTTTCTGTAATGCGAAGATTTTGGAAAGATTTTCTAGAATACTTCCACTTTCGACAAACCTTCTGTCCAAATCTACTAGAATTTTAAAGAAAACCTTTTTAACAATACTAAATCTTGGAAGGGTAGCAATCACAGACAAAATCTTAAAGATCATGAATAGTAATAGGGTCAAACTATTGTTAAACCAGTGTTTTGGAACATACTTATGATAAGATTTTTCAGGAAAATTTGTTTTAAAACTATCTCATTTAGGATTCATTCTGCTTCATTAAGCGTAGTAATACCCACTCTCATTCTTTACTGATCTATGACGTTGTTGGGGCAAATATGACCAACTTTTGGATACTAATGAAACATATATGTGCACCAATAAAAATGCAGCCTAAAATCGCTGAACAAACAATAATGATACATATCTAGAAATTTTCATATGATGATAATTAAAAATAACACATAAGAACTGATATATTACACATAGGAAAGATAGTTTTTTCAAATTTATATAAAATACAACAAAATCACATTTTTGCAATAAAACACAAACTCTACAAAATAACAGCCTGCGCGGAACGAGGAAGGTTATTTCGACCAGTTTTTCCACTTTCTATTTAAATATGCATAAAAGGATAGCTTCCAGGAAAAAATAAATTGACCAAGTCAACAATCAGAATTTATGGCTTATTAGCATGGAAAAGGTAAACTTTTTCAGGATGATTAAATCTTTTAACTAATAAAAGTGGATTATAATTATGCGGTTTAAGACCTTTTCTGCAAAGTCCTACAAATCCTAAAGTTGAAGCGTTTTAATGACAAAATATAATTTTTTAAAACATCCCCATGGTTTTGGGGGGTTCAATTATTAGAATTATATATCTTTTGAAACTTATAACTTAAAAGTAGCAAATTTGCAAACAATAAACTACTAAAAAGTTCTAAAATATTGTCTAAAGGCGGCAATCAAATTGGATTTAAAAAATCACAAAAGAACCATGGCTATCTTGGGTCATTTAACGAATATGTTCAAATTTTAGCTTATTTCGGTTGTAAGGAGCGTGAATTTAAAAGTGACCAAGAGAAATATATATCAACCAATTAAATTTTTCCAGAGTTTTACATTTATTCAGAAAAGACTATTTCTAATCATTGAAGAATTAGGGAGAAATATTGCGCTTTATGCAGTTAAACAATTGATTCAATGTTATATTCTTCATGGTAAGCATACGCCGTTTTTACATTTCTTTTATTGGTCATTGTTTTTCATGTGCACCTAAATAAAGCTATTTGGGTATATTCCAACAATTCTGTTTGTCTATTAATCCAATTCTGACAACAGAATCGTAGCAAGAGATCCAGAGAGCCTTTACCATTTATTTTTTACAGAAAGTTCTCTAAAGTAAATTTTTATGGAAAATGTATGTACTCTAATATTTAAGAGAGTTATTGATCCAGCACTGATTACTTTTGAGTTTTACAATAAAAAATTCTTGAAAATGAAACGAAATAGCTATTTCTGCTATTAGAAGTTATTGAGGACAATTTTGTTTATGGAGATCCTGAGAGTTTATACGGTTATTTGATTCAAATACACATAGCTTATATTACACGTATTTAGCATTCATCAAACACGACATTTTATTATTGACAAGCCACTGATTAGAGAAAGCTGGCATCGAGCATGCTCAACCTTGATTTCGGACTACTTGTTCTAAATTTTCATTTAAACTGGAACGCTATTACGAGTACTTTGATAGAGAATGCAACAATACAGAAATGAGTTCAACTATTGTTTTGTCGGTTTAATGACGAAACAGCGATACAGTTGTGATCTGAAGGAATATACAGTTTTTGTTCTACGAATCAAATTATAATATTTGATTAAAAAGCAGTATAGCACTCGAATCCCTTAAATTATTGATTCGAATCTTCAAACTAGATTCATGTTGCAATTTTAAGTAAGGTCATTTATAATTGGATTGAAATTATCTGCATTTAATACACTGATATGTAAGATAAGATCAGGTGAAACGGCATTTCATATACTTTTGCTCATTTGTTTTGAATATTTAAAATTTATTATTTTATTTACTTAAATGAGTGGTAAATTAATTAGAGTATTATTTACTATATCTAAATTTAAGATGATGATATTGATGATGAAAAAAATATTTAACACATAAGGATAACAACCAAAAACTTCTCCTTCTTCTTTCATGTAGGTTTAAGTCTGTTTTTCTTCGAGTATTAATTTCAAGGTTCTCCGATATTGAAATTCAGCTCCTTTGTGATCTTCCCTGTTATCTTTTGCTGTGTAATTTATTATTTTGAGTTATTTTAATGAGTTTGTTCTTGGTTTACGTGTTTATTGCATTCATGTCTTCTCCTTCTTCTTACAAACTAGACTACATTCATAATGTTACACTCATCCTTTACATCATTCTTTTTAACTATGTTAAATAAATTGATTGCAATGATAAAAAACTTTGTTGTGTTTAAAGTGGCTGTTGTGATTGAAAAGATATATGAATTTGTAGTTGCTGCCAACATAATTGGTTTTGAAAATTAAAAACTGTATGTCCTGGTGGTCGATATTGCTGAGGTTGGTTTTGAAAGTTGACTGTTTCCGTTTTTTAAACCCTGGTTTCTAGCTTTATCTTGTCTCATTTTTCCACTATTTCTCATATTGTATTCATTTCAGTAGAAGTTGTTTGGTTTTACTAGTGTTGGTGCGAAATTCTGCTTCATAGAGTATGATCTTATAGTCAATAGTCAAATACTTATTACCAGAGTAATTCTGTGGTAAAACTGGCCCACCAATCATCATCCTTTTCCCGATTTTGAAACCCGCAGCAGTGACTTTCAGTTACTCAGTCCACCCATTAGAGACTGCAGGCGCAACTTACAGCTAAAGTATCAGTCACAAATAAAAGCAATGGAACGAAAATGGGTTAAGTATCTACTCAAAAGTAGTGATGGAATATGCAAAGCAGAAACGGATTTAAGTAAAATTTATGGTAGACTGAGAAAATTAAAAAATAATAATAATAAAGTATCTAAATAAAATACAAAGCAAAAGTACTAAAAGAAAACAGTGAACAGAACAACATACTATTCTGACAAACGATATCAGTACAATAGTAAAAAAATATCAGAAAAAGGAAAGGTTAAAATTAACCGTAAATACATGAAAGTAGCATTGAAGAAAATGTAACGATTTAAAGTAGTAGAACGTTATGAAGTTCTAACGTGTTGAAATTTCTAAATGTTTTTTCCCCTTTTATTTGTACAATCAGTCTCGGTGGAGACTGTAAATACAATTGATGTGTGCTTAATCTAAGACTATTCTAGGAATAACATGTCATGTAGAGTAATGTCCCAGTGGACATTCTCTGTAGTATTTTAGAGATATGGCAATTTAGTTCTAGGCAAGTGACTAAAATCTGGTGGGAAGATCAGAAGGTTTGAATCGTTTAAGTCGTCTTGGCTCGTCTTCTTCTTGCAACAGGTTGTTTGCTAGCTCATTGGGATGAAAGGTCAGCTTCTTTCTATAATTAGTGCTGAATCGAGTGATTTCTTCACGAACTGTATGCAGTTTTAAGTCAGCATGGAGTAAGGTATTAGGCGCGTACCATGGAGCGTTGACAATAGATCTAAGGACTTTATTTTGGAAGCGCTCAAGAATCTCTATATTTGAGGTGCAGGCGGAGTCCCAAATAGGGATCCCGTATGTCCAAATGGGTTTTAGGGTAATTTTGTAAAATAAGAGTTTATTTTCGATGGATAAGTTCGATTTTCTTCCAAGCATCCAGTACATTTGATGAAATTTAGAACCCAGTTGTTTTCTCTTAGTTAAAATGTGAGTACGCCAAGTTAATCTTCGATCTAAATGTAGTCCGAGGTATTTGACTACATCATTTTGGGCTATTGGAGTTCCATTAAGTGTAACTGCAGGGCAGGTTTCTTTGCGAAGGGTGAAGGTGATATGAGTAGATTTATTTGCATTAGCTTCCATTCTCCATTTTTTAGCCAGTTTTCAAATAGATTCAGATGGCTTTGCAGATTTCTAGATGCAGAAATAGGGCCCTGATGTGATGCTAAAAGAGTCGTGTCATCTGCATATGTAGCCGTGATTGTATAATTTGTTTGAGGTAGGTCTGCTTTGTACAGTGAGTAAAGTGTGGGTCCTAAGATACTTCCTTGAGGAACTCCGGATTGCACAAGATAGAGATCCGTGTAGGCTTCTTAATTTCTAAATGTAGCATAAATTTGAAAAGAAACAAAAACAGGAAAAATGTACCTTGCATAAAAAGCATGAATTTGTACTTTTTAGACATATGAAGCAGCAAAACCCCAAAATGATGAGATGTCAATAAAAACATTGATTAGAAGCTAATATAAATGAAACTCTCATGTCGATCACATCTTTAAAGAAGCCAACTCTAAAACTAAGCCGAATGTCTCAGAACTGATTTGTTATCATTTAATTATTATGTATAATTTATAATGTTAACTCAGAGATGTATGGATATCAATCAACCAATATATGTCTGCTTCCTCGATTACAACAAAGCATTTGACAAAGTCCGCCATAACTACCTCATTCGACTACTTAAAGATAAAAATATAGATATGAAAGATATTAGAATAATAACTCAGTTATATTTCAACCAGATTGCTAATGTAAAAGTGGAAAATGAGTTAACTGAAGAAGTACAGATACAAAGAGGAGTAAGGCAGGGATGTGTGCTTTCGCCTTTACTCTTCAACGTATATTCTGAGGAAATAATCAAGAACGCACTGGAAGAAGTATCAATTGGGATTAAAGTTAACGGGAAATATATAAACAATATTAGATATGCAGATGACACTATACTCATGGCAGAGTCATTAGAAGATTTACAAAGGATATTAGATCTAGTAGTCGAAAGTAGCGAAGAAAAGGGTCTGTCACTAAATATCAAAAAGACTAAATTTATGACAATCACAAAATCACAACAACGACAATAAAATATATGGATTAGAGGAGAACAAGTGGAGAAGGTACAAAAATACAAATACCTGGGAACTATTGTCAACGAGAACAATGAATACACAGAGGAAATTAGAGCAAGAATTGGCCAGGCCAGGACCATATTTAATAAAATGAGAAATATACTATGCAACAGAAACTTATGTCTACAGCTAAGAATCAGAATGTTGAGATGCTACGTGCTTTCAGTAGCATTTTATGGAATGGAGGCTTGGACGATGAAAAAAAACATCAGTGATCGACTGGAAGCATTCGAGATGTGGACCTATCGAAGAATGTTGAAAATCAGCTGGGTGGACAGAGTGACGAATGGTGAGGTACTCAGAAGAATGGGGAAGGAAAAAGAAGTATCGAATACAGTTAAGATACGGAAATTACAGTATCTGGGGCATGTGATGCGGGGAGAAAGATATGAAATCCTACAAAATATCATGCAAGGGAAGATACAGGGTAATAGGAATAGAGGAAGAAGACGCATCTCCTGGTTGAGTAACCAATGGTACAATTCCAGTTCTATTGAATTGTTCAGAGCAGCAACGTCGAGAATACAAACAGCCATAATGATAGCCAATCTTCTAAGAGGAGACGGCACTTAAGAAGAAGAAAATAATTTATTTCTCTCAAAACCGACCGTAACCTCGTAAGTGAGACCACTTGCTAACGTTAAATTGATTTGTCAATATATATGCATGTATTTATTTGCGTTACTTATTGGAGACGAACTAAATTTTAGTTACTTTAGAATTGAAATGTCAAGCAAATTGATGACTTTCATTTTGAGGAATAGAAGGTGCGTTGAACTAACGGAAAATTACAAGTGCGAATAAAAAACGATAAATGAAGAATAATAATAAAAGTTCTCTTTAATGGATCACAACCAAGAAATTTTGCTTCTTTCTTTTAGCACACAGATAATGTAAATTAGATCAAAAATCTTCCTGTGGTGTATACAAAGTTTAAAAGATCTACTCACCACCTCTGATGCGGGGCTATGTGGCAAACACCGCGCCTTAGACAACCGCCATTATTACCTTTTGTTCGAGTGAACGCAGATATTATTTTTAGTGACTGAGTAAGCCACCCGCCAGGCATCTGAACCCAGGATTGAGCCGGGGTCCGTCAGTACTACAGTCAAGTACCTTAACTGCATCGACTTGCTGCTAAAAATCACTTGGTTTAGAAAAAATTAAGAAAGTTGGGAGTAAAATAATATACAAAATATAAATTAAAATGTTAAAATGAATATAAGAGTAGTAGCAATTGAGAAAACAATCACTAAGAATATAGGAAAACCATTTTTGTAAAAAAAAGTGCAGTAGTACAGTTACTAAAATTTGAATACTCTGAAAAAGTACATTGACTTTTAACTAACTGTTAAGAAAAAAGATTTAATAATAGCATAGTGCATCGTGCGGTTTGTTCTCGGGTTGTTAGGCTGTAGTCGGAGTTCGGACACTCTTGACGTTCCGTCCACAACTGCGGCGGACATCTTCAGAAGAAAATCTTCTAAAAGCCAACCACACGATGCACCATAACAGCGGCCGTGAAAGCCTTTGCATCAATAGTAGTATAGTATAAACTTATTTCATTTTATAACAAACTCAAAGTTTTAAATCACGGAAAATTCCGAATATCTTTCTCAAAAGGAAATGCAGCTGCACGAAACGTATAATTTATTTTTCACAAATAATCAACAATCAATGCCTGCGATCACTTTTCGATTCTCTTCCTCGATCCTTGATGACATCACGGAGGCGTCGATTTTGTCCCACTCGTCGCAAAGGGATGTCTTGAGGGACTCCCGATTGGAATGGGGTCGAGAGCAGGCCCTCTCCTCCAAATATCCCCAATCTGCGTAGTCGAAGAGGTTGCGGTCGGGGAAAGAGACAGGCCATTCTGCACTCGAGATGAACTTGAGGAGATTAACACCACTCCTGGACGATCGTCGCTTTGTGCGCAGAGGCACAGTCATGTTGGAAGATCCAATAGTCCGTCCCGAAGTAATACTCGCTTTAGCGTATCAGCTGCTCTTTCAAGGTGGCCTTGAAGTAGTACTCCTTGTTGATTTTGAGGCCGGGATCGACAAAGAACAGAGAGGTCTTTCCGGTAGAGCACACCGCGGCCTAAACCACCATTTGTTCGGGATGAACTGCCTTCTAAACGATTCTCCATGTCTGATTTGCCTCCTCAGTGTCCTTGACGAGCACATAGTGATTTTGGGGGTTAAAAGCCTCCTTCACGGTAAACAGCTTCTCGTCTGAGAAGACGGTACGAAGGCGTTCTTCGGACCGCTTGCGGGCAAAAAGAGAACGGCATTTGGTGAGACGTGCCTCACGATTCCGTTTCGATAGGATGATTATTTAAGAGTCCTAGCTTCTCTTTGACGATTCTCCTGACCAAAGTTGAAGAGATCTTCAGGTGCCAGCTCATCTTCCGCTTCGAGCGATGTGGATTTCGACATATCTGCTTTCAGATGATCTTCACCTTCTTCGGAGTCGAAACAGTAACCGGTCTTCCACTCCTTTTACGGTCCTTGATGTCGCTAGTCTCTTTGTACAGTTGGATAGTCCGGTAAACAGTTGCCCGACCGACACGGAGCAGCTTCGGGATGCCCTTGCATAAGACTCCTTGCAGCTTCGGGTCCAAAATCGCTTTACGATGCTTTGTCACGGTCACCACTGCATTCAAACACAAAAAAGTCACATAAAACTTTAAAGAAACATAGAAAAACAATGAAATGATGAAAATAAAATAATTGAAAATAATTGAAGCACTTGAAACGCGCAAGCACGCTAATGGCGTGGCGCGGAATGAGTGTCTCAATACTTTTGGGGCACCCTTTATTTAAAACTCAAATAAGTCGATCACACTTCATAATCGCGTTTAGCGACTCTAGCGAATTCTAGAACTCTCGTAGCTCAAACCCGTTACATCGCACCAGATACGTCTAAAATGATTTGATGTAGTTAGTTTGAAGACGTTATTTGTAATATTCCTGATTTTTAAATAGCCCCTCTTAAATATCCCACGAGTACCGGACTTTTTAGAGCTGGCCGCTAACTTACCCCCTCCTCAAACCGCTCTATCTAACAAAATATTGCTCTTAACTCCTGTAGAAAGAGTGGTGGAAGAATCAGCATGCTTTTTTGGATTTACAAAAATGGCAATAAATCGTCTTCCTTACGGTTGGCCTGTTATAATTAAAGGGTATCGTTGATCTTTGGATCACATGTTCCACGCTATTTTCTAAACCCACAGATCCAAACCATGCTCGATATTTTATATAGTTGTTTGATATCTTAGTAGCTTATATATTTTTTTAGACAACTATGACAAAAGAGCAGCGTATGGAACACTCCTTATACTCTACTTGCTGCAGGATGCAGCTGCTTCAACTCATTCAAATGGCATGCAGATCGCATAGAACTTTCAATCCCCTGCTTTCTATTATCATCAATTGACAGCTAAATTCATTGTTATCCAAGTCCTCAAAAAACTTCTGTCGGTGGATTCGGTGCGCTGACACAAGTTCTTATAATCTACAGGCTTTCTCCTCTAATTGTAAACGGTGAATGTAGGTCTTTAAACATGTTTTCCACAACAAGGCGTTTATATTAGTCCTCTCTTAAACTTTTCTGTCATATTTATAATTTTTGTCTAAAATGTTTGGATTGATCACACTTTAACTTTTTCCACCAAATTATTAATACTGCGTTTGATTTAATTATCTTTCTAAATTTCTTAACGATGGCTTCTCATCTATCCTATTTTCTTTACGCATACCTAAATTTAATAAAATATGTTTCAATTAGAGTAATAAATAACAATTGCATTTAATTTAATAAAAAATCTATTATTGTGGTTCACTTCGGTAAGAGGGAAATTTTGCTGTACTACTTTTTATGATGATATAAAGGGATAATTTGGAAAAGTTAGATGTATAAGAGGGTCAGGTGTCACCAAAAATAAAATAAAAGTGCATATAGCGAACATAAAAATTTTAGCAATTGCACCTGCTGCAATTGCAGCAGATAGCAGGTATAAATTTGAAAATACATACGGAATAACAGATACATTGAAAATACCTCTTGGCATGCTTCGTGATAAGTTTCAAAAAGCTGATTATAAATTAACAAGTGCCTAAGTTGTTTGATAAATTGTATTATGCAATTAATAAGTGGCGTTTGCGCCAGGAAAAGTGATTAGATAAAAAATTAAAAGTTTCGACATGACAAAGCATAGGCAATAACATAAAGCGAAAAATGTTATGAAATTAAAAACGATGACATTAGACAATGAATAAAAGTTGTTAATGAGCTACGTGCGAAAAATGATTTGATTGGCGCGTTTTAATGGACAACAGTAGCTTGCCAAAGAATTGAAAAAAGGAAAAATTGAGGTAATGTTGAAAACAAGAGAGATCAATAAAAGCGAAATAAAACAGTTAAGCATATCATATCTAGATGGTTTTTGGTTTTGGAATATCTTTATTTTTTCTTTGTGTGGTTAGGGCTATATATTTTTTTTATATAGAGTGATCCAACTTGAATTTTATGATTGTCTACCGTTTGCGTTCTCTGAACCTTGGAAGTTAGCACTTGGTATTTAAATACATGGAAAAACCATTAAGATACTGTATATATTTTAAAATTATTATATAAACAGGCTACTGAGCCATAAAGTTTATTTTTTTAAATGATTATGTGAATCGTCAAAATTGTCTCATCTGGAGTAATGACAATACATTGTTTGGTATTACAACGCTCAATAGTGTGCCCTATCACTAGATGATAAACAACTTTATCTTTTAATAAAACCTGAAAGACGAGTTGTTTAAACAAGACGGAGCCATGTATCACACAGCACGTGAAACGCACACTTTAATTCAAACCAAATTTCCTGGTCGTGTGATATCGCAGAGGGGTGCCATTGATTGACCACCGCGATCTTGCGATCTAACCCCACTAGACTTTTTCCTCTAAGGCCATCTAAAAAAAGGGCATATGTTGATAAACCTGTTACGATTTTAGGGCTAAAAGAGAATATCAGGCATGTAATTTCTGAAATAGGGCCGCGTTTTTGGAGAGCATTATGGAAAATTTCGCTAAAAGAATGGTCACATGCCAGAGGAGTCGCGAAGGGCATTTGGTCGACATCATACTTCATACAGAACTACTAAGTCAATTCGGATGATTCTATTAGTTTGTGTTTTATTCAGAAAAACATCCTGAAGTCCAACTTCGATCACCTTTAGAAGTAGCTAATAGCGTAAAGCAGATGTCAGTGTTTGAAAAGTACAAAAGATTGTACTACACAATTTTTTACGCGTGTATCATTATGTTGCCCATGATAATTTAGCGGCATAAAAAATAACCAAAATAAAATGTAGGCAATTTTAATCTAGTACTTTATCAGTAACTACTTTGCGATAGGGTACTTTAAAGAACTTAATTATTTTAAGTAATGTAGCGTTTGCAAATGATATAAATATAGAAACTGCGTCGTTAGTAAGCAGTATTTTAACAAAGGTTGATTAGATATGTCTTTTTAAAGCCTGAATAGCTATATTTAGCAATTTACCTCAAAAAAATTTGAAAGTACTAATACGATAGGTAAAATACAAATTATTTTTTAAATATAAACCGCAGTTTGAGTATTTTCGAGTACGACTCGCATTGGATTTGCTAATCCATCTCCAGATAAGACTTTATTGGGCCTAACACTATTTTCCAGTTGAGGTGGTGCCTCGTCTTACTAAAATAAGATGCCGAAAATTTCTTTACCTATCAATTGGGGCTCTAGAAAACCTTGCAAATATCTTCCATAAGAGGTATCACCCTGCCATTTCAAAATACATTTGGCTGCTCATCTGGTAATTTTCTTGGCCATGGATATAAAATGCAGCTTCTTCGGTAAAAGGTGCTATTTCTTAAATTACTATCGTTTACAGTTATACAAAGATCGCAAAATATGTTTTTTTTTGTGGTGCATGGTTTTATTTTAGTTTTCATAACGGATTTTTAAGTCAAATGTAACACGCGAGTAGACGCCGAATTACGTTTAGTTGCTTGTTTATATTTTGAACGTATCTTCAGATATTGATTATAGGTCTAAATATTGTTTGCGTTTTCTTTTTTTACAAGAAAACTAATATACACGCTTGAAGAACTAGGTTTTCCAAATTACCCCCACATTCAGATCTAAGGACTTTAACAATGACTGTTTCTTTCTATGTTCTCGACATTTCCCAAATATTTATTGACCCTTAGAATAAAAACGAGCATCGCTTTATTTGACCAAATACTTTATAGATGCTGTAATGTTTCTGATCTTAATGATAGTGAAAAATACGCTTAAATTTATTTAAACTACTTATTTATTTTACGTACAGAAAATCCAATTACTTAATAATATTTATGTTGCAAAAAAAACTACTAACAAAAAATTACGTTCTTTAACTGTATTTATAACATCAATACTCGACTTCCTTCCATGAATCGCTCCGTGCCTTTTGTACAACCGATACCAGGTTTGGAACCTACAAGAACCATCTGGTAAACATCTGAAAATTCCCGCATTATTTTAGTGCTCGCACGTGTACAAGTACCCCGGCTCCCACGGCAGCCGCTCGCATTGAAGGCATCATGTTGCCGCTCGACCATGACGCCTCGGTGACGGTGCGCTTACGAGAGGCTTTTGGAAATTCGGTACAATACCCTGTATTCTAGAAGCTTGTTTTGGAATTATTTTTTACTAATTACCTAAAGCTCAACCTACCATCCAATAATTATTTTAGTGCTTTACGAGTGTAACTTTTAAATTTACTAACATTTTTGCCATTGAGTCGCCTTTTCTTCCTATATGTCTAAAGGGACTCATATGCAGCTGAGTTATTTTTTTACTACACATTAATTGGTGTAATATTCTATAATATTACATTTTGGAGGATTTTTTTTACGCACACATTTCGAATTCGATTTATCATGTTTCATGATTGCTATGTTTTCATTCTAGTATTGATATTATTTCTTCTCAAGTCTTGTTACAATATCATCAATACAGAGACAGAAGAACATTGAGGAAAAATTTTACAAATTTGTAGTAGTTGTCATAATTTCGCCTTGGTATAATCATAAAAACGCAGCCACATCGAAGTTTTTCTAGTTTTATTGATTTTTTATCGGTTTTTAAGGATATATTATTTAATTTTTTTAGGATAATCTGACACTGCTATCTGCAAGGAAGTAATTTTTGATCTAGCGTTGATAATAGGTTGTTATGTTCTAACAGTTGTAAAGACATCTTATTTGTCACTGGAAGAATCTGTTAAAGATTTTTAAAATATGTTTGTATATTTTTAAAGATTTTTATGCTGCAGTTTCTGCCGATGTTCCGAACATCACATTTCTTTCTTATTTTTTTAATGGTTTTCGTTTAACGCTTGTAATCTTTCGTCAAGTAATTAACGGTTTAACGGTTTATAGATTTGTGATAATTAAAGGACTCCTTTAGTTTTAAGCACAGTGTTTACAGGAAGTTATTTTTGTTCTGGTTGCACGATTTTTTGATTTCTTACTCTTTTTGTGGCTACATTTTCTTATCTTTTGCGCGATTTCACGGTTTTACCTAAGTCCTAAATTCAGTTGAAGATACTTTTGTGTTTTGATGTCCTTACATGCTTCATTTATGGACATTTTTGTCAGCAAGTTGTTCCGAACCTCAGATTAATAATGTTACGTTTACACCTTTAACTACAATACAGCATATATAGCCGTTTTTCTTTAATCACAGGTGATCTTTCTTTATTATCATTTCAGCAAGTAAAAATTTCGTTTTCATCTTTCACTCCCGCCCACTCCCTTATGTTACGCAAATAAGAATGTTGCTTTCTGTCTGATTAACAACATCCCTCTATTTTTCTTTAGATATTATATAATATTTTACGATATCCAAAAGTTGTCGTTCTATTCCGGTTCTTCTTAAAACTTCGATGTTTAGTACACATGCTTTTTAAGAGATGCACAGAACTCTTCGTAAGGTCTACATCTCTAAGGTTTTGATATGATTTAGAGTTCTTATTTTATAGACCATCTTTTTGTTTCATATAATAAGGTATGTCACACGTACCCTTTTATTATACATAAACGCAAATCGATTGGTAAGCTTTCGAGACTTAAAAAGTTAGTTGTTTTAAAGTTGATTTTGATATTCTTATCCAAATTTTTACCTCCTTGTCACAATCTCATATCTGGTTGACTATTGAGCCGCGATATTTTAAGCAAGATACTCTTTTTATGATCTGTCCATCAACTGTAAGATGATTTTGGATAGATTGAAGGTTTTTCAAGACAGAATGGCCGTACCGTCGGCGTAACGGATGTTTTAAATCAGAAATCTGTTTACTTTTATTTCTCGTTGCTCATCTTCAAGCTCTAGTTAAAAATATTTCTCGACATAAATGTTAAAAAGTACAGATAATAAAATGCATTCTTAAAGTACACCTTCTCACCAGCCATTTTAAAGGTTTCAATGAAATGGCCATTCTTAAGTCGGATATCCGCCAATCAAATTGTTCTATTATTTTTGGCTTTTTGATTTACACTTACGTCTCTTACTCTAGCAAATAATAATTGGCGACATACGTTCTCAATATCTCTTTAAAATCAATAAAGCATATGCGGACTAGTTACTGTTGATCAATGCCTTTCTGAACTAGATGGTTCATAGAGCATGCTGCTACTCTTATTCCAAAACCTTTAATGAAAAGCAGAGAATGAAACAACAAAAACCACGGAACAGGAGGAAAAGAGAAAAAGAAAGATCCGAAAATGAGAAGGGAGATATCTCCACTCGAGGAGGAATACCTAAGAAGAAAAATTAGACGCAAAATAAGTTAGCACCCTACGGATGGGAAAGGCTAGGATTAGAAGATGACGATTTAAATAAAACACTTAAGAACATCACAAAGACAACACGACAACTGAATATTCCAAAAAACTAATAGGAATTACGAACCGGGGGAACTAATTATAATGAAAAGCAATGAAAAAGACAAGAAATAACAAATCGTAGACAAAGGCAGGAAAATAGAGAACAGCACAGGAAAATGTCAACAAAATGGGAATCGGGATACGGAACATAAACAGTTTGGCCGGGAAAGACATGGAGATGGATGCCAATAAAATCCACATATTAATCCTAAACGAAACAAAGAAAAAAGAAACCAAAATAGTAAAGATTACAAATAATTACATATTGTACTACTCAGGAGTGAAGATTGAAACTAGGGCAAAAGGAGTAGGAAGATTAATGACAACAGATATGCACAAACATGTACTAAGATATAGC
Source organism: Sinelater perroti (assembly GCA_036346155.1). Classification (NCBI taxonomy): domain Eukaryota; kingdom Metazoa; phylum Arthropoda; class Insecta; order Coleoptera; family Elateridae; genus Sinelater; species Sinelater perroti. The sequence continues at coordinate 4,343,036 of JARFIY010000189.1, forward strand.
GCGGTCAACTGAAGAATAATGTCAGATAACTTACAAAATATAAATCTACAAACCAGTAGAAGTCAAATCTGAGGAAGAACTAGGGGAATTCTATCGAACACTCCAGGAAGTACTAGATAAAGAGATAAAATAGAAGCAACAATCATAATGGGTTACTGGAATGAAAAGTTTGGAAAGAATCACAAAATAGGACTGAGTTGTATGGGAAATTAAGGAAGGCAAACATGAAACAGAAATGGAACAAAAATGATAGAATTCTACCAAAGCAACGATATGGACGCAAGAATAAAAGGACATATATACCTTCGTAGTAGAAGAACGCAATTCAAAAAGTCTAATAGATTATATAGTGCGTACATAAGTCTCAACGAGATTATACAAAATATAGGAACAAAAAATGAGGCAGAACTAAGCACAAATTACTTTTAGCCAAAATAAACGAACCGAAAGAAAAAGTCTATAGCAAAATAGTAACTTGCAAGCTAAATATACCAGATAAGCAAAGAAAGTATAAAGAAAAGACAAAAAAACTATTTGGCAGACATATAGACAAGGGACAAGAAGAGAATTTGGAGGCAAAATGGAAGACATTTAAGAAGAAACATGCAGGAGAAGGACATCTAGCAAACATTTATAGAGAAGAAAGTAATGGAATAAAGAAATAAAGGATTAGTAGACGAAAAGAAAAAGCATGAAAATAGTATATTCAATCAAAAGCAAGAGAAGAAAGGAAAAACTACACAAAAACAAAACAAAGTAAAGAAAACAATCAAAGAAATTAAGGACAAAAAAATTCTGGACAACCGTAAAAAGGTTAAGGGGGTCGAACCAAAAAGAATTAAAAGCAATATATAATAAACATGGTGAACTAAAATTGGAAATGAAGAAAATAGTGGAAACCTAGAAGGAGTTTTACGGGAAAAATTTGGAGACGCATTTGAGAAAGAATGAAAGGAAAATGAAGTTTCAAAAAAATCTAAAAAGTAAACGAAAATGTACAGAAAGCAATCCAACAAATGAAAACAGGGAAAACCAGCGAAGAAGATGAGATAGCCCCGGAAATTATTAAATGGATAGGAGATGTACGGAAATAATGGTTATGGAATCTACTCAAAGAAGCTTGGAACCAGGAAAAAATTCTTAAAGACTGGGAAACTAATTTAATTATCCCAATACACAAAAAAGGCCAGACATCAAAATGCGAAAATTATAGGGCCATCTGCCTTGTTCAAACTAAATATAAACTATACACAAGAATCGTAGATAAATGACTAAGAAGTTACTTAGAACATAAGCTAGAAGAAAAGCAAACGGCATTCAGACCAGGAAGAACAAAAACATCCTCATACCAAGAACCCTAATACATAGGACAATAGAATAAGGAAAAGATCTATATATAACCTTTATCGGCCTAAAAGCGGCATTCGACACAGTGAACAAATAAGCACTATGGAACAACCTAGCCGAATTAGAAGTATTAAAACCAGTTTATCTTATAATATAATTGTCTTATCTCCCCAACTTTCTTTCTTTCTTCCTTTCTTTTTTTCTTCCTTTCTAAACTTATAATTCTATCTCCTCCTAGACGCTTCAACCGATTTCCTTGAAACTTCTAACTTTAAGCGTTTTTGAATTATTTAAATATTTTGATTATTGTCGCAGGAACATGTGGAATGTTCTACACGACTGCCTGGCGTCTAGATCAGGCTTCGTCGACGAAGCCTGCGGGGTCCCAGCTGGTACGAATAATAAGAAAGCACGATTATTAAAGTGTAAAGTACAAAGAGCAGGACAAAGATCAGAGGAAATCGAGGCGAAAAGTGGAATACAGCAAGGGGACAGTTTAAGCCCACTGCTACTTGTGAAAATGATGGACAAAATACTAAAGCTAATTAAGACCAAAATAGCGCTAAATATCGCGGTAGGATACAAGAACCTAAAACCCATATCAATAAACAGCTTGGTGTACGCAGACGACGTGGAAGTAGCGGACTCTAGAGAAAAAATGCAGAAACTACTAGGTAACTGGACCACCGAATTAGAAAACATAAAGATGGTAATTCACATAAACAAAAGTGATGATATTTAATGAAATCCAAGGAATCAGCATGAACAAAGAGATTATATATAAAAACTCACCACTAGAAAGAGTAACAATTATTGAATATCCGGGGAAAATACTAACAAATGGCGGTAAAATCGATGCAGAACTAACCGATAGAGCAAACAAATAAACGAGAATGTACTACATGCTGAACAAAACGGTTTTAGGCCACAAGAAAATCGAAATAAATGTTAAACTAAAAATCCATAATATAATAACGCTACCCATAATTACCTATGCAACACCTTGCAGAAAAACACGAGGGAAAAATAAACGCAACGGAAATGAAACATCTGAGGACGATCATGGAGATAACCAAATGGGATCATGTGATGAACGAGCACATAAGGGAGACTTTCCAACAACCACCAGTACTGGATAAAATAAAAAGACAAAAGTTTAACTGGTACGGGAATATCATAAGAATGGATAGTGAAGGATTACCAAAAAGAATAATGAAAATGGGAAAACCGATAAGAGGCAGAAGAAGTAGACCAAGAAGAAGATGGTTGGACCAGATAGAGGATATAGGAAATCAAAGGAGAAATCATTAACAGTAATGAATATTCTAGTAGGGAACAGGAAAGCCTGGAATAATCATGTGAAAGAAGACGGGGCCCACAATATGACGTTTGAAAGTGCAAAAAGAATTGCAAAAGGAGATAACAAATAAATTTTTAATTTTTTGTAAAAATTGATATTCGTAGACAACTTTATTAGATCTCTTTATTACTATAGAGTAAGCCTCCACTATTTATGTACAATTTGAAGCCGTTATGTAACCAATTCTATTTAGACTCAAAACATCGCTTATTTCTAATTAAACCACCTAACAAGTGTTTTGCGTTTCGAAAATAATTAACCGATTTTCAGTTTTCTTTCCAATGCTATGCCAAGGGCTACTGTCTCTGAGATGAAAATATGTTTTTATTAATATTACCATTTTCTTACGTTATTTCTAATGCATGTGAACGTTACCTGTTCACTAATACTAAAAAATGTGGAACAGACATTTCTTCAATTATTCTAAGAAGGCTAATATTGCCCAGTTTTTTCTTTATGTCCTCAAAAATAAGGTTTGTTTTATTGGCACCTTAATCATCCATATCGTATTAAACATTCTACTACGTACAATTTATTAAAGCAAATCCTCTTTATTGTTTTGGAAAATAACCTTGGTAGACAAAAAATGAAGGAACGCCATTTAGGTTATCTTAATCATTGCATGTAGGTTTGTTCGAAACAATAAAAGCTTTAAACTAAATTGAACGGGCTCTAAATATTTTTGGACGTAACTAGATGGATCTGGCTTTTTTACGTACTTTCTGATGAAATTTTTGATATGTTATGCGGGCCTCTCGTGCGCTATTTCATTTTTTCTTTCAATTTGGCATTCTTTAAAATTTGCCTACTTCAAAACTACGCAGAAACTTTTTCTGCATTTCACACCGGTACTACAATGTAATCTGTTTGTACAATAGTAGCTATGACATTAATGTAATTAACGATTACAGTCTAGTTTTTATAATGATTACGTTAGCATAAAGTTATAGAGACACGCTTGTATACAGAGAGAGCTCAAATAAAAATCATGAAATAGTACTGAAACTGGAAAACCCACAGTACCGCTAGAGTTGTGTAGTTGATTTGCTTCTACCAAAAATATACAAATCAGATAACGAAACTACAACTGCTCTACATGAATAAAGTGTTATGCTGGCATTATCTGTGACGTATACAATGCCACAATTATAATTAAACATCACGTTTTCTAACCTTGAATTTAAACTGATCTGGTAAATTCAAGCGTTTAGACAAAAATATATTTATATCACACATATTATAATTTAAAATTCTGCCGCTTATCTTCATTCAAATTGCTCAATTAACTGATATATTTGCGGCACTTCAGAAAATAAAAAAGCTGATAGCAATTGCATTCATTTATCGGAAACGCTTTGTTTTCTCCATCTACCACAAACCAGATTTTATCTTTTACATTGATATTTCTTCACCCTAATCAGCTTTATTGGTATTTATTCTGGAAATTACTAGGTAGTTTAATAATTAAAAATACCTATAAGTAGCTTGGTATTTTGTAATATAAGTAGCAATGTCTGAGTTAACTGTTTACTATAAGGACACATTTGTTGGAAAAGGATAGTAATGTAACCGAAACAGAGAGTTCTGGAAATGTAGCGCACTTCTTTAGGTTCCTAAGGTAGCAATCTGGCATAATAAAAACAGCGTTATTATGAAAATAATATGACGCATCTAAAGCCACTCCAATACATCTTATAAATGACAGACACAAATGCAGATTAAATGAAGTAGGGATTTATGTTAGTCATCCTGACGTCAAAAAACGAAGATCTATTAGGTGATGGTTTTGATAGTACTGAACCTCCAAAAAAATTTAGGCTTTTAGACTAGATGTTAATTTAGTGTAACTCAAAAATGCACATTTTGAAATAAAAGTCAAACAGCACTCAACTGAATCGTAATGAGATTAAACGGAAATGAAAGATATTAACCAGAAATAACGACAGAAAATACTTACGGGCTATAGAAGCTAGAATAAAGAAAGTATAAAAGTTCTATCAACATCCGAACATGTATGACTACAAAAGGCTAAAACGACATTATAAAATAGAAGAAGAAAGAAAAAGTAGGGTATTTGGAGTTTAGAGTGACAGAAAATAAAGGTTAAGGAGATCACCAAAAAATTATATTCTACGAGATACATCCAAAAAGACCAAACATTTGTAATAACGCACTAATTAGTCCACATGGGCTGTCTTAACACTGGTTAATAGCAACATTGAGAAACAACCGCTGCTTGCTGAGTCACTGCCATTGCTTGCAAAACTTGCTATTGATCGTTAAATATGACGCTTTGATACAAGGGATCCCCCACACTGTAAGTATAATATTTTATTGTACTACTTTGTTAATAATAAGAAGGTATATGACAATAGAGATATCTTTTAAGAGGTTAACAACATTTGAAAATCATACAAAAATTTGCAAGATGTTTAGATAACAATAGGAGATACCTTAAATAAGACTATAGTACAAGATGACATGTTTATAAAATTTTTACATATTCTGTTTAATTTAATTATGCCATTAAAAGCTTATAACAATAAATTTATTCGACGAACCATAATGTAATACACGGTGAATGGATTCCAAAAACAAACGACACAGAAAATACAAAGAAATAACCTTTATTAATCTTCAGAACAATCCTCGTCCTCAGCGACTGTTGGCAAAGGTCTATTTAGTAATTTATTGCAAAATCGCTGTCACTCTTTTTGAGTAACAAATTTATTGGTTGCCGTTTGGATTTCTGTCTTAAACTGGTAGCACCAGTTTCGTCCCCTGTGACGATAGATTGGAAGAAAAATGAACCCTAGTCATACATGGTAACAAAATCTTCAGAAGTTTTCATCCGTTTTGTTTTCTGTTTTCTGCTAATGTTCAATCACGCTAGCTGGCACTTATCGTAATGTTCCTAGACAGCTAAGTGAATGTGCGCGCAGCTGGTCTATTCTGCTGTTGAGATACTGGACCATTCAGAAAAACTTTTAGACACGCCGCGTATGTGGTTTTGTACTGAATTGGAAGAAAATCTAAAGTCGACTAAGGACGCAAAGATGTAAAAGAGTATTAATAAAAAGGACATATTAAATACAGAACAAAATATGAGGAATATGTGACTGAAAAATTCTAAACAGATATATAGTATATGAGCAACGTAACTTTTTAGCAATATTCAAAGAACAATCGAAATTACTCCTTCAGATTTTTCAAATTACGACTTAAACGTAGAAATAACAATTTTACCCTGTAATAACTACCTGCTATTGAAATGACGCTTTAAACCTGATCACCAGTAAAAGTTTCAGAAGTGGTGACCTCACTGTTATATGATCCATTTTTAAAGAAATTACAGTACTGGAATTAAAAAAATGCTTTGAGGGTGACTAAATTTAAACCAAGGAGTTTTTAGGGCTATAAACAGAAAACCACCTGTAGAAAGAGCAAAAAGAACAGTTAAAGAGTTAGTTTTTTGTCTAAAAAATTTATGGTAGTACCGTAAAGAGTTACTCAATAGTACGGATCTAAAGATTGATGTAGACGAAGGTAAGAATATGAGCTCTATATACAAGAATAAATAAGAAAGTAAAGACAATTTTGAAACTGCGGGGTGAAAACAAGAGAGTGATGTCGATGCGTAACACCACATGTGCACAAGGAATGACGGGTAGCTAGCCGCGAGCAACATTTCACCGTTCAGTTATATGGTAGAGAGCAATGAGCATTTTTATTAAATAATTTTTTTTATTTATTCAGTATTTGCAATCTGTATACACAATAAGCAAAGTTGATATATAAGTAATTAAGTGACATAAATAGGTGTTAGGATTAAATACCAATGATTTAAACCTATAGGTTACTTAAAAAGTGTGGAGATGTTGGTTAGGTTATTACAATGGAAAACAAGAACTGTGATCTTAATTGCTAGGTAAATCTATAAGCTAGATGTAGTGGTTTAACTCAACTTAGTCTTTGAGTGTCCGAACTATTATCGAGAAGATTCAGCGTTAGGGGATTATTATAAAACTTTAATTTACTTAAGTATTGCCCACTAAGCACTTTCACTGTGGCCACTTTCAAGTCGCGCAAGTTGTCAATGTTTATTAAATAGTAATGTGCGTCACACATTGCACGTAGCACTTTTGCCTGGAATCTTTCGATGATTTGGATGTTATCTAAATGCCACAGGCCCAAATTGGTTTGAATGCAACCTTATAAACCAGGTGTTTATTTTGAAGCGATAACTTGGATCTTCTTCCGAGTATCCAGTAGTGTTTGCTGAACTTGATCCCCGATTGTTTTTTTTAATTCCAAATATGTGCCCTCCATGTTAGCCCCTTGTCGAGATGCATGCTGAGATATTTTACCCCCGCAACCTGCGGCAATGATGGCAGTGAGGATGGAATATAATGTCAATATTTTATTGATAAATCTAGGAAAAGTCCACAGATATAGATTTTGTTACAACACACCATGTTTTATAAAAAAGAATATCATAAGTATGTATAATATTTCAATACCCCTAAACAGTATAATTTTCAGATATATCTTAATACAATACAGATATGTGGGAGGGGTAAAGAAAATCAGTTTGACTAAGACTGTAAGGTAATACCCAAAAATAATTTCGAGATATAGAAGAGAGCACTTAGAGATTACATGTCTGTTTTTTTATGTAATACCAGAAAGAAAAGCTTGTAACATTAAAATCCACCTTCAAAGCAGGCTAGTAAATAATATGTTATGTTAACAGAATGGGAACTAAGAAATATTTATACGAGGCGCATTCATAAAGTAAAGGTCGTTTGGTCACAGAAAAAATGTACTCATAAGAAACAAATTTTATTGTCATATTTAGTTAGGTACAATCTTACTTTACTTCTCTACATAATCGCCGTTCACTTCTAAGCATTTTTCGTACCGCTGCACCAGCTTCTTTAACCCCTCTGCATAGAAGCTTGCCGCCTGAGAGTTGAACCAGTTGACAACGGCGTTTTTGAGTCCGTCTTCGGTTTCAAAACGTTGTCCACCCAGCCACCGTTTAAAATGCAAGAAGAGGAAGTAGTCGCTAGGTGCAAGGTCGGGACTGTACGGTGGGTGGTCAAAGTTCCCAACGAAAATCTTGAATTTTCTCAATGGTTTTGGCAGCAGTGTGAGGACGCGCGTTATCGTGGAGGAGGATTATGCCAGATGACAGTTTCCGCGGCGTTTGTTTTGATCGCACGTCTCAAGTGTTTGAGCGTTTCGCAGTACACGTCAGCTGTAATTGTTGTCCCACGTTCCATGAAATCAACCAAAAGAACACCGTCTTTGTCCCAAAAACTGTAGCCATCAATTTTCGACTTGTGTACTGAGTTTGTTTAAACTTTTCGGTTTTGGTGAGGATGAGTGTCGCCACTGCATCGATTGCAGTTTTGTTTCTGGGTTGGCGTAGGATACCCACGTCTCGTCCCCAGTAACAATGTGAGAAAACAAATCATCTCCATTTTGTTGATAACGGGCCAAAACTTTCGTCCACTAGACATTATTTGCTCTTTGTGGTGGTCGGTGAGCATTTTGGTACCCACCTTGCACACAATTTGCTGTATGCGAGGTTTTCTGTGACAATATTGTAAACAGTAGTGCGTCCAAGTTGAGGAAATTTGTCAGCCAGGCCACTAATCGTCAATCGACGATCAGATCGCAGTGCTTGGTCCACTTGTGAAACGATTTCATCAGTCTGGATACTGGGCCTGCCACTCCGCTCTTCGTCATGGACATTTGTTCGGCCATTTGTAAAATAACGGCACCATTGTCTAACCTTTCCTTCACTCATAACTGTAGGTCCGTAAACCAGGCATAACTCCCGATGAATTTCAGCAGCCGACGATCCTTTTGCACATAAGAAACGAATCACAGAACGCACTTCACACTTGGCGGGATCAACGATTTTCGCGGCCATTGTTCTTTGCATTCACTGACAACAATACAATTTCAGAATCAAAACAAATGACGCTGTAGCTTCGCAATGAGTCAGTAGATGGCGCTGCAGTGGTAAAACTGTGCTTCGAAGCGCCACTATTTATATACATGCAAACGGCCCTTACTTTATGAATGCGCCTCGTATTATTTAAAGAACAGGCCTAAAGCAGTACAGTTAACATACTGAAAAGTGACTGAATGTAACTAAATTGCAATAATTTCAATAGCAAATTAACAAGTCAATGGTGAACAGATATGATGCATTAAATGTTTTTTCCATAAAAATGCAATCATATGTTTATTGATTATGGTAATGTTATGTGGTCGATGGGGCAACAAATACCCATTTAATAATCCGAAAAGACTGCTCTTCTGAAGATGTTTTCTACAGTTGTAGATGAAAGTGAAAATTCATAAACTTTAAACACAGCCTAACAACAACAAAACAAACAATATGATCTTCTGGAGGCAAAATTTACTACCAAAAATCTGTGAAAAAATTTTCACATAAGTTTTTTACCATTTTCTTTCAGTGCCTTAACATTTTTTTACTAATTTAACTGCCTTAATAGATAAGTAATTCTACATGATGAGGCAAATTATCTCTTTAATTTTAGAGGAAATTTATAAAGGAAAGTGTGGCTGGAACTGAAATCATTTTATTAGATGCAAGTAGTTAGGGAGCTTAATCTAGAGAGGCTTTTAATAACAAACGTGGCCTGGGCCAAGGAACAGAGAGCTTGTAGTATCGAGTGTACATTCAGAACACTGACTTTTTGGTCGACGCACAACATGCTTTTCAGAAGCTCTTTTAACTTATGCTTCGGCCACCTGCCCCGACCGAAAATCTATTTTGTTGTAGGTAGGGAACTTCAAAAGTACTCGTTCTGTAGACAGATGGGACGGAAAAGACTTTGGAGTGTGCAAGCACATGAAAAAATCAATAAAATAAGGCGGTCCACTCTGCGCGAGAATATGCCGCTGCTTTATTTTTATCAATACTAGCTGGTTCTATAGTGAAAATAGAAGAAAGATCATTTCGGAGTACGCAAACACAGAAATACAACGCTGCAATAAGATTGTCTATAATGCAGTCTTCAAGGTAATCTGCACGTGGATATGCCATTGCCCTTTACTTGTCTAATTATACTGTACGGCAAATTTTGCATCAAGACCTTTGTTTTTATCCATATGAGATGGTTATGGAAATCTGTAAAAACAACTTGGGATAATTCAGTTCTTTTTTAACGACAAAGCACGTTATTAAACAAAACTTTCGTTATTAGAGTAAGAAAACATTAATGTAAAGCGGCTCTACAGCGAACGTATTCCTGCTAGCTATGTTGCTGTGGTGAGTAAATTTAGAACCGCTGACCTTTATTCTTTTGAGGAAAGGGGCCAATATGTCTCTCAACTAGAAAACGTTTTATTCCAACAGGATGGAACCACAGCCCACATAGCGAGAAATGTTTTCTAGGCGCCTAATCTTTCAATTCCTTGATCAGGCCACTGATCAAATCTCGGCCCTTACAATTTTTTCATGTGAGGATACCTTAAGACTGAGATTTACAAACACCGCCCTAGGACCTCCCAAGCCCTACGAAATGGAATGTGTCAATATATGTTAGAAAGAGTAATAACTTCAAAACATAACTTACATGATGCATCAAAAATTAGAGACACCACTCAAAATAAAACTGGTTCCGTAGTTTTATTCTGTATATATAAACTTTGTATCAATTGGAAAAGAGGGAAAGCGTTTTGTCCTAGCCTGTAAAATTTTACAAGCAACCATGAACTTTGATCAATCAATCGTGTTGACATAGATCCAAGGGCAGCTGCTATTTTAACTTACATTGTTGAGTTTACAGTTGGCTCTAATGACGCGAATCGAACAACCTTCAAATAATTACATAAACTGTGCCATACTTACTGTTTCAGTAATTAAATGGCTCATATACTCTGCTATTAAGGTGCAGATTAAATCACCTTCAGCCATGAATGTTAAAGGCTCGACCTTGCCAATTCCAGTTTCAACGGTTAAAAAGTGAAATTATAACATTGTGGTCGTTCTCTTTTCTCCTTTTTCTATTAACGACCCAGTTCAATAACATCGTAGTTTTTACGTCTAAATTGTGAGTGTATAGCAAAAAAATAAAATTTAGGCCAAAGATTGAACAGAGAACCTACTGAGCGCTAACTAATAAAGCTAGAGAAAAATCTGAAAAGGCAGCAGAGCAAAAATAGTCTACCTGTTCAATCGGGAGCTATATTTTTAAGTGCCTGTTAAGTCGCATTTGATTGCATTGTGTGACTTTATCAGCGTGCTAAATTGTATGATAATTCGAAAAGTTATAAGTTAGAAGAAACTATGGGAGATGAAACCTACAGATAACTAGCGTTTCAAGAACGGCAAAACATTAACGTTTTATACGTACTTTAACTAATATCTCTGCTGTAAAAACTTTCGGAATATAGATAAATTGATAAAAATAGTCCATAAACAATTCAGAATGCTGATGAAGGTGAATTATTTTCCTATAAGGCTGGCTGAAACTCATTCACTAACTTCTAGGAAGACCGCCATTTCTTTCTACATGCGTTAGCAATTCTTCCAATTAGTAAATATGGAAAGAACATTAAGTTATTATTATTAAAACGAATTCAAAATTCCCTGAAAATTTCGCGAGGACGGTATGAAAACGCTTTGTCGAAATAGTGCACCAAATTTAATGACACTGGATCAGTAATGGGTGTTGCAATATCTCGTAAGTATCAGCATTGGGTAAGGTCTCATAGTTAGTCAAAATGTTTGTGCAAATCCGAACTCATCTACTTGCATTATGCACAATGTATATGTGCGTACAAACTGACTCGGAAGTTTTAGCTTGCTGAGCATCATAAAGTAGATTCTCAGATCAGACGAAAAATCATCTTTAGCGATGAGACGCTTTTCAACTCATCGGGTTTGTTAAATAAACAAAATTGTCACATTTGGGTTCAGAAAATCCTCCCGCAATTCATGAAAAACAAAGGCACTGCCGCTGTTTGGTTTTTTTTTCAGCAGGTGGCGTGATGAGCCCATATTTGTTCAAAGATAATGCTAGAATAGCGATTGCCATTACATGATATCCCAATTTGTTGACGCAAACTGTGTAACATGGGTCTAGAACAAATGTGGTTCCACCAGAACGGTGCAACTCGCCATACGGCATAAAGTGCTGACATCAACTGACTAGCAAGATTTATCAACGTGGGACTTCTTTTTGTGCGAGTTTACGCCAACAATCTAAAAACGACTTTAAAAAGAAAATTGGGCGTGTTATCGGGGAAACGAATTCAAACATGTGCGAAGTATTAATCGAAAATTTGGAGAAAAGAGCAAATTTTGTGGCCGAATTTTATACATAATTTTCCATATTTGATTGAAAATCGTTTTACTTTAATATTAAATAAAAATTCAATCATACAAATAATTCAAAAACTGCTTATTTCAAATTTAAATACGGCTTTCAATTTGGGCCACCCTCTATTAAGCAAGCAGCATTATTACGATGCGATGGCCTTAATAATAGGAAACACTAAATTTCTATCGATTTTGTCACTTATTGCCACATTGTTTAGCTTTTTGCTCAATCGCTTATATTATTTTACCCCACTATACATTTACATCTAGTTTATGAATAAAAATGTTCAAAAACTTACCTGAAGCTAACTATGTATTTTTGAAAATGTTAATATTGAGATGATAATTAGTGACAACTATCAGATAATTGTTTTTGCAAATTGATTTCAAAAAGCCTAAAAACAACTAAAATTGCAATTGTTGCATTTTTGCTTACTAATGAGAAAATCATGAAATTAAATTCAGGTAATTAATTTATTAATGAATGTTTGTGGTTTTAATGAGCTTTGTTTCAGTTGATAGTAACAGTTCGTAGACACTTCAGTTATGAAAATATTAACTTTTGATGATCAAAATTTGAATGATGAAAAAGCACAGCTTTTATGAAATGTTTATTTTTCTAAAGTTAACTTAACAACATGTAGTTTTCTACTTTATCGTGATCTTAGGTGTTATACTTTCTGTTTAATCATTCTTATGATTTGATTATTCTTCTTTAGAATCGAATAAATTAAATTAATTAAATCTGCGGAAGATACATTTAGTTTGCTTACTTATAATTAGCACATTGTTGCAAAACCTAAGTCTAACGCGTGGAAATCGATTTAAAAGTGTGTAAAGGTTGCACAAAATCTTAAGTGTCCTTAAAATATTCATGGAAAATTTTTCAAAATTTTATCTACTTTTTTACGACGTGAAATATACGCTTAAATGATTATTTAAATACTTTTTTACTGCATTATAGAAAGATAAGATAGTATACTACAATTGCAAAAGTAGTTGCATGATAATTCTATACTAAGGTTGCCCACATTTAAATGTAGTAATGATTATTCTGAGCTTTAGAGATCATTTACATAAACGGAAATTAAACTGCAATTGCTATATTGCAAACTCTAAGAAAATACAAAGTTGAAAGAACTGTTTTGCAAATAGAACTGCAAAAATGGTAGAAAAATGAACAATCGTCAACTAATTATCATTTAGTTTAATTATTCATTGCACCAGAACGGTGGCTATCAATTTTGAGTTTAATAACCTTATCGTTTTAAAAATACCCTATTTCTTAACTCAAACATTAAACCTCTCTAGACATTGCAGTTGTATAAATAAAACGTTTATTTATTTTACAAATGAATATTTAATTAAACACATAAATTAAAAGCCATGCAAATATAGAGTTATAAATATTTATAGAGCATTTATAAGACAATCTAATTTTGCAATTCTGTTTGTTTCTCTTGAAAGCAAATTATGGAATTCCAAGGTAGAATATAAGCTTATAATGTGTTATTAGCTTACAAAATAATAATAGCACGTGTCGTTGATTTAATAATTACCGCAGACGTTATATAATTAAGTAAGTGTTTGAAAGGACGATAGATGCTCTAAGTCAATATTTGTGACCTTGTCAATTATTCCCAAATATTAAACTCATGTTATGAAAGTGGAAAAACCATTACCGCACGATTTTTATGTTGAAACTTAACTTCTCATGGGGTTACATGGGGTTACGTAAAAGGTAAATAGCAGGATGTTTAATTTATATCTAAAAGAATTCTGCATAACAAACCTAAAGAGCAGTTTGGAAAGAAAAAGCAGCAAAGCAACACACCATGTATCTTTTTGCATTACTGACTTATAAGATTTTCTATTGAAAGGTATCACTCAAGATATCATTTAAGGAAAAACGCTGTTAGATTTTTATTTAGAATCTTCCATCATGGACTACAATGTCTTTCAGGTGTCCGCCTTAGTTCTTCTTACAGACAGCCATCTATTTGAGGAAATTTTTCATATTTTCGCGCAAATGCGGATTAATTATACGAATTACAACACTAATATTGTCTTTACATGCTTGATGCAGTTTCAAAAAAATCTTCTAATAGTGTCAGATCATATGCTATGAACGACCAATTGAAGCCTCCATTTCGAAAAAATACTCGTCTAGGAAATTTTGTGACTTATGTAACATGTAGCACCGTTCTGTTCGAAATAAATTCACTTCTTGCCTCATTCTAGAAAAACTTCGGACAAATAACAACATTAACCCAAAAACAACAGCAAACTCGTTGAGGTTGGAGAGGCTTTAAACTATTTCTCTTGGATTGGATCCCCCAGATGCAGCAGTTTAATGTAATGTCTGATTTTTCTCTTAAATTAATTGTTGCTTATAAACCTTAGTAGACAAAGACACGAGTTGTTTTTTAGCGCTTGTGCGTTCTATTTAGTTTCAATTGAATTAGGAAAAAAACCTTGAGAAGTACTATAATTGAATAAATTAAAAAATGTATTGCTGCACTAAAACTGAAAAAGAATCGTAAAAAACAACAGTAAAAAGTTGATGATCAACATAATCATTAAATTATGATACGATCAAAAAGAAATTGCACTAAAAGAACTTACCTTTGCTGATTTGACAATTACTAAAAAATCTCCACCACATAGCCCACAACTAAATATAGAAGTTCTGTGGAAAGCAAGTTCAACAATTTGATTTCAAAAATACAGTGGGCATACGCACAGTCTTATTTAGCATCTACAAGAAAGAGTACTTATTTCAACAACTAAAATGTATGTTGCAATGTTTATATTCGCTGATCATTAGAAAACTGTTAACATGTGATTGAATTATAAAAATCGGAGAATGCCTCGCATACTAAAACCAATTTTCAGTAGTAAGATCGAAAATAAGGTAATCGAGATGCGTATAGAGATGTGGAGACTCAACACTTAGCACAAGGAAAAAATACTGTTTTTATGTACAAGCTATTAATGCAAAACAATTTTTTGTTATAGAGGGTGGGGCAGTCAAACCTCACTATTTGTAGGTATTAAAAAACGAACAAACATTTCTTTTATTTTTTATTTATTGCAACAAATGTTAAGAGCACAAATGGAAATTGGTATAAAAGCAAAGAAACTTTTAGAATACCACTCCAGCAAGACGGCGACCATCATTATGTTCACATTGTCCGAGTCTCATACGGAAATTCTCACTGATACGTCGTAGTACCGCCGGTGTTATTGCACGAACTTCTTCTTCATATAGTTGCTAGGCGAGTCTCAAAAACCTTAGACTTGAAATATCCTTATAAAAAATAATCACAGGAACTCAGGTCTGGCGATCTTGGAGGCCATTGAACATCCCCATTCCTACTGATGAGAGAGTTTGGGAAAAGATCTTTCAGAAAGTTCATTGACACTCTGGTTGTGCGATTAGCCGCTCCATCTAGTTGGAAACAAGTGTTCTGATTCACAGAAAATCGTTCTGGAATTTCCAGTATTTGGTCATAGCGCGCTGATGTTACAGTAACTGCATGGCTATCATAATCTTTAAAAAAATACGGGTCAATTATTCCATTCGAAAAGATTGCACACCAGACTGTAACTATGGCCGAATGAAGAGGCCGTTCATGAAGTTGTTGGACCAACAGCGAAAATTGTGTTTATTGACATATCCACTGAGGTGAAAGTGAGTTTCATGGCTCATCCATAGATTATCAATAAACTAAGGGTCCTCTTCAAGAAGCTCACAAAAACCCACACGGGTAGGGGGTCCTAACAGTTCTCAAACTATCATCTCTTTTTATTGTTTAATTCGTTGTATGTAAATTTTTAGCCCAAACAGAAATGACTTTCCTATTTAAAACAGGGGCACGAAGGTGGAAGATGAAAATGTAGGCGGAACGCGCGTTATACTCGTACGTAACTTCGATCATTTTCTAAATACGCTGTAACAGCAAAATCTCATGGTTCACCGGTCCAACGCTGCATGGTTTCTGAATTTCAACTGTGTGGAATGTGTAGGTCACTGTCTACTTCCCCTCCCACACACACACCCACCATACAAGCTTCTTAGAAACGTGCAGTTTGACTGACCTAGCTGATACTAAAAATCAAAACCCATTACATAATAAACAAATTTAAATTATTACCGCTTCTTTTGGACTACATGGAATGCATAGGTAGTGAACAAACGACGTCTATACAGCCAATATTAATATAATGAGAACGGTTTTTGTGGCTGCGATGTAACCTAACAGCCGATGAGGCTGAACTGTAAACACATGCGTGAATGAGGACTACCTTACTGGTTGGGTCAGTTGGGAGTTAGTCGCCGGTAACTGAGAAAATGGTCGTATTTGTAGTTATTGATCGAATAAAACATATAATCTGAATAAAATTTAATTAGTAAAGTTATTTTTTGCCAGACACTATTCGATTTATTCAGAAGACTTCTAGAATGGATATGGCCAAGAATATGTCAAAAGTATTCAAAATTTTGGAAAACTAGCAATAAACAGAACATCGAAAATGTTGAACATGTATAGTTATAGTCAACAAGAATAGGCGACTGTTAGTCCGAAAATTAGAAGATGAGCTGAGAGTTATTCCGTGACTACTGTCATTGCTGCCAGAGCAGAAGAAACGTTGTGCTACAGTTGCTAGTTATTAGTTTCAGATTGTTACCAACGAACAAAATTAAAAAAAAGAACTATAAGGGAAGGTGCAACAATCCGAAAAACTAAAACTCAATCGTTCCTATGTAAGCCTCTTGAACCACTACATCCAAAGAAGTATGTGAAATTTCAAGGCGTTTACTTTAAACAAGTGCGAACGTGGAACTCCTTTTTCAGTAATGTCCGAGACTTCTATACATAAACAAAAATTTTCAGCCACTTGCGGCCAAACCGGTCTCGAAATTTTCCGATCAGGCTGATATTTGGCGTCTGAACTTGACTTATCGTTCTTAGTTAAATACTGAAAATGTTATGTTTCTATCTATTACAGATCAAAAATTATAAGGCGTGGCAGACGTCAGAAGTGACAGAATTAAAATCTGGTCTCCAGCTTCGAAGCTACCTTGATCAAAAGTTATAAGGAATGACATATTGGAAGCTGGGTCAGCTAAAAACCCTTATTGCATTGTTGTAGGACATCCCTCCTATGCCAGCTCGCGGATGTGAACCCGGTAGACCATAGGCTTTCGAATAATATCTCCTTTATGTCTTTAGGTTCGATAGTTTTCGAGTTGAAAGTCGCGACGGACAGACAGACGTCCGCACCGATTTCACTAGGCTTTTCTTTGAGGTACAGAAGTCTAAAAGGATTGGGATTACATATGTTTTCTATTTTTAATTATTATGTAATTTTTTGTGACTGTAGTTGAAATTTTCTGTATTATATGGCTGAATAAGAAGGATGCAACTGTATACTAACACCAACCAGTTTTCGAATTTGCATAGAATCGAATTATGACTTTCTGGGGCATCTTTAAAAGAATAGAAGCTGTATTAATATAAGTAATCATAATTTACAGCGTGTCTTGGTTTCTAAGAACCCCAAGCCCAAGGAGTTCTACATCTTTTCCCCACCCATTTCATCTACGAAAATAACCCATAAGTTAACAAACATACTTATGTTTGGATATTTTACTTTCTACTGAATTTATTTAATGCAAATATTAAATTTATATGTTTAGTTGCTCCACTTTTCGTTGTTCTTAGAAACCCAACTTGATCAGGTAGGGCATCTTAGTCGTAGAATGTTACTCCATTCGGTTTGGAAACAGGTTTTTGGGGGTCGTACCTCATTGCATCATTAACAATAGCCCAGATATGTTCTATGGGATTTATCAGGTGACTAACAGATATATAGAAACATCCAAAAGCCGTAGTTTTCTTTGTTCAAACTACTTAGTAAAGATATGGTTAAAAGACCTTCTTCTAATATAGCAATGTTTTTCCTAATTAATATTGCTATTTCGCAAGCTGTAATCGGCATTTGTTCCAAATGATATTCCTTACCATAATAGAAAATGTGCCATGTTTGACGGTCGATTGTAATGGGTTTATACTAAATTCGTGACTGAGCATTCTCTAGGATCGTAAGTATCCGTTACATAAAAATTGAATAAAGGATAATACATCGGAAAAGAAGCTTAACAGACGCCTAAACATTACAGCAGTCCATGTTTTTTTGCAGTACTAATTACAGTAAAGAGTGTCACCAGCCAATTTTGCTATGACCTAATGAAGATACACTTACAGTTGCTCTGTCACATCTGCAGTCTTGAAAAAGGGATTTGCTTCCATAACTAACTTTGCAACTCTTCTTGTTTTGGTCGATCTGGACATACCCTGACTTCCTTTTTACCGTATTTAACTGCACAATTACCTCTTTGGCGGAGGACAACAGAATATTTAGATTCGGGGAAATTTGCTCTGGTATGGCATAAATCTGTCCCTAGTTTTAATATGGCATTTTGAAGCCAGACGAGGTTGTTAAAGGTATAACGACAAGTAAATGAGAAGTTTTTGTTATAATAAATTTTAGTCATAAACATTCGAACAATATTTTAGCGCATTTTTGCCGTGGAAGCCTATATCCCCCAAAACGAGCCTGTAGTTGGCGACCAGGGCGCGTTCCGTACTCGGTTACAAAGTACCCTTCACCAAACCGTTCTAAACTAAAAATTTATTGTGTTGTAGGTAAGATACTTTAAGAAAACATAATCTATCTCGTACTTGAATACGAATTTAGTAATCATCTAAATGTTCTTTGATCAAACTGTACTGCGACTTCTTCAGCAAGACCTTCAGCTTTGTCTATACAATGTGGCCGTTCTTTAAGAATTGCCAGAGCACTATTTGAATACTCAAATTGTTGTATGTGAAGAAGTGATTGAAACTTTACCGTATGGCGTGGTTGGTTTCTTTAGCAAAACTGTTGATATCAGACTGAAAACAATATGAATAATATGAATGATCTACCATAAGCCTCTGCACAGTAATCATATCATAGTTTAGTGAGTAGTGTCACGAATGAAAATGGTCGAACCTTACATTTTTTAAGGGAGAAATTGGGCAGCTGCCGTCTATTTTGAGAGATGTGCAAGCATGTTCCAGAATTATTGCCCCAGTTCTTGTAGAACATGATCTATGAAATGCTTGGTTTTAGCGGGACAGGGTGACGACCCGTACATCATCATAAACATCAATGCAGTAATGCAGTAATCACGAGATAAAACTTCCCATGTATGTTTTGTATGTGACAACGTTTTTATTCTTTTCGCCTTTTCTAAAAATTAGTCAATTCTCCGTTATCAGGACTTCCAGAATGTTATTGTACACAAACCTGCATCAAAAGGCAATTTAATATTTCGTTTAATGACATCCAACATTTACAAAAATGTAAGTTGTCTACTTAGAGTTTGTCTCTTATTAACCTAATGAAAAAACTGAAATTGAAATTTAGAGCCAGGTATTTTAGATTAATTTTATTGGACTGAATACACGTCACCTAATAACTTGGTGGTTTGAATACTGAGATTCTGCTGTAGGAGTTACGCCAAACAAATTACATTGCCTCACTAAAATCAATCTTAACAATTAATTTTGTCAGAATTTGTAAAAGTAACTTCACTACAACGCTTGTTGACTTTGATGGTTCTGTCACTTTAAACCCTTGTTTTCTACAGTGATGTAAAGTGTATAAATAACCAACCTTGATGTTTACTTCTAAAGCAATAATTATATAAAATATAATTAATTCTTTAAGCATTACAAAATGGCTCATACCAATTATTGACTAAAAAAATAATATAAAATAAACACAATAACAAGTACACTAACCTATGGTTTATACTAATATTTCCCTTCTAACATTCATAAAGAACACAGGAAGATTTATAAAATATAATATAACAATACAATTGTATATATATAGTAGTTCAAATATCACCCCTTTCTTAAAAATTGTTATATTTATGAATAAAAAGAAAAATGAGTTTTTGCAACATTTTTTTTAAGAAAACCCAAAGGTATATATTTAGAACTGTCAACTCAGGAAAATATAATAGTCAATTAATTTTAGTTTTACTATAAATGATTGTCATTAAATACTTGGCTCTATTTTGCTCTTGCAGTAGATAGATGCCCCGTTCTGCCTAAATCATATATTGCATCAACGGCCCACTTCAAAACAAAGAAAATTTCCAAATACATCTCGTTATAGATTTCCTCTTACACTGAATGTATTATTACTATCACAACTTGTAAATAAGTAGAGTTCAATGCTTTGTTCTAATGTAATTTTGCACCTGACTGTATATTTAAGGAAATGCAGTTGATTCTGGTGTACAGAACCATATTTTTTAGCTACTGTAAAAAAATAAAAAGTAGCTTTGACTAAGACAAGTGCTTTATGAACAACCCCATTTTTAATTATTGATAGTTACTAAAAGTGGATAATAAAACGTAACTCTTTGTTGAAAGTTTATTGGTTTTAATTCAAGAGACGCCCAACCATCTAGAACGTCTTAAAGTTGATCTTTCCGGTTCTTTAGCAATGCTTTCACGTACGCTTCCAACAGTTGCGCAATTTCTTGCAGATTGTGGTCTTCCAGAATGCGGAAAGCTGAAAAGAGCCTGTTGCTGTTAAATATGTTATATGATACTTCAGGCGTTGTATATGTTTCCTGTGAAAGCAAAAATAAAAGACTGTCTTCAAAATAAAATTTAAAAATCTTTGTGTTTTGCTCACTTGTACACTTTGTTATGATAAATCTTCCAAATTATCAATTAATATATCTGAAACAAAGAAATAAATTAATGTAAAAATAAGAAAGTTCGCACCACTCTCTGTTACGCTTTGTAGTAATTTTTCTAGTTAAGCAAAAATTTGCATTTTCGTCCATTTTTTCTTTATATTTACCCTCTGTTATCTCTAACATGTCTTCTGAGAGTTTCAAATATTTGTCAAACTCTGAGAGATGATAATTTCTAAAATTTAAAAAAATTAGAGAAAATGTAAGGTTGGTCTAAAGGTTTCTTTTGCAACTTGTACGCAGCTAGTTTTTCCTGATATAGCCTTCCATTCTAACACACAAACTTTCAAACGTTTTCTTCTTTCTTTACTCCTGATATCCTTACATTATCTATTTACATCATATTTCTTTTTACATTTGACCAACTTTTTCCATTATAGTTGGTTCTCAGTTAATTTTTTGACTTATTCTGTTATTTTTCCTGTTCTCTTTCGTCGGTTTTATTTGTTTTCATTTTTACTCTGTTTGATCCTACTGGTCTTTTTATTAGTTTCTCATTTTGATTACATAACTCAATCATTTTAGTTGTTTCTTTATTTCCTCTATTATTAGTTTAAGTTCAAAACTGCGCCAATTAAGATACACACTAACCAAATTTTGGTTAATACCCACGGCACAGATTTACTCACTTCTAAGACACGCAATTACTGGAAATAAAAACTAATTGGAGGAAATAAGGCCCTCAAGCCCAAAAAATGGTAACTTAAAATAATAAGTATATAAGCGTACTATATTTACTTCTTTCAATCTTTCTGGGAAGCCAACTTATCGTTATAAGGATTCAAATAAAGAACCAGGTCTTTTGGACTTCATTGTGACTTAGAAATTGCTGTACTTTTTTCTTGATCACAACATCTTTCTTTGCGCATGCACGTGTTACATAAAACATTAAATCTTGTAAATTGATGCTTCAATTTGTTGTAATTATCTAAATTTTAAGATTTTGGACAAGATGGTTTTTTTTTAACATGCAACTCCATATCTACATTTCAAATGTTTCAGTTCTTTGTCAATCTATTTTTTTTAATTTTTTGTGGGCTATAAAGTTATAAAAAACAAACAGATATGCAAGTTTAATTAAGGAATTCACACATAAACAAACTAAAATAAAATTTAACATACACATTGTCTTATCTATGTAAATACATGTAAGAACTGGAAACGCTTTAACTCCTAACTCACATTTTAACAACAGAAAGTGGGAATTTTAGCAACGTTTAAACGAAAATAGGTATTCCAATAAAGTAGCAGATGATTTGGATAGCTAAGTACAAAATTTTATAACATGTTTTCATCAAAATGTATAATGTCCATAGTCCATTAGAAAAAGTAACTGCGCATTGAATTAAACTTTAATTTAGCTGGTTATTCTTGTTTCGCCGATTGATTTTATTTTACACAATTTTTATGTTATAAAGCAATGATAAAGGACCCACGTTATGGTATACTTACCTAACGTAATACACATACATTACAAGATAACAAGGACTTTAATTTATCCAAGAATTAATATGCATAAATATAACACAGACACTCAAAATCAGTAATTATTTGTTTACCGTTATCATGTACATTTTTAATTTAACTTCATAATCTTACTTGCACACTTTTTTGATATACTAGATACCCACTGGTATTTAAAATGAAAATGAAGTAATCAAATGCTAAGCAATAAAATACGTAGACTATTTTTGACTAAATGTTGACAAATATGAGCGATTGGCCAATCCGCCAAATAAGAGACACTTTTTTTATATAACAGGGGAAATTGTAGAGATGGTTATCTCCTGTTGCAGATTTAAAAAGATAAATAGGTGCAGCATCTATTTACGTAGTTGTTACATCGTCTTGTTGAAACCACATACCTTCCACCTTCATATTATCAATTACATGCCATAAAAAATTGGTAATCATCTCAACACATCGAATTCCATTAACGGAACCGGCATTTTTATTTTTATTTTCGAAGAAGGAAGGTCGAAACAATTCCCCAGCCCAAAATCCGCACCAAAACGTGACCTGTTAAAGATGCATAGGATGTTCTTCATTTATTTTTAGATTTTCGGATCTTCAAATTGGACAATTTTGTTTATTGAAAAGCCGGTAAAATAAAAATGTACGTCATCGCTAAAGATAATTTTTTTCGAAAATTTACCACCATCTTGTTGATTTTACAAAACTCAATTTGTCTTGTAGTTTCAATGCTTGTGTCAGATGAACCTTACGTGTAAATGCAAATCTTTTGTCACAATTCGTTAAAGAGAGTGTCTGGAAATGCTTAATTGTTGCTTACGGTGATGGATTGATGTGGAAAGATTTTCTTCAACACTTTCACTATTTTTAAAGTGAATTTTACAATTCCTACGGATTGTTTAGTTGTGTACTTTTTCATAATTTAACCTCCACAATTACTAATGACAATAAATAAAAATGTTTACTCGCGTTTTGCCTCGAAAAATAGCGGAAAATTTAAAATGTTAGTTTATTTTGGGACACCCTTTATTTTCTTGGGTGCAATAAATAGAAGTCAACTTCTTAGTGAGAACGCCTAAGTTGTTTTCCAAATCTTTTATATTTTACTTTAATAAAACTCATCAGTTCTTGGTAGTCAACATTTTGAAGCCAACAGAATTTTGAAAATGTACTTGAAGACATCCGCACTAGTTCAGACAAATTACCATGTGGACAAATACTCATATATCATAAACTACTAACATGGAGCAGTTTTGTTACCAAAGCAGTCCTACCTTAAGTAGGCTTTAATGTTTTGTAATGCTTTCTGCTTACTTGAGGGAGCTTTTTATATTATTTGGAGAATACAAGTACCATTATTATCACAAACTTTTCGGTTTGGTGCTATTTAACAATCAATAAACATGATAAATGTGCAGACAAAGTTGTTCGGACACTTTCAAGAACTTTTCATTTCTTTAAAACCTTTATGCTTTGAAATCCACATTTAAATCGAGTAATCGGGACAGAAAGTGAATAGGATATAATTAAATTTTTGGCCGTAACAGAGTTAAGAATTTTATCACCACACTCAACGAAACGTCACGTAGAACTTATCATGCTATATAAGCATTGCTATTGATTTATTTATGTGTGATTACCGCCTTAACTTTATATAATAAATTTTATTTATAAAATTCTGTACTTTTTTGGAAAAATGGGATACATCGATTTACGGGTGTGTATTTTTATAAGCAAATTCATTCCGGCGACATTATTATTTTTATTACAATGTTAATATAATGTTAGTATCAGAAAATTTTACATGTACGTGGCTTATTCCAAAAATAATGAGCTAATATAATTAAAATAGTATTTGAAGCTACTTGCGTTAATAAGGACTCTTCACTTGAAATGACTGAGCTAGTAGAATAATTAATCTGCATCAAATTTTGTCAGCAAAAACTATTTAAATAATCTAGAAGACTTTCGGCAACAATGTAATGCATTTATCACGACTGAAGTTACGGTATAAACAGTTTAGAGATGACGAAGAATCCGTTAAAAGTGATCACGTTTTGGAAGACCAAAGACGAACAAAATGGTAGAAAATATTAAACGTGTACAGGCTAATAGTGATCAGCGACAGATCAAGAATTAGAAGGTGAGCTGAAGACTAAAATATGTGAAGGTTGATGTAAAATCTTGGTACGAAACATTTAATGTGGATGTCTTCTATTATGAGCTTCCCTAAAAAAGATAAGTTTAGGGTTAAAGAGAGAAGAAAAAACGTGTTGACTATTAGATTTTACATTTTACAAATTTGTTTATTGGTTTCTTTAATGTTTTTATGGCCATTTTTAAAATCTATTTTTTATTTATCTTGTGAAGTTCCATCTTCTACATCAAAAACATATTACTTTCCATATTTTAACTTGCATTATTTTTAAAATGAACATATTAGTTGTGTTGTGACATGCACATGTCTTTTTCTATCTCGGAGAATCACAAAAATCGAGTACAAAAGCATTTGTAGAACAGGGTCAAAACTATAGAAGATAATTCCTAACAGAAAACAAATTATAAGTACGTATGTTTGGAAATCCACAGTGAGTAGGAAATACCATTTATTTCTGACAACTTTAAAGTAGGTGATTTAAGTGCACCTTATGAGCATTGTGAATGGCGTACCAATTTAAATATTTTGAGCTGTATGCAATTAACGCCGCATGCCATAATGTTGCTGAAGAATTTACATATCGAGAAATGGCTGAACATACACGACGCTATTCGAATGGCTCCACAGGTATACTTCTTCTTTTTCTACTTTTTATACAGGCTACTAGTCTGTTTCTCGCCATACGTTCGTGCGGTTTTATGGCAGGCAACTAGCCTAATACGTTAATTTAGAAGAAGAAAAGTGTATTTTGCTACTACGAACAACCGAAGAGCATTTGCTATTTGCTATTACTTTAGATCCGGGAGTTCAACCCCAATGTGACAAGCCGAGGCCTTTGCTCCATTGTTATCGTGCTCTCAGATAAAAGTCAAATGGCTTTATTTTGGTGACCAAGAGGACCATGCAGCATAACTCCTTCAATTTGTTTGTCCTGTTTAAACTACTAATGAAGCAATGCAGTAAAAGTTTAGTGTTCCTTAAAAATAGAAAGTATAGTAGGTCATCGAGATGATTTGGAAAAACATATGATCTAACTGAATGGTCATTAATCCTAGTCTAAACATTGATGCTAAACTGTTGCTGATAATAAACGTCAACTATTCCATGGAGATTTTATTTAGTTTACAGATGATCGTTGTATAGACCGATGATCATCACCTTCCTTACTAAAAGTTGTTTTATTTGTAGAATACAGTTTTTAACCCAGATATATAAGTAAAACATATTTGTTATCTATATTTACCTTTACAATAAAACGGCTCCATTTTATACAATCGACAAAACACTGCTAAAGAAGTTTTGTAATTCCGTTGATGTCTATGTATGTAGGTTTCCTCGTAAATCTATCGGGTTTTCTGATTATTTAAATTCATTTCTTCACACATAAATCATCTTTGCTTATTCCTGACATGCAAAACGAAACTTCACAACACTAGCTTACTATCTATCGTAGAACACATGCATCTTAGGCATATTTTCATATAAACCTTTTTCCTATCAAGAATCAGCTCCTGTAATTTGTCTATAATTAACATTTATTCTGTATAAATGCTAATTTATATATATATATATATATATATATATATATATATATATATATATATATATATATACATACAAACTGGCAAATTTTAATGTGATTTAAATAGATGAGTAAAAAAGCCAGAATTTTATAAAAGATACCGCTTGGGTACTATGAATAAAGTGGAAAGAAGAGACTATGGTTACGTGCTGCAACGTTGATTTAGAGAGCGGTTTTGTATAGGAATTCAAAATTTATGGCAAGTGTATAATGTGGTAAGAGCTCTGCTGTTAGACTTTCCACAAATGTCTAATATGTGCAAATTTATTTTATATGCGCGTATAAAATATGTCAAAGTAAAACGACTATTCCATCTGTAAAAAATGTTGCACCATACAAAGAAAAAGTTTACTTGAAACTGTACGATAATTTTTTAAATTTTATTATAGTTTTAAAAGTTACACTTAGAGGAATCTTTAAAATACATAAACTTAGATAGATAGTGTCAGTGATGTTTGAGGACTTGTATTAGAGTTTTTTAATTTATGGGTTTTTACCTTTATACGTTTTAGGCTATGTAGTAGTAACTAATAAATATTTAACTAATATACACTATAATGCCACTTATATTAAATTATCGCCCTTAACACACTATTTAAATTAAGGTTTGAGTAAGTAAAAATAGCCCACAGTTCTGTGAGCTTGGTCATAGATACTCGCGAAGCACTCTTCTCGCTAAACGTGGTGACACAGAGGTACAGATATATGAACATAAACGTATCTGCTTGTGCTAAAAAGCTAATGCTAAAATGCTAAAAGCATTCGATTGTGTAAAACACGACAAACTTATAGAAATCCTTAACAAAACTGGTATCGATAAAGAGGAGATCAAAATTATATTACAACTCTACTGGCACCAAAAAGCATAAGGCAGAATTGAAAATGAAACATCAGAAACTACAGTGATCAAAAAGGAGTTAGACAAGGTTTTATTTTGTCACCACTATTATTTAACATCTACTTCGAAATTATTTTCAAAGAAGCTCTAGATGATATTATGGAAGGTATAAAGGTAAACAGTACTATAAAACCAACATTAGATATGCAGATAACACTGTAATAATAACAGACAACACAGGAGAATTGCAATTACTGATGGACCGCATCGTACAATATAGTGAAGACCATGGTCTCCATATGAACATACCTAAAACTAAGTTGCTTGTCTTCGCAAAAGAAACATAGATGCTAGTCTAACAATAAATGGCAATGCTATAGAACAAGTGAAAACGATTAAATATCTGGGGACAAGTATTAACAGGCAGTGCGACCCAAGAAGGGAAATTAGATCTCGAATTGAGCAAGCAAGGAAAGCATTTATAAATATGAACCAGTTCTTTACAACGCGCGAATTCAGCCTAGAGCTCAGAGTGCGCACGCTCAGGTGCTATATATTTTCTGTTCTGCTCTATGGGTGTGAAGGATGGATTCTGGATTCAATAACCGAGAAAAAAATAGAGGCATTTGAGATGTACCTATACAGGCGCATACTAAAAATATCCTCTTGAACTCCTAATCATGATAGAAGAGAGAAAAACAAGATATATATGACATATAATGAGAGTGAGAAATATGAGTTACTCAGACTAGTAATAGAAGGAAAAATACAAGGCAGAAGATCAGTTGGAAAACGACACAACTTCTGGTTAAAGGACGAAGATGGTTTGGCTGTACTTAACAGAAATTTTCAGAGCAACGGTATCTAGAACGATGATTGCCAGATGGATCGCCAACCTTTGACAGGAGAAGGCGAATTAAGAAGAAGAAGGTCATAGAAACGGATCCAATCTTTACAGTGTTTATATGCTGTTCTAAAGAGGTGTTTTGTATCACTTATAAATCAAAATATTATTTTGAGTTCAAAAAGCTGAAGTCTCTTCTCAAGGTCTGCCTTAGTAAAAGTAACCCTAATACCAGAGAAAAGAATTACTGACACAATTTACAAAGTAGGAAAGAAAACATAAGCAGGAACGTACAGCAAAGCATGTACCTCTTAAATTTACCCGTCGAAGACGGATATTTATACGTAATCAGAATAAACACAACAAAAAATCAGCAAATTAAAAAACTAAGAATTTTATGATTTTTAGAATTTCAACTTTATTACATCATTAGTTAGGTGACTGTAACACAAAACGGGCATTTCTATCTAATTTTTAATTTGTTGTATTGTACCTAGCAAGCGTATTGTCAAAAAAGTGAAAGAACGGTGGCATTAATGTAGATGCTGCCTATTTCTTTCTTCTTTTATCATTTTAAGAATGGTCATTTCTCTTCAATTCAAATAATGAGAGTGGAACGATGAGACTTGCAACTTTTGACACACCCACGTAGTACATTCTTGATGACAGTACAAGCCCATTCAAAGAATGGGAATATGTTATAACGTAGAAGTTCCTTTTTAAATAAACAACCTACAAATGAGGCAGCAACTAGTAAATTACTGTCACGTCAGTGCTAATAAATTTTACTAGAAATTGTAAAGAACTAATATATCAGGATAATTAATAATTTATGTTACACTGCTGCAGTCACGTAGGATTCAGCTTATCTGATTCGTCATTTTCAAACTGATTGAGTGTTAGTAAATCGGAATCTGCATAATCAGAGGCGGATATTATGACTGATACATTTGTCATGTTTTGACTACGAGTTCTATAGAAATTTTTAAATTTATCTTCATAGTTGAATGCTTAACAACAATAAAAAAAATTTTTTATTTGCTCTCAAGAGATAAATGATATTTTTAACATTCTCTATGTACTATGTTAATTAAAAAATAATAAACATATAGTATGTGGTTAAAAAAATTATAAGCACTTGAAGAAATATAGTAATGTCTTGTAAGTCTTAGTGCTTGAACATAAATTTGTTAGTTAATTTTTATAATTGTTAGAATAAATAAATAGCAAACTATCAGAATGTACTTCTGCAAAAAGTAGTTCAAAATTAAACAATCTAAGGATATGCATATACTACCGCTCATGAAAGTATGAAAATTTATTAAAATTCTATTATACAGTGAAAATTGCGATAAATTTTATTTTTAACTCTTTACCATCTCATTAGATAATATTGTTTTGAATGAAAATAATTAGTTACTTGTAGATTTTTTTACAAGCTTTTGTTGTGTCGAAAACTAGAATAAAAATCATAATCAGTTTATCTCTTTAAACTGTCACTCAACACTTCGAATCTTTCTTTCTGCCCCTACAGATGTTTTAGAAGTTTGCTTGCATTAAAAAAACTGTGGAACGTCCGAAACGCCGACTCCAAGCTCGTCAGTTTATCATCAGATCTTGTGCCGCTTATTTGGTTTCTTCATGTCTCATTTTAAATTTTTACATTCATTGGCCTGTAGTAAGCCTCTCTCTATATAAACTCATTCAGCTATTCTTACTTGAAAAAGAAGGTTTTATAATTCGGTGGTGTATCTTACATTACTAGGCTACACAGAGAGGAGAAAGTCTTAGGAATCTCCATCGCCCTAGGACATCACGAGTAACATCCGATTCTGAGGATGTTTATCAGACTGATGAATAAGCGAAATAGAAGATTAACTGTCCCAGATATTGCTGCAAAGTTTAATAGGAGGCGTAATAAAACAATATCAGTCTTTAGGAGTGTAATTTTCATGGCCGTATGGTGACCAAATAACCTTTGTTATAACGTGGTAATGAGGCTAAACGGCTTCAGTGGACGTAAAAGCATCGTTTCTGAACAAGTAAATAATACCAAAACGTATTATAAACTGACGAATCCGAATTTTAATTTTCAGTTAGACACGAAGAATCTTCTAAGACTAAAAAGATGATCCTAGACTATATTGTTCCGATTATCAAGCACAGAGGGAGCGCTTATCCTTGGGTAATGTAGGAGAGTTAGTAAAAAGGGAAAGAACTGTATAAAAAAATTTAACGGAAAACGCAATACCATTTGGGTTTCGATTAATCAAGAAGGGATTCGTGAACATAGTTCAAAGCTTTGCAAAGACTATTTCGCAAACTAAGAAGAACAAAAATGCTCAAAATGATGATGGCTACCACAGAGTCCAGACCTTAACTCCACAGAATTACTATGGAATGAGCTGGACAGAACGATAAAAAAGGTTTGCTAGAAACTAAAAAAATGAATTGAATGAATGCCTAAAATCGTAAAGTACTAAATGCAAATGTTTAATATTCAAGTTAATTTTATCCAGCGTTCATGATGATTTTTGTTTGTTTCTTACCTGTGGCATAATAATATATTATATAATAAATTGTTTTTTTACGTTAAAGTATATAAATTTAATTTTTATTTGGTGTCCATACTTCCAGAAACGGTAGTGTATAATTTAATTAATCTAAACTCCCTATAAATTTAGTCTACATTACTTATACAATATTGATAGCGAAACTTAATTCTAACATTTAAGTTAAATAACACTATCATCTTTCTTTTTTAATTTTGAAATGTTACTTTTTGAAGCTCAATTATTTTTAATCAGTGTTTTTGTACATTGGTCATAATTGTGGTCAAAGTTAAACAAAGTATTTTGTGGTGTAACCTAGAAAACATATGAACAATAAGAACGTCTTCCAACAACTCGTCAAGTGACAGGTCTGTACTATTAAAACAATTAGAGAACACAAATGGAAAACAAAACTGATATTAATGTCAGTAATTTTTTTTGCAGCTAAAACAATATAATAGGTTATCAGCAAAGTTTTATGCCTTGCTTTAGTAAATTGTGTTTTCCCAATTTCCATTTGATTTTGGCTAATTGTTTAAAATATTATTCAGACCTGTCTGCCTTTGCATATAAAGTTGATTTTTTTTAGTTTTATTATGGGCTTCAGATTAAAGTGCAGAGGGTTCTTCACTAACATTTAACCACTTTCATATTTTCACAAATCTTGTTTAAATAAATTTGTCCGACTTTGGCTATGTATTTGATAGTTTTAATTGCATTGAGTTGCAGAAGATTTTCTGACAACGCAGAAATATAATGCACAAATTGATAAAACAGAACAGAAGTATGTTTAAAGTACTAAATGACCTCGGCAAGGCACGTCGGTTAAGTTTACAGAATGTAAAAATAAAATTTTATAAAACATCAAAACACTAAAACTCCAAGATTAATCAAAAAAGTGGCATATCAATTGGAAAAAATTCTTGCCAACTCAACATAAAGTCATAAGGAAGAAAACAAAAAAACTAAAGGTCATTTGGCAGAAGAAGTATTACTATGTAGATTATGTATTACGACTACTATTAAAATCTGATTTAACTGTTTTATATCATAATGAACTGCACAAGGTTTACTTGTATCACGACGCAGCGATGTCGCACACTCTAGAAATATTTCTTTGGCTTACAGGGAAGAACTGGAATAAATTCCAATAAAAACAAAAATATAACCAATAAAGACCGTAACACAATCAACGTTTGTATTTGGACATTTGAAACAATGTCTTCATAGAAAAAGTAAGACACATCGGTATTTTTTGGCAAGTTCTGCAGGAAGTATTCAATTATTAGAAAAAACATTGTCACCTTATTGCAAGAGGGAATTGAATTCACAAACGTGATATTCTGTATAATTTAGTTTATAAAACTTGGCATGAATTATTTGTAATTGTTTGCTAAAAAATTTAGATGTTAGATCAACAAAACCATACCAGATTTTTTTCTATTTCGCAATCGGGAATGCTATTCTGGTGTACGAGAGTGAATCAAATATGTTTTTCCCAACGGATAGATAGTATTTTGATCCCGCTTTTGTAAAAGAACGGTAGTTGTAACATCAGAATCTTTGTTCTTCAAGTGTTTTTTCTAGTGGTTCTAACAAATTATTCAAGTTTAGTCCAAAACGAATCTTTAATTATTTGTCAATTTCAGGTATGGGGCTATATGGTGTGGTGAGGTAAGATAATACTACCGTTACATATTCTGACCTCAGAAATAATTTCACAAGCCGTTAATTCTCGAAAAGGCGAGGAACAATGCGAATATTCTTTTCATACACTAGGCCTCGGAAATGTCAATAACTTTTATGTTCAACTGCTTCCGTCTTTTCAAAAATTGTTTATGAAATTCATACACTTCAATCTACTTAAGATATATACGTATCCCCAAATTATACCTTAAGTATTCTAAACATTTTGGGCGGTTTTATGCCTTCTTGAGAAGAAATGATAATAATTCGTTGGGCCTCTGTCTTCATAATATTGACTAAAAAAACGATCGCACTCTGAAGCTGCACCTTTCTTTGTTCGCCTCATTGAATTTAATAAGAAATTTTGGCTTATATTTGATTTGCTCTTCAACAAAACATTATATCAATCTATCCGCTTAACTGTTGCACACATTTTTAATTTTAGAATTTTGTTTTACAAATAGAAATTTGATAATTGTAATTCTACTACAAATATTTAATTTTACAGTACCGTCGTAATTTTTTTTAAAAAACATCTTTACCTATTGCAACATACACACTTTTTATTTTATGGTTTTTTTTTAATTTTCAATGACTTCTTGTAACCTATGCTTTTGGAAGCGTAGCTGCAATCTAATAAATTTAAAATGCAAAATCCTCCACGGACGGTCTCCACCATTAATATGAGTTGGAGCAAAGTTTTGTCAGCATTTTGTGTAATATCTTAGTTTTGTTTAAAAGCGTAGTATATTCTACCGTTAAAGGGTCTTACAACTTTCTTCGACAGGTGCTACTGAAGTTTAATTTTCATCCACAAAAATATCCTCACTATAGAAAACACATGTGGAACTCTCCACAAACAGACCCAAAGCTACAAGGAGCTATCAAAAGCATATATCCCATAGTGCTACAGACAGCTAGAGTGAATGAAGCGATATCAGAAAGCTTCGAAATAAAGAACGGCGTAAAAAAGGCGATAACCTAGCCCACTGTTTTTTATCACTTATACAGATCAAATAATAAAGAAGACAAAGAGAAAAACAACAGGCACTATAACCTGAACCCGGTATACACGCAGGGACCTGTATATGCTTATGATATTTTCCTAGTAGCAAGCAACATAAACGATGCCTAAAGAAAAGGAATGAGATAAATATTAATAAGAGCAAAATTCTACATGTCACTAAAAAAAAGAGTAGAAAACCAAACATAGAGATAAATGATCAAAATTTAAAACAGTAGACGGATATGAATATTTGGGAACAATAATCAGCACAAACGGAAAAATCGAACAAGAAGTGAGAAGATAAGCAAGACGAGCAGAGTACAGGGTCTGACGCAATAACGGTGACAACTAAAAATTCAACAAAACAACAAACAAATAACAACTATATAACCATTAGGAAACATAATGTTCAACGGGTTTTGAAGTAGCCTCCCTTCGCGCGGATAAACGAGTCCAAACGCTTCTTGAAGTGCTCGGCGATGGGCCGCAGGTCCTTGGGCGACTTCAGGCTGTGATGTCGCTTTGCATTGACCCTTGACTCCAAAATAGACTAAACACTGTAATTTATTGGATTCTGAAGACGTGATGAACGAGGGGAAATTAGCCTCCCACCACTCTTGCGTCTTCTTGGCCCTATGCGCGGGGACAGAATCCTGCTGAAACGTCCATTCTTGATTTCCAAAAGTGCTTCTTGGCTTATGGAAGTACTACGACGGATGTTCCGTCGATAGACTTCTTGATTGATTTTGACCCCTTGGTCGACGAAAACCAGGGGGGTCTTGCCGCTGGCGCACATTCCGCCCCAAACCATGACCGACTGTGGGTTTTGACGGTGTTCGACAATGGCAGAGGTGCCTGGAGCCTCTGCGGACTAGTATCTGTCGATTTTTCGATTGTGCACCTGCGTCACGGTGAACAGCTTCTCATCGGTAAACAGCATCCGTTCCCACCCACGACCGGTCCTTGAGTTGACGGCGTCGTTGGAACCGTACGCCCTTGTTGTCATCTATCAGGAGCTGGACTTTTTAGAGCTAGTAGGGCTGGAGTCCGAGTTCCTTATTGACGATTTGTCGAACTGATGTTATGGGCGAGTTTATTCATTTACTCTCTTTTTGATGATTTTGCGGACCCGGGGCGTATTGACAGTGTGTTTTCTCCCTCGTCCTAGGCGGTCACTATTATGGCCAAGCTCCTTGAATCGAAGAATTGTTCTGGAGACATGCTGCGGGTTGACATTGAGCAAGCAAGTGATGTCGCACTGATGCTTTCCTTGTTGATGAAGCTCCAAAATAGCAGTGCGTTCGTTTGGCATTCGAAAAAACAACGTCATTTACACAAAATCGAACTCAGAACATAATAACTGGGACAAAAAAATGCGCTAAAAAATAGCGCTATAGTCACCATGTATACTACGAGATCAACAACACCCTAGTAGGAAAGAAGAACACGACCAAATACATGGACAATGATATATATATATATATATAATATTATATATATATATATCATATATATATATAAAAAGAGAGAGAGAGAGAGAGAGAGTAGAGAATCAACAATGCTTGACAAACATAAGTCCATGATAACTG
Organism: Sinelater perroti; assembly: GCA_036346155.1. Lineage (NCBI taxonomy): Eukaryota > Metazoa > Arthropoda > Insecta > Coleoptera > Elateridae > Sinelater > Sinelater perroti. The sequence goes on from JARFIY010000189.1 coordinate 4,377,668, forward strand.
CAGCAGAGATGAAGTAGGTATCTTAGAAAACTACAGGGGAAAACAAGGAGAAGCAGGATGAGGAATAAAAGTATAAGAGACAATCTAAATCTAAGACCACTGGTAGAAGAAGTAGAAGAGAAACGATTAAATTGGTATGGTCACACAGTGCGTACAGAAAATGAAAGGATTCCCAAGAAGATGATGGGAATGCGACCGAAGTCAAAAAACAAAAGGCAGAGAAAACATTAGAGAAATGACAGAGAGAAGGCGGAAAACCATCACAGAAGAAAGAATGTTGGCACACAACTTAAAAAATGGACCATAACTGGGTAGCAAAGAAAGAAGAAGAAGAAAAGAAATAAATCGATCTTTTAAAATTGCCAAGTTTCTTTTTTGCTTTATAAAGAAAATAAGCATATACTTTTTTTACTCTGTTTCGGAAAACATTCTTGCTGTAAGCAGACAAACTATTTACCTATAGCAAGTATAGATTTAAATAACGTCCAAGCTTACAAGCTACAGAACAAAATTTTTAAGTTGCGTTATTAATACTTCGCTCCTTACTCTTTCTGATTGCTTACTTTCATATTAATTAAATGAATATATATACTTCTGTTTATGAGTATTTTGTCAAGGAATTGCTACAAAAGTGTTTTATTGAGAACATATTAAATTTTAAATCTTGTAAAAGGAAAAATCAGTTAATTTTTTTTGGAACACCCACTAGCGTGATGGTATTACGTAGTTGATATGGCCGGAAGTTAACAAGGCGCAGCCACAAAAATTAAGTTATTTTAGAGTTGCAATAAAAATTGTAAATCAATTTTCGAGCACCCTAAGGAATTAGGATATGAGGTTGGTTTAGACTTCACTATCTCACTCTCGACTTATAATGGTCTGGTCTCAACCTAAAATTTTGGTGACAAAATGCGAATCTGCTGATTTATGAAAAAAAGCATAGAAAAACCCCCAAACGTTTCTTTTATTTTAATCTTCAAAGCATCTTTCTCTTGTCTAACCACCTTAAACATTTCTTTAGAAACTATTGTTTCAAGTAAAGCTGAATTTGCTACCAAAAACAAATACAAAAGTGACAACTTTATTGTTCCACACATTCGAAGAAAAAAATTATTGAATTGTTAACAGAAGTTTACAAAACGAAGTGCATATAAGAGAGACATAGACAGCTTTTAACATGTTATAACAATGCTAACTGCCACTGTTGTCATCTGTTAATTATACAGTACTTATATATAGACTACTGGGAACATTTTGAAATGTGGAACAAGAGATGGTAACGAAAGAAGTAAAAACGAAGTAAAAAATCGAATAGGAGGCAATTTTACGCTGCACGTCATTTGAGTGTTGATCAGTGTTTGGAAGCAACTGTTTCTGTGCTGGGAGACGATTATCATCATATTAGAAAATTATCTTAGATCTATACGCCCGTCCTCGTTTGTACGAAGAAGAACGTTGCTGCTCTCATCAGGCACGTAACTTATTGCCAAATAAAAGAATGTTTGGACATTCTTACAATGGCAATTGTAGGAATGTGCTTTCCGACCACCTTTAAGTGCTATATGTTCAGCACCATAACGGGTATTTATGAGGTGTCTACTAAACCCCAAAACAAAGGTTTCCAAGGATGGGATTCTTCTAATGACGGAAAAAAGTTAGTGTACAGAGATCCTCAAGAGAACGTGGAAGAGTTAGTTTGACGACTGGTGGCAAAAATGCAAAAGTGTGGTGGAAAGTATTCTAAGGATTATGAAAATTAAAGGTGTATTGTTAAACTTTCTCAGTACAAGTTCTATAAAAAATTAGTAATACAATGAAACTGAAGTTCTATTGTATTATCTACCCATGAACTTACTAAAAACAAACTAAGAATATGAATTACAAAGTCACAGTGTATGGGAATTTTTCATTTTACCTTGCAAAAGCAAAAAGTTTCATTGAAAGAATTGTTGCCAGTGCAAAAACGTTAAAGACGTTTTGTATGCCTTACTATTCTATAGCATCAAGAGAGAGTGAAACCAAAATTCGGTAAATTCTAATCAAATGTGGATGTAAATGGCAAAACATTTTAATTTTCCGACGCCGCCAAAAACGCATGACATTGATGCTCAGATTCGTCTATAAAACGCAGAAACTTAAAATGCACTAGGTCAGAAAGGTTTAGTATCACAAATGTCGGCTCGCTCCTTATATTTCATCATATGGCAGATTGTAGAACGCAAAAAAACATTGTCTAAAAGATCTCGTCACAATCTTCCAGGAGAGTAGATTTTTGTTGATGACACCTTTTTGAATAACCCGACAAATTAGTAAAGCTCTGTTGACAATTGTTGCTACCTATTTTCGGAAGTTATCATTTGGAGGTCCCGCAGAAAACACATGGCAAATTAATCATAGAGAATTTCATGGTTCAACAGTTTGTGTGTATTGTCAAAATGTTTTGCCTGTGTAATTCATCAATTATTGCTACTTTACAAAAATCAGACAAGATATTGGTCTTAATAATCTAACCCAGTACTACCACAAACCGTGATCTGGTAAAAAAATTGTAGAAACTGGTGATGTCAAAGATAATCCCATTTCTGGCCGTGCTCGCACTGTTTGTATATTGGGAGATATTAAAAATGTTCGAAAAAGTTTTCTGAAGGATCTCAGAACCCCTACTAGATGTCGCTTTTAACAAACGGCTATTCGACCAACAGCTTTGCATCTAATACTGTACAAGAATAAATGTATTCAAGAATTGCAACCTAGAGGCCAAAAACGTAGTGAACACGGATAAGCGTTTTTTGAAAAACTTGTAATGAGAGATGAGACCCATTTTGACAGGCATATTAATAAGCAAAACTGATATATCTGGAAGGAGGAGAACTATTGCATTATCCACGAACGACCCTTACATCAACGTGGGGGCCACTATTTGATAAGAGGTTTTTTGGTGGTGTAATTGGACCCTATTTTTAAAGATATTCCAGGAAATTCTTTAGAAGGCCTTACCGCAACAAAACAGAGAACTTTTTGATTCCTCAAATTAAAAAACTTATTGTTTCAGCAAGCTGGTGTGACATGCCATATAGCAAAATATAATTATTTCTTCAGGACGTTAATCTTTTATTTTGATGTTGTGGTTTGGCTCCCCAGATCATCAGATTTAATTATCTTTGACTTTTTTGTGGGGAGTATCTTAAGTACCATATAAGGTTTACTAAACTCAATTGAGGAACTCAAAGAAAATTTAGGGGGAATTATTTAAGTCATATTCCCAACATTTATAAGAGATGATAGAGAATGTGATTCAAAGACTTAATTTCAGGCTTAAATAAACGATGGGACACAAAAATGTAAATATATTCTGATTTAAGCAAAAAATATTTTAAAAATACATTAGTCAGTTATAAATTGCCTAACTGGTAATTTTATTGCCTAGTTTAATTTATTAAATTATGATTTTCAGGTGCGGCAAGCGTCGCCAGAGGACTCAGCAACTACGTCGACGCCCTGCTGAACAACACCATAAAGCACACCATGCTGGAGGCCGTGCCTATGGAGGTTGGCTTCCTGGCGCAGTACCCCGACTTCTTCTCGTTGCTCTTGGTGATTCTCGTGACAGGTACTAACAGGAACGAGCCTGTATGGCCCGTGCTAATTTTCCGCCTTTCCAGCGCTCCTGGCGGTCGGCGTGAAGGAGTCGACGAGGATGAACAACCTGTTCACCGGCCTGAACCTCACCACGCTCGTGATCGTCATCATCGCGGGATCGATCAAAGGTCTGTTGGGCGGAATTGGTCTGGCCGTATTTGGGCATGCAAATAGCGTCGTGGTAAACATCGCTAATTCCTGTCGCGTTCTTATCAGCAAAGGTGAACAACTCGGCACCTGACCGAATTGCGCGTGGGGCGGATTTAGGTCACATGCGGTTTGTTGCCGGCGCGCACGGGGAATACCGACCAGAACTCGTTTTCTGATCTAACATTTGCAATTATAACTAATTTAGCTGCACTATGAGCAAACGTGCCAGATCTGTTGTCCGTGAATTTGCAGCGTAGCTGTGTGATTACATAAGCGTGTGAAGTACCGGGCGATCACAATAATTAACTCAAAGAAAAACAGCTGGGGGACAGCTGATCATTAATCATCGCTAAATTGGTTTGTTGTTGGAATTTAAAATTAATTTCGAATTTTAGTGGCAAAATTTGCGTTTACCTTGAGACATGTTTCTCATTGTTTATATAACAAATCTTTTTCAAATATTTAAAAGAATTTTCTTTTTAATCGCGTCTAGCCTATTAAGACATTGCAAAATAAAACTTTTTCTTGAACCAATAGTCTTTCTTTAATTGCAAAATAACTATTTTTATCCACTCTCTTTCATTAGCCTCTTTTTGTTCTTTTTCAGAATTTAATTGTCCGCTCCTTTTTTCGGTTCGTTTTATTTTGTGCTACCCATAGACCGTTCTTCTCAGCATTCTCCTTAACATCATCTACCCGTCTCTTGGATCCTACAGCATTTGGTTTCAATTTAAGAATGCGCTTTGTCCATTTTGTTTCTTCCTATCTGGATGTATGTTCTCCTCATCCTCGCTTTGCTCTCGCACCTTCTACTCTAGTTCGTCCTCTAATTTCTTCGTTTATAATTCTATCTTTTAGGGTTATTCCTTACATGACACGTTCTTAATTATTTTTTTTTGATTATGTAGTTAGCGACATGGTCTGGATGCCTTACATCAATACCAAAAGTACCCACATGTAAAATGCTTCTCTCTTTAAGTTGTTTGGTATTTTGAAGTCTTGATGCATGAATCCTAATATAGCAGTAGCTGCTCGTGTCGTTTAGATTCGTCTGTTTATTTCGGCAGTTTGATTTTTCTTTGACATTTTTGACCATGCCATTGCCAACTCTGAGTATTGTGTTTCCTGGAGACATAACTTTTGACTTTCTTGTACTCATCTCTTGTAGTTCTTGGGGGTTGATGATCAGGACGACATTTTCTACGAAGTGAAAGCGATTTAGGTAACCGCCCTGTATTCTTACACTTTTATTATTTCAATTAATTTTTTAAAAGCGTTTTCGAGGGAACGGGTAAACAGCTTTGGAGATTATATCGTCCTATTGTACTCTAAGTTTAATGCTAATTTTGTTTCTTATAATGTCGTTTGCAAGTTTCACGTGACTTGTATATCTTTATATCTGGAGTCTATTCTTGTTTTATCTATAGCCGTTAAAATTATCCAAAGTTCTATGGAATCAAACCCTTTATTATAATCTACAAACGCTAGATGGAGTGGAATATTGTATCAAGTGCACTTTTCTATTAATATCTTTACCGTGCTGCAATCTCTTCAAAAACCTGTGTGCTCGGGGAGCTAATATTTATTGAGTTTATTCGTTAATGTGTTGTAGGTCGCAAATAGTTTGTAGTGAGGGAGAAGACTAGTTATTCAGTTCTATCTTATCCATTCTCTTATACAGCACGATAACTTACGCGTTTTACCAGTTTTTGGTTTAATAATATTTGACAGCGATACTCAATTTTAACATCTTGGTAATTATACCATCTCTCCTGGTGTCCGTCCATTTGTCATCTGAGCTAAAGCGTACTCTATTTCTTCAGTTGTAATGCCCGGAATGTTCCCTGCACCGACACTTCTCACATTTTGGAGATATGTATTTGGTAATTAAGGATTGGTAGATGAATATAAGCTGCTGTAAAAGTATTTTACAATTGTCCTTACAATATTTTGAAGTCGTGCACTGATTTTCCCTTTCGCTTCCCTTCGCCCTTCAAAACTTTCATGGTTTTGTTATTTCGATTGCTTCTTTTATTTTTTGTGCACAATTTCTTACATCTTGTGATAGTTTTTTATTTAGTTGCTTCTAATAGATGTTATTCTTTTCTTTTAATTATTCTTTAGTGGGAATTCTATATGGCCTTATAATCTACTTCTTTTGTAATCCGGTGACAATATCTACTGTTGGTCTTAAAATTCTATGGCCACTGCCAGTGTTGAATTTGTTTAAAACTGTGACATATTTTATTGTATATGTTTTTACTGCTACGATATAATCGGTCACGTTTTTGAATTTACTTTGAAGACTCCTCGATGCCTATCTTCTTTGCGGCGGTTTTCAGAAAAAATGTTTTACTTTTGCAGAACCAAGTTCAAAGTTTACCCTAGTACAGTATACGTCGAATATCCTTATACAATTGTACCATTTTCCCATTTTGATGTGCCGATAGGAGCATATATTTCAGTTACTTGGAGTTTGCACCTTTTATTTATCTGCAGGATGACATAGATTGTCCTTTATGATATTGATTTTATTTTAATAATCATGGACTTTATATTTTTACATATTAAGTTAACTACACCATCCAGGTGTGTGTTTTCGCACTGTTGCTCTGATATAGTACATGCTTGGATTTCTTTGTTGTGTATTTTTTATTTGCTAATTTTGTTTCGTTGAGATCAAGAGTATCCCATGTAATTTGATTTATTTTTTTAGTGCTATTTGGTGTTCTATCAAATTCATCATTCTTATATTAGAGAATACAATATTCCAGTTTGTTTTAAAATTTGCAATGTATCGACGATTTAATAACTCTAATCTTCCATCCTGGTAAAACGGGTTGAAAAATGATTTTAGAATATAAGGAGGAGAAGTACAATAGGTAGTGACAGAATTGTAGTTGATACCATGATTCCTCTCTAGAACAGAATAAGAATTGAGAGCGTTTGAGCATGTTGCATCCATAAAGTAGACCTGTCTCTCACAAATATCGTGAAAGAGAGTCTACCCGCTACCCGTATGCTTTTGGTTGTTACCCTTTTTTACAACGGATGGGTAGCCTTTTTTATTAGACTATCATGAAGATGATTATGACAGTCAATCGCATAAAAATACTTAGACAATAACATCGTCGACATATCTCTATCCTCAAAATACTTTTTTTAGAGGTCTAAATAAATGATAATCCCAAGGCGATAAGTCCAGACTATAGAAAGAGTGTTCCAATGTGATCCAGACAAATCCTCAATTTTTGTCAAATCTAACATCTTTAAAGCGCGATCCGGAGGTCACCGATCTCTGGCCCTCCGGACGTGTGAGAAGCATTGGTTGCCAGAGTAACGCGTTCGGGACCACGCGGAAATATACGAACGATCGTGGTACCTTCAAAGCACACGGAAATTTTAAAACTTAAATTAAAATTAAATTACTTACATCCTCTTGTTTTAGTTTTTCTGTTCTTTTTTGCAAATAAGCATTCTTTGGTATGGAAACAAACAACTGAGCACCACAGAAATTACATGAAGAAAACAAAGAAGTGAACAGACTGCGGATGAAAGGGCAGCAATAAATAAAGCGAAGCGACGTATATGTGCCGAAAGAACTCTGGAAAAAATAGCAGGAAGAAACCAAACAAGGCGACTGCGACGTTCTCAAAGAACACCGGAAGAAATAGCTGCAGAATAGTAACGGTTACTACAGAAAGTTCGTAGCACTTGCATTCTCTATAGCAAGCTGGCTGGATTTTTTAGTTTCAGGCATATTGGGCCAGGTGTTGTCGTTAAGTCGGATAACGCCTTCGATGGTTTCAGCACTGTCGTAACTTATTCCAATCTCAGAAGTAATTTTAGCAACCATTAATCCGCGATAAAACGACGGACAATACTAATACTTTACTACGTGCTGCTGGTTTTCAAGGTTGTCCATAATCTTAATCTTTAATTGTTTTTCTTCCTCTCAAAAAATGTTTATATCGTGCGTACACTTGAGTCTTTCTTTAATGTGTTGTCTCCAAACTGCGCCTGAAATCTTCCATAAATTTCGGTAGATTTTACTTTCTCTGTAGTGAAAAGCGGTAGTGAGAGGTACCCTCCGGGAATAATCTCCTTCAGGCATCCCTATCTACAATCCGTTCATCTCATGGCGTGTAACAAAATTCCGACTCATATTTAATTCAACCTTGTATTAGATTTATAAGTTTTTGCCTCTTCTCTTTTCAACTACTCAATGTACTTCCGCCTTTGCAACATGATTTTCTGTACATAAGAATTTTTTTCAATATCTAGTTCCTAAACATAATTTTAGTTTATATCCTTCTTTAGCTTACAGTAAAATGTTACTTTGTACTAAAATTACTAAAAAAATATTGATAGCAGAAGTATCAAGCTCTTTTTGGCCACAACTCATACGGTGCAAATCTATTTCCTGCATTATAGTTCCGCCCCATAAATCAGAAAACGTAATTTGATATCAGTGATGCTTATTAAGAAAAAAGAATAATACAACTTGGATAGCTTTTAGTAAAATGGGCTTTTTTCTTAAAGGCAATTTTCTGGGCTCTAAGACTAAAGACCAAGAGCTTCTTAACAAGTTCCTGTTTTATATACATATTTGTTTCTGACTTTTCTTGCTTCTTCTGATTACAACTCATCCCAATCTTCTTTTAAAGCTAATGTTTGTAGAAAATGTAATAAATAAATCTTAACATTTTTAAAACTTGTCCCCATTAATTCTTTAACCTAAAGCTAAAGTTTTCAAAATGGTAGCATAACATTTATATCAATTTTACCAGTTTCTGCTACTTTTGCAAGTATTGTTGCAATGTTGGCGTTGTCAAATTTTAATTTCTCTTAGTTAAAATTTATCTACCCCAAACTAAATCTTCTAAATTGAACCTAAACTATGTTCATATTCTATACTCTTCAATTTTTTTGTCTTATTCGCCTCTAATCTGTCATTTTTATATTAATTTGTAAAAATATAAACAAAAATTTAAAATAGCTGTGATAACAAACTGGTCTTTATTCATTGGTTTATTGAAACAGAACTATGTATCATTAATTTCTTTTGAAAATTTAACGTAGAAGTGAATTAGAACTTGGCACTTCAATTTACATTATATGTATCAACTAAGACAATACGCTATTTTTTTTATAAAATACAGTTTTCCTTTAATTGATACCTTTTAAATTAAAACCTTATTGGTCGGAAATATCACGTCGAAGAACGATGATTTTTGCAACGACTACATCGTGTTCTTTATTATATTTTACCAAAAGCTGCAATTGAGCTATAAAATAACGGTCAAATTGCTATCATAAGATTGGAGTGACAAAAGTACTGTTTGTGCTCATTCTAACCAGTTCTCCATTTAAAATTCCACTAGTAATAGGAGATTATTCAAGGTAACTTCAGGTAGTAAAGATAATGGTTTTATTTGTGACCCCAAAAACCTCAAATCCGTAGCGTTAAGCAGTTTGTAATTCGAATTCAATATACGTGGTCGGTCCTGAAACTATCAAGGCAAGTTTTTAAATTTAGTAAAAATGCAGCACAAGATACAAAAGAAAACATGGTATATAACTTCAGTTTGCTTTAAAGTAAAAACCTTAAGGTCCCACAACCTTGGTAGTCTCATACACATCAGTTTGTGGAATCACCCGCTGATCTTTTAGTTTTTGGACTGTTAGTCGCCTATCCTTGTTGACTGTAGCTTGTACATGTTTAGCTTTTCTATTCGCTGGTGGTTTTTCAAAACGTGGACCGTTTTCAACAGATTTTCGGTCATTTCTGGATCATTGGTATTATAGTTCCCAAAAGCCTTCCCAATAATTGGAATAGTTTCTGTAAACAAATATTTCAACTTCGCACAAAATTTGATGCAAACTCGCTGTTCTATTCGCTTAGTCGCTGCAAATGCGACGATCACACACTACGTGTGCGCACTTATCAGCATCTCAGTAAAATTGTCCTTGTTTACGCATGCGCATTATAGCCTACTATCATAGGCTGCCAGATTACATATTGGCTGCGCAATCTAATTTTATTATATTAATATTGGCTCTATAGTTTTGAGGCAGACCTCGTACAGCTCTACAAGAGCAATTGGCCTTGGCTCTGATAACACCTGCCATTATCACTTAAAATGCTCATAATTAGGAAAAATCCTAAACTTAAAATTATTTTAATTGGTGGTTTGCACGTTTTGTTTCGATAACAAGCAAAGTGATGTCACTAACATTCAAAACAATTTTACCTTCAATTTTTTATGAAAATAAAGTCGTTTAGTTGGTCTTTTAAATAGTTAATTATTTTGTAAAACAACACAGGTTTATTTGAATATTCATTAATAGATAAGAAATATTCAATTTCTCACAACTAGTTAATAAACATCAAGTCGCATGCATATTCGAAATCTTGTAATTAAGTAAGAGTGGGATCAGCAAATACAACAAAATTTAGAAGCGGCAAAGGAGTGAGGCGAGAATCAATTTTAAGTCATTTATCATATACAATCGCTATGGGTGAAACACTCAGTAAGTGACCTAATAAAAAATGCAGTGATATGAATAAAAAATTCAAAATACGTCAAACTAGGTAAATTCATGTTTGTCGAATGCTAATTCCAAGAAAACAAAATCAAAATATGTGACATAACAATTGTTACTTAAAAACTAAAGCGATGTTAATAGCAGTTGAAACTGGAACAGGGCAAATTAAACAAAAATATCTAAGGGTGGTTTTAGATTTAAATGTGATCAGTAATAGAGAATTATAAAAAGCATTCATTGGAAAAGAAAATTGTCAAAAGAAATAAAATGAGAATTTTTATATCAGTATGCACCCAGTAAAGGAAAAAGTTATACTAAGCTAGATTATATACAACGAAGACACAAAAGGCAATAGTTATAAGTTTCATATTTTGGATTGACTAAGTAAGGGAGCTAAGTAAATCTAAATAAATTAATCTTAATTATTTCACCCAGATTCTCATTTATTTTAACTGGTGTTAAGGTGTGTTTGGTATTGGCTTTGTTTTTTTATCCTTTTTGCTTACTCCTTTCCATTAAACAACTTTTTCTTTTAGCACATTACCTTCTATTGTGACTAATGTTATTCCAACTATCTTAGTGAGTATGTAGATCAATTGGTAAATTTTTCTTTTGGTTAAAGATTATCTTAGAAATATGAGAGTAGCATCAATCGTTCTCTTTTGATTAATTAGATCCTAAGTCCAACACATAGGCATAAAAATGATATCAATTAACAGTCTTTAAAATTCCTAGCAGGTACTTTCTAATCCAATAAATAGTATTTGAGAAACAATCGATAAATTTCAAATTATGCTTATTATCAATATTGACCATATTTCCTCTTCTCCCATCGTACCTCACGGTGTTGGGGATTTGAGCCATTGTTTGAACGATTGTCTATCCTTTTCAAGGGTACGGATTTGTGTTAGGGTTTGTCCTTTTTCTCTAACTAATTCATAGATGTTGTCTTCCCACTTTCGTCTGGGTTTTCCTCTATTCCTTCTTCCATCACACCTCATTTTGAAAATCTTTTTCGGATAGCGCTCATTACTCATTCGGACCAGGTGCCCATACCATTGTAGTTGTTTTACTTTTATGTCTTCCACTAGCGGTGTAAGTTCTAGTTCATCTCGTATGCTTCTGTTTCGTACTCTGTCTCTTCTTGTTTTGCCCACTACTCACCTTAAGTATCTCATCTCTGCAGTTGTTATTTTGGATTTTTGTTTATCTGTTATCGACCATGTCTCGGGTGCGTGTAGAAGTGTAGGGGTACATACTGTCTTATATAAATGCATTTTCGGTTTTATACTAATTTTTTTCCTATCAATGTGCTATTTACTTGATAGTATATTCTGTTTCCTTTGCTTATTCTATGTTTTATTTCTTGGTCTATTCTTCCGTTCTTATTTATTAGCACTCCAAGGTATTCGTATGTTTGTACTATTTCCCGTCTATTTGTATATCTACGTCTTCTTCATTTTTCCTGTTTTGCGACATGCATTACTTTTGTTTTTTCTGTATTAATAGTCATCCCATTTTCTTCTAGGTGTTTTTTTTAAATATGTTTATGTTTCTCTGTAATTGATTTTTGTTTCTTGCCATAAGTAATATATCATCGGCGTATATTAGGTCTTGCGTCATTACTGGATTTGAATTGTGGTATGTTATGCGGGTGTTTCTTACTTCTGTTTTGCATTCTTTATTTATGTACATTACAAACAGGAGCGGGCTTAGGCTGTCTCCTTGTTTGATGCCCCTTTTCATTTGAAATTCTTCCGATATTTGGTTATTTAATCTTGCCTTTTCGATTACGTTGTTATTCATATTCTTAATTATCCTCCGCAGTTTTGGGCTTATTTGTAAACCTTCTAACGCTTTCCAGATGTATTTGTGTGGCACCTGGTCAAAGGTTTCTTTTAGGTCTCCTTTTTATGTATAGATATTATAATGTTCTTTTCCCAGTCTTTTAGCATCTGTTCTGTATTCCTTTATAATTGTATACCACCTTTTTTCAACATTTCTGGAGCTATATTATCTTCTCCCGCTGCCTTACCATTTTTTTGTTTTCTTTAAGGCTTCTTTTATATCTTCTATTATTTTTTCTCATTGTTTTGATTATCACTTTCTTCCTGAGATTGTTGTTCTTCTCCTCTCCTAATTTCCGTTTTTTAATCTTTAAATTTGGTTGTGTAGTAATCTTTCCATGTTTTCAATATTTCTTCCGTTCTTGTTTGTATTATAATATTCCTATTTCCCTAATATTTCGCACTTTTGGTGCTCTATTTCTCTTTAAGCGCTTAACTACATTCCAAAACTATTTTATTTTTACCAAATTCCCCCCATGTGTCTTTCTTTGCTTGTTTTGCCGCTTCCTTTGCTTCGTTTCTTTTTACTAGGTATGCCCTTTTGTTCAATTTTATTTATTATATATTTCTTTCAGGCTTCTTTTTTAGTTTTAATTTTATTCTTTACTTCTTCATTCCCCTCTTTTGTTCGCTTATATGTTGGGTCTTGTTTTATTTCTTTTTTTTCACAAACATCCTTTGCTGTTTTTATTAGGGTTTCTTTGAAGGCCTTCCATCTTTTATTTAGGGTCCATTGAGTTTCTTCTTGGGCTTCTTGTTCTTCCGCTTTGTTTAGATTTTCAGTTAGTTCTTGTCTTATTTCTGGGTTTTTTAAAGTTTCCATTTTGATCTTAGTATAGCTCTTCGTTCATTATTGAATCGGTTTCCTAATGTTTGTATCAGCAATCACTAGTCTATGTTTCGTATTTAACTCCGCTCCTTTTATTAGCTTCACATCGTCCACTCTCATATTTCTCGTGTACGTAATGTAATCTATCATATTTTTCCTTCCTAGTTATGCTTTGTATGTTATTTTGTATATTGTTTTGCGTTTAAACTAATGAATTTCTTATCAACAGTTGGTTAGTTGCAGCAATCTAGCATTCTCTCTCTATTTTTGTTTACATCCTCTTCTAGACCTTAACCTCTTATTGTTTCGTGTCCATACTCTGTGTTATTTTCTATATGGGCATTTCAATCCCCATAATAACTACGTGTCTATTGTCGTTTTGCATTTTCTATGAATCTTTGCAGGTCTTCATAGAAAGTTTCTTTAAATCGTACAGCTGCATTTTCCGTGGAGGCGTATATTTGGTTTATTCCAAACTTTTCTTGAAGTTGTAGGTTTATTGTTATGATTCTAGAGTTTATAGCTTCCCATTTGGTTACTTTTGATTCTATTTCTTTGCTGAGGAGTATTTCTATACCTTCTTTTGTTCTATTTCCGACTGGTGTGCTCGCATATCTAACAGTGTACCCTTTGTCCATGTTTTTGAAGCCATTTCCTTTCTTTTTAAATTCTGAGATTTCTAGTATTTGAATCTTATATTTCTCCATATCGTCTATAATCTCGCATTTTTTCTCTGTAAGAGATGTGATGTTCCACGTCTCAAATCTTGTCCTATTTCTCTCCTGTCTTCTTCATTGTGACCGTCCAGTTCCGGGGCTCATAGTGTTTCTCTAAATCTGTTTACAATGCACGAGTGATTAGCCCAGCCGCATCTGCCCCGTTACCTCGGGACAACTGTTATCAGGTTATACCCCCTGATGCTGGGTCGCCAGAGCCCCGTCTGTTATATAGCAGGGTGTGCCGGGCAAGTTAGTTGCTACTCGTGCAGGTGGGGTTGGCATTTGGGACCTAGTTGTTGGTGGACCCCTTACACCCCAGTATTGATCAGTCAACAACTTAAGTTTGTTTGAAAATGGCAGACGGTTAGGTTGTTTCTTAATAAATTGCACCGTACAGTCCTTTGCAAACATTTTTATGTTATTTAATTTTTTCACATCAGTACTGACAGTTGCTTTGAAATACGTGACAACAAAACCTAATTAAAGAATCTAGCAAATTTGTAAACATATAAATCGGAATAGAGGTAAACCGACTAAGATATAGAGAGAAGCGAAGGTACAAATAAGGAAGAGAAGAGAAAGCTAAAAAGAGGACAGATAAAGTAAAGGTAGCGCATGAATGAGTTACTGATTCGACAGTCTGATACCTTCAGTTTCGATCATAAATATGAAATGAGAGTAATTTTTAAATTACGTGTAATTTATAGTATTGCACTATTTTAATCTAGTAAATATTATAACAATGAGAAAAATTAAACAATCTTACTGCAGATTTTTTATTTTCATCGTGTAACAGAATCTTGGTATCGTCCTGATTTTGATAATGTTTTTAAAAAGTTCAAAATGGCATAGCAAAACACTTTCACTATACTAAAACATAAAATTTTTCTAGCACAAATATCAAATTTAAACATTTGCTACTATTCACAGTAAAATTAAATTTAAAATTTGCGCGCAATATGTCCTGACATCATTTGTGTGTTATGATAATCATACCACGCTAGCACATGTTTATATCACACTTTCTTGAACAATAGGCATCTTGCGCTATGTATATTACATGGGAATATCTAATATATGTCATCATATTCTTTTTATTGTGCCCTGTAGTTGCAGTGCGAATATTAATTGCAAAATTTGAGATTATGCGCGTTGGCTTCAAGTATTTTTCATTTTTTTGAAGTAATTAATGTACAAAATTAATACGGAAAATATTAATTCCTGTGTGATACTACACACAAGAACATAAATAACTGTAAGTAAATAGTATTTGCCCTGCTGATGACCAAAAATAAATTTGCGCAAAAATTAATAGTTGCAGCTTTGACAAAATCTGTCAAAAGTTACTGTTTATCCTTAAATACCATAAAATACTACTTATGCGACTCACAAGTGAAAAATCAGTAATTAAAAATACATGTAATTGTTTACTTCCAAAACCGTTAAATGCACCTGACTAATTATTTAAATAAACTAATTAATTATTTTAAGGTAGAACAGCCATACGTACATATCCGTGCTCGGTAATGCTGAACGTGCTTCAAGGTTAATTTTCTCATAAAGGCATAACGTAACAAGCAGGCGACTTATAACATGTGAATAATTACAATGCAAAAACAGTATTAGTGCTTCGTTAAGAAGCACAGAGGAGGTTCATACGTATATGCAAAAGATAATATTGTTAATAGTTTTTAAAGAAAAGGAAGATAAAACAGATAAAAAATGTAAAAATAAAATTAAAAAACAATTTCTTGAAAATTTAGACAAAAATACACAAGAGAAAATAGAAAAAATGTAGAAACATAAAAAACATAAAAGAACATTATGATAAACTAGTATGGTAAATAAATAAATAAAAATAATCTAATTAGAC
Source organism: Sinelater perroti (assembly GCA_036346155.1). Taxonomy (NCBI): domain Eukaryota; kingdom Metazoa; phylum Arthropoda; class Insecta; order Coleoptera; family Elateridae; genus Sinelater; species Sinelater perroti. Next base: position 4,393,274 of record JARFIY010000189.1, read on the forward strand.
CTAGAAAAACCCCTCAATGTTTGTTTTCTATCCCTCTATCAAAATGAGAACCCCTCTTTATAGACAAAAGTAGATTTAGAGTAGTTTAGAGAATTTTTAATCTTCATTCTTCTCGTTTTTCCTCTATTTTGCAGGTTTTTCATTTTAGTTGTAATTCTAGTATTACAATCAATATCTCATGCTTACTTTTTTGCTCTGCTTAGTAGACTTTCTTTGGATGTTAATCCTACACTTTTGTTTTCATTTTCATATCACTAGCATTAATTCCTTGCAATGTCTATTTAATTCCTCTCTAAATTTTAAAGTCAATTATTATTGAGAGCTTGTACTAAAGCACTTTCTTTCAAAAATACGATTGTACTGCAGACTGAAATGCCTGTCCAGTGCGCGGATTAATATGCTATATGAACCCAATAGATAGCATTGCGAGCACAGAAGCAGTGTTGAGAGTGCAGTTATAAACAAAGCAAAAATTACGGAAGCAATAAGCAACGATTCTTTGGAAGGACTAACTGCTTCGGATAGCTATACGATGTTAGCAATCGTGTGAAGAAATGTAGCACCAAGTCACAGAATTGTGTTTTCCTGCATATCGGAATGCAAAGGTGAGAAGAATTGTGCTGAAAAAGATGAATACTGTGGTCGCTCAGCAAATGCGTGCAAACCATACATCATCCAACGTGTGCCCCATTTGATAATGCCAGACGGGTGAATCATATTCGATGTCTTAGAGAATACAACAGATCCGTTTCGCGAAACTTGAAGATGACAAAGATCTTTCCGATGGGCTTTCTATATTCTCATCACTCAATAGAAATAAAAGCGTGTGGAAGCATGACAACAGTAGTTGCAGCTCTACAACGTGGACTTTAAAACGTTCTTTAAGTGTCTGGTTATAATAGACAAAGTATGATTCTGCCACGAAACACTGGAAAAGAAATGCCAGTTTATCTAATACCAGCACATTAGTAGCTCTCATTTCAAGAAGTCGGGATTGTGCATTTCAAAACAAAGAGCGATTGTCTTTGAAATCCTGAAGTAATTAGCTGCCCCTACAAGAGAAAGCGAGTCACTTGAAGCGACGTATTCAGAAACGTTGAAAAACGTAGACATCACAGTCGCCACACCTTTTTTACCTTGTAGACTCTTGGTTACACCGTACTGCCTCACGCCCAAATTTTTTGCCGAGATACTACGTTCTATTTGACAATGAATTCTGCTGATGGACCTGCTACCCTCTAGTGAGAGCATTGCCAATGACTGGTACTGTGAATACCTAAAGCAACTTTTTCGGCGTATTCAAGAACGCCGCCACAGCAAATAGAGAAGTTGATTTAACACATTTATATGTTAGTTGCCACTTCCTGACTACAATGACACAATAGAAGAAGTAGCGTGCAGTAACAAGTTCTCTTTCAAGGATCAGCTTCAGTCGAATTCCGTACTACACTAAAAGAATGGTTTGCAGCAACTTCATGGAAACAGCTGCAACATGTTTTGAAGGGGGGGGGGGATACCTCGAATATAATATGTATTCACTTGTTCTTAACAAAATATTAGTGAGGACAATTGTATACCCAAAAATCATTTATTTGTATCTCGGTGCTCTATTCGGATTGAGTTAACTCTGTAATTCATCAGTGTAGCAGCGTTTTTTCTTATCCTTTTATTTAATTTTATAAAAGCTGGGGTACATTGAGGCTCTATTTTTGATGAAAATAACAGCCATTGCGTTCACTTCAGCAACTTTTCTGCGCGTCATGGCCGAACCTCGACTTTGATTGGGTGAATATTTGATCGTCAATCTGCTTAACAATAATTTCTTTAGGAAAATCTTTTATTGGCAATTCAAATTCTTTTTTTTGATCGATCTGAAAATCCTGATTTCAAAATATCAGATTCGCTGAAAACATGCTAAAATAACAAAGTTTTGTACCCATAGCATTGATGCTGATAGTATAAGAATTTTTTTTAATTGTTGACTTTTTTGTTTCGTTTTTAATACTCTCACTTATGAAATGATTAACATTAGTATCAATTTGAAAATGTAATAAGTAATTTGTCTGTCAGTTAACAAATTGGTGAGGGGTTCATCCGTATTTTCTTTTTTTTTTATTGGTACACTTCCAAAACCTCAAAATAAAAAACTTTCCGATTTCAAAAATAATTGCGATCACACATAACTTTTCAGCAAAATTAATTTTTTGCCTAATTTAGGTCAATTTTTTTGTTTTTGCCTCACAGCATAAAAACACCAGCAATTTGTTATTGTGTATTTCAAAAGCTCCTTACTCCTTATAAATAGCTTTAAACATCGTTTTCTATTTTTTAGTAAAATCCTGTTAGATATTAGTGAATTCTTCTTTTTGTTAAAACTGATTTTTCCTGTTTAATTGTGTCTATTGTTTCTGTATTGTTTCTTCGGTCTTTTTTGTTGTGCTTTTTAAATATCAAAGGTTTTTAACGTTTTGAAGTTGTCCTTTTAGAGAGACTATCGCCTGTTGTTATCCTGAGTTTTTGAATATCACTACCTGTTTTTGACTTATTTATTTTCATGTTGTAGTCTTTTCATACGCGCATATTCTAAACCATTCTCGTTTTTGGCTAACACTGCCACATCGTCTGCATATCTTAACATATCTAGTTTCCTTTCTGTATTTTTATTTTTAGGTTTATTTTTTCTCTAAATAGATTCACCTGACGTTATCGAAGGCGTTTTCCCTATCTATAAATGCTATATAAGTTGATTTTTCTTATATCAGCGTAGTGCTGTCCAAGAGCCTGAGTTTTTTCTAAATCTGAATTGCTCTTTTGTAAGGTATTCGCCTATTTTCGTTCTAATCTTTTATCCACAATTCTATATTTTTTGCTGTATGTGATATTGGGCTTACTGTCCCAAAGTTTAAACATGTCTTACTTTTCTCCTATTTTGGAATCGGTGCAATTATGTTGTATTTGAAGTCTTTTAGTACAAGTTCTATTATATATGCATATTGCAGAACTTGTTTCGTATAATATATTATAGTTAGCCTCTTCGATGTTCTTAATTATTTCCGCTAATATGTAATTCGATAGAATTTCCATTTCTTAGATCCGTCACTGTAATTTTCGTGCTTTGATTTGTGGTTTTGTTATTGTCATAGGGCCAGTCTTCATTTTCTTCATTGTACAATTCTATTATATGATTTTTCCAGTGTTAATTTTCTTGGATTCCATAATGATTTGATTTTTTCATTTAATTTTGTCCCTTTTTAAGTTCTTTGTAAAATGCTTTTATATTTTTGTATGGGTTGTAGTTTTTCCTCAGCTAATTGTTGCACTGCATTTTTAGTATTTCTCATGATTACTCTACCTCTTTCTATACTAAATTACGACAATTTTTCCGTAATCCTTGTTTCTAATTTATGGTTTTATAATTTCTCCGGTTGCCATACTTTTGTCCTTACATTTCTTTTTAACTTCATAAATCTTAAATTACACGTCATCATTACTAAATTATGATGACCGCAACGGCGTATTTTATTAAAATATAATTTATTTAATATATTTTTCCCTAGTTGCTTTTATGTATATTTTCTTCGTAGATGGTGCTAAAATAAGGTACTTGTTATTATTAGACCATACATAATTCTGCTAAGCATCCACCTAATTTTACGTTCTAGTCTCTTATAATTATTGAATCTCCATTGATATATTTAATCATTTCTTCGTTTTATGCTTTGTGGCTGGATTTTTTAGTTCAGGCATATTGGGCCAGGTGTTGTCGTTAAGTCGGATAACGCCTTCGATGGTTTCAGCACTGTCGTAACTTATTCCAATCTCAGAAGTAATTTTAGCAACCATTAATCCGCGATAAAACGACGGACAATACTAATACTTTACTACGTGCTGCTGGTTTTCAAGGTTGTCCATAATCTTAATCTTTAATTGTTTTTCTTCCTCTCAAAAAATGTTTATATCGTGCGTACACTTGAGTCTTTCTTTAATGTGTTGTCTCCAAACTGCGCCTGAAATCTTCCATAAATTTCGGTAGATTTTACTTTCTCTGTAGTGAAAAGCGGTAGTGAGAGGTACCCTCCGGGAATAATCTCCTTCAGGCATCCCTATCTACAATCCGTTCATCTCATGGCGTGTAACAAAATTCCGACTCATATTTAATTCAACCTTGTATTAGATTTATAAGTTTTTGCCTCTTCTCTTTTCAACTACTCAATGTACTTCCGCCTTTGCAACATGATTTTCTGTACATAAGAATTTTTTTTCAATATCTAGTTTCTAAACATAATTTTAGTTTATATCCTTCTTTAGCTTACAGTAAAATGTTACTTTGTACTAAAATTACTAAAAAAATATTGATAGCAGAAGTATCAAGCTCTTTTTGCCCACAACTCATACGGTGCAAATCTATTTCCTGCATTATAGTTCCGCCCCATAAATCAGAAAACGTAATTTGATATCAGTGATGCTTATTAAGAAAAAAGAATAATACAACTTGGATAGCTTTTAGTAAAATGGGCTTTTTTCTTAAAGGCAATTTTCTGGGCTCTAAGACTAAAGACCAAGAGCTTCTTAACAAGTTCCTGTTTTATATACATATTTGTTTCTGACTTTTCTTGCTTCTTCTGATTACAACTCATCCCAATCTTCTTTTAAGCTAATGTTTGTAGAAAATGTAATAAATAAATCTTAACATTTTTAAAACTTGTCCCCATTAATTCTTTAACCTAAAGCTAAAGTTTTCAAAATGGTAGCATAACATTTATATCAATTTTTACCAGTTTCTGCTACTTTTGCAAGTATTGTTGCAATGTTGGCGTTGTCAAATTTTTAATTTCTCTTAGTTAAAATTTATCTACCCCCAAACTAAATCTTCTAAATTGAACCTAAACTATGTTCATATTCTATACTCTTCAATTTTTTTTGTCTTATTCGCCTCTAATCTGTCATTTTTATATTAATTTGTAAAAAATATAAACAAAAAATTTAAAATAGCTGTGATAACAAACTGGTCTTTATTCATTGGTTTATTGAAACAGAACTATGTATCATTAATTTCTTTTGAAAATTTAACGTAGAAGTGAATTAGAACTTGGCACTTCAATTTACATTATATGTATCAACTAAGACAATACGCTATTTTTTTTATAAAATACAGTTTTCCTTTAATTGATACCTTTTTAAATTAAAACCTTATTGGTCGGAAATATCACGTCGAAGAACGATGATTTTTGCAATGACTACATCGTGTCCTTTATTATATTTTACCAAAAGCTGCAATTGAGCTATAAAATAACGGTCAAATTGCTATCATAAGATTGGAGTGACAAAAGTACTGTTTGTGCTCATTCTAACCAGTTCTCCATTTAAAATTCCACTAGTAATAGGAGATTATTCAAGGTAACTTCAGGTAGTAAAGATAATGCTTTTATTTGTGACCCCAAAAACCTCAAATCCGTAGCGTTAAGCAGTTTGTAATTCGAATTCAATATACGTGGTCGGTCCTGAAACTATCAAGGCAAGTTTTTAAATTTAGTAAAAATGCAGCACAACATACAAAAGAAAACATGGTATATAACTTCAGTTTGCTTTAAAGTAAAAACCTTAAGGTCCCACAACCTTGGTAGTCTCATACACATCAGTTTGTGGAATCACCCGCTGATCTTTTAGTTTTTGGACTGTTAGTCGCCTATCCTTGTTGACTGTAGCTTGTACATGTTTAGCTTTTCTATTCGCTGGTGGTTTTTCAAAACGTGGACCGTTTTCAACAGATTTTCGGTCATTTCTGGATCATTGGTATTATAGTTCCCAAAAGCCTTCCCAATAATTGGAATAGTTTCTGTAAACAAATATTTCAACTTCGCACAAAATTTGATGCAAACTCGCTGTTCTATTCGCTTAGTCGCTGCAAATGCGACGATCACACACTACGTGTGCGCACTTATCAGCATCTCAGTAAAATTGTCCTTGTTTACGCATGCGCATTATAGCCTACTATCATCGGCTGCCAGATTACATATTGGCTGCGCAAACTAATTTTATTATATTAATATTGGCTCTATAGTTTTGAGGCAGACCTCGTACAGCTCCACAAGAGCAATTGGCCTTGGCCCTGATAACACCTGCCATTATCACTTAAAATGCTCATAATTAGGAAAAATGTTCCTAAACTTAAAATTATTTTAATTGGTGGTTTGCACGTTTTGTTTCGATAACAAGCAAAGTGATGTCACTAATATTCAAAACAATTTTACCTTCAATTTTCTATGAAAATAAAGTCGTTTAGTTGGTCTTTTAAATAGTCAATTATTTTTAAAACAACACAGTTTTATTTGAATATTCATTAATAGATAAGAAATATTCAATTTCTCACAACTAGTTAATAAACATTAAGTCGCATGCATATTCGAAATCTTGTAATTAAGTAAGAGTGGGATCAGCAAATACAACAAAATTTAGAATCGGCAAAGGAGTGAGACGAGAATCAATTTTAAGTCATTTATCATATACAATCGCTATGGGTGAAACACTCAGTAAGTGACCTAATAAAAAATGCAGTGATATGAATAAAAAATTCAAAATACGTCAAACTAGGTAAATTCATGTTTGTCGAATGCTAATTCCAAGAAAACAAAATCAAAATATGTGACATAACAATTGTTACTTAAAAAAACTAAAGCGATGTTAATAGCAGTTGAAACTGGAACAGGGGCGAAATTAAACAAAAATATCTAAGGGTGGTTTTAGATTTAAAATGTGATCAGTAATAGAGAATTATAAAAAGCATTCATTGGAAAAGAAAATTGTCAAAAGAAATAAAATGAGAATTTTTATATCAGTATGCACCCAGTAAAGGAAAAAAGTTATACTAAGCTAGATTATATACAACGAAGACACAAAAGGCAATAGTTATAAGTTTCATATTTTTGGATTGACTAAGTAAGGGAGCTAAGTAAATCTAAATAAATTAATCTTAATTATTTCACCCAGATTCTGATTTATTTTAACTGGTGTTAAGGTGTGTTTGGTATTGGCTTTGTTTTTTTAGCCTTTTTGCTTACTCCTTTCCATTAAACAACTTTTTCTTTTAGCACATTACCTTCTATTGTGACTAATGTTATTCCAACTATCTTAGTGAGTATATAGATCAATTGGTAAATTTTTCTTTTGGTTAAAGATTATCTTAGAAATATGAGAGTAGCATCAATCGTTCTCTTTTGATTAATTAGATCCTAAGTCCAACACATAGGCATAAAAATGATATCAATTAACAGTCTTTAAAATTCCTAGCAGGTACTTTCTAATCCAATAAATAGTATTTGAGAAGCAATCGATAAATTTCAAATTAGGCTTATTATCAATATTGACCATACTTCCTCTTCTCCCATCGTACCTCACGGTGTTGGGGATTTGAGCCATTGTTTGAACGATTGTCTATCCTTTTCAAGGGTACGGATTTGTGTTAGAGTTTGTCCTTTTTCTCTAACTAATTCATAGATGTTGTCTTCCCACTTTCGTCTGGGTTTTCCTCTATCCCTTCTTCCATCACACCCCATTTTGAAAATCTTTTTCGGATAGCGCTCATTACTCATTCGAACCAGGTGTCCATACCATTGTAGTTGTTTTGCTTTTATGTCTTCCACTAGCGGTGTAAGTTCTATTTCATCTCGTATGCTTCTGTTGCGTACTCTGTCTCTTCTTGTTTTGCCCACTACTCACCTTAAGTATCTCATCTCTGCAGTTGTTATTTTGGATTTTTGTTTATCTGTTATCGCCTGTCTCGGGTGCGTGTAGAAGTGTAGGGGTACATACTGTCTTATATAAATGCATTTTCGGTTTTATACTAATTTTCTTTCCTATCAATGTGCTATTTACTTGATAGTATATTCTGTTTTGCTTATTCTATGTTTTATTTCTTGGTCTATTCTTCCGTTCTTATTTATTAGCACTCCAAGGTATTCGTATGTTTGTACTATTTCCGTCTATTTGTATATCTACGTCTTCTTCATTTTTCCTGTTTTGACATGCATTACTTTTGTTTTTTCTGTATTAATAGTCATCCCATTTTCTTCTAGATGTTTTTTTTTTAAATATTTTTATGTTTCTCTGCAATTGATTTTTGTTTCTTGCCATAAGTAATATATCATCGGCGTATATTCGGTCTTGTGTCATTACTGGATTTAAATTGTGGTATGTTATGGGGGTGTTTCTTACTTCTGTTTTGCATTATTTTTTATGTACATTACAAACAGGAGCGGGCTTAGGCTGTCTTCTTGTTTGATGCCCCTTTTCATTTGAAATTCTTCCGATATTTGGTTATTTAATCTTGCCTTTCCGATTACGTTGTTATTCATATTCTTAATTATCCTCCGTAGTTTTGGGCTTACTTGTAAACCTTCTAACGCTTTCCAGATGTATTTGTGTGGCACCTGGTCAAAGGTTTCTTTTAGGTCTCCTTTTTATGTATAGATATTATAATGTTCTTTTCCCAGTCTTTTAGCATCTGTTCTGTATTCCTTTATAATTGTATACCACCTTTTTTCAACATTTCTGGAGCTATATTATCTTCTCCCGCTGCCTTACCATTTTTTTGTTTTCTTTAAGGCTTCTTTTATATCTTCTATTATTTTTTCTCATTGTTTTGATTATCACTTTCTTCCTGAGATTGTTGTTCTTCTCCTCTCCGAATTTCCGTTTTTTTAATCTTTAAATTTGGTTGTATGGTAATCTTTCCATGTTTTCAATATTTCTTCCGTTCTTGTTTGTATTATAATATTCCTATTTCATCCCTAATATTTCGCACTTTTGGTGCTCTATTTCTCTTTAAGCGCTTAACTACATTCCAAAACTATTTTATTTTTACCAAATTCCCCCCATGTGTCTTTCTTTGCTTGTTTTGCCGCTTCCTTTGCTTCGTTTCTTTTTACTAGGTATTCCCTTTTGTTCAATTTTATTTATTATATATTTCTTTCAGGCTTCTTTTTTAGTTTTAATTTTATTCTTTACTTCTTCATTCCCCTCTTTTGTTCGCTTATGTGTTAGGTCTTGTTTTATTTCTTTTTTCACAGACATCCTTTGCTGTTTTTATTAGGGTTTCTTTGAAGGCCTTCCATCTTTTATTTAGGGTCCATTGATTTTCTTCTTGGGCTTCTTGTTCTTCCGCTTTGTTTAGATTTTCAGTTAGTTCTTGTCTTATTTCTGGGTTTTTTAAAGTTTCCATTTTGATCTTAGTATAGCTCTTCGTTCATTATTGAATCGGTTTCCTAATGTTTGTATCAGCAATCACTAGTCTATGTTTCGTATTTAACTCCGCTCCTTTTATTAGCTTCACATCGTCCACTCTCATATTTCTCGTGTACGTAATGTAATCTATCATATTTTTCCTTCCTAGTTATGCTTTGTATGTTATTTTGTATATTGTTTTGCGTTTAAACTAATGAATTTCTTATCAACAGTTGGTTAGTTATGCAGCAATCTAGCATTCTCTCTCTATTTTTGTTTACATCCTCTTCTAGACCTTAACCTCTTATTGTTTCGTGTCCATACTCTGTGTTATTTTCTATATGGGCATTTCAATCCCCCATAATAACTACGTGTCTATTGTCGTTTTGCATTTTCTCTATGAATCTTTGCAGGTCTTCATAGAAAGTTTCTTTAAATCGTACAGCTGCATTTTCCGTGGAGGCGTATATTTGGTTTATTCCAAACTTTTCTTGAAGTTGTAGGTTTATTGTTATGATTCTAGAGTTTATAGCTTCCCATTTGGTTACTTTTGATTCTATTTCTTTGCTGAGGAGTATTTCTATACCTTCTTTTGTTCTATTTCCGACTGGTGTGCTCGCATATCTAACAGTGTACCCTTTGTCCATGTTTTTGAAGCCATTTCCTTTATTTTTAATTTCTGAGATTTCTTATATTTCTCCATATCGTCTATAATCTCGCATTTTTTCTCTGTAAGAGATGTGATGTTCCACGTCTCAAATCTTGTCCTATTTCTCTCCTGTCTTCTTCATTGTGATCGTTCAGTTCCGGGGCTCATAGTGTCTCTCTAAATCATTTTACAATGCGCGAGTGATTAGCCCAGCCGCATCTGCCCCGTTACCTCGGGACAACTGTGATACCCCCTGATGCTGGGTCGCCAGAGCCCCGTCTGTTATATAGCAGGGTGTGCCCGGCAAGTTAGTTGCTACTCGTGCAGGTGGGGTTGGTATTTGGGACCTAGTTGTTGGTGGACCCCTTACACCCCAGTATTGATCAGTCAAAAACTTAAGTTTGCTTGAAAATGGCAAACGGTTAGGCTTGTTTCTTAATAAATTGCACCATACAGTCCTTTGCAAACATTTTTATGTTATTTAATTTTTTCACATCAGTACTGACAGTTGCTTTGAAATATGTGACAACAAACCTAATTAAAAAATCTAGAAAATTTGTAAAGATAAAAATCGGAATAGAGGTAAACCGACTAAGATATAGAGAGAAGTGAAGGTACAAATAAGGAATAGAAGAGAAGAGAAAGCTAAAAAGAAGTAGCTAAAGTAAAGGTAGCGCACGAATGAGTAACTGATTAGACAGTCGCCTGTCTGATATCTTCACTTTCGATCATAAATATGAAATTAGAGTAATTTTTAAATTGCATGTAATTTATAGTATTGCACTATTTTTATCTAGTAAATATTATAACAATGAGAAAAATTAAACAATTTTAGTGCTTTTTTATTTTCATCGTGTAACAGAATCTTGGTATCGTCCTGATTTTGATAATGTTTTTAAAAAGTTCAAAATGGCATAGCAAAACACTTTCACTATACTAAAATATAAAATTTTTCTAGCACAAATATCAAATTTAAACATTTGCTATTATTCACAGTAAAATTAAATTTAAAATTTGGCGCGCCAATATGTCCTGACATCATTTGTGTGTTATGATAATCATACCACGCTAGCACATGTTTATATCACACTTTCTTGAACAATAGGCATCTTGCGCTATGTATATTACATGGGAATATCTAATATATGTCATCATATTCTTTTTATTGTGCCCTGTAGTTGCAGTGCGAATATTAATTGCAAAATTTGAGATTATGCGCGTTGGCTTCAAGTATTTTTCATTTTTTTGAAGTAATTAATGTACAAAATTAATACGGAAAATATTAATTCCTGTGTGATACTACACACAAGAACATAAATAACTGTAAGTAAATAGTATTTGCCCTGCTGATGACCAAAAATAAATTTGCGCAAAAATTAATAGTTGCAGCTTTGACAAAATCTGTCAAAAGTTACTGTTTATCCTTAAATACCATAAAATACTACTTATGCGACTCACAAGTGAAAAATCAGTAATTAAAAATACATGTAATTGTTTACTTCCAAAACCGTTAAATGCACCTGACTAATTATTTAAATAAACTAATTAATTATTTTAAGGTAGAACAGCCATACGTACATATCCGTGCTCGGTAATGCTGAACGTGCCTCAAGCTTAATTTTCTCATAAAGGCATAACGTAACAAGCAGGCGACTTATAACGTGTGAATAATTACAATGCAAAAACAGTATTAGTGCTTCGTTAAGAAGCACAGAGGAGGTTCATACGTACATGCAAAAGATAATATTGTTAATAGTTTTTAAAGAAAAGGAAGATAAAACAGATAAAAAATGTAAAAATAAAATTAAAAAACAATTTCTTGAAAACTTAGGCAAAAATACACAAGAGAAAATAGAAAAAATGTAGAAACATAAAAAACATAAAAGAACATTATGATAAACTAGTATGGTAAATAAATAAATAAAAATAATCTAATGAGACCTAGAAAAACCCCTCAATGTTTGTTTTATATCCCTCTATCAAAATGAGAACCCCTCTTTATAGATAAAAGTAGATTTAGAGTAGTTTAGAGAATTTTTAATCTTTATTCTTCTCGTTTTTCCTCTATTTTGCAGGTTTTTCATTTTAGTTGTAATTCTAGTATTACAATCAATATCTCATGCTTACTTTTTTGCTCTGCTTAGTAGACTTTCTTTGGATGTTAATCCTACACTTTTGTTTTCATTTTCACATCACTAGCATTAATTCCTTGCAATGTCTATTTAATTCTTCTCTAAATTTTAAAGTCAATTATTATTGAGAGCTTGTACTGAAATGCCTGTCCAGTGCGCGGATTAATATGCTATATGAACCCAATAGATAGCATTGCGAGCACAGAAGCAGTTTTGAGAGTGCAGTTATAAACAAAGCAAAATTACGGAAGCAATAAGCAACGATTCTTTGAAGGACTAACTGCTTCGGATAGCCATACGATGTTAGCAATCGTGTGAAGAAATGTAGCACCAAGTCACAGAATTGTGTTTTCCTGCTTATCGGAATGCAAAGGTGAGAAGAATTGTGCTGAAAAAGATGAATACTGTGGTCGCTCAGCAAATGCGTGCAAACCATACATCATCCAACGTGTGCCCCATTTGATAATGCCAGACGGGTGAATCATATTCGATGTCTTAGAGAATACAACAGATCCGTTTCGCGAAACTTGAAGATGACAAAGATCTTTCCGATGGGCTTTCTATATTCTCATCACTTAATAGAAATAAAAGCGTGTGGAAGCATGATAACAGTAGCTGCAGCTCTACAACGTGGACTTGAAAACGTTCTTTAAGTGTCTGGTTATAGTAGACAAAGTATGGTTCTGCCACGAAACACTGGAAAATAAACGCCAGTTTATCTAATACCAGCACATTAGTAGCTCTCGTTTCAAGAAGTCGGGATTGTGCATTTCAAAACAAAGACCGATTGTCTTTGAAATCCTGAAGTAATTGGCTGCCCCTACAAGAGAAAGCGAGTCACTTGAAGCGACGTATTCAGAAACGTTGAAAAACGTAGACATCACAGTCACCACACCTTTGTTACCTTGTAGGCTGTTGGTTACACCGTACTGCCTCACGCCCAACTTTTTTGCCGAGATACTACGTTCTATTTGACAATGGATTCTGCTGATGGACCTGCTACCCTCTAGTGAGAGCATTGCCAATGACTGGTACTGTGAATACCTAAAGCAACTTTTTCGGCGTATTCAAGAACGCCGCCACAGCAAATAGAGAAGTTGATTTAACACATTTATATGTTAGTTGCCACTTCCTGACTACAATGACACAATAGAAGAAGTAGCGTGCAGTAACAAGTTCTCTTTCAAGGATCAGCTTCAGTCGAATTCCGTACTACACTAAAAGAATGGTTTGCAGCAACTTCATGGAAACAGCTGCAACATGTTTTTATAGGGGGGGGGGGATACCTCGAATATAATATGTATTCACTTGTTCTTAACAAAATATTAGTGAGGACAATTGTATACCCAAAAATCATTTATTTGTATCTCGGTGCTCTATTCGGATTGAGTTAACTCTGTAATTCATCAGTGTAGCAGCGTTTTTTCTTATCCTTTTATTTAATTTTATAAAAGCTGGGGTAAATTGAGGCTCTATTTTTGATGAAAATAACAGCCATTGCGTTCACTTCAGCAACTTTTCTGCTCGTCATGGCCGAACCACGACTTTGATTGGGTGAATATTTGATATTCAATCTGCTTAACAATAATTTCTTTAGGAAAATCTTTTATTGGCAATTCAAATTCTTTTTTTTGATCGATCTGAAAATCCTGATTTAAAAATATCAGATTCGATGAAAACATTCTAAAATAACAAAGTTTTGTACCCATATCATTGATGCTGATAGTATAAGAATTTTTTTTAATTGTTGACTTTTTTGTTTCGTTTTTAATACTCTCACTTATGAAATGATTAACATTAGTATCAATTTGAAAATGTAATAAGTAATTTGTCTGTCAGTTAACAAATTGGTGAGGGGTTCATCCGTATTTTCTTTTTTTTTTATTGGTACACTTCCAAAACCTCAAAATAAAAAACTTTCCGATTTCAAAAATAATTGCGATCACACATAACTTTTCAGCAAAATTAATTTTTTGCCTAATTTAGGTCAATTTTTTTGGTTTTGCCTCACAGCATAAAAACACCAGCAATTTGTTATTGTGTATTTCAAAAGCTCCTTACTCCTTATAAATAGCTTTAAACATCGTTTTCTATTTTTAGTAAAATCCTGTTAGATATTAGTGAATTCTTCTTTTGTTAAAACTGATTTTTCCTGTTTAATTGTGTCTATTGTTTCTGTATTGTTTCTTCGGTCTTTTTGTTGTGCTTTTTAAATATCAAAGGTTTTTAACGTTTTGAAGTTGTCCTTTAGAGAGACTATCGCCTGTTGTTATCCTGAGTTTTTGAATATCACTACTGTTTTTGACTTATTTATTTTCATGTTGTAGTCTTTTCATACGCGCATATTCTAAACCATTCTCGTTTTTGGCTAACACTGCCACATCGTCTGCATATCTTAACATATCTAGTTTCCTTTCTGTATTTTTATTTTTAGGTTTATTTTTCTCTAAATAGATTCACCTGACGTTATCGAAGGCGTTTTCCCTATCTATAAATGCTATATAAGTTGATTTTTCTTATATCAGCGTAGTGCTGTCCAAGAGCCTGAGTTTTTCTAAATCTGAATTGCTCTTTTGTAAGGTATTCGCCTATTTTCGTTCTAATCTTTATCCACAATTCTATATTTTTTGCTGTATGTGATATTGGGCTTACTGTCCCAAAGTTTAAACATGTCTTACTTTTCTCCTATTTTGGAATCGGTGCAATTATGTTGTATTTGAAGTCTTTTAGTACAAGTTCTGTTATATATGCATATTACAGAACTTGTTTCGTATAGTACATTATGGTTGGCCTCTTCGATGTTCTTAATTATTTCCGCTGATATGTAATTCGATAGCTTTTCCATTTCTTAGATCCGCCACTGTTCTTTTCGTACTTTGATTTGTGGTTTTGTTATTATCATAGGGCCAGTCTTCATTTTCTTCATTGTACAATTATTTTATATAATTTTTCCAGTGTTAGTTTTCTTGGATTCCATAATGATTTGATTTTTTCATTTCGTTTTGTCCCTTTTTAAGTTCTTTGTAAAATTGTAGTTTTTCCTCAGCTAATTGTTGCACTGCATTTTTTAGTATTTCTCATGATTACTCTACCCCTTTCTATATTAAATGTTGTTACGACAATTTTTCCGTAATCCTTGTTTCTAATCTATGGTTTTATAATTTCTCCGGTTGCCATACTTTTGTCCTTACATTTCTTTTTAACTTCATAAGTCTTAAATTACACGTCATCATTACTAAATTATGATGACCCCAACTACGTATTTTATTAAAATATAATTTATTTAATATCTTTTTTTCCTAGTGGCTTTTATGTATATTTTCTTCGTAGATGATGCTAAAATAAGGTACTTGTTATTATTAGACCATACATAATTCTGCTAAACATCCACCTAATATTGCATTCTAGTCTCTTATAATTTTTGAATCTCCATTGATATATTTAATCATTTCTTCGTTTTGTGGTCGAATTATATAATTCGGGGCTGTAGTTTTTTTTACTAAAATAATTCTTTCCTTGTATAAGTGTTACTCGATTTTCCTCACTATGATTCTCATTCTAAAATTTGTGTTATCTGCAGCCGTGTTAATTATTCTATGCTCCCACTCCATAGATCTGCTTCTTGTAACGACTTTATTTCATAAAAAAAACTAGTATATCAAGTCTATTAATTCTTATTTATTCTTTGGATTTGCCAAGCTTGCCACACATTAATAATATTCTAATATTTTATTTCCCAACTTTTAGCCTATTTCTATTTTTGCCTTCACCCTTCTTTCGAAAATTAGACTAAGGATTTACTAAATATTGAATTTATTTTTGATAAATAGTACGTTTCTCGCGATAATTATTTGTTATTTATTGTTTTAATATCGCGAATACTCTGTCTCCCTAATCTTGTCTGTGCACCGCGAAAAGGTGAAGTTGACATTTGGATTTAGAGACGTTATATTTGCTTCACATTTTTATACTCCAAATTTATATAATCAACAAATAAAAATGCTCGACCTTCGATTTAAAGCAGTTAGAGTACGGCAAATCTCCTCACAAGGTGAGAAACGAAGCTAGGAAGTAATTACATTTTAAGAAAAATTTAATGAATTTTAAAAGTAAAATTTACTTATACCTTTACATTTAAGGCTGTCAAATTGATTTATATATTATAATAACGTTTACCTCTATTTAACAAAATTATTTTTCGTATAATCCTCAGAAATGTATTTTACAGTCTTACTGGAAGTAATATAATGTTTATTGTTACTATGATTGTTTTAAGTAAGTAAAAAAGGTTGGATATGAAACTTTTACAATTCTTCGGTAACACAGTAATTACAAGACTGTTTGTCGAAGGTTCTGATAAACATCTCCATTGTTACTTTACAACGCGAAATGCCGTTGAATTTCTAAATTTACTTTTTCAAGGTTTCAAGGTAAATAATAAGTCATTCAGAAGTGTGTAGCTTTCTAGAATGCGTTAGTACATTGGGAGCTCTAATTTACAGTAGACCGGTACAATAACCATTAAGTACTTTAGTGTCCAAGGTTTTAAACTAGTAGTTATGTTCTGAAATTATTTTTTCATTTAGCTAACGTAGATAACTGGAAGATTCCAAAAGAAGCTATACCGGAGTCTGTCAAGGACGCCGGAGAGGGGGGGTTCATGCCGTTCGGGCTGGCAGGAGTGATGGCAGGAGCAGCGAAGTGCTTTTTCGGCTTTGTGGGCTTCGACTGCATCGCCACCACCGGGGAGGAAGCCAAAAACCCGCAGCGAAACATCCCCTTAGCTATCGTCATCTCGCTGTTCATCATCTTTCTCTTCTACTTCGGTGTATCCACCATTTTGACAATGATGTGGCCTTATTATGATCAAGTAATATGACGCCGCATTATTAAAAGAAAAATATTACTTTTTTAACATTAGGACGCAGACGCCCCCTTTCCGCACGTATTTGGGCAAGTCGGTTGGCACACTATCACCTGGATAGTTACCGTCGGCGCCATTTTCGCCCTCTGCACCAGCCTCATGGGGGCCATGTTTCCTCTTCCCAGGATTTTGTACGCCATGTCCAACGATGGGGTTCTGTTTACTGGTCTGGCTAGGGTACACCCCAAAACTAAGACACCTCTGCGGGCGACCATCATTTCGGGATTACTTGCTGGTAAACGTGGGAGTAAGGCGGCATTTTATGATTTACTACAGCAAGATATCTTTAGGCGTAATGGCGATGATGTTTGACCTGGCCCAATTAATCGATATGATGTCAATCGGGACGCTTTTGGCCTATACGATAGTAGCAATGTGTGTGTTAATATTAAGGTTTGTTCTAATTTTTACACAGTTTAATGTTTGTTTTTTATGTGTAACCGTTTCAATTACTAGGTATCAAAAAGATGACGAGTATGACTTTCCAAAAGAAAAAATTTCGGATGACGAGCTGGAATTTTCCGCTTTCAGCGGATTGAAGAAGATTTTTAATTTAAACATGAGCAAGCACCCTGATGAAACATCGTTGACCATAACACAATGGAGCATTGCAATTTTCAGTAAGTTTTTTTGTAAACCTAAGTTAATTATCGAACTACCCCATACATTAAGTATTTTTTAAGTAATCTTAAAATTACAAATGCTTGTTAAGTCTTGCGTAAAGGCAGTAACGAGTTATTTCCTTGCGCAAACAGTGTCCAACATTTAACAGCCTGTTATTTATTAGCGATGACTGTAAAGGTGTAAGATCAACAAAATATTTTATTTACTTGTCAGTATTGTTTAACTGTTTATCTCTGTGCATGTCGCAGCTATAATTGGTTTCCCAGTAAGAGAAACATTCAAGCTTTAAAGGGAACATTTTTAAAACAAATAATTTTAATATGTATTGAGGTCTCCGGAAAGTTCGTGTCGCTTTTCACTAGATGGCTTTAGAAAATATAAGAATACGCCGCAGTTACAGAAAACACCCAATTTGTGTACATATTATTAAAGGAGATATTTCATCACGTTTCAAAAGAAAGTTCTTTGCAATAAATTAATTTTTTCCTTCTTATACCCTTTTGAAGATGAAAGATGATAGACACTTAAAGCTTTTCTATTATCATAAATGGAAAAATGACACACAATCAAAAAAAGATATGTACTCTTTACATAGAAAGTTCTTTAGCTGAAAGAACGTGTATCATAAGGTTTAAAACATCAGTCTTAACTTAGTTTCTGGACTAAGGATATTCTTTTCTCTTAAACGACATAGTAAATCATTTGAACACACTAAAAGAATCCCAAAGCTCCAAATTGGTCTGATTATAGTACAACTTTTCTGCTCTTGATGTGGTAAATAAGACGTGCAATTCAACTTAAACTACTTATTTATTTTACTTCCAGGTTATGCAAATTTACGACACTATTTATATATACAATACATACAACTAATAACGTAAAACGACACACTATCTATGTCAACACAGCTCCCGCACTTAGGTTCATCGCTGTCGTCACTTCGAATTCGAAATGACCTTGCCACTCCACTACGCGGTATTTAAGCAGCTCTGATGTACCAGAAGGTTGCAAAATATCGGGAGGCGCCGCACTAGCACCTTCTGAGGTGTTCGTCGCACACGTGGGCGACAGGTAGATTCCTAGAAGACATAGTGTCAGCCCCCGAGCAGATGTCTAGCGGCCGCGTTACGAGGAGTTCAGGAATTTGTCACTTAGTAACCTGATTTCTAAATAAAGAAGGAATTTCTTCCAACTAGCCATCCCATCCTTTTTAGTTTCAAGTACATTTCTTTTCTTTTCTTTATTATATGCAGTTTCTATGTCAACTTGCTATTTAAGTTTAGTCCCAATTAACTAACTCGTAACACATTACAACTTTACCGAAATAGATAAGTGGACACCTTTTTATCTTAGCATGCAGACTGCATATGTAAGCTTGTTCTTATTTACTTTAATTTTCTATTTACTAAACCATTCTTGAAGCACATTTATGTGACTCTGTGGTTGTTGTGAAGCAATAGTTGGGTTTTCATTTGTAGCTGAAATTGTTGTATTATCTGCGAATCTTCTAATTATAGTAAGGAATAGCATGATGTTTCTTCGCCATATTTTAGTATTGGTATGATTGGGATGATAAGAAGGGTCTCAGTAATTGAAAGTATTAACGTGATAACTTTTTCTTGATTTTAAACAGAAGATCTTTACCCTATACTTTGTCAAATGTTTTTTTATGTTTGCAAAAGGCCACCGAGCAAAACCACTTTCTTGAAGACTTTGTATATTACGTTGACAATTTGTTGGTGTTGTTAGATGATCAAATGGCTATATCCATGATTAAACTAATGATTTGGCAAATATTCTTTTATTAAATTATTTTCTCTTATTCTTTCGAGTACTAGATTTCCAGAAGTGTAGAAATTACTAATAACAGTTTCATAGGCCGATAAAAGGTCACATCTGTTAATGGTTTTCCTGGTTTTAATATTAGAATGATGTAGATGCATTTAAGCTGAATTGGTCAACGGGTTAGTCTGAGGATGCTAGTAGTTCAGATAGTACCAGTAATTAAATCATACTTTGGAGTTTTTTTATTTATGTCTCATATTATTCTCAATTTCTTTTACAGTAAAATCCCCAATCGCTTTACGTGAGTCGAAACAGTGCATTTCAAAATTTCTTACTAGCATTATCATTTATATGTTTTTACTATCTGACCTTTTCCAACTATTGTCAGAATTGCAAATAAGAGAAACAGCAGGTATAGGTCGCTTAAACCCTTTTGTAACTTTATTTGAAACCTAGATATTTAGTAAATTTCATTTCGGATCTCGCGTAACTTATTAGCTCTTGCTCTTTTTCCCTCAACCATCGTTTTTATTATTTTAGCAGAGTATATTGTGTGTTTATCGTTTTTCTTCTTTGTGTAGTAGTGTTGCCTTTCAAGCAGATTGCGCGCTTGTAATAAAATAATCTGCGGTATGTTAATGATCTCATGGTTCAATAAATCCCAGTCGGTGAATATACTGTACAGTACAGCTTTGCTTTATTGTGTAATAGCACTGAAGGTGACATACATGGCTGTGTTATTTAGAGCTATATTAAACTTTGATTTTACATCTGTGAAAATTAGATAAAATGCCATTAGTGTTATTTTATTGGGCATTACAAATCTGATGAATAATAAGTTGGTTCGGCTACGTCTCTTTTTCGTCGTCCTTCTTGTATCTCCAACTTTTGTATTTGATAATGAAGGCACCACACTAGCAAAAGTAAAATACAATGATTTGAATCAAGATAAGTGAACTTTTGGCTTCCACAACAAAGTGTATTGATTTCTCCGTGTTTGAGTTTTAACTCACCAACAAACTCAAGGCATTGCTTTGATGAACCTCTACCGATATGTACTGATAGCATCAATATTGGACTACCGAATTAAAAAAAAGTCATTACCTCAGAAGCTCCCTGTTAATATAAATACTTAATGAAACATGAGACTTTTAGTTGCTAACGATTGAAATTCATTTCACATTTTTTGACGCTTACTCAATTCTATCTACCTTCTCCTTGATCACAGCTATTATATCTTGAAGTAATACTTGTATTTTCCTCTAAAGTATAAATTACTTCAGAAATCTAAAAAGCTTTATTGTCATGTAGTTTCTGGCGTGAGCTGTAAGGTGTCCAATAGCAGATTGTCACTACAATTTTTTCTTCTTTTATTAGGAAGCAGACAATACACATTTTATTAGAGATATTTTCCCTCAATGTGTATGCACTGTTGTGTTGTTCCTGCTGTTGCAAATAATTCCTTGAATGTAGCACCACTTATGGACACCCGACTAAACCTCATCGTTGGAGGAGAACTTCTCACCATGTAATGCCTTTTTTATTGCACCAAACAGAGCGTACTTACTCGGCGTAGTCGCCCGACAAATATGAGGCGGGAGGCAACACATTTAACGCAAGAACCTTTGGAGAGGCAATTGTGTAGCGACTAACATGTGAACATGTTGAAGCAACCCATGTATTTTCATTTCACCTGGGGGCGTCATTAAATATGGCAATGTTCTAAATAGTGGGCGGCAAAATCCTTTTCGTATCGCAAGAAACAATTAGCAATACATATTTCTGGCCATTACTTCTTGTAAGAAGGGCTTCCATATATTGGCATTTTTTCTGACGTCTCCTACCAAAATTATAATTTGTCTGCTGTGACCAGACACCCACAGAAGGTTTTCGAATACAAGCTGCACAACTGAAGTAACTGTTGATGTGTCCCTGTGTGCTTCTATTACGGCTAAGCGGTAGGAGTATTAGGAATCCATTAAGCAGATCTTTATCACATTCAAATCCTCATGGAAGATAGTATGTAAAGTTCCGGAAGACATTTGCTGTTTTGTCCTTAAGAAAACAGTGTGCGTTTTCATACACGATTATTGACCTCGTATGACTATCCGAAGCAGTTACTCTGTTTTTCCAAAAAACCATACCATTGGTTGCTGCTTATGATTATTTGCTTTTATGATTTTCCGCCTTATCCATAATAGTACCCTTTCTTCTGTGCGTTCTAGCAAAGCACAACGTAGCGCTATAATCTACTTTCACACACACATATATAAAGCACATTTTAGTTTGTGCCACTTTGTCTTCAGAAAAACTGTAACTTTTGCAGTAAAGTCAAATACTTAATAAGAACGTAACAAGTTGAAAATAAAAAGAAGTTATATAATTAACGAATACACTTTGGCACCAAACATTAAAAGGATAAATTTAAAATGTTTTATTAATTAACAATTACAACTGTACTAACTGACACAAAACTTTTAGAACTCTTTAGCAACATTTTGCCCAATTTAAAAACTTCTATGGCATTTTCATTATGATTGTGTTATAAAAAAATAGCCTACGTGATAATTGGGCAAATTAGATTACAACTTTAATGAGGCCAGTTTAAAAAAAAATTTGAAAGCGGAGACACCATAATATTATTAAGATATGATTGTTAATTTCTAGAAAAAATTTAATTGGGGAAATTAAATATGGGAATATAAGATGTAAAGATAAAAAATCTGAAAATAGCTGTTTTAATGCCAATGATTCACACTTTAACTTACTAAATATTTATTAACCACTTATGAATATTATAAATTTATAATAATTTTTAATTGTTTGTTACTAATAGGTTGTCAGCATCGCAGTTACTATTTTAGGTAAAACAAGCAATATAAATCTGTAGCAAAATATTAAATTTTTTGCTGCATTAGACGCAGTCTTTGGAGTAAGACATTAAACCAAAATGAGATTTTGTATCTAAAAAACTTTTTGAATAACACGAAAATACTCCAGAATGTTTCTTGTTGATGATGAAATGAAGGACTTCTCAGCAAATGTTTAAAATGTTAGCATCAATATCAATTGTCATAAAAATCCATTACCTTAAAAGACAGTAGCTTATATTCCTGAATAATAAGAACAAGCTATAGTTTTTTAAGTACCATTGTCTTTATTCATTCGTTTCATTTATATAACATGTAAACTACCTTCACGTAATTTGATGATATCACTATCATAATGTTTTTATTTTTCCACTCTTTAGATAAAAAGTTGTAAAACTTACTCTTAATGCTTCAATCTAGTCATTTATGTTAGAACATCTTCGTCTTATATACATAAGATTGTTCTTTTCATAATATTAATAATAAACAATTTAAAACCGGATCATATATGTAATTTATTTAATCAATAAACTACTACAGATCATAAAAAATGACTAATTTGTATTTTATGCAGCTGAGAATCAATTTACGTTATCAATCATCTCACATAATTAAGTTACTTAGTCGCCTCAAACGTACTATGAAACATGGTTATTATTGCTATTTTTCATTTTGAAAAATTAAACACTGACCTTTAATAGACTTCTTCACATATAAAAACTTTGCCTTACTTTCTAGTTGTGTTATTCGTATATAGAAATACTTGTACACAGTTTTTAAATGGAGATTTAAGACAAACAACCCCCAAAAAGAATGAAGAAAGTGACGACGTTTAAAACAAAATGACTCCAGGTGGATAAGGTTACAAATCGACAATCCTAAACTTGGTTTATCCCATGAATTCTGGGATGGACAAATAAAAATTTTCCAGTACAAAACAAGGAAAAATGTGGCAGAGAGAAACCAAATTAACGTGGCTACTTATAATATGCACACAATGAGAACAAATAAAATGTCACAAGAATTGGAGAAGAATTCAATAAAATAAATTGAAATGTCACTAGACTATAGAACGAGTACATATACAAAACAAGACACTAAAAAAAAAAATGTTTATAACTAATGTGTCAACAAACATATGGGGCACAAATATTTACCTTGGTAAGCTGGCTAAAACACAAAGGGCCATAAAAAGGCAAATATTAGATATACAGTTAAAAGTACAAGGTTTAAAGATATCAGGCGAAGAGCTAAATTAATATATGTCATAGAACACATTCTTTCTTTCTTTCTTTAGCCTTCTTCAATCCATTTGCGGATGTAGGCCTCCCCTAGTTCCCTCCATCGTGTCCTGTCTTGTGCAATTCTTTTCCATGCAAGACCGGCGTGTAGTTTTACATCTATCCATCGCATCTGTGGTCTACCCCTTGTTCTTTTGCCTAGCCAGGGTCGCCAGTCCTGGATTCGTGCGTTCCACCTGTTGTCCGTTTGGCGGGCATTGTGTCCTACGAATTGCCACTTCAGGCTAGCTACTCTTTTTCCCACATCTGTGACTTTTGTCTTCTCCCTTATCCAAGTGTTTCGTTTTCTGTCTTTTAGGGTTATTTGTAACATTTGGCGCTCCATGGCTCTTTGGGTCTTCATAAATTTGTCTACATTTCTCTTTGTCAAAATCCAGGTCTGGGCCCCGTAAGTAATGACGGGCAGTATACAGCTGTCAAACACTTTTGTTCTCAGGTATTGAGGTATATTTCGGTTTTTTAATATGTAACTTAATCTGCCAAAGGCAGCCCATCCTAGTTTCGTTCTTCTTGCGATTTCTATTTCTTGATTTTCTTTATTAAGTATAAACCTTTGCCCTAAGTATGTGTATTCTTCTATTTGTTCTACAATGTTTTGTTCTAGTTCGATATTCACTTCCTCTTCGGAATTTGTCATGATTTTTGTTTTTTCGGTGTTTATCTTTAAACCCACTTTTTTAGAAGCTTCATTTAGTTCTTGGAGCATTGAGTTTAGTTGGTCTCCATTTGTTGCAAATATTATGACGTCGTCTGCGTATTTTAGTTTATTTAAAAATTTGCCGTTTATATTGATGCCTTTTCCCTCCCAGTTTAGGCATTTGAAGACATCCTCAAGGGCTAATATAAATAGATTAGGTGGTAATGGGTCTCCTTGACGGATTCCTCTCTGTGTTGGGATTGGATCGGTTTCTTCTGACCAGTTGACTGTTATTGCAGTATTCTTATATATATCTTGGATTATTGTCATATATCTGTGGTCTATCCTGCTGTTCCATAGACTCTTCTGTACTGCCCACCTTTCGATGCTATCGAACGCTTTTTCATAATCTATTAGTGCTATGTATAATGGGAGATGATATTCGTTTGCTTTCTCTATTAGTATCTTGAGGGTTAATAGATGGTCCGTTGTACTAAACCCTTTGCGGAAGCCAGCCTGTTCTTCGGATAAATACATTTCTATTTTGTTATTTCATCTTTTCATTATAATTCTTGAGAAAAGCTTATATACTTGTGATAGTAGTGTTATGGGCCTGTAATTTTTTAAATCTTGTTTGTCTTCCTTTTTATATAGTAAAATCGTTATGGCCTCTTTCCATTCACTCACTATTCTTCCAGTTTCCAAACATTTATTGAACAGTGTCATAGAACACATAAAATCTCTGAAATGGACAAGGATTAGTCCCACTATGCGGTAGAGAGATGACAAGTGGAACAAGGAAATACTAACAATGAAGGCCATAGACGACAAAAAGGGAAAGATTACGTCTAAATGAGATTATCGGGTAATTTAAAAGAATTTTTATATTTTATTGAATAGGAAAAATCGCAGATAAAAACAATTGGAGACAACTTGGGAAGGCCTATATCCACTATTAGAAAGAAAGGGGCTAAGATAGATAGATGGAATGGGGGAGGGGGCAAGTAAAACTATAATCTTAATCTATAAATCAAACTCCATGGTTAGCGTATGTAAGAATATGGACAACATGGTAGTTTTACACTTACTAAAATTTTTATTTGGAATGCATATTTAATACATAAATTAAGTACCATTATCGGTCATAATAAAATTATCATTAGAAGGGTCTATTTGCATTTCAAGTTTATAACTTTTAACAATTTTAGAGACATACCTGGTCCACGTTAACAAATCTGACTGTAGTTTAAAGTGTTTATCGATTAAACTACATGACTAAATGTCATAGATCTTACTGTAGTAACAAATTGTTTTCTTAGTTCATAAACTGGAAAGCTATCTTTATTTTCACATCAGAATAGGGGCAACGTCCATGATTAATTTTTTATAAATTCAATTAAATAAAAATTCAACGGTAACATGTTATGTATGCAACGGTATAAAGCAGCTAACGCATTTTATACTCAATTTAAAACAGAATGTTTCAAAATTGATGTGTGACTAAAAAAACAATAAAAAGTAACTAAAATTTTAGCTTCTTCGATATAATAAACTGTCTGGATTAGTTCAGAAAGATGTAAGAACAGTTGGACTCGTTTTCATCGTGCAAAAATGGACCCATCAAAAACTTTACCTCCTAAAAAATGGTGACAATTATTCGACTCATTCAGGTATGCCAACTAAGGCATTCAAAAATATACTATCTGCGGCAATATTTCGATCTTTTAAAATTAAAAAAATTTTCTTCTTAGGAATTCTTAAATTCACATAAACTGGGCGGAAATACAAATACAAAAGATGTGGTATTTAACTTTCTTGTGGCAAAAAAAAAACCTTTTGGACGCAGTCATTGGGATCAAAAGCAAAACTGCTGGCAAAATAGAAGATAAAAAACGACCAAGTGCATGTCGCTGCGTATTTCAAGTTCTTGATAAAGGTTTTAGTAGCAATAAAGTCAAAGTTTCACAAACGTACCGAGTTGGCATTCCTATATATACGATGTCCAATAAGTTCGTAAACAAATATAAATATGATTGAAGATAAGCTGATAAGTTTATTATCTTTGCTTTGGAGGTACATAACACTATAAGATTACAGGCAATATTTGATAACGTCTCGTTTATGCTTTGCAACTAAAGTTAATCTTTTTTCGAAATAGTTGGACGCAGCACACACATTGTTCATTGGAATTCTACCTCACACTTTTAATATGGCAGCCTTGAACTAGTCAGGGTTATTAGTGTTAGAAAGTTTAAGTTTGGATAACATGTGTGACCACGCAAATCAATCTAGAGAACTGCATTCTGGAAGATAAAAGGCAATTCATCCTTACCCAAAAATCGACTAAATGTTCTTAGCACGAATCCTGAACAATACGAGCAATGTGTGACGAGGCTCCACATTGGGTAAACACATAATAATCATCTCTATGCATTTCTACAACACTTTTTTATTTTCATTTTCTAATATTCTGCGTTTGCTTTGACACCCGGGGCTTTAAAAATGCACCATTTGGAAATGACCTTCAAACTATAAAACTACTGGCACTCTGAAAGCGAGGACTATACCTGCAGATACCAGAAATGTCTCGAACTTTGACAACGTAACCACGATTATTTAGAGAATTAAAAGTTCATTGCAAGACGAACAACTTTTTGTCAAAAAGACCTATGAACTTTGCTTTTATTGTAAATCCGAATTTTGAAGACAGAAAATTCTGTATTGCGACGTCTTAAACTTGTTTTTTAAAGCATTTTGCTCTTTTAAATAAAACTAAACCTAATCCAATGTTTTTAATGCTCTGCAGTCTAGGCACCTGGAGTTTTAGCTGTAAAGTTCTGAAGAAGAGTGATTATTGTACCTTTATATTTTTCGTGATGCTGAACACAAATCTAAAGTTTTCCAACAAACATTTTGACTGAAGAACCCATTTTTTGACTAAAATAACGAAATTGTTATCGACATAACTATTTTTCAGTAGAAGTTAGATTAGAAATTTGAAAACTAAAAATATTTCCTACAACATTGTTTTATGCAGAAAATAAAATTAAATTTCTATGTTTTCATCAATATCCGAGCGGCTACTTTAATTAAAATAGGTTAGGGGTTCTTTTGTATTTTTGAAATAGATTAAAAGGGTGAGGTTGAGAAATGAGGAAGGTTATTCGTTGAAAAGACATTTAATTAAAATCTTGCAAACAATGAATATATTGTGTACAGTATTAATAGGAGTATATTTTATTAACGCAATCGTCGATGCTTTAAAGTAGTGCAAGTCTCATAATCCTTGTGTTCCTCGGGCTCTTCTTCATCTTGTTCGTCTTTTTCAGCTTAGAGCTTTTCTATTTCAGATTCTTCAGCAGTCATAAGAAGGGGGTAATCCGGCTCCTATAAGTTGTTGATGATGCATATTTCCTATGAACAAATGCTGCCAGTCCCACAAGCAATGGAGAAAGAAATGACTTTAGCCTTACTGCTGTAGTAATGCACTTTTTAATCCATTTGTCCTTAGTTACAGGTTTTTTGCCTTAACAATCACAATTCCAATAATCTTTGTAGGGAGTTAGGTATGCATAATTCAACGTCATGAAAAAAGTTGTCTGAAGGTGGATACTTTGGGGTGTTCTAGACCATAGAGAGCACATCTTGCGTTATAATCGCACTAGCTGCATCAATACACGATCTCTTTCTTTTTCTGCTGAGGTTTTACAATTACTGTAACAAGAGGCTGACAATATTTTGATCTCTGAGTTACTAATACACACAATCAGTAGCTTATTAGGAGAAATGGCTATTATTATACCATCTCCGTACTTCTTCAACAGCTGCGCTTTAACAAGTTGAATGTAAGGACAATAATTATCCTGAGTTTTATTCATTAAATCAGTGAGGAAAAATTGACACTCATCTGAATTTTCCTTGATATATTTATAAATGTACTGGACAGATTTTTCAATTTCGTATGCATTAGGACCAGTTTTCTTGCCAGTATTGGTCCGTACTGTGGCATGCACATGTTATCTACAACTAGATCTGAAACATTGGAGATACGAGTGATGACAGCAGCACCGCACCTATCACCTCTTTTATGAGCAGTTCGTAGAATTTATTCACTGATACCTATCTGACAGATGCACTACACTTTCTCTTTTTCATTATTAGGATATTTAGCAATTTTTACTTCTTGAGAACAGAGTAAACAATAAGTTTTAAAATTAAAAACATTTTCTTTTGATCTTGTTGTTTGTACATGTGGAGTATTTCTCTCAAGCCTGCGTAGATGAGCTGTTATCATCCATTCAATGGTATAACTTTTTCTACATTATGAACTTTAACACAAATCAAGTTTGCTAGGGATTTGTTCTTAGCGTCCTTCCTCTTCAAACTTGACTGGTGTAAATTTTATAAACCTTTTTCTTTGACCACTGTTGTTCTATTATCATTCTCTTCCAAAGTTGCATCACATATAAAACACTTTGACATGATGGCGACTGACTATCAACTGCTATTGGGGGTAAAAGATACTCTTCTAAAACTGTACTACACTTTATTTTTATAATTGATGAAAACCTACTCTGATTACATAACACACCCAACTCTCTAGGAATGTATATCACCAGCTCTTGAAAAGAACTGAAAAGGTAAAGAAATCCCGCCCCACGTGAACTCTTGCTATGCAGAAGTGATAGAAAATAGGTTGGGGAATGGAAGAGAGGGGATAAAAAATTCTCAAAAAAAAAGATTTGTAGAAGGAGGGAAGGGCTCGTTGAAGAGAAGGGACGAAAAACGCTACGACAATGGGATGAGCGAGAGGAGGAGTAAAGCCTTTCATCTCAATGAAATAAGGAGGTGGCATTTTTATACTTTTTTTTGCTTAATTTTGAGTATCATCCGTTCTCCTACAAAAAACTGACTAGAATCAATTTTATAGGAAATTTTCTCTAGTTTTCAAATTTCCAATTGCTGTTTGCGTAACTTATGCCGAAAAGATTTATGCCGAAAAAACTGCATAAAAGATTTTGTTATTTTCGTCAAAAAATAGATTTCCTAGTCAAATTTTTGTTATGTTCAGCACCCCAAAAGAACATAAAGGTATAAAAAACCATCGCTCCTTCAGAACTTCACAGCTAGATCTTCTTTTTTTAGCCCAGGTGCTTGGACTATGTAAGTAGCCCCAACAAACAATTTTGCTACGATTATCTACGAATTTATTTAACAGCCTATCCGTATATTGGCATAAACAAAAAATCTAAGTAATTTATTGTCGAAATTTTATTATTTTCTATTAAATAAACTAGAATTAGTATAGTTCTTATGATGTTTAGACTAAAAATATTTAAAAACAAATCAAATCATGTAACCAAGCATAAAATGGAACAACCAAGTTGATACTGTAAATACATGTAAATTTTGTATACAGCAGAAACTAGATTTTACTCCTTTTTTGTGGCTAAATCAATTATTAACTCCATCTAAAGCTACCGTCATAGATGCTCCTCATGCAATGTTCAATAGTTTCGGTGTAAAAATATATTTTAAATTTAAAAAAGTATTTGCAAATTCGTAACCGAATAAGCAATTATTTCTAAGCAACTGCAGCATTGGATGGAGCTGATATTATACGACACTCTTGTCAAGTAAGATTCTGTCTGAAGTTCTGTTTATTTCCATAGTTTTATCCATTCTGCAGCACATGCAATAGGTTCTTCAACATCACTAATTGAAAAAATGATTAGTTACATCAAATGAGGCTTACTACAGCTTTTTCCAGGAAAATTGGCTGTGACTCTTTAAATGATATTATGCCTTATTTAAATAATACTCATCTAAAGAGATTAAGAAACGTCTATTTCTGGTTTTCAGTATTTTCACCTTTAATTATGCCGTTTTCTGATAAAAACAAAATCGACAAAAAATTCAAAAGTTATAACGATAGAAAATAATTAATAAGGCAATTTGATCAGTACAGAGTTTGAGGAAATTCATTATGCTTGGGGGGGGGGGTATTTGCAATCTAATAATTTATAATATTTGTAATTTGAATTATCTTTTATTTTTTACAAAAAAAAAAAACTCCATAATCTTTCATCTATTTCAATTTGCTTCAAATAGCTACTAATTATGTGTTATGTTAATTGAGAATTTATTCTTAATACTAAGTGGAGCAAAAGTTATCACCCTATCAGAAAATGCTTTAATTTTTGCAAATGGAGTCTCATGTCATCGCGACTTTGATATTTGTAAAGTAAACAGAAGCAGAATACACGTGGATAAACCATGAATCATTATACCCCTCAAGAACAAGGAATAATTGTGTCAATATTTTTAACAAATAATCGGTCGGTAGTTTTGGCTTAACGTGAATTTCATTATGGATTCCCTAGTCATGTGGCAACTGGACAAACACTACGCCGTTTAGCTGCATGCCTCCAGGAGACTTGGCCGGCCCCGAAGGAGCCTTCCGGTCGAGAATATCGTTTCTGTGGTTTCAGATGTCCAAGAGGACTCTCAAACATCAACCAGACGACTGGCCATGCAATTGGACATCAATAGACGGTCTTTACAGCGAAATTGGTGAAAGACTTGAAGATTAAGGTGCAAACGGTGCATCAGTTATTGCCTGCAGACCGCCAAATCCGTGTAAATTTCAGCCAATTTCTCCTAAACCTCGACCACGATGAGCCATTACATCCTTTCAAAGTTGCTGTTTGGTGCGGCGTTTACGAAGGAAAAGTTATTGGCTCATAGTTTTTCGAGGAAGGGGTCGGTAACACTGTTAATGAGACTGGTGAGCGCTGCAGAACCATGATCAATGACTTCTTGCTGTCGCAAATTGACGAATTGGGTTTGAAGAACATGTGGTTCTAGCATAACGGTGCAACCGCACCGAAGCAAGCGTTTCCTGGCCGCTTAATCTCTGTTTTGGCGATTTGCACTGGCCCGCAAGATCACCCGCTTTAGCCGTTCCAGACTTATATCTTTGATTTTTTTTGAAGTCATGAGTCTATACGAAAGAGCCATAGACCTTGGCTGTCCTAAAGAAAAACATCAGACATAAAGTGGAAAATTTATCGCTAGACGTTATGGCAACTATTGTAAAACGAGGCCGAATGCGCATGAATTCTGGCGGCGGCCGCTTGACCGATATTATCTGCGCGACTTCACGGGAAAAAACTTAAAGGTTTAAATAAAGATAGTCAACAAACAGAACTAATTATTTTTATTTACAAAGTTACTGTTTTAGAAAATCGAGAGATGGCTTTTGCGTCACCTTGTGCTTGAAAAAAATCAAAATAAATATTTTACAACTTTAGTACAAGTAGTGATCATAAACGAATTAGGATAAGAAGAGAATAAATTAGAAAACAGTATACTATTTGGAAAATAACGAATAAAAAATAATAAAAAACTGAAACAGAATAATTTGAAAACAACCCTTGATCTAAAAAATTTGAAATAACAAATGGGAAAGTTATAAGAGCAGTATTAGAATTCAGTATGACAGTTTTCAAACAGATAAAATAAATGGCAAAATAATAATAAAAGACAACGTAACATATTAAATTCAATAAAACTAATAAAAATGAAATAAAATTAGAATTAATAAAACGACAAGCAGAACCAGTTGAAAATGGCTCATGATGAAAAAGATTAAAATAATTGACAGATGTTTATACGAAACAAAAAAGTCGACAAAAACAACATAAATCATAAAAGAAATGAGAAAAACTGAAAAAAAATGTTTTCTTGAGAAAGTTTATCGAAAGACTAACAGATCAGACTTCTGTTACAATTCTGTAAACCTTTAACTAAAATCTATACAGATCTAATAACACGATAATTGAATGACTACCAACCAGTTAGAAAATGTTTCGATGCTATATATCATCTTTTAAAGGCAAACATTTTTAATAAAAAAGTCAACGATTATAACTTATAACTCTATTTAGAGTTTGTCGGCTACGTGGAGCCTTTGGTAACATGCCATTCTAGATAATAAAAAAACTGTTTCGTAAGTTGTAGAAGAGATGGAGAATCTTATTGTAGAATACTTATAAGTGACAATGACAAAATTACTAGATTTGTATCGTATTTGATTATGTAAAAATGTCCAAAAAAGTTACACAAGGGAATAAAATATCACCAAAGCTTTGCACATAAATTGAGACAATCTGGGCGTGAACATCTACGAGAGAAGACTAAGTCACTTGAGTTTTGTAGACAAAGTTGTTCTAATGTTTCAATAAATATTAAATGAACTACATACATCAGACCAGGTCAGAAGTAGAACTAAAGCCATGATAAATATAAACGACAATTCTGTTCTGAAAATATAGAGCCATATAATACATAAGTACAGAAAAGTTCTTCTTGTTTTAGCGTCAATCTCGCCAATGGTCTGGAATATTTATCTTTTTAAAAATGATGCATATCGCGACGATTACCCACTACATGTTTAACTTCCAGTAAAGTGGTCCTCGTTTACACATGCGCATTACAGTCGGCTCTAGTAGGCTGCCAAGTTATATGGCAACTGCGCAAACTGTTATTATTTATTATATTAAAATGGTTCGATCTTTTTGAGACAGATCACGCATGCTTATACTTAGAGCGGTCTATTAAAGAAACATACAGAGGTTGATAGAAACATACGTATAGCATGGATGCCTTTTAAGAAATCCTCCTACGTTCTTAAAAATTAAAATACGTACACAAAGTTTTGAAACCAGAATGATCAACAGTTGGGTTTATTTTGTACAACACAAACCAAATAAATTAACAAAAATACATCAGAGCCTAAAAAGAACGAAAAAACGACAAAATAATGACTTTTACAAGAAGAAAATCCTGAGACTGAAAAGGAGCTTCATTTTTACTCAATGGCACAATAAACAGGACTATGATAAAATATATTATTAAGAATGATTACCCACTTCCCACCACAAGGTAAAAGGTTTACAATAGGGGAAAATTCTCAAATCTTCACTTGATTGTCAAGTTGGTAAGATG
This sequence comes from Sinelater perroti, assembly GCA_036346155.1. Taxonomy (NCBI): domain Eukaryota; kingdom Metazoa; phylum Arthropoda; class Insecta; order Coleoptera; family Elateridae; genus Sinelater; species Sinelater perroti. The sequence goes on from JARFIY010000189.1 coordinate 4,426,424, forward strand.
CTTTAGTAATGCGAAAAATGGGTTTGTGTAGTTTCTAAACCAATTAGTTTTGAAATGAAAATCATTTACCATCAATCAGTTATATATTCTTTCTTGTTGACTGCTTCTTGCCAACGATCGGTCAAACCATATACTTCAAAGTGAGCGAGGCACCACATCTGAAGGATATAGCGAGTTAAGCATCTTGCAAGGTAGAATTAGGTATTATCATGTTGGAAGATCACCGCATATTGAGCATTTAGGTATTTTTCAAATCATTGACACTAGACATGAGTTTCTCTTAAGCAATTCTTAATTATATATTTTTTTAATCCCACCAAACACAAAGCTTAATTTTGTGATTATTTTATTGAGCTTTGTCAAGCTTACATAAAAGTATTTGTTAATTTTGAGAGGATGCAACCCAAATTACAATATTTTGGGTTTACTTATATTTTTATTATTATTATATTTTTAGGGAATGACTAAAAAGATTTTTTCATCTAGCCTCAAATAAATCTAAAGCCTTCACTCTTTTAGTGCGATCTCAGCTATGAGAACTCTTCAATTACATAGAAACCTCTATATCGGTGTTTTATAAAAAAAACAGCTTACGAAATTGTAAAGCTAACAGCTCTCAAAGCAACCTTAATTATGTAAATTAAGGTTCTTACGAGAAAAACAATCACTAACAATATCTTTCACCTTCATACGTTTCCAAATTCTGAAAAATTTTGACGATGGCTAGGCTTTTCATTTTTAGAAACTTGGCATAGACGTTTATGAGTTTTATCTTGTCCTAGCAGAAGATCGATCCTTTTTGATCAATCGATCGATCAGCGATTTGCAGTAATCACTTCCATCACTTTAGACTTTTGTACTTTGATTGGCTCCCAAGTAATTATAAAACTTATCACGTCAGCTACAGCTGATCTAAAACTAAACTTTAAAGGGTGTTTTTGAAGGTCCCTATTTGACAACCATAAAAAACATTCTCAAATTACAGCTTTCAAGGTAACAATCATTTTTCTATTCAACAAAAATCGGTGAAAAATATGAAGTTACACCTCGAAAGTTATTAAAATTGTGTACAAAGCACTAAACTCCAAAAGAAGCATCACACCCAAATTTTTTTACAAATCACCTATTACAACTTTCATCTATTCTTTTTATCACAAGTTACTTGTTTTAGATTTCTAAATGCATTTTTTTAGAGTTACAAACTAAACCTTCAGAAAATGTGTTACAGTTTTTAATTCTATATAAAACAAAAGTTTTGTTATAAAAGCTAATTAAAATTTTATCACTTAATAATTTAATTATTACAATTTCCATGCTACAACGCATAATCTTTTGCAGGTATCTTATCGATCGCTCTCTGCAGCTTTATTGTGTACGGCAACAAGTACATTCACACAGATTACCCTTTCTGCTTAGGCTTCTTCATAGTAGTAGCCATCCTCATGATCATTATAGTGGTTGTCATAGCCAGACAGCCTGCAAGCAGCAAAAAGTTGTCGTTCAAGGTGAGAACTTCAATTACAAACGTTGCCCAAGATTCTATTAGTTGTAATTAGGTTCCCTGGGTGCCTCTCATACCTTGCTTAAGCATCACGATGAACTTGTACTTGATGGTTGAACTGGACCTACATACTTGGATCAGATTTGCAGCCTGGCTTGTAATTGGTACGTTATTAAAGCAATATTTTTGCAGTTAGTTACTCAGCTTCGCTTTACCCATAGGCTTTGCAATTTACTTCTGCTACGGCATCTGGCACAGCGCGGAGAGAGAGAAAAACAAGCAAACCGTAGAAGAACAAGGTGTTCCCAACCCAGCCTTCAGCATGGAAAGCGAGCTTCCGAAGGACGAGGGCAACGCTTTCAAAGTGACCACCAAGTGTTGAGCAATAGAGATTATCAGTATTACAATCGAGGGTGTTTTTCGTAAACTATAATTAGAATTGTGTAAGTGATGTATATAATTAGCTTTGTTATAATGTAATCGCGGTTTGCGAATAGCATCCTTGTAACAAATCAAGCTTGCTAGCTAAATATGACTTGTTAAAGTACTAAATGTGAAGCAATGTAGGCTGTGGTTGATTTTAAGACTTGAGTTTGATTTTTTTATGTGTATCAGAGTTTTATTGTACTTAACTTTTAATGAATTAACAACATACTTAAGAATTAATGTTAGTTTTATTTGATTAAATATTGAGAGCCTTTTGTCTCCGCGTAAGTGATGACTTTTGGTTTATTTTTTTTAAATACATCTTTAGAAACTAAGTTTACTTTAGTGACTATTACAGGGTGGCACAAAAAGAGCACATGTTAAAATAAGTGCGATTCACTGATTTTTAATATAAAAAAGTCCAATTTTCTATACGCACATTCGGAGCGTCTCTTCAAAGTTCTATATTGCAGTTACCAACATTTTTTCTTAACACAGTTGCAATTTCTTTTAGCTTTTCTGCTGCACAAGCATTTCTAACGTAGACTTTTGATTTGAGGTAACCGTAAAGAAATAAATCGCAGACAGACAAATATGGTAAGCTTAGGGGTTAAAAATCATTGTGCAAATGCAAGAGTACGCATTAAAGAAATATGTATCGAATAGGTGGCATGGAAATTCTTGCCACGTGAGCTGTGGCTCCATCTTGATGAAACCACATTTTTTCAAACGTCGAGTTGTAAACAAAAAAAATGTTTGTCGACATAGTGTTTTAAAGTCACTGTTGATGTAAAGCCTTTTTCTTCAAAATAACAATAACCAACGATTACTACTTTCAAAATGTCGCACTATGGAGAAGTCTCTAGTGTAAATGTCGTAGGTTCTTTGCTACCCAAAATCGACAATTTTACTTATTGTACAACTACCCAAATAAAATGTCTCATCACTCATTACAATTAAATCATCAAAGCAACTGTTTCAAGCATTCTTTTACAAAACAGTTTACGTTAGACCAAATCTTAAAGCAGCTTTTGAACAATCATGGTTTTGTACAGTTGAAATTTCAACTTATAGCATGCGCAACCTTCTTACTCTCTCAACACTTTTTGGAGTCCAAGTCGTACGTAGATGGTTAGTTGATTTTCTCTTCATAACTAATCCAGTTGTGCAAGGAAATTCAGTCTATTGGAATATTGTGTTATGATTATGGATCGCCCTATTGCTTGCAACATTCAACTTTTGACGGAAAAGACGTTTAACAGCAACAACAAAATCATTATTTTTATATAAAAAAATGCTCAACAACACAAGTGTGATGATCCACGTTCTACTGCGCTGTAGTTATTAAAAACTAACCGTCTGAACTACATGTACATGTCCGGGCGTCGCGCATCATCTCCAATACATTATGCAACCTCAATTACGAGTATTATTAATGATATTTTTACCCAATAAAGATGTTAACTAGTATATAGCATTCCGTTATAAACAAATTTGTAAAGTTTCCACTTCCAAGGAGCAACGCTAAATCTGATTTGTGTCCATGTAGTTTCTATAATTGCTAAAAAGTCTATGTACTAATTTCAGCCTGAGAGAAAAAATTAAACAGCGAGTTTCTTTATTGAAGTATTATATCTGTGTCTTTTTTTAATTATTTAGTACCTCTTTAAATCATTTATTTGCTTTAATATGAGTTTAAAATTAAAATGTGCTGAAAAAATATTAAACCAAAAGTTTATTATAAAATAAGTTACTTATAAATAAATTCTAATCAAAAGAAATAAATATTATATACGCTCTAAAGCCATTTAAATAGAATATATTGCGACTAAAAGGCCCCCCCGTAACTTTGTGGTCAAGATCATTGTTCCTCTATCCGTGAACATAGAGTAGGCGAGTTCAAGTCTCGTTCAATCCATGGATGTATGTACGCTCCAAACGAAATTTTGCATTTAAGAGTTTTCTTCATATTTCCAAAAGGATCAATTCCAGACCGTACTTAGTTTTGTCATCGCTATATTGTTTATAATTTTAAAAACACTAGTAACATGCCACGTGTGCTTGTATTATCATCTGACTTTGAGGTCGCATGTTTTGTCCTCGTTTGCAATTAATGCAGCCTTATACTTGGAACAGCTGGTACTGAACGAGCTTTTTCACTACCAATATTTTTTTTTCGGTAGAGAAAAAATTCAGCTACCCTACGAAACATTTTAAAACTAGGTAGACGATCAAATGGCATCCAAACAGTGGGCATTTTATGTAATTTATTTTATTATTATTATTTTTGCGCGTATCGATCCAATTCTAAACGTTTCATATAATGCATTTTTATTTTGCCTTTATAGATGCAGGGTAGTTCGGCTCGTGCATCGAAGCAGAACAGACGTGTGTGAGCCAGCTATACTTGGGATATCGCAACGTGAAAACGGCCGCTGGCCCGCCAGCTGACTTCGCCAGCGTCGCGCGGAAACCGGCGGATCGCCACTGCGGATCACCATAGCGGATCGCCGCAGCGAATTTTGAGCCCCCGGGAACCTTCGCAAATCGTAGGGTTCACCGCCAGAGATAGCAGAGGCCATTATGGCCTACCAAAATGCTCCTGCCACAACATTTCAAACCAGTCAACAGTACTGCCCAATGCAAGTAGACCACAACAACCAAACTCGGTATGTACAACCAAATTATTCTTATCAACAACTACCAAATGCAAATTCGCAAACACAATTTTTAATAAACGATAATTTGCACGCTTCGAGTAATGCAATGCAAATAAATACTCCGTTCCAAAGCGATATCGCTTATCAACAAATGCAAAGACCACAAACACCTCACGATTCTGAATGGCATCTAGTTGAAAACAGAAAACGTAATCGCAGCAGTGATAAACCGCAACAACAAAACAAGCAACCTAAAATTACAGACTACTGGTTAAATCCCACAAATCGATTTGCACCATTAGCTGGAACTAACGAAGGCCAGCAGGAACCAATATCAACGGACCCCAAACCGCCGCCGATCTTTATATCAGGTGTCAAAGTCATTGAGCCGTTAATCAAAATGCTGGAAACCGTAGCAAAGGCAGAATATGAAATTAAAATATTATATAATGATGAGGTTAAAATCACACCTAAAACCTCAGATAAATACAGGCTTATAGTTAAAGCATTAACGGAGAAAAACACGGAATTCCACACCTATCAGACAAAGCAAGAGCGCAATTTTCGAATAGTTATCAGAAATTTACACCCTTCCACTAACCTGGAAGAATTAAAGGTAGAATTAAATGGGCACGGCCATCAAGTTACTAATGTATGGAACATTAAACAAAGATACACTAAGAAAGAACTACCGCTATTCTTTGTTGATCTGAAACCGGACGATAGTAATAAAGAAGTATACAACATTACTAGACTTGCTCACTCAGTAGTAAAGATTGAACCACCTCGTCCTACCCGACAAATCCCACAGTGCGCCAGGTGTCAGCGTTTTGGTCATACTAAGAACTTCTGTAATCGGAGCCCAAGGTGTGTTAAGTGCACCGGAAGTCACGCTACATCTCAATGCCTACGTAAAGACAAAAATAATGAGGTACGCTGTATCAACTGCAACGAAAGTCACCCCGCCAACTATAGGGGTTGCACAGTCTATAAGGAATTGCAACAAAAAAATGTACCCTCCATTACGAAGGAAGCAACTTGATAATGCCTCCCATATCCTCTCCAGACGCACTCAATCTAATCTAACACATGCCCAAGCGGTGAGAAGTAACCTACCACTGATCTCTCCAAACCAACTCCAACCTCAACAACCTTCACCAACTACTTTATCAGATGACATAAATGAAATGAAAAAAATGATGAACAGCCTTCTGGAACAGATTACACGTCTGACGGAACAAATGGGAACAATGCTTAACCTATTAACCGCTCTCGTCATTAAACCCAACAATGGCTCATCACATTAGAATTGCACAATGGAATGCCAATGGGCTGCTACAACATAAAGAGGAACTAACTTCTTTCCTTATAAATCAACAAATAGATGTCATGCTGATTTCAGAAGCGCACTTCACTGACAGAAGCTTCCTCAAAATCCCTGCATTTGCAGTCCACTCAACCAAACACCCTGACGGTGGGGCTCATGCCGGCACAGCGGTGATAATTAAAATCACTATTAAACATCATGAACTCTCCGAATATAAGCTAGAGCATCTCCAAGCAACAACAGTAGTCATAGAAGATTGGACAGGACCAATAACAATATCTGTGGTATACTGTCTTCCACGCCACAACAACAAACAACTTCAATATGAATATTATCTACTGACCCTGGGCAACAGATTTATCATATGCTGAGATTTTAATGCCAAGAATGAACAATGGGGTTCTCGAATAACTTTAACCAAAGGTAGAGAACTGCTAAAAGCAATTACTAGCGTTAGAGCACATTATCTCTCCACTGGTGAGCCTACTTACTGGACAACAGACCTGACGAAACTTCCTGATCTACTAGACTTTGCTATAGTTAAAGGAATCCCCCTTAACCATATAACCATTCAGTCCTGCCTAGACTTATCTGCTGATCACTCACCCATCATATTAACATTTGGAACGCACGTGTTAATCAATCAAAGTAATCCCACCTTGTGCAGTAAACATACGGATTGGGACCTGTTCAGAGAGCAAATTGAACACACTCTTTCAACGGATATTCCATTAAAAACAGAAAACGACTTGATCATACCAATAGAGCACTTTACTGCAATTATTCAGCAAGCTTCTTGACAAGCCACTCCACAAAAACCCCAACGCATCTCTACCACTGACTGCCCCCTATTGGTCAAACAGAAAATCGCCGAAAAGCGCAAACTCCGGAAAAAGTGGCAAACAACCAGACATCCTGCAGACAAGCGGAGATTTAACCAAGCCGCAGCTGACCTCAAAAGAACTCTGTCTGACATAAAGAATCAGGGTATTCAAAACTATTTGAAGTCCTTAATACCGGCGGAAGCAACTGATTACTCTCTATGGAAAGCAACCCGAAAGCTCAAATGACCAATCCAACATAAACCATCCATACGTCTGGAGAACGGAACTTGGGCTAGAACTGACAATGAAAAGGCTCTCGCCTTTGCAACACACCTAGCGGAGGTATTTCAACCCTTCCCGTCAGAAATCACACAAGCTGAGGAAAATATAATTCAACAATCCCTGGAGGCACCACTTCAGACGTGTCTTCCACTTACAAAATTTACAATAGCCGAAATAAAATCCCAAATTCTGACCAACCTTAACTCCCGAAAGGCTCCCGGGTATGACCTAATAACGGGGAAAATTCTAAAGGAGCTCCCTGAGAACGGTTTTCGGTATATCACCTACTTATTTAACGCGATGTTAAGACTGTGCTTTATCCCTCCGCAATGGAAAGTCGCTACAATCATTGTCATTCCCAAACCTGGAAAACCTAAAGAACAACTAACGTCTTACAGACCAATAAGCCTGCTACCAGTCCTATCCAAGGTTTTGAAAAACTCTTCCTAACTCGGCTCACACCTATAATACAGGATAATAACCTACTCCTGATCATCAATTTGGATTTCGGCAACAACACGCCACTGTCGAACAAGTACATCGAGTCGTAGAAGATCACCAAAGACTTTGAGGCAAAAGGTACTGCTCAGCTGTATTTTTAGATGTAAAGCAAGCGTTCGATAAGGTTTGGCATGATGGCCTGCTATTTAAGATCAAACCTTTACTGCCTCCGGATTGCTTTCTACTTATTAAATCCTACCTCGCTGACAGACACTTTCTGGTCAAACATGGTGAATATACAACAACTTTATTTCGCATCATCTCTGGTGTCCCTCAGGGTAGCGTGCTGGGGCCGGTCCTCTACCTGTTATTTACTGCCGACCTACCAACCTCCAGAAAAATCCTGACAGCTACATATGCTGACGATACTGCGGTGCTCGCATCTGATTTCGACTCTCTATTGGCAACCCAAAATCTGCAATCTCACCTAAATAATCTGCAACAGTGGTTTACGAAGTGGCGCATTAAGGTCAATGAGACAAAGTCTGTCCACATAACCTTTACAACAAGACGAGGCACCTGCCCACCCGTCACGCTAAACAATCAACAGCTCCCACAATCTGAAAGTGTCAAATACTTAGGACTTCACCTTGATAGGCGGCTGACATGGAAAACTCACATCTGGACGAAACGAAAACAACTAAGCCTTCAGTTTCGAAAAATGTACTGGCTACTAGGACGCAACTCGCAACTGTCTCTGAATTGCAAAATCCTCCTTTACACAACTATACTTAAACCGATCTGGACATACGGTATTCAGCTCTGGGGAACAGCTAGTCATTCCAACATCGAAATTCTGAGACGTTTTCAAGCCAAGACGTTGCGTAACCTCGTGGACGCACCATGGTATGTATCCAACGAGATTATACGTCGTGACCTAGGTATACCTTCAGTAAATGAAGAAATCCAGCGTCACACGGTACGCTACTGTGACAGGCTTTATGTCCACCTAAACGCCCTTGTCGAGGGCCTTCTCGATGTTGTCGAAGATGAGCCACGACTTAAACGGATTAAAACTCTGAATCTACCAAACCGCTTCGAGTGAGTGATAGCGTGTGTGCGCGAGTTCATAGTGCCATTTAGCTGCAAGCCAAACTGACTTACTACCACTTAAGGAATTTGTTATTGAACTCTTTCCTTCACGATATGCATGTACAGTACCACATAATTTACTAAATGTCAAATTTTGACAGATTGTAAAGTTCCTCAATAAAATAAAAAAAAATAGATACAGGGTAAATAAATATGTATCTACTCTATAAAAGTGTAAAAATGTAACTATGGGTGCTTATTTGTAACTAACATTGCAACTCCCCCCTACAGTTATAAACCGATTTCAAACCGGTTTGTTGCCAAACCTCGCATAAAGCTTTTAGATTTTCGATTTAGGTCACGGTTGACCTGTTATAGGTCAAAACATAAAGTAATTGGACAGTTTTCTCCCCCATCGGTGTTTCATGCACTAGGTGACCAATTCTTGTCGTTAGTAGGCGAATGCAGCACAACTTTAATTTATGTAAAACCGAATAGCCGAACGAATGTCATCATCAGATATGGGTGATGAAGCGATTATTCGCTTATTTTTCTTAAATTCTCGACGAAGCTCTGAATCAAATATTTAGCTTGAGTTGCCGTCCTACGAACGGGCCTCTTTATTAGTTAATTATAAAATTTATTAGTTGCACGCATAAAAAATAAAATAAAGCGTAGGGCACTTTTTTAATTTTAATTATATTTTTATATAACACATTTCATTTCACATTTTCATCAAAAGAAAAATAAAAACACCGGAACTACTGCATAATTCCCGAATTAATTAGTTAAGAATGAAAAATTTACTGAGAACAAATCACCCAAATAATGAAATGATGCATCATTAGTAACAATCTACAAGCAAAGAAATAAAACCGTTCTTAAATAAAATACGAACTAAAGTACTTAATAAGAAACTGAGCAGACCAGTTTCAGAAAAGAATTTAGCACACTTTGATTACACCAAAAAGTAAAATTACTCAATCAATGCACAGTTCCATTTATTTTGTAGCGCGCAGAAACCTAGATGCCTATTAAAAGTCTTATGAAAAAGATTCTAACTACCCAAAGCAGAGTGGAAAGAATTATTTTGGAAATTACATTAACAGATAGAAACATCAGTCAACAGATAAAAGAAGGGACACAAACGACAGATGTTAAGATTGCTAGAGCAATGTACACGTAACTAGAATGGAGGAAACAAAATGGACAAAAACTGAAGACCATGAAAATGTTGGAAACCGATAACGCGCTTGAGGAACAAAGTTAAGACAATGACAGAAACAAAGCACAAGATAAGTCAGAATGGAAGGCCTAGGCCCAAATATGAACGATTGACGATTGAGGGGAGAAAGAGAGAGAAATCTGGAGGCAGATCAAAAGAAGATTCATTTTATTTATTCCTTTGTATCGCAGTAATATTTTAGTTTGGGTTTATTGTTTCTTGTATGTGGGCCAGTTTATCAACACTCATATTGACAAATAATTTATATCATTTTCTCTTATTGCTCTGCATAGATGCCTGCCTTTATTACAAACCAAGAGCTCCGCTGCAATTTTAGCATTTTAATCTATAAATATGTTGCCAAGAATTTCAAAAAGTTGCTTGTAATTTTTGTCTTGTTTTTATATTTTGGTAGACAATATACTTCAAATAATGTTATTGTATTGAATTTTTACAATGAGAGTACACTTAAAAGTATGGTTAAATTTATTGAATTTGTGATGTTTGACATTGTCTCTGATTATCAAAGCCGTTTAACCATTTGCCAATCCGTTTAGATGATGATGTTACAAATTTTGTGTTGGTATTTAAATGTAACTTTTATTAGTATAGCGATAATTATTATATCAATTTTACAGTTTTTTTTTTAAATATTAAACTCAAGTAGACAAAGATAGGTTAAACATAGATAATACGGAAGAAACAAGATGGATAAAAAGAGTAGTAAATTAGAGACTACGGAAGGATGTTAGAAGAACATTAAGACGACATTAAAAAATAGCAGGAGCAAATTGGATTATAAAAGGACCGGTAAAATCAGAGTGTAAGAACGAAAAAATGAACGAATAAAGGTTGATAGGGAGAAACTCAGAGAGAGGGACAGGGAGAGAGAGAGAGAGAGAGAGAGAGAGAAGAGAGAGAGAGAGAGAGAGAGAGAGAGACTGCACTTCTGCAGGTTTAAATCAGAGTTAGCTAGGTTTGTTTAAATTAATCACTTCAGTCAGTGCTATTTTTATTGATCTTCGTAAATATTGCATTTTACTGTTTTTATATAATTAAGTAATTAAGTAAAACAACATTAAAAGAAATCATATCAAGTGGAGTCCGAATAACAAAATAATTTTAACATTCTGATACTCAAACTAAAAAGTTTGGAGAAAAGTAAAAATATCTGCTGCAATGTAAGATTTATTTTCAAACATCACTAAAATAATAGAAAAAAGTGAAGGAATAAAGAAAAAAGAATATACAACAAAACCTTCCGCGAGAGCTCCTAATTCCAGGTGATTATAAATTTTTCCTTGCCGTATTTAGGTCTGTCTAGTTTCTTGTCTATTATAAACGCTTGTTCTTCAATACCTGGTTCACAAAATATTATGAAAAAATCCAAGTAAATGACTAAAATAAAAAATAAGTTTGGAGCTCTATCTGTTGTAATCTTTGCAAAATTGTGATTGCATAAAAGTATAAAATACATACTCCAAGGTTGAAAAAAGCACTATTGAACAAAATATTTCAAGTATACAGGATGACATCACGCGCATTTTAGTTGTTAAGTTTTGTTTGAGCGCTTAAAGAGTACATGCGTTAAATGCGTGCTGTGTTATTACTCTGGTTTTCTCAAACCGCGATTACAGCTAAACTCTTCAACTCGATTGATATAATTTCTTATTCAAAACTCACCAATCTTATATAATCTGTAAGCCACTCAGCGCGCTGGTTTTCACTGCGTAAGCATGTCATCCAATTTAAACTCAAACTTTGTGCCAAGCTATCTATAATATGCTCAAATGCAATAAACTTACTATTAAAATAATTGTCATATGCTGCCAGGCCACCTTACGTTTGAGCAGAACACAACTCCCCAGATCATGGCACCGCAACCGATACAAATAAAACAATTTCCAACATTCAGCTATACGCCTTCTGCATATACAAATTTAAAGTTACTCGCGAATAAAATCTCTTGACACGACGTGAGAAAAAATAAGATAATACGAAAAGCCCAAAACTAGCAAAGCAACAACAGCAGCTGATGTACATCGTTCAAATAAATATTACACCAGAACATGATAACGTGATCATACTAGACCAATACAAAGTATAATCGATAAAAATAAAATTGCAAATGATAATAATCTCAAACATCATGTGTTAAAAATTACCCATCCATTTTTAAAAACCTTAACCTCCTCATCCAAGGAAATTAATTTAATTGCTAAGTAATGGCAGAAACGTCCATTAAAGTAAATGTAAAAATTACTGACTCTTGCAGCAGACAAAAAATATAATACATTATACTTACAAAATATAAACTCGCCTGCGGCATACAATGGATGGATTGAGTAGCTCAGCAGTGCCGCTGACGGTCCCAAGCCCGGATAAAGAAGGAGGACTGGGGGAACGGGCTAGCAACCTCCCTTCCATAAAACCGAATTCATGCTCACAGAACCAATACAATGCCTACGAATAGGATGAATAATCAGATGACGAATACGGCTAGACAACGAAAAAGGAATATGGAGAAAGAACCATATTATGGTGGGTACCTGAAACTTAAAAGTTAAAAGCAAAAAGGCCAAAAATTGTGATGGTAATGGCAAAAAATTAGATGAAATATGCGCCCCTACAGGGACAAAGAAAAAGGGAAAAGGAACGACAAAATACAATTTTTAAACCCTGATTTACAGTGGTGTCATCAAGGAAGAAATGGCTAAAGAGGATGTCGCCTTGTTAATAAACAATAAATATATAATTAGTATAACAGAGATTAATTATATACCACCAAGGCTATTAACAGTTACAATAATGGTTAATAGGAACAAGGTACATACATTTTCAGCATATGCTCCGGAAGAAGGAAAATTCAAATACGAAAAGGAAGACTTTTATAAAATGTTTAACAATAAAATAAACAAAAAACCTAAAAATGATACAATACTGATCATAAGAGATATAAATGCAAGGACCGGAAATGAGATAATCCCAGAAATTAAACAAAGCTTCAATTAAGCGGAATGGAGAAATGTTGATGCAAGCATGTGTAGACAACAATTTAAAAATATGTAATACTTACTTTAACTTCAACGCACGGTGCAAATATCCATGGTATAATACAACAGGGCAAAATTCTATCATAAATTATGCCATATGCAACAGAAAAATAAGACCAAAGCAAATAATAACAGTTAGAACACTAAACACTGCAGACATTGGTAGTGATCACCAACTACTACTAGCAAAAATTAGAATACAATTAGACCCAGGAAAAAAAGAAAATGTCAAAATAGAACTTATGGAAGATGAAACTACGAGGCGCATTCATAAAGTAAGGGCCGTTTGCATGTATATAAATAGTGGCGCTTCGAAGCACAGTTTTACCACTGCAGCGCCATCTACTGACTCATTGCGAAGCTACAGCGTCATTTGTTTTGATTCTGAAATTGTATTGTTGTCAGTGAATGCAAAGAACAATGGCCGCGAAAATCGTTGATCCCGCCAAGTGTGAAGTGCGTTCTGTGATTCGTTTCTTATGTGCAAAAGGATCGTCGGCTGCTGAAATTCATCGGGAGTTATGCCTGGTTTACGGACCTACAGTTATGAGTGAAGGAAAGGTTAGACAATGGTGCCGTTATTTTACAAATGGCCGAACAAATGTCCATGACGAAGAGCGGAGTGGCAGGCCCAGTATCCAGACTGATGAAATCGTTTCACAAGTGGACCAAGCACTGCGATCTGATCGTCGATTGACGATTAGTGGCCTGGCTGACAAATTTCCTCAACTTGGACGCACTACTGTTTACAATATTGTCACAGAAAACCTCGCATACAGCAAATTGTGTGCAAGGTGGGTACCAAAATGCTCACCGACCACCACAAAGAGCAAAGAATGTCTAGTGGACGAAAGTTTTGGCCGTTATCAACAAAATGGAGATGATTTGTTTTCTCACATTGTTACTGGGGACGAGACGTGGGTATCCTACGCCAACCCAGAAACAAAACTGCAATCGATGCAGTGGCGACACTCATCCTCACCAAAACCGAAAAGTTTAAACAAACTCAGTACACAAGTCGAAAATTGATGGCTACAGTTTTTGGGACAAAGACGGTGTTCTTTTGGTTGATTTCATGGAACGTGGGACAACAATTACAGCTGACGTGTACTGCGAAACGCTCAAACACTTGAGACGTGCGATCAAAACAAACGCCGCGGAAACTGTCATCTGGCATAATCCTCCTCCACGATAACGCGCGTCCTCACACTGCTGCCAAAACCATTGAGAAAATTCAGATTTTCGTTGGGAACTTTTGACCACCCACCGTACAGTCCGACCTTGCACCTAGCGACTACTTCCTCTTCTTGCATTTTAAACGGTGGCTGGGTGGACAACGTTTTGAAACCGAAGACGGACTCAAAAACGCCGTTGTCAACTGGTTCAACTCTCAGGCGGCAAGCTTCTATGCAGAGGGGTTAAAAAGCTGGTGCAGCGGTACGAAAATGCTTAGAAGTGAACGGCGATTATGTAGAAAGTAAAGTAAGATTGTACCTAACTAAATATGACAATAAAATTTATTTCTTATGAGTACATTTTTTTCTGTGACCAAACGGCCCTTACTTTATGAATGCGCCTCGTAATAAACTGGTTCAACAAAAAGCTAAAATTGGCAAAGCCTGAAAAAATAGAAAGTACCAGAGAATCCCTGGGAACAAAAGCAACAATTGTAAGAAAAAATGGTTCTCTAATAAAATAAAAGAACTGTCAAACGAGTGAAGGAAAGCGTTTGTACAATATAGTACAAATAGAACTCAAGATACTTACGTAACTTATCAAATAATAAGAAACGAGGTAAACTTTAAAATAAAAAAGATTAAAGAAAGCTAAGTGGGAAAGTTTTTAAAGAGTATTGAAAGAAGAAACAGCAAAGTGGACATGAAGAAACTGGTAGAAATAAACAATATTGACTCGCAAATATAGATAAAATTCTTTAAGAAATTGTATATAAGAGACGACAATAGACAGTTGGAAAATAGAATTACAGTAGAAAAAGAACAATAAATTCTAAAAGCAGAAGTAATAAAAGCAGTCGGAAAATTAAAAAATAGGAAATCTGCAAAACATAACAATATATATATATATATATAATGGATTACTCAAATATAAAGGCGAATTAATAAAATTGTTACAAAAAAAGTTCATAATCAAAAAAATCCCTAATACCTAGAGAATAGGAATGGTAATATCAATTTTCAAAAAAGACGACCGAAAAATACCCGACAACTACTGAGGAATAACACTGTTAGACACTATCTTACAACTAACAACATGAAATAATAAAATTATTAAGTCAATATTGCTTAAAGAGGAGCAACTAGGATTTAGGAAAGAAAATTCTTGTGTAAATGCTATTTTTATAATACAGCAAGTGATGGAAAAATTCTTGGAATTTAATAAACCAGTTTTTATGTGTATGGTAGATTTAGAAAAAGCTTTTAATTTAATACTGCTAAAAGATATCATACAAGTCTTACAGAAAAGGGAAATCGCCCAAGAATGTATTGGTATGTATAAGGTGAAAGATACCTATACACATAACATAATAATCAAGGTAAATGGGGAGTATTTAGGACCCATAGAAACGGCAGTAGGAATAAGACAGGTAGATTCTCTAAATCCACTACTGTTTAATATTATATTAAATGAGGTAGTTGAAGGGGTGAGTATCCAAGAAGGTTATAAAATGCAAGATAAAGACTTAAAAATAGTATGTTATGCTGACGACGCAGTACTAATTGCCAGTTACAAAGGATGTTAATGAAAATTATGCATACCTGTAGAAGATACAATATAAAAATATCAACGAAGAAGACCAAATATATAACAATCAGTAAAGAGCCCATAAGCTGCAGATTACAAGTAGGAAAAGACATAATCGAACAAATTACCGCATTAAATTATTCAAAAATAAATATGTCTAGATGGGAATACTAAAAGAACAGGCAAAACATCAAGCAATAAAAGCCGCCAAGGTATCAGGAGCATCTTACGGCATAACAAATTTATCAACACCGAAGTTAAAAGTGGGGATTATAAAAGTGTAGTGCAGCCACTACTAACGAAAGCTGAAAATCGTGGAGATGCACAACAGATTGACAAAAAAGCAAAAATGGACCGCATCCAAAATAAAGATATCCGAAAACAACGTAAGATACAGCCTATAAACAAATGGATTAAGACCAGAAGGCAAAAGTGGAACAATCACATTTCGAAGATGAAGAAAACCCATTTATTACGTTAAGCTAGACATAAATCACCAGTAGGAAAAAGACCCAGGATAAGACCCATGAGGAGATGGAGAGTGTCATTGTAAATTAGAGTGAACAGGCGTGAACCATTGCCCTTAACTTTATGGATTTCGAACTCGCAGAAAACAATAAGAATATTTATAATCTCAAATGCCCAAATATTACAGTAGAACCCCAAAAAAAAAACAGAGTTAGTCCATTACACACGGGATAAGGCATATAATGTTACTCAAAACTCTGGCAAAGTATTTCTTATGTGAAGGCAAATTATAGAGGTTGAGCAATGTCTCAAGAACTTGAGAAAAAGTATCAATTCAACAAAGCTTTACTTCAAAATTTCAAATTGCAACCTTAAGTCATGGTGTATTTCCAATGCTCACAAACCAAACTCCTTCTTTCAATCAAGTTCCAAATAAACAATATGGTTGCTTAGCAGCCAAAGAGCTTCTGCATAAACGTGAAGTCTGGCTTTATGTTTACCAGTTAACCTTTTGATCTCATCTTTAACCATTGGGGTGCCAAGATCTCATGTAAGTCATAATTTCTTACGTATCATTGCGCATTTACTACATTACACAACACTTTGTTTTGAAAAATCTGTATGGATTTGTTGTTGGTATCTCTAGCAGAACTCAAGAGTTGAATAACATATACCCACTCCGGTTTCATGATCTGGTTGTATATTAGGATCTTATTTTGTATTGATAGCTTAGAGTTTATTCCAAGAAGCCAATAATACCGTTTGTATTTCAATCCAAATTGGGTGCCTTTTCCTCCACATGCTCTTTGGACTGGAACTTGGCATTCAGAGTCATGACATATTTGGCATTATTCTCATAAGGTACGATGGTACTATTCTAAACTTCGAGGATTAACTAGCTTTTTGTTGGTAAAGTTAACATAAATAGATTCAAGCTCGTTCAGCTTAATCTCCTATTGTTTGGTCCAATCAAGTCTCATGCTACTAACTGCTTGTAGTCTTCTAGTAGACATATTTTCATCTTTATCTACTGCAAGAAGTATGGTGTCGTCTGCAAATATGATCGCAGTTATCCAATCCAATGCTGGCCCATCACTGGTATATAACAGATATAAGATAGGGCCGAGGATACTCCCTTGAGGCACATCCACTATTGTTCTCTTAGGTCAGAATATTTATTTTTCTGTTTAATTCTGAAAAGTCCGTTTGAAATATATTATATTAGTCTCTACCTATTGCTCCGGAAGCATTTTGCTTAATTTGTGCATTAGACTTTCGTACCACACTTTATCAAAGGTCTAAACTACATCCAGGAAGACTGCAGAACAGATTTGCTTTTCTTTATGTCAATAATTCGATGCCCTTGATAGATGGTTGACTGCTTTTGGCTGAAGCCAAACTGGAGATCGGAAATTAGGTGATCACTTTCTAATAATGATCTTAACCTTTTGGGTATTAATTTTTAAAATATTTTTGAAACTATTGGTGAGTGTTCGCGCCGCATTTTGGTTCCCTCCTGTATATTTAGCTTTGATCAGCTGCGAATTTGCACGATCACGCGTAGCGCTGATATATAAGCCGCGGTATGGACCTCGGGACGCGCTTCGCCTTTTTTAGTGCCTTTTGCCCTTTTGATCGGGCTTGGCTTTTTGCTATGTTCTTGCGCGTCGTTCTTTTTGAATTCAGTTTGTGATAGTTTAACCGAGAGTTCGCCGGCGTGTTTAATTGGCAGCAGAAGTTTTCACTTCTGCGAGGCTTTTGTTAAAAGCTAATTTTGTGGCGAAATTCGATATTTTGTCCAGATTAACATCTTCCCGGAGGTCCTTTTGTTTCCCGATTGCGTTTCGGGGTTGAAATTTTTGCTGGTAAAACTCGGTCCATTATTTTCTTTGCTCTGACTCGGCAAGGAACGACGTAGGAACCTTTGCACCAGGAAAGACGCTACCGTTCGGCTCCGCTGTGAAGATTGGGGTAACTTGTCTTATCTTTTTTCCCACACCCCTATATCCTTTTCCTGAAACCCCCCAGGACCAACGGCACTGAAACCGATTTCTGCGGGAAAGTCCGTTTCCACAGGTTAGTGTTTTTAGCTTTAGCTTTCTTTGAAGTTCCTTTTGTTCAAATTTAAAATTACTATACAGTCTACTTTTCGGCCGCACCAGTGGGTGATATGCGTATATAACTTAACATTATTAAGCGGCTTATCAGGTTTAAGCAGCTAGATCACATCAGCTGGTAAGTATATGTTCTAGTCTAAAGGCTGCATTGAAAATATAGGTGAACATAACTATATCTTTCCTAGGCAATTGCTTCAAGATTTTCCGGTGACCAAGTTATATCCTAGTACTTTGTTTCGATTTAGATTTGTTTTTATTTTTTTGGCTACTTTTTTTGGCTTAACAGAAATGATATTTTCAATTCTTGGATTACCAAAAGTAATCAAATGTTATATGCTTGACTTTCTTTAGGTGTAGAGATTTCAGCTAAATGTTCAGCAAACAAGCCAACTTTTTGTTTATTATCTCTAGCTTATAAACTATTGTCCTTTTTGATTGGAGGAATTAAAGTTATAGATCTTTTTTTTAGTTACTTTCCAAAAAGAGTAGTCAGTCAGAAAGTAAATATTGATTGATTCTTCCTTGAGTTTTTGTATTTCTGTTTGAAATAGTGGATTTTTATTGATTAAGTTGGAAGAGTTTCTTGACTGTTCCCATCTTCTTCTGGCTCTTCTTTGACAAGTTCTCCGATTTCTAACGGGTAGTTGATTCTTTTGATTATATAACGAGTTTCCTTTTGTTATTGTAGGCTGCTGCTTGGATAAGTCTAATAAATATTTTATCTTCTAGTTGATTCGTTATTTTCAAACTGACACTTATATTGATGCTCTTCTAAAAATTAAGTTAAAGTTTCCAACCACTCGTTTTCTTTACTAATACAAATCGGGTCTCTATTTTACTTATCTTCTCGCCTAATATCAAAACAACAATTGAGTAATTAAAATCAAAATAATTTTTGTCATCCCCAATGAAATTGTATATACTTTTTTTGTAATGGAAATGTCTAGCAAATCAGGAATTTCATAGGTCTCTGTATGATAGTTGCAACTAATTTCACGGATAACTTTCCTCAATTCATTCCTCTTGGTTGTAATTAATTTTGATCTTCAATGAACATGCTTGGCGTTAAAGTCGCTACCAATTCGGAATCTTTCACCAGAATGTTGAAGAAGGATATGGTAGTCGTCTTTCTTAAGGTTATGCCTAGGTCGACAGTAAACTGCTCCAGCCATCAACTTTTATTTGGTGAAATTAATGCCCACAAATTTGCACCAAAATAAGAGAATTGGCTAGATTTAATGAGAAGAAGATATACATTTGTAAAAGTCATATATTGCTATTGCAAGTAAGAAAATAGATGTCTATCTAGATTCACCGTTAGAAATTGACTTTCCAATTTCACCTATTTCGTTGTAAGCAGTCAAAAAAAAATAGTTTGATATCTAGAAATATAGCGCCTGAAAATGATAAAATATCACGACGAATACTGAATGAACTTCTTAGAAAATACAATATTTAATACCCTATTTTTTTATCCTATCGGCTCAATATTCTTAAAAAACAGTAATTATGTTGTTGTCTTTCTTCTTCTTTTACCCTTGAAGGTGTCGGATATTATATTATTATTAAAACCTAGAAAGCTACTTAACGAAGTGTTACCCTTATCCTGAAATTGCACACCATACTCCAGTTCCAGTAAGTGTATAGGGTTTTATCTAACACATGCAGGTTTTTCTTCGACCATTTTGTATTGTTCTAATTGTTGACATGTTGAATAGGTAAAAATATCGTACGTAACTAAAAAAAATTATCACAGAAGTTTATCAATGACATCTCACCAACATAATCAGCCCTTTTTCTACTTTGTAAGGTTTGGGGGTGTCTGTTTTTTTGGATCAATTGGAGTGATTAAGTTAGTGGTTACAATAATCCCAGCTAGCTGAAAGGAATTAAATTCAAGCTGCAATAAAACAGGCACCAAATGATATCTTATTAGTTGAGCCAACCTTTGTACCCACAAAAAAGCTGGTGTTTCCGCGATCAGCCCGTTTCGATCAGCAGATAATACACTCTAAGAATGTCGATATCGCCAAGATAATTCCATATAGCTTTTATAAGACTTGGAAACAGCAGCGGGCGCCAATCGGCTAGAAAGCGGCTGGCGCGCAACCACAAAACACTCGAGAAGTGCAGAAGTCAGCGCGTGTCTTTGCCATTGGAATTAATTTAGGCGGGCGCTTTAATAGATAATTAAATAGCGGGCGCTTCATTGCAGCCAATTGGTTTCAGGGCGAACGTCTAGCGGCTTCTGCACGCTACGAGTTATGCCCGTTTAGTGTTCGATTTTCGCGATAGAACGCCTTGCCTGATCCCGGAATAGTAGGTAAGTGGAATACTGCTTTAATCATCTAGCTTTGTCATTTATCATCATTACTTAAATTTAAAACTACAAAGAATAAGCTAGAAATATATCTATCACAAGAAATTCACACGTTTGAAGATACATGAAGTTTTAATGTTGGATTAAAAAAATATTTAGCACGAATAAATGTAATCGTCTCAAACTAAACTTACGTAGGTAAGCTGAAATGTTTCCAGAATGACAAAAAATAATGCAATTTTGATTTAAATTTTATTTTCCTTTTTATTACAATCCTCCAAAAGTTTTTTAGCTTTTCGATTCTCTTGTTCAAGTTTATCATTTAAAACTACGATTGCATTTAAAAATTGAAATGCAAAGACTAATGCAATAAAGTCCAGTTAGTTACTTTCCGGACACATTATTATCGAAAACAATTATTTTCCTTAAATTACTTACTTCGTTTATCGACTTTACTAGTAAGGATAAAACTCCTCTACGACCTGTAGCAGGTCTTGTAGAATTTAGTTCTAAACTCTCTCTAGTGATATCTTTAGAGCACTCATACGGTTGGGCTTTACAGAAATATTCTTCTAAAATTGACCGTACGCAACAGTCCGACCATTTGTGATGAAGTCGAAGAGCCTTACAGGACGGTACACTATCCTGCTGGAACGTTCACAGTTAATTCGTATTTTTTTGGTCAAAAAAATACCCTTTTTTAAAATTGTCCCTATGTAGACCTCCATATTGATTTTAACTTTCTTTTTTACAAAAATCAACAATGTGCAACCAGTTGCACCAATTTCAGGGATGGCCATTACAAAATGTGGGCAAGAATTACGTAAGAAAATCCTTTCGGCGTTATCTGGTCGCTCGATGTTTCAGGACGACATGATGTTTTTAAAATTAAAATATTTTTCCTAAATAGGCCTTCACGCTTTTTCTTTTGAAGAGTTTTCATTGTCTTGAAGGAGGGCTACCCGCATTCCACCTGTCTTTCGCTTGGATCGGGCTTTTTCCTTCACGTCTGTTGCCAAGAAATATAAATAATAAGCTGCGTTGGCTGTACTGGCATCCGTCACAAAGTCTACTTAAATAACCCCTTGCCAGTTCCAGAAGAACGTTGCCATCACTTTTCCTGTCGAATGGCTCCTCCAGGCTCTCTTGGGTTTGGAAGAACTAGTATGCCGCCATTCGCGTGATGACTGTTGGGAGTCGAAATTAAGTATTTTTATCGGTAGTCACTACAGACTTTAAAATGAATCACCTTTGTCTTCAAAATACTGTAGGAGACGACTAGCAGCTTGCACGTGCACCATTTTGTACCCACCGTGCATTCACCTCCCGATAGTGCAGGTGTAGGTTTTTTACGAAGTCTTTTACACTACTAACACTGATGAACAGGATTGTTCCAAATTTCTTAATAGTGCTGCGCTTATTATCATAAATAAGCGCATCTATACGGTTAATATTTGGCTCGGTGATGGATGTTCGCGACCGACGCGATTGATTCTCCACACGCTTGCTACTTCCTCTGAAGCACCTACACCATTCAAAAACACGGGTCCGTGAGAAACACGCTTTCCCATACTGTTGTTAGAGTTTCTGGCAACTCACAATCAGGACTAAACAGATTCTAACCTAAGCAGGAGGGAGAATGGAAGTTGTGGCTCTACTTTTTCAAGGTCGCATGCTGAGCAGTCCCAGACACATTTGAACTACCTTGTAGTTTAATTTCTAAATTACTTCGGTATTGCACGAATTGGAACGGCATATTTTCTATATTTGCAGGCATATAAACCAAGACCATATCGTAGACTTCAGCAATGGTTTCTAATGCGATAGCTGGTTTTCGACAATTTGAACGTGGCTCATTATTTGTCGCTCAAGGCTTTGTGATAGAAAAATAATATATTCCCAAGAAAAGCATATAACCTGGAGTTCATTTTTTTTTGTTTAAAATGGAAAGTTGGAATCTTTGCAGAATATCAATGTTTGATGTTTTAGCACTGCCCCATAGATGTATGCCGTATGCCACACCGGAACTAAAACAGTCTTATACACTAACACTTTATTTTCTAGCGATAACTTGGATTTTTTACCTAGAAGCCAATACACTTTTTCACCATAGCATCTAGTTGCCTTCTCTTTTTTTGTAATATAGGGTTTCCATGTTAATCGCCTGTCGAGGATAAAAACAAGATATTTTCCTTCCTGTTGGTTGGGGATTGGTAATGCATCTAAAATATTATCAATGTAAAGGACTTTATATTTTTTATTGCTTAACAACTTCTAAATAGCTATAATACATAGAGCAAGAAATTCGCGAACTTAGATCTGCGTTAAATAGTTAAGTTTAAAATATCATTATATTATAATACCTTACATGCTACTACAAATCGTTATGGTATTGGTTTTTTTTTCTTTTTCTTGATAAATATTTTGTAACCCCTACTATGTGAAACTAAGCTAATTATTACGATTTTGAGCAAGATGAACTGCCCTGGAAAACCTAATTATTTGAAATACGCCCTCTTTTTCGCTTTCCTTCTAATTTGCTATGTATAATTATGTAACTGCTGCAGTCGAAAAAAAACACATTTGTATTTAAGTTTTGTCTCTACAAAATAACAATTATGTAACAGCTCCAAGACTATCAAATTTTCTAAATTGATTTCATTTTCTACACAAAGATATTTCTGAATGATATTAATTTTCAATGGGTATGGTTGTAGCGAGATGGTACCATGGCTCATACAGCTAAAATTAACTAACTTTTTTCTTAAAATGATGATGTGTTGAACTGTATTCAAATCTTACAAACTAGTTTGCCTTTTTGTATGGTTAAGTACAATTTTTCTTTTCTTTATCTAACTTTATTGTGCGTTTTTTAGATATCTTTCATAATTGTTATGTTATCTTTTCTATATTTTTTTAATATAAAGAAAGTAATATTGCATGTCATCAAAGTTTACTGTTTCACTTTCATTTTATCTTGTTTTTACAGTTTTCTTTATCTATAAAAATGATTATTAGTCAACTTTAAACGTAACTGTGATTAGAAATTTGTTACTTAGTCTGCTTTTCTTAGAGACAAAAGTTAAGTAATGCTTCCTGATTCAATTAAATCCGTTAGTTTCACTGTTTTTGTGTTTAGTAGCTGATCTTGTTTCTTTAACTATTGAACTATCAATTTTCCTAAGTAAGATTATGTCTCCAAAAGGTTAGTTCTTCCCTAATTGTAAAAACTATATTTAAGTGCACATATGTGCGTCGTTAGCAGAGAACAGCTAGGAACGTTATTGCGAAATGTTAAACCGTTTAGTTATAGAACGACCCGCATTTGCAGTTTGGCGTTTATAATTTACATTTTCGTTGTTCTTTGGCAGTTCTTTGACAGTCATCTTTGTGATTAACTGCATGGTTCTACGTATAATGTTGTCATAGTTGCACCTAAATATTCTAGAATGCAATCTCCCCATCTTTACACCCATACTTCAAACTTTATCTCACCATACAGCTAGCCTAAATCTTCAGCGCGACTAAATAAGGTAATTCTATTTTCTTTTTTCTTTATTCTACTATATCTGCTTCAAAACATTTTTTATGGTTGATAAAATCGAGCCTAGATTATGTGAAACGAAGAAAAGGTAAAATGCTTATTCTGACACAGAAAATATTTCTTTCAACGGATATATAGTATTTTGATCCCACTATATGAAACAAAAGTGCTCGTGACACCAGTCAGTGGTGCCCTAACGCTTCGCCAATTCTCGGCCTTCAAAGTGATCCCTTTAGAGTTCAAATAAATAATAATTTCAGTAAGCTGAGTTATGATTGTAGTAAGGTTGTTCCAGCAGAACAAATTCTTGATTTTTGTCAAGTTTGGGCAGCTATATGGAGCTGGGCATTATCATAAAGTAGGAGAACGCCTCGTATTGCCTGAGCAGTGTCAAATCATTTCAAACTCAGAAGTAATTTCAGTAATCGTTAATTGGCAGTCCTTCTAGAGAAGTCAGCGAACAATAGAAATATTCTGCCTTGTGAAATTGATTCTAGTGCAATATCAGTGATCTTCAATTTCAACTGCTTTTAGTCACGTAAATTTTAAAGCCTTGGTGTTTTTTCCGAGTTTATTAAGTTTCTTAAAGCTTCTCATAATTTTAGCTCTCTTTCATGAAAACTTAGTAATCTGTTGAGTAACGGTAAGAGTATCTCTTATTCTGATATCATAACGCTGATTAAGAAAGCGGTAGTGAGAAGTACCTACCCACAACGTTCAGAAGCCGCTTCTTCCCCCGTTTACCTCACGGTGCATAAAAAGGCTTACACAGGATGGCGCGTAAACACGGGACCTGTTGAGCGGTGATTGGTGGGGTGGTCACACTGGGTAACCCCCCTCCGGCCTCATGTTCCGATTCATCAAAACTTAAAGTTAGTTGTATTACACTTTAAACGGTAGTTCCGTAGCTGTGCAACGGACATTTCGGTGGCATTTTCATCTTCGTGCTACCGACCGAGTTCCATCTCGTAATGCTATCGATTTGTGGGTTTCACGCTCTGAAGAAACAGGTTCTGCTTTGAACCGAGGACCTGCAGACCGTCCGAGATCCGTCAGAACACCGGAGATAGTGGCAGCTGTAAAAGGCGCTTTTTTGCAAAACCCGAACCGGTCTGCATGGAGACATGCGCAAACCCTTGGACTGTCTCATCGTTCCCTCGGCCGAATTTTGTGCAGTGACATAAACTTTTATCCCTGTAAAATACAAATTGTTCAGCAGTTGCTGCCAACTGATTCCGCAAAAAGTTTTTAGAGATGACTGCCGACGACCGCACTTTCGTGAAAAACTTATGGATGTCAGATGAAGCCCTCTTCCACCTTGACGGGAATGTAAATAAACAAAATTGCCGATATTGGTTCGATACCAATCTACAACTGTTGCATCAACGCTCTTTGCACAGCCAAAAAGTTGCGGTTTGGTGCGCCATTTCTTCGCAAGGAATAATTGGTCCTTACTTCTTTGAGGATGATGCGGGTAACGCAGCAACTGTCAAATCTCCACGATATGTGACGATTGAAAATTTCCTCACCCAAAAACTTGGGATGAACTACCCAGCAGATGAAAACACTTGGTTTCAACACGATGGCGCCACTTCCCACAGTGCTGGAGCATCCGTGGTCGCTGTTCGCGCAGTTTTCGGAAATCGTGTAATTTCTCGATTTGGTGATGTTGAATGGCCACCAAAGTCACCTGAATTTAACTGCTTGCGATTTCTTCTTGTGTATGTATACCATCCTCAGTAACAATAACGTACATGTAGAAGATAATCATTGTATTTAAAGGTTATGCTTGGAGTTACGTTTTAGATTTTTTTTTCGAATTCAGTTGGTTAGATAAATTTGCCTATATAATTAAATTAAACAAAGGAAATACAGTCACCATTCAAAGTTTTTATTCTTCTAATACTTCGCTTCAAAAATACAAAATCTATTGTTGTCTACTTATTTTAGATAACATATAAAACACACTGTAAGGTATATTAAATACTTAAAAACTTCTAGCCCCGTTTTCAAGAACGCTATGGCATTCTATTAAATGTCATCTAAATTAAACAAGGTAGGAACGCGGAACAATGTTCCATATATATCTCGGCCTTTTATAGATGTAATGACGTCTTAGAAGTTAGCTTGACAGCACATACGTTATTTTAAATTTAATTACCGACCACATAGCCATAAGTTTTGAAACAGTACCGCTACGTATTCCGGCGCGGAGATCCTTTGAGCGTTTTCGGGGTCACGAAGCTAAAAAGACGGACGGACAGACCGTATGCAATGGCTTTTTATTTTTACATGTATAAAAGCCTAAAATCAGGATTCCAAACGTTTTTTAAAACATTCGCTTAACAACAATGTTTGTTTTTGCACAAAACGAAAGACTGTTTCACAAGCAATATTTTTGAAATGTGTCACGTGAGCATTTAAATCCAGAGCAAATCAATATATCATTACAAATGTAATAAAGATTGTGCACAACGTTCTTTTTTTTAATATGTAGAAGTTTGAAATTATCATTTATCTTATTTTTAATAATATTTTATGTACACTTAGTGTAAATAAAAATTAAAGCGACGTTTTATGCACAAAATTTTTATTTTAAAAATATAAGGACTTGAAGTTGTTATTTATCCTATATATTACTCATACAGCTAATAAAGTGAATCTTCTTTAACAAAGTTTAACTTTGTTAGAAGTCTCTTGAGAGCGACAAGTTACTATATTAAATGTTAACCATAATAATCTTTTATAATAACTCCATATCCTCAATATCTCGGACAAAGAGTTTGTGCACCATCCATCGTTTCACTTTTTATGTATACCATGAGTAGATTACATTTAAAATATATCATCAAATTCAAAGCACTGAGTTTGACGGACTTTTCTAGTCCAACTGAAATAATTCTATTTTTGTCTTGTTCAAACTACATAGTAATACGCCATTAAAAGAAAGTGGGATTATATTGCCATATTCCGATCAAATGAAAACTGCAAAATTTGTTCATTCTCGTAAAGAAACTTTTTGGGAAACAGATGTCTTTAGAATATATCCTACCTTAAGAATGAATATCTGATTATATCTACAAAATTCTATTAAAATTGATTTACTGTCAATTAGCAGAGCTTTTAGTTCCCTTTAAACAGTATTATTGACTCACAAAACACAAAAAAAATATCGCGGAGGTATTCCATCGTTCTTGTGTTATTTGTGATAGCAAAGGTGTTGACCACAACATAAATGTTTAAGTGACAATAAATAGTTTATTAGACTTGAAGACCAAATCCACCTTATTTTGCCTCTTTCATACATAAGGAGGCATAATTTAATCGGCTGCATTTATTACAGAAAGATTATTCTATAATACTGATTACTCGTTGTGACAAAAGTCATTTAGAATATATAACTAAACTTCCGAGACAAGCTAGACAGCATTGCTCTCGATACGCTACTCTTCGTCACCCAACCGGAGGTAAACAAATTTGGTTACTTTCCGAGATACGAGGTGCTTTCAAGTTATAACACCTTCGATTTTTTTCTCACAAACTAATCACAAGGAAACTGTGAAACTTACCTCACTTTTCGACGTAATCTACCTGCAGCCGTACACATTTTTCACAACGTCGATGCCGTGGTTCCATGGCCGTTGCGAACGCTTCTTTAAAAATCCTTTTGACCACTGGAAAATCGGTAATGCGATAGCGACACGACTAGTGAATTTGCGACTACGGACAGTGTCTTTCATTGTTGAAAACAGCCAAAATTCGCATAAAGAAGCCAGGTCAGGTGAGTAGGGAGCATGAGAAATTACTTCAAAATTGTCACGAAGAAACTCTTGCGACGCGTTTGCCCGATGCGCTAGTGCGTTGTCTTGGTGGCATGCAGGATTGTGTGCACAGATCCCACGGAAATGCCTTCTTTGAACTGTCGCACCCACAAACGCACATTAGACATATCCATAACACCATCACCATATGTCTCACTCACCAGGCGATTAATTTCAATCGGTGGCACACCACGCAAATAGAGAAAAAGAAGGATTACACGCTGTTCTTGTAATAAAAACGTCGCCATTTTAAGTATCAAAAACAGTTTTTTATTTCACCGCTAGAGTCTTGTGTGCCGTGCAGTGCTGCTGTTTTTACTACGCATTCACAAAAAGTGTACGCGTATTTAGAAATAAACCGCATGTTTCTATATGTTCCCAGTCCTGAGGAAAAAATTCGGAGGTGATATAACTTGAATGCACCTCGTACAATTCGATTCTCTTTCTTCCAGTTGTAAATGAAAAAGCGAGATGCAGGGAATCGCGATTAGAAGAAAGACTTGTTGACAAGGATGGTCTACCGTTGAACATCATCATCCTGGACAATTAAATGATGCTCCTTTGCCCCCCTAAAAATAGCAAGACTCTCTTTTCTTCTTTATTTTGAGATCCTTTACTTTCCGTTTGTCCTTTGTATCTATGGAAAAAAAAGGATATAAAACTTATTTGATAATTAATGATAATTATCTCAGAACTTGACTCTTTTGTATGGAGAATTGTTTCCTGATTGTCTGTGGAAATGCTGTCAGATGTCTTCAAATCCCAGGCCACCTTCCAATGCGACAGATAATCCTTCTTTCTTTTGAGGAATGGGATGATAATCATTCTGTTAATGTTCCTCACTTGCTTTGCCTTTTTGTCCTTCATATTGTGGAAGATATAGATAATTAATTATGTGCAAATAATTGTAATGGTCATTTCTCACTAGTTGTCATCAAGTAAAAATTCATATCAGCTTCAATAGATAGATATATATTTTTACAGTTTTCACTCATTTCAAAGAGTTTTGTCGCAAAACCCTTTCTTTAAAAGGGATTTGAGATTTATGATAATCTTAAAGTCAATATTTGTTCATTTTATTTCTTTGTAATATTAGTGATAATAAAGTGTTATCTTTGCTAAAGATTATTTAACGTCAAAATCGTTTATTTTTTCCTTGAATTGATTATTAAACAATACGTAAACATACTTGCACCTAGAAATACACTTAATGCAACTCAAAAAAATATAAGAAAATTATAAGTAGCAGTAACCCAACTTTTGAAAAGTAAACGTAAGCAGAATTAAATACCAACTATTTAATTAACATGTGTCTATTAAAAAACTTCTCATTACTTTCATTAAAGATTCAGATTTCAAAATTAATGATTAATTTCTGTATAAAAAAATGCATATTCAAATTAATTTATAACAGACGCTAAAGGTTATCTGATTAAAAAGAATTCATCGCTTAAAATTGTAATTGAAACAAACAAACCTTTACATAAAGTATCCTATATATAGGTGTTTTCAGTCTTTTGCATCATTAAAATTATATTTTGCACTTGCATGTAGTAATTATTGCAGTATTACAACACACTAAAGCGTATAATGAAACAAGATTAATAAATAAGCACATAGCAAAAGTAAGCGATAACCAATAGAACAATTCTACGATACGTTGGACAATGGAGATTTCCCTACGTCAGAACTTACTATTTTTCGTCCACATATCTCTTCAGTTCATGCCACTGAATGTTATGTTTTCGCTGCACTTTTCACTTCTTCTATCCACGTTTTTCTCGGTCTTTCTTTCTTTTTGCTTTTCTAAGGTTTTACTACAAACACTCTTATTACCATTTTTTCTTCCTCCATCTTTATTACGTGCCCAAATTCTTCTACTAGTGTATCTTATATTGGTTTTGTGTTCAAGAGTTTTCTTAAAGTATTGTTCTTTATTTTGTCTTTTTTCAGTTTCTGTTGAAGCTCATTTCTAAGCTTTAAATTTTAGTTTTAAGTTAGACTGCATGTTTAGAATACGTTAGTGAAGATTTAGGTGGCCACTTTCTTAAAAATTCCTGTTTTTATTTTCTTCGGTATTTATTTTTTGACAAAAAGGTGTTTTTTATTGCGCTGAAGAGTCTTTTTACTGCCCCCGGCTTTGCATCTATTTCTTCGTCTATTCGTTCGTTTTGCAATATTGTTTCACTAGGTACTTAAACTTATTGACTTGTTCCAATGTTCTTCCTTTCAATTTTATCTGATGTGTCGTCCCTGGCCTGCTTGCAATACTCATCTTTTTGTTATGATATGAAAATAACGAATTTATAATCACTGGTTACATTTCTGAATCAAACTCTTCTTTTTTAAATGTGACTGCAAGTTATAGTGTTCTAAATTATTGTTATATGTATTTTAAGTAATTTAATGGTTGCGTGTAGTTATAAAACTTGGCAGAACCCTAGTAATTTACTAGTCTGGTTTGTTATATAAAAAGTGTTAGTGGAAAACTTAACCAAAAAAATTTATGAGCAAAATATTATCTTGGTGTTTATATAGAAGAAAATTAGTTCCAAGACTGCACGGGCATAGATCAATTTGGAGGGTGGTATTATAAAAATTTCTAATTTTAGATTGTGAGGTTGACTCGGTAATTAGAAATCCTCAAGTGGATAAGGTCCTTCAATTTTGTATGTAGCTTTAGTCCCGTTCAAAGTAAGCATCTTGGGATTCCACACTGTTCTGAATAATCCCTTGCTACCAGAAGGCAACCGTAGACCCCCTTCATCTTCATTTGTGACCTCTTTGAGGAAATATGGTTTATTGTTAGCAGTCTAAACAAAACATTAGCAACTGCAACATAATGTTTCTTCTGCTCTGATAATAGTAGCCACAGCACATTTTATGCCAATATTTTTTGTAAAAATTTTAATTTTCGGGATCCTCAGCTTATCTTCTAATTCTCTGATTGTCAGTCGCCGATCTTTGTTGATTGCAGACCGTAAACTTGATAGTCTTCCAAATATGGGTCACTTTTAATGTTGTTTGTACAATACCTTGAGTCTTAGTGCACTTAACGCATAACTTCCAAAACATTCAGCAGACGAATGTTTTGGCTTTGACAACTAGCTCGACAATTGTAAATGGTACAATCACACATTGTCTATCCGCACTCGCATTTATTTCCAGTAAAGTCGTCCTCACTCACTCATGCTCACTATAGTCTATCGGCTATCAAGTTTTTACTGTATTAATATTAACTAGATATTTTTAGTACAGACTTGGTATGTGCAAAACATTTCGCTTTACAAAACAGTACAAAAGCAATTCATAAAAACGCATAAACTTATGGTTGGAAAGATTTTCTCGAACTTTCTCTTCAGCAGTATTTCTCTTCAAAAGATTTTACATGAATTGCTACACTGCAATTTATATTATCTATTTTTTAATTATCCTACAATACACTTAAAATAAATTAGATAAGATACAAAATGTCCTTAATAATATCACAACAATTATATTAATCTCTGCACCTAATCGTTACTTACAATACATTTGTGTAGAACACAATGGCAATAAATACTTATACATGATAAACTGATTACGAATTGTCACTATTTAAATATGCTACGCGCTCTCCTGAACTGCATAACCGTATTTTATTTGTTGATAACACTCGATTACAGGAATATTCTTATCTATAACACTTTAGTGCTGAGTTAAGTGTTGAAGTCAAATTAAGGACTGATATAATAATGTACAATACAGTACTTTTTAGAGTTTTCCGAGTACAAAAAAATTAGATATTTTAGGTAATTGCATATGTTTTATATAAAATTGTTAAATTTACAAGGGTTGAGGCATAAGGCATGGTAACCACCGTTTTTAAAGGTAAGAGTTGATATCGCAAATTCTCGTATGTCTCAAGAAAAGCATGCATTCGTAATGTGTGTCCGCAACACAAAACGACTGTGATGTTCTATAATTTCTCAGAAAACCATGTTGTCAGTTGTCAATAAACTACCGCGCTTTCTTAATGTTCTGCATGTACCCACTCTGCGGACTGACGTTAAGTTCTGATTCATACGCTCTAGCCCAAAATTTACCGATAACGATGATTCTTTCTTAAAAGTACGTGGTCTTCTCACTGCCACGAGCAGGCAC
Source organism: Sinelater perroti (assembly GCA_036346155.1). Lineage (NCBI taxonomy): Eukaryota > Metazoa > Arthropoda > Insecta > Coleoptera > Elateridae > Sinelater > Sinelater perroti. Next base: position 4,458,431 of record JARFIY010000189.1, read on the forward strand.
AACATGTTGCATGTCGTATCCACTTTTGACTTCCGTAAGTGCATGTAGGAATCACTTTGATGAACTTTATGCAGGTAAAGATCGTCGCGCAAAATCCTGTGGGTGCTGTATTTCTCAATGCCACTTTCTCTCTCTAACTCGAGCAGCGTCCGTTGTCTGTCAGTCTCCATCAAATGATCAATTACTGCACGTGACATATTGGTCCGCACGCTCACAGGTTGTCCTGCTCGTTGCTGGTCACTGGTTGCTTCGCGTCCTCGTTGAAACTCTACTATCCACTCGACTGTTCTGTATGAAGAAGCATTGGCCCGAAAGCTTCTACTAACTCTCTGTAGCATTCTCTGGCATTTTTCCACAGAAAACGGCTATTTTAAAACACAAACGCTTTTTTAAACAAAATTATTATCAGCTCAGCACAAAGTGCTTTACACGACAGAGAAAATTAGTATAGTTCAAACATGGAGAACTGTCGTTTGTACTAGATGTTACTCAGTGTCGTTGATGAAGAGACTGTTTAGCAAGATGGTAATACACGGCACCTTCGCACTGATCAATGTTAGTGTAAAATGATTTTGACACTCTTTTTAGTTACTGATCAATGGTAGAAATCTTCAGTTTCTTATGTAACTGGGAATTTTTTACAGACCATTCTCTCTCTCTCTCTCTCGCTCTATCTTGCGTTGTCTTCTTTGGCACTTGGGCTTCTTCTAGGTCTTTAGTGATTTTTGACCACCAAGTCATAGGTGGGTGACCTCTTTTCTTATTCTTCTCGGGTATGTTTAGGGCAACTTGAACTACGTGGTCATTTTCGCGTCTCATCATGTGCCGATACCAGCGAATACGTCGTTCAGTCAATTTTTCGACAATGGGGATTACTTTGAAAGTGCCTCTAATATGGTTGTTACGGATTTTATCCATTTTTGTCACGCCTCCCGCCCATCTTAACATTCTCATTTCGTTAGTATGTAACCGCTGTTCATGAGATTTCTTAAGTGCCCAGCACTCGCCACTATACAGAACTGCAGGTCTAATTCCTCTTTAGTTGTATAGGCATCCGTGGGTTACACAAGATACCAGTGAGGGGTCTCCATTTCAACTAGGCAATATTTATTCTATGGGCCACATCTTCATCTACGTTAGTATCTTGAGTCAATAGGGAGCCTAGGTAGTTGAACTTAGGGATTTTTGGCACAGGATTTTGGTCTATAGATAATACATTGATTATAGGGGACGTGATCTCTCTAGATATTCAGTTTTATTTCTGCTTACCCGCAAACCAAATTTTTAAGCGCAGCCACCCAGGTATTTAGTGTATTTTGCAGATCTTCGGCGCTTCTGGCAGATAGTACTATGTCATCAGCATATAATATGCACTATAGGAGTGGACCCTGAAAGTCTCTGATAAGATAGTCTGTCGACAAGTTAAAGAGAAGTGAGCTCAAGCCCGAGCCCTGGCGAACTCTCACCTTCACTTCAAGTGTATCACTCATACCTGCCAAGCTCTTGACTCTAGTACATGTGCCTCCGTACATATCTTGTATTAAGCTGACATAATATTCTGGAATACATTTAACACGCAATGCTCGCCACATTAGTTCCCGAGGTACGTGATCGAAAGCTATTGTCAGATCTATAAAAGTCATGTGAAGATCTTGCTGGTTTATGCGGTGTTTTTCCATCAGGATTCTAATAGCTTGCATGGCATCGGTGGTAGATATATATCCAGAAGAGTGTACACCTTTAGTTACACCCAAAATGTTCTTTGCTGCCTCTTTGGCGTGCTTTTCAAACTTAAACCACATATCATATGCGTTATCAGATGTTTTATTTAAGTTATTTTCTATGTAGCTTCTTAAAGTGTTTATCAAAATCTCTCCTTTTGGGCCACTTAATTTATTCCATTTAATATCCGTTACTCTTTTCACCGCAATTTTGATAGGTTTGGTCAATTTGTAAACAGCAACAAGAAGTCTATGCTGTGCCGTAGGAGCTTTTTCGGGTATGACTTTGCAGTCCTTAAATTTGGCTTTAATTGCTTGATCTGAGAGCACAAAATCTATTTGGAATTTATTACCCGCACAACTACAGGTAGCAAGATAATCATGTTTCTTTTTGAAATTTGTATTTATGACAGACAAAGTATGACGATTTGTAAATTCGAGGATTTCTTTTCTTGTCTGTTTATTTCACCATATTAATAAACACCGTGGGCATTTGTTTTTATCGTATTTGTTCTACCTACATGGCCGTTAAAGTCTTCTGCAATTATTTTAGTCTTCACCAGGGGTATTGTGAGGAGAAGATTATCCAAATCAGTTGAGAATCCAATTTGAGGAGCATAAGCAGTTATTACATTTAAGATAATTTGCTTGTCCATTGCGAGCTGAACAGCCATGAGGCAATCACTGGTTCTAGTAATATTTATAACTCTAGTTTTGTAGTTGCTGCCTAAGATTATGCCCACCCCATTGCACTTAGCGGACGTTCCGTGATATATTAGCTGCTAACCTTTGTTCAAGTCTTTGGTTTTAGAGCCTCGCCATTTTGTTTCTTAGATACAGCATATTTAGATATTACGTAGCTTAAGGATGTTACTAAGCTCCCTCTGCGTGTCAAGGGTCCTAAGTTCCAAGTAGCTAGTCTTAGCCTATCCTGCAAACATGTGCTCTTATCCAAGTGTTCGTTGCTTCGGGGGGACTCCCTAGCATTTATGCCAATTTTTTACTTTGCCTATTCATGTTTTGAGGAGAAGAATTGTTGGCTATATAGTTTTACGGTCGGTTGCCAGCTGACGCCAAGGTTATCATCCTCTTGGAGGATGTGGGTACCGCCGTTGACTTAACATGAGTTCTTCCGCCGCCATCCCTTCTGCGCGCTCCAACCTGAACGCGTAGCTTTGTCTGCAGTCTCTATAGCCATACTATGGTAGGCCGCAGCAAAGGTTTTATAACAGAGTAACCTTCTCCGCGGGAGCTATTTTATCTTCTACCCTCCAATACCACTTGCGCAGCCATTGGTGAGCTTTCCATATCCGCCCTGAGAAGCATTAGTGATAATGCGTAGCACTTTATCTTTTAAAAAACTGTAACTTGTTCCGGTTGGTTTTGGTAAATATAGGTCATACAATAGTCGTGCATATAAGGATCCTTAGAGAAAACTGTCTATTGATGGTAGGATAAAACATGCCTAACCTTACGTATTATTCAGATAACTTTTTATTTATGTGTAATAGCCAGGTTAATCTTCTATCAAGGAAGAAGCCGAGATATCTTATAACATTGTCTTTTGGGTTCCATCGGTACCGTCCTATCATTTACAACTATATCAGGTAGGCCCATTGGTCTACGTAGCGTGAATATTTAAAATTCGCATTTGTCAGCATTGAGTTTTATGCACCATTTTGTAAACTATTGATTAATCTGATTAACACTATTTTGCAGTTTTTTAGCAGTTATACTAATATAATGTGATTGGGCGAGGATTGCTGTATCGTCAGCATACATTGGAAAGTCTGCTTCTGCTGATGCAGGGATGTCGTGCAAATGTATCTTAAATAAGTGAGGCCTAATATGCAGCTTTGAAGAGGCAAAGGAGTTAACTCGTACCTAAAAGGCCCTGATGTATAGAAGGATTTACATGTGTTCAGCAGAAATACGAACGCTGTTCTATTCGGGTCACATCTATCCTGCATAACGATTGACTGACAACTTATTTAACATTACTCTCTGTGTAATAACAGAACATCACAGAGCCATAAAGTGTTGTGAATACACTTTAAGACGTACAACATTTTGTAATATCATCACGTCCCTTTGAAAAAAATATGACTCATACTCTAATCCTCTTATCCTACCCACTAGCTGACTTACTGACCAATCAAAACCTCCAGTCCGATTTGCCAATGCTAAAGAACTCAAATATTACACGCGTGTCCCTTTTGGTCTCAAACACCTGAAAAAAATCTAAAACGTCCAAAATATAAACTTTAGGAGATTTAAAAAAACTTAACATTTTAATCCCTAATGTCGGATTAATGTTTAACATTGTTACTGATTTTACCACTGTTTTGTTGATTTTTTTGTAAGTTAGAGACAAGGACAATAAATTTCTGGCCTGAGTTATTTATGTTAATGCAACCATAACAAAATTAGTGGCATCAAGTAGGTTTGTGTTTTAATATACTCTGATAACAGTTTCAAAAGCATACATTATACATTATGACCTACTAGCTATTTAACTCTAACTTACTTGTTGAATGGAACCTCCAACTTTAAGGAGATGTAATACTGGACACTAACTAAATTCTTAATTTGCACTTTGCTAAATCAAGCATTTGAATGATACGAGATAAGCACCAAATCTGTCCAATCCAACTACAAAGTGCTTCACATATGACCGAGACTGATTAGTGTGTAAACAAGCCGCACTGCATAGCAGCTGTGCGTCCTTAAGAGAATGGAGCCCCAACATTTATCCTCCCTCCCTCCTGCTCGGGTTAAAATTTATTTAGTCCTGATTGAAAGCTACTAAAGTGATGAGCAAATAGAAGGTACCGCGAAGTCTGAAACAACGCATTGTGATCAAATTTCTTGTTGAAGAAAACGTCCCGTCTGCTAAAATTTACCACTGCATGGGGAAGAGTGTTTCTCACGGACCTGTGTGTTTGAGTGGTGTAAGTGGTTCAGAGAAGGAAGAGAGCGTGTGGATTTTCGGCCGCGCACAACACTGTTAAGGAATTTGGAGCAATGTAATCCATCAGTATTGGTAGTGTAAAAGACATCTTAAAAACCACCTGCACTATCGAATGCATGGTGAGTACCACGCACTTTTATGGACGTGAATAAAATAGTGCACATGCACATGCACTTCTACAGAAGTTTGAAAACGAAAGTTATGCATTTTTAAAGTCTATAGTGACCACCGATAAAACGTGAGTGCACAACTTCATTTCCGAGCCCCAGTAGTCATCACGAAAATAACAGAATTCCAGTTCTCCGAAACCTAAGAGAGCACGGAGGAGTCACTTAGCAGAAAAAGTGATAGAAACGTTCTTCTGGGACTGGCAGGGTTCTGACGGATGCCAAAACAGTCAATGCAGCTTATTACTTAAATCTCCTGGCAACAGACGTAAAGAAAAAGATCTAATTCAAGCGGAAGAGAAGTGAAAAGAGAATAACTTTCCTTCGAGACAATGCACGCCCCCATATGGCCAAAACAACAATAGAAACCCTCCGGAAATTAAAATAAAATCTTCTGTCACATTTGGCCCCAAGTGATTTTTACTTGTTCGGAAGGCTCAAATCAGACCTGTAAGACATGTGGTTTGCGAAGAATGACGCCGTCATCGAGATTGTTCAGCAGTGGATACGCCGCCAACCAAAAATCTTTTTTGAAAAGGCCATCAAAGTCCTTCCAAAACGTTGGAAAAAATGTGTTGACCTCGAAGAAGAGTACGGATCATATTTGAACCATCTTGTATATTTCGGGGGTGATAAAAATAAAACGATAAGATTATTTTATAATATATTCTCCTGTATTTCAATGTATTTACAACATCTTGAAATTAGTATTTTAATACTCTTAGAATAATACTTAATTTTAGCTCAAAAATGCTCCAAAATAGCCTTTTGCAACTGTTCATATTTGTTAAGTTTTTACTTCTAAATTTTTATTTTTATTTTAAAAATAGATAGCAGTCATTGGACGTTGAGTTTGAATTGTAAGGGTGGATGAGAAGGCTGGACAATTGCAGTCTTATGTACAGAGACATTATCGTGTAGAAGGCGGACAGTTCGACTTTTCCTCAATAACGTCGCAAAATTTATGAATTAGGCTGACGTAATACACTTTGTTTATCATTATGTTTCTTTGCATGACCTTTTTTTGTCGATTGGGACACTTTTACCTTTGTTGGCCGTTTTTCGACCGGTTTACGGCATTTAATTGAGCATTTTTGCTAGGGGATCATAATACCGGGTCATGGTTTTATCGTTTGTAATAATTAATTGAAAAACTTGTTTTTATTGTTATTCTTAAACCGCTGACAAAAGTTGGGGCACCGATTTACCACTGAGCTTATTCATATTAGGGTATTAATGGAGAATACTTAGCATGATTGTATAGAAAAGCCGTAACCTTGCTGATAATTCTTTTCCTTTTAAACGCCTATTTTGCAGCGCTATACGCTCGAATAGGGTGACATTTTCTTCCAAAAGCACTTTTATTGATCATACTGTACGTAATTCGTATTAGATGCTTTGTCGGCCCAAACGAATTTGTTTTGCCCATTTTTTTACAGTCAAATATGAAGGCAGTTTCATCGCGCATCTAAACACAATTTTCGTTCAATCATCAATATTTATTTTGTTGATACAACACACATACGCCAGCGTTTTTTACAGAACGTATATCGTCTATATATTCTTCAGTAAAGAAGGAGCTCAAAACATTAATCACTGAGAAGAAGTTTTTCAAAACAAAGCACTTTCCAATCAATGAGACTGGTAAGGCCTCACGCTGCTATTTCTAAAAGAACTGTTGAGTTACTTCAAAATTAAAGTTTATAAACTCAATGTCTAATCTTTCAAATGTAAATATTTGTAATATAATCACTAGAAATAACCAAAATTAGAGCAAAATGCGCCAGCACGTCATAAACTGTTAGAAATTGCGGCTTTTAGCAATATTATAGTCCCCTTAAGAACCCGATTTGGCTTAGACGGCTATTTAGTAGACTTCACAAATAAATTATAAACAAATTATAATAAATATTTCAAACATAAATGAAATTTTCGGTTTGAGTTTACCCATTTTACACCGGGTTCATTCGCCAAAACAAAACTTTTTAAATTCGGAATTAAAAGTACTTTGCAATTTCAAGAACGGCAATAACATCATTATTTAATTCGAGCAAGCCTATTAAAAGTTAGCAAATTCGGAGAAGCTGATTGACGTCAGCAACAAGCCGATTGACATCAACAGCTAGCCCGTTGACGTCACAGTCGCTACAGTGCACACACAAAAGAGTAATTTAATTTTAGAGGTTTTTCTTCTATAGATGTATGCTGCAGCTTTGGATAAAACGACAAGAGTTACCAAATATTTAGCATGATACAATGTATCAAAACACTAGCTGTAAAAGCTTTTGCATATTTTAGTTTGAACACAGTTTGCCCCCATCAGTGTACATTCTTGGCACAAAATTGTCTTTGTTAGGTCACATTTGATTGCCTTATGTTATTTTTTGCAATAGCAGCTTGCCTATATCTTTTAACTTCATTTGTACCAATATTATTTATAGTTTTCAGAAACAATAAGTTGAACTAAAATTCAAAGTATAACTTATATTAAATATAAAAACTAAATTAAATTTTTTCCGATTGAAATTATAAAAATAAATATTAAATTATTTAATCATTATAACGGCTACTGCCTTTAGCAAATCTGATCAACGCAATGAATGTGTGTAGAAAGGAATATTAAAGACAAATAACCAACTGCTAACAGTAATCTTGATCTATAGAGCCACCTTAAAAGAAAAATTATAAGCCACACCAAAGCAAATGTATTTTCATTTCAGTACACAGAAATCTTTCCAAAAAATTCGCCATTGTTGTGGCTTACAAACACAATTTTTCAACGAATAGATAGTTTTTGATTCCGCTACCATAAAATGGCTAAGGCACCAAAATCTTCGTCTTCTGTTCTGCAAATACCCTTTCTAGTAGTCCAAACAAATGATATTTGCAGAGCGATAAGTCAAATCTATGAAAAGATCTTTAAATGTAATCCAAAGCAAAACTTTAATTTTTGTCAGTTTTATCAGAATAACGTCTTGGAGGGCCCTTATTACAACAACAGTCGGTAGAATATTTTCCCCGTTCAAGGTTGAGTGACATCGATTATTTTCAACTGATTCTCCTTCCAAAAATTGTTTACTCCACTTGGGTCTTTTCAAGAATGTTGTCTCTAAGTTGTGCTGTAAGTCTTCTCAAAATTTTCGATGATTTTACCTCAACTGTCGTAAGAAACTTGATACTAATCAATAGATTAGTATCAAGTTTCTTACGTGCAATAGCACGACGGACATCGTGAAATTAACTAAATAAGCTGTAGTACAAATTATCTCACATGGGAGCGCTATTTAGACGTTCTTATAGGCAAGTCTCAAAATTTTTCCTGTTCTTTTTAAACTGGAAAAATAATTACAGGTTCAAAATAAAATTTCTTTTAAGAGACTCATCCAAAAACTTATGTGTTTGCTTTAAACACAATTATGAAATTGAGTTTTTACAGATTTTATAATTTATAGCCATCTGCCACTTAAAAAATAAAGAAAGAACAACAAACAAAAAATAATTACGTTTTGGGGAGGTAGCTAACCAAAATTAGGATTTATCAGATAAAAGAGAAATGATCAAGCATCACCTTTTCAGAAAGTAAAGTAAAATTTTGGAATATGACAAGACAGGATAAAATTTTATATTACTTCCATAAAAATACAAACATTTTTATTAATTTTTTTATCTTAACTCTTTTAACAATGCAAAGTATATAGTGACCTCACTACACTTAAAACAAACAATTAAAAGTTTACTTGTTAAAAATATAGCAACCTCTCTGCCACCCTCTTTAGCATTCGTCAGTGCTTTCATTAAGTACCTATTCTCTTCGGAAGTCGCGTAGAACGCCCATTCGTTTTTTAAGATAATACCTAAATATATATTTGCTTTCTTTCTAAAAAAGTAACTAAACTTTTTGATTGTTTTAATTCTGGAGTTTTGCCCCCATAATTCTGTTTGTCATGTTTAATATGTGCTAGCAACTCTAAAAATTTAGTTTAATACAAAGGTAAATGCAGTATGTGCAAAAAATTGTACGAATGCGACACCCTACGATAAAAGAAGCCCCAACAAGTGTGCGAAATTTGAAGCAAAGCTTTATCGTCGTTAAAGAACATAAAGAAAAGTACATTTAACTTCCATTCTTCTTCTACATGTCATTAAAACGAAGAACTATAGTGTGCAGATGAACAACCATACAATGTAACCTCTATTTAGAAAGATTCAGTTTGTCATTCTCTAGAATATACCATACAAGCTAAAGATTTTAGTAAGTTAAACAAAAGCAAAACTTTTTATAAACTTCAGTTCTAACGTAACCACTCGCTCGTTTCGGAAAAACCAACTCTAACACTGAGAAGGATATTGCTGGCTTTTAGTAATATCTCGGTCAAGAAAAGTGACACAAATGAGCGGAATAAACTCCATGATAAAATGAGCTAGTAAGGAAATGTTTTATATCTTTCATTTTATATAGATTTTCATTAGTAAGTAATAACCGACCGTTTGACAATGTGACCATTGTCAGAGCTACAACTTAATTTTGTAATTATGTTGTTTGAGTCTATTCAGTACGCAGATGCCTAATTAAAAATTTATCTTCATCATTTATTTGAGAAAGATAGCGTGATTCATCCCCATCATCCATTTTAACGAATATCCACTTGTTTTACCTCCAATACTGTTCACACTAGGAAGGAAGAAAAATCTTGTGCATTCGGAGCCCGCAGTTATACTTAGGGACTAGTCAGAGTCTTAACCTGCAGCTCCTTCCCGACTCTAATCATTTGTAAGATCAATGCAAACAGTAGTGTCTACGCAACAAAATCTAATGTTTGAGAGAAGCAGTCTTAATATAAAATTAGTAGAAGACAGTAGATAGAGGTAGAATTTAAGAGCAAAATCAGAATTTACTTAACTAGAAAAATTTCACTAAGTTTTCCTTCACCAATTCCTGACTATTTGGCTATTCAAAGTATATTCTGATCTCTTTCTAACTTACCATTAGAATTTCTCAGGTGAGGAGTTTGTATAAATTTTAACCCTAAATTGCGGTAGGATAAAACTTGGTCCCTATATTCCTCTTTTTCATTTTTAATCTGTTTCTCTTAAGGTTTCTTGTTTTTCCAAGATTCTTAATTCTCAATTCTTTAACAGTTACATTTTACTTACATCCTATCAAAAAGTTTTTGCTTGGCAGATAAACTGTCAATACAAGCGGCGGTCAAAGTAGCATAAAATCTAGATGATAGTGAAACGACGATCTTAAGTGGCACATTTTACTTAATATTTTTATATTTATTTTTATTATAATACAATAAATAAAAAGTTATTTAAAAAACAATTGGATATGTTTCAATTTTGAATTTTTAGTGCATTACTTCAATTTTTCTGGAAGTAATTTTTTTAAGCGCTTGTGGTACCCATTTACATTCTTAATTATATCTTCGTCAAACGATTTTTATCTACTTTTGTCCGTGACAGCGCTAGAGAACTAAGTCAATTGCAGATATAAAACAATACTTCGTTTTAATTGTTTCTAGAAGGCACTTTTTGCAAATTACTACCCCCAGTTTTCCCAAATATATTGTGTAGTGCAAAAAATTCCACCATCATGTTATCACTAGATGAGATGACTTTTATTTTCGCTGAAATCAATTTATTCACTTCGCTGTTTTGATTGTATTTTTATTCCGACATGTAATGGTAACTTGACATGTTATTTATAATCTCAATTCGTTCCTATAAATGCGTTGCATTGCTTTTATATACTTCTAAACATTCGTCTGCAATTTGGATTCAAACATTTTTAACTCGGAATTGCACAATGGAAACACTCATTTTGCAATAAGTTACATAACACCCAATTAAATAACGCTGTTGTTGATTATCTGACATGTGGTGGCAAGAAATGTACTTCATAAAGTTTGTAGTCATTTAGGACAATATAATCGGCTTAATGTGATGATTTAAAAAACTAAATCGATAATGGGTATTAAAAAATGTCAACATTTTCGTCCAGCTTTATCATTCACAGCAACTGCATTTATATTCTTCTAAAATCCAATTAACCTAATAACTTGACTCATTAAACCATTTATAGCTTCTCCGATTTATTAGTTTGGTGCCTAAAACACACAGTAATTGGTACAGTCAATTCAGTCTCCACAATTGAGATATTGTTTAAAAAATAATTTAAAAATAAATCAGCGATACTGTAACAGGTTAAAGAAATTAGCATGCCCTAAATTTAATAAAGTGCAAATGGATCCGGGTTTGACCGTGGACTCCAGATGCGTAGCGAACATGAGAACCTGTCTGTAATGACTGTGCGAGTCTAGTAAAATAAATATGTCATACTTATTCCATAGCAAGTTTCAGTGTAGATTTGTAGTTCGGATCCAATTGGTCCCAGAATTCAAAAAGCAGGGAAAACATCCATGTATAATTTTTGCTATTTTATTATGTCTATATTTATAACCCGTACCGGTGCGCATTTGGTACCCAGCTGTTATGTGTTAAATAGTTTTTGGAATTTGTTTTCGGTAAGCACCACTGGGTACATATCTATTCTTAATAATATATTTTAGGTAGTTTTTAAAATTTATTTAACCAGATCAGCAACGTCGTGCTATACTTGGTTCTGTTAACTATTGATTACATGTAACACTATTGTCGCTTAGGGATTGCCTATTGGCTTACCCATTCACCGTTTAGTTTTATTGTTGTATTATTTTGGTTTTGTCACTACACTACACTTCGTTATCACTACTATCGGCGGTTGAGAGGAGATCTTGCGTCAGTTTACGTTTCAAGCGTTGATGTATGTGTCTCATTTCTAGTGCGTAATGGGCTGCTCCTGCACAGTTGTTTAAATTTTTAAAGAAGGTTGCCGCTAATTTTTTAATGTGCTCTTCTATGGTTGGGATATTTAGTTCAGCGTGTAGTTGGCGGTTCCTTATATACCATGGAGAATTTGTGGCTATTCGAAGAATCTTATTTTGTAGTGTTTGTATTTTGCGGATGTGAGTCGGTGAAGCAGATCCCCATACACAGCATGCATACATTACCACTGGTCTAATTATTGATTTATAGATTAGCATTATACAGTCTATGTGAGAGAACTTTTTCTGTTTATCAGTGGGTATAGTAGGGCTAATCTAGCGTAGCTTTCATTCAATTTGTGTTTATTATGGAACCCCCAGGTTAGTCGTTGGTCTAAGTATACCCCTAGATACTTAACTGGGCTATTTTGCGTGTTCCATGGAATTTCTTCGTTATTTATTTGAATGTTGGCCATATCTCTGAGGCGTCGTAAGGTAAACACTTGGGCTTGACATTTGGTTGAGTTAAGGTTTATGTGGCATTTTCCCATCCAGTTTGATATTGTATTTAGGCTGGATTGTAGTTCATTTGATGCTTCTAATAGTTCGTTGCTCTGGATAAGTAGCGCAGTATCATCTGCGTACATAGCAATGGCTGCGTTGTCTATTTGAGGTATATCATGGACGTAGATATTAAATAGTGTTGGGCCCAATATGGATCCCTGTGGGACGCCTGCATTGATAGGTCTAACTGTTGAGTATGTGGAATTGATTCTAACGGAGAAGGTGCGGTGTGTGAGAAATGATCGAATAATATGTATCAAGTAATCTGGTATGTGGAGGTGCTGTAGTTTATAAAGTAGACCTTCTATCCAGACCCTGTCGAAAGCTTTAATTATATCCAGAAATGCTGCTGTAGTATAAGCTTTATTTTCGTAGCCTTTTTCTATGTATTCCGCAATTCGTTGTAGCTGATGGGTCGTTGAGTGTTTGGATCTAAATCCAAATTGGTATGTTAAGCAAGTGTAGGTTTTGAAGTAGGCGCCTGTTCATTATTTTTTCTAACAATTTGGATAAAGTTGAGAGCAGGCTAATTGGTCGATAGCTCGTTGGAAAGTGCCGATTTTTTCCAGGTTTGTGAAATACAAGTATGGTTGCGTGCCTCCAGGCAGCAGGGAAGTAACCAAGTCGCAGGCAGGCATTGAAAACTGTGGCTAAGTAGGCATGTACTTTAGTTGTGAAGTTTTTAATTATTATGTTTGGTATGAGGTCGCTTCCTGGGGCTTTTCACTTTAAGTTTTTAGCTAATCTTTAACCTCTCAGGGCGATGTTGGTTTGAATTCACCACTTGTATTTGATTCGTATTGTTGGAGATATTGTCTTACTTCTCATCAAAAGCATTATCATTATTTGGTGCTGGAGTAAAACAGCTTCAAAATGGTCCGCAAATATATTGCAGATTTCTTCATCTGTTGTAAAGGTTGTGTTTCCAACTTTTAGTGGTCCAATTATCTGGGGCTGTCGAAGAATTTTCTTTGTAGCTTGCTACATTGTAGGGTCATTAGGTTGTAACTCCTGGATGTAGCGTTGGTATGAGTTAAATCTGTATTCATCCAGTTCTGTTTTTACTCTGCGTATTAGTCTATTTAATTGCATTTTATATTGCTGCTATCGAGTATTTTGCCAAAGTCTTCGAATTCTATGCTTTTCTTTTATTAATTGTAGAATTTCCAGCGGTGGGTGCTGGTAGTTATTTGGTCTTCTTGTGTTAGTGCTGATTGTCGCTGCCTTAATGGATTCTTTTGTTGCTTGTAGGAGGTTTCTTATTACTTCATCATTTTGTTGTGTTGTGTGGATTTGGCTAGGACATTTGATGTGGTCGCTCAATAGGTTTTGGAAGGTTTGCCAATCCACTTTACCATTGATGAGTTTCGGTAATAGGACTTCTTGTCGTATGGTAGTATTGAAGGACATTACGACTGGCAGGTGATCGGAATCCAACTCTGTCATTACATTGTGATAGATTGGTCTTGTAACATTCTTAAGTAGCACAATATCTAGTATATCTGGGAGTCGATCTGTCCTGTATGGGTAGTACGTGTACTGACCCGGGGCTGCTATTTAAATTGTATGTGTTTTGCTGTAGTTGTTTAACCTTTGACTTTTGTGATTGGGTATTTAAGTGTTTGTAATTTCTTTTTTATTTCCTCCTCGCTCAGTGAGGGGGGAACGCTACGCATCACGACTGATAATTATTTAGCTTGGGCTTTGGGATCACGGAATGTGTGGTATTTTTCGGTAATCATCTGTGCTAGTTAGGTTTATTCTAAGGGATTTTCCCTTGTATGCGGTGGTAAAATCTGTTGTTGCTAGTTTTTTAATATCTTCTATTACTTTTTGAAAGTTGTCACCTTCGTGTAAGTAGATTGGGGGGATTTTCTCATCGTGAGATTCAATTTCTGTGTTTGTTGGTAGTGTTGCATTACACCCTTTGTAAATTAATTTCGCGCTGTTTCTATTTGGCGGGATATAATATTTGTTGGCTTCGATTAATGTGCTGTGTTCAAACATATATCTTTTACTGTTATCTACAGGTGGTGATAGGTCGCTGCTACCGCGTTTATTAGTCTTAGACATATTTTTAATTAGTCCTGGAACCCTTCCGACGGGCCCTATATAGCTTAAGGAACTTAGTTATTAATTTTAAGTAGAACAACTGGTATTGTGAGAATAATTCGCTGGAAAACATTATGTTAAAGTATCGCTCGAGGTTCACTGGCCGCACCGATAACACGTCCGGTTCCGATCACAGTTAACTCGCGACTCGGTAGTTCTTATAAGGATAACCTGAATCGCCATCGTAAACCCTTCAGTCTCCTGTGGTTTAACCATCTGTTAGATGCTACTTTATCTATCTATTTGACTTAGATTATAAAAGTTCATGCATGGTTTTTGGGCCGACTGTTGGTTTTCTAGAGATATACACGTAAGTAATCTCTGTGTTAATTCCAATAATCTTGCACACAAGATTGAAAGGCGTGTATTTGTTATCTACAACCATTATTGCTTGATAAAATATAGTGTCTTGGTTATAAAAAAATGTTTTGATAGTTGTCTAAGAGGCCCCACCCTACTCTTTTTATTGTCAATTTGAGATGGTGTGGTAGATATTTAGTGGGAGTTGTCTATGTTTTAATTTAAATATGGTGCAATAGATTAATACCAAGTGCATTAATAGCTTTGACAGTATTTATACTTGGTTGTTATACTTGGGGTAGTCCCTTTCTTCCATGTGTTTAATGCGGCCACCATCTGTCAACTGACAGTTTTAGTTGCAGACCAAACGACATCTGAGTATCTGTACTAAACATATGACATGCAATTATTTTGGTATATGTGCTTTGGAGGCTCCACACAGCTTACTGTCATCTATATACGAAATGCATTCAAGTTATAACACCTCCGATTTTTTTATCACAAACTAATCACACGAAAATTGCAAAGCTTGTGTCACTTCTTGACATAATTTCCCTGCTTCCATAGCCGGTGCGAATGCTTATTTATGAGTTTTCATTAACCACTAAAAATTGCTGGTGCAATAGCGGTACGACTAGTAAATCTGCGACCACGAACAGTGTCTTTCATCGTTGGAAACAGCCAAAAGCATGAGAAATTACTTCAAAATTGTCAGCATTCGTGGCACCCATCTGGAGGACACTTTTTGCATTTTCAAGTGTTCGTGCAGGATTGTGTGCACAGATCCCACGGAAATGCCAAGTTTGGAGGCTATGTGTTCCACACTCATTCGGAAATCCTCCAAAACAAGTTTTTGACTCGCCTGATTATGTCGTCAGACCGGCTGGTGCGAGTCCAAGATTATCTTGGTTTGTTGTCACACGACGTTCTGCCTTCTGTGAACCGACAAAGGCGCATTAGAAACATCCATAGCACCATCACCACGTGTGTCACTCAATTGGCGATGAATTTCAAACGCGTAAATGGAGAAGACAAATGATTACACGCTGTTCTTGTAATGAAAACGTCGCCTTTTAAGTATCAAAAACCGCATGTTTTTATTTGTTCCCAGTCCTGAGAAAAAAATCTAGAGGTGTTGTAACTTAAATTCACCTCATATATCAGATACGTTATACGGTGTTTGATGATTTTGTCGTATTTGACTGGTTATTATGTCATTAGGAATATGTGACAGTGGATTTAACCACAGAACGGCTAAAACTATCACGCTGGAAGATTTATATATATTTTGATTTATATTAGGTTGCTAGATATCATATTCTATTGTTATTAAGCTGTAACATAGTTCTCTACAATATGTCAGTTGGTTTAGCATTGCTATTATTATATCGTCTAACTTGTATTTTTCTAGAAGTTGTACAAACTCTGTGTGTGGCACTGAATCAAACGCCTTGCAGTAGTTAATAAATTCTATATAGTAATAATGGTAAGGCTCTAAAGCCCCGCGTGACAGCATGGCCTACAAACTGCGAGGTTAAGGCTCTCATATGTTCGCTCTCTCTGCCCAGTCGTCGCGTACCATCTCTGATGCGGGACGATGTGGCAAGCACCGCGCCATAGACGACCGCCATTATTATCCCTTGTTCGAAGTAAACGCAGGTACTCAATTATTTTTAGTGACTGAGTAGGCCACTCGCCAGGCATCAAGAAGCACCGGGAATTGAACTCAGTCCGTCCGCGCCGCAGCCCGCGTCTTAACCACTGGACCTCTGTGGCGGTAAATTCCATATAAATGTTTCTATTTTTTGTGTAGACCATTCAGTCACATTCAATCACCTGCTCTTTGTAACCTTGTGATTTGCTTATGCATTCTTTTTGTTCTTCAGCTAATATGCCTTTTTACATTACATGATGTGGAAACCTTGATTATAGCACACCAATAGGTGATTGGCCTATATTTAAATGGGTCTTGAGTATGGTCGTTTTTCAGTACGTGATACTTTGCGTGACTTTGGGTGACTGTCAGGCTCTTGTACGAAGTTATAAAGTATCATGCAAAGTATTCACACGTGGCTGTAAAGTGCTTTATTCAATAGTTGTGTATTTTATCAGAGACAATAGCCTTTCAGTTTCGAGTTTATTTATTGGTCTATATCTCTCTTGAATTGGATCCATGTATACTCGTCATTATGAATTACTTCCTCTGATCAATTTTAAACGAAAATTTTTCGATTTTTCCATTTTAGGCGGTGTAGTTCTTCTATTTTTCTAGCCAACAATGCTCTATAATACTGTTTTGAGTTGGCCTTGTTTCGGCGTTTTCCTTTATTTTATTTTATTCAATATACCTTAACTATCAGTATTTGTTTTAGAGTATCCTGGATCTCTGTAATTCCTATATTCTCAAGATTATATTGTGCGTGTCTCTTAAATAATATTTTGCCTTTATTATCGTTTACTTATTGTTGAAGTCTACCTATGTCCCTTCTGAGGTCTTCAATTTCTTTCATCGGTTGATATTTCCATGCTGGCGTCTCATTTTTTTGCTAGCCCACCTCGTTACGGTTTCAATTTGCTTCCAATAATCCTTACACCAGTTACAACTACAACGTACATGGTAACATATAAATCTTCATAGTTTTTCACATTTTATATTAGAGTAATTATTATCATTATTTATCTTTTATTATCTTGTTTTTTTAATACCGGCGTTAGAGCCTTATGGTGAATTAATCAGACCTTACTATTTACACAATTACTCTATGAATTTTTTAACTATTTCTGACGTTTATAGTACGCCTGCTTTTCAAGTTTTGTATGAATGTGATTAGATAAGTTTGGTTTATTAAGAAATAATAGAAGTGTAATATCTGTAAGAGTTACAGTGAATGAAATTATTGTAACTCTTTCTTATTTCCTCAGTTTGCTAGTGGCGTCAATTTAAAGATCATTTTGCCGGCACGACCGTGTCAAGCTCTCAGCTTTCTAAAAGAATAAAAACCAGATCAATTTGTACTTTTATATCTGTTTAATACGTAACAAACTGTGCTCTACATAAAACCTTCAAAATTTAGTTGTTTTGATTTTTATAAAATATAAAACGTGATATTATAAACGAAACTGTTGAAAAACACCAGAGAAAAAGCGAAATTGGATGGCGATTAACTTGATTTTTACCTAAATTGTATTATAATGAGCTATCTTAGTAATTTTTTGGTTTCATTTTATTATCTGCTTCTAACTAAAATGAAAGAAAATCATCATGAGTACATCTCATAATAATTCCGATATTAAAAATAAAATTAAAAAAGTAAACAGCTGACAATAGCTTCTGAACAAATTAACAAATTATTATGGAAAAAAGAAAAATCGAAGAATATCGAGAACTTTAGAACACAAAAAACAGAAATATATTCAATAAGCTATCCTAGCAAATTAAGCAAGAGATACAGATCTTAAAAATGTGCCCAATAGCTCATACCTACGTATTTAACGAAACATGATGCCAAAAAACAAGATAATTATTTGTTTTAAAAAGCAAAACAATTGTTATCAATAACCAAAACCACAGATTTAAAAATGGGGGATATACGAAAAGGAAATAATATGTTGCGGACGTTTTCTATAATATACAAAATATGTAATATATAAAAATTTTCTAAAGTATGTACAATCCCAAAGCTAATTGCACTTGAAACACGCAAGCCCATTTTTCTATTAGTAGTTGTACTGTTAGTCAAGGGACATCAATCATTAAGAAAAAAACTTAACATTTATAAAAATTTCAAATTAAGCAGTATATAATATATATTAGACAATTGATAAATTATACAATTATAAACATAATGATATATAGAAACATAATTTACACTTTTCCTTGACATTGTACAGGACTTGGCGTGGAATCACATACAGACTCATGAACTGAAAAAAATTGTGCAACATTCATTTTCACATACATTTTCTTCCACAAGAGCTTTAAGTAAAATGACTTTTTTGAAAATACATTCTATTGTACTTTACATGTTGATCTACTGCAGATGAAATAAAGTTTTATTTTAAAATAAATAATATTTTTGTAAAGGGATTTGAAATGAGAAAAAATCCAAAAACTTCACAAAAAACATGTTACAGTAAAAGTAAAAGAACTGGAATAACGTTATATATATTGAAGATGCATTTTTTTGGATTAGTTTTCTTTAATGTGATACCGGTCTCTACGTGGAAACTAATTTCAGCACTCTATTAAACACCTTGTTGAATTACACGTTGTAAAGTTGTTTTAGTAAATAAGAATTTAAAACATTAGACCTCTTAACATAGACGTTAAATCCAGAAGAGGTAGCTAATGAAACGTAGTTGTTACAAGATGACAATGACCTTAAATATTGCAGCTAACTGTGTAAAAATTTGGAAGAAGAAAATAAGATCGATATATTGGATCAGCTGTCACAATCATTCAACACCAATTCAATCGAAAATACCTAGTCCTACATCAACACGTGACGGCCACGCCCCTCTTACGCTGTAAACCCTAGTCGCCAGTATGCGAAATTGTTGTTATGCGATATTGGATGATAGTGGTGACTGAACACAAGTCAGGAGATAATAATGTATTGCAAACACTTTACGAATTGTTTCTTATTTATTTAATCAATCAGACGCTCTTGCGGAACTAATTGTATAACGGATAGATTCTTCAAACTAATAATTATCAACAAAATGGACTAGAAGAGGAATATGGTTATAATTAAGTACCTGCATTCGTTTCAAATAAGGAATAGTAATGCAGTCGTCAAAAGTACAGTCCCTACTAGATCAGAGATGGTACCAGACGACTGGATAATGCAGGCGAAGATGTGGAAGCCTTCCACTTCGTAGGCTACATTCCTTTATTGGAATTCAGAATCTCACAATTATGTCTGATACTTGTATGAGCAATCAAATAGAAATTTCTGACTTTAACAATTAACTTTTATTTAATTCGTTTTATTGAAATATTTTCATCTTGATTGCATACAAATTGAAAGAGTCACAAAGAATTGTTTCGATTGATTTTATAACCATTTCTATATAACAAAACTTCTATGGATATATATATATATATATATTACTATGTGATATTACTATAGATGATGAACATGTTATAAATGTATATGCAATACGAAATTATGGGAATGGGGCGATATATAACATTGCAATTTAATATAATAATCTTTAATATGGGCTAATAAAGGGTGTCCCAGAATTAACGCAAGATTTAAATTTGCCGCCATTTATGCAGTAAAGCGTTCACAACCCTAAAACAAAAACAAATCGACAGCTGACAGTTTAGGGTTAGTAACGTTACACGATAGAACAACGTGTCTTCATTATTGAACAATATTTCAAAAATAATGAAAGCTTGGCGGCCACTGTTCGAAAATTTCATGCAAAATATGGTCGGAATAGTGTTTTAATTTCGTCAACTGTTAAGAGATTAATTGAAAAATTCCGAGAGACAGGATCCGTTGGAGACGCCAAACACACTGGTCTTCCAAAAACAAGCCGTTCAAATGTCAACATCGAAGCAGTGCGTGAGAGTGTCGGTGACAATCCAGGAACCTCAATTCGGCGTCGTGGGCAAGAATTGCAAATTTCAAGAAGCTCTCTACAGCGTATACTCACTAAAGATCTGTGTCTCCATGCTTACAAAATTCAATTAACACAACAACTGAAGCCTAATGACCATGCACAGCGAAGAGAGTTTGTTGAATGGATTATTGAGCATCAACAAATGGATGCTGATTTTTCCAGCAAAATCATCCTAAGCGACGAAGCACATTTTTACCTTGATGGGTTTGTTAATCGTCAAAATTGCCGCTTTTGGGGTTCTGAGAACCCACATGTGATTGTCGAAAAACAAATGCATCCACAACGTGTCACTGTTTGGTGTGGATTTTGGGCTGGAGGCATAATTAGACCATACTTTTTTGAAAATGAGGCTGGTCAAGCAGTGACTGTTACTGGTGCTCGATATTGCGACATGATAACACAGTTCTTTTTGCCGAAATTGGATGATATTGATGTAGCCAAAATGTGGTTTTAACAAGGAGTTGCCACATGTCATACAGCCCGTGAAACACTTCAATTACTGCATGAGACATTTCCAGGTCGTGTACTCTCTCGTTTCGGTGATCAGAATTGGCCCCCTAGATCGTGTGATTTAACACCATTAGATTTCTTTTTATGGGGTTATTTAAAATCACAGGTCTATGTCAACAAGCCCACAACCACGCGTGCATTAAAGGAGGAGATTCAACGTTGCATCAACGAATTTCAGCCACATTTATGCAGAATGGTCATGGAAAATTTCGACAAACGAGTGCGTATGTGTATGCAAAGCCGTGGAGGCCATTTGCCCGATGTGTTATTCCATAAATAAGCCTATCCTATGTATTTTATGATTCAATAAAAAAATTACAATCAAAAGACTAAAAACTGTGCTTTCTATTTAATTCAAATCTTACGTTAATTTTGGGACACCTTTTACAAACAGAAAATAGAAGTGATAAAAGAACAATAGGAAAAACAATGGAAAGTATAATACAACTAAATTAAAACGATAGGAATCAAACGCTCTAATATACATACAAAAATGCAATAGGAATTAAGTAGGAGCGATGAGTTATAAGAAATGTAAAATACTAGAGAAAAAAGAAAAACAAAATGAGAAACTAAGATTAAAGACAGAGAATATAGAAAAAAGGCAAGTAAATTATCTACATTTAAGGAAAAAATATGGGAAATAAAATCTATTAATAATAAAAAATGTAGAATAACTGAGAAATAACAAGGAAATTATCATAGTAGTGAAGGGTCAGAAAAGATAATATCATCCTGGATGGTGTAACAAACAATATGGAAATAATACTTTAAAGTAATATTGAAAACGGATGAACCAAATAAAAAGAAACACATCTGACTAGAATCTGAATAAAAAGAATTGAATAAGAACAAAATTGAGCTCCCAACATAAGACGTTATTCGGGAAGTACTACACAATCTTCAAAACACTAAAGCACCAGATCACTAGAACAAATGTACAAGCTAATTAAAAGAATATAGCAAAAATAAACAGCATTAATTTGTCCCCTATATAAATAGGGAGAAGGGCGTGTATGATAATTATAGGGAAAACGCATTTCAGAAATGTCATCAAGCATTAAAGCACATTACAGTCAAAGAGGTCAGGCAATACCAATTCAAGTTTAGAACAGGAAGATTAACCTAAAAACAAACTTATTTTTTGATAAATATAAACAAAATATTATCCTTTGTCATCTTTTTACAGATTTCACAAATGACACGACGGTAAAAGGAAAGTTGTTTGGAATACCGGAAGAGCTAAATGTGCTAAAAAATAATAGCAATGGTAAGGATGTGTCTACAAAATTCTGACATTATAGTAAAGGTACAGGAGCAGCATATGGAAAAATTTAGAATTGGTGCAATTCTAAGGAAAATACAATTTGGTACTGAAAGGATTAATAAGTACAATTTTACACAAAATGCTTCAGATTTTGCGTTACGCATACCATCAAAAACGATAAGTGGTTTGAAGCAATTATATAAAGGTCTGGAACAAAGTGCAACAAATGTAGAAATTAATATTAATAAAACAAAATCCAACTATATAACTCAAATCCTTGAAGTCAATTTATAAACATTCGAACAAGTAACAGATTGGAAGTAACACATTACTCAATAAGTTCGCAGGATGACTGTTAAATAGCGCTACTATTGACAAATCCATATAATTTTAAAAAAGTACTAACCTTCAAAAGAGATATGTCAAAACAGTGGAAAAATCTGAATTTCGTGTGTTGGTAAAGCATTGCTTTTTAATGGGAAAATATACCATTTAAGCAAAGTAATGGCTTGACAAGTGTTATTTAGACTCTGTCCCATAAAGGCAAATGGTAGAGAAGTGATTGGCTGATTTTAAACGCGACCGTATAAACCGATGACGCTGGACGCTCTAATCGCCCAAATTCTGAAGTTGTTCCAGAAAACATAAAAAAATCCACAAAATAGTTTTGGCCGATCGTAAATTGAAGTTTCATGAGATAGCTGACACCTTGAAGATATCAGAAGGCAGTGTATTTAGCATTTTGCATGAACATTTGTCTATGAGAAAACTCTGTTCAAAATGGGTACCGCGTTTGCTCACAATTGAGCTTACAGTTTGGAGCTGTTTCAGCGCAATAAAAAGGATTTTGAAGCGGTATGTGACAATGTATGAAACATGAATCCATCACTACACTCCAGAATCAAATCGGCAGTCAGATGAGTAGGTAGCAAAGAGCGAAAGTCGCCCAAAGCGACCAAAATGTCAGCTAGTAAGATTTTGGCCTCCGTATCTTGGAATGCGCACGGTATTTTATTTATCGATTACCTTGAGAAAGAAAGAACCATTTAGAGCGAATATTATATGGCGTTATTGGTTCGTATTCTCCGGATCTGGCTCTCAGCGACTACTATCTGTTTGGAAACCTAAAAATAATTCTCTAGGAAAAGAGATTTGTCTCCAATGAAAAAGTGATTGCCAAAACTAAAGTCTATCTTCTTCTTCTTAATAATCAATCCGTAGATTGGTTTATAGCGCTCCATCTGTTTCTATCGCCGGCCATTGTCTTCATGTTGCTATAACTATCAGTGTCAGCGTATTTTATTGCTTGTTTTATAAATTCAAGCCGTGGTCTTCCCCTTCCTGGTCTTTCTTGCCTTTGCCCTTCTATCACATTTATTATAAATTGATTATATCTGTATATATGTCCTAGCCAACTATGTCTTTTTTCTTGTATCAGTTCCGTCGATTCTTTCTAGCACTTCAGCATTGTAATACGGTCTGTCCATTTTATTTTTAATACCCTTCTCCAGTACCACATCTCAAACGCTTCTATAGATTTTTTATTCGGTTGGCTGAACGTCCATGTTTCACATCCATATAAAGCTATACTCCATATAAGGCTTTTTACTAATCGTTTTTGAAGGTTTAGACGAATGTTATTAGAACATAGAAGGTTTCTTTTTCTGTTAAATGTAGCCTTAGCTTGTGAAATTCGTTGCTTAATATCTGTTATACTTCTTCCATCTTCAGTTATTCCGCTTCTTAGACATTTAAATGTTTTCGCCTGCTTAATAAGTACGCCGTTCAGTTTGATGTTAATTTCTTCAGGTTCTTTGGAGCACACTAGTATTTCAGTTTTCTTTTTGTTAATATTCATTTTGTATTTTTCTTGTAGTATATTTTCCATACATTGTAAAGATCTACTTAAGTTAGCTTCATCAGGGGAGACGATTGCAATGTCGTCGGCGAACCTTAGCATTTGCATTCTTTGTCCATTTACCTTAATACCTGTACAAAACTCTTTGCATTCCTCCATAGCTTTTTCTATATATACATTAAATAGGTATGGTGACAAATTACACCCCTGTCTTACACCTTTTTGGATTTTAGCTGTTTTAACTTCACTGTTGTTGATTTTTATTTCTGCTTCTTGTTCTTTGCATAGATTGTATATTATACGCCTATCTCTATAATCTATTTGTGCTTCTTTTAGTATCTGCATCAATAATTTCCA
The DNA here is from genome assembly GCA_036346155.1 of Sinelater perroti. Classification (NCBI taxonomy): domain Eukaryota; kingdom Metazoa; phylum Arthropoda; class Insecta; order Coleoptera; family Elateridae; genus Sinelater; species Sinelater perroti. The sequence goes on from JARFIY010000189.1 coordinate 4,482,698, forward strand.
GTTTACATTATCAAATGCTTTTTTTTTAATTGTCTATTACATCTTATAGTTTCCTCTATTATAATTCTGAGGCATAAAACGGCCTCCCTGGATCCTCGGTTGTTTCTGAAACCAAACTGGTCGTCAGAAAGGTTTGAGTCTATTTTAAGGCCACAAATAAATCGTTCTACAAAAAAGCATTGAAATGTTAGAGAAGCTTTTGAATTAATGTATTACTCTTAAAGGAGATCATCTTAATCAATAAAATCGAATTGTGCCTAACAGTTGTTTTTATTAGTCATCCCACGAACTTATTGAGTGATGTGTTACCTTAATGCAACTAAAATGAATGACATTAGCCAATATATCAGAAAAAATAAATATTTTGTCTTAAAACATAATGTCCCAATTGATTATTTATTCTACAATCTATAGAAATATACAGGCAAAAGCGTACCCATTGAATATAAAAAACAAATTAAGTACTATGGAATATTTCTGGTCCGGTAAACCAAAATAGTGAGTGAAGAAGGAGATATAATTACAAGCTCAGGGAGAGGTACAGTGAATATAGTGTGGTGGTTAAAATAAAGAGTAACAAAGTGGGTTGGTCACACAAAAATGGGATAAAATAAATATTAAAAATATTTTACTATGAAACTTCAAAGTAAGGAGACCAGGAAGGAAACTTAAAATATGCTTGTAGGGCATGGCTGAAAATCACTTGGAAGTGGCAAACTTTGGCAATTCGAGGACTTTGGTAGGAAACCGTAAAGAGTGAAAAACGGTTATAGAAAAAGTAGAGTCATCACAAGATCAGGCGCAAATGAATCAACCAAAAGTTACAAAGCTCAGCAGAGTAAGCTTCACTTATCAGTGAAATATAAGAAATATAATGACACAAATTGACCTGTAGAAATGCGTTTTAATATCTTGAAGTCCAAAATGCACAATTTTATAAATTATCTGTTAACCAAATCGGGAAAATCTTAACACATATTAAGAATAGGTAAAAAATTGAAGATAAGCAAATACTGTTAAAACATTACCCGTAATTTAAACATAAACTTCAGCTGGACTGAGATAATAGAAAACAATTAACCTAAATGAGTACATTGCAGTCGTTAGAGAAATCTTAGAAAAAAGAAACTAGAAGATAGCAAAATCTAAATTGACAAAGAAACCCATAAAAGAGTAACGATCTTTATGTAATTTAAAAATATTTAAATAAAAATACAACCATGTTCCAAAATATTAAAAAAACTTTTGTATTTTGCATCTAAAAACGAATTTAAGCAAGTTTAAGAAAAAGAAATAACAAAAATTATAACACTTGAGAAACTGAAAACTAAAAAAAAAAAAAACTAGAAAATAAAACTTAAAAAACAGAAATCTAAATAATGCAAGAGTTACCAAAAAGAACAAATATATTAGAAGAACGTCAAAAAAACAGCAATTGAATTAACTAATAGAAATCTGAAATTAGGGTACCAGAATGACTAAATAAAAAAGTAGAACTGTAAGTTATGGTTCTTCTTCTTCTTAAAGTGCCATATTCATCAATGGATGTTGGCAACAATTACAACAAAATCTCCTCGTTTTTGTACGGCTGTGAATAGTGTGTGGATATCTAGGTTTGTCCAGTCCTTGACATGATATTTTTCAGTCACATATATATTTTCCTACCTATACACCGTTTTCCTTCAATTTTTCCGCCTACTTTAGAAGTAGGTACTTTGTATTTCGAAATGTGTGGCCAAGATATGCAACTTTTCTTCACTTCACTATAATCAGAAGCTCTCTATCTCTATCTATTCGTCTCACAACCTCAGCGTTAGTCACATGGACAGTCCAGGGAACCTTTAGTACACATTTCAAATGTTTCTAGTTTACTAATCGTATTGCCTTTAAGAGTCCACGTTTCGGCTGCATAAACATAACCCTTAACAAAGTGGAATTCTAATTTTAGTTAGTAGTTTTTTCTTATTGGGGAATATTTTCCTCGCTTGTTCTATTCGACAGACTATTTTCGTGTTTAGATTTAAACCTTCAGTCATCTAATAGCCGAGGAACTTAAATTTTGGGACATGTTCAATAGGTTTTGCTTATACAAAAAAATTTACTCAGGTCACCGGTGTTTTACTTACACCCACCACCTTTGTCTTGTCAATGTTAATTTTCAGTGATAGTTGATCTCCTTCAGACGATATCCTGTTCATTTCATCAGCAATTATAACGGTATTAGCCACATAGTGCAGGTTGTTGATAATTTGTCCGTTTATTTTGATACCGTCATTTGAATCTTGTAACGCACGGACAAAAATAGCATTTGTTAAAGAACGTTGAAGAACAGAGCTGACACTATCCCTATGGCACACCGCGTTTAGTAAGGGTCTTTTCTGTGTTGTCGTTTCCCATCCTAACAAATGCCGTCTGGTGTTTATAGAGCGTTCTAATAATATTTAAATCGTTTTTGTCTATGCCCTTATTTTCGAGAAAATTTATAAGTTCGTTGTGGTTGACGCAGTCGAACACTTTTTTGTATTCGATAAAGCACACATATACGTCTCTCCTCTGGTCCCGGCATTTTTTGAGTAGCACCGTGAGGCTACAAAGTGCTTCTCTAGTAGTAAACCGCTGTCGGAATCCGAATTGACAACAGCTCGTGTCTTCTTCACATTTTGTGTGTATTCTAGCCAATATTATTTTTAAGAATATCTTAAGAACGTGACTCGTCAAGCTGATCGTACGACATTGGTCAGATTTGTTAGCATTCAGTTCCTTAAAGATAGGGATAAAGACAGCCTATAGTCATCTCTAGATAATCGATCAGTCTCATAGATGGCATTAAACAATCTTACCATATAATCGATGATACTATCATTGTCAAAGAGTTTTCAACTTTTATATACATTTAATCTGGACCAGATTCTTTTCCTACTTTGCTATGTGTTATCACCTGCATAATTTCGGATTTTAGTATTTTTGGAGACTTTTCGCTTTTGTATTGATAGTCGACTACTCTTGAATCACGTTCCTTAAATAGTTGTTTGATATAATTCTTCCGGTGATCAAGTATTTCATTCAGGTTTGTGATTACAGTATTATTGTCGTCGTTAAGTACTGGCAACAAAGAGCCACAATTCGTATAGGGGACAGAACATTAGAAGAATTTCACATCCGCAAAGGTGTTCGACAAGGATGCGTATTGTCCCCGATGTTATTTAACGCCTACTCTGAAAACCTCTTCAAAGAAGCCTAGAGGTGCAGAAGATGGAATCAAAATAAACGGAGAGATAGTCAACAACATTAGATATGCGGACGACACGGTTTAATAGACCGCGTAACAGAAACTAGTAAAAATTACGGTATGCGGCTTAACATAAGTAAAACAAAAGTGATGATCATGAGTAAAATGCCAACATAAACGTGAATTTCATAATCAATCCCTTTACAAAAGTACAGGCATTTAATTACTTGGGATGTACGTTAAACGTAGATGGGACCATACTCAGAAATAAAGTTCGAATCGAAAAGCGCATGCATTTAACGCCTAAAGTACTTGTAATTTGAGTTTAAATTTGCAACTTCGTACTCGAATACTTAGATGTTATGTTTTCTCAATTCTTTTATATGGGACAGACATGGACTCTACGAAGTGCAAACAAACGATTGGAGCTTTTGAGCTATGTGCTATCGCCGTATGCTCAGAATTTCATGGGTCACCATGTAACAAATGAGACAGTCCTTCAGCGCATGAACAAGGACAGAGATCATAATGCTGTTAAGAAAACTAGCATACTTTGGTCACGCCATGCGAAATGATAAATATCGTCTTTTGCAGTTGATTATGCAACCTTAGGCAGTGGACAGGAATGACATCGGTCGCCCTGTTCCGAACAGCGATAAACAAGATTAGATGGGCCAGACTGATCGCCAACGTCCAATGAGGATACGGCACAAGCAGAAGAAGTTAAGTCTCATCAGGTTTCTTTCACAAGTTTGTGAATATTAAAGTGATCGTGTTTTTCTTCTAAGCGTTCTATTTCTATGCATTTACTTCTTAACCGGTCTTCTTTTGTTATGCGGACTTTATTTCAAATCGGTTTTTAGATTTTCTTATATTCTTGTTAGTTTCGGTTTTTGTATGTTCGTCTTTCTTCCACTAATAGCAGAATATCTTTGGTCATTCATTGATTTTTCTTTCTATTGGTTTGTGGTCCAATAATGTCGTTCTCGACCGATATAATCGCATTTTTAATGACTCCAACTGTCTTCTATATTTGGGTTTTTGGTTGTATTTAACATGTCCTTAATTTCAGCATTTAGTTTTATTTGAGCTTTATTACGAATTTGTTTGTTATTTAACTTATTAACGTCAATTCTTTTCTTTAAGGGTCGTCGCAGTTTCTTAAGTTTTATCTTGAAGTTTCCGATTACCAAGTTATGGTTCGACCTAATGTCTGTGCCTATGATCTACATCTCTTAGTGATTATTAAAAAGTCAATCTGGTTTCTCACGATTTTGTGCGAAGTAAGTTGCGGGGATTGCAAATATAGAATCGTCTTGAGGGGAAGCTTAAACCAGGTCTTCTTTTGGCAAAATTAAATTAGTGTGTTGCCTCTTCCGTTCCGTATTCCCAGCCCGAAATCTCCTATAGTGTAATAGACACGTCCTTGACCGACTTTAGCATTAAAATCCCCCTTGATGAAACTTCATTCTTTTCAATTGTTTTCTTCAATTACGTTAGATCTCTATAAATTGTTGATATTTCTACTTCAGGTTCATCTGAACTGAATTCTAACAGCTAACCAAATCCAAGAAACCAAAAAAAGGGGAAGCAAAGGGGTGATATAAAAAAACCAACAACCGACAAAACTAACATCCTGTACTGAGCTAAAGAAGACAATAAAATAAACGAATGACAAGCACATGTAAATGGAAAAATTACAAGTTGATTAAATAAACCTTGATTATCTATTGAAATGCAGAGGTTATAAAATGTTGTTTTGTTCGATATACTTATCAGAAAGATAACGCCATTCTAAAGAAGTAAATATCGGGCTATCAGGCATAATCATCTGCGAAGGCGCTACGTCGCGTGAAAGCTCATTTGCTAGGAATCAGCTAACTAAAGATTACTAGAAAGCAAAATTGAAATATTTGCTGTGTGCCGAAGCGTGGTATTGAGTTTTTGAGCCATATTTAATTGGGCGAAGCCGTAAAAGTAAAACAAGCTTTTATTTATTTTGCTGATAACCCTCTGAAGCAAGCTGTAATTTCACGCTTTAAGGCAGCCTTGAAAGTAATGCGCTGTTTAAATTGGACGTCGTAAAAACGATAAGTAACATGCTATTACGTAGCATTAAGTAGCATGCAATGAGAACGTTCTTCAAAGCGCTTTTCCGTCAAAATAGCAACAGAAGGGGCCTTTCCGCGGAATATTTGTTGACTTTGCAACATCAAAACGTGCCACCAGTACAAGTTCATTGTACGCTCACATTCCGATCGTTCAGAACGCCAAGGTAGTTTTGTTAACAGCAATAGGCTGATAACAAAAAAATTATCTTTGAATTGAAATTTTCTATTGAGCTGATAAAGGCGGATGTGAATTAAGTGTCATCTTATCTCTTATGATAATACAGTGCGCCAATTCCTTTATACCGGGTGTTTATTTTGCAGCTTAAGGGCTTGTTTATCTGGGAACACGAGTAGTAAGACGTTGATGAGCATGCATGAGAGCGAATTTGTAAGGACTCATTGACATATCTGCAGTATTAACAATTGTTCTTAAAGAAGCAACTTAAACGGGGAGAGAGAAGTATGTTTTTTTGTCTGTACTTACAATTACATATCGCAGACATTTAATACGAAAATATTTAATAGTGAAAAGGAAGATCTAGCGGTTTGTAGTCCAGGCATTGGTCACTATTCCAAGTAATGTCAATGCTCATGGATTGAAATACATTTCTAGTCTTTGCAGATATTTTTCATTACACTTCTCTATCTCATCTATTATCGTCTTTTATTTTTTACTTTAGGGTTGAATTATTTTCTTTTCATCCAGATATGGGTTCTCCAGGTTAAGCCTTTGTCGAGATGCATATCCAAGTACTATATGTTGTTTGAGGTAGCGCTTAACCATCCATGCTAACTTCTGGAACGGTACCTCCACGTTTAGAACAAGTGATTTACACCGATTTGCGACTGTTAATTTTGGAGCGGCATTTCTTGAATCATTCAGACACTTGGTTTAGATTCCGTTGTAAAATTCAGCTCCAATAGAATCATGATTTGTAGTGAGAATTAACGTATCATCAACATAATTGTACCGGAGCTTGAAGGTATACCCTGCAGGAGTATTCTCAAAACGCTTCCTTGTGGGACTCCGGGTTTAATAAGAGGTAAATGTGATGGTACTTCTTCAAGCTTAATTTAAAAGTACCTTTTTTGAAGTATATTTTAATAATAATGTAGTAAAATGTGGAATAATTCAATTCCATTTAACTTGTAACTTAACTAATAATAATATCGAAAAAGACAACAGAGTAGTATATTATTAGTGATCGAGTGTAAGCTTTCCGTCTTCTAGAATGGTAGTCAGTCTTTTCAGTAATAGTATTTCAAAGAGTACGAACAGCAGATAGGGTATACTGATGGGTCTGTATGATGCTAGGTTATTGGTTATTGAAAATTAGCATAATTAACCTAATGGCATTGGGTGGCAGTTCTTTCAGCAATCGCCAATAATTAGATCATATCCTGGAGATTCTGAGCAGTTTGTTTTTGAATCCATGTCTTTAAATGAGAAAGATTTTAAGGATGGAGAGAACTGGAAACGAACCGTTAAGTTATTTTCTACTTCATTGTCTTTGTTTTCTGGTGGTATAAGCTGAAAATTTCCTGGAAGTGAGTAGCAAGTCTGCTGGAACAACATTCAGAATTCTTTAATGCAGTCAATCCTTAAGATATTTTTCAAAATATTTATTTCCCGATTTCCTGATTATTTCTTTCAATTTTCCAGTTGCTAATTTGAATCTACATCTGTCCTTCAGTGATCTTTTGCTTTATCTTCTTTAATGCCTTCTCTAATTAGAGGTTGACGACCACCTGGTGAAATTGTTGACGATCCATGGCAACTCGGAACAGTTGCTCAACGCTCATGTTAGTCCACGCTCTGATGTTTCTCATCCACGATAATCGTTTTCGACCGACACCTTTCTTTCCCTCAATTTTTCCTTTGATTATAAGCTGCGGTATATTGTATTTATTATTTCTTAGAATATGCCCAAAATATGACGTTTTTCTCATTTTAATTGTAGTCAGTAATTCTCTTTCTCTACCAATTCTGCGTAATACTTCGATATTGCTTACTCTTTCTATCCACGGTATCTTCAGCATTCTTCTGAATATCCACATCTCAAATGCTTCGATTTTCTTCATTATAGCTTTCTTTAGGGTCCATACTTCAACGCCATGCAATAAAATAGACCACACATAACACTTTACAAATTTTATACGGATTGATAGATTTAGGCCTTTATTACACAGCATACTTCTGAATTTTATAAATGCGTTTCTTGCAATTTCGATTCTTACTTTTATTTCATCATCCGGATCTAATTCTGTATTTATCCAACAGCCTAGATATTTGTATTTGAAGACTCACTCTTTCAATTGACGTATTATTTACTGTAAGTCGAACTCGACCAACAGGCTCTTTGCTAATGACCATAAACTTGGTTTTCTTAATATTCATACTCAGTCCTGCTTCCTCACATTCCTCATTTATTCTTGTCAAGAGATTTTGTAGATATTCCATATTTTCAGCCAACACCGCAGTATCATCAGCGTATCGGATGTTGTTGATGATCTCACCATTTATTTTTATTCCTTCTGTTGCTTCCCAAACTGCATCTTGAAAAATTTGTTCTGAGTATACATTAAACATTGTCTCACTCCGCGTTTAATTTTAATCTCATTCGTTTCGCCATCTTCTGTTCGTACTACCGCGGTCTGATTCCAGTATAAGTTTTTAATTAATCTTACGTCTTTGTCGTCAAGTCCTATTTTAGCCAACGATTGTATAAGTTTATTGTGCTGAACTCGGTCAAAGGCTTTCTCAAAATCTATAAAGCAGACGAAGGTTGTTTTTTGGTATTCTCTGCACTTCTGCAGTAAGGTGTTCATACTGAATAGTGCTTCTCGAGTCCCTAGACCGCTTCTAAATCCAAACTGAGAATTGGCCACCATCATGTCACATTTTCTGTATATTCTATTTTGTATGATTCTTAGTAATAGCTTTAGTGCGTGACTCATTAGACTAATTAGTCTAAAATCGTTACATGATGTTGGGTTATTTTTCTTCAGGATCGGAATAAATGTAGATTTAAGCCAATCTGCGGGTATATTTCCAGTGATATATATTTGATTAAACATCTTCGTTAGCATACGTAAATTTTCTTCATCAAATAACTTGAGGATTTCTGACGGGATTTCATCTGGACCAGCAGCTTTATTAGTTTTAGCCATTCGCAACACATAGTCGATCTCTGACTGTAATATTTCTGGGCCTTTCATATTTGCTTCTGTATCTTTTCCTATATTTATATCGGCCCTATTATCATCAAATAAGGTTTTAATATAGGTTTCCCACATTTTTACTCTGTCTGCCGGATCTAATACTAATTTATTATCTGCGGTTTTAAGTATGCAGGGTATCTTACGTTTTACATTACCAGTTACTTCCTTCAATCTTTTGTGTAAATTAAATTCATCATGTTTGGTTTGTAATTCTTCTATTTCTTTACATCTGTCCTGCATCTAGTTCTCCTTAGCTTCCTTAATTTTCCTTCGTAATTTTAGCTTTATCCCTTGGTATCTCATTTCGTCCGTATTTTTAAGCCGTTGCCGCTCTTCTAATAAATCTATTATTTCCTTTGTCATCCATTCTTTTTCGCTTCTTTTCTATGTGGTACTAAGACTTCCTTAGAGATTTGATCTATAGTTTTTCTTATTTTACCCCAGTTTTCCTCTGCCGTGTCTTCATTCATGTTTATTTTCTTTAGCTCCTTATTTAATTTACACTGTAGTTTTTCTTTCACTTCAGAGTTTTTGATGTCATTTATATTGATGTTGGTAGTATGGGTAGATTTTCGTAGCGCTCTTAGTTTTATTCTTATATTTGCTATTAAGAGATTATGGTCGGAGTCAGCATCAGCTCCAGGGTAGGTCTTTGCACTTTTAACGCTATTTCTAAAACGTTTATTAATTAGAATAAAATCTATTTGATTTCTCACTATCCTTTCGTTATTATCTTGAGGCGATCTCCATGTATAGAGCCTTCTTGGTGGTAACTGGAACCAGGTATTTGTGACGATCATGTTTTCCTCTTCACAAAATTGAATTAGCCTTTCACCTCGTTCGTTTCTCTGACCCAGTCCATATTCTCCTACTATATCGTTTATTCTACCTTTACCTATCTTGGCGTTATAATCGCCCATAATAACATTAACTTCGTGTTCTTGAGACATCGTGTCAGGTCTTTTATCTGTGTATAAAATTCTTCAACTTCCTCATCATTTGCATCCGCTGTAGGCGCGTATACTTGTATAAGATTTATATTTATTGGTTCGCCTCTCATTTGTATCATTATCACACGATCAGAGTAAGGAACAAAATTTATGACTGCATCACTGATTTTTCTATCAATTAATATAGCTACTCCTTTTTGATTAACATTATCATTTCTGCCAGAGTAATATATAACGGTGTCGTTTGATTGCAACTTTCCGCTTCCTGTCCATCTAGCTTCGCTAACGCCTAGTATATCAATTTTATTTCTCTTCATTTCGTTACTTATATTCCTTAATTTCCGTGCCTCGTACATAGTCCGGACATTCCATGTCCCTATTCTTTGAATTGTCACTTTTTGGGTCCGCCCGGGGATTCTTCGCACCCATGTCCCATTCAAGGGGACGCCGGGCACTCGGGACCATTACTTCATGCTGATTCTCCATGGTGGTTTTTCTTGGGAATCCCTAGGGATCTATAATGCAATGGTTTCCCCTTGCCTTTTGCATCCTTATGCCATTGACCATATCTAGTTCATCTGCCTTCAAGGCCAATTTCTCGACCTCAGGACAAAAAGGTGTCCTACTCCCATGGTTCTTCCACCCGAAGCTGTTGACCAGTAAGGAGGGAACTACTTATACCAGCAGTCATTCGGTTGTTGCTGGTTTTGGTCCACCCCGGGTATTTTATTTCCCCGGTACCCGTCATATCTAATGGGCATCCCCCTATCCGCCACCTGGGGAGGCGCCCGATGGGGGACCAGCAACCCCACACGGGCTCTATATCTGGTTTGTTTTTGTTTCTACTTGTATTGATTGCGTTGCAATTTCAACAGCATTTTATATATCAGTCTTTGTTTTTAGTAGAATATTAGTAATCAATTGATTTTTTAGTATATTTTTAGAGTAATTCCAGTTGGTTTAAGATTTTTTAAAACCAGATGTTTTGTTTTACTTATTACAGATGTACTCATGGTTACTGTTATTGGACTGTTATCCGAAGACAAGTCAAGATACGACGTAATGTTTAAGTAATATTGTGGTATACCCTTAAAAGCAAAAACCCTAGTAAATCGGAGATTTTAATTGCACCCGTTGGCCAGTAAATAGATGAGTTAGATGATATTGTTGCATGATGGGTAGTAGAATTCGTCCTCTTGAAGAGAAAATACGGGACAACCAACGGAGTGCTTGACGTTGAAGTCAGATCTAGCGAAAATCTATTTTCTAGTGATTCAAGATTTTCTTTATTGATTACATGTCAGGATGAATAATAAATTGCAGAAATAGTTAAAAGGCCACCTCCGTATTTTACTGGTTTCCTGAATTTTATAATGCCTAACATGGTGTTTTATTATTACTGCTGATCTTCATCTAGCTGCGCCATTAAGATAATTAATGCTATAAATATTGTAGTCGCGTAATTTAAAATAAAAGTGTTCTGAAAAATGTTTTTCAGAAATTAATAATATATTTACTTCATTATATAATACAAATGCAATGAGGTAATTAACCGACCCATTGAGCTATGTTGAGTAGTTAAACTATTATTTCTAGTTAGAGCTTAATAATTGCCTTGCCAGATCTTTTAATTCTCGCATCTCTTCCACAAGCTTTTTAATCATAGTTTTCTGAGCGACTATTATTTATTGCATGAAGAAGGCGACATTATTTGGATAATGAAATTTGGTGTTTCTTGTTGATGTGTTGCTACTCTGCTTGCGTATGTAAGAAAAGTTTGTATTCATGTTATACTGAGCATTACTTTTGTTTATTTCTGGGTTGTGGTATAATATTTGCAGTCGGTTGTTGGGTCTGATTTATTATGATTCGTCTCTTTCTGAAAGAAGAAAATCTTCTATTTTTGGTTTGTTTTTACGCTGCACCTTTGTAATTGGCGGGATGGTCTCCGAAACACAGTATACATTTAGCTTTGCTTGCTTCTTCTTTCGTCTTAGAGCATGTTCTATAATCATGACTTTCAGCACAGCACCGACATCTATTGCACTATGCAATTTATCTCTTTCAATGAGGAGGCTCAAGTTTTAAGTGCTTAGAAGATTGCCAATATACACTTCTTTGTTGTTTAAGGTCAATAAAGAATAAATTTAGTATTTTTTAGTACGGTGTTTAACGCCAATAACGTTTCTTACTGGGTATCCACATATACGATAATGCTTCAATTATTTTATCTTTATCGGTAGTACAGTGCACGTTACTTATTACACCTCTAGACGGCTTATCCCCTGGCAGAATTATTATGTGACAGATGACTTTATGTTTATCTAGGATTGTTTTCATCTTGATAATCTTGATAATATTATTTTTTTATATTTTCTGCATATTGTATACCTTTCCATGATTCCTACTTTGTGATGATAATGGCGTGGGGTCTTCCGAATTTATTAGAAAAAGAAATCTTTTACTTACTGAAACTGGATGAGAAGTTGCCTGTGTATTGTGCTGTAAAATGAAGTTTTCAGTTCTTTTCTTTTATTTTCCGTGTTTTCAGTTCCTGAAAATCATTTGGTTTAAAATGGCTATTGCTATTGCAATCCTTGCTTACGATGGATATAATTCCGGCATCTAAAACTGGAGTGCTTGAAAGAATTCCTTCTTGCATTTAATTTTATTCTACTTTATTATACTTATGCGAATATGCAATCTTGACTGCGTAGGTAAAATGGGCTGTTGGTAATTTACAGAGTACGATGAGAAAATTTGTTGAGGTTGTTGCTAATAAATATTTAGTGAGGGTTGGAGTCCTATTTGAGGTTGCTATTAAGCATACAGTTGCATCTGGGGTTGCGATTGCGATAATATAGGTATGTTGTGTGTCAAGGCGCACCACAAAGTTTGCCATTTGCTATGTAAAATAGTGTAAGGTTTCTGTTCATTACAGTAGTGAATAGCAAATGTACTTGAACTACTTATTTATTTTGCTATCTAAGTTACTTAACACTATTTAAGTACACAATACATATAAATAATAACCTAAAATTACACTGTACTTATCTGTAACACTATGCGCACAGCTTTAATTTCTCAGGTCGCCACGCTGCGCGACATTCAAGCAGTTCAAAACCAGTTCCAAAATGTATGCGAAATATCTTGTAAACATCTGAAAATTTTTTACTGTTCGAGCCATACATGTGTACACGCAGTGCGGCGGGATTCCCGGAAGATATTATCTCGTTCAGTGTTTTTAATCTTATAATTAGAAATTACAAATACTTAATGTTGTTTATTAGTTTAATAATTGACACTGATCCAATTGTGTGGTCACACACTTAACACTTTTGCTTTGCTCACCGAGAACAGCTTGTATCTTTACCTCATGAAGATCAAACAGGAATGGAAATAAGATACTGGATGCGTACAATCTCCATAATCACTTATAATCGTATCGAACGGCTGGAAGAAAACCATTATTCTCAGTTCGATTTAAATTATACATCCGTAATGCTTGAGAATTTGATTAGACAATGAATTTATTGTAACCCCATTTTAAATCGGCTTAATTTTTTTTATGTATATTGTATACATATTATTACTCGCGCACTCGGGGTCTCAAGCCTAAACGCTTTTATTAAGATAGTTATATACACGTACTATTGTATCTATTTTATACGATAACATTGTTCTTATAATTCTAGAAAAAATTGAAATAGAACTTTAAAAATTAATATATTTATTTAATAACATATTGATCAATATTATCACAGAACCAGAAAAGTTTCGCCGGTTTCTTTTAGAATTTGTAAAATTAGCAACTAAAGATTGTGTGCGATAAATACTTTCCGAGTCATTCAACTAGCACATTTAGAGTGTCAGTATGTACATTTGTTTACCCACTTAAAAACAAATTATTCGTGAGTGTTTATTATACGAGTTATAGTTTGGTATCAACACATGAGAGGAATATAAAAAATCTGGTGTGGACATACACGACTTTCCTTATCCTATTATCATTATATTATATATATATATATATATATATATATATATATATATATATATATATATATATATATATATATATATATATGAGACGCGACAACCGCGACGTAAAGCTTCGCCTGCCAGACTAACGCGCGGCAGGCCTGGGTTCGACTCCCAGGTCAAAATAACGGCAAACATCGAGTGCTCTCCGGCCATCATACAAACACCTTTGGCGGTCGTAAAGTACATTCTCCTTCTTCTAACGGGTCAGACTAGCCACCTGCCCGGGGTACGCCCAACATGGCTCATAGTACTACACGAAATGTGTAGTTAGAAACAGGCTAATAGCCTATAATATATAAGAGTAGAAGAAGAAGAAGATATATATATATATCGGCCCTGCGCTGCTCTCGTCCCGGAACTTGTTATTTTAAAAAAGGACGAAGCGCAAGTCCAACACTCGAAAGCTGATTAAAATAAGCAGTACAAGACAATAATTGACTCGTACTTAAAATTTTGCTACGTCACTGAAGGTAACCGTGCGAGCTCGGTCGCACAGCCTTCGCCATTGTCGCCTGCGTGCTCCCCCCCTGGTCCTCCCGCAGTCGGCCCGGTAGCTCTCCGAGCGCGCTGTGATTGGTCCGTTTAATTAATTTTTAATCGGCTATAACTTATTTATTTGACCTCGGATCAAAAAATTTCATTGTAATTTTTTTGTTCGTCTTGGTTTGATCTATCCGGTAATATAAATTTCCCGAAACATTTTATGAAAACCCGGTATATTAAAAATCCTGAGCTTCAATTTTTTTTCGAGTTCCTATTTTACCAACTTTTATTTTAAATTCATGTTTATCTCATGATAATAAATCATTTTTACTCTCATAAATTTTTTGTACCTTTAACCGTTTAGATTCGCGACCGCTTTGCGACCGATTTTGCGACCTTGCGACCAAACGGCTAGGCCGATTTTTACCAAAAGCTTCGCACTGCGTCCCCTATCTACAAGTAACTTGCATACCAAATTTCAAGTCTCTAGCTCTTACGGTTCTCAAGATATCTTGTTTACTGGCAGACCGACAGACACACACACACGAACCAATGGCTCAAACCAATTTTTTTGGTGTCCTGAGGCTATAATTCGTCCAGAAATGTGAAAAACTGGGTAGGTCAAGTTTCCGCCGATTACATTACTTTCCTTATTATAGGATAAGGAAAGTAAAATTAGTGTACAGCACTGAAGATGCAGTACAAAATAAACTATTAGACGATGTATCTAAAATAAGTTTACTTTTTATAATTTATGTAGATTTAAACTATTTCTAAATTAATCTGGCAAACATATAACGTATGAAAAATCATAGCATTCCCTTACATCAGTTAGAAAGCAAATGGAAATTAAACAAATATACGCGACAGAACTTAACACCAAACAATAAATTGCCACAGCTGTACTACAAACTTTTCTCGTTTTGCTAGATCATAAGCCGAATGTTCTTTCGATATGGATAATGAACTAAAGTCACAATGGTTCTTATTATCCCACCAGCAAAAGCATTATGCCATGTATTTAATGAACTTTTAAATCAAGAATGATTCAAAACCAGCAACCATGAACAAACAGAAAAAATGTTTCTTTAGAACAGCGTTTAATCTTATCAAAAAAAAAACAAATTATGACAAGATGGTCAAATTTAAGTTGAAGATTAAACTCTACCCTTTATATTGGCAAACCATACAAAACCTTCGTTATTGATAGTCTGCCTCATAACAGAAATTAGGCAACCAACATTACTTACATCAATTTTTGATATTATAAATCATTACTCCTAAAATTTAATGTTCTAAATTTATATGCGTAGCAAATGATATCAGCAAAAACCATAGTATATATATTATGCGCAGCCTATGATCCCAAAAAATAAAATTTGATAAAGCAACTTTGGTTGTCTAACATTCGCAATCATCTGGGGGACAATCAATAATTAAGGCACTAATTTTTTAATTTGGATAACCATATAAGAAACAAGCAGTTCAATAATAATATTAATATGAAAAGAATTATCAAGATTTCTTCTTTCTAAAATTAAAAATATATCGGCAAATTTGCATTGTTTAGTTATGCAAGCGTCAGGAGAAGGTCTAAATGAGCAATTTTATATCGCAAATATAAGGCACTAAGTAGGTTTTGCAACACATATTTAATTTTCATAATTTTTCAATAATATTTCCTATCAATTCGGCTACCCTTCATCAGCGATTTGGGCATAGTCATCATCTCATGTCATTTAAAATCCGACTTCCTTTTAACCTGTTCTTTAGATAAACCTTATTTGTCTGTTACAAATATATACAAATATACACTTTTGCATCCTTCGAAATTAAACATCGCTCTTGGTGCTGACCATTTCACGCCATTAGAAAAATCTTATCGCTAAAAAACTTTTTGGGCTTAGTGCCACGTCGTACCAAACCAGGTTTTGAGGTTCTTACAATATTGTCAACATTGTCGTCGGTTAAAGCATGGAAAACAGAACTTTTTCTACTTTAAGATGATTGTGCAGAATAATTTACCGATATAGGAATATTATCCAGACACTCTTCTATCAAGTAACAAATCGTATGATTGTCGAAATCGAGGATCGTTCTGGAAACGGCAATTTTTTCCTCCGTGACAAACGATAATGGGCGTTTTGGCCTGAAAGCGTCTTTTAGACTAAAATTTCCTTTCTGGAAATTGCCCGATACTGCATTTTTGGCTAAGATGGTATCACTAGTTTTCTTTAGCACCACCTAAACTTTGTGTTGTTGTCTGCAATGCAAATTTTAACTTATTTATACACATTAGGTCATCGCTGTAGCCATGATGAATCCCCAATAATAACTGCAAAATTTCACTAAAGTTACAATTTTTCTTTAGATAAAAGAATTTGATCATCCTCCTTATTGGTAGTTTAATTTAAAACAGGGCTTGCTGTAATAATTTTCCAAGATGAAGAGAAAAAATAATAGTTTTATCACGCAGGTTTAAGGAAAAAACGTAGGTAACTCAAATAGTCTAGACTTGCTTAATTTTCACATGTTCGATATTCCATTTTCTCACTTATTTAGCTTGAATGGCGGCATCTTTTCTGTGAAAAGGCCCTTCTCATTTTTTATTTACAAAGCTAACAATGAGTACAATTTTTCATGTAGAACTTGATGCTACGCATTAACACTAAACTAATTCTAGATAAATATACTTCTAAAAAAATTAGACAACTAACAAATTATTACAATTGTTGCCGTTGTAGCGTGCAGTAAGTTGCGTCGTTTATAGGTAGATAAGTGCAATTATGCTTTTCTTATCACCTACTTGTGATGAAAGCAACAAAAACAGCGTTGTATAATGCATATAACAATTATATTAGATAAATATTATACTTTCTAGAATTAAATGAAGTTTTATAAAATAAATGTTTGGCTTTTCGGACCAAATTACCACTTTGACTATTTTCATAAAATAAAATTTTGGTGATGGGATTTAGTTTTGTTAAGTTTTATGAAACTTAGTTCTCAAATTTGTAAATCTGCTTTAGTAGTTTTTTATTTAAAATGATATTTTATTGAATCAAAATTGATGTTAATAAAAGAAATTGATTATGTAAGTATTTGCAAACATGATAGAGCTTAGAGGTACAAATTCAAATTTAAACATATCAAAAGCTCTGGAAATTTCCGTGTTTATACGAGGGCTATTTTTTTAACCTTCGGTAGCGCTGCTAAGTGATCAGCCGGGCGATGCGAGACGTATCTGCGCACTGCGCTACCGCACAGCTTCCCCACCATAACTTCTGTCACTGCCAAGTCCAAAACATCAGTTGGAGAGGAGCTGCAGACCCGTTAACATGGCCGGCATGATTAATTCTTCCGCCAAGTGCGAGTTGCGCAGCGTGATTCGCTTCCTACGAGCAAAAGGAAATGGTGCAACAGAAATTCATTGGAGAATAAGCTGCGTTTACGGTGCAAACTGTATGAGTGAAGATATGCAATAGTAGTGTAAAACATTTAAAGATAGCCGAACTGATGTTTATGATAAAGGTGGGCAAGGACGCAAGTCTGTCGCTAGTGACTGCTCAACGAGTTGACCAAGTGGTTCGATAGAGACAGAGATCTGTGAGGACAGCGCTTCCGCACCGAAGAGCTTCAAAACGCCGTGATGACCTATCTCAACACGCTGGTGGCAAGCTTCTGTGAAGGTATTGGAAAACTCGTTCACAGGTATGACAAATATCTCAATGTTAACAGTGACTATGTGGAGAAGTAACATGACTCCCGGTAATAAAACCATTTTGTTATTCACACTTGTCTTTATTTAATGCCCCATCGGAGGTTGAAAAAAATAACCCCTGTATATACTATTACGAATGGATTAGAGATTTAAATTCTATCAAATTTGGTGCAACTAATTCGTACATAACCAAAATAGCAATAGATGGGTCAAACCAAATTAGTCAGTCCTATAAAATTTACTAAATTTCCTAAGCATTTTTACTCAAAAGTGATTTGTTCGATTTTTAGAATTTCACACTTAATAAGTACTCAACAAATTTCATCTGCACATTATCGTGGAATTTGCCTCGCTTTGCTCCTATAGCAAATCAAAATAAGTCTCTCATACATAAAACCATATAGGGTTTCAGCGAGATACAAAATAATGTTTTGAATCTTCTCTTATCATTATAAACCTTTACACGA
Organism: Sinelater perroti; assembly: GCA_036346155.1. Taxonomy (NCBI): domain Eukaryota; kingdom Metazoa; phylum Arthropoda; class Insecta; order Coleoptera; family Elateridae; genus Sinelater; species Sinelater perroti. Next base: position 4,500,925 of record JARFIY010000189.1, read on the forward strand.
CTGATTTTGTGCAATGCAATTAAATTCGAATATATAAATTCATGGATTTTAAAATTTAAAGGTTGTAGAAGTACTTAAATTAAAATTTCTAATATAAACATTGATTGAGAGAAGAAAAAAGATAAAGAAACAGAGGGTGACTAGCTCAACGTTGAAGAAATACCTATTAACCTAATATAAGTGACCTAAAGTAATGAAACGGCTAAAATTGCATAAAAGAGTAAAAAGAAGACTACAGAGTCATTAGAATAAACTCCTAAATTTCAGCAGGACAGACAACAGTATAGAAAGATAACATAAATAGTAGTAATTTAGAAGATCAAAGAAATAATTCTAAAGGGGAATTTTTCATTACTTCTGGTTTCCGTAAAAGCGACATTTTATTTATGATCTGAATGTTGCATACTTTAATCGTTGGATAAACGCTACAGAGAATTCGTATGCATTTTACTAGTAACTAACTTTTATATTGCCTAATATATCTGGAAATATTTTTATCTATGAGCTTAGTAAATTCGATAGTAACCACATTATGGTAAATTATATCTGTTACTTACTTGACCACAAAATTGAGCTAGGGTTTTCCAGTAGACAAGCAAAATGAAACGATCGGGTGTCACATGTGAAGGCTCCAGTTTGTTAGTTAATATTGGAGGGGACTATAAGTAACAGGGCGACTTCCAATAATTCTGCAGCTACTGTCGGAGAGGCTGTAAGCAGCCTGACTACTGACAAAATTTACCCGTCTGTAACAAAGTAATTGTCAAGATCAATAAAAATCAAATCGGAATAAAGACTAAACACACGACATAAAAAAGTGCAAAAACGAAAGTTGTAGTTGCTCAGTATGTTGCAAGAGATCAATATTCCGGTGAAACAAACGCCAGAAAGTCATTGCAAGTGTCTCTTAGCTGCAATATTGCAGTTGTACGATTATATTTACTGAAATATTCTCGAATGTACATACCGCCAATATCTGTAATTTGTAAAGATCATCTTAAAGGCATCAGAATATCAGCTGATATCTAGGATGTCATTGTACAAGTAACAATCTTCGAGAGTACTAGGTTTACTGTTTTTTAAGTAATGAAAATAATTGATAGCTTTTATGTCTATGATAACAATACAAACACGAAACCCTTCAAGCTGAGTGACAATGAGCTTCCAGCCGTATCAAAACTTGCGAACAGCTTGATGAATTTATACGCTGCATAACTAAACATACTAACATTCCATTTACCATATGTTTAATAAGTTTTTATCAACAAGAAAAAGTATTACCAAAAAGCTATAAAAAATATTCAGACCGGATCAATTATATTTATTTAAGTTAACATTAGACCATATTCAGATATTTTCAAAATGTCTCCTGCTCATAACTGCCAAGCGCTTTAAAAATTTTCAATGACTTTTTGTCTTGCTTTTTAATTGAATTTACAATTTCTGTAATTTTCTTATCGAGAATTTTTTAAAGTTTTTTTGATTAGGATGATATACAGTATTTTTAGTTAAACCCCATAGAGAGCAATTACAAAGCAGAATATGGTGGCCGGTCATTGTCTTCGAGTTCCAAATTTTTTGATTATCAAATGCAGTAAAGATCCCTTAATTGGGAGTTGTTATAAAAATATTCCTAATCAAAATCTTTAGATTTTCCAAGTTGTTCGACTTTATTGATGTTATCTTCTGTTCTAACTAGGCGTAGTCCACCTGTCATCTAGCATACTTCCTAAACACTTTTTCGGTCAAACTGTATATAATAAAAAAAATAAAACCAAACTATATTTCAATTTTTTAAAACTATCCAATATAGATTTGCGGTCCACTTCTCTCTTCCAAAGTTCGGATAGTTTCTTTTAAATATTTTTTGTTTAGTGTAGTCATTGTTTCACTTGATAAAGCCGTTTTACTGTAACAATGCTTCTTCTATATGTCACCGAAATCGGTTGATCGGCAGCCTCGTAAACAAGCATCTTAAAACATTGTATTACTTGATCACTACTACTTACCAAATATAACTGTGACAACTTTGTACTTGTACAAGAGCATAAACAGCCGCTTCTAAAGAAAAACATGAAGCGCATAGAAGCATCGCAACCTTGTTAAACCTATAACAGCTCTGTGCTAGTCTTCAGTATCATCGATTGGTTTGTTGCATGTGTGTTGTTTTAAGCTTATATATGTTTCACAGTCCATATCTCTCAATATCTGATACACATACGGTAGCCTTGATCTTTCCTGGTGCATTTTTCTTCTATCATGCCTTTTATAATTGTTTTCAGTATGCCTTCATATCAATCTATTTTTTTATATGTTCTTTAGAGAATTCTTTCTTCTTGTGTTCTTGTTACTATATCATTGTGACTTGGTTTACCTTTAGCATTCTGCTTGGGATACTTTCCATGTCTCACACCTGTACAGTACTATACTTCATATAAATAGCTTAAAAATCTTTGGTGTTTTTTAGTAAGACCCTATATAACATTAGTTTTCTTCATAAAAGCTGTTTTCGTCTGTCTCTTATCTATATGTTGCTTCTTCCGTCTTTGGTTGTTATACTTCCTAAATATAAAAAACTTTTAACATTTTGGAGTTATTTATCTATGTTTCGTGTTGTTTCCCCGTATTACTTTATACCATCGCCTTAGTTTTTTATTTATTTTTATTCTACAGACTCTTAGGTTTTTATTTATTTCTATAAGCGTATATTCCAAATCTTCCTCGTTTTTCTTCCTAGTATTTTTATTTTTAAGTCTACTCTTTCTCTGAATCAATCTAGCGCGTCTTGTATATAGGCATTTAACAGCAGTGATGACAGACCACAGCCTCATCGAATACCTTTTATGGTTACTACAGCAAATGCCTAATAATTGAAGAATTTGGGCTAGAGAAATTCTTAAAAGGTTTTGCATCGCATTTTAATGTTCTCCGTGTAATAATACAGAGGCTTTGGTTTACAAAGCTCTTCAGGCGTATTCGTGCTCAATCGTGGATTTGAAAGGACACGAGGTAAACTTCAACGCATGGCATTCAAAGCTAACGTATCGAAGTTCTTAAATGAAGCAATACTTCCATAGAAATAATTCTCATCAGCACACATCAGTAAGACGTATGTTCGTAAATCGAAACTACCATAACTATTTCAGTAGCACTACTTCAAGGCATCGAATCCCTATTTGATATCATTGGGATGACGGAAATAATAAAGCCAGTAGAATACCGAGAAACAACCTGCAGATGCTGTTGAGGTTGTTGGATTAAATCATAAAATATCTAGCTTTGTAAGGTTAAGATCGGCTCAAATCGTTTTGAATACCTTTAGTCTTATTACTACATATTTTGCAATCAAGCCTATAATGGTATATAGGACTTTTCAGTTAGTAAAATATCTATTATCTATGACTGGAACTTAGAGAAGAAGCTGCTCCTGAAATTTAAAAACCCTACAAATCGCATACTGTATCTATTAGTTGCCTTGGCAAAAATTAAACTGACAGCATATTAGAGTGGTATTGTTAATGCAGTAAGCTAAACCTACGTTCACGAACTCTCCTTGACGTTGTACCTGTCGTAAAACGAGAGTTTCTTGAAAATTACCTTTCCATATAACCTCTTCCAGCATATGAGGTATGACAAACACGCGGACAAGGACAACTTATACGTAAGAGTAGCATAAACGAGTTGGGTTGTTCAGTGATAGTAACCTGCAACACAACTTCTTCAGTTTGAAAACGAGATATCTGAAGTTTACAAGATCAACAGCAAATCATTCTTTTATTTAGGACATTCGCAAAAGATTAAAAGCTAATTTTTGTGATTTTAAAAAAATGATATTTTTGAATAATATTTTGAAGATATTCCAAAACTCCTGATCGATTTGATTTGATAAATTGTTTAATCTGATATGTAGCTTAAATCTTTCCCCACTCCCTTTATTTATTACTTATATAGGTGTCCATTTTAATTTAAGTAACTTCCTACCAGCAGACTCGGACTATTTTAATCAACATTAATTATGATTTTAATTATAGGTCCCAGGACAATTTAATTCTTAGAAATAATAATAATAACTAAAGAGAAAAAGAATCAACTCTTTATTAAACACCAAAAACAGATCAAAATATTTGATATTTAAATACGTCATTATGTGTAAATCAAAAAGAGATTTTTAAGATCTTTATTTGGCTAGTCCTTGTAAAACAATAATTTATACAAGGGATGGAAATTTTTTTAACTGTATTTGCTGTAACGAAATGTATGCAGGTTTATTGCTCTAATTGCCTTATTTTCTAAAATAAAACTGAAGAACAATGAAACGGGGGTATGAGAACAAATGATCCAACAAATGGAAAAATATTTTGAAGGAAATGACATAAAAGAATAACAAATTTAAAAATAAATAGGGATGGGACATAAATGAAACAAACATGTACAAGTATGTAGCAAGACAAATTATAAACGACCCTGTAAATATTAAAAAAAGATGGGAAAAGTAAAATGCAGATGAACGAATAAATCTGCATCAGAAAGAAGAAGTAAACCCAGTAGAATTACCGACACTGAAAGAGATTCAATAAGTTATAAAAGCCCAGAAAAACAAAAAAGCTCCTGGATATGATAATATAACGTCAGAATTCTATAAGAAGGGCCGTAAACAATTCAATAAACAAATTCATGCCTTAATAATAAACATCTGGCAAGAAGAAGCGCTACGCAAAGAGTGGAAAACAAAATTCAAAATATCGAGATAGTTGAAACAGGAGATAGACTTGCTTTGACCCTTTTTAATCTCGCTCTGGAATTTGTCTATACATTTGGACAGAAAGTAAACAAAGAAATGTGGCGTGGTCTTAGCTCTTGATTTATACGAGGAGATCCGTGCGTAGTAAACAAAGACAGTCGTGTACGCATGTCGGGACCGCTTTCGCTCTTTGCCAAATGGACCGCTGGAATCGGACAGCCGATTCAGTTAAGTATTTGAAAAATTTAAGAGAAGGCGGCTGAAAAATAGTTAGCCTAGGACGCAAAAACACCTTTTTGCTGACAACCCCTAATATATCCTAAGACAGATGACTGTTGGAGGAGCAAACCTTCTAACCAGCAAAATTACACAGGTAGCCGCATATGCAAACGATATCAAGATTATGAGTCGAACTAGACAAGACGCTCAAGAAACATACTCAGAATTAAAAAGATACGAGCTAAAGATTGGATTGGAAGTCAACAGAAAAACCAAATCTTTAACCCAGACTAGATCTAACAGACATGCCAAAAACATACGAGAAGACGATATTGAAACAGTGACGCAGTTTACATACCTACAAGCAGAACTGGCCGCAAACGGAACAAAAGATCACGAATTAAAAAGAAGGATAACCATAGCTAGCAAGCTAACAAGGTACATCCTTCAGTCACGAAATATCCGCAGCAATATAAAACCATGATAAGGCTGGCATTGGCATATGACTGCGAAACCTGGGTAATGACAGGCAACTCAGCAAACAAATTAAACATTTTCGAAAGAAAATTATTAAGAAAAATACTGAAGCCACTGAATGAAAACGGAGTCTGGGGAATAAGGTACAATCATGAGATCTACCAGATTTGTAAAGAACCATCTGTAGTAAACTTTACATGCCTTCACAGATTACAATGGGCAGGTCACGTTAATAGAATGGAGGACACAAGGCTGCAAAAAAAGCACTGAACACAAAAATGCAAGGTGAGAGGCCAGTGGTAAAACCAAGAAAGCGATGCAAGGCTGAAGATGCTCGCAAGCTACTTGGTGTTAGTAGCTGGAGAAGAACATCTACAGAAGGCATAAATGGAGACAAAAACAGAAGGAGGCCAGGGCTCAATTTAGACTGTAGTGTCATCAAAGAAGAAGAAAACTAAAGCTTAAAAAGGATCACTTTAACACAGTAAAATCTAAAAACAATAACTAAGGATGTTAAACAACCTTGAGATATATGAATTGCTATAATCGCCAGAGTGGTCTAAGCGGTTGAGGCGCGGACTGCAAAGCAGACGGACCCGGGTTCCATTCTCAAAGCTCTCTGATGCCTGGCGAGTGGCTTACTCAGTTACTGAAAATAGAGTACCTGTGCTCGTTCGAGCAAGGGATAATAATGGCGGTCGTCTAAGGCGCGGTACTTGCCACATCGCCCCACATTAAAGATAGTGCGCGACGACCAGCAAATAGAGCGAACATATGAGAGCCTTAACCTCTCAGCTTGCAGGTCGTGCTCCCATGGGGGCGTTAGAGCTTTACCTTACCATGAATTGTTATACGAATTTTTAAGAAAATGATTTTAAGGTAATGATGTAATAACAATCTTTAAGTAGCGTACACTTAAATTTCTTAAGTAAATTTTGGAGATTTTCTAATTATACTTTGTGTTGAATTTCACTTTTTCACGCATGCAGTGAAAATGATTTATGTAATTATCAACAGGCTGTTTAATGATCTCAATTATACGCAATTATTTTTATTTTCACTGACCAATTAAAACAATGTAACGAAAGTTATTAAAAGAGTTAATAGTCACTGCAGAATTTGTAGTAGATAACTTTAAGAGAACTACATTTTTAAAGCAAAAAGAAATTAGCTGCGTGTTAATGAGTGAACAATACTCAGCTTTCATTATTTACGAACTGCTGTGGTCTAATTCAGTAGAGAGCATTTTTGGTTTTCTTCTTAACATAGACACCTTATATTTAAGAATACCAACTAAATTTGATTGAAAAATTTTGTTCAGTATCCTTTTTCTTTTTTTTAAGATAATCAATTAAAACAATTTCTTTAGTGTCACAAATGATCAAAATTTGTTGGACTTTTTTTAAATAATTTGCTAAATTTGCCCCGAGTTGAAAAAATGCAGCATTTATGCTGCATAAAGTTCTTTTATTTATGTCCAATTCCAATCTTATCTACTGCTTACTTCTTTTGTTTTTACATGTTTACTCTACGAGTCCTGGTTCTCTCAATGTGCCTAGCCCAATTTTGTCTTAGAGTGCATGTTCATTGTTTGGAATCCATAACTTTAGACTTTTTTAATTTTCGTAATAAATATCTGACCCGTAGTATTATATTTAGTATTGTTTTTGTAATCCATCTAAAGTAGACCAATTGCCAAACCAATACTAATCATTTTCCATATCTGTCTTTAGATTGTTGTTGTAGAGCTTTATTTTTTAAATTATTTTCTCTTATATTATTATATTCTTTTTTTATTTATTTATTCTACTTTATTCCTTTTTTGGTATTTTGCTTCATTTAAGTTTATCTTAAACCCTATCTTCTTTGATTTATTATTCAGTTCATTTTTCTATTAGAACTACCTCATACGCAAACCTCAGATTATTCGGTTTGTCGCTGCCTATCGTAATGCTCTTTGTTACCCATTGTAGCTCCTTAAAAACATCTTTCAGTGCTATTGTGAAATTTTTGGGAGAGATTAAGTTTCCTTGACGAACTCCACATTGTACATTGATTATGTTTTTTATTGTTTGTACTGTTATTTTTACTTCCATTGTAACCTTTTTGTATATGCATAAAATTAAACTTGTTTATCTATCACCTACCCATGTACTTTATCCATAATCCTTGATATCGTCGTTTTTAGACATCCTGAAAATGGTTTTTTATTTCCACCAGATAGATGTCGACTATTACAAACAAGACTAAAGCTATAAAAATACTTCCATCACACTATTCAACAATTCAAAAGGCTTCGAGCGGTATCTGAGATAAAGTACAGGGTTTGTCCGGGAAGTATCGGGAATAATTCAATAAAAACAAAAGTATTGCAAATAATCGTTTACTTCCTTAAAATTCTTTAAAATAATTTTCTCCTGCGCCTACACAGCGTTTCCAGCGTACCTGCCATGCTTTGAAGGCTTAGTGAAATGCGGAAACTGAAATGATGTTTATGGTCATGATCATGACAGTTTGCATCCTCTACACCGACCCAAAACGAGTTCATTTCAGGCTGCATTGGAGTTTTGAGAAAAAAAGAAATCGGTCGGGGTCAAATCCGAACTGTACGGCGATTGGGACAACGTTGCCATGTTGTACTTACCCAAAAATTTCCTCAAGAAACAACGTGTGGCTGCGCGCATTATCGTAGTGGAGGGTCCAGATGTTGGCGATTTCTTTTCGGACGCGAACGCCTTTTTTGCAGGCGTTCGAGCACAACGACGGAAATTTTGCGTTCACTGTTTGTCCGGCAGGTTCAAACTCTTTGTGTACTACTTCTTTTGTGTCAAAGAAGACAATAAGTAGAGCATTGGTTTTATCTTTGACTTTTAGAACTTTGTCTTTTAGCACCAATGTTTCATCATCGGTTCTCACCGTGTCCAAAAAGTCAGGGTCAGACACGTTCCAACAGTTCTCAGCAGATCAATTTGTTCTTGAGACAAAATCTTCTAAAGCAACTTTGCACAAATTTTCCTCATTTGCAAATCTTCAGACACAATTTCATGCACTGCGGTTTTGGAAAATTCAACACCTGCGCTATCAATTGAACACTTGAGCACCGATCAGAGTCCAAAATTGTGCCACTTTCACCAAAATTTATCACTACAACTCGTTGTTGGACGTTGTTTTCTTTCTTCGTCTTCCACAGCTTCTTTTCCCTCGCGAAACATCTTGTGCCATTCAAAATCCTTGTTTTTGGCATGGATTCCTCTTTGTGGGCTTTTCTTATCAGGTTCAAAGTCTCGATACCAGATTTTTTGAGTTTTGGGAAGCGCAATCCTCACTCTTTCACGACTCGGAGACAACTGAGCCGGGTCGCATTCTTTATCTAAGACCTTCCCACTATCCATCCTGCCGAAAATCACGTTTCTGATTGGCCAGAAAAATTATTTCGGATACTTTCTGGACAAACTGTTATAAACGAGGTGAATTCAAGTTATAACACATCGGAACTTTTTCTCAGAACTGGGAATGGATAGACACATGTGGTTTGTTTTAAAATACGCGCGAACTCTTTGTAAACGCGTGACAGAGATGGCAGCACTGCACGGACTCTAGCGGCGGTAGCAAATTTTTGATACGTAAAATGGCGACGTTTCATTACAAGAACAGCATGTACTCATTCGTTTTCTCCATTTGTGTGATGTGACACCGATTGAAATTCATCGCCAGTTGAATGAGACATGTGGTGATGGTGTCATGGGTCTGTCTAATATGCGTTTATGAATGCAACAGTTCAAAGAAGGCAGAACGTTGTGGGATAACAAACCGAGATAATCTCGGTCTCGCACCAGCCGACCCGGTCTGATGACATGATCAAGCAAGTGGAGACACTTGTTTTGGAAGATCGCCGAATTAGTGTGGAACACATCGCCTTCAAAATTGACATTTCCGTGGAATCTATGCACACAATCCTGCATGAAGACTTGAAAATGCAAAAAGTGTCCTCCAGGTGGATGCCACGAATGCTGATAACTTTGAAGTGATTTCTCATGCCCCCTACTCACCTGACCTGGCTCCTAGCGACTTTTGGCTGTTTCCAACGATGAAAGACACTGTCCGTGGTCGCAAATTCACTAGTCCTGCCGCTGTTGCACCAGTGATTTTCTACGTTTTCACAGTTTTCGTGGAATTAGTTTATGAGAAAAAAATCGGAAGTGTTATAACTTGAATGCACCTTGTATAATCTGCCAATAATTGAGGTATCGTAATAAACATTCGACTCTTTCAGTTTCCTATAAAATATCTGGGGCAGTTAAATGTTCTCTAATCTATAAATCAATACAGACACTTCTTAAGAGAGTCAAAAATAGAGAAGCAAAATAGAATATTATTTTGTTAAGTTGAAATCATATTTATTCTAGCTCATAAGAACGAAATCGACTTAGCAGCACGATATAACGATGACTAATAATGATTAGGGCACGACTCTTGGCGCCCTCAAAAACATGAGCTTAGAAAAATAAACAATTTTATTATAGAACGAAGGATTTTCTAATAATTTTCTAATTACTTTTTGCCCAGAATTTGCTTCACCAGGCATTATGAGATTAATAATTAGCTAGACATTTTTTTGTGCACTTACAGGCACTACAGCCTCAAGGGCTTATTGTGCCCACTAACATGCACTTAAATGCTAGGACATTCACACACACCCGTGGGTTGAGCGAGACTCGAACTCGCGCGCGCCGACTAGAGGACAGTCAACTGGTTAAACCATCTGAGCCACCGCGTCCCCATTAGCTAGACATAAAGCATTAACCCCAAAAAAGCTCTTTAGACAATTCAATCCTACTCTAACAAATATTTATGTCATTAAGCGTTTCTAATATCCGATTAGCAAGCATTTCATATATCCGGTCTTGTACTCGCAAAAGAGTTTACATTAGTGTTTGTAGTGTCCTTAAGGAAAACGTTCGCTTGGTTTTTATTTTGTTTTATGTAACCGTCCGATAATTTCCCATTATGTGCACGAATGATTAAAGTCAGCGATTACAGAAGAGACTAAGCAAACTTTCAGGAAACGCAACTCGTAAATTCTTTGATAACTTAGCCTTGTATGACGCCGCAGTATCGCACAGCATTGGCAGTATGCAATCTCGCTAACGTAACACAATCTTGCTTTGAAAAATTGTATCCTTGTATTTTATAAGTTGGTTAAGCGATTTCAACCACAGTATTATGAATTATATTTTCAAAGTAACTTATGTTTATTTTTTTTTAAGTAAAATAAGAATATCTTTATTTTTGTTATTTTTTTATTATTCTCTTCTATGCAATCTTTTTCTGCACTATTTATACTTTTGTACTAAACACATACATAATTGTAAGCCCCATTCACCTCTTTTATACTTCAAAAGCAATTCAACTGACCCGACTGCCAAGATTAAATGATTCAAATTTAAAAAATTATGAAATTGAAAATGATATTGATTCAAAAAAGAAAATTTATTAGCACTAAGACTAAAATTGCGATGCGGCAAGATGAGTACTAAAAAATAAACAAATTACACTAGGGTACTAACAATATTGCCGAAACCAGCTAAGATACTGTTGAAACAATTTCTCATAGGACGCCACCATTCTACGATGAACGACGCCGTCAGAAGCCCTCTTTTTAAAGGGAAGTTTTGACAATTTTAACATAAATCTAAGTGAACTGTTTAGCTTTCTATTGACTTTCACTACAAATTTTCAAAACGAATGATTTAAGGCAATCAATTTTTCTTCTTTTGAAGTAAAGAATGTGGCATTATCATTATTCTCTTGGAAAAGTGTAAAAGAGTCACAGTCATAACTATTCGATAATGAGTTTTAGGGGCCTTTCTCCACTTTAGTAATCCCCATAATTTAAACAATAAATGTTATTATCTTTCTTCTTATCCTTCTTTAACCAGCGCTTAACTTTCACATGAGAATAAATGCTTCCACCATTTCCATAATTCTCGTTTATAAACTGTCATCCATTTATCCCAGGTTTCTCCTTTATATCAAATTACCATCTGATTAATGGACATACTTCGTTTTCTACCCACAGCTATTTGTTTCCATTCGAGCTATACGCTTTGTCTATTACTGTTTGTCTAATATATTTTATTGTTGCTTTTGTTTAATCCATTCTATAGATTTTTTGTTTTTAGTTTTATATTTAATATTGCTCTTTCCATATTTTGTTAGGTAACTTGTACCTTATGTATTGACATTTTGCAAATGCTCACGTTTCTGTGCTACATGTAAGTAAAGGCACTACGTATTGCCGAAATGTTCTTGCTTCTTAGCATATCGCTGACCCTTCCAAAAGGTCGCCCATGCAAATCATATTATATATATTTCAAATCTGCTTGTTGCATGTTTTTATCCAGAGCTATCATTTAATCGAGTTATATATATACTCAACGACTATTTCAACGACTTTGTCTCCTTTGTTCTCTTTAGTTCTTGCAGCATTATTTTTAGTTCGATAGCAGTGTCTGTTATTAATACAACGCCGTCGGTAAATCTTCAATTGTTCAATCTTTCGCCATTAATCATGAAACCCCGGTTCTCCCAATTTATTTTCTTAAATACGTCTTCTACTAACGTAAATATTTTTGGGGATGTTGCATCTTCCTGTCGTAATTCTCTCTGTCTCTATTAGATTAGTTTTCTAATATAATTTTGCAGTGCTCAATGCTTCTTTATATATTTTTTCTGTTTGGCAGTTCTGTAGTGAATTTCTTATAGCCTAGGTTTTTACCGTATAGAACGCTTTATTGTATCAAGTATAATATTGTATTTTTGTGTTTTCTTCTATACTATTACGTATAATTTATGTGGTCTATTGTGCTATATTTCTTTCTTGTTTGCTCTGGGGGTTGGTACGAGTCAAATTTGTGTATCAATCTGTTTACCAATATTTTAATAAGTAACTCATATACCTGACATAATAAACTTATTGGTCCGCAGTTATTTTTTGTCTCTTTTTCAGAAATATTAATATAGCACTGAAATATTCAACTAACACCTAAAATGAATACTTATTTCCAACCTTTTTTACTGTCACAATATTTTTATCCTTTGGGGTATAGTATCGATTAAATCTTCTATTATTTTCTGGGGTATTCTTTTCCATTCTGTTCTCACTGCTGTTATTAACTCGGAATTGTTGTTAGACTTTTGTGATCTTCTTCTTCTTCTTTCTCTTTTCCCATTTATGCCTTACAGCGTTGGGGCCTCTATCCATTTCTTGTAGTTGGTTCTTTGCATCGCTAACGTCCTAGCTTCCTGAATGGTTTTCCCTCTTTTCCTTGCCAACTCTTTGATATTATCCTCCCATTTGATTCGGGGCCTGCCTCTCTTCCTCTGTCCTTCTGGTCTGGTTTCAAAAATTTTCCTCGGGTATGAGTCAGCTCTCATCCGCATAAGGTGTCCGTACCATTTTAATTGTTTGTTCTCTATTTCTTCTATTATTGGCTGCTGTTCTAATTCGTCCCTTACGCTTTTGTTCCTAACTCTATCTCTCCTGGTCTTGCCCACTACTTTCCGTAGATATTTCATCTCAGAAGCTGTTATTTTTGATCTGAGTTTATCCACTAATGTCCAAGATTCCGCTCCGTATATTAGTGCAGGTGTATAGATGGTTTTATATAAATGCATTTTTGTTCTAACTTTAAGCTCTTTCTTGCCTATTAAAGTGTTATTTATTTGGTAGTATATTTTGTTTGCTTTACTTATTCTGTGTCTAATTTCCTCTTCTATTTTTCCATCTTTACTGATGATTGTTCCAAGGTATTCCATTTTATCCGCATACTCCAGTTGTTTATCTTCTATCAGAATGGCAGTTTGTTCTATATTATCTTCTCTTGTAATGTGCATAACTTTACTTTTATTAGTGTTTATCTCCATTCCTTCTTCCTCCAGATTTCTTTTCCAAATGTTATTTTGTAGTGTTTGTGCATTTCCGGCTATTAGGAGTATGTCATCTGCATAAATTAAATCTTGGGTCATTACTGGTGTTAGATTATGATATCCTATTCTTGTTCTTCTGGTTTCATTTTTGCATTTTGTTATTATATTATTCATGTATATGATGAATAGCAGTGGACTGAGACTGTCTCTCTGCTTTACCCCTCTATTCATGTAGAATTCCTCAGACTTGTGTCCATTTAGTCTTACTTTGCCTACTACTTTTTTGTTGATGCTTTTTATTATTCGTATTAACTTCTGGCTTGTCTCTAATTCTTCCAGTTCATTCCATATGTGCCTTCTTGGTACCAGATCGAAAGCAGCCCTAAGGTCTATAAAGGCCAAGAAAGTGTCTCTGTTTTTGTCTATTGTTTTTTCTATTATGTTTCGTATTGTGAATATATGGTCCTGGGTTTGTCTGCCGGGCCTGAACGCTGCTTGTTCCTGCTCCATTTTGTCTTCAATCTCATTTCTTAATCGTTTTTCTATGACTTTCGAGTACACTTTACCGGGCACTGATGATAAACATATTGCTTTATAGTTGTTGCAATTAACTGTTTCTCCTTTCTTATATATGGGCACTATGATATTTTTCTCCCAGTCCTCCGGTATCTTTTCTGTTCTCCACGCTTGTTGAAATATTATCTGGAGCCATTTTATGATTGTTTCTCCTCCTATCTTGAGCATTTCTGATGTAATCTCGTCTTCCCAGGTGCTTTTCCATTTCGTGTTGTTTTTAGTGCTTGTTTTATTTCTTCTTCTGTAATATCATCGTTTTCATTCTCCTGATCTACTCTTTCCATTTCTGGTTCTTCTTGAATATCTTCTTGGTTCTTAAATTTATTGTGGTAGTGGTCCCTCCATGCTCCTAAAACTACTTCGGTCGTTGTTTCTAGTTTTCCTTCTTTGTTCTTTATATTTCTTATCTGTTTTGCTTGATTGCCTTTTAGTCTTTTAATTATGTTCCAGAACTGTTTTTGGTTTTCTACATAGTTCTGTTCTATCTTTGTGCCGAACTGTTCCCAGGAGGCCTGCTTTGCTTGTTTTACCGCCTCTTTTGCTTGATTTATTTTTTGTATATAAAGGTTTCTGTCTTCTTCTGTATTTGTTCTTTTATATCTGCAGCATGCTTCTTTCTTCAACTTAATCTTCGCTTTTATTTCTTCGGTCCACCATCTTATTCTTTTCTTTAGACTGCTTTGATTTACCATTTTTGTTCCACATATTTCTCTGGCTGTTTTATGTGTGGTTTCTTTGAATTTCTGCCATTTCTTTTCTAGCTTCCAGGGGGTCTCTAACTGCCCTTCTTGTGTTTAGAGGTTATTTAATCTATCTGTAATTATTCTTCTATATTGTTCTCTTGTTAGTGGGTTTTCTAGATTTTCTAATTTGATTTTTTCGTACTTCTTCGGTACTTCTATTTTTAGTTTTCTAAATATTGTATCTGCTATCACTAGTCTATGGTTTGTGCTTAACTCTGCTCCTCTTATCACCTTGGCATCATGTAATGCATATCTCATGCTTTTGGTTATGGTTATATAGTCCACTACGGTTTTGTGTCCAAGTTGTTCGGCTTCGTAGGTTATTTTGTGTATCGTTTTATGTTTAAACAGAGTGTTTCCGATGAGTAGTTCATTAGTGATGCAGAAATCGGTCATACGCTCTCCATTGTTGTTTATTTCTCCCTCTACTCCGTGTTCCCCCATTGTTCCGTGTCCCATCTCTTTGTTGTTTCCAATGTGGGCATTCCAGTCTCCCATTATTATTAGATAGCGGTTCTTGTTTTGCATTTTTTCTACTGTTCTTTGTAGGTTTTCATAGAACTGTTCTTTTTCATTCAAGTTAGAACTTTCTGTAGGTGCATATATTTGTACTATCCCCACTTTCTCTTGCAATGCTAAGTCTACTGTTATTATACTGGGGCTTATGGCCTCCCAGTTGATCACTTTTGATTCTACGTCGCTGCTTAGAATGATTCCCACTCCTTCTGTTATTCTATTTCCTACCGGGGTTCCTGCATACCGAAGTGTGTACCCTTTATCTAGTATCCTTATACCATTTCCTCTCTTTTTTATTTCTGCTACTCCCAATATTTGTGTTTTGTATTTTATCATCTCCTCTACTATTTCTTCCTCTTTTCCATTAAGTGTGGTAATATTCCATATTCCTATTCGTAACCTATTTCTCGCCTGTTGCCTTTTATTCCGTCCTAGTCCGAGGCTTCCTATTTTTCTCTGAATCATCGTACCTCAAGTGGGTGATTAGCCCAACATCAAGGGCCCCGTTACCTCGGGACAACTGGGGCCAGGTTATACCCCCCGGTACTGGGTCGCCAGAGCCTCGTCAGTTTTTCAGCAGGGTGTACCGGGTGGTGTAGACTACCACCTCTCGTGCAGGTGAGGTTGACATTTGAGGCCTTTAGGATGTTATTGGCCTCCTTACACCCCACTTTTGTGATCTATTGGTCATATTTTTTCACACAGTTTTTCAATCGAGTTCTTGCTAAAGACATAGTAAAAGCCAGAATTATTAATATCAAAGGGCATCATTATTTACGAAACAATATTTTCCTTAATAAGATTATATTGGAGATGGATAGAAGTCCGTCACTTAAAATTTCACCATATCTGCCAGCATTTACGATGCAATCAGACAAAATCACATACCATTATGCTAACTCCCTCGAATTTTACAATCTAATAAAGAACTGTATCATCCTATTAATGAGACAAACGTTTCCATACCAACGTTTAACTATTGTTACCAATGTGGCTGTATCACCTTGCTTTTACTGGAAAAATCTTAGCAAGGGGTTCTTCTTGACGATACGTTTGCACAGTCCCACAATATGAAAATAACGTTAAAAAGTGCTGCTACTTTTTCCTGACATCCACCAGTTCAGCTTAAGAGCTTCTCTTAACTCCACTCATTTTGTTCATTCGAAGGATTCTGACAAGTCGAGTTTTGGCAGTTCTGACTGTTTCTCGCCTCTTTTAAATTCAGTAATAACTCGATTTACTTTGACAGGAATATTTTTAAATGCGATCACGTTCAGTTCACGACCAGTTGCTATAAAATTATTATTCTTATATTTTATGTTATAATATAATTGTGATTATTTATTGTTATGATTTTAGAATAATTATGCATGCGTTGAATAATTTAAAATCGAATAATTGCTGTTTCGACCGCAACAAATGTAACCAAAATGTTCTCCAACTTTGTAGCTGTTCTCATAATTTTGCTTCTGTGTCCTGTCCAAAAACATATACATCCACTTCACAATAATGGCATCAGTTTTAGGCCAATCCTGAACTTGTCCTTTTTCAAAGAAATTTACATATTGTAGCAAATATTTTTATTATGTTCAACGCTTAGTATATTTTCGCGTTTTACTTTAAGATAAACTACTCTCGCCCTTGCTTATGTGCTGTAATTGGCCACCCCACATTTTTTAATTAATTTTAATTAGATGTAGCCCTTACTTAAGTCAACGTAGCCGATTCCTTATTTTGAAAATCCCACTGAGGTTCCTATATAAACTAATATTGTAAGCAAATTCAGGCAGTTCCGTTCGGTAATATCCTGATAACAGTTTTAGAAAGATACTAATTCAATCAAAGTATTTGTCGAACATTAAATTTGTTACGATTCATTTCCAAATTCCGTAACACAGTCCATAGCTGAAATCATCTTACACCTTTCCATCCAAGTAACTGTACCACGATTCAAACAACGTTAAACTGTACACAGATGTTATTTAGCTACAGGTAGTTTGCCCCTTTTCGCAGAATTTACTGCTTTAAATCACTAAGTTTTAGTTACTGCTTTTTTCATTTTGATACCCTATTGTAAACAGGTAGTATACAATTATAATTTATAAAAAGCAATATTTTTGGTTTATATAACGGGTTTTCTAATAAAAATAAATCTTTAAAATGAAATAAAACAGAAAAGCCTTAATGCGTCACTAAAATTTTTGCTTTACTTTAAAATATAAAAAAAAAACTAGTTTTCCGTGGTTTGATGCAACATATCAGGCTGTATTCTACTGTACTCTGTTATTCCAAATCATTCAATTTGTGATTTATTCGTGTAAACCTGCGCTTTAACGTAACACCAAGTGATGCTAAATCGCACAATTTGGGAGTTAGTGCACAAGTCCAAATAATTAAATTATTGATTGGCCAAACGCTATAAGTTGATGGTATGGCCAGAAGAATGGCTCGTGGTACGGTTCTGTTGGAATTATCCAATCGCGGACACAAAAAAATTGGTTATCATCAACCAATAGCGCTCGCCATTCATTGTAACTGTTTTCTTCTATTAAAGAAAATAAGGTCCAATAATGCCCGAGTGCCATAAACCACACCATACAGTTATCGTGGATGTTCTTTCAACAGCAACAATTTTATTTAATGAAGCCACTCAACCAAAAATGGGCATCATCAGAAAAGATGTTTTGCTGGAAATTGTAATCGGGTTCTAGTTGTTCTAACGCCAAATCGAAGAATACACAACGCATCTGGTAATCAGTAGGCTTCAGTTCTTGAGCTAACACGGTCTTATTAGATGTAAATGTAAATTTAATAGTAAAATTTGCCAAGTTGCCGTTTGCGAAAGTTGCAATTCCTGAACACAACGCATAATCGACTTTGACTCTGTATGAACACTAGCTCGAACGGCAGTGATGTTCACACTTCGCACTTCTTACATTTCGTTGTTTTACAGACGCCTTTTTATGGTGTAAAGTAAATACATGTTTTTCCATCATTTGAGGAATTGCAAGCTCAGAAGAATTATTAGGGCCGTAATTTGCTCAAAGTGTATGCTATGTTGCACGAACTGAGCTCCCACTTTGATATCTTTTTGTATAGTTTCCAATCGCCCTTGAAGGGTAAACCGATGCATGTTTAAATAGTACAATACTGAATATGTCTAATACTAAAACGCAGCTGTGACGTTTCAATCATGGTTGCCATATGCATTAAAACCTCTATCGTTTTAATTGAAAAATCTGTTAGTAGTTAACTTAGCAAACAAACTATACGATATATTTTCAAAAAAAAAACTTACATTATACGATTAGCCCTTGCTGGTAAACATTTGGTGTAAAACTAAATTTTTATTAATTCTAGCTCACTTTACCCGTTCGTCTACTTAACTTCAATCCACCTCATTAAAAAGTATCAAAAATACTTCTAATAATTTATTAACTTTCTACAGCGGAGCTTATAGTAGAAAGTTAATGAGATTATCATCCTGTCTGTCTGTCTGTGTGTCTGGAGACAAGATAACTTCCGATCTATCCAACGGATTCACTTCAAACTTGGCATACACACGTCAGTACCTTTTATGGGATTGATTTTCGGCGAAATCGGTTAACGGCAACCAGAAGTGACCGTTACGATTTTGCACCGCTATAGAAAGTTTCCTTTACGGTATTACACCGTTCTTGTTTTATTTCATGTTATGAAAATAAAAAAGTATCTTTATATTGGTGAATTTTCTTTACTTTAGAGCCATGGTCGTCTAGTGGATAGGTCGCTAGACTACGAAACCTAGGGATGCTGCTCTCGCTATTTCGATCGCTGGCATTTTTACGGCCCAGCTCGTCTCAACCTGCAATAAATGAGTACCTGGAGGTCAAACTCTGGGATAATAATAAGCGGTCGGTACGTAGCGCTAGCCACGTTACTACCCTTGTAAACCGTAGGCTCTAGATTGTAGCAGACCTATCCTGTTACGACCCCAAAGAGGCTCCTTGGCCTATTACAGCAAACTATTATTATATTACTTTACTTTTTAATTAGACATCGTTAGCCACACAATACTGGTCTCGAAATTCGAAAATCTAACAAGTTTTAAAACCAATATTAATCTTTGAAGTTTATTTCCGATTCAAATTCCAAATGGTTTCCATAAATTTACACTTAATTTAACCATATTCAAATTTGACTTACATCTCTGAATCTTTGTCGATATTTTAGGCTTATAACATCAGCAGCGTCACCTATTATATAATTAGCTAATATGCCATAAAATTACGTCTCATTATATGGCAGATTCATACACAGGTTTTCAATCTTTACAATGATGAATAAGACGTACAAATTTACTAAAACTACTCATTTATTTAATTACAGGCGATCAAAATCACAAAACTATTTGTGTATACAACAAGATACACAATAAATAACCTAACTCTATTTATGCCGGCGCGCATGATTTCGGCATCTGAATTCGCTTCACTCGAATTAAACATGGCGGTCCCGCTGCGCGATATTTGTGCCTATTTGGGACCTACCAGAAGGGCCGCGAAACACCTGGAAGCGCGGATCGATACTTTCAGGAAGATTCGTCTTGTTTGAACAATCGCGCGTGTGCAAGCGGCAGCAACAA
Source organism: Sinelater perroti (assembly GCA_036346155.1). NCBI lineage: Eukaryota > Metazoa > Arthropoda > Insecta > Coleoptera > Elateridae > Sinelater > Sinelater perroti. The sequence continues at coordinate 4,520,750 of JARFIY010000189.1, forward strand.
AAACTGCGTTACAATGTAATCTGAAAACTGCGTAATCAAATATAAAATCCGATGTTCTTCACCATAACTGTACTACAACTTTTTTATGGATTTGTCAAAGAACAAAATTTATAAATATAACAAAAGCATAATTTAAAAAACAGGTGTATGTCGATTACAATCCAGTGTAATTGACTCAAATCGAAATGTGTGTCACGTGACTCGTCGCAAACAGCTACTTGTTGCGATCAAAATAACCAAAAATATAAATTAATACATTGTATATATTTCATAACTCTTGGAAGATAAAGAGGGGGCATTCAAGTAATACCAAAACAGTTCTTTTCAACACATTAAAAACTTCGATACTATGTTTTGTATATTTTTACGTTCTAGGGACCAAGAAGTTTACAATCGTCCTTCAATACCACTTTCCTGCAGTCATCGTAGCAAAGTGAATAATGTTCTATCTTCCTATGATGTGTAACAATTCATTACCAAATTTTCTCTTCTATGCCACATACTTGAATCTTAAATCTCACCGAATAAACCGATGATGTTTTTCAATAACGCACTAACTGATAACGTAATATTTTCTACGAGGATTTCATATTCAAACAAACATAAAGGTGTTTGTGTGTTCGTAAACATGAATCTTATCTCTAGCTTCTTAATAGCTCATTTTGTTTACTGTACCACGAACTGGGCTCAAAGGATCTGAATTGCACCTTTATCGGCATATAAGAACGCGGTACTCACGAGCCCTTCTTCCAAGCTCTCTCGCAAAACGGCTCTCGAGCACCACGCACATTCCTCCAAGGTAGGCTCTTCTCACTATTTTTGGGCGCACTTTCGCGCCTCTGTGCGCGTATTTTTAGCGCGCGCACGGCGCAGCCCCAAGGTCTCGCTCTAACTGTCCCGCCATGCGGCCGGTGCGGGGTGACGCAATCAATATCTCATTTGCACGTCTACCGGTGACCGAGCACCATGTGCGACTCACCGCTGCTCTCCACTTTCAGGCCACCGCCGCAGCAGAAGATGTACTTCTACCCCATGAGCTGGACCAAGTTCCGGCAGGCCCTGGGCCGCAAAAAGCTGGACATCGCGCCCGACGACACGAAGCTGGCGCGCGTGCTGTCCACCCTCGATTTGACCGCGCTGGGCATCGGCAGCACCCTCGGCGTCGGCGTCTATGTGCTGGCCGGCCAGGTGTCGAAGAACTTGGCGGGCCGGCGGTCATCATCTCGTTCCTCATCGCGGCCATCGCCTCCGTCTTCGCCGGTAAGGATCTTGCTGTGTCCTCTTCGGCTCTATAGCTTGTGCTGCTGCAGGGCTGTGTTACGCTGAGTTCGGCGCCAGAGTCCCCAAGGCAGGTTCTGCTTACATCTACACCTATGTCACCATCGGGGAGTTCGTCGCGTTTTTAATAGGCTGGAATCTTATACTGGAATACGTCATTGGTATGTACAATTATGTTAAGATTTTTGAAAAAGCTTTTCAATTTTTATAAAGCATATTTAGTCGGTCTTCTAAGAGAAGAATACACTTTCCTATACTGTCATCAAAATTGCTATGGAATTTTTTGAGCAAATTTTAAAGTTTAAGGAACAAAAAATTTAAATAAAATCACCCCATTTTTTTCTTTGTCTATAGTATGTTTAAAATAGCTTGAAATAGTAATTTTAACAATGTTCGGCGCTGATGCAACTGAAATGAACACAGCTTTATGTAAGGAAAAGAAGCTGATGCAACATGTGGTGATGTTTACGCCTACTGAAGTTTTCTTCCAACTTGCTTTATTATGCAAACAAATAAAGCTACGTGTTATCTAGAATCCTATAAAAGAAACTGAGTTTTATAAGATTAATTTCTCAATTCATAATTTTGTAAAAAAATCGGGATTTTTAAATGCGGAGACATTTTGCATCATTTGTCAAAAGTTTTCAATATTTGACTGTTTGATCTGGTTTAACCTACATATTTTTCCCCATAAAATAAATAAATCAAAGCTGACAAGGACGAAATCATCACTGTTACCTTTTTCAACTGGCTGTAGAAAATAAAGTTCATCATCATTTTAAAAATCTCAGAGATTGTGAAATGTACAATTATTAATTTTACATAAAAGTGTTATATAAACAAAATGGAGGCCTTCCTAAAGAAGTTTTCCATGGATACAACTTCGAGTCCTATGACAAGTACTTGCAGAATGGTAATGTTATTGCCTATTGTGTCGCAAATGAACAGATACAAGACAAAGTGGCTTGGGGAAGGCACAAGGTCTGCACTGGATGTACTTTATCTGTGCCTGGTTGTTTCCTATCTTTGGAATAGTACAGTTTGAGTCATTTGAGATATCCCAAAAAGGATATCAAAGCTGCCTTATCAGTTCCAGATAGCAGGAGAACTTATCTCACTTGCTGCTGCTCTACACACGTCTAAATTCCATAAAACCCTTTACGTTAATAGATGGTTCCTTATCATCACCAACCAGCCAAACTTCCGCGCTATAGCAGTAGAGGCCACCTCTGCACAAAAACAACCAAAACCGACCCCAAGAGTTACACCAACTACATGATGCAGTAGGTAAAAGCGGAAGTAAAGACAAGAAAGAATAAAAATTAAAAAGAAGAAACAAACCCTAAAGAAGAAAAGGAACCTAAGCCCATGCAGTAGATGAACACTAATGGTCTTGTGAATGACTTCAAGCCATTTTACACAAATTGGTGAACCAAAGTGTATCCAATAATTCTGGAAGAAGTACGAGTACAATGAAGCACTGAGGAATGTCTTCACGATAATTGTGGTAATTTTTATTGGATTTGAATGAATTTTGCAAATATATTTATTGAGGCATTGTCTTAACCAAGTTCGTTGATGAGTAAAGTGGTGAAGAAAAATGACCTCCGATATTTTTTGAATATTTTGCAACTTTTACAATTCTCCATGATTTGTCAGATTGGGGGAATGATATATGATTACAAATACTTTTGATTCGTTATTTTAAATTCTAATTATATGTACATCAAATCACTACATTACGAAATCTACTTGTCTCGTGGGAGTTTTGTCGTGAAAGATTTTTTAGTTAAAGGTCTGGCAGCAATTCGGAACATTGTAATCCAGTACCTGCTGTTTGACATGTTTTAAATTAAATTTAAAGCTCTGTTTGACATAATTGACGTACTACATGTATTTCATATTGTATAGTTTTACGCTCTCAAACGAAAATTTTCCATCGCTTGCGGTTCACATTTTAAAATACTCCTCATCCTTTACAGTAGCTTGATTTTGTCCTTACGTCGGATCGGCACGAAAGGCCACGATTTTGACCTTTGACCTGTGTGAACAGCATTTTTTTTTATATATTAATTCAGAAAATGTGGGAACAAATAAATGAAATCCAGTACCTGGACCAGTTTACATTTTCTTTTTAAATTTTATTGTTTTGCTAGGATTTCACTACCAGTATATTTCAACGAATATCTGTATAGGTATGTTAGCTTTCGTCAGATAACCTTCTTTGGTCACATTTTTTAAAATACTCCTCATTCTACTTTACAGTAGCTTGTGTTTTATATTACGTATTGTTAGACGACTCCATTTTGTATTAATTTTTACCATTTGTTAATTAATAATAAACTGGTGGGTACAATGTCTTTGTCAAAACTACCCCTTTTAAGAAATGCTGAATGTATTCCGTTTCTGCAAATACTGAGCCTGAGACTTAGAATTCAAAGTTAGATAATAAGTTGTGATCTTTTCCTCGAATAAAATTTTAATTTACCATAACGGCCCTTCTTTGGATAACAAATTAGGCAAATTGTGTACATTTCAAGCAAAATAAATTTAGAACGTCGCAACGCAAAATTTGGGGAGGAAAATCTCAATAAAATGATCGTTCAATATCAGGTCTATTCTATTAAATTTAGGAGGGGCAAACTAATCTTTCAATGGGGGATTAAAGTAAAATTTAAAAAGTCCTGATCTTTCGGTCTCCTTCCCCAGAGCACACTTATAATTGCGCGAGCCAATACGCCCATCATTTGGAAGATTCCCTAGTTTTGGTTCACCCAGTATTTTATTTTCCCGATACCCGCCATATTTAGCTAGCAGTTGGGACTCTAGCAACCCAGTTGGGTTAGTTGACATGTAATAATATAATCCTTTAAAATTTCATTGATTCAAAATATGTCTTGGAAGCCATACTCATTTTAGTTATATTATACTTTATCACTTCAAGAAAGGATTCATATGGAAGATAAGTGAAAATCAGTCTTGAGAGTGATTTGCTCTTTTAAAATTTAACGATAAAAATTTAGAGATCGTCAATTTTGATGACCATATTCTGGTGACTGTGAAATAAGACGGAAGTTAGACCACTAGAATGCTTGCCAAGAACTTCAATGTTGACTAGTCTCTGCCCAGCAAATGGGCAGCTGCGTCTTAAATGCACAGCTACGAGACAAGACTAACTTAGGGAGGGTGCAAGTTCTGTGATAGATCTGCTCTACTTTTATATAAATTCTTCTAACCTCCTGTGACTTGCTGTTTCCCATCCTTCAAATATAACAGTTTGAAAAGAACTCATTTGAGAGATGGCAAAGCTGCCCTATCAGTCCTAAATGCTTATCTAGAAATAAACACTTGCTGACTTTAGTGTAGCTTGCGACTTATTGAATTTTACACTCATGTGCTAGAGTCAGAGTTCTATAAACTCACTGTGGACTTAATAGGTAATTTATTGCCATCATCAACCAGCCAGACTTCCGCACTGTAGCGGTAAAGCTCACTTTCTACATGAAAGCAGCCAAAATCGATCCCCAAGAGTTTTACCAATTGCAGAGTGTAGCAGGTAAAGGTGAACGACAAGAAAGAGAAGAGAGAGGAGGAGAAAGAAAATAAACAAACCAGAGAAGAAGAAGGAATCCCAGTCTGTAAAGGAGATGGATCCGAGGCAGAATCCAAATCGAAGGACCCCCCCATTCAGGTCCCTGACTTCAAGTGGTTTGACAAATCCATCGAATAATTCTCGTAAGAACTGTCGAAGGTTTTCAAAATATCTGCTGCAATTCTTATTCGATTTGAATGAAATGTTGCAATCACATTTACTACGGCATTGGCTTGCCTAAGTTTGTTGATCGGCAAAATCGGACAAAGAGACCTTCGAATGTTTTCGAATTTTTCAACTTTCACCATTCTCGCCAGATTTATTGGATGTGGGGGTGAGGAAATATGATTTAAAATATTAATTCATATGTTTAACTCATTAAATTCTGATTATATTTAGGTCACATAAAAAAATTTACCGCCTCTTGGGAGTTTTGCCACAAAATATGTTTTGATTAAATGCAGAGAAAGGAGAACATATAAATTTAATTCAGTACCTGTACCGGTACCTGTTTCAAATTGCATTTCTTACGCTTTTGCTAGAATGCCACCACTTACTCAAAAAGTTGAAACTTCTGTTAATTCTCAATTATTATTATATTTAATTTCCATTTAGACGTAAACATTTTTTACAACGTCGTCGCCATGATTCCATGACTGCTTAAAACACTACTTTAAGGGTCTGTTTTGCTCCTTGGAAAATCGTTAATGCAATAGCGGCTCGATTGGAAAATGAACCACCACGGAGAGTGTCCTTCATGGTCAGAAATTTATGGCGGCATCACGTATTAACCTGTCCTGAGACATAGCCACCCGAACAGCAATGTGTTCATCGATCAACAGATGCCAATTTTGACATGAAATTTTGGTTGGGCTGCGATGGGCTTTTCACCACGCAAGACGAGAAAAGGGAGGATTAGAGGTTGTTTTTGAACACTAAACGTCGCCTTTTGAAGTGTACAAAACAACACTCACTGCAATGGTGGTAATTAGACTTGCATACATTGTATGACGCTATCTATGCATTTGAACAGAAAGTAAACAAAGAAATGTGGCGTGGTTCTCGGTTCTTCATTTACACGAGAAGGTTCGTGCCTAATAAACAAAGACAGCCTAGACATTTGAACGGAAGTAAACAAAGACGGCTGATATGAAATCTGAACGCCTAATTTACACGAGCAAGTCCGTGCGTTTGTGCACGCACGTCGGGCCGCTGCATTGCTGAACGCCAAAAGTGCATCTGCCACAGCAATTTGGTTTGCTTCCGCCGAGCGGAGTTTCGACTGTAAGTTAAATTGTTCCGCGTTCCCGATCCAGAGAAAAAGCTGATTCAGGGAAAAACCTAATCCACTTAAAAATCTATACATTCCCACTTTGCAAAAATTTGTGAAAAGGCGGGTGAAATGTTGTCAGCCTAGGACGTCAAAAATACCTGAAGTAATACTTGTGCGATGAATACTTATTTCGTGGTCTTTACTTTTATCTTCCCATCTCTAGCTTCAGATACTCTTTTTCGTTTTAGGAAAAACTTAAAACTCAAAGACAGATAACCAGTTGTAATCTTAACCTTTTCTTTCAGAGAAAAGATTAAATTTGCTTTAATTGTCGTTCTTTATACTCAACAAATTGTCTATTTTTGTACATGTTGTTACTAACACACAGGCACAAATTTAAAGATGTCATGACGAAAAATCTGGGGAAGAAAAACTCAATAAAATGATCGTTCAATTTCACGGGCTAATTCTATTAAATTTAGGAAGGGTAATTTTTTTAAATTTTATTGCAAGAGATACCGAAACTACTTTTCCTAATAGTTAAACAAACGATTCAAAAGATAGAGGTAATTATCAGAGGCTTGTGTTACCAACTGATTCAAGAATTATCTTTTTCGTACTTAATAATATTGCGATAACGGCGTTAATACATTAAACACCTGCTTTAAATACTTGTAACAAATGAATTTTAAAATACCATCAAAATAAAAACAGTTGCATCATCATTAAAAAACTATAAAATTGTTTTTGAGTATGAATTATAGTGCGTTTCACAAGTAAATATACAGTTATACAAAATAATGGAAACACTTATGCAAGTCGGAACATATTGTATTAATATGTATGGTCCACCTTTAGCACGCAATACAGCTTGAATTCTCGACGGAATAGACCGATACAAGTCCTGAATAGTGATGAATGGAATTTGAAGCTATTCTTCGTGCTTCACAGCCTCCAGCTCAGGTAGAGACGAAGGAGATAGAAATCGACTCCGAACCTTGTTTCCCAAAACACTACACAGGCTTGATAATATTCAGATCTAGGTACTGGGTGAGCCAGGAACGATGTTGAACCTCACCAGTATGCTCTTGAAACGACTCTTGAACAAGCGATATGAATGGGAATATGGAATATGGCATTCCCGTTTAGAAATGAGGTTTACACCATTGGGTGGACCTGGTTATCCAAGGGTTCTCTATACACTGCGGTTGTGACCTGACTGTAATGTGACAAGGGGGGCTGTCAAATACCATGATATAGCGCCCCAGACCATAATAGAGCCGTCATCAAGTTTCTCAGTTGAGCGGAGACAGTCCATATCGTATGCTTCAGAAGGTGTGACAAACACGCGTTCAGTGGTGAGGAAAAGAGTAAAGGGTGATCGTTCAATCAAACAATACGTTGCCAGTTCAAGGTCCAATTTTTGTGGGCATTGCACTATGTAAACATTGTGTCTGTTATTAGAGACTTGGCAATAGCAATATGCCTATGAATACCCATTTTATGTAGTTCCCGCCTCACTGTTTTGGATGACACTGAGGTGTTTAGGTGTTGGTTAAGTTCTGTAGTCACTTTTTGGCAGCTGTTTCCTTCTACTACGTCACAGTACGCTTCGAGGCCCGGCGGTCCCTATCCTGCAGCTTCGTCTTTCGACCAGTTTTATACCACTACGTATACGACCATGACTTCGTGACCGTCCCTTGTGTTACACCGCATAACGTAGTTGTTTTGCTCACAGATGCTTCAGCTAAACAGGCACCAACAATTAGACCTCTTTGAAACTCCGACAGGTCGAATATACTGGCCACTAACGTCCACAACCACACTGCCTCACTCTACTACCTTTATTATCTGACACAAAAGATAAAAAATTTATTATAAAAAACTACGAAGATAAAATTCCAATTCTTTTTTCATTATGATGATAAATAAATGACCTTCAGTGCATTATGTTTTCAAAATGGCTGCCTTTACTAGAGAGTGTCTTCTCAACTCTTTTCCCGAAACTCTCAATTGTGGCTTTTCTGATGCCCGCAAAAATGGCCAGAACCTCTTCTGTGGTGCGATTCTTGAGTTTGTCGATGGACTGGAGTTTGTTCCGATAATCCTTATTCTTAAGATAATCCCATTAGAAGAAATCACATGGGTTTAAATCCGGGAAATTTGGAGGCCGCTCGATACCCTTCTGTCTTACGGGGGAAAGGGGGTGTTTCCAGACTTTATGATCCTCTTTCCAAATACGTCTGTGAGGATGTCAAAGATGCCCTGAGTTCGATGGGTGGTGGCTCCATCTTGCTAAAACCACTATTGGTTGACTCGTATTTTGTCTCTCACAACTGGAATAAATTTCTTGAGAATTTCTGTGCAATAAACTTCTTCATTCACATATTTTGTGAGAAACAGTAGGCCGACAATTCCATAGTGGGAAATTGCACACAATACACTAACTTTTTAGGTGCAATCAACGAACTTCGGCCAAATGTGGATTTTTGGTACCCTATCGTCAGTAATTTTGTTTGTTAACATAGCCATCCAGTTGAAAATAGGCCTCATCCGTGAAATGAACGTGCTTTATGTCCCAACTTTTTAATCCGAGCCATCTCCATGACCACATTTGCAAAAGTGAATACTACCTCGGTCAGAAGACGTTTGCAATTGAATCTTATACGGAAATAAATTCGATTTCTTTGTGAGGCCCACATTCACATCCAGTTTATCTGTTGTAGAGCTCTTGTTCATAAAGCTTCCGAGCTTGTTCTACACTCTTGGGGATGATCACAGTGACTGGTCTGCTCGTTCTTGACAAATCATCCAGTGAATACAGTGAACACCAAACTAAAATTAATGCAAATACTGTACTCATCTTTTGAAAGCGGTCACTATTTCCAAACTGCTATCTTCAACAGGGTTTGATTGCTTCTAAACCTACAAAAGCAGATCCTCACTACGCAAGTAGAGACAACTTTTAACACTGTCTATTTAGCTAGTGATTGTTTCTGCAGACAATTGGTAATTGAAACAACGGCGACTATAAAAACAACAAATAATGAAGAATTGCTACATGAGGAACATAGGCGATACAAGGTACAAATGTGGTACGCTAAATGTGGTAAGGCACACATACTACACACTGGGCGCTAGAAAACTTTTTAAAATAAATTAGAATTTTTAAAAATGATGAATACAAAAAAATGAATGCTCAAGAGCATATCAATTTGTTTCAATAATAAATGCCACATGAAGGCATTGGATTACAGCTTTAGCGACATTAATAATTCTGAAGCTAAGATTAAACAAGAATTTAAAAAAAAGATAACAAAGTGTACTAAGAGATAAAGATAAAAAGTAATCGGTGGCTCTAAAAATGGTGTGTATAATACAGATAGGGATGCAAAAAATCCCTGTTGTGAGTCTTTAATTGTTTGTTCTAGTTCTTCTCGTTTGTTTTTTAGGATTCTTATGTATAGTGTGCCTGCTGTACTTAATAGTGTAATGCCCTGGTAATTATTGCAATTCTTTGTGCCTCCTTTTTTGTGTATTTCGATTACAATTCCAATCGCCCAATTCTCTGGAGCTTCTCCACTGCAATATGATGGTGCTTTACCCACATTTATTTTCGTAAATGCCTCTTGTAATTTTTTTGTTATTATATCTTATGTTCTTGTTTTATTTGAATTTTCTTCTTTCGTTCTTTTCATTTTGGTAAATTTTTAAAATCCACCTTTCTATTATTTTTTCTTTGTCTGAGTATTTCTTCTTTTTCGTTATTTATATTATTGAGCATAGCCATTTTACTTCTATTTTTCCTTGCGTTTTTATAATTCCAAAGAATAGTTTTTGTTTCTCTTTCATGTGTTTTTCATTTTTTCTCCAAATTGTGTCCAAGCCTTCTTTTCTTCTTTGACTGATCTTTTAACTTTTTTTCTATTGTTTTTATACCTTCTATATTCTATTTATGTTTTACTACTTTGATATTTCTTCCAGGTTTGTTTCTTTTTTTAATTGGGGTTTTCATGTTCTCAGTTCTGTTGCGGTATTAGTTTCTCTAATTATACTTCGAATTTTGCTATCACTAGATTATTACTGAATCTGTACCCTGGTATACTTTGGCTGATTTGATGAAGTCGTGATATTTATCTTGACATAATCTATTTGGTTTCTAATAATATTGTTATTACTCTCTGCTGATGATTTCTGTATATAAAGTCTTCTTTCAGGTAGTTTAAAGAACATATTTAAATTTACTGTTACAACTCTCTTTCCTTTCATTTCTTATTACTAGTTCATTATAGCTTATGATATGTTCTACTTTTTCTTTTCCTATCCTCCTGTCTATTTTTTGGAATACTTAAAGCTTATCGAGCGTCATTATAAAAGTGTTCTACTTCTTTTTCATTTTTTTTCTGTTGTAGGGGTATATACTTGTATGTTTAATATTCTTTGGACTGCTCGTGTTCTTATCATAATTACTCTCTCTCTGAAATAGATTCGAAATTAATTACTGATTTACAGACGTTTTTCTTAGTTACTATCGCTACTCCTTTCTAATGTTCGGAGTTATTGTGAGTAGTATGTCTTTACTTCTTTGATTTTAGTTTCTTATATATTTGGCGATCTAGTTTGACGCGGTTCCATTACATTTACGAGAAGGCGCTGCATTCCTTGAAGCACATTATGAATTTTTTCATCGCATTGTTTTTTCTTTTCTCTTTTACATATATATATGTATGTATGTAGCTGGGAAACTACACTTGATTTGTGTGTAGGAGCCAACAGATCCATCATGTGGAAGTTTCCATCTGTTCTAATTTTCGTCCACCTCGGTATTTTGTTTCTTCGATAGAGGTCGCCCATTGATTTTTGACGATCAAGTCCTGGCAGCTGTGCAAGAAGGCAAAAGTTCGACCACTAGAATGATTGGTAAAAATCAACGTTGATCAGTCTACAACCTTTTGCTATTATTTATAAATTTCCTTTTTAAGGTATAATTCAAAATTTTATTTGTCTACATCTATAGAATATCCTTTATGTTCCTCACAAATTTATAAAAATCATATTCTATTAGACAACCGCATAATATTTAGTAACTGATCTTGGCTGCATGTAGTTAATCAATATTGCTCATCGAATTAAGTGAAGGTTAACTGCCCACCAATGAATTCCTCACTTGATTGGATTCGCTACACTACGAGAGAACACAATTACGCGCCATGCTTATCAATCGTTTAGCTTTAACAATCGATTCAGCACAGGAATCATTTAAAAAAATTGTGGCCGTCTACTTGAACCAAGGCAATTTGTTCGTAATCAATCATCCTTTCAAGGTTCTAGTTGCGATAAAATTATCAAAAGCATTCACTAACAAATGCAACCAAAATACGTTCCTACAATATAGAAGTATTGCTAACTAGAGATATTCAAAATTGCAAAACTTAATAGTAATACCCGTAATAGTAATCTAGGGCAAGTAGACCCCTAATCATCTCTCTTTCACCACTTCTTCAAATAATCTTCTGAACCTTCTAATCCAGATAAAAATGCCAGATAATTTAAAAATTTTGATCTCAGATAAATGAACAATTTACATCCCAATTAAAAATTTGAATAACGTCAGAGTGGTCCAAACGGTTGAGGCAGACTGTGATGCGGACGGACCCGGGTTCCATTCCCGGAGCTCTCTGATGCCTGGCGGGTGGCCTACTCAGTCACTAAAAATAATTTAGTACCTGCGTTCACTCGAACATGGAGCAACAATGGCGATCGTCCCGCACCAAAGGTGGTGCGCGACGGCCGGGCAGAGAAGATGAACATGTGAAAGCCTTAACCTCTCAGTTCGCAGGCCGTGCTCCCACACGGGGAGTTGGTAGAGCCGTGGAAAAAAAAGTTGCATACGGAAAAGATGTTAGCAAGATGGCTGCCGCAAAAACAAATCGATAAAACTGTAGAAGTAATTTTTAATTAATAAGTGCAAATGTCTTCATTGTCTATTATAGAAAACGCCAAAATTGTGATACACTTGGTAATAAATGATAAAATAAGTTTAAAATCTTTAAATATCAAGAAAAGTATTGAAATTTACCAGAATTAAATTTACAACCAAAATGCATGTAAAATAGGAACCAAATAAATAAAGAAGCTATATTTATAATCTTGGTCATTATACAATGCAGTGCATTAAAACGAACCCACAAAGAGGAAGACGTATAAAAAAAGAAGAGTTACAAAAAACACAAAATCGAGAAAATCTAAAAAGTATAATGGAAAAGCGCAATGCATTGGAATCACGCGTTGATATGATTTGATTGTACGTGCTATGTTGCTCTAAGTGCCAGTATTCCAATTTCAATAACAATGGGAGTACCAAAACAACGATCGCATGTTGTCATTAATCAGCATATGGTAACATACAGCTCTCTAAGACGACAGAAAACGATGCATACAGGAAACTCAGAAATTTGTTTCATTCAGTGTTTATGTGCAGGGTACGGTGGTTAAATGCGAACAAATTAAACATTTTTTAGAATAAAATTATATTTGACAGAAAATTAAAATTACTAAAAATCCTTTTGCATGTGAGTTGTGTGGCCTTGTTAAAAAAGTAACATTATTCGATGTAACCCCCCGCAGCTGTAACTACCGCCTCATTCTTAGCCTGAAGCGCTCGCACGCTGCTTGCAAAGCAGCACTGTCCATATTGGCAAATGCTGCTTCGACAACGGTGCATAAAGATGTCTGGACTTGTTAGTAATCTTTCGACTACACTCCAGACATAGCAATCTAGAATTCTTTAGACCAGAATATGTCTACGTTACCGGACAATCAGTTTTGGACTAAATGGCTTGTATGTGTCGGTGCACCATCCTGCTGAAATACATATCGCCCCGAGGCCACAATTTCTATCCGCGGTTTCACTGACGCCAATTTGCTTAATGATTGCCCCGGGTCCTCAGAAATCAACGCGTTATCTCGCAATAAGTTAGTGGAACCTTCCTCGAACTTCTTGGAAACATTATATTTGCAACACTTGTTCTCGGGTACCCGAAAAACCAACTTATTTCAGTCTCGAACGCCTAGCGCGAAAACTTTCGTTTTTGGTGATACTCCGCACTTCTGTCTATTTTGAGGATATGAGGATACGACTTATCGCGGCAGTACTATATAACGATATATTCAAAAATAATGCGCCGTACCCTGTATCATTAGTATACGTAGGTGTTACAACAAGATGCCTACGAGGTTTATAAATAAAATAGCAACATTTTGTACTTAAATGCAAAATTATATGCCATATGTTTAATATAATTACCAGCGAGCTTCTACACCTTTTTCCAAGTCTGTGGGAGCTGACATGTTATTTTTGATGATCACAGTAATGGAAACAACCTAATACTTCTAAGAGATTTCTTCAACCGTGAAAACAATTTGTAGTCGCAAAGGAATATGTAAAATTTCTAATGCCACTTTTTGTAATAAGTCGCGATGTAAAAGGAAATCTGGATTATCTCTCAGGAAATGTGGACATATATATGCTTTACATACATAATCGAACTCAAATGGTGCTTAATCATCACCACTATTTTTTTCCATTTAAACGGTTGAAACTGTTATAAGCCTAAATGAGAAAGATTGTACAGCTAAACGATGACAACTTCTGGAGATTTTTTTTATAATGTTTTTACCCGCGATAACAGTTCTTATAACGAGTTGACGAGCTTCTTCAGAAATATACGCTTTTGTCGTTTCTGTTCCTTGTACATAACGAAATCGTTAATGACTACGACATTATCATAATTGCAAAACACCAATGGTCATCAATAACTTCAGCGTTTAAAAATATACCTCCTTGCCATTTGGTCCATAATGTTAATGCTAGCTTTTATTGAATTGCAATATGTTACTCTTTTAAATGTTTTATTGTGCTATAAAAACCACACTTTTCATAGCTTTAGGAACTTAATTGACCATTATAATTTTTTATGGAAGCCAAAAGTACCAGTATGAACAGTGCAATTTTTGCGAGTTTTATGTCACTATCGAAAAACGTCTCTCCAGAAGCATTTCTACCAATGAAATGCTCGATAAAAATTATCCATCGCAATATTCCTGACGCTTTGCGTAATAGTTACAGAAAACTCCGATATACTTGATATTCCCAAATTCATTTCAACATCTTCCTATCAATTCCATATGTCAATTCAAAATCACACATACAAAAAATCTGCATGCCATATTTTCTTAGTTTTCTTATTACGTGAACGAGCACCTGTCCTTGAAATAAACAAACTGTTCATCGTGGTGTTGTTCGGTCTCGGACTATTAGGCCGTGGTCAGTGTGTGGAACCTCTTAATATTTTGCCAACAACCGCGACGGACATCTTCAAAACGAAATCTGCTAAAACTATATTGGTACGTGTGTGGTGGGGACCATTTTTAACTGGGTCAGCTGCTGACGTTGCAGATAACATCTCGGCGTTTGCTGGTATCACTCTCTTTTTAAATGTATGATGGTCTGTCCCTTAACAGCGGTGATCCAAGATTTAGATAAATGAAATCCATCATCTCTATTAAAATTATTTTTATGTTTATAAATTTCCATCACCTCTCTGTATAATCTCGGGTAATAATTTCTATAGTAATGGAATAGTAACTTAATTTTTAGAAAATTTCTTTCTGAAGATATCTGCCACAGTTGTGGATGAAACACGATCTACACCGGCCGTGTAGCATTCGCATTTATTTGGATTGTTTATCAATCGTCTGATGTTGAGATGTAACTCCGTCTACAATTCTTTACAAATTTGTGAAAGGTGAAATAAAATGCGGCCAACTTATCCTACTTTTGTAGAATCGTCCTGGCTTTTTGGCCAACAAAACGTAGGAACCGACAAATCGTCTCAAATCTTTTGCAACACAAAGTAGCACAATAGTTTGCTTCGTTGCTTGAAAATAGTCATTGAACAAGAATTTCCCAGTTTTTCAACGCCCGCAAGTAAGAGAATATCAATAAATACTTCGAGCTCTTCTGATTCAATATCGTCCCACTAAATTCTGTCAATGCATGTTTCTTGCAAAATAATAAGCGTATTGAAATATAAGAAAAAATCATTTGTTGTCGCATTTACAAAATTAGCAAATCCGATGTAGAAATGATTGATATTTCAATTTGGCGTTCGCCTTGCACTGGGTGGTTCTTTTCACCAATAAATGATTGGTTTAGATATTCGAAATAATAGCTACCGTGCCATAGCAGGAAACATTAAGGCACTCGCTATAGTACAAGGTGGCGCGCGGCAGACGCATGGATTTGAAAAGGTTATTGCTCCCTTCCTAACGGTCCTAGAAGATTGGAAGGTTATGTTCCACGCGGTTTCAGTCACTATAATGGAGTGCTCCGTTCAACGACGTGTTTTTTGTGTGCAGACCTATTTGTCGAACGCCCGTTCGATCGTCCTCTTGCAGCATGCCTTCCATTTAAAGTTCAATATCGCCCCTCGCGCCCGAATTTCCGATCGAATTCTCGCGTGGGTTACTACATTCGGAGATACCGGGAATGTGTCCACGGTAAGAAGAGGGCCTCAGAATACCGTCACTACCCCAGAAAACATCGAGAAGGTTCGAGCTGCAATTCAACAATCTCCCAGGCGTTCAATTCGGAAACAGGCAGGTGCCCTTGATATTTCGAGACGTTCCATTCAACGAATCATTAATGAACATCGTCATTTGCACCTTTATAAGATGATTGTTGTCCAAGAATTGAAGCCACGTGATGAAAACATACTTGTTGCGTTGCCTCGAGACGGTATCGTTTTCTTTGACATTTTCACCTCGGTGGATATGTCAATAAACAGAATATGCGCTATCGGAGTGATACGAATCCCAGGGAGCTCCAGCAGAGGCCCTGCTCTCCGACAGGGTGATAGTATGGTGTGCAATTTCAAGAATTGGGATCATCGCCCTTACTTTTTTGAAGAAAATGATCGAACGGCTACAGTCACTTCTGCACGTTACCTGATCATGATCCAGGATTTTTTCTTTCCTAAATTGGAAGGGATAGAACTGGAAGACGTATGGTTTCAGCAGGACGGGAGCATAGCCACACAGCAAGGATTTGCATAGACTTTTTGCGAAACAGATTCCTCAGGCGCCTCGTCTCCCTGTGAGGCTATTTGAACTGGCCGGTGCGCTCTCCTGATTTGGCCCACTGTGATTTTTTCCTGCGGGGATACCTAAAATTCCTTGTTTACAACAATCATCCTAGGACCCTGGAAGCCCCAACAACATTCGCGCCCAAATCGCCGAAATTCCCCTGGCAATGCTTCAAAGAGTGCACGAAAACTTCGGAAAAAGGCTTACTCGATGTTTGGAGTGTTAGGGGCACCATTTGGGCGATACATTGTTCAAAACCGTGTAAACTTAAATTTTCCATGTTAATGAATCAGGAAAAAATATTGGTCATTTTGTAACAGTCTGCGTTTTATTCCATTTTCAAATCTATGCGTCTGCCGCGCGCCACCTTGTATAAGGTTCTGTCAAAGCAATGAACACTTCTAGAGTGGCTACAGTTTCACTCCTTTCAGTCACAATTGTGACCGAAGTATTGCTACCGTTGTTTTCACTCGGTTGCAACATGCTGCCCTCACTTTGGCTGGCTCTCGGAGTAAGTGGGCTGCCGTCCGTATCTTCGCTGGTTGACGTAAGATTAAAACTCTTATCTCATTATTCGAAATTTTTCTTTAGCGATTGGTGGCTTTAAAGATTTTTTCATGACGGTGCTTTCCCATCCAAGATTTTAAAAATTCTTTATTGGCATGAGAAGATTCACTTCATTCAAGAAAGGAAACGAATAGACTTTGCCCCTTATCGGAAAAGTGGATGAAGTAAGATAAAACTCGAATATTGGTAAAACCAACAGGAATACTGATATGTGTGTAACTGTAGCACGAGGAAGAGGTACTGACGTCAGCTAAAAATACAGCAAGTTCTGCTATCTTGCCAGGTTAGGTCACCACTAACCCAGCGTTTGTATTAGCGTTATGCTAATGAAAAGTTCAGAAATTCTTTGTTAGATCTTATCGCAAAAATAACAAAAGGATTAATAGAAGATCTTTGGTACAAAAATACATCTAGGGTGAAAGAAACATTGATAAAGCTATGCGTTGTCATTTTCGCTATTAATATAGCATAATTAATAGTGGCATTTTTATTGTACGCTACTATGAATGTAACCTTCAATCTATTAGGCGTCAAAATTTTTTTGGACTGACGATCTTTAGTAGCGCCATTTATTCGACTAGCAGATCTCATAGATGCATCCCTTGATTGAGATAAAAACCAGCTACTACAAACCAGTATCATTTCTGTACTTCAGGATGTGCTACACTGATGACGAAGCTCGACTTTTTTGGCCAATTCTTAAACAACCCATCAATTGGCAATAGCAAAAAGACCGCATTTTATTTGGTAATCAGGGATGAACGGCCCGCCTGCATGGACCAAGTGTGTTGTGTCATCTTGTTGTGACCTAAACAAAACTCACTGACCTATCTTTCAACCGTATGTTACGGTAAGGCATTATTACCACAGGCTTTGAGTAAGCCTTGGTAGAATTCCCATAGTTGTTCAAGTTGCACTGACTGCTTTCAACCCTTCATGCATCGACATTAACTCTAACGATGTATGCACAAGCACATGATCTTTGAATAATATTACTTTATTTACAACCCTTGCATAACTAACAGAATTTTTACAGATGACATCAATGTTACATAAATTAAGCAAAAACGTTCAGAATTATACGACCACAAAGGTTAAGATATGATTCCAGGAAAAGATGGAAATGATTATAAAATAAAGATGAAAATAGGAAGATAATTCTGCAAAGATACATTTTAGGGTTTTATAGTTAGAGAATACACAAAATTATGAAGAAACGGAATTATTCTAAATCTCAAAAAAGTTAATTTTGAAATCTTTAAAAATGACGAGGAAAAACAGCAAAAAATAACGTCCTATATCTTCAAGCAGAAACCAAGACCTTATAAAGTATCTCTACTCTATAAAACTGCAAAAATGTAATTATATGTGTTTGTTTGTAATCATCATTACAACTCCTATGGTCATGAACCGATTTCAAAGGTCAGTACCGAACCGATTTGCTGCCAAATCTCGCATAAAGGTTTTATATTTTCGATTTAGATCACGATAGACCTGTTCCATGCACTATGTGGCCAATTCTTGCCATTAGTAGGCGCATGCGGCACAACTTTGATTTATATAAAACCGAATATAGCCGAACAAATGTCATCATGCTTAGATATAGCTGATAAAATGATTATTGATTTTTTTCTTCAACGGTCGACGAAACTTTGAACCAAATATTTAGCTTGGGTTGCCCGTTCTGGGACATACCTTTTTACTAGTTATGAATAATAACGCAAAACCATTAGACAAACACGGGTGGTTTTTTTTTACTGGTCATTGCAGCCTCAAGGGCTTATTGTGCTTACTATCATGCAACTTAAATCATTAAACACCACATACACCCATGACTTTCCAACGAGACTCGCGCTAGCTCGCGGACAGATGAACAATGCTCCTGACCACTGCGCCAAGCGGCGGCCCTAAACGAGCACTTGCATATAAAAAGCTCCAAATATGTAAAGATACAAAGAAATATCAAAAATGTTACTTTGAGAATTCGATAATAACACATTAGAAAATTAAAAACTCCAAAGAAACTAACAAAAGCATTATTTGAATACGTCCACTACTACTATTGTCATTTTTTTTATTTTGATCAATTATTTTTAAAACTCAGTGAAAAGTTATCGGATTATAAACCTGCAATTAAGATTTTTCTTGTATTTTTATCTAAAGAATAAACTTGCGGGTTGTTATTATTGGCAGAATATTTAAATTTCGCTACGATTAATTAATCCGTTCATTTTCAGGGTCGGCCAGCGTGGTGAAGGGGCTGTTCACATACCTGGACGCCCTGGTGGACAACAAAATGTCCACCTTCTTCCAAGACAAAATGCCGATGGACGTGCCCACGATAGCCCCCTACCCGGACTTCTTCTCCTTGGCGGTGACTATTCTGTTTTCACGTAAGGTTTTTGAAAGACGCGCAGAGCCTGCTACTTAACGCTGAATTGCAGTTGCCTTGGCCTTCGGCGCTCGGGAATCGTCGCTCGTGAACAACATCTTCACTCTGGTGAACCTGTCCGTGGTGATTTTGTCATCGTTTCTGGGTTCTGGAAAAGTAAGTGGAAGACAAAATTCGCTAACTGCTATAATTGAAATAATTCACTCGATTGGTGTGAAAACAACTGAAAAACCTAGGCGTCTCACACATATTTCATAATGAAAGACGCTAAACACTTGTAGGAGAGTATAAACAGAACTATAATAAGCTAAGCTTGTGAACTACTTTGTGACGCTGCATTAAGTTGACATTTAAAGGGATGAATTTAAATATATTTATATGCATCAAAAATGAATCAAAGATAAAAGAGCAAACAGTGTAACAAACTGCCAAAATGCAAGCAAAAATAACAGGTAATAATATAAAAGAGTAAAATATAAAAATTGCTTCAGAAATGCATATATATAATTTAAAATTACGGTCATAATGGAAATATAAAGATACAGAAATAGTTTCTCTTTCAAATAACTCCATATTATTGAAACCGCTTATGTAGTCTTATTTTTCATTGTAGTTAATACAATTCTAAAGCATATACCTATATTGCTTTCTAGTTTCAAAAGAAAAAAATGCCCAGTGATTTTTTACTGTTAGTTTACACCAAAATTATATGTTTAAAAAGACGAAATTCCTCTTGAATTGTTTCGAAATTTGCTGAACATAATGATAACTGGTGATTCACAAATCCAATGATGGATTTCTTCACCTCAACATCATCAAACGCTACAGAAAGCCAAATATCAAAAAACAGCAAAAGAATGTCTTTTCATAAACCATTGTCGGTGACAAATAATTATTTAGGGTGTTCAGAAATGATTAGCATTCCCCCTTGAAACGCCAGTTGTTGCAGATTGAAATACGTGTCTAGTGCATATGTGAAGATGACTGTACCTCGTGATGCCCCAGGTGGTGTTACTGGAACGCACAGAAAAAAGTTAATGCGTCGTTCATGGGCAGCTATGAACAGCGTAGTCTCTTTGAAGGGAGTGATGTACTGAGCGAGGCAAAAACAGCGAGGGTTTCGCAAATGCACTCAAATCACATATTACCCAGCGTGTGATTTAATACACAAGCGGGTGCAACAGGTTTGTCTCACGGAACTTTGCGTACCATCATCTATAAGGACTTGAAGATGACGAAAGTCTGCTCGATGGATTCCCCACACTCAACAACACAAGCGTGTGAGGGTACGCCAACAATTGTTGCAAATGTACAGTGACGTTCTTTGAATGCCTAGTCGCAGAAGACAAATAATAGTTCTAACAGGAGACGCTGAAAAAGAAACGTCAATCCCTGAAATATTTCAATCAAGATTATTTAATTAAAAAAAATAGCGATTGCCTTTTGAAATTAAGAGGGAATTCTGCTGATGAATTGCGGGCTATACTGAAAATCACTGAAGCGGCTCCTCTGACATATTTAGCAACTATCAATTATGATAATGCGCAGTATGCACACTATTGTTACTTTGCAGACTTTTGAATACACCATGCTGGATCTTGTATCAAACGAGTACGCTCTATTTGCTACAAGAAACGAGACAGTTCATAGTAAAAATTCTTTTCTAATGAGTTTCAGTTGGCTATCCACAAGTAGTATCGTAGTACATCCAAAGTATAGTTTTTAGCAGCTCTTCGGAAAATGCCAAAGCAATAGCAAAAGTACACAGATATCGAAGGAGAATATCTGTAATCAAATGTGTAGTCATTTCTTCCTAATAGAAAATCTGTCAAGAGAAAACGTATTATTTTTTAACACTATATATTACTCACAATACCTTCTTCTACTTCTTTTGGTTTAATAAACCCTAAGGGGTGATTTCCGTATTCATACAAAACTAAAATTGAAAATCAAACTTTCATAACTATATTACAGTTGTGAAATTTCTAGTAGCTAGTCTCATTTTTTCAATTTAATTTTTCCGCTTAGTTTTCTATAATTAAATCCTATTTACTACTTCTCATTATAAATCTATTCACCGAATTCAGATTTTTAAGATCTTCTTGTATCTCGTCTATCTACCAAGTTTTAGATCTTCCTTTATTTTCTTCTCATTTATTATCTATTCTCTTATTCGTTTCTTTATTCTTGTACTCTTCATTCTTTTAATCTGTCGAAAACCATTTAAGATTTGAGTTTTCATGTATTTAATGATGTTTCGTTGTATTGATTTTTCTAATTCATAGTTATTTCTTTCTCCAAAAAATACTATTTTTAATAATTGCGTTAAAGTCAACTTTTTTCCGTTGTTTTCTTTGTGCGTAAGGAATTATAAATAATAATAAATAAATAAATTATTGTAATATTACAAATCCTTCATTTTGTCGTCTTGCTTAAAAGTTTAGATGCCAGTAATTTTTATACAGAACTCAACATTCTAAAACTCTTAATTATCCTATTTATATTTTTTGTATTTCAATCAAGTCCAGAAGTAATTAAATACTTTGACTAAAATAAACATACGGTTTCCTGACCTTGCTTTTGTTTGCTTCTTTTGTTTTTATCTTTCTTCCTATATACTTCATTTCGGTTTTTTGTTCATCGACTTCTAGACTAATTTATTTAGATTTTTTTAATTTCAGATGATGTTTCTAAAGTTACAACATGTCTACTAATTAACTACAGTCTGCAATTGAGTTTGGTAAATTAAATATAAGCCATGAAAGTGCATTGACCTGTCTCACTCTTATAATGATATTAAATGGTTTAGTCATTTGCTTCTCCATTTGAAATTGCGCTTTAGTGTCTTGCATTATTAAGTTAATCACGTTTATCAGCCTAACTGACACATGCGTTCCAGCTAGTCTTTTAGTGATTGCCCCCTATCGTATCCTTTCTATTTTTTCAGTATTTATTAATAGTTCCGTTTTTATTTTTATATTACATTAGTTGGTGCTATTATGATGTTTTTTTTTATATAATTTCCGAGTTTTTTATCCTTTTTTATTCTTCTTATAGTTTGTTTCGTATTATTTCTTCTTTCTTTGCATTCCCCTAAAGCTTTTCAATATCTGTTATTATCAATTTGAATCATGCTTCTTTCTTTTCAATATTTCTGTTTTGCACTCTTCATTAAATCACTCTTCAACTTCTCTTTTAAATTCCTATAGCTAATTTGTTCTTATCTATCTTCCATTTATGTCCTCCAATTTTCTTCTTGTTTTATAATTCTAATTCTTTTGGAACTTTCCCATCTTCGTTTTGTTAATTTTTCGTCTGTTCTCTTATTTATTCTTTGTTTTACTGTCATCACTTCAAAAATGGTCCCTATAAGACATAGATAACATCTCTTACTAATGAAGATCTTTTATTATTTATTGATACATAATCAATCTGACTTATTTTTTTTAGTTCTTGGAAGTTTCTATGTTTTTTTATGTATTGTCTTGCATTTTAATTTTATACTTAACAGTTGGGCTGAAAAGTTCGTAGGCTAACATAGAAAAAAAATTTTTTTTGATAAAATTCGATTTTATTATTCAACATAGTTGCCTTCGAGGGCGACACAACGATTATAGCAGTCATGCAATTTTTCAATACCATTTTTATAGTACGATTTGTCTTTAGCCTCAAAATAGGACTCATTCTCAGCGATTACTTCTTAATTAGTGCTGAATTTTTTTCCAGCGAGCATTATTTTGAGGTCTGCAAACAGGAAAAAGTCACTGGGAGCCAGATCTGGAGAATACGGTGGATGGGAAGCAATTTACCTGATTCATGCAATTTTGCCATCGTTTTCATTGACTTGTTGCACGGTGCATTGTCTTGATGAAACAGCACTTTTTCTTCTTCAAATGGGGCCGTTTTTCGTGATTTCATCCTTCAAACGCTCCAACAACCCTATGTAATAATCGCTGTTGATGGTCTGGCCCTTTTCAAGATAAGCAATGAATATTATATCTTGCGTATCCCAGAATACTGATGCTATAATCTTGCCAGCCGACTGTTGCGTCTTTCCACGCTTTGGATTCGGTTCATCGCGTGCAGTCCACTGACTGACTGTCGATTGACTCTGCAGTGTAGGATGAAGCTATGTTTCATCCATTGTCACATATTGACGGAAAAATTCGTTCTTATTACGGTTGAATATCGCTAAACATTGCTGAGTCATCGACACGTTGAAGCTTTTGCTCGATTGTGAGTTCGCGGCACCACTTTGCACACAGCTTTCGCATGTCCAAATATTCATGCACGATATGTCCAACCCGCTCTTCTGATATCTTCAGAGTCTCAGATATCTCGATTAACTTCAATTTACGGTCATTCATAATTATATTGTGAACTTTTTTTATATTTTCGTCCGTTACAGCCTCTTTCGGGCGTCCACTGCGTGCATCGTCATCAGTGCTCATCTCGCCTCGTTTAAACTTGGAAAACCACTTCTCAACGGTTGATTTTCCTGGTGCACAGTCTAAATAATGCTTATCAAGCCAAGCCTTGGTTTCAACGGTATTTTTTTTTTGCCAAAAAGCAGTGTTTTATTAATACTCGAAATTCCTTTTATCCATTTTTTAAAATTAACAATAGTTGCTTCACTCAAAATACGATATCTCCTAAACTAATAGTCCGACAGTTGTCAAATTTATACACGAGTCTTTTGAAGGTTAGGGTTAACTAAAAAGCACATGGATTTAATACTACTAGCGCCGCTTATGTGTCAGCCTACGAACTTTTCAGCCCAACTGTTATAAGAAATAATTCCTTTTCTTTCACAAACTTTATTAATCTAGGGGCATTTTATTTGTCCTCTAATATAGAATGTATTTGACTATATTCCTCTCCCTTAATTAGCAGAAAAACCCCGGAGACTATTGCTGCGCTATATATGATTATACATTTGATGTAATTTGTTATAAAAAAGCGCACGTAGCAAAAGGAGAAGCGCGGCCCGCGGCCTATATAGCAGCGGTCCGCGTGCTCGGACAAATTCGCGTCGATATCTCGACTCCAAAGTATACAAGAGGGAACCAAAATACCTTAATTAAAAAATTAAATAAAAGGTAATTTAAGATTGATGCGAACACTAGATAATTTACTAAATAGTACCCAATTAAACAATTGTCTCTTGTATGGCGGCTTCACACTATGAATAACATAAATTTAAATTTTTAAACTTGCAACTCTTTGACTAGCCAAATAAAGGCATAGATCAATTAATCTTTATCTTATTTCAGCGTAGTACAATATAACAAAACAACCAATAAATAAAACACAGGAAAATCAAAAACATGGTTAATCGAATACCTAATTTGTCTCCCCCCTCTCCATATTATATTTCTGTTTGTAAATAATTGAATTGTTTCAGTTGATCCTGCTAACTGGTCGATCCCAAAAGAACAAGTTCCAGAAAACGCCGGCGATGGGGGTTTCGCCCCGTTTGGCATAGCAGGGATCATCCGAGGCGCCGCCACATGCTTCTATGGGTTCATCGGATTTGACTGCATCGCCACAGCTGGTAAGTATACATGATCTCCCCCAACGTTTGTTTAACAATCAGGTACCTCTCCTCAGGCGAGGAGGCCAAAACACCTCAAAAATCCATCCCTATCGCCGTCGTTGTGTCCTTGCTGATCATATTCCTGGCATACTTTGGAATATCGACCATACTGACCATGATTTTGCCTTACTATCTGCAGGTAAGCTTCATAATTTAAAAAACATATTCTACTGTACTACTTGTACTCAAATAATCAAGTATTATCAACTAAAATATGATTCTAGGATGAGAACGCACCATTTCCACATGTCTACGATGAAATCGGATGGCCCGTAGCAAAATACCTGGTGACTGCAGGAGCAATGTGTGGGCTTTTCTCTAGGTAATAAAACATGAAGGTAAACTTGAAAACTGCAGTTAAGGTGTGGTTCGTTATAGTCTGTTAGGAGCTATGTTCCCATTGCCACGCATTATTTACGCCATGGCTTCCGATGGACTAATGTTTGAAGCTGTTGGAAGGGTTCATCCACGCTTCCATACGCCTTTTCTTGGTACTCTTTTAGCCGGAACATTCACTGGTAAAAATTTAAAAATTCTTTTATACATTATAAATTGGCGTTTTTAATCAAACTTTCAGGCGTGCTTGCATGTATTTTCGAGCTATCTCAACTCTTTACTATGATGTCCATGGGAACTTTGAGCGCCTATTCAATAGTAGCTGCTTGCGTTTTAATTCTAAGGTAAATATTGACATCAAACTTCTAATTTATCAACTGTAAATTTAATTTTAGATACAAAGATACTGGATCTGAAGTTAACAAAGATTCAGAAGATCATCAGCAGTGCTCATGTTTAAGCATATTGAAGCAATTAGTTAACCGGAAGCTTAAAAGCCCAAACAAAATATCCAAAACTATAGTTACATGGGGCGCTCTTTGTTATTGTAAGTTTACTTATGCAGTTCAGAGAGATTGCTTTAATATGATTTTGTAGGTATATTCTGTTTTGCTCTGGCGATCGTTTTGAGTCAGTTTGAAAAGGAGGTATTCTCTGGCGAGGCGTGGGCCATCACTTTGGCAGTATTGTTTGCGGCGTGCGTCATTTCCACTTTGCTCGTGATATCCTTCCAACCGTTCTCTTCAACCAAATTGTCTTTTTCAGTAAGTCAGTTACTTAAAATCAAAGCTCTTAGTTAAAAATTTTTAAGGTGCCTTTCGTACCATGGCTGCCTGGCATAAGTATTATGATTAACATCTATTTGATGACCATGCTCGATAAGGATACTTGGAAGCAGTTCGCTATATGGGTAGTTATAGGTAGATTTTGAGAATCCCAATCTAATTGCACTGCTAATGTGTTTAAATATTGAAGGTCTCTTGATTTACTTCTCTTACGGGTTGTGGAACAGCAAGGAGGGGCGCCCCAAACTGGCACGCAATGGTCTACAGAATGGAAACAGTATAGCATACAAAAAGAAAGAATTGAACGGGACGATATGTGAATGAAGCACTGCCTGCTCTCAACATAAGTGTAAATAAATTGTGATCATAAGCTTATTAATGCTAATTTAAGGTATTTTTGCTATGATGTAAGATTTGTAGTTCCTATAGAGCAGTGCCCACAAGGCATGGTCATTTTGATAAAATGTATTAATTACATTTTTTTAAGAATCCTCTTATTTTATTTAAATCTCTAGGCATGACTTAGTAAAACAAAGTATAAAAAATATGAAAGGAACAAAAAAGGCAGTTACAGACAAGATCATTCCCGAGGGAACTAAAAAGGTTACAACTCTTCTCCAAATAAATATAGTCATATTCTCTTACACAAAAATTTAACTATATACTATTTTTCAAACCAAAATCTAAATGCTATTTTTTTTAACTTAACACGTTTCCAACTTGATAGAAACTAAGTGTGATTAGCACATCTCAAATAGTTTCTTTGTTTTATGCTAAACTGCAGTCTGAGTCAAATCATACATGTATCAAGTGCCATGTTGGTTTGTGAAGTGGCTTGACATAGTTTTCCAGTATTGTAAGTATTTTTCTATATATGACATTTAGTTTGTACCTTAGACTTTTCTTTCGAGAAATATTTATGAATCTATGTCTCAATGTATTTTTTGAGTTATCTGTTGTGAGTTCTTTGGAGGTGTACTACAGTCTACATTAAAGAGAAGTGAGAAATTTTGGATATAATTATACACACCACCAAGCAAAATTATCTTTCTAAATTAGGCTGAGTTGGACAGGGCACAACCAAAAAAAAAACCAATTGCCAAGCTGTGTTTGAGATTTTTGAGTTTGACTTTGAATTGGGAAACATAAGGAATATAAATAAAACAAAAAATAATTAAGGTCAAAATCAAACTGCATTATGGCCCACTGATGATTCAAAAAATGGACAAGATGTCAGCTGAATGAAGCCGAGTGATGATTACACAATCCCTAGTATATGTATCAGCAACTAGTAGTACTATTTCCCTTTTTCACCTTTTCAAGGTTTAATTTCAAAAAAATTCTAACGAAGAATACTGGAGCAGTAAACGCTTCTATCTGGATGAAAGTGGAACATTTTCTTGGTTTTCTGAATATTTTGTCATAAATGTGAAGTGTGCAAAAGAAAGAGTGGTGGGTGCTCTTATTGCTGGATAACCATGATTCGCACTTATTCATATCAGCTACCTTAAATAAAATGAAATCGCAGTACTGTCTTTACCAATGCAACTACAAATTCCGATTTCTAAGCAAAATCGTGCGTTTATACTGTTAAACGAGTAATTTAATTCAATCTACAACATATAGATGACGAGTAATAAAAAAAATTCCCATAATCATCGACACAGTGCTACCACTGGCCGTGACGTCAGTCAATATCAATGCATAGTTTATAAGCATCAGAATATTATTTTTAAATAAAGACATATTCAACACTTTTCTAAAGATATTCCTGGTGGTTTTGGCCTTTCAAATAGAACATTCCAAAAAAACACCTTTGCCACAAGCAACTCTGTAAACTCGGATGCGAAGTCTTTATACTTCCTAAAGTAGAAAGTTCCAGGAAAATGGCAAGGAAAACAGCTATTTTAGAAGCACTGGTAAAAAAGAACAAAGAAATCAAACTGAAGCTAAAAAAAAGCAAATATGCAAAATGGAAAGTAAGATTAAAAAAAGTTTGAAGAGATAGCGGGAGCAAAAATTATGACATTGAAGAATGGTGACTTTAACGCAGACGATAAAAGTATAGTTTGGGCACCAGTGAATAGCAACAGTTTTGATGATAAAGAACATAGGAAAAATAACTTCGTCTTTATGCAGAAAATACATATGAAAACTGGAAAACACATGTTTTGTTGTCACTCATATCTACATTTGATAAAACGTTTTTAGTGAAACTATAGCTAAGAAAAGACGCAAAGACTACAATCGTTCCTGAAATCATTGATATTAGTGCAAAACATGAAAAGTTCATTCACTCAAAAAATGTTGTTTGTTGCTTTGCATCTATTTACACCTAATAAGGAGTTAATTTCGTTTTTAAACATTTCTTTTTTTGTGCCAATTAAACCTCTGCTCTGGATAGGTTACTACACTCCTCAGTGAATTATTTCCAAATTCTTTCACTCAAACAAATTAACTTCAAATGTAGGCGGCTTAAAATGAAAAGGAAAATTGAGATTATAACTGAAGGCAGCAAATGGAATTTGTACTTTTTAGGTATACTGTGGTTGTAACACTTTATTATATACCAAATTACTGTTTTAAAATATTTATAGATCCCTTGAACAAATTTATAGAGGAAAAGGGGAAGGTATTTAAAATTGGTATGTTACTATTAGATAGAGACAGAAAATCAACAACTATAGAAACATTATCACAAATATTTTCTACTTCCATATATAAAAACCAGTTTTAATTTATATAAAAACTATTTGGAAATCCTTAACATATTCCACTTCAGAATTAATACCCATGTAAACAATGTGGAATCTAAAGATATGCCTCGTGAAACAGACATTATTATAATCGAATTTAAGATAAATATACGGATATCCCAAAAATATGCAAGTAACAGAATGATATACTTAAAACAAAAGTCAAAAGAAAAATAAAGCAACTGAAGATGAAACAGTGAAACATTATTTAGCAGCTGGGTTACATGGTTATGGAACTAAGGTCAAAGCGTTCTACCGTTTCTTTAAAGATATTAATAAGATTGTTGTGGCCAAAAGTAGAATGAATCGTAATTTTAAATTTAAACAAAAGAACTTCAAATAAAAGCCAAGGCTGAAACACTAACCTTTGGAAAACGGCGCTTTCCTGCAGAAATCGGTTCCCTGTGCTGTTGGTTCTAGGGGATCCAGGAAGAGAAAATAAGGGTGTGGATGAAAAGATAGGTCAAGTTACCCCAATCTTCACAGCGGAGCCGATCGGTAGCATCTTTCCTGGTGCAAAGGTTCCTTCTTGATTCCTCGCCGGGTCATATGCAAAGGAAAATCGGACCGAGTTTTTCTCACCGGCAAATGCAATCGGGAATCAAAACGACCTCCGGGAAGAGGTTAATCTGGTCGGCAAAATATCGAATTCCGCCACAAAATTAGCCCCGCAAAACAGCCTCGCGGAAATGGAAACTGCTGTCACCAATCAAGCACGCCGGCGAACTCTCGCTCAAAACGCTCTCGGTTTACGGAAAATTTAAGCCGGTCGCCCGCTTTCTAAACTGTCACAACTCAATTCAAAACGAAGCGAGCGAAAAAGAGCCAAGAGCCAGCAAGGACAGGCAGGGCGCGAGAGCAGAGGCGAGAGCCCCGCGGCCTTATACAGCCGCGCACACGGACAAATTGGCTAAAATATACAGGAGGGAACGAAGTACGGCCGGTCCTAATTAAAAATTCAAATAAAAGTAATTAGAGATTGACGCAAACAAAGATTATGATCAATAAAATCAACCACTGCCTTAGATATCAGGCCCACTCATTGCACTATTTGTACAGTTTTATAGTTGTATGAAGGTAATCAAATCCAAGCTCACACTAGAAAATGTCACTTATTTTGTATGATTGAAAATTCAGTTTCATGAAAGTTCTAATGAAATAATGTCCTGCATTTTTCAGATTTTTAAATTCAAAGCTTGTAATAACTTGCAATATAATGCATATATAAAAATAAAATACAAGTACTCAATGCTTTCTTAAAGGCAATAACTCAGCTAAACGTGTTGCAATTGTTTTTCCAATAATTTTGTTGCGCAAATACAGCCTTTAATAAAAAAGAAAAGCTAAATAAATTCATATAAATTGTTAAAGAGCAGTAATTTATGGATGAAGTTTAGTAATGTAATGCTATTAAAAAGATAATTTCATTTTTATGATCAAAATTTGCCAACAATACCCTCTGCTATGTTAACCTGGTAGGTACCAACACCAAAAACATGATGCTCCTATTTCCTGCCAGAATAAGCCTTGAGAGGTCAGCAAAATGATACCCTAAGAAGAAAAGTTAAACTGCGCAACAAAACAAAGATAACAATTGGCACTTAGTTCTATGTCTATCTTTAGAATTTTTTAGGACAAGAAACAAAACATACATTAACAAGCTGAGGTTCATCCTTGACGCTTCATGGTTTGTAAGAAACTATTCTTACACAAAAATGTAAGACTTCCACCAATCCAAGTATTCACTTCCCAATAACAGCGTTAAAGGTGAAAATCTATAATCTATACAACTATTAAATAAGCGCTTGAAAACCTTGATTCCTCAATGGGGGTGGTACAAAAGTAACATTTACCATCGTTCATGTCAGGTTACATAATAATTAAAATACCTCACTATAAAGTCATCATTGACGTATTGGTGTTGGTCAATATTAAAATAGAAGTGTTCTAAATGATGATTTGAGGTAAATTTTCTTCATAAATCCTCTGAAAATGGTAAATCCTTCGCACTTCCGCAGACTTTGACTAAAATAATATTTAATTATTTTATACTGGAAACAAGTATTAAAAAACATGGTCCACATCAATTAGTTTTCCACTGAACGCAATATTGAAACTTTATTCCTTGTTGATGTTCTTTTCAGATATGAAAAAGACACCAAGTTTTGCTATCAAATGTATTTCATTTTAGCTAACAGATTATCGTACTATCTCTTACAAAAATAAATACCTAAAAGGGCTAAAGTCTTCTCACAAACCATTTCACTTGCAAGAAGAGTAATTTTATAGAATTCTACATTTCAAAGACAATAAAAGGCAGTCATTGAAAGAATGTTGGAATTGAAAATTCTCCACCCACCTCGGCAAATCCTTTTTGCAAATATAGAAGTCGACCTCTGTTCCTGACGAAAGAAGCATTACACATTTGTAAACTTATGAGGAAACATATATGAACAGACAATAAACAGAACCTAAAATAAAACCAATTTTTTGTCAGCGCAAAATTAGATGGTTTATAATCATTATATATATAAAAAAAATTATGAGTGCTGCTGTCACACAGGTCAAAGGTCAAAGTTAAACTCTAACTGGGTATACGTAAATGCGTTGTCATGGCAACGGCGTACGTCAATTATGTCAAACAGAGCTTTTTAATCGTGTTTTCATTTTTAAAAACTACTATGCGAAGGGGCTCAAGCATGTCGGAGTTGGACAAGCTCTTGGGGCTGCTGGCAGACCTCGTTATATATATAAAAAAAATTATGAGTGCTGCTGTCACACGGGTCAAAGGTCAAAGGTCAACTCTAAATGGGTACGTAAATGCGTTGTCATGGCAACGGCGTACGCCAGTTATGTCAAACAGAGCTTTTTAATCGTGTTTTTATTTTTAAAAACTATGCGAAGGGGCTCAAGCATGTCGGAGTTGGACAAGCTCTTCGGGGCGCTCCCAGACCTTGTTATATATATAAAAAAAATTATGAGTGCTGCTGCTGCTGTCACACAGGTCAAAGGTCAAATCGTTCGTGCCTTTCCGTGCCGGCCCGAGCGCATCCGAAGCACAAATTTCGGCTCGGCGGCAGGCGCGACCGAGGTAATATATTTTCGGAACCGCAAGCGATGGAAAATTTTCGTTTGAGAGCGGGTAATAAAGCACTTATACATAAAAAAAATTATGAGTGCTGTCACACAGGTCAAAGGTCAAAAGTCAAAGGTCAAAGTTCAACTCTAACTGGATATACGTAAATGCGTTGTCATGGCAACGGCGTAGTCCATTATGTCAAACAGAGCTCTGTAATCGTGTTTTTATTTATTTTTAAAAACTACTCTGCGAAGGGGCTCAAGTATGTCGGAGTTGGACAAGCTCTCCGGGGGGGCCGCTGCCAGACCTCGTTTGAACCTAAAAAATAAAATAAAATAAATCAAGAAATCCTGATTATATGCCAAACGCCTTGATTCCACATTTATTCTCTTATAACGCCAGAAGTTAGTCTTTCCCTAATAATCAACCTAAGCCTGTAAAAATCGCTATTTACGAGATTGAGTAGATGATAAAGAAGAAAAATCGTTGCACCTGTCGGGCGCCATCAAATTTTCACAAGCAACATCTGGTACAGATCTATAAGACACAAAACATTCTCTTGGTTAATACCCCTATCCCTTCATATTTACTACCAACCAACCTATTATAACCAAGAAGCAATTAATGACATCGAAATCCATTTAAGTATTGAATAGAGAGAGAAATCTATTATAAGTTCATCTTCAATATTTGCTGAAGTAGATGTTTGAGATGCTTAAACTACAAGCCTCTGTGCGCTAAAGTAACAAATAGATAGACATATCTGGACCTCTTAATAATTTACAGTTCGACAGAAAGCAGCTTCTAGGTTTTTGCATTATATCACAAAAACCTTCCAAAATATATTTATTTTCCTTATTAATGCTAATATAAGACACAATACTCAAATCTGCCGACTATACTATAAAAGAAGTCAAGAAAACACCAATAAAATGCAATTTTTATCACTAGAATATTTTTATACATATAATTTCATTAGCACATCTTTCTCGCGCTCATATTCTTCACTTCGTGAGAATACCAAGGTCGCCAACAGATGCATTCTTCTTCTTTAGCAGCGGTATACGCAAAGTAGCAATCTCTAAATTTTGGGGTTGGGAGTTCGTACGAAAAAGTCGAAGGAAAAAATTCCCGCCCATCGCCTATGTTCGCCCTCCTCACTTCTCTGTAGTAACAATCGTCTTTTTCCATAGCCTACAAACATCCATTAAACAATCCGAAATGTCTATGATCGTTATATGACCCACCATCTTTCTGACCACTTTCGCATGCGCCCAGGTGTACTTGGAGGCCTGTTTGAAAGAAATATTAAGAGTTGGGATCTTGATTTTCTTGACACAGTAATCGTAATGTCTCCAGTGGGAAAAGCTCTTCATCAGAAGCGGCTCTAAAAAAGAAAAGGTTGGTGATCGGACACATTGCGTCATCCGGCTCCTTACGTCGGTCTTCTTGTGTCCAGAACTTGCCACATCTCATTTGCATCCAAAGCTTAAAATGCGGCAGCTTATAGCAATCTGGAAGCTTCGCCAACGGAAATCCATCGTCAGCCAATCCGTTCAGAGCTCTCTAAAATCCCAAATCTCAAGAGGACGGTTAAATGATTGAATTGTGGGCTACCTTTAATATTTCTAGCTGCTGCGACAATTTGCAAGGTATTTTCTTTACGATTACAAATCTTTTCATGTGATACTCACTTTCCGGTTCTGTTTCACTGCTAGACGAGTCTTCGACTTGATCGCATTGACATTTGTTAATATTAAGAGTTTTGGAAATGCTGACTGTATAATCGGGTTCACATATACATTTTTCCTGAGTATCTTCCTCGTCCTTCTTTTTCTTTCTCTTCTTATTAACTTCAAGGGTCAAATTCAGCTCGGTGTCAACGGTAATATCATTTAAATCATCTGAGTCGTCTTGGTTACCGTTAATTACGCCACATTTGCATGTTTGATATTCTGCGTCATCTTTTTTATAATCTTCATTATTATTCTCTCTAGACATCTGTTCCTTTTGAGTTTCTTGTGCTGAAGGTATGTTTTCCTCGATTTTTTCAATCATTTCTTTAGTAACTGAGTCGATAGAAATTCCGCTAGCAGCTTTTACATCTTCGGCGAGAATGAATTCTTCTTCGCCATTTTTCTCAGTTCTTCTTCTTCTTTTTCTTCTTCAACGTTAGGTGGTTCATCAATCTGTTCTTTTATATCGTCAAGTCTGCCATCGCTAGAAAGTTCTTTCATGTATTCTTGCTTGTCAATTTCAATCTTTCTTAAGTACTCTTGATATGCCTGCAAGCAGGGCATGTGTCTCTTCTCATACATCTTATATATTTTCATGCACGCACAATCCTCGGTAGCAACAGCTCCTGACACTACGTAGACGTTTCCCTTTTCAGTTTCTTGAACCCCGGATATAACATACTTTTGCCTGCCCAAGGTATCTTAGGCATGTTAGCCAGCCGTTTTTCCTCTTTCTCTTTCTCCATGCGCATTCTAACACACGGGCATTCTCGATGAGGAATAACTCCAGATAACATGTACACTGGCTCCCCATCTGGAGTGTGAGTTACGCCTCCAATTACGTACTGTTGTTGTAAAGTCATTAGGTTTTGTTGCGCGTCAAATCGCTTCTTCATCTCTTCGTACATTCTCACTCTGGCCAAGTATTTCTCCAAGCAATCGCAGCTTTTTTTAACAGGAGCTTTCTCCGTTTTTCTTCTTCTTCAACTTCTTCCTCATTTTCTTCTGTAGCTTCCTCCACAACATCCTCAATAGCTGCATTTATTTCCGCTGCTGCAGCTCGATCTGCTTTACACCTATCACACTGACAAAGCCTTGCTTCCATAATTTTCAGCGCTTCTTCTTTGCACTTGCATTCGCTGGACTCTCGTTGGCCTACTTTTATTAAGTTCTCTTCCATTACTTGTTGTTTCAATTTTTTTGAGTCTTCTCTTGCTTTTCCATCTTCCATCTGATCATCAGAAAAGATTTGATTTGTAACTATCTCGCTGTTTTCATTTGCATTTTGTTCGATTTGAAGTAGATCAGCTGATTGGTTCTCCAACTGCGACTCCTCGTCACTCTCTGCGTCATTTCTATTTTCATTCGTAACGGCTCTCGAATCGCTTTTAGAACCTTGGGTCTCGTCAAGGATGATCGTGCACTCGCATACTTTCCGTATGGGCTGGCACGACTCGTCGAAATCTGTGGTGACCTTCACCTCAATCGACAAGGTCGCGTTTGTTTCAGGCTCTTTCGCTTTCTCCTCTTGGGACTGCTTGGCCAACTCTTTCATGCCGTGATCGCAGGGAATGTAGAGCGTCGGTTTACGCAAAAAAGGGACGGGGGTATAGTCGACCAGGCTGTTGTATTCACGTTGAGCCTCTCGCAACTCACCTAAGAGCTCTTTTTCCTGTTCATCCGTTATACCAAACTCTACAAGAAATAATTAATTTTAAGTAAGCATAATCAGATGCAATACAATTTACGTCTTTTGGTAATGCGAATTTTTGGTTCGGTTTCTTCTTTATCTTTCTCCTTCGGTATTTCTTCTAATACTTCACCTTTCTAAAAACATTATTTCAAAAATGAAACACTGTAACTCAATGAAAAAAAGTTTACCAATTCACTAAGATATGAGAAATATGGACTCTCTGGATATTGAATATGATTGTTTTTGTAAATACCCGTATGTTTACGCGGTTCTGGAACAAATGTAAATGGTATTAAATAAGGAGACTTGTAATGGGGTTTCTTTTTTCTCTTTGGAGTCTTCTTCGTTTTTTAGGTGGTGGAGGTGGAGATGGTATTCGGATATGTAAGCTCCTTTAGAGTCTCCCTCATTGTCAAATGTACGACTCCAGATAAAAGCAGTCGATCGTTTAAAGAGTAGTTTGTTCCTTGAGTAACATAGGTAGATGAAATTTCAAACCGAAATAATGTAAATAGAAAACCTTACTGCGTCGATTCATTAGCTGGTAGAGGATCAGAAGAAATTCAACGGGACACTTGCAGCACTTTTTTAATGCCGTTTGAATGTGGAGAGGATTTGGGCGCAACACCAAGCCTAATTCTGCCATGTTGGCTTCAGTGTTACAAGTAGATTTGCTCTTCACGTCCTTTATGATGCAATTTTTTAAATTATCTATAGTCCTCAGCTGATTGGGAGATAATTCTTGAAACCAATCCGGCCCCACTAAGCTCATCAATCTTGCGTGAGCGCCTTGTACTACAAGAAAGTTGACAAAAACATTTATTCATTGCCAAAAAGATCATACTTTGTCCTACAAACAAGCCTATCGTGTTTTTTCCTTCGTTGTATCAGTTCCAGTAGATGTTCCATCCGGTGAGCTTGTGCCTTCTCTACTTTTCTTCTCCAAATGTCATCAATGAATTCCCAGCACGGCCCCTTTCCCGTCGAATGCTTCATCTTGGGCTCCGGAGGTGGGGTAGACACGCGGGGTTTTTGGTCGGCCGGGAATACATAACCGGGGGGCGGAACTTCATACTTGGCCTGCGTCTGTTGCACGTGCAGTTCTAAAACTCCCTTCGAGTCCCTGCGCCTCCCCTGTATATCGGTTTGCGAGATGTGGTAATCCAGAACGGTGTTCGGTTTCGGCCGCATCATTTCGAAAGCGTCTGGCTTCGATGGGCTAGAGAGAATGGTGTGCGTGGCCATGCTGGAGGGTGCTTTCTTCGACCGTGTTGTGGCTACTGTGGTAGCCCTGGAGGCAGTCGCCGCTGCTGAAGCCATGGCCGACACCCTGTCAGCCTCCTGCGGGGGCGAACAAGGTCGTGCAACGAATTCGACAGCACGTGGCAAACGTGAAACAAGTTGTCCACGTTTGTAACCATGAAGTAAACTATGCAATTTATAAGGTACTGTAACATGGAACCGGCGACCGAATTTTGACAGAATGGAATTTTACTATTTTTTTGTAACCCGCCTACTAGTCATGATCGAATGTCCTTAAATATGTTATTGTTTTTGGTTTTATTAGAGAGATAGTCCTAAAAGTTTGATTTAGTCTATTTCAAACTACTCAACTTATAATTTTTTTTTCTTCCATTCCAGATGCTGAACGAAAACTCTTTTGAGATTTAAGGACGCAGTTACGTAAGTACAGAGTTCTTAATTGAACACCTTAATCCATAACAATCTTTACTATAAGAGTAAAAACTTCAAGAAACCTAATTTACTAAAGAAATATGTAATCAAGTAATTCATAAAAGCGACGGTTAAATGTTAACTGCATATCTAATAGTTAAATAAAATAGAAGAATATTTCTGTTTAAAATTTATGGTGTAATGAGATCATTTATAAAAATAATGCTACATGCTACTTCATAAGTTATGGATTTCGGAAGACACAATCCCAAGAGCATATAGAAGCTTAAAATAATACAAGTTTCTAGTATCAGTGAAAGTAAAATTCAACTCCTACCATAAAATTGAGCACCAAAGAATCTTAAATTATGATCTAGTAAAGATAAATTATAATGGAATCAATGAACTTCATTTTGAGAAAGCAATAAACATTAACTAGATGTACTAAATGAGTTCTAAAAATTTTTACAAATCTCCATGTAAATGATTAGGATGAATTATTATGTAATTTGCCATTTTCGTTTATAAAAATCAAGAGTCAGTCCCAGGCCGCGGATTCTTCCCGAGAAAACCATAACCATAACCGACAGTGACAACGAATGAAATGGATGCTCTTGTTAACGCTCTTGTTGAAGTGTTGCAATTCCAAATAAGAGCACTGAAAAGTTCATTGTGAGGCAGGGCAAAAGCAGTAACCTTCCAACATTCTCCGGCTTGTGGATATTTTCAAGGCCAGCATGTGTCCAGGCTGGAGAAGGCGTTACGGGGAGAAACCAGAGCAACCGTCCGATGCTGTAATGGAGAGACGAGCAGCGTTTTGAGTATGTCATTAAACCCTTCACTGACCTGGCACGGAAATCAACCTCGCTCAAAGACGACAAGTTATTCAGTATACTGGATTTCTCAAATGCAACTGCTTATCTGGTTTCGATAGCCCACAGTCTCCACGTGCCTGCTCATCTGGAAAATCCCCAGCTAATGCAGGAGTTGAAAAATTACCCGGTTCCATAAAACTGAAGTCTTCTTCTTCTTCTTCTACTCTTATAAATAGGCTATTAGCCTGTTTCTAACTACACATTTCGTGTAGTACTATGAGCCATGTTGGGCGTACCCCGGGCAGGTGGCTAGTCTGACCCGTTAGAAGAAGGAGAATGTACTTTACGATCGCCAAAGGTGTTTGTATGATGGCCGGAGAGCACTCGATGTTTGCCGTTATTTTTGACCTGGGAGTCGAACCCAGGGCCCGCCGCGCGTTAGTCTGGCAGGCCGGAGCCTTTACGTCGCGGCTGTCGCGCTCTCCTGAAGTGGGGTTATGAAATCAGCGGCCATTGGTACAGGAAATGTCGAGGATTTCGGAGATTAAATTATGGAGGTAGCAGAAGCGGAAAGCGTGGTCTCTGCTCCCAAATGCGGTCTCAAGGGGGCAAAGAGGAAAGAAATTACTCCACGATGGAAGAAGCTCCAGTAGTGGTAAATGGTGGATCAACCCGCAAATGTGTCAACTGTATTCCCGCAAAGACTTTAAAAGATGACCGTTAACGACCAGTGGACCTTAGTAAAGGAAAAGAATGGCACGGTGTGAAGAGATGCCGTTCCAATATGTTATTCAAAGCGGACAATTGTCAGAGCCGTTATCACAGTTTGCTGCATGGTACACAACCGAAAAAAGTCGACAAAGTCGCTGACAAGAAGGAAATGGAGAAGCTAAACGCACTATCCAGATGTTACGCTAATTTGCCCTGAGTTGGCAAAAAAAATTAGACTTAACGGAGCCACCGACCGTCTCCGATTCTGGTGGACCGATGGCAGCCTCCAAAAAAATGATAACCTATGTTGAGCGGGCTGCTGAATTAGACCATATGTTAGCAGTGAAAGGTTCAAGTTAAAGAAAACCAAAAAAAATCCATAATTTGAAGTTACCTCTCCAGCGAGACGAGGAAATCATTTAGAGGTACGAGCAACTGCGCGACAAGATAATTATTTGCCACGTGAAAGACCTCTGATTTTGGTTAGACAAGCCTACACCCACCTGATTGTGGCTAGAGATAGTGTCGAATGTAGCGAAGATGCTCTTGTGTTGACGCTCACAAAACTAGTATGGGTCATGCACGGGCCAGGAGCCAGAGGACCAGATGAGGACTCCCCTATTTTCTTGTGTTCACGAGACAGATTACGACGTAATCTATCACCTAGTGAAAGAGTTCCTTGCACTGAAAAGTATTGGAATAGTCCCTGCACCAACTTTCGTTCCCGTGAAGACCCTAGGCTGAAGCCAAATTGAAAGAAATTGCAAGACGAGTGTATGACCGCTGGGAAACCGATCTACTCTAGAGAAAGGAGCCTGCAAAGCTGCTTCGTGGCATATCGGCCCTGTTAAGCATAGAAGAAAAGCTTAACAGGAACCCTGATCTCTCAAAACAGTACCATAAGAAAATGGCGCAAAACCTTGAGAAGACTTACCACACACGCAAGCTGAACCCGGAGGAGCTGTCAATGCCTAGTGACGTTGAGTGGTACATGCCATATTTAGGTAGGCAACATTCGAAGAAGCTGGGGAAAATTTTGTATAGAGTACTTGAAAAACGCAATCCGTGAACAGGGACGAGAAAGCCAGTCAGCTGATCCAAGATGCGACAGAAGACCACCGCAGAGGCGGCTTCCAGATAACTAAGTAGATTAGCAATTCAAATTCCCTGCTGGAAAAGATTCTTGGCCCTAGAAGTAAAAAGCATCCAAAGATTTGTCAGAGTGATCGGAAGTCCCCACTGAAAGGGCCCTGGAACTTCACTGAGTTCTAGAAGAAGATATGCTTACGTTCCGAGTAAACCTCAACCGTTCTAGAAAGGGCATCGCCACACGACAGAATGCACGAACTGAGAGAACTCTCGTGTTCTTGGCGCATTATCTAATAAAGGCCCAGATCCTGCTCCAAGACCTGTGTAAGCTGAAAGTAGGGTACGATGATGAACTTCCAGACACGGTGAAAAGTAAGTGAACTCTGTGGACCCGTGATTCACCAAAACTTCCAAACATCCGTTCGCGGAAGTGCTATTCTATGTGTCAGTTTTGAAATGCCTGGATGTGCAGTAGATCTTTTACGGGTTGTGGGACATGATAGCCAAGTTGCTGTTTCCTTTTGTCATGACCAAGACACAAGTATCACCTGTAAAACTATGTTCAATTCCGAGACTGGAGTTTATCAAGGAGGAATAAGAGATAGCTGTCCATCGTACAGTTTTCTAGGCGGACTCCATGACCACCCTTAAGTGGATTCGTTCAGAATCCCGGAAATTCCAGCAATTCGTAGCTTATCAAGTGAGATCTAGGAAACTACAAGTACTTCCGATTGGAAGTAGGTCCCTACAAAGGAAAATCCGGTGGAGTATGGTATAAGAGAGGGGAGAGCATTCCCGTTGGTTGAACGGTTCTGCATTCCTAAAGTTCCCTGAATGGGAATGACCGGAGGAGCCCAGGTGTGAAATTGAGCGACTTTTGACTAATTCCGTGGAGCTGAGGTGAGAATTTGTTGCGGTTGCTGTAGAGGCACCCGAGTTTTGTTTGTCGAAAGTGGACCGTTTTCGAAATACATGCGCTTAGTTCGAATAACTGCCTTTACTCTGAAATTCCTAGAGATTCTCAAAATCCGAGAAGAGGATTCCAATGTACACCAAGCTGGCAATCCAAACCGCTGAAAAGCTGTGGGACGGCTACCCGGAGGAAATGGAATTTCTTAGCAATAATCAGGAAATGTCCAGAACGAATCCTTTGTTCCAGCTCTCCCCAGTACTAGAATTTAAAATTCCCCATAATTCTCCATCTAAAGAAGCGGCTTACCAGGCTACCAATGGAGCACTACCACAGATCGTTTGCTCACCAAGGAAGGATACAATTCGAAATAAACTAAAGCAGCGTTTCTTGGATTCCCCAACTAAAACTCAATTGAGAAGTATTATTCACGACTGCCGCGTTTGTAAGCTAAATAAGGTGAAGAGACAAACTCCGGAGATGAGTGCGCTGCCAAGCTTCAGGATCGATCCTCAACCTAGGGCGTTGACGTGTGTGGCATAAACTACTTTGACCCTATAGAGGTGACAATCGGGAGGCGGAGAGAAAACAGATATGGCGTTCTCTTTGCATATCTAAACACCAGAGTTGTCCATTTAAAACTGGTCCATTTCCTTATGCTGGATAGTTGGATCATAGCCATTAGGAGGATTATTGCACGGAGGAGCCAAATCTACAGTAACAATGGGACAAACCTGCGGGGTAGCGACAAGAAATCGAGGAAGTGCCTCCAAGAGCTAGACCAGATTCAAGCATTGTAACATTCCGCATCGACTCGTCCACCAGCTCTGTACGGGATCTACCATCCCATTGTAAAACTGCAAGGACGAACGCTTTCCACGAGGCGCTCCCAGATCTTCTCATTGAACGGTAAAAAACGCAAACAACAAGTATGTATCCTACATTTTCTATATCAGCAAGTCCGTTCGTGGAGAATTGAAGAATACCATTAAAAAAAAACTGTGCCCGGAGGCAAGGAAGGCCGAGGAAAGTGTTACTTCCCCGCCCTGCAGCTGCTTTCGCCGCCCGGCCGTCAACGTTGCCAAACCACCAGCATCGTCGCACGGCCTCTTGTCTAGCCGCCTGCATCTTGGCCTGGCCGCCACCTCTGACACCAATGCTGATCGCCTGTCCAACTCGGATTCCCGCTACATCTACGAAGTTAGGCTAAATCTTAGCATTAAGTTAAATTAATTAAAGAATAGT
The DNA here is from genome assembly GCA_036346155.1 of Sinelater perroti. Classification (NCBI taxonomy): domain Eukaryota; kingdom Metazoa; phylum Arthropoda; class Insecta; order Coleoptera; family Elateridae; genus Sinelater; species Sinelater perroti. Next base: position 4,562,423 of record JARFIY010000189.1, read on the forward strand.
CAGCTTTAGTTTTGATAAATATAAGTGGTCTTTTTTCTATTTTATTTTCTAACGCATTTTATCTTTTTGCAACCAGCGCCTACTACGCGTTCCTTACAAGCGCGTATTCAATATTGGTCTTCATACCTCCCTCTACACCACATATAGGGGAATGTTGGGAGAGACTTGTCCGAGACGTGAAGTCGGTCATGATAACCATTCTAAAGTCCAGAGCGCCCATAAAGAAAGTTCTGCGCACTGCCTTTACGGTGGCAGAGGCTATAGTGAATAGCGAACCACTGACATAGGTGTCCGTAGATGTGGATTCCCAAAAAGCCTTGATTCCATTCCATTTTCTAATTCAAGCAGTACACATCCGCCAGGAGAATTCGGCCAGGCTGATCTAGATTTACGAAAATTATGGAAAAATTCCTAGGTATTGATAGACATATCCTGGAGGCGTTGGCTAAAAGAATTTCTTCCAACTCTGGCACCGAATCAAACCGTCAGTGGACAGGGGGGATATGGAGATCCGTCCGCATTTTATTTCTTGTAACGCCTCTAAATCTATGCTATACCTTTTTAGTTCCGACTCCACTTCTTCAATTTTCCCCGATGTTAACAATGTCCTAACGTTCCATGCACTTATTTTTTTTTTCTTAATATATTCTTAACCTTTTTATGATCATAGTCATCATCTTTTGCAATCTACTTACCTTGTTTATTTACTAGTTTTTTGGGCTGGTTCTTGTAATTTCTCTTAACTATTGGTAAAATTCATCGCTTCTAATAGATCTATCACTTCTTATAATCTTATATAATTGATCCCCTTTTGTGGACAATCTTTCGCTTGTTCTACATTTAGCCTTTATTCCTAACACATCATCTTTCTTATATGGTGTTAATAGGCTCTGAGTCCAAGATTTATATTTTTGGAATTGCTTCTTTGTTTGATTTTTCTTTGCAGGAATTTTCTATCTATTTATCTGTAAATCTTTCTTTTTAGTCTATTTCTTTGTTTCCTGGTTTGTTTTATTTTTTTCTATTCTTCCTCAATTTTTTCTATTTTTGTTTGAAGTTCTTCAAACTTTCATTCCTCTATCTATAATTAATTTATCATCTACAATGTTTGATCTATATCCCTTTTTTCTAGGCTCTAGCATGTGCGATATTAATTTGTTCCTTATGTCTCGTTTTTTTGTCAAAATCTTCCATTATCCATATTTCTGCCCCTTATCAATCCTACTTTAACTAGTCTTTTTTCGGTTTTTGAGAGCTGCTGTTCGGTTTTTTCTTTCTATTACATACTCTGAGATGCTTACTTCAATTTTTTTTATTATTTCAATACACACACAAAGAATATATATATATATATATATATATATATATATATATATATATATATATATATATATATATATATATATATATATATATATATATTTATTCTCCAATTGCATTACCTTGCTCATAATATCCGCACGCATTAAGTTTTCGTCGTTTTCTTCTATGGTATTGGTTTACTTTAAATTAATTAATACGTTAATCAAGAGCAAACTGTTCGTCCTAGGCCTTGATTTACGAGTATAGCATCGCCAGCCCAGTTCCTCGCTTAGTTATAAACCCAGACAAGCGCTACCGAAAAATATGTATAACTAATATGTATAAAATTAAGTGACCTTAGAAAGTTATTCTTTATCTCTTCTTCTAACATAAATATTTTCATCTTTCTGTAGTGTTGATTATTAATTTTAAAATAATTTCAAACTCCCCCCACCCACACTTATTTTAATACTTTCAAACTTCGTTTCTTCGCCTTTTTTTCTCTATTGAGACTCAAATTTTACCAGTGAAAAATCTCAAATACTTAGGCCTTCTCAACACCACCGTACTTACGCTACGAGAGGGTAGTCTAAATGCAGTGTCTTTACAGAAACTCTCATACTTGGTACGCTTGTATACATGCATAGTATGGTAATTAAATTTCTGTAAGTTGATGTGGTAGAGATATTTTAGGCAAAGTTTGGAATGGAGAACTGGTCAGAGAAAGGAATTTTACTCCGTCCAACAGGGACTAGAAAGAAAATACAAATTTGAATCTCTTTCCCCCATATGGCATGTGAGAAATAAAGGTACTATCAGTATTTTTTTCATAAGAAATGTCTAAATCATTTCTGACGATTTAAATAAAACTTAAAGCTCCTTGATCACAACGCTTAAAAACAGACCCAAGTTAACTTTTGCCCCACTACCGCATAGTATACGGAAAATCCAGACACTTACTCTACTAGAGGGCGATTTTATCAAAATCATAAAACCTATATTTTTCAACTTGAGCAAGAATATGTGATGTAAGTGTGGAAGTATATACAAATTATTCAATGTACCATTTCGAAAACTGATTATTGGGATTAACCTCGTCCCCCAGTAAATTACAGGTGCCATTTTTTGTTAGATTAAGAAGTACGTCGTCCAAAGGATTAATTTCAACCAATGTACATTAATTAACAATAAACAGCCTAATGCAGGTAAACATAAAATGATGACATGGTTGTAATATAATGTACTGAAAAAATCAAGAGAACAATCTCCTGTTTGCTTCAAAAACAAGCTTAATTTCTGGTTCATGACGTTACTCTTAGTTGAGATGTACTAGGAGACTTTTCTTCAATATTTACGTGCAAACTTCAGCAATAATTTAAATAATTAGCATTATGATTGTTTCACGTGTAAGTCAAATTTATAGTTAACCTTAGTCAGCTTATCTCCAAACATCTTGATTAACATGATTAGCAAAAGTTTTCACAAGAGATAGACTCCTGAATTGCGCCAAATAGTGCCATACATATTTCTTCAATCAATATCAACGTTATTCCTTAGTTTTTTCAAATATAATGAACGTAAACGTATAGTTGATACACGATTAAAAATTTAAGTGTCAATTATCTTAAATTACCTTTCAATTACCTTAAATAAGTTAAGTTCTCCCTTATGTTATTTCATAGTTAATCATCCCCTTTGAATTTTACAATAAAATGATTGTAATAATTAATAACTAATGTTAGGCCCACTAATTATGCACAGGTAACTCAGGGCTTCAAAAAGTTCCCTGCAGAATAATTTTTCCAGAATTGATGGTTCAGATATGATCAAAACTGATTTTTTTACAAAAAAAAAACAAATTGCCAAACACTTACTTGCACGTCAGTCTTCAACGTACCCCCTTCCAAAGTCGACATATTTTTCCGACGTTCTGGAAGCATCCTGATGCCCTTTTCAAAAAAAGCTTTTGGTTGGCGACGTATTCACTCCCGAACAGTCTAGATGACAGCATCATTGTCCCCAAAACCGCATACCTTCTAAGTCTAATTTGAACTTTCCGAACAGGTAGAAATCATTCGGGGCCAAATCAGGACTGTACGACGAATGTGGCAGAATGTTCCATTTAAATTTCAGGAGGGTTTCCATTGTTGTTTTGACCGTATGGGGGCAAGCATTGTCTTGAAGAAAGGCTACCCGCTTTCAAACCTGACTTCCACTTGGATCGAATATTTTCCTTCACTTCTGTTGCCAGGAGATCTAAATAATATGCTGCATTGACTGTTCTGGCATCCATCAGAAAGTCTACATGAATAACCCCCTGCCAGTACCAGAAGAATGTTGACATCACTTTTCCTGGCGAACGGCTCCTCCGCGCTTTCTTGGGTTTGGGAGAACTGGTACGCCGCCACTCGCGTGATGACTGATAGGACTAGAAAATAAAGTAATGCACCCACGTTTCATCACTATAGACTTCAAAAATACATCACCTTCGTCTTCAAACTGCTGTAGGAGATGCATGCGCACTATTTTATTCACGTCCATCAAAGTGCGTGGTAGCCACCGTACATTCACCTTGTGATAGTACAGATGTTTTTTCATGTCTTCTACACTACCAATACTGATGGACAAGTATTGTTCCAAGTTCCTTTATACTTCTACACGATCAATGTTTGGCTCGGTGACGGATGTTCGCAACCGACGATCTTACGGTTTATTCTCTACGTGCTCTCTGAAGCATTTACACCATTAAAACACACTCTTCCCCATTATTGTTCGAGTGATGTGGTAAATTTCAGCGGACGGAGGACGTTTTCTCCAATAAGGAATTTGATCACAATGCATTGTTCCACGTTCGGCGATAACTTCTGTTCACTCATTACTCTAGCAACTCCCAAACAAGACTGAACAGGTTCTAACCCGAGCAGGAATGAGGGTAACTGTTGTGGCTCCGCTTTCTCAAGGTCGCACAGCTGCTGCACAGTGCGGCTTGCTTAGACACAAATCAGTCCCGGTCATCTTTGAACCACTTTGTACATCAAGGTCCTCAATTGTTAAGCGACTGGAAATTTGTCACTTTATTTCACTTGTAACATCATTTCGTAAGGCAATACTTATTATTTATGTTCATTTCGTTTTTCAGCTTTTCAAGGATTACATAAAAAATTCTTGTTGCCATTTTTATTTTCTCAGATAATTTTTCTACACTTTATGTAATCTTCAAAATACTATAACTTATGATTGAAGCAAAATTCATTGTAGATGTTTCAAAACATTTGTAAATGGCCTTTGCTCTACAGACTTTTGATATTGGCTTACTAAAATAGTAACTTTTTCTTATTCAGTGTAAGGTACGTTCGGAAAGTAATAAGACAAAAAATTCGTTTTATTGAAAATATGCTTATACACAATATTCTTCAAAATAACATTCTTGAGCACCAATACACCGTTGCCAGCGGTTCTGCTACGCGTCGTGGCTCGTCTAAAAATTTTGAGCTTGAATTTCTTGTGCTCTTTAAAGCAACTCGTTTTTAAAAGTCCCAAAATGTTGTCAAACTGGGTTTGAGCCAGAAAAACAAGAAGAAAGTTGGGTGGGGTTGTAAAGAAATTACGACAGCTTTTTTACCCACATGGTATAAACCCGTGACGCGACACTTAAACAGCTGTCCACTTCGCAAGTGATCCACACTCTGTAAAAGCTCAAAGGCAAATGAACTGGGCCAAACCGTTTACCAGACATCCTCCACCAACCATCAAGTCCGAAGACTCCGCTCCCTGATCCTACTGGAATCAAGAAAATTGGTCTCATTACTTTCCGGATGTACATTATAGTTTAATCAATTCAACGTTTATACTACGATAGATTACTTCTATCACATCAGAAAATCAGATAGCAATCTCTAATCTGTTTTTCGTTTGCTTAACGTGTATGTATTGTATACGTTCATCTGTTTTATAATCTCTCCTGGTCTAACCAATCTTAGTGTACCAAATCCTCTTTTCAAGCATTCTCTATTAGTTTTATTCTTCACTTATGTAGAATGTATTTTTGAGGTTTAATATTAATTATGGTATTAAGTCAAGAGATAAGCATATATATGAAGCTATTTCAGAAGCATTGATTTTATTATTTTTCGATATCTGAATCTGATACACCTTCAATTGTACATAATTATGAACACGTCTTTGTTCCTTATCTCAAGAAGTTGGAAAATATTTTTGATGACCCAATTTAGCTTCTTTCCTATTCACATTTCACATGGGATCTTACCGTTGTAACTGTTGGAGATGATATTCTCACGCAATTCGGCATATTCACATTATTTTCAATTTGTCTTGCAAAGCTTAATGAATATCTCCAGAACAATTGTATCATATATTTTTAAATGCTTCCCTTTGTAGTATTAATTGGACTTACAACAATTAATATGTTTACTTTATTCGAAACAATGATAGTTATTTAGCTATTTGTTGCGCATTCATTCAGCTGCGATCTGATAGCTACAACAAAAAGAACCATGACTATAGTTAACACAAGGGCTGTAAAGACCGCAGACATGAAATAGAGGTTCTTTCAACGCAACAAATGTTCTTCCACTAGAGGACAATGTCGCCGAAAATGTGATGTTTGCATTACCAGAAAATTCCAACGCATCACTTCTAACCTTAGACTGTCTTTACTGCATCACTATAATTATTAACAGATGGCCTCCTTTATTAACCCTTTGCACTCCACTGGCGCCGCTGCACCCAAATTTTCAACTTACTCATTTGTATACACAGTGTGTATCTGTACTTAACAGTTCCTATTTCATAATCTTGTTTAGTTATCGCTTTTATCCGTAAAAAATGGAGAAAGAAGGAACTACAAAAATTTTAAATTGAATAAAAGTGAAAAAATATTTGCTTTCAATCTATATGGTGATATGTTATTACATCAGAAGATAATGCAAGTGATGCTTATTCTGAGATTAGTTCAAATAATAGCGATATTATTATAAGACTGCGACGAAATATTGAAAAGATTGAGAACTCTTCAAGAGAAGATTAATGGGCCGATATAATGGATACTGAAAAAATTCCAAAAAGATTAATTCTATAATATCACCAAGAGTCACCGGATTACAAATTTCATTAAGTATTTCAGAACCTACTAGTAAAAAAGCCCGTCCCAAAGACGGGCATCCCAATCTAAATATTTGGTTCTGAGTTTCGTCGACAATTGAAAAATAAGCCAATAATCGTTTTATCAGCCATATCTAAGCATGATGACGTTCGTTCGGCTATATTCGTTTTCACATAAATCAAAGTTGTGCCGCATGCGTCTACTAACGACAAGAATTGGCCACGTAGTGCATGAAACACCGATGGGTGGCGTAAAATGTCTAATTACTTCATGATAATTTATGTTTTGACTTATAATAGGTCAACAGTGACCTAAATCGAAAATATAAAACCTTTCTGCGAGGTTTGGCAACAATATTTATAACGGTTCGAATATGCTACTGTTACAAACAAACAAACAAACAAAGGGGGAGTTGTAATGTTAGTTACGAACACATATAATTACATTTTTGCAGTTTTATAGAATAAATACAATATGTTAAATTATTTTTCACAGAAAAGCTTATAACTGAAATTATTAAGGAAACAACCATGCAAAAAGGGTAATCGCGTTGATACATTCAATTTAGTAGACATGAAACTATGTGAATCATGACGAATTCTGGGCGTTTATTGGAGTTATCTTTAATATCAAATTGTTATCAATGCCCAGCATGCAAGAATACTGGTTAATAAAACAAAATAGTAAAATCCCCTTTTCTCTAATACATTTAAGAGAAGACTCAATCAAATATTCTAGATGTTACATTTAAAAACACCTGAACTCGCACGTGAAAAAATTAGAACTCGCGTAAGCAATTTTTAAGATCGTAGAAAATTTCGGAGTAAAGTAGGATACTGGTTAATTCCATTGGGCCAACTAAATTTTAGTTCATATACTTAACGAGGGAAAGTTGAAACTTCTGTTGCTTCTCAACGTAATTTCCATCTAGACGTGCACATTTTTCACGTCGTCGTCATGATTCGATGGCTGCTGAAAACACTTCCTTATGGGTGTATTTTTCCCATTAAAAAATTGCTGATGCAATAGCTGGTGGATTGGAAAATGAGCGGCCACGAAGTGTCCTTCATAGTCGGAAGTTCATGTCGGCATCACATGTCTTCATGTCCTGAGATATTGCCACTCGCGCAGCTTTGTGTTCGTCGGTTAGCATTCGTGAAACCCACTGTGAAGAAATTTTACGCATTTTCAGGTCATTATGAAAAATGGACTCCACAGATCCTATGGACATACCAAGTTTAGAGACGATATCGCGCACACCTAATCGACGATCTTCCATAACAACTTGTTCCACTCGCGCAATCATGATTTTGGTTCATTATTACACAGTTCTTGACCTTTAAACTCTTCCACCCACAAACGCACTTTTTTAATATGCATAACGCCTTCACCTCACTCAACTGGCGATGAATTTGATGAGCGTTTCACTACACAAGAGGAGAAAACGGATGATTACAGGTTGTTCTTGTTACTATTTTAAGTAAATAAAACAACACTCACTGCAATGGCAGTAATTCAACCTGTATACATTGTATGATGTTGCCATCTGTATTACAAATTCAGAAATATTTCCCGCGTCTTTTAAAATCAATTGCATCTTTCTACTTACTTTCACTGCTAAGAAAAAAAATTGGAGACCTTAGAACTTGAACCCACCTCGTACTTTGTACGGAATGAATCCTCTACTCGTTAGTGCATTAAGCAAACTTGCCTGCTTAAACCACTTAAACCGGCTTACTCTTCCTCACTCTTTTCCGTTTTATTGCACCACTATTTAAATTGGAACTGAGCTTTAGTTGGTCTCGAAATTTAATCCATCTCATATTTTTTTAAGTATCAACTTTTCTGAAACACTACAGTCGTCGCGTCGACACATAATGATTCGTTTTTCAAGAAAGAAAGACTAACTGTAGCAGGTTGAAATGCCCCAATATTGGAAACCAGGTAACAGAGGCGTCAATGAAAACAAAACCAACCAATCGCGAGACAGGTAAGAAGAGATTGACGTTATTGAATATAAAAAATGTTATTGTTAGATGCAGAGCTAGTTCTATACCTAAAATAATTGGTTTAATAATCCGAAAAAACGGTTCAATAATTTAGCGATATTGTAATATAAACATAAAAAAAGGGAATATAATACTTTTAACTTGGAAAGATAAGCGAATTCTAACTCTATTGAGTAATTATCACAAGATTAGAATAAAAACTACAAAAAAATCAAATAAAAAATGTTGATATGACAGATGGAACTCAGGGTTTTTGAGAAAATTCCTCAAATGGTGGAAAAAATTATTTTTTTGGGGGTGGAAATGAGCGTTATCAATTCATGATTCTTTAAAAAAATGTTAAACAAAGCACCATTAATGCATATGAAGTGTCTTAGATCAAATCAATGTACACATTTTCACTAGAAAAGTGCAAGAACTTCAACATTTATTTCTACTTCAAACGTCAGTTTAGATGGAAAACTGGATGTAATGAGCAAAAGTAAAAAATGAAATAACATGGTCTGTTACAAAAGAGAGCAAAAGGGTAGAAAGCGTAAAACAGGTGAATATTGAGACATTTGTCCAAAAAGTGAAGACTGCACCTGGGAGTGCTTCTGCAAGTATCATATAATGGAAAATTTTAAAATATAAATTCAAATATTTATGTTAAAATAAAGCAAAGTAATAAAAGAAATCAAAGCAAATCAATTTACAGGCGTTTATTTTTTTCTTTTCAAAACAAAACCGTTAATTTTTCAAAAATGTGCTGAGTTGCTGACCGACCACATCAAAAATGTAGAGTGCACAGAGTTAATATTACAATTTTCATTGCATCTTCTATCATCTTCAACTACAATTCCTACATACAATCTACAAATTAAAACTGTTATCATATCAACTGTTTTTTATTTATAAAATATTGTACATGAATACTAATGGCTTGTTATTTATACAATTAACAATAAGAAAATGCAATAATAAAATACACTATCGTGAAATAAAAATTAAAAAATAATAGCTACGCAGTATAGGCGAGAATGTGATTAAATTTCATTCTAACCTCTCATATTCTCTAAAATCTCTTATACTGTTAGGAAGACCATAAAATCCATATATTGCAAAACCTGCAAATAATTTCTCAGTAATCTCAAACCATCACTACTTCTACAAGTCCAACCATTCCAAAAGTGCATACTCTTAAAATTAACTACATTCTAATTAATAGTATGGGAGGCGGCGGGTAAGATGGGATGGAGTGGGTTAGTACAAATGCAAAGCTTCACAAACCCAAAGCAGAGCGTAGTTATTGCTGCGGAGAATGAACATGACTGAGTATTACTAAAGGAACACACGTTTATTGAACACCACTTTATTGCTTAGCCTTAAACTATTGTTTGCTATGATTTAAAGCTCTCGACCTTCCGAAGCTTTATACTCTTTAAAGTATTTTTCATTAAATTCTTGTGCTCTAGCTGAGCTGCAATATCGCCATTAATAACACTTTCCTCTTTCTCGTCTTTGCCTTCCTTTTCCTTTTCTGCATGCGAAGTTTGATTTACATCGAACTGCTCAAAAACTTCACTTACGGCAATGTTTGACTTGAAAGGCCTCATAGTTAACCGTGGGTCAGATCTCAATATTTCATTAAGTTTTTTTTTAATATCAGATGGCTTCATCACCTCCTCTATCACAGCGCTTTCAGAATCAGATAAGTGTTCCTCATTTTTACTATCATCGCTGTGGTCCGGTAAGACATGTGTCATGCCTGGCAAAATTGATACTGGCCGCTGAGGTTGCTCCTCATTATTCAAGAGGATACTCTCTGGTTTGGTAAGTTTTGGAGGTGTTCGCATTCCCAAATTTGTCCTTTCAAAAAGTTTATTCAATCGAGACACTACCTGTGCATGCTGTTTACTGCCAAATGTGACATTGTCAACAGTTTCAACTTCGCTACCTTTGCGCGATTTAGAATAATCAGGCGGGACAGGATCCCGAAGAATTATCGACACATTCAGGCACAGAAGATTCGTTTTGCAATTTATTCAATTCAGAAGGCTTTAAATTAGGAGCACTAATTGTGTGAGAGTCGCCTTTTCTCATCTTTGCTAAACTAACTCTGGGAATTCGCGGAATGAACAATTCAAAACCTTTCATTGGAGGAGGCGGAGGAGGAGGTGGTGGTATACCTTGTTGATCATTTATGTCCTCTTTTACTTCCTCCTCTTCCACCTCCTCGCCATTGCTACTCTCTTTGTCATTATTATGATCATTATTTTCTACAACTTCCTCTATAATTGGAGAAATATCCAAATCAGAATCTTCATGATGCACAAGCGCAACAACAGACTCTTCATAGTGCACGTTAGAATTAATCGAGACAGTGTCAACAGAAACTTTCCTGCCCAAAGCGTTACTTTCGACAAAGCTAGGAGCAAGCTCCTCCTTAGAAAGCACCTCGTCTAATGCAGCCAAAGCACCATTAACACTTATACTGTCAGGGGAGGACTCCTGATGGATTTCTATAACAGGAGGAGAAGGCGCCTTAGGTTTAAGTTTAACAGCGCAAGTGACGGTTACGGGAGGCGTATCGGCAAGCACGCAATCTTCCTTCACGCCTGACGCTTGCTTCTGCGCCAGGTCCCCCTGCTCGGGCTCATCGCCGCCTGCTAAGCTAGCTTTTACATGTCCGTTGCCTACATTAGCCTGTCTAATAGTGCCGTTAACTTTAGCATGCATTTTAGCGGATCTGTTACTTAGAAGAGAATCAGCGCATCTTACAGAAATGAAGTATATAGGTAAGCCTGAAGAAATACAATTATGTGCAAACATGCAGATATGTACAACATGCACTTGGCGGCAGTGGTGTTAGCATCAAACAGAGTGAGATCTAGTTAACACCACCGGACAATCGCCCTTACACTTACCAATGGCCATCCAGACTCCAAATCGTATCCACGTATTAACATCAAGCATCAGCATAAGGTAAATGTTAACAAGAATACTCAGGGCAGGTACCAATGGTACTAAAGGAACCTTAAAAAATCAATGCAAAGACGTCATTAGTCTTCATAAACATAATTAATGCAAAAAAAATACAGTGGTCAAAGTTGTCTGTTTAGCTTGCCTCCTGTAATACAACTATTTATTTGCTGACAGATTATTTCACTGTACATTTTCATTTCTGTTTTAAATATTGCTGCTTTTTAAAGTTCAATTTCATCATAGATAATGTAAAAAATGCACTTTTACCACATAACTTCATTATGAACATTTTACAAGGCAAACACATTATCAATTGATAAATTAAATATTTATTATTTTGTAATGTACTTTAAAGTTGATACTATGAAATCATTATGTTAAAGTTCAAACAAAACATTAAAAAAACAATTGAATTGCCCTACTAAACTAATTTTGAACCAAATAAACAAAAGGTTATCTTTCAACAAACATATCAACAAAACAGGTTTGTAATTACAATAAAAGTCCCACTTATCTGGACTTGATATAGTCTTGTATAATCATAACACATTTGAAGACTATCTAAAAAAAAAACAGTACCTGTTCAAAAAAGCTTTCTATCTTAAGTTAGCATTTATCGAAATACTAGCTGAGACAACCTTCACAGTTATCATAATTTTCGCGATTATAATTTTGAATTGTAACTAAAACTGATGAAGAAAAACAAGAAACTATAAAATATATATTAGTATTTTTCTCCTATTGTCTGTTGGTCCACCAATGTACTGGATATCCACATTAACTCAAATATAACCTAGCATAGATTGGCAATAGTCCGGGCGAATTAGATCAAATAAGTGCCCGAATTAGAAAAATCTTATAACGAGAAAATAATGGACTCAAAAATTGGCAAAAAAATCACAGAAGACTATCCTAAATTGTCGACCATGTAGCTGGCCCGGAACATAATGTTTATTGCAAAAAACCGAAACCGAACATGTTTTTTTTTCGGTTTTTTTGAAATATCTCGTTACAGAAGCCTCAAATCGCCTCAAGGTATACTAATCGAATTTGTAAGCTGAGATAATTTGCTATAAAAATAGGCTATTCACAATATTCGTAAAAAATTTTAAGTTGCAAAATGAGCGTCTAAACAAATAATAGACAAAAATATTGAAGTTCAAATAAAAAGAGCAATTTTCATCAAAAATTAACGTAATTTGAGGAATAGAAAGCTATTTTGGTGCTTAAAACAAATTTTCAAACCCAACTCTCAAATTCAAAATGGCGACCTATTACAAAATTGTAAATTCAAAAACCTTGATCGCGTATAGTTTCGGTCTCCGTCAGTTTATCGGTTCCAGTAAAAAATTAATATATAAGTAATTGTATCACCTATGTTGTGTTAAAATTTCAATTTTTTTCAACAGCTAAAAAATTTGTTATTAACAAAAAACCGTAAAAAGCCCGTTGCTATGGACCATATACCGGTGGATTTTAAACGTGGAGATTTGAAACTAACTGCATTAGATAGTACATAAAAAAAAATCTGGTGTGAACATCACACGACTTTCCTTATCCTATTATTATATATTATACCGGGTCCATCGTCTCGGCCCTGCGCTGCTCTCGTCCCAGAACTTGTTATTTTAAAAAAGGACGAGGCGCGAGTCCAACATTCGAAAGCTGATTAAATTAAACAGTACAAGACAATAATTGACTCGTACTTAAAATTTTGCTACGTCACTGAAGGTAACCGTGCGATCTCGGGCCCACGGCCTTCCCCGTTATCGCCAAGCGCTCCCTCCGTCCTCCCGCAGTCGGCCAAGAAGCTCTCCGAGAGCGCTGTGATTGGTCCGTTTAATTAATTTTTAATCGGCTATAACTTATTTATTTGACCTCGGATCAAAAAATTTCATTGCAATTTTTTGTTGGTTTCGGTTTAATCTATCCGGTAATATAAATTTCCCGAAACATTTTATGAACACCCGGTATATTAAAAATCCTGAGCTTCAATTTTTTTTCGAGTTCTTATTTTACCAACTTTTATTTTAAATTCACGTTTATCTCATGATAACAAATCATTTTTATTCTCATTACTTAAAAAGTTCGTTACTGAATTCTATGTCTGTCAGTCTGTCGGTCTGTCGCTGTCACAAAATTATGGATTTTTAAAATTTTAAAATGAATTCTTATAGGAAATTTTACGCTGATTTCAAAATCGAAATCAAAAAGTTTCTATCTCGAATAGTTTTCGAGATATTCGACTTCGAATTTCGGGAAAATTTCGACATTGCGATTTTGAGTAATTCTTAAAGAAAATTTTACGCTGATTTCAATAATGAAATCGAAAAAATTCTATGTCGAATAGTTTTCGCGATATTCGACTTCGAATTTCGGGAAAATTTTCGACATTACGATTTTAAATGTGATTCTTATAGGAAATTTTACGCTGAATTCGAAAATGAAGAAAAAATTCTATGTCGAATAATTTTCCAGATATTCGATTTCGAATTTTCCCGAAATTCGAAACCGAAATCGAAAGGTTTTTTTAAGTTCGTTCTGGGATTGCTTACAGAGCAATCTCTTCGCCGGCCCCATGTTTTCATTTAATTTAATGCAAACCAGTCCGTCATTAGTAAATCAGTTTTCTCGAATTTCTTTTTACAGACCCTCATCTTATTGATCACAATCATCATATCAAATTTCACTACAGTTTGCAAAAGTTTCGAAAAAAGCATTCATTACATAAAAAAATATTCCAAAAACATCATAACCCCCTTACCTTAAACCTAACTTCCTTCTTCGAATTCGGTTGCGTGGTAATCGACATGAGCACAAGGATCATGAGCAACCCTATGGCAGAAACGAGTATAATGGCCCATACCCGTGCATGCCGCAAATCATTTTGTAAGTACATTACGCACAACCCCAACACCAAACACAAGAGACCTGCAAAGTTCTGCTACAATCAACAGATCATTGAAGAATGATAGCAATTCCTACCAAAAACGCAAATTTCAATAGCAACCAGCCTTTGCGATGTCTTGGTAGGATTTTGCAACTTCTTAATATTGAATATCTGTTTAAAAAGACCTCCATAAGTGATCTTTTCGTTTAGATCAACAAGCTCGGAACTGTCGGTTATTTCTGAGTTTTCGGAGCGATCGTTCTCAGTGTACCTGCAAACAGTTATCAAATAACTTGTATTGCTTAAGCATATTCACATATAAAGCAACATACGTTTCATTATCTGATTCAGATGATGTTCTAACAGGAGCATATTCTTTATCTTGCGCATATCTAATTTAAGCGACACCACAACACTATTAGCAAGCCAACAATATACAGCAAGCACATTAAATCACATTACATACTTACCTTAACAACAAAACGCATGCTGCTACTATAGAATATGCCAGCAGTGTCCCGATTGACATCATGTTAACCAGTTGCCTCAGCTCAAACAAGGAAGACATTAATCCTTTAAAGTTATACCATTTTACACAGTAAATTCAGTACATTATAACTTATTACCAGTAAGAAGACCAGCCAATAAAGTTCCCATAACAGGTGTTTGAAACCGCACGCTCACATTACCTAAAAACTTAAAAATAATGCCATCTGACGCCATTGCATAAATTACCCGGGGTAGCGGAAACATTGCTCCGAAAAGACTGAAATCAAAATGCTATGAATTCTTAACTACATTAGTAGAAACAATTATTGTACCTTGCGCAAAGCCCAAATATACCTCCAATAGCAACTACCCACTTGGCCCATTCCCACCCAACTTCCATAAAGGCATGAGGTATTGGTGCATTTATGTCCTGAACAATAAGTCCACTACATTAAAACAAACTTGGCGACGCAACATTAATTAGCTTCAAAGCAAATAACACCATTGAAATACCTGCATATAATAAGGGACCATGAGAGTTACGATGGCTGCTGTGCCAAAGTAGGCAAGAAAAATGATCATCAAGGACGAGATTATCGACAATGGAATCGCCCGTTGTGGATTCCTGACCTCCTCCCCTGTAGTGGCAATGCAGTCGAAACCGACAAAGCCATAGAAACATGTGGCAGCCCCCTTTATCATCCCAGAAACGCCGTAGGGGAAGAATCCGCCAGACCCATAAGTAGAATTACTAGGAGCCGGCAACTCCCAATTCTTTGGATTTGCTGCAAAGTTTCGAGCATCAAGCTAAGTTTTATATGGTGAAATAAATACCTTTTAGCGATCCTGCTATGATAACAAATAAAACAACTATTATATTTAAAATGGTGAAAATACTGTTAATACGACTGCTCTCTTTCATTCCAAATGCTAGAGCAACTGCAAACAAATTCGATCAATTAAAAGCAATCAAAACCAAAAGAGCCGTTCTTACCAGCTAGGATAACTGAAAGGGAAAATGAGAAGAAATCGAAATAAGCAGACATGAAGCTAATGTTAATGGGAGCAATTTCCCGGAATGTGTTCTGCATTGTATTATTCACTAATGTGTCTAAGTAGAGGCTGAGGCCGCGAGCCACACTTGCCGACCCTAAAATAATTCATAAAGCACTTCTGTGAAATACCTTAAAAAACGTGTTACCTATCACATATTCTAGGATAAGGTTCCATCCTATGACAAACGCAATAAATTCTCCCACGCAGACGTAACTGTAAACGTAGGCTGAACCAGCTCTTGGCACACGCGATCCAAATTCTGCGTAACACAATCCTGAACAAAAACAACTTTATCATTTGGGGAAACGGCAGTCTGTTGCAGTTCAAAAGGCTATCGGCCATTCGTCACTGACCCAGTGATCTTTCTCACTTCATTATACTATAGAACTCAGACAATACGGTAACAAACACACCTGCAAAAACAGACGCCAAAGCAGCGATGAGGAAGGACAGCACGACAGACGGCCCAGCAGTGTCCCTGGCCACATGTCCGGCCAAAACGTACACCCCCACGCCCAAAGTGCTACCGACACCCAGTGCAGTCAAATCGAAGGTGTTTAGCACTCGCGCCAGCCGCGTCTCAGTTATGGCACCCAGGTCCAGCACCTTCTTCCTAGTCAACACCTTCCAGCAATTCATCTCGGGTAGAAAGCTACGTACTGCAGCAAACGCAACAAGGAACTGGAACGTTCAAACCAGAAGTAACAAAATTCCAGTGAGTTGAGTCACAAGCAGATTAAGAATTTTGCAGATAAGCGGCAACGAAAACAAAACCGCGGTAGGAAGCTCGCCGAACGTGAATTACTGCAACACTATTTACAGAACTAAAGGTATAGATAATGTCAAATGATGATATGATAACAGGACAATGTAATAGGCGATAAGATTACATAGAATTGCTCCATACGAAGCATACCATTCCATTATAATTATATAATTGAATAGAATTTATTTTATTGCAATCTGCAAGTTACCTGTTGCTTTACAATAACCTGTTTAGTGTACAAAGAACAAAGAAATATCTGAAATATTTTTAGCGAGTAATGTTCAATTACCTTGGAACTATCACATAATTAAAGCTTTCCTTCTTATAATTAGCTCATATTGTAATGATTATTAAAAAAAATTACTTTCTACATAATGCAAAACCACACAAATAAAATTATCAACACGTAAAAAACAATGACATACCAACAAAAGAATATACTGAAACGTATAGAACTTTTTATTGAATTACTGCAAACGTCAAACACTATATTACAAATGTGGCAACACTGTTACTTTAAATATTAATTTTTAAATTAAATTATCCATAAAAATGAGACACTTTATTAATAATCAAATAAAACTACAAAAATTACATTTTAAATGGATTCAAGAACATAATTTAGCCTTACAGAAATTTAAAAAATTTACAGTTATAACTGCACATTTGACAACATCGTTGACAGTTCACGAATGACATAACCTTTCTTGTGTAGGTGTCATCAAACGTCAAGTTGCTGTCGATATCGATATGGCCGATCCTAAATACGCCGATTTGCCCGGAATCGTGAGTAGATATTCACTGGAACGGCTCTTCCTTACTCGAATATCTTGCAGGCACATGGTGAACCAGACGTTTATGAAACTACCGACCTGCCAGAGTCCGACCAAACCTCCGATTTCTACGAGGAGGAGAACGATTCCATTGAGCACTTGCACATCTCGGCCAGTGAAGCCTTTAACAAGTTTAAAGGCAAGTCTCTGAATGCCAACAAGGTCGACTTCTCAGAGCGCATCAGCAGACGCTTGCGGACCGGCTATGACGCCCGCTCTGGCGACTGGGAGCTGGTGGAGCGGGGACAACCCGAAACTCCACTACAGAAGTACCAACGGCTGCAGTGCGAAATGAAGGAGCTACTCGAGGAAGTGGAAAAGATTAAGACGAAAAGAAAGAGGAGGGCGATTGCCTGGTGAGCGGCGAGCAGGTGCAAGAAGCACTCAAGAAACTGGCCGACTTGCAGCTAGAAGAAAGCTTAGGAGCCAATGTCATTTCCAACATTATTGATCCTCGAGGGGCTCAGATTAAGTATAAAATAGAACTATACTGAAACTATATATACTTATGTTAATATTTCCAGAAAGTTGCTGTCGCAATTGGAGCAATTCAAAGCTAGTGTAAATGAGAGACCTGAATCACAGGCAGAGTGTGATGATCCTGCCATTGTGTACCAACTAAACTACCGCCCAGAGCAGGCTCGCTTTACCCAATCTAATCGTCTAGCAGAATTAGAGCACCGTCTGCACAAACTCGAATCTGTTTTGGGAGCTTCATCTGAAAAGTTATCCCGATTATCTTCTTTAACCTCGAAAGGCAAGCACACATTTTAAATTTGCATATTTTACTCTTAATAACTTTTATAGAAACCTTACTGGAGACTGCCCAGCACCTTTCTGCTACTGCAAGCATGCTGGACTCGGCTCAGCTTGACCATATTGAGGGCCGACTAACAGCCCTCTGCCAAAAGTTAGATTCAATTGCTGAAAAGAAGGCAAAAATGTCTGAAGATGCTGAGAAAGATAAAATGGTAACATTTTTTCCGACCAATTGAGATGATTTGTATGATTGATAATTTTTTGCAGATATTAGAACTTTACGAAATCGTGAAAAATAGTGAAAACATCTCTAAAGTGCTGCCGCAAACTATTGAACGCTTAAAGTCCCTTGAGGCACTGCATAACAGAGGTAAATCAATTAAATAATTAATAAAACAAACTTCACTCTACCTTCTTACAGCAACGGAGTTCACCAAAACTCTCACGCAAGTTGAAAGCTTGCAAGCTGAAATCATGGGGAACATTGAGAACAACAAGACGTTACTACAAGGTGTGCAAGAGAGCTTCGCCAGCAATTTAGATGACATAAACAGGACTATCCAAAGTCTCGATGCAAGGATCAAAGCAATTCCACAGAAGTAATTTCCAGTTCTACTTAAATGTTCTAATTAGCTTACTTTACTGCTTGCTTCTCTAAGTTATTTCCTGTACCTTAAAATTATATAAATGCTAAATAAACTTTCTTTGCAATGTCTTTATTGTCTTATAAATTAATTGGAATTATTTTGAAGCACTGCCGAGTTAGTCGCACATCCTGGGCAAGTGTGCAGTGTTTCGTGCACAAAAATATCGCAATCAAAACAGAATATTCTTTCACAGCTAGGGCACTCGTAGACCTGTAATTGTAAGGAGTTAGCCCTAGAATTGCGTATTTATGCAGAAATTCACATTTTTGTCTGCTTCACCCCAAACTTTTTGACAAGCATAACAAGTAGTGGTTTTGCCATTAAATTCCATTTCCTTGTAATTAGCAGCTGGAAACAAGTGATGGTATGATCGTGCCAAATGTGGAGCTGACACCAAGGTCAGGCCACAAACTCTACACTCTACGGGTAACTCGCAGTACTTGCTACAGCATTGCGGGCAGTAGTATCCTCCTGTTGTCAGTTTGCTGCCCTCATCTGTACTATCTACATGACTGCAACATAAAATTATTCTAGTAATCATAAGATTAGGATTACCTTAAACTTGCCACATGCACATGGTCAAAGGTTCGTCCGTTCCCTCAACGATCATTTGGTGGGGAAAGCCCATCTTAATGAGGCTGGACTCGAGGCATGTCGCAGCTGGTGGAGGTTCGATATGTTGAAACAGCAAATCTTTGTAATGACAATCATCTAAAATCACACTGTAAGTGCCCCCAGTCTCCACGGCCAACTGCTTGCAAATGTGCACCTCTGCTGCCAATCCAATAATGGAACATCTAACGCCTTCAGCTTTTAAGTTCTACAACACACATGTCTTACTATGCAACACAATATAACTATAACTTACATCTATAGTAACATTAATATCACTGGGGTCGCATGTCGTAAGGCTTCCCATTATGACCAAAATCTCTCGGCTGGCATGAGTGGGGAGCAGCTTCAGCGATTTCAGCGCCAGAACCAGTCCATTCTGCAGGGACAGCTCACCACTTAGCGCAGTGCGGTTCAAGCCAGATATGACCTTGATATGCTTGCGGCTGTTACCTGCCAGCTCGCTTATTCTCTCAGATCTCTTGTTCTGCATCGTTATGATGCCCATCTGGCTTATAGGGTTTTGGTCGAAAAACTCCTCAATGAAAAGCTCCAACAGCTAGAATGCGTAACACGTGCTTACTCAATTTCGTGAACTAATATACAGTACCTTGATAGTGCAAAGCAGTCTTGTAGGCTTTAAATCCTGATTCGCCATGGAATCGGAGCAGTCAAGAATGATGTACAGGTGGCGCATCATGCCCAACTTTGTATTGGCTTTTTTCTGGGCCTGCCGCTTGCGCTTTGCTCTCTGCACTATGTCGGCCACTGAGGCCTCCAAGAAGCCATCGTCGTCTTCCTTGATGGCTTCCCTTGGATAGCATTCAGAGTAATGTTATAACCACTAGAAACGATGCTGAAGTTGACACTTACCATGTCTTTTCATAGCCAGTTTCCCACCGGTATTCCTTAGGATCTTCCTCATCAACCATAGCTTTTGTAATAATTTACTACTGGCTATAAAATACACCTAATATAGAAACACAAATTATTTTCTATATATTTCAGGTACTCAGTAAACAATATTTTAACCTAAGAATTAAATACTAAATAGTGTTGTTCTATTTAGAACGTTTTTAACAGTTATTAGTGATTGGCAGAACTGTTTTTTAAATTTTAAATTACGATACTAATTTAAAAATATTAAAGAAAAAACTGTTTAAAAATTAACTTCGTATAACCATTTCTAAAATTTATAATTATATTTGAACTTTACACATAAGAGCAATTCTATTCGCACTGCAGGAACTACAAAAATTTATTTAAGAATTATAGAAGAATAAAAATTCTTTTAAAATCTTTAGTTCCCAATACAACTAATTATCTAATCTGTAAATATTTGCACTATTTATGTACATATTGTTTTATAAATTACAATTTTAAAATAAAAATACAAAGACGATCACGTAATTAGTTTATATATAAATAAACTAATTGTTTAAGAAAACACAAACTGTAGAGATGAGTAAGAAAATTGCTTCACAGAAATGTTTCATATAGCTGGCTTAAAAATCTGATAGAATAAAATATAGAAATATATTTTAATTTATATTTTAACACATCACAGAATTTTTTGTAGTTTTGGAGTTTGGAGAAGTCTTTAAATCATAAATTGACTAATTATAAGTAGTGGATAGATATAAAAGAATAAAAGAATATGTGAACAACAACCGAAAAAAGAAAGAATAATATATGCGGAAGAAGGAAGTTACCTACGATAACATAAAGATGAATCATATAAGGATGAGAAGATTATAGAATAGCATAAGAAGACTGCATATTTGCAGATGGAAAGATGGAAAACGTTTTAGAAAAACTAAATGGTATTAATTAGCAATTAGAAGAGATAAAACCAGAATTTAAGGAAATAAATAAGAACAAGGGCGCAGTAAAAGCTTTGCAAAAAATGAAGCATTAAAGAAGCAATCAGAGAAACAAGTAGCAAGGTTGTATGTACTGGAAATAAAAATAAAAAATGTATAAAATAATTTATGGAGAAAGGATAGAGTGATATAAACTAAAAGAATTAGGGGGAAATGTAGAAGGGGTGATTGAAAATGAAACTGGAAGAAAAGAGCAAAATAATGAGATTGGGAAGACTTCAGGAAGAAAATAGACCGATATGGTGAAGTTGACAGTATGGAAAGACCAGAAATCCTCAAGTCTACAAAATATCTAAGAGAAACAAAAATGTGCTCAATCAAAGCTGTTACCTAAAACAGGCAAAATTAGAAGGATGCAAAGCACAAATGCGATATAACAAATTATTGGTAAATGAAAAAGTTTTGAAGCCGGCAGAAATAGAAAAAGAACAATTGCACTAAAAAACAACGAGGAAAGCAACAAAGAGCAAAAGAAAAAAGATGGGGAATTATAACAAAGACGAAATTGTAACCAAAAAAGCTAATGAATGCAGGAATCCGACCAGAATTAAAAAGGACGTAAATCTGCTCAAAAGGATAGTTAAAGCAACAAAGACACGCACAAAGTTATGATGTATAGTTACAGATAAAATTAAAAAATTTGTGGATGGTAGTTGGCTTTGGCCAATAAAACTAATAGTCTTCGTCCATTGAAGACTGTTCCATTGCTGTTAATCCACGCCCACATCACTAGATCCCATCAAAGTTGACGTACCGATAGTTTGATGTTCCCCGGCATAGCCTTTTCTAGCTCGGCTTTCTTCCTCAATCGCCGATACTTCTCCCTCCGCATTTGCGATCGGATCCGCTTTGATTTGACTTACTTACGCTGACTCTGCGTCTACTTTCTTTTCATGTACTGCGACATTTTCAACTTCAGTACGTCACAGTTTTTCAAAATTTAATAGTACATAGTTCTGAATAACCTGAAATTGTTCGCAGTGCTTGATTCTACACAAAACAGTTATTTATTTTTCTCAAATCACGCTACAAACAATGACACGCGCTCTCCAAGACCACTCAACGTGCACTGACTCGTCGTTTCGTCACCCGACTACTGAAAGCAAGCATGAGAAGCTAAATTTCTTACATAAGTTATCAATTTATTTTAGTTCATATATAAATTATTCGCAGAAAAACGAAGATTACGCAGGAGGTGGCAGACAACGCGGCACCAAAACGATAAAAGAACCCTAAAACCAGGCCACCGCTGAACTTAAAACCCTCCTATCCGACTTTGGCAATCAAAATGTCCAGCAATATTTGAAAAACTTGTCGCCAATCGAGACAGATGACTACTCCCTTTGGAAAGCCACCCGATACCTGAAGCGTCTACAACAACATAGTGCACCTATCCGCCCTCCCAACAACTCCTGGGCAAAAAGCGAAAGAGAGAAAGCGCAGACCTTTGCAGAACACTTAGTGACTGATGACGAAATCCAAAACTTCTTAGAAACCCCGTATCAATTGAGCCTCCCATTCAAACCCTTCAAAATCACCCAGGTAGAAACTACCACCCATACAAACTTAAATCCGCATAACTTAATTACTGGCCATGTCCTCAAACAGCTGCCCCAAAAAGGCTATCAATTTCTAACCTTCCTCTTCAACGCCGTATTACGCCTCCGCTACTTTCCTGGCTCATGGAAAGTAGCAATTTCAATTCTAATCCCAAAACCAGGAAAACCTCTAGATCAACCAGCATCCTACCTGCCGATCAATCTGCTTCCAGTGCTATCGAAAATGTTCGAAAAAATCCTCCTCGAAAAACTTACTCCAAACTTACTGGACAACCATATTATTCCTAATCATCATTTTGGATTTCGAAAACAACATGCCACAATCGAGCAAGTCTACAGGGTAGTAGCCCGAATTACTCAAGACTTCGAAGAGTGAAAATACTGTGTTGCAACACTTCTCGATGTCCAACAGGCCTTTGATAAGGTATGACATGCCGGACTCCTCTTTAAAATTAAGACATTCTTACCACCAGACTACTTTGAAATTTTTAAGTCCTACTTCTCGAATAGATAATTCATGGTCAGACATGGCAGTGAGTTAACAAACCAGTACGCTATCAATTCAGGAGTTCCCCAGGGCAGTGTTCTAAGCCCAATATTGTACTTAATCTTTACGACGGACCTTTCAACAACCCCAGACACTATAATCGCTACATTTTCTGTTGACACGGCCGTACTTACATCGCACACTGACCTAGTCCGGGCCTCCCAGCAGCTACAAACACACCTTGATGAAATACAACAATGGTGCACCAAATGGCATATCCAAATCAACGAAACCAAATCAGTGCAAGTTACTTACGCCTTAAGAAGAGGAACCTGCCCACCCGTGACATTTAATAACCACCAAATCCATCAGGCGGATAGCGCAAACTTGAAAAACCCATATCTGGACCAAGCGCAAACAACTTGGACTAAAGCTTCAGAAAATGTACTGGCTGATAGGGCGCAATTCTCAGCTTTCGCTTGAAAGCAAATTACTATTTTATAAATCCATATTAAAACCTATTTGGACCTACGGCATCCAACTCTGGGGCATAGCCAGTACATCTAACATTGAAATCATAAGCAGATTCCAATCAAAGGTACTCAGGGCCATAGTAAACGCACCATGGTACGTCCCCAATGAAACAATACGACGCGACCTTGGAATTCCTACGGTTAACGACGAAATTCAAAAATATAGTGCGCGGTATAGTGACCGCATCAGTACTCATCCCAACATCTTAGTGGAGGGATTACTAGATCATGACAATGAAGGGCAGTCGCGATTAATAAGGTTTAAACCGTCAGACTCCACCGGTTTGAACAATAGTGATTAACAGTTTCATCTATAAAGGAGTGTAATCAATGGATGCAACTCCTGCATGACTATCATATTTAATTCTATGCATGTTAAGCCATCTACTGAATGTCACATCAAGACAGATTGTAGAAACATATAAATAAATGGAAAAAAAATATATAAATTATCAGCATCTCCCCACCCGTAGGGTAATAAAGATGAGTACTTATATTTTACTTTAAATTTTATTAACAGAATAAAAAAATATCAAAAAGGTATAGTTCTAGTGAGTTATGTGATCAAAAAGAATTTAGTATATGTTGTTGTTTCAATCAGAGAAGTCTATTGAAAAATCTATTATCATACTTAACATATTTTTGTAATGTGCATTCATATAAAAGATAAATTTCCAGAAATGTGTACATTTAATTGTACTACTAATAATATTTATTGTCTGGTGAACTTGCTGGTTTAAACTAAGGTTATTCAACTGTTATAAAGTTTAACCAAACAAAAGCAAATCGTCTTCATTTACTTTCTCGATAGAAATATCAAAGGTCAGAATGAAAAGAATATACTAATGAATGTGACTTCGATAATACTTCTGCAAGTATTTTCTTAACACTCTATTCTTGAATCAAAAGTTTGTTTAACGGTTTCAAGTCTACTTATTAGAGTTTGTAAATATATATTTTTTAAATTGCTTCAAGAAAATCCCTTAATATATAACTGTGATGCAGTAGTAGTTGCTCACATAATAACTCTAATTTTTGATGTATTAGACGTTTTAGATAATAGTAGGATGCTGGCGTTGCATTATAAGGACAATCTTCATTTAGAAACAGGGCCGATTCACAATAATAGCTAAGGTGTAGTTAGACTGGAAATGGTCCTTCCTATTTCTTGTTTTCAAATTATGTTTTACCGTTTTGGGTCTGGATATAATCGTTGCACTAATTTTGATATTTCTTTCAGTTTGTCTATTAGAGTTGTTCCAATGTTGACGTTTAAGTTGCACGAGAAATTCATTGGCGAATAACTATTGAAAGCCTTAAGGATGTGCAGATATCAAGAGATATTAATTATAAATAAGCCTGAATGGGCTTTGATTTTTTATAATTTTGACACCACATGAGCTTGTGATCTAAAAATAATTAGGGATTCTCAGTCCCGTTTTGGTCAACTTTTAATATAGTTGATTTTTGAATTTACTCGGAATATTAATAGAACCTTTTCCTTTAATCTAAGATATCTTCACTCCACATTGAGCAAAAACAAGTGCATGAAACATATTGTGCTGAAAACAGACAATAACTATCTTCTATAATGGATACCACGGCGTATTTATGGTAGCAATAAAGAAGGAAATAGACTTATTAGGACTGGAAGCAATTTACAACCAATTGGATTAGAATAAACCTATGAAATTGTGGAACGTATAATAATAAAATAAGAGTTATATAAGAAGATGGCTCTAGAAAAATCATTCCTGGTGCTAATTTATAGTTCGTTACAAAAAGCTACCGACGACATCTGAAAGCTAAGTTAAAATAAACTACAAAGTTAACAGGAATCCTTACAGGACACTGCTCTCTGTACTGTATACTATAATAAAATTAAAATGCTCTCTATAATCTATTCGAGGATGCAGAGGAATCTTTACTCTGTTAGCTGATAGTATGTATCAGCTTGAAGCAAGGTAGAATAGAATTTGTTAGAGAGATATTTTTAGATTCTGAAGACTTAAGGAAGATTATATGGATTTAGATCTTGGACTTTATAAAAAGCCAAGTCTTCTAAAATGGTAAGGTAAGCTAAATTGAAATAGCACAGTAAATCTTATAGGCTGCTATGTAGTAAAAATAAAAATACAAATTTTTCACATTTTTTTTACCCTACACTAGCAACACCCAATCTAAATATTTCTCTCTCTCTCTCGGTTTACCACCCATCAAGGGTCTACAACAACATAGTGCACCTATCCGCCCTCCCAACAACTCCTGGGCAAAAAGCGACAGAGAAAGCGCAGACCTTTGCAGAACACTTAGTGACTGATGACGAAATCCAAAACTTCTTAGAAACCCCGTATCAAATGAGCCTCCCATTCAAACCCTTCAAAATCACCCAGGTAGAAACTACCACCCATACAAACTTAAATCCGCATGACTTAATTACTGGCCATGTCCTCAAACAGCTGCCCCAAAAAGGCTATCAATTTCTAATCTTCCTCTTCAACGCCGTATTACGCCTCCGCTACTTTCCTGGCTCATGGAAAGTAGCAATTTCAATTCTAATCCCAAAACCAGGAAAACCTCTAGATCAACCAGCATCCTACCGGCCGATCAGCCTGCTTCCAGTGCTATCGAAAATGTTCGAAAAAATCCTCCTCGAAAAACTTACTCCAAACTTACTGGACAACCATATTATTCCTAATCATCATTTTGGATTTCGAAAACAACATGCCACAATCGAGCAAGTCTACAGGGTAGTAGCCCGAATTACTCAAGACTTCGAAGAGCGAAAATACTGTGTTGCAACACTTCTCGATGTCCAACAGGCCTTTGATAAGGTATGACATGCCGGACTCCTCTTTAAAATTAAGACATTCTTACCACCAGACTACTTTGAAATTTTTAAGTCCTACTTCTCGAATAGATAATTCATGGTCAGACATGGCAGTGAGTTAACAAACCAGTACGCTATCAATTCAGGAGTTCCCCAGGGCAGTGTTCTAAGCCCAATATTGTACTTAATTTTACGACGGACCTTTCAACAACCCCAGACACTATGATCGCTACATTTTCTGTTGACACGGCCGTACTTACATCGCACACTGGCCAGTCCGGGCCTCCCAGCAGCTACAAACACACCTTGATGAAATACAACAATGGTGCACCAAATGGCATATCCAAATCAACGAAACCAAATCAGTGCAAGTTACTTACGCCTTAAGAAGAGGAACCTGCCCACCCGTGACATTTAATAACCACCAAATCCATCAGGCGGATAGCGCAAACTTGAAAACCCATATCTGGACCAAGCGCAAACAACTTGGACTAAAGCTTCAGAAAATGTACTGGCTGATAGGGCGCAATTCTCAGCTTTCGCTTGAAAGCAAATTACTATTTTATAAATCCATATTAAAACCTATTTGGACCTACGGCATCCAACTCTGGGGCATAGCCAGTACATCTAACATTGAAATCATAAGCAGATTCCAATCAAAGGTACTCAGGGCCATAGTAAACGCACCATGGTACGTCCCCAATGAAACAATACGACGCGACCTTGGAATTCCTACGGTTAACGACGAAATTCAAAAATATAGTGCGCGGTATAGTGACCGCATCAGTACTCATCCCAACATCTTAGTGGAGGGATTACTAGATCATGACAATGAAGAGCAGTCGCGATTAATAAGGTTTAAACCGTCAGACTCCACCGGTTTGAACAATAGTGATTAACAGTTTCATCTATAAAGGAGTGTAATCAATGGATGCAACTCCTGCATGACTATCATATTTAATTCTATGCATGTTAAGCCATCTACTGAATGTCACATCAAGACAGATTGTAGAAACATATAAATAAATGGAAAAAAAAATATATAAATTATCAGCATCTCCCCACCCGTAGGGTAATAAAGATGAGTACTTATATTTTACTTTAAATTTTATTAACAGAATAAAAAAATATCAAAAAGGTATAGTTCTAGTGAGTTATGTGATCAAAAAGAATTTAGTATATGTTGTTGTTTCAATCAGAGAAGTCTATTGAAAAATCTATTATCATACTTAACATATTTTTGTAATGTGCATTCATATAAAAGATAAATTTCCAGAAATGTGTACATTTAATTGTACTACTAATAATATTTATTGTCTGGTGAACTTGCTGGTTTAAACTAAGGTTATTCAACTGCTATAAAGTTTAACCAAACAAAAGCAAATCGTCTTCATTTACTTTCTCGATAGAAATATCAAAGGTCAGAATGAAAAGAATATACTAATGAATGTGACTTCGATAATACTTCTGCAAGTATTTTCTTAACACTCTATTCTTGAATCAAAAGTTTGTTTAACGGTTTCAAGTCTACTTATTAGAGTTTGTAAATATATATTTTTTAAATTGCTTGAAGAAAATCCCTTAATATATAACTGTGATGCAGTAGTAGTTGCTCACATAATAACTCTAATTTTTGATGTATTAGACGTTTTAGATAATAGTAGGATGCTGGCGTTGCATTATAAGGACAATCTTCATTTAGAAACAGGGCCGATTCACAATAATAGCTAAGGTGTAGTTAGACTGGAAATGGTCCTTCCTATTTCTTGTTTTCAAATTATGTTTTACCGTTTTGGGTCTGCATATAATCATTGCACTAATTTTGATATTTCTTTCAGTTTGTCTATTAGAGTTGTTCCAATGTTGACGTTTAAGTTGCACGAGAAATTCATTGGCTAATAACTATTGAAAGCATTAAGGATGTGCAGATATCAAGAGATATTAATTATAAATACGCCTGAATGGGCTTTGATTTTATATAATTTTGACACCACATGAGCTTGTGATCTAAAAATAATTAGGGATTCTCAGTCCTGTCTTGGTCAACTTTTAATACAGTTGATTTTTGAATTTACTCGGAATATTAATAGAACCCTTTCCTTTAATCTCAGATATCTTCACTCCACATTGAGCGAAAACCAGTGCATGAAACATATTGTGCTGAAAGCAGACAATTATATCAGGAACAATAACTATCTTCTATAATGGATACCACGGCATATTTATGGTAGCAATAAAGAAGGAAATAGACTTATTAGGACTGGAAGCTATTTACAACCAATTGGATTAGAATAAACCTATGAAATTGTGGAACTTATAATAATAAAATAAGAGTTATATAAGAAGATGGTTCTAGAAAAATCATTCCTGGTGCTAATTTATAGTTCGTTACAAAAAGCTACCGACGACATCTGAAAGCTACGTTAAAATAAACTACAAAGTTAACAGGAATCCTTACAGGACACTGCTCTCTGTACTGTATACTATAATAAAATTAAAATGCTGTTAGCTGATAGTCTGTATCAGCTTGAAGCAAGGTAGAATAGAATTTGTTAGAGAGATACTTTTAGATTCTGAAGACTTAAGGAAGATTATATGGATTTAGATCTTGGACTTTATAAAAAGCCAAGTCTTCTAAAATGGTAAGGTAAGCTTAATTGAGATAGCGCAGCAAGTCTTATAGGCTGCCATGTAGTAAAAAATAAAAATATAATTTTTTTCAAATTCGCATTTTCTTTTTTTTACCCTACACTAGCAACACCCAAGCTAAATATTTGGTTCGGAGTTTCGTCGAAAATTGAAGAAAAAATGAGCCAATAATCGTTGTATTAGTCATATCTAACCATGATGATTTGTTTGGCTATATTCGGTTTCACATAAACTAAAGTTGTATCGCATGCACCTACTAACGGCAAGAATTGGCCACATAGTGCATGAAACACCAATAGGTGACGCAAACTCTCTCATTACTTTATGATCATTTATGTTTTGACCTACAATAGGTTAATCGAGATCTAATTCGAAAATCTAAAACTTTTCTGCGAAGTTTGGCAACCAACCGATTCGAATGAGATATTGGCCTTTGAAATCGGTTTATAACTGCAGGAGGAGTTGCAATGTTAGTTACAAACAAACATATAGTTACACTTTTACAGTTTTATAGAGTGGATAATTCAAATTTCATATGCTACCTTATATTGAAGATTTAATCCTACTTTTATAATAATATTATAATTATTATAATACTGTCTATTTATTTAGTTTCAAAAATCCGTTAACAAAAAAAGAATATAAAACGTATTAAAATGTTTTAATTGAACATACCTAGTATTAGGTATTGGTTGAAAGATTGGAAAACTTAGACTTGAAAATAAGCATATTGGCATTGTATGTAATACATATAACATATGAAATGTAAATATAAAGACGAATGTTGAGAATCCCTTGAACACATCGTACTAATCTTTCTCTTCTAAATGAAATTTACTCTAAAAACGTTCGGTTGTCGTTATGTACATACGTATATTAACATTTTTTTGATATATTGGTCGTAGAAAAGGTACCATCACATTGTATAGGGCAAATTCAAAGAAAACACCTTTTACCCTAAGGTGTAAGGTGAAATATTACATTTCAATTTATATGCACACACTTTATCTTTTTTGTTTGTTGCCAACTTTTTAGCTTCTGCCCATGTCTTGCCTTTTTTTCAATATTTCTGCTACTTCGTCGTTCCACGTTTTTTGGCCTTCCTCTAGATTTATGTCTGCTGCTTCTCATATACTTTTCACTTGTCGGTTGTCGCTCAATCTACATACATGTCCAAACCATTTCAATTTTTGCTTCTCTGTTATATTATTTATCGGTTCTAGTTCAAGTTCTTCTCCCACCGAATCATTTCTTATTCTCTCTCTCTACTGGCGATTCCTTTGATTCTTTCTAAGTATTTCATGTCAATATCTTGTATTTTACTTTTCATTGAGTTTGTCAGGACCCAGCTCCCGCTTGTATACATTAAGATTGGTCTAAAAATTGTTTTATAGACTACCATTTTTCTTTTTCTGTTTATCTTCTTTTTACCTATGAACGGCTGGCTCAAACTGTGATATAACCTTGAGCTTTACCAATTCTTTTATTGACTTCACTTTCTATGTTTTCCTCTTTGTCTATCTGTACTCCTAGGTATTTGAATACTTGAATACCTAATGGACTTGTTCTATCTTACTTTGGTTTATTTATATGTTAGTGTTCTTGTTTTCTTTACGTATTACCATTACTTTTGTTTTATTTATATTTATTTTTAAATTCTTCTTTGCTAGTTCTTCTTCTCTTGTAGATTTTCTTGTAGGTCTTTCTCTTTTGCTGCACAAATCATAAGGTCGTCTGCAAAGGCACATACCCATACATTCACAAGTTATAGTTTATTGAAACCCATATGTACCTTTTTGGTCTTATTTGCCGTTGCCTTAATTATGTCATCCAATATTAATATAAACAACGTTGGACTCATTACATTGTTTTAGTCTCTCAGTTATTCCGAATGCTGTCGACTGTAAATTGTCTTTTCTTATGTAGCTTTTGTTGTTACTGTACAGACTCTGTATTCCTTCTATTAACTTCGGACTCACATTTCTTTGTGTTAGACTTTTCCATATTTCTTTCTGCAGTACTCTCTCGAAGGCTTTTTCTAAGTCCAGGAAAGCCATATATATTTCTGAGTTTTTTATTCTGTTTTTCTCTATCATTTGTTTTATACTAAAGATATGGTCTTGTACACTTCCCCCTTTCCTAAAACCGCTCTGCACTTCTTCTAATTGCTCTTCTATTACACTTCTTAGTCTTTTTCCAATATATGTTCGCACACCTTCGATACCACGCTTAATATTGTGATGCCTCTATAGTTTGAACACTCCCTGCTATCGTTCTTCTTGAATATCGGTAGTATTATTTCTATTTTCCAGTCTTCAGAAACTTTCGCAGTGTCCCATGCCTTGTTGAAGATTTTTGTTAACAATGCTATTCCTCGCCGACCTAAGTTTTTCAGCATCTCTGCATTTATTTTGTCATGTCCTGCCGTTTTGCCCATTTTCAAGCATTTTACAGCTGTTATCACTTCTTCTATCTGTACATTGTTTCCTTCTTCTTTATATGTACATTTTATTCCTTCATCGTCTGCTTTATTGTCACGTTCATCTGGATTGAAAAGTTCTCGGAAGTATTCCTTTCATCTTGCTATAATTTCATTTTTCTCAGTTATTATACTGTCATCTTTTGCTCTCACTTGCTTTGTGCAAGTGCAGTGTTTATCTTTTTTTAAATTTTTCAATACTTTGGTAAATAGCGTTTGGTTTGCTTCTAATTTCCTTCCAAATTCTTCCCATTTCTTTTACTTTAAGTCGTCGTTGTTTATATGTTGCGTAGCACTTTGTATATCCTCACTAAATTTTTTTGCTATCTCAATTTCCTGTAATTTGTATGTCTTAATACGTTCATTAACATTTTTGTGAAAAATTTTCCTGTTATGATTTTTTTCACTTTCTGAAGCCGGCTTGATAATTTCCCAGTTTGCTCTCCACATGTGGCTTCAGTCTATCCAGTAGTATGTGTGACAGGATTTTGTATGTTGTGTTGAGGAGGCAGATTCCTCTGTAGTTGGAGCATACAGTCTTGTCCCCTTTCTTATGTATGGGACATATGATTCCTATATTCCGTGCACCCGGCATCTTCTCGTTCTTCCATATTATTCGGATTAGCTCATGTATCTTTCTTCATAATTCCTGACCTCCGGATTTCAGTAGTTCTGTTGGTATGGGGTTCAGAATGGGGTAGTGAAGCGCAATATACGACATCAGATCCAGATTATGCCACATAGCCTCTCCTACCCAATTCCTACTCTCACCTTCACGCGGTGAACCCTGTCAACCTGAGCAACCCTACTGGAGATCTGGTATCCAACCCGGGTGGAAGGTAGGGTCAGGATCGAAGAGAGAGGGAGAAATGGTCCTCCAAAAAGGGGGTTGGGCAGGGGTTAACTACCCCTGGGGAGAAATCGCATCCCGGAAAAAAGCCCTAGTTAAAAACACTCAACATGAGCCTCGGACTGGACGGACTAATGGCAAACGACAAAAGCGACGAAAAAAGGACATTCTACTAGGAACATGGAACGTACTAAGTCTATACAGGCCAGGAGCACTACAACAACTGGCAAAGGAAATAACTAAGTACAAATTAGACATCACGGCAGTTCAAGAAACAAGATGGTCCAATACTGAAGATATTATACACGCTACTGTACAGCGGAAAAGAAGATGGACGCCATGAAAGTGGACTTCAATGCACAAATAGGAAGAAAAGAAAGATAAACCAACAATTGGGGACCATAGCCTACACCGAGAAAGTAACGATAATGGATTAAAGCTGATTGAACTAGCGGCAAGCAGGGGTTTAATAATAAGCAGTACCACCTTCCCGCATAAGACTGTAGATAAGGAAACCTGGAAATCAAACGATGAAGTAACGGTGAACCAAATTGATCACGTACTAATCAACCTTACAAACCGCACTAATATAATAGACGTGAGAACAATGAGAGGCGCCGATTGTGACAGCGACCACTTCCTAGTACAAGCAAGATTACGACAAAAGATATCAAATATCAAACGTCAAAACACAACCATCAAAACAAAGAGTTACAATTTAGATAGGCTGAGGGGCCCAGAAACCGAAGAAAGATACCAAAGAACACTAACGGGGAGAATAGAAGAAGAACTGGCAAGCGAAACGGAAACAGAAGAAGAAAACAGCGACAAACAATGGGATGTTATAAAGGAAGCGATTAACAAAACGGCTGAAGAAATCGTGGGTACAAAACAATTACAAACACACGAATGGTTTGACGATGAGTACAGACAAGCTATAGAAGATAGGAAGTAAGCGCACATTCGAATGCTTCAACAAAATACAAGACAAGCCAACACAAACTTTGAAGAAAACAGGAAACTAGCCAGAACAATCCTAAGAAGGAAAAAGCGAGAACTAATAAACCGAAAACTATCGCAAGGAAAGGAGGGAGAAAACGAAATAAGGAAAGCACACGAAGAAATAAGGTATTTTAGAAGAGGTTTCCAACCCAGTACAAACATGTGTAAAAATAAGGAAGGAACTATAATCATTAACAAGGACGATATTGCCGAAAGATGGAGGGAATACTTCACTCATTTACTGAACACAGACAATGAAGAACAAGAAGAAAATGAACAAGAAAGCGAAAACATAGAGGTAAATAGAGACGAAAATGAAGAAATACAAGAGCCGGAACCCACATACGACGAAATCAGGAACACTATTCGCAAAATGAAGATGCATAAAATCTAAATATTTGGTTCACAGTTTTGTCGACAATTGAAGAAAAAATGAGCCAATAACCGTTTTATCAGCCAGCTCTAAACATAATCAGATTCGTCCGGCTATATTCGGTTTCACATAAATCAAAGTTGTGCCATAGGCACCTACTAATGGCAAGAATTGGTTATGTAGTACATAAATCACCGATAGATGGCGAAAACTGTCTAATTACTTCATGATTATTTATATTTTGACAGCATAACTGGCAGTTATTATAATACTGTCTATTTATTTAGTTTTAGTAATCCGTTAAGAACCAAAAAAAAAAATATATATATATATAAAGCGTATTAAAATGTTTTAATTAAACATACCTACTACAGTGCAACCTCTTTAATCCAAACATCTCATTACCAGGGTCTCTTGGAATTAGCGAATTATGTACTATAAACAATAAAACAACGTAAATATGTATATATGTATATACTTTTTTATCCATATATTGTTATGTAATATATTTATATATATCACTAAACACACCAAAGGGAACATTCTTCAACATACACACTACAAAAACATGTGCATGTATACATATCTATAAAGGAAAATAAGCAAGTAACAAAGGCGTTATTTATTGTCTTGTAAGATGAAAAAATTCGTTATCTTCAATTGCTTTTTATTTTTAATTGATGCTTCTTGAACTCGGGCTCGCAATTCTTACAGAAATATAATTCTATGTTCGGGAACATTATTTTGGATTGCCCATTCGATACAAGTATTAAAGGCTAATATTTCATCACCATCCTTTACTGCACAGGGAATTCTAGGAACATCATCAGCCGGATTACTGTCTGAATCAGAGCCAGAGATAATTTCTAGAAATTATATCAGTTTCAGTTTGTAGTTCATCGCTGATTGCTTTATCATGTGTCACCCACTTTTCGATCTCTTCGTTCGTTAACCTTTTTCCCCAAGTCCAAAATTTCCTTCAGATCATTTTCTATCTCAACAGATCTTCTTGGTTCAGCGATTTGCCTGGCTAACCTAGCCACTTTTTCATTACTGTTGTCAAGCTATTCTTCATAAACCTCACGTAGTAAAATTTTTTCCAGGATTTTTTTATTAACTCAACGCTCAGATGCTTCCAAGCGTCGTCTAAAGAGAAAACGACGTCTTTTAGTGATTGCGACACATCGCAATTGAAGTGGACAATTTTTTGAGCAATTTTTTCCTATAGAGTAACTTTATGGCCTGTATGGCATGTTGATCTATGGGTTGTATAAATGGCGTGCAATTTGGTAGAAGGAACAATACAGAAATTTTATTATCATTACTGGGTAGGGTATCCAGGTGCATTTTCCAAAATTAAATGGCCTCCACGTTAAGATTAAGCTGCTTTATTTTACGTCCTACAAATTCATTGTAGAACCATTCAGTAAAAATATCTCTGGTTACCCAAGCTCTCTTTTGTCCTTAAACATTTCTAAGAGCACGCGGTTTCATACTCTTACTTAAGACCAACAATTTTAATTTGTGGGACCCAGATGCATTTAAACAGGGCATAAAGGTGATTCTTCTTTGCTAACTTTCCGTCCAGGCGCAGATTTCTCCTCTGAATGAACCAAACTTTTGGTTGGTAGAACTCTCCAGAAAAGTCCGCTTTCATTAGCATTATAAATTTTGTGAGAAGACAGATTTCTTTCTATTATTAATTGGGCAAACTTTTCCACAAAAGATAAGAATGAATGTACATACCTTTTGTTCTTTCCTAAATGAACCATGTAAATAAAGCTCTTTCGACCCTAGGATTCGAACTCAATTTCAATGTTTTTCTGTTTGATGCACCGACATCATTTTCATGTAGATATGCCAAAATTTTATCTTTGTTTTTCTTAAAATCATCCACAGTAGCTTTCCTAATGTCATACTTGGTCGTAATGTTGAAATAGTTTATACCGGCA
The DNA here is from genome assembly GCA_036346155.1 of Sinelater perroti. Lineage (NCBI taxonomy): Eukaryota > Metazoa > Arthropoda > Insecta > Coleoptera > Elateridae > Sinelater > Sinelater perroti. The sequence goes on from JARFIY010000189.1 coordinate 4,598,469, forward strand.
TTGATACCTTTTCAAACTTAGATTTTTCCTTTTAAGTCAAGAGTAACGCGTTTTCTTTTCGACATTGTTTTATTTAAAAAATTAGTTTAAAGTCTACAAAAAATACACAAAACAAACTTTGCTGTAGTAAACTGAATAAACCGTAAGTAAGTGACTCTCACAGCAGCACCCACACGTTCAACTGACTTGTTACGACTTGTTATGACTAAAAATTCAAACTGAAGCAGTACTACCACCACCACCTAGGACGGTGGTGGCCGGGATAAACAACGACCAGTTTTTATTTCTTGCTTAGCGTTCGGATTACCGAGGCAGCGTTTAGACTACCATTTTGTAATTTTGCCGTTCAGATTACCATGCGTTCGGATTAACGTGTGTTCGGATTATAAAGGTTGCATTGCATTATGTGTTGATCGTAAGATTGGAAAACTTAGACTTAAAAATAAACATATTGACATTGTATTAAAGCATATGAAATGTAAATATAAAGACGAATGTTGAGAGTTCCTTGAACAACACTCTTCTAAATGAAATTTACTCTAAAAACATTTGTTTGACGTTATGTACATACGTATATTAACATTTTTTTTTTTTGATATATTGGTCGTAGAGAAGGTACCATCACATTGTATAGAGCAAATTCAAAGAAAAATAAAGATGGAAATATATTCCATCATGTTGGATTGATATATTTTATAAAAAAATAAGTGATATTGAATGAGTTCCAAAAGTTCTGCAAAGATTTAACAAAAACTAATAATCAATTATAATTATAAAGCTCCCCCACAATGTTAGCAAAATCGTTTGTACCATGATATATGTATTTGTGTAAGAAAAACATACTACTAATTGGTCAGTACTGGATAAAACAATAATAGTGTGACATTTGGATTGATATATACGAGGGTGAATTTGAGGTATTATAAAAATACAAATATATAAAATCATTTTTCTACACGATCTCCTGATTTGGAAACGTATTTTCCAACTATTTCTTCTAATGGTCCAAACAAGTAATAATCACAGAGCAATAAGTCCGAACTGTAGGATTGATGTTCCAGTATAGTTCAGAACAAACCCAAAATCTTCAGTCGCGTTTGGACAGCTGTATGGGATCAAGAATTGTTGTGAAGCTAGATAACGTCTCGGATTGCAAATTCACTTTTTCCGACGATGTGCGATTTCTGTTTCGCCTAAAGCATAAAAGCAATTTTAGCAACTGTTAATCGACAGTTACCCTTGAAGCGGAGAACCTGGTCTACTTTTACCTAATGTAAAGGTTTTTTCATTTGAGGAAAAATCCAATTATATGTGCCAGTATAAAAACACTGGCCTGATTATTGAAAATAAGTAATAATTCCCATACCTGTATCTGCTTCTTTTGGATAATGTGTTTTCTATTCGTCTTTGGATGATTTTTACATTTACAAGAAAAAAGACTAATAGAACAGCAATTTTACCGAAAAGTTGACCTGACCTTGAAGGTACGAATATGATATGTAAATACAGTGAAGGTTTTTTATTGCTATAATAAAGCACAAAAGGAAACAAAAGGTTTAAATAAAAAAAAACATATAAACAATTACATCATCTAGAATTTTTAGTTATCTTCTAAAAGTACGTCTAACTCCGTATACTTTAATTCTTCACCATTTTTACTATCTTTGTTATAATTATTTCCATTTTGGTCTGTGCCGTATATATTTTTCGTATTTTATTACTGCTTTTATTTAATTCAAAATAATTAATTATTTTATTCATCACTATCCACATATTCATGTCTTGATGATCCCGCTTGTGGACTTTAGTAGTTTATCCTTTTATTTTCCAGTCAATATCTTTCCCACTGCTTTTCAAATCATCTTATTCTTATTTCTTATTATATATTATACAGAGTGAGGCAGGCAAACCACGCCATTTGTAGGCACTAAAGAACGAACTTTATTTATTACAACAAATTTTCACTTTGTGAATACCACTCCAGGAAGACGGCGACCGTCATTTTGTACGCATTGTCACTGACCCGTCGTAGTACCTCCGGTGTTATTGCACGAACTTCTTCTTCAATCCGCACTTTTAAGACCAATGTAGTTGCTGGGCGAGTCTCATAAACCTTCGACTTTAGATATCCCCATAAATAATAATCACGGAAGCTCAAGTCTGACGATCTTAGAGGCCACTGAACATCTCCATTCCTACTTTCTTTTAGAAAGTTTATTGACACCCTGGCTGTGTGACTAGTTCTGGAATAAGGAAGGTTTCCAGCATTTGAACCTAGCGCGTTGATGTTACAGTAACTGCAAGGGCATCATCATCCTCCAAAAATACGGGCCAATTATTGGATTCGAAGAGATTGCACGCCAGTTTGTAACTTTGTCCTAAAGGAAAGGCCGTTCGTGTGGTTGTTGAGGGTTAGCCATAACCCAATAGCAAAAATTGTGCTTATTGACATATCCAGTGAGGTGAAAATGAGCTCCATCTCTTAGCTATAGATTATCAATGAGCTGTCGTCTTCAAGGAGTTGTAACATGTGCTCACAAAAACCAACGCGGATAGTCTCCGGGGCTCAAACCATGGACTCTGCATTTTATACGGGCGTAGGTATAAGTCATCATGCAAAATTCTTCTTACTGTTCGAGTCGAAAGTCGAAAGCCGATCTTCGAGGGTTTCTTGCTATTTTTCGCTAGTCGTACAGCCTCCACATTCTCGAAGGTCCGAACAGTTCTTGCACTACCACCTCTTCTTCTTATTGTTTGGCCCGTTGTACGTAAGTTGTTAGCCCAAACAGATTTCTATATATTTCATTAAAAGTGTGCCGGTTTTTGATGACGGGATTCTAGTAACTGACAACGCAAATTTTTTTATATAACGGACATGGTGTATCATTGGTTGCGTTTGATAGGCACTATAGAGTAACAGCAAGATTGACATGGGCTGTTTGTATATGACTTTAGTGAGTTTAATTGGTAGAACAACATTATTATCACTGAAGAGCAATATGCAAGAGCACCTATACGATCAATTTGCAGCCACTAAAACAATAGGTTACGCTATACAAATATAATACCGAAAGCAATTTTTACAAGAACCATACCCATTATTTTTCGAGATCTGAAATCCACCCACCAACAAAACATTTCAAGGACTTTGTGAAAAATTGTATATACTAGTTGTTAGAAGCGAAGCACATTTTTAACGCGCCTACCAAATACCTTCGGAGAAACCTCTCCAATCAAAAATAAATGTGATAAGTAATGGCAACCTTCAGTAATGACTTGGTTAAAGAAAATGATTTTAAGCCAGATATTTTTGTGCTCACATTGGCTAGATAATTTTCACGTTTTTATTTTTAAGTGGACTGGTATAAAAGTGTTTAACCCGCTGTTTTGTAAATTCTCATTAATGCAAAACTTCCCAAAATTAAAGTTGTTATGGTATTGTCAGAGCTACAAGTACGCTCAATTTTGCTTTCCCTCATAGTGTAAGATTTGGGAGACTGTAGCGGCTTTAACATACCTACCTCAAGAACTATTTTTATAGATATCCGGATAACAAACTTGAAGCCATTGACTTCAAAAAATAGTTTGATTATAAAATTCTACATTAGGCAAATTAAACGTGTTTTAGAGGACGACAACTTTAAAGTTGAATTTTATAGCTCGTACGACTAGGAGATCTTCAAGGCTTCATTTTGATTACCGAATTTTTGAAGATGTAGAAAGGAAGTTTAATGACCCTAAAGATTACGAAGAAGAGTTTAAAAAGCTACTTATCCTGTAAAAAGATATTTTTACTTACGGAATGAGTTTTTTGGTTATCTTTATCCTAATAAAAAATTTTAAAAATGTTTTTACGCCTTCTCGTTCATTTAACTTCTTGTAGAAACAAATTTTAATCAGCTTATTCATGTTAGTAATTTAAACAGTAGGTCAAAATTTAAATTTAACGCATTTGAAGCCTACATTAAAATTTCTTATAGCCTTTCACTTAACCATTTATATTGCTCTTTACCACACTTCGTGGTATGTAAAACAGAGAATAACTTTTTTTAAAACCAAAATAAACCTTATTACTTAATCAATAAATTTTAGAGATTAATTGCCTTTAACCAAACAGTACTAACATCACAGATAACACACATTTGTCGATAAAAGGTAATGGACGCACAACCTTCAACCGTTAGGAATTTAATAAGAGCGCGTTGCTTCAACCGAATGTCCTCGTCATTTTGGTCACTGCAAAGGAACCAGATGCAAGGAAACACTATGGGTTTCTTAATAGTTAATGAGTTGGAGAATGTTATGGTACCTATGTCATGTGTCTCAAAGTTATGTTATCAGACCTATCGGTTAGGAGGCAAGAGTTTTCAAATTTCTCTCTTATACAAGAAGATTGTTTAATAGTGAAATTTTATAAAACCAAGGCATTGCCCACCACAGATGGATGCGTTTGAAAGAAACAATAACAGGAGAGAGTAAGGTCAATTTTCTTCTGAGCCATTTTCGCCTTGGTTTATTAAATTTTTGTAATAACCCAACAATCACCAACGCTGCTTTGAAAATGTAAAAGATAGGCGTATAAATTTGAGAGATAACGTAAATAAATATGAAAATGCAATAGCAAACATAGCGATTAGTGATCTCATGATAGCAAATACCGAAGAGGATATATTACAAACGAGAGCTATAAAAGAGTGCCCTCAAATCAGAAAAAAACGAACTAAAAATAAAAACGAGATACTGAACAAAAACAGCTATCTCCCATTGAAAAGTCTTTCGAGACCTGCACCATATAAGGTATGAGGAAGAATAACGGGCGATTTGAAAATGAGTTTCAAAAAAGGTCTTCAGTATTTCACAAATTATTGTAAAATTATTGTAATAAAAGTAAATTTCCATAACTTAATCTTTGAAAATTACACCTCATAGATGACGTCTCTCGAAACGAAGATATTGCGTGCCCCCCTCGTTCTCTGGACCTCACAGCTTGTGAGTTCTTCCTTTGGGGTTATTTGAAAAGTAGGGTCGCTTGGTTTGAAGAGTTCTGTGAACAAAAATGTTTGCATTATTTTACGGAGGATATCAAAATTTGACGCGCCATTTTCGAATAAATTCTCTAGATAAAAAGAGTCTAAAAAAAATTTCCCTAAAATTATTTTTATTTTATGTCGAGGAAACTAAATTTCTGACAAAAACAGATGTACTAAAAGGAAGTCTGCCTACGTGTGGAAACAAAATTCTCTCAATCTAACATTTAGGGATTTTTACAGCACATTATAGTTAGTATAGAAAGAATTTCTATAAAAATCAAAAAACAATCATTTATAATGTAAATTTCATATATTTATCATTTCTTCAAAAATTCAAAATTTGATAAAATGATAGAGAAATGATATCTTGATGTACTTATATCAGATTTTTAACAAAATCGATTAAATGTATTGATGCAATTTATAATGCAAAATGTCAAATTTTTGAGGCAATTATTGATTGATGATGTTCGCGCCAATCTCAAATTACCTTTTACTTTAATTTTTAACTTAGGGCCCGCCGTATTTTGATTCCCTCTTGTATATTTTGGAGTTGAGATATCGACGCGAATTTATCCGAGCTCGCGGACCTCTGATATATAGGCCGCGGTTTGGGCCGTGGGCCGCGCTTCGCTTTTAGCTTTTGCTATGGACGCTTCGCCTATTGTTCGCGCTTTTGGCCGTTCGGGCTTGGCCTTTTGCTATGTTCTTGCAAGCGTCGTTCTTTTTGAATCTAGTTTGTGATAGTTTAAATTTTCGTAAGCCGAGAGCATTTTATCCGAGAGTTCGCCGGCGTGCTTAATTGGCAGCAGAAGTTTTTATTTCTGCGGGGCTTTTGTCAAAAGCTATTTTTGTGGCGAAATTCAATATTTTGCCGACCAGATTAACCTCTTCCCGGAGGTCCTTTTGTTTCCCGATTGCATTTCGGGGTTGAAATTTTTGCCGGTAAAAACTCGGTCCATTTTTCTTTGCTCTGACTCAGCAAGAAACGGCGAAGGAACCTTTACACCAGGAAAGACGCTACCATTCAGCTCCGCTGTGAAGATTCGGGTCTTGTCCCATCTTTTTACCCATACCCTTACATCCTTTTCCTGGAACCCCCAGGACCAACAGCACTGGAACCGATATCTGCGGGAAAGCGCTGTTTACACAGATTAGTGTTTTTAGCGTTAGCTTTCTTTCCAGTTCCTTTTATTCAAATTCTAAATTACTATACAGTCCACTTTTTTCGGCCGCACCAGATGATTATTATTATTACTGTTTTTTAAATTTTGCCTCTTTCGGTACATCGAGCAATTCTTAATCTTTATATTGACTTTGATATAAAATAAATTTAGTAAACGACTTAAAAGAAAAGTTTCTAATACAAAAACTCTGTAAGTCAGTTGCAGAATTACCGTCTTAAACTATTTGTTGTGGTAGATATCATTCATTTAATAAAGTTACAATGTAGACTTTCTATGTCTTTCTTTAAGAACAACTGTTCATGTTTTTAAACAGATACAAGCACGCAATGTCCCAAATAGTCACAACCTTTTCTTCATCAACACTATACGAAGTCTTTGAAAACCCATTTTTATTCTTAAACAGATTTATTCGAATTATACAGTCGGTTCTAAGGTGCTTGTTTACTTGACCATTGATCAACGCTTCTCGAGCTTTATATATCTCTACATTTGAACAGAAAGTAAACAAAGAAATGCGGCGTAATTCTACGCCCTTGATTTACACGAGGACGCCCGTGCGTAGTAAACAAAGACATCCTATACATTTGAAAGAAAAGTATCGTGCGTCTGCCACGGTTATTTGATTTGCCTCCGCCGAGTAAAGTTTTAATTTTAAGTGCCCATTTATAATGAACATAACCATAAAAGATACGTAAAATGCATGTAACCTTTATGTAAACATTTAAAAGTTGCGCATGCCTAAACATAGTAGCGGCAGCAATGTTCCTCTAGGCATTTTGCGTAATTATGTTGCCTTTGTACCTGTTATCTTTTTTATAGTATAGAAACAGATGCATAGTTACTAACTTAATTAATAGCTCCCTATCCGCTGTAAAAACGAAACAAACATGTCGACGATACTAAAGTTCGGTTATGCAATTTTGAATCAAAACAAACATTCTGTTACTGCTCTCAGCATTAATCTAGGAAAAACTTAAAAATTTAATTTCAACTTTTCGTATTTCTTACGTTTGAACGTAAAACGTAAAAAAGGGAGAGCATTATGAACGAGCGCATAAGCTTTGCATTGTTCAACTTTACGTATTACTTATTTCTGATATGCGGCTTATGCTTACGTCTATTATGAATGGGCGTTAAGTTAAATTGTTCCACGTTTTCGGTCCAGGGAAAAAGCCGATCCAATTAAGAATTTTTACGTTCCCACCTTCCAAAATTTTAAAGAAAAAATTTCAAGGCAAGGAGTGAAAAATTGCCAGCTTAGGGCGCCAAAAATACCTTTTGGAAAGCAACCCCTTGTTTATAAATATTTTACTGCAGTAAGTAGGGCGTTAATGCGCTCTACTAAACAAAAAATTAAATCACCTGTGTATAGTCTTGTTAGATACATTTTCTTTTAGCGTGCTTACCGACACTGCAGCCTCAAGGGCTTATTGTGCCTACTAACATGCTGTTACCTGGTCCCGATTTCGCCGGGGCTGATATTACCTGACTCGGAATTTTTCGAGCCGTGTGCAACACAAAAGCCCTCCTTTGGAATTCGTAATCCCAAAGGAATGTTACCTGAGGCCGACTTTGTGGCGCCGTGTGCAACACCGGTGTAGTTCATCTGCCGCGTCGCGTCGTGCTAAGCGATCCCGAGTCGACCCGAACGCCACCGACCATAGCCACCACGACATTTTCCAATCAGCGCAAAGACGCCACCGGCGTCCACCAATCCTGGATAAGTTTCGCATCCTCCAGCGGGCTCAGAGTGCTTCCACCCTGAACTCTGCACTCAACCAGCAGAGTGGGGCACGAGCTGAGCCCTTAAAACCTGAGCCACTGAAGAATTCGGGCTCAGTCGTCAGCCCCTTAAGAAGAAACCATCAAGTGTCTTCAGGTTAGTCCCTTTTGGCTTCTTTTGTTGCTCGCTGCCCGGATCTGCTGCTCGCTTTCCGGGTCGGCTGCTTGCTTTTCGGCCCCGCTCCTTGAACCTGCTGCCGCCCCTGCTGCTCGCCGTCCGGCTCCGCCATCGGCCCCGCTGCTCGGCCCTGTTGCACCCTTTCGGTTCATTTCCGATGAGGGTGCTTATGCACTGAAAAACCCATAAAGTTTAGTCTTAAAATTTACTGTTACAATTCAATCAATGGAGGAGTGCACTAAAGAAACTGCCTCCCTTAGAGAAGAGTTCAATTTATGAGAAAAACACTTACTCCTATTTGTTGCCGATCATAAATTGTTTAATTTATGTTGAGCATTTCTGTTATTGTTTTTCTCATGCCCGTTTATGTGGCTCTTAGTATAAAAAACCTTGTAATTAAAAAAAAAGTCTTCATGGTAAAAAAAGCCTAGTTTTTTCTATTATGTTCGGGAACATTTTAAATCGTTTCAACCATCAAGTTCGGTTTTAATTATGGGTAGTTGAAACAATGTAAGCCTCGTAAGATTTTCCTAATTGAGACGGTTGTAGTTCTTCCAAAATACTTCACATTTAAAACATTAAGTGCTGATCAGCGAATATAATTCGTAAAAATTAACAAATTTGTTCCTAAATTGTTTAAAATTGACAATCGCACTCTGGTTACTGTCTTAAAACTTTCAAGAATACCAATTTTTTGCATAAAGAGTATGGTATATGGAAATAGTTTTGCTAATACGAGAGCAGTTCGAAAATAAACCTCCGTTTGGTTATCAATGACAGGCAAACGTAGATGGAGAATTTTTATTACATACATTAAAAAACTATGAAGTACATTACTTTTTGATATAATTGAAACACACATTACAAGATTTGAAATTCCTTCTACAAAAAACTCTCCCGTTTGAAAATGAAGTATAGTGTCATGATCAAAGCGGTGCAACGCAAGCCACTGTTTTATATGTAAAAAAGACCTTTTTGTCAATTTTCTGCACAAGTTTGTCGCTGACTACAGATAGACGACTACTTTTTGCCTCATCATGCGCGTTAGTAACGTACGACACCTTTACTAATCACGTTTAGTCCGTAAACACTACAAGGTACGCGGTAAATCGCAGCTGCCGAAAGTTTTTTAGTATCCAGCAATTATAGTACTGTACGAGCTTCACATTTGACAAGATTTTTTTATGGCAAAGTTTATTTTCAATTGATCTAGTGAATGAGTAAACTGCAACACAATCTTCTTCTTCTATTCCGCACTGCCTACTGAGTACAGCGTCACAGGACGGGCGTCGTTATTTCCGCTTATTTCTTGCGCATGCGCAAATTGCTCTTGTAATGATAAACAGCAGTAGCCGCTATTGTAAAAGTTTATAATAAGAACTACCCCCTTTCCATTTTCGGGTGTACTTGGATGCCAAATTTTATAACAGAATTTCGTTAAAAATTAAGTTTAATTTTGATTCACGACAATGTAACTCTTGAGGATCTTAATACGACACAAATGGTAACCAACTAAAAGTTCTAAATCGAATTATAACGATTGCAAGAACGTGCGGCTTTACATTTTAACAGAAATTACGAACAATTTCCTATAACAAAGTTACCCTAGATCTTCATAGGAATTGCAAATTAGATGATCCTCAATTTAAGGAAAACCGCCCAATAAACTGTTAAGAGCCTATTATACCAAAGACCTCTTGTATTATTACATAGACGAAAACGAAACATATGTGGCAATCACTGTTGCATATGTATTTAAAAATATTTTTTACAAAGGGAGTATAAATAAGTCTCCACCGTTTTTTATCAAAAATTGGGCATTTATTGTGAGAGAACGGAACCTTATGTTTATTCAATGTATTGTCCATCGCTAGTCACTACTTTTTCCTATCTTTCTGGCAGCATACGGATACCGTGTCGGAAGAAGGCTTCATCTTTTGAGGCTACCCACGAATCAACCCAATTTTTGGTATCTTCATATGATGTGAAGTGCTGCTAGACAGACCATGTACCATCGATCAGAACAAGTGATAATCGGAAGGGGCAATGTCTGGTGGGGTAGGACTAGGTTTTGACCGGCGCCGCAATATGTGGACGAGCATTAGCATGCAGGAGAATAATTTTGTCGTATCTGAAGTAGTAGTGGTCACGTTTTTCATTGAGTGCTGGTCTCATTCTCATCAATTGTGTTCAGTAAAGAGCCCCAGTAATGATTTCGTTCGGTTTAAGCAACTCATAATATACGACACCAAGCTGATCCCACCAAATACACAACATAAGTTTTTTTTCCATGAATATTCGTCTTGGCTATTGATGTTGAAGCATGCCCACGTGGTCCCCATAATTTTCTCTTCTTTGGTTTATCGTAGTTGATCAATTTTTCATCACCAGTGACTATAAGATGGAACAAACTCTTTCGTTAATGCTTGATAAGCAGCATTTTATACGTGCAAAATCGGCGTTCAACGTTTCTCGGTTTCAGTTCATATGGAACCCAATTTTCTTGCTTTTGAACTATTCCCAACGATTTTAAACGATGTGAAATTGCCTGTTGAGTCAGTCCTAATATAAGTGCAAGTTCTTTTTGCGTTTGGCAAGAATCTTTTCCTAATAATGCTTCTAATTCCGCGTCTTCTTACACTTTCAGCCTTTCGTTACATTATTTGCTTAGATGTCAAACTCACTGCTCTTAAACTTATGAAACCACTCACGACAACTTCTCTCAATTAAAGCAGCCTTACCATATGCTTATACAAGCAATCGTTGCGCTTCCGCTACAGATTTCTTCAAATTAAAGAAGTAAATCAAAAGTACCCCCAAATGAAGCTGATTCGGTTCAAAACTCGACATTTTCGCACGAAAAAGATCATGTGTAGCTGATACAAAATCGCTAATATTTTAAGGTTATGGTGTTGCCAGATGTCCAACCTTATGATATGACGTTTTAAATCTGATAATTTCAACCACAACTTAATGGTGGGACCATCTTTTGTCAAACGGCGGAGACTTATTTGTACCTTTATAAACTATTATGAATATTTATTTTAATGTAAATAGTGGCATATGTATATTCTCTTTCTTTGGTCCTCCACATTTCTCTTCCTACTTTCTGGTCCAACTTCTACTCCGTCCAACTAACAGATTTTCCCACCCCTTCATATTCTATAAAACACGGCAACGACAACTAACAACCAGACCAAAAATAGTTCTTGAAACCAGCTAGTCCTCAGCTCTAAAAATTACCATCGATAAACGGTGAGTCCAAGCTTTCTGTTTTATTTCTCGAAACGTGTCAACCCACCTAAACCGGTAACTACTTATTGTAGATTTAAGCAATCTCGGAACGAGCGAAAATAATTGTACCTCCAAATAATTAAAAGAAACTCTGAGGATCATTTTATACTAAGACTTTCCTTTGGTAAAAATAATTTAAAATTAGACAGTTCCAAATTTATTCTCCGTAAACGCTTGTATAATTTAGAAAAAAAGTTTAAAATTGATATAAAACCTAATGCTAATATATAAATTTGATTAAGGTATATCATGATCTTGACCATACGGAAGAAGTTTCTCCTGATGATAGCGTACCCCATTGTCTTCCGCGCCAGGCAGTTGTAAAGACGGACTCAGGTAATTTTTGACGCCAGTGCAAATACTGACAATGGGCGTGCTTTAAATATCTTTATAAAGTCTTACCACAAAACCTTGTTTGACTTGTTTGCACCTTTAGGTATGCGTTTTTCGGTAAAAATTTACCGCTAGATATTACTATTGAAGAAGGTATGTTGTTATCCCACCAACTTCGCATTTATAAATTGTTATGGCACAATGGTCTGCATCTTTTCTGGGCCTTGGATTATTTACCAATTGTGCCATAACTGGGTTATTTTGGACCACCTTTTATATTGTATGCTAGTTTTCTTGTTGCTAATTGACAATCTACTCTATAAAACTGCAAAAATGTAATTATGTGTCTGTTTGTAACTAACATTGCAACTCTTCCTACGGTCATGAACTGATTTCAAAGTTCAATACCTCATTCGAACCGATTTGTTGCCAAACCTTGCATAAATGTTTTAGATTTTCGATTTAGGCCACGGTTGGCCTATCATAGGTCAAAACATAAATTATCATGAAATAATTAGACAGTTTGCGCCACCTATCGGTGATTTATGTACTACATAACCAATTCTTGCCATTAGTAGGTGCCCGTGGCACAACTTTGATTTATGTGAAACCGAATACAGCCGGACGAATCTCATTATGCTTAGAGATAGCTGATAAAACTTCTTCAATTGTCGACAAAACTCTAAACCAAATATTTATTTGGAACGAGCCTTTTACTGGTATATCAATAATATGAGAATATTTAAATTGACTTTTATCAACATTTTGCGCTTAGTGGAACACATAACGTCCCAGACATGTTTTAATTCTGTTGTTTCAAATGCAGAGTCTGGAAAAACGTACCGTTTTCTCACCAGTATTTAAAATTTCTTCGGACAATTTTGACTGTTTGTAGATATGTTCACTTGTTTAAATGAGCTGTTTTGTAATTTCTCACGCACCATTGTATACAAAAACTGCAAAATATTGATGACATAAAATCGTCTTCAGATTAGTGATGATTTCCATTTTAATTATGCCTTCTGATAAAGAAACGTCTGCTGCAACATTTAAAACTTTTATATTAAAGAAGGAAGTAATGAAGAACCCATTACTTCATCTCCTGCAGTTAAAATAATGCAGTCAACAACATTACATATGGGACATTGGTACGACATAGGAAATATTTCCAATTTTTAGCCCAAAAGAACTATGTCTGCAATGTTGTGACAAACCCTGGGAGAAATTCTTTATTTATTTTTCCAAATATTTCTTAAAGGTTTATTTGTTCACATTACTAACAGCATGTATAAATGAATCGACATTGAAAACCAAAATAAGCCTAATGAAATACTTGCAATGAACGCAACTAAAATAATGACTATCGTAGGCTGCATGGTAATGACGTGTTACAACAGCCTACTTTTATTCCACGACGATTGGTTAATAGGCAATTAGTCAAGAAAGCTATAAGCCGAGATCGTAATCCCGCAAAGTCAGAAAATCGCAGTAAGACATATTATAAGTTAATTGCTTTATTCTCACATTTAAGTGTTAACGAATCATTGACAAAATTCAAGAGCCGTTGCTCACTCAAACAAATTCTACTTCTAAGATCAATAAAAAAATATAAAAATATGTAAAATATGTGATTCGAAAACTGCACGTACGTATAATTTTGATATTTATATCAGAAAAATCTTAAAGTAGACAAGGTTCTATACTGAGAGAACGAGTTGTAAAAAAATGTCTAGCATATTCCAATTAATAGTTTTTGCTCCTAACAGTGATGAATAACATGCTTAAATTTATTTAAAATATTTATTTATTTTATTTACAGGAAATTTTATTATTTAAGAATATTTATGTGCATTACATAAGGAATTACTAACATAAAACCACACTAACTTTATTTATCTATAACGGAATTTATGTCGCTTTGCTTCCGGTACTTGATTTTTCCTTCGATGCGTACTATTTTTAGTAGCACTGAAACCATTTGGTACAAATGTAAATTTTCCGTATTGTTCTAATTCCTACATGTGAACCACGGATCCCAATAGCAGATGCCTGCACACGAAAAAGTTTTTTTTTTATTGGGGCTCATTTACTAGCATCTTAGCCTCAAGGGCTTATCGTGCCTACTAACATATACTTAACTAACTTAATACCAAGACGCTACATACGTCTATGGGTTGAGCAAGACTCGAACTTTCCTGTGTCGGCTTGCGAACAGAGGAGCAGTGCTTGTGCCCACTTGAGCCAAAGCGGTAGCTTATAGGAGTTACATAACTTCGCAAGGCAACGGTGCTCTCGTAGTGGCGTTTAGAAATGTGTTACAATATATAAAAAAATTTATCACAAAAATCTACCCCTAAGAAAACAAAATATCTAAGGTCAAGCCCATCTCAGAAGACTGCAAGCGTGCATATATGGATGATAGGAAGCACAAGCAAAAATAAAATCGGTAAGTTCTATCTTGCTCCAGAATGACTTTATGCGTATAAGACGTAATGCTTCAGGAGTCAGCCGCGCACGTGCATAGGCTCGAACAATGTGGAAATTTCCCGATGTTTATTAGAAGCTTTGCGTGGCCCTAGAGCTGATCCTGAGTTGCTTAAATGTTGCGCAGCGAAGCAACCAGGGAAAGTCAAGTACCGAAAGCGAAACGTTCTGTGCTAGTGCAATATAAATAGTGTCACAAATAAATACTGTGAAATTTACATTAATAATTCTTTGTGTTGTGTTAACACATATTATTAAGTAATTTGATTGCCTGTAAGTAAAATAAATGAGTAATTTAATTAAATTTACGGGTGTTATTCACCACTGTCAAGAGGACAACGTTACAATATTGCTTCGTTTTCTTTGATTTTTCTATAGATTTTAATGAACCTTGGCAGGCAATTTACAATTTATTACGTTTTTCTGAAATAAACTGCGTACATAAATAATAAAGCGTAAAAATAAAAAATAGGAGCCTATTTGTTCGTTGGGACGCACTTACCAGCACTGAAGCTTCAAGGGTTTATTGTACCTACTAGAGAAGGGCGATCCGCTCATGAGTTACTCAAAAGAACCAGCTCTTTGTAGGGAGTTAGTGAGTTATGACTCACAAAATAAGAGCGGCAACTCTTCGAACTCTCACTCGATTCTCGCTCTTTCACTGCCTTGCGGTCTGCGCATATGCCAGCAGCTCTTGGTTCTCCCGTCTCGATCTGACTCGCTGATCTGATTCACTCCCGAAACTTGATCTCGACTTGTTTCTGATTCTGATAACTCCTCAGTTTTTTGCGACTTTGCTTATTTTATCTATCAGTCTTCGCCTTTATACAGCTTGATATGTAATATTTATCTATAACATCTATAATATAATATTTAAACGATTTACGTTATTTATAATATTTTGTTGTTATTTTAGAACAAAATGTCGGTGAGAGCTAGTGGGTTGTCGAGTGATATTTGGTACCATTTTACCAAAGAAGCAAAAGGGAAATGCCGCTATTGTCAGCGATAAATAAAATTTAAATAAAACGTTGTTGCACTAAACAGTTCGTTACAATTGGTTTTATAATGGTAGCAGTAATAGCCTAACTGATATAGCCAGTAGGCACAAATGTAGCAGAAAATGAGTTATGAATTATAAAAAAGAGCTGGCCCTTTTTGGTGACTGAGCGATCTGGATCTGATCCCAGAAAGGAGTCACTTTGCCCATCTCTAGTGCATACAACTAACATGCATTTAACTAATATTTAAACTAGGACGTCACATATACCCATGGGTTGAATGAGACTCGAACTCGCGTGCGCCGGGCTCGCGGACAGCGGAGTAAACTCTTAACCGTGAAGCCACGGAAGCCCATGGATATCTTAAGAGGGAGAAAACATCTTTTAATTTATAAATAGACCTACATCTAACCATAACCTCTATTTCTCCGCAATATAAACCCGAAAACCTCTCTGTTTACAAAATCCTTCATAAGAGGCTAGCAATCTTAATATTATCTAGGTGTATAAATAAGTTCTCAGCTTTAGATTTCATAGGACGCAAATCACCGTTTGCATGTAACGTATTAGTCCGCCCCTTTGCGGTTTTAAAGCAATGACATTTGGTCTTTCGAAACATCATGCGATTTGACGTTTGAAGCACATAACTTCAATAATCAGCTGTGTTCACGATGGCAATCACAAAAGAGCATATTCGATTTTCTATCCACTTCGCGTTTCATCTTAAGAAAACCGCTGCTGAAGCCACCGAAATAATTTGTGCTGCATATGGTGAGAATGCTGTAAGTCATGTAACGTGCAAAAAGTGGTACCAAAGATTTCGCGGAGGAGAGTTTAGTCTTGAAGATCAACCACGCTCTGGACGCCCTCAAACATTTGACACGGATGAGCTGCAGACGCGTTAGGTTGGGAACTTCTCCCACATGCGGCGTATAGCCCAGACATGGTCCCTTCCGATTATCATTTATTCCAGTCGCTACAGCATCACTTGGCTGATACGCACTTCAAAACAGAAGAAAAAGTCCGAAAATGCATCGATAACTTTATCGTTTCGAAGCCGGTGACCTTCTATCACCAGAGAATTCGCAAGCTACCCGAAAGATGGCAAAAGGTCATCGATGCCAGAGAATACTTTGATACTTAAGCTTTTTTCGTTTGTTTTTAAATAAAACTTTAATTTTGCAGAAAAAAGCTGAGAACTTATTTATACACCTATACTTCTGATCACTTACTTTACTTCACTTTTTTTAATTTCCTTATCCTATAATAAGGAAAGTAATGTAATCGAAATTTAGACTACAAGTTTTTCACATTTCTGGACGAAATATAGCCTCAGGACACCAAAAAGTTTTTTTAGCCATTGGTTCGTGTGTGTGTGTGTGTGTGTCTGTCTGTCAGTAAACAAGATATCTCGAGAACCGTAAGAGCTAGAGACTTGAAATTGTTGGGAATTACTTGAGTACGCAATGTGCGAAGCTTTTGGTAGATTTACAGCTATTAATTTAAAGGTCGCAAAATCGGTCTCAAAGCGGTCGTTTATTTTAAAGTTGAAGATACAAAAATTATGAGAATTAAATGATTTATTATCATGAGATAAACATGAATTTAAATTAAAATGCAAAATTAGAACTCGAAAAAAATTTATCAGGATTTTTAACATACCGGTGTTCATAAAATATTTCGAAATTTATATTACTGGATAGATCAAAACCGAGATTAATTAGAGAAATTTTTGATTCGAGGTCAAATAATAAGTTGTAGCCGATTAAAATTAATTAAACGGACCAATCACAGCGCGCTCGAGAGCTACCGGGCCGACTTCGGTGGACAGGGGAGCACGCAGGCTGTGCGACCGAGCTCGCACGGTTACCTTCAGTGACGTAGCAAAATTTAGTACGAGTCAATTATTGTCTTGTACTGTTTATTTTAATCAGCTTTGAGTGTTGGACTGCGCCTCGTCCTTTTTAAAATAACAACTTCTGGGACGAGAGCATGCAGGGCCGATATATATATATATATATATATATATATATATATATATATATATATATATAAAATAGGATAAGGAAAGTCGTGAGGTTCACACCAGATTTTTATGTTGTAACAAATTTGGATGTCGAGTTTACTTATTTTAAAACTAAATGAAATATCAAATGTACTTCGAATATTTACACCAAATCTGTTTCTTAGGGAGCAATTAATTTGGGGAAACTTTCATTCCAGACTGCTCTACCCGTTCTCCTTAATATATCTTCACTGCTTTAAGAATCTTTCCGATGACACATTTCCCCATTCTTGGGACTAACCATTGCACTACATAATTGGTTTTCCCGTTTTCCCTATGGATTATTACAGTATATAAATTTAATAGATGCATAATTTTCTTAGGCGCAATTTCATAGTTTTATGTTTAATATTCTTTTAACACTTCCGAAATATTTCCAGATGGTAAATAAGAAAATAAAAAACAAATCACGTACTTTATTTTAACAACATAAGTTTACTTATTACAAAATACAATTTTGTTTGCCTGTTTATTTAGATATCTTCCTGTTTTAACAATTAAAAAAGTTTAGCTTTTAGGATAAAATTGAATGAGAGAAAAATTAAGCTGAAGTCGATTACTAAATACTGATTTGGGTCTTCATTTTAGCATAGGTATAATAGGTTTTATATATTCAGATAGTTTTTTCTAGTATGTTCTAGTATGGTCGTAATTTGTAAAGGACCTGTCACGTGAGCGCTGCTCGAAATACGCGGCAATACGTGGTGGAAATTATTTTGGACGATTCCATTTGCTTAAAAGAAGGAAGTCGCGTTTCAACATTTTCAGATTATTATTTTGGTTTTCAGAGGTTCAAAAGAAATCAATCATTGCAAAAATCAGATAATGATATTGTGCGTATATAGCTAAACAGGCTCAGCTAGCGATGTTAAGTGCAAGTTGCCAATAAAAAGCATAAAAAACAATATCGAACTACCTGCAAAATCAACAGATTTTTGATCATTTTTATTCGCAATTTCGAACCCAAATGAAACGTCACTGGTTTACGACAGTACTCGTAACTAAATGCATGGTCGCGCAGATTAGCTCAGCCGTAGCTCCCCCCACAGCTCTTTTACATATTACAACCACTCTACATCTATAATCAAATGAGTGACCTTCAAGTAAAATAATAAAGGTAAGTTAACCAGTGGTCCGCTCAACCTTGTGTAACTGTTAATCTGAAGTTAACTACTATTAGCGCTATTTCGTTGCACAAATCAAAGTCCGGGTATGCCAGTTGAAGCACAGTTGGTATCGCAAAAGTTCCTAGGTGAAGAAGAAATTCCCAAAAATTATATATTAGTTTAATGTGTTGTATCATTAATGTTATAAAAACATGCGATAAAAAATATTATAGATTTGAGTACCTAAACTAACATTATATCATAATATGTATGCGAGTCTATAAATAGGCTCCCTCTCGTGGTCAGTTGATAAATCTGCTCTATCGGAAACCACCTGCATGACAAGCAGTTCTTCGTATGTCGTCTTCCGGTCAAGTTTGTAGCGTTAAATTCCTTTGTGAACTGTTAAGTTTGACGCGGTTTGGTACGTTTGGGGTTGGACCGCGGTTCCACATTTTGGTCCTTCGAGCCGGATTCTTTGGTTTGCTGATCTGTATAACATATGGTTGTATACATAGCTAATTGCATATAAAAATCCAAGAAGGGAATCCGGACGTCGCTGCTATCGTGTAACGCCACACGCCATGGCGACAGCACGTTCCAGGGGTTGCAAATTGTTTGCATACAGGTTGCTTCAAATGTAAGTTTTAATGCGGATTAATTTATGATTGACGATAACACTTTACTACCAACCTAAGTCACAAAAATGTAAATATAACTGATAATAAAGCCGAAAACCAAACGATTGATGCGTAGGTACGCAATGCTTGCCCGGCTGATGAGAGAACAGGCTGCATTTGGGTACATACTATATCTGTCGAAAAGTTGTTAACTCCAACTGTTACAATAAATACTGAGATACTCCAATCATCTACCTTTAAAAAATTTAGTGACTTTGCTTTGTGAGCCGGTGCTAAAGTTTATTTTACCATAATAAACACCTATTAAACCATTGTAGATGCAAAAAGTTGGCACTAACGCCCTCCCATTCTGTTTGTTGAAAAGTGTTTAATCGGTAAGAAGAATTTCTTAGTGTTCATCATTCTTAAAATGTTTTTCTTACCTTTTTTAAAAGTATCTGCCACCAAATGTTCCGTATAGATTTTGTCTTTTTTTATAATATGAAACATCAGAGTTTTAGAAATCAAGACAACTTTTAGCTTGCGAAGATGATTTTATTTAACTGGAACACTTACGGATTCGACTGACAAAACAGTGTGAATCGAACGATCTTCCAGATTTTATATATACAAATATGAATAATGACAAAAAGTTCTGGTCTCACTTTTTTCTATTACACTGTTGTGTAGTGTAACGACGGCAGTAGTTTTTTATCACTCTAGCGATGATTGACAAAAACAAAATGCAATTTTCAATTACTTGTTCCGAAAAGATCGAGTCAATATTAATATAATCCGAACAGGAGCGCTATAAGGGTTATCATACCTAAACTTTAATCAACTTTTGATTTAATATTTTCTGGTACGGGTCTCTTTTATTGTCTCATCCTGTAAGAAATATATTTTAAATTTTATACTTGAGTTTTATTTATTATGTACTGCGGGAATTCCATTTTAGATGGTAAGAACTTATGGTTGGTTCCACACTCTGCCCCTCTTTTTACACGGGCGTTTGTTACTCTTATAATAATATAAATTATGGATTTTAGTTATTTTGTGTCTTGTGATCATGTCCCTATGTTGATAAAAACCATTAGTCATTCTAAGATTATTATGTTTACATAATTCCACCATTCTTTTCCCATTGTCATTAATAACATTCTTTCCATATCGTTTTACCGTATTATCGTTTATTTTTTCCCCAGTTCTTTCTTTGGGGTCTCTTGATATGGTAAGTTCTTGGGATTAATCCGCTTTTTCGTTGTCGGCCCATATATTCGTGGTATTAGTATCTGTCATCCATATATCTATATATGTAATCTTATTATTCTTTCATTAATCGGTTTTCACTCCAATATTGTTTTTGTCAGCTCTTTCTTAATTTGTATTCCAGCTTTTGCTCTCTGCTCCTTATTTATTCCATTCCAACAGTGAACAATATCTTCAATCTTTTTTGTGCCACTTCCTTTTTTTTGTCTTTCCAAATTCTTGTACGACTTTTGTTCCAAAGTTTTATATTCCAAGTCCACATTGTGAGTCGTTTTTTCGTTGTTTTTTTTTTTTGGTGAGATTCAAGCAGAATTGCATCCTTTATATCCGATTCCCACCATCAATCACTTTCATCTGAAGACTGTATTTACTGTAAAATTGTAGGTTGGAACTATATCATCACTTAAATCACCTGTCCTTTGCATATCTTTGGCAAGATTTTTGATGTTATACACATTTTTCCAATTTTCTTTACTAATTTTCTGCGAATACGTTTCTCACTAACTGCTCAATATTGTTGTTATACTGAGCTATGTTACATTATTCATAGCAACGTTTCTCTCCACCATTCTCCAAATATATTCGATCAGGTGGATTCTGGATATAAAGTGGAGGGAAACAGAGTCATGCATACTTAGGCCTCATTGGGCTCCATCAGACGAGCCAACCAATCCTTGGATGAACTAGTTTGATGTCCGTCACAAGGGTAGCGTTGATGCTGGCCATGCTAAGTCAAAACTCCCCTAACATGGATCATCTAATTGCAGCAAGCCCATGGAGTTACTTTTGTCATCATGGTAGGAGTATCTCTTGCGGGACTGTCGCAGCCATATCCTGCTGGTAATGTCGCAGAGGCCGCTGTTTTTGCGGTGGTTGTCCTTGCATTTCTTTGGCTGTTGTATCTCTTTCTTGATTTTAATATTGAAGACCGAGAACTGATAAAACAGTTTCCCTCATTTGTTATTAATGGCAGTCACTGGCTTCCCACCTATACCAAACATGTCTATCCATCGGTACCTCCTTTTCGGCATTGTGGAAAATGCAGTACTATCGGATCTTCGCCCAGGAGTTCTGCACTGCCAGCCTGTCGATGACGGTTCTTGTGGCATCAGGTTTCCCTGGAATCCACAGAGCCGCCTTCCTCAACCTATGCAACCGATCCACTCTCACAACGTCCAGATGGGCCGTATCTTCTGGGGAGGAAAGGTTGGCAACTGCCTGTTTTCACCACTGTAAAGCATGGTCGTCTTCACAGGTGATTCTAAGAATCTCTCCGGAATACTGCTGTTCCCTAAAAGTGGGTACTGATTAGTTTTTTGTTAGGGTGAACATATGAGTATCCAAAACCTCCAGGATCGCTGTTCTAGTATTTCAGCTTAACTACTGGTTATTTTCCTGTATGGGTTGGCTAGGTCTACAATAGCTACCCGAAGGTGGCTTTTGAGAGCCTCTGTATAGCCTTTTGTATCAGGTTGCTGTTGACCTAATTGCTGTTTTGGTTTTCGTCTGGGGTTGGAGGTAGCTAGTGAGCTTCCGGACGACCCCTCTTACCCTTTATATTTGAAGAGGAAGCTTTCCCAGAACTAGCCGCTCTCAGGTCGTGTTTGCTTCTTCCTATTCTCGTACAGGATTAGTTTTAGTAGCCAGCTCCTGTGAAGAGGTATTTAGTGGTAATTGCTTCCCCACTGCTCTCTTTCACAGGGTTAGCTGTAGAAGCCAGCACCTGCTCGGAAGTAGGAGGAGTTGGGTTGGTTCCGTTGATTGTTGCTGCAAGGCAAGCTTTCCTACGCCTCTTCTGTTCTGCCCCAGAAATATTTTTGCTTTTTCGGACTGAATGCCCTGTTGTTGTTGCTGCTATAGTTGAATTGTAGCGACATCCAAAGACGCTGTAAGGAACACTCCATCTCTTTCGCCTCCCACCCGCCGCGGAATAAAATAAGGGGATGTCGAACTTCGACACCAAGGCTATTGGAGAGATATAGCTCTCGAGAATGCGTTGTACACAAGTGAGTGACCCCATATCACCCGACCCTAGGAGTCCACTGCATGCCCCATTATTTCTAAAAAGCTCACCATACTGGTGGTCTGATCCGACGGCGCAGCCTATAGATCAAGGAGTTAGTCTCGACCTTCCGTCTAGGTGAAATCCAGACCGAAGTGATGTGTTGCCGCACCCCAAGAAACTCACCTGTCCTAAAGGTGGTTTAATCACCAGGTTCCTTTTATCCACCGACACGGGTCGCCTCGCATGGCACAAATATGAAGATATTCCTGTGAAATCTATCAGCCGATCACAACCCAGTATAAGGGGGGGGGGGGATTCGCGGTAGAAGCTTTCAGTTCACCACGTAGGTTCTCATGCCTGGGGTTTCATTACCAACTTGACCACCAGCTTTAGCCTCAGCCATTCTCCTCTCCGCCACCTGGAGAGGCGCTCGGTAGGTATCCCAATCCCCGAGTGTTCTATTAGGTTTAAGTCGCAGTGAACGAATAACAGTGTGTCCATGTTTTTAATAATTCGACAACATAATACGTTTTATACACTAGGTATCTTTTCACTAGCCCTTAGCATATTAATTGTTGTTGAAATACCATTTTCTTATGGCTACGAACATATTACTTGTGTTGGAAGCTTGTTGATTTGAACACTGTGGTACGGTGTATTATGCATAATAATTATTCAACTTGGAAGTAGGTCAGGAACTAACTCTTTTTTCTAGTCACCACATCAAATTCTTGTGATTATAATAATCACCAGGCTGACTCTTCGATTTAAAAATTAACATTGCACTTTTTATAAAAACGTACGAACCACCAACATGAACTATAACATATCTCTGTCTAGCTCGTTTCGATCTATAAACACCAAGTTCAGTGTCAGATTGCCAGCATTTATTAATATTGTATGTAGGATAACTGACGTTTTGTTATCACCCAGAACTTAAATTTATTTCAATATCCTTAAATACCGACTGCGCCATGCTTTGATATCATTTCTTTCCACAAATAATTTTTGTTTGCTGTGGCACTTCTTATAACCAAATTCAAGTTTTAAATGTTTGCTTAATGTTTCTTTTTCACCCGCACAACCAGTGTTTTATTTCAATTTTTTTAACAAAAATATTTAATTTAGGGACCTTGTGATCTACATTATAAACCTGATGTTTTCCTTAATACACTCTGGTCAAGATCATCTAATCCAATCTTCTTGTCAGGTACTAGATTTACTTGAACTAATAGTAGTTAGTGCTGATATAAATTTTCTTCGTGTTTTTTTTTAGTAAAAGTAACAGACTGTAGCTGTGGCAGTTAATTATGTGCCTTCTTCTAGGAGAAATATCCACTGACTTTTGTTAACTGAAAAAGTCAACGACTCTTTCAATAATGCCTTGGGCTTCAAAGCCAATCTTTCGGTTATGATTAATAATAAAAGATTGAATTAATTACATGTGATAATAAATGTTGGTGCTCATAACCTCAAAATAAACAACCCGTTTTAGTAGTTTAGAAAAAAGTTACTGGCTTCTTTTACTGTAATAGAAGTCAATGTTTTGAAAAAAAATTTCTAGTACAGCGCCAATGAAGAAAAAACATGACTCTCAACGAGAATCAAAACATCACGAAAGTAATGCGCACGATTTTGAAGGTGGTTTATATCGATTTCACATCTCACTCTTGTGATTTTAGTTTACATATTTTCCAGGGCTTCATATGGCTTAGATGCATGCGTTGTACGCTCGCCAGTTATTTTATAGCGTGTTTGCGCCCTAATTTTCTTATAATACACTCTTCAACCCTTTTGACTTCTTTTCCAGTTTGTTAGTGAACATTGTAGAAAGAAGAAAAACTTTCACCACTCGTTTCACAAACTATCAGAAATAGAATATAAGATCGACGATTCAAAGAAAATTAACGGAAATGTCCCTGATAAAAAAGTAATTGGTACTTGAAAAATAGGACATAAAGAGCCTTTAACATCAAATACACAACTATTGAATTGTTTGTGGTAATTTAGTAGCCCAGATTTTGACGTTCCAAAGAAATGATTTTATGTGCTTGTGTTGTGTGTCTGCCTGTCTTTGTCTCCATCTAGTCATCTATTGGTGATTTGAGAATGTTTTGATGGATGTTAGTGGGATCTGATGAATAGGTGATTAAATTAAGCTCTATATGAAGTTTGAAGCTGAGATTTTCGGCTCTAAAAGATCATAATAATAAGGTTACATCAAATTAAGACTGTTCTAAAAGTATATACGTTTATATTAAACTTTATACGGTTTCCTTGTGTGCATTTTATATGGTTTATTGCCATAATAAGATCTTTTCCCTATTTTTTCCATAGTACGCCTCTAAAAGCCGCCATCTTGATATCATTAAGAACCGTTAGACTTATGTGATATACATATAGAAGTATCTATTCTTCCGTTTGCTGGTATATTAGTCACTATCTGATAAATAATTTTTTATAGATATTTACAAGTTTACGAATTTGTTTGTAAATTAAGCAGCTAACGCTCCAATATGTGTCGGCGGTGTCCGTGATAACGCCCGTAGTCGAAATTTTGGCGTTCGCGCCAAAAAAGGGGGCAGCACTGCGGCGGCAACAGAGCTGTTATTAGCCAAGCGTTAATTTCGCAGCGCAATTTTCAGGGAGCGTATCGGCGGTTTTAGGTGACTACGGTGCAAGGCGCGTCGAGGTGGCGTTTCGGAAGCTGGCGCCTTTGTGTGGACACGCCGCGCGGTTCCGTGGACGTAGCTGCCAGTAACCCTTTTCCAGTTGTGAACCTGTCTCGGCTGCGACGTGCTCGACTTCGCACCGGAGCGTTTATATGGCGCTAAATATAAATTTGAGACAGTGTCGGGACCGACGCTCGCGGGCCGAGCTGCCCTCGTGCTGACCCCAGATCGTGACGTGCCCGCGCGCCCGCACATAACCTCGTTTATGTTCAAACATTTGCGTTTCCAGGACTGACCCCTTTCACAATGGAGGGGGAGGAGGTGACGGATCCCCTGGAGCTGTGCAAAAATCCTAAAGTTATCAAAGGCAAGTGTTCGGTGCAGCCTCATAACTTGATGTTAACCCTGAAGCTGCTGTTGTAGATGCCCAGGAAGAGATCGGCCAGCTTGATGTGTTGGTTTGTGGACAGTGCCATGAAGTATTTCAATACATAGAGCCATTCCAAGAACACAAGCAGAAAGGCAAGTGTCCAGGCATGTCTGCATTACGTGAGAACTACCGGTACGAGCCTAAAGCGCCCGTTTGGGGGTTCCTGTTGTGGAAAAACGCACAGCTCAAAGCTAAAGAGGTGGAAGCCAGCCCAAGCTCGTGGAAAGTATACCAAAAATGGTGTAAGCTTAGTCCCGAGGAGAAGGAAGCCTGGGTCGTGGCCGGCCAAACTATACTGTCCTTCACTAGAATTAATTCCGCAAAAATACAAGAGATTAAGGCACGCACGCAGCCGACACCTCTTGCAAGGAACAAATTGGGGAAGCCGCTAGCAGGCTTACAGGATCAAAGCAAGGATGAGGAAGATCTGGAGGAGGGGGAAATCCGTACGTAGCAAAGTAGGATGTAAGCATCTTTGACATTGTGTGATAAATTTGAAGGTCTATCGCAACTCACCAGTGCCCAGCGGGTAGCCATCAAGGCGCAAGTTGCTACAAATAAAGCTAATACCAGCCTCGATTCACTCACGGACATTAAAGATTCAGAAGCTGATACGGACGATGAGGTTGAGAAAGTTAAGAAAGTCGCCGATACGCCCAAAGCGGCGCCTTTGAAACCAGTACAATTTAGTAGTAATGTTAAGGTGAGTAGTTTGTATTTTAAAACTTGTTTTTTGTTCAACTTCATATTTAAGATTAAATTAAGTATCTGTACAGTTTGTTTTGTGTTTTTATTAATTGGATGGTGTGCATGTACTTTTTTGTCTGGTTATTTTTTAAAACAATATTTTAGTACAATATAATTGAATTAACTTAGAATGTTACTCTTATTTGCTTGCTTTAATTATGCTATGAATAAAAAATGAAAAAATTACAACTGCATGTAGTATGTGGATAGTTTGATGAATAACTTTGTTTATGTTCACATAAAGATGATAGCAATAACTGCACATTTGTGCACCGCACATTTCTTTTTGCCTTATCTGTACACAAATGTCTATATCTTAATATAGTTCTTCTAGATCTTGTACACCATCTTCCACTCTTTACACACTCTTCCAAAGCTTAGTTATAACATCTTCCTTTTCCATATAATCAATTTATTTTCAATTTGGTTGTCACCCATGTCTTGCTTCCTTATAACAGCTCTGGTCTGATGATTGTCTTGTACAATTTCAATTTTAATGTTCTTGTAAAACACTTTTGTTAGAATGTGCTTCAGGGAACCCACATGTTTTGAGGCACTTTAAAATCCCTTTATTTCTTGTTTCTGATTTCCTTCATTGTTCAACTCTACCTCCAAATATGTAGCCTTTTGGCTATATTAAATTTTAGTTCTTTTTGTTTTTGTTATGCTCAAAATTTGATTTCTCTCTTGAATTTTATTGCCCAAAATCATATATTTTTTGTATTTATTTTTAAGCCAGCTTTTAGGCTTTTACGCATATAAAAAACCTAGTGCGTATGGTCTGTCTATTCATCCGTTTGTCCGTCGTTTTTTTAGCTTTTTAATAACGCCTCTATATTTATTGTTTAATTGATAGCAATAGATATGAATAGATTTACATTGTTCCATGTTCCAATCCAGTTAAAATTTATATGTGTAAAAGCACGGGATATTTGTGGAACGTTGTCCGTGTTTCCACTTTGTACTTCGTCTTCGAAATTTTTAAATATAGATCTCAGCTGCTTTTTAGTTCTTGATATTATTAAGGCACATGCCAAAATTTGAAAGGAACTATTTATGATATTTTTAGTTTGGCCTTCCTCATGGTATATTCTAGCATTATATTGAAAATAAGTGGTGATATGAGATTACCTTGTTTCAGACCTGTATTGCTGTCAAATAGCGATGACATGTGACTCTGTTTATTCTCTTACCTAAAAGCTTTTCTAGCAATTCTATTGTTTTTTGTCTATATTATAGTTCTTTCGTTGCTTCTGTTATTTTTATATGTATCACTCTGTCAAAGGCTTGTTTAAGATCTACTAAGATCATGTAGATTTTTATATTTTCTTCTTTAATATTAATTTTTCTTTTATTTTCCATGTATCTGTTTAAATATAAATATTTGGAATGCGGTTGATTTTCCCCTATATAACTGGCTTGATATTCTATCGTATCCTTTGAATCTGTTCCGATTCTTTCAGTTATGAGAGATGCTACAATTTTGTATGCCATGTTAAGTAGCAAAATTGATAATAGTTTTTTTTGTCTGTTATTTGTTCCTATTCCTGTATATTGAACAGATCTCTGCCATCTCCCATTCGTGAGTTTGCTTCATTTTTCATAAATTACATATGGAAGATTTTGAGTAAAATAGGTACTGTGCCTACTCACTCCAGAGCAAAACTTAATTTGTTTACGAATATCAGCTAACTATTTTCAAGTATTTAAGAATCTAACTGATCTTTTTTTGGTGGTTTAGTGATCTTGGACGAACATTTGATTCATTACTATATACTGGCAATGAAACAGCAATGTAAACAAGAGTTCATGATCTGAATTAGGCTTCAAAAAAAGAGGCAAATAAATGTGAAGGCTTTAACATGACCAGTTTTAATGCGTAGTATTTGTGGTCTGAATTTGAAAGCTCTTGACATTTATGATATTCAAGCCATGCTGCTAGGCAAAAATAAACTGAATTAAGTTTGAAATTCCTGTACTCTGTTCTATTGGCTTGGCGTACTATCTATCCTCAAAATTTAAAATTATTCTAGCCGAACTCTTTCATATCATTTACTATCTCTTTCCACATTGTTTTACTAAACTTGCCTTTCTGTCAACTGTTGTCAGAACACTCATTTATCAGCTGTCTGTCACTCACCTACCCTTCAGATATGATATGCTCTCATTATCTGAATCTAATGTTTCATCAAATTGCAATTTTGAGTTTTTGCACATTTGTTTATCTTATTAATACATTATATTCTGATTTAATTCTGCTTTTGTTAATTACGGATTTCTGTTTTAGTTTATTGCTTGAAAATTCATTAGAAATTTGACTGATAAATTTAACCCTATAAATGTGCTTTCGTAGGATTGTATTATATATAAGATTTTTTAAAGTCCATAAAAAGAGCTTCTATTTTCTTTTGAATATCTTACTGCCCCCATCTTTTTGTATTACTTCCATAATAATTTTGATTAGGTGTGCTAATATTTTATATATTACGCTTAGCTAGGATAACAATTTTCATGTAAATGCTTATTTCCTTTTTGTAAATGGGCACCATAACTGTTCTTCATTTTGCTATATGATTTGGATAAGCTTGTGAACTTTCCAACGTAAGTGTTTTTCGTTATATTTAAAGAATTCTATTGGCAGTTTGTTGATACCTAGATTTGTCATTCTTTATCTTGGTCGTTACATCAATCACTTCTTTAAGGGTTGGAATTTTTATCTCAGTGCTGTTTTTATTTGTTTTGTTCTTGTTGTTATTTTCTAAAATTTCTGTGAAGCAGTTCACCCACATGTCTTGAATTCTGTTTTCTTCTGAGAATAGTTTTCTTTCCTCATTCGTAATCATATTTTTTTGTCTCATTTCTCTATTCTTTTCTTGTAACTTTTACATACACAAGGAAACTTCGAAAATATACCTCCCTTTAGTTGTCAATGACAGACACATATAAATACGGAATCTTTATTATACTTTTCAGCATAATCGCTATGTAAATTGAGGCATTTATCATAACGTATTATGAGGTTTGAAATATCTTCTAGAAAAAACTTCCACCTGGGAATAAAGCTATTCTAACAGCATTTTGAAGCATAGTGTTATTATCAAAGCAGTGCGACATTCAGGTTTCATCGCACAGTCACAATATATTTAAAAATTGTTCTCTCATCATAATGGGAGAGCAAGTCCAAAGCAGAACCCATTCAGTTTGGTTTGTGTACCTCAGACAGTAGTTTTGGTACCCAATAGGTACAGAACTTACGATATCTTAAATTTTCTGTCACTATCTCCTATAAAATATTCCTAAGAAGTTAGGGAAAGTGTACAGAATGTTCAGATGTCGTGAACCGACGGACTTTGCACTTCACATTTAACGGGATTTACTGTGGCAACGTTGTTAATACACTGACTACTGAATTATGGCATATTTGCGCAGAGGTATCGCTATATGCATAAAGGGAGCTGTTTTTTCAAATTGCCTTTGTATTATGGAACATAAGGGAATTTTATAGATAATGGCCATAATTCTTATTAGATTTAAATAAAACTTTGAATACATTTTTGTTGCGTAAATATCTTGACTGTTTGTTAACGCACAAAGTCGATGAAACTGGTGGGAAAACGACCTCCAATGCTTTTGAATTTTTTGACTTCCACAATTCTTGCAAAATTTAGATCAAATTTTGGAAATTGGATAAAGGGGAGGGGAGATTTTTTTTGAGAACCTTTTGACCTCCGTCTCTGGTAGCACTGTAGCCTCATGGAGTTATTGTACTTCTCTCTTTTTCTGTTCAGCACTTTTTCTAGCATCCTCGTCCCTTGTACCAGTTGTAATGTGTCTTCTGGATCCATGATTGGTTTTCCATAAATGACGTGTCTTCTAAAGCCTCACACTTGTACAAATTGTGGATGGTTGTTTTTAGTTGCATTACCTGTAGCTTAGGTTCCATTGTACAACCCTATTGTTACAGTGCCGTCTAAGAAAATAATACCTGATGAGAAGACCTGTAATTGTTCATAACTAATTCCTGCTTTATACTAATAATTCTTCAGTTTTTTTACGAGATGGTCTTTTTATGAAGGTTTTCCCATATCTTTGTTATGATATTTTTTAGGTTATTTCCTGACCGATTCTCTCACCTGACTTCATATTGCCCTTTTAGGTACATTCATAACCAGTTTAGGGCCTATATGAAGTTGATGATCCTTCTTGTGCTAGCTCATCGGTTTTCTCATCTACAATTTTGCAGTGCCCTGGTATCCACAACAGAGTTAACTTGTGGTCTGCCAGAGCCCTGAGTTCTTTGGATTTTTCCCATATCAGCCTAGATGTTACCTTCAAGTTTTTTAACGCCTTCATTGGATGCTTGACTGTCCGTAAATATATTGATTTGCCTATTTCGATGTACTCTCAAATTTCCTGGCCTACTACAACATAGCAAACATCTTCATTTGAAAAACAAATGTATATTTTTCTAGTGAAAAGCTTAACTGTAAGTTTCCTTTTCACAGTGTATGCTGCTTCTATGAAGATGAGGAAGGTCTAGCAGTGTATTAATTGCCACGTTTGGTGTTGTTTTTATGGAGACCGTTATTCTTAGACAAGCAAATATTTGTCTCTCATTTAGTACCATTGTAGCGTTTTTTTTGCGTCATTTTTGTTCACCATATTAAGGATGCATATGTTATCATGGGTTTGACCACCATGGTGTATAACCAATATATCACTTTCGGTTTTAGATCCCACGTTTTTCCGTGAGCTCGTCTAGTCAACACTAGTGTTGTCTTTGCCTTATTTTTGACTTTTTGAATGTGTTTATTCCAGGTGAGTTTTGAATCTAAGATCATTCTAAGATATTTTACCTTATCTGATAACTTTATTTCTACACCTTAGGGCCTAAGAGATCCCAGTTCCTCTAAGTTCCTCCTTTTTTAAATGCTGGTATGGTAGATATGGAGGGACTTATATTTAATCTGTCCAATTTGTAACGAAATTTAGGGTTCTTTGCCTTCGCCCCTGAACTGAATTATTAAATTTTCCCTGGGATAGTATGACCAAGTCATCTGCATATTCCAGTGTTCTGTATCTGTTCTCTTTGGGTGTCTTTAACAGCTCGTTTATTACAACTCTTTTCTGTAGACGACCTCTTGCAACTGTCATTGTTTCACTCTCAGAGTGCATACAGTCTATCTACCTGCAGCTTGTTTTATCAATCCTTTATTCCTCAACTGTAATAATTGAATGTATTATCATACCCCTCAATATCCAAAAGAACAGCTATAAATACTTTTTTATTTTTTACAGCATTCCCCATCCTTGTTAAGTAGATGCAATACTGTTTCTGTAAAAAAAAGTCACTTCCCTTCTTTAATAAAATAGGATAAATTCCGCCAGGTCCCGGTGTTATATTAGCAACCTACGATCCTCAAAAATACCACGAGTAATTTTCTCATTGTTTCTTTTCCATTATTGGTATATTTTCCTGTCTGAGTTTTTATAGTAGTTATTGGGCTATGAGAATCCTTTGAGAGTATTTTGTGGAGTCTAGCACCTCTTTGGGATTGGATTTCCTTAGAGCATTGTTACATTCAGTTATGGCCCTTTTGTCACCATTTCATTTTCTGATATTTGCTGTATTGAATTGGTTTTTTGCACCTGTTTTCCCATTTGAGCAAGGTCTTTGTTCAATCAGGGCATATTTTGGTTAAAATATTTTTTCACCTGAGGAAAGTTGTCTTCATGAGCTGTGATTGCAGCATCCTGTTATTGTCCTACAGCTTTATACTGTTCCTAATCGTTCTACCGCCCTTCTCTAAGATTGTGTTTGGTGCCTACCTGGGAAGCCTTTCCCTTTCTTCTTGTATAAGGCTGATATCCCCTATTTTAAAGTAGATGTGCATGTGGTCAAAACAAATTACCTCTTCAGACTCATGCTAATTTCTAACAAAGCTACTAGCAAACATAATATCTAATGTTATATCTATAACCTCCTTTCTTCATGTGTTTATAAAGGTTGGTTTATTTACATTCAATGTTTAAATTATTTGCCGTAATTAATTGCAGTAAAAACTCGCCTTGCTTATTGGTGTTGGTGCTTCCCCAGGTTATGTGGTGTGAGTTTGCATTACACAGCTGATGATGAGATGCGAGCCATTTTCTCTGCCTTCACCAGCTCTTCCGCTTTCTTGGTTGGTGGTAAGGTGAAGTCATCATAAGGGAGCTATGCCAATCCCAAGAAGTGGCCCCTTCAGCCCATTTTCGTTTCTCTTTCTTGATCTAACTACCATTAAGTTTCTAGAACAAATAAAAATTCCCAGCTTATAGTAAGCCTTAAACTGGGATGCCTCCAAGGCGCCAAAGGACGCCTCGTCAACAGAGTATAAAACGAATTGCCCTTCCTTTTCTACTTTTCTACTCAGGAGAAGCCAGTCTTCCATTTTTAGTCTTTGCCTCCGTAAACGTGTTGTGGCCTGCTCCTCTGGCCCAGGCAAGAAGGCCAGCGCCCTGAGTCTCTTTAGAAGGTTCTTGGACTCGACCACAGTCACAGACGTAAGGCTAATTCTTTTTGGAGGTCGCCCGGTACTCAAAGGCTCCGTTAGCGACACTGTATACCCTCCAGTGTCGTTCATTGCTCAGCATGGGTTTCATAACACATTGGGTTGGATTCAGCCTATATTATCTCTTGTGCAATCTCCTGAGCGACGTTAACTCCGTATAAGAGTATTTATCGATTTGCTAGTCTAGAACCAGGGAAGAGATTTATACATATTAACCTCCCAGTCTTGGACCTAGGAGGGCTATAGTGGAGGTTCTGCTAAAATCCCTAGCTGATCCATGGAGAGAGTAGATTTCACTTAAACCATATTACGTTTTTTAAGCCGTTCGAGCATAAGGTCTATCTGGATCATTGCAAGTGGTAGGTTTATGGCAACTTTTCCTAGTGTAGTTAACTGCGTCAAGAACACAAATTAGATATTCTGGGATTTATCTATTCGCCACTTGGCAAACGCCCAAAAACACAGGGAGATATTGTTACGAATATATATTCAATTCTGATTTGATTTACATTAAAATGAAGTTTACTTGCTTCTTGGTACCATTGCCACAAGGGATTTTTTCTATTTAGTATCATTAGGCTTTCTTTCTTTCCTTCACAGTTCTTTTGAAACAGCTTTTCTTTTTGCATATTTTATTCTTCATTAACTTTTTTGCTTCTTGTCTTATTATTGCATTATTTTTTATAAATCTTTTGAAATTCCTCAGTTTAGTACTTCCTATTCCATCTGCTTTGTTACATATCTTTTTGTTTATTTGCTAGTACATACTTTGCCTAATTCTTGCTCTAGTAAGGAAATAGTTTCTATATTATGACATCTATGCAATTAATGTAATAAAAATGCTTCTAATAAACACATGAACGATTTAATTAATTGTCCGTTCATTTGGACTTATGTAACTATATTGTTCTGCTTAAACTGGGTTGTTCTGACTATCATGTTGATTATTGCAAAGTGTATTATTTTCTGTCCATTATTATTTGCGTTGTTACGCAAACTCACTAGTTATATTCTTATTTCTGTTTTCCCTTCTTTTATTCACATTTATATTGACTTTTCTTTTATTAAAACTTGGAATTAGCGTTTATTTACCTCGCAGTAAAAATTATTTTCGTTGTTTCTATTCTAGTCTTCTACTGAAGTAAACTAATTTTTTAAAAATTCTTGTTCAGTTATAGGTAACTGATTCCCTGCTAACAATTTTATAATACACCATTGTTTTAGTAGTTTTTTAATTAAAAACTCTGTGGCAAACGTATTATTATATAAATATATTTTTCTATTTCTGACTGCTCATGTTCTTTAATATTAGTTTTTTGTATTCCCATTATATCAATTTTGTATATTTTGTGACCGCTCTCACTGATTGTGTTTTGCAGTTCCTTCCCTGATTAGTTCTCATAACATTTGCATTAGTTCCTGTACTTTTTATTTTCATTTTCTATTCTACTATTTCTTCTATTAAGTTGTATTTGATCTTATTCCCAATTTCTTTATTCTTGCTATTTTTCTTTTATATGTATCACTGATAGATAATGAGATTTTGTAAATGTCGCCAATCCCGATTTTTAAAAAATTTCATTGTAGTTTTTCGTCTTAGGCTGACCAGACCCACCCCTCCCCTCTAATGCTATAAAGAAACTTACGGACATGATAATTGTCCTAATTTTTATCGAGTTTGAATAAAATTTTGCACACACATATTATTAGGCCAATGTCTCGGTTAAGTTCATTAATGGATAAACTCGGTCGAAGGGGTGGGAGGAAACGACATTAAAATGTTTTTGAATTTTTGTGACTTTCATAATTCTCGCCAGATTTATATCAAATTTGGCACACATATATGCTCCTTAGGTATATACCTAGAAAAAAAAACAGAATTGGAGGAGGTGATGGGTTGATGTGATTATAAATTTTTTATTTTTACACTTAATTCTCCTTAAATTCTGATTAGATTTACATTAAATCACTATATTGCGTAATTTAACTATCTCTTGGGACTTCGCCACAAATGATTATTATTTTCTTAAATTCTATCTTTTGTTTTGTCCACGTCCATGTCTGTTTTCCGTTACGCAGGTTTATTTTATCTGGCTAACTATTTTTTTAAAAACAATTTAGCCCTTATCAGGCTGGATCCTTTTTCATATAACTTCATATAATTAACTCCTAATTGTATTTTTCAGTATCCCACTGTTTTTATTTTAGCTAATCTTTTTTGTATAATGTATTTTTGTTTGAAGTTTTCGCATTTTGCCACTTTTTCAAATTCTTCTGCTTTATATGCGCCTTTTACTTCAATTACCATTCCCAGCTGTTTTGAAAGAAATAAATAACTTTTAGGAACTCTGATTTTCAATGTGCTATTTCCCAAATTTTACTTTTTTATTGCTATATTATTTCAATTTTTTCTTTTATATTTTCTAGTTTATTTTCAAGTTTACTTCTCCCCTGCCCCTTAATCTTTTACTTCAATTAATTCTGTTTTCATATCTGAGTGTTCTTTACAAAATTTGTTTTTCTAATTTTTCTTTACTTCAGCCATTTTTTTATAATTGCGTCTATCCTAGTTCTTCCTTTCTTGTATGTTTTTCCTTTGCCAGGTCTGCTGTATATATTTTTTTATAAGTGTATTTTTGTTTTCGCACTTTTGCAGAAAACGCTGAATTACTCTTATTTTCAGATTCTCGAATTCTACGGGGTCTTTCAGCTCTCTTTTCTGTTTTATACATTTGGCTACCCTAAGGAAACTATTGATCTCCTTGATATTCTAATTTTTTTTCTGTTGATGTATTTTTTAGGTATTTGGCACTTGTAGACGTTTTTGTTCACGTTCAAGTACATTACAAAATCAATTTTACGCATACAAAACGTTTTCATGAGTGACGTTACCGCACGCATCACTTGCTCTTAAAAATGCTCCAATTGAAACAGTTTACTTCCTCATTTACTTATTTGTGAAAGCACTTCATTTTCGTGATTTTAGAGTTTTTCGTTCATGTATTATCATTTGCTGCTTTAAAATAGAAACATTTCCAACTTTACTACACTATTCTATATCTAATCTTGTCAACATTGTTTTGTGCCACTTTTACCTCTATTGTGTAATACTGTTACACTTTGATACCAGTCACTCAAATTTCTGTCTTTAATGTTAAACCAAGTTACTCATCAAATTACCCCCATATTTTGACTATGATTAAAAACAACTAATGAAACTTGTGTTTTTGTGTATGAGGCGTTTCTTAAAGTAAGTTTGACTATAAAAAAGGAGTTTGTTTTTCAACAATTTATTAAATGAAAGATTAAGCCTAAAACTATTTTTTACATAGCTTCTACCAATATTGAGACATTTGTAACGTGGGACCAGGTTCCCTGTTTAAATAAATAAATCTATTAAGGGATTAATAACTGCTCTTAATGAAATAGCATCTCAGCGAGCATGTGTGATCAGACAACCAAAACTTTCTATGAAAGCGGAACTTATTTTCCAAATATACCTCATAGTTTCTTCTGGTAATAAGGTAGAGATTATTGTATTTTGCAATATATTGAAATCTTTAGCCGGTTCATTACAACAAATTGATCTGATAACTGTTAAATCACACTTATTGCATGTTAATGGAAAATTACATACTGTTTAACTAAAATCAATTGCACTGAGATTTACTTTTCTTCTTCTTCTTTCACGAGCCTAATTTTACCTTTTTGGCGTAAGCATCTCTTAGCCCTGTTTCGGCTCCATATTATTTGGAATACAAACTGATGGTACAACTGGATTTTCAAAGATCAATCTCTCATTCCAGATTTTCTTTTCTCAGCGTAATTGTTTAACCTAAGTATTTATATTTAATTATTGTTTTAATTTGCTTGTCTTCAGTTGTAATTTGTTGGTTCATATCTATTTCATTTGTCATATACTTAATCTTTTGATAATTTACTTCTAAGTCTACTCTTTTCGTTGCGTCTTGTAAATCATGTATTAGGCTTATTAACTTGGGTTTTGATTTTGCAAAATTTATGATGTCGTCATCAGCGAACTTTAAGTGTTATAGTCTTTTGCCATTAATATTAATTTCATGATTATTCTATTCAGTATTCTTAAAAGCGTTTTTCTAACGTTAACGGGGACGTCAGTTTTTTTTTTTAATCAAAAAATCGATTTTGAGATTTATATTTTTTTCAGAAAGCTGAAAACCCTAGGATTGTAATGCTTTTCTTATTTTTTCCATATCTCAATTTACCGTAAAGATATACATGTATCTATACCTATATATTTCCACGCTCGCCAAGCCAGTTTTTCCGCCCTGCAAGTTGTGACTTGTTTTTTCGGAAAAAAACATGTTTTTTTGGATCAAAAAATTATTTTCAAGTTTTTATATTTACGAAAGGCTAACAACCTCAATTGCAATGTTTTTATTAATTTTTTTGTATTTTTATACCTATACATGCATGCTCGCCGCACCAGTTTTTCCGCGGTGCAAGTTTCAACGAGTTTTCTCGCCAGTTATGTCGTGACCTTTGAACGGGCGTTGAATTTGATATCATTATGTCTAAATGTTCGCAAAGAAAAGATCTCGTAAAGATCCAAATAAAACAAAGTGTGATAGGAATAAAAAAAGAAAGTTTAATATGCTGATAAAAAATCTCAGTAATCCTCAAAGGATGCGAGAATGAAGAGAAAAAAAGAGCTTGATGAGCAAGAAGAACTTTTTTAAGAAGCCCAAGGATTACTTTATGGCGCAGGAATCGCAGACTGATGATTGGTCTATTATAATTGTAAATAGTTAAATGCCAAATAGAAAAAACTCTAAATGGGGTTTTCTCAGAATGGGGGTTTTTCGCGCGGTGGACACGATTTCTCAATAACCATTAATCCGATCGACTTATATTTTTTTTAATGTGTTTATTGAAACAACAGCTTGTCTGAATTCTCCAACCAAATCTCCAAATTGAACCTAAAATATTTAAATTTACTTTAGAAGAGGATAAAAGGACATTTTTTCGAGAATTTTTTTCGCAGACTAGAATTTTTTTTCCTGCTGATCTTAACAACTTGGTTCTAGAATAGAGACAAGGTATATATGTCTACTTAAAGATGCCGTTTAATTTTTTTGTTTTGGAACTACTAGTGCAGATATCCTGTCCACCGCAAAACGCACGATTTTTCAGGAGACGACTTCCGCGCCCTCTGGTGGAGTTGAAATAAATAATGTAATTCAAAAAAGAATTGTTTTTGATGCCTCTTAATACATATTTTCAAATGCACGAAATCATCTCATATTTCTAAATAAAACAGATTTCAATGAAAAAAATTATGAAAATTGGCCAATTTTCACCCAAAAAAACAGACGCCCCCCTTAACGTGAGTAGTTTTAACATTTTATCCTCTTGTTACACTTCTTTGGTAATGCTGATTATATTTGTGTTTTACTAAATCCATACTTGCAGTATAGTACTCTTGTAAATTTACTTAAGTTTGTGTAGAGCAATAATCGATTGTTGTCCTACATATACTTTATCAAATGTCATACTATAGTCTAAAAAAGGCTATCCAAATAGTTACTTGATATTCTGTTATTTTCTCTATTAGAATCCTGACAGGTTGTAAGTGCTCAAGCTAAAAATGCTCTGTAATTCAAATACGCACATGTGTAGTATTGTTAGTCCTGTTATTTTTAGGTATTTCGAAAATTTTGAAAGCAGTTTTGATAGATAGTTAATTGTAAAGATTACTGTCATATGAAATATCACTCTGATTTTTGTAATAATAATAATAAAAGCTACTATATAAAGTCAATTTCTGTCGTAATATTGCTTACAGCGTCTGTTATGTTAAAAAAAAATTATTGGTTAATATAGTACTGCCTTCTATATATATTATGTAAGAAAGTGCACTTACAAGGAAAGTTCTAAAATGAGTTTGTTTTTTATTGATACAACCTTATAATTTATTTACAAAATTGTTCAATTGAATAGTTGCAAATATTGAAAGTGAAATATCTTGAGTTACTTTCTTTCAGCCTTAGTTATATATTAGTCGGTGCAAATTCAGTGTTTTGCATCTCATTCACTACTAATCTACAGTGTTCAGTCACCAGTTATATGATTAATGCAACTCCAAAACAAAAAGATCGTAGCATTTGAACTTAAACTTTTCTTATTTAATATATTGTATAATATTCCTGCTAGTTGGTAATTTATTTTGTCATTTCAGAAGCCACCAGAGTTGCGGAGAGCCTTGAGAACTAACAAGGAAGATATCACAGAAGAAATGATTGTTGAAAAAATACTCAGCAGGAGATTTAATCACAAACGAAGATACATGGAATATCTTATAAAATGGGAGAATCTGAATGAGTGAGTTAAATAGAGCACATGTTGCATTGCAGTTCAAGCGACTTTAGAAGTTAATACTTAGTTGGTTGTTGCAGTACTGAAAATACGTGGGAACCAAAGCATCATCTGGAAAAATGCAGACCGGTGTTGGAAGAATTCGACAGAGCATTCAATAAGCCAAAAGTGCCAAAATTGAAAAAGGTAGTTGATAATAACACGTTTGATAATAACGAAGTTGAGGAGACTTTGGGCAGGTAAGGCTTTAATCTACTGTAGCGTTGTTTGTTTAATTTTTATTTTAAACAGACCGCAAAGGACAAGCAAGCAAAAAGCCTTGAACCAGGTGAAAGCTTGGTGTGGAGATATATCAGAGGGCGATGAGGGCTCTGGAAAACGCAAGTCTTTTAGTGATGACGATGACTCTTCAGACTCCTTTGAGAAGAAAATAAAGCTAGAGGAAGAATCTGAAAGCAGTGAAGATGAAAAACCACCTGTTACTATCAGACGGATTGTGAAGGCTTCCAGTTCTCTTAATGGTGTATCCAAAAAGTCGGAGGGTATTATTACGTCAACTCCTCAGCGGGTGGTGCGAGTCAGCCAGAAGCAGTTGCCCAGCTTATCTTCTGGTGTGTACATAATGTCAAAAACCGAGGGTATAATTAAGTTGGACTCTAGCGCACCTCCTATAACAAGTAGTACTATGCTGAAGGTTGGGCAAAAAATTGGACAAACTCATATCAAGGTAACTTATTTTGTTATTTCTTTTTAGTTAGAAGGTTACCTTAATAATCAAACTTTCACTTTATACTACAAAACAATTATGTTAATCATTGGTGTTATGTGGGTGCTTTTTTTTGCTATCATTAGAGTCTCTAGCATTCTAGTATGATTCCACCAAGTTCCAGGAATTTGATTCTGTTCTTACTTTAACATTCCAGTCTACTTTGTGCATTTTTTAGGACAATTAATAGTGCTGCCAACACCCAAAATTTTGCACTATTTATTTTGGTTTACACGTTTTTTCCATTAATTTTAAATATAAATAGCTCGTCTGCCTGCACCATTATCAATTATATTATATTATATTACCAATGTCTGTCGTTCAGAAATCCTTCACTTTTATAATTTTAAATTCAAAAACATATACTCTGCTTAAATATGAGTATTTTTATTGTTTGATTTGATAACATGAAAATAATGTCTCTAAGAATATTACAGTACAAGCAAAGTTTGATGTATCTTCTATAAAAATAAAAATGTAACTGTTCGTTTTTGTTTAAAATCTTAAATCTCCGAAAGTTCTTCACGGATTGCTTTGAAATTTTGACACATTACATTTGAATATGCACATGGGTGGGTGGGTGGTTGCGTGCGAGCGTGCATGTGCGCGCACATGGAATTTTATATTTATATATATATATATATATATATATATATATATATATAATGTATATATATAATATATCCCTATTTACCATTACATGTAGGGATTACAAAATTATTTTTTTTTAATTCACACTTACTTTTTCTTAGTATTTTTAATATTGTGTAGAAAAGATGGTTTTCTTTGTTACTGCTTTCTAATTTTTCGTCGAATTTTGGCAGGATTTAGTTTTTGCTTGTATAATCATATTTTTAACTTTTGTTTGTTGATGTTATCTTCTGACCTATTTTATAGATGTTGTTTCTGTTTGTTCTTTTTTATCCAGATTTCTTGTATTATTACTTTAGACCACCATGCTGTTCTCTTATTTTTTTATTTATTTTACTCACACTGCATGACTTGTTGTCTTTATAATTGTTGTCTTAATTATTTGCTTCATTTCTCCCACTATCATTT
Source organism: Sinelater perroti (assembly GCA_036346155.1). Taxonomy (NCBI): domain Eukaryota; kingdom Metazoa; phylum Arthropoda; class Insecta; order Coleoptera; family Elateridae; genus Sinelater; species Sinelater perroti. The sequence continues at coordinate 4,639,342 of JARFIY010000189.1, forward strand.
GTTCTAAATTTCCCATTATGCTTTGAATTTCAACATTTATTATTTCTTTGCATTTAGCTGTCATCTCTATTTTTTGTAATTTGTATGCTGTTTCTTGTTGTTCTCAGTAGGCATTTTATCTTGTATCTTTATGGCATTATTTTACTTTTTTAATCTTTCCTATTACTAGGTGGTGGTCCCTGTATATATCCTCCCCTCTTCTTACTCTTACTTCTTGAACTTTAATTCTGTTATTTCTTTCTGTTAATATGTAATTTATTATAGATTTCTCATTTCTGCTTAGCATTACTCTAATAAATTTATGAATATCTTTATGTTAATAAAAAGTATTAGTTACTATCAAGTTATTTCTAGTGCAAAAATCTATCACTCTCTCCATTATTGTTTTCTCCATTTATTCGTATCACTTTTTCTGTTTTATTTTTTCTTATTCCCACTCTACCATTGGAATCTCCAGCTAAAAAGATTGCGCTTGTACTGGATTCCGTTATCATTGTCAAATCTTCCCAGAATTTATCTTCTATTTCTTTTTTCAACGAAAGTTTTAGCGTTAACATTCTTTCTCTCCATCCTTGTAATGTGATTTACTAATTTTTTGTTAACAATACAACTCAGGATCCCACCGTTTGGCAACAAAAAGCCGTTCTCCGGCCACTGACGCGGCGGCGTAGCGTTCGAATTTCCTGCTACTTGACCTTGACTGACATTGAAGCATCGTCATTGGTGTCAGGTGGCCAAACGGTGGGATCCCGGGTTTTGTAACTACACTTTTATCAGCATTGTTTATGCAGTTTTTTGCTATTGTAGCCGCAATATTTTGTGTGCGCTGCGAACGGACTGCCTCTCTGTGTCTGTATTAGCATTTTGGAACACTCAAATGTCTTTTTTATGAGTTTTGAAACAAACAATAAACCACTGAACATTTTCTTTAATTTTCCCCGTTTTTCCGACTGCGACACCTTCCCGCAGGTGTATCTCTGTGCTTTTACAATCGATATTAACTATTTCCACTTAAAAAAATTACTACAAAAATGTTTACAGGCATATTATGAGCATGAAACAATTACCTTTATTACATTATTTTTTCTTTGTCTCTAATCTTTATTGTTCATTATTTTTGTTTTGTTTTACTGTCTTCTCAAAGTTATATGGCTTGTATTTTCTTGCCCCTTTTGTTATTCTGTTACTCTTATTTAGGATAGACATAAATGATAAGGGGACTCTCTCATCGATTTCCTGTTGCATAGGAGATTGAAATGTATACCCAGTGGGTATGTGAAGATTATACCACTTAATGCTACTAGATGGCGTTGCTGGGAGTTATAGAAGGATTGGTAACGAGTTATTTATATTGTGCTTTAAGTACAGTTGTGGGCAAAGTGAAAAATTGAAAGTAGAGAATCATGGGCAGCAATTAATCATATAGTTTCTTTGGAAGGAAAGAGTGACTTCTTCAGAGATCCAATTGTAGGACAGTGTTTTGCTAGATGTCCAAGTTTAAAGGTGCTAATAAAGGTATAAGCATCAGATGTCTGGTAAATGCGCGCAAATTACAAATTATCCAGCATGGGTTTAACTTGGTAATGCCAAACAGGCAAACCATATTAAATGAACTGCCAGATGCAACAGCTCTGGCTTATAGAACTATGAGGAAGTATGTGGATGTATGTTAACAATCACTGCAGCTGTGGAGCACAGATTTACAGACGTTCTTTGAGTGCCTGGTCATAACGAATCAGGGTTCTGATAGGACACAGGAGACATCTGAAAAGAAACGTCTGCTTATGGAGTGGTAGCACATGTACATCATATTTATCTTTCTATTGTGTACTCCTGAATCTAATGATATTTATTCTATTAGTTTTATTTTTATGTCCTTACTAGGAATTCTGCTTCTACATTTTGTTCTCATTTCTTTTTATAAAGAAAATATACAATCCCAAATATTTAACCATATTTTCCCCACTATATCAATTCAAATCCATCAAAAACAATAAGCAGTAATAATTACAGACACGTAAATAAACGAAAATTCTGACATAATTTGAATAGATTTGAAACACAAAAGCTCAATCTGGTGGCTCAATAAATAAAAATAAACCAAACAAATCATAAAAAAAACGCCAACAACTCTCGAATTTTTATAATCAATCAAGCAGACACATCCAACAGATAAAAATACTTTCACAAGGAAAAAATTATAATAAAAAATAATGAACAAAGCTTTAGTAGTTAGTGGTCAAAAAATTTAAAGCCTCTAGACGTTTATACGTATGATGTTGACAATTACCATCAAATAATTGAAAATATTAGCACCTTTTTAGAAAAAGCTTAATGAGTAAATTTTAGTTAAGTCTTAACTTCAGATTCATGTAGAAAACGTAACTAGACTTGTATAAGATACTTATTAGAAATTTTTATCATTTATCAAACAATTCCGAGTTTGATAATCTAAGATATGCAGTATGAAATATTCTAAATATATATAATAGATAGGCATGAATGATAATATAGCGAAGATATCAGAATTGAACAAAATAGGAGACAAGAAAATATGAAAATCGGAAAATCAAGATTTTGAAAAATGAAAAAGTACAAGGAAAATTGGAACGTTATAGACCAGTTAGTCTCGTCACTATTCTAAAATTAAAAACCTTGATTAAGATTACAGGAATAATGACAGACAAATATCAACTGAGAAAATAAGAGAGACAAGGACACAATACACTTAATCAACTATAAGTTACAAGAATACTAATAGAGAAAGAAAATGAATGTAATATTACATTATGAATAACTGTTATGTGTGTATGTGTGCGCGAGTGCGTGTGTGCTCGCACACATGTGTCTATTTCAAACAAAAACTTGGAATAACAAAATAATTTAAAGGTGGGTTTACATAGAAGACAATCTTTAAGAATGGACCAACAACCATCTTTAAGTTGAACATACTTAACACATTTAAATCAAAAACTTTTGATTAATATATACTTCTTGTACTAATATATGAAATGGAAACATGGGCAGTAAATAAGAATATAATTGAACGACTACAGAAAGCATAAGGAGCAATCGATAGATGTATGTTTAACATCCCAGTAGATTACAATCTCAATACATAAATTAGAAAACGATTATGAGTAATTGACTAAATTTATCGATTATGCAATCAAGAATGGAGTTGAATCAGTCAGATCACCAAGCAACAAAATAATTAGAGGGACAAATTAAGTGAGCCAATGATATCAAATAATGTGCAGCTTATAATTGGGTGAGAAATGCAGACAAGTTAGAAATGAAAAAGATTTTGGAGAGGCATGCATTTGGCGATAGATTGATGAGGTATAGAAGAGAACAACATAAAGTAATCAAATAGCCTCTGTTATTGTTCATGGTAAGTTATGAATCAAATTAAAACAAAACATGTAACATCTACTTGGTCAATAATATGATTTTTATTGCAGCCTATAAGAAAAAAAATATTCACTCAATACAGACATACAGCAACCTACTGCAGCAGATCATTTATTGGTGTTATATATGAAGATTAATATATACTTATTCTTTATTAAGAAAATCAGTAGTGAACAGTAGAACAATTGCAGATCTTCCATGGATTGTCAGAACTTTTTCACAAGTGGTTGCAAAAAAAAATGTTTAATATTTGTAAATTTCTCAGCCTTTGAACCAGCATGATTCTCAACGTGCTTTCTATTGTCAAAATAAATAGCGCCATCATTGCTCATTGCACTGTGGGGTGTCAATGATCTCACAAATTATATAGTGGAAATTTTGAATTTCTTTAGTTACAAAGTATAAACATTTTAATTATATGAGAATCTCGTGTAACATCAAGAACAAAAATAAAAATATTATATTACTTCACATTATGAACTGTAACGCTTAAGAACAAAAAGATTTTGAAGTGGCAGCAAAAGATACAAATTCAGCCATATCTATAGTACTTGCAGGGGTTTACAATCCACTAAGATATTATTGATCTAATCGTTTGAGGTCGTTATCTGTTTGTGGTTTGTTGGTTTCAGATAACTTCACAAAAAGACGCTGATGTCGGCATTTTGTGAAATTATGTAACCAAGGAATTGTTGATGCAGTAAATCGATTGTTGCTTGAGTTATATAGTAGGTAACGTCAGCTTGCTTGAAACCACTTTTGTTTTAAATTCATGCCCAGTTGGTGCCAAAAAACTGACAAGGAGAGCACACCTTTGTAGTGATCGATTTTGCTGAAATTTTGTAGGAATAAGATATACTATTTGGAGATGATATACCGCTTAAACGTTTTCAAAAAATTGCGAGTTAAAATTAAATACGCCATATTAGTAACACTGCAGAAAATATTGATCAAGTAGCTCTAGTAGTCCAGTGGACTAGGAGGAGCACCACAATGCTTCAGATAGAGAGATTGCTTGCTCGTATCGTACTTCACCCTTTGTTCTTTGTTGCTTTTTCTTTGCAATTTTTCAAAAAAGCTTGAAAAGTGCATTATCTCCAAATAACATTTGGTATTTGTATACCAATATGTCGTTCTTGCAAAATTTCAGCAAAATCAGTGACCCAAAGTGTGTGTGCATCCTTTGTGAGTTATTATGTAACAATCCTAATAACCGTCATTTACAGTTACAGCATTTGAGCATCATCTTTGAAGAAATATAGACTAAAATCCACAACAAACAGTTGCTTTTCATGAGTTACATGAGGTTTTTCTGAACTCCAATTGATAAATTTTGTTTACGAATTTGTTGAGTTGAATATGCGCCTTATCGCTAAAAATTATTTTTTGACTAAATCTCTTTTATGATACTCTAAAATTTGACATGGTGAGAATAGTTAGCATTCTTAAGCTCTTACCTCATTTTAATTGTGCATGTATGAAGGTGTAGCTCTTTAGTGAGTGGTCACTGAAGGGAGTTTCTCAAAATTTCCTATTGGTGTATATGATACCGTGTTGATGTTTTCGGATTTTTAGCGACATTAAGACAAACTACGGCAATATTTCTATGGGATTTTACTTCAAGCTGACACGAGGTCATACATCCATTACCGATCCGGTTTTATCAAATTTTGTAATCAGTCTTAAGTTAAAGTATCAGAGCCAATCGAAAACAAAACAAAACTCAAAGTTTAAATTCGGTGTTCAATCTGACCACTTTTTCTAACAAGTCTACTAATCAGCTGTATACAATACTAAAGAAGCACAAAATAAAACGTTTAAACAATACATTATTGAATTTTCACCTGATGGCTATGCTATAGGGAAAGTAGCAACGAAATTTAAATGATTAACTGCAGCAATCTTCCCAATTAAAAAATCTGACTAAGCTAGGTCAAACACAAATGTACACATTTGCTCATAAATGTTTTTATTATACTATCATCTCATTCTAATGATGATACATCTAATATTGATGCTTTTTTTATGTGCCTTGCAAACTTCCATTTCCAAACAGAACATTTTCCCTAATTGAAATCCAACACGAAATATGACTAACCAATATTGGAAAAGTACGATCTAATAGTAGAAATTATGAACTAGCATTTACAGCAGCATTTTACGATTGTTGCTTTCATACATATTAGAAGTTTATTGAAATTGATGTGATTGCTAAATGTGGAAAACATTTAAAAAATTCCTTAAAGAAATCTACCAATTTGGATCCCGAGAATGTCACTCAATGGTGTAACAAAGTCATCATGTAGTTGCTAACAACATGGGGAGTCTTGAAATATGAAGAATTTGTGCAGCTGCGTTCTTAGGCATATAGCAGGCTTTCCACAAGGTGTGACACACATGCAGGTTTGCTTTATAAACTAAAACTTCATTTTATAAACCAAGTTTTAAAGTTATGCCAAAGAGACATACTATAAGGGTAGCAAAAAAAATTGGAACCTCTTTTCTAACATATTTTGGATGCACCAATTTCAAGAATCATCACGATGACTACCTTTGCTAATCTTAGAGCTGCATTTGAAATTGTAAAAATCCGATATGGTGGCTATAAGAAAAAAAAGTTGACTATCGTATCTTTGACATTTCAGAGTGCGTAGCAACTGTAATGACATTTTTAGATTCCTTATAAATTATATAGTAGTAAGTATATATATATATATATAAATATATAAATACAAAGGATCTAATCGAAAATTTTTGCATCATGGCAAACTCTCCATGGCACGTTATAAATGAAACACCCTATATAGATTTAGGAATACCTCATGCAGTGAATGAAATCCAAATACACTAAGTGTATATTACAAAAAAAATGTTCCTATAGTTGCAAGTCTTAGTGTGATTAATGCGGAATCAGCATTGGTTGAACATTTGCTCATGATGCAATAATTATAGTGCTTATTACTCTTATATGAAGCAGATTGTACATTTGCACTTGCAATAAAGAAATTTAAAAGAAAATATTGCTACATTTAATATAACTACCAAATAATGAGAACTTAACTCATATATACAATTTTCTATTTCACATAGCTCATTTTAATTTTTCTGTACCCAAACTATATTTATGAAGTTTGATATGTGGAAACAGGTTTTTTCTATTTTTGACAAAATTTCTAAATCGGTTTTTAATTATTTTTAGATGATTAGGAAAGACACTAGCGGACCTTCTCCAGGTATTGCAAGAGGGCCTACAAAAACAGTTACTAAACTGTTCAAAAGCACCTCAGACCTAAAGACACCTACATCTATCTCCAAAACGCTGACTAAGCCTCCGACGATTTCTCGTCGAATAATAGGCCCGTCGTCAAGCACAAAGACTGTTTCGAGATTTTCAGATTTAAATGACTCGAAGAGAGTCACAGATGATGATTCTGATGGTCTTGAAGAGATGGATTTTCCAACAGACCTGCCCTTGCCTGAGCCTGACAGTCCACCAGGTGAATTTACATTATGCCCATTGACTGGGAGGATACTTGGAGAAAAGGATGAGCCTGAAGAACAGGAAGAAATAAATTCAGGAGCAACGACGTTGGATAATTTAGTGAAGGAGGCGGTTGCAGAGTTGCCAGATATAGACACTTGTATATCAGAACAGAAATCTGATGAAGCAGCTAAGGCTCCTGAAGAAGCTGCAACTTTAGATGAAACGCCTGCTGAAAATGTATTACCTGTAGAAACGCCACCTGAAGCTGTGGATAGCAGCACCAGTGCTATTGTTGTTAATGCAACAGATGCAGCTTTGGATAATACATCAGAAAACAGTTCAAATAGTGTAGTTGCTGTTACCACAACCACATCTCCCCCCACAACAACTAGCATATCTTCCACTCTCAGTACAACAGTAACGTCTAAACCTTCGCGATCAAGTTAGTTTGCTTTTTACCTCATTTCTATACTTTTAACCTAACGCTTATTATTGATTTAGGTAAACCAGCTATAATTACTCCATCCAATCCCAATATTTCGGACAGTAAGATTATTCCTATGAAGGAAGACATGGAGGAATGCATCACGTCAAGCACCATTAAGAGGAGTAATTTTGCTGCCACATCAGTCACCAAGTCTAAACCTGTTCCTCAGCCTGCATCATCTATTTTGAGCACTGCACTAACCACCAGCAAGGTGGGGGCAAGTCCTACCCAAGCATCTCCACAAAAAAAACTTCTTAGTACACCAAACATTCAACGAAAAACGCCTTTGAGTCGGCCCTCCCTGGCAAAACCTTTTCCAGCTGCTACCATCATTCAGAAAATGCAACCAAACAAGTCGCGACCTGCTTTTCCTAGGGTTATTTCCCAACAGGAACCTATTCTCAAGAGGAGTTCGACGGTAACGACTTACAAACCTGCTAATCTAGCTAGAAAAATAGGTAGCACTACCATTTATAAGACCACAGAAAAGCCGCAGGCAGCTCAAGTTTCAGCGCTAAAGAAACCTATGTCCACAGCTATTCCAGAGGGTACTTTGGTATCAACTTCACAACAACCAACTATAATTCAAGCTATTGCAGAGCCAACGTTGGTTCAAACTGCTGTCATAAATATGCCTTTGCTGACGACTGATGAAGAACAGCCAGCTGATACTGCTGAATCTACAACTCCTTTGAATGAAATTGAACCATTGCCTACTTTACCTGCTGACAGTGGCCTTGCTGATTTACCAAACTTTAGCTTGCCAGAATCAGATACACCACTGCTCATTACAGGAGATGATGGAACTATTTATCAAGTGGCAGGACAAAACGAAGAAGGCCAAACAATACTTATCAGTGAGGGTCCCGATGGGCAGCAGCAGTGCGTGCTGGTTTCATCTGATCCAGTCACCGAAGAAGCATCTACAACTCTAATGATAGATGCCTCTAGTGCAGAGCCTGATGAGCTTGAACAAGCGCTTATGATCAACACACAACAACCTGAAGAAACAGAAAGTGAAGGTGGCGAGGAATCACATGTTGTAGCGCAAATTATAAAGGCAGACCCGCCAAGTCCTGGTAAATATTGTAGTCTTACGCTAAGTGGGATTTGAAAGAATTTTTTTTTCAGGAGGTACACGTAAAGTTGTTTTAATGCTGCCTGATGGAAATCTGATGATGACAGACGTTTCCGCAGAGCAGTATGCTGCCTTAGATTTGGATAAATAGATAGCAATAGTTATTATCAATGCTTAAGTGCAAGTTATTTTTAAGACTTTTAAGTGTTCTGTGAATACCTGACTCTATTCATTTTATGTTGAAATAAAAAAGAAAAATTTTAGACTGCACAGTTTGCAAACTTTATTTCAGGAAAAAATGAATAGATTAGTTCTAAATTTACTCTTTCCACGTATTTGTATTTCTTTTCTTTTTGTATTTTGGTATGATTGTATGAAATAGCGGCTTAGTGCTGACCATCAGCATTTGTATAACATTGAGATGAGTTTTGATAAGTACATGTATCGATTACTTTGATTCATTATCCATATGCTGTATTTAATAAATAACAGTTAATAGCTATCTAATTTCCATGGTAATTATGCAATGACAAATCAATAAATTTGCGTCAGTATAAGAGAGCAATGGATTTCGTGCCTTTAATCCCCAAGAATAAGCGTTGCACTAACCATGATATCTCTCACATTATTTCTCAAGTATTTCAAGACTTCATTCAGTTACCAGAATTTCCAGAGAATGTTGCCAAGAACACACAGCAGTTCAACTTGGAAAACAATAGCTTAAAAGCCAGTGGAGCACGAGTTTCAAGTGTGAGTAGAATGGTTATGCTTTTTTTCTTGCATGAAAAATCAAATGTAATCCCAAAAGTCTTATGAAGAAACAAAGTTGTGCATAGAGGATCTTGGCTGTGTGGAAACTGCTGTTATGACTGGACAAGGAGTGTTTATGCAACACAAAAGCACTTTGGAAAAAGATGAAATTGCAATGGAGTATTGCATGCTTAAACGAAAAGAATTGTCTTTGGATGTAAACAGGAAGGAAGCTCGGCGGTTTGGGTTGTTGCAGAAAATTGATTTGTTGCCCAACAGGCCAGAGAGATCGATGGGTATTGCGCCATGGTTTTAATTACAAATTTGTCATTAAGTAGTACTTGCTAGATTTCAGAGTAAGTTCCAACCAAGAACATCTCTGTTCACCGCCATGTCCCAATATTCGGGATGAACTAGATTTGTATCCATCGAAGTTGGAACATAAAAACAGAAAAAGGTAATGTTTAAGTTATTTATTTTTTGTATCTCGGTATTTATTTGGCATTTTGTTGCTGTTTTTCTTAACTCATTTTTTGATATCTTAGTAAAATGGTGCAGCTTTGTGTTTTTATGTTTACTAAACTAACACATCTATAAAAAAAGACATGTATGAAGGCATAGCTTTTTAAAGAATATAGTTAAGAGGTTATATGTACATCATAGATAATACCATACCAGTGAGTGGCCTTTGATAATCTAAGAAGATTGACACTTGTAATAGATGAATTTCTTGAATTATATATTTATTTCAGATTTACTTCTGAACTGTGTTTAACAAATTTATAAGAAAATATAAGTTTATTAATAAAAGTGTTAATAAAAAAAAACAACTACGATTTGAGAATGAAAACAACGCTGGTATTTTGTTCAAGCTTGCAAACTTAAATACATAGAAGAAAGAGATGAATAATATTGATGTAAAAGAATGATCTAATCCCACAAAAGAATCAAAGGTAGATTAAGAATTTTTATTATTTTTTTAAATTATAGCCTTTATATGCCAATAGTTTATAAGTTAATTGTTTATGTTGCATTTTAAATATTTCTATTCGGTGTTGGCATGTCTTTACGACACATAGGCCTCTTCTAGCTTTTTCCACTCTTCCCTAATTTTAGCTGTTCGCTTTTATTTTATCGGACCATCGTTTTCTTTGTCTTCCTCTTTTTCTTTTGGTTTGGAATCGGGGAGTCCATTCTGTTATGTACTTTGCCCATTTATTTTTATTTTCTCTAAGCATATGTCCTACCCACCGCCATTTGAGATGTTTTGTTTTGGTCACAACATCTTCTATTTTTATGTGTCTTATGTCCGTGGCTCTTTTTCTGTCTCTTTTTGTATAGCCCAATATGCTCCTCTCCATTGCTCTTTGACATGTAGTTAGTTTTTGGTCTTGTTTTTGTGTGTTTGCCCAAGTCTGGCAACCATAGGTTAGTATGGGTAGTGTACAGGTGTTATATATTTTTCTTTTCACTGCTATGCTGTATTGTTTACTTTTCATAACTTCCTTGAGTGTCCAAAATCTCTTCCATGAGTTGGCAATCCGTTTGTCTATTTCTAATTCCATTTGGTCACTGAATGCAATTAGTTGTCCCAAGTAAATGTAGGAGTTTACATATTCAATGTCTTCCTTTTCTATTTTGATAAGTTTTTGGGAACGATTTGTTATTATTTTTGTTTTTGTTTTATTTATTGTTAGTCCCACCGTTTTACTTTCTTGTGCCAGATCTTGGAGCATAATTTGTAGGTCTTCTGGGTTATCCGTTATGAATATTATGTCATCCGCAAATCTTAGATGGTTCAGGTTTGTTTCGTTGATATTGATACTGAAGTTGTCCCATTCTATTTTTCTAAAGATTTCCTCTAGCACTGATAAAAACAGTTTTGGTGAGAGTGGGTCTCCCTGTCTCACATCTCGACGTATAGGGAAGACTTCCCCCTCTGTTTCTAGTTTTACTCTGCCTGTGCTGTTAGTGTATACATTCTTCATTATCCTTATGTATTTATTTTCAATTCCTTGATTTTTCAGGGCTTCCCAGATGTAGTGATGTTCCAAGGAGTCAAACGCTTTGTTATAGTCCACAAAGGCCATGTATAGTGGGTAGTTGTATTCATGGCTTTTTCGATGAGCTGTTTCACTACATGGATGTGGTCCACTGTGGAATATCTTGATCTAAACTCAGTTTGTTCTCTTGGTTGTTTTTCATCTAGTTTTTTGGCGATACGATTAAGTATTATTTTTGAGAATACCTTATATACATTAGACATCAGGCTTATTGGGCGATAGTTGCCTATTTCTGATCTATCTCTTTTTTTGTGGATGAGAACTATAGTACTTGTTGTCCATTGTGTGGGTATATATTCCGTATTTAAAATGACATTGAAGAGGTTGGTCAATTTTGTTGTTGTTTCTTTTAGTCTCGCCTTCATCATCTCATTGGTTATGTGATCAGTGCCGGGAGCTTTGTCGTTTTTCTGTGATTTTATTGCATGTTGAACTTCACTTTTAAGAATTTGAGGGACTTCTATGGTGTCTTCAAGGTTTATGTTACTTTCTTGAGTGTAGAATATAGTTTATGATAATAATCTGTTGCAATCTTTAGAACTGGCTGCCTTCTTGTTTCTTCTTGACCTTTTTTATTTTTGATTTTGGGTATCCATATCTTTTCCTCTTGTAGCTCTTTTAAGGCCTTGTTTATACCTCCCGATTTGGATATATGGTGTTTGATACATTCAAGTCTTCTGTTTTCTTTATCTTGTATTATGTTACGGTTTATTACTTTACTTAATTTATTTATTTCTCGTAATATTGGTTTGTCTTTCTTATTTTTAAGTAACTGCTTCCTTTTCTGAATTAGGTCTATTGTCTTAGAGGTTAGTTTATTCTTGATTTTTGTTGTATAGATTTCATTTATTTCTGTGTTGTAAAGTTCTTGCGTTTTGTTTAATTCTTCAGGTGGCGTATTTTTTGTGATGTGCACATTAACAAAGCATTCTCTTTCTGGTTTAAGTACTTCCTCTGTTTCTTCTGTTCTTTGTTAAACAGGGTTGCCCTGACCATACGGTGATTGCTGTTGAAGTTAAGATTATTTATTATGTTGACATTTGGAAATGATTTGGGTTGATTGCTTATTATAAAGTCTATTTCGTTTTGGTAGGTCCCATCAGGCGATATCCAAGTCCACTTTTGACTGGCTTCTTCTTAAAAATATTGTTTATTATGGTTAAGTTCTCAAGGGACATGTTGACGATCTTTTGCCATTGCCGCTTTTTTTCCTGTGCTATATTCAACGAACTTAAAAAGTTCGTTACTGAATTATATATGTCTGTCGCTGTCACAAAATTATGGATTTTTTTCCTACTGTATTCTCTTCACCATGGTTCTGTTTACCTATTTTGCCCTTAAAGGTTTTTTATGTTGGTTTATGGGTTATGATAGACCAATTAAAGTGTAGGTTGCATGGAAGGATTATTATGAATGATTGATCTGAATTTTATAAAGTCTATAAAAAATAATGGACTTTACATTAGGATAAATAGAAATTGTTCGTTTTAGTCACAACAATACAAATATATTTTTGTTTGAACTAAAAATATTGTAACGGTTTCTTGCTGATGCTCATAAACGTAGTGATAGTAGTTTGATGTACTTTTGCTACCAACACTATCTTTGCCATGTCTTTAAAGAAAGAAATTTCTGACTATTGTTCCATTCAAAACACTTGATTTTTACCTTCACACAGTTAACCTGTACTTTTGAACTGTCTATACCATTACAGAATGCTGACCATTTTGTTTGCATACTATCTTTAAAATGAAACATCACCAGCGAATGAATATTTCTTATATTTTAGAATACAAAACACTGCTGCTTAGTCACTTTGTAAAACACAATCTAAAGAAATGATTTAAAAAATATTTGAAATCTATGTAAGTTAAAGCTGGTTGTCATTTACCTATCAGGATATCAATTTGGTTATTTTATTATATATTTACAGAAAGTACTCGAGCTGGATACAATTATACCATTTTTATTTATTATATATTAGTACCAGGCATATACTTGTCACCATTGTCATGGTGATTAATATATTGGTGTGCATAATAATTATTTTATTACTGATGTGCCAAATATAGGTAAACTACTGCCTTTATAACTAGTTGGTCGGCAGCTTTTACCTTTCTTTATTTTAAAAACATCTAGGAATTTCTGTTTTTACCAATCAATTCCTCACTCCTAGTGCATGCAAAATGTGACAAAAGTTGCAATGTTTTTATTTTAATTTGTAAAGAAATATTTAATGAATATCACTATTTAGAGTGCCTACAGACATTCCAAATAATTAATTGAAACAAAAAAACAATAAACAAATTGGGCTTTGCGTTTTGTGCTTATCACTCATGCCGCTTGCTGCTCGCATATAGTATATTGTGGCATGAAATTAAAACTATTTGAGTTAATTTCGCTAGAAATATTATGTAGGGGTATTGGTGCGGCCGGAATAAGTGGACTGTATAGGTAATTTTGAACAGAAAACTTGAAACAACTCTAAAATTAAAACACTAACCTTGCTGTTGGTCCTGGGGCTTCCAGAAGAAAAGGAGAAGGATATGGATAAAAATTAGGGCAAGTTACCCCAATCTTCACAGCAGACGAAACGTAGGCGTTTTCCTGGTGTAAAGGTTCCCTCGTCGAGCTGATAATTTATCGGCGAGAACACAGCCAAAAATGTCAAATGCAAAAGCGCGAACAAAGGCAAATGCGTAATGCCGCGAACAAAAATGCGAAATGGAGGTTTTAATAAAGCAAAAGTATAAAGTTGCGCGAACTAAACGTAATTGAAATGGCAAGTTTAAAATGAATAAAGCAAAGGCTTAATGTCGCGCGAACTAAACGAAACCAACGTGCCAAAACAATTTGGGAATTCTGGACGATTTTTCTCGAGGTATGAGGAATTTCTTGGTATCGGATGATAGGTTGGAGTTAGTAATAAGGGTTTTGGTTTTCTTTTCGAGGTAGGTAGTGGGATTATTAGGTACATGGCGATAATCAGAGGATTTAAGTAAATTGTGCATCTTACCGATGTAGTCCGCAGTATTTAGGATCACTGTAGCGTTGCCCTTATCTGCCTGTAAAATTGTAATATTATTATTTTCTTTTAGAGCTTTTAAGGCACGTAATTCGGAGGCTTTGATATTTGGTTTTGGTAATTCGGCTGTACGTAGCACTTTGGCTACATCTTGCCTGGTTTCATTGGCCACATTTTCGGGAAGGGTGGAAATGGAGGATTCTATTTGGGATATAATTTTGTTCAGTGGGAACGCGGTTTGGTGTTACAGCAAAGTTAAAACCTTTTTCCAGAGCCTGAATAGCTAGGTTGCTTACAGGGTAGCCAGAAAGGTTATGTACCGTCGTGTTGGTCAGGGATGGTTTGGGTATTGGGAATTTTACTTTGGCATAACTTGGAAAGTTTCTGTGTGTCGGTTTTCTTTTCGGATATGCACGACGCTTTGTCGTGTATAATCCTAGAGAAAGCATCCCAGATAATAGGATGAATTTTGGAGGAACTTAATTTATGGAAAAGGCCATAAAATTCCAGATTTGTATTGGCGAGGTTTTTACGGGTAGCATGAATGGAGTTTCTAAGCAGAGATAGCTCTGATTTTTTAAGGATACGCGAGATGGTGGATGACTTCTGGTGATGTTTTAATCGCAAACCAACAGGTATCACCTGTTAGTCTCTGCAGGATTTTAAGAATGCAAGGTCACACAAAAGTTTGGCCTTACGTAAAGTAAGCTTTGAATATAGCTTAGTTAAGTTTAATGTTTCCTCCCCGTAGAGGCGTATAAAATGTTCGGGTAGGTTTCCGCGGTTAACTATGTTTAAACAATTTAGTTCACCGGATGAACCGCGTCTATTTTGAGAAAATCCTCGACGTTTCGGCATCGGCTTTGATGCCATTTTCAAGAGGTTAGCCCTTCACTCGGGGTCTCAATCTGCCTACTCCCCAAGGAGAGCTATGAGTCGTTGAATAAGACTGAGCTTTCGTGTGGCCTGCTTGATCTTTTATAGGGCTGGAAGTGAAAGTTTGTTTGGCGGGAGATGCGTTGGGTTGGGGAAAGTTTGTAGGATTAAGGGCGGTGCGGAGCAACACAAGAGATGACAGCCAGCGTTTGCCTGTCATGTGGAAGTCCCTTATTGCTCCGCACCGCCAATTACGCAACACCCTTAATCCTACAAACTTATATATGTATAAAATCAATAAGCCTATCTACCGATAAGAGTGTAAGGTTACACTTCAATTCTTTTACAATAGCATTTCACAGTCTTATATTTCACTAAACATTGCTGCCATATAAACACACTAACTCCTTCAGTTCAATATAAATTTTTTTCCAATTGTTTTTATCTGTTGCTAACCTTTTGACTTCTGTCCACGATTTTCCCTTCTTCTTCAGTATTTTTTCAATTGCATCATTCCCAGTTTGTTTTGGTCTTTCTCTCTTTCTTGTACCTTTCTTGTCCCCACCATCCCAGTTGTCTTTTCTAAATAAAGTTTTCTATCATGCTTTTACATTACACCTTTTACTCTTCTCAGATATTTTATCTCAACTGTCCTTATCTTACTTCTATCTTGGTCAGCTAGCACCAATGACTCGCATCCGAAGGTAAGAATTGGTCTGAATACTGTCTTGTACACCTTCATCTTTGTTTCTCTTGATATTTCTTTTTTATTGATAAGGCCTTTACTCAGTGCATGATACACTTTGTTGGCTGACTATTCTTCTATCACCTCTGTTGGCAAATGAGAACGCAACCATATTTATTATTAGTTGGCAACACCTATATTCAATTAGGTACTCTGTCTATATTTATGATTTACACGTGATTTCTGACCGAGCACGCCGCCCCGGTTAACCTCAAAATGTATGACGGACAAAAAACACGCCGGCCTTTACTTTTTCTTCTGTTTCCACAAGTAGCAATCAACCACGCTCTGCTACCATGTTGATATTTAGGTGGAAATAAATAAACGATTATTATGAAAAATGCAAAGAACGTGTATTATTGACATAGATTAGAAACGTACAAGTAAATCATAGATATAGACAGAGTACCTAATTGAGTATAGGTGTTGCCAACTTATAATAAATATGGTTGCGTTCTCATTTGCCAACAACCTCTATACTTTGTTCTCCTGTTTCTTCTATAGCTACTCTCAGGTATTGGAAGTTGTTACTGTGCAATAAGTAATTGTTACTGGCAGGTCATGTGTATTCTTTTTCCATAAATTTAAAAAATGGCAAAATAATGTATGGTTAAAATTTAATATGTCAATGTTTTAATTACATACTCATTACTAGATGAAATATTCCGTAATGCGGTCAGTTTGTGATTATACTCACCTCCAGTGCTTGGTGGTTTTCAAGGATAATTTGCTCAACACGAACAGTTGTGTTTAAAAACGAAAAAATTTTGTTACTTGTAACTTTGGAAGAACTATTTATTGAGTGTTTTGCTTTTTAGGGTATGTGGTGTGGATGGTATTAGTGAGCCACAGAGTCGAGATATAATCTATTAACTTTATACAGGACGCTGTCTAATTTACTGAAAAGACATTATGTTTAGATAAAAAACCACATATGAGTATGTGTTATTAGTAACTAATAACTTATTGAGCTGTTTTGCGTTTTAGGTAGAAATAATAAATATTTAGCCCTTAGCTGCCACACTTCAGCAGAATATCATAGCTGCCACAAGGGGCGTTTTAGACCCCACCGTTAAAAAATTTCACTGCTAAGCGACTTATGACTATTTATGCTTGAAAATGTTTTCTAATATTTGTTGATAGTTGCTTTAGAGGATAGAATAATAATTTTGTTTATGAAAAAATAACATTTAGTATTGTAAAAAAATTGTTGAATGCAAAAAAATGGTAAAAATGCCCATTTTCACTAAAAAATCATATATATTTTTTAATATGTATATTAAGGGCTAAAAATTCAATAGAATACTCTTGAGATATATATCTTTAAGGAAAAAAATCGTTTGGTAGTCGGCGTTAAAAAAAAGGTATTTATTTTTAACTTTCAATGGAGCCATTTATACAAAATCAAAATTTTACTGTAATTCACAATTAAATGTAAATAATCATATAAATATCGTATAATCATAATATTATATCCGTATTAATGGTAAGATCAATGAATAATAATCGTATGAAAAAAATATATCGTATAAAAGAAGCTGAGTATTAAAAATTATTGAAAAAAAGGACAATTTTTTTTTCAGCGCAAGAGTGACACAAATTTAGACGATGCTCATCGCAAACTGGTGCTTTGCAAAGACTGCACGCGTATTTGGTTTTTCTATCGCAAAAAGCACATCGTTGCCTGGATGGCAATTCTATTCTTTCTAGTTTTTCTCTTTGAATATGAATGTTTAAAATTGATTGTATTCCAATTTTGATGTCGCGGCGTAGTGTTGGTATTTTAGATCTGTCGTTGGCATAAGGCTGAATTAAGTGCATGTACAATCTTTCAAGGCACATGATTGCCGTGCATTTTTCGTTGCTATTATCTGCTTTCAATTTATACTTTATGAGAATTCTAGCATTGACTGCAGCCTGGTCGAGAATACCATAGAAAATACGCATTGGCCACTTATGCGACCTACGCGTAACCGTATAAGAATGATACAACTGACCAAATTAGTCCGTTCCTCCTTTTGTTTCATTATAATTAGAACTATAGTTGCTTTGCCATTGATTATCTTCGTAGAATGCGAATACGAAGAAACCACTAATACAATTTGGCGCCATTTGAAAGACGCATGATTGTAAACATACCCGATGTACGTTGAGAAGGATCCCTTGTGTCCCAAAGGAAGCCATTTTTCTTTTAGCTTTTTTGTTGGGCGGCCACGTGCACGCGACTCTAATAAACGCTGATCTAAACTTGCTTCTTGCTCATCTTCCTCCAAATCAACTTCCATGTCAGAACCAGACGAATATTCTGAACTTCTAGAATCATCGTCTGTACTGTCAGAAACATCCTTATGAACTTCATTATCTGAATTCTCAGACACATGGCTTTCTTCGTTTTCATCCAACAGCTCTTGTCGCAGTGTTCAAGATCGTAAATTATACTCCATCTAATAACCCCAATATATATATATATATATATATATATATATATATATATATATATATATATATATATATATATATTCTCACCAACCAAAATGTTTTACTTACCTCTCTTTCTTCAAAACAAAGTGAAAACAATGAAAAAAATTCGGCTAATAACTATAGCTGCCACACTGGGGTCTTAAACGGCACCACCCTACTATGCACAGCTGCCAGAGCTACACTAACGTCTTGTGAGTTTTGATTTGGGCTCGAGGGGTCAGGGGAACTCTCCAACTAAGAACAGGTGGCGCCACAAGTCCATATTTGTAAAAGTGCGAGGGTTTAAATTGGAACTTGATTACGGCCGGGGTCATCTGGACCCCAGTATGCAGCTAAGAGTTAAGGTATTTGGAAAAGTAATGGGATTATGAAGGGGCGTTCATGTAAAACCAGGACTTTTGATTGTGTAGAATAATACATGCAATTTATTTTTTTAATATTTTATTACCGTAGCTGTCTACATAGATAAATTATTTAGTCAGTAAGATCAAATTACTTGTTTTGCATCGTTGCCTTTAATGCAACTTGTCGTTTTGTCTTGCTATTGCAATCAAACATTCCTTTAGTAACCAATGTGTTCTTATATACACTTTTGGTGCATTTTTACCATTTTCTAATTTTTTTTTCTACATGTATTACATAGCATAGCATAAACATGAGGCGTCTTTTGCTTAGTTTTGTATTTTTCAATTTTAGACATTACTGGACTCATTAAATTTTCGAAGTAATCTCCAAATAAGCTAAAAAACACATTGCATGTAATTTTAATGATTGATAAAGAATCCGTTTCTGTGACTCTAGTGAGTGTATTTTTAAACATTTGTTTGTTGTTTTTATCGTTTTCATTATCTCGCCCGCCAGCAACCTATAGAAGCAATAATTATTAAAGCGCTATTTGTTTAAAGAGTAACGTTAAGAGGCAATCCAACCACCCTTATGACGAAATTATTCTGGACAGTCAACTGCTTTCAAAGAATGAATGCTGTATTTAAAGTGCTGTATTTATAGTCTTATTTTGGTATTTTTTAAATAAAAATATCCATGTAAAATGTTTGTTTTTACATTTTCAATAGAAAGATATAGCTTTTTCACAAATTGGCGGCTAATATCCATCAGCTATTCAAAATCAGGATTTTTATTTTTCTCTAAATGTTAACATGAATGTCTGTATCAAACTGTCTTGGATGGAATTTCCATAAGGTATGTATCAGAAGTAATGGTACAAATTATTTTTTATTTTCAAAAATTGAAATAAACGCAAAACACTTATTTTTTCAATATAAATTGCATGATATCTACACTTGAGAGCAAAACAATCGACTTATCAACATGCTCAAGTTTGTGCGAATGTCTATCCACTCCGATAACATTCCAAGTAAAGCTCAGTGTACTGTTTGAAAGCTTAAAAACTGTGGTTGATGATACCACTTTGATTGGAATCTGACCTGTTTTGACGAAGTTATGGGCCTAAGAATGTGTGTAACACAAAAAAGTTGAAAGAGGAAAGGTGATTATGAAAGGAAAAAATCCTCAGTTGAAATTAATTTAATCATTTTTTCAATACAGTGTCGCCACCTCTACTCCTATTTGCACTTTCCAAGCAATTACGCATAGATCGGATGACCTTTCTATGCTGTCTTGAGGGATTGCTTCCCATTCTTCAATCAGCGTCGCTTTCAGTTCCATCACGCTTCCTGGTGCAAAATTTCTGGTCCGAACTCTTCGCTTAAATTCATCCCATTTTCGGTATACCGACGTCAGCCAGGTAGATAGTGGTCACTCGCGCGGTGTGGCATCGCACATTGTCGTGCATTAGCATGAAGTCCTTACCAACATCCCGTAAACGAAACAACATGTTCCTCAAGAACGTCCCTGATGTAGCGATACGGTGTTAAACCTCCTCCGCTAGGCACGAAAACCAACTCAGTTTTTCCGTGCATGGAAATATCCATCCAGAACTTGCAACAGCCATCTCAATATGCGACAGTTTTTTGAATACATCAATCAGCAAATCGCTCCCCTGGTCTTCTATAGATCCGACGTCTTCTGTCGTTACCATGTAGGCACATCTTGGACTTGTCGATGAATAATATCTGACTTCAATTGCCGATGTCCCAATCGACATGTTTGCGAACAAACTCCAGTCACCTTTGCTTTTGGATTACAGTCAGCTTGGGACCTGTAGCTGCCTTTTTTGGGGTTAGGTTGGCTGCCTTCAGTCTTCTTTCATTGTCCATGTGTTGGCGACCACATCTCTGACCGCATTCAGATCTTGCTTGAGATTAACGTTAGTCATATGTAGATTTCTGATGGATATTGAGACGAGAAATTAATTGTCTCTTTCCGTTGTCACGCGCCTACGACCGCCTCTTTTCTGGACGTAGCCACTGGTTTCTCGGTACCGACGTCACACTCTCGACACAGCTGATTGACTCAGATTTAGTCGATTTGCCATGGCCCTCTGACTGAGGCCCTGTCTCAACAATGCAACTGCCTGGGCTGCTTCGGCGGCTATGGCATCCATTTTACTTGTCAACTTCAGATAAGTGACTGAGAAATTACGGGATTGCAAGCGTACTGTCAGCCAATCACGCACGTGCATTCCAATTAGCAAGATTCGTAAAACCCCGTTCGTGATGCATATTTTTTTGAATGATTCGTCCGATTAATGCAACAGCAACAGTTTTTTAAAGCTCAGTAATAAACGTTGCACGTTAATGTTTACATATTTTTATTTTCCTTAGACTGAAATAGGAGACGAAAATGCGCGTGCAGCTAGTGAGTCGATTGTTTTGCTGTCAAGAGTGGTAACAAAAATTCGGCTTAACTTCTAGAGGCCCATCATCTTTGATTTATCGCAGTTTCTTCCGAACCCCTCTCATCATATGTTGGATCATGTTAATGTTAATATTTTTGCCGTTTTAATTCCTCAGTCAGTGTTGCGCTCCAGCTATTGGCTATAAACCATTTGAGATAAAATTGCCCAAAATTTTCATTTTGGTGAATTTGAACACATTAGGCGGATTTGCATGCTTTGGCATAACTGATATATTTTTAACTTTTAGCCAATTCAACGTTTTTTGTGCATAAGGGCACAATACCAGATCCAGAAAGAAAATGATTTTGCCATTTCTGTAATTTTTACTCACAAAATCTGCAGACATTGAAGTACATACATCTTATAAACTGCTTTTCTATGAGTTTGAATAAAGAAGTTAGAAATACCTTACATGTATATCGCTTACCAAGCCAAAACTTTTGTCTCAAACTTTATGCAATTGATTTGTTTTTAGCATAACATTCTTGATTTGTAAGTAACATGCTCAAACGCACAGCCACCCTGGCGCTAATAGTGTCGTTTATTATTAGTTATAACTTGGGTTTTGATAAACTTTTTTTTATAAATAAAATTAGACTTGTCGATTTTGCTACACAAAAAGAATGCAGAATAATTGGTGTTATTTTATTACTTATATGATTAAAAGTATCGTATATTTAAGGAATTCAAATCGAAATTCAGTCAAACTTGAGAAAAAACACGTTCAGATGCAACGGATTTTTCTTAATAGAATAATTGCGATCAAGTAGGGTTAAAAAGTAAGGCACAAAATTTGCAAAATAATTAATGGTTAGAGAAAAAAGAATTGTATATAAAGAAGCTACATGAGGTAGCTAATTTTTAACATAAGAACCAAGTCCCGCCCATTTTGACACCAGTTTTAATATGGGATGATCAAATAGAACCGCTCTCGACAGAAGAAACCCGCTTGCAATAATCTTCTAGAATAAGTTGCAACTTGATTTTCGTACTTGCAAACTTTGAATCTGATTCAACTATTGTTTTAAAAAAGACAGCGAAATTTAGAGCCCTGAGTAAAAAGGACAGCCAAAACAAAGCTATCTTAAATGATTCCTGGTTGGGTAAACTGATTCCAACATTCAATGCTTTTTCTAGCTTAGTAGGAGAAAATGATTAAAAAAATGTATTATAAACTAACACTAACATAAAAATAATAAAACCATCAGATGTGAGATTCGGGAAAAATATATGAACTAAAATCATTAGAGTGAGACGTAAAATCGCTGTAAACCAATAAAATTTGAATAAAAATCGCACGCATTATTTTCGTAGTATTTTGGTCGTCATTGAGAATCGTTGTTTTTTCTTCATCTGCGCTGTATTGGGTTTTAGTTTCTCGTTTGTAAGCGTTTTTCATAGTTCAAATATCTACTTCTGGAGCAATTTTATGAAAGGAGTTTGTCATGTTTTTAAATTTACTGAAAATGGTTTTGCTCCAAATTATACTACGCAAACTTGCAACGCTACCACACCTACACACCCACTCAATGTTTCAAAACGCTTGGTCGCACTGTACATTTATTGCTGGTGTTGGAAGCATCGACCCTCTAATAAATCTACTAAATGAGTGTGCAATAAATAGCCATACACTTAAATGTCTGAATAACAAAAAAGGGAAAATACAAAACCTAACAGCTGTGAAAACTACTTTGACAAATTAAAATCCTATAGGAGAAAAACCCATCATTTCATGGTTATTAGCTAAAAAAAGAGACTACCGTATAGTAATTTGCAATATACATTCCACCGCACCTTTGAAAGTCCCAACAGAAATGAATGAAGGTTATCACATTATAAATATTTCTGGTATTCATAACAAGAAAACCAAAATATTTGCTACTTTTAATGTGCCAAACACTAATCGTTACAATAAATTGCAAGTCTGCTAAATTTGATGGTTACAGTAGAACTTCCACGCCCAAACCAGAACATTAAAAAGTATTGCCGTTATAGACCATGGTGTATAAGTGCAGTAGAGCGTGGCCCTGAGTAATGTTCTTCTAAAAAATAAATAAGAATGTCAAATGTATAAATTGCAACAGAAACCATTCTGGTAACTATAGAGGCTGTTTAGTTTACAAAGAGCGAAAAAACAAACTTTTTAGTACTAAAAACTGAAATAGTAAACATTATATTCTCACCAAACAAAAATAATTTAGTTTCAAATGCTTAAATGACCAAAAAATTACACAAACATTGAAAAAACAAATAAAAGGCTCAGTTTTCTGGTAATAGTGATCTCGAAGATGAAATATTGCCTTTCTCAAAATTAAAAATAGTTATTTGGAACGTAAAATGGCTTGATAAAGCATAACCAAGCAGTTAAAATATTTCTTAGTCGAAAAAATTTATATGTACTAGTTATTTGAAAATCATGTAACATCAAAAAGCCTTTTAAAAATACATGATACATCACACGCAATACCCTGAAGGTAAAGCTCAACTAGTTGCTAATATTATTATCTAAGATAACATTAGGCATTACGAAATTCCTAAATATGGTCAGTATAATTTACAATACACATATGTGTCGGTAGAAGACTGGCACGGCTAGCTAATTATTTCAGCAGTGTACTGTCCCAACCTGTCCATCAAAGGAGAAGAATTTGAAGCTTTTTTTAAAATTCCCAGACATAGAATGTGGCGGCTTTAATGTGTAACATCAACCCCATTGACTATACCACGAATCTAGCAAGCGATTATGTGCAATAACTTCCATCAACTCTCCTGTTAAACAAGCTATTGGCCAACTGAGGCAAAAAGTCTCAGATGTAATAAACTTCTGTTACCAATGGTACAGAAAGATATTACTTAAAAATCGAACCGTCTGTTGAACTGTTATCAGACCACACTCAATTTTTAATTATTCTAGACTTCTAAATTTCAAGAAATCTGTTAAAACCTTGACTGGGCTGCCATTCGTGGTACATTTAACAGGTCTGTTAAATTAAGTATCCGTTTAAAAACAATCAAAAGACATCAATTAAGCAAATGAACACTTAACCAGTGCTATATAAGCCGCTTGGAATGCAAGACCAATGATTGTAAACTTCAAACAAGGAATTTCACAACATATCAGTGAAGAAAGCAGAGGCAAACTATACTTGCTCTGAATGACAATACAAATTTAAATCAAACTATCGGACAATTACAGATGTTACTAAATGAACATAAAAATTAAGCATGGAAAAGTTTGTAAAGCCTTTTTTGGTGTAGAGACTATAAGAAGTCACCAAGAAAATCAAAAATCTACAATCAGTTAAAACACAAATTGGAACCAAATATGGTAACTAAGCCACATATAAAGACAAAGCAAAAGTATTTGCAAATTATTTCAGCGAGATCTGCACACCCCTTTTCCATAGAAGTTCTCCCCACAGAAGAAGAATCTATACACCAGGTTTTAAACGCCTCGTACCAAATGGATCATCAGCCCATCAAGCCCTTCAAATTAAGCAAAGTCGGATCATCAATCTCCAACACCTAAACTCTAAGAATTCACTAATCTATTATCTGATAATAGGGCGTGTCCTACAAGAGCTACCATTAGAGGGTATAAAGATGATTATTTTAATATTTAATTCCATCTTGCGAGTAGGTTAATTTTCCTTGTAATCAAAAGTAGCGTAACTAATTGTTATTCCAAGCCCGTGTGAAAAGCTTTTTCTGAAAAGCATAATGCCGCTTCTATACAAAGTCATCATAAAACATGTAGACATATGCTGCCTATCTGTGAGGCTCAACTAGAGACTACATGATCTTGAAACTTCAACGTTTCCAGGCCAAGGTATTGCAAGCAATGCTATCCAAACACATTAGCAATGAACCTCTGCATCATCTGCCCTGTCAAAAGGATTAAACGATGACTTGTTAGACCTCCTCAGTGTAGGCAATGCGACGTTACGACATATCCAAGTATTCTTGTTAATTTATCCAAAGAGTTGCTTTTATCTGTCCTTTTAAACATAATCGAAATGTCACACATTGTTGTAAAAAAATATTAAATCGACAACCTGATCACATGATACAACAAGTGGAAAACCTTGGCAACTATGTTGAAATGTGCTTTATGAATGGGGGAGGGGGTTAATTTACTTTTTGATCTATCCTCATAAATGTATCTTATTCATACAACACCATTTTTGGGTGTGTAGCCACCTTCATCAATTGTTTTTCTAATTTACAAACGGATTTAGATTGCTCCCTAGATGTTTCTTATAATGGCAAGGCTATTTTAAAACGTTTGTCTTTTATTTGTAGAAACTGGCGTGATCAATGTTTTTGTTCATTTTTATGCTAAATAAATACCGTAAAATACCCTTAAAATCCTAAAAAGTTGATATAGTCTGGACACTGTATCTAATTTATAAAGTAACCTTGGATAACGGGTGCTATTGAGGCAGTTCATGATTACTCGTGGTTCACCAGCAAAGTTCACTTGGCCATCTTCAAAGAGTCTACAACAATTTATGAGAATTTTATTAAGACTTTTTCCTTAATTGCAGACTGCACTGTGCTGCTCTTTATATGTGGACAACGCTAACAAATACATAATTTTTGTTTAACAGTTAACGAATTTCCCATCAGATTGACACATTGAACTCCGTAGAACTATATTCATACAAATTGTCGTCCAATTATCAATATTCAAGCCATAAATAATATCTAATCAAAAGTTGTACATGACTTTAATTTTTATTTATATAATATGGGTAAGACCGGACTACAATAAAATGAGAAATTCTGCTGTCACAAGTACAAAAAGCTATGAAACAGTTATTACACTTGTCTGCTACAATATAGAAGATATATTTTTACCATATGTTGTGAAAATAAAAAGGGAAAATAATAAAAAAGTTTTAAAATAGAAATTTTTGTGCTGAATTCATTTTTTGCCTAAAAAATCTATAGAAAAACTGTCCTTTATCGAGATTTCAAGTTTCTGGTGACAGCATTCATTATGCTATGATATAATATAGTAATTCTACCTGCCATGGTACGAAAGACGATTTTTAAAATTTTTGAAACCCCTGAAGTTGAGCTTTCACGTCTCGGATGTGTGTCAGTAAAACTGGCCTCCATGAATGATCTTTAGCGTAGGATAAAATATAAATCTATTCAAGTTAGTTTTTCTATAATAATGATAGGAAAAATGTATTTAATAGGAAACTACACGCATCATTTTATTTAATAAAAAAAAAATGTACACAGCTAAGTTCTAAAGAAGCCTCCAATGTATAGGAAAGTGGTGGAAAATGTTTTACGATAGGTTACCTTTGACGATGATTTTCCAACTGCATTTATTAGTTGCAAATTAACTTTTCTGACTTTATGATTTCTGTTTCATAGTTTTGCTATTTCCTAGTAGGTTTATCTTTATTTTTTTACCCACACGTGGAATTCAGAGTTTTATAAATTATATAATTTGTTTTTAATGAGAAACGAGTTTTCTTCATTTGTACCAACTTTTTTCTTGAGTTTCCCAGAAATGTTTTATTTTTTCTTACCTCTATGTTATGGTCTATAAATATGTAAATGAATTACTTTAATGTGATGATACACCTATTTGCATGGTTATAAAAGTTTTTTAAAAAAATGTTTTTTATAAATATTAACGCATTTGCTTCCAGAGCACATTCAAATTGAGGAACATCTCCAAGAAAACACAAACGTTCCTGCCGCGCGTTCTCCCAAGAACCTCATTCTTCAGAGTGGAGCTCCAGTCAGCTTCCACTAGAGTTGCTCCTGGGATGTGCGCTGTGTTTTTGGTAAAATATCGCACCGACATCTACAGGGACGTGCAAGAAACCGCCTGTTTCCAAACTTACTCCGGGCGCGTTGTGGAAGTCGCTCTGAAGAGCTACCGCAGGTCGCCTAAGCTAACAGCCTTTGTCTACAGAAGCCTGAAGCACTTCACTGAGACGTTTGTCACCATGAAACAAGTGGAGTTTTACGATAGGAGCCGCGCGGTAGCTCTCAACTCCACCATTGACTGCGGCAGTTGCCTTTTAGGCCGAGGGCTTGATATCAACTTAATCTTGAAGAATGAAGGGAATGCTGGAAGGTTTTTCATCATTGACGAGGAAGACTGGTATTTCTCTGATATTACGGTAAATAAGTTTCTAACTTAAATTTCTCAATTAGATTACATCTTGTTCTTCTTCTATATATATAAAAAGACAAGTCCTGACTCATTCACTCACTGACTCATCAACGCCCAGCCCAAACGCCTGAAACTAGAGATTTGAAATTTGGTACGCAGGTACCTCTTTCAATGCTTATATCACTTAAGAAAGGATTTTTTGAAATTAGAACGCTAAGGGGGTAATAAAGGGTAAAAACAGGTAAAATCGGTAACCTAATATCTCCGAAACTAAAACAGATAGAATCAAAATTCAAAAAGTATATGAATGCTGTCAAAAAATAAGCGGACACGTGTTTGGTACTTTTTTGATATTTATGCTTTTAAAGGGTAAAACGGGTAAAAATCTAATTTTGGTACTTTTTGTACGCAATTTATCTTCTAAAGTATTAAAGATAGGAATAAAAATGAAATTGAATTTTTCTCTTTTTAAAAAATCTCGAATGTGTTTTTGGTGCTTTTTGAAATTTGGGCTAAAAAGGGATAAAAATTAACCGAAAAACGGACAAAATCGGTAACCTAATATATCCAAAACTAAGACAGACAGAATCAAAACCTTTCTTATCAATTTGCTATTAGCAAAAGTAAGGAGTAATCGTGGCATCGCCTTTAGCCGTCGCATCGTCAGGAATAGCGGCAACACTGTTAGAAGGCAAGACAGCTCACGCTGCCTTCAAGTTCCCGTTAAACCTTACTAATCTCGAAATTTCACTTTGCAACATTTCAAAACAGAGTAATGCGGCCCAAGTACTGCGTGATTGGCAAATAAAAGGTGTTTTGAAGCACGAAACAGAACTCTAAAAGATATCAGAGGAAACGATGACATGATGGGTGGAGTAACCGTGTTATTAGCTGTAGACTTCCGTCAGACTCTGCCGATAGTGCCGAAAGGAACTCGAGCTGACGAAGTTAAGTCTTGCATTAAGACCTCAAATCTTTGGCCCTTTGTCGAAAAACTCCACCTTATGAAAAATATGCGAGTGTACTTGAAGGGTGACGTTTGCGCTGGACAATTCGCTGATCTCCTCCTTAAAATAGGAAACGGAGAATATCCGGAAACCTAAGGCATGATGACAATTCCACGATCTAATAACCCGAATATATCCAGATGCTTACAACTTACATAGCAAATCAACGGACTGGCGTGCGAACGTGCAATTCTCATACCTAAAAACGCCCAGGCTTCCGCCATTAATGATATTTTGTTGAAGTCGTTCGAAGGTGCAGAATACAAGTACAAATCTATAGACACTGTAGTGCATTCGGATGATGCTGTACACTATCCTGTGGAGCTGTGGAGCGCCGGTAATGCTACTGAGAAATCCGAGTCCGCCTAAATTGTGCAATGGGACCCGGTTGCGCGTGAAAGCCTTACATAAAAACGTGGTAGAGGCCATATATTTACCGGTTGCGCTCGAGGTGGATCGGTTTATATACCGCGGATACCACTCACAACGGATACAACGAAGTACCCATTCGAGTTTAAAAGATTGCAATTCACCCTTAAGGTCTGTTTCGTAATGACGATTAATAAATCTCAAGAGTCAGTGACTGAAAACAGCAGGAACTAATTTAAGAGACGATTGCTTCTCGCACGGCCAGTTTTACGTGGCCTGCTCGAGAGTGAGCTCAGCTAGCAACTTGGTCGTGCTAGCACCTGAAGGCAGAATCTCTAATGTAGTATATAAAGATGTACTTTAAGTATAAACTGAAAAAATAAATAGTTTTAACCGTTAAGTATTTCCTTAGGCAGGTTTTCCGCGCGAACGAAGCCGCGGGCAAAAGCTAGTTATCTTATAAATTCTTATTTATCTAGCAATATGGAATTTTGCAATGTATTTCAATAGTTCCGTTTTTTTCTTTATAGACATGTCTATTAGGGAGGCATGATAGATCTTTTTAGTTATTAATTTTGTGATTATAAACAGCATCATATTTGTCACCATGTAGATATAGATACTTTGATTGGGGATCCATTTAAGTTTTTTTTATATATCATATTCCATAATGATGACCTATCACAATAGTACAAGCACTTTATAATATAACTTTGTTATTGTCCTACTTCCTGTTTACCTGAAAGCGTATTAAAGGTCTGGTATACATCTTCATTTTGATATGCTGTAGTTTATTTTCCTTTATGTAGCACAATAAAGACTAAAGAGTAAAATAGTTTTCAAAACGTGGAAGATGTCTGTTCTCTCAGAAAATTTGAAAATTTTGCTCTCACATTCTCCTTATGCAATAAGTTTTTCTTAAAATCTTCATTTTCAACTATTAAATTAACTTAACCGCACACTTCTTTAAAATGCGAATTCTATCAACTTTATCTCTTATTTTCAACTTTTTCAAATCTTTATTTTTATCGATAAATCGTTTTTGGTAAAGTAAAAAATTTGCAAAACCCAATTTCTAAGCTTTTACACTTTTGACTTTTACTTAAAAAAGTGGATTTAGATGAAATAAAAGCAAAAACAAATAGACCAAGTTTATCAAGGTGATTTCAACATTTGTATAAAATATTTCCAGGGTTCCGCCTACTTTTTTTTAATTTAATCAGCTCAGCATACATCTGCTATAGATGATTCTGTTAAACAAAACACTTAATTAATACATAGTGAGGTCATCGTTTGACTCCTCTGTACCGCTACCACTGTATGTGAGATTAATAAGAGTTAGCTAACGTTAATCACGCTTAATTGTAACTAGTTAAACTATGGTAATAAGTCTTGTGGGAGTTTTCTTTTGAGTCTCTGATGTCGGTTCCTCTGGCCTAGGTTATAAAACACCGCACTTGGGCACTCCGGTATTTTGGCAAAGAATCTTATACACAAAATATTTATAGTTTGACACATTAGGTAAGATTAGTTCACTGTGTATTTGTCCATTTCTGATGGACCACGGGGCGATCCCTGCAATTCTTGTGATTTTGTTTTGTAGGACTTGGAGTTTTCATAAGTGAGTCTTAGCTGTAGTACTCCAAACTGGACACGTATACGTCATGATTGGGCGTAGAATGGTCTTGTATATTAACATGGTGCACTCTATGCGCATTTCTACTAATTATCCGATATAGTAGTGAGAGTCTCAGTTATCTTCTTATTAACATGGATTCCCCATCCCAGTCGGGTGTCCAAGTAAACCCCTAGGTATTTGACTGCCATATCTCTTGCGTTCCGTTCTATTATACTTTGATTGATTGTTACGTTTGAAAGGTCCGAGATTCTTTTCAAAGTGAAGACTTTCATCTGGCTTTTCGTTGGTTTGATTTTAATTTTCCTTTTGTCATACCATGTGCAAATTAGGTGTAAAGCGTTTTGTAGTTGGTTAACGCTGTCTGGGGATTTTCATTTTGTGTAATTACTGCTGTGTCATCAGCAAACGTTGCGTTGGTGGCACTATTTGTGGTTTGTAGATCGTGTACGTAAATGTTAAACAGAGTTGGTCCTAATATACTCCCCTGTGGTACTCCGGCGTTAATAGTTCTTTTAGTAGATAGGGTTGCCTGTACCCGCACAGTGAATATTCTATCTGTAATGAATGAGGTGATGATGTCAATAAGATAGTGTGGGAGTTCTAGTTTTATCATTTTATATCGACGTCCATCATGCCACACCCTATCAAATGCGTTTTGTAGGCCAATGAAACAAATAACTGTGTATTTCTCGTTCTCAAAGCCTTGTTCTATTATTTCCGTAATTCTTAAAAGCTGGTGCGTTGTCGAGTGTTTTTTTTTAAGCCAAATTGATATTCTGGTATGATATTCTTCTCTTCCAAAATTTCGTTTAGTTGTCTATGAATAATTTTCTTCAAAAACTTTGACAGCGTTGACAAAAACCTGATTGGGTGATAACTGTCTGGTTTATGCTTATCCTTTCCACTTTTATGAAATGGTAAAATGATGGCTTGTTTCCGTTTCTTTGAAAAATACCCAAGTCGAAGGCAAGCATTAAATATTGTTGCCAGGAACGCTAGTGACTTTATTGTGAGTCGTTTCAATATTGAGTTTGTGATCATGTCCTGTCCCGGTGATTTTTTTATTGGAAGTTTTGTGATCATTTGTTTAATTTCTGATGGAGACGTTGGTAAGAACTCTCTTTGAGTCTGTCTATTATAGTTATTAATAGTTTCGTTCACTTCTTGCTGATGTTCTTGGGTTATATCTGTGTCATTTGGTGTAAAGACTTGTTCAAAATTCAATGCTAATTGGTTGGCTTCATTGTCGTTGGTTATATATGGGATGTTGTTGTCTGTTAGTGGATAAATTATGTTTGGTTGCCGTATTAGTCTTTTGGTAGCCTGCCACATTGTTGCATCTCGGGGTTGTAGTTCCTCTACATATTTGTGATACATATTGAGTTTATAATCGTCTAGTTTCATTCTGGTAAGCTTTTTTAAATGTGGCCTGCGTGTTCTTTGCCACTCACGTCTTGTTTTGTTTTTAAGTTTGATTAAGTTAAGAATTTCTACTGGTGTTTGAGGATATCGTCTTGGTTTATTATTATTTGGTGTTACTGCTGATTGTATGCTATTTCTTACTGTTTCCGTATATTGTTGCCGTATATCTATGCTGTTTGTTGTTTGTATGGGGAATGGGTTTCTCATGTTTTTGTCTAATTCAATATGAAAAATATCCCAATCAACTTTGCCTTCAATTAATTTAGGTATTATTGGTATTGATTGCGGTGCATTGAAGAATGAGACGATCATTGGTAGGTGATCAGAATCAAGCTCATTTAGCACGGTTTGATAAATTGGTTTGTTAAAGTTTTTGAACAGGACTATATCTATATATGATCCATTCTTCTGGGATAATATGTATAATTTGTGGGAGTTGCTATTTGTATTCCGTGGTTTATAATAATATTATTTAACCCAACACCATTTGGGTTTGTAGCTCTGCATCCCCAGTCCGTAAGTTTGGAGTTCAAATCACCCATGACTAATGTGTGATGATTGCCATTAAATAATTTAGTGACATCGCTTTCCAGCATGAAGCGTAATTTGGACATTGTTTTCTAGACTCAGTTTGATAGAAACAGTTTCTAGGTTTTCGAATTCTAGGTTTATTAAAGGATGATGTTCTAATTTACGCTTGATAATAATTGTTGCGCCTCCTGCTGCAGTTGGAGTATCTCCGCCTACTTAATAAATAGATAGAGCATAGAATCAAGTATTTTCCTAAGAAACCTATAGATGTCTATATCACAAGCTTCCGCACACGTGCACTCAGCCAGGCTGCATTTAAGGCAATATATCTATGTGACGCCATCGAATGCAATAGAAATCACACTAGTCTAGGTGCCAGATCATATAGAAGTTTCAGGCAACGAGAAAGCAAATGAACTTATTAAATTAGGAATTGAGAAGTCGTGTCCTCGACCGTTACAAAATATAAGTTGACTTTAATAAGGGGCGCTGAGGATGATTTCATCTGTGTGAGATTTAGGAAGAACGAAAAAACGTTCCAATTCTTGAATGCTTGCGAAGCATAAAAACATTTAAGGTTTAACATATTTGACAGCATGATACTTCAGGGGGGGGGTCTTAAGTTGTCAAGACATGTCAACTTATATCAGAAGACTGAGAAGGTTCTTTAATAACTAAGTGGTAGAAGTTCAATATGGAGATGGAGTATGAGATAACAAAAAGAGCTCAAAGGGCCTGTTTGGCAGGCTACAACCTCCCATTAATTAATACTGCCATTACTATTAACTATTAAAAATGTATGTATATCAGTTTTGTCTTTTGTTATTTAGGTATATTGATATGAAATGGCCAATTACCATTACTTCCCATTAAAGATATCTTGGGAGAGTAAATGTGAAAATTTTATTGTTTGCTATGAGTCAAAAGCTTAACAAAGTATTTTCAGCATCTTTACTTTGCAGATTTGCCAAACTTTAAACGAGTCTAATGCTGAAATTTGTCATAACGATTTCAAAGCGATTCTAAAACATCTAATAACTACTTGCACAAATTGAATATAACACTAGGTAGTGGACTAATGCGGTAAGTTTGGAAAATGTCGCATGGTGTGTTTAGTTTCCATTTATAACTGATTTTTATAATTGTTTTATACCTTGTTTGGTAACAATCTAAAGTATATAATATTACCTTTAGAAATTTGAAATATAAATAATATTAGAAGTATTCTTTATAATTTATGAAGCACCTTTCACTTTACTAGAATTAGTATAACTTTGTTTCTTTTAAACGTGCATGTTATCCACAAAATATGGAAATGCGAGCAGATTCCAATTGAAAATGCCATATACATGGTGGCGCGCGGCAGACGTATGAATTTGAAAAGGTCATTGCTCCCTTCCTAACGGTCCTAGAAGGTTAAAAGTGGGTTGATTCGAAAGAGGGAGATGAGAAATTTATGCTCCACGCGGTTTCAGTCGCTATAATGGTCCGTTCAACAACGTGTTTTTTGTGTGCAGACCTATTTCTCGAACGCCTGCTCAATCGTCCGTGCGCAGCGTGCCTTCCGTTTAATGTTCAAAATCGCCCCCGCGGCCGAATTCCCAATCCAAATCGAATTCTCGCGTGGGTTAATGCATTCCGAGATACCGGGAATGTGTCCACGATAAGAAGAGGGCCTCAGAATACCGTCACTACCCCAGAAAACATCGAGAGGGTTCGAGCTGCAATTCAACAATCTCCCATGCGTTCAATTCGGAAACAGGCAGGTGCCCTTTGCATTCGAGACGTTCCATTCAACGGAGCGTTAATGAACATCTTCATTTGCACCCCTATAAGATGGTTGTCGCCCAAGAATTGAAATCACGTGATTTTGAAGCCAAACATTCTTGCTGCGTTGCCTCGATACGGTATCGTTTTCTTCTCTGACGAGGCACATTTTCACCTCAGTGGATGTGTTAATAAACAGAATATGCTCTATTGGAGTGATACGAATCCCAGGAAGCTCCAACAGAGGGTCCTGAACTCCGACAGGATGACAGTATGGTGTGCAATTTCAAGAATTGGAATCGGCCCTTACTTTTTTGAAGAAAATGATCCACGTCTGAACGTTACCTGACCGCGATCCAGGATTTTTTCTTGCCTGAATTGGAACGGATAGAGCTGGAAGACGTCTAGTTCAAGCAGGACGGGGCCACAGCCCACACAGCAAGTGTTTGCAAGGACTTTTTGCGATACAAATTCCCCGGGCTCCTCATCTCCCAAACGGCGATTTTAACTGGCCGACGCGCTTTTATGATTTGGCCCCTTGTGACTTTTTTCCCGCGGGGAAACCTTGTTTACAACAATCGTCCCAGACCCTGGAAGCTCACAAAAACAATATTCGGGCGTAAATCGCCGAAATTCCTGTGGCAATGGTTCAAAAAGAGCACAAAAACTTCAGAAAAAGGCTTACTCAGTGTTTGGAATGTGAGGGGTGGTATTTGAGCGATACTTTGTTCAAAACTGTGTAAACTAAAAAAATTGGTCATTTTGTAACAGTCTGCGTTTTATTCCATTTTCAAATACATTCGCCTGTCGCGCGCCACCCTGTATTTGAATGTCAAAGAATAAATTTTTGAAAAAATAAGTCATTTCGAATATCTAAAAGTTACAGTAACAAATAAGCGTATTATTATTAACAAAAATGTTAAAAGCCAAAAATGTTTCAAGAGCTGCGAAAATACGTGCTTAGAAACTATTACTCAACCGGTGAGGCTCCCAAATAAAGCAAGGAATTTAGCGAAGATGCATAGAGAAGTCACGAAAATGTATGGAAAACCAAAATTTTCCTATATATGATAAGAGCAAATAATGCGAGATGATTAGGGCAAATAATCAAAATGCCGGAACAAAGATATGTTAAAAAGGTTCTGACCGAAGGTGAAGGAGAAAAAAAAAGAAAAGTATGAACTAGGAAAAAATGAGGCTCAAGGAAATTTAAAAGAAGCGGGAATAAACGACGAGAGAGAGAGCACGCGTGTGTGAGAGAGACTTACACAAATGGAAACATGTTATAATGAAGATTAAAGGTTTGTAACGCATTGTATATGCTCCACCACCCATAGTGCGCACTTTAGATTTTTTCTATTATTATGCAATTATGTAATTTTAATATAAGATCAGTTATGCCTTATTTTTAATAGATACGTGTAGAGATTGCTTATTATACATTTTTAATAATCATTTGGTTTAGCTTCCATTAAGATCTAATAAAATTGTACGTTATATTTAACTCCATTCAAATGAGACCACTTAAAAGCAGTACTCAGGAATACTGCCGCTTGTGAATATGAAATATAGATAGAAATTTTACATGGCCATTAAGGCCATAGATAGCACTACCAATGGTCTAGTGTCATTGCTAGTACCAGCCACAAAATACGGCCCTACCTGTTGCAATATTAGTTTAACACGCAACTGTAGCTATACTACTTTTTAGTAGCACCTGTATGACGTGACAGTAGGGCTTGGCTTATAGGTAAATATTGAGCCATCAGTTTTCTACCATAGCACCATAGTATGCAACTTTGTATCGTCATGCTCTTGACAGTGAAAATGAGTTTGGTTCTATTTTCATGAAACCTTGTGAAAATAGCGTTAGAGGTTGCATCTGCTTCATTATTAGTAATGCGTTTTATAATAGTAATAACAATTGTCTTAAGGGAGTGAAGAGAACCAATAAGTTCAGATATTTTCTAAATATCTAGAACAGGAATGTCCACTACAACGCTTTTTTGCTGCCTTGCGTTTATTTGTCATGTACTTTTTTACATTTTACTAGGTAACTAACATAGCTGTAGTTGTTAACAATCATACTTACTGTTATAACTTGATAAATTCAATATCAGTAATGAAAGAAGTAGCTATAGAAGGGTTTCTGAGTAGTAAAACACGCCTAACGGACTACTCACAGTTAATTTTGGTTATATGTATTTAAAAAAATACTGGACCACTCATTTTGTTTTATAGACAGTAAACAAGCAATTGGAGCTTATGGTGGGTGCGTTCCATATATACCCTACTTACTTCGAAATTGCACCCAACGAATTCGCCGAGTTAAATATGTCCTTCTACCCTTCTGAATGTGGGGTTCAGGTGGAAAAGCTCTTTATGCTCTGCGACAACAGCACCTTTGAGGAGCTTGAAATCATCGGAGATGGTGTCCTCTTTGAAGCAAACACTATCACATTAGGGGTTGTTGTTACTGTATATATACAATAATTGCAATAATTATCAAATTTCTTTTTAGGTACCTTGCAAGAATGAAAACATAATAGATATGGATGTTGGGTCGAGATACATTCTCAATTTTGGAAAGATGATTCCTTATGAAAAACGAGAGCTGGTAATTGCCGTGCGCAACAACTGGTAGGAGCTACTTAATATACAATTAATATTGTGTAAAGCAAGCGATAGCATTCTAGATTTCAACTATAAGTGGGAAGTGCGCGACAGTGCTTGTCACATGCAAGGAACAAGGCTCATGAAAATGGACCCCGATTGGATTGTCATGGAAAGGACTTTTGGGAATTTGCCATCGTATAGTTCTACTGACGTTTATGTAGGACTGGAGTGTAGAACATCTGTACCTGGATTATATAGCTTAGTTTTTATGTAAGTAATTGTAGCACTGGATATTATATGCATGCTGGCTTTGTTTTAGTTTATATATTCTAGATATACCACAAGCCTGTTTAGCAGAAGATCA
Source organism: Sinelater perroti (assembly GCA_036346155.1). NCBI lineage: Eukaryota > Metazoa > Arthropoda > Insecta > Coleoptera > Elateridae > Sinelater > Sinelater perroti. The sequence continues at coordinate 4,676,423 of JARFIY010000189.1, forward strand.
TCCCTTTTTTGTCACTGAAGAAACTCAGAATTTAAGTTATGGAGATGACACTAAAGTATGTTTGTGATAAGAAATTATTTAAAAATTAAAAATCTGCTGTTAATCCAGGCTGTGAATGTAATTGTTGATGAAGTAGAAATTGTGGGTGAGATTATTCCAATTGATGTTCAAGTTGATCCTGAAGTCATAACTATACCATATATAATGAAGTAAGAATTTTGATCTACAAAATAGCAACTTGGTCGTCCATTTGATTTTAGCTATCAGGAAAAGTTCAAGCAAAAAATCCAGATTTACTCAGATGGGAGTTCTCTACTGCATTGCGCATGGAAGGATTTCAATAGTGATCTGGTAGAGGTTTATCCAGTTCAATTTCTTCTTGAGCCCAAGACTGTTTTTATATGCAATGTTGATGTTCATGTCTGCACTTACCAAGATATCCAAGAAACACTAGTGTATGTATATATGTGACGTACTACCACACATTATCAAATTAAAAACTACTGTAGCTGTTAATAATAATATTAGGTATTTTAATAATCAAAAAAGAGTCTGATTAGGCGTCTAAATACAGCAAAGCTGTAGAAATAACAGACATGACAAGTTTTAAGATGAACTGCTTAAAATATATTAGTGGGGCAGATTTATTATTTTATTGTTGTGAGGAAAAATTGAATGTTTCTGTCAGCAGTTATCATGCAATAAAAATTGTTGCTTGTTTTTGAGCTTATTATTAAGACCATGACTCAATGAATTTATTCAAAAAACAAGTAATAAGATGACGTTGCGGTATGTGTTCCATTGTTTAAAGATTGTTTATCAAATATATTGCTTTGTGATCTGCTGTATTGTCATATGCATGCATGTACTTTGCAATGCTCCATAACCATCTGCTAATAGGATGGTAAAAAGATACATAGAGAATGATATTAATAAAAGAAAGCAGAAAATATAAACCTACTATATAATAATCACCGACCATTTTATATTCTTTGATTGAGCGCCAAATAAGATATAAATCTAACAAAGCTTATCAGGGTTAGGTGACTATTCTGCAGTAGTAAGAAATGTATCTGTGGTACAGCCACAATTTCTTTACAATTGTAATTAAGTGGGTTGTTATAATGATCCTTGGAAACATTTTGGGGATCATGATCTTGTGAAACTTTTCTATTTATAAACTTTCCTTATGTACTTTGAAAGAATTCCACATTTGCATAAAAATACAACTGAAACTTACCTGTACCACAGTTTACTGCCATTCCACCATAGCAGAACTATATATTAAAACATTAACAACGAAGTTTGTGCTAGCAGTCTGATTGGATAGACAGGAAAAAGAGAAAGATAGAGCCTCCTAACCATATCAAATTAAAATGAAATGATTTAACCCAAGCCATGCTAATTCTTAGTAACAGACTTGAATCGGTGTAGTTTTATGGATGTAATGGTAAATTGAAGTGATAGGTTTCAGAACAAACATCCCCGTTAATAATTGTCATAATAGTTGTTATGCTCAATCAAAGCATGTCCTAACGATTCTTGTTATCCGTTTTCAGTAGCAACAATGCTTGTGCCATTTCATGCGTATTTTTGGAAAATCGCTTGATAATGGCATTATTTGGCTGCACAATGCAGCAGGTTTTATAGAAAATTGTATATTGTGCATATACTAATGTTACATAACATTCACAATATCCATGGAAGGCTGAAATACTTTTAAATTTGAGCACATTCTAGCTGGCCAATATTTTAAATTTAAAACTAGTCAAGTGCTCTGGGATATTTGAATATGGTACTTCAGATTTTATTCAAAAAGTACAAAACATTAAAAAATTAGTTTTTTTAACAAATTAGAGGAACTTTTAAATTACCCTGCATGAAGACTACCACAATGTAGATACTTCCTTGTTTGCACTTTCCAGACGTCTGTATTTGTTTTGATATTAAGTCTTTATTTTCCCTTCTCTAGGAAGTTCTGGTGTACCAATTGGAACTTATTTTGTGATGAAAGTTTTATTGGTAACTTCTAAAACACATAGGCATGTCAATGATGGTAGTGTTGATTGTGGGTATTTTTTTAAAATAATGTTAAATACTTAAGGACTGGTTAAAATTGCTACATTTATTGTTACATACTAGTGTATTGATTGGGACAGAGTGAATATATTTGTGGTAGCTGGACATCTCTTATGCTAGAGGCAGTGGGGCAAAAACTGACAATTAACACATTAAAATTCTTAATATATTTAGTTGATTGGTGTTACATTCTGCACCTCATGTATTGAGTGTAATGCAATAATAGCACTAGACATAACCAAAACTATAACATCAGTGATGCTAATGTAAAACCTTTTGGGGGTTGCTTAACAATAATGTTCAAATCAAGTAAAATTCATGAGTATATTATGGCATTTCATATGCATGAAAACGATATGTCCTAAATATTCACTTCAATTAAAAAGCATACATTTATTTCTGTAACGTTTCTTCTTAAATTCTGCTCTTTATCTTTTTTAGTTTTTGAAACCGGAATCGCCTTCTGCTCTTCTATTTCTTGACCTTTCTCTTGCCCTTATCTGTAAAGGTTCAATTTTCACTGTTAACTTGAATTGTGTTTCAGTTCCTTCAGTTCTCTGCTGTTTAGTCATCGTATACTTTACCGATTTACATATTATACTATTAATCTTTTTGTTGTTGAAGCTCGTTATTATTTCTCCATTCTTCATTTTTTGTACTCCGTCATAAATTAAATGCAGTGGTTTACTTTCCCAAATTTGTAACTTTATTTTAATTTTAATTTATATTCGTGTGCTGCTGATACTACAATTGTTTTTTCCTCGATATTTTATTAGGAAGAAGTGAGTATACATTTCGTTAGATATCTCTCTTTGTCTATGCGCTTTTACCATCGCTTTGTGACACTGTCATAAACCATTCTTTGAGTGTAGTACGACACTATTTGTGAACAGTCGTTTGAAGCTTGCTATTGGAGAACTGCTATAGCAATTATTAGCGTACCTCCATACGCTTCTGTTTCTATTGACCGGAAGAATATAGGGAACGCGTAGGGTGTCATCTTTAAATCTTTATGGGTGATGGTATGCTAAGTTTCAGGAGAAATACCTGTTGCATTGGGTAGTAGGTCGAATGTGATTCATTTGTTTTCCATTACCAAGTAAGACACACGTTGGATAATGTGTGGCTTGTGCGTATTTGCCAAGCGCCCCCTGCTTTCGCTTTACTCAGAGAAACATAATTTTGCAACCTGCTGTTTTTAACTCATGGCTACTAACCTGATATAGATGTTCAAAGCCGTCACTCACTCCATCCAATGAAATCACGCCGTCCATCGCTGCTTATGATTGTCTTCTTTTATAGGTTTCCGCTTTGTCCGCTGCATTCACAACACTGCATAATTGACTCGCTACTTTTTTTTGTGGGTTGTATCGATACTATTTGGTGGCATCACGTGGTATTATAGTCTATTTTCACACATGCAGTGGGCGCATATTTCACATCAAAGTTTTGAATGTCCTAAATAGATATAAATCTTTGCTTTTATTTCCAAATACTTGGTAATGCCTTCATTAGTTCATATCTTTTTGTAGGTTTTGCTTTAGATTTTTTCTCTTACATCTTATACCTTACTTATACCTATCTTTAGGTGGCTAAAAACTGCAACTTTTCCTATCTCCATTTCTTCTTTCCATGGTTTCTCTAGTATGTAGTTGTAATTGTGGGTTCTATTTTTTTATGTTATTATGTACTTAGACTTCTTGGCATTAATTTGTAGACCCACTTTCTCAAGCAAAGTTTTGTAAACCCTATTTTATTTTTTCTTTTGTTTGCTATTAACACCATGTAGCCTGTGTAGGCTTATACATCTTGCGTTGGTTACTCTTTTGAATACCTTACTCCTTTTTCTTATGTACTATTGTTAATGGGGAATCTATGTCCGATTCCTTTCTTTAGTATGAAATTTTCTAACATCTTTCTTGATGAAGAACCTTAATGCTGTCATAGTGTTACATAAGTGTGGAATAAAAAAGTGGCATGTTTGTGCATTGGACTATAAAATTATTTAATGGGACTGGGGGTGTAAAGGATTGTCAAAGATCTAGAAGACCATATTCAGTTTGTATCAGAGCTACAAATATCTTACATTATAAAACAAAACTTATGAAGAGCTGTGTACATAAAAATGGGACATTTACTAACAAATTTTTTAAAGAAAGGTACAAGTAGAAAACCAAAGAATTTTTTGACTGAGTACTTACATGATGATCACATTATGTATACGGATGAAAAAATTTAACAATAGAGTAATCTTCCAACAAAGTGACAGAGTGTAAACTACATTTGGAAGCATCTCAATTAATACCAAGGATTAAAAAAGTCCATCATTTACCATCTCCAGTAGTTTGGCGAGAAGCCTGTTGTGATATGTGATATTTAATTTTTGTGAAAAAAGGAGTAAGCAGTTTTAGATTTGGTGCAACTTCTGCATAACAGGTTTTTTTAAGGCGAGTCTCTACTAAAACACTGGCTTACAAATCAAAGTCAATTAAAATTTTATTGAGTAATAACGTGCCTCATTTTATTAGAGATAGACGGTTGGCATTCTGGTAATTTAGATCTTAATTTTTTGAACTATCAGTTATGAGCAATTTTTGATTTGCTGAAACATATATTCCAGTATTAATTATTTGAAGCGAATCCTAACGGTTGTAGTCAACTTTCTAATAGACAATTGGCCCAAAGATTCCAAAACTTCTGTAAAAACCGAAAGTGGTCATTTTGAATAAATCTTAAATTATGAATAATCGTTTAGTAAATTCTGAAAACATAATGCTAAAATACCTAATCTTTTTAATTTAGTCTCTTAATGCAGTATTTATGGCACTACTTGGTTGTGTATTCCCATCATATTTTCATTTTTTTAGCACAAATAATTCGTTCTTAATTAAGCAGTCTGGTCTGAGGCCCACTTAGGATTCATTTTATTTATTTTTTTATATTCTTGCAACTTAAATCTTTGTATAATATATAATAATGCCATATTTTTGGTAATTTTATAGTTTGATTTTTTCTGTTTTATATATCGAGGTTATTATCGTTTTTGTTCATTCCTTGGGCATTCTTACCATATTTTGCTTATTAAGTTATGTAGTTTTGTGGCTTACTTCCTTCCTTTATTTTTGATTAATTTATTTTTTATTATTCTCTATCATACGAATTTTGTTTTTTAAGTTTTTGGTGTTTTTATATCATAATTGTTCTCCACTTACTCTTTTTTTGAGTTTTCTTGAGGTTCTTATTTCTTTAGCATTTTATTTTATTAATTTATCCTTATTTAAATTTCTTTAAAGATAATTCTTCCTCCTTAAAAAGCAAATTGACTACTTCTATTTTTATGATTACCACGTATGGAAATAGCATTTTCTCTTTTTCTTGTGAAACCAGAATTGTTTTTAAAGAAATCTGTATTTGTGTTATGTATTGGCGCTTTTATATCTGGTATGTGTAATAAGGATGATATTGCCTTTATCCTTTTGTTTATTATTGGCTCATCTATTTAATTATGAAATGTAACAACCCTTTTGTACAATTTTAGGTTGTAGTTCTTGTTATTTATTAATATACTTAATCGTTTTCACAAAAGTAATCTAGTCATCAGGATTTTCCAAGAATTGTTTTTTTTTTATTAGGAATTTGCCTGCTCAACAATTTACACTGTTATACAAGACATTGATAACAAAGTATGTAATACATAATATATACTGAATAGCATAAGCGGTGAGTATGACCGCAAGAAAGTTTTATTATTGTTTACTTTGCACTATGAGAGCACTAGGTTTAGAATCGACCGCTTGTGTTAATTATCATCACTATAGTCACTGAGAAATATATCTTGGGGTAGTTTTCGTTTTAGCCTTGCGTGGATGCCGCGTTGCCCCAGTGTGTAGTAAGCTGCACCACTGCAGTTGGTGAGATTGGCATGAAATTTTTTAGTAAGTTTCGCTATATGCTGCTCAGTTGTGGGAATACCCAGTTCGTAGTGTAGCTGTTGGTTTGTGATGAACCAGGGAGCGTTGCCAGCGATTCTCAGGATTTTGTTTTGGAATACTTGGATTCTGCGAAGATTCGTTTTGGATGTGTTGCCCCAAATGACACACCCATAGAGGATTAATGGTCGTAACAGTGATTTGTACAGGATAGTGGTACATTGAGTAAGTAAGGTGGACTTTCGGTTTAGCAGTGGGTAGAGTTGGATTAGTCTCGTGTGCCCTTCGTTTAATTTTTTGAGGACATGGTATTTCCAGGTGAGCTTGCTGTCAAGATATTCACCTAAGTATTTAACGGGTTTGTCGGTGGCGTTCCACTGAATAGAGTGTCCGTTAATTGTGATTTCTGATGGGTTATTAAATCGTCTTAATGTGAAGATTTTTGTGGTGCATTTGTCATAATTGATGGATAGGTTCCATTTCTGGAACCACCTACTGAGGATAGTGCTGGCTTTTTGCAGTTCTGAGATGGCCACTTCTAGGCTTTCGTCTTTGGTCATTATGACTGTGTCATCTGCATATAATGCAAGGTCAGCGTTGATGGTAGGGAGGTCCCGCATGTAGATATTGAAGAGAATTGGGCCTAAGATACTGCCCTGAGGGACCCCTGCTTGTATGTTTTTGATGGCAGATAAGGATGTGCGAATTTTGACTGCGTACGTGCGATTATCAAGAAAGGAGAAAAGTACGGATTTGATGTAATTGAGTAGTTGAAGTTGTAAGATTTTATATTTTAGGCCGTTGATCCACACGCGGTCAAAAGCTTGAGCTATGTCGATAAACAAAGTTACTGTGTATTGTTTGGATTCGTAACCTCTTTCAATTGTTTCCGTAACGCGCTGTAATTGATGGCAGGTGGAACGACCTTCTCTAAAGCCAAATTGATAAGCTGGTAGAATGTTCAGTCTAAGAACTTCGTCGTTTAGTCGAGAATGGATGACTTTTTCTAGCAGTTTCGAAATAGTTGATAATAAACTAATGGGTCTACAGCTTTTGATATCTTTCTTATCCTTCCCCGGTTTTGGGAACATAAGAATGATTGCATGTTTCCATATGTTTGAGAAGTAACCTATCCGTAGACAAGCGTTGAATGTTGTTGTCAAATACGCTAATGCTTTCTTGGTGAGTTTTTTCAATACGATATTGGGTATTTTGTCATTGCCCGGCGATTTCTTGATTGACAGGGTTTTGATAATTAAAGCAAGTTCTTTGGGTGAGGTTGGCTTGAAGATTAGTTCCGGGATAGGTTGGTGTGTTTCAATAAAATTGGTCACTATGTTATTGAAAACCGGGTCCATATAGGTGTGAGTAGTGAATGTTTTCTCGAGTTGATCCGCAAATGCTTCGCTTTTTTCTGCATCACAACTGAGTATTTAAGTGTCCATGGTGATTGGAGGTATTTCGTGAGGTTGGCGCAGTATCCGTTTGGTTGTTCTCCATAGTCCTGGATCTTGTGGTTTAAGATTGCTGATGTGTTTTTGGTAAGAGTAAATTCGGTACTCTTCAAGTTGGTTTTTGATACGGTGAGATCAATTATTTACGATGTTTTTGGTTATGGAACTTCTCAGTGAATTCTTTCGCTTGATTAAGTCAGTTATGTGTTTAAGTGGTAAGTTCACGATTGTGCGTTTTCTATTTTTCCTCACTTCGGTAGCCTTATTGACGCTGTCAGTAATGCTTTTTGTTATATGTATAATTGTTTCATCTATATGGGTTGTTGATTGGAGATTGTTAGGGTACTTGAGTTGTTTGTCAAAATACTCGCCGAAGGATCCCCAGTTGACTATCCCATTAATTAGTCTAGGCTCTGGGGTGAATTTTGCTGGTGTTATTAGAAATGAAATGATAACTGGCAGGTGGTCAGAGTCTAGTTCGAGAAGCACTTGTTGTAATACTTGTTTGTTAAAGTTTTTACGAGCAAGAATATCTAAGACGTCGGGCAGGTGATCATTTCTGTAGGGGTGGTAAGTGGGTTCGTCAGGGGCTTCTACTTGGAAAGCATAGATTGATGACAGATTGAAAAGTTTGGTACCAGCGGGGTTTGTTGTTCTACATCCCCAGATGGTATTCTTGGAGTTTAGGTCACCAATGAGCAGGGTAGGTTCGTTTGTAGTGAAGATTGCTGAAATGTCTTGTTCTAACAGTCTTTTGTTGGGTTGCTTATAGACACATGTGATGTTTACTATTGTGCCGTCTTGCGCTTTAATTTTGATTCCTACTGTTTCGAGATTTACAGTGTTAATTAGTTGACATTCGTGATGTATAATTTTACGTTTAATAATGATGGCCACCCCCTCCTGATGCAATGTTGGCATTTCTGTCTGTGCGGTAAATTTGGTATCCAGCTATGTTGGGTTTTTCTGCACGACTTAGGTGCGTTTTTGAGACGCATGCTATATCAATGGAATGCCTTGACAAAAAGGACTTAAATAAATTTAGTTGAGTTTTGATGCCGTTTGCGTTCCAATTTAGGATTTTTATTTGAGAAATTGTGTTGATTTTAGGGTCCATTAAACAGAGAGGGTAAAAGATTAGATAAAATGAATTGCTTAATTTGTTCGATACAGGGTTTCAGGTATTGAGGTGCTTGTTCTAGATTGCTATGGTGATGAGTTACTTTGTGATATATTACGAGGAAGATTGGAAAAATTTTCCATGTTGTTTACGGGTCGATGGTGGTTCTGAGTTCTTGTTGTTTTGCGAGGTTCGTTTCGACGACGTTTGTCTTGATAATTCACTGACTCAGTGAAATATTTGCAGCCTCTGAAGTTAGCTGGGTGATTTTCCCCGCAGTTGGTACATATGGGAGGCTCTTGGGGCGGTTTATTGCAATTTATATATAAGTGATTGCCTTTGCATTTGACACATCGTGGTTCAAGACGACAGTAATTTTTAGTGTGCCCAATGCGCTGGCATCTATGGCATTGAGGGGTTTTATTACTGTGCCTTCGAGGTTCTACGGTAACTATTGAGTTAAATATTTCGGTGATGTTAAATATTTCGTTTGCTTTTTCATCTGCGGTGAGAAGGACTGCACAGACTGGCATCGGTGCTTTATCTTTATTGAGTAATCTGGTGATCCGTATAATTGGTAGCTTATAAGATGCGAGTTCTTCAAGAATGTCTGATTCAGTTAATAAGGGTGGAACGTTTTTAATTATTGCTGAAAGGGGTCTGCTATTGAAATCTTGAAATGTATGGTGTTCTATTTTGTTTTCTATGTACATGTATATATTAGCAGTAGTATCCCGATTTAGTAATACTATTGAAACATATTGGTTTTTAAATTACTTTTATGGTTGTTATTAATTTATTGTTCATAAAGATAGATGTGAATTTAGACAATGAGAATTTTTGATTTGCTCATGCGGGCCTTTTTCGGGCGAGAAAATCCGATTGTGTCCCACTCAGAACTTCGTTTTTTGGTCTCGGGGTAGTGCTCGAACACCCATGTTTCTTTACCAGTTATCACCGTGTCCAAAAAGTTAGCGTCAGACGCAGCACGTTTCAACAGTTCTCGGCAGATCAACACACGCAAATTCTTTTGTTCTTGGGACAAAACATTCGGAAAAAACTTTCCACAAATTTTTCTCATTTGCAAATCTTCAGCCACAATTTCATGCATTACTATTTTTGGTAATTTATCTCATGTGCATATTAATCAAACACTTAAACTCCGATCAGAGTCAAAAATTGTTTTACTCTCACAAAATTTTCGTCGCTACGGATCTTTAAGGGACGTCCGTTGCGTTTTTCGTTTGTCGCGACTTTTCTTCCTTCACGAAACATCTTGTGCCTTTCAAAAATCTTCGTTTTTGACATGGATTTCTCCCCGTAGGCTTCCCTTATCAGGTTCAAAGTCTCGATGTCGGATTTTTTGAGTTTGACACTAAACTTCACCGCATAACGTTGCTCTAACGTACGCTGCATGTCGAGTCCGTGACGCGTCACCAAAATACAGTTTGCGAGAAGCGGGATCCTTACTCTCTCAAGGCTGGGAGGCAACTGAGCCGGATCGCATTCTTTACCTAAGACCCCCTACCATCCATCCCGCCGAAAACCACGTCCTCTAGCATTCTGGTTGTCTAGAAAAATTATTTCCGATATTTTTCTTGACAAACAGGGTATATTTATGGTCAATTTTTTTATTTATCGCACAGTTTTAGTTACAGTTATATGAAAGAAATAGTTAAAATAACACATACAAAATCTTTGAATCCATTTGAGCTAATATTATTTAATTAAGCAGTTACACTTAATTACAATGCTAATTTACCAAATGTTTACATTTGTAAAGCAAATGTTATAGTTTAATTTTATGTGCAGTCTTGTGGTAAACGACGGTTTGCATAAAACAACGATAAATATATCGGCGAAAGTGACGAAGCCATTTGCACAGTTCTCTGAAAGCACAATAAACTTCGGCTACATACCAAGAAGCAAGAAACCAGATGCGAAGACATTCTACGTCCGAAATGTTGGACAAGAAGCAATTAACTGGAAAATTTTCGAGTTGTATTTTGACCATGAACTCAACCAAATTCGCGAAATAGATGCTTCACGTCATTTGTCTGTTATTAGTGGTGAGCTGGATGAAAACGACAGCTGCGAAATTAGTTACAGCATCAACAGCTTTGACGTAAGTTCTGCTTGAATAATTTTAACCGCTTGAAGCATCAGTTTACTATCATTTTTAGCGATCCCACCGCTGGTTGTCATTTTTGGTTTTGCTATCATCGCATCCCGTACTAGAAGCTGTGGGCTCCTTGTGTCTGATCACATATGAGATCACCCATCCAGAAATTGTGATTCACACTGCCTCGTCGCAGCAGCCTATTCTCTATTTGGGAAAATTGCTGTATGTAGGCTGCTCATCCTTCCACAGCGTCTGCCTTCACAACGTCGGCACCAAGCTGGCCGCAAGCTTCGTATGGGGGAGCAAGCCGGTGGGCGCTCACGCAGACAAGATAAAGGTGTGCTGCAGCCCGAGGTCTGGGGTTATGCAGCCCCAGCAATGCACGCACGTGACCATTTCGCTTCTTCCATTTGAAAGAGGTGTTTTTGACGAGATCTATATGCCTTGCTTTGTGGGAAACTTGGATGAGCCCATAATGCTGACCATTCTGTGTGTAGTCGACGGCATCAGTATGTACTTCCACTTGCCTGATAACGATGAAAGATATGAGAAGGTGTTTTGGCCGTCTAGAGCTGATAGTAAATTGGATCAAAGTTGTGTGTTTGAACAAAGCAAGAATTATTTGGTGAGTATGACATTTGCAATCTATTCAAATTTTGTAAAATTTGTTAACTATCTTTGAAATTATTCGGGTACTAAATTGATCATTAAATTGCTTTCTCAACTTTTTGTATGTCAACAGTTTTTAATCTGCTTAAAGTTGCAAAAGTTTTCCATTATATTTATTTTACCATAAACTAAAAATTTAATAGTGTTATCCGTCAATATCTGTTATCAAATTGCCTAATTGTTTTTTGTCGTATTTTGTATTAGTATATTTACTATCAATTTGGCATTTCTTCAATTTAATAATGAAAACGATCAGCACCTGTTACTTGCATTTTGTTGTTTATGTTCGTTGCTAGTAAGTAATTTCAACACCAACTAATTAGAAATAGTAGATGACGCCTTCACAAGAACTTATCTAAAAGTGACCTAACACAATACCATTGTAGGACTTTTCAACGTAGTCTTTCTGAAGGTGAATTCCACTGATGTTTCAACTTCTAGAAGTATCTAGAAAAGATAGAACTTCTTGTGACTCACACATAGTAAGCATGCATATGTTTCCAGTTTTACAAAAGGGGGAGCTCTAACCGACATTTTTCCACTATTTTCACAGTTATGGTCACTCTCTCTACTGGAGTATTGTTGTAATTGGAAGTGACTCCAAAGAATAACTTTTGGTTCGTTTTATGGTAATGGCTGTCTTATTCTTCTGAAGTAGAAATAATACCCCTTTTTCCTTGTTGCTGATCATCTTTTTCTGAAGAAAATAAAACATTATGAAACCTTCACAGTCTTAAAAATTGTGATCATAATCTTCTGATGTGCTGAACTTTTTTTGTTGGTTTGGAGTTATTTTGTTAAAATATTTCACTGCTATTTGATGTTAGTATTGTGCAGGAAATTTTCCCGTTCACTTCATTATTAATAACAGTAGGTTTTTATATATTTCAGACTTTTGCGCAGATTATTAATTTTAGAAGGTAATTTTATGGACTAAGGCAATATTCTTTTCTATTGTGGCCGTTCATGTAGGTTTTCCCTGAGAATCACTCCCATGCTAAACTTTTATCTGTGAAGCTTGACGACTTATTATTTCACCATCCTGTAACATTTTGCATCATCTTCCAAAGTCATACATATATCTTGCTAGACGTCTTTGTCTAACAGTTTCTTTTTCTGGAGGAATTAGATAACAGCTTTTAATTTTAGCGTTTGCACTGAAGCATTGCTAGTAGATTTCTCATTGAATTGAATTGAATTTCGAAGGGAACTACAAACAACACATCTCTCTAAAATAATTCTTTTGTACACCATATAATTTGATTTGTAAGTCTTCACCAATTCGGTTGCGCCAAGTGTTACCAGAACAAAACACGAATTTTTCATGAAAAATCATTTTTTAATTGATTTGTGGCCTTTTACATTCAAATTTTTCTAGTCCATTCTTGTTAAGAATGTTGAGATACTCAAAATGAACATCATAGCCTAAAAACTTATTGCAGATTAAACTTTAATGGAGTTTTTCGGTGTGAAGCAGCAGTTAAGTGAGACATGAGTTACATTGCATTTTTACGAGAACAAATTTCGCGAGGGCTTTAAGAGAAACGAGAGTTTCTCAGTATATTACCACAATGTGTGCAAAAATGTGCGGAAAAACAAAATTTTGACCATTCAACAACTGGATGACGGCTGGCTACAAAATGTGTAATATAAAATACTAAAAATTTTAAGATAAAAGACGTCTATGACTGAACTGTAATAAGTGATCAAGGGCAGGGGTATTTTTCAAGAACAAGTAAAACTAATGATTATTTAATTAGTAATGCTATTGTAGATTATTGTAAGTGAGAACGTAATTAACAAAATATGGAAATAAAAAGTTTTCATTCAATTAATCCGTCGTTTGTCGCTGTATGAACATTTTTTTCATGTTTTTAGTAAAAGAGCGCCAATTTGGCAAAGTCTAGTAGATCCGCTATCCCCCTCCTTTTAGCTGAGTTAGGACGTGCAGGCTGTGAATGACAGTTGCGTCTTAGGCGTGAGCATTTTCCTTATCAAGCAACTCTGTACCTAATAGAATTGCACGTAGTGAGCATATTGCTCATTGAGCGAGTAAGTGTGTAACTAACTATTCTTATCTTATCTGCACCTGAAGGGAAAAGATTAACGGCGCCCATTCTAAATAGCGGAATAATCCTAATAATGGACAATTATTTCACGTCCATTTCATTAGATCTGGAGATGCTAAAAAAGAAAACCATAGGTGGAACTGTAAGAAAAAAAGGGAATTCCACCATTGTATGCAGTAGCATGTTTGGGTTTTTGAAAACTGGAGTGGTCGCACGTCCCTAAAAAAAAATTAAAAACATGCTAGTGGTGGAAAGTATAAACCGGAAATAATAACATTCTACAACAGAACAAATGGTGGTGTTGCCATAGTAGATAAACTAATATCCCAATACAAGGTGTCCAGAACCAGTTACAGATTGCCTCTGACGGTATTTTATTGTTCATTAAATATTAGTGGAATCAATTCACAGATAATTTATTTGGCTAATACAGTGGATAAATTAGAACGTCGCATATTCTTGGAAAATTTGGCTTTGGAACTTATAAAGTCACATGGCACAAACAAGGTTATCTGCGTCAAACTTATGAACGAATCTGAAGATTTCATAACAAACTCGTGGGGCTGAAGATGGTTCACAACCTAGTACTAATGTGACTGGCATGTGTTCATTTTGTCCTCACCGTAAAAACAGAAAACAAAGAAAACATGTTGCAAGTGCAATAATATTTATATAATGAACACTCAAAAGTCATATGTCAGCAATGCCTTGATCCATCGGAGTCCTCATCATCTTTCTAATTTGTGTTCTATGTCAAATATTTTGTTTTGTAATCATATTATTTTTGTAAATATTTTCAGTTGAATACATTCCTACATAGAACTTGATTTTGTAATTAATTTCGGCCCAAAACATATTAACTAACTAAGAATCACATAGTTAGTAAAATGCCCACGTGCGACAAACACTAAGTTATAATGCAGAAAAATAAATTTTATGGCGTTCTATAACAGACAGGTAAAGCACACTATAGCAATAACAATAGAAATAAATGTAAACCACACCATTTAACAACAGAGTACAATTGTGTGATGTGCTAAAGATTTTAAAACAACTAGGAATTGGCTTTATAGTAGTAACTTTAGAAAAAGGATTAAAATACATGAACAGCTGATTGAAAATAATATCAATAAGAGATTCTGTGAGACGCTAAGATAAAACTTAATGAAATGAAAGGAAATCAAAATAGGAGAAATTAAAAGAGCAACATTAAAGGGAAATGAAATAAAATTTGCTACTTGAAATATTAAAAACATGCGAAGGGCGTGTAAAACGTGAAATAATGAATGAAGTTAAAAAATATAATCTTGTTGCAGTCCCTCTATAAGAGATCATCAGATGGAGGGTTGTTTGTAAAATTAACAGGAAAAACTACCCTCTTATGTATAGTAGGGAGAAAAGGGTGCGAGTTTTATGTTACAGAACAATAAGACAGGAAGTAATATTATGGTTCCAATCTATTAATGATAAATTAGGTCTGATGCGTTTAATGGGATAGTAGCAATGTAACATTTATTAATGTGTATGCCCTTGCAGAGGTGACACTCGACACTCAAAAGAATTAATTTTATGCAGAGATTAGTGAAGACACGTCAAACCTGCCGTAAAGATTATATATATTTGGTGAATGAAATTTATAAATTGATATTGAGGACAGGTTGAAACAGGTAGGGGAGAAATTTACTTCTTCATTAAGTAACGATTAATAATAGAGAACAAGTATGTGATATAGCTGTGGTATTAGACATAGTAGTAAACAGTAATATATTTAAGGACAAAAGGACCATAAAGTAACATGAATGGCATCTGGAGCTTCTTATTGCAGCCAAGTAGACCGTATCATAGATAATGGATATAAGATTATATCGAGGAACAAATTGTAGTATAAAACATTTTTTAGTAGGAAGAAGATTTTGTCAAAGGATAAGTTTGAACATATAAAAAAAGAGAGATGCATTATAATGGAATAACGAAAATTTATAAAATGAAAAGTTTGTGTTAGATTATAGAAAGGCTATAAGTAGAAATATGCCAGATAATCAACAATGTGCTGAATGGACAAATTTAGAAATTACTCGCCAGTGCTTCCTATTAAAAACAGAAAAGGCAAAAAGATGACGTATGCGTAGTAATCATAGAAGAAAAGAATAGGATGAAGTTAAATAGGTTGCTTAGAATAGTGAAAAGAATGAAAATAAATGTAATGATAGTAAAAAAGGCAAACTAGGTGTACAAACTGAATAAAAAGGAATAGCTGAATAAACAAATAACTCTGATAGAAAGTTATCTTGTATCTAAAAATAATAAGTTCTACAGGAAAATTTGCATAGAAAAAAGACAACGTGATTTACGATATTAAAGGAAAACTACAACAAATGAAAAACATGCAGCAGAATTTAGGCTATATAAAGTAGTAATTAGTTCAATAGTAATACACGTTTTGGAAACGTAGGTTTTGGTACTAGCAAGTGAGAAAATGATATGATAATACAAGAAAAACATCAGTAAAGAAATTAGCTCTATATCCTTTATTCCTCGCTTCTTTCATTTGTGGGATTAATATTTTTCTTTCCTCTAATACCTCCTTGGTGTAATCTTCATCAATCCATATGTCTGTTCCCTTGAGATTTCTCGCATTTTGTAGTATTGGTACTTTTTTGTTGACTTTAATTAACTTAACCAAAATTGGTCTTTTCTTGTCTTTCATATATTTTCCGATTCTTCTCGTTTGGTCTAAATCATCATTTTGGTCTGTGAATTCCTATCTTTTGTATTATACTAGTTACTTTTTCCTCTGTCCTACTTGTGGTTTCATTTTCCTCATCTACTACTCCTTTTATTATAATATTATTCCTCCTGATCTCTCTTTCTAAGTTAGCTATTTTCCCCTCCTGTTGTACTATGTTCTCTTTTAGTTTCTTATTTTCATCCCTCACTTGTTTCATTTCCATTACAAACGTATCACATTTCTCGTTCATTTGCTTCATGTTCCCCTTTATTTGTTGGAACATCTTCTCAATTTTCTCCATCTCATTCATCTTCAAGTCTGCTGTTGATTGCGTAAAGTGACAGACCCCAGTCCGCCCGTCGCAGGTCTGTCACCTATCTATCAACAGCCCTCTTCTAGTTGCTGTGCTGTTTCAATTTAAACTTTATTTACACTAACATTTGTGAATTACATTATTTTGGTGTATAATGTGTTGCCTACCCAAAAATTTTTGTTGGGGAAGTCACTCCAGTTGTATTTATTTCTCTTATCTCTTATCTACACTTGTCTCATGCAATTTTCGACATTATTCTCAAAATCCTTAACCTCAATTAACTATTATCTACATCAATTTACTCACTGTTCATTTGTTAGTTGCGTTTTCTCTGCTCTCCCGCACTTTCTGTTATTTCACTCTTTCTAATTCTCTGCTTTCTTTTGCCTCTTTGGCCCTATTTGAACTTTAATATTGGAGTCAACAGACGGCGTATCGTGTGTCAATTTTTATTAATACATACTATTAATCTCGAATTGAGGATTTAATAGTAGGAGCACGTTCGTGCTAACACACATTTTCATTTCTAGAAAAACGTTGGATATGAACTGATTTTTCCGCTGCAAAATTTAGTCTGCAAAAGCAAATTTTGTACTATATAAATAGCAGATGAAATTCGTCTACAGCGCTGACCTCGTAAAAGGTCCTTCTTATATTGCAATATCTTTGCCTTGTTTATAGTAGCGTTTTTGAAAACTAATTACATTGTTATCACTAGGACACAAAGCTAGTGGAAAGCGAATTTAAGGTACATCCAAGTGACTTAGCATCAGAAGAACAAACACAGAGTACATTAGAAACTGTTAAAAACAGATTCTTAGGAGAGGCAATAGGAGAAGTAGAATGTGCGGCTGATTTTAGAAATTTTAATCTAATTAATTATGAAGCTACTTGCTGTGAAGCGCGTACAAGCCTAGAACTGGACACCTTCGTAGGCTTCGATGAGGAAGAAAATAACTCAAAGATGCTCCTGACACACACTGAACCATTGCGGAACAGTTTTGGGCCAGACTTGATCTTACAGGATAATTTTCTTGAATACCGAAATGTGCCATTGCGCACACGTAAGATACTAATCTATTGCAGCGTTTAGAGCGCTAATTTTCGCTTTTGCAGCTGTCCGGAAAACTATCCTGATAGAAAATGTAACTCCACTTCGAGGTAATTTTGCATTTGGTGCCACAAACTTTCCAGCTCCAGCTGAATCTGATAAGCAATGTAATGCCATGGATGAGATTTTGATTAAAATGAAATTAAAGAAAAAAGGTCTAAAGAGTATTTTTTAGTTTTCGTTATGTGAAATGTATGTTACTTAGATGAATGGGAAGAAAGTATTACTAATAAATATGGCATAGTAGTCAAATGCGAGCCAGATAAAGGAACTGTAAACGCCCATGCTTTGAAAGAGGTGGATATTTGGGTTTATGCTAATACCTGGGGTATTTATGTGGAGGAAATTCTAATAGAAATGAATGATCTTCCGCCTTTTTGTTTTAACTTACTGATACAAGTTGTGGGCATTCCTATAGAATATCCAATTGCGCTCAATTCCCTCGTCGGGAACACCTATTTTACGGTACGTGTTAATGTAAAACTTGAAATCGATATAATATAAGGTTTCTCGTAGTTTTGGAAGTATTCCATATGCTACACAACAATGCCAAAGAAACTTAAAGTCACTAATTATAGTTCCATACCTATATGTTTAGTCTGGCACGTGTTTGTGCCCAAGAAAACTTCAGCCCCTTCATATCTGCGCTGCAGGACCCGTTTAATGTTATTATTGACACGTTTAGTACTGCTGAGTCAAGTTGCATCAATCTTGATGATAAAACAGCATTTGAGGTAATGATTACGAAGGAATATATTGGAAAGGAGGAGTACAACATGTTTCAGGTGACAATAAAAATATTTAAATTCACTTGTTCTTAAGTTTCATTCTTAGATCGAACCCAGAGAGATCATCATAAATCCAAAAATTACACAAACTATTACATTGACCTTCAATACAAATTTATTTGAGCCAAAGTTTACAAAAACGCACATTTTAAGCTATCTAGTTGGTTTGGTGCATATAGCTAAAGAATACAGGTAATTTTTTGTTTGAATAGTTATAAAGACATGTTTTGAGTTCTTAATTAGTTTCCAGTCAAACGTTTACATTCGCCCATCAGGGACTGACATGGCATCCACGAAAGTGAAATTGGAAGCGATTTTGGAGCTGCCGCTGCTGCATATGGGGTTCGTTAAAGGCGATAAGCGCATCAGAGCATATGCAAACGATATCATCCACGCCCAGGAAATGCATTACACCATGTTGTTGGTGTTCAAAAATGTCAACGCAGCTCCAGCGACGGTTTATTTCCATGCAGCATCTCCTTTCCGAGTAATTACAGTACAAACCGCCCAGGTGAACCCCAATGAACACACTACTGCTGTTTTAGTTCAGCCAGGAGAATGCATGGAGGTAAAGTAATTTTATTATATATCTATAGTCTGCTTGTGTAATCTGTGTTTTTGTATTGCTATATTAATGTAAGCGAAAAACTCCTATCAAGGAAGAGCCTTAAATGAATATTTTATTTTGTTAAAAATCTATTTATTTTTTGATATGCGTATATTAACGTTGTCGAAGAGAAACATTGGTGGAAACTAGCAGTACAACAAAGTACACTTATCATTAAACGTGTGGGTTTAATGAGAAACACTGATAATGTCGCTTAAAAATAGTGTGCGGATTTTTATTATATTTAATCTATTGTTAAGAAATATGGGTTTTGGATACGATTATTTACTTTCAAACTAAATTAGGCGTGAACTATAACAATTGCACCACCATATTTAACAAGAATTATTTTGGTCTCAGTGCTTAAATAGACTAACCATTTCTTCTACAAGTTTGTGAGATAGGACAGGATTTGGTGGTGCCAACTCTAATTCAAGAATGTTCTGCGATGACGTGCTTTTTTGAGAATGACTATTGCAATATTAAAAACCTTATAATAAACTATGCCTTGGTGTTCAATTATTTATTTTCAAACTAAATGAAAAATTAAATCTAATTTTGATAATAGAACTTTCGACCCCGACCCCCTTCCTTGTAATACGCCTTGTTGAAAATGGTGTGGTGGGTAACAGCTTGGCTTGTGTTTTGTTTTGAGATTCCATGATATTATCATTCACTGGTTTTTAGTTTCGCTTTGCTTCCTACCATTACAAATAAACTCTGAATTCATGAATAAAATGTTGTTTATGAAATGAATATCAACACAATTTGTTGTTTCACTAGTAAAAGGAAATAGAGGTACATTATTTGAGGATTTAAAATCTGCATAAATTACTATGACTCGATGCATACTTTTATTGCACAATTATCTCACTGAAATTAGTGGAAATGGGTTTTCTTTAAAATAGATAATTATGTAGGGCGATACGGTCATTCATTTTCGATTACATATTCGTCAAATCTTTACAAGACACAACCTTCACTCATGGACTAATAAATGCTCCTACCCCATAAAAATCTCCTACAATCTTTGATTTATCAGGTACAATCATTGAAGCTAAATAATTCTATGATATTAATGTTTATATTGCATTGATTCATCTATATATTTTATTCTGAAACATTATAGGTTTTTTTTTTGTTAAGAGCTATTTAATCTATTTCCAGTAGCAATTGCTTTTCTCATATTCTTCACAGTAACCTCGTTTCTTGTACTAGCCTATACAAGTTCCCTACTGGATAGTTGGTATGTTCTTCTGGATTCATTATTAGTTTCCATAAAAGTTTGCTTCCCGTAAATTAAAGTCTCACATTAGCACAAGATATGGATGGTTGTCTCTCATTTCCCTGTCAGATTGCTTGCACCTCAGGTCTCCATTGTACAACCCTATTTTGTTAAGGTACTCTCTGAGAAAATAATGCTCTATGATAAAACCTGTAATAGTTCGTAACTGGTTACTACTTTGTACTAATAGTTCTTTACAAGATGACTCTTTCATAAAGGTTTTTCTATGTCTTTGTCCTGATACATCTTCCCATTACTTTTTATGTTGTTTTCTGACCCATTCTCCATCTAGCTTTATATTGTACCTTTAGGTACTCGAGAACCCGTTCAGGGCCTATATATAGAGTTGATGATACTTTTTGTATTAGCTCGTCAACTTTCTTGTGGCCTACAATTTCCCAGTGTCCTGGAATCCTCAACAGAGTTAACTGTTGGTCTACCAGGGCACTGAGTTCTTCGCGGCATTTACATATCAGCATGGATGTTACTTTTAAGTTTTTTAATAATAAGTGTATTCTACAGTTTATAAAAAGCTACTCCTGCTTTTCCCATGATTTCAAAATGAAGAAGGGAAAGATTTAGCAGTGTCTCCATTGCTGCTCGTAGTGTTTTTATGGTTATTCCCAAACAAGCAAATCCTTGTTTCTTACTTAGTACAGTTGTAGCATTTTTGTGTCATCTTTGCTACCGTATAAAACCTGCATATAATATGGGTTTAACCATTGTGGTGTATATTCAATACATCACTTTTGGTTTTAAACTCCATGTTTTTCCATAAGCTTGTCTGGCTATAATGGGTGTTGCCTCCGTTTTTTTTGATTTTTTTGTATATGTTGATTCCAAGTGAGTTTTGAGTCTAAAATAACTCCAAGGTGCTTTACCTTACTTGATAATTTTATTTCTACATCTCAGAGCCTAACAGGCCTCAGTCCCTCCAGATTTATCCTTCTTGTGAAGTTTCAAGGTTCCGCAGTAGAGGAGACAGAACTCCTTGTGGGCATCCTCTTTCAGTCGGAACCGGTATTGTTTCATCCGAAAGGAATACATACAATAGTCTCTCTTTAAACATACAATCATCCTGCAAATTGTTTCGTCGAATTATTTGCTTCTCAATGCTCTAATCATTTAAGCTAGGGATGTCTTATTATATACTCCCTTAATATTCAAAAAAGCAGCTACAGTATGGTTGGTAACTCTCTATGTATAAGCACTTTTAAATAGAAGGGCAACGAAATATATTCAAAATGAGTTTTCTTATTAACAGTCTTTTTTTAAAATGCATCATATAAAAGTGATTTTGATCTTCTAAATCTTGTTTATTTTTGTGAATTGCACAACATACTTCTTTTTCTCATCTGACAACAACCGCCAGCAAGCCCACATCTTGTTCTTAAGCAGACTTGTGAAGTTAGATTGTATTAAACATATGTATTACTTAAGTTTCAGGAAACAAAGCATTATTATGACAGGAGACCCCTAATGTCAGATGGATGCAACAAAATGCACTTGATTTCTTAATATTAAAAGATGGTTAAAATTTCTGACATTTTATATCTAGTAGCGTTTACAGTATAGCTCAAGCGATTTGTTAAAATTGTTCTCCATTCTGAACTACTAAATGCCTTCAAAAAAATTTTTCACATTACCTTTGAGTAACTTTATCGTCACATGCTTGTATGAGCTGCATAGTTATTTTATTTATTAGTAACCAATTCTGGAGACACATGTATGGTTACTCATGCTCAGTATAATCGTTATTTAATATAGAAAAATTAGATTAAGAAATGGGAGTGAAACACCTAATTGATGTAAGTGGACTGTATTATGCCAACGAAAATAGCAATTAAATATTTAAATACTTATGTGACGATACTTACCAGTCTAATGCCCTGACCTTTTGTCGCCAACAACGTGCCTGAAGCTATAATAAAAGGGGGGTCTGAAAGAAGAGTCAATGATGGGTGTGGAATGTGGACTGGATACTTTCTATCGTTTATTTTCGAATCTGCTCTTCCAATGATTGGACATATTTCGAATAGACTTTGTCACAGCGACGATTGCAAAGGGGGGAATCCACAACGTTTACGAGAGGGCATAGGACGATAACCGAGTTAAAAACAGACTGATGAAACACAGACGACGACATTGTAGCATGAGAGGAGCAACACGTGGTAAGTAGCAGCCGTTATTTGAGCACAAGTGCTACTCCACTGCTTTCTGCATACAAACCTGGAACTAAACACCGGCCAACTTACTAGCGGTCCTTTTTGTGGGCGAGAACGAACATACTGACCTGACACGCTCTGTGGTTTGATAAAGAACGGTACCCCCTCCCCCCCACTGAAGCGTACTTCAGTTTTAGGTTAACTTAAGAACTGGAAAAATACCTTAAACAATCTGAACTAAAATTTAACTAAAGAAATAAACTTAATCACTTTTAAAATTATGTACAAATATAGAAATAGAGTGTTAATTTTATCAGTAATACAAAATATTGAAAAAAAAGGAAACCACAACTAAATCTAGATTAAACGAATTTAAGTTACTGTATTGGCAGTGAGGACAGTCTCAAGCAGGTCGTTTATAGTAGCCTTTGATAATACGCACTTGAGGCACATGAACAACCCCGTTTGTACCAGATAAAACTTCAATTATCTCAAGCCAATGTAAAGGAAGAAACTTGATCGACTACAAGTAAATTTGGACCATTTTGTTCTTATATGCAATTCATGCAGATAATCCTTGCTTCAACGCTTCAAAAAGGATTGAACCATTTGGCAGATGAGCTGAAACGGAATCAATTTATTTTCAGGTATTCGCAAAAACGTCCTTGAGGGGCAATGAATTTTTGGAAGATGATATTAAAAATACCTCTAACAAGGTATGGATATCATTTTCCACTACACTTAAGAACATGACATGATTTTTAGGGGAATTCAGTACAGAAATTTTACCCGTTACAATGTAGCCTAAGGGACTATGGACTATGCATGGCCACTGAGTAATAGGAAAAACTTGTCAAATAAGATATAAACTCCTCAGCTCCTACCACACCCTCCATCAATTTTCTGAGGAGTAGAAAATTTACTGTCAACTAATTTTAACTGATTCTTCTTCTTCTTCAAGTGCCATCTCCGCTTCGGAGGTTGGCAATCATATTGGCTATTCTAATTTTTGATATTGCTACTCGAAACAGTTGACCAGAGCTGCAGTCAAACCATTCTCGTAGATTGCGCAGCCATGACATTCGTCTTCTACCAACGCTTCTTTTTCCCATGATCTTGCCCTGTAGTATAAGTCGTAGTATGTTGTACCGTTCTCCACGCATGATATGTCCCAGATATTGTAGTTTTCTTTCTTTGACTGTATTTGTAATTTCCTTCTCCTTTCCCATTCTTCTCAGTACCTCCAGATTTGTCATTCTATCCGTCCACGATACTCTTAAAATCCTCCGGTAAGTCCACATCTCGAAGGAGTCAAGTTTGTTTAGTGCGGCTTGATTTAACGTCCACGCTTCCATACCATACAAAAGTACACTAAACACATAGCATCTGAGCAGTCGTATTTTTAATGGTAACGACAGATCTTTACTACAGAAGACGTTTCTCATTTTTAGAAAATTAGCTCTTGCCTTTTCTACTCTTGATCTTATTTCTGCCGTGTAGTCGTTGTTTTCTGTAATTAGACTTCCTAAGTAAGTGTATTTCTTGACTCTTTCTATCTGTTTCCTCTAATTCTTAAGCTGTCGTTGTTGTTATTGTTTTTACTGATCTTCATAAACTTCGTCTTTTTTGATATTGAGTGATAAGCCGTATTCCTCACTATAGTCAATTACTTTATTCATTACCCTTTCTAGATCTTCTAAGTTTTCAGTAATAATTACGGTATCATCTGCATATCTTAGGTTGTTTATTGGTTTCCATTTACCTTTATTCCCGCAGTTTCAGATTCCAGGGCTTTTTCATTATTTCCTCTGAGTAGGCGTTAAATAGACTGGGCGACAGAACACAACCCTGCCTGACACCTCTTTGAATTTCAGTTGCTTCTGATGTTTCGTTTCCTATTCGTACCGTAGCCTTCTGGCTGTAATATAAGTTTGATATTAGTCTTATATCTTGATAATCTAATTTCTTATTTTGAGAGTTTCTATGAGTGCGTCGTGTCTAACTCTATCAAAGGCTTTATTATAGTCTATAAAGCATAGATATACACTTTGGTTAACATCCAAGCATCTCTGAATAAGCACGTTGAATGCAAATAATGCTTCTCTTGTCCCCACTCCATTTTGAAACCCTGTGTTTCACTTATATCTGCTTCTAGTTTCCGGTGTATCCTAGAGTGAATGATTTTTAAGAGAATTTTTAGTGTGTGAGACATAAGACTTATAGTGCGGTAATCACAGCATTCTTTGGCATTAGCTTTCTTTGGTATACATACAAACGTTGAGATTAACATTTCTTGAGGTATAATTCCGGTTTTATATATTATGTTGAATAGATTTACCAGTATATCTAGATTCTCTTCGTCAATTAGTTGTAGGAGTTCACTTGGTATTTCATCTGGGCCTGGGGCTTTACGATTTTTCATTGTTTTCATTGCATGTATTATTTCGCTTTTTGTTATGTCTGGTCCTATATCTTGGTTGGGCGTGTGTATGTTCGGGTTTTCTTCTCTCTGATCTCTGAATAATTCTTCTATATATTCTTTCCACCTACACAATTTCATAGCATTTTCTGTTATTATATTTCCCTCCTTGTTTAATAGTATGTTGGCATTCTTTTTACGTGTTGTACCAGTTATTTCCTTTACTTTTTTATGTAAGTTAAACATGTCATGCTTAATTTGAAGGTTTTCTATTTCTTTACATTTTTCAGCGTAATACTGTAAAAATATATAAAATATTTTGCATGTTACTCTTTGCATCGATAGTCTGGAAGACTGTTGTAGGCAACGAGGCTGGATTTAATGGACGATAGAGATGCTTGAATAGATCGCAAGTTAGAACAGGCATTTGACTTATATATTCTTATTATATTCTCTGCCTTACTCGATTTCTATTTAAAAGTAAATGGTAGCATGGGTAACGAATCGGATTGCATTTACTGAAATATTTATTTTTGAAACAATCCTTCGTCATGTGAGGAGACAAATATTTTAAATACAATTTGACTTGCTTAACAACTCTAAACCTCTTTCAAAGGGTAATTCGATA
Organism: Sinelater perroti; assembly: GCA_036346155.1. NCBI lineage: Eukaryota > Metazoa > Arthropoda > Insecta > Coleoptera > Elateridae > Sinelater > Sinelater perroti. The sequence continues at coordinate 4,701,909 of JARFIY010000189.1, forward strand.
ATCTTAGTAAAACCCGAAAAATGATTGCTATGTTTTTTGCATTATTTACATACTTGACTTGACCTCTGTTCTGAGTTTATTATAAAGGTATGTGACCTAGCATCACTTCTACGATTAAAGTCGTCAGTTATTGTAAAAGAACAGAATTTTAAGTTGCTTTTCAATGAAATTGACAATATTATCACAGTCCTTTGTACTATACGCGACTACAAATTCACAGTGAATTTTGGGATCACAAACTTTAAACCCTGTTTAAGGCTTTGTTTTCATAAACTAGTACAACAAAAAATTCTGGTTAATCTTCTTGGCTATCGCTAAAGAGCTGGATATATAACATATTTCCGTGTTGAGCATTCTTGACTAAGTTTAAGCCTTAACTTCAAGAAGATGGGCGATTTAAGTAAATCTCAGGGTAAATTTTGTAGTACTATGAGTCATCTTGGACGTACCCCGGGCAGGTGGTAAGTCTAACCCGTTAGAAGAAGGAAAATGTACTATACGACCGCCAAAGGTGTTTGCATGATGGTCGGAGAGCGTTTGATGTTTGCCGTTGCTTTTGACCTGGGTGTCGAACCCAGGGGTCACCGCGCACTAGTGTGGCAGTCTGAGGCCTTTACCTCGCGGCTGTTGTGCTCGCTATGACCACGAAATGAAGTTCATTTATTCTCATATCCAATATTTAAGTAGCTTCGCAGATTTTATTATTATACATTAATTTGGCATTATCGATTTCCTGTAATACGGTTTCCCATTTTAAAAAAATACAATTGTTAAAATAATTCCTCTTTGGCCCAATTGATAATAATCAAAGAAAAGATTACTCACAATTGTGGCGGATTTATTTGGGATCCAACAAAATGGTTCGATTAAAATGAAATAATTCAAATTCCGTGAAAAAATCCCGTGGCTAATAAATACCGGGTGACGTAGCTCCTACTCTGTAAAATTTTAATTTGCCAGACAAAAGCAAAAGAAACTACCAGAAAATATAACAAAACATATTTTTTCAAATAAAAGGCCAAATCTGATTAGTAGTGAACAAGAGCGAATCCAACTTTCAAGTCAAGGGGTGGGTCATATAATCGTGGTCTAGTCAGGACAGGCCCCAATTCGATTACAATAATAAATCTAATAAAAAAAAATAGTAATTTATTGTTATACGTCAAAATAATTAAAATATTTATTATAATATTATAAATATTTATTTTATTAAATTTATCATTGAGATTAGAAAAATGATCACTAGTCGAGCTAGACCCAGTCCAGGGGGGGGGATCATTGGGGTCATGATCCCCCCCTGGAACCGCTCTTGGTGGTGAACTGTATTACAAAGGCGAAAATTTCAATTAAGTATACATAAATAATTATATGACTCACCCCTTCGATAACGCATCCGAAGCTGTATTAAAAGAGTGATCTGGAAGAAGAATCAATGATGACGTTGCAATGAGCATTGGATACATTTTTTTACTTTAGGATCTGCGTCTCCGACAATTTGATGTCCCAGAAGCCGGATGAATCTTACCATAGTAACGATTACAAGGAGGGAATCCACAGCGTTTCTACATATCCGGACCAAAAGTAAACTGTCAAAACGAACTACAACTTCACGGCGTAAGAGAAGCAACACGTGTTAAGCAGCAGCCATTACTCTATTCGCGCGCCTCCTGCGTGCAAACCCAACACTAATTTTCGGCTAATATGATAGCGGTTCGTGTTGTGGGCTCGAGCGAACGAATTGAACTTCTGATATGCCCTGTAAAAAACTTTGGAACTGTCACATATTGGTATATTAAAGCAGGTATTTTGCTTCGTGTATCTTTAAATATCTTTGTTGTATCCTAAATAAATCTGGGATTTATAGCTAATTTATAGAATGGAAGGAAAAAATGTATTCTTTATAGGAGACAAAACAGCCGATGGAAAAAACTACAGAATAAGCGAACTGAACCAACTCAAGCAGGTTTTTAAATTGCTTTTTAAGAAATAATTTTTATTTATTTATTTATTTACTTATTTGTTTACTATTGGCAATCTGTATAAACAATAAGCAAATTTGATACGTAAGTGACATGAATAGGCGTTAGGATTAAAGTCCAATGACTTAAACCTACAGGCTACTTAAAAAGCATAGAAATGTTGATTAGGTTATTACAATGGAAAAACAAGAACTGTAATCTTGATTGCTAGATAAATATATAAGGTAGATGTAGTGGTTTAACTCGACTTTGTCTTTGAGTGTCCGAACCATTATCGAGAAGATTCAGCGCTAGAGGATTACTATGAAACTCAAATTTACTTAAGTATTGTTCACTAAGTTTGGTAATTGTTTTCTTCACCGTGTCCACTTTCAAATCACGCAAGATGTCAATGTTTCTTAAATAGTAAGGTGCGGCACACATTGCACGTACCACTTTTGCCTGGAATCTTTCGATGATTTGGATGTTGGTATTTGCTGCTGCACCCCATAGCTGAATGCCATAGGCCCAAATTGGTTTGAAGGCAACCTTATAAACCAGGAGTTTATTTTGGAGTGATAACTTGGATCTTCTTCCGATCATCCAGTAGCGTTTGCTGAACTTGATCCCCGATTGTTTTCTTTTATGCCAAATGTGTGCCGTCCATGTTAGCCCCTTGTCGAGATGCATGCCGAGATATTTTACCTCCGCAACCTGCGGCAGTGATGTATTGTTAATATGGGTTTGCGGTGTATTTCCTCTACATTTTGTGAAGGTGATATGAAACGATTTGGTTTTGTCGCTTGGTCTATTTAACTACTTCTTTAATGTTTTTGCAGCATTTTGACGGCTATTTCAGGATCTTTATGTTTAATCAGAATGGCTTTATCATCCGCAAATGTGGCTACCAGAGATTGTGTGTTAGTGGGTACATCAGCCGTATGGAGCAGGTATAATATAGGTCCTAGAACACTGCTTTGTGGGACTCCAGATCGTGCCGGGTACAGTTCACTTAGCTGTTGTTCGTATTTAACCTGAAAGAACCTATCCTCTAGGTAGGATTTCAGTATGTATGAATGAGGCAATGTGTGTTTTAGTTTATAAAGGAGGCCATCTTCCACACTTTATCAAACGCTCGGCTGTAATCGAAGAACACTGCCGTACAGTATAGCTTCTCTTCAAATGATTGATTGATATAGTTAACCACTCGATGAACCTGCTGGATAGTGGAATGCTTATTTCTGAAGCCAAACTGATGACTAGGTATAAGATTTAGCTCTTCTATGATAGTTGGTAGTCTTTTGGCAAGCAGTTTTTCGAATAGCTTACTTATAATCGGTAGTAGACTGATTAGTCTGTAGGAGTCAACTGCGTTTGGTGTTTTTCCTGGCTTAAGAATAATAATTATTTGGGAAACTTTCCATTGTGCCAAGAAGTAGTCTAGTCTCAAAATCGCGTTGTAATGGTTAACATTACGAATCCTTGGCGGGGGAGTTCTGTTATAATTTGCCCCGTTACTAAATCAAAACCTGGGGTTTTATTTGGGTGAAGATTTGTGTTGATCATTTTACGAACTTCTTTTACGCAAAGAGGGAATTGGTTCATTCTGGCATTTTCATAGGGCATAATTTGAGTCTTCCTTTCGATTTAGATTTTCTAGGTATTCTTGGAAGCTTCTGTTTTTCAGGTCCTTAATTAGGTTTTAAGTTCGTCTGTAGCCTTGTTATAGCGCATCCTATCGGATGGGTATCTAGTCCTTTGCCATGTTTTCCTTAATTTTGTTTTTTCCGAAATTTTCTTTTCACAGCAACAGGACAACATTCTTGTGTTTGTTTAGATGGCACGTTAGGTGTGGCTTCCCATGCCGTCTCTTGAATTACTTGAGTAAGGTAGGATACTGCTGACTCAATGTCTTCACTATTTTTGAGCGGAATTTTCACTTAATTTATCATGGATCAAGAATCTAAAGTAGCACTAATCTGTTCTTTTATTAAATAACTTCAGTGGTTTTTCTTTTTCAATTACAGTGGCGCTGACTGTAACTAGAATTGAGGTATGATTTGAAGATAGATCCTAGCATGATATCTAGATATCCTGGAGCGATGCCTTTAGTTACAAAAAAGTCCAAGTGATCGGGAATTTTATTTACGTCTCTTGGCCAGTAAGTTGGTTCATAAGTTGAAAGGTGGTTAAGATGCAAGTCCTGCATAACTTGATTAAGTATTCTACCATGTCCTGGAGCAGTGATACATGAGCCCCAGAGTACGTTTTTTGCATTTGTAGTCTCCACCTGCCAATAATCTGCTACCTAAGGACTGGAAGTGTTCAATGAATCCTTCTTTGTTGGTAGGGTAGTTGGGGGGTCAGTATACCGCCGAGAGTGCGAGCGACCGTGCCAATTCTCAATTACTATACTAGTTGCTTGTAAAAAGTTTTTTTTAATTTCGGATGCTCATAGTGTTTAATGCATTGTTTAATCAATATTGTCGTACCTCCCCTCGCTTGCCTGTCAGTGTCCGAGTGCTCAGTGGAGTAGATATAATAATTTTGGATTTTAAACTGACTGATTTGTGTAAAATGGGTTTCCGAGATTAGCATTATATAAACCTTATGTTAGTTGAGGGAGATTTCTACTTAATTTTTGTGGTTTAAAGGCCATTGGCATTCCAAAGGGCAATTTTGTATGCTGAAGCCATTTTTGATTTTTAATTAGTTCTTCTCTTAAAAGCGCTATTCGCTTTGTTAACTCAATTATAGTTTGTTGTTGAGCTTGCTGCATTGCAGCAATTACTTGTTGTCCTGTTGTGTTATTGTTTGACTTGAATGATTGTGTGCTAGTTGTAGGATGATGTCTAGATAATCTGGATGGTTTGTCTAGATTTTGTGGTACGTGTATGTTATTTTGCTTGTTGCTAAGCTCTTGTATTTGAGAATGATTTGGTTGTTGAGGTTGATGTGATTGTAATTGTTGTGCTTTATAAAATTGGTTCTGTGCCTGTTGGGACTGTAGTTTGGTTTAAGAGGGTTACTGTAGTCTGTTGATAGTTTTGACTTGATTCGGAAATCTACTTATGATACCTACGTAGACCTCACAGCCTTTGTAGTTAGCTGGATGCGCACCACCGCACAACACGCATTTTGCCGGTTACCATTTTTTCTATTTTTAGGACACGTGCGATAGTCATGTGACTGTGCACATTTGATGCACCTGGCTGGTCTGGTGCATCGGTTCCTCTTTTGTCCTTAACATTGGCAATTTTTGCATTGAGGAACCTGGACTTTCTTTATGGGTTCTTTGAATATTACTAATGCATTTTCTATGTGTTTAATTTTAAAGATTTCTTTGTTATTTGATTTTAGGTTTAATGTAAATGAAGAAGGTATTTTCCTTTTGCTTTGTTTCTCTATTCATGACGTTCATGATGTTTACCACCTCGTGTCCCTCTTTCTTTAATGCTTCCTTTATTAAGTTAACATCAGTAGAGTTGCATTATCTGATAAAAATAGTTCCTTTTGTCGATGTGGTTATTCACTAGATTTATCAATGGGTTTATTGCTGTTACATAATGTAGTATAAAGGAGGCAACTTGTGGAGTATTTTCTTTGTTAACTTGTTTGCTACTTGATAGAGCTTCTTCGTTTGTATCCCAGAGAGAGTCTTATATCTCTTCGCGACAGCTGTTTGTGTGATTACTTGCTTTATTTTTTATGAGAAAGGTTTGATATTTTTCCTTTTCTTATTACGTGATCTAACTTCTTGAAAGTTATTTAGCGTTATGACTTGTCACTTCTGACCGACATGCTGTCTTCATTGAGATTGATTTTATTAATAGGTATTTGCGAAGTTGTGGTGTTTAGTGAAAAATCTATTGACATTGTTGGAGTAAACAATTGTGGATCGACAAAATTCGAATCTGTAATTGTTGGTGCACGAAACGTTTCACTGTAAGTCAAATTTTGGGGTTGTATGTTTGTTAGATAGTGCTTCCTGCTGATATGGGTGCGGTATGAGTGTTTGTTGCGGATTTTGTCAGTGAATTATATATATATATATATATATATATATATATATATATATATATATATATATAATATATTTCACGAAATAATTTATATATATATATATATATATATATATATATATATATATATATATATATACATATTTCACGAAATAATTTATTAAGTGGCAATAAACATATTGGAGCCAAGACAATATAAAGGATAACATGGATTTCATATAGAATCAAATAAATCACATTATCACAGATAGATGGAAAGCATGTTGAATGATGCAATAGTGATTAGAGGTACTCTGAAAGACTGACCACATATTAGTAAGAGCTGAAACAAATTTAAAAGCAAATAGGGAAAAATAAATAACAATAAAAAGTTATAATTTGCAGTAGCTGAAGAAAGAACATTAAAAATTAATATTAAAAAAACTGAAAGTAAACTGGAGGAAACAAAAGAAAGAAAGAATGAAAATGCAGAGAAAACATGAATAAATGTAAGATCAACAATCAAAATACTGGAAAAAGTATAAAACAGCTAAATAAGAAAAATGAATATCAAATTAAATTTGGAAGTAAATAGAAAAAAAAAGAAAGCGAGACAAAAATATTAGCAACCAGAAATATGTTAAATATGAACTATAAAATAAGATATACAAAAAAAGAAGAGAGATGTTAACTAAGTCTTCTTTTTCTTCTTTAACCCTCATTGCGCCCAGTATTGCGCATAGGTCTCCCTCAAATTCTTCCATGTAGCGCAATTCTGTGCGACTCTCATCCATGGCAGTCCTGCTACTCTCTTAATGTCGTCTTGCCATCTCATTATTGGCCTGCCACGCTGTCTCTTGCCTGTCCATGGTCTCCATTGGAGGATTTTAACGTTCCACCTACTGTCTTTGATCCGAGCTGTATGTCCTGCATATTCCCATTTCAATTTCGTCACTCTTTTCACTACATCCGCGACCCCAGTTCTATCTCTTATCCATTTATTTCTTTTTTTGTCTCGTATTGTAATTCCAATCATTGCTCTCTCCATTGCTCGCTGAGTGACTTCCAGTTTTGTTTTACTTGTTTCGTTAATGTCCATGTTTGAGCGCCGTATGTCATTATGGGAAGTATACATTGGTCATATACCTTAGTTCGCAAGCGTTGGGGTATTTTGTTGTTTTTAAAATATAAGCTAGCTTTCCAAAAGCTGCCCAGCCAGACGTCTTCTTCTATCTATCTCGTGTTCTCTGTTTTCCTTCCTTAATGTTATAGTTTGTCCTAGATATATATACTCGTTGACATTTTCTAGGATAGTTCCATTTATGTTTATTTGTGGGTTCTCAAGACACATTGTCTTCGTCTTATTCAAATTTACTTTTAGACCTATTTTCTTAGACGTTTTTCTAATTCGTTTATCATAATTTGTAGGTCGTCTTTGTTGTCTGCAAATAGAACTACGTCGTCGGCAAATCTTAAATGATTCATTTTTCCCCATTTACATTTATACCCTATTTGACCAGTTCAGATTTTTAAATATTCCTTCAAGTGCCAAATTAAATAATTTTGGAGACATTGTGTCTCCTTGTCTAATACCTCTATCAATTGAGAATTTATTACTATATGCATGTAATTTAATTGTTACTGTAGCGTGTTTGTATATATTACTTATCAGTGCTGTATATCGGGAATCTATTCTAGCACAATTAAGTTCCTTCATTATTGCCCAGTGTTCAACGCAGTCAAACGCCTTCTCATAATCAATAAAAGCCATGAACAAAGGCAGGTTATATTAGATGGATTTCTCGATTAGAATTTTAACAGTAAGTAAATGATCACAGGTACCATATCCCTTTCTGAAAGCTGCTTGCTCTACTGTCTGATAATCATCTAATTTTTGTGATAATCTGTTAGTCAAGATCTTTGTTAACAATTTATACATTTGAGAAAGTAGGCTGATAGGGCGGTAATTTTGTAATAGTAATGCGTCCTCTTTTTTAAACAAAATTACTATCACGGCATTATCCCAGTTATCTGGTATTCTCCTTGTTGTAGGCACATGTTAAATAGGATTTTAGCTTGGGATTACTATTTCTTTGGCTTCTTTGATCATTTCTATTATTATATTATCATCTCCCGGCGCTTTATTGTTTTCATCGTCTGAAGGGCATGCAAAATTTCTTCATCAATGGTATCCGGCATATCCTCAGATCCTACATTTACTATTTTAGAATTCTCTTTTGGCCCCTCAGGTTGTTTAATGTGCGACCCATATAGTGTTTTATAGTATTTCTCCGTAGTTTTAGGATCTCGTCTGTCTTTCTTATTTCTGTTCCGGCGGAGTCTTTCACTACAATGATTTCTCGTTTCCCATATCTTCTTTTCAGGCACTTCATGCTTTTGTTGTCCTCTATTACTTGCTCTATTTGTTCTTCATAGAATTTTTCTAAATCTTTTCTTATCATACGCCTCGCTTCTTTTCTCACTTCTCGATATTCATCAGTTGCATATTTTCCTTCTTTATATAACTCTCTTCTTTCTTCTATTTTTTGTTTTGTTTGTTGAGTAATTTTATTTATCTTTTGGCATATCGTCTTTGTGATTTTTTCCGACGCTTCTGTTAATGCTAGTGTCAGATCACGAGATATTTGGTTTAGATTGTTGTCATTATATTCCTTTAATAGCAATGATTGTCGTATGTACTTTTGATAGGGTTCCCTGTTTTGTTTGAGTGTCTGGGCATTTATCGTTCTGTTAAAGAACGATAAATGCCTAGTGAACTAAGTAGAAAAGAATAATTAAACAGAGCAGAAGAAGCAACAAAAAATACTATGAAATCTCTATATACTATAATAAAGGAAATTATGAGAAAAAAATAGGAAAGACGAGCGTAAAGGATAAACATGGAAAAACCTTAAAACAGATCCAAGATATTTTCATGAAAACAATAGTACAAAGAGCAATACAAGAGACGGGAGTAGAGGATCAGATTAATGCAAAAACAGCTCAAAAAATAAGGGACCCCATAAAAATACTGAAACCGATAAATAAACAGGTACAGGGTTGATCAAAGAAGAATATGAAATAACAGAAGTTAAGATTCACAAACTGATAAACACAATACGGAAATAAACATTTAAGAAGAATAGAGTGCAGGAATAATATTTCGAATGCCACAATGAGGCAAAATACAATGTGCGAATTGGAACGAAAAAATATTCATGTACAACTAGTAATCCTAAGTAGATTTTAGGTAAAAATAGAACACAAGTTTCAGACATAAGATTCCTGCAACTGATGGTCTTCTAGATAGTATTTTGGTATGAGAAATAGCCCAGAAGGAAGATGTTTTATTTTGTGGATGAGACCTATATGTCAAACCCTGTAGAAACCCCTGTTGCATATCAAGAAAGATCACCATACAGATTTTTCATTCTTCTAAGCTCTCCTTAATATTATTTACAATGCGGTGACCCTATTAGATTGTGGAATGTCCTTTCCAAAAACCAAGTTGATAGTTGGGAATGAGGTCGCTTAAAGGCACAGATAAAATGAATACAAAAATTATGACAATAAAAACAAAAGGAAAATAATAAATTATAACTAACACGAAGAGAACTGGCTATAAGTGGAAGAAAGTATAATAGACAAAAAAGGGGGAAGTGAATTGGACATAGAAGCAAGAATACACAAAGTCCGAGCGGCATTTTCTGTAGTATGAAAACATGTCGATCTAAAGAACTAAATATAAAAACAGAAATTTGAATGTTTAATGCAGACGTAAAGACAGTTCTATGATATGGAACAGGAACGGATTCAATAAATAAAACTTACATGAAAAACCTACAAACATTTATAAACAAATGTTTAACAAAAATAGTAGGAATTTACCTGCTGGAAGCAATCAATGATAGAGAACTATAGTGAAAACGTATAAAAAACGGTTGTCAACAGGAAAAAATGGAAATGAATTGAGCATATATTGTGACATAACAAAATAAGCATTATAATATAATATTATGGACAAGAGGAAAAAAGTAGAACGAAAAGTGCTCTGAAAAAGAAGATGCAGAATAATAAATGAAATGCTATAAAACAAAAGCGAAAATAAATACTGGTATGTGCAAGAGAAAGTCAATAGTGACAGTAAAAGTTTGTAAGGTAAAGAAACAAAAACAATAAAACGTGGATTAAAGTAGCAACTTCGAGAACCAAAATAAAAACATGAAGAATCGCCATTGGTGCCTTATACTTCCAAAAGGAGGGCAAAAGGATTGATGATCATCATATTGCAAGAGCGAGCTTGTTTGTTTAATAACATAAGGTTTACTGCTGTACTCTAAAACTTCTATCCTAGTAAGTTTTAATGTATTGTACTGACTGTATCAGAGTTTATTTCCTTGTTGAAGAACTTGCACTTCACTAGCAGTCAAACAGTAATTTTTATTGTCAGGTTCAAAATCACTATGGATATCTTTGATATCAAGTTTATAGATATCCATTTTCAGGCAACCAACCCTCATTTGGACATTTCTATATTGTGTTGTACTGTTCAGTGCATTTTTGCGGTTGAGATAATAGTCAGTGATCTCATTTTAAACCATAATTTTCTTTTGCTTAAACTTTTTCAGTAATAAAAGAAGAAAGATACATTAGCAAAACAGCATGTTTTAGAAATTACATTTATTTTGAGATTTACAGGCTTGTTAGAGAGGTCTGGAAAGCCCCCATTATCTGGTAATGCAAATTTTATGATTTGGATGTAATATTGTAGAGAGTAAAATGTTATTAAATTTTACCTAAAATCTAAAAACATCGAAAAATAATCATTTGTAGATTTAGCTGGGCCTTTTAGACCCCATTGTCCCAGATTAAACACAGCGCAAAATCATCACATCTAATACAATTCGCATTTTTAGGTACTAATTAAATGTGCGATTGACGCGGAAGCCGTCTTGCACTTTTCGAACATGCTTTACAACGAAAAAAGCACAGTTTTTTCGGAAATTCCCAACTTCAAGAACAACTCGATCACCGTGGCCCGGTACTTGAACGTCCACCAGCATGGACTGAAGGAACAGGTAGAGACGACCAACGTTGCAACTCATTTTAAAACAACTTTCTTCCCCTTGTTTAAGGCGATTCCCTTGGAACTGGTGATATTTTACCCGAAGCTGCAGGTGTCTCACAACCTGATCGACTTTGGCGTCGTGTTCGTCGGCGACACCAAGAAGATGCTGCTCACACTGTCCAACCCTACGGGGGCGCACCTTCCGTTCTCGGTCAGAAAACCAGCGTGTCGAACGTAATAATAATTCGGCCCGAGAATGGGGTAATACCGAAGGGAACTGGGACAACTCCTTCGAAGGTGATTTTAAGTCTATACTTCACACCCACGTAAGTAGGATATTGACACGTTTCGCTGGAATTACAGCTGTATGTTTGTAGGGAGTGTAAGCTCTATCAAGAAGCAATTAGAGTGTCCTCAAATATACCTTTCCATTATTTCACCGTGGAGCTGACAGGCACTGGGTCGCATAATGAACAATTTTATGTCGAGGGAAAATAACGCATTCGTATTTGTACAAGAAAAATTCCTGTACTTTTTGAATCATCAATATTCAAATGCAACCTGTTGTTTTATTTTACTTTCGCTGAGCTGCTGTTGCTTATATAGTTAACTAGTTAATGTGTCAAAAGCACTGTTTGAACATTAAATTGACTGATAAATTTAATCAGTGTATTTGCATCAAATGTCACGTAAAGTTTGGCAATTCTGCAACAGAAATATTCATAAAATTATCAGTGGCAATGGAGGATTCCCATCGTGATTTTCCTTTGTTTCCCTAAATTGGAACTATACTTGAAGGGTGATGAATTTGTTAATGAAGTCCAAACAGAATTTCTTCAACAGGATTTCTAATTCTACTAGATTTTTTTAAATTTGTTTGCAATTTTACAATCTACTATTAACTAGTATTTAAGTAAATATATTGTAATAATAAAGTGATTCGATGCAGGCACTGTCCATTAGCAGTTCTTTGGGCCAAGTTATATTAGTTTTCTGTTTTTAACTGGCGGATTGAATAAGTTCTTAATTTCCTAATTTGTATTATTGAGCTCTTATAATCTCACTGACGTATAGAATTCCAAGATCATTATATATGATCAGATTTGAAACAAGTCGTGAGGCATTTATTAGCATCTAGAATTTTTAATTGGAAAACTTGCAGGATTTTTGCATTTGAGGGCTAATTTTCTATTAATTAGCCCTTTATGCAAATGACTTTAAGGTCTAGTTATCGTCTCTTAACTTTGATGTGAGTTCTCTAAGTAAGGTTTAATTTTACTGGAATGTTTATCAGTAAAGGATTATTATTATTGTGACTTGTGAGTTGATACGTTTTGGTGGTAAAAGTTATTTGACTAGATTTGTTGACATTGACGTTATTTTATAACTTAATTTTAATACTCATGTATGGCCTCAATCAGACGACATAATGGTGGTGTCATCAGCAAAAGTTGCTATCAAAGTATTATGGGTATCATTGGTATATCTGTAGTGTAAAGTAGGTGCAGAAAAAGCCCCAAAAAACACTTCTCTAAGGTACATTTGATTTAATTCAATGGTGTGTTGACAGCTGTCTTTCAAGTCAAGCTAGGATTTTGGGCTGAGAAATAGCTCAGAAGGAAAATTTTGTAGATGAGACCTTTATGTCAAAACCCCTGTTGGATACCAAGAAAGATTACCATTCAGATTTTTGATTCTTCTAAACTCTCCTTGATATTATTTATAATGCGATGACCCTATTGGATTGTATAATGTGCTTTCCAAAAACCAAGTTGATAGTTGGGAATTAGTCATAGATTCTTCTAATCTATTTAAGATTAGTCATTGAAACATCTTAGACTTAGAAAGGGGGTTAATTGGCCAATATAAAGCAGCTTCAGTCGATGATTTGTCAGATTTGAGTACTATTATTATAATCCGACACCTTCAAAGGTAAAAGGAGAATGGAAGAAGAAGAGGAGTACCATTATTACTTGTGCAAATGCTGTATGTTGTAGTTAATAGTAAGGATGCTTTTCTTGGAAGATTTTCTTAGATTTTACCTACTATAAGATCAAAGCCCAGAGTTTTTTGGGAATTTAGTAGCTTTATTTATGGAGAAAAAGCCTCGATTGGAAGTGATAACCGACAGGTATTTTATATTATCGCCAACATTGTTTTTCTGCAAAACTGTTTAATCGAGCCCATGAAGCATCATCCTATTGGTAGAACATGTTTTTAAACTTATTTAAGGCTCTCTACAATGAATGATCATCGGAGGATAAGTATGTAAAGTACAGTTCAATAAATTTGATGGCTCTATTGAGATCTGATGAGTAAGTCCGTTGAGGATAATTTTGTCTAGGGAATTTTTTTATATAATGAGCTCTTTAATGTGTAATGGAATCTGCTGATTCTTGAATCGGTGCAGTTAGGTAGTGAATAGTTCATTTAATGTCGGTTTTATTCTTCAAACGTATGTATAGAATGATTTATTGGTTGATATCTTTTTGAAATTGTGTCCAGTTTGTTCTATTGTTGCATAATCTAGTTAGGGATGCTTCTTGGATTATGCTGTCACTAATAGCTATAATGATTAGGCTAAGATCAGGGTTTTTGATTGTGTGACACATGTCTGAGATACCTTTGTTCAAAGCAAATTCTAATAAATCAGGGATCTTGTTAGTATTATTTGGTCAGTATGTTAGCTCTCCACTAGGTAAGATATTTAGGTGATTTTTTATATCCTCTATCAAGTTTTTTCTTTTGATGTAACTAATCTAAACCCTTATGCTGTATGTTTGTCATTTCAGTCACCTGCTAGCAGGAAATTAGAGCCAAGGGACAGAAACAAACAATTATATTCTTCTTGAAATATAAAAATATAGGGTGTTAATATACATCGGATGGGTTCAAGTTTAATTTTGACAATTGTATAATGTATTTTGTCAGTAATATTAAATTGAGGGATATGGCCGAGCCTGCATGTGTTATTCTGTCTGGGTGCTATGTACAATAAACATTACAGTGTGGTATTTTGATAACATTTCTGTGAAATGGCTTTCTGATATTAGCAAACATCAATTTTAATTATTTTTAAGAAGAGTAGACCTTTCCATTTGGATGCCATTCTGCTATGATTTGTTAGCTGTATATAAATGCTTTTGAATTAGTTTAGAAAACATGTTGGTTTATCAGCTAGTTTTGCATTGGTGTTAGTTATTCATATAGGTGGATTATTAACTGTTACTTGCGCTTAAATATTTAAAGTTTGAGTATTTTGTTATATTTTGAGTATCATATTTCTGTTAGTAAGTTACTGCATTTCTTGTTTGCGTAATGGTTTTTTGTTTCTTGATCTTGAAGCCTTTATAATTGTCTGGATGACCACCTTGGCAAAGACCACATTTAGCATTTGTTTCTTTTTTGTTGTTGTTTTTTAAATAATTTGTTGAGGTTCCTCCATTTGGTATACATTCAAAAAGTTGCATACAGTATGTTTTCAAGTGATTACAGCCTTGTGAATTGTACAGTTACTTTTCTTTTTTGGTGGTTCAATTCTGATTTCACAGCACTGAAGATGATGCAGAGATCTAAACTGCTGTTGTAATTTTTGTACGACATTGGAAGCGGTTCTTTACTAATTCTATATCTTTTTCCCATATTACTATTTTGTATGCTTTTTTTGCTTAAAATTATTTTATTACATATATTTGAATATTTCGATATTTTTGTAGTAAAGTTCTCTTGATTGATTATAACCGATAGATCATTGACCATAGCTTTGCAATTTTTAACATATATATTGGTGGTGGTTTTGATTCTTTGGAAACATTGTTACTAGCTCTAGGATGTCAATTTTGTTGTGTTTACATTTTCATTACAATCTCCATTTGTAATATAAATAACTGGTTATATATTCTTTATCGATTATTCTTAGCGACTAGCTAAGGGTGTTTTGCTTTATTATCTTTGATTTCACTAAGTATTTCATTATCACTTGATGAGGTAATTTCACTAGCGTCATTTTAATGCTTGTTGGAATTTGATATTGTAAATTAGATTGAGTTTGTATGAACTGGTGTTTGCTATTCTTGCTTGCAGAATCTATAAACTGGAGTTTGGTTTATTATTTAATTAGAATAGTTTTGATGTGGGAAAGTAGTTGACTTGGTTAAATACATTATTGGCATTTTGAGACGGGTGATCCAAAATTCACCCCAGGCCTATTTCCACTCGTGGACATTTTTTATTGATTTTTCAAATTTATTAATTTGTATATTTGTTGTTGCTAACTGAAACGTTTCATCCATGCACACTTAATTTTATTGCAGTCGAGTTTATGGTGCGGTCGGGCGTCATCAAGTCTACAATATTTTGTTTACTAATCTTTCTGTATTTTATTATTTACATTGATTAATGTTGTTCAGATCTTCATTTATTCTTAATTTTTGTAACACAATTAATACTGCAATTATACAGTGTTTTACACTTTGATTATACTGGTTTTTAATTCGCGTTTATTGCACCTAAATTTGCTTCTAGCTTCCCGTAACGCGGGGCCATGTTGTAGAGTTAATGATTGAAACGCAACTCCAATTTTTTTTGATGTGTTACTAATAAGAGTTGCAGGGCGAAAGCGCCGAACACTCCTATTAAATTATAATTCAAATAAAGGGCACAGAGAGACTAATTGAGTAATACGCAAAAATTAATACGTGAAAAAATTATGACAGTGACAGTGACACATGAATTAAGAGATAATCGAGAGAACCTTAAAAAACTTATCAAAATTAAAGTAGATGAGTAATTTTTTATGTGAAAACTCAAAGCTTTTTAAATAAAACAAACTTTATTAACATTCTACATCTTTATTCTTCATGTTTACATATTTATTTCTTAACATAGTCACCTTGGTGACGAACACATTTCTCCCAACGAGAGATCAGTTTGTTGATACCGTCACTATAGAATGTTTGACTTTGTTGACGGAGCCACAACTTTACCTCTGCTTGCACCGCTTCATCACTATCAAAGTGAACTCCTCGAAGGTGTTCTTTTAGTTTTGGAAACAGATGAAAATCGGGTGGGGCCAAGTCGGGACTGTATGGAAGATGATCGATGACAGTGAACCCAAGGCATTGGATTGTTGGGGAAGTCTCAACGCTCGTGTTTGGTCTGGCATTGGTATGTTGAAGTAAAGGGTGCTCCATGTGTGGACGCACTCTTCGAATTTGTGCTTTTAATTTGCTGAGGATCTCGCAGTACCTTGCAGAGTTTGTGGTGGTGCTTTTAGGCATGAATTCCAAATGCACCACACCGTGAACATCCCAGAACACTGTGAGCATGACATTTCCTGCTGATGGCATGATATTGAACTTTTTTTGTCGGTGATCCTTTGTGGCAGAATTCGTCAATCTGATTCCGATTAATCTCGTCGATTCCGTACGCGGTCGTCCACTCCGAGCTCCGTCACAGACATTAAGGTTAGCACCACTGTTTCCTTCATTACGAGCACGAAGAACCCAACGTCGCACATTACTGATGTCGTTACAATCTTCACCGTACGCAGATTTCATTCTTCTACGAATTTCAATTGGAGGCACGTTTTCTGCGGTTTGAAACTCGATTACAGCACGCTGTTTCTCACGCACCGACATAGTTACGTTACATGCTATAATTCGGACCCTTCTAGTTGCAACTTGCGTCAGCGAAGTAGAAAAGAACCCAGTAGTACGCATGACATGTAATACCTCAACCGATATTGCGAACAGAATAAAAAATTCGCAGGACTTGCTTTTCAGCACACCCTCATAAATGAAACTTACAATAAAAAGTGCAGCAAGATGTGACACGACTTTACTTTTCTGGATAAATTTCCTCCCCCTCCTTCAGTGTCTTTGATTTACCGAATGGGCAACTTTTTGATGCTATTTTTATAAAAAGATGCGGGTTAGTTCTGAAATTCTAATTTTATTGGTGCGTTCAAAACGCTACCTCCTTAAGATATTTTTGAGGAATCCAAAGAGATAATAGGTATAAAAATGTAAGTTGGGACTATTGTCCAAAGCCTTTGTTTTAATATTGCCTTGAGTTAAAGCATCAGTGTCAAAGAAAACCACACTTTTGATTGGTACGTCATTTTATGTGTGTGTTTTCATGTGTAGTGTTGGATTGTGACCGTTTCATTTAGTTAATTAAGCCTTTGCGATTTGGAAACTTGGTTGCAATGATCTTTTGGGCAGAGAATTTTGTTTCAGATTTAGTGGGTGAACATTGACCGTTCTGTACCAACTACTTTGAACTTGAAGTTGTAATAATATACTCAAGTCTTATCACATGTCTGTATCTGATTTAAAAATCTGCCACCCTTCTCTTCATAATGAGCGATGAGAATATTAAAAAGGCGCGAAACTCATTTTGCGGGCACCATTTAAAATAGTTTTGATTCTTTACAGATCGTTACCATGATTAACACCAATTTCGAGCCACTTCAGCGCTTAAATAATTGTCAACTGTTGGCTATACATATTTCTCTCATTAAGCTTGCAAGTGTAACACACATGCGTTAAATTTTCGACCTTACTTCGTCCCGCTTGAATATCTGACGGTATAGTCTGGACAAAGTATCGGCTACTTTAATATATTCCCCATTAAAAACTGTATTATAACACGTTGTTCAACGACACTTGTTCAGTCATAGCTAACTACCTTAAATCAATATCAGCTTCCCAATGCTGCCCTACTGGCAGTACGGAAAAAAGTCGGTTTAAATTTTATTGTAATTTGATGTATGTGCTAGGAGCCACAGTACACGATAATTTATAATAAAATTATATACAATCAGCACGAAAACGAATACGAAATTGCAGAAGATCGATATATTGGTAGTTCGAAATATGAAATGATTTAAATTGAAAAAAATGTTAGAAAGAGATTTAAAAATAAAAGAATAAGAACGAAGTAAAAACAAGTGAAAAATGAGAAAGAAAGAAATCAAATGGTTATTAGCGATCTTTTAGTATTAAAACAGGCCTTGGTAAAATTAGCAAAAAAATCAGATTCAAAACATTCTGAGACTACAACTGAGCACACGTTTGAAAAAATTAGAAAATTATCAGAAATAAAGAAAATTACTCAAAATAACTTTCAACTCAATAATTTAAAATAAAAAATTTTTTTGAAAAGTTGATTTAATGGTATATATAAGAGAAAGACCAAATAAAAACAATGGATATTTAGAAGAGACGATTGCGAAAAATATATATATATATATATATATATATATATACATATATATATTATGTGTATATATATATATATATATATATATATATATATATATATATATATATATATATATATATATTCGTCATGATCCTTAAACCCTAAGAATGTGTATGATACGGCGTCGCACAGACATCTATCTGCTACCTACCAGTTATCTCTAATTGTATGAAAAATGACTTCTGAAGAGATTGAAGCTTATTATTAAAAAGAAAAATCATTCTGAGCCATCAATTCGAATTTAGGAATAAACGTGCAGCTTTAGGTCCAGGGTTATCAAATCACCAGCGTCGTCGAAAAGACGTTTGAAGAAGAGAAGATTTTTTCGCTGCATTTTTGGATGTAACCCAAGCAGAATGAAATTAAAGATAAGATAAATGGCTACCTAAAACTATAGCCTGTTACATCAGCAACAAAGATTTTCGCATTGACAAGAAGATGCTTACTTCGAGTTAAAACCCATGAGAGCTGGTGTGCCACAAGACAGTGTGCTGGGTCCCATATTGTACTCACTGTGTACTTGCGACATATCTCAAACTGCAATGGTTACATTTGCAGACGATATAGGTATTTTTACAACCAGGACTGAAAGGCTCGAAGCCAATAACAACTTACAAAGGGTGATGTCGACATACAACAAGTTAACATTGTACTAGCAGATGTTAAAACATATTTAGATATATGGATGCCAACTATGGAACTGTGCTAGCAACAGCAACATGTAAGTTAAAAAACTTTTTTAGATTAAAGTGCTAAGGAGCACAGTAGACGTTTCTTAGTACATCAAAAATGGTGATCCACATCGAGACCTAAGAATAGAAATGGTGGTGGATGAGATTCGGTGATTTACTAAGTAGGACAAAGACCGGTTTCATGACCACACCAACACTGAGACAATCCAGCTACTATGGCTTAAGTGGCGTAAACTTTTGAGTTAGCGGACTGAGCGAGGTGCAAAGCATAGCGCACGTATTGTGATTCTCGTGTGACAAAATCTGAGTGATGTCATTGGGATAAATTTTGAAACACTAACTAAACCAAAGTGGAATTACTCTATTAAATAAAATACATAAAATGTTGGATTTACTAACTTTAGCGTTTCTGTATGTATCTTGTCATCGTCTGGTGCTTTTCCTTGCTTTAAATTTTTTATCCCATGTTTCACTTCTGATATTACTATTGGTCGGCCTGTGGGTTTGTGAGTTTCATTTTAATTCGGCATCATTGAACGATCTTCTTGGTATAAGTTATTTATGTAGTTTTTCCAAGTTTGCCATAGTTTCACGTTGTCTGTTACTATTTTATTATTTTTTCTTATAATACTTATATTTATCTCTTTTTACAACTTTCTCTAATTTATTTAAATTTTTTGTGGTTGAAAGTGTCGTGTAGTTCGTGTAGCCATTCTTCTTTCGCCTATCTCATTTTGTCTCATGTCTGTGCATTTCGTTGTTTGATTTTTGTCTTGTTTTATCTTTGTTATTCGTCTTTCTTCCATTCTATCAAAATTTCTCTTGTCATCCATGTTTCTTCGGTTCCTATTTTTTGCACCCAGTCACTTTTTCGGTTGCTTGTTTTAGGTTTATTTCTGTTGTTTTCCAATATGCTTCTTCATTTTGGTTATCATTTAGTTCGTTTCTTCTGAATTGTGCTTCAATTTCTTCTATGAGCTTTTTTCCAATTTCTCTCGAGGTATCAATATTATATATTTTTTTTTTTGTCTAGGTTTTAATAATTTTCCTCTATAAAATTTCCTATTAGTGGATTATTATCACAGCCAATGTCTGCTCCTGGGTACACAGCGACTCTTGTATGTTATTTTGAAAGCGTTTTTTGATGAAGTAGTAATCTATTTGATTTCTTACTATATGATGGGGGTTGTCTTGTGGCGATTTCAAAGCATATAAACGTCGTGGATGTACATCATAATATGTGTTTTTGATTAGTAATTTTTTTTCTGTAAAATTGTTTTAATCCCTCTCCACATTCGTTTCGCACACCTAAACCAAAACGTCCCATTACGTTTTTCATTGCTTGGCCTCTTCCTACTTTTGCATTAAAATCTCTCCTATAACTACTATTATTTCTTGTGATTTAAACGAATGGATTACTTCATCTAGTTTCTCGTAAACATTTTTAGTTTTTTGGTCTACTTTATCTCCTGTTGGGGCGTAGACTTGTACAATATTGATATTTAGTAGTTTTCCTTCTAGCTGTATTTCAATTATTTGTTCTGAGTAGGCTATTACGTTTATCATTTTTTTAATGTATTCATTTACTAAGACACCCACTCCGTGTCTATGTTAAGTGTCATCATTTGTTGATCTTGACTGGTGTAATGTCGTATCTTCTTTTTGGCGTATTTTGTTTCCGTGCCATCTCGTCTCGCTTAGTCCTAGAATGTATTTCCACCATTTTCATTGTTCCGCTTTTCTACTCGTATATTGTGCGGAGATTCCATGTAGCAATTCGGTTATTTAGCTTTATTATGTCAAGCCGGGATATTCGACGCACCCTCGGCTGATTTAACACCTGCCCGGAACTGAGGGCCACCTGTTTCTGTTTTCCTGACATAATAGCAAAAGATAATGAGAGATAAGAAGTTTAGGCAGTTTGAATTTCCCGGAAAGATAAATAGAGTGTAAGTTGGAGCTTCGCGCTACTTTCAACTTGTTTTTATTCATAGAATTGCATTTTCTTAATTCTAGTTCAGTTATCCCGCTGATATTCGATTATCACTCTAGCAGGTGAGGCTGACATTTGGTAATAGTGAGGTGTTGTACTACCCTTATATCTCTGGTTATAATGTAATTAATTTATAATATATTTATAAATTTTATAAACGCTTCACTATGTGTGTTTAATGCAACAAAATTAATAAATAATAAAATAAATGAATTAATGTGAAAGCAATATAAATTAAATATGAAACTGAAGGTACGGGATCAGAGATTTTGTTTATCTGGTTTTTACGCGGCCTGGTAGGTTGATCGACCAAACCGGCATAAAAGTTGAGAAGCTTTACGTTGCTTTGCGATATCTTGCGTTGTACGACGGTGGACGCCACTTGGCTCTTCTCAGATCCGGATATTCACCTCGTTGACTCACCGGACTCGTTTTTAATTTATTATAGCGATTTCGCATTATTGCGACATAGTTCGCGCACATATTGTGTTATTCCATAACTTTGTGTACAATTGCGACACGGTTCGCAAACAGATGCAATGCCACATACACCTATTTAATAAATAATTTTACACACAAATTAGATTCACACTCGGACCAATTTGGTGCCGCACATTTTCATTAACCATACTGTCAAAAGCTATTGTAAGCAATTCAAATTAATTAACAGCACAACATATTAGAATAAAAAAATGCAGTAAGGTTTAGTATTGTTATTGTTTGAACTTTCATAGTCGGATCACGTTACTACGTGCTTTGGCTTCTGGCGTTGGTGCAGAAGCACCCGCAACATCACACAGTCGTTTTATTTAAACAATGTGACATTAGTAGCCGTATAACACGTTTGAAGGGGACGTGAAGGGAAATGATGCAATATTTTTAATTGATTCGGAGCGTAATATGGTTGCACTAAGATGCATACAAATTTGAGACTGTTTCAGTCAAACAGATTATAATTTAACTGATAGAGAATTACCAAAAAATTATAGGTTAATGGGTTTTTAATAAATATTTATTAATTACAATTACAAGTTAACTACAGGTACTTTTTAGTCTTTGTGGTGTTGTGTCACCTGTGAGTTGATCAAGTTGATTTGAGTGCCCAGGGAGTTTGCACGATATTTTTTAGCAATTCTTCGTGCCTCTTCTTGAACAAATGGCACACCTAAGTCTTCGTGGATGGTCTGCTTTCTAACATACCAAGGCGCATCTAATATTACTCAGGGTCATTTTGACTGGAACCTCTGTATACATAATACTTATATTTGATAGTTTCGCACATCCCCATAATTGGAGTTTATAAGTCCAAATAGGTTTTATCAGGGCTTTATAGAGTAGTACCTTGGTTTTAACATTCATTTTGGATTGCCTTTCAACTGGCCAATATATTTCACGGAACTTTAAGTTTAGCTGCTTCCTTTTCATTTGAATGCGCCTTTTTTTTCTCAAATATTTCGCCTCTGTTTTGACTGGAATTTCAACTCTATTAATGTTGACTGGTGGACGTACTGCAGTTCGAGTGGTGAATATAACTTGCACCAATTTGGACTGGTTTAAACCATTTACTAGTAAGGTTTAAATTTTGTTAGAGGTGTTCTGGACTTTGATAAGCGGGTATTACAGCAGTGTTATCAACAAATGTGTCCATTAAGATGTTTAGTGGTTCGGATCTATTAGTTGTGTATATAAGGTAAAGGACGGGACCAAGTACCCTACCCTGAGGGACACCAGACTATATAGGATAAAGGTTGGATAGGGCTGCTTTGTATTTTGCAAAGTAAAATGAATTTTCTAGGTACAAATACCGATGATGATGAACGCTCTGGTCGCCCAAATTCGGCAGTTATTTCATTAAACATAAAAAGTCCACAAAATAGTTTTGGCCGATAGTAAATTGAAGTTGCCTGAGATAGCGGACACCTTAAAAATATCAAAAAGCAGTGCATAAATTTTGTTGTCCATGAGAAAACTGTTCGAAGTGGGTACCGCGTTTGCTCACAGTCAGAGCACAGTTTGGAGCTGTTTCAGCGCAATAAAAAGGATTTTTCATGTGGTATGTGACAATAGATGAAACATGGATCCAGAGTCAAATCAGCAGTCATCTGAGTGGACAGCATAGGACGAAAGCCGCCCAAAGTGACCAAAAACGCAAAGATCTGCTGGTAAGGTTTTGGCCTCTGTATTTTGGGATGTGCATGGTATTTTATTCATCGATAACCTTGAGAAAAGAAGAACCATTAATAGCGAATATTATATGGTGTTATGAGTGCATTTGAAGGAAGAAATCGTGAAAAAAACGGCCCCAAATGAAGAAGAAAAAAGTGCTCTTTCACCAATACAACGCACCGTGTCACAAGTCGATCGCAACAATGGGAAAATTTCACGAATCGCACTTTGAATTGCTTCCTCATCTGCGATATTCTTCAGATCGGGCTCCTAGCGACTACTACCTGTTTGCAAACCTAAAAATAGTGCTTCGGGAAAAAAGATTTGTCTCCAATGAAAAAATAATTGCCGAAACTAAAGACTATTTTGAGACCAAAGAAAAAACGCATCGAAATGTTAGATAAAGTTGGAATGAATATATAATTCTTGAAGGAGACCATCTTAACGAATAAAATAAAATTTGGTCTAACAGTTGTTGTTTTATTAGTCATCCTACGAACTTATTAAGTGATGTGTTAACTACAGATGTACGTATTTCGAAAACCTTACCTAATTGGAGAAGTAGATTGATAGGTTTGTATGATGTGTTCTCTTTAAGCGATTTTCTAGGTTTAGGTATCATAAGTGATTGGGAGTATTTCTAAACTAAGGGGTAGTGTAAAAGCTCAGCATGTGTATGCTTTTTGTAGTTATGAGAATATCATCTTTGTACATAACTAGTGATTAGATCATAACCTGCAAATTTATACAGTTTAAATTTATTAATTTCAGATTTTACTTCTGCTTATGCAATGGGCTTTATAAACAGGGTATATCTAAAAAATTGATTTTATTGTTATCATGACCTGGAGGAGGAATATACGGTTTGAAAATGGTTGACAGGTATTCTGCAAAGGTGTCCGGTTTGTCATTATTTATCCTAGTCCATTCGCCATCGATTGTTCTGATAGATGGAATAGGAAGTTGAGCTCTTAAACTCTTTGATTGCCCTCCAGACGGAGTGATTGTTTATTTTGGTAGGAAAGGTATTTTAGAAATGTTTTTTGGGGTTCAGATGGACTTTTTGAACTAATAGGTTGTAAGTTTGTTTATCTTCTGGGTTTCTTGATCTTCACCATCCCCAAAGACCCCCAACTTACTTTACCAATATTTCAAAAACGGTTGGAACTTTGTGTTTAAAATGTTTCACATAACTTATACACTAAGTCTTGGAACATCCTTGTGGAACACCCTGTATATCTACCAATCATATTATGACCTACATAAATTTGTTAACGTAATAACAGGTGAAGCCATATGATGTAATAATAAACGGGAAGTAAAAAGGTGCTGTTATGCATGAACTTTTCAAACTTACTTCCTAGAATAAATGTTATTCCAAGTACATGGTGGGGCAAAATTCCCTCTCTAATTCGGAAAGAATGTTGTGAAGCGAAGAGTGGCCCGCGGGTGGAGGAAGTGATTTTATTAGTTTCGTTTAGAGAGGCCTTTAATAACCAACTCCGTGGATGAACGAACAGAGAGTTTTTGCTGGCAAAACTTTGTTTGGTCGCACAATCTGCTCTTCGGACACGCCTTAGGCCTCTGTTCCAGATCGAAAAATGATTTTTTGTCGGTAGGGAACTTCGGAAGAACTAGTTCTGTAGTAAGAAGGAGTGCCAAATACCGAAAAATATCGATACAGTAAGACATTTCATTTTGCAGTCTCCGAGGAAATGTGTCATAGTTATTTATTTGTTTGGTCGTACTGCACGAATAATTCTGCACCAAGACCTTCGTTTTCACCCACAAAAGAAGATTATACAAAGAAATTCCGAAGATGGTTGGCAAAATGTGTGGAAATATCTTGAAAGCGTAACACATGACGCAGTTGCTTTATTTATCGACACAACTTTCGTTATTAGAATGATAACAACGCCTGTTTGGTGTGTGGTGAGTAAATTTAAAATCTTTTTTTACTTTCTAAGAAGAAATATGTAGAAATTATTAGCAATTCTTTTGTACCGAGTCTCGGTGTACTTCAACTGGAAACCGTTTGGTTCCAACATGATGGAGCCACAGCTTACTCGCAAGAGCTTCGCTCCAAGTGCTGCGTGGGATGTTGCCTGGACGTGGTAACATCGCTTGTTTAGCCTGCTCATTGGACCTCGTGTGACTTCTTCCCATTGGAATATCTCAAGGCCAAAGTTTACAAACATTGCTCAGAAGCCTTCAACCTCTACGAAATGCACTACGTCAAGAAACCCGGCGCATTCCTCGAGAAATGTTGAAAGGACTGATGAAGAAGTTAAAATATGACTTCAATGGTGCATCGAAAATTAAATATTAAATATAAAATATTAAAGCATATTTAAATAAAAAAATCCTGTAATCCTCCTGTTGTTTTTCTTTATTCAACTCGAAAAATAAAAAGCGAGTTTTGCCCCACTCTGTATTTAAAGTCTGCTTGGCTTCAAAATAATGTATTTTTAAAATTTGCTTAGCATTAAGTAATCATACTTTTTTCTTCGCGTATATTGAGAATTGTTGATCATTCTAATAAATACTAATACTCAATCTTAAATATACAATAGGAAAATGCGAAATATTATTAACTAATGGATGTTTACAGTGGAATAAAATAAAATAAATTCTCCACAATCGGGCTGGAAGAAGAGGATGCAACCTAATTAAAAAATTGTGGAAGAAGGTTTTTTATAAAAGCAATTTTTTCTTCAGAAAAACATAAGGAAATACCATTAGAAGGCCCTCGTCGTTGAAAATTTGTCTTTATTCGAGCCCATTTTTTATATTATAAAAAGAAACCCAAGTTTTGTCATCTCATACGATACTGTTGAGATATTGGGATGTTCCATTTTCACACTTATTGATAATATCAGGAAACCACGAAAGGCGTCATACACTCTACTCGGCTGTTAAGGCATGGGGCAAATTTTTCTCGTTTGAAGGTAATTGTACAGAATTGTCAATGTAGGAATCTCCCAATACTCTCTAGTAACGGGTCTTATAGCTGTCGAATCGAGCATCTTCCTGACAGCAGCGATGTTTTTTACTTGACAGATGAGAATGAGCATCTTCTAATTAAAATTTTCTACTTGAAACTCTTGATATCACCTATATA
Organism: Sinelater perroti; assembly: GCA_036346155.1. Classification (NCBI taxonomy): domain Eukaryota; kingdom Metazoa; phylum Arthropoda; class Insecta; order Coleoptera; family Elateridae; genus Sinelater; species Sinelater perroti. The sequence goes on from JARFIY010000189.1 coordinate 4,728,174, forward strand.
TGGTCGTACAATGCAGACAACCATTTTTCACCACAAATAGCAGCTTTCTCTAAACATTGATCAACACCCAAACCTCTTGAAAAAAGTTGTAACGCCAAATTGTCAATTATTCCATTTGTGATTTGTTTCAAAACGCTTTAATCTGCCACAATGTGCTCCATAATACAAAATTCTTCTAGTACCTTATGTATTTTCAGAACTAATAGAAAAATATTCATTTTTTTCAATAGACTACTGACAAAAATATATACTTCGTATGTCTTAAAGTTCGGTGAATGTTATCAGGAAGAAAGCAAAACAAAAAATACAAATAAATTGCCTTTATTGATTTTCAAAATAATCACTATCTTTCATAACAAATTATATTTTGAATTACCGCTACATTCGCAAAACGTGTACTTTACATGACGACCTTCAGGCGGATAATCTGAAAGCAGTCTGCAGACGTCAAGATAAAAGAAGTGGCTGATACTCAGCCGTTTCCTTTTTATTACCAAAGCGTTTGAACCGGTTGTAAGCGCATTTTTGCTCACGATTTCTATTATGTGCACTTGCCCTCCATCGCCATTTTTATCAACTCTTGTTCCTATCAAAACTTGTTCCCTCTCTGCAATCACCCTGATTACTTTCGACGGTCTGCAATGGATTTATACTAACGATCACACGCACTCCACGCTAGGTGTCGCTTTTCAAAGTGCTTATGTAACAGTTGAGATATCGATCCACCGAACTTTTTAGACTCGCCTGCTACATATACGTAGTGACTTCCTTATGTTATACAGTTATATTTTATATTAATTACGCAGCTACTTTGCATCTGTAATATTTTTAATTTTTCTTGTGCCTTTTTAATATAAAAATGATTCGTTTGGAAAATATAAAGCTTCAGATTTTTGAAATAACTTAAAAGCTGCTACAATGCGACTTAAGCTACTAGTATTTTTAATGCCTCAAAGGTAAATCTCATCTCAAGATAAAATTAGATCGAGCTAACGATTTGCAGCAGGAAGAAAAAAACACATCTTAGAAAGTTTGGAAGAAGAGAAACTGAAATACCTAAAATATGAAAATAGTGAACTGAATAAAATTAGGTCGTATGAGAAACAGACAAAACGAGACAGGAACTTTAAGGATTGTTCTATTTTTCGTAAAAACTAAATACACGTTAGATATCAAACGAACAATCGATGAAGTTAAGAAAGTTGTGGCTTACATTAGGAATAATGTAGGAAATAATGATTAATCAATTAAAAATATTTAGTGACCTGGACCGTAAATAAAAAAGGCGGATTAAAGTTAAAAAAGATAAAACAAAGACACTAAAATGCAAATATTTTCTTGCAGAACTTTACTGAAGAAGTAATAAAAGAAAAGAAAACAAAATGAACAAATGAAGAAAAGAAAGTTAGAAAAATAAGTCACTGCCACTATTAAAAGAATAAAGACGGGTTTAAGCTTCCTTGTTGGTTGCACAGTAATCAAGTAAATATTCATATTACATTTGTAATCAACATGTTGAAGATAAGAAATCGATTAGCAAAAATACAAATTTTAAATTTCAAGCTGCTTCTGAATTAGGAAAGGGGCACAACTGGACTAATGAATAAACCTTTAGCCGATTAGAACCGTAAAACTCAACACATGTCGAAAGTAAAAAAAAATGAAAGTATAAGAATCAAAGCCTAACATCAAGATAGTATTTCTGTCTTACCAATTTTCTTCTGTTAGTCCTATTATTATGTTCTAGACTATTGCTCTCCCTTTAGGCGCTGTCGTTCTATTTTTCTTTTTCTTCCTCTAGATTATCAATTCATAATTGCTTTGAACCATCACATCTTTGAAATTTACTCCTTTCTTATTCTGTCTATGCGTATACTGTACACTTTCGTCTCTTGAGTTTTAATTCTGCAGTTCTTATTCTGTCCTTGTTTTATTTATCGTGAACCATAGTTCTCCTCTATAAGTTATTATGTTTTTGACAGTTGTTTTTTTATTTTGTGATTACCTTGGTAATTGTTTTCTCTTTTATTATTTCATCTTTTAGGTCTTTGTCAACCTTTCCTGTACTTGATAATACAGAATCTAAATATTTATTTATGTATATTTTGTGCATGTTTTAACAACTTCTCCTATAGTTATGTGCGACCTCTCCGACACGTAGATTCAGTATTTTACAATTTATAGTCTTCTTCTCTTTTGATTCTGTGTCACAATAAGTTAGTCGTCAGAAAGGATGAAGCATTTTATTTCTAACAGGTATGCCCATTCTGTCACATATTCTGCGCTATTGCTCCAGAGCTTGTCCCACATATATCTTGAAGGTTATGGGTAACAACATACATCCCCTTTTTCTATTACTGTCGACCTTGTTACTTTATTTTTATCTTTATTTGGGTCTCCATTTTGTGTTTAAAAATGACACTTGAATCTACTTTTCTTTGATCCCATTTCTCATTGTGTTGCATAGTCTATATCGTAGTACATTGTTATAGTTTCTTCTAAATTCACAAAATTGATATGCATGTCAATATTTTTGCGTAATTTTGTTCTGTAATTTGCTTGGTGCAATGGATATTGTCGACAAATCTTTCTAATTTAAAACCTCACTGTTCCTCACTAATATCTATCATACTTTTCTTCATCTGATTTTTTATTACTCTTACAATTAGTTTGCTCAAAGCCGCTAATAAACTGATGCCGCGGTATTTCTAGCGGTTTTTTTCTTGTTTTACTTGTTCTTTTATATGCCTTCTACACTCCACGTTTGTTGTCTTGAATTTCATGTCTTATTTTTTAATCATATTATTGCGCGTTCTTTGCTACTTTGTCACCTGTTGGTCTCTTTTAACAATCATCATATCAATAATTGATCTGTGTCTCATGGTAGATGTATCCTAGTGTATTTGTGGATATTTTTATGTTTGAAAAGAGCGTTGATTCTTGTCACACTTGCTCCCTTATAGATTGAATAGTTTTCTTCCATAATTACTGTTTCGTCTTCAAATATTTATTTCTCTCTTTGCGCTACTCTTAGGGTTCTTTTCCGTTCTCTTCTTTTAATGTGCAGTTTATTTTTCTTCTAATCTCGTGTTTGGTTTTAGTTGAGACTTATAGTTTGGTTTTCAGAATTTCACATGGAATTGCCTCCTCCTCTGTATCGGACGTTCTAACTCTTTTGTTTCCCGTGTGATAGATTGTTATAATCTAACGCAACAGCCAGCCCCTTCCAGTTGAGAGTCCATTATGGAGCAGACGTTGCTGCTGGTTTTTGTTTGCCTCATGCATTTTATATTTTGCTACCCATTGAATGATTATTCCTTTATCCATTACTTGGGAAGGCACCCGATGGGAGACTAGCAACCCGACACTTTATTATGTAACTCAAAGAAATTTATAATTTATCTCATATGATGAGTGTATTAAGAAATTAAAAAATAGTCATCGAAGCTTTCAATGGTCATAATTTTGGAATAAATGTAATAATACAGATAAAATTCCATAGAAATTGTAAATTAGTGCAACTTAATGACCAAAAAAGAAAAGTAATAATATATATGCTCGAGTTCAGTATTGTCAAATTTCGCAGAGAAAGATAAAAGGCAATAAAAAATATAGGGGAAAGAGTAGAAGGCTCATGAGATATTTTTTACAAACATTAATTGCTGATAATTTAGATGGGAAAAAATAGACACGCATGTTTTTATGTTCATATTCTTTGCTTATTACATTTGGAATAATTATAGAAAACGATACAGATAAACAAAGTGAGCAAAAGTTAAATTGAAAGAACATGCTTTTTAATTTCAGAAAAATATTTTCCTGATTTCATATTTTGAAACTTTTCGTTGATTTGAGGCTATTTTGATGCGCCAGGTGAGTGAGCAACAGGCAAAAATGCATGAGTCAGATAGAGATGAAAGTTCAACGGTACTGTATACTTTATTAAGCGTACCACATTTTAATCAAATCAAGTAAAGAGACTTAATTATTTTTATGCATTAATTATTAGCAGTGCTGCAACATTTAGTTTAGTTGTATCTCTTTAACATTATCTTGATTATAGGCACAACCATCGAAGGAATGTATCCGTTTTATTTAATAACGTTTTAAAAAGCCCTCGTAGATACAGATGAAACCTTTTATTTTATTATTGTGTATTAATTCAACTAATTAATTAAAATTATATTGAGTAACAAAATAATAATAATAACTGCTCTAATTTTATCTTGTTAACATTAAATACTCTTAAATAATTTGATGGCGCAATAAATTTGAATTTGCCTCAACTCGCGCCCGCCGCCGCATAGTTGCCAACAAAACAAGAGAGTCGCTGTTTACCATTCTGTCACGTCATTTGCTACACGCACTAGCATTTCGTCGCGGCAGTTCGCGCCGTGGGGCACGTGCGGGCGTCGTTATAATCCCTGTATTGCTCAATCGTTGTGTAGTCTCCGTCGATCGTGAGCGGGCAGCTGCTAGCCCGAGGTCCTGCTGGAAACGCGCGACGCTAGTGCTATATCGGCGTGTCAGGTTGCCGGCGGCTGATCACGTGACCGGTGGCGGCCAATGACGATCTTTTTTTTGTACCAAGACGTGGCATGAAGTACGACCTCTTCCACGTCCGCCATATTGACGTGCGATAAGTTCGGGGAGGTTTGGTGAATGTGATAGCGTTTTTATACGACTTAGTGTTTTAATAAGGAAAGTAAGTAATTAGGCAGGCCAGCGAGGGCGGCGTGCGTGCGGGGAGTGTGGCGGAGGCGCCGCGGCGGCCGGATCTGCGCTCTGGTATTGTTTTGCCAACACGGTCGGGGAGTTGGTTAAAGGTGACAACTGGCGAGCCCGCGCGGGGCCCGCCGGGGCGGGCGCCGCGACTAGCTCCTTGTGCGCGGGGGCGGCGTGGCGCCCGGCCGCCGCGGCATGCTTGGTTGAGATCAAATCAATATTCGATTCGCTGAAAAATTAACAACGTCATGTCTTTAGATGCTTTGTCGCGGGCGCTATAAATATCTCGGAGGCTGGGGGCTCTGGAAGCGCGACCTCGGCGCCTGGCATCCAATAACAATGTTGTTGCTGTTGCAGGTTTGATAGACGCCCGCCACCATGGGGAACATGTTTGCTAATTTATTTAAGGCCTCTTCGGCAAGAAGGAGATGAGGATATTGATGGTAGGACTAGACGCAGCTGGCAAAACCACAATTTTATATAAACTTAAATTAGGAGAAATTGTTACAACAATCCCTACCATTGGTGAGTTTGTTTAAATGCCGCTTTGCATATTATAGTGAGCAAGTTAGTTAGTTGCATAGATTTGATGATTAATTAAAGTGTCCCAGTGAGTCATAGTTCGATGGCCTTGAAGATTGACAGCTGATGTGGATTCTTTTGCAGGATTTAACGTGGAAACTGTAGAATACAAGAATATAAGCTTTACAGTTTGGGATGTCGGCGGCCAGGACAAAATTAGGCCTCTGTGGAGACACTACTTCCAAAACACGCAGGTGAGAGGACAGAACTGTTGTAGTAAATTGTGTGGGTGTCATGATGCAATATTGTTTCGTTAGCCTTACAAGTAACAATTTGACTAATAGCCTCATTCGTGATTTGTTGTTGTTCTTGTGCAGGGCCTAATTTTTGTAGTGGACAGCAACGATAGGGAGCGAATTGGAGAGGCGAAAGATGAGCTGATGCGTATGCTAGCAGAGGACGAGTTGAGAGATGCGGTCCTCTTGATATTCGCCAACAAGCAGGACCTGCCGAATGCAATGAACGCAGCAGAGATCACAGACAAGTTGGGCCTGCACTCATTGCGGAACCGGAATTGGTACATCCAGGCCACGTGTGCAACCAGCGGGGATGGCCTGTACGAGGGCTTGGATTGGCTTTCCAACCAGCTGAAGAATGCCAACCGTTAAGTGCAGTGTTGTTTATGGGCGGCCCGTGTTGGTCACCAAGTACTGGACGAACTGTCAGTGTTACTTTACCGTATGTTGCAAACATGATATTTTTCCCTTGCGTTTGTCTAATGTATGATGATGTAATGAATAATAAAAGCGTTACGATCTTTCTTTGTACTTTAATTAGCTGAATCGTCTGTCGACTGCTCATTTTCATATGTTGGACAAACGACATTGTGTAGATAACGCATAACCTTATTATTAATTGCATTTTGTGTATTTATTTTTGTAAGTTAAATGGTATATTTTTAATTTGAGCTTGATCACAGTTAAGTATTTATTCGATGCAACTGTACAGGGGTGATTCACAGTTAATGTAGCAGCAGCGGCAGCGCGAAAGTGTTATTTTTGTAACATATGGTAGGTGCAAAGCTCTTCTTAGACCTTTTTATGAGCGCGGCTCAGCATTTCAGTGTTTATTTTTGGTTGAATCATTTGCAGTTAGGAATTTATATTGTACTTCGTTATAAGACGTTTCGTATGTAGGCCCCGATCTTAGCACCGCATGGTGTCGGTCTTACTCTAAGTTGTTTTGTTCCGGCAAACACGAAGCGACTTTCTGTAGCTCTCGCATCTTTCTGTGGTTATTTGGAACATTCCCGTTTGTCATGCTGTATTATCGAAATAAATTTATTCTATAACTTGCGTTGTGTACTTTAATGGCACCGGTTTCGTCGAAGAAGCAGACTAGATGCGGCCTGGTCGCACAAGTTGCCTCGCCACCGGGGGGATGTAACAAATGATGGGTCACGAGCTGGTACTGTAAGATTGAAACGAGGTGGCAGTTGTTCTGCCGGGTATAGTTAGTTAAATATAATTATTACTATTAAGCATCGCCTCTGCGATTATGTATGAATGTCAATCATGTGAAAATATATTGTATTGTGCTTGATTGGTAAACGATTTTATTTCTTTGCTTGGAAAGTGGTGGCTCATTTGCATATTGAATTAAGTGTAAACAACTAATGACACAACTCATCTTGCTGGAGGCATAGAAGTATGTCAGTTTTGATTTAATTAGGTAAAACTAAATGTCAGATGCTTATATGAAGTAATGTGTGCCAGTTTTGATGATAAGGTCATTAAGCATTGGTCTCGTTAATATAATAGTTCCCCGTAACAGGCCTTGAAGGCCCTTTGGGGTCGTAACAGGATAGATCTGCTACAATCTAGAGCTTACGGTACACAAGGGTAGTAACGTGGCCAGCGCTACGTACCGACCGCCTATTATTACCCCAGAGTTTGACCTCCAGGTACTCATTTATTGCAGCCTGAGTCGAGCTGGGTCGTAAAAATGCAGCGATCGAATTGGCGAGAGCAGGATTCGAACCCGTAACTCTTGGTTTCGTAATCTAGCAATCTATCCACTAAACCACCACGGCTCCAGTCTTGTTAATACAAACATAAAAATTAACCAGTCTTATTTTCTGCATAAAGTAGCTTTTCATTTTTCATAGAGATCATTTTGTGCTGCTGATTTCCAGTACTTTCGTCTTCATTTTTGATATTTCATGTCGACTTAGTGCATTGTCATCTAATACTGCTTAGGGATGTTTTAGCATAGCTCCCGTAAAAATTATCAATGTTAGGCAGGGTTGTATTTAAGATTGTTTTCTTAACTTATATCTAATGCTATCAAGATTATAAGAAGATGGATCATATTTGTAATTTTCTAAAAAAATATTTGCTAATACAATGGCACGAGTGCCTAGGAAAGATTGTTATATCGGTGCTTTTTTGTCAAATCATAGGATATATTAAATAATGTAAAATGGAGACGCATGATAGTGTTGCATATGCTAAAAACAAGTCAAATATTAATTATCAAGGATGAATGTTTATAGATGGAATGTGGAATGCCTTCTCTTCGTCTAGTTGGTGGTGTAATTTAGGTGATTTATTTTCTGTAAACAGTCTGTTTAGATTGTTCTTTATGAATTGCAACATTTAGGTCATTTAAACAGTGTACTATTAGGTTTGACAAAAATAATGAGAATGGCTGCACTGCGCAAATCAATGCTGCTGCCTCCCCCTCTATATGGCAAGAATCCATGCCATAGACTATACAAGTCTGAGCATGTTTGAAGTGAAGTGTGTACGAGGGGTATGCTATGATAATGAACTGGCAAAACTTTGAGCAATATTGTGGTATTAAATTTCAACATTAAGGAGATTCAGTAGCGAATTGAATTTGAAGTAATTTGCCAGCTACAGATTTTAATATGGGATGCATGAGAAAAATGTGCTCTAGCGAATTTTCGTCAGAAAAAGGAATTTTTATGTTCAACATTCGTTGACTGTCAGTTTCTGTGATTTATTTTTATTTCCTAGGCTGAAAAATGATCTGAAGGAGCGCTATTTTAGTACTTTGGACAATATCCAGGAGAGTGCAACCAATAAGTTGACAGGCATTGTAGCAGAAGTCTTCCAGGCCTGTTATGAATAATGGAAAAACGCTTCTATCAATGTTTCTTAAGGATGCTAAGCTGCTCACAAAAAAGTAGTCTGTTAATGCGGTGTTATATACACACATATAAAATATTTACATTTTCCTGTCTGAAAAAATGAAAAACTAGCAATGGGATACATTAAGTGTAAAGGCTTTATAGAATTGGGATTCTGAAGGTTTGAAAATTGTATGTTGTACTCGGATTCAACCATTAATAATAATCTCAAATTATAAGACATCTTGCAAGGCAAGTTGGTAGGGAAAAATAAGACACCATTATTAAAACTAAAAAAATTGGTTCTTGATTGCAAATGGAGAACTTTGTGGATTCACCAAAGAGAATGGCATTCCAACACTAAAATAGCCTGTTTCATCCATTTTTGAGGGAAATGAAGTTAGCTGTATATAAGTGATTACAGTTATATTTGAAACGTTCTTAATCGTCAGTAAAGACTTTTTAGCCTATCAAAAGCAAGAATTCTGGGGCTTAAACGTGGAGAATGAAGTATCTTTAAAGATTCTAAAATAGGAGCTGGACGAAAACTCTAACAAAATCTTTTGTTTATAAATTTCGCACGGAAAGAGGAAAAAGTTGACCATTACGATCTGCATGTTGGCTGCCCAATAGTACGCCTGTCATATGATTTTACTTTCCTTATCCTATAATAAGGAAAGTAATGTAATCGGCGGAAATTTGACCTACCCAGTTTTTCACATTTCTGGACGAAATATAGCCTCAGAACACCAAAAAAGTTGTTTTTAGCCATTGGTTTGTGTGTGTGTGTGTCTGTCTGTCTGTCAGTAAACAGGATATCTCGAGAACCGTAAGAGCTAGAGACTTGAAATTTGGTATGCAAGTTACTTGTAGGTAGGGGAGCTTTTGGTAAAAATCAGCCGTGCCGTTTGGTAACAAGGTCGCCGATATATATATATATATATATATATATATATATATATATATATATATATAATAGGATAAGGAAAGTCGTGTGATGTTCACACCAGATTTTTCTCATGAAAACGTTGAAGTTTAAGGCTAATGGAGAGAGCTCCTCTAAGAGCAGTTACTACGTTTAATAAATGATGACATTTTGTTAAATATGCATCAAATGCGACCCTCTGATGTGGCTTTTATGAAGCTATTCAAAAACTTGCGTCCAAGACATGAAATCTATCCTTATAATTACAATATTTTTATTGAGCAAAGAGCAAAGGAGGCTGAGAACCAATAAGTAATTGAAGAGCAGAGCAGCCCTATTGAGCTTTAATTTTGCCAAACTAAATCAGATTATTACAATAATGGCACTTTCTACTCAAGAAAGAGGAGAGTCAGCGAAAAGCTACTGGATCTTATAGGTAGAAGGTTCAAGAATATGTGAAAATAAAGAACAATAAACGTTCATGGATTAGAAAATGTGGAAAAGCGAAAATTGTTGCAAAAGCAAAAAAAATCTAGACAGTTTTTTAGCCACAATTCATCCAATGGAAACCTTAAGCTGATTGATAGTGACATGTACAATAATCGATTCGCAGACAAAGACATAAGATATTGAATGTATGTTTAATTCCAGAAAATATTCAAGTAAAACAGCAAGGACTGGCTGTGATGCCTTACATGTTTTAGGTGGTCATCGAATGTGCAATGCAGTTTCAACCAATATGCGTGTTGATTAGATATTTACACACAAAAATGATTTATTTCAGTCCCCATTAACTTTAGTTGTTTTTGCCTTGAGAAAATATTTGTTATAGTGATGGCTTGATTCAAATTATTTGTATTTTATTAGTGTTGATGCTCTAATGCTCTGGGGACATGGCCTTGTAACTGAGAGGTTAAGGCTCTCATCAATTTAATGTCGCGCACCATCTTTGATATGGGCGATGTGGCAAGTAGCCTTTGTTCAAAGTGAATGCAAGTACTCAATTACTTTTAATGACTAAGTAGGCCACCCACCAGACATCTGAGGTTAGTGTTGAACTCGAGTCCGTGTGCCTCAACCACTTGACTAATTGAATTGAAAACAAAATTTCATAGGATGACAAGTAGTTACCAAATGTTATTCGATGCTATGTGCACTTTAGAAAAGAAAATTGTAAGGTAGAAAGTTTATCTAAAATAGACTATTATAAAAATCTTTTATATCAAAAATAAGTTGCATTAGTAAGATTATTCTTGGGTAATTTTGTCAGTTGTTTGTAACGTTACAAGATGTGTTTATCTGCATTGAACTTTTGACTTACTTCATAGCTGGGTAAGTATTCGACGTTTTTCCTGATTTTTGGATACCTGGAGTGTCTATCTATCTGCCCTTTTCTGTATTACAGAGATGTTTTCAATAAGAAGAATATTCAAGTACTTTTCAATTCATAAAAGGAGTTAAATGATGCATTGATAATAGCAAGAGAAATTAATTTTTGGGTGCGGTTACCTGCAACGAACAAGCATTACAATATTGGTATCAAAATTTGAGATATGAAATGTTTTAGTTTAGAAATAAAGTCTGTGGGTGACAAACAATGGGCAAAATTGAGCAAAATCCATTGACTACTATTCATTGCCTCACAGAACATCGAAAGCAACAACCATAAGTCATCATTTTTATAATATTGGAAAAAAACTTAAACGGGTTTTGTACGAATTTATATAATGTAAGAAAATGCACAGATTAGCGGTGGCCCTTTCTGCTACTTAGCTCTAACCGGAATCGTTTTTGAGTTGATGTATGACCTGTTATTAGAAGTAGATTTTGTATGATTCGGAAACAAAGTAGACAGTGATTGGACTGTCGACAAGCTCTTAGAGCGAGTCTTAATTAAATATGTGTGATAAATTGCATTTAAAATATCTTTGGTCAATAGATGTGAACTCATAGTTAACAACACAAGACCTCATGTAATATGACAGATGATATGAAAATTTGGTTTACAAAGTTTCTCTTATTATATTTTATCTTTTTAGAGCTTGGCCAACCTTATGCAAAACTAGTTGTATGCTAACCAAGAGATTCATTTTAACCTTTGAAGGTTTCCTTAGTTATAAAAATTTTCAAAATATTTGAAAAACAAATGAAATCAATTGCTTTATTTCTCTGTGATATACTTAATTTTATCTTCTTTTGCCTTTTGGTGTAGAAGTTTCTTTCATTTGAGTAATGTTATTATCAGCATTTTTATAGGGGTAATAGTGTCATAAATACCAACTCTGATAGCTGCTTATTGTCTCATTCATTTATCTTGCTTTTTCAATTTGTATGTCAAAATGTAGTGTGGGGTCTTGTTACTCTAATTCATAGATTAGACTTCTCAGTAAAAACAGTGAATTCTAGCCCAACTGTATCATCGATCCTAGAATGATGAAAATTTTTTGGCCTTTTGCAACACGCTTGACAATAACTACTGCACCATACAGTTTCTCTTTAACAGTATGTTTCATAAACTAGATAAATGAAGAGAAGTTTGACATGCTAATTATTTAATCTTTTGTTAAACTTTTGTGTACTGCAAGTACATCTGTTAGATGATCATTTATTTTAAGACACATCTCTTGGAGTTTTTAATTCAATCTTTTATTGTAGTAACTTATTGATTGTTGTCCATTTAGGTAACATACACAAATTCGTAATAGGATTTAGATCAGATGAATTGCCAGATTGTGACCAAATCTGTAACTTCTATGTAACTAAGAATTTTTTGCAACAAGAGTATTAAGTAATGAGTACAAAACAATCTATGTACCCACTCTAACATATAGTGCAGAAAGTTGACCGCCCCAGGACAAGTATAAGAGCAGGATAACGGCAGCAGAAATGAGATACTTTAGAAGAATAGTAGGGAGAACCCGAAGAGAGAGAGAGAGTAAGAAATGTAACAAGAGAACTAGAAATAGAGCAACTAGTGGGAGCAATACAGAAAAAATAACTAAGATGGTATGGATATATGGTGGGAATGGGAGAAAAGTGGTTACCAAGAAAAGTCACGGAAGCAAGAAGAGGAGACGGGGAAGGTCCACGTTAGCACGGATGGACATGATCAAGAACATGGTAGAGAAACAAGGGAAAAATATAGATGAAGCAAAAAGGTTGACGGGGAACAGGAGTGAATTCCTGAAGTGGACAGAGGACCCGACACCTTACAGTACAAGGAAAGGAAGAGAAAAAAAGAAGAAAGCTTTTACTGTGTGGCACGGAGACAAATCTTGCATAAAACGGATTTTTCAATATTAAAAAAACATTTTTTATTTTTTGAAGAACTTATTTTCCATATTTTTTTATATCAGATTAGATTAATCTTAAAGGGCTGTTTAATCCTTTATTATACAATCCCAATGAAATTTTTCTTCTATGTGAACATATCTTTTAAAACCTTAAAAGTGGACCGTGTAACTAACAAACCTGAAGTACAGTAGAACCATTATAATTGTAACTATTCAATTTAAAGAATTTACAAATTGTCTCAATTAGTAGGTTTACTGTGTTTTAATTGTTTGTACTTTAATTTTAATGTGTTTGCATCCATTAAACCGGTTTATTTATTTATAATAAAAATTGTGAATTTACATTTTTTTGGCTGGTCACTGGTTGATAACTTGCTCACAAGAAGACTTCAGTAGACAATTTGCTTAGATAAATTAATTCTATTATATGAACAAATTACTAATCATACAATCCAGTTGCTTTTTCTGTTTTTTCTTCTAAGTGATAGGTATTTGTTGTTGTACAATTTTAAGACACTTGTAGCATGAGATATTGGTCTTAGAAGAAAGATCAGATTTTGAAGAGCTGCAAATTAACTTCATTGCTTAAAAGACAGGTCAGTTGCTCTTCTGTGTCGCAGCCAAAATATTATAGTTATATTAAAATTAATAAATGTATTTCCAATCCATCGTAACATGAAGATGCAATGTAATTTGGCAGCCAAAGAGAGTGGGCTGTACTGGGCATACGTGAATGAAGACCATTGCACTGGCCAGGTCAGTTACGAGTTAGTAATAGTTAATTGTGTGTGTGAAGCTGAGATATTGATTTGCAGAAACTATTTGGACGATATAAAAGGAATGTACAAATAAAGGCATGATAAAAACAATTCAAAGAAAGCCGTGAATTTGTTGAAAGTGCTCTACGAGTATAGCAGACAATCAACAAGGATCAGACACTCAGGACACGAGGCAATTATTCGCAATTTTAACATAGGACTTCGAATAGTGGAAACGACAGACGCTATATACAGTGTTATTTTTATTATATGACCCGATACTTTTGGGATAACTAGATAAAATAGGATTTTTTGGATACGCTCATATAAGATGCGTGTTGTGATCAAGAAGAACTGTAACTTGGTGAAGGCCTTATCTTTTATATAGTGTATCTATATGTGTGTCTGACGATTGTTAGAGTGATTGAAGTGAGCATGGAGTATGACAATTGAAATTCATAGCTCTTCAAAATGAAATACATCCTTAAAAAGGAGGAAATGGGGATGTAATAGATAAAGCATATGATACATACTTTTATAGGGAATTTAACGAACTGTGAGATGAACTAGTGGTGTTGATACCATTTATGAAATTTTCTTTTTTATATGATGGTGGGATGAAAGGAAACTCGGGAATATTGGGCGGTAAAGGCCAATGGGAAATATAAAAAATAAAAAAAGGAAAAATAAAGAAGATATGATAGCCGTGTTTGAAGGAAGGGAAGAATGACACAAAAATGAGGGAGGGAATAATGAGGAAGAAAAGAGAAGGGAGAGAAAAAGGTATTTACGTGGTCAGAACGGGGATTAGCTAAGATAGAATGAAGAAACCATATAAAATTCAAATTTGTAGATAGGATACAGGAGGGTTGTCAGAATTCTCATTTAACATTCAACTATGGGAAGAGAAGTACTTAAACTCCACAGGGTAGCCTGACCTTGATTGTAGGTTATAAGTACGAATAGGTAGTTCCATAACATTGAATTAAATTCAGGGAAAAACTGTTATAGATATATACCATAAAAATTAAATCTACAATTGAAGTATATCTATCTTTAACAGAGGTACACCTTCATAGATAGATGCTCTAAGAAATAGGAGTACGCCTTCTAACTAAGGCGTATAAAGTGACAATTCCATTGATTTTTAATTTATTCCTTTAATTTTAATCAAAATTACTGAATATTGCGTCAAAATTTTGATTGATAAAATGGAAGTCCACATACTTGACTTATATACTTCTATTATAGTTTATGCGGTACTTTATACTATGCTAACCCTATGCATGTACTGGATAATAGAATAGTACTGAGATGTACCGTACTAGAATTGCAAATTGTTTGCCCGCGAGATGATTTAAAAATAGATTTTATTGATAAATATTATTAGTTGTAATATTTGTCAAGTCAAATTAAAATGAAACATTTCTACGCACCGCGAGGTGAAGGCTTCTGCGCGTCGTAGAGGAGAATCTCTGAAGAGGATTTTCGCTGTAGTGCACCTTGCACTACAAGATCTGTAGAGGTACAGGGTGCGAGATAATTACCAGAGCAAACGTATTCGTGCACAATTTAGCACCCCCCAGGGGGATACTGTTTCGATTTTCGAAACAATATCTACGGGAATTAGCGCTCCCGGGGTCCCGAAATGTCATATTCGCTATCACAAAACCACTTTATAGTCTGAAACTATGATAGACTGCAGACCTTAGTTTGCCAAGATAGGGTTGGGATTGTTAGGGGCATAGGAAACCATTCTGTTATTTATTTTATTTTTTTTAATATATTATTTTGTTACTTCTAGTAGATTGTGACCAGGCGAGGTAGTTACTCGTTGGCTTCTTACATGTCTATCAGTCTCAAAGCAAACCTACGAGATGCCGCTCGTGGTGGGTGTGCACTTGGAAGCAAAAGTTGATCCTAGCAATTGAGGGAAACCTCTAGCTGCGGTAGAGGCGGACCAACACATTAGGTTTGGTTACTGCTTCGGCCATGAATGCACGTGCTATACTTATGCACCGGATATAAAATCGGCTTCATGACATACTTTGGGAAACCGGGTATGAATCATGAATAAGGGCCTCCTGTACAGTATCACTGGCGATCGCACCGGTTTGCGGTGTTGACGTCCGCTTATGGGACTCCGTGGGGGGTGGTGAGCTGTTAGGTGTTTATAATAAAATTGTATATGGATATAAACAATTTTCCCCCCATTTTCACGGGAGTCAAACGGTCTCGGACCGATAATCCCAAGATTTGTTTTACGCAAAATACTATAAAACGGACTGAAAAGTATATAATAGTCAAACGAAAGGACGGAACTACTTTCAGACAAGTATCATCGTTCTTCATCAGCAAAGGTATAGAAATGATCGGTGGTAATGTAAACAGCATGAAAAAACTACGAGATAGTACACTGTTGATTAAAACCTCCAGCGAACAGTAATTAAACAAATTTCTCAAAGCTACACAACTGATAGATATAGCAATCGAAGTAGAGCTTCATAAAACATTAAACTTGTCCAGAGGTGTCGTGCCCTGCTTCGATTTGCTAAAAAAATAGACGAAATCGGAAAAGAATTAGCTTCACAGGGTGTAATCGATGGGTACGTAGGATCACTAGAAAGAGGAACGGGAATATTGAAAACACTCCTTCGCTTACACTAACCTTCGCTTATACTAACTTTCGATACTCCCATTGTACCTACTAGTATACAGGCAGCATTGTACCCCCTTAAAGTAAGACCTTACATTCCAAGTCCATTACAGTGCTTCAATTGCCAACGTTTCGGCCATACGTCTCAGAACTGTGGTAATCCACAAATTTGCGCCTCCTGTGGCAGAAAAACTCACGAGGACATCAACTGTCAACTTCTACCGAACTGCGTTAATTGTCAAGGAGAACACAGTCTCAGATCCAGAGATTGTCCCACTTTCAAGATGGAAACCGAAATCCAAAAGTTCAAAATCTCCGAAGAACTTTCGTATAGCGAAGCTCGTAAGAAATATCAGACAGCTGCTCGATCAGCATTTAGTGTAACCTACGCTGCAAAAGTTGCCCCTCCCAAGCAGATGTCATCTGTTGCTATTCAATGCAACATGATTGATACCAGTTACCAAACGGATTTTACCCCAAAAAGTAGTACACCAAGAACAATACTAAATAAAGACGCAAATAATAAGGTGGTGAAGAAATCACCACCACAAATAAAAATTTCAACTAACGTCACGGTAGCCCGACCACTAAAGGAAACCAAAAAGGCTCCATTAAAGAGACCCGCTGTTTCTCCTCCTGTAGAACCTAAACCAATATCAAGAGAGGGATCGACGAGCTCTATAGGGTCGTCAAAATCAAACTTTTTCCAGAAGAGCAAAATTCCGAAGGCTCCAAAACCATTAAGTCACGAAGCTATACTGGCCGACATGGTGCTGGATGAAATGTTCGACGCAGAACCCGAAATTCTCCTTAGATTCGGAGTCAGCAAAACTCGCCCCAATTAATAATTATGGAAAATTTTCTCCAGTGGAACTGCAACGGCTACTTTGTCCATATATCTGAAATGCGCCTTCTGATAAAATAATACGAACCAACTGTTATTGCTCTACAAGAAACCCATTTTAAGAACACTCACACACCATCTTTACGGAATTATTCTATATTCCGAAAAGGTATTGCAGGCGAGCGGGCAGAAGGTGGTGTAGCTATTCTTGTTAATAACACCGTGCTTCGCTCTAATGTCCCTCTTCGATCAGATCTGCAATGTATAGCGATTAGAATTCACACTAACCAACCGGTAACGGTATGTTCCATTTATGTTTCACCCGAAGAATGTCTCAATTTCAATGAATTGAAGAATATAGTGTCTGCCCTTCCACGTCCTTTTATTATTGGCGGAGATTTTAACGGTCAAAATATCCTTTGGGGTTCTACTAACACTGACCGTAGGGGTCAAATAATTGAGAATCTCTTAAAAAGCAGCGATATATCTTTATTGAATACGGGATCACCCACACATTATTCAGCTGCATATGGAACGTTCTCTTGCTTAGATTTGACTCTGTGTCCCCCTTTGCTTTTAACTACTTTTCTATGGAGTGTGCATGACGAATTGTGCGATTCTGATCATTTTCCACTGGTGATTTCTGGTTTTCGTCATCAATCGTCTAATACCAGAATGCCACGTTGGAAGCTCCATGAGGCCGACTGGTCAGGTTTTTCTGCTGATGTTAATTTTGGAATAATGGCATTCGATGATGTTGAACTCGCAGTTCTACACCTAACATCGACAATTATCGAGACAGCAAACTCTTTCGTCCCTAAAACTTCTAGCAATGCAAGTTCCTTGGTGGAACGAACAAGTAGCAACTGCTGTTCGAGAACGAAAGAGAACTCTTTACCGTCTCAAACGTCATCCGACTCATCAAGAGTCGTTTCGTATAAAGCACATCGAGGCCAAGCGTCTTATAAGAGAAAGCAAACGAAAATTTTGGATTGACTATGTCTCTACCATAAACAACAATACATCAGCGAAAGTTGTTTGGGAGAAAATCCAAAAATTGGCGGTAAGGACGGTATGCCCCAATACCTGGTTTGATAGTGGACGATAAACTTATAAGTATGCCCGAGCAGGTTGTTGAATGTCTTGCAAACCATTTTCAAAAATATCAATCTCTGAATATTACACTGAATTTTTCCTGAAACACAAAGTAGATGCAGAGCGAGAACCACTGAATTTTCATTCAGATAACTCAGAATCATACAGGGTGTCCCAAAAATCAACGTCAAGCCGGAAACGGGTGATAGACCAGATAGTGACAGTTATCAGAAAAATAATAAAAAAATCTTAGTCTTGTACTTTTAAAATTATAGGCATTCAAAAAAAAAATGAAAATATTGACACCCTGTGATGATCTTTCGTGTACTGTGACTACAAATCTTTATTGTTCTTTATTTTTTTGTGTGTGATGTAACCCTGAATAACCCTTTTGTAATTGCTGTCTAAAATTAAAACACAACTGCCTCAGGTTTAAAGAAAATATCACTTTTGTTACCCAACCGTGCAGTCAAAATTATTACATCGCCCAACTTTAACTGACCATACTGAAAGAAAATGTACAACGCTATTTTGGCAAGTGACTTTAAAAGTTGGCGCATTTAGTCCAGATTCCAAAATAGTATAACACTTGCTAAATTAATTCTTAAATAAGGAA
Organism: Sinelater perroti; assembly: GCA_036346155.1. Taxonomy (NCBI): domain Eukaryota; kingdom Metazoa; phylum Arthropoda; class Insecta; order Coleoptera; family Elateridae; genus Sinelater; species Sinelater perroti. Next base: position 4,746,762 of record JARFIY010000189.1, read on the forward strand.
AAAAAATTTTTTTAAGAATCTCGATCTTAAGCTAATTCTTTTTACTTAGTTAAAATGCTTCTGATGCACGCTAGGATTTCTCTACGTCTCTAGTTCTAAGGTACAAGTTTGAATTAATAAAAGAACCACTACCAGGGTAAGGGTATCATGGGTCATCAAGTAGTGATTCATTTTTCATTTTAAGTTTTAAATAAAATTCAATTACTGGAATCAAAATTTTATTTAATTCATAACAAATGTTCAATTTGATCTAGAAATCAACAATCTACTATATAACCAACAATGCGGATTTCGTAAGAGTCGTTCAACCATCGATAATCTATCCCAACTACAAACAGCGGTATGTGATACCTTTTTGAGAAAACAACACTTTGTAGCGGTGCTGTTTGATTGATGCAATTTTAAAGCAGTTATACGAATGGGGTTTAAGAGGACGTATGGTATCCTTTTTGAAAAACTTTTTGTTAAATCGTATGTTTCTGGTGAGAATTGCGGGTGTTACATCTGCTGTTCATGGCCAGGAGAACGGTGTCCCACAAGGATCAGTACTCAGCGTAACACTCTTTGTAGTAGCCATCAACGGAATTGGTAGTTGTCTAAGTACGACAATACGCACCATGTTATATGTAGACGATCTAGCTATCTATTTTGCTGGATCGTCACTTACAATTATTGAACGTCAAATTCAGCTTGCTATTGATAACATTGTTACATGGACTGCTAAAAACGGTTTTCTTCTATCAACTACCAAGACCCAGTGTATTGTTTTTTCGCGAAAACGTGGCATATATCCAAATTCACGCTTGTTTTTGAATAAAGAACAGATTTCCGTGCAACCGACGTGTCGATTTTTGGGCATGATCTTTGACAGGAAACTCGCTTGGAGCTCTCACTTCAAAGACGTGCGAAAGAATTGCTTTGCAATTTTAAACATTATTAAAGTACTATGTAACACTAAATGGGGAGCCGATAGAACAACATGCTTCGTATCCATCAAGCTCTTGTTTTATCGAAGTTGAAATATGGTAACATCATATATACATCGGCAACTTTTTCTAGCTTACGCTGTTTAGACACCGTCCATCATACGGGACTAGCCACAGGAGCCTTTCACACTACTCCTGTAGACATCCTCTATTCCGAGTCTGGTATGTATAGTCTTGAGACCAGACGTCAACGTGCTTTAGCGAAACTCTGCATTGCCAAAACATCCATGCTTTCGTATCTGCTGTCGGCCATCATACGTAGCGCTATACCGAGTGCGCATCCGAGCGCCACTTCCTATCAGTATACGGTTTATAGAACTTGTGAATGATCTAAATATAACGTTGCCTCGGTCGTATAATGCCATTTTTAACGTTGTGTCTCCTTGGTTTATACCTCGTATCAAAGTAAATACCTATTACCTATTTTGAAAAGCATGGAACTTCGCCAGCTATTATTAGGTCGGAATTCTTTAAACTGTCGAAGCAATATCGGGAACATGACAGAGTCTACACTGATGGTAAGAGATTGGCAAGAGACTAGAAGAATTGTACAAACTTAATTCAATCAGCAGTATTTTTACCGCCGTTATGAAAGCTTTAACTTCATTTTACAAACGCCAAAGAGACATCGTGATATTTTCGGACACGCTTGGCGTCCTGAAGGCAATTCTAGATACATTTTCTTTTCATCCGCTTGTTATAAAAATCCACAAACTAATATATAATTTTTATCGTCGAAAATTAAGAGTCCAATTGGTCTGAATTCCAAGTCGCATAGGAATCAGAGGCAATGAGCAAGAAGATGATCCAGTGAAGCGTGCTGTTCGAAACGGAACTGATCTGGATATCATAACAGCTGACGATATGAAATCTTGCCTCAAAAGCAAAATATTGGAGAAATGGACGAATTATTGGAGAAACCTCCAAAACGACAAGCTTAGAGCTATAAAAGAATGGGGTTCTTCTAGGCGGGAATCTCGCAGGCAGTAGGTCGTTTTGACCTGAATTCGTATTGGTCATTGCCGAATGACACATAGATATTTACTTTTTGGAGAAGACCAACCGTTTTGCGACACCTGTGATGCGCCACTGACAGTAGTACATCTGATTTCAGAATGTGTGCAATTTAGGGAAGAACGTCAGGAAGTTGGCCTGACTCAAAATATCTCATCGATTTTGAAGGGTAGCTCAGAAGGGGTTGACAATCTATTTCGCTTCTTGGATAGGGCCAACCTCACTCGTTTCATCTAGCCATAATTTTATATATTTATAGAAAATGTGTTTCTGTCCACATCTATATATTTCATAATTAAACATTACTGTTGTCTATTCTTCACTGAGTATCTACATAAATTTGACAATGTCCTAGAGCTGTTAGCTCTTTGTTTGTGAGGTCCAAAGACCCGACGATCGGGTTGCTATGATTTATTGGAGTTTAAAAATTAAACATTATGTTTATCTGTTTCTTGTTATGGGATTATACACGACGGTTGGGCTGTTAAAGTCTTAAAAATTTAAACAGAATGCAGCATCTTTTTTGTCATCTGTACGGGCATCTGCAGACCTGCAGTAAATTGTTCCTTTTTTTTTTTTTTGACGCTAATAGCCTTAAAAGTTGAAATGAAAGGTTAAATTTAAATTCTAGTATTTTAGCACGTAAACATTATCAATTGGTAATGATGATGCAGCAGGCGTTTTCGCCGTCTTTTTCTCTACATTTTACCTTGTTTTCCATGTGCCAACTCACCCAGGACTTTAGTATGGGCGATTTTGCCGTTACATGTATTGTCAAATTACGCTTGGGGCTTTACCCTCGCCGTATAATCAAGGGTCAGTTGCTTACTGACAAGCATAAAGTGACTAGGGATCAAAGAAGTGTATAAATGATGTAGAAATTTGAGTTTAATAACAAATACGGCGGGATAGATACACGATAAACCGGGAACCGACTTAGGTTTATAAAGGAAAGTCCTTCTGGGGTTCACTTGGACTCTACATCTGTCTTTCTGAACAAATAGCTTGGCCTTGGTTGGTTTAGATCTCACAACTTTTACGCGCTGAAAGTTTTTGGATGGAAACTTGGCCTTATTTTTAACATTTATGTTTTTTTGTGGGAGGAAGGTATCGCTCTTTTTTCAAAGTTTAAAGTTTTGTTTTTATTTATTTATTTTATTTGATCCATATCATTCACTCGTATGTAATTAGGAGATTAGGACTTACAGTTATAACTCGCAGTGATGAAGCAAATTTATTGAGCATAAGGATTATCCTTAGAGTGAATTATTTTTATGTAGGTATCTTGGGTTTTGTGCCCTATAACTAAGGTGTGTACAGGTTAAAAAAGTTAAATAAGTGTGGGTAGAAAGATATAAATCTATTAAGAATAAATCAAAGATTTCAATCTAATAAGAATAAATCAATCAGCAATATTTTCAAATAGATGTATGAAAAAATTAATTATATGTAAGCTGAGACAAAGTTTAATTAAGTGGGGTGATTACTCGAGTTTATTTAAAGATAAACAAGAACTAAACGCTAGCGCTCCTGTTATAATTATGTGTTTTGACTTGGCCACTGCCACAGCATTAAAACGGCTCTGGTTTTTATGCTTTTAGGTAAAAGCTTGGAGGTTTCCGATTTTTCCTTTATTTGTGTACTAAGACCATGCCAAATTGTAAGTCTCTACCCCTACGGGAAGTGCCTCAAAATTTTGATGAGTCAATGAGTCAGTGAGTAGTAAAAATTGCAATTTTTAACACTCTGTACACACTTATGATGACTTAGGATCCATTAGTTTTTGGCATTTGCCAATTTAGACAAATTGAGAAATTGGAAAGTACTGCATAAATCCACAAATATGCAGTATCTTGCCGAAAAAACATGTTGATACTTCATAGTAGACGCAACTGTCTGCTGATCAGTTGAATTGAAGGCTTTGTGCTGTATCCGACCAAAAAGAACTCTGAAGGAAATGCGTTAATTTGTCAAAGCACACCGAAAATACCACAAAAATGCGAAAAATAATTTTGTGCAGAATTTCTTCGGAAATCAAATTCTCTGTCCCGGTAATTCAAGAATCAAGAGTTTGAAATAATTCTTGACTCGGGCGCTACATAATGTTTTTGGTTAGATGAAATATGGTCCAACAATTTAAAAGCACTGATGGCATACCAAACTGTAACCCGCTTCGAGTATAGAGCGCGCACTGCTGTGACTTCCTTTTTTTGCAACCCCCATATGTTGTAATTGTTTGTTTATAAATACTTCCAATTTATAGTGATCTTTCTACAATTGATTTGCTTAGATTCAATATTTTTTTATTGACACTCTACTTTTACAGAAAGTATTAAGTAAATTTTTGTTATAAAAAGCATTGATAGGAGAAACCATCTATCTGTGATACTCCTAAGCATATCCATTCACAGCGGTTTGATTATAACAGGTTTTGGAGCCATATTTTTTCAGTCGTCTTAGTGGGGGGGGGGGGGGCTTGGTAGACAGTTGCTGAAATAATTCAATGCTGTCCGTCTAATTTTTGATGGTAATTGGTTGCGAATCTTTTAATTTCATCAGCAACAAATGGTACGTCAAGGTCTTCATGAATTGTTTGATTGGTAATGAACCAATGTCCGTCAACTATCGCATGAAGTGTTTTAGACTGGAATTGTTGCAGAGTTTCAATTAAAATTCTATACTAATTGTTCACATTGGTTTTAGTATCGTTTTATAAAGTAATAGCTTGTTTCTGATTGATAATTTTGATTTCCTACCAAGAAGCCAATACATTTCGCGTAATCTGAGTTTTAATTTCTTGCGCTTAGCTTGTATGTGTTTGTACCACGTAAGCTGTTAGTCAAGATGTAATCCTAAGCACTTAACCTCTGCTTTTATCGGTACCGGGATGTTATTAATGTTAATTGGTAGACAAACATTAGCTTTCATAGTAAATGTTACTTAAGTTGATTTGTATTGGTTAATTTGTATCCGCTATTTGTCACCATGTGGTAATTTTGTTGATATGCTGTTGGAGATTAGCAGTTGCAATTACAGGGTTTTCGTGGGCGGTAGTATTGCGGTGTCATCGGCGAAGGTAGGAGTCACAGTATTGTCAGTTTCTGGCAAGTCAGCTCTGTAGATAGGGTAAAGGAAGGGGTCCAAAATACTATCATTATCGTATTTGACGGAAAAATATTGGTCAGTTAGATAGGATTTAAGGAGTAAGTGGTATAGCTTAGTAGCAGCGTTTTTAAAGAGAAGTCAAACGTGCCACACTTTATTATACGCTTGGGATTCGTCCAAAAACATAGCGGTGCAGTATTTCTTTTCTTTCAGGGTAGATGGTATTTAATTTACTGTGCGTTTGATGTGTAGTTGAATGGCTCTCTTGGAATCCGAATTGGTGGCCAGGCAAGTGTATGAATATGTATTTTCCTAGTCTTTTAAGAAAGAGTTTCTCCAACAATTCACTCATCATGGGTGAAGGGTTAATTGGAGGATTAAATTTTCGGGTTTAGGTATTATTGTTATGTGTGCGTATTTCCATTAAATTGTGTGGCAAGAGAGACTTAGCATATGCTTATAAATCGTAGTTAGTAAAACCATGGCTTTTCTGGGCAACGTTTGTAAGATTTTACTAGTTATCAAGTCGTGACCTAGAGCACTTGGTTCATCTTTTTTTATCTAAAACATAACTTCAGTTGGCGAAATTGGGTTCATAGGAAATGTCATTTGGTATAGAATATTTAGGAATTTTTGTATTTTGTCGTCTCTTTGGGTCGTCGTTACTCCTAGGAGAGTGAATATTACAGATAAATGTTCTGGAAAAGGAATTGTCTTATCCAGGCTAGATCTAGCCCATTCTCCATGTGCCTTCCTAATGGGTCGTTTGGGTGTTTGAAGCTTCTTAAATTTCTTTGTGACTCTCCAAATTCAGTGGTCATCTTGCTTATAGTTTGTAATATATTCAGCGAAATTATCATTTTGTAACTCTCTTAACAGGGCACATAGTCTTTGTGCTAGATGATTTAGATAATTTTAGCCGTAGGGTTGCGTCTTCTCTGCCATTTTTCCTGGATCTTTTTTTTCAGAGATCAGGTCTTTAACTATTAAAGTACATAAGTTGTGGGTTTCTCTTTTATATCAAATTTATGAGGCATTTAGTTTCTGTGTTCAGATCATCATGATTCTTTATTCTCATTTTAAGGTTTATGTTATCCTTTGGATACTGTTGGAGTAATTCCCAGTCATTTTGTTTCGACATAAGTTTATAGTCGAGTTCTTTTTTAATAGTGAAGGTACTTAAGTTTACTATGACTGGCAAGTGATCTGAAAACAGATCATTATTTGCTTTTACCATTGTGCAATTACTAGCTATACCACGATAGATGTAAAAATCTAGTAAATCGGAAAGTTTTTTATATCCAACGACCAATAGGTGACCAATAGAATGACAGATGTAATTGTTTTGCAGGATTAAATTGCGTAGATTGGATTCGACGCCTGAAAGGGCATGAAGGAAACGAGAAAGAAGAAGAAGAAGAAGAAGAATTGCGTAGATTTCGACTTCATTCTGGCATCTCAGTGGGCGTGTTTGGCGTTCCAATCGCCATCCGCAAGACATTTATTACTCAGGGTTATATTGGTTAGTAGATATGGTGTGTCTGGGAGGGCTGTAGATAGCTGAGACAACAAAACAAAGAGTTAATTTTAACATTTGTAGCCTGTATTAGCTTTCCACTTCGTAGTGGGAAACGGAGTTTTTTATAACTGCAGCTCCCGCATGGGCTCTGCCGTGTGGATGTAAATATATATTTTTTCATTTGAAACATTTTTTCAGTGAAGTGGGTTTCACTCACTAGCATAATGTCAATTTTATTGAGGTGCAAAACGCCATTAAGTCTTGTTTATGGCTTAGTAAACTATTTGCGTTCCATGTTGCAATTTGAAGTAAATTGGCTATTATAGATTTACTTTATTTATGAGAGTTGTTAGTAAGTTGAGCATTGTGTTGTTCTGGTTTAACAAGTGGAATATGTTTTTAAATTTGGTGGGAAGGACGGTAAGCTGTTCATCCAATTTTACAATCTATTCACAACCTGGCTATAACTTTGCATGTAGTTCGTCATAGGCACATTGTTGGGATGTAACGGAGTAACTAGAGGAGGATTAAACGATGAGGGTGGAATCAGTCCTCTATTTGATTGAGTTTATTTGCTTTGTTTCGCAGGTTTATTAAATCCTTGTATGTTGAGCACTCTTTATAATTTGCAGGATGGTTGTCATCACATAAAGCGCATTTGGCTGGCATACTTTTTGGTTTTATGTATACTTTTGTGTCATGGTCACCTTCTCACTTGTATTGTCTTAAGCAGTGCCTTCGATTTTTTTTATGTGGCGCTTTAACAGTTATTTTGCAATTGCAGAGGAATTCAACATCGTATATTTTCGTATTGTTTGGGTCAGAGTCCAGGTCTACGTTCCGCTAGAAGAGTGGAAGGGATTCCTTGCTAATTTTGTGTTTTATGTTCATTACATTACGATCTTAGCTTTTTTAATTATTTCGATCGAGATGGAGTGATGAAGGTGTCTGATCACAATTCTGTATGACCTCTCTTTCTTTGGGCTGATATGTATAGTGGATAATTTTATCTTCCCATAGATGTTTAATAAGTTTTCGGTAGGTGTTTGGAAAGTGTGCGTTAATTTTTACTGTGTTCTTGGCAATGGTTTTACTATAGAATTTCTCATTGGCAGCAACTTCTGCGCTGTTATCGATCATTTCATTGTAGTTTGTAACGACGTAAATGTATATTGAGAAAGGTTTAGGAATTTTCAATATTTTCGTTTCTTTCAGAACGTTGCTGGTTGCAATAAGTGTATATTTTTAGTTGATCTATTCTACAGTTTCCCTTTTTTGATAGCTTACCAGGGGTGGTCATTATTTTCGTTTTCTTGCTCAATATTATCGCTGTCGCTTGATTGGGCAAAGTACAAGGAGGAGCTTACATATAGGCTATCCCTTGTTAAAACCCATTTGCAAACTCCATCTGACGTGGAGCTAATAACTAACCAAGTAAATGAGGCCATTCTTTTTACGAAAATAGCTGCTTCATAACTGAGAGGCAGTGCAACAGAAAAGTAGTATGGTGGAACGAACACCTAGCTAATCTGAGGAAAACAGCAAGAAAGCTTTTCAATAGAGCAAAACGTACGGTAGAGTGGGACCAACATGCCCATGCTCTAACCGAATACAATAAAGCTCTAAGGAAAGCTAAAATGTTCTGCAGAGATTGAAAACACAATCCAAGCAGTTCGCCTCTATAAAATATTGTCAAAAGATCCCGTTACACATGTTGGGAATATGATGAAACCAACAGGTGACTATACTAATAGTGAAGGGGAAACACTGGAAATGTTTCTTGAGAGGCATTTTTTGGGTTCAGTAATAGTAGCTCAGACCGAGTATACTGAGTTGGTGCCTAACAACTTTTCAAGGAGACCTACAAGGAATGATTGGAAAATTACCAGAAAAGTAACAATTTACAATAAGGTAGTTTGGGTTATCAAAACCTTCCAACCTTACAAATATCTCGGACTAGGTAAAAAATTCCCACCACTCTTTCAGTAGGGGACAGAAATCTTAACTTCGCTTTTAATCAAAATCTTTCGGCTAAGCTTAGCGGGAAACTATCTGCCACCGGCATGGAGCCTTATCAAGGTAATCTTCACCTACCAACCAACCTAAGGCCTTTAGACCGGTTAGTCTAATGTCTTTTTACTTGAAGACTATGGAAAAACTGGTAGATAGATATCTGCAAGACGGGGTACTAAATAATCTCCTACATCGAAATCAACATGCTTACCAACGGGGTAAATTATGTGACTCTCGTTACACAACCTAGTTAGCAGGGTAGAAGTGACGCTCAATAACAAAGAAGCCTTAACAGCATTCTTGAACATAGAAGGAACCTTTGATAATACCTCCTTTAACTTAATAACCAATGCAACCCTAAGACATGGAGCTGACCACGCCTTAAGTAGTTAGATAAACTCCACAACTCAGAAGTGGGCTGGTCTGGTAGACAGACGGATCCCGCACTACCCAAGGAACAGGGGCGGGTATACATGGCATAAAACCAAAGCTAAACCTTAGCTTACCCTTAGGCAGGTACACCACAGTGTTTCAAGCTGAAATATTTGCGATAATGCAATGCATAATAGAGAATACTAGACGCGTTAGTATCTTAACTGATAGCCAAGCTGCCCTTAAAGCGCTGGAGTACCCTCATATTAACTCCAAGCTCGTAAAACACTGCCTAGCCCACCGGGTCACCCATCTGAGGATAACAAAATCAACCTCATCTGGGTACTAGGCCACTCTGGAGTGGAAGAGAACGAAAAGGCAGACCCACTCGCAAAAAGCGGTGCTAACACACCATTTACAGGACCGGAACCTGTTTTACACATACCCAAATGTAGCAGACGATTGGCGATAAAAGAGTAGATGCAAGGACAACACTCATCTCGCTGGGATGCTACACAAGGGCAAAGATTAGGGAAGGAACTAATTTGAAAACCTTCCAATACGCTAAATGATGACGTACTCAACTTAGGATGTACTCAGGTAACACGGGTAGTAGGGCTTATTACAGGACACTGCCACCTGAAAAAGCATCTCTGTACTGTAGGAGTAAACAGAGGTGACATACTCTGCAGATTGTGTGAAGAAGATGAAGAAATATCCTCACACATAATCTTTGACTGCCCAGCACTATATCGCAAAAGGCAGGTACTCTTTAGGGTAAATCTCCGTGGCAATCTACCCAATTTCGAGAACCTCATAAAGAACATACTAAAATTAGTTGAAGGCACAGATCTTCCTTAATTAGGAAAACGAGCGCACAAAAGGCGGCAGAGTCGCAGTGCTAAAGTGGGCTCGTAACTTACGATTATGATAATCAATTAATCAATCAAGTGGGCAGTTTGATCTATTTACATAAATAGCAGAGATTGGAGTTTGTGTGGAAAGAAATGATTAATTTTGTGAATAGTAAGTCGGATTAGATTGTGCTTGGAAGTTTTCTGAAACATATCGGGCACTGCTGGCACAAATCAGATTTAATAATTTGTGTATCAAACTAATGGCAAATTGATATTTTTATAATAAATTTATAATTACTCTGTCACTCAACGGCTAATAATAAAAGTTATAATTTTTGTCTGGCGATCCGGCAAAGGGATGTTCTCCTGATATCGAGCTCCTGATGCATTTCTCATTGATATTTTTAGAGTTGCTTGGTAATGTTTTTTTTGTTGTGGTCATTTATATCTTTTCGAATATATAATATTTTTCATTTGTCGAAAATACTACGAAATCTGAAACATCAATGATTATATTAACAAAATATGTGAATACTGAAGGGTTTACAGATGGCGCGACGAAAAGTAATAACACATACTTATGGGACACTTTGTACAAGTAATAGTAATTATTGTACTTTAATCTCAATTACAACCAATTATTTTAATTTGTATTAATTTGCTTATCTGGATCTCATGGCACAGTTTCGGCTATTTTGGATACTGTTCACGAGAAATTTAGATACCGATTAGTATTTTTTTAAAATAAAATTGCATTCATAAAGAACTTATTGTAAATATTGTAAGTAGTTACTTAAAACGACTCGTCTTTGCATCAGTTTCAAATGCCATGAAAACCATTATGTAACCGCAGATGGTCCCGGCACGCGGCACATTTTTTGCCTCCTGTTTAAAGATCCGCCACAAGGCTAACGTCCTATTGTTTTTGCCCGTTTCTTATGACAACGCTAATTGTAGGCACACAAAAAATGATCTTCAAAATTACCCACACGCTGTTTTTATTGGAGAATTTATACAAGGATGTTCAGAAACTCTCAAGCCGCATTTTTGAATACTGTAACGTAATAGCAAAAACGTAATTTAATATTGTAATTTCGAAGTTTTGTAGCGAATATTTTTTCGATTTTCCATTAAGATTTTTTATAAAACGCGCTTTGATATTTTACTTAGTTCTCGTAATTAAAAAAGGTAATTATTGAATGTTATCAAGAAATTTTTACTTAAACCAAGAATAGCGAAGTTGGTGTGTTTAAATGCAATATTTTTTTTTGGAACATTTCTATTTGCAATCTGTAATATTACCATAAGCAAAACTTATAATAGACACTATATAAGAGTTGTTGCATCCAATGGTGAACAACATAGAGGCTACTTAAAATATTATATTTGCTAGATAATAGTTATGAAAACTGTGTAAATAAGAACATTTAAAGTCTAACGGTTTACGTCTATTTAGTCTTTTTATATGAGCACTATTGTCTAGTAGATTTAAGACTAACGCATTCGAATGAGATTTTAGTTTACTTAAATGTTTTGCACTGTATTTGGTAATCACATATTTTACTGATTTCACTTTTAGGTCACTAAGTATGTCCGCGTCCTTACAAATTAGGACGCACTACACATTACACGTAGGGCTTTAGACTGAAATTTTTCAATTACCTATATGTTTGAGTTTGCCGCTGTGCCCCATAGATGGACACTATACGATTGAACTGGTTTGAACACTGCTTTGTGGACGAGAAGTTTATTGGAGAGGGATACGTTGGAAGTTCTGCGAAGTAGCTAATATCTTTTCTAAACAATTCACCAAGAAATGTGGGTCCTCCACGTCAGGCGCTGATTGAGGTGAATACCAAGGTATTTCACCTCCGGTATTTGTCTCAATAGGATATCATTAATAAATACTGGCGGCGTATTGCCCTTGCGTATGGTAAAAGCTATGTGGAAAAACTTCATTTCGTTTAATTTTACGCACCATATTTTTGTCCCATTGCACGACCGAGTCCAGACTCCGTTAGAGGTGATTTGCTGCTAACACGGGATCGTTGTCTGTTACCATAAAGACTTTGTGATTAGCAAAAGTTGCAGTGAGGGAATATTGATTGGTGGGTATATCGGCTGCGTAGATTAGATAGACGAGCGGACCAAGGACGATGCCCTGTGATACTCCTTAACTAAATGAAGTGCTGTTAAGTATTGAGTAATTTTACTTGGAAAGGATAATGAATGCACTATGGGGGATAACTCTTTAGTTTGAAGAGCAGGATTCTATAGCACACTTTGTTAAACGCTTGACTTTTGTCGAGGAAAACAGCTGTACAATATATCTTTTCTTCAAAAGCTTGGTTGATAGCATCTACAACTCTATGAACTTATACAGTAGAATGAGCTGTTTGAAAGCCAAACTAATGGTCCGGAATAGTAGCTTTTCTCTATTAATGGCATTACACTTAAGTAACAGTTTTTTCTAGCAATTTGCGTAATATAGGGGGTAAACTAATTGACCTGCAGCAACTGATATTTTGTGGGGATTTTTTAGGTTTAGGGATAATGATCACCTGCTCAAACTTTTATTGAACTGGAAAATATCCCAAGCGCAGAACGGCATTATATAACATAGTCAACATTATAGTACCCTAGTTGTTTGGAAGGTCTTTAATTAGTTTGCCTGTAATTGCATCATAGTCGGGGGCTTTTTTGGAGTTTAAATTGGATAGGATTGTATTTTTGACTTCTGACACGGAGTGAGTTGGTGTGGCACTTCTAGGGGTTGTCGTATTTCAAGTACTACACCTATAGGAATCTGCAGTGGAACAGGTTGAAATACTTTTTTTAAATGTTGTGCAAAGAGATCACCTTTCTTGTGCTCTGTGTGTGTCTATGAGCCATCTTCTTTTTTAAGATGAGGGATTGGTTTATTTTGTGATTTTATATTCTTGGTCGCTTTTCACTGTTGCACTTATATTTGTAAGATATTCATTAAATCTCGCGATTTTTAACTTCGTAATGAGTTTTTTTAATTCCGTTGTTGCCTGGTTATAGCGACGCCTGTTTGAGGAGTATTTGGAGCGTTTTCAGATCCCTGTAAGTCGTAGTTTTTTGACGATTTTTCTTTTAAGTGCTATAGGTCAATATACTTGCACACTCTTTTGCATATTTAGGTTGTGGTGAACTGTGTCTGAAGTGGTACCAATTTATATTTTTGTTATATAGTCGTAGAGGCCTTCCTGTTTTTATTATCGTAGAACTCAGTTGCAATCACAAAGATTGTGTGATCTGACGATAAGTTCCAGCATGATGTTACTTGAAGGTAGTCGGTAGCAATACCGTGTGTAACAAAAAAGTCAAGGAGGTCTGGCAGCTTATTTTGGTCGATAGGTCAGGTTGATAAGAGGCCTAGATGTAGCTCTTACATTACCCTTTCTCTGCCAGGTGGCGAGAGACGAGAACCACACCAACTGCTAAGAAGTGATTTCCTAAGGAGTTGAAAGATGCGACAAAGCCTGATTTGTTAGTTGGATAACTAAGAGGACAGTACGCAGCTGATAGTACTAACGGGCCATATCAGTCCTTAAGTTCAAGAGATGTAGTTGTAATTTTCTTTGAGAGCAGGTAGTTCATGATCTTTGATATGGTTTTTAATCAGTATTGGTGCCACCTCTGGCTAGTCGGTGTACGTCCGGGTGATTTAACGAGTACTGTTGATAATTATGGATCTTGAAATTAGGCGTGTTGCTAAAATGAGTTTCAGATGTAAGAAATGTATCGATGTCATTGTATTTGAGGAATGTCTCAACCTCGAGTTTATGATTTGCGAGGTCATTGGCGTTCCATAGGGCAATTTTATAAATTGTAGCCATTTTGTTTCTCAATTCTTCTCTGAGTAGTCTAATTTGTGTGGTGAGTTTATTATTGGTTTGTTGTTGTGTTAAGATGATCTGTCGTAGTGAAGTTATAAGAGGTGTTAATTTATTTGTGTGTTGACTGTATAGTTTTCGTTGAGAATAAGGATCTAACATTCAATTGTCCCAGTTTATTTGGTTTTGGGGTTGGAGAACAGAGGATTGCTGAGTCGTCTATCTTGTGGTTTGATGATTTTGCTGTATTTGTTGTTGCTGTTATGTTTGTTGCTGCTGGTGATCTTTCGCTGGGAAGGTCTAGCTAGACCCGACAGCATTTCTAGTTGGCGGGGTGTTCGCCTTGACATAAGACGTATTTGGGTGCTTGGCCATCTCTACGGTTTTTAGGACAGATGCGGTAGTCACGCAGGCTTGCGCGTTTGACACAAGTTGGTTTAGTGCATCTTGTCCATAACATTGACAGTTTTTACGTTGGGGTATCTGCACTTTCTTCCTGGGTTCCTCTAACACTATAATGGAGTTTTCAATGTGCTTAATGTGGAAGATTTATTTATTTTCTTTACGTTTAAGGTCGATGAAAAAAGATTTTTTTCTGTTTGGTTCCTATTTAGCACGTTTATGATATTAACTAGATTATGATCTTTCTGTTTCAAGGCTTCTTTGATTACGTTTTCGTCGATGGAGTAATGCATATTTCTTAAAACAACTCGAAACTTTTTTTCTTCTAGACTGAACACACCCCTTATCTTCTTGTAGTTTTCTATGCTGTATATCCTTAGTTTTAATTTGTTTTCTTGTATAAGTTGCTAATGATAACCTTCCTTAAGCATATTATCTTCCACTAGTTTGATCAGTGAGTTTATTGCTGTTATGTAGTGCAGTATCAAAGGGAGATTTGTTTTTCTTTGTACTTGGTTTGTGTCCTGTGTGTTGCTAATACTTGCATCGCTTGCTAGAGACCAGTATCGGTTTTCTATAGTTATTTCTGGGTTTAAATGTTTGGTTTTGATAATAGATGGGCTATTATCAGAGAGTTTTCTTTTATTAGGTTTTTGAACATCTTGAAAGTCATTAATTTTGAGTATTAGGGAATCATTGGTTGCTATTGACATGTTATAAAAACTGAATTACTGACGAAGGTGGACAATTATCTATTTGAAGTGTTGACGGTGGTTGGTGTCATTGTAGAAAATCTAGCAGGTGGTACCGAGTTTTATATTGGTACTTGTGAAAATGGAGCCGGCAATGGTAGAAATAAGGTGCTGGATGGATAAAAGCTTCCCTGCAATTGGTGTTGTGTCCATGTTGTTTTACATCACCGTTAATGGCATAAACGTTGATGGTTGTGAAGTACAAGGTTACTGGAAATTTTGATGAAATTGTGCTTGCAGCGTAACAAGAGGCTGATTTAATAGTTGAGGAACCTAATTTTGTCGCTGGATACCACAACCAGGATAGTAGCCCTGATTTTCAAGAAAACAGCCACTGGTATTTTGCATTGTTACTTATTTTTAACATTGCAGAAATAATAATCTAATATTTCT
Organism: Sinelater perroti; assembly: GCA_036346155.1. Lineage (NCBI taxonomy): Eukaryota > Metazoa > Arthropoda > Insecta > Coleoptera > Elateridae > Sinelater > Sinelater perroti. The sequence continues at coordinate 4,762,035 of JARFIY010000189.1, forward strand.
CCACCACCCTAGGACCTAAATTTATAGCAGGAGATTATAATTAAAAAAATCAGAGTGGGCATCTAAAATTTTTTTAACGTACAGTGTCTGACAACCAGTACCAACACACTGGCCGTTGGATCCATTCAAAACCCCCGACTTGTTAGATTTCTGTGTTATAAACGGAATAGCAATAAACGATTTTAAAGCAGAATCATTCTTGAATTTTTCGATTATTTATCGGTCCTCATCATATATAGTACCTAAATAATAAAACTTCTAAAAGCCTCCAAGATTTTACAATAAGAAGTATTTTAAAGAGTTGATGGACGAGAATTAGAAACAGCATATACGAAGCTGTAACTTTATAATACGACAATCGTTATGGGATTCCACAGCCGACATAACAATCGGATATTCAAGAATTGTATCACTTGGGTGCTTCAATATTTTTGGGTCATATCTAAGTAACATGTATTTTTAAGTTAAATTTGAAGAACTATCAGCACTACTTTTTCTGCTCGGACATTCCACAAGGGAATGTAGTGGATTTCACACTTTATGCAATCCACACATCAGATATTCCAATTACTAGACAAACAATGATCGCTACCTATTCGGACGACATTGCTAGTCAAGTTAGTACATATGACATTTACATTGTCTGCCTTAAAATGACATTTTCTCTTGGGACACCTTGTATTTTATTTTTCGTTTTATTATTTCGTTGTGAAATAACGCAACCTTGACCTTTTCGCTATTTTTTCTTTTGTATGGTAGGGATGAGTTGTGTAAGTTGAGTAAGTGTATTACATGTTTCATTTATCCATTACCTTATGCTCAAGTATACAGGGTGTTTCTGGAGGAATAGTAAATATTTTAGGGGGCGGTAGTATAGACGAATTCCAATAAAAAATTCCATATAACGTGTCCAATTTTAATGAATCCAGATATACAACTGTTACATGAGGACGTTCAAAGTAGATTTTCAAAAAGTCCACCGCCAACTTCAATGCATTTTTCAGTTCTCTTGATAACATCACGTGTAGCTCTTCGGAGGTTGTCTTGGCGTTCTTTGATGAGGGCTCCACCATGCATAATCCGACCTATCAAATCGTCTCGTGTGTTGACTTTTGATTTGTAGACTTCGCCTTTCAACCATCCCCACAGGCAAAAATCTAAAGGGGTAAGAAACGTGACCATATCTACCGATCCATCTTTCGGGGAATGCTAGGTTTAGATGTTGTGTCACCAGAATGTACAGGAGCTCCGTCATACTGGAAGAACATACGCATTCTTGTAGCCAAAGGAATCTCTTCTAATAATGCTGGAAATTCATTTTCAAGAAAGTATAGATAACGGGGTCCTGTAAGATGATGCGGCAACACAACAGGCCCAATCAACTGATTGTCTATCATACCACACATTTACAGGGAAGTGTTCTTGAAAATGTGTCTCCACAATGGCATGTGGGTTTTCTTCAGACCAGTGATGTACATTACGAGTCACGAGTGAAAATGGCTTCATCAGTGAAGATTACAAATGGGATTACTTGGCGATTTTCAAGTATCCAACGACAAAATTCCAATCGTCTATCTTCATCTCCTGCTCGAAGGTGTTGAATGGGCTGTAAATGATACGGATGGAGCCCATGCCTACGTAATGTCCGCCATACACTTGTATGTGGAACACCGATACGTGCAGAAATTTTACATGTGCTTGTTGAAGGACTACGTTCTACCGACTGCATAATGTCTTCTACTTCATCCACAGTCTGTTTATTTGCACGTTCTGATGAAATATGACGGCTGGGTACTGCACCAGTGTCACGCAATGTATTGAAAACACGAGTAAACACTCTGGAATCTGGTCGTCTGCGGTTAGGAAATCGTCTGCCGTATTCTCTACAACAGCAGCAGCGTTTCCATTACAAAACCCACACACAAATACCATATCGGCATACTCAGCATGTGTATATACGTGCGGCATGTTTAAACGGTGCAGTACAGTACACCTGGCCAACAAATCACAATGTTTATGTTTGTCAGTTGAAAACATTCAATGTCAACACACTACTGTTGATAATCGTTAAATTAAATACGCTCATAGCAAACGTTGTACCAACATACGAAACAAAAAACTGCACTAGGTTAAATACCAACAGCTGCATCTATGGACTCATTAAAAATTGGACACATGTTATAAGGAATTTTTTATTGCAATTCGTCTATACTACCACCCCGTAACATATTTAGTATTCATCCAGGAACACCCTGTATAAAGCTAGAGAGGGGAGGAAAAGAGAAAGAGTCAGGGGGAGGGAGGTAGATGTGGAGAGAGAGGGGAGAGGAAGAGAGAGCTAGAGTGAAACAGAGAGGGACGAGAGGGGGAGGGAGAGAAAGAAAGAGAGAGGGAGAGAGAGAGAGAGAGAGAGAGAGGAGAGAGAGAGAGAGTGGAAGGAAGAAGAAGAGGTAGAGAAAAATGGACAGCGAAAAGAATTATATGAATGTTCAAGAGGACTCCCATTAACAGTATATATAATAAATAGTTATTCTAGAGGATAGAATCGAATTTAGAATTATCACTTCTGAAGGTGTAATTGCAAAAATCGGTAGCAAAAAAAATTTACATACCTTGAAATAATAGTGGAACAACATGAACATGGCATGGACATATTAAAAGGCAATCAAGCATATAGAAAAAATATTTATAATGATTATGCGATTTATACCGAAACAAGTAACGTAGCAAATTTTAAATTTTTATATGGTACATTAATTTAAAACATTTGTGAACACATTAAATTGAGAAAAACGTTAGAAAGGACAGAGGAAAATAAGAATATGAATTGGTAGTGCTTATTATCTTGCATTTACACTATTATAGGCGTGATTCTAGTGTTACGTCTTTGTAATTCATTAGAATGAAGAACTCAATATATTCAAATTGATTTTCCTAAGTGGGGTTGACTATAGCTGCTGCAATTCTAGTGTCTTAGATCAGGTAGATACACTGATCACTAAAATATTTGTGACATCCAATATCACGGCTGCGATTCTCGATTACATTTTTGACAGGTTTGTTTATGTTAATGTTATATAATTATATTTTTTCTTCTTAAGAACACCCACATCGTCACTTTGGATTTCATGTGTCCGAATTCACCTCTTATCCTAAATCTATCTGTGAACGAAAGTCTCTGTATTATTTCACGAAAGATATCAGAATCCATTGCATCACCTTTGAAGAAGCTTTCTGCACTCTCTTAACGTGCTCAAGTATACTGAGAACTGAATTATCCGGGAATAGTTTAATTATATCACTAATTCTTGACACAAGTCAAGAACTCTCTATGCTATAAATACCTCCAGATTCATCAAACTGCTCGTTTTATTGGAGGAGAGCGGGGTAATGACGAACACGCAAGGGAAACCTCTAATTACTTAATTATTTGTAATAGTTCATTAACAAATTTACTATAGGCAAATGCCCTGTTTCATTACCTACTAAAAAACACAAAACATTTGACTTTATAATTCAAGTTCTCTTAGAATTTTTTAAGAGCTTTACATTGTTCGGAATTATCCCGGGGGTCGGGGTATTAGTGAACGACCTCGGAGACAATTTTGAACGGGGTCAGTTAAGTAAGGAATGTAGGATAAATTGTAGTTTTTATGAAGTTGATTAATTTAATGACTTAAATGACATAATCAACTGTTCCTATGAACATAAAGCTAGTAATTGTTTTCATTCGATATGAATACTTTTGTTATTCTAAAAATTTAAGTAACTTTTGTATCCATGTTCATAAAAAATTGCAAAAAGAACATCAACAGCAGAGTTTAAATTGGCTTAGAACCCAACGCTGCCTACAAAAATCACAAATAAAATTTTCTCCAGTCTTTGTACCATTGCACTAAGTGAATCCAGTCAGAACATAAACGGCACCTGAACCGATGTTTTTTGTTCTTACCGAATTCACCATACAGAAGACAAATGCCGTTTGAGTTAGACCCTTTCTTAAAGTGCCAGGGGTGCAATGAAGGTCGTTAGATCGACGTTGTCTAACTCCTCATCAGATAATGATTTCATCAATATTATGTTCATTTTCCGGTGATAATTCAAAGGTATGTTTCTTTTAAAGTCATATGGAGAGTTTGATTTTTTGGTTTTGTTTTCTTCTGGTTCGGTCGTGTTAACCTTTGAATTAGTCTTCTTTAATTTGTTTTTCCTTTTATTCCGAGATTCTGGTGTTTTGTTCTTTATTTTCTTTGTAATTTCTTTTTTTTATATTTTTCTGTAGTTATTTTGTTTTGAGCCTTATTTCTTTTTCTTCAAATGCATCTTTAAGGGTTTTATTTGGTGTCCGTGTAAAAACCACTGAATGGTGCTGTTTGAACCAGGTTTTACCACTTTTAAGTTAGGAGTGGGAGAAATTTGTTTAAATGACATTATTTCAGAAGCAGATACTGTAGAAATTTCCATATTCAATGGAATTGATCTACCAACTTCAGGTTTTGATTACACTTTTGATTTACACTTGAGCTTGGGTTTTTCCATTTAATCGAAATATTATATGTTGAAGTCTCGTCTTCTGTTCCTTGGATACCATCTTCTATATAGATAATATAGATAATAGGGGATTCTCTTGCTTTGTTATTGGTTGAACAGCAAAATCTTCATTTGTGAACTTTTCTGGGTCGAGGGGATAAATATCAGCAGTTTCAAAATTTTCTATATTTGGTACTCTGCTGTAAGCTTTGTTGAAGATATCAGTGATATCATAAGGGGTGTTCTGAACGGTTAACAAAAATGTAATGATACACGCTTACGCAACGTGTTACAATTGAAAAAATCTATTATAAAAATGGACAGTTCGTCAATGTCGTACACCTTTCGATTAAAATAAACGGCTTGTCACCCAGCGATTGTAAAATTAATCGAAAGATTTGTGATTTTCGGCCAGGTTTCGGATGTAAAGATTTTGGAACGTGCTTGGCCAGTCAAGATCTGTTGGAAATAGCGCCACTGTAGCTAAAATTGTTGCAGACGATCCGATTTTACGACGTTTGCAAAAATTTGGGTCTAATTTTTTTTATTATCAGATTATCTCATTTAAAATCTGTTTGTGAAGCAGTAAGTAAATTATGTAAATGTACATATGATTGACAATGGAAGCAGACATTAATCAGCGTTGTTTTAATTACAACTAGCACATATTTTCGTTTTACAATTAAGTAACTTTACGTAATCTAAAGGGTCTGAGTAGTATGCTGCCTCTTAAGTCTATGGTTTTGAACATGGTTTAATAAGTTTAATGCTAGAATATTCGGGTGAAGTTCTAACTGGGCGATGTAACTTTCACTATCTCTTTTTTCACCGTATACCTTTTGATGTCCTTGATTATATAGTAAGATGCATTAAGGATGGTCCGAAGTATTTTCGTTTGAAATATTTCAATTATGGCCAGATTAGTAGATGACGTAGTTCCCCAGAGTTGAATTTCGTAGAGCCATAAGGTTTGAAGATGACTTTATAGACTAGAAATTTGTTGTGGGAGTTAAATTGAGAATGTCTGCCCAATAGCCAATAGTGCTTACCAAATTTCAGGTTAAATTGTTTGCGTTTAGTCCACATGTGTGTCCTCCAGGTTAGGCCTTGATCAAGATGGGCACCAAGGTATCTTGCACTGTTGGATTGGGTCTAAACGCTTACAAAATCCAGCTGACACAAGAACTTATATCAGTAGATCATGGACAGTGTCGTATATTCTTTAATTTGGTATTAAAGATGTAAAAAAATGATCTTTATTAAAAAAAATATCCTTACTGACAAAGTCCATTTCTACTAGACTGGGTATCTAAATAAGCAAAACTGTTACATGTGGGGGTCTAAAATTTAAGAGAAATAGTCGATAAATTTCTTTATCTCCAGTGAGCTACAGTTTGGTGTGCTTTTTGGGCTAATGGCGTCATTCGTCCGTATTTTGGAAATGAGGCTAGTAAGATCGCTTCAGTGAATAGTGTGCGTTGTCGTGAAATGCTAACTAACATTTTTGCATAAGATGCAAATTAATTGCGTTATTGCGCGAAAAATTTCCTGGGCGAAATGGAGACTCGATTAGGCGCCCAGATCATACGATCTGGCTCCATTAAATTTTATTCTTTGGGGTTACTTCAACGGCAAGGACTACGTCAAAGCTCCAGCAACGGTTTCAGCATTCAAAAATAATATTATCAGAGCTGCACTTCACACATTTGTGAAAAATTTCCTCAAACTAATGGCTGTCTGTAAGAAGAGCTGAGATGACCCCTGGTAAGATATTGTATTTCATGATTTGTTTCCGCATTTAGATAAAAAAAATTTAATAATTCTCAAAAACAACGTTTTTATAATTTAAAATGGCACACCCCTTAGCGGAAAACCCTTTATTGTTATCATTTTAGAAGTGGTAAACCCAGTTCTTGGGAAGGTCGTTGTTTTTATAACGTCATTCTAGAGAACGTGATAATTTCTTGTCGCTAAGATTATCCCTACAGATTACAGTTATTAGCAGTGTATAAATTTGTGAATCTCTCAAAGACCTAATCGCATTGCGGTTGGTATGACAATATTGTTTCTATTGGTACATTGCAATTTTGTATGTTATGACTTTCTGGTGTTTGTTTTATTGATAAATAAATATTTTGCTCTTGTTAAAATAACTCGTCTAGCAACGCGTTTTCTATTTCTCTTATTTTGCACGTAGCATATGGCATTAACTTTTATTTTAATTTTGCTTTTAATAGCTTTGCCAATTCCTTTGTTGCAAGACATGTAGATTTTGTCAGAAGTAGTCAGACCGCTTGCAGCCCCTCTGATAGCAGTTGCAGAGCTTGTGGAATCCACCTGACCTATTCATAGTCCTTTCAACATCTACACCCGATCGACTCACTTCGGACGAAGCGGCTTGTCTTTTGGTAGACCCGTAAAGTTTAGTCTACTACAATTTTATCTTGGATGAACGCGCTAGAGGACCTTCTGGTCCTTTTTTCCCTTTGGGTCTTGTCCATGCACTTTGTTTTTAAATCGACACCCTTGAGTTTGGCGACACTGATTGTTAGATCTCAATTAGCATGAGTTAACCTTTACTTTTTGTTTTTAAATTTAGTACGTGACACCTTCATTCATCATGACCATTCCACTTGATATTTGTTTGTCAGTTGTTCAATTTATATTGATCGTTTCAGATCTTTTTCTTTTAGTGTGTTTTTTTTGGAATTTAATAATGAAGAAGTTAATAAAACTATTTCCATATTGAAATAATCCCGTTCAATGTGCGCTAATAGGTCGTTTATTATGATATACTTTACATCGTCAACGGTAAGTTATTTAGCTGAAAATACATACCAAAAAAGTAATATAATTTAAAAATACTTGCTCATATTTAAGCGGACTGTATCGTATTTTTAATTTCAAACAAAGTAATTTAATTCAAAAGGCCAAAAAGCTGAAGAAGACACTCACTGTGAAAGTGGATGCTCTGCTGCAGAAATCGGCTCCCTGGAGTTGTCATTAGGGGGAATCGAGGGAAAGAAGAGAAGGGTGTGGGCGGAAAAAAAGGACGTTACCCCAATTTTCGCTGCGGGGTCGATCGGAAGTGTCTTTTCTGATGTGGATCCTTCAGTTGGTCGTGTCCGAGGTTTACAACAGGATTTTTCTACTTTCCTCGCCGGGTCAAATACAAAATAAAACGAACCGAGTTTCTGCGTCGCAGGCGAACTAAAAAGCCGCGGCTATCTCTAATTAAACAAAACGCACACAGGGGAAGCCACAAGACGGCCGACCCTATGTTAAAACCTAAATAAAAGGAATTGGTTATTGGCCCGAACAATACTAATGGCGAGGCCCAAACGTCCAGCGTGGAAGCACGGCCTGCAAACTGGGAAATGAAGGAGCTCTCACACGTTCGCCCTCACTGTTCGGTGGTCGCTCATAATCTCTGATATGAAGCGATATGGCAAGCACCGCGCTTAGACGACCGCCATTATCACCATTTTGTTGGAAATAAACGCAGGTACTCAATTATTCACCCGCCAAGCATCTGAAACGCAGAATTGAACCCGGGTCCGTCTGCACCGCAGCCACGCGCTTCACCCAAGCGGGCCAAGCTGGTCCAGTATAATTATAGGCCTGAAAATGTAACTATCTACCAGCACACTTAAAGATATTTTTACTGGATCATGTCCCGGCTGATTTTAGAAAGCTTCAAGAACGATTGAAATTGTAAACGTAAAGAATATCAAAGACAAAATACGTAAATAAGAATTTAACCTGCCTATGTCCAATAATTACTTGTTTAAGTTATTTCTATTTTTATTAAAAACCACCTTAACAAATATTTTTGCTTTGTGTTTTCACACGAGCATGTAAAAAGGTTATTCTTCTTCTTTTTAAAGTGCCTTATTCATTATTGAATGTTGGCAACAATCGAGGCAAAATCTTTAGTGTCTCTTATCAGAACTCATGTGTACTCATGTGTTAAGCATGTCTTAAGCCAGCAGCATCTCCTGCGACCTCGCCCTCTTTTGCCTTCAACTTTTCCTTCCATAATGAGCTGCAAAGTATTGTATTTGTCATTCCGATATAAATGTCCAAGATAAGTTGTTTTTCTTTTTTTAATAGCTAATAGGAGTTCATTTCTTCTATTCATTCGTCTCAGGACCTCTTCGTTTGTGATATGCTCTGTCCAAGATATACGTAGCATTCTTCTAAACACCCAGTACTCAAAAGCTTGTATTTTCTTTTCTGTATTAGCCTTGAGGGTCCACGCGTCAGCACCATATAATAGTATTGAGTATATGTAGCATATAGCATATACTGCACAAATTTATATCTGGTTGTAAGATGAAGACTGCGGTTGGTAAGTAGTTTTTTGAGTTTTTGGAATGCTGATCTTGCTGTTTCTATTCTTATTTTTATTTCCGTTTCTGGGTCTCCATTTTCTGTCAGCCAGCTTCCCAGGTATTTGAATTTTTGTACTATCTCTATTTGTCGATTATATATTATAAGTTGTGTTTGTGCTATTGGTATTTTGCTGAAAACCATGTATTTTGTCTTTTTAGTATTTATCTTTAACCCTATTGCGTCTCCTTTACGGCTTACTGCATCCATCAGAAGTTGTAGTCCTTCTAGGCTATCCGAGATTGTTGCGGTGTCGTCAGCGTACCTTACATTATTAAAAAGTTTACCGTTTATTTTTATTACGTCTTCGGAGTTTTCTAGGGCTTTGGGGAAAACTGTCTCTGAATAAATATTAAATAATAGTGGTGAGAGGATGCAACCTTGCCTCACTCCTCTTTTAATTGAGATAGATTCCGTATTTTCATTATCTATTCTCACTGTGGCGTTTTGGTTCCAGTACAGGTTTCTAATAGCTATTATGTCTTCTTGATCAAGTCCTTTCTCAGTCAATACTGTCAATAGTTCGTCGTGCTTTACACGGTCGAAGGCTTTTTCATAGTCGATGAAGCACACGTAGATATCTTTTTGTTGGTCACGGCATTTTTTCAGCAGAACTGACAGGCTAAATAGCGCTTCTCTGGTACCAAACCATTTTCTAAATCCAAATTGGGAGTTGCTCAGATCTATCTCACATTTCTGATATATCCTACGGTGTAAAATTTTTATAAATAACTTGAGAACGTGGCTCACCAGGCTTATGAGTCGAAAATCATCGCATTTATTTGCGTTGGGTTTTTTGGGTATAGTGATAAACTCCGATGTCATCCAATCAGAAGGCATTTTCCCAGTTTGATGGATTGCATTAAAAAGATTAGTAAGTAATGTTGTGTTTTCATTTAGAAGTTTCAAAAATTCGTTATGAATCTGGTCTGGTCCAGCTGCTTTGCAGTTTTTAGAATTTCGTATTATGCTTGTTGTTTCACTTTGTAATATATTTGGTGCATGCTCCGTTGTTGTCTGTTTTATATATTCTTCCCAAACTTGTTTTAGATCTTTTTTGTTTATGATTAGTTGGTTGTCGTTATTTAACATTTTGTTGTAGTTATATTTCTTAGTCCCTCCTATAGTTTCTTTGATCTTTGTGTGTAGGTTAAAAGTATCGTGTCTTTTCTAATTCTTCTATTTCATTGCATTTCTCATTTAGCCGTAGTTCCTTCGCTTGCCTTATCTTCTTTTGTATTAGTTTATTTAGTTGTTTATATTGTTGTTGATTTTTGTTTTTGTATGTTCTTCTATTGTCCATTAACGTTAATATTTCTGATGTCATCCATGGTTTCTTATGTTTGTTACGATTTTGTCCGGTTATGGTATTTTGTGTGTTTGTGATGGTTAGTTTTATTTTGTTCCAGATAGACTCAATAATCTCTATGCGGTCTGTATCGTCTACATCAGTAATTACATTATTTATTAACTCGTGTATTCCACTTTCTTTTATATTTTCGTTTAGAGCCAATTGCATGCAGTGGGCTGGTTCTTTCAGTTTCTGTAAATCTATTTTCTTGTTATATCGCTTTCGTAGTTTTTTGAGACGTATGTTAATGTTTCCTACAACAGGATTATGGTCTGAGCCCACATCACTTACGGGATATGTTTTAACGCCTGTTAGTCCATTTCTATATCTCTTGTTAATTAGAAGATAATCTATTTGATTTCGTATAATGTGTTCCGGGGTGTGTTGTGGAGACGTCCATGTATGAAGGCGCCTAGGTGGTAACTTGAACCACGTGTTCATGACGACTATGTTTTCTTCTTGGCAAAATTGTATTAGTAGTTCTCCTCTATCGTTCTGTTCCCCCAAGCCAAAATTTCCCACAATGTCTTCTACTTTGCCTTGGCCCAAGATGTTAATATTCTTTGGTGACGCTTTTAGTTGTAGTAATATTATACGATCTGAAAAGGGTATGCAGTTGATTATAGATTTGTTTATGTCCTTGTTGACTATAATAGCAACACCATTCGGATGATTTGTGTCATTGTTACCTGCATAGTATATGACATGGTCATCAATTTCACTTTTTGCACATCCCGGCCATCTTGTTTCTGATATTTCTAGAATTTCTATGTTTAATCTAGTCATTTCCTGGATTGCGTTGTGTGTCTTCCCAGCCATATAAAGGCTCCTTACGTTCCATGTTCCAACTTTAGTGTTTTTTTTTTTGTTTTTTATCCACATACGGGTGGTGCCTATCTTGTTTTAACGTGGGGATTCTTAGCACCCCTTGGTTATTTAAAACCTGCCACGGACTAGGGGCCAAATTCGGGTTTTGTGTTGCCATGATTGTTGGAACTTGAAAAAGTAGCGCAGTAGTTTCTCCTTGCTTTCTGTGCCGCGGTGCTATGACCGGATAGCATTTACATAATGCTTCGCGCATAGGTTTCCGATAATAAGCCTTTAAGGAAGATAATCTTGCAGTAGCCCTATTTCGGTACTAACAACACCGCTGCCTGTTGTCAGTCAGTTTTGGTGTACCCCAGGTATTTGATTTCCCTGGTACCCACCATATCTAGTGGGCATTCCCTATCCGCCACCTGGGGAGGCGCCCGATGGGGGACTGGAAACCCCACACGGGAAAAAGGTTATTCACTAGTGGTATATATTTTTATGTTTTTAACTAACTTTTATATAAATAAATAAATCTAATAGTGTTAAACAAATTAGATTAGCTAGCAGTGTATTGATATTAGGATACAAACGTTTAAATTATTTGAAAATTAGCAGCAAAGTTGTAGGACACTGAACTGCTACATTAATAGTTTCACAGACCCTCTTCAATGTCTACGAATTTCAATCGGGGAAACCAACTAAATTGAATGCAACAGTTTGCCCATGACGTGGGTAGCGCAGTATATCTTCCGACCGCATTCAATGTCTAGACATTTTAGAGTTGCCAATGTCTGGGAGCTCTTATTCGGAAAACAAATGGAGCATCCTTAGTCATTCTATCGCTACAATTAAATTGATGGTCAAGTGAATGCACCTGCAATAAAGAAAAACAGACCAATTTTATGATGACATATAAAGTATATTAATAAAATAAACGTAAAAATACAAAAAGCTTGTGGCTCTGCTACAAATTCTGCTAAAAATGCAGCGAAAAGGATATTAGGTTGGGTAGTTTATTAAAATTAGAAGTTACCCTTCTTGCGTCGCATCAGACCTATATACATATGCATCTTGCGTTGTTAGCATTAGGTGAGATATAAATCTGTAATCTTCAAAAAGTTTAAGGATGCAGGGGTCAATTTAGAATAATTAAAATAAGTTTTTGGAACCCAAACTTTGTTGGGGCTGTTCGCAAGAAGCGGAAACCAGATTTTTATATTTTCCGAAAAAAAATACTACCAAACAAAAATATTACTGACTGTATTTCAGGGGTAATAGCTATAAACCAATAGGGTAATTTTTCAGCGTAGTCTTTATGTACTTCAACATATTTATTACATCTTGAATTAGCGTTTTAATATTCTTGGAAAAATACTCTGAACGTTTATTTGCATATTATTAGTTGGAGCCACTGGTATTTCTGACCTCTCATTTTTTTCTTTTCTTGATAGTGAATATTAACTCTGGTGGTTTGCCTATTCTACGCAGAATATTTTCGTTTGCCTCTCTCTCTGTCCAGAGAACTTTTAACCATAACTCAAACGATTGTATTTTCTTTAGATGTGCTTTGTGTAGCGTGCTTGCTTCTGTTCCATATAAAAGTGTTGAGAATACGTAACATATAAGTAATCTTATTTTTAATACATTGTTCATATCTTTACTGCAGAAGAATTTTTTCATTTGCATGAGTGCACCTCTGGCTATTTCGATTCTACTTCTAATTTCTTCTGTTGAATCAATGGAACTATTTACAGATTCCTAAATATTTATATTTGTCTACTCTTTCTATTAACTTGTTATGAATTCTTAATTGGGCATCTACGTTTGGTGTTTTTGTAACAATCATGAATTTGGTCTTCTTTAAATTCATGTTTAGACCGTATCTTTCGCTTACTTCTCGCACTCTTTCTACTATTCTCTGTAGGTCTTCTATGTTTTCAGCAAGTAAGACTGTGTCGTCGGCATATCTTATATTATTTACTGGCTTCTCATTTACTTTAACACCTACTGTTCCTTCATGAAGTGCTAATTTTATGATTTCTTCGGAATATATATTGAATAGAATGGGAGACAATATACATCCTTGTCGGACACCTCTTCTTATTTCGATCTCATCAGATACTTCGCTTTCTACTTTTGCAGCTGCTTTTTGGTTGTAATATAGATTTTGTATTATTTGTAGGTTGTTTTATCGATTCCCTTTTCTCTTAAGAACTTCATTAGTTGTTGGTGTCGGATTCTGTCGAACGCCTTCGCATAGTCTATGAAGCAAACATAGACATCTTTATTAACATCGATACTGCGTTGCATCAATACGTTAAATCCACAAAGTGTCTCTCGTATACCAAAACCGTTTCTAAATCCAAATTGAGTTTCGCTAACTTCTTGTTCTAATTTATTGCAAATTCTGTTATGGATTAGTCCTGTGATCCTCGCACTCTTGCGCATTTGGTTTTTTGGGGATCATTACGAAAGTTGATCTCAGCCATTCCTTAGATATAACGCCAGTTATGTACACGGTATTAATGAGATCTAATAATGCGTCAGTTTGGTCGTCATCGATTAATTTTAAAAGTTCATTTTGCATTTCGTCGGGGCCAGCAACTTTTCTATTTTTTGCTTGTTTTATTGCCTTGATCACTTCATCCTTGGTTATTAGAGGACTATCTTCGTCTTCTGAAAAGTAGTTTTGTTTAATTTCGTTGTCATCAAAGAGTTGTTGGGTATATTCCTTCCACCTTTCTAGTTTGCGTTGTAGATCTATGATATTACCATACTGTCTCTGAGAATACTTGTTTGCTTCTTCTTAAAAGTTGCAGTTAGTTATTTTACTTTCTTATGAATGATGAAGTCGTCATGTTTCTGTTGTAAAGTTTCTAATTCTTGACTTTTTTACTTAACCGTTTCCAATAGTTATCATGTGTGGGTAAACCAAGACCTTAACTCTCTAAGTATTTATTCACTGGGATTAAAATACAGTCATTATTTACAATCTAACTTTGGTGACACTACGTAAATAAGAAAAAAAGAGCCGAGTATTTGCAAATGCTTTTATAATTTCGCTTTTCATAAAATCGGTAGTGTCCAATCGACCAGTGACAAAATCTCCAAATACCCTGCGCTTTATTTGATTTATTAGTGGAACTACCATAAATTATAAATTTTGAATTTCATAGTAGGAGCACGTTTATACTACTACACTTACCTTCTTTTTTAAATTTTCTAAACCTGATTTAGGATTGGAATTTCACCGGTTTTGAAATAAATTCTAGTACACGTTACTAATTACAAAAGAAATATAACGATACGTAATTTTGGAAAAGAATTATGTTAGATTACAACAAGTAGAAAAAATGAGTTTTTAATTTTCTAATGTCTAAATATTTATTTACTTATATATATATATATATATATATATATATATATATATATATATATATATATATATATATTATTATATTAAATCAACAATTAATCCAAAAACGTAACAAAAAATTAGTTCTCATGTCTTCTTAAGCGACTAATCCCACTAATTTAACGTACGTCGTCAATTAATGCATTAGAACAATCTTTGAATATGAATATGAACTCATCAACTTTTAATGATTAGATTGTTGGGATCCAATGTCATGTTTAAGTAGCTCCAAGGCATCGCTTACACATGTCTTAAACACATTACATTTACGCAACAAATGATTACATACTATAAGCAATTTTTCTATTTAATCTTTACGTATTAACGAAGGTAGCACTGCAAGCAAGGCAGGCCAGTTCATACTAGTCGTCAGACGGTGCGACACCTTTTCTACAAAAATGAAAACATTTGAATTTTAATGTTTCTCGGAAAAGGTTACCTTTACAATTTGGTAGAAATTACTTCTATCATTAAAAGTAAAAACTTACCGTAAATAAATTATTGCTATTATAGTAACCGTCTACTGTTGCGTTGCTATGTTTATAATTCATAATTATTGAGCAGAAACGCAGCTCTTGTGAAAAAAGTTTACTTTTCAATTAAGTCGTTTAATTCACATATAATTTATCATAAAGGCTGAACATTTAGTGGCAAAAATGATCGAGATTTGTTAAAAAGAATTTAGAGCGTCTTGAACGACATGATGCTGTGATCAAGAAAATACCCAAACTAAACGCTTTCTCTCAGCGTGCAGTGTGCAGCAATCACAATCGTTGTCATCGAAGTCAGTGACTTTAAGCTCAAATTGTAGTACATCAAATATACAGGGTAAGGGGGCTTGGAGTTTACAGAACTCTGAAGGTACTCTGAAATTGGTAGACCCAATTATATCACTCGATAAACTTTGTGAGTTGGTGGACTACAGTGGCGTTCAATAAAACAATGACTCTGATTTTAAAAATTTGAAAGACAGTATGCCACTCAAGAAAGATTTTGTACCAATCAGTTGTTTCATAAAAACTTAATGAATGGAAAACACTTTAAGTGAAATTGGTTAGTTTATTCAAAATTAACCGAATAAATACTTTTTGCGTTATGCAAACTCTATGAAAAAACGATGTTTCTAGCAACTACAGAGTTTAATTATTAGAAAAATAATCATATAAGCAATTATCATTATAAATGAAAAAAAGTTGGCAAAAATATTTAGAAGTAGAAATGCATTAAGAAGGAACCTTGGAAATTTATAAGAAACAGGAAGGTTTAAAACACAAATATTGATCGGAATGGAAAAGATAAGGACTAACTGAACAAATACAAGAACACCTAATACTATCGCCATTTGCATACCAAGTACAGGGACACCCAGTCACGCTCTCTAAAAAAGTGATAAAAAAGAATATTATTTATGAAAAAGAGAAAAGCGGGTGGGACCGAGAGTATTCTAGCAGAACTAATCAAATATGGATCCCAGAAATTAACAAAATATACCTTTATCAAAGATATTTAAATGGAGAAAATGGGGAGATGGGATGGATTACTTCTATATATAAAAAGGACAGAAAAATAAATGTAATAACTACGGGTATATAACTGTGACAAGCACTGAGTCGAATTTACGAAAAATGTATGAAACTTCTCATAGAAACAGAGTACCGCCCTACCAAAATAGAACAACGAAATGGATTTAGAGCTGATCGCTTCACTACTGATAATATTTTCTTTATAACGTAGGTAATTGAGAAGAAACTAGCAACCAACAGAGAACTTTATTTAATTTTCGTTAACTTGATTAAACTTTAGGACAACGTAAACTGTGGCAAATATTAGAATGCACAGCGATCAACGATACGATAATCTAAGCTATTAAACGTCTATACGTAAATTGAAAATTTACTAGCTGGAACATTGCAAATAACAAAGGGTTTTCGACAAGGTTGTTTCTTATTCCCTACTTATTTAACCTATATTTAAACCACGCACTGCAACAGTGGTGAAACAAATATCACAGTATAGGAATTCCACTAGCCGATAACGTATCTCTGCACACACACCCCCACTTTGCTGATTACTAAAATGTAATAGCTCAAGATAAAGAAAATTTGAAATGCATGAGTTGGAAATTAACAGAAGAATACAACTATGGGTGTAACATATAGCAAATGAACTCAGCTGTAGAAAATAAATTAAAGTAATAGAAACGGGCTTCTGGCGATGATCAGCTGGTATCTTGCGTATTGATAGAATTTAAGATGAGCGAATGAAAAATATCATGGGCGTTGAAAAAACGACTTAAAGCAGAAACAGCTGTGCTGGTATGGTTATCTCCAACAAATGAACAGAATTCTAATGTTTGTGGACATCGTTAGAACATAAGAAGAGAGGTCGACCTAAAACTAGATGGATAAGTGGTATCTATAAGCAGGTCCGTCGAGAATGAGCGGGAGAGGAGGTAGAATTTCCCAGGCCCATAGTTTCTAGAAAGCTGAGAAACCTCTAATATATTGTCGTTTAAAAATGTTCTATAAGCACGCAATTCGATTCTGTACAAATTAAAATTGATCGAAAGAACATTTGAGTCGAAATACCTGGTATATTCCGCTCATGGAAGTATGGACACTAAATAAAAAATGAATTTCTACACTTTAATATGAGAAAACAATCTTTTATATAATATATTATTATACAACACCTAAAACAAACATACGTATCGTGAATACTGGAAAAAATTAACTTGAATATTAAACATTTTTTTCATAAAAAAATCCGTCCTTTGCATTTAATACCGCTATTACGATTCTAGGTATTTTTTCGATTAACTTTTGTAGTTTCTTGAGTGGTGCATCTCTCCAGGCACCTTGAAGAAGACTCTAAAAATGATTTTTGGACGTAGGGCGTTTTGTTCTTAGTGTTCTGTCCAGCTCATCCCATATCAAATCTATGGGGTTGAGGTCTGGACTCTGTGATGGCCATGTTACCATTTTGACCATTTTTTTGTTCTTGGTTTGCTAGATAGTTCTTACAAAGCTTTAAAGTATATTTACGTTTGTTAACTTGCATCATCATAAATCTCTTCTCGATGAGTAACAACCCAGAAAGTATGGCGTTATTCATTAAAATTTTTTATGTTTTCTCTTCATAATGTCATCGAATTTTACTAAGTTCTCCACACCATTAAAAGATATTGATATTGTCTATTACCTCCTCGGTTAAACTCTGCAGCAATTTTTGAGGCAGTTAATCTTCTATTTCGCTTACTCATCAGTCTAATGAACTGATCCTTTGCATCGAATGTTACTTGTGACTTCTTGTCTATCCCGAGTGTTGTAATGTAAGATTCACTGTCGAAGCAAAAATCCTTAATGTTTTCGCGTTGTTACGCGCTGATAGCATTTCCCAATGCAAAATGAGAATGGCTGAATGAATTTCTATGGTGAGAGGCTTATCACGGGCCATTGAATGCAAGAATTCAAAATGCGAAGTGAAAAAAACTCCAAGTAAATGGCATAAGATTTGATGATAAACTGGCTAGCTCGAAAGTCGGAGCTCCGAGCTGTATATTCAAGTTTTATCTCTGGTTATAAACTTTTTGAAAAATTTAGTTCTTTGGTAGCAGCCTGAAACAAGTCATTAGCAACTGTAGTACTCTGTTCTGCCAACAGTAGCTGTAAAACAAATTTTATTTAAACACGCATCATGTCAAGATCTTTCATCAAAATTTTACATGTTTTATATAAGTAACTATAGAGGGCAGAGCAACGATAATGCTAACAACATGTTTGGGTGTTACAAAAATCTTCAAGCAAGAATAAAAGAAGTAAGTTCTCTGGTCATATATGTTTTTTTTGCGCTATTTACAACTAATTGTATCTGAAGCTGTGAAGAGCAGCAAGTATTCTATTTATTTATTTTTTTAGGACATTATATCTATATATTTTTTAGTTTTTCAACCAAAAGATAGAAAATCTTACAGTTTCACCTTAAAAACGACTCCTTATCTTTAAAAAATTTGTTGACAATCCAATGGAGTACCCATATTGATACCAGTTAAGCACTATAAAAATTGTACTAGGAGGTTTTTGATGTTCTGATACATTAAACAGGATAGTGATCAGACTAAAGACACCCTTTTCGAGACCTAGCTTGCCAAATGGAGAATCAGGGTCAATGAAACAAAAAGCACTCACGTTATCTTCACTCTAAATCACACCGACTGCCTCCCAGTCTTTCTGAACAAGATATCCATTCCTCAAGCTACAGAAGCTCGCTATTTAGGTCTTCATTTAGATCGACGACTTACATGGAAGCCTCACATACTGACGAAGCGAAAAGAGATTGATCTGCGAATCAAGAAAATGTACTGGTCGCTTGCAAAAAGTCGCGTCTTTTCCTCGAAAACAAGATCCTGTTCTACAAAACAATAATCAAACCCTAACGGACGTATAGAATTAAGCTCTGGGGCTGCTCTTGTAAGTCCAATGTTAATATTATCCAAATCCTACAATCCAAAACCATCAGACTGCTAGCTAATGCTCCGTGGTATGTCAGCAACTTGACCTTGCATACGGACTTACAAGTCACAACGGTAGAAGAAGAGCGTACCAAACGAAGCAACGCCCACTTTACATGGCTACAAGTCGATACCAACACCCTTGCATCCAACCTACATCAGGATCCCCCACCAAGAAAAAATGGTCAGTGATCTTAAAGGAGTGCAACTCTACTGAAACGAGATAACATTGGGCATTTGTCTTTATTTTAATTGATGCGTGAACGTATGTAAACATTTTATTAAAGTTGAAAGAATTAAATAAAGGTTTTGACTTCTTAGCAGTCTTGTAATAGCATCTCAGACATATAAAAATTTGAGACAAGGCGGGTAAAAATGGTTACCCTAGGGTACCAAAACCCCTAATCAATCGCTGACTTCCCTAAAAATAGATCAAACATGTGGTGGTAATTGTAAATGGATAAATGGTCCCATTTTCCAAAAATGATGTATAATATATAAAAAATATACTGGCACCTGGGAAGAAGCTCAGCCTTGTCAATGTGTGATAAGTTTCTTCTGTTCAAAGAAATATTAAAATCGATGTAGACGTACGAAATACAACTTTACCTGAAGGTCTTTCTTTATTCTTAATCTTTTTGCCATTTTACTGGGCGTGCGATGTCGAGTCCACCCATTTCTTCTATTCCTTCCTGCTTCCCGCACTGTTTCTTATTTCCTCTACGGCCTTGCCCCCCTCCATCTCCAATTCTTCAATTCTATCCCACCAACTTTTCCTAAGTCTTCCTGCTTTCTTTTTCCACCCCTCTTGCTTGTATTACTTTCTTCGTCAGTCTGCCTTTGTCCGTTCTGTAAATGTGACCGAACCATTTCAGTTGCTTTATGTCCTGTTATATTTGTTATTGCCTTTGTTCTAATTCTTCCTTAATTTTTTCATTTCTGATCCTGTCCAGTTTCGTCTTCTTGCTATTACTCTAAGGTGCTTAATTTCCGTTGGTGTTAGTTTTTTTTTGAATTGGCCAACATTTACGCGCATATAATAGAGTTGGGGTTACAAATGTATTGTATACGTGTAGTTTTGTTTTCGTTTTAAGCTCTGGTTTTCTATATATCGTTCTATTTAAGGCATAGTATAACTTGTTTGTTTTATTTCTCCTGTTTGCTATCTTCGCATCTATTTTTTCGCCCTCGGTTACTATGCTTTCGTAGCTAAAAATTGAAACTTGTTATATTCTATTTTCATTGCATCATTTTCTTCAGATGGTTATTTATTACCATAACTTTTGTTTTATTGGTGCTTATCTTCATTTCCAGTTTTACAATTTCTGGTGTCCATATATCTATTAACTTATGTGTCTTATTGAGCTATTAATACTATATGATCCGCATACAACAGGTTGTCTGTTTGTGTTGGGTTAAGCCTTTTGTATCCTACAACAGTCTTTGGCGCTTTTCATCGAGCATTCTTCAACAGCCTATCTATCATCATAATGAAAAGCAATGAGCTCAGGCTATCTTTCAGTCTTATTTCTTTTTCATCTCAAATTAATTTGATCTTTTCCCTCGATTTGGATTATTCCGTATACCTTATCAGTACCTTGAGTAATTTATTCGTAACTTTTAATTCATTTAGGCAGTTTCATAACAAGTTTCTCTCTATATTATCAAAGGCAAAATCATATACAGTTGTTTGCTTGTTTCTTTTGCTCTTTTTATTAGTCTTTTTATTATAGTCTCGGTGATCTAAAAGCTGCCTTCTCGTCTTTTATTTTTTCTTCTACTTCGTTCCTAAGTTGTCTTTCTATTAAGGGTGTCCCAGAATTAACGCAAGATTAAACAGATTAAAAGCAAAAGTCGACAGCTGACAGTTTAGGGTTAGTAAAATGGAGCGTTACGATAGAACAACGTGTCTTCATTATTTATTTTTCAAAATAATGAAATGCGGCGCTGTTCGAAAATTTCATACAAAATATGGTCTGAATAGTGTTTTAATTTCGTCAACTGTGAAGAGATTAATTGAAAAATTCCGAGAGACAGGATCCGTTGGAGACGCTAAACACACTGGTCGTCCAAAAACAAGCCGTTCAAATGTCAACATCGAAGCAGTGTGTGAGAGTGTCGGTGACAATCCAGGAACCTCAATTCGGCGTCGTGGACAAGAATTGCAAATTTCAAGAAGCTCTCTACAGCGTATACTTACTAAAGATCTGTGTCTCCATGCTTACAAAATTCAATTAACACAACAACTGAAGTCTAATGACCATGCACAGCGAAGAGAGTTTGTTGAATGGATTATTGAGATGACATGTGATTGTCGAAAAACAAATGTATCCACAACGTGTCACTGTTTGGTGTGGATTTTGGGCTGGAGGCATAATTGGACCATACTTTTTTGAAAATGACGCTGGTCAAGCAGTGACTGTTACTGGTGCTTGATATCCAACATATTGGATGATATTGATGTGGCCAATATGTGGTTTCAACAAGACGGTGCCACATGCCATACAGCCCGTGAAACACTTCAATTACTGCATGAGACATTTTCAGGTCGTGTATTCTCTCGTTTCGGTGATCAGAATTGGCCCCCTAGATTGTGTGATTTAACACCATTAGATTTCTTTTTATGGGGTTATTTAAAATCACAGGTCTATGTCAAAGAGCCCACAACCACGCGTGCATTAAAGGAGGAGATTCAACGTTGCATCAACGAAATTCAGCCACATTTATGCAGAATGGTCATGGAAAATTTCGACAAACGAGTGCGTATGTGTATGCAAAGCCGTGGAGGCCATTTGCCCGATGTGTTATTCCATAAATAACCCTATCCTATGTACTTTATGATTCAATAAAAAAATTACAATCAAAAGACTAAAAACTGTGTTTTCTATTTAATTCAAATCTTGCGTTAATTTTCGGACACCCTTTATTATTCTTGTATATACTTTGAAACACATTGTAGAGAGGCATGTAGGTCCGTAGTTATTGCAATCTGTCTGTTCCCCCTTTTTATATATTGGGATTATAATGTTCCTTTGCCAGTCTTTCGGTATTTGTTGCTCTTCCCAAGCTTAGCTACATATCCTCCACAAACATTTAGTGGCCTTATCGCCCTTCTCTACACTTTATTATTTCAGCTTCTACTTCGTCTTTGGCGCAGGCTTTTCCTATTTTTATTCTGCTAATTACTTCATAGACTTCCCGCCTAGTAATATTTGTACCTTCTCCTCTCTCTGCTGTTCTAAATAGTTCGTTTCTTCCATTTCTTCACTCCCTTGATGCTCTGGGTTTGTGTTGAATTTTTGCTTACGGTATTCTGTCCATGTTTCTAGATTTTCTTCGCCTTTTTTGCTATTTTCTCATTTTTACTTTTAGTGTCACTGATTAATTTCTTTCTTTTTTCCTGAGATTATTCTTATATTGTTTCAGAATTTCCTGCTCTGCGAAATTCTTCCCAGGTTTTGACCTTAGCCACCTTTACTCCATTTTTAACTTCTCTTGTTATATTCTTCTCTGCCCTGTTTTGCTTTTGTTCTGACGTACCTTTTTCCTTTTTTCCTTCTTACTAATTCTTTTACTTTTGTTCCGCCAACGCGTTTCAGTATGTTTTGTATCAGACACTTTCCTTCCACATACCTTTTCTGCTGTATATTTGATCACCTTTTTAAAATTGTTCCACAGTTCCAACTTTGTGATTCGCCATCTATTCTTCTAAGCTCTATTCATAATTGTGTCTGATATTTTATTCTGATTTCTTCCCTATTCAGCTTTTTCACGTCGATTTTACTATTTTTTGTCTACGTTTTTGTATGCTTTCCTTATGTTAGACTACAGTATCGCCAGATTGTGCTCTGTTCCCAGTTCTGCTTCTTCGTCTACTTTGACCAGAAAGTGAAATACTAAAATTGTAGAAACATTCCAAAATAAAGTGTACTAAAGGACACAGCGTATGTGCTTCGTTATATTAGAAAAAAAAATTTATAGAGATTTTAGAGTGAAGATACAAATCCAAAAATTTGCAGAGTTACGAAAAAAGATTTTTATAACACGAAAATATCGAGGTTATCAAGTAACAAGACTTAAAAGCATTAACCCTCATGTGTTAGTGTAAAACCAGAGTGAGGCTGTAATGCCCAAGAAAAAAGTGTCTCAATTGTAAGAATAATAAGCTAAGAAGACGTTAATGAATTATTCTTTAGTTATTAAAGTGTTTAGTATGGTAAGATCAAAAAGTTACTTATTAGTCTTAGATTGTAGCAACATAAAATAAAATAAAACCGTCGTTTATTATAAATTGGTGGATATTTGACCATCTAATATCCACAAGGGAAACAAGAGGTCAAGAAAACATATTTACAAATTTGAAAAAGATCTAAACTTTGTAAATAAGATTATCATTTGAAATGCCCGTCGTATCGGGGGTTTCACAAAATGAGCTTTCCGACTCGAACACTCCCATACTAATCCAGCGCATTTATTTTCATATTTCAGTTGAATGTCACTAAACCGCCAGAGCGGAACGCGGTGTAATTGCGTTATATTTGCATTGGCCGTATGAAGATTGATATCTAATAGCTAAAAGCTTTATGATGTTGCAACGGCGGGCTTTTTATTTATTCGCGCAAACATGCAGAGCAGATCATTTCTCTCGTATGATCAATGCGACGGCCTTTGCCGCTGCGCTTGCAAACGTGCATTGCGCGGCCGCATAATAAGGCCATTAATTAACGTGGACGTGATAATCGTTTGCGTCCCATTAGCGCTAACTGCGCGTGAAAACGGAAAAGCTCCAGAGGCCGCGGAAAGCGCAGAAGCGCGTTCGACGCGCGCGGCGCACAGGATATTAGCGAATACTTATAAATAACACTGACATAATGGCAATAAGCGGGCCCTATTAATGAATGGAATGGACTATTTGTCAAACAGATGCCATATTATTACAATTTATATTTTGATTTCAATAAATAGCGATTACGTTCCGCGCACTATCGCGGATGTTTGCGCGCCGCGGCCAACAATGCAGCGACGTCATTTTCCTTTTGGGTATGCAGTCCCATGCCCATCCGTCTCGCGGCTCACGCCGCCCAGGAGAAAATTCCTGGATGCCGCCGGCATACAGAACCGAGGCTCCCGGATTTTCCTTTTCAGCAGTTTCAGCGCAGATTGCGGATTTCGCTTAAATCGTTTCCCCTCGCGTAGCTCGGGCGGCACGTCCTGCTCGCTGCCGTTTAAAATTAAGCAGCGCTTCTGCTTTTCTTTTTCTTTTAATGGATGTAAGCAGCTAATTAGTCGATGCTGTTGCACATCTCTATTTATCTGCAAAGTGCGCCAGCAATCTATAAAGTTAATTAGCGATTATCATTAAACATCAGTAGTGGACACTCGATCATACGGCGAGTACGTGTTTCAGTGCAAAAAACATTGTGTTAGTCTCCAGTGTGGTGATATAAGATCAAAAAATAATTCAATTTGAAGCAAGCATACATATGTATGTAAATATTATTTTTGTTGACTACATGGAGAATATCAAATTTACGGGTACGTGTTAAGGCGTCAATTTGAATTCTATAAACATAACTTTAAAAAAATAAATTACGCACTCGCTAAAACAGATATTATAAATAAAATTATGAAAGTTGTATTTAATAATTTATAAAATTCAAATGTCGTACTCGACAAACTGTAGTGCATAACGTTGTCGCTAGGTGTCTCTTTCAGTATCACCAAAGAGCCTATTTAGCACTTATTGTTTACAACAATTCGTGATGTTAGGGAATTTTTTTTGAAAAATCTTTATTCTCCGTCAATTTTTAATATATTTCTTACAGTTTTCACCTTACTGTCTGTAACTTTTTTGTTACTGTTTAATTATATGGATATAAAGGAAAAAATTAAGAGAAATGACTTTTAGCAATGCATTGAAAAAACTGTGCTCTCGTTACGAAAGATGAAGATTATATTATTTTTTTCAAATGCTGCTTTGCAGTTTTATTTTATTATTTACGAGATATTTGCATGACATTTATCGAATGACTTTCTAACAATTTTTTTGCAATGCTATAGCTTCTTTAATATTTTTCTGTATCTATTTATTTCATTCTTGTTTTGCGGCCTTATTTATATTTTTAAGTTTATTTGTTTGGCTTAGCTTTTGCTCGACTATAGCACTCTTTAATATATTTTTCAAATTCCCTCTTTTTTCTTAACACATAAAATGTTAGGTCATATCAATTAGATATTTATTCAGTTTGTTATTATTATTTTTAACTCCAAGAATATTGACAACCCCTCTTACAATATAGTGACAATTAGTAAATGCTATGGCAATGCACTTAATAAAATAATAATAAGATTGGAGTTAGTATCACATATAGATTAATTTATATGGTGATTTTCAGTAGCACAGCCTAATATATTTACATACAATTATTAATGGAATTGGTTAAGACCGGATCGAATCTAATCTATCTCGTGGTAGGTCTATTGATTCACATTTCTTGAATCTTCGAGTTTCTTCCTTGCCATCAGGAGGTCTGCTGCTAAAGTATTTGGCTAACTCGATAGCTTCCATTATCATGGTTAGAATTGGTAGATTTCTGAGACTAATTTAATTCGCTATATACCATGGCGACGACGCGAAAAGTATAAGTATGGCTCTATCGCACATAAAGTTTTTATGTGAATTTTGAATGATACGCCAAACTAATGTGAAGTCTATAAATTAAATTTAGTGGTAGAAGTGCTAGAAGAAAATTAAATAAAGAAAGATAAATTAAGGAGGTTATTCAAAGTTAATAATGGAAATTACGCAGATCGCAGTTGCAAAAGTATCAAAATAGGGAGATTCCTGAGTAGTGAATAAACAACTGGAAATAATAAGTGGAAAAAATTCAGGGTAGAATTCAGAAGAACATTTAATTTATGATGAGGAAAAGACGACACCAGACTAAGGGCTGCAAAGATGAAGCTTTCAAAAGAAGTAAAAGACCATTTACAACATCTACTTAAAACATGGAAAGAATGAATTAAGAAAAATAGATAAAACGATGGTAATATTACAAAATATGATAGCTAGAGCCAAGGAAATTAGGAAAGATCAGCAAATATTTTATAAAGAAATTGAAATACATCCAGAGGAAAATATGACACTTAAATGTGGAAAAGGAAAAGCATTATAATAATCCCAGGCGCAATAGAAAAATTTATAAGGAACTATCTAGAAATTGTTGTACGGATTAAAGATACCTATAAAATTGGAATAAAAATACAGTTAGTAAAAATGGATAAAATGTAGGTCAATGAAATTAAAAATAAAATCAAACTGAAAAATACACAAGGAGATAAGATTTGTATTATTTACAATTAACAAAGGAAGAGAGAGCAATTCCGGAATACATAAGAAAAAGATAAGGGAATAAAGGTCAGAGTAGGATTTTGCAATTTAGAAATAATTGAAGAGGAACGGAATGGAATAATTAACAACAAAAATTAGAAGAAAGTCTAGGCCCGCAGAATACGGGTATAAAAAATAGAGGGGTGTAGAAAAGTGGGAATTACGATGACGAGCATGGATTTGGAAAAGATAAAGTAAAGAAAATTAAGAGACACAATAATATGGTAATGGCAAGGTTAGAAAATGTACAAGGATTAAATAAAGAGGACGCCTTGAAAAAATTGACACGAACTGCAAATGAATACAAAGTGGATTTGTTTTGCTATCCAAGACTTACCACAAAAGAAATTAAATTTAGTAAAGCAAATAGTTGTGTATTTTTCAATTGAGATGGATCAATACATAGGCTAGGAATTGATTTATTAATAAAAGAAACAATAAGAACTATAATAGATTACAAAGCTGTAAATGAGAGATTCAGTAATGTAAGATTGAAAGGGGTTTATAGAAGGTTTGATTAATATTTATGCTTTAACTGAAGAAACAGATAAAGACATTAAATTGATAATTGTGAAGATCTGCAAGAATTATATCCTAACATTGCTTGAAAATAATAATTGGTAATGCAAAAGTGGGCAAAGAAGAGAGAAATATAAAGGTATCTGGTAAAGATAGCATATATGAAATTACAACACGAAATGGGCAACATATGATTAATTTTGCAATAAATCATAACTTTATAATTAAAAATTTAAAGTTAAAACGGAAAAGGTATTTACAAAGCTACGTGGATAAGCCGAAACGATAGAACAACCAACCAGACTGGTGCAAAATGTTAAGACATATAGAGCAGTAGACCTGAACTTAGATTATCTGCTAGTATTAGCAAAAGCCAAACAAGATATTTCAAACCTAAATATATAGAAGACAAACACAAAGAACAGATAAGAGGAGAATATACTTGAGAAGTAAAAAGAAGTATAGAAGATGTGAAATCAGAAATAATCAAAAGACCAGTAGAGCAAGGAGCTTAACAAATATTTGGTTTGATGATGAATGTAAAAAGATAATATTGAAGAGACAGTAGCCTAGACACATATTGTTAAAAAACAGAGAAAGTAAAGCTATATATATATATATATATATATATATATATATATATATATATATATATAGCTTACTTTCAAATATATATATATATATATATATATATATATATATATATATAAAAAGCCGTAACACAAGAGTTGGTAAATAAACTGGAGGTCTGGGAAAGGCAAAAATTCTAAGAATGCTATTTGAGGGAATAACAAATTGGAAAACATTGGAACTCAATAGAAAAGAGTGGAGAAAAGGAATATTAACCATGAGTATGGTGTATTGACAGTAGCACTTAAAATGAATGTAAAAAGATGATAGTGAAGAGACAGAAGCCTAGACACATGTTGTTAAAAAACAGAAAAAGCAAAGATATATATATATATATAAAGCCGTAACACATGAGTTTTTTTGCTAATGAATTAGATCTTTAATTTTTTTGAATGCCTCTATGAACTAGTACCCACATAAGAGTAAGTTATTGTGATTTCTAATCTGGTAACGATCTACGGGTTTTATTACAGTTTATTTGTTAGCAGAAAGACAACTAGCATTGTTGCGCTTGTGGTGTTTTTTTATTATATTTGTGATACATAGACAGATAACTCATTGGAGTTTAGTGAGCTTTATCTTGGTTTTCTCCTGTTTTACAACTTTTAGCTACCATACTAGCGATTCATAGGGACCACAGCTCTTACTAAAGCACTGCACAACCAGTGCACATGCGTGGCTTAACTCCTAATGTTTTCCTTAGTGTTCATTTAGTAGCCATAAGTGTTATTTTTTCTTTATTTGCAACACATTGTGTTTAGCAGTTTTAGGTACGCTTTGAATCCAAAATTGCTCCTGAATTTCCTTGTGGATTTGTAGTTATTTTACATTTAGATTTTCCTTGGCATATCATCTTTCCATAATACCCAGAGACTTCTGTATAAGTTCTGAAACTTTATTGAAAATGTTTCTAGATTAAAGGCAGAAACTTTAAATTGAGATAGAAATCAATGTGAGGACATACCAAGGTACGAATTATCAGTTACTCTTTTTTTCACAAAAGAAATGATTTATTTTTTGCACATAAGCATTGCCTTTTCAGAAATTTTTTTTATGTTGTACAGTTACATGTGCATATTCTGTTATTTATAAATATAAGGTTGTTCAAATATGACCGGGACTGATTTTTTTTACAAAAAAAAAAACAAATTTCCAAACACTTACTTGCACATGTCAGTCTTCAACGTACTCCCCTCCGGAGTCAGTATAATTTTTCTAACGTTCTGGAAGCACCCGATGCCCTTTTAAAAAAAGGCTTTTGGTTGGCGGCGCATCTACTCCCGAACAGTCTGCATGACGATGTCGTTGTTTGTAAATCGCATGCCTTGCAAGTATGATTTGAGCTTTCCGAACAAGTAGAAATCATTTGGGGTCAAATACGACCGTATGTGCCAGAAGGTTCCATTTCAATTTCCGGAGGATTTCCATTGCGTTGGTCGTATGGTGACCTAAATTGTCGTGAAGGGAGGCTACCCGCTTTCAACCTGTCTTTCGCTTGGATTGAATCTTTTCCTTCACGTCTGTTGCCAAGAGGTCTGAGAAATAAGCTGCATTGACTATTCTGGCATTCGTCAGAAAGTCTACAAGGATAACCCCCTGCCAGACCCAGAAAAATTTTGTTATTACTTTTCGGTTCCTCCGCGCTCTCTTGGATTTGGGAGAACTGGTATGCCGTCACTCGTGTGATGATTGCTGAGACACGGTAGTTACTACAGACTTAAAAAATGCATCACTTTCGTCTTCAAACTGCTGTAGGAGAAAACTAGCAGCTAGCATGTGCACTATTTTGTTCACGTGCGTCAAAGTGTGGGGTACCAACCGTGCATTCACCTTGCGGTAATGCAGGTGGTTTTTCACAACGTCTTCCACACTACTAACACTGATGGACAGTATTCTTTTAGTGTTGCGCCTATTCTTGCGAATAAGTGCGTCTTTATGATCAATGTTTGGCTTGGAGACGGATGTTCGCCGCCGACGATGATGCGGCCTATTCTCCATACGCTCTCAGCCCTCTCTAAAGCATTCGCACCATTCAAACACACGGGTCCGTGAGAGACACTTTCACCTACTACTGTTGGGGGTTTTGGTTAATTTTAGTGGACTAGACGTTTTCTCCAACGAGATATTTGACCACAATGCGTTGTTCTACGCTCTGTGGTACCTTTTCTTGGCTCATCACACTAGCAACTCCCAACTAAACAGGTTTAGCCCGAACAGGAGGGAGGATAAAAGTTGTAGTTCTACTTCCTCAAGGTCACATAGCTGCTGCTCGTTTACACACCATTTAGTCCCGGTTATATTTCAACCACTTTGTAGATATAAAGTCATTTCACTGTGGTATTTTGCTGGAACTAACAGTAATTGGATGTACACTGTCTTGCACTTTAATACTTGTAACTTGCCCTCTTTTTCTTCAGAGCATTTCGAATCAATTTTTAGATATATGTATCTTTTAAATTGCGTGTCCATCGTTGTTGGTTTTGGGCTGACCACATCCAGTTTAGACCTGCCATTAATGTAAGTTAGTTTAGCTAATTAACTTATATACTTTTTGCATTTTCTTTGGTACCGTATCGTGCCTTTGCTGCCCTTTCTACCACATCTGCCTTATTCACCCATTGGTTTTGCTATCTTTTAGCGAGATTCCTAGACTGAAATTGACATAGTTCTCTCTATTGTCCTCGTGATATCTATGTTTTTTATCATTACCTAATTTGTGCACTATATGCCATGATAGCAAAATATAGAAATCGAGTATTTTGAGTTTTAGATGAGTGGAAATGTTTCACTTTTTTAAGATCAAACAAAGCTTGTCTTATGATATCTATGTTAGTTTGCTTCTTCTTTTAATACATTTTTTTAATATGAATGTATATGTTCTTTAACATTATCTGCTTCTTTACTATATACTTTTATATTGTATCCATTTTAGATTGCTTTTATTGCATTTTCACTTATCTAAGCCCGCTGTGTTTGAAGCAGAATTTAATTCTCCTATCATCTTTTGCAGTTCTTCCACACTATTATTACTGCATTATTTTCGCAGGTGCGAGAGATATTCTTTATTTATGTTTATTTCCTTTTTCGACCAATTTAATCGTTTAAAAATATTTTCCATATCAAGGTTTTCCTTTACTTACCTCTTCTGTTTTAGAGTATTAAAGCCTTCATGTTTTTTGTTCGTTTAGATAATATGTTGCACTTTCTTGGGTTATGTGTGCTTATTTGGTGATTATCTGTCATCAATCCTGCAGACATGCATTGCATGTTTATACTATATCGAGTCAAATGCTTTTTCATAGTCGACATAGACTAAAAATAGCATAATCTTTCAAATAGGATCTTGATAGTCAGCAGATCAACAGATGTAGAACATCCTTTTCGAAATTCCGCCTATTTGTAAAATTTATATTTGCCAAGCTTTATTGTTAAGCGTGTAGCAAGTGCTTTGATTAGTAGATTATAGAGATGATGCAGAAGAGTGATAGGTCAATAGCTTTCTGTTTTTCTTTTACCCTTTTTCTCATACAGAATGGTTTTTCTGAATTATTTCATTTAGTTAGTAATTTATCTTGATGAAGAAATTTATTGGAAAGCGTCACTAGAAGAAGATAGTGTGCCTACTCCACAATCATGTCAGTTGTTATTTAATTTCATATATTTGAATAATTTTATTATTTTTAGATCCAACATTTCCTAACATTTTGATCGACAATGTCTCATGACCTTTTATGCTTCGTGTAAATCGGTGTAGAATCTTTCTATTATTTTAGCGTCTTTTTATTTGTGATTTATTTCCTTCATTATTTATCAAAGAAATGATTTGTCTTTCTTGAGACTCGATTTTTCTTTACAGGGGGTTGATTAAGACTGTTTATTTCTTTTTGCTTATAATTTTTTTTGTTTTATTTTTAACCTTTTATTAATACATACTTTTGTACTCACTGCTCTATGATCGTTGCTGCTCTCACATCTGTTTACCGCTGAAATACCTTGAACTTACTTTTTTTATTTCTAGTGACACTCTCACAACTTATTTACATCCATTTTGTATTAGGATTTTTTTGGAAAAAAGACTTGCAAAACAGAAACTGTGCTTATTCACAAAGTATAGTAACATTTTGTTTTTAGAATTACGTTTATCATAACTCTATTCTTCAATAATGGGTTTATCTTTTTATTTTACTCCTAATTTTGATTTAAAAGCTTCTATAAATAATTCAAAGAATGTTTTCACTTCTTTATCTACGTGGTAAAGACATACGTTTGGATTACTTTAATGGCTGTGTCTTTATTAATTTTTATATCCGATTTAGCTTCGCATGTTTGTAGATGAACTAAGAAACTTACACCTGCATATACATATATCTAATTTATTAATTAGAAGCTAGAGGGCAGCATTACTCATGCTTAGTATGCCCTAATTTATATTTTTAAGCCATATTGAAGTTTGTTAATATTATCGTTATTTGCTATAGATCTGACATTATATAAAGTTAACCACATTGTCTTCTTATCTATTTGATTTGTCGGTTGCTGCAATGATGGTGCTTTTAGGAGTGCTGAAGATTTTTTCTTGTACAGAGGTATAGATTTGAAGGTTTGGATCTTACCTCATCACGTTGGTACATGTTGAATTAAGAGGAACAGAAGTATTTAGGAAGGAAAAATAAGGAAAGCGGATAGGATTAACGTAAAAAACCGTGTTACCACGGATAGACGGGCGAGGAGAATTATGAATTTGCGTAAGTAGAATCGATGGGTCCCAGAAACAGTCTCAACCAGAATTGATAAGGGGTTTCTAGCCAACGTTACTTAGTTTACCCAATAGTTTAATTTATTATGTTATATTAATTTATTAACTTTTTGTTTTTCTAATATTTTCAATTTTCTACAATGACTTTGAATCTTATTTGCTTAATTCTTCTTGAGTTATATTGTACCGTAATATTCTTTGAGTTGAGTAGTGTTTTTTAGGGGTTTGGATCAATTTTGCATATTTTTCTAAGTGTCTATGCTCCTTGTTTCTATAGATACGTTTTCTATTTTATGTTCTTTTTTATTCGACCGCCTCTTGTTCAGTGTTTTGGTAAACTTTATAAAATTGAAGAATCTTTATGCAATTTTACGTTTTTATTTATCTTAATGTCTAGTTTTTAGTTTAGTTTTAGCTGCTTGAATTAAAGTTATTAAATATTTCAACTTTTATGCTTGTTTTAGTTTTCTATCGTCTATCTAAATGCGAATTAAAGGTTTGGGCGAATTTGTTTTTATATGTTTAAAATTTACAAATTAATTTTAATGACTTTAACCCATAATTTTGCTAAATTCCGGATTTATATCACTCCTTTAAGGCAAAATAGTCTTGAATGCCAACCTTTTATTTATATTCTTAACCACCCGATATGCAAGAAATAAACCATGGATTGGAATAAATGGAAATCTCAAGGGCAAGTTGCCGGAGAAGTTCAATCCATCCAGTTTCTAAAATTTCTTGGTTATTCGGAGTACGTGGTTGGGTGTTGTTCTGTTGCAGAAGCACTTGTTTGCTGTTTCCCATAGCCTAGTGGTGATCTTATGATATGGATCACTTCAAAATATATTGGTCCCTCAAAAAGTTAATCAGGATTGTTGGCAAATGAGAACGCAACCATATTTATTATAAGTTGGCAACACCTATATTCAATTAGGTACTCTGTCTATATCTATGATTTACTTGTACGTGTCTAATCTACATCCTAAATATCAACATGGTAGCAGAGCGTGGTTGATTGCTACTTGTGGAAACAGAAGAAAAAGTAAACGCAGTAAAAACTAAGAAAACCGGCCGGCGTGTTTTTTGTCCGTCATACATTTTGAGGTTAACCGGGGCGGCGTGCTCGGTCAGAAATCACGTGTAAATCATAAATACGCAAAGAAGATGTCGAATTCAGGCTACAATCCATTTCATATCGACAGACTAGTTGGAGGAGATAACTATGCCAGTTGGAAGTTTGCAGTCCAGGCATATTTTGAACTCGACGATTTATGGAGTAGTGTCACCGGTACCAATACACACCAAAGTAAAGAAACTAAGGCGAAATCTAAGTTGATTTTGTTACTGGATTCTATCATTTACGTACACGTTCAGAATGCAACTACTTGTAAAGAAGTCTGGGAGAGTTTGGAACAGGCTTTTGATGACAGCGGGTTGTACAGGAGAGTAGCCTTGTTGGGGGACCTGATAACAACTACATTGGATTTTTCTCGAAGCGTAGATGATTATGTTGTTTGATGCTCAGCTTGCAAAACAGTTCTGGGCAGAGGCCCTTGCAACGGCAGCATATATAATTAACAGATCACCTATAAAATCAATTAATGGTAAAACTCCTATGGAGATGTGAACTGGTAAGAAACCCAACTTGTCTAATTTAAAAGTATTTGGCTGTGAAGTAATGACACAAGTTCCAAAAGAAAAACGGCAAAAATAGGACTCCAAATCCAGAAAGTTACTGTTTGTTGGTTATTGTGAATCTACCGAATACTTGATCCAGATACCAATAAAATCATAAAAAGTAGAGATGTAGTATTTCTAGAAAATGTGTAAAAATATGATAATAATATATACTTACCTTGTACATCCAACAGCAGCAGTCCAGAGATACAGCCACTCGAAGAAACCTGTAAGGAAGAATTAGAGGACAGCACAGACCATTTTACTGGTGAGTCAAGCGAGGACTACCAGTCTGGCGAGAATGACGATTCATCTTACATACCAGAGCAATCGATTGATCTTGAGTCACCAATAAGAAACATAAATTTACGTCCACGGAGAACTGTTCAGTATGCAGAAACAGATGACCATGATGTAAGTTACTTCTGTCCAATACTTAATTTAAATGATCCACAAACAGCAGACGAAGCATTATCATCATCTCATGCTGACCAATGGAAAAAGGCTATGCAAGAAGAGTATGACTCTCTGATCAAAAATAAAACTTGGTCATTGATTAATGCACCATCTGGGAAAAGAGTCTTACCATGTTAATGGATCTATAAAACTAAAACAAATGAAAAAGGTGAGATATCCGATTTAAAGCAAGATTGGTCATCAAAGGGTATACTCAGAGAAAAGGAAGTGACTATGATGAGACATATACTCCTGTTATGGATGCCATAATTGCTTTTCTTCAGGGAGACATAGATACTGAGATATACATGTCACAACCAAAATACTTCAAAGAAAATGATCAAGTATGTATTTTACATAAATCAATTTATGGACTCAAACAGGCTAGCCGGCAGTGGAATCTTAAATTGAACAATGTTTTATTAAAAATTGGCTTACAGAGATCACATGTGGATCCTTGTATTTATTATTTAGTAAATGAATCTGCAACTATATTCATTGCAGTGTGGGTGGATGATCTTTTGATATTTACAAATAATAAGGAAAAAACAACAGAGATAAAAACTAGTTAAAAGGAGAATGCAGTATGAAAGACCTAGGTGAAATGAAGAATTGTATCGGCATAAACATAAATAGGAACCGAAAGGCAGGTATGATTATGTTGGATCAAGAAAAATACATAAACCTAGTATTGGACCACTTTAATATGTCTGAATCCAAACCAGTTTGTACCCCGATAGAGGTGAATGCAAAATTTGAGAAAAATCCTGAAGATGGGAACAAAAATATCCCATACAGGGAAGCGGTGGGATGTCTGATATATCTGGCACATGTCACGAGACCTATCACCTATGCAGTTAACAAGTTGAGTCAGTACTGTAATAGACCAGGAAATCAACACTGGCTTGGAATAAAAAGGATTATGAGGTATCTTCAAGGAACCAGGAACCTAAAGCTATGCTATGTCAAAGATGACTCAAAGGAAATAACTGGATATTGTGATGCTGACTGGGCGAGCGATCCAGTGGATAGACGATCGTGCACGGGTTATACTTTTCTGTTTCAGAATGCTTGTTTATCTTGGAATTCGTGTAAACAGCAAACCGTGGCACTCTCTACGGCGGAGGCCGAATACATGGCGATGGCGGCGGCGACCCAGGAGGCCCTGTAGCTGCGGCAGCTGATGGCCGAGCTCGGTCAAGGTGGAGACGGCGCCCTATTCATTCACTGTGACAATCAAAGTGCAATAAGACTGGCATCAACAGACTGTTATAAACCAAAAACTAAACATATAGATATTCGTTTACATTTTCTTAGGGAAAACATTGTTAATTCTAAAGTTAAATTTAAATTTGTAAATGGTTGCAACATGGTAGCTGATAACTTGACTAAAGGTACTAACTTTGAAAAACATTTGTTCTGTATCAGTAAAACGGGTCTGCGTTCTGTGGGGAGTGTTGGCAAATGAGAACGCAACCATATTATAAGTTGGCAACACCTATATTCAATTAGGTACTCTGTCTATATCTATGATTTACTTGTACATTTCTAATCTACATGTCAATAATACACGTTTGTTGCATTTTTCATAATAATCGTTTATTTATTTCCACCTAAATATCAACAAGGATCCAATCGTATATTTATAAAAATCTACGCAAGCATTCACTCGTTAAAGGTTGTGCCTTGAATGTCTTGCAAACTCTTACTAAACATTGATTAAACAGGTGTTAGCTTGTAAGGTAATACTTAGAAATTTACAATAATTTTTTATAGCTTGTGCAATTAGCAAACTACACTGAATTATAATTATAAGTTTGTCTGATAGTCTGCGAGTGCTTATTGTCGGGATGGCTCAAAATATATGTAAATTGTTGACTCACTTTCTGTATATAGTGAGTTATAGATTACTGGCTGTAATGTCACGTAAGCAATTGAGCGTCAAAAATAAAGCATCATTCCAATCTTTTTTAAGAACGCTAAAGTAAAGAAATCTTACCGTATCAATTTCTATAGTAGGTTGTATAACAAAGAGCATGTACGTAAAATTAGCCTCACCGAGAAGGTAAACCATGCAATTACCCGGAAAAATCCACTAACGTAACAAAAAATACCAAAAAAACTCTATATAAGCTAAAATACATTCTATAATAACATTCGTTAAAATCTTATTTTAGTTATTAATAGAAAATGTTCAGTTCATCGTCTAATAGTCCCATGTACCAAAAATAGCGGTTATCACTAACAAAAATATTTTTTTAATATTTGTTGACTACATTCGCATTGACTTTTTAGTTTTGGCCTCTCAAAGCAAAATTTTTAACAGACAAAAAGGGACTCTTGGAGGACTTTCCACAAAAACTTCCAAAAAAATTAAGCTCAGACTAGTTACCAAGTGAAACATAACAGCAAAAGCAGTACTAAAGGGTGACTCCAATTAAATTCCAGATTAAATTTCAAATAAAACGAGTTTGGAATTGATTTTGTGATTGGATTTTTATTGAGTATTAATCTCCGATTGAATATGGATAATTATGTTTGACTCCGGCTGCAAATATTGGTTATTTCCACAAAACTTTTGATTAAAATTTCACACATGTTCTCCTCCAGTTTATCAATAAAATGTTAGATTTCGTTTTGGAGATCGTCTACTATTTATATTTTGATTTGGATTGTAGATAATCCTACACAAAGAAGTCAAGATCTTGACAACCAGTTGATATTGGCATGCCAAGAAATTGTTGAGGCAGTTCTGTTGAAACCCCATTTGTTCCAGATCCATGTTGCTCAGTAGGTGCGAAAAAATTGGTTACTTGAAAATGAGATTCATCGTTAAAGATAATTTTTCTGAAAATCCACTTTGTGATACCCTAGAAACTAATTGATGAATTTCCGACAATGAGAATGGTTAGCAATCTTAAAAGCTCTTGGGTTGGTTGAATTTTATACGCATAAATGGGCAGGTACTTAGTGAGTATTTGCTAAAGCAAGTTTCTCAAAATTTTCATTTGTTGTGCGCGATGCCGAAGCAATATTTTTGAATTTGCAGCGACAATTTGACTAATTACAGCAATATTCTTACGAGACCTCACTCCACGCTGATACTCATGAGATCTTGCATCCATTACCAATCCAGTTTCATCCAAATTTGTAATTAATTTATGGATAGTTGTTTGATTTAATGCATTATTTCGATCAAAAATTTCATGAAGTTTTGGTACCGCTTTCGCAAAATTTTTACTAAATTTGTAATGCGTTTCAATAACAACTTGGCCTTTTTTTCGTATAATATTTTATTTACTAATAGAAGAAACTGTAAAAGTTCTGAATCTGGCCTTCAATTTGGATCACCCTTTATATTAAATTTGTTTCATTCTCAAAGAATCATTCGTGGTATATGCTGACTTTTTCTTATTGATTGTTATTACCGTTGTTTCAGATCTATGAAAATTGATATTTTCTATATTAGATCTGGGTTATTTATTCACTTAGGTGTTTAAGTACAAACGTATGGTTTTGTTTTTATT